>CM077016.1:88470168-93270168 GCA_039090855.1 Macrothele yani | reverse complement strand
AAGCAAATGTTTGCCCCTTTGATGTATTCATTTTACCTAAGGAACTAATTCTGTGAATCAGATTTTAGTTTGTCATGTTCTGTTTTGTTTCCTCTATGAATTTCAGGCAACATATACATACTTGAAACTCGACGCACATTTAATGCACAGTAAATTCTTAAATATGTGTTCAAAAACATTTGCATTGAGGATAAGTTGAGTTTACAACCTAGGAGTTAAAACACACAATTTAAACGTCAGTTGTTTACCAAATCACGGAAAAATTGTGGCTTAAAATCTGGAGATTTGGCATGGATCTTACAGATTATTTTTAAATTTAGATGAAATAGAACGGAAAAAGCACGGCTACCATATGGATGAATCCTAGTTTACTCAGTGTTCAAGCTGCACAAATCAACAGTTTTTCGGTTTTATTTCACAATTCAGAAAAAAAAAAAATCCTGGAAGGATAGCAATCTGCATTTTTGAGTGCTTCTGTATTCTAACAGCTTGGTGAAGAACTCATAATATGCGTTTTTATACATGAAGTTGGGTTCATTAGATAGATTTCCTTTACTGAAGTTCTGTAGGTTGAAAAACTGTGATGTTATTCATTTTAATTCGGTGCACATTTTTTTTTATCTATGGCTTCATTTTGTTACGTAGAAAAAAAAAACAGAGAGAGAGAGAGAGAGAGAATGTCGTTTTCCTACAAGTCTATAGCTATTTTATTTAGCACATCTTTTGAAAACAAAATGCATGATAACACTTTGTTCATTCATTTGTCTGTTCATCTGGAGACACGATAATTTAGCATCTAAAAGCAGAATTCAAAAATGTCATATTTATTTATTTGTACTACCACCATGAACAATTCGTTGGCTGTAAGCAGTCTCCCGTTCCTAGTTTAGGGCCGCTGGCTCCAGGAAAGAGAGAGATCCAATGCCGTAAGATAAAAACACCACCTATGCCTCATCCAGGACTAGAACTCGAGTTCAACTCCGAGGAGAAAATTACTTTCTATACCGGATAACGCTAGCCACGAAGCTCATGATACTTACATTTCAGAATTTCTGTGACTCTCAGTTTTTCCACCAGATGTAAACTTTCATTTTTATGTTTGACCAGGTATTCATACTTCGAAAGCAGGACTAGTAAAATTCTTTTTGCGTCAGATAGCTGCTGCAACTAGCTGAATGCCTTGCTTTCTCCAGTTACACCGCTAGGTGGTACAAGTGATATTCGGTCACATGTCCTCAATATGTATTGGCATGCGGTTCAATATCGCAGCTTCTACAACTCCGACTTTTGAAATTGTTTTTGCATCGAATATTTGTCAATACGTCCAAAGTTTGTCATGCATTCCCCCGGCTTTCCTGATGTAAGATGCTTTTGCTAGGTCGTTTGTCCTTAAATTTTTGTTCAAATTTCTGATCATATTTCAGCTGCTACGGATTAGAAAAATTCTTTTAGAGTCGGTTAGCTCTAATCAAATGGTCATTGTATAAGATTTTTCAGTTTCGTGTCATTCCATGCCAAATCAACCAAAAAATTTAAATATTCAACCTGACCATCTCAGATTTCAATGAAACCTTTAGGGATCATTCTCCCTAATGATATAAATGAGAATATATTTTTAAAATTTTTTCTCATTGGGTGTTTTCATGTAATTTTGAAATTTTGAAAAATCGTCGTTATTTGGCTTGCATAAACTTTTTCAATCTTGAATTTCTCAAGTTCTATAAGGCCTAGAGAGTTGTTTGACCCTCATTTTAAAGAGAATTTCATAAGTTTTAATTTCATATGCAACTTGACTATGCTTGGTGAAAAAGAAATATTTTTTTTAATTGAAAAAAAAATCATTTTTAGGATAGTGTTTTAAAAAAATGTTGAAAAAAATGTTTTTTTTTTTTGTAATATTGTAAGCTTTAAATCCTGAAACTTTTAGAGTGGGATCTCAATGAGATCGGGAGCTATGGCAAAAAACTTAGTTACTGTACAAGTAATAATGGATTATAATTCTCGGTTTAGTGTGTTTATATGTTAACAGACACTGAGTTTTAAAATCTACATAATACATCATACTAATACATAGTCAAACATAAAACAAGGGAAGGATAGTCCCAACAGACTAAAAGTTTTACCTGGTAAAATTAATAAAAGTTTTTTTTTTTTCGTTAGCACTCAGAGTTGTAGTTACGCCAAAATAGCGACCTCTTAGTTTTTTTTAATTTAACAAATAATTTCTTGTTTGCCTTTTTGGTTTCTGAGTCTGTAAGTCGATAAACTCTTCCTGTAGCTGTTGTAGGATCAACTTTTGTTAAAACCTCACTTTTATGCACAACTAGTATGTCAGTAAATTGTGGGTATCAATGCTTGGGACGAAGCTCACAAAATTTAGAAATTCCAATTCTCTGATCAGGGTAACGCTCCTTAAATAGTACATATGATTATTTTAATGCACTTAGAATTAAATAATTTTGAACATGTACACGTTTGCCATCTTTTTTAACTGAAACAAAGTCTTTTTTTACCAGGCATTTGATGACTAACCTCATCATTTTGATAGAATTCTTTGACTAGGGCTACCGTTGCAGGGTCCAATGTTCTTCCAGGCTTTGGGTCAGGAGAGGACATTATACCTTTTTCATTTAACACTGTTTTTGCCTTTCTAGCAGTAAAATTAGACACTCTAAATTCAGTTTCAATTTTTTTGAGAGTCCAGCTTTTGGGAAGTGTAGTTAGAACCTGCATTTTAACACTTTTGTCTGTAGTAGCATTTAACTTTTCTTTCAATTGATTAATAATTTCATTGTCATAATTTTTTGCAGCGTCAGATTCAGTGGTACCTGGATTTAAATTAAGTACTTTCGTTTGAAAAGCTTGCGTCACTTTTTTAATCTTTGCTTCTGGGTATTTTTTTCAATCAAATGTTTTCTTGTAATAGGTGTTTCTTCGATAGCAGTCAGACTTTTGTTCAAAGCTTCAATTGCATCTTTTTTCTCTGGAGTTGACAATGTATTTTGAGCTGGTACTTCAGGAACATTCAAATGGTCTTGTGATTCTGAGCTGTCTGAATGCAAGCCTTCTTGCTCAGTTAAAATCTCTGGAAGCTTTAGTAAAGCTTTACGACACCCATCACATATCTTGTCACCTTCATGTAAATTGGCATCATGTCTCTAAATATTTTCATTTACATATCTCAATTGTTTCTTGTAACTCATTTAAGAAACCTGGTCATAATTATTATAAAAATATACCAAAAAATACGTTGATGTACTGGGTTCACCCATATTGTCAGAGTCCTAATAATAGGTATAGTTAAAATTATAAATAATAGTACAAGTCAAATTGTCTGAAACAATAAAAAAAAATATCTTATATAATAATAGGCCTTTAAGACTAAATAGAACAGACTACTTTTGAACTGGAGAGAGGCCTAGTTGTTCTAAACAAAGATGTTAAAAATGGTTAAACTTATTACTTAACAAACACATAATAGTTTTTTTCAGTGGAAGTGAAATAAGTGTTAACTTATAAAAATCATATTTTTATGTGAAACACTTTAAGTAACGCTGCCAACAACTAACTGTTCACTCACTGAGATCTTAGAGGAAACTAAACAAAAGTTGAGCTAGAGTGGGCGGAGTCACACTCCTGCAAGAACATGAATCAGACAAGTCTGTACAGGCTTGTGCCAGAACACCTGTGATGAGCAGACTATTTACTCACATGCTATCCCTAACTTGTCGGTAGGTTTAGTAAATCATTATCTGTAATAGACCCTAATGTAAATTGGTTACCTTATAGCCAATGCATTTTTTTTTACCTTACAAAAGTTAAAGGTACCAATGCAGCCCTAACTGGTATTTAAAACAATACCATTGGTACCATAACTCCTGATCCCATTGAGATCCCACTCTAAAAGTTTCAGGATTTAAAGCTTATAATATTACAAAAAACATATTTTTTTCAAAATTAAAAAAAACACTATCTTTAAAATTTTTAATTTTATTTATTTTTTTTAATTTATTTAAAAAAACATTTTTGCCACGCATAGTCAAGTTGCGTGTCAAATTAAAACTTATGAAATGCTCTTTAAAATGATGGGTCAAACAACTCTAGGCTTTATAGAACTTGAGAAATTCGAGATTGAAAAGGTTTATGCAAGCCAAAAAATGACGATTTTTCAAAATCTTAAAAATTAATTACATGAAAACCTAATGAGATAAAAAAATTTGTTTAATATATTCTCATTTATATCATTAGGGAGAATGATCCCTGAAGGTTTCATTGAAATCTGAAATGGTCAGGTTGAGTGACTGGTTGATTTGGCAATGGAATCACCCTTTCACTCTTTCCCCGCTCAGGCGTGTTTTAGTATAGTTTCATTTGGAACCATATCTACACTTTTAAAGTTCCATTTGAAACAATTCTCTTGCACCGTCTAAGTGTAACCATGAAGTTTTCAGATACTTTTTTTTTTTTTTTGTTATGTAAATTTTGGTACTTAATTTCATGGTTCCTCAGATTTTGTAGGTGCGATTGAAAAAAATATTTTAACGTTAGCCAGTTGCAATCGCGACCGATATTATTCACATGCTTTCTAGTTTTCCCGGATGTGTTATTTTTCTGGTGTATAAACTGCGTAACATCGAAACTGTAACACGCCATGAGGAAATTCAACTCATGTTCACGGATGAAACAATGTGGGAGACAAGAAAGGCATGATTAAGTTTGAAAAACTATAGGGAAATTCTTGTGATTTGAAAAATAAGGCACACCAATAAAAGGTACAACCACATCTATTGGCAATGAATCCAGCAATGAGCCGTGGCACTGAGTCGTACCCTTCTGCGCATCATGCGGTCTGACACTGTTCTTACCGGGCGGCCGCTGTCAACTCTGGTTGTGGGTGAAAGCTGAGATGTCGTCCAACCAACCATTTCTTTTACATGTTCTAACGGGGACAGATCGAGGTATCTGTTGCAATCGAGGTATCTTTTCTGATCGCAGCAGGAAAACCTTCCATTAGGAGCTGATCTTTGATTGCCGACATTTCCGCAGTTTTTGCAGATAGCAACGTTGTTTTGCAACAACATAAAAGCTATTTGATTTCGGTAACAACTTTCTTATTGGGAAAAATGCCAACGTCTAGGTAAAATTAAAACTTGAAAATTGTGTATCTCTAACCGAAAGAAGAAACAGAACATATGAGCAGCTAGCCCATTACTCTAATGACAATACCCATCTTTAGAAATTCTCAACAAGAAAGAAGACGCCGAACTTTCGGTTGTAATGAGCACATGTTTTGAATCCTTTCCAAGGCGAATAAAATTTATGAAAGTCATTCATAATCAATGGAACCGATTAGAAAGATTTTCTACAATCGATAAAACATCCAGAAATAGAAAAAGTTACTTACTTGCATCAGCGGCTAAAAAGTATGTTACGAAAATTAACAAATTGTGCACAAACGGTTTCTTATGTCAGAAGGAGTATCTGAGACAAAGACATTTTCAAATCCAACTGTTAAAAGAAGAAATATAGAAGGAAACATGAAAAGCATTCTTTATGGCGAAAACTATGCTAAGGAAAAAGAACTTTTCACATACATCTCTCGGAAGCAGAGATAGCCAGAAAAAGGTTTTGACATTTATGCCGCCTAGACGAAAAGCTGTGAATTATAAAAAGATGACACCGTTCCCCATCGTTTATTGTAGCGAAGGGAATACAGTAAAAAAAGTATTTCTCGACAGTTTTTTTAGAAGTGACGACACAGCTGCAAACAAAACTACACAAACACAGCCGCAAACAAAACTACACAAACACAGCCTAGCGATAGAACTGTGAACTAAAAAAATATCAAGTACGATACTAAAGTGTTCCACAAGGGAAATGGTATCCGGTGTTAAAAGAATTTTTTTTGAAATTGGACATTTAGGAGCAGAGATACTGAGAAAAGCAGATTAAATATTTGCGTCCTCTAGCGGCGAAATTGTGAATTATTTTGGGAAGAAAATATACACAAAATGTATTCATAGTTAGCAGTATCTGATCGAAAAAGAATTTTTTCAATCGGGTTTTTAGTCCTACAGATACACTGCTGGACAATTGCTAAGGACGGATCATAAACGGCTATATAGCGCATAAAAAAGTAAGTGTGGTTGGATGCCAAGTGAAATAAAATAATGTCAGAATGCCAGGACATTACAAGAAAGACAATTTATTGTGCTCTGAAATCCAGAAGGCTTTGGAACGTGTTCAAGGGACAAACAGGCCATTTTGTGCAGAATACGTAAACGTGAAAAAAATGCAATTACCGTCCGCAGGCGTTCCGGCCTACGATGTCAATACGGGATATGGCCACCATGGAGGGCGATGCAAGATTCCACACGTCGTGTCATGCTTTGCACAACATTATCAAGCAGCTGTTGGGGTAATTTATCCCATTCCTCTGTCAGTGCACGGATGAGGGTGTCCTTGTTTATTGGAGGGCATTGGCGACCAGCAAGACTCCTCCCAAAGCATCCTACACATTTTCAATGGGATTCAGATCTGGAGAACGTGCTGGCCATACGAGGCGTTGAATATCCTCGCTCTCAAGACACTCCTGGACAGCGACTGTTCGATGACATGTTGCGTTGTCGTCCATGAAAATGAATCTATCACCGACAGCACCACGGAACATGCGAACATGAGGTAGCAGAACATCATTAATGTATCGTTGGCCAGTCATAGTCCCAGTTGGAAGCACATAGAGGGACGTACGGCCATTGATCATGATGCCAGCCCATACCATGACACTACATGTCGGATATCGGTCCCTTTCCTGTATGTTTGCTGGACAATATGCAGTACCACTATCACGCCAGATCAGTTGTCGTCGACAATCAGACGATAGACTGTATCTACTCTCATCTGAGAAGAGGACAGCAGACCAGTCGTTATCAGTCCAATTGCGATGTTGATGGCACCATTGCAAACGGGCGGTACGGTGACGTCTGGACAATGGGATGCACACAACAGGACGGCGGGCGTATAGTCCTCCTTTATGCAAACGTCTGGCGACAGTTTTTCGGGAGATCCGCTTGCCAGTAGCAGCCATAAACTGATTTGCTACCTCATTAGCTGTGCTGCGCCGGTGTCTTTTTGTTGATAGCACTATGTACCGATCTTCTGCAGGTGTCGTACTGCGAACACGACCTTCCCCGTGACGTTTGCTACACTCTCCATTTGTTTGAAATGATTTCCAAAGCCTTGAAACAACACTGTGGCTGACGTCGAACTCCCTGGCAACATCTGTTATTGTTCGCCCTTCTTCAATCTTGCCAATAATACGGCCACGCGTAAAATCATCTAGGTGATGTCGGGAAGACATACTGAAAATTGCTAGTTCGTCAATTGATTCTTTCCCTTTCAACTTTGCGTTTGAACAACAATGGTCAATACGCGTCAAATCCTTTATATCTCTTATCAGCGCTATGACGTCACGAACAAGTTCGGCAATCCAAAATTTGCATGTGCACAACACGTCTTACTGTATCCCGCACTTATGCTAATTTCCACATTTTCCTGCCTTCCATTTTATGGTTGCTATATGTAGAACATTTCTCACCTGGAGCTGTATGTGATACAGGAAGAATTTTTCAAACTGGACGTTTAGAAGCAGAGATATCGGGTAAATCGCCATTTAACTTTACGAGTCCTAGAGGGAAATGTATCCATTGCATGAAAAAGAAATTGCACCCAAAATAGTTTTCGTTATAAATGGCATCGAAAGGAAGAAAGCATTTTTTTCAATTGGATACTTAGAAGCATATATATGGAATGAAATTAATCTTGAATTCGATATCATCTGCATTTACACCCTCTAGCAGCAAATTTATGAATCGGAAATGAACCGGAAAGCAAGGATCATCATTCTCACATTTGAAGCTTTCCACTTG
Source organism: Macrothele yani (assembly GCA_039090855.1). Classification (NCBI taxonomy): domain Eukaryota; kingdom Metazoa; phylum Arthropoda; class Arachnida; order Araneae; family Macrothelidae; genus Macrothele; species Macrothele yani. The sequence goes on along the minus strand of CM077016.1, from coordinate 93,262,240 downwards.
AAATAGAATATTTCAAATCGGACTAATAGTTGCAGATATATGATGTCCAAGACGGACGGACGGACAAAGTAATACTTAAAGTACGTACTTTTTTTTTTTGTAGAAGACGTTCTAAAAAATTGACAATTGGGTTAGCTTAGCTGACGTCAAAGGAACTGTTGCAAGCACTGCACAGGTTATGAATAGTATATATATATCAGTGACGTGTATTCCACCTAAGCAACCCATGCAGTGCTTGTGCAAAGGAAATGAAGGATTCATTAAAAAATCTCTAATTCTTTAAATTTCTGTTTTCGACACAGATAATAATCACCAGAAAGTTATAAATCCGTTCTTATACCTCTAAAGTTTTCATAAATGTATAATCCGCGCACCCCGGCAATAAGAACGACGAAACAGGAGAAACAAATGATGCTGCACTCCGATTGGTCGCAGCTGCCGAGCGCATGCAACACCTGCTCCGCCACCTAAGCGTCACCGCAGCTGAAGGGGTGTTGCTATGACAACCTGACAGCACTAGTTTGCTAACCAATGAGAAATGCTCCATAGAAACGACTGCTCTTAAGTTCTGAACTGTGGATGCATAGTTCGAAGTTCTTTTTACATCGTGTGCTGTGAATTACTGAATATATCATGCATGTGTATTAAAAAAATTCCAAACAGCCATGTCTGATTCCATAAACGAAGACATTATAGCCGAATTGTTACAAACTCCGTTTTCTCGCCGAACTTTTGAAAAAAAGAAAAATGTGATTTCGAAAGGAAGACCGATGCCTGCATTGCCAAGTTTAACGCAGCAACAAAAGAATATTACTCGACATTTTCAAAACGCCAATTATGAAAGATGCGAATGGCTTGCCGGAAGTGTTAAGAGTTAAGACCAACAAACTGTTTTATTGGAACTGTTTGCTGTTTAGCTGTGACAGAAGCTCCACTTGGACAACAGGATACAGCAAGCTAAGCAATTTAGCTAAACCAATACGGGATCATGATGTTGCTTTTAAGCATATTCGTGGGTCCATTGTACTCGCAACTTTTGGAACTGTTCGTATTGAAACAGGTCAGTGACCAGATACGACAAAACATAAGTCAACACAATGAAAAGGTAAAACGCAATAGAGATATTTTGAAACGGCTTATAAATGCCGTTTGCTTCCTTGCAAAGCTAGAAATTTCATTTCGAGGAGATGACGAGTCAAAAACTTCCAACAACCGCGGAAATTATTTGGAACTTTGGGACTACACTGCTCAGTGTGATCATGTACTAAAAAACATTTGGAGTATTCGACAGTATTCAAAGGAGTATTAAATCGTATTCAAAATGATTTAATTGATTCTGTCGCCAATGCGCTGTGTAATGAAGTTAAACGCCAGTTAGCCGCCCCGGTGGCGCAGTGGTCTAAGCGATGGCCTCCGATCATTCGTCCGAAAGGGGTCCGGGTTTGAATCCCGGCGAGGCATGGATGTTGTGTTTGTCTTACGGCACTGGCTCTCTCCCTTCCCTGGAACCAGTGACTCTAAATTAGGGACGGGCGACTGCTTATAGCCCATTGAGTTGCTCACGGTGGTCGTTAAACCTCCAATCAAAAAAAAAACGCCAGTTAAAGCAGTCCGATTTTGTTGCCATATTAGCAGATCAAACTACCGACGTATCGAATGGGTCTCAATTTTCTCTTGTTTATCGGTATGCAAATGAGGGGAGGGTGGTAGAAAGATTTTTGTGCTTCCAAGAAGTTAGTGAGGACAAAACAGCGGCAGCACTTTTTGGTCTTCTTTTGTCCCATATTAAGGATTTTTCAGACTGTTATGGAAAACTCGTCCCGCAGAGCTACGACGGAACTGCAGTAACGGCCTCTTCCTTGCATGGTGTACAGTCGAATATTAAGGCATCCTTTCCACAAGCCCTCATTGCTATGTGCACTGTTTGAATTTAGTACTTTCCCAAAGCGCTTCAAGTATTCCTGAATGTCGTATCTTTTTTGCTACTCTTAGTGGGCTTGCAGTGTTTTTCTCGAGATCACCAAAGCACTCAAAATTTCTTGATGCCTTTTTGGGACGCCGGCTACCCAATGTTTGCCCAACAAGATGAAATTACTCATCAATACTGTCCACGAAAAAAAGAAGAGCTTCGCCAGACTTTTGCCGCCATGTTGGAACATCAATCACAAGTAGAATCGTATATTCTTGCTGGGTGTTCAGAGACATTTGTCCAATTTAGAAAACTTTGAATTTTGCTTTCTTCTTGCGACCTTTCATAGTATTTTTTCTCTTACTGATGTTTTGTTCAGAGGGCTTCAGATTGCTTCATTAGACATTGTTTACTGCAGAAGTAAGATAACGGAAACACAAAATGCTGTGAAATCTCTGAGAAGTCGTTTACAGGAAGTGTACAAAGGAACCATTGCTGATGTTGGATTCCCAAGAAAACGATACCGAAACCTTTCTGGAGACATTACGATTACCACTAAATTCAGAAGATTATATTTTGAAATTTTCGATAATGTCGAACACATTAATACAAGATTTCAGGATTATGAAAAGCTTACATTTTTGTGCTTACTGGATTGTTCGAAATACAGCTCTTACGTCCACACTTCCCCAACTGATGGTTTGAAAAGCTTACTTGAAAAATTATGGTCGCTACTTCGATGAAGTACGTTTGAGAAACGAATTAATCGTAGCATACAGTTCACACGAATTTTCTGACAAGTCACCTATAGAGCTAATGAAGATGTTAGCGACTTCAGCACTTGGAAAATCCATGCCACAACTTTACCTATTGGCTTCACTTATAAGTGTGATACCTGTGTCCACTTCAACAGTTGAAAGATCGTTTTCTGCATTAAAGCGAATTAAGACATACGCACGAAACAGAACAGGACAGAAACGACTATCGCATCTTGGACTGATATCAATTGAAAGTGATCTGTTAAAAACTCTGAAAGAAAGAAATACTTTTTTCGATTCTGTAATAGAACATTTTACTGCAAGTGATCGAAGAATGGAGTTTACTTTTAAATAGAAAGGTATGTTAAGTGACTTCAGTCTATTCGGAAAACAGAAGTCTTTTGTTTTAGATTTTGCTGTGTTGTGTAAAAGAATAGATATAAAGAAGTAGCTATGGTATCTATATCGTACGCCATGTTTTTTCAGTTTTATTATTTCAAAAATCTGAACCTAATGTCAGTTATAAAAAAGTGAAAAGTAATTGCCTTTGCAACTGCTTGGGTAGTCTGTTGGGTCACCGCACGTCACTGGTATACATACTGGTATATTATAAACCATGGAGAACACAGAGGAAATATACAGATCAATGAAATCATTGCCAAACAGGTTACTGATATTTTCGAAACAGCCTTAATTAAATCAGCTAATACTACAAAGGACAGACGTCGTACAGAACTTCGATGGACAGGCTTTGTGCCTTGAAGAGCTGAAAAGTCAAACAGTGATGATAGCAAAAAATTCTGAAAATATAATGAGAATGATCCATAAGATACAATCAGAGCAGCCGATGACAATGGATCCGGTACTTTTGAAAGGCATGGTAGACATTAAACAAAACCCGGGGGAGGGGGGGGGAATCCAGAAGTATTAAAGAAGCAGCTGCGGGAATTAGGCATTTCTCGCAACACAGAAGATTAAGTTCAGCAAAAGGTTGAAAACTTATCAAAAGCGAGAAATTCAAGAAGAGTCATGAAAATAGTTGAAAATACTCTTTAAAAAACGAAAAAAAAATGGAGCTACCTCAACATAAAAACCCAGTAAAAAAGTTATCTCTCATTAAAGGTATTCCCCTCTCGCAACCAGCAGAAGAAACTGAAACACTGGCCAGATGTGCTACAGAAGTACGCTACACGGGGAGGGCTGTACCCAACGAAATGGTATTTTTTACTCAACTCATCGGCACCCAGAGATATATTTTAAATAGAGAGAAACTGTCAATAATGCATCCGCTTGTTAGAACAGGAACGACACCGGATTCTCCAAGTCAGGTCACAGGAAGCTGAAATTGTTCTAACTTGATTTTCCTAAATCGTAGAAGTTAAACTCCGTAATCGGTTAAAAATAAACGATCTCTTTCAGGGCTACCTATATAATTTAAAAAGGATACTATAATGAATAAAGCTCTCCACTGGACGTGTAGTGCAGGGAAGCTTACGTTAAGTCACGTTAGGGTTATTGGAAGGTTACTTGACGTAGCTAAAGTGTGCCTAATCTTCAAAGTGCTAGAGTTTGTTTAGGTTAGACACGCACGTGCAATAAGTTCATTGAATATGGAACTTCTTTTTACTCAGCGTTCCTCATTATCTTGAATATCAGTACTATAACTTCGGTTTTAGTACATTAGTACCTTGAAAGCTCCTTATTAGAGCGGTAAACACAATATACCCTGGACTTAACGTAGACACTCCATGAAATAGACTTAACGGCCAGACAGAGGTCTGACAATAAAATGAACTAAGAAAACGTACTCACTTTTAACCTTTTATTGGGGAACTCCTGGTATTACTCAAACACACTTTTACAAAACACAACTACTGATATTCAGAACTTTCGTACTATCGTAGATAACAATAATAATGGAAGAACCTATCATAAATAAAACGAAGCTGCTTGGTATAGTTGAGCGCGCCTATATATACTGCATACCACCACGTCATGACTTACACTCGTTGCCACATATAATTCAGCGGGAGAAATAACATCTCGTTAAGTGAGAAGATAATTTGCATAGGAAAATAAAATAACAAGAAATAGTAAAATCAAAAGGAAACTGAATCTAGAGTATACGTTACAATACTATTTAGGCTATAACTTAGATGCAAGATACCCCTTTAGCAAGTTAGTGGAACGAAAATGAATTTACAACAAAAAAAACTAGTAATACAGAAACGCATATATCGGGTGCCCATAATGGACCTTATTCAAGTGACGTCACAGGAGGATTTCTGCGGACCAACATGGCTGCTGATTCAATGTTTTCGCTTTTAGATTAGCCCTTACTGTTGGCAAATTTTTAAATTTTTAACGCCTTGGAGTACACCAAAGAATTAATAGAGCAACAGGGCGAAGGAGAAATCAATTTTTAGGAGAATAAATCAAGGTTGCAAAAATATACCAAGAAAATTTTGTGTTCGATGTTTCAAAAGAGATGCAGGACAACATCGCCGTTAGTCATGGTGAAATTTTTAATGAAGCATTTCTCATACACGGTACACTAAATAAATTTTCACGTTATTATCCGACATTAGCAAAATATATGAAACCTGGGAACCTTTTTTTCAAAAACGAAGTATTTAGAAACCCAGACATACGTAATGTGGAAACAAACTAGGGTTAAAACAATAACAACTACTAACAACTTCCCAATGTCGCACGCTAGGCAATCTACTTAAAACTAAAATGAATGCGTAGCATAAAATAATAGATGTGTTTCGTTCTTTCATGAAAAAGCGTAGACTTAATTTGAACTTGCCGATACAGATGTGCAATTCATTTTCTGTTTCTCACATTTTTTTTTTTTTTTGGAAATCAAATATCGAAGGAACACTACAGGTTTTAACCGCTTTTCATTGTTAGTGCCAAAATATTCAAAATCTTCCTCGTTAAAGTGGGCAGAACATATATTCGAGAATGCACATTGGGATGGAAATCATCACGTTTTATTTTACACAGCCATCCCTTCAATATTTTTGGCATTTTCAGAGGAAAATTATGAAAAGTTATACCTTCCTACGTACATTTTATATAGCAGGATTTATTAGCACAACCATACGATGAGCAAAAGTTAGGAACGTCGTTAATAAATTTACGAAAATCGCGATTTTCCTGAACCCCTGCAACGTTAAGCAATGGGAAAACGCATGTAAACAAACCATTGCTAGTCCGCAGACATGGAAAAGTTTTCCCATGATGCAATGCGAGGTGAATAAGGTCCATTAAAGTTCACATTTCCAAGGGAATTATTGCTCGGAATGACTTCAAATTTGATATGAGGCCATCTGAGGCAATTGAAATTTGATTGACCGAAAAACAAAAATTAGTTTCAAAACTCGCCTTCAGGATGATAAGTGGAGATTTATTTCACAGGAGAAAATTGCAAAAAATGCGGAAGCTGTGTTTTGTGGTTACGAAGGCATATTTTTCTTTTTGTGTGTGTGTACAGAAGACATATTTTGTAGTTACGCAACATGTTCGATACGCTGTCCTCCGTTTGCCGAAACCGCAAAATATAATTCTCAATCACAGATCGAAGTGTTTCACTGTAAATGTTGTGGATATAGCACGTAATGCTTGCCTTGAGGTTCAGCAAGTTAGCTATGTGACTACGATGGACGATGTTTTTTTAGATGTCCCCAAAGCCAAAAGTTGCATGCATTCGGATCCAGTGAGCCCGCTGACCAAGTTATTGGAAACTGGCAGCTGATTATTCTTTTGTCTGTAAAATGTGCCTGCAGTAATTGCTTAACAGGTGTTGCTACGTGATGAAGAGCACCACTTTGCATTAAAACTTTTGAGTCGAGGCACTGATACTGTTGAACTGTTTAGAATCTCCTGGTCCGCCAAACTAGATTCATATCGCTGGCCATTGATAGACCATGTAACGAGACCCACAAGACCGACAGAAGCGTCCAACGATGAATTCTGATGATGAGCCACATCAAACGGTGACTTGGAGAATGGGATAGAATATCGTTCACGTTGTATGAATTTTTTGTAGCCCAAATTCTACAGTTTTGCGTATAAATAGCACCCTGCAGATGGAAATGGGCTTCGCCTATCCACGAAATGTTCCATGGCTGTTCATTGTCCAGTTCAACCCGAGAAAAAAACCGTAGTGCGAATCTTCTCATGCACCCCGACCGGGAGGAAGCAAGTGTTGAACACGGGAAATCATGTAACGATAACAGCGTATAGTATTCCTCTTAGAACTTGCTGGACCGTGCTTTTTGAGGGCTTGCCTAAAGACCGCACTACACTGGAGGCTACGGCTTCCCACGACATTTGACACCCCGTCTTCTAACGCTGTGATACTATCCTCCACGGTCTGCTAGTGGATTGCCGCCTGTCCTTTTCCAGGTTTGATGTCTAAAGAACCTGTCTGTTCAAACTTCCGGATTGTTTTACGTAAACCATTTGAAGTCACTGGCCCAGTTTTTTAAGCCCTTTAAAGTTTTGAAACTGCGCAGGGGTGGTAAGGCACAGTTGTTATTCCAGTAAAACTATTTTACGAGAAGTGTACGATATTTTGGTTGTAGTCCCATTGCACTTTAAGATGTTGACTACTCGCCTTCAGTGAAGTGATGCATTCCGCAGATGTCAGCTTTTATAGCAGCTTCTTTCCAAATATGCCGCATTGCGGAAACATAATTTGCGTATTTAGACGGGGGCAGTTGGTAATACTGCAGTTTCTCATTGTTACACGTAATTACAGCGCCACTTATTACACCTGGAGGTGAGTTTTGGAACTAATTTTTGTTTTTTCGTCAAACAAATTCTAATACCTGAGGAGTCCTCATATCAAATTCGAACTCATTCCGAGCGCCCTTGGAAATATAAATTTTAATTATAGGTACACGATACATCTCACTTAATATTTGCAGAAAAGCGCAAATAAGTTATGCTAATCCACGATGACTTCGTGTTCCCGCCCTTCTGCGGTTTTTGCGAGGTAGCTTATTATCTCCTCACGTTTCAAGTACACACCGTCAACCGTGTTATTTCAGTCCTTTTCTTTAAAACTATATTGTCGGGCTCAATCACGTATCCAGGGGAAGGTTGCAGAAAACAGCTGGCATATAAACCTTTAAAGCTCAGTCCAGAATTGAAATATTTCAAAACTAAAAATACCACTTCAGAATTTCATGGGCTTTAATATGATATGCCACATGATGGACTTATTTTAAATTTTAAAATTAAGTTACAAATTTAAAATCACGTTTTAAATTTTGTAACTTAGTTTTTAAAAGTAAAATTTCAAAAAGTGATTTTAAACAAATGTGAGTAAAAATTTCCGAAAAAACTGTATTGATTATTTCATATTTCTAAAAGCTTTCTGCAAAATTTCATCTTGGTATCGCAATGGGATCATACTTTAATAAATGGTATATTGTTCTTAATGAATCTAAATATTGATAATGAGCACTCCTCCCTGTGTGTCTCAATATTGATTTTTATCGCAACAGAATAGAGCATTGGAAAAACTAATCAGGATTTTTCCTACTCTATCAGGTTTATTTTGCGAGGAGAATCCAAAAATTTGTTATTCCTTTAATGTAGTATTAGAAAAAAAAAATTCATATCATGAACATTATAACAAAATAGATATCAAACAAAATTAGGAAAACGAAAATAAACTTACGCATCAAATTGGTCTGAAAACTTGTATTCTTCCATTACTTATATTTTAAACCAAACTCTTTTCAAGAGCACTTGTTGCACATGACGTTTCATTTTTTACGCTTTCCAACCGTAGGTTAAAGAAGCGTATATGTTCCAACTTTGTCCGTCTGCACGATAACTCGCGTAAAAATGGTTCGATTTCAATGAAATTTTAGTATGTGGTAGGGGACAACCTGAGAAGGAACTCTATTGAAAATGGACGAAATGGGGTCAAAGGTCACGACATAGGAGAGGGATCCATTCCATCGCCATTATGCGTCATAACTTACGTAAAAATGCTTCGATTGAGACAAAACTTCATCATGCTGTTTTTTTTTTTTGAGGTTTAACGACCACCGTGAGCAACTCAATGGGCTATAAGCAGTCGCCCGTCCCTAATTTAGGGTCACTGGGTCCAGGGAAGGGAGAGAACCAGTGCCGTAAGATAAACACAACATCCATGCCTCACCGGGATTCGAACCCGGACCCCGTTCGGGCGAATGATCAGAGGCCATCGCTTAGACCACTGCGCCACCGGGGCGGCCATGCTGTTCCGGAGGTATACTGAATCGGTTCTGTTGAATATCATCGAATCCCGGTTAGGCATGGATGTTGTGTTTGTCTTACGGCACTGGCTCTCTCCCTTCCCTGGAACCAGTGACCCTAAATTAGGGACGGGCGACTGCTTATAGCCCATTGAGTTGCTCACGGTGGTCGTTAAATCTCCAATCAAAAAAAAAAAAAAAAAAAAATATCATCGAAATGGGGTCAAATGTCAGGGCACAGGAGCTAGATTTATTCCACAGCCATTATCCTCATAACTTGACTAAAAATGCTTCTATTGCGATAAAACTTTAGTACGTTATTCCGGAGGTATACTGAACCCGTTCTGTTGAATATCATCAAAATGGGATCAAAGGTCAGGGCACAGGAGCGAGATTTATTCCACAGCCATTATCCTCATAGCTTGTGTAATAACTTGAGTAATGATTTCTGGTATGTTGGAAAGCGTATCATAATCAATGCATTGCATGATTTTACTAACTTGTTTCTCAGTGTGTAAGTGCGGCCAGTTGCAGTCTTTGGTTCGACCCTTCTAAGAACTTGTGCTAGCCCTGCCCTTAAGTACATCCTGATTGTTATTCCAAGCTGCCTCCAAACCTTGATATACCCCCCCCCCCCCCCAGCTCGAATTATGTCAGTTAACAGCTTTTGATCCATCTGCTTATCAAAGGAATAATACAGTATATGGTTGTTTCCCATATACTGTATTATTCTCAGCATAACTACTAAAATGTCACTATGCGGTCCTAAAATTTTATCTGCAGCAGCATCATAACAATTTCGGCAATCAACGCTCATTTCACCAAAAGATAAAATGCCGCCCCGGTGGCGCAGTGGTCTAAGGCGTTGGCCTCTGATCATTCGTCCGAAGGGGTGCGGGTTCGAATCCCGGTGAGGCATGGATGTTGTGTTTGTCTTACGGCACTGGCTCTCTCCCTTCCCTGGAACCAGTGACCCTAAATTAGGGACGGGCGACTGCTTATAGCCCATTGAGTTGCTCACGGTGGTCGTTCAACCTCCAATCAAAAAAAAAAAAAAAAAAAAAAAAAAAAAAAGATAAAACTGAAACTTTGTCGAATTCGGTTAGGTGTATAGCATTCATTTTCATCACCTTTAAAACGGGTTCAATTAAACCACCGGTAACACAAATTTACCACATCACCGTTTCAGAGAGGAAATTCTTGGAAGCAGTATGTGCATTTTATATTTTTGATGAAAAGATATTATTTTCGAGAAATAGCATGCAAAACAAGTACTTGACTTATATCTTCTTCATTCCATTTTGCTGGTCTCTTTTTTGACACAAGAGTTTGAATTTGCACTTCAGTGAAACAATGACCAAGCAAATTTATGATAGCTGGCCACCTTTCACTGTTGCTCAGCAAATTTCTATTCTTGCATTTGCGTTTCATAATATTAATTTCCGTTTTCAGGCTTCTTTTCTCGAGGCAAAAGCATCGTTTTACCATAACCAACTGTTTTCTTATGTTTGATAATTCTTTCCGTAGTGAATTATTTTCACTCTTCAGTTGCATTACATTTTTGTTCAGACATTCGCACTTCTCACATAACGTTGACGGTATGATAAATGTTGGTCAGGAATGATGTCACTTTCATTGTGACCTGTGATTTGTCGTTTAATTGGAGATAAACTTTCAATTCGATTTAATGCATTTTTTTTCTGATCTCTCCGAACTTATACCGTTCACTTCGAACAGAAGTTTGCTCCTCCATCTGCTGAGGCATATTTTTTGTTGTCACGGCATCTGTTCTAAGTTTTTTTTTTTTTTGGCAGGCAAGTTCAGCAATTCATTTCTAAGATCTCGCTCTTACTTCGAGACATCAAAGTGTTCTGAACACATTCGTGCTTTCTTTGCATCGAATACATCCTTTGGACAGCATTTCGCTACCCATTGTTTCAAGAAATCTCTATCCGATGGGAAAACATGTTATGTAACATCTAACTTCCTTTCCTTTGAACTGTTATTACGACAAAGTGCAACAGCGTATCCAGGTATTTTCGAGATAGTTGTACACAGAAAGCAAATGAAGAAAAAAGCCGCTTCTGTGGCGCAGTGGTCTAAGCGATGGCCTCTGATCATTCGTCCAAAAGGGTCCGGGTTCGAATCCCGGTGAGGCATGGATGTTGTGTTTGTCTTACGGCGCTGGCTCTCTCCCTTCCCTGGAACCAGTGACCCTAAATTAGGGACGGGCGACTGCTTATAGCCCATTGAGTTGCTCACGGTGGTAGTTAAACCTCCAATAAAAAAAAAAGAAAAAGAAAAATGAATGAAACGACAAAGCAGGTCTAAAATTGACGAAGAAATGCAGCGACTAATCTACACTGCACAAGCTCCGAATGACTCCGAATGCTCAAGAGATCGTTTATGGCCACTGTGACGTCACACTCCAGCTCGTAGGGTGACAGCTCGCCGGCGGCACATAAACAAAGGCGATTGGACCTACCTCTGCTCTTTCTAAGTACCTTTATTCAGGCGGCGTTGCCTGGCCCAGGCATGTGCAATGGCTCTGCATGTCCTACCCAGCTCTTCATATTATGCAAGTTTCACGTGATTACCATCATTCCTTCATGGTGTTGCAAGTTTCACAAAGAGTAGTTTATTTTATCAGCAAGATGGCATTTGACGATTTATATGCTGCACTAGCAAAATAAGTATGTTGTAGAAATAATTACACCATACAAACTACTATAGGTACATACACTGAGTGGCCACTTTATTATGACCAACCCCATCAGTACTTCGTTGGGTCACCTTTTGCCTTTAATACTGCGTCGATTCTTCGTGGCATGGACTCCACGAGATGTTGATTGGTGGTTTGTGGAATCTGAGACCATGGTTGATGAATTGCACCTTCCAGGAGTGTGAGATTGCAGAGTTGTTGATCCAGCTGTCTGATGGCTCGTTCAACTTCATCCCACAAATTCTCAATGGGGTTGAGATCTGGTGATTGTGGGGGCCACCTAAGCAAAGTAAACTCACTGGCATGTTCCTGAAACCAATTCTGTACAATACGAGCCCTATGGCAGGACGCATTATCTTGTTGAAAGTAGCCATCGCCATTGGTCCGCAACGATGTTTAGATATGATGTGCCAGTCAGACGTTGATCAACACGAATTAAAGGGCCCAAAGCATGCCACGAAAACATTCCCCAAACCATAACGTTGCCTCCACCAGCTTGAAGGGTTGTAGCAATGCATTTGGGGTCCATGCTTTCGTGCTGTTTCCGCCAAATTCTCCCTCGGCCATCGGCATGGTGCAACTGAAAACGTGATTCATCGGACCATATAATGTTTCCAATTATCGACTGTCCAATCCTTGTGCTCCTGTGCGAACTGGAGACGTTTTCTCTTGTTAGCTGCCGACAGCAAAGGTGTTCGAACAGGCCTTCGGCTGCCATATCCCATCCGATGCAATGTACGGCGAACAGTGCGTGCAGAGATCATTTGAGAGGATCCTTGATTAAGGTGGTCTGTTATTTGCTGCACTGTTGCCCTTCTATTGTCTGTTATCAGTCTGGACACTCTCCGTTCCGCCCGAGCAGTCACTAGTCGATGACGACCAGACGTTGCACGTAGAGACCCAGTTTTTTGGCTGACAGTCTAGTCTTTAAACACTTTAACAACAGCTGCTGTGGAACATTTCAAGAATGCGGCGGTTTCGGTGATACTCGCTCCGAGTTCCTACAATCATCCCACGTTGAAAGTCCGTCAAATCGCATTTCTTACCCATCTCGTCACCCAAAAATCACTTCTACTACTGTCCCAAGCACTAAGCTTTCCCTTTTTATACCAGCGTCACCCTATGGCGGCAACATTGCTCATTTGTATCGACAAATTTGCCTGTTTTAGTTAGATTTAAATGCATTTTTACTTGTAAACTACTCATACACACACACATTTCATCAAACCTTAATTTGTTAGCAGATGTGTTTTACAGTCTAACACTGGTTAGATACATATTTCAAACATCCATGCAATCGAAAATGAAAGCACAGTGCAACACAGCAATAAAAATATTTTGGTTATAAATCAAAATGGCACCAGATAAATTCAAACTATACTGTTTAACACAAATCTGCTGTAATTTTTTAAGCTAATATTAAATGAATGATGTATTTAAATGGCAATCAGTTTAATTAATAATATTCTCCCTTACCACATCAGCGAGTAATCTGGGACTGATGTGCTGGTGGTTTCTTTATATTTGGTTGTTGGTTTAGCGAAATTGACATGCTTTTAAATGTCAACATTATGAAGTTTCAATCATTTTCAACTTTGCTGTCTCATAAAAGTATGATGAGTAAAATTAGGAAGTATACTTCTTTCCCTACATTATATAAAGGCTCTTTATGAACAGGGTGCTTTTAAGTGAAATCCATAATGAGCCAACAGAGTCTATGACAAGAAATTTGATTTTGTAATTGCAGTTAGCAAGAAATGTAGATTTAGGAAAGCATAAAACTCCAGGTTGTCTACCAAATTTGGAAAATGCAATTTTATGACGATTTTTAAAAGTCTTGTATGTGTGTACATGTATTAAAGACGGGAGACACTCTGCTCACCCTTTTTTCTACGGAAAAAGTACACCCCTGCCCTTCTGCTAGTAACAAAAATCTGACTCATCAAACTTTTGACTATGCCTGCAGCTGAAATACTCAACGTTGTGCTAAATGATTTCATCACACATCTTTTTTCAGCATTTATATTTGAAAATGTCAATGACTCTATAAGCAAGCAGTATAATTTAAATTGCTAAATTGACCATGAAATTTTGCAAACATTTATACATATATTTCTATGCTAAAACATATTTTGCTGTAACAGTTCTTTGTGGAGGAGAGCACAAGTACCTTTAAAAAAAAAAAAAAAAAAAAAAAAACTCTTGTATCATTATATGGAAACCACTTTTTTATGTCTTATGTGGTTGGTGCATGGAGAATCGTTTAGATTGTCACCAGAAAATGAACAATTACTATATATAAAAAGAAAATCGTGACCCCAAAGCAAAATTTGTGACTTTTCTTGACTTTCATGCCTTTTTCATGACTAGTAGACACCTGAACTCCTACAATTCTGAAAATACAAACACGAACCCACAATTTCTTTACTCATTTGTTTTTTGAAGTTTAAAATCCTAATGAAAAAAAAGAGGGGGAGGGGTCACTGCTATTTATGTAATGTTATGACACTAACGACGTTGATGCTAAAATTAAAAACGTTATCGGAAAACATGAACGTAACAAAATTTGCAGTTTTGCAAACTTAATAACTTTGAAGAGATTTAGATATAAACAAAAATGGTGAGCATTTCACGATTTAGTCTCCCCCCCCCCCAGGAGAATCTCGAATTAGAAAAGTGTTAAAAAGCTGAAGAAAAAAAGACCATCAGATTTGCCCACTATTTCTGCATTTTTCAACAGAAATGTTGTTTTTCGAGCTTATATTAAAAATGATGCTGATTCACACGAAGAATGCAATTCCACAACTTCGCTGTCACGTGGTAAGCAACGTTTTGGTGGTTTATTTTTCAAGGACCAGTTTATAGTAGGAGATGATGGGTTTGATTTCTGTTGCTGACTACCCTGTCCACTGGTTTTTCTTCAACATCCCTACTTGAATGGGAGAGCGGATAGTTCCCATTGAAGTCTGCCCTGGACACACCCAGACCCTCCTCACCCAACACTACCCTGTGCAATAACCATGCCCGGTTGGGTTTCAACACAAACATCAGAACTTTACTAAATATTTTATATAGGATTGCGTCCGCCAAATTTTTAGGAGGGGGGGCAATTAAAATTTCTGCACTTCCACCAAAAAAATAAAATAAAATTCCACTACGCAGAAAAGTTAAAATAATATGAGGGTTGTGCCAAAAGTAATGCAAAGTGGGCATAACTTTTTTATTAACTGACAGAGGTCACTCAAATTGCACGTGTTGGTAGAGTAACTCTTTTCTCTATACAAAGATACTACTCAACATAGTCTCCATCACAAGCGATGCATTTGCATCATTGTTGAATCCAACTCTTGAATCCTCTGAAATAATTCAGGTGTGAACTGTTGCACCCACTTCTTCACAGCCACTTTCATCTCATCTGTGTCATCATATTGTTGTCTCCGGAGACTGTTCTTCATTGGACCGAACAGGTGGATGCCACCACAGAGCGGCTGTACGGTGGATGGGGGGTGTGACCAGCCTAATTTGCTGCCAAAGATGTATGTGGTCTCACATTGTCATGGTGAATGTGGATCCTTTTCAGATTCTTGTTTGGTCTCTTCCTTCTTATGGCTTCTCTAAGTGTCTTGAGTGACTCAATGTATTGCTTGCTGGTCACGGTACCGCCATGTTCCAGAAAATCAAGAATGACACCCCTGTAATCCCAAAAAAAACAGTCACCATGACTTTTTGAGCTGATTGCTGGCTCTTGAACTTCTTAGGCCTTGGTGAACTGATTCTTTATTCCAATATTCCGGATTGTAAAGATATACCCATGTTGCCGTATTGAAAAAAACATGTCTTCATTGTCTCAAACACTTCCAGCAGATCAGCAGACTTCCACCCTTCTCTTCTTCAAATCGGGTGTCAACTGCCGAGGTATCCACTTTGCACACACGTTCCCTAAGTCTTCCACCATCTTCTGTATGGGATTGTGACCACAGTCCAGTTGTGCAACAAGCTCATGGATTGTGACTCATTTCCCATGCAAATCAATTTATCCACTCACTGACGATTCATGTCACTGGTCACAGATGGTCTCCCACTGCGTGGCTTGTCTTCAATGCTGGTTTCCTCTTTTTTTTAAACTTCTTTATCCACTTGTGCACATTGCTCTTGTCAATGGTGTCATCACTGTGAGCATTCTGCAGCCTTCTGTGGATGTCAGACAGCGTGCACATTTCCTTCGTCAAGAACTCAATGACAGCATGTTGCTTCTGCTTGGAATGCATTATTTACTTGCAATGAAGAAAAAGGGTTACTATAGAGGAACAGTTACTCTACCTAAGTGTGCAAGTGAATGACCTCTGTCAGTTAATAAAAAAGTTATGCCCACGTTTGCAAAAAGTTATGCCTACTTTCGGTACAACCCTCGTAATTAAAAATGTTAACTGCGAGTAAAAACATGGATGGCACCGAGAAAAAATTAAGACTGTTGTAAATGCCAAGGGTACTTCCCACACCACATTAGGTGTGTAACACCTATCGTTTCAAGGTGTTTCCATTATTTTGGACAACTTCTGTATACTGTAATTGGCTAAGAGATGACCCTAAAAATTTCAAATGAATTGGCAAAAAAGTTTTTAAATTAGCCTTAAAATGTTGATTACGAATTCTGGGCATGCCAGCCACATGATAAAGAGCAAATAAAAAAAATTATGGCCCGTTTAAAAGTTTTTTATTGATTTACGCGAAATTTGGAGGGCTCATTCCCATTAGCGATTTATGGCATTGATCGAAATTTCAGATATTTTCATGAAAAATCCACGGAGATAAACTTTATTTTTTATTCCACTTGCAACAAAAATGTGAAGGGACTTTCCCCTGCAATCCTTGTGAGAACCCGCTGGCTGCTGCGGTGAGTCACGTTTACAACTCGTAATCCACCCACGTGTTCAACAACAATGATGGATGTTTAACAAAACAATTTATTTTAGCATTTCTTTTTTCACCTGACCAAAAAAAAACAACGCAAAATTAGCTAAATTGAAAAAAATTACGGCCACACTTAAGAAAAGGGTTAGAATAGTGACAAAAGTGACTTGTGCCGAGGTCTGTGCATGCATGAATTAACTCTGTATTATTTTTGTAATAGCACAATATCTTAGGGTCATTATTATTTGAAGGGGGGGTCCCCGGACCTGTTGGGCCCCACTGTCGGTGTGCCACTGTAATCAACTGTCTGGCAGTACTGGGAGACGTAGTCGTGTCAGACCACGGCAAAACAGTTGAATGCTGGAGAGCTCTATCACGTAAACCTGTTAATGCGAACTTTTAAAACTGCAACACAAGCAGTCCCGTTTGCAATGGTGTCAAGAACACGGTGGGCAATTGAGGAATGGGGCATTTCCTTCTCCAATGAAAGCAGATTCAGTTTAACATCCCATTTTGGGTGTCAGTACATCTGGCAGGAACGTGGTACACGGTACCATTAAGAGTACATTGTGGAAAAGGATAGAAATTGTGTTGGGGGAATCATGGTCTGGGCCATAAACAAGATTCCATGACCGATACTGAATGATGTCAGTCATGGTCGCCTGTTTCATGGATCTAACGGCCCAGAGTTCATTTTTGTGGACGATAATGCTTACCTTCTCCCCTCGTTCAGCGGCTGAACTCCTTGAGGAAGAACATATTTATCGAATGGCGTGGCCAGCATTGTGCAACAGGACCTCCTCGACGATCGTGTTCTGAGTATATTACACCAGTTTCAAACGTTTATATGTTAGAAGAGAGCACACCCCACATTGATTTACTTATGTGTTTTTGGACAGTATATCTTTGTGTTTCTCTGGACTTTTTAAGCATTACAGGCAGATGTATCAGCTGTGCATACTCAGGATGTCGGGTACTCTGTATCAGTGTCAGATGAATAGTAACTGTGATATTCTGTTTCCTAAATGACATATTACTGTATGCAGACTCCAACCCTGATTGGAAATTTTCGGTAGTAAACACTGAAAAAATCTGTAGTTTTCAGCGTTTTTCAGTAGTAATGAATAAGATTGTATTACACACTTGGTAATAAAACGATTTTCCAGAGCAGCAAAACAGTGTAAATTCATAAAAACGCAAATTTTTGCTTAAACAATTGACCATATATTAAAGAAATTTCATGAGAAACACTGAAGGGCTTTAATATACTTATTTCTAATTTACCACAAAAATCAATGTATGTTCCAGTGAGAACCTTACAGTCAACAAAGTAAATGCCTATACAGACTGGAAGTTGTTCATTGCTGTCTTCAAACCACAAAAAGAATGAAAAAATGTTTTTTTTTTTCCTGCAATAAAATTCCCTTTTCTTTTTATTGCAGATAAGAATTTTAGTACTACTCCAGGACTTTACGCAGAGCTACCAACTTTTCAAAATCGAAAACCGTGACAACAGCGGTGTGCGTATTTGCAGTTCATAAATATTAAAATTACATATTATAGGTTTGAAGACCCCCGCCCTCCAAAAAACAAAAACAGCTTCTCTTTAATTTTGCATCAATCTTGAGAATGACCCAAATGACAGAAAAAGCGGGATTTTGCGAATCAATGGATGATTCTCACGCATGAGAAGTGACTAAGAAATTGAAAAACACAAATTTCATGGAAAATAAACTTTACACACTTCATTAAAAATATCATTTCACCGAGATTTTTGATTTTCATAGTATATCCGACGCTTTCCATAGTCGGTTTGACTTACATATGCAGTGAAATCCATCTTCACTTACATGTTGCTCCTTTTCACTATTACCAAAGATTTTAAAAATGAGAAACGTGATCTCTCTCTCACACACAGAAAACGTCAAAAAATAAAAATATATAAGGCAGAGAAAAATAAAGTCGGGGAAAATTTAATACACGCAAATGAAAAACGTGACATTTTTCATTGTTGCTACAGCAGTCATTTTCAGTGTGATTACGAACATTCACAGACTTTTTTCCAATCGAAACATCTTGAAAACACAAAAATAAACTTGACACAAATGTTTAATGACGTCATTTCAACGAGATTTTCAATTTCTATAACATACTGTTTTCCGCAGTAGACAGATAAAATCCCTGGTACTTGGAGACTTTTTCAATCTTTCTTCCCACCAAATGGTCTTACTCAGCATCAAACAAAATGGTGTGCACAGAGCATTTACTGAAAATGCATGCATAATAAATAAATAAAAGAAAAATAAGAAAACCACAAACCGGATTTTTTTCTAGAAAAATCGGATTTCCAGAAAATATTTTTGAAATCAGAGAGTCTGGATAAACCAGGACACATGGGCGCTGCTTTACGAAAAAAATAAAAATAAATAAATAATCAAAGACTTCCCAAGCTCTGGGAAGGGAACTAACATTTCAGGACATTTCTGGGACGCACGTAGCCAGAGAGGCATCCAAAACTTATTGAAAAATTACGGAAGAAATACAACGGAATTGAAAATATTCAAGAAACTCAATTTAAAACAAATTTATTTTTCTAATGCACTGTGCTTGTACACAGTCGAGTCACATTATTATGACCACCTCCTACTTTTGACGTCAACAGCGTGTAGCCAATGAAATAAGGCACGTGTTGTGAGCTGGCTTGGAGGGTATATAAGGTGCTGTAGGCAATCTGAAAACATATCACTCCCTGCTGTCGTGCATAAAAGGAGCGATTTATCAGATTTGCAAAAAGGGAGGATTATTGGCTTTCGGGCCAAGGATGGCAGTATTTCTGAAACAGCACAGTTTGTGAACTGTTCGCGTGCTGCTGCTGTGGTTAAAGTGCATCGTGATTGGAGAAATGGCACCATTGTGAATAAGCAATGTGGAAACTGGCGAGCACCACGTGCCACTGATGTGAGAGGCGAATGTCGAATTCGAAGGTGCGCAAGAGCTATTCAACACGATACAGAGAAGCAACTTGCTGGCCAAATGCACCTGAAGGCTACCGGAAGTGTGTCTAAAACGACACACTTCCGATGTGTATCTCCGATGCAGACGGATGATCACTGCACTTATACTAACAAAGGTGCATTGGCAGAAAAGGCCTACATTTGCACAGCAATACCGGAATTCGACCTCCGCTGATTGGCGAAGGATTGCTTTCTCCGATTAGTCACGTTTTTTGCTTCACTGAAGGGATGGACGCTGGCATATAGAGCGAGAAACGTCAGAGAACAAATAATCTTCAACCATTGCTGGAAGAACACCAGCTGGTGAGGGCAGAATTATGGTCTGGAGAATATTTTCGTGGCATTCTCTGTGTCCACTCGTACCTGTGGAAGGCACTATGGACCGAATTCGTTATGAATCCATCCGTGCAGACTACGCACACCCATGCATGCTGATTGTCTTCCCTGGGGCAGATGGGATCTTCCAGAACGATAACGCAACATGTCACACAGCTAAAAATGTCCAAAGAGTGGTTGGAAGAGCATGGTGAAGACTTCAAAGTACTTCCCTGGCTCCCTAATTTCTGACTTAAACCTGATTGAGCATCTGTGGGACCACCTCTATCGTGCTGTTCGTTCTATGGATCCTCCACCATGCATCCTCCAACAGCTGTCAGATGCATTGCAGTCAGCATGGCTCGGCAAAGCTTCCAGCACCTCATTGAGCAACTCCCAGCCCGTCTAGCTGCTGTGCGCACCACACACAGCGGTTACTCTGGATATTACTTGGTGGTCACAATAATGCAACTAGACTGTGTATTCTCAAATGTAAACAAAGCAAAAAATTTAACTTTAAATTTGGCTAATCTGCATAGCAATTTGCTACAACTTTTGCTGACAAAACAGCTACAAGAGAAAAAAATTCCAGCTTCAACACTGCATACAACAGAACAGTTTTAATCTAATTCACCACCTACAGTAATAGTTCAAAGTTGTTTTTATATACATTACCTTAAGTGAAAAATTTCAAAATCAGTACCTAATCTGTGCCATTTCAGTGACCTGTAAAATTGCTTCACAGTAGTACCTATTTTTCACATTTAGTTTCTTAAAATGCACATTTTCTCAGCTCTTGCTGTATGAACAATATGGCCAGCCTATCACACCCAAGAAACTTGTTTCTTTAGTAGCCGCTAAAGCTTATGCTAATAACTAAAATAGTTTCCCAAAAAAGTGTACGAGTTCCAGAATGTGTGCTCCACATAAAAAAAAATAAAAATTTTGTTAATTTTTTCTTTATTTCAAACCACGGCGACGAAATTAGCACATGTTCGCGTTTTGGTGAGAAAAAGTTGGGCCACCCATATATATTATTAGGGTAGCCCAACTTTGTATAGGAATTTTTTTTTTTTTTCAATTATCATGTCTCAGCCTTAAAATTGTTCTATTTCATGAAAAAGTAATTCCTGTAAAAT
The DNA here is from genome assembly GCA_039090855.1 of Macrothele yani. Lineage (NCBI taxonomy): Eukaryota > Metazoa > Arthropoda > Arachnida > Araneae > Macrothelidae > Macrothele > Macrothele yani. The sequence goes on along the minus strand of CM077016.1, from coordinate 93,241,209 downwards.
TTTATTGCAGTCGAAAGATAAAAACAAGTGCCGACAGAGAGCCTATTACAACAGAAGCTTTCATTTCCCGCCACTGAGTATTCTGCTTGCATTAGCTCCCTCCCGCGAAGGTCAATGGAACATTCTTGGCAAGATGACAAAAAAAAAAAAGCCTGTACTGCGCATTTTTATCTTGGTTGTATTTCGGAAATGCAAGTTGACAAGAGCTTCAACGTAACTGGTTTGTGATAGACTACGTCTTTAACACCATATGGTGATTGCAATGCGAAAAAAGTTTCAGAGTTTAAATACATCGCTATATTTTGTATTTACTGAGGATAGTTACATTTTGATTCTACTTGCTAAGTTTTCTATGCTAAACAATGTTTTCAAAGGGCACCCTACGGAAAGACACTTTGGATTCGATTGGACATTACACGCCCCAGATTGTTGGAAGTAAGCTGTCATCCAACAGACAAGGGCTGCACGCAATCTTGTTTAACCTGCGTAAGGTAAAATTAACTCTTCAAGAAAGTGCTGCAACGCTGACAATCCAAGAAGTGCTAATTTTCAGGAATAAATCACGTATTCCAACATGACAAGAATACATTCAAAAACTAGAAACTGTTTACGAAAATTGGAGATCATTGCAAAAAAACAAAAAAAAAACTAGTCAAATTCTAAAACAAAAAGATTTATGTGTGTCAAAGTTGGATGATCTGTTCGATACTGCCCATGAAAATGCCTTAAAAATGATAACTATTGAAGAAAATATTTTTTTTATATAAATCAAAGGCAAAAATGGCGGCCCGGTTTTTTGTCTGCTATTGATGTAAAATTGATTGAACGGGAAAAAAGAACGTAAGTAAGACTATCCAAAGAAATTCAAAGGTTACAGCACAGCATAGGCAAGGCTGAAACAGCAAGAGAATTTGAAAAATTAAAGGACTTGAATATTTTGGGCCACCCTAGATGCAATGTCCACTTATAATTCAGGCAAGAAAGGATCCCACACCCGAAGTAATATTTTATCCTTTATTACTGGAAAAAAATTAAAATTGAAAATGGCAGTTACATCACATCCCTTATTTCATATGAAGATGGATTTAGATTGAAGTCTACAGATTGTAATCAAAAGATCATAATATGGATAAATAAAAATAGTGGTTCAATTATTTTTAATTTAAAATACAAAAACAGTCATGAAATATTTCCATTTCTTCAAAAAGTGTACTATGTTTAAATTTTCAAGCAAACATACACTGGCGTGCAAAAATTAAGGACGAGACGGTTTTTCGAATGTAACGTCGTGCAGAAGTGCTCCACGTCGACTCAAATCATACCATAAGATCCCCAAAATGTAAGAATATGGGACAAGTGAGCAAAACCGTCCAAACAAGGAATCCAAAGGATACAAAGGCACTTTATTGAAAAGGTAGCTTCGAGCACAACTGGACAGAAGACAGAAACGTCCATGTGACAGGCGGCTGCAAAGAAAAATCCAGTCTTTAGTAAGGGATATGATCACCTCTGACTGCGTTGCAGGATTTACAACTTCTGTCCATGATGAGCAAGAGGTTGTCAAGGAGCTGCTGAGGCATCGCGGCCCATTCCTCTTGTAGCGCCAATCGCAGCTGCGGAATCATTGCTGGCTGACGTGCTGCCAAGCGTCTCCCGAGAAAGTCCCACACGTGTTCGATTGGATTTAGGTCCGGGGACCTTGCGGGCTAATCCATGCGTTGAATATCTTCACTCTCCAACAGCTCTTCGACAGCCACTGTGCGATGAGGTGTAGCGTTGTCGTCCATGAAGAGGAACTCAGGACCCACAGCACCTCTAAACAGGCGCACGTGAGGCAGGAGAACCTCGGTACAATAGAGGACACCAGTGACTGAACCTCCTTGGAAGATGTGGAGGTCAGAACGGTTACCAAGCATGATACCGCCCCAAACGAGAACTCTGCCACCTCCAAACCGGTCCCTTTCGATGTTGGAGTTGCGATTGCGTGTTCCCTGCTCTCTCCAGATGTGTATACGTCCAGAATAGCTCGTCAGACTAAATCGGCTGTCATCCGTAAAGAGAACTCTACCCCATTGCTGATGTGTCCAGTTCTTGTGTTCTTGGCACCACAGAAACCGCCGTCTCCGATGAGCAGGTGTTAATGGCACACACCGTACTGGTCGTCGTGCAAACAGACCACCTTTGTGCAGTCTCCTGGCCACGGTAAAATGCGATAACGGACGTCCAGTTGTCTGTTGCATGTGCCTTGCGATTTCTCCCGCTGTCTGCGGTCTGTCTCTTCTCGCCTGTAAGACAATATACCGGTCGTCCGCCGCCGTGGTTGCTCGTTGACGACCACTGCTAAACTCTCGGACAGCTGTTCCTGTCGTTTGAAATGCTCTCCAAGCTCGTGAAACGATGCTGTGAGCGATCCCGAACTCCTCGGCCACACTTCGACCTTCTTCCCAATGACGCGACCTCGGGTAAAGTCATCCAGATGTCGTCTACTGGATTGCCTGTTGGCCATATCACACGGTGGAAGCAACTCGACGTCGTTCAAACCGTTGTACACTGTGCAATAGCTTTCACCAAATTGCTGAGCGTACACCGCCCGTGTGCTTTTTATACCCTTCCACCCCCCCCTCCACGTCATGCTGCATATATGCGCATGCCCTACCGTACCGGACCCTATTCTATCTCCTGAGTAGTCTTTCTGTCCGTTCTGCCTGCTCGTTCTGCTGTTATGCTAATTTCTCCTCTTCGTTCTTCTTAATTTTTGCCTCTTCGTTCTTCTTAATTTTTGCACACCAGCGTATTTCCTCACTTAGCACTTTAACAACACACGCAAAATTTTCATTTTTAAGATTTTGAAGTTTTGGGAACCCCCCCCCCCCCTCACCATATTTTTTTTTTTTTTCGGCTGTGGCACCGTTATCGCTACAAGTTAATCTGAAGCTGTTGCACTAGAAGATTTAAAACTTGTTTTTTTGGCATCTTGCCTAGAATGTTGCATTGAGCTAAAGTGAGGTAGTTGAAGGGCTTAAGTGGCGGGAAAACGAAAGCTGTCCCTATAAACGCATACCTGTCGGCACGTGTTATTATCGTACTATTGCAATAAAATCTTGCAGATATTTTTTTCCTGAAATAGAACAAATTTTAAAGGGGTGAGACTTAAAAATTAAAGGAATTGGAATATTTTGGGCAACCCTAATATATATATACGGGATGTAAGGTCAGGTGATGCGCAACATCACAGCCTCTCCTTCACAAATGTCAACCGCGCCTTCTCGTAGTGCATCCTGTTCCCACTAAAGGGTCTCTGACGACCACCAATAGCGGTTTAACTATACCATCGGGATTAGAGGAAATGCTATTCCACACTCACCAACCCGCTTGGCCAGCGTGGTGAGTTATGGCCAAACCCCTCCAAAATGACTCAAGATCTTAAATCTTGGCCCTCAGTCTCCGGCAGCTGGAATGTACCTGGCCAAGGCAGCGGCCAGTGCAGAGGGTGCTAAGAATCACCGGAGGACCGGACTAGGGTGCTAAGAATCACCGGAGGACCGGACTAGGCTGCCATTTGATGCTGACCTTGGCAACTTACAATGGACGATCCCTATCTTCTGATTCAAGGCTTCTTGAATTGGAAAAGGCACTACAAAGGATCAAGTGGGACACCGTCGGGCTAAGTAAAGTAAGGAGAAAAGGAGATCTCATTGAACTGAAAAGTGGACATCTCTTATACTACCGTGGGACAGATACTGGCAGAACTAGTGGTGTTGGATTTATAATAAACAAGAAACTGAAGGATAAAGTTGCAGAAGTTTAAAGTTTTTCTGACAGAGCTGCGCGACTAGTTATCCAACTCTCGAGAAGATACCAGGCTCAGATTATTCAAACTTGTGCACCCACTACAAGTCATCCTGGAGAGGAAATTCGTCATCTAAATAATAAAGGCAAGCAGCACTTGAAGATAATTATGGGAGATTTCAATGCAAAAATAGGGCAACAGAATGAAACTTCAGTAGGTAAATTCGGTTACTGCAACAGAACCAGGGTGGAAATACCCTCGTAGAGTTTGCAGAGGCAGAAGGGTTATTCATCATGAACTCCTTTTTCAAAAAAAGTCACACAGGAAATGGAAATGGAGACATCCAATTGGGACGAAAAGTGAAGTTGAGTTTATTATGTGTAACAAGAAATTCGTCATCGAAGACTGCAGTGTGCTGAACAAGTTCAACACAGGTAGTGACCGTAGATTGGTGAGATGTAACATGCATCTCGACACTTAACTCGAACGTGGCAAGCTCATAACACAAACAATATGTATTGACATAACCAACCTTAAAATACACCATAATACTTTCAAGTTGGAACTGAAGAACAGATTCTCTGCTTTAGAAGGCCTAACATCGGAAGAAGTTGATATTTCTAAAGTTAACAGAAAAGTAACCAAAGTTCTTATGGAAACAGCAACAAAATTAGCTGGGTCTAAGAACAAGTTGCATGTAAACAAATTATCAGCAAAAACCAAAATGTTGATGCAAAAAGAAGAGAGATGGGGACAACTAAAGAAGATGTGACTTCCAAAGTGGAATATATAGAGCTATGCAAGACAGTACGAAAAAGTATCACTGAAGACGTAAGGAAATTCAACTGTGAACTACTGAGGAAAGCAATTGAAAACAACCAAAGCCTAAAGATAGCAAAGGGACATCTCAGTAAGGGAAGAAAACAGATTTTTTTCATTCGGTTGACATCAGAAAATTTTTTTCATTCAGATTATGGCACTGAGAAAAGAAGATGGTTCTGTAACAAGAAAGAGAGGCGAAATTTTGACAAGAGTGAAAGATTTCTACTCCAAATTATATGAAAGGGATGATACATGTACTCCAGACATCATGAAAGGCACCAGAGTATTTTCAGTCCTCCCAGCAGAAGTTCCACATGCAATCAAGAACATGAAGCGGGGAAAAGCTCCAGGAGAACATGGAATTACTGTAGACATCATACAACAAGAAAATGGAGAAATTGAAACAGTACTTGCCCTAGTTTTCACTCGATGGCTTAATGAAGGGAAGATTCCTGAGGATTGGAACAACGCTACAATGATCCTGCTACATAAACAACTACAGACCTGCCAGTGGTTTATAAAATCTTCACTTAAGTTCTTTCACACCGCTTAAAGGTAACACCGGACATTGCTCAACCGAGAGAACAAACAAAGCTGGATTCAGGAGTGGCTACAGCACAATAGATCATGTCCACGTACTGAGAGAACTAATTGAAAGAGCGAGGGAATATGAACTTCCATTGTGCATGGCTTTTATCGATTATGAAAAAGCCTTTGATTCGGTGAAACCATCAGCAATTACAATGGCTCTGATATTCTGCGGTATTGAAGATTCATACATTAATATTATTAATAACATCTATGAAAATGCAAGTGCAAACATTCGGCTGTTTGAAAATACAACACACATAAAAATTGGAAATTAGTGTGACAAGGTGACACCATATCTCCGAAGCTCTTTAATGCCACATTGGAAAATGTCTTTCAATCACTGAACTGGGAAAACAAAGGGATAAAGATTAATGGAGATTATCTAACCCACCTTTGTTTTGCTGATGATGTAGTCATTTTTGCAACTACCACACCAGAGCTGCAGAGTATGATCCAGGAACTTGCTGACAAGAGTAAAGAAGTGGGATTAAAAATGAACTTTCAGAAGACAAAAGTGATGTTCAATGCTTTTACAAGAAATGAAGATTTATCGATTGATTGAGAAAAGCTGGAGATAACAGACCCATACGTTTATCTTGGACAGCAGATATCAAGTGAGGGTCACATTGATGAAGAAATTAATCGGCGTATAAAACTTGCCTAGAGAGCTTTTGGAAGAAACAGCATAATTTTCAAGAGCAATATGCCATTATGTCTTAAAAGAAAAGTGTTTGATCAGTGCATCCTTTCAGTGTTTACGTATGGTGCAGAGACGTGGATCTTAACTAAAAGAGACATACAAAGGCTGCAGACAACTTAAGGCAGCATGGAAAGGTGCATGCTTGGTGTAACCAGGAGAGATAAGAACAGGAACTCGTGGATCAGAAAAATGACAAGAGTGGAAGACATCATGATCAGAGTTAAATCCCTGAAATGGCAATGGGCTGGACATACTGCCAGAACGACAGACCATGGATGGACAGCCAAAATTTTAGATTGGATTCCAAGAGACAGGAAAAGACCCAGAAGAAGACTTCATGTGAGATGGGTGGATGAAATTCGAAAGTATGCGGGAGTAACATGGAGGAGACTGGCACAAGACACCCCGTTGTGGAAGAGGCTTGGAGAGACCTTCGTCCAGCAGTGGATTGATAATGGTTGACAATGATGATGATATATATATATATATATACACTGAAGAGCAATTGAATTAGATACCTGTCTAGTAACGTGTAGCACCACCTTTCGCCCTGATGACGGCGGCGATTCGTCTCGGCATGGACTCGACAAGACACCGGAAGCGTTGGGAAGCCATATGTCATGGCGAAAATTTTAACCTCTGGTGAATTTCAGAGAGACCTGATCAATCTTTCTGTTGGTTTATCGGAGATTAATTAATGCAAAAATTGTCTCCCATGACATACGTTAGAAGAAAATTCCTGGTTAAAAGGCAGGGGAATTCGTGCGCAAAATTCGCTTGTCTTAATCACAACCAGGAAAACAAAATTTCATGTTAATGAAAAAAAAAAAAAAAAAAAGAGAATAATATTTGATTTAACTGACTTTGGGCTTTTGGAAATAATTATTTTATCTGTTCTTTTATCGCGATAGGAAAAGGCGAGTAGGTGTGCAGCTCAGAGAATCAAAATTAATTTTACTTTCACATCACGGAATAGAGAAAAAAAAACGTTTCTGAAAAAGAAAAAAAAAAGTTGTGAGAAAAGGAAATCTTCTTTCAGATCGGCCATTTTAAGGGTTCGGTCTTAGAAGTCGCTCAGAAAAATGTTGCAGAAAAGCTCTTAGGGGTTGGCGCTGTTCTATTTTTTGGAGGCAAGGTCACAGCCGCACATAAGAAGTTACTTGGCTTACGTGTGAAGGTCAGAGGTCACTCGAGGCGTGGGAGAGAAATTCCGTTGTGGGAGGAACTGCTGTTGCCATGCAGAGGTCAGCCAATCAAGGGTCAGCATTTTCCAACACCCCAGCGTTCTTTTTACACTTTGAGACGCTTGTCTCAGTCACTTTTGCTCTTGTCTTGCTGGCCGGCAGAAAGAGGGGACAGCCAAGTTCTCTCCTCGCCTTTTGGTGGGGAGGACCCACAGAAAAAAAAAAAACAGTTTTTTCTTGACGGCATTTGCTGACCACCATGATTTGACATATAGGTAAAAAGCTTAAAGGAGCCTAGTAGCGACCGTCTTCTAGCGTGGGGACTTGTCAGGTTCATGGTTGGTTGCATGGAAAAAATTAAAAGGAGCTCAGGGCTTGCGATGAATTGTTCACTGATTCCTCCAAATACAAAGAGGTGGAAGAAATTATGAAGAAAGGACAGGACCACCGTAGGACGAGACCTCCTCGGGGCGAAGCGAAAGATGATCACCGATGCACACCTAAGCATTCTCGTGAGAGCTAATGGATAAAGAAAGGAAAAGGAAAGGAATTTAGATATTCTCTGGCTGGGGGGACCGCGCTTACAAACCGCCTGGCATATGATGGAACTTCCGAGGATGATACCGTACACCCTCCAATGCAGCCGACCAAATTCCTACCAGGGGAGAGCCATATGCATCGAAGAAAACAAGGGAGAATTACTCCCTCTGAGAGGGTCCATCATCACCAGCTTCAGGATGCTTTTTGTTTTCCCTGTGTTCGGGCGAGTTGCTTGGGCACATTGTGTCCAAAGAGAAAAAAGAAAGAGAAAGACATTGTTGGAGGCGAAGAGAAAATCAACAGGGACAGTGTGACGAGAAGATTTTTTTTTATTTGAAACAAGAGTTGTTCCTGCCCAGCCCCGAAGGTAAATTCTTTCTTGATTTTTTTTGTATTATGTTGTGACCGCTGCGGAATTGTTGAACGAGTGGGTCAGCAGTGTGAAATCAAATTTATAGTTCTGCAAGAAAAAAAAAAGAAAATTTTTCTTTTTTTCGAGGTTAGCTGGATGTGGGACAGATGTCCCCATATTGTTGTCATGTCTGGTATTTTAGCTACTCCCCAGGCCAGTAAATTTTAATGTATCCCAGAAATTTGGTTTAATGTTTGAGCACAGTGTTAATTTTGTTGCATCGATTATAGGTTAGTTGGGCATGTGAAAATTGAAAAGCAGTGTTATTGGGATTCCGTGTGTGATAAAATAATTGTAAACATTTTTCTCTAGCCTTTTACAGCGTTGAGTTTGTTTTTTTTTTTTTTGAGTGAAGATAAATTATGGGATGATTTATATTGGGATTTAGGGAGCATATGTATAGTGTGATGAAATTGGAAACCTAAAGTGCTGTTTGCATTCTTGGAGTGTTGAGTGTCGAAATTAAGAGTGTTGGTGTGTTATTTGAGGACCAGTATTTTACATGCTCCAGATGAGTGTTAATCTCCCATTGGAAAGGGGTGATCTTAGGGCAAGCCGGGAATTGTCCTAGGGCAGAGGGCTCTGAGTAGGGAATTTTCACCAGGATGCGATATGTGCAAAATAAAAGTTAAGGTATTTGGGTTCTCAAGTTTAGTATTTCACAAAAAGAATGAACATCATGGGTTGAGAAGACACACTTTTGCTCACCAGTTCCAGTATTAATTGTTCTTTTCTTTGGCCTAAATTTTCTTGTTTTTACTAAAAGGTTAAGAGTCTAAATGTAATTTTAATTTTTAATAAGGTGAAAATATTTAGTGGGTTATGTAAATGGTCAGTGTTATTGTCTGCAGTGTGACCTGCGCATTGCCATGGTACAGAAGAATTTCCTTGCTAGTGATTTTTCCTGGGATATATGTGGGTATGGATATTTTGGATTTCTTGGGATATAGAGAGATAAGTGATTTTTCCTGGGATATAGTTGTGTTGGTTCTGGGCCGGATGTGCCTGGAGTATTTGGGGTTGAAGTACGACAGGCTCTTGCAGGCGTGGTTGATCAAGGTGGGATCATGCATTGGTTCGAAAAGGGGGAGCCTTGAGGACGTGGTTTTTTGGGGAAAACTTGTCTTCACCCCCCCCCCCAGTAGTTTCGCTGCTCACAGAGATATGTGCTGCCAGCGAGGGTCGGTCGGGCGCTGCTTCAATAAATGTGGCGAGATCATGTTAGAGGAAATTCTGTGCCTGATGATGATGTGTCGCACTTGAGGATTTTCCTTTCCCTTTGCCTAGGCTGAAATTGGATTCACGACCCAATTTCACGCCTTCAGCCTGACTGGTATTTTCGTCCTGTGTTGGTTCTTAAAACCCAGGGTAGTGTCTGAACTGAGAGTATTTGCCTCACCGCTACCTCAGTAATTCACTGCAGGTGTTAAATTTAAGTTTTGTTTTGGTGATTTAAAGTATCTAAATTAATTTGTTTATGATATGCTGTAGTGCTAGGGATGTAAATTGTAAATTCTGGTTGTTAGTGTTAGTGAGCATGATATTTAGTTTGGAAATTTAGTTAATTGGTATTTTGAGCTTTTGTTTACAGTATAGAGCTATTAAGTATCTTGAGCTATTGTGTGGAGTGCAGAGTGAGGTGATTTTTATGAGCAAGCTAGTGCAAGAAGATTGTTTGAATTTCTGAATTATGTTGATGATGTTATGAGTAGTGATAATTTAAAAGTTAATTAGTGAGGTTTCTTTATAAGTGAAGTAGGTTCATTCAGGGTAGTTCTATAGGTTATGTAATGTTAATTAATGCTTGTGCTCAGTATAAATTCTGTTTTGAGGATAATTTACTTGGTTTGTTTACTTGCGGATAGTAGATTTGTTAATGTATAATTTGTGGCTCTTAAAATAACGGTAAATTTAATTGATGTCTTTGAAGCTGGTCTGGGAGATTGCAGAGTTTGCTAAGGTTGTTAAGGTGCTGTAAATTTAAATCAATAAGTGTAAAGTTGTAAATTTGTCATTGAGTTAATTAGGTGAGGGAGAAGAGAGTACGTTTCAAAAAAAAAGAACAGAACTTGTCCACCTTGTGGAATTAAAATAAAAAGAATTCAGTAAATTTTTTGTGTAAATTATGTGAATCGTAGTATAATTTTGGATGCAGAAAGTGTGTAAACCATGTGAATCATGGTATGATTTTGGATGCATAAAGTCAATGCCTGGTGTTCAAACCAACTGTGTTGAAATATGTCAAATTGTGCTGTTCATAAGGCCAGTGGCCAAATAGAAATAGAAAAAAAGATTGAGATTGTTTTTATACTGCTGTGTGTAAGCAAACAAGAAAAAAAGGAAATACCATCTGTTTGTCCACTAAGTTACCTTGTTAAGTTTTTAAAGAAAAGAAAAAATAAATATAGGCAGTAGCCTTTCAAAAAAAGTTCAAAATTAGTGCAGTGTGAAAAATTTTGTGTGCTGTTGTCTTCCATGACTTGGACCCTTGTATTCACCTTAGCTTGACTAAGGCTATCGATCCGAATCCTGGTATTATAAGGTATTTCATAACTGCAATTTTTGTCCTATCCTTTTAAATTGACTTTTGCCGCCTCCACAAGTTGTTATTGAACGAGTACATTTTATCCTATGACTTATAGTGACACATTTTCATATACATGCAACAATATTCACTTATTTTTGCACTTTCAGATGACTCAACTCTGTGTGAACACAAACAACGCAAACTTTTCAATAACTTCTTGTGGAATGTAAATTTTTAGATGCATTTTTGAATCCACAACAACTTGTTGATTGTGGATTCAAAAATGCATTTCAATCCACGTACACAATCCCCAGACGAAAATGCTACCCCCATCAGCTTGAAAAAAACCCTGCTTGCAAGAAGGATCCATCGTTTCATGTGGTTTGCGCCGTACTCGTATCCTGCCATCCGCATGTACCAACGTGAATCTCGACTCATCAGTCCAGGCAACATTTTCCCACATGTCTAGTGTCCAGTGGCGATGTTCCTGCGCCCATGCTAATCTTTGCGCCCTGTGATGTGCGGTCAGCAGCGGTACCCTTGTGGGACTATGGCTTCTATACCCCATAGCGAGGAAATGGTTCTGGATGGTGTGGCTGCTTACACGTTTTTGTGCACCAGCGTTAAATTGCCGAGTGATATCTTGCACTGTGGTCCGTCTATCCGCTGTTACAATGCGAATTAACCGACGATGAATCCACCCCGCTCATCCACTAGCTGTTGTCCACGGCAGTTGGCCCTTGCAGGCAAGGTACAGTACTTAGAAAGAGGAGAGGTACGTCCAATCGCCTTTGTTTCCGTGCCGCCGGCGAGCTGTCACCCTACGAGCTGGAGTGTGACGTCACAGTGGCCATAAACGACCTCTTGAGCATTCGGAGCTTGTGCTGTAGTGTCGATTACTCGCTGCATTTCTTTGTCAATTTTAGACCTGCTTTATCGTTTCATTCATTTTTTTTTCTTCATTGGCTTTCTGTGTACAACTATCTCAAAAATACCTGGATACGCTGTTGCACTTTGTCGTAATAACAGTTCAAAGGAAAGGAAGTTAGATGTTACATACCATGTTTACCCATCGGATAGAGATTTCTTGAAGCAATGGCTTGCGAAATGCTGTCGAAAGGATGTATTCGATGCAAAGAAAGCTCGAATGTGTTCAGAACACTTTGATGTCTCGAAGTAAGAGCGAGATCTTAGAAATGAATTGCTGAATTTGCTTCCCAGAAAAAAACTGAGAAAAGATACCGTGCCAACAAAAAATATGCCTCAGCAGATGGAGGAGCAAACTTCTGTTCGAAGTGAACGGTATAAGTTCGGAGAGATCAGAAAAAAAAATGCATTAAATCGAATTGAAAGTTTATCTCCAATTAAACGTCAAATCACAGGTCACAATGAAAGTGACCTCATTCCTGACCAACATTTATCATACCATCAACGTTATGTGAGAAGTGCGAATGTCTGAACAAGAATATAATGCAACTGATGAGTGAAAATAATTCACTACGGGAAGAATTATCAAACATAAGAAAACAGTTGGTTATGGTAAAATGATGCTTTTGCCTTGAGAAAAGAAGCCTGAAAATGGAAATTAATATTACGAAACGCAAATGCAAGAATAGAAATTTGCTGAGTAACAGTGAAAGGTGGCCAGCCATCATAAATTTGCTTGGCCATTGTTTCACTGAAGTGCAAATTCAAACTCCTGTGTCAAAAAAGAGACCAGCAAAATGGAATGAAGAAGATATAAGTCAAGTACTTGTTTTGCATGCTATTTCTCGAAAATAATATCTTTTCATCAAAAATATAAAATGCACATACTGCTCCAAGCATTTCCTCTCTGAAACGGTGATGTGGTAAATTTGTGTTACCGGTGGTTTAATTGAACCCGTTTTAAAGGTGATGAAAATGAATGCTATACACCTAACCGAATTCGACAAAGTTTCAGTTTTATCTTTTGGTGAAATGAGCGTTGATTGCCGATATTGTTATGATGCTGCTGCAGATAAAATTTTAGGACCACATAGTGACATTTTAGTAGTTATGCTGAGATGCTTCTGGAAAGCTTGAAACAGTCATATACTGTGTCTGTATTATTCTTTTGATAAGCAGATGGATCAAAAGCTGTTAACTGACATAATTCGAGCCGTTGAGCAATCGGGTTATTTAGTGCATGGAGCAATCGTATTATTTAGTGCTGATCTAGGGGGGGATGTCAAGGTTTTGAGGCAGCTTGGAATAACCCCAATATTGTCTTCTTTTCCAAATCCAGTAAATGAAAATCGAAAAATATGGATGTTTGCCGATGTGCCCTATCTAAGTAAACTTCTCCGAAATCATATATTTGATCGCGGAACACGCTGTAGTATGGAACCATCACTCGCCAGATATTTGACCTTTTGCTGGAATGTAATAACTCAGAATTAAAGGTGTTTCATAACATAAAATGGATCCACTCAAATGCAAGAGGCCCCATGAGACAGAGAATTAGTTTTAGCGCCCCAGATGCAATCTAACAACGTAAGCAAAGCTGTAGCGTATTTTTTTCTGGAAAGAAAAAAATTGGTAAATGACTCATTCGACGTAATGAAATGTAGATTTCCCAGCTCCAAAGAGCCATTGCAGTGTGCTTTTGGAAAAAAAAAAGATATTCAGCAAAAAAGCATCGAACAGTATTCATGTCATATTCCCGTTTTTACCCAGTATATCATCATCATCATCATTGTCAACCATTATCAATCCACTGCTGGACGAAGGTCTCCCCAAGTTTCCTCCACAACGGTCTGTCTTGTGCCAGTCTCCTCCATGTCACTCCCGCATATTTACGAATTTCATCCACCCATCTCCCATGTGGTCTTTTTCTGGGTCTTTTCCTGTCCCTTGGAATCCAATCTAAAATTTCGGCTGTCCATCTATGGTCTGTCCTTCTGGCAGTATGTCCAGCCCATTGCCATTTCAGGGATTTAACTCTGATCATGATGTCTTCCACTCTCGTCATTTTTCGGATCCACGAGTTCCTCTTCTTATCTCTCCTGGTTATACCAAGCATGCACCTCTCCATGCTTCTTTGAGTTGTCTGCAGCCTTTGTATGTCTCTTTTAGTTAAGGTCCACGTCTCTGCACCATACGTAAGCACTGGAAGGATGCATTGATCAAACACTTTTCTTTTAAGACATAATGGCATATTGCTCTTGAAAATTATGCTGTTTCTTCCAAAAGCTCTCCAGGCAAGTTTTGTACGCCGATTAATTTCTTCATCAATGTGACCCTCACTTGATATCTGCTGTCCAAGATAAACATATGTATCAGTTATCTCCAGTTTTTCTCCATCAATCGATAAATCTTCATTTCTTGTAAAAGCATTGAACATCACTTTTGTCTTCTGAAAGTTCATTTTTAATCCCACTTCTTTACTCTTGTCAGCAAGTTCCTGGATCATACTCTGCAGCTCTGGTGTGGTAGTTGCAAAAATGACTACATCATCAGCAAAACAAAGGTGGGTTAGATAATCTCCATTAATCTTTATCCCTTTGTTTTCCCAGTTCAGTGATTGAAAGACATTTTCCAATGTGGCATTAAAGAGCTTCGGAGATATGGTGTCACCTTGTCACACTAATTTCCAATTTTTATGTGTGTTGTATTTTCAAACAGCCGAATCTTTGCACTTGCATTTTCATAGATGTTATTAATAATATTAATGTATGCATCTTCAATACCGCAGGATTTCAGAGCCGTGGTAACTGCTGATGGTTTCACCGAATCAAAGGCTTTTTCATAATCGATAAAAGCCATGCACAATGGAAGTTCATATTCCCTCGCTCTTTCAATTAGTTCTCTCAGTACGTGGATATGATCTATTGTGCTGTAGCCACTCCTGAATCCAGCTTGTTCTCTCGGTTGAGCCATGTCCAGTGTTACCTTCAAGCGGTGTGAAAGAACTTTAGTGAAGATTTTATAAACCACTGATAGGAGGCTGATAGGTCTGTAGTTCCTGAGATCCTCAATGTCACCTTTTTTATGTAGCAGGATCATTGTAGCGTTGTTCCAATCCTCAGGAATCTTCCCTTCATAAAGGCATCGAGTGAAAATTTGGGTGAGTACTGTTTCAATTTCTCCACTTGCTTCTTGTATGATGTCTATAGTAATTCCATCTTCTCCTGGAGCTTTCCCCCGCTTCATGTTCTTGATTGCATGAGCAACTTCTGCTGGGAGGACTGGAAGAACTCTGGTACCTTTCATGATGTCTGGAGTACATGTATCATCCCTTTCATATAATTTGGAGTAGAAATCTTTCACTCTTGTCAAAATTTCGCCTCTATTTCTTGTTATAGAACCATCTTCTTTTCTCAGAGCCATAATCTGTTTTCTTCCCTTACTGAGATGTCCCTTTGCTATCTTAAGGCTTTGGTTGTTTTCAATTGCTTTCCTCACTAGCTCACAGTTGAATTTCCTTACGTCTTCAGTGATACTTTTTCGTGTTGTCTTGCATAGCTCTATATATTCCACTTTGGAAGTCACATCTTCTTTAGTTGTCCTCATCTCTCTTCTTTTTTGCATCAACATTTTGGTTTTTCCTGATAATTTGTTCACATGCAACTTGTTCTTAGACCCAGCTAATTTTGTTGCTGTTTCCATTAGAGCTTTGGTTACTTTTCTGTTAACTTCCGAAATATCCACTTCTTCCGATGTTAGGACTTCTAAAGCAGAGAATCTGTTCTTCAGTTCCAACTTGAAAGTATTATGGTGTTTTTTAAGGTTGGTTATGTCAATACATTTTGTTTGTCTTATGAGCTTGCCACGTTCAAGTTTAGTGTTGAGGTGCATCTTACATCTCACCAATCTATGGTCACTACCTGTGTTGAACTTGTTCAGCACACTGCAGTCTTCGATGACGAATTTTTTGTTACACATAATAAAACCCAGTATCATCATCATTGTCAACCATTATCAATCCACTGCTGGACGAAGGTCTCCCCAAGTTTCCTCCACAACGGTCTGTCTTGTGCCAGTCTCCTCCATGTCACCCCCGCATACTTTCGAATTTCATCCACCCATCTCCCATGTGGTCTTCTTCTGGGTCTTTTCCTGTCCCTTGGAATCCAATCTAAAATTTCGGCTGTCCATCGATGATCTGTCCTTCTGGCAGTATGTCCAGCCCATTGCCATTTCAGGGATTTAACTCTGATCATGATGTCTTCCACTCTTGTCATTTTTCGGATCCACGAGTTCCTCTTCTTATCTCTCCTGGTTATACCAAGCATGCACCTCTCCATGCTTCTTTGAGTTGTCTGCAGCCTTTGTATGTCTCTTTTAGTTAAGGTCCACGTCTCTGCACCATATGTAAGCACTGGAAGGATGCATTGATCAAACACTTTTCTTTTAAGACATAATGGCATATTGCTCTTGAAAATTATGCTGTTTCTTCCAAAAGCTCTCCAGGCAAGTTTTGTACGCCGATTAATTTCTTCACCAATGTGACCCTCACTTGATATCTGCTGTCCAAGATAAACATACGTGTCTGTTATCTCCAGCTTTTCTCCATCAATCGATAAATCTTCATTTCTTGTAAAAGCATTGAACATCACTTTTGTCTTCTGAAAGTTCATTTTTAATCCCACTTCTTTACTCTTGTCAGCAAGTTCCTGGATCATACTCTGCAGCTCTGATGGGGTAGTTGCAAAAATGACTACATCATCAGCAAAACGAAGGTGGGTTAGATAATCTCCATTAATCTTTATCCCCTTGTTTTCCCAGCTCAGCAACTGAAAAACACCCTCCAATGTGGCATTAAAGAGCTTCGGAGATATGGTGTCACCTTGTCTCACTCCCTTTCCAATTTTTACGTGTGTTGTATTTTCAAACAGCCTAATCTTTGCACTTGCATTTTCATAGATGTTATTAATAATATTAATGTATGCATTTTCAATACCACAGGTTTTCAGAGCCATTGTAACTGATGATGGTTTCACCGAATCAAAGGCTTTTTCATAATCAATAAAAGCCATGCACAATGGAAGTTCATATTCCCTCGCTCTTTCAATTAGTTCTCTCAGTACGTGGATATGATCTATTGTGCTGTAGCCACTCCTGAATCCAGCTTGTTCTCTCGGTTGAGCCATGTCCAGTGTTACCTTCAAGCGGTGTGAAAGAACTTTAGTGAAGATTTTATAAACTACTGATAGGAGGCTGATAGGTCTGTAGTTTCCGAGATCCTCAATGTCACCTTTCTTATGTAGCAGGATCATTGTAGCGGTGTTCCAATCCTCAGGAATCTTTCCTTCATTAAGGCATCGAGTGAAAATTTGGGCGAGTACTGTTTCGATTTCTCCACTTGCTTCTTGTATGATGTCTACAGTAATTCCATCTTCTCCTGGAGCTTTTCCCCGCTTCATGTTCTTGATTGCATGTGCAACTTCTGCTGGAAGGACTGGAGGAACTCTGGTACTGGTATCTTTCATGATGTCTGGAGTGCATGTATCATCCCTTTCATATAATTTGGAGTAGAAATCTTTCACTCTTGTCAAAATTTCGCCTCTATTTCTTGTTACAGAACCATCTTCTTTTCTCAGTGCCATAATCTGTTTTCTTCCCTTACTGAGATGTCCCTTTGCTATCTTTAGGCTTTGGTTGTTTTCAATTGCTTTCCTCACTAGTTCCCAGTTGAATTTTCTTACGTCTTCAGTGATACTTTTTCTTACTGTCTTGCATAGCTCTATATATTCCACTTTGGAAGTCACATCTTCTTTAGTTGTCCTCATCACTCTTCTTTTTTGCATCAACATTTTCGTTTTTCCTGATAATTTGTTTACATGCAACTTGTTCTTAGACCCAGCTAATTTTGTTGCTGTTTCCATAAGAGCTTTGGTTACTTTTCTGTTAACTTC
Source organism: Macrothele yani (assembly GCA_039090855.1). Classification (NCBI taxonomy): domain Eukaryota; kingdom Metazoa; phylum Arthropoda; class Arachnida; order Araneae; family Macrothelidae; genus Macrothele; species Macrothele yani. The sequence continues at coordinate 93,223,765 of CM077016.1, read as the reverse complement.
AGAGATGTCCACTTCTTCTGATGTTAGGCCTTCTAAAGCAGAGAACCTGTTCTTCAGTTCCAACTTGAAGGTATTATGGTGTTTTTTAAGGTTGGTTATGTCAATAGATTTTGTTTGTCTTATGAGCTTGCCACGTTCAAGTTTAGTGTTGAGGTGCATCTTACATCTCACCAATCTATGGTCACTACCTGTGTTGAACTTGTTTAGCACACTGCAGTCTTCTATGATGAATTTTTTGTTACACATAATAAAATCAATTTCACTTGTCGTCCCGTTTGGATGTCTCCATGTCCATTTCCTGTGTGGCTTTTTCTTGAAGAAGGAGTTCAAGATGAAAAACCCTTCTGCCTCTGCAAACTCAACGAGAGTATTTCCACGCTGGTTTCTGTTGCCGTGACCGAATTTACCTACTGAAGTTTCATTCTGTTGCCGTTGCCCTATTTTTGCATTGAAATCTCCCATAATTATTTTCAAGTGCTGCTTATATATATATATATACATACACACACACACACACACACACACATTTTACTGTATTTTGAAAAATAGTTGGATGTTTGTACAATTTTTATTTAAAAATTATTTGCCGTCCCGGTGGCGCAGTGGTCTAAGGCGTTGGCCTCTGATCATTCGTCCGTAAGGGGTCCGGGTTCGAATCCCGGTCAGGCATGGGTGTTGTGTTTGTCTTACAGCACTGGCTCTCTCCCTTCCTTGGAACCAGTGACCCTAAATTAGGGACGGGCGACTGCTTATAGCCCATTGAGTTGCTCACGGTGGTCGTTAAACCTTCACAAAAAAAAAAAATTATTTACTCAAAACTAGCTCTGGTATTTCGATTGAAAATTCACAGAGCACACGACACTTTCTCGGTATGGCTCCGTGCGCGTTACAGCTTCGCTTATGGCCACCGTGACGTCACAGCGCAGCAGAGAGAAGCGGGAAGACGGCTCGGTTACGATGGACCTACCTCTCCTCTTTTTAAGTACCTTGCTTGCAGGGATGGTTTTACCGGATTCGATGTACTCACGGTGCACCCGTGACACAGTGGCTCGTGAAAATCCCAGTGCCTGCACGACTTCCGAGAGGGAGTGACCCAGTCGTCGGGCACCGACAATTTGCCCACGATCAAATGCGCTTAGATCCTTCGTCTTACCCATACTGCGTCCGACTTTTACTGATTCCCGTCGCATCACTCCTTTCATCGGATCGCTGCATACATCATGTCGTTTCCGTTTACAGGGCTGCCCACAGCGCCACATTTACGTAACGCCCGCTGTCTCTAATTCAATTGCTCTTCAGTGTATATACAGATACACACACACTGAAGTTCCAGAAAAACTGGTATACCAGTCTAATATTTGTTAGGTCCCCCACGGGAGCGCAGGACTGCAGAAATACAATGGGGCATGGACTCCACTAGCTTCTGGAAATATGCTGTAGGCAATGCACACCATACTATTTGCAGAGCGTTCCACAATTCGGGTGTATTCCGAGGTCTCCGATTCCTGTGTTCGATAGTGCTTTGCATGGCATCCCAAATGTGTTCTATCACGTTCAAATCTGGGGACTTGGGTGGGAATGGCAACACCTCAAACTTAGATGAATGCTCCTCTAACCATAATGTGGCATCTTGACACTTATGTGGAGATGCATTGTCCAGTTGGAACAGGCCCAACCCATCAGCATGAATGTAGGACATGAACGGGTGTACCTCATCAGAAAAGATGTGCACATAGCGTTGGCCGATCACAGACGTTTGTAGACGTACGAGGGGTCCCAGTAAAGTCCAGCTAAATACACCCCATACCATTACGGACCCCCCACCATCCGGTGCAGTTTCCTGTTGACAGGGGGCATCCATGGCTTCATGGGGTTTGCGCCACACACGAATCCTTACATCTGCCCGAAACAGTTGGAAACGCGACTCGTCAGACCAGGCTACTTGTTTCCAGTCATCAAGTGTCCAGTGGCGGTGTTGCCGTGTCCAAGCGAGGCGCATAGCTCTGTGTCGTGCACCCATCAAGGGGACTCGAGTTGGGCGTCGGCTCCTAAAGCCCATATCGTGCAGGGTAAGTTGCGCAGTCCGGACGCTGATGCTTGTTGAGGCCTCCAGCATTGATTTTCCAATGATACCTGCGAGAGTGTTGCACGCATATCGTGTGAAACGATTCTTGTCAGCCGACGATGGTCACGTTCACCCAATGTCTATTTACGGCCACACTGGTATCGTAGGTTGGAGGTTTTGCCGGAATTCTGGTAGTCACGGTACACCCTTGCAATGGTCGTCCGTGAAAATCCGAACTTCGTTTCTACCTCCGAAATACTATGGCCCATCTCACGAGCGCAAATTATCACACCGCGCTGAAAATCGCTTAAATCATTACTTGTCATTCTCATGCCGAAAACAGCTCTGACAGCTGGCAAGGATGTCCATCGCTTTATATACGCACTGGCGAACGCAACCGAGTAAGCGCATAGGTTACGTTACTATGTATTTTGCATAAGCTCGTCTGTACCAGTTTTTCTGGCACTTCAGTGTGCACACACATACACAGGGTGTTTCAAAAGGTCGTAGACAAACTTTAGGGGTAGGTCTGCCAGACAACTACGAACCAATTTTATATAGGAAGTGAGGGTCGCAAACGCTACCGTATGGTGTGACAGCGAAGTGAACGACACACAAAGAAAGGAAGGCAGATACCAGTGTTGAACATTGGTTTATTAACACACTACACAATGTGATGTACATGTGGAACAAATCAAGGTACATTACAACAGATGTTCAAAATTCCTGCCATCCGCCGCAATACTAGCTTCACATCAGCGACGCATGGATTGTCGAACACGTTCAAATAAAGGTTTGTCAAGGACACGACCCTGGCGACATCCGAATCTACGGGTGATTCGTACACCAGGGACGTTTCCTCACAGGAAGTCTGGGGGCTGTCGTGGTGGCGATGTGACCGACCAGTCACTGCCAATTCAGCAATGAGTGTAGGTGGTATTCGGGAAGTGCCACACATTCTGGATGAAATGTGCGGGCGCCCTGTCATGCTGAAACCAGATGTGTCCGTACAGCGAGAGGAATGTCACCCAGAAACTGCGGCAAGACCTCTTCCAAAAAGGTGCGATACGTCGCCCCGGTTAGGACGACCTATCGCATCTTTTTGGAAGAGGTCTTGAGGGGAGTAGGTAGGGACCAATCAGTCACTGACAATCCCAGCCCAAACGTTGATGGTGACGCAGTGTTGCGCTCCACGCGGACATGTATTCCTAGGGTTCTCGTGCGCCTACACATGCATGTTATGGTGGTTCAGTACACCGTCCCATGAAAATGTTGCTTCAAAGTGAAAAGAATCCACGAAGGAAAATCAGGCTCTGTGACACATTGGTGCAAATACCAACGTGCAAACGAAACACGCTGGGGGTAATCATCTGCACTCTCTGGATGTGGTACAGGTGTAGTCTCCTCGTGCAATGTGCGCATAATGCTGGAGCGAGGTACAGCCAGGTCGTCAGCGATAGCTCTTCTCACACAATCGTTGGTGCACACGTCCAAACATTTGATGGGGCAGGCGTCGATTTGAAAACCTCTCTGGGTACATGAGCTGCACAGCTCGCCCGTTGCCATCCACGGCGCCACATGCGTAATACGTACCCGTCCTCTCCCTATTATTGTAGCGCCTCAAATGATACTGCCTCGCGCTTCTCCATGTGCTAGCGAACAACACCCTAAGCAAGTCGCCGGTTGCGTTTGAGACCGTCACTTCCTATGTAAAATTGCTTTGTAGTAGTCTGGCAGACCTACCCTTAAAGTGTGTCTACGATCTTTTGGGACACCCTGTACACACACACACTACAAAAAGGCATCTAAGTTTCAATATAATGCTATTCAAGACACTTAGAACTATAAAGGTTATGGAAATTCCACCCAAAAAAATACTCTTATTCAGTCGTGGCCAAAAAAAAAAAAAAAAAAAAAAGTCCTGCACCAGTAGAACGAAAGTCAATTTTTGATGCCAACGTATACAGTGTAATGGTAAAGTCAGGAATACATATTATACATTATTTCAAAGAAAACTTTATGCTGAATTCAAATATTTTTACAGAATGTTATTACCAGTAATAGAGGTACACTATAAACTGTGACATTCTCCGATTCACCTGAACACCCCCTCAAATTGTGCGTTACAGTGTCAGGACCACATTTTTTTTTTAAATTTAATCGGTTGAGATTTCAGGGTGCATCAAGAAAAACAGTGAGCGGAACTGCTTTTTCTGTCTCGCGTTTAAGGTACAGTAGCGAACAAAAGTATTTGGCGAAACACTTTTTCGACCATAATATTTTTTCTGCTGGACCAAATCGGGCCATTTTGGGATATGATGTGTGTTATTCAGTTGTAAACATGACCCATATGTAGATGGATCGGAAACCTTAACACAGATGACAGATCAGGTAACGAGCTTAATCGCAAAGATCATACAAATTGACCAACAAAGTAGGTGTGTATCACATTCATTTAATGCAATGATAACAGAAAACAAGTACAAGAAAACGACAAAACAATAGCTAATACTTGGTGGGATAACCATGAGACTTAATAACAGCTGTACAACGGGCCAGCATCGAATCCACTAGCTTCTCGACGGTGACCTGCGGAATTCGCGCCCATTCTGCAGACAGCTGGTCGAACTTCTGCGCCCTATTCCGGCAGGTTTGCTTCGCACATTGTCTCTCCAGCTCCTCCCACATGTGCTCGATGGGGTTGAAGTCTGGCTTGGCCAGTCTAGAAGTGTGACTGTTGCTGCTGGAAGGCTGCTTTTGCTACTCTGGTGGTGTGCTTCAGGTCATTGTCTTGCTGCATGTTCTGGTTTGCCCATGGGAAGACATCGTTGATGAGCATGTTCGTGTAGCTCTGGCCGGTCATTATTCCGTCAATCTTGATGATGGGGCCCATTCCATTGCCAGAGAAGGCGCCGTAAACCATGAGCAATCCTCCTCCGTGCTTGACTGTCGGCTGAATGAACTGGGGGTTGAATCTGGCCACACGGACGTCGTACGTATCGGATGCCATCACTTCCGAACAAGTTGAACTTGCTCTCGTCGGTGAAAATCACCTTACTCCAGTCCGCCGCGGTCCAGTGTCGATGACGGCGCGCGAACGCGACTCTGGCTCGTCAATTCTTGACTCTGATGAGTGGTTTCTTGACGGGGCATCTTCCATTCAATCCACCAGCAATGAGACGGCGGGAGGTGGTCCTTCGGCTGACGTTCAGGTCGTCGCTGTCACGGAATTCGGTGGCGATGTCCACAGCAGTCAAGGTGGGATCAGCACGAGATCGACGGAGGATGCGTCTATCCTGACGCAACGTAGTGGAACGAGGCCTACCACATCGCGGACTGTTCTCGACGGTCCCAGTCTTCTTATAACATTGCAGGATAACTTCAAATGGACTGGTGTCGGATCTTCAGGGCCCTTGCAATGTCGATGACGCGCATTCCGGATTCCATCATGTTCACGGCCGCCTGGCAAGCTCCAACATGGATCTCCGCTTTTTTACGCATTTCTGAAAACCTAAGATTGACTTATTATCACACCAGACATCACAAAACCCACAAAAATCACAAGAAAAACATTAATACATGCAGCAAACAAATGGGTAATAATTGGCGACTCTTGAATATGGCCCATTTCGAACGACAAATTCGCTCTGAGCGAAATACAAACTACGCGGCATTGCAACCCACGAAACAACACATATCATATCCCAAAATGACCCGATTTGGTTCAGCAGAAAAAAATTATGGTCGAAAAAGTGTTTCGCCAAATACTTGTGTTCGCTACTGTATATAGTGTTTTTGCTTATAACTTGGGTATTTTTAAAGATAAGATGATGATTTTGGTGTCTTTGCCTAGGTTTTTGGGGTCTACCAAATACACAGGAGCACTCAGATTGAGCATATACTAAAAGATACGGAAGATTTTATTGGATGCCACAATTACAGGGACCGCGGAACAGGGTGGGCTTATAGCCCTCCCACTTTTTACATGCATTTCTTTTTCTACAACTTTGTGCATTAGTTTTACGCATATGAAAAGCTGACGAATCGAAAAAATAGTTTCTCAGAAGTGATTTGAAAAGATCAAAAAGCATACGGTACCGAGCAAAAAAAATAGGGAGAAAAAAATCGGCGATGAATTCATATATCGGCTTAATTTTAGACGAGGGGAAAAAAATCCAATGTATACATATACATTCATTCAGTTCATCAAGAGTTGATGAATTGAATGAAATAGTTAATATTTTCGCGCAGAATTAATCTTAAAGATCTTAATGAATATCAAAACGCAATACCCAGCATGTACGCTTTTTGATCTTTTCAAATCACTTCTGAGAAACTATTTTATTCAATTCGTCAGCTTTTCAAATGCGTAAAACTAATGCACAAAGTTGTAGAAAAAGAAATACATGTAGCAGATTTTTTCTCTTTTTACCAAAACTATGCCGATGTATAGTATTTATCATTAATTTAGCGGTTTTGCTATCTCACTACTGCAAACAAAAGGAAAGAAAAGTCTTAGGATATTATGTGTCATTCCTCTGGAACGCACAACGAGGAGTTGGTCGGGGGCGGTGCGAGAGGGCCATTCGGGAGGAGGGACACACACACTCCTTGGAGTGGTATTCCAGGAAGCGATTCAAAGAACCGGTTTAGGAGAATGGGGTTGCAAACGAGTTCTGCTATACACTGGCGTGCAAAAATTAAGGACCAGACGGTTTTTGTGAATGTAAAGTCATGCAGAAGTGCACGACGTCAACTCAAATCAATCCATATCGACTCAAATCAAAACGTAAGATCCCCAAGATGTAAGAATATGGGACAAGTGAGCAAAACCGTCCAAACAAGGAATCCAAAGGATACAAAGGCACTTTATTGAAGAGGTAGCTCCGAGCACAACTTGACAGAAGACAGCAACGTCCATGTGACAGGCGGCTGCCAAGAAAAATCCAGGCTTATATGATCACCTCTGACTGCGTTGCAGGATTTACAACGTCTGTCCATGATGAGGTTGTCAAGGAACTGTTGAGGCATCGCTGCCCATTCCTCTTGTAGCGCCAATCGCAGCTGCGGAATCGTTGCTGGCGGCTGGTGACGTGCTGCCAAGCGTCTCCCAAGAAGGTCCCACACGTGTTCGATTGGATTTAGGTCCGGGGACCTTGGGGGGCCAATCCATGCGTTGAATATCTTCACTCTCCAACAGCTCTGCGACAGCCACTGTACGATGAGGTGTAGCGTCGTCCATGAACTCAGGACCCACAGCACCTCTAAACAGACGCACGTGAGGCAGGAGAACCTCGGTACAATAGCGGACACCAGGGACTGAACCTCCTTGGAAGATGTGGAGGTCAGTACGGCTACCAAACATGATACCGCCCCAAACGAGAACTCCGCCACCTCCAAACCGGTCCCTTTCGATGATGTTGGAGGTGTGGTTGCGTGTTCCCTGCTCTCTCCAGATGTGTATACGTCCAGTCAGAACATCGAAGGCATATAGGGACTATCTGTAAAGTGCGTTTTTTCGAACAAAACAGTACAAAATAGAAAATTGCGTGGGCTTTCCCGTAATTTTTTGGGTGACTTCCGTAAGATGGAGTGAAAATCCGTACAAACTACGGATAATCCGTACAAGTTGGCATCTCTGCAACACACACAAAGAAAATTAAAAGTGGTTCTGCTAATCTGTAACTAATAAAACGGTCGATGATCAAACGAAACCAAAACCACTCATCACCGGAGCCTCCACTAAGAACAATGACATCACCACAGAAGCACATTTTTTTAATATTGTAATATTAACACCCGAGATCATGAGAAATTTCCCCATCATTTAACACTGTGTGCTCCTGCAACGTGACACGACATAGGTACGAGAAACAATGAAGCATTCCGTTTATAAGTTGGAGGAAGTTTACTTGGCCATGAAAATCGCGAATCAGACGTTCCGAGTTCAAGAAGTAAAATTAAGGACTTTTTAAGGACTATATTTAGTACTTTTAAGGGCCATAAACAAATACATTTAGCACTTTTTTGACCCATGCAAACCCTGCGTATGTATATATAGAAAACAAACATTTGTTTCCCCTTCAGAGAGTGAATGAGGAGCATGTTTACAATTCCAGGGGTGCTTATTCTGTGAAATCAAATTTCCTGAAACCAAATCCAAATTTCCTGAAATTAACGTAGATCAATACTTAAAAAAAAAAAAAAAATCAGAATATATGTGTTACATTCGTAATTTATTTCCCAAGTTCTGATATTTTTTTAAAGAACAGTGGCCTTTATAAAATTTTACTAATTGCAAATTTCCAGTGTTTGGCCCTTCAAAGCTATAAATAATACTTATAAAAAGTAAAATACTGAGAAAAAAAAAAGGCAACTTACATAATTGATGCCTTGCCTGCCTGTGTCAATGGTGTATTTTCTTGTGCAGAAAAGACTGAAATGTATATGACAAAGTTTGTTCAGTTTATACTTTAAATGATTTGTATATTCACGTAATAAGTCATCAATGCTGCTGATGGATGCAAACTTCATACTTCATAATGCTTTAGAAAACAAATTGTTTATTTTGTTTTTATTTTGCTGCAAATCCTTTGCATGAGATTTACATTTACTGCACCCAGATTCCTGCTTTGGTGTTGACAGATTTTGTGTTGGAATTTTAGGGCTCACCACAATCTTTGTACTAACAGAGTAGCTGCTGATGATTTATTTATTCCAGAAAAATGATTTCCAATTACTTCATGCCTTCTATCAGAATTTTCCTTAGTTGATTTGTGATGAATTTTCCAGCTTTGCAACATGTTCTGTAACAAAGTTTTGTCAACTGCAGTGGTGATCGGATTTTCAACACCAAACATTGAACATTTCTTTGCTAAGAGGTTATATTTGATGGTATAACTGTCCAAGCTTTTTGTATCTAAACTAGTTCTGTGCTGTGTGATGATATTATCCATGAAATTAAATGAGCTTTCCACAATTGGCCCATGAAAGCATGAGATGAGGGCTTTTACAAGTTTACCCAATGTGGAGTACTTTTGTATTCCATCATGTGAGCACATTTTTGACACTGCAGCCTAGTATTCATCAATGCCTTTAGGAATTTTATTTTTTTCACATTTCTCATTGGCTGAGTAATTAAAGATATCACTAATTGCTGTATCGATTTGATATGATTCGATTTCTTCATCGATAACAAGCATTTCATTAGCAGATAGCACTGAGCTACATGCATCAGTCAATTTTGAAGGAGATATATAGGTAGTAGTTTGGCCCCTAAGAGGGGTCTAACCCTGAAAAACTAATCAGAGTAGAATTTCTCACAGGAAGTTTTTGGATCATGTATAAGGAGCATGCCAGATAATATTCCTTAAACTCTTTCTTAAATGAAGATACCATATAATCATTTGATATACTTGCAGCAATAAGTTTTTTGGCTTCTCCTCCAACATAAATAAATTTGTTTCGCAGGTGATTATCGCCACTCTTCAAATCTATTTTCAAAAGATCCTTGTGAGTTTTGCACTTTGAGATTATTTCATGTTTAATGAAAAATGATAAAATTTTCTTTACCAACACAAAAAGTTCAACATGCAATCTATGCAACATAGGTTGTTTGATCTGAAACAGCTTTATGTATTCATTGAATATAGGCAGAACAGTTTTGTACAGATGGATTTCAAGTAATGTTTTCTTTTGCACCACAAAAAGGCTTTCAATAATTTTATTCTTCCTTTCTTTTTCCATTTCTGTGAAACTTTTTGATTTCAAAGAATCTTGGATTTTCACAAGTTTGGACACACAAGAATTACTAATTTTGCTTTCCTCATACACTTTATCCAAATCAGACTTATACAAATTTCTGTCTGAATCTTTAATCCAAGAATAATAGAAGATTAGCAAAGCATCCCACAACAAAATCATGCGTTGAACTGCTGGGAGCACACACAGCCATCTATGATTTGGTCATGAAAGTGGGGAGAGCTTTTCAATTCCCAAAATCATACAGATTTGGAAAAATAGTTCTCTTTTGTCAACACTTAGCAAGTCAAAGTGAATGTTGTCACACAATGATTCAATGTGCATTTTAAAAGGAGCAGTGAATCTTTTTACACTGTTGTTAACAGTATGGCAGCTATCACCATCAATATGAAGATGTTGAGCTTTGTTGTTACGAACTAATGTTTCTACACCATTTTTTTTTACCCCTAATAGTGTTGCACGAGTCCATCAGGAGACTAATTAGGTTACTCCAAGGAATACCATTTCCTTCTATTAAATTTACTATTTTTGAGTAAATATTGGCTGCAGTACAAACCTGAAGTTGAATCGATGATAAATGTTGTATTACGACTTCTTGTTGCTCAGGGCAAAAATATTGTGCAAGAATAGTTAAGACACTACAATTCGCCCGACTTGTGCTCTCATCAATATTTAATGAGAAGGGAGTCTGTCTGAAGGTATCTACAATTTGGTTTTTTATTGTACGAGCAAGGCAATCTCTTATTTTGTATGTAACAGTTGACCTATTCATACTTAATGCCTATAATGCCTTTGGGTCGTTTGACAATGTCTGAGCTAGTTTTATAAGTTGAGGCCCAAGTGTATAGGGAAAAGAGTGTTCTGCTATGAATGAACATAAAATTGCCTCTGATCTAACTGTACGGGTATTTATATCTAGTGGCTTTTCATCACCAGCAGGGTTTTCTGCAGACGTATAAGAATACAAGTTCATTGAACTCTTTACAGATGTTTTTGAAGATTTGTGTTGTGAAGAATTTGAATGGCTTACCAATGCTTTTACACCATCCTTTTAATATCAAATGCTTTTGTAGCACCAAATGCAGAAACATTTCCCAGGAGAATCAGTTTTTCGACACCATATCCCAATGGCGTCAGCATCTTGCTTCTGAAGCCAATCCCAGCGATATTTATTGCGGATATCTTTTTCCAAAATTTTTATGAGCTCAGCATCAGAATCTTTCAAAAACTTCATTATCATAAATTACATGCGATGTCAGGAACAGAAGCTATTCTGTAGAATAGCACTTCACCAGGAGGAGCAGTAAGGATAACCAGTTGTCCCCAGTGCAGCAGCAGTCAAATGGAGCAGGAACAAGTTGAAGTACTTAGAAGTGCAGTAAACTCAAGTTACCATACTACTGAAACAGGGTGGGGGCGGGATGAAGAGGGGACAGTCACCCACATCCTAGACTCAGATTTCTCTGCATTTTAAGAAAGCCAGAAGGTCAAAGAGTGCATTGAAACCAATGACAAAGATTTCCTGAGCAGCAACCAGCAGGCATCCCAAAGGGAAGGGGGAGGGGTGAACAAAAAGTCAGCAGGGAGATCCTCCTTAGATCTCTGTGATGATGAGATGAGAAGTCTTGAAGGTTAAAAGCAGCAAACAGAGTGGGTGGGCCACTAAGCCCTGGAGTGGGGCAGGAGCATTGTCAGGAAAAGAAAGGGGTGAGAAATTTCTGTTTCGAGTAGTTCTGGGCAAACCCAGCACCAAACCACAAAGGAAAGCAAACAGTTAACACACTTTTAGAAGACAAATATAACATTAGGTGGGGTGGGAGGGGATCTCTCCCAGCTGAATTGGGTAGACACAGAGTGGACCTGTTTCTCTTCTCCTCTGTGGGGGTAGATTGGCAGTCAGATTCCCAACTCCCAGTGGAATTGAGTTTTGCTTTGGCCAAGGGAAAACAGGGAAAGGACAGTGATAGGCCTTGCCACTGGCTATAAAAAAAAATTTCTAAAAAAAAAAAAAAAACGCCGAAAATTCCCGGAGTACCAACGCCACCGAAAATTTCGTAAAAAAAAAAAAAAAACGCCGAAAATTTCCGGAAAATAAGCAACTCTGCAATTCTCACATAATCAATTAACGAATTTATTTTATTACGTTTTTTACAATTCGGCAAAATCATATTGAGGACATGCACTCACCTGAAACCTGAATGCAAATTACAATACTTCTTTTCATTTAATAGCACAATGCAGTGATTGTGTTAATTTTCATCACTTTTAAATGCATGACTAATGTATTATGAAACAGTTGGATAAATGACAATTTATACAAATTTGATATACGTCAAAATGATCGTAGAAATCTCTTACAGGTTTATATGTTTTATTTTTCAGTTTATAAAAACAAAGTTACAATCTACGTAATAACTTACAAAATTTAAGTGAATAATATGAGGCTGTGTTGGGGGAGGGGGGGGGAGATGAGGTACAAGCCTGCGGTGTTCATATTTGACAGAAATACTTGAATACAAATATTATGCAGCATCTGAGAATGTACAACATCTAAACCTTTATTTATTTGTAAATGTAGCTCACACTGCAGCAATTTTAACCATGATGTGTGTGCCATGTATTGGGAAACAGAAACATTTCCAGTTCCTAAAACTTCAGAAAACAAAAACATTAACAAATACCCTACACAAAAAGATGATCAAACATTCGCACTTGGATAGTTCCACCTGGGGGGGGTATTTAATGCTGATACATATTGTATTCCACTGTACTGAATAGCAAAATCAATGCTACCAGCACTTATTTTAAAAAACAAACCAAATGGATTAAAATACAATGCACTATGATTATGAATAGTCAAATAGTCATGCTGCTAAACAGCGTATGGCTGATTTTGCCACCTTGTAAATAAAGAATTCAAGACAAGTGGCCTTTTAATGTTTTGGACTCAAGCCAAATGAGTTGGCAAAATACAGGAGCAAGCGGCTTTCATCTGTTGAAAAATAGAAAAAAAATAAACATTTTTCTAGTGTTTTTTTCAAACAAATTTCATTATAAAAACAATTGTTGATCAAATATTGTTAAATTTAAAATCAATTGAACAAATTAATTGCATTTACATCATAAAATACAATACAAAAATCACAAGATAACCATGCAAAAAAAAGTGCATAACTGAAACAATAAAATCATTTCCGTTTACGGTTACAAAAAACTGAAGCTATACTTGCATCAGTTTAAAAATTATTAGGGTGAAAGAGACAATTCATTGAAGAGTATCAACAAATGAGATGTCAGATGGATGAATCCTTTCTTTTGGTGGCCCTGGGTTTCACAGTGACATTATGCTACCAAGCATTAAATTCAGGGAGAGAAAAAAAAAAAAAAAAAAAAAACGACTAGCCAAAGTCTTAAAAAAAAAATTCAAGTGTTAAAATTGACAGTATTTTTTATTTTTTATGAATTATTATATTTTTCTTACTTAGCAGCATAACTTCCACCAACCATATGCTTGATTTGGAGGGATTCCGTAGTACTAGCTGTAGTACTGTTGTTGTGGCTGCTGATAATATAGGTTCCAATTCTGCTGGGCTTGCGACGGTTGCACTGCTGCAACAGCAGCAGTGATTTGCCCAGCTGCAGTTTGATCGCATGTTTGTGCCCCCGGAGTGGCTTGAAAGTTATAGGTAGTTTGATCACTACTCTGCTGTGAGTATGCTACAAGAGTAAAAAATATGTATATATATATTCATCAAGATTTGTGAATTCAGGAAAAGCAGACTTGTGATATACTTTTAATCACATGCATGCTTTACCCAAAAACAAATTTACACAGCACACCTCCATCATCAAAACAAAATGTATGCACACTATGGGGATGTTAGGCACGCGCACACACTTTGTTTAAATGCAGCACCTTTGGAGGTAAAATTCCCATTCATGTTCCTTGCAAGTGCATGTAAGAATAAGACATTAAATGATATATCGCTAATATAAGAATAACTAAATTATACACATATTTTCCTCCATCATTAAAACAAAATGTATGCAGAATAGGGAAGGTTTCACACTTTGTTTGAATGGCAACATAGACGCACTTTGTTTAAATGCCCTGCCTTTTGGAGGTGATTTTCGTGTGCATTTCTTTTCCTCCATCATTTATACAAAATGCATCTTATGTGTGTGCACACACTTTGTTTAAATGTTTGGCCATTGGAGGTGAGTATAACACTAAGACTCTCTAAGAATAAGTAAGACTACTCTAAGAATAACTAAAACACAATTACCTCTGTCATTTAAACAAAATGTGTCTGGTACGCACACACACATTGTTCAAATGCCTGGTGCCAGAGGTAAATGATCATTTGGACATTAAATGATATAACAGTACACTAATTTTACTTCAAAAATGATCATTTGGACATTAAATGATATAACAATACGCTAATTTTACTTCCTGAAAGATGTTAAATGGTCGCTTGCCCACTTTCAAAAACTCTGCAAAAAAAAAAACAGTCACTGTAACATGTTGGTAGTTCAAAGTGACCATTATTTTAATTTTATTGTGTTTGTGTGGTGGTCAATTTTTTTTTTTTTACAGGGAGCATCATTAATTTGGGGGAGGGGGGTGTTACCATATTGCTCATCAGACATTTTCACCTAAATGCAATCCTAAAGAGTAAAATTTCAGCTTTAATTCTTAGCTCTCTTTTTTTTTTTTTTAATTATTCACAGGGAAGCTTTTGCAGGAAGGGAAGGAGGATCCTACAAGTCATTTTTCTTTTACAGAGGTATATCAAGTCACAGTCAACCCTGGGACTCCCTCACCCACCTGCCCCTCCTCTGGAAAACCTCAAATTTTAAAAATTTAAGAAAACAGTCCCCCCCCCCTCCTAAAAAAAAACAAGAAAGACAGAAAAAGAACATCATTAAGAACTACCTAGCTTTAACCCAGCAAATAAGAGCTATGCTCTAAAGATTTAAAATCCAGCATACACATGAATACTAGCTGAATGGGACTGAAAGACTTCAAAGTGAAGATAAAAATCCAAGGAGGCCCACCCTGAATGTAAAATTAAGTGCTCAAAATTCTGTGAGCTTAGGGCCAAGTAGTGTGTAATCAATCACAGGTGCATCAGGGACGCATTCTGTTTGTATATGCTCATATCACCAGAATTAATGGTACATAGAGAAATCCGGCCTACCACCTCTTTTTCTTTGGCCCACAACCTCTAAGAATGGATTTTACATTTTCAAATTCTTTAAAATGTCAGTATGAGCTATAACGGAACGGCTGACCGAGTTGCGACGGTATGTGGTGCTCCTATAGTTTCACATTTTGTGACCCCTGCTATGACAGCACACAGTTATAATTTGGCAGCATTTTCAGTGCCATGTGTATCTCTTCTCTGCGACATTTTGTTCCCGTTTGATTAGCCTTTCATATCCATCATGTTACTGTCAAAAATAGAAAAGTAAACTTTGAATGTTGTGCTTTTAAGGCGGAGTGGAGTATGAATTATTTTGTTACTGAATTAGATAAAGCATTTTGTTCATTATGCAATGACACTATAGCTGTTTTAAAAGAGTACAATACAAGTCGTCATTACCAGACTAAGTACTCGACACAATATTTGCAACTTACAGAAAAGCAACGAACATAAAAATAGGAAACTTTAAAATGGAATATTTCCTCACATCAAGATTTATTCACGAAAATGAAAATAAGGCTGCAAATGAAGTCAGTTTGTGAGTAACTCATTTGTTAGCCAAGGGAGAACAGCTGTTTACTGGTGGGGAATTAATTAAATCACATTTGATTGTAGCAGCAGAAGAAATGTGTCCATGGAAAATGCATTTATTTAAATCTGTTAAATAATCAGCTTTTCAGTGAGAACAGCCAATTAAGAAACAAGGCAAATGATTTCAAGTGGGTTTTTTGGCTCTTGATGAGTCGACAGAAGTTACTGATACTACTGCTCAGTTGCTGTTTGTTCGAGAAGTCAATGCTGAGTTTGAAGTGAAGGAAGAATTAGCTTCTGTGAATAGTCTGCATGGAACAAGTACAAGTGAAAATATTTTCAGAGAAGTTGAGAAAACATTGATGAAGTACAATCTGAAGTGGAATCAGCTAAAATGTGTCACAACAGATGGTGGTAAAAATGTGTGGAACAGGGAAAGGCTTAGTAGGAAAATTTTACGAGGCTTGTGAAAATGCATGGTATTCAAAGCCTATGGTTATTCATTGTATTATTATTACCAGCAAATACTTTGTTGGAAATATTGGAATCTATCATGTGTTCTTGAACCAGTTGTGTCACTGGTGAATTTCATTCGCTCTCTTGGACTTAACCATTGTTAGTTCCACAATTTTTTTTTCCTTTTCTTATTGGAAATGGATGCTGAATATCCTGACTTGCCCTACCATACAGCAGTTCGATGGCTCAGCAGTGGTAAAGTTTTATTGAGACCTTCTGAACTCAGAGGAGCGACTGAAATTTTTCTCAACGACAAGAATCGCCCACAACCACTATTGTCGAGAGCAGAACGGCTTTGGAAATTAGCTCTTGCTGAAGATATAGAATTTCTTAATTAATTCAACTTAAAATTAAAAGGCAAAACAGTGCTCATATGTGAACCTTATACTACAGTGAAGCCATTTCAACAACAACTGATGTTGATTGAATCACAAATCATGTCACGCTGCTTTGTGCATTTCCCATGCTGTCAAAAATTAAAAGAAGTGAAATCTCCATCCCTTACAAATTTGTGGCAGATATATTTTCTGGGTTCAGACTACAGTTTCAACAGCGTTTTTCGGATCTTGATGCAAGTGCAGAAGACATTTCCATATTTCAAATTCCATTTGACTGCAGAATTGAGGAGATTCCACCTAACCTTCAATTGGAAGTGATTAATCTGCAAAGTGATGACATGCTAAAAGGTGAATTTCAAGAGAAGAATCTAACAGAATTTTATGTCTTCCAAGCGATAAATGTGGACAGTTGAAATCATATGCTCGAGGATTTATATCTGTATTTGGCAGCACCTACCTGTGTGAAAAGACATTTTCAAAGATAAAATACGTAAAATCTCAATACATATCAGCATTTACAGATGAACATTTGCAATCAATTTTGATGATAGGGAGTGCTAACTTTGAACCACAATTTGGTGAAATGTTATTCCAAAAAAAAAAAAAAAAAAAAAGCAATTCCATTCTTCTCCTTAGTACAGCTGAATTTCAAACAATTGTAGTCTTTTTTAGTCTACTTATTATTACGTTGCATTTTGTTCAATAAATTTGTGAAAATGTTTTGTCTTTTTTTTTTTTTTTGGTTACTTAAGTAGGCCTACCTACTTAAATAACAAGAAAAAAAAATCTGTACATAAATATCTTTGAGTTTTCCTCTTGGCCCGTGGTGGAGCCTAAAATATTTAGTATTTGGCCACTTACAAAAATGTTTGCCGACCCTTGACCTAGAGCACATCATCATAGCAGACCAAGCATTCCAAGAGAGCATTTGATGACATCAAGACTACTGGTCTATCAGTGATGGTCTATTTTACTAACGAGTCTGCCAATCAATATAAGAAATAACTTTCTCAATCTGTGCAACTATGAGAAAGAATTTGGAATTCAAGGAGTGGCACTTTCTTACTTCACACCAAAGGGAAAACACTTGTGAGGGAAATCCTAATGACAAAAAGGGTATTGATCAAGAGAAGCCTACAGATGTCAACTGAAAATCAAATTTTGTGACAAGAGGACATGTTTGAATTTTGTGAAATTTTCTTATGCATGGAGTTGAATTGATTAAGTGATTTGACAACTGCTTGCCTGTCCCTAAAACTTGGTCATACCATAGATATGCTCCAATAAATGATACAGCCATAAGACGTAACGACCACACTTCAATTTCTGATTACTTTGATGAAACACAGGTATAAAAAGCTACTTCATTGTTACTCTAGAAAGACGTCATTGCATGCTCATTTATATGAAGAGCAATGGTATTTGGAGTTATTGATGAAGTGAGCATCGGAAATAATGATTTTAATGAGCCAGCTGGACCACGAACCTCTTCAAAATTCCAAGAGATGACAAGACCAGGGAACTTCCACAAACCTTTTAAAGTGCAAAAAAATGCTGAATCCTCTAAAACAAATATGGTCAATATGCAAAAAACAAAACAAAAATAATGGTCATTTTGAACTACGACCATGTTACGCTGATTGCACAAAAAAAAAAAACATTCTTTAAGGGTCAAGCAACCAGTTATGATTGTGATCCTCACATGGCAGAGCAGTATCTACAAAGTCCACTTAATGGGGGAAATTGTTGCTAAAAAAAACCCGGGGGAAATATAACCTACTGTTTCATAGTGGAAAAAGTTATTAAAAAATGTAATTAATGATACTAGCTTTCACATGTTTTGAAAAGTAGTGATAAGTGTTTAGTATCACTCTGTATGAAATGTGCTAAAGCTTAAATGCCCACAAAGATATGAACACAGGATTAACGAACTTAACGAATCAGAAGTAACTGCAAAATGAAATCTTACTCAGTGAAAATATTGAGGTTGTGTGGCAGCCTAAGTACAAAACACAAGGTACTGAAGCTGCAAAGGGAAGTGTGTTGCAGCTTCAGTACCTTCTGTTTTGTGGACCCCTTTGATGGAGAGCAAGAAGGAAGCACAGGGAAAGAAAAATGACTACAGTTTTAGTGCTGGAAGACAAGACCCCCCCTGTCTGAAAGCACTCTTCCATGCTACTGGAAAAGAGAAGACTTCTAAGCAGATCTGGTCATAATGATGTGGCCAGGCCAAAGAAGCAGGATTGCCTAGTCACAGGATTGGTATGGCAGTCTCTCTGGCTTGACAAGACTACGCACCATTGCAATGCAACAAACATTAACCAAGCAAAGCTTAAAGACTGTTAAAGTTCAGATAAAACATACTGAAGTAGACATCTTGTAACTAAACACTCACATGAACTATATTTCTCAGGGGTTTATTGATGACCATGAGCACCCACCAGTCTCTAATTTGAGGCCACTGGTACCAAGCAAGGGAGAGAGCCATGAAACCACAGAAAGAAAAATACACCACCGATGTTTCATCTAAGTCTCAAATATGGGCCTAGTTAAGATAAAAAAAAAAAAAAAAAAAAAAAAAAAAAGAAACTAGCCCCTTTGACAACCTGGCAACTGAGCCAGCACAATTCTACTGCTCTGGACATGAGTCTAAGAAGGAATGAAGTGGCAGTAACAGTACAGTATCACTGAACTGTTCACTGAGATTCAGAGGTCAGCTTGGTTCTAATACTTAAAAAGGTGTATTACTAAATTTGTGGTTGTTATAACCCAGTTAAGGGCAGAATGAATTCTATCAACATCAGAAGAGATCAAGTTAACATCAAGTTTTCAGGCATACATTTACTCCTACCAGTGATGTAACATTAAATGACATTGCAATTTGTGGCCACTGCAAAAATGCATTTCATGGAGTGCCAATAAAGGATGACTCCACATAAATAAAAAAAAATAAATAAAAAAAAATCACAGGAGCAGATCATGCCATGTCCATGAATTGCTAATGCATAATACACAGTCGAGTCACATTATTATGACCACCTACTTTTGATGTCACCAGTGCGTAGCCAATGAATGAAGGCACGTGTCGTGAGCTAGCTTGGAGGGTATATAAGGTGTGCTGCATTCTGAAAACATATCACTCATTGCTGCCATGGATAAAAGGAGCGATTTATCAAATTTACAAAAACGGATGATTATCGGTTTTCGGGCCAAGGGTGGCAGTATTTCTGAAACAGTGCAGTTCGTGAACTGTTCGCACGCTACTGCGGTTAAAGAGTATCGTGATTGGAAAAATGGCACCATTGCGAATAAGCGATGTGGAAACTGCGGAGCACCAAGTGCCATTGATGTCAGAGGTGAACGGCTGCTGCGAAGGTACGGGAGGGCCGATCGACACCCTACAGTGGAGCAATTCACTGGCTGAATGAACCAGGGGATTACCTGAAGTGTGTCTAAAACGACAGTTCAGTGAACCCTGATGTGTATGGGGCTCCGACACAGACTGATGGTTATGCACCTATGTTAACAGAGGTGCATCGGCAGAAAAGGCTTACATTTGCATGGCAGTATCTGAACAGGACCTCCGCTGATTGGCAAAGGATTGCCTTCTCCTTCGTCAAACGGATGGACATTGGCGTATTAGGCGAGAAACATCGAAGAACAAACAGTCTTCAACCATTGCTGGAAGAACACAAGCTGGTGGGGGTTAGCGTTATGGTCTGGGGAATGTTTTTGTCGCATTCCCTGGGTCCACTCGTGCCTGTGGAAGGTACTATGGACCGAATCCGTTGTGAATCCATCCTTGCAGACCACGTACATGCATATATGCTGATTGTTTTCCCTGGGGCAAATGTGTTATTCCAGTACGACAATGCGACGTGTCACACAGCTAGAAATGTTGCTGCTGTGCCAATAATGTTACATCAGGTATGTATGAATATGATAAAAGTTTAGATACTAAACACAAATATAATCACAACAGTTAATATACACTATGTAGACGAATTTGGACACCTAGGTGAACGTAGATAAGAGCACAATTCAGTACATAATCAGCCACCTTCGGCCATTATGGTACTGCAGCAATTCTTCTAGGCATGCTTTTCACCAGATGCTGGTAGGTCTGCACCAGAATTTTTCACCATTCCTGAAAAGCTTCTGCCAGTGCTGCTGTAAAGGAAGGTCTTGCAAGCTGAGATCAAATTCGGCATTCCAGCTTGTCCCACAGATGTTCCATTGGATTTAAATCAGGACTTTGGGCCAGCCAATCTAACACTCGGATGGATGGAGAACGTGTGCGTGCCACCTTCACATTCCACCGTAAGCTTTGATTAGTGTAATCACTCAGTCTGTGGGGCCTTTCAGAGGGTGGCTTTGCTACAGTGGTGCCATCTGCTTTCCAGTGATGAACTTCAGCAATAGTTGATTTTGGAAATCCCAGAAAGTGGCAATACTATGCACTGACTGCTTACTCAGGCAGCATCCAATCAATATGCCAGCATGCCCCTTTCAAAGTCCACCAGTTCAGCTCCGCATGGCATAGTTGTTTGCGGTCTTCACAGGTATGCCAAACACTCCTCTTTACATACAGCAAAAAACTTTTGTGAGCATGTGGTTCTGCAAAGGCAAGTAAGTTTATTTGCATATGTGGTGTCCATATACTTTTGTCTACACAGTGTATTTTGCTCCTGTTCAAACAAAGTTGCTTCCTGCATTTAAGCAAAAATGTGCACATTACACACTTTGTTAAATGCTGCCATGCAGAGGTTGAATGACCTGGTAAAGTCCCCAAATGCAATGAGTTCATGCATCTCAGATATTTATGATTCCAGGTATAAGTATTCTCACATCTGCACTAATTTTTTTTTTTTTCTTCTACATTGTTTGGGAAGTTGCTTACTTTGTACTGATGTAAGCATGGTATGCCAATTACTTTATTTATGCACTTGGTAACTAACAACCATGATTTTGGTATCAAATGAAAGATGAATCAATCCACTTTTCAAATACCTCATAAGCAATAAAGCCGTTATCCACGATATCACTTTCAGCGGTCAATTACATTCTCAAAACATTAAATGGAAAATTCCAGAAATTCATAAGTTTTAAATTGTGTGCCATTCTGAGCAGGGTGATGAAATGTTCTGCCAATCATCCCTTAGTTCAGCGTATCTATGCTGTATATGCTAACCATTTGTTAGCCACTTAGTAGCAGTCATGGGTATCGGATCAACTGTCATGGTATTGCAGTGCTTATGTTCGAGTAACCTTATTTTACTTAATAATGGTCTCAAAGCTCAAAAGCAGTGATGCTGGCAATTCGGATATGCCAAAGAGAAACCCTGAAGTGCTTCCTTTAAGTGAAAAGGTGAAAGTTCTCGACTCAATAAAAAAATTAAAAAAAATCATATGCTGAGGTTGCTACGATCTATGGCGAGAAAGAATCTCCTATCCCCGAAATTGTGAAGGAAAAAGAAATTCATGCTAGTTTCTCATTTACTGTGGGGTCTTGGCAAGTTATATTTGAGAAATTTATTTTACAAAATGACCCAGTACGTATTTTTAAGATTTCTCCCGAGCTTTATGTTTCTTAAAACAATTAAGAAATATGCAAGTGTCCACAATGTTTTCATATTTCAAGGAAGGCCCTCGAAAAACAGAAATGTCCCCTGAGAAGCCCCAGTAATATTGTCACTTCAATGTTTGTATGCAGGTTCAAACCATTGCTTCAATGTCCCATTTTTGTGCTGTTGATGCCATCGTAGTGGCATGGTTTTATTGGTTTTTGTGATGAGAATCTCCCTCTGCAGACCTTTCAAGTCTCTAGGTTGCAGTTTCGTGGATCTTCCAGGGTGAGGTGAATTACTGCAGTGTATGCCACAGTTGATTAAGTGACCTGTCTGACATCAGCAATGCTTTGTATGCTCACACCTAACTGAGCAGCCTATTATAAATGCCCTTTTCAAATTGGAAGAGTTCTCTCTCCTGGTAACCATTTTATCAGCGATTGACCCGAGCATACTCTCATTGCTATTTTAATACCTTATCAACCACATGTCTAATGCAGGAGCACACCATTGCACCTGCCCAAGGGTGTCAAATCACTTTTATCCATATAGTGTACTAGGGGATATTAGTTCTAATCATGGGCGGAGTTGGGGGAGAAATTAATGAATTTTTCTACAATAAAGATAGTCTATATCTGTAACCAAGACAATTATTGAATGTGAACCGGTCTCTGAACGAAATGTAAACAACCAACAGTTGTCACCCTCACACATTCCACAATTACGCCAATCACAAATAAAGCTGTCTCAAAAAGTCAAAATGCGCTCCTATATACAGCAGAATGTCAACTTTCTATCTAATCCGGTGTAATCCAGTCGCAATGACATCTGGCTCATAGCAACAGCCAATCCTGCCACTGCCAATCAACGTGGGACTCTGACAGAGGATCTTCCCATCATTGATTGGACAAACGCCTGCTCCTCTCAGTCTCGAGCGAGCCTTTTTCGACCACCCTTCCCTTCACGAAGCTCCGCCGGTATGTTATTCTTAGCACAGTATTTGACTGCTTGTGTGCATGGTCTCTGTCTTATGCTGTTGTTTTTGTGTGTGGTAAAATATTATTGTGCTATGTGCTTGTATTTAGTATCTACATTTTAAGAAATTAATCATGAGTAAGTGTTCTAGAGACATACGTTTTTTCTTTTCAAAATCAAATGACCCGCAAACACATATGCATAGTTCACAAACTTCAACATGTGAAAGTGAAGTGCTACGAGAACGAGATCTTTCTAAACAGGAACCATGCAATTCTGTTAAGTTCATGGACAATCTGGGTGATTTGCAGAGCGGTCCATCTCGCTCAGTCTTACTGCAGTATCCGGTTTCAGACTTCTCAGGCACTAAGCGTGGTTTTACAGCTTCGTATTTAAAAAAGTTTGAATGGCTAGAATATAGTGTGAAAAAAGATGCTGCGTTTTGTTATGCATGTAGGCAATTTCCTTCAAGTAACAAAGAGGATTTATACACAGAAAAAAAGAATGAAAAATTGGAAAAAAGCAGGTGAAAAGTTGAAAAAACATGCAGTTAGTGCAGCGCACTCATTTTCTATGTCGAAATGGGTTCATTTTAGGAAACCGACAGAGACAGTAGCTACGAAAATATGTGCGTCTCATAAAGAACTTGTGAGTGAAAACCGTGAATATTTAAAAAAGGTTTTGGATATTCTTCTGTATCTGGCAAAGCAGGGCTTGGCACTTCGCGGCCATGACGAGTCCAGTGAATCCCACAACAAGGGCAATTATTTAGAGTTGAGTGAACTTTTTTGTAAATATGACGAAAAATTTAAAGACAAGTATGAACGCTACCATAATTTTAAAAGACCTTGCATACAGAATGAATTTTTACAAATTGTCAGAGATGAAGTCTTGAAAACAATTGTGAACGAGGTAAACGAAGCTGGGTTCTTTTCACTCATGGTCGATGAGGCCAAATCCCATAGGGTTCAACAGCTATGTATTTGTATACGATACCTTTACGGCCAAGAGTTAAAAAGACTACTGACAATGGAGGATGTATCGCTGTCATGAACTGCAGATTCGTTAGCAAATATTATCCTGACCTTTCTTAATGGTATTGGAGTTAATGCCCTGATGGTTGGCCAGTCATACGATGGGGCCAGTGTCATGTCTGGAGTGAAAAATGGACTGCAGAAAATTATAAGAGAAAAATCCCTCTTTTGTGATATATGTGCATTGCTTGGCACATAAGGTCAACCTGGTTCTGGTGGCTGCTTCCAAGGACAATGACTTGAGCTGTAATTTTTTCAATGTTATGGTAATGCAGTCATTGTATGAGTATTTCTCATATCCGGACACTCATGCCATGTTCCGAGCTGTGCAAAAAGAAAAAAATATCAAAACACCAGGACCTCACGAAATAAATAAATTGAGCGACACGCGCTGGTCTTGTAGGACCACAACTGTGCTATCTGTCAAGCGAAACTACATTGCAATTGTGGCTGTATTAAGCGATACAGCAGCAGACATGAGACACTCTAAATCGGTAGAAGCAAGAGGACTCCTAATGTCTATCAAATCACTTGATTTCATTATTTGCATGGTTGTTTTTGCTGAATACCTGTCTCTTATCAATATCCTGAGTTGCAGAGAGTGTACATTTGTATCGCACAATGTGCTAAGAGAGCCAGTGGAGTAATTAAAGAACTTGATTTGAAAAGAAATGAAGTAGCTTGGGAATAAAAATGGGAAGAAGTGAAAGTTTTCGGAAAAGACTGTGAACTCGACATAACACCTGTTACAAGTGAAATGGAAGTAGAAGATTGGGAGGTTCAAAAACAAAATCGGCTACGGATGATTTCGAAAAAGCTAGATCATTATACTGTGATGTCATCTGTCGGTCAAAGAATGAGGAACGAAGGAGTAAGTGCAAAAATTGAAGAAACCGAAAATGCTGAACCTCAATTGGAACGAAATTACAGATGCAATTTCTTCTACCCTGTTTTGGACATTTTGCTGGAAGAAATGAGAAGATTTACTGGTGATGCTCTTCAAGTCGCAGAGTCCAGTGAGGAGTTCCTTCGTTTAAACCAGGAAGGTTCCAAGTTCTTTATTGACACCTATTCTGTGTCAAGAAAAGATCACGCAATGTTGAAAGCAGAAATGTCTGTATTGAGAAACGTGATGGAAAGCTTGGGTGTCAGTTTAAAGGACAGGCCCCTTAAAAGTGTTCTTAAAGATATGAAAGAAAATATTTTGAACAAGGACATGGACCTTTATCCGAATATACGGAAACTCCTCAAGATCTGTTTAACTTTGCCATCTAACAGTGCTACCTGTGAACGGTCGTTCTTGGCAATTCGTCGTATTAATAACTGGTTAAGATGCACTATGAACAAGGAACGATTATCTAACTTGCTGATTTTATTTTCAGAATCAGATATAGTTAAAGATTTGGACCCAGATGCCTTGATTGACAAATATAACTCAAAATGTAAAAAACAAAAGATTGTTTTGCAATAGTAGTTTGTGCACTGACCACTGATTCAGAACCAGACTCATTCTGTAAGTGATTTTTATTGGTATTATAGTCTGAATGTGTTAATGTAATTTTATTATGGATTGAATAATTTAAAACAAATATAAATAATTCATTGTTTTTATTTAAATCATCTATCTCTTAGTTACAATGTTACATGTAATTTTCATCGTTATAAAATAGTCGCCATTCCAAACTTTTAATCCTAAATATAAACATATATTCTATGATGTTTCTTATTGGTACGATGTCACAGGTCATCGTCAATCGTATCGTTTTTGTACTGTTGACAATTGCAGGTCTTGGCATGACTTTTTTATCTTCTGGGATCAAGGATCACAACAATCCCCCCCTCCTCTTAACCCGACATATTTATCGTGCCCCCCCCCCCAGCAATAGGCTCTATCTCCGCCTATGGTTCTAATTCACAATAGCTCTAAAATTCAGATATTAATTTTACTTAAGTAATTTTGGAAATTAAGACCAAGGAAATTCTTTCAAAGTGGTTACACCACACCTTGAAATATATCTCCACCCAACTAATGACATTTTGTTTCCCCATCCCAGATTTGCAAAACAACTTCCTTCCACTTTTAACCACAATAAGTCTTTTCACACCCAAAAAATACATCTTTCCAGCTCACAAATAACAGTGTAATTTCTCTGTAATACCCAGGTTTTACTTAGTGCATCAAAGTACAAACAATTGTACTTTCATACACAGCAATTCAGGACTTTTTCCATAATATCAGTCCCGTGAATTCTACCTTAAATCAAAAAGTACATTTTGTGCCTTTCCAAAACATACACACAGCTGCTGAAATATTTACTTCATTGACTGGTGTGTCTCACAATATAAAAAGGCCTCTACAAATTTGTGCATCTATGAACAGAGCCTTAATTTGTGGGTTTGTAGGGATACTTTTCAGAAAAATGAAAAAATTGGCCCAAGACTGCAATCCTCTACAAGAGTTCCCTTGCCAAGGGGTTCAAAGAAAATTGTTGATACTAAAAAAAACGCTAAATTTCCAAAACGGCAGAGAGAAAAAAAAAAAAACACTTAAGAACTGTCTAGCTTAAAGTGCTCTAAAGCTTTTAAACCAAGCATACACACAAATACTAACTGAATGGGACTGAAGAACTCTGGTATTTTATTTTAGTTTACATCACAGTGACACCTGGAAAAACATGGAATGTGGGAGCCTGCTGGTAGGCCACTGCAAATTGAATTGTTCGGGGCAGCTACAGTAATGGGAAAATAGCCATGGTCAGGAAAACACATGGAGCCTTGAGCAAAGAGGTCTAGGAAAGCTGAGCGCTTCGCAAAACAAAAGTTCTCCAGAGATGGAGATTA
This sequence comes from Macrothele yani, assembly GCA_039090855.1. Lineage (NCBI taxonomy): Eukaryota > Metazoa > Arthropoda > Arachnida > Araneae > Macrothelidae > Macrothele > Macrothele yani. The sequence continues at coordinate 93,196,927 of CM077016.1, read as the reverse complement.
TGCATCTTTCCTGCCAGAAAGGAAGAGGACAAGGATCTCCACAACATGTGCACACAGGATCATCTCCATCAAGTCGTATCATTTAATTTCTAACATAGATGCAAGCACCACATTTATGGACTCTTGCATAAATTTGGAATGTTGCCGTTCTGCGTGGCTATATGCAGTACTAAACTATCAAGTACAGATATATATATATACACTATCTACCAACAAGTAATTGGACACCTGTGATAGCAAAGGAAAACAAAGTTTATTCACCTTCAATAGTTGGTGGAGCCTCCACGAGCGGCGATTACAGCTGCGACTTTCCGGGGCATACTCTCAACCAGGCGTTATACGACAGCCAGCCTAGCAGTATTTTCTTCCACTCGGCTTGGAGAAGACAGGTCAGTTCCTTCACCGATTTCGGACGGTGGGGGCACCCCTTAAGTCAACGCTCCAACTCGTCCCAGAGGTGCTCGATAGGGTTAAGGTCCGGGCTCTGCGCAGGCCAGTCCATTTGATTAACCCCATTGTCACCATACCAAGCCATGGTGGACCTCGCAACATGACAGGTGGCATTGTCATCCTGAAAGTAACATGGGTCCACCCCGTAAAACTGCCACAACGTAGGAAGCGCATGGTCATCCAAAATGGTGCAGTAGGTCTTGGCATTGAGTCTACCAGGAATTGCGACCAAGGGTCCCATGCCATACCAGGAGAAGCACCCCATAGCATAATTCCACCGCCGCCAAACTTCACAGTTGGCACAATACATACCGGTAGGAGGCGTTCTCCAGGTAGACACCAAACCCAGACCCTGCCATCCGAACGGTAGAGGGTGAACCTTGATTAGTCGCTCCAGAGAACCTGTTTCCACTGTTCAACGGTCCACTGTTGACGTTCTTTGCACCACGTTAGCCGAGCAGCGCTATTGGACTTGGTGATCAAAAGCTTGTGGGCCACAGCACGTCCATGATAACCAAGCAGATCGGCTTCCTTACGGATGGTATTCATCGAAAGAACACTCCCGGATGCCTGTTGAAACTTCTAGTGGATGTGGCCCATCGATTTGGTGCGGTTCTTCCAAATTTCTCTGGCCAGCACCCGTAGGTCTTTAACTCCCAGTTTTGTGGGCCTGCCAGGTCAGGGCACATTCCGACAGTCACCTCTCATCTTCCACTTGCCAATCACATAGGCCCCTGTCGATTTTGGGTACTTCAACTCGCTGGATATGTCACGTATGGATCGGTCATTTCAATTACACCTTTCTCGAAATCAGAGAGCTCTGAACTGCGTGGCATCTTGCATGCGACTGGTTGCGTTGTTGTTTCCCAGACTATATTTAACGGCGCAGGCCGTGACGTGTATCAGGACCGCAGATATCGTCGATTGCAGGGGTGTCCCATTACTTGTTGGTAGATAGTGTACATATATGTTTCAGACTCTGCTTTGTAGTTTGTAATTTCTGAATATTCGTCACTGCTGCGTTGTGCGTCATGATCTTCAGAGTGTTTGTTAAAAAAAAATTGGTTTTAAATTTCATTTGTAAATTGTCTTTAACTCTGCTTTTGGGTATATATATATATATATATCATCATCATCATCATTGTCAACCATTATCAATCCACTGCTGGACGAAGGTCTCCCCAAGTTTCCTCCACAACGGTCTGTCTTGTGCCAGTCTCCTCCATGTCACCCCTGCATACTTTCGAATTTCATCCACCCATCTCCCATGTGGTCTTCTTCTGGGTCTTTTCCTGTCCCTTGGAATTCAATTTAAAATTTCGGCTGTCCATCGATGATCTGTCCTTCTGGCAGTATGTCCAGCCCATTGCCATTTCAGGGATTTAACTCTGATCATGATGTCTTCCACTCTTGTCATTTTTCGGATCCACGAGTTCCTCTTCTTATCTCTCCTGGTTACACCAAGTATGCACCTCTCCATGCTTCTTTGAGTTGTCTGCAGCCTTTGTATGTCTCTTTTAGTTAAGGTCCACATCTCTGCACCATACGTAAGCACTGGAAGGATGCATTGATCAAACACTTTTCTTTTAAGACATAATGGCATATTGCTCTTGAAAATTATGCTGTTTCTTCCAAAAGCTCTCCAGGCAAGTTTTGTACGCCGATTAATTTCTTCATCAATGTGACCCTCACTTGATATCTGCTGTCCAAGATAAACGTATGTGTCTGTTATCTCCAGCTTTTCTCCATCAATCGATAAATCTTCATTTCTTGCAAAAGCATTGAACATCACTTTTGTCTTCTGAAAGTTCATTTTTAATCCCACTTCTTTACTCTTGTCAGCAAGTTCCTGGATCAAACTCTGCAGCTCTGATGGGCTAGTTGAAAAAATGACTATGTCATCAGCAAAACTAAGGTGGGTTAGATAATCTCCATTAATCTTTATCCCCTTGTTTTCCCAGCTCAGTGACTGAAAAACACCCTCCAATGTGGCATTAAAGAGCTTCGGAGATATGGTGTCACCTTGTCTCACTCCCTTTCCAATTTTTATGTGTGTTGTATTTTCAAACAGCCTAATCTTTGCACTTGCATTTTCATAGATGTTATTAATAATATTAATGTATGCATCTTCAATACCGCAGGTTTTCAGAGCCATTGTAACTGCTGATGGTTTCACCGAATCAAAGGCTTTTTCATAATCGATAAAAGCCATGCACAATGGAAGTTCATATTCCCTCGCTCTTTCAATTAGTTCTCTCAGCACATGGATATGATCTATTGTGCTGTAGCCACTCCTGAATCAAGCTTGTTCTCTCGGTTGAACCATGTCCAGTGTTACCTTCAATCGGTGTCAAAGAACTTTAGTGAAGATTTTATAAACTACTGATAGGAGGCTGATAGGTCTGTAGTTTCCGAGATCCTCAATGTCACCTTTCTTATGTAGCAGGATCATTGTAGCGGTGTTCCAATCCTCAGGAATCTTTCCTTCATTAAGGCATCGAGTGAAAATTTGGGCGAGTACTGTTTCGATTTCTCCACTTGCTTCTTGTATGATGTCTACAGTAATTCCATCTTCTCCTGGAGCTTTTCCCCGCTTCATGTTCTTGATTGCATGTGCAACTTCTGCTGGAAGGACTGGAGGAACTCTGGTACTGGTATCTTTCATGATGTCTGGAGTGCATGTATCATCCCTTTCATATAATTTGGAGTAGAAATCTTTCACTCTTGTCAAAATTTCGCCTCTATTTCGTGTTACAGAACCATCTTCTTTTCTCAGTGCCATAATCTGTTTTCTTCCCTTACTGAGATGTCCCTTTGCTATCTTTAGGCTTTGGTTGTTTTCAATTGCTTTCCTCACTAGTTCACAGTTGAATTTCCTTACGTCTTCAGTGATACTTTTTCGTACTGTCTTGCATAGCTCTATATATTCCACTTTGGAAGTCACATCTTCTTTAGTTGTCCTCATCTCTCTTCTTTTTGCATCAACATTTTCGTTTTTCCTGATAATTTATTTACATGCAACTTGTTCTTAGACCCAGCTAATTTTGTTGCTGTTTCCATAAGAGCTTTGGTTACTTTTCTGTTAACTTCAGAGATGTCCACTTCTTCCGATGTTAGGCCTTCTAAAGCAGAGAACCTGTTCTTCAGTTCCAACTTGAAGGTATTATGGTGTTTTTAAGGTTGGTTATGTCAATAGATTTTGTTTGTCTTATGAGCTTGCCACGTTCAAGTTTAGTGTTGAGGTGCATCTTACATCTCACCAATCTATGGTCACTACCTGTGTTGAACTTGTTTAGCACACTGCAGTCTTCTATGACGAATTTTTTGTTACACATAATAAAATCAATTTCACTTGTCGTCCCATTTGGATGTCTCCATGTCCATTTCCTGTGTGGCTTTTTCTTGAAGAAGGAGTTCAAGATGAAAAACCCTTCTGCCTCTGCAAACTCAACGAGAGTATTTCCACGCTGGTTTCTGTTGCCATGACCGAATTTACCTACTGAAGTTTCATTCTGTTGCCGTTGCCCTATTTTTGCATTGAAATCTCTCATAATTATTTTCAAGTGCTGCTTACCTTTATTATTTAGATGACAAATTTCCTCATAAAATTCTTCAATTTCTTCTTCATGATGACTTGTGGTGGGTGCATAAGTTTGAATAATCTGAGCCTGGTATCTTCTCGATAGTTGGATAACGAGTCGTGCAGCTCTGTCAAAGGAACTTTCAACTTCTACCACTTTATCCTTCAGTTTCTTGTTTATTATAAATCCAACACCACTAGTTCTGCCAGTATCTGTCCCACGATAGTAGAAGAGATGTCCACTTTTCAGTTCGATGAGATCTTCTCCTTTTCTCCTTACCTCACTTAGCCCCACGATGTCCCACTTGATCCTTTGTAGTTCCTCTTCCAATTCAAGAAGCCTTGAATCAGAAGATAGGGAGCGTCCATTGTACGTTGCCAAGGTCAGCATCAGATGGCAGCCTAGTCCGGTCCTCCGGGGATTCTTAGCACCCTCTGCCTTCATGTCGCACTGGCCGCTGCCTTGGCCAGGTACATTCCAGATGCCGGAGACTGAGGGCCAAGATTTAAGTTGTGGAGTCATTTTGGAGGGGTTTGGCCATAACTCACCACGCTGGCCAAGTGGGTTGGTGAGTGTGGGATAGAATTTCCTCTAATCCCGATGGTATAGTTATACCGCTATTGGCGGTCGTCAGAGCCCCTTTAGTGGGAACAGGATGCACCACGAGAAGGCGGGGTTGACATTTGTCAAGGAGAGGCTGTGATGTTATGCATCACCTGACCTTACATCCCATATATATATATATATATTCAGGTTTAAATTCTCTCTCAGGCGACTAGGTAACTTGGCAATTTGTTATTGCTGAACATTATTTCTGATTCATTGTGTCACTCTTACAACTTGAGTTTTCTATAATCATCTTCTTTCTGTTTATTAGTAACAGATGAAGAGCATGGGTCGGGCCAGGAAAGTTATGGATGCAAGCTAAATTGCTAACTAAAGCTTGGTCATACAAATCTGTGGAGGTTATGACATATATTTTTTTATTTTTTTTTTTTGGTGGGCTTATTACTTGCATCTATGACTTTCCAGAAACCCATTTCCAAATAGGTCTTTGTGGAAGGGAGAAAATGCAGAGTTTTTGTTGGTCCTTGATAAAGCCAAGGCTCGGTATTCTCGACACTTTCTACATTCAGTTCTATTTTTTTCTCTTTTTACTCACACCGGTCAATACATAACCTTTTCTATGTTGTACTTGGTATGAGTCAAAAAAAATTTTTGCTTCAGTCTCTTCTTAATAGAATATATAAGGTCAGGTGATGCGTAACATCACAGCCTCTCCTTGACAAATGTCAACCCCGCCTTCTCGTGGTGCATCCTGTTCCCACTAAAGGGGCTCTGACGACCGCCAATAGCGCTATAACTATAACATCGGGATTAGAGGAAATCTATCCCACACTCACCAACCTGCTTGGCCAGCGTGGTGAGTTATGGCCAAACCCCTCCAAAATGACTCCACAATTTAAATCTTGGCCCTTGGTCTCCGGCAGCTGGAATGTACCTGGCCAAGGCAGCGGCCAGTGCGACATGAAGGCAGAGGGTGCTAAGAATCCCCGGAGGACCGGACTAGGTTGCCATCTGATGCTGACCTTGGCTACGTATAATGGACGCTCCCTATCTTCTGATTCAAGGCTTCTTGAATTGGAAGAGGAACTACAAAGGATCAAAGGGACATCATCGGGATAAGTGAGGTAAGGAGAAAAAGAGAAGATCTCATTGAACTGAAAAGTGGACATCTCTTCTACTATCGTGGGACAGATACTGGCAGAACTAGTGATGTTGGATTTATAATAAACAAGAAACTGAAGGATAAAGTTGTAGAAGTTGAAAGTTCCTCTGACAGAGCTGCACGACTCGGTATTCAACTCTCGAGTAGATACCAGGCTCAGATTATTCAAACTTATGCACCCACCACAAGTCATCCTGAAGAAGAAATTGAAGAATTTTATGAGGAAATTCGTCATCTAAATAATAAAGGTAAATAGCACTTGAAGATAATTATGGGAGATTTCAATGCAAAAATAGGGCAACGGCAACAGAATGAAACTTCAGTAGGTAAATTCGGTCACGGCAACAGAAACCAGCGTGGAAATACTCTCGTAGAGTTTGCAGAGGCAGAAGGGTTTTTCATCTTGAACTCATTTTTCAAGAAAAAGCCACACAGGAAATGGACATGGAGACATCCAAATGGAATGACAAGTGAAATTGATTTTATTATGTGTAACAAAAAATTCGTCATAGAAGACTGCAGTGTGCTAAACAAGTTCAACACAGGTAGTGACCATAGATTGGTGAGATGTAAGATGCACCTCAACACTAAACTCGAACGTGGCAAGCTCATAAGACAAACAAGATGTATTGACATAACCAACCTTAAAAAACACCATAATACCTTCAAGTTGGAACTGAAGAACAGATTCTCTGCTTTAAAAGGCCTAACATCGGAAGAAGTGGATATTTCTGAAGTTAACAGAAAAGTAATCAAAGCTCTTGTGGAAACAGCAACAAAATTAGCTGGGTCTAAGAACAAGTTGCATGTGAACAAATTATCAGGAAAAACGAAAATGTTGATGCAAAAAAGAAGAGAGATGAGGACAACTAAAGAAGATGTGACTTCCAAAGTGGAATATATAGAGCTATGCAAGACAGTACGAAAAAGTATCACTGAAGATGTAAGGAAATTCAACTGTGAACTAGTGAGGAAAGCAATTGAAAACAACTAAAGCCTAAAGATAGCAAAGGGACATCTCAGTAAGGGAAGAAAACAGATTATGGCACTGAGAAAAGAAGATGGTTCTGTAACACGAAATAGAGGCGAAATTTTGACAAGAGTGAAAGATTTCTACTCCAAATTATATGAAAGGGTTGATACATGTACTCCAGACATCATGAAAAGTACCAGTACCAGAGTTCTTTCAGTCCTCCTAGCAGAAGTTGCACATGCAATCAAGAACATGAAGCGGGGAAAAGCTCCAGGAGAAGATGGAATTACTGTAGACATCATACAAGAAGCAAGTGGAGAAATCGAAACAGTACTTGCCCAAATTTTCACTCTATGCCTTAATGAAGGAAAGATTCCTGAGGATTGGAACAACGCTACAATGATCCTGCTACATAAAAAAGGTGACGTTGAGGATCTCAGGAACTACAAACCTATCAGCCTCCTATCAGTAGTTTATAAAATCTTCACCAAAGTTCTTTCACACCGCTTGAAGATAACACTGGACATGGCTCAACCAAGAGAACAAGCTGGATTCAGTAGTGGCTACAGCACAATAGATCATATTCACGTACTGAGAGAAATAATTGAAAGAGCGAGGGGTTATGAACTTCCATTATGCATGGCTTTTATCGATTATGAAAAAGCCTTTGATTCGGTGAAACCATCAGCAGTTACAATGGCTCTGAAATCCTGCGGTATTGAAGATGCATACATTCAAATTATTAATAACATCTATGAAAATGCAAGTGCAAAGATTCGGCTGTTTGAAAATACAGCACACATAAAAATTGGAAAGGGAGTGAGACAAGGTGACACCATATCTCCGAAGCTCTTTAATGCCACATTAGAAAATGTCTTTCAATCACTGAACTGGGAAAACAAAGGGATAAAGATTAATGGAGATTATCTAACTTACCTTTGTTTTGCTGATGACGTAGTCATTTTTGCAACTACCCCTTCAGAGCTGCAGAGTATGACCTAGGAACTTGCTGACAAGAGTACAGTGGGATTAAAAATGAACTTTCAGAAGACAGAAGTGATGTACAATGCTTTTACAAAAAATGAAAATTTATCGATTGATGGGGAAAAGCTGGAGATAACCAATACCTACATTTATCTTGGACAGCAGATATCAAGTGAGGGTCACATTGATGAAGAAATTAATCGGCGTACAAAACTTGCCTGGAGAGCTTTTGGAAGAAACAGCATAATTTTCAAGAGCAATATGTCATTATGTCTTAAAAGAAATGTGTTTGATCAATGCATCCTTCCAGTGTTTACATATGGTGCAGAGACATGGACCTTAACTAAAAGAGACATACAAAGAGTACAGACAACTTAAAGAGGCATGGAGAGATGCATGTTGGTGTAACCAGGAGAGATAAGAAGAGTAACTCGTGGATCACAAAAATGACAAGAGTGGAAGACATCATGATCAGAGTAAAATCCCTGAAATAGCAATGAGCTGGACATATTGCCAGAAGGACAGACCATCGATGGACAGCCAAAATTTTAGACCCTGAAGAAGACTTCATGTGAGATGGGTGGATGGAATTCGAAAGTATGCGGGAGTAACATAGAGGAGACTAGCACAAGACAGACCATTGTGGAAGAAACTTGGGGAGACCTTCGTCTAACAGTGGATTGATAATGGTCGATGATGATACCAATTAGTTAGCATATATACATGGTTATTGATAATGAAATATCATTATGGTAATATGTACCATGGTATTCTGTTCAACACGTTCTATATTGTTTATAAGAAATTGAATAAACTCTAGTGGTATAACTAAATAAATATTAAAGAAGGTTTTACATACCTTAATTCAAATGATGCTCAAATGTAGCATAATAGTCAGTATTAAATAGAAATAATGTTTGCAAAATGCAGTCACAATTCTTCATTGAAGCACATCTTGTCTCTATTAGGCCTAAGGTCTTCATGCTGTTAAGCCTAATCGCTGTCCGTACAAAGGCTGTTATTGTACATTGAGTTTTGTCGATCTTTTGATTGTATATTGAGTTCTGTCAATCTTTTGACTGAACTCAGTCAAGAATTTGACAGAACTCAGTATACAACAGCCTTTGTTCAAACACCGATTAGGCTTAACAGCATGAAGACCTTAGGCCTAATACAGACAAGACGTGCTTCGATGAAGAATTGTGACTGCATTTTGCAAACATTATTTCTATGGAATACTGACTATTATGCTACGTTTGAGCATCATTTGAATTGTGGTATGTACAGCAAAACCTTCTTTAATATTTATTTATTTAGTTATACCATGGAGTTTATTCAATTTCTTATAAATGATGTAGAACGTGTTGAACAGAATGCCATGGTACATATTACAATAATGATTTTTCAGAATTTTTTCTTTCTACAATGAACAAAATCAATTTCTTCACTGCAGGGAAGAATTGTAGCACTATTCCAGGACTTTACCCCAAAATACGAAAACTTAAGGCTTTCCAAGCTCTGGAAAGGAAACTAAAATTTCAGGACATTTCTGGGATCCCATGAGCCATGATAGCTCTGCTCTGCATGTTGCGAGAGACACTTAGACATTATACTTAGTTAATGATGGAGGCATCTATTTGCTTATCATATACTTACACTTAGTTAACAATGGAGGCATCTATTTGCTTATCATACACCATGGTAATATGGGCATCCTTAATTAAGTTAGAATAATAAGAAAGTGAAACACATTGTGAAGTAGAAGTTGAGCTTTCATTTAATAACCCAGATCATTTCTCATTAACACGGTGCCGAATCCCCTACTTACAATGGATTATTTGTTAATATTTACACCATATATATATATATATATATGGTCTCTCGCAACATTAATATCTACCATATATGTATATATTAACAAATAATCCATTGAACGGCAAATCCATAGTACATACACTGAAGTGCCAGGAAAACTGGTACAGACGAGCTTATGCAAAATACATAGCAACATCACTTATGCGCATACTTGGTTGCATCTGCCAGTGCGTATATAAAGCGATAGACATCCTTGCCAGCTGTCAGAGCTGTTTTCAACATGAGAATGACAAGTAATAACGATTTAAGCGATTTTTAACGCATTGTCATAGTTGGCACTTGTGAGATAAGTCATAGTATTTCTGAGGTAGACACGAAGTTTGGATTTTCACGGACGACCATTGCAAGGGTGCACCGTGACTACAAGAATTCCGGCAAAGCCTCCAACCTACGATACCAGTGTGGCCATAAAAAGACATTGGGTGAACGTGACCATAGTCAGCTGTCAAGCATCGTTTCACGCGATAGGCGTGCAATACTCTCGCATGTATCATCAGAAATCAATGCTGGAGCCTCAACAAGCATCAGCGACTGAATTGTGCAACGTACCCTGCACGATATGGGCTTTGGGAGCCGACACCCAACTCGAGTCCCCTTGATGGGTGCACGACAGAGCTATGTGCTTCGCTTGGGCACAGCAACACCGCCACTGGACACTTGATGACTGGAAACAAGTAGCCTAGTCTGACGAGTCGCATTTCCAACTGTATCGGGCAGATGGAAGAATTCGTGTGTGGCGCAAACCTCATGAAGCCATGGATTGCACCTGTCAACTGGGAACTGTACCGGCTGGTTGGGGGTCCGTAATGGTATGGTGTGTGTTTAGCTGGACTTCACTAGGACCCCTGGTTAGTCTACAAACGTCTGTGACCGGCCAACGCTATGTGCGCATCCTTTCTGACAAGGTACACCCATTCATGTCCTGCATTGATGCTGATGTGTTGGGCCTGTTCTAACAGGACAATGCATCTCCACACAAGTGCCACATTATGGTTAGAGAAGCATTCATCTGAGTTTAGGGTGTTGCCATTTCCACCCAAGTCCCCAGATCTGAACACAGGAATCCGAGACCTCAGAATACACCCGAATTGTGGAACGCTCTGCAGGAAGTATGGTGTGCATTGCCTACAGCATATTTCCAGAAGCTAGTGGAGTCCATGCCTCATCGTATTTCTGCTGCCCTGCACTCCCGTGGGGGACCTACCAAGTATTAGACTGGTGTACCAGTTTTTCTGGCATTTCAGTGAATGTATTTATGGTACAGATATTAATGAATAATACATTTTACACAAGGGATTTGGCATATGGTATAGATATTAACGAATAATCCATCATATGGAGGGGATTCGGCACCTTGTTAATGGGCTACGATCTGGGTTATTAGAAAGCTCAACTTCTACTTAAGAAGGAAAGTAAGCGTTTCACTTTCTTCATTAACTAAGTATAATGTGATGAATGAAAACACATGATTCTTTACATAATTATATCATCTATTCACTATGTAGTTGGAGTCTCTGAAGACTACTGGAATTAATAACTATTGACTCCAATGAACACTGTCAAAAGGTATGAGAAACAAATGTGTGTGTGTGTGTGTGTAAGGTCTAACATCAGAAGAAGTAGACATCTCTGAAGTTAACAGAAAACTAATCAAGGCTCTTATGGAAACAGCAACAAAAATAGGTCGTACTAAAAACAGGTTGCATATGCAGAAAATATCAGGAAAAAATAAAAATGCTGATGCAAAAGAAAAGGGAGATAAGGACACATAAAGAAATTTTAACTTCCAAAGTGGAATATATAGAGCTATGAAAGACAGTTTGAAAAAGTATCATTGAAGACATAAGGAAATTCAATTGTGAACTAGTGAGGAAAGCAATTGAAAATAACCAAAGCCTCAAGAAAGCAAAGGGACATCTCAGTAAGGAAAGAAAACAGATTGTGGCACTGAGAAAAGAAGATGGTTCTGTAACAAGAAATAGAGATGATGTTTTGACAAGAGTGAAAGATTTCTACACAAAACTATATGAAAGTGATGATACACCCATTCCAGTCATTACAAAAAGTACCAGTATCAAAGTTCCTCCAGTCTTCCTGGCAGAAGTTGCATGCAATTAAGAACATGAAATGGAGAAGAGCTCCAGAAGATCAGGGTTTAAAAAACCCAGCCCACTTGGGTTTTTTCGGGTTTTATTGGGCTTTTTCGATTACTGTTGAAAAAAAACAAAACAAAGAAGCGACAATGAATGAGTAAATTCTGTCTTAAAAGCGTAAAAGGGCAAAAGGAATCTCTTGATGAAACAGTTGCTATTTTTTTTTATGTTGCTTACATACCATTCAATGCAGCAGAATTGAATCAGTTTAAAACTATGATTGAAACACTGAGAATTGGACATCAACCACCCTGAGCAAAAGCCATTGGTGGAAAACTGTTTGATACTACAGCAGAAGAAACTGAAACTCAGCTTTCAGAAAAATACAATTAAGCAGTTTGATTCTCCCCATAGATTGTTAGTGCAGTGTGAAGAATGAGCCAGTCCCTATTAGTGTCCACACTGGAACAGTTTTTTTTTTTGTTTTTTGCTGTATGCTTATGATACTTGATCAGAAAAGAACAGCAAAATATTGTGCTTCTAAATTAGAGGCGACCATAAAGGAGTGTGAAGAAAAATTTGGAAAACCTGTTTTTGCTGTTGTAACTGAGAGCAAAAACAAAATGATAAAAACATGGAAAATTTTAAATGAAAGATATCCAACTCTCATAACATATGGATGCTCAGCACATCTGTTGAATTTGTTAGAAAAAGATGTTTCCCCCGAAGACTGTTTTAAAGCAGATAGTGGCAGTGCAAATATATTTTCGTAATGTAGGCCTTTTTTTTTTCACACGGATGGTTCAAAGAAAAGCGTGGCTTAATGCCACAACTACCTAACAAAACAAGGTGCAACTTTCATCCTGATTGTGTTAAAACATTTGTGGGAAATTATCACACATACAGAGAAATATGTTAAGAGCATATTGAGGAATTTTATCAATATATTTAAAAATTATTTGATAAAATGGGCATTTATCGTGAAGCAATGAATCTGGAAAAGTAGTTATCCATTGTTGCTAGCACACTGGACACACTTCAGTTCAGTTGCTGCTGAAATATAGCCAGATTTACTAAAAGAAGAAACGCTGCAGCCCTATACCATCTAGATTTTAAAAAAGGTTTGAACAAGTAATTCTTGCACCACATTTTCTAGCAAACCTCGTGTATCCGAAATACAGAGTAAAAAACGTAACCAAGAACAGGAGAGTATTGCAGAAGAGTGGATATCCAAATTTCCCCCTGATTACACAGTTGAATAATATGGCCACCCCGGAATCACTGTGTACTCACCCAGGTGTGTCACAGAGTGCATGTGACAAGGTTAACCACACAGAGATATAAGTGGCTGGCCAGGACAGATGAGCCATAGTGCATAACTTGAGCACAATGGGAAGATGTAGTGATTTGAGGGATGTTCAAAAAAGAAAGATCATTGGTTACCGCATCAAGGGTGAGAAGCATCTCAGAAACAGACTTTGGGGGGTTGTTCGCAAGGTGCTGTAGTATGGGTATACCAAGATTGACCTCCCGACACCATAACTGTGGAGCCCCAAAGACCATCAACCCCAGAGGAGAATGTCACCTCCGTCAACTTGTAAAGGGCAATCTACAAGCAACAGCATAGCAACTGACCACGCAACTGAATGCTGGGGTACCCAAGTAAGTGTCCCAGATAACAGTAGAGCAAACCCTGTTAAGCATGGGTCTCCGGAGCCGCAGCTGCGTTAAGGCACCCATGTTAACCCAGGGCCATTGCCAATTATGTCTGCAGTTCACATGGGACTACCATCATTGGACAGTGGAAAAAAGGTTGCCTTCACTGACGAATGTAGGTTTCTACTCTATAGAAGTGGCAGGCGGTGGTGAAAATGGCGTCAAACACACGAGAGCCAACACTCAAACACACTTGTCGATCAAGTACAGGCCAGTGGTGGAAGTGTGCATGTCTGGGGGATGTTTTCCTTGTATGCCCTGGAACCGCTGGTACCACTGGGTGGGTCCCTGAATGCCAATTGCTACCTGTCTGTTCTTGCAGACCACATGCATCCCTTCACATTGGACGTTTACCCTGTTGGTGATGGTATCTAAAGAACAATCCACCCTGTCACATGGTTAAGGCGGTGCATGACTGTTTCCAGGAATACAACAGTGATGTCTCCATTTTCCCTTGGCCAGCAAAATTGCCCGACTTTAATCCCCTAGAGCCCTTATGGGACTATTTAGATCGACAAGTTCGACATGCCGACCCACAACCACTTCATCTCCAGGACCTCCATGTTCTGCTGCAGTTCGAATGGGCACATGTGCCTTGGGCAACCATCCAGGGCCTCAATGAGTTCATACCATGCCATCTCATCACTGTCATCCCATTATTAGGTAGGTGGTCATATTATTCTGATACGACCGCATATTTGCCTGGTGTAATGGCTTTCAAAATTAATGACACAGACTGTTACCTAACATCAATGATGAAAGAAAGTGTCATCAGCCAGTTTTCTTCCATAAAAGGATGTCAAGTCATGGCAAAAAAGTCTGAAAAGGATTCAAATTCAAAATTGCCTGCAGGAATTTGTAACCTTTTTGTATGCCTACATTCAGCACCAGCTTCATCTGCATCCACTGAGAGAATTTTCTCTGTTTCAACTAGTTTGGAATAAGTTATGAAATATGCTTGGGATACAGAAAGCCATAGAACTTGTTCAGTTTATACCTTTTTGGATCAAAATTTCCTGTAGATTGGCAGTTTTGTTTCTGGCTAAAACCCCTGTGATTACCTACATTAATTATTTAAATGTAGCTGTTTTACAGAAAAACTCAGAGGTTTGAAAATATTTAAAAATTGTGTGAGTCACGAAACTATGATAATTTCAGACTGCTTTTGAGGTTCTAGTAAAACACAAAGAAAAAATACTTTATTATTTGTACCACTGTTTAATTTTAGGCTATACAAATTTTGAAGATGACAATCCGATTTTTGGCGTAAATGTGACAAGGATGGTAAGTCAGATAATATCCGAAAACTTGAAAATTTTTATCGTCCTGGAGCGGGACTCGAACCCGCGTCTCCCAGAAAACGCCTAGGTATGTGCTAACCACTACACCACCCAGAACGACCAAGTTTCAAGTTTCCGATCAAGTTTCTGATTTTAGGCTATTTTTGTAAATAGTCAAAAACTAATGCAGTTTACATGCCGCACACAAATAACATATTGGGCAAATTTTATTTAAAGACAATATTTTAGTTAGAAGCTAAGTATGTTATATTCTGTTTCTCTATTTTTTCCCTATAGTATGAATAGATAATGTTGGTCTATTCTATAGTTATTCTTTATAGGTGGAAAGCTATTTACATGCATCCATTTATTAATTTCAGGATTATTGTTCAATTTTTATTTCAGATCAGTTGCTTTGTCAGCTGATTTGAAAGGATTGTTCTATGTTGCTAAATAATAAAATTTAACCATCACCTTTGAGAAGGCAAGAAAGAGAATCTAGTCATTATTCCTATTGTTATAAATTGTAAAAGAAAATATTTTATTGGGTACTGATTAAATTTAAAATATTGCAAAAGAAAAAATAGAATCTAATTTTGAAAAAACAAAACAAAAAACCCGGGTGGGTTTTTTCAAACTGCCCCCCCCCCCCTGAACCCTGCAGAAGATGGAATTACTGTGGACATTATACAAGAAGCAAGTGGAGAAATAGAAACTACAATCATCAAAGTTTTCATTAGATGTCTCAAAACCAAAGTTTTCACTAAATGAAGGAAAGATTCCTGAGGATTGAAACAATGCTACAATGATCCTGCTACATAAAAAAAGGTGATATTGAGGATCTCAGGTCCATCAGCCTACTTTCAGTGGTTTATAAAATCTTCACATCACTTGAAGGTAACATTGCACACATGGCTCAACCAAGAGAACAAGTTGGATTCAGGAGTGGCTACAGCACTATAGATCATATCCATGTATATTTATTGAAAGAACGAGGGATTGCATTGCTTTTATTGATTATGAAAAGGCCTATGATTCTGTGAAACCATCGGCAATTACAATGGCTTTGAAATCATGTAGTATTGAAGATGCTTATATTAGCATAATAAATGACATCTATGAAAATCCAAGTTCCAAGTTTCGGATATTTGAGGAAACAGCACCAATAAAAATTGGAAAGGGGGTGAGACAAGGTGACACCATATCTCCCAAACTCATCAATGTCACATTGCACAGTGTCTTTCAATCGTTGAAAGAAAACTTCAGCTCTGAAGGGGTAGTTGTAATCATTTTTGCAACTACCCCTTCAGAGCTGAAGAGTATGATCTATGAACTTGCTGACAAGAGTAAACAAGAAAGATGACACCTAATTTGCGGGTGTAATAAGCACGTCTTTTGAATCCGTTGTGACGCAAATTAAATTTATCAAAGCTATTTCAAAGTCAATGGACTGGTATGGAAAACAATAGTATCTGACGGAAGAAAGAAGTTTTTCAATCGGGTTTTTAATCCCTTAGATATTGCTGTAAACGGAATCGTATGCTTACGCCCTCTGGTTGCAGACTTATGTGTTAAGAAAAACATGAATTTGTGAGAAACATTTTGCACCGGAAACGCTCTCCAACAAAGAATTTTTCAATCGGACTCTTAGAAACGGAGATATCGACAAAAATGAGATGTGACTTTATGTCCCGTGGTGGGAAAACCATGCATTATTTTAGGAAGAAAGTATTCTCAAAAGGTTTTTCCATATGAGTGGTATCGGCCCAAGAAAAAAATTTAGTAGAGTTTTCAGGAGCTCAGATTTTGCTACAAATACATCAGAAGCAGAAATTAACACTTGTGCCCATGGTGGCCAACCCATTCTTTACCAAACATTAGAAATTATGTGAAAAATATTTTCTATCAGGTCTTGTATGTGATACAGGAAGAATTTTTCAAATTGGAGTTTTAGAAGCAAACATAACACAGAAAACACAATTTACCTTTGTTCCCCCTAGCAGATAGTCTATTATTTACTTGAAAATTTTTAATTTATAGGAAAGCATTTCGCATCGGAAACACTACCTAACAAGAAGGAATTTTTCAAATCGGACTCCTGGAAGTAGAGATATTGACAACAATAAGATATCTACACACCCTGGCGTACAAACCATGCATTATTTCAAGAAGAAAATGTTCCTAAAAGGTTTGTCGACACGAGTAGTATCGATCAACAAACGACTTTTTTTGCAATCGAGAATTTAGAAGCTCATATTTTGCTGCAAATACATCCGAAGCGGAAATTAGGATTTACGCCCCCTGGTGGCTAAACCAATTTTTTACAAAAATTAGAAATTATGTGCAAACGATTTCCCATCTGGAGCTGTATCCGGTGCAGAAAGAATTTTTCAAATCAGAGATTTTGAAGCAGAGATATAGGGGGAAGCGCAATTTACCTCTGTCCCCTAGCGGAAAGTCTATGAATTACTTGAAAATTTTGAAATTATATGAAAAACATGTCACACTGAAAACACTATCCAACAAAGAAGAAATTTTTCAAATCGGACTCCTAGAAGTAGAGATATTGACAAAAGTAAGATATACATCTAGGCCCCCTGGTGGAGAAACTGTGGAATATTTTAAGAAGAAAATATTCCGAAAAGGTTTATCGATGTGAGTGGCATCAGTCCACGAAAGAATTTTATTAATCGATATTTTAGAAGCTCAGATTTTATGGCAAATACATCAGAAGCAAAAATTAACACTTACGCCCCCTGGTGGCCAAAGTATTATTTACCAAAAATTCGAAATTATATGCAAAAGATTTTCAATCAGGAGATGTATCCGCTGAAAAAAAAAATATTTCAGATCGGAGTCTTAGGAGAAGGTTATCAGGAAAAATGTAATTTACTTTTATGCCCCTAACGGGAAATCTATGTGTAATTTGAAAAGGAAACTATATCTAAAACACTCTTCGACATAAATGGAATCGAAAGATAAAAGAATTTTTTCAATCTGATGTTTAGAAGCAAATATGTGGATTAAAATGTAATTTTGAATTCGACATCGTCTGCATTTACGCCCTCTAGCGACAAAATTGTACATTGTACAAAAAAAAAACAAAATGAAGGATCATCATTCGCATATTTCAAGCTTCCGAATGCAAAAAGAATTTTCCAAATCGGACTAATAGTTGCAGAGATACCGTGGGTACGGACGGACGGACGGACAAACCGATAACAGAAGCACGATCTTTTTTTACAAAAGACGTGCTAAAAAGTAACCATTTCTAAAATACTCGTCGACATAAATGGAATTGAATGATACACAATTTTTTTCAATCAGATGCATGATACACGAAATTTTTCAATCAGAAGCAAATATGTGGAATAAAACGTATTTTTGAATTCGACATCATCTGCATTTACACCCTTCTAGCGGCAAAATTGTACATCCTAAAAAAAAAAAAAAAAAAAAATGAAGGATCATCATTCGCATGTTTCAAGCTTTCCAATGCAAAAATAATTTTTAAATCGGACTAATAGTTGGAGAGATATTGTGGTTACAGACGAATGGACAAACCGGTAACATAAGCATGATCTTTTTTTTACAAAAGACGTGCTAAAAAGTGGGATTAAAAATAAACTTTCAGAAGACAAAACTGATGTTACAATGCTTTTACAAGAAATGAAGATTTTGCGTTTGATGCGGAAAGCTCAAGGTAACTGATACCTGCATTTACCTTGGACAACAGACATCAAGCAAAGGTCACATTGATGAGGACATTAATTGGCATATAAAACTTGGCTGGAGAGCTTTTGGAAGAAACAGTAAAATTTTGAAGAGCAAGATGCCATTATGTCTTTAAAGAAAAGCGTTTAACCAATGCATCCTTCCAGTGCTTACGTACGGAGCAGAGACATGGACCGTAACTAAAAAAGGCTGTAGGCAACTAAAAGAAGCATGGAGAGATAGATGCATGCTTTGTGTAACCAGGAAAGATAAGATGAGGAAGTTGTGGATAAAGAAAATGACAAGAGTGGAAGACCTCATTATCAGAGTAAAATTCCTGAAACGGCAATGGGCTGGACATTGCCAGGGCAACGGGCCACCAATTGACAACTGAAATTTTAGACTGGATACCAAGGGACAGAAAAAGACCCAAAAGAAGACCACATGGGAGATGGATGAGATTTGAAACCATGCTGGAGTACCATGGAGGAGAGTGGCTCAAGACAGACAGTTATGGAGAAAATTTGAGACCTTCATCCAGCAGTGGATTAATAATTGTTGACAATGATGATGATATACAAATACACAACACTTGCTACATTTCACTTTCTTAAAAAACTGCTGTTCAAATGTTATCAGCACTAAGGTGCTATATTTTCACTTGCATTTCCCATGTAGCCATATCTTTTCAGTGTTAGTCATAAAATAAGGTTGCCGTCTTATGCACGATTAGAATAACTAGAGTTAAAAGAACTGATGCTCCTGTACACACCAAATGTGGTGAAGGTGATATGAATATAAATATATTCATATCACCTTCACCACATTATGATTAATGGATGATTTTAGTTATTCTAATCGCGCATAAGACGGCAACCTTATTTTATGACTGAGCACGAACTTTTCATCTATTTTAATTTTCAGTGTTAATTGAAGTCAATAGTACAAAAAAGAAAAAAAAAAAAAAGGCTGTTTGGTTTGCTAGTTTTGCTACCTTGTGTGAAAAACTATTCCTGTAATTAAACTTGCATCGGAATGTCAGAATTCTGCCATTACTCAATGTTAATGAAGCAAACATTCCCTAAAATATTTGTGTGGGTAATGAAAGAAGAACAGTCTTCCTTCCATTAGTGATACCATGATATTTTTTTCTTTTTCAAATGACCAAGTACAACAGTGAAAGTTATAATTTCTCATGGAATGTTAGACATCAACAGAACCGATTACAGGAAATCCAAATTCCTTACATATGTTAATTTTAAATGAAATAGTTACTTGTATGAAATGGACCATGGAAGCAAAACAAGCTAAACAGACTTGCACGATTCATTTTAGACAAACTGGAAAAAGCATTAAAAGGCACCAGTTTAACATACATAGTGCTTATAATAAGCACGCTTCAAAATTAATTAATTCTTCCAGACACAATGAACTGCCCCATGTTTAGCTCAATGAACACATAATCCCTATCCCTCCCAAATCTGGTATTTTTTTCATTACCAAGTACTTGCATTTATTTCCAGTTTTATAAATTGTAAGATACAAAAATTTTGCAATATGATTAATGGATAATAATTACATGGAAAAAAATGCTGTATGAGAAGTGTTTAATAAAGATCCATATTCACCTAAATACAATGGTGCTGGAAAGCTGAAACTACTTAGGTTGATTAATCCTTTTCTACATAGTCATTGCTCAAAAAGAAACATGCTTTTTTTCAGAGACATATACACTTACAAATGCCTTCTTTGTAGAATGTCCGAGACTGCACTTTGAACCACGACTTCTGTCGTGGAAATGACGTGAGTCATCAAGAAAATGTTTGCCCCCTTAGAAATGACTCCAAGGATGAGAAAAGGAAATCTGGTGTAAGGTCAGTTGAGTATGGTGGATGGGAGCATCAAGATCCATTTTCGTTATCATTCCTTGTCTGTGCTTCCTCACATTTTCATACAACTTGGCAAGTAGGTTAGCATAATATATTCTGGTGTAGCTCGAGCCTTTTGGAAGGTAATCAGTGACAATCACACCTTGCTGATCAACCCCCCCCCCCCCCCACACACACACAAAAAAAAAAAAAAAACACTAAGCATAATCTTTTCCAGCAGATGTTTGGACTTGTCCCTTTTGTGAGGTAGTGACTATGCAAGCTTCCATTATTTGCAGCTTTCCTTTATTTCTGGGCTGAAATGAACTTAGCTTTTACCTATCATCACTACTGATCATGAAAAGAAGCCATCCGAGTTATTGTTGGTCATTGCCAAAAGTTGCTGTGAACACTCCACTCTATGCCTCATCTGTAAAGTTGTGAAAAGAAATAGAACCCATCTGGCCACCACTTTACCCATATGCAAGCAGTTGTGAATGATGTTTTCCACAGAGCCAATGTTAATTTAGACCTCATCAGCAATCTTATCAGATTGTTGCGTGTCAGTCTTCTATGATTAGTGCCTCAACCTTCATTACAGTGGATTCTCATTCATTCTAACTTTAATTGCCTGTACCACTCCACTATAAGGATGGGCACTCAGCCCCATATGCCACACTCATTTCCTCATGAATAATCTTTGGAGTTTTACCTTGGAGAAACAGGAAATGGATCACAGCTGTGTACTCAAGCTTATCTACACTTAGAATGCACTTAGCTCTACCACTTGTAACAAGAAAATTAGTCATCACAATCTTACTATACTTTATGCCACTACTACATAGGTTATGAACTATCGACTACAAAAAGCCAAAATACTGTACTGTCATTTTTCCATTTGAATGTGGATCTGTATTGAGTATCCCTTAAATGACAAAAGTAGCAATATTTTCCAGAATTAATTTAAGATTTGAATTTACATTTCATTTCAGATTTTAATATTCACAATTAATTATTTCCTTTCTTCATCATCATTGTCAACCATTATCAATCCACTGCTGGACAACGGTCTCTCCAATCCTCTTCTAGAACGATCTGTCTCGTGCCAGTCTCCTCCATGTTACACCCACATACTTATTCCTACATATATACATACATATCACTAAGCTGTTCTCTGAGATTTAGAGGTTAGCTCTAAAAAGAAATACAAACAACCAGATGATTATTAGTTACTGTTGCCGTATCAAACTTCTCCATTTACAGCGATCTTCACATACAACTCAGGCTTCACTGACATCTATCACATGCCATACACAAGATCTTCTATACTTCATACTCATGATCTTTTTCTCGTGTAAACACTCCTGAATCTGATCCTCCCATGACTTCCTTGGCCTTCTCTGCCTTTCCTTCCTGCCACTTGGGCTGAAAAGATTTTCTCAGTAAGCATCTCATCACTCATTCTTTCAACATCACTAAACCACCCAAGCATATTAGTCTCCATCTTGCTAACAACATTTTGCTTCACATTACATAACTGCAACACATCTTCATACCTCACACAATCCAGAATGTGTCTTGCCTCAAACCCCCATAAGTAATGCATTTCTCCGCCACACAAACGACTCCTATGTTTTTTCTGCAGTACCCAGGTTTCACTGCCATACATCAGAGTAGGAACTATTACACTTTCATGCACAGCCATGTGGAACTCTCTTCAGAACCAATCATTCCAGTGAAAACTTCCCAAAGCAGCCATGACTTTCAATGAAGAATTCACTTGCCTACTAGTTTCACCATCCAATTTGTTCTCTCTGCCAAACATGCTTCCTAAATACACAAACTCATTCACCGGTCAATCACTGTGCCATTTAGACTTATATTACATTCAATACTACCAGTTCCTCTCTCAAAAACTATGACTTGGGTTTTTGCCTCCTTATTCCTGAAACAGCGATGTCCTAAAAATTGATGACTTTATAGCTTCCTCTAACGACTTTCAGTATTATAAATATTTAACGGGAATTATCGAGGATAAATTTATTAAGGTACATTACCACTCAAATTTTCGATCTATACACTAGATCCTCAGGAGTTCTGGTGACAGACCTGTGGAAGTAGAAAGACAGTATGCTGAAACAAAGAGATAATGCTGAATTCCTGGAGATGGGGGTGGGGGTATATAGGCTATTCTGTGGCATTGTAGTTATAGTGAAACAGAAATAATCATTGGAGATTTACAGCATTGAAAAATGTATGCTACATTTCCAAGTCAGATATCTAATTTGAAAACCAAGTGCAAGCAGTTGAAAAAACAAACAGAAAGGAAAATGTGTTGGCATCAGTTTGTGATTGTTTTTTTTTTGACTGGGAGTTTAACGACCACCATGCGCAACTCAATGAGCTAGAAGCATTAGCCCGTCCCTAATTTAGGGTCACTGGTTCCAGGGAAGAGAGAGCCAGTGCCGTAAGACAAACAACATTCATGCATCACGGGATTCGAACCCGGAGCCCTTCGGACGAACGATCAAAGGCCATCGCCCACCGGGGCAGCTCCGCCGAGTTCATTCACATCCCTTCTTTGCATATAAATTTTACGGTAAACAAATCTTTCAAATACGTTATAAATCTGAAAACTTTTACCTTTTTCTATGAAAGTACATACTTTAAAATATGCATATACTTTTTGTCTCA
The DNA here is from genome assembly GCA_039090855.1 of Macrothele yani. Classification (NCBI taxonomy): domain Eukaryota; kingdom Metazoa; phylum Arthropoda; class Arachnida; order Araneae; family Macrothelidae; genus Macrothele; species Macrothele yani. The sequence goes on along the minus strand of CM077016.1, from coordinate 93,173,970 downwards.
AAAATTTTAACAATAATTTAAGATGCTAAACTAGGTGTTTCGTACCCGCTACTCCACAACGGCACTTCTCCTTGCCGGAAGTTTCGAAAGAACAAAATATTGAATTACTAATCTAAAACAACTATTATGGGAATTTTACTAAGAAATTTTTTCATTTAAATTGCAAATTTTCAGAGAAAACTCTTCTTCCGAAAATTTGCAATTTAAATGAAAAAATTTTCTAGTAAAATTCCCATAATAGTTGTTTTAGATTAGTAATTGAATTAAAAAACTAGGAAGCCATTTCTCAACATGAGCTTTATTCACAAACTATTGAATTTTGTTTGAAAATACATACAGCTCATTCCAAAATATAATGAAAAGACAAATGAAAAACTTTCTGAGTAGTTCTGAAAAAATTCTATGTAATTCTCCGACAGCACACCCACGACTGATTTTAGGACTAACCGTTCAGATAACCACTGTAGCAGGACTGGAAGCAGATTACGCCAAATATAATGTAAAGAAAAATGTAAAACTTACTACAAAAATTTGTTTTATTTGATTAAAATTTATTAGTCCTCAAAAATTCTGTCACACAGCATTTCCAAGAATACACAGGGTTCTCTGTCGGATTACATGAATTAGTTTTTCGAACGAAGTAAGAGCAGACAAGGCCAGTGTTGCCAACTCACTCATTCTGAAAGTCTCCAAATTAGCCATAAAAAGTCTCCAAAAGTGAAAAAAAGTCCCTAAAAATAAGATTTTTTGTTATGTTAAATTTTCGTACTTATCTGTGTGCCATTTAAAATTCAATGACACATTGCTATTATTATTATATATTTCATACTTTAAATTAATAATGTAAAAAGAAGTGAATGTGACGCCTTTGTTACTTAATATGGCTGCGTGGGTGATAACGAACACCGTGAGCAACACGATAGGCTGTAAGAAGTCACCCATCTCTAATTTAAGTCCACTGTTCCCAGGGAAGGAAGAGAGCCAGTGCTGAAAGACAAACACAACATTCATGCCTCATGAGATTCGAACCCGGACCCAACTCGGGTGAATGGTAATATGGCTTCAATAGTACAGACTTACGGGGGAGAGGATACAGAAAAAAGTTTTAAATGGCTAAAAAGACCAGCTAAAAATACTTAGTATGTAAAGCATGGTGAATCAATAAATTATAGCATTGTAGATGAAATTTCTTGCAAAAGCAAACGTTTTATCCAGTTATGTGTTACTGCTACTTTGATTTATATTAAACAAAGCTTTTGCTTTAAGGAAGAATAAACCAAAAGTTTTGTATAATGATAGAATATTTCTGCAAGTGAATAAACTGTAGTAACCACCATCACACTCGCTGTCTTACGGATTCCAGGCAAACTCATCGAACATCGGCAAGCTTTCTGTGACTGATGGAAACAAAAGTGGGAAGGAAATGGGATTGCATTCTACAAGCATTAAAATTCACGGTTATGGCTATTAGATTTGCGGAATGTGAAGAAGACATTCTCCTGATTCCAAACCCGTATTTAAAATGCTTAAAACTGTAAATAAAAGAAATCGCTGAAATTGTTAAAACAAAACAAAATCCCCTAAAAAAAGTCTCTAATCCCAAACTACTGTTTTTGTCGCTAACGCCAATCCAGAATCCCCTAAATTTAGCGATTTTTCCTCCAAATTGGCAACACTGGACAAGGCACAGGAGAGAAAACGTGATGATTCCGAGCAGTAATGGCTGTAACCTCAGAAACTAGGCAATCTACCCCAGTGGCAGGTACTTCCGGTGAAGAGAAGTGCCGCCATGTAGTAGTTCGTATACAATAACCTTGGTTCGTATAGAGCCTTTGAACGGGACGTCACAAAACTGTATTTTATACTTCCGGGTGGTTAGAAAGTACACGAGCTTGTCTCTCTCCATGCTTTTCAATGGCTTCTGCTGCTGTAAACAGAGTTAAAAACTAGTCTTTCTGACAAAGTTTGCGATCTTAATGTGGTGGAAAAACATTACGAAGAAAAGCTTAGAAATAATGCCATAAAAGATCCATATGACACCCCTGAAAGATATTTTTATCGTCTGGAAGTTTGTGTTGCTACAAACCTCTCTGATATGAACTATCACGATATTTATAACTATTTAATAGGCAGTTTTTCATGTTATACTGGAAAATATAAATATTTTACCAATGGGTGGGTTAGAAATGTAATAAATTCTCAAGACTGAAAACGAAAAATTTCTTATCCGGTCTAAGGTAAATTGTCACATTTTTGACTGGCTCCAGTGTGTATTGCAATTAAAAAAAAGAACATACCGAACGGACTGAAATAACGGACTGTTTTTTCACCAAAAAAAAAAAGAAAAAAATTAAGAAAAGAAAACAGATCCGGGGAAACGGACGACACAATAATGTATGACAGCACCCTCTAATTCTATGTGGACGAAAAAAAGGGCATCTGTTTCAGTATTTAGAAAGCAGTAACAGTACAAGTCTTGAAAGTTCACGAAAGCTTAGCAATTTCAGATTCGACAGCAAAGTTAATCCATCATGCATTCAGAGTATTTTAAACAAATTAACAAGGATTTTCGTAAAAACTAGAAAATAATACATAAGAATGAGCAAAAAAATGTACAGATATAAATTCGACTATTAACGTAGTAAAATATGCAGATTTACGCTACCTGAAATGAAATGCTTACTGCAGATCATGTATACGGCCTGGGCGACCATGCCTTCTGATTTACGGCTATTTTCCAAATAATTAGGCATTTTTCTGCCGTTGGAAAGCGATAAAAGGAAATTCCACTACCTCATTCGTACTTTGAGCAGCACCCATAAGCCACACAAGTTTTAATTATTTTTAAAACTTCAAACAATCTAGTGACAGAGGGTCCAGAAATCGCTTCCCCGTGTTGATCCTATGGGAATCTTAGCAGCCGAACTTTCTCTTAACCACCCGGAAGTAACGTAACGGTTACTTCCGGGTGGTTAAGAGAAAGTTGGTGCAAAGGCTCTATATATTTCTATTAACCACCCGGAAGTAACCGTTACTTCCGGGTGGTTTCATGACGTTGGTGCAAAGGCTCTATAGGAATTGCTAAGGCCACTTTAAGAACGGTGCCAGATTGTGAAGGTTAAAATACCGTAATTAAAAACGAGTTTACGGTTAAAACAGTATAAACACCGTGAACATGCAGTTTAAAGCAACAAGGTTAGAAGAAGAGGTAAAAGGACCCATTTTGAGTGAAGCCGAAACAGATCAGCTGTTTCGATACTCTTTCTGACGTGTGCAAGTTTGCGGGAGTTCGGCAACGTGACATCATTTCCTGGGCCTGAAGCAGTTACGCTTAGCGCATGCAAAACAAAGAATATTTCGGACTTCCTATTTCTCAACATTAGACTTTTGGTAATATTTTAAACACGGCTACTTGCACAAGCGCAGTATGCAAGTAACCATGCGCAGCATACACTTCCGCTCAAAAAATAATTTTGTTCAATTTTTTAAAGAAATACCAACACATATTTTTTTTATTTTTTCTGGAATTTTTTAATTATGGGAATGAATATTTCATCCTCAATTTTTTTTCATGACCGTATGGGTAGAGTAAAGGTCCGAAAATCTCGTTCAAAATCGGGATTTCCCCCATAGAGATATATAGGAGATTCACGAGTTGGTGCTCTACTACTCCTCCTCCTAACGTCCTTGGTTTAAAGGTCTTTGGCCGCCCCGGTGGCGCAGTGGTCTAAGGCGCTGGCCTATGATCATTCGTCCGTAAGGGGTCAGGGTTCGAATCCCGGTGAGGCATGGATGGATGTTGTGTTTGTCTTACGGCACTGGCTCTCTCCCTTCCCTGGAACCAGTGACCCTAAATTAGGGACGGGCGACTGCTTCTTATAGCCCATTGAGTTGCTCACGGCGGTCGTTAAACCTCCATTCAAAAAAAAAAAAAAGGTCTTTGAGTTTACCGACCGAACATTTATGGTTGATCACCGGGTGACGAGCATACGACCTGTAAACTGTATCTCAGCACAGACAAATACAAAAAAAAAAACTAGAAATACAATTTAAAAATATTACCATTCGGTTTCTTTACGAATTCCTTTAATGAATGCTGAGATCATCTTCCTAACTGCTCTTTGGTAAGCTAAAATAAACAAACAAACATTTATTTAGAAGATACGGTTAGACATTTTTCATGTATTTTTTCATTTATTTTGCATGTTTAGCATATCTCAAGGTATCGCTTCAATTTAAATGACTAGCTCTGATTATACCAGTGCTAGAGTAAGTTTGAACTTGCCAAAGCCACCTAGGTGGCGCTGTCGTTTAAGCGCTGGCCTACGAGCATTCTTCCGTGATGGGGTGCAAGTTTGAATCTATGTGTTTTTGAAATGCGTTGTAGAATTTCATTCCACCTATGAATAATTATGTATATCACGCCTATCGAATTCATTTCCAACCATGACAACTGTCACTTCCTTAATATTGGGAGCATTAAAACGTAGAGTTCATGTTCGCCAACTGTTCTCTGCCGCCCCGGTGGCGCAGTGGTCTAAGGCGCTAGCCTCTGATCATTCGTCCGTAAGGGGTCCGGGTTCGAATCCCGGTGAGGCATGGATGTTGTGTTTGTCTTACGGCACTGGCTCTCTCCCTTCCCTGGAACCAGTGACCCTAAATTAGGGACGGGCGACTGCTTATAGCCCATTGAGTTGCTCACGGTGGTCGTTAAACCTCCAATCAAGAAGAAGAACTGTTCTCTTGTCTGCTCTAATAACAACCGTATAATCAGTAGGCATTCAGTCCAATGCCGTCTTGAACATGTTTACTAAATTACTATGATAATGCAAAAATCTCTGCAGATTTAAAACAGTATGTTGCCTTGTACCGAGATATTATTCGCAGCTTTGAGATCGAGTTTTAGTTGTTCATCACCCATAAAGTAAATTTGTAAAAACTTTGAATTCTCATTAGGAACGGGAAGAATTGATCTAGCTTTGTGATAAATTTGGCCTTTCACTTTAAAAGTAGGTATGAAGCCAGTTTCTTCAACTATTGCGGTTGCAGCGAAATATGTCATTTAGAAGCATAATTTGTACCTCATGTTTTGCAGGAAATGTTTCGATTCTGAAATAGTTCCTGACATATAAAAGGAATGCATCGGGAGGTTGATCTACATGCGGCAGTTTAACTTTTCCGTTTGAGCAACACATTCCAGGTGATTCAGTTTTTGATAAACTTTATTACTTGACAATGATCACATTTTGCTACCATTTGCAACTTTCGGGTGAAATTGGTAATCTTAATTTCGATCATAAGTGAATGTCTCTAATTGCAAATCGGACCGCATAAGTGTTTGCCTTGATTGGGCATGTCGCATACAGTCGTTTTCATGTTAGGACTCACGGAGTTGTCGCTGCAGCTGTGGATTTAGCATTTCTCAATAATTTCCCTTTCTTGGATTTTAGATTTATTTATCCAATAGATTTTCGCTTTTTGGGGGCATTCCGGATAAAAATTTAAGTTAAAATCACATAAAAAGCATAGACGTTCATTTGGTTGTTAGACAAATTCCATTTGTTTCTTTATTGCAGTAATTATATCAAAATATAGTGTTTAAAAATTAACTGGTGCCTTCATGCACTAAACATAAATTATCACAAAATGTCAAGGGGATGAATTCACGGGGAGTGGGGTGTCCAGGTTTCATGGGAGCCTATATTTTTCATATGGTCCTAGAGAGCAACTATGCAAAATTTGGTCCAGATTGGTCATAGGGAACATACAAAGCTTGTTCAGTGGGTAATGCCTCCTCGCAAGTGTCTTATGCGCAAAGACTGTGGAGGAGAAAGCAGAAGAATTCTATTTGTCATTTTCTTGTAGGACTTCCGTCCACAGTGAGTAGAGTTTAGGTCCCAGCCACCTACAGCGAGATCGCCTTTTGGGCAGGACACAGAAACGGAAGTCATTCGTCCGTAAGGGATCCGGGTTCGAATCCCGGTGAGGCGTGGATGTTGTGTTTGTCTTACGGCACTGGCTCTCTCCCTTCCCTGGAACCAGTGACCCTAAATTAGGGACGGGCGACTGCTTATAGCCCATTGAGTTGCTCACGGTGGTCGTTAAACCTCCAATCAAAAAAAAAACCGGAAGGAATGAGAGCAAGTCTAGCGACTTTGACAGAACAGTTTGTAATGAGATTAGAGTACAGTAGATGGCACCACCGTACAAGTACGATATTGCACATAAAGGGGTGAGAGAATTTCAGGGGAGGGCATAGGAAAGGATAATCATTTAACCAGTGGGCCGTCACTTAACGTGCTCGTCCGATGCACAGCGGATATTCAGCGATTGTTAGTAAATCACACCATCTCCGAAAGATCAGCCCAGGCTTGAACCTGGGGACCTCGCATCGATAGTCTGAACTGCTAAGCCATCCGCGGCTCTTTGGAGGAGAATAGACTGGCAAATACCTAGCTACTTCCGTCATAGTCTTGTGGTCCACTACAGAAACACACTTGCCCACAGTGGAACACATAATAAATTCCCTCATGAAAAACCTTCTGTTAACTCCTGGATGAAAGAGAGCTGTTGAAATATACATTGTAAAAGTAATTCAGCCGTGATCAAATTTCAGCAGGAATTTAAGGATTAAGAGTTTACAAAACCCACTCATGATTGAATGAAGTATATCAAACCATGCGCAAAAAGGAGGTGCTGTACAAGACAATTATATTTATTTGGCCTCAGATCGTCTACTGCGCAACGGTATGCATACCACCTCCTTAAATAGAACCTTTTTAAAGTCTACCTATTACTTTACTGATGAACTACGATTTTGATCCATGAACCAGTACCGGTGAATCGTTGCTCGTTATAAGATAAATGTGGGTTAGACACGGATTTCGGAGCATCTCTGTCGAGGAATTGCATATTGATCTATGTCCGTACTAGCTTAAATGTGTGACAATGATAGACCATCAAAGTTGTTACTAGTGCATTCTTCAAGATTTCAAAAGGAAGGTAGAGCCTACCAATGTCCCTTTGGCTCCAACCAAGGAGTATAGAATAAGGGGAGAGAGCATGTGTTCTCAGCATTGAAGCCATCTAAGTTGCGTGGCCGCCATGTTACATTACCCTCAGATGCTCATTTTTGCTTTGTAAGTTAAGGAAGATTTCAGTTTTTTATTTCGTGTGAGAAGGACGTTTGCTTATGACTGATTTATGGAATTGTTCATTTGAAGTTCAACTAACATTAAAAGCTGAAGAGAGATCTATTGTATTTGCGGATCAAAAACTTATGATGGAATAGCTCAACATTTCTAGTACGAATTAGAAATTTTACCAGTTTTCAATAACTCCTGGTCAAAGATCACATTCCCAAAAACGTTTTGTTAAAACTTTGTAAGCATTCGTTTCTCGCGCACAATAAAAGCCGTGTTTTTTTTTTTTTTTTTTTTTTTGTTATTTTAAATTCGTAAATTATCGCATTTCTTATTAGTACATAGTAATCTACCAACGCTAACGGATTTTATTGTGCGCAACAAACGTTTTTCAATTTGCATATTCCGCGTACTCTTGTTGAAAATTTTGTAAATTATCAAAGTTTATCACGAACTATTGTTTCTAAGGTTACATTTCGTTGCGTTTCTGTCTTCAGAAAAATTCATTCGATCACATGAAATAAATCAGGGTTTTCTTCTTCACTTTAGAGTTTGTGAACGGCTTCATGCATTACTTTAAACAGCATGTACTTTTCGTGTGACGAGTTAAAGGAATTTACGCAGCAGTACAACGTGACTTAGCAGTGCTTTGAAAGGAAAGAATAGAAAACAGTGGTGATATTATATATCATGTACATTTATGGATGTACATGATATTATATAAAATATCATGTACATCCATAAATGTACATGATATTTTTTTCTTTTCGCAAGAAGGCTCTAAAAGTGTTCACCTGCCTATATTGTTAGGTACGTAATTCGATGGGAACGCAATCGGAAGGGTAACATAAGATGGCTACCGCTCAGAGCGTCGGCTTCAGAGCTTTACGTAGGGCTTGCTTGTTATGCTCCCTCCCCTTATTCTATCCTCCTTGGCTCCAACGGCCTACGTTTAGTTAGCTTAACTTATTTATAACAGCGCGCGTGGTCTGGCGCCAATTTTTTTCGCTGAAGTAGAGAGAATTTTGCTTTATCATTTTAAAGCGAACGCCCAACATATATATTGATAAAATAAAAAGCCAAATTTTTTTAACGTTTTAGACATATAATGTAAAGCTGAAATGAAGTTAACAATTTTCATTCATAAGTTTCTAATAATAATTCGTGTTTTCCGAACAATCCATACAAAGAGAATACGAGAAATAGTGGGCCATTTCTCAAGTGGTCCACCGGGAAATATCCCGGTGTCCCAATCCGCCCCTGTCTGTAGACTCCCTTTTTGTTTTATGCGATATTCAATGTTCATGAGCACATGTGCTGAAAATATTTTCAAATAAACAATTTGAGGAACAAAATCGGGTTATTAAGGGTAATATGAAGGAACGGTGTATTTAAATTTGCATTGCTCAACTTCACGTATCAGGTGTTAGTTGTATGTAGCGTAAGCTGACCAGAAGTCCCCAATTCTTGAGGGCAGTCCTCGAATTTAGTTTACTGTCCTCAAATGTTCTGGAATTTACACTTCCTCATTAGCTTGTTAGATTTCTAATGAAAAATGTTCTTAAAAGTAGGCTGCATTGTACTAATTTTCCGGCTTCATCAAGCAAAAGTACAATGTAATGTAAATAAAAAGTTCCAGATATTGAAAATTGAAAACGGTAAACAAAAAGATGATCAATGCCAATGTCAAGTCGCATGCGCGCGACATGACATAGGTACATTGCATTTCAGTGCCGTGGGATTCTCAGAAACGCACACCAGATGTACGGCAGTTCTATAGATGTCTCCTCGAAGGTAAGCATTTCCATTCCTCTTCCTTTCTTTTTTGTTTCGTAAAAGTAAAGTAACTCAATAATTATTTTTTTTTCATTTTTCACATTTGCAGCCATCCCGGCTCCTTTTTTCTTTTTCTTGGCAGAAATATTACTGCATCATTGTAAAATTATCACCCCCACTCTGCTCAACTAATAATGACATATCTTCTTCCCTCCTATCGTTCTGTGTGACTCCACCAAGAATCTACAACAAAACCACTTTAATCAGAGCCTTCACTTAGGGCTACGTACGATTTTTTGGTCGCTGCGTCGAAAACTCACCGTAATGCAGCAAATGTTGACCGAATGTGGCGACAGTGGTTGGAGGAAGGTAACATACGCAACCGTAGTGGGTCTGGTGCACGTAGGATGCCTGAACGCCTCATTTGACGGCAAACCGTAGCAACACAACACTCAGCAGCTGACGACATTCAACGAAGTGTACATCTTCGTATCGATACAGAATGTGAATCACAGATTGACTGAGGAAGTTTCGCCCTTTCGCCAGACATTACAACGACTGCCACTCACCGCAGCGCATCGGCGCGTAAGGCTGCAGTTGTGCCGTACCAGACATTTGTGGTGGGACGAATGGCAGCATGTCGTATTCAGCGACAATTGCTGACAGTCCGGGAACGACATCGTTACCAGGCATATCTTGCTGCTTGGTGACTAAATGTTATAATACTATATGTATACACTGAACATCACTTTCTGAAAGTTCATTTTTAATCCCACTTCTTTACTCTTGTCAGCAAGTTCCTGGATCATACTCTGCAGCTCTGATGGGGTAGTTGCAAAAATGACTACGTCATCAGCAAAAGGAAGGTGATCTCCATTAATATTTATCCCTTTGTTTTCCCAGTGATGTTCAATGCTTTTACAAGAAATGAAGATTTATCGATTGATGGAGAAAAACTGGAGATAACAGATACGTATGTTTATCTTGGACAGCAGATATCAAGTGAGGGTCACATTGATGAAGAAATTAATCGGCGTACAAAACTTGCCTGGAGAGCTTTTGGAAGAAACAGCATAATTTTCAAGAGCAATATGCCATTATGTCTTAAAAGAAAAGTGTTTGATCAATGCATCCATCCAGTGCTTACGTATGGTGCAGAGACGTGGACCTTAACTAAAAGAGACATACAAAGGCTGCAGACAACTCAAAAAAGCATGGAGAGGTGCATGCTTGGTATAACCAGGAGAGATAAGAAGAGGAACTCGTGGATCCGAAAAATGACGAGAGTGGAAGACATCATGATCAGAGTTAAATCCCTGAAATGGCAATGGGCTGGACATACTGCCAGAAGGACAGACCATCGATGGACAGCCGAAATTTTAGATTGGATTCCAAGGGACAGGAAAAGACCCAGAAAAAGACCACATGGGAGATGGGTGGATGAAATTCGAAAATATGCGGGAGTGACATGGAGGAGACTGGCACAAGACAGACCGTTGTGGAGGAAACTTGGGGAGACCTTCGTCCAGCAGTGGATTGATAATGGATGATGATGATATACACTGAAGTGCCAGAAAAACTGGTACAGACGAGCTTACGCAAAATTCATATAGCAACGTCACCTATCCGCGTACTCTGTTGTGTCCGCCAGTGCGTATATAAAGCGATAAACACCCTTGCCAGCTGTCAGAACTGTTTTCGGCATGAGAATGACAAGTAATAACGATTTAACCGATTTTCAACGCAGTGTCATAGTTGGCGCTCGTGAGATAAGCCATAGTATTTCGGAGGCAGAAACGAAGTTTAGATTTTCACGGACGACCATTGCAAGGTTGTATCGTGACTACAAGAATTCCGGCAAAACCTCCAACCTACGATACCAGTGTGACCGTAAAAAGACATTGGGTGAACGTGACCATCGTCGGCTGTCAAGAATCGTTTCACGCGATGGGGGTGCAACACTTTCGCACGTATCATCGTAATTCAATGCTGGAGCCCCAACAAGCATCAGCGTTCGGACTGTGCAACGTAACCTGCACGATATGGGCTTTGGTAGCAGTCGCCCAACTCGAGTCCTCTTGATGGGTGCACGACACAGAGCTGTGCGCCTCGTTTGGGCACGGAAACACCGCCACTGGACACTTGATGACTGGAAACAAGTAGCCTGGTCTGACGAGTCGCGTTTCCAACTGTATCGGGCAGATGGAAAGATTCGTGTGTGGCGCCAAACTCCATGGATCCCGCCTGTCAACAGGGAACTGTACCGGCTGGTGGGGGAGGGGTCCGTAACGGCATGTGGTGTATTTAGCTGGACTTCACTGGGACCCCTGGTACGTCTGTGACTGGCCAACATTATGTGCGCATCCTTTTTGACGAGGTACACCCGTTCATGCTGATGGGTTAGGCCTGCTCCGGCAGGACAACACAAGTGTCGGGACGCCACAATATGGTTAGAGGAGCATTCATTTGGGGTGTTGCCATATCCACCCCAGTCCCCAGATCTAAACGTGTATATACAGTGATCGAAAGCAGCGCTGCGACTATAGCACCCTACAGTAGCAGTGGTATATAGCATCGCTACAAATGAGAAAATATAAATGTAGCAATAGCACACTGCAAAATAAAGTTGCTTGTAGTAAAAATTGCGCTACAAATCGTGCAAATCTAAAAAAAAAAATACGAGTGAGGATCGAAAAGCAACGCACGGCAATCTTTTTTTCTCTTTGCAGGTTGCAGACGAGTTTGAATATCACGTTACAGACCGGTTTGGCTGTAGCAGGTGTCACCGTGGTGGAAGACAGTGTGAACGACAGCAGAAAGATGTCGCGTTTGTTAGCATCGTCTGCGAATGAAGCGCAATACGGTGTAGTCCGAATTTTGTGGGGTAAACGGAAAAGTCCGACAGAAATTCACAAAGAAATGGTTGAAGTGTATGGTGGTGATTGCCTGGACCGCAGCATTTTCAGATGGTGCAGTTTCTTGCAGAAGGCAGTGGCAACCTATCAGACTCGTCACGTTCCGGTCGATCTGTAACCTCGTCATTACTTGCCACTGTGAGAAGCATTGAACATGCAATTATGAGTGACCGACTGCTCCATCTGCGCACATTGGCACGCACGTTCAACATTTCGTATGGTATAGCGTCTGATATTGTGCATGACAAATTTCAAGGTTTGACAGACAACCAGAAGGGACAAAATGGTTGCATCCTTGGACCACTTGATGCGTTACGCAGGACATGAATTTCTAGCAGGTGTAGCGATGGGTCCTGGGCGTACCACCATATTCCCGAAACAAAGGCCATTATAATGTAGAAACATTCCCAGTCACCAAAAAATTCAGAGTAACCTAATCTGCACAAAAAGTCCTCATGACTATGCTGTCGGACATGCACGGCGGCCTTTTGGAGGTGTTTCATCCAAGGGGGACCACTATAAATGCCAAAACCTACGGTAACGCATCGACAAAGTAGCGTAGAGCCCTTCGTGAGAGACGCTGCAAATGTTAGGCTGCTTTATGACAACGCTCGCCCACATGTCGCACAACACGTTTATGAAAAAATTGCGCGATTTGGCTGGGAGATGCTCATGCGATGTGGCTCCTTCGGACGTTTTTTTTTTGGGGGGGGATTTGGAGGTTTAACATCATGAACAACTAAATGACCTACAAGCAGTCGCCCGTCCCTAATTTTGGGCAACTGGTTCCAGGGAAGGGAGAGAGCCAACGCCGTAAGACAAACACAACAACCCTGCCTCATGGGATCCGCAGTCCGCGCCCCTTTCGGACGAATGATCAGAAGCCATCGCTTAGACTATTTATGACATATGATAAACATTCCATTCTTCTGTTGTTTTTTAATTTTTGATAACTTCTAATTGATTATACACAAAACACGTTATCATAGGTATAAAAATCTACGGCGCTGTGTTGTCAATGGATCTGGGATGCGAACTCGGCTGCGTCCGGAAGCAGTTTTTCGGTTGCTGTGTGCTGATTACGGAAAGAGCGACAACTTTGTCTATTCACATTGTTTCCACGTATTCGGAAGATTTTCTCCAGGTATTATTTGGTAGCAGTTGCTTGTTGAGTGCGAGTTGGGCAATGGTTATTCAGTTTGCTTTGTTAAGTGCAAGTCATTTGCTTAGACCATGAATATGGTAGACACAGCTGCTCCCGTTCACGCAGTGTTGAGAGAACGGCACAAACATGTCAAGCGGGTTAGTCACGTGATGTGTGTCAAGATTGCTCTGAGGGAGCAGGTAATGGCGATGGTCAACAGCATTTACACGGTGACCCGTTCAATATAATTTTACTAAGTTTATCTGCATAAAAAATCATAGCGATCAATTATCTTCATAAAAAAATCAAGTAGTTTATTTTTCTGCCCACTAGTTCGCGTGGTACAATTTTTTATGTTCAGTCACTCTGGTTGGTGCTCCCGCTGAAGTGTTAGTTTACATATTTTTACTGCCTCCCCTACAATGCAGGATTTTTTTTAGCAAATTAACCATTAATCTTTGCACCTTTAGCTTTCACTGTATTTACTTTTTGTTGTTATACAGTGCATATATAATTTCCTATGATTTTTTAAAGTTGTCCCACTACGTGTATCAGGGACGCGCCAAGCGGGGTTCAATGGGTGCGAAGCACCCGGGGCGCCAGCTTTAGGGGGCGGCAGGACGCCTCAATCAAATGTCAGTGACAAGTTAAGAAAACGTTTGCTGTGAGAAATCGTAATGGTACGTGGCACCTTTATCTTTCTAGTAAAAGTATTCATTATATAATTCAATAGAAAACGACTTGAAATCAGAGAATAATTTTTGTTTTGTTCAGCAACGGATATCACGGGCAAAGGACTAACATTTTTTTTCTAAAGTTTTGAAGATTTCAGTATCATGATATGCGTGGCCAGCGCTATGAAAATGTGCCCAATACGAAGGAAAAACACCATAGACTTCAAGAAACATAATTTTTCGATCTAAAACCCTGGTGCATTTTATGTAATTTGAGAAGCTCATACTTTAAATCTGGTCGTAAATAACGACGAAAAAATTTCACTTGAAATTTTCAGCATTATTCAAGAAATATATGCTTTCTTTTCTGAATTACCTTACTTACGGCAAATTTTAAAGAAAGAGCTTCCAGCGTTGACCGTAAAACCGTGTTCTTAAACAAGGTGGGAAATCGATGCAATAAGGGTTTCGAGGTTTATAGGGGGAAAACTTAATATGAAAACCAGTTATCTCGAATTCTATTTTTAGTTTTATGCAACCTATTTCTATATGTAAAAAATATTTTTATTTAAATGTGAAGACCAGTTATTTCGAATTTTGTTTTTAGTTTTAAACAACTTATTTGTATATGTACCCATTTGAGATATTTTTTGGTTTGTTGGTTAGAATAGTTAAAACAGACGACGGTCGTGTTCAATGTTATATACTCGTATACGTATATATATATTATGAAAACTCTTACTTTACGGGAAATAGGAATTGATGTTGTTGAAGATATTTATTTCATGTAAAAATTGAAAAATATTCTCGTACAAGAGGCGGCAAATCCCCTTGGTGCGCCGCTGACGTGTATATTCTCCAGCTATTGGAGTGTGAAAAGTGACCTCATTTCCTAACCTTGCCCCACTTCCATTTAAATTGTGCGTAGTGTTCCACAACAAAAGTATTTTTCTCTCATTGAAGACAGTATGCGTGTCCTTCTGTGAAAAATTTGTGTTGATAAGTCAATTATTTTTGAGGTTATGAGTGTGTAAAAAATTTCCGAGTGGACCTCTGTAAATGGTGGATTTGTTTACTATTAACATATCGAGATGTAGGAAATATTAGAAACACATATACATACATTCAGATGTACAACCATTTTAATATATAGAAATACCCCAATTTTCAGGCTAACAGATACAACATATGTATATGTTGTAAAAATAAGATATTTTGCCAAATGGCAGCCCCCATTGTGATCTTTTTTTTTTGGGGGGTGGGAGGGTGGGGACAAACATGGTGTGTACGTTTTTTTTTTTTAATTTTGATAATACACATCAGTTTTCTGTTTGCTTTCTAAAACAGTAAATCAATAGTTATCAAAGGCTACAAAAATAAATTAGAAGCTGCACATCCCTAACTTATAAGTTTTGGACGATTCCTCTTTACAGGACTGAGACCACTTACCTCGTTGTTGTTTTTTTTTTTTTTGGGGGGGGGGGTTCTACCTTGTTTAGATACTTAATCCATGAATATAACTGCTGGTCTCATGCTGGGCAGGTTCTCCTTTTTTGTAAGACTTGTAATGTATTTGAATTACACATAACTTTTGATGTGTGACTTGCATTTCAACTTTTTATACAGCGAGAACTTATATGTTAAATTAAATCATGATTTCCTAATTTTTTCACTTTGTAATAACAAAGTAATCCCGCTACCGATCAAACAGTACAAAACAGCACTATTATTCAAGGTCTATAAATCGTATGTCTACTACATCTATATCTTCGGATAACTAACATTACCACATGTAAGCAGCATTTCATCATAAAATGTAAACGATCGTATTGTACACTGCTGGCCACCCAAAATGCAACACCAAGAAGGATACATCCGAATGGCCTGAAATCCGCAGCATGCATCGGCCGCGAGAGGACATGTAAACGATTAGCATTGCAGGGCATATGTAAATCATGTGCGCCCGGCACGCCACCGAGAAGCACTAAAAGAAGGGTGCACAGAAGGCGGGGTGTAAGTAGTGGAAGTGTGTTGTGCTGCCGGACCTGTGCGTGGGAAGCTTCCGGATGCCTCGTCGCAGAACACGGCAGTCATTCCAGCACATTTCAGAGTTCGACCGCGGTTTATCGTACCGAGACATCGGCGCCCGTGTGGGACGACAACCAGCCACAGTGAGGCGAGTATGGATTCAGTGGGTGCAGGAAAGACTGATGGACCGACGTGAGCGATTGCCGTAGCCACGTCACACCACCGAACGAGAGGACCGGCATGTTGTGCAGTGGGAATTGACGGCTCGCACCACCGCACTACGAACGTTAGCGCAGGAATTAGGGTGTGTTGCGCAACAACCTGTGTCAGCACGGTCCGTTCGACGTCGTCTGCAGGAGCGGCGACTTGTCGCACGATGCCCATTGTTCCGATTGACGAGTGCGGCGACAGTGGGCTGTTGAACGCTACACCTGGACTACGGAATGGCACAGCATTGTCTTCTCCGACGAATCCCGCTTCTGCCGGCACCACGATGGTCGGATCAGCGGCGAGAGACTGTACGACGCCTGCATTATGCATTGGCATATCGGTCCGTCGCCTGGTGCTATGGTTTGGTGCGCAATTGGATATGACACCCACACCCCTCTGGTACGCATCGCCGGTACACTCAACAGCCACCGCTACATCTCCGACGTTTTGGAACCTGTAGTCCTCCCTTACCTGCCACGTTTCAACAGGACAATGCGCGCCCGCATCGTGCAACAATTCTTCCCGCCTGTTCTCCCGATATGTCGCCCATCGAACACGTCTGGTCGCCTATCGGCAACAGAGTGGCCCGGCAAGCACCACCCGCGGCTACGCCTGATGAACGGTGGCAACGTGTGGAAGCAGCCTAGCTCGACATACCCCAAGCCCACATCCAAAGCATCTTTCGTTCGATGCCACGGCCGTTATTGCCAGCCATGGGGGCCACACGAACTATTGGTGTCTGAGTGTTCCGCAAGTCGCACGGGCCTGTAAGCTCAATCGTTTCATCTTTGTATCTGTTATGCGTCCAGTAAATCTGGCTTTGCTATCTTGTGTCCTTCTTGGCGTTGCATTTTGGATGGCCAGCAGTGTATATTCAAATCTTTGCTGACATCCAATAGCACAACATGTCCACTCCATGGTGCAAATGTATTTCATAATTTCCTTGAACCACAGAAATGAAAATCGCTCACTTAACTTCAAGTAATCTATAATGATTTTCAGTAGTTACGAACTACGCACCATGAAAGCCGGTGGGCCGCCCCGGTGGCGCAGTGGTCTAAGGCGCTGGCTTATGATCATTCGTCCGTAAGGGGTCCGGGTTCGAATCCCGGTGAGGCATGGATGTTGTGTTTGTCTTACGGCACTGGCTCTCTCCCTTCCCTGGAACCAGTGACCCTAAATTAGGGACGGGCGACTGCTTATAGCCCATTGAGTTGCTCACGGTGGTCGTTAAACCTCCAATCCACAAAAAAAAAAAAAAAAAAAAAAAAAAAAGCGGGTGGTTGACCCACATCACGTGACTACCCTCTGGATGTTAGTGCCGCCTTCAGAGCTCCTAGTTCTGTCTACCTATATTCATGGTCTAAGGTTATTTGGGTATTTTTCTCTAATAGAGAGGCTGGCTCCGAGGGTGATGATGGGTGCTGTAGTAAGAGGTTTAACTCATATACCACACAATATATATTTAATTAATGCTTACATTGGAAATTTAAGAATGATGAAAGGTGAAATATTTGGAACTTTTTTAAAGGACCATAGGGATTGTAATTTTTTACACAAATATTCATGGGGGCAAGTATTTGTGTTACATTTTATTTGGGGAAGGAATTTTCAACATAATATTGATGCTGTAGCTATCTATGTCTTACATTTGCACTCACCAGCAAAGTATGCACAAAAATTTCCAACGTGAGACGTATAAAACTAATAGCGGCAGGACAGCATCTGAAGAAGGTAGTTAATAAAAGCGAAAAACAGGAATTTTAGGAGTGTAATAAGTACAAGACCGCTACTGTAAACAAGATTAGTTATGCAAAATAGGTCGGGATGTTAACACTCGGGGATATCCAGTTAAGAGCAGTGTAACAGCACCGCCGATGAAGTCATAATGCCGCGAGGGACGGAACTGTCAGAAAGTGAAATCCGCAAAATTTATTTACTGCATGCAAAAAAGATGTCACAAAGGACAATTGTATCTGCAGTGGGAAGGTCGAAAACAGCCAATGTTCTGAGGAAAGGTGAATCTTATCGTTCTAAAAGACGGCCTGGACTACCATTGAAACTAACGGTCTATGAGAGCACAGAGACGACTGCATCGCTTTGTTTCAAATC
The DNA here is from genome assembly GCA_039090855.1 of Macrothele yani. NCBI lineage: Eukaryota > Metazoa > Arthropoda > Arachnida > Araneae > Macrothelidae > Macrothele > Macrothele yani. Next base: position 93,155,969 of record CM077016.1, on the reverse strand, counting down.
CTTCTGCGTCAGCACGAGATGTAATGGCTGCAATATCAACTCCCATATGTCTCAAAATGGCGTACAATTATATTAAACGACATCCTTGTCTTGCCCGACGTAAACTTCAACTGAAGCCAAGGCATAAAATAGAACGGCTGGAGTGGGCGGAAAAACATGTCCTGGGACCGAGAATGGCAATTAGTGTTTTCCGACTAAAAGAATATCAACCTCGATGGACCAGATAACTATGCGTACTATTGGCACGACTTACGTAAGGAGAAGAGGCATTTATTTAGTAGTCGTGCAGGTGGTGGTGTGGGTTGCATTTCGTGCAAGAGGTAAGACTGCTGTTCCTTTCGAAAACCATCGGTTAAACTAAACAGGTTTTCACTATTTTAGGTAAAAGATGAATAGTGTAACTTTGAAAATAAAAATACCTACACTGGCCAGCCCTCAGTCCAGATTTGAATCATATTGAGGACCTATGGGGCATCATTACGAGACACATTTATCCGCACAATCAACAGTTTTCAGCAGTGGACGATTTGAAAATCGCTAGCGCTATTCGTCTAGCATGGTCACTAATTTTACCCAAAAGTTTTTACACACTCCGTTTTTCCTACGCTCCGAGTTATCTGTTCAAACTATGCTTACGTACTATCTCTATGTCCCTAGTATTGCCTGGACAAATGATTTGAGATATTAAATGACCCTTCAGTTAAATGATCGTGCTGTGGTCTTATAATTCTTACACGCACTGTCCTATTAGTAGCCACAGGTTTATGGTGAGCTCTTAGTTTTTTTCACGGTGGTAACAAATCGTCATTATCGGGAAAGGATGTCACCTTCGAGCTTATATCAGATGAAGACAACACCGACTCTGCTGCCATAGGTCACAGCTAATCGTTGCGTGACGTCACATACAGGCAAAGAGGAACTAAATTATACAGTAAGCTTGTGTACAATTGATAAAGATTATTCAACTCATTTTATCTGTCTATACCCCCAGAAGCTTTTGTTCCAAAGCGGCTGCTTGTCTACGCCTTGCCTGGATGTAACGTCACTTGCAGCACGAACGGTGACTTATGGCGGCTAGTACTTCATGGATAGGCGTGGTGTCTCCACCTAATACAAACTTGATGGATGTCACCTACATAGCAGTCATGAGGGAATTTTCGAAAAAAACCCGAGTTTGGGTGGATTCAAACCAAATCTTTTTTTTTTTTTTTTAATTTAAGATTGTGTTGCTCACGCGTACCGTGAGCAACTCAATGGGCTATAAGCAGTCGCCCATCCCTAATTTAGGTTTACTGCTTCCAGGGAAGGAAGAGAACCAGTGCGGTAAGACAAACACAACATCCATGCCGCACCAGGATGAATGGTCATTTTTTTTTTTTTTTTTTTGATTGGAGGTTTAACGACCACCGTGAGCAACTCAATGGGCTATAAGCAGTCGCCCGTCCCTAATTTAGGGTCACTGGTTCCAGGGAAGGGAGAGAGCCAGTGCCGTAAGACAAACACAACATCCATGCCACACCGGGATTCGAACCCGGACCCCTTTCGGACGAATGATCAGAGGCCATCGCTTAGACCACTGCGCCACCGGGGCGGCGGATGAATGGTCATAAGCCAGCACTTAGACAACTCCGCAGTTTAGATTGCAGTCGAATACTCTACCGCGGTATTGGCTGGGGTGGCCGCACCGGTGGCGCAGTGGTCTACGGCGTTGGCCTCTGATCATTCGTCCGTAAGGGGTCCGGGTTCGAATCCTGGTCAGGCATGGATGTTGTGTTTGTCTTACGACACTGGCTCTCTCCCTTCCCTGGAACCAGTGACCCTAAATTTGGGACGGGCGACTGCGTATAGCCCATTGAGTTGCTCACGGTGGTCGTTAAACCTCCAATAAAAAAAAATAATAAAAAAAGATATTGGCTGGGGTGGTCAAAGGGATTTGTCATTTTTTTTTCACGATCTTTCTATGTGACGTGTTTCAAAATACTGCGATATTTGTACAAACATATTTATGGTCGTTCACGGTTTTTTTCTTGTAACATAGACTTCACTTTCTTTGCGTCGTTAACATTGCTATAATTTTTTTCTGTAAGATTTTAATCAGTATTACAGGCAACATCCTTGTTTTTTTTTGAGGTTTAACGACCACCGTGAGCAACTCAAATGGGCTATAAGCAGTCGCCCGTCCCTAATTTAGGGTCACTGGTTCCAGGGAAGGGAGAGAGCCAGTGCCGTAAGACAAACACAACATCCATGCCTCACCGGGATTCGAACCTGGACCCCGTTCGGACGAATGATCAGAGGCCATCGCTTAGACCACTGCGCCACCGGGGCGGCCAACATCCTTGTTAATTTTGGAAAATGTGCATCAGTAAAACTCTTGCGCGAACGCCATTTACCACAAAAGAAAAAATATTAATAAAAATCTCTGCATATTCCACAATAACTAAACTAGTATTATGTGTTCAAAATAATAATTTAAAAAGCCATAAAGTAAAATCTTAATTTTGTTCAATGTTAGCCTCGCAAACCTGTGTTTCAATACTGAACTAAAATTTTCGCCGCCCCGGTGGCGCAGTGGACAAAGCGATAGTTCTGATATTCGTCCGAAACTGGTCCGGGTTCGAATCCCGATGAGGCTTCGATCATGTGTTTCTCTTACGGTACTGGCTCTCTCTCTTCCCTGGAACCAGTGGCCCTAAATTAGGGACGGGCGACTGCTTGTAGCCCATTGGGTTGCTCACGGTAGTAGTTAACCTCCAGTCCCCACACACAACTAAAATTTTCATTTGTTGATAACTTTGTTTCCCTTCCCATTTTTTTTTTTTTTTTTTTGATTGGAGGTTTAACGACCACTGTGAGCAACTCAATGGGCTATAAGCAGTCGCCCGTCCCTAATTTAGGGTCAGTGGTTCCAGGGAAGGGAGAAAGCCAGTGTCGTAAGACAAACACAACATCCATGCCTGACCGGGATTCGAACCCGGACCCCGTTCGGACGAATCATCAGTGGCCAGCGCCTTAGACCACTGCGCCACCGGGGCGGCCTTAATTGCTATTGGATGACTTTTATGAATGCATGACTTTTTTTTTTTTTATTGGTGGTTTAACGACCACCGTGAGCAACTCAATGGGCTATAAGCAGTCACCCGTCCCTAATTTAGGTCACTGGTTCCAGGGAAGGGAGAGAGCCAGTGCCGTAAGACAAACACAGCATTCATGCCTCACCGGGATTCGAACCCGGACCCCGTTCGGGCGAATGATCAGAGCCCATCGCTTAGACCAATGCATGACATTGATGCTTAAGATGAATAGTGTAACTTTTGAACAAAATGCATCAATTTTTTCAGCCGTCACTTTCGTTTTTCGGACCACCCCCGTTTATCAAACTGAAATGCAAAACTTTTTTTGAGGGGGATATTTAAGGATACATGTTCTGAGCACCGTTGGGGGAAAAAAATGACTGTCACGGGGAAGATCTTTGCTACGTCCGATTTCCGTTTTCGGACATTTTCAAGTTGAAATACAAATATTTAACAACAATACTAGGCAGAGGAAACATCGCGTTAAAAAGTAAAATTACAATTATGGGAGAAATCTTCACTGCGTCTAACTTCCATTTTTCTAGACATCCTCCAGCACTACTAAATTGCCCCAAAATTTCCGTTCAGTTATGCATCGATCTCGAGGATAACTCAAATTATGACGGAAAAGGAGAAATTTCAAACTGAAATACAAATATTTATGGAATAAAATTTAGGAAAAAGAAATTACGACTACAGAAAATTTTTTTATTTCGTTTACTTCAGTCTGTGAAAAACGAAATACCGTCCCGATGCGTAGTTTTACGCCCCGAGAAAAAACAAATGATCCGTATTTTTACACGTCGAAAAAAATTTCCGACACGTATTTTAACGCGCCGAGAAAAATTCCCGACGCATAATTACGCATTTTGGCACACTTCACTGCCGTGGAGAGGGAACTACCGCACGAAGGCGGCGAGTCAAAGATGACATCATCGCGCAACATTCTAATTCTAACAGGGTTACACATCCCCTACCGCCTAACCCCCCCCACCGATTAACGCAACAGCATAACTAAGATATCACGAAAGTCACAAGCCCACTTCCACGTAGACCAAATACTCGTGTTTTTCCAGGAACTCCTGAAGAATACATGTGCTTTAACTAGTTTTTTTTTTTCTTAATTTAAAGAACATATCTTGCATGTGCAAGCAGACCTCAGCGCAGACTTCATTGTAAAAATTAGTGAGAAAAGTGACTTTTTCGGAGAAAAAAAAAGGGATAATTTTTTTAGTGACTGCTCAAATAATTGAAAACCAGACTAAACCGATAGAACACACACACACACATATATATATATATATATATATATGGATAGAACAAATAATTTGCACTGTGAACGGATTTACTTTAATCTTTGCTCAACAGTAAACAATTCACTTTATATTTTGTGATAGAACATGTTAGTCAATGTGATTATCTGTTGTAAAAAACAATTGGATGGGCAGGCGATTCCTTTCAATAATTTTTCATACACTACTGTTTGTGAAAATTGCAACACTCCAAAGGAACCATGCGATTGGAATGAAACTTATATCAAACATTAGGAACATAAGTGATTTAATTTCGGAATACAACAAATTTTATTTGCAAAAAACAGTATCTTGTGAAGCCTCTGCGAGCTGCAATAAGATCTTCGAGACAGGTTGGCGTTAGTTGGTGCCCAGGCTAATTGCTTGCCAGGCAGCATGTATACACGGCCACAGATCATTAAGTACTGACCGCTGGAGGACTTTGATCGGCCAGTTGCAAAGTGACCATATCCCAGACATGTTCAATAGGTGACATGTTTGGTGAACGTGCAGGCCAGGGAAGAAGCGGTATCTGCTGTGCTGCGAAGAGGGTTTGAACATTCTTGGCAACATGTCATGCTATAATATAGCGCGCCTGGAATGCTATGAAGGGTGTGACTTCTGCCTGTACAACTTCCCTGATGTAGCGGCCGCTGGTGATATTGCACTCAAGTCGTAGCAGCCGAGATCGCGAATGTTACCCAATAGCCCCGCACACCATCAAACCTGGCGTTCGGCCTGTATGACGCTCGACAATGCATGCTGGAAGAAGGCGCTCACCACAATACTGCCTGCGTATGAGGCCATCATGTTAGTCCAAGTTAAATCGGGACTCTCCGAAAACACATGTCAATCAGCACGCCATTGTCTGAATTGAAAAATCCATTGCAAAAGGGATGCGTGCAACCAGTCCTCTGTGCAGCAGACGTGTCAAATTGTGGGGGCACACAATGCCACACCTGTTGCAGTGCTCCACTATTGTGTTAACACTTGCGAATTATGCGGAACAGTTAGTCACCGCCATGCGGACGAGGTGTCACCTTTCTCGGTCCACTGTCGCCAGATGCACATCACTGTCAACGCGTTATGTCCCGTCTGAGCCGAAATGCCTTAGTACGAAAATGCACCTTCACGCAGACCAATCATTCGTCCCTGTTCAAACTCTGCCGTATGGTGATATTGCGCCCTTCATCGTCGCCAAGACATTATCGAATTCTGGAGACACTTCCACAACTAGCTGTCCGAGATGCATTACTGGTGTGTATATGGTCATGATCACATGTAGAGGATTTTAGGGAGTGTCTAACCACAGGTCTTAAACAGCCCTTAGAAACTGGGTTTTGGGCTAGCGCGTTAGATAACAAAGTGACAGAAGCGAAGTAGAAGGTAGCAGGAAGACGCCCTTATTTATTACCCGGGGTCCGACGGCTTAACGTGCCCATCCGACACACTGCGGATATTTAATGGATCGAACCAAAGACCCTCTCCGTGGCAGTCATGAACGTTGCCCACTAGGCCACCCGCGGCCCAATACTGGTGTGTATCCTAAATAGCCGTCTTTATACCCATCACTCGCCTATTCAGGCGACGCTGCCTGGCCCAGGCATGCGCAATGACTCTGCATTTCCTACCCAGCTCTTCATATCTTGCAAGTTTCACAAACAGTAGTTTATTTTATCAGCAAGATGGCATTTGACGATTTATATGCTGCACTAGCAAAATAAGTATGCTGTAGAAATAATTACACCATATAAACTACAATAGGTACATACACTGAGTGGCCACTTTATAATGACCACCCCCTCAGTACTTCGTTGGGTCACCTTTTGCCTTTAATACTGCGTCGATTCTTGGTGGCATGGACTCCACGAGATGTTGATTGGTGGTTTGTGGAATCTGAGACCATGGTTGATGAATAGCACCTTCCAGGAGTGTGAGATTGCAGAGTTGTTGATCCAGCTGTCTGATGGCTCGTTCAACTTCATCCCACAAATTCTCAATGGGGTTGAGATCTGGAGATTGTGGGGGCCACCTAAGCAAAGTAAACTCACCGGCATGTTCCTGAAACCAATGCTGTACAATACGAGCACTATGGCAGGACGCATTATCTTGTTGAAAGTAGCCATCGGTTCGCAACGATGTTTAGATATGATGTGCCAGTCAGACGTTGATCAACACGAATTAAAGGGCCCAAAGCATGCCACGAAAACATTCCCCAAACCATAACGTTGCCTCCACCAGCTTGAAGGGTTGTAGCAATGCATTTGGGGTCCAATGTTTCGTGCTGTTTCCGCCAAATTCGCACTCGGCCATCGGCATGGTGCAACTGAAAACGTGATTCATCGGACCACAATTTGTTTCCAATTATCGACTGCCCAATCTTTGTGCTCCTGTGCGAACTGGAGACGTTTTCTCTAGTTAACTGCAGACAGCAAAGGTGTTCGAAGAGGCCTGCGGCTGCCATATTCCCTACAATCATCCCACGTTGAAAGTCCGCCAACTCGCATTTTTTACAAATCTTGTCACCCAAAAATCACTTGACTACTGTCCTAACTTTCCCTTTTTATACTAGCGGCAACCATTGCTCATTTGTATCGACAAATTTGCCTGTTTTAGTTAGATTTAAATGCATTTTTACTTGTAAACTACTCATACACACACATTTCATCAAACCTTAATTTGTTAGCAGATGTGTTTTACAGTCTAACGCTGGTTAAATACCTATTTCAAACATCCATGCAATCGAAAATGGAAACACAGTGCAACACAGCAATAAAAAGTGCAATTCTGCAGATTTTGGTTATAAATCAAAATGGCAAAAATTCCAGGATGAATTTTTCAATGTCAAACCGCAATGAATATACACATTATTGTATATCAAGAATTGTGTGTTGTATTATGATACTCATTAACAGTATTTGTAATTGGTAGCCAATTATAAAAAGGATCTTAGCAACAATGCAACTCCAAATTTTGCAAAAAGTTTTTACTGAATGACAAACTTTCTTCAGGTGAAAATATTTAAGAAATCAAAATACTGTAATCAATTTTTAAATAATTACAATTTTTTCTACTCAAATGTCAGTACTTTTAACACATTAAATTTATCAGTTAAAATATAATTAGCAAGTATTTTACTTTTCATGTGGCTTTGCAATGCAGACTCTCCCATGGATGAAATATTGATGTTCTTTTAAGTGTAACAAACATGTTGCAAGATTGCAACATGATTATTGCCGCAATCCTTACCAATCCACGTGGAATACTTGGGATTGTGCAACCAAAGATCACTGAAATTGCACTTACGACTCATATGTATTGAACACAAAAACTAGAAAATTCCGATATCTAACAATTAGATGACAACTAGAGACATCTCAAAGCAAAACACTAAGCCAACAAAAATCAAAGATTTTTTTTTCAGTCGCTACACGCAGATCGCAAAGAACTTTCCGGAAAAGCAATGTAAGGAATTCCTTTTTTTTTTAATTGGAGGTTTAACGACCACCGTGAGCAACTCAATGGGCTATAAGCAGTCGCCCGTCCCTAATTTGGGGTTACTGGTTCCAGGGAAGGGAGAGAGCCAGTGCCGTAAGACAAACACAACATCCATGCCTCACCGGGATTCGAACCCGGACCCCTTTCGGACGAATGATCAGAGGCCATCGCTTAGACCACTGCGCCACCGGGGCGGCAAGGAATTCCTACTCAGTAATGCTATGAGCATTGTGTGTAATCTTATGCTATTGCCAGATACATAAGAGTAATATAATACTCTGTGGCCAGAAAAATAGTGCAACCAAAATGAGGAAAATGAACTAACACAAACAAATAATATCAACTTTTTGTTCTCATGGAACAACAGCAGCAAGCAGGACCTGTTGGCATGCGCAATTTGTCAATCACTTCTACCATTTTATTCGTAGTCCCGTGGGCCACCTGTTGAACTGCCTCCTTCCCTAACTACTAACGATAAAAATGAAAAAAAAAAAAAATAATTTTCCAAATTTTCATTTTGCCCGCAGTGGTCTAAGCGAGGCCTCTGATCATTCGTCCGAACGGGGTCCGGGTTCGAATCCCGGTGAGGCATGGATGTTGTGTTTGTCTTACGGCACTGGCTCTCTCTCCCTTCCCTGGAACCAGTGACCCCAAATTAGGGACGGGCGACTGCTTATAGCCCATTGAGTTGCTCACGGTGGTCGTTAAACCTCCAATCAAAAAAAAAAAATTTTTCATTTAACAGAGCTGATTTTTGACAGATACCATAACTTGGTCTTATAAGGTTACCCTGCGAATTTGGCTTGGATCCAATGAAAAGTTTTTAAATTATGCACTTTTTTTTTTTTTTATTATTAACCCTCCAAGCGGTTTGAACATGCTGTGCGCATTCAAGGTCACCCCTTTCTAAAACTGCTCGACCGGGGGGCTCTGGTAAAATGCACCTATCAACAGCATCGAATGAACCTGCTTTTTGCCGCCCCGGTGGCGCAGTGGTCTGAGGCGCTGGCCTCTGATCATTCGTCCGTAAGGGGTCCGGGTTCGAATCCCGGTCAGGCATGGATGTTGTGTTTGTCTTACGGCACTGGCTCTCTCCCTTCCCTGGAACCAGTGACCCTAAATTAGGGACGGGCGACTGCTTATAGCCCATTGAGTTGCTCATGGTGGTCGTTAAACCTCCAATCCCCCCCCCCCCCTCTCTCAAAAAAAAAAAAAAAAAAACCTGCTTTTTTTTTTTTTTTTTTTTTTTGATTGGAGGTTTAACGACCACCGTGAGCAACTCAATGGGCTATAAGCAGTCGCCCGTCCCTAATTTAGAGTCACTGGTTCCAGGGAAGGGAGAGAACCAGTGCCGTAAGACAAACACAACATCCATGCCTCACCGGGATTCGAACCCGGACCCCGTTCGGATGAATGATCAGAGGCCATCGTTAGACCACTGCGCCACCGGGGCGGCGAACCTACTTTCAAGCAGATAAAGAAGAAACAAGGGGAAATCCCAGCCTTGCCGTAAGTAAAATGATAGTTTTCCCCGTAGCAGAACAAGTGCTCTGGGGTAGGCAAACACACAATTTCTCTCGGAGTACAGGGGGTGGGGTCCAATCTGGACCTACTTAACTCCCCGTTAGACCGCAGTGCACCCTTTCTCCCAGTGATGCAGCTGCTTTGAAGTTTACTCTTTTCGACTTCTGATGTCAAAGGGGGATTGCAGAAATAAAGTGAAAAATAACAAAAGGAAAAAGATCGGAAATTTGGGTCGAAATCATTCGGCCGTGGGATTTTAAAATTCAAGGACTTTCGAGGCTAATTAAAGAAATTCAAGGACATTCTTCTTCATATTCATATCACACTTCTTTTTTCAACATTTATATTTGAAAATGTCAATGACTCTATAAGCAAGCAGTATAATTTAAATTGCTAAATTGACCATAAAATTTTGCAAACATTTACACATATATTTCTATGCTAAAACATTTTGTTGCAACAGTTCTTTGTGGAGGAGAGCACAAGTACCTTTTTTTTTTTTTTTTTTTTTTTTTTTAAACTCTTGTATCATTATACGGAAACCACTTTCATGTCTGATGTGGTTGGTGCATGGAGAATCACCTAGATTGTCACCAGAAAATGAACAATTACTAAATATAAAAAGAAAATCATGACCCCAAAGCAAAATTTGTGACTTCTCATGACTAGTATACACCTGAACTCCTACAATTCTGAAAACACAAATCCACAATTCCTATACTCATTTTTTTTTAAGTTTAAAATTCTAATGAAAAAAGGGGGAGGAGTCACTGCTATATATGTAATGTTATGAACACTAATGACGTTTATGCTAAAATTAAAAAAAACATTATCGGAAAACATAAACGTAACAAAATTTGCAGTTTTGCAAACTTAATAACTTTAAAAAATTTAGATATAAAAAAAAATGGTGAGCATTTGACGATTTAGTCCCCCCCCCCCCCCAGGGAATCTTGAATCAGAAAAGTGTTAAAAAGCTGGGGAAAAAAAAAAAAAAAAGACTATCAGATTTGCCCACTATTTCTGCATTTTTCAACAGAAATGTTTTTTTGCGCTTATATTAAAAATGATGCAGATTCACACAAAAGAAAGCAATTCCACAACTTCGCTATCACGTGGTAAGCAACGTTTTTGGTGGTTTATTTTTCAAGGACCAGTTTATAGTAGGAGATGATGGGTTTGATTTCTGTTGCTGACTACCCTGTCCACTGGTTTATCTGCAACATCCCTACATGAATGGGAGAGCGGATAGTTCCCATTGAAGTCTGCCCTGGACACACCTAGACCCTCCTCACCCAACACTACCCTGTGCAATAACCATGCCCGGTTGGGTTTCAACACAAACATCAGAACTTTACTAAATATTTTATATAGGATTGCGTCCGCCAAATTTTTTTTTGGGGGGGGGGGGCAATTAAAATTTCTGCACTTCCACCAAAAAAATAAAATAAAATTCCACTACGCAGAAAAGTTAAAATAATATGAGGGTTGTGCCAAAAGTAATGCAAAGTGGGCATAACTTTTTTATTAACTGACAGAGGTCATTCAAATTGCTATTGTTGGTAGAGTAACTCTTTCTCTATACAAAGGTACTACTCAACATAGTCTCCATCACAAGCGATGCATTTGCATCATCGTTGAATCCTCTGAAATAATTCAGGTGTGAACTGTTGCACCCACTTCTTCACAGCCACTTTCATCTCATCTGTGTCATCATATTGTTGTCTCCGGAGACTGTTCTTCATTGGACCGAACAAGGTGGATGCCACCACAGAGCGGCTGTACGGTGGATGGGGGTGTGACCAGCCTAATTTGCTGCCAAAGATGTATGTGGTCTCACATTGTCATGGTGAATGTGGATTCTTTTCAGATTCTTGTTTGGTCTCTTCCTTCTTATGGCTTCTCTAAGTGTCTTGAGTGACTCAATGTATTGCTTGCTGGTCACGGTACCGCCATGTTCCAGAAAATCAAGAATGACACCCCTGTAATCCCAAAAAAACAGTCACCATGACTTTTTGAGCTGATTGCTGGCTCTTGAACTTCTTAGGCTTTGGTGAACTGATTCTTTATTCCAATATTCCGGATTGTAAAGATATACCCATGTTGCCGTATTGAAAAAAAAAAAAACATGTCTTCATTGTCTCAAACACTTCCAGCAGATCAGCAGACTTCCACCCTTCTCTTCTTCAAATCGGGTGTCAACTGCCGAGGTATCCACTTTGCACACACGTTCCCTAAGTCTTCCACCATCTTCTGTATGGGATTGTGACCACAGTCCAGTTGTGCAACAAGCTCATGGATTGTGACTCATTTCCCATGCAAATCAATTTATCCACTCACTGACGATTCATGTCACTGGTCACAGATGGTCTCCCACTGCGTGGCTTGTCTTCAATGCTGGTTTCCTCTCTTTTTTTAAACTTCTTTATCCACTTGTGCACATTGCTCTTGTCAATGGTGTCATCACTGTGAGCATTCTGCAGCCTTCTGTGGATGTCAGACAGCGTGCACATTTCCTTCGTCAAGAACTCAATGACAGCATGTTGCTTCTGCTTGGAATGCATTATTTACTTGCAATGAAGAAAAAGGGTTACTATAGAGGAACAGTTACTCTACCTAAGTGTGCAAGTGAATGACCTCTGTCAGTTAATAAAAAAGTTATGCCCACGTTTGCAAAAAGTTATGCCTACTTTCGGTACAACCCTCGTAATTAAAAATGTTAACTGCGAGTAGAAACATGGATGGCACCGAGAAAAAATTAAGGCTGTTGTAAATGCCAAGGGTACTTTTTTTTTTTTTTTTGGTTGGAGGTTTAACGACCACCGTGAGCAACTCAATGGGCTATAAGCAGTCGCCCGTCCCTAATTTAGGGTCACTGGTTCCAGGGAAGGGAGAGAGCCAGTGCCGTAAGACAAACACAACATCCATGCCTGACCGGGATTCGAACCCGGACCCCTTACGGACGAATGATCAGAGGCCAGCGCCTTAGACCACTGCGCCACCGGGGCGGCCCAAGGGTACTTCCCACACCACATTAGGTGCGTAACACCTATCGTTTCAAGGTGTTTCCATTATTTTGGACAACTTCTGTATACTGTAATTGGCTAAGAGATGACCCTAAAAATTTCAAATGAATTGGCAAAAAAGTTTTTAAATTAGCCTTAAAATGTTGATTACGAATTCTGGGCATGCCAGCCACATGATAAAGAGCAAATAATAAAAAAAAAATATGGCCCGTTCAAAAAGTTTTTTATTGATTTACGCGAAATTTGGAGGGCTCATTCCCATTAGCGATTTATGGCATTGATCAAATGTTCAAAATTTCAGAGATTTTCATGAAAAATCCACGGAGATAAACTTTATTTTTTTATTCCACTTGCAACAAAAATGTGAAGGAACTTTCCCCTGCAATCCTTGGGAGAACCAGCTGGCTGCTGCGGTGTCACGTTTACAACTCGTGATCCACCCACGTGTTCAACACAACAATTAATTTCAGCATTTCTTTTTTCATCTGACCAAAAAAAACAACGCAAAATTAGCTAAATTGAAAAAAATTCGGTCACACTTAAAAAAAGGGTTAGAATAGTGACTTGTGCCGAGGTCTGTGCGTGCATGAATTAACTCTTCATTATTTTTGTAATAGCACAATATCTTAGGGTCATTATTATTTTAAGGGGGGTTCCCCGGACCTGTCGGACCCCACTGTCGGTGTGCCACTGTAATCATCTCTCTGGCAGTACTGGGAGACGTATGTCGTGTCAGACCACGGCAAAACAGTTGAATGCTGGAGGGCTCTATCACGTAAACCTGTTAATGCGAACTTTTAAAACTGCAACACAAGCAGTCCCGTTTGCAATGGTGTCAAGAACACGGTGGGCAATTGAGGAATGGGGCATTTTCTTCTCCAATGAAAGCAGATTCAGTTTAACATCCCATTTTGGGTGTCAGTACATCTGGGAGGAACGTGGTACACGATACCATCAAGAGTACATTGTGGAAAAGGATAGAAATTGTGTTGGGGGAATCATGGTCTGGGCCATAAACAAGATTCCATGACCAGTACTGAATGATGTCGGTCATGGTCGCCTGTTTCATGGAGCTAACGGCCCAGAGTTCATTTTTATGGACGATAATGCTTACCTTCTCCCCTCGTTCAGCGGCTGAACTCCTTGAGGAAGAACATATTTATCGAATGGCGTGGCCAGCCGGCAGCATTGTGCGACAGGACCTCCTCGACGATCGTGTTCTGAGTATATTACACCAGTGTCAAACGTGTATATGTTAGAAGAGAGCACAACCCACATTGATTTACCTATGTGTTTTAGGACAGTATATCTTTGCGTTTCTCTGGACTTTAAGCATTACAGGCAGATGTATCAGCTGTGCATACTCAGGATGTCGGGTACTCTGTATCAGTGTCAGATGAATAGTAACTGTGATATTGTTTCCTAAATGACATATTACTGTATGCAGACTCCAACCTCGATTGGAAATTTTCGGAGGTAAACACTGAAAAAATCTGTAGTTTTCAGCGTTTTTCAGTAGTAATGAATAAGATTGTATTACACACTTGGTAATAAAACGATTTTCCAGAGCAGCAAAACAGTGTAAATTCATAAAAACGCAAATTTTTGCTTAAAAAATTGACCATATATTAAAGAAATTTCATGAGAAACACTGAAGGGCTTTAATATACTTATTTCTAATTTACCACAAAAATCAATGTATGTTCCAGTGAGAACCTTACAGTCAACAAAGTAAGTGCCTATACAGACTGGAAGTTGTTCATTGCTGTCTTCAAACCACAAAAAGAATGAAAAAATGTTTTTTTTTTTCCTGCAATGGAATTCCCTTTTTTTTTTTATGCAGATAAGAATTTTAGGACTACTCCTGGATTTACGCAGAGCTACAGACTTTTCAAAATCGAAAACCGGGACATCAGCGGTGTGCGTATTTACAGTTCATAAATAATAAAATTACATATTATAGGTTTAAAGACCCCTCCAAAAAACAAAAACAGCTTCTCTTTAATTTTGCATCAATCTTGAGAATGACCCAAATGACAGAAAAAGCGGGATTTTGCGAATCAAAGGATGATTCTCACACATGAGAAGTGACTAAGAAATTGAAAAACAAATTTCATGGAAAATTAAATGTGAAAAATCAATACTGCGTTGCTCACTCTGCCATGAAAATTTTACGGGGACTCAAAAACTACAAAAAATTGTGGGCTTTCCAAGCTCTGGAAAGCGAACTAAAAATTCAGGACGTTTCTGGGATGACAGTGATAACTCTGCATGTGGCCAGAGAGGCATCCAAAATTTACGGAAGAAATACGATATTGAAAATATTCAAGAAACTCTCCATGTTTAATGAATGTTAGGAAACATGAAAATAAACTTTACACACTTCATTAAAAATATCATTTCACCGAGATTTTTGATTTCCATAGTATATCCGATGCTTTCCATAGTCGGTTTGACTTACATATGCAGTGAGATCCATATTCACTTACATGTTGCTCCTTTTCACTATTACCAAAGATTTTAAAAACGAGAAACGTGATCTCTCTCTCACACACAGAAAACGTCAAAAAATAAAAATATATAAGGCAGAGAAAAATAAAGTCGGGAAAATTTAATACACGCAAATGAAAAACGTGACATTTCTAATTGCTGCTACAGCAGTCATTTTCAGTGTGATTACGAACATTCACAGACTTTTTTCCAATCGAAACATCTTGAAAACACAAAAATAAACTTGACACAAATGTTTAATGACGTCATTTCAACGAGATTTTCAATTTCTATAACATACTGTTTTCCGCAGTAGACAGATAAAATCCCTGGTACTTGGAGACTTTTTCAATCTTTCTTCCCACCAAATGGTCTTACTCAGCATCAAACAAAATGGTGTGCACAGAACATTTACTGAAAATGCATGCAAAATAAATAAATAAATAAAAGAAAAATAAGAAAACCACAAGCCGGATTTTTTCCAGAAAATATTTTTGAAATCAGAGAGTCTGGATAAACCAGTACACTTGGGCCCTGCTTTACGCAAAAATACAAAAACTTCCCAAGCTGTGGAAAGGGAATTAAAATTTCAGGACATTTCTGGAACGCACGTAGCCAGCATACGTGAGACCGGCCGATGACAAAAAAAGCTGAACTTTTTAACTGGGTGGAAAATTGGGACACGCGAACGCGCTGTGAGCAAATTCAAATACAGCATATATACAATATTTAAGAGTACGCTAGCCATATGGAATTATTTTCTGTAAATTATGTAAGTAAATATTAAAGTGAAGCACATTATTATATTCACAATAGAAAAGTAGGGATTTAAGAACAAAATAAAATGAAATATTTAAAAAAATCAGATTTAAAACTTACATGTGAATCTTTACTAGCTAAATCCTGAGGTGAAAAGTATTTGTCTAGGAAAGTTTGTGAATTTAGTCAAGCAATTAGAAATTTGCAAGAATTAGAAACATATATCCACAGCTTAGTTTTTAGTCATTGAAGAAGTCAATAAAGTATTTCTCAATGTAACCTTATAAAATGGCTTGCAAAATTTTTTGCTTGCATTGTGAATATGGTGACATGAGAATCTCCATCAACGTCAAGCAAGTGGGGAGATTTTCTCTACCCAATTCTTGTTTTTAACCCTGTTTTTGAGCCTCTCATGACACATTCTTTCCACTTAGCTTTCAAACAAGCAAAACAAATTCCTTCTTAGAAAGAATGGAAAAAAAAACAACAAAAAAACGGAAAGCTGCGTCACGAACTTTTTAGAGGCTTCGGCCCGACGTAATACTGGCCCGAAGCCGTGCCTCCCCCCCCCCACACTTAGCTTTCAAACATGCAAAACACATTCTTCCTTAGAAAAAAAAAAAGGAAAGAAACGGAGTTGCGTCACGAACTTTGTTCAGCGGCTTCGGGCCGACGTTATCCTAGCCGGGCGCCGTGCTTTCTTTCCACTAAGTTTTCAAACAAGCAGAACACATTCCTCCTCCTTAGAAAAAAAAAAAAGGTTCGTCACGAACATGGTTCAGAGGCATCGGGCAGAAGCAATTCCGGGCAACAGCGAAAGCACGTCCGAACTAACGTAGTTCCGGATCACGGCAAAGAAGCACATCCGAACTAACGTAGTTCCGGATCACGGCAAAAGAAGCACATCCGAACTAACGTAATTCCGGATCACGGCAAAAGAAAACCGCCAGGCCTACATAATCCCGCGGCGTGGCGCCATTCTTCCTTTCCACTTAGCTTTCAAACAAGCAAAACAAATTCCTTCTCTTCGGGGGGGGGGGGTAGAACGAATTTAAGAAAAGAAAGCTGCGTCACGAACTTTATTTAGACGCTTCAGGTCGACGTAATCCCGGGCCACGGCAAAAGGAGCACGACGGGCATTTTTTTTTTTTTTTTTTTTTTTGTTCACACTTTGAAACAAGCAAAACAAATTCCACCACTTGAGAAAAAAAAGACAAAGGGCTGTGTTACGAACTTTGTTCAGAGGCTTTTACGTCGATTATTTACAAAATCAGTAAAACTTTCTTAATAACAGCGAAAATCTGAATATCCATAATTTTTTTTGTTAGTCACCCGTAATCCCGGGGGAAATCCGTAAGAATTACGGAGATTCCGTATTTTTTGGCATCCTCCGTAGGAAGAGGATTCACGAGAGCTTCGATTCTCGAACGATCTCAGAAAAGCGGGAACGCATTCGGGTACATTTGCAAATTACAAGAGAGAGTTTCTGGCGATGACGTCACGGATAGTTTGGCCCTGATAGAATGCAGAGTGGCGATTTCCCGCAAGACACGAAAGGGCTGCGGTAGTTTCCCTAACGCACGAAGTAGGCGGAGCTTCCACCCTTTGCGCTGCGATGCTCAAGTGACTGACAACCCACAGATTGTTGACAGCATTAAACGAATTGAGCTCCTGACTCCACCCTCCAACATTTTTCTTGACCCCCGCGTCTGCTCCAAAAACAACGCTTTCAGCTAGAAAGCGCTTAGTTCTTTTACTCCACAAAAAAGCGGAATTCCGCTTTTTTTATTTTTCTATAGAACGACGACACCCCCCCCCCTAAAAATCCTGAAAAATTTCTCTTCATTTTTGCAATGACCTCGAGAATGACCAAAATGATGCCGAAAAAAGCGGAATTCCGCGAATTCGCGGAAGAATCTCATGTAGGAGACAGAGAGGCATCCAAAACTTATTGAAAAATTACGGAAGAAATACAACGGAATTGAAAATATTCAAGAAACTTAATTTAAAACAAATTTATTTTTCTAATGCACTGTGCTTGTACACAGTCGAGTCACGTTATTATGACCACATCCTACTTTTGACGTCAACAGCGTGTGGCCAATGAAATAAGGCACGTGTTGAGAGCTGGCTTGGAGGGTATATAAGGTGCTGTAGGCAATCTGAAAACATATCACTCCCTGCTGTCGTGCATAAAAGGAGCGATTTATCAGATTTGTAAAAAGGGAGGATTATCGGCTTTCGGGCCAAGGGTGGCAGTATTTCTGAAACAGCACAGTTTGTGAACTGTTCGCGTGCTGCTGCTGTGGTTAAAGTGCATCGTGATTGGAGAAATGGCACCATTGTGAATAAGCAATGTGGAAACTGGGGAGCACCACGTGCCACTGATGTGAGAGGCGAATGTCGACTTCGAAGGCAAGAGCTATTCAACACGATACAGAGAAGCAACTTGCTGGCCAAATGAACCTGACGGCTACCGGAAGTGTGTCTAAAACGACAGTTCAGCAAACCCTGCTGTGCATTTCTGATGCAGACGGATGATCACTGCACTTATGCTAACAAAGGTGCATCGGCAGAAAAGGCCTACATTGCACAGCAATACCGGAATTCAACCTCCGCTGATTGGCGAAGGATTGCTTTCTCCGATTAGTCACGTTTTCTGCTTCATTGAAGGGATGGACGCTGGCACATAAAGCGAGAAACATCAGAGAACAAAAATCTTCAACCATTGCTGAAAGAAAACCAGCTGGTGAGGGCAGAATTATGGTCTGGAGAATATTTTCGTGGCATTCTCTGTGTCCACTCGTACCTGTGGAAGGCACTATGGACCGAATTCGTTATGAATCCATCCGTGCAGACCACGCACACCCATGCATGCTGATTGTCTTCCCTGGGGCAGATGGGATCTTCCAGAACGATAACGCAACATGTCACACAGCTAAAAATGTCCAAAGAGTGGTTGGAAGAGCATGGTGAAGACTTCAAAGTACTTCCCTGGCTCCCTAATTTCTGACTTAAACCTGATTGAGCATCTGTGGGACCACCTCTATCGTGCTGTTCGTTCTATGGATCCTCCACCATGCATCCTCCAACAGCTGTCAGATGCATTGCAGTCAGCATGGCTCGGCAAAGCTTCCAGCACCTCATTGAGCAACTCCCAGCCCGTCTAGCTGCTGTGCGCACCACACACAGCGGTTACTCTGGATATTACTTGGTGGTCACAATAATGCAACTAGACTGTGTATTCTCAAATGTAAACAAAGCAAAAAATTTAACTTTAAATTTGGCTAATCTGCATAGCAATTTGCTACAACTTTTGCTGACAAAACAGCTACAAGAGAAAAAAAATTCCAGCTTCAACACTGCATACAACAGAACAGTTTTAATCTAATTCACCACCTACAGTAATAGTTCAAAGTTGTTTTTATATACATTACCTTAAGTGAAAAATTTCAAAATCAGTACCTAATCTGTGCCATTTCAGTGACCTGTAAAATTGCTTCACAGTAGTACCTATTTTTCACATTTAGTTTCTTAAAATGCACATTTTCTCAGCTCTTGCTGTATGAACAATATGGCCAGCCTATCACACCCAAGAAACTTGTTTCTTTAGTAGCCACTAAAGCTTATGTTAATAACTAAAATAGTTTCCCAAAAAAGTGTACGAGTTCCAGAATGTGTGCTCCACATAAATAAAAAATTTTTTTTGTTAACTTTTTATTTATTTCAAACCACGGCGACGAAATTAGCACATGTTCGCGTTTTGGTGAGAAAAAGTTGGGCCACCCATATATATTATTAGGGTAGCCCAACTTTGTATAGGAATTTTTTTTTTCAATTATCATGTCTCACCCTTAAAATTGTTCTATTTCATGAAAAAGTAATTCCTGTAAAATTTTATTGCAGTCGAAAGATAAAAACAAGTGCCAACAGAGAGCCTATTACAACAAAAGCTTTCATTTCCCGCCACCGAGTCTTCTTCGTGCATTAGCTCCCTCCCGCGAAGGTCAATGGAACATTCTTGGCAAGATGACAAAAAAAAAGGCCTGTACTGCGCATTTTTATCTTGGTTGTATTTCGGAAATGCAAGTTGACAAGAGCTTCAACGTAACTGGTTTGTGATAGACTACGTCTTTAACACCATATGGTGATTGCAATGCGAAAAAAGTTTCAGAGTTTAATACATCGCTATATTTTGTATTTACTGAGGATAGTTACATTTTGATTCTACTTGCTAAGTTTTCTATGCTAAACAATGTTTTCAAAGCACACCCTACGGAAAGACACTTTGGTTTATTTGATTGGACATTACACGCCCCAGATTGTTGGAAGTAAGCTGTCATCCAACAGACAAGGGCTGCACGCAGTCTTGTTTGACCTGCGTAAGGTAAAATTAACTTTTCAAGAAAGTGCAACGCTGACAATCCAAGAAGTGCTAATTTTCAGGAATAAATCACGTATTCCAACATGACAAGAATACATTCAAAAACTAGAAACTGTTTACGAAAATTGGAGATCATTGCAAAAAAAAAAACAAATCAACTAGTCAAATTCTAAAACAAAAAGATTTATTTGTGTCAAAGTTGGATGATCTGTTCGATATTGCCCATGAAAATGCCTTAGAAATGATACCTATTGAAGAAAATATTTTTTTTTAATAAATCAAAGGCAAAAATGGCGGCCCGGTTTTATGTGTGCTATTGAAGTAAAATTGGCTGAACGGGGAAAAAAGAACACAAGACTATCCAAAGAAATTCAAAGGTCACAGCATAGGCAAGGCTGAAACAGCAAGAGAATTTAAAAAATTAAAGGACTTGAATATTTTGGGCCACCCTAGATGCAATGTCCACTTATAATTCAGGCAAGAAAGGATCCCACACCCGAAGTAATATTTTATCCTTTATTACTGGAAAAAAAGTAAAATTGAAAATGAGTTTTCTATCAAATCCGTTATTTCATATGAAGATGGATTTAGATTGAAGTCTACAGATTGTAATCAAAAGATAATAATATGGATAAATAAAAATAGTGGTTCAATTATTTTTTATTTTGAAGCAAACATATTTCCTCACTTAGTACTTTAAAAACACACGCACAATTTTCATTTTTAAGATTTATAAGTTTTGGGACCCCCCCCTCCCCCTAATTTTTTTTTTTTGGCTGTGGCACTGTTATCCCTACAAGTTAATCTGAAGCTGTTGCACTAGAAGCTTTAAAACTTTTTTTTTTTTTTGGCATCTTACCAAGAATGTTTCGTTGAGCTAACAGTGAGATAGTTTAAGGGAGAAGAGCTTAAGTGGCGAGAAAACGAAAGCTGTCCCTATAAACACCTGCCTGTCGGCACGTGTTATTATCGTACTATTGCAATAAAATCTTGCAGATATTTTTTCCCTGAAATAGAACAATTTTAAGAGGGTGAGACTTAAAAGTTAAAGGAATTGGAATATTTTGGGCCACCCTAATATATATATATATATATACGGTATGTAAGGTCAGGTGATGCGCAACATCACATACTCTCCTTGACAAATGTCAACCCCGCCTTCTCGTGGTGCATCCTGTTCCCACTAAAGGGGCTCTGATGACCGCCAATAGCGGTATAACTATACCATCGGGATTAGAGGAATGCTATCCCACACTCACCAAACCCGCTTGGACAGTGTAGTGAGTCATGGCCAAACCCCTCCAAAATGACTCCACAACTTAAATCTTGGCAATCAGTCTCCGGCAGCTGGAATGTACCTGGCCAAGGCAGCGGCCAGTGCGACATGAAGGCAGAGGGTGCTAAGAATCCCCGGAGGACCGGACTAGGCTGCCATCTGATGCTGACCTTGGCTACGTATAATGGACGCTCCCTATCTTCTGATTCAAGGCTTCTTGAATTGGAAGAGGAACTACAAAGGATCAAGTGGGACATCGTCGGGCTAAGTGAGGTAAGGAGATCGCATTGAACTGAAAAGTGGACTTCTCTTCTACTATTGTGGAACAGATACTGGCAGAACTGGTGGTGTTGGATTTATAATAAACAAGAAACTGAAGGATTAAGTTGTAGAAGTTGAAAGTTCCTCTGACAGAGCTGCAAGACACGTTATCCAACTCTCTAGAAGATACCAGGCTCAGATTATTGAAACTTATGCACCCACTACAAGTCATCCTGAAGAAAGAATTCAAGAATTTTATGAGGAAAATCGTCATCTAAATAAAAAAGGCAAGAAGCACTTGAAAATAATTATGGGAGATTCAATGCAATAATAGGGCAACAGCAGCAGAATGAAACTTCAGTAGGTAAATTCGGTCACAGCAACAGAAACCAGCGTGGAAATACTCTCTTAGAGTTTGCAGAGGCAGAAGGCTTTTTCATCATGAACTCCTTTTTCAAGAAAAAGCCACACAGGAAATGGACATGGAGACATCCAAATGGGACAAGTGAAATTGATTTTATTAGGTGTAACAAAAAATTCGTCATTGAAAACTGCAGTGTGCTAAAGAAGTTCAACACAGGTAGTGACCATAGATTGGTGAGATGTAACATGCACCTCAACACTAAACTCGAACGTGGCAAGCTCATAAAGACAAACAAAATGTATTGACATAACCAAAGAACAGATTCTCAGCTTTAGAAGGCCTAACATCTCTGAAGTTAACAGAAAAGTACCCAAAGTTCTTATGGAAACAGCAACAAAATTAGCTGGGTCTAAGAACAAGTTGCATGTAAACAAATTATCAGCAAAAAACCAAAATGTTGATGCAAAAAAGATGCGACTTCCAATGTGGAATATATAGAGCTACGCAAGACAGTACGAAAAAGTATCACTGAAGACTTAAGGAAATTCAATTGTGAACTAGTGAGGAAAGCAATTGAAAACAACCAAAGCCTAAAGATAGCAAAGGGACAACTCAGTAAGGGAAGAAAACAGATTATGGCACTGAGAAAAGAAGATGGTTCTGTAACAAGAAATAGAGGCAGAAATTTTGACTAGAGTGAAAGATTTCTACTCCAAATTATATGAAAGGGATGATACATGTACTCCACTCCAGACATCATGAAAGGTACCAGAGTTCTTCCAGTCCTCCCAGCAAATGCAATCAAGAACATGAAGCGGGGAAAAGCTCCAGGAGAAGATGGAATTACTGTAGACATACAAGAAGTAAATGGAGAAATTGAAACAGTACTCTGCCAAGTTTTCACTCGATGCCTTAATGAAGGGAAGATTCCTGAGGATTGGAACAATGCTACAATGATCCTGCTGCATAAAAAAGGTGACATTGAGGATCTCAGGAACTACAGACCTATCAGCCTCCTATCAGTGGTTTATAAAATCTTCACTAAGGTTCTTTCACACTGCTTGAAGGTAACACTGGACATGGCTCAACCGAGAGAACAAGCTGGATTCAGGAGTGGCTACAGCACTGTAGATCATATCCACGTACTGAGAGAACTAATTGCAAGAGTGAGGGAATACAGTAGCGAACAAAAGTATTTGGCGAAGCACTTTATCGACTATGTTTTTTCTGCTGGACCAAATCGGGTCATTTTGGGATATGATATGTGTTGATTCGTGGATTACAATGCCGCATAGTTTGCATTTCGCTCAAACCAAATTTGTCGTTTGAAATGGGCCATATTCAAGAGTCGCCAATTATTACCCATTTGTTTGCTGCATGGATTAAAAAAATTCTTGTGATTTTTGTGATGTGTAGTGTGATAATAAGTCAATCTTATAGGTTTTCAGAAATGTGTAAAAAGACGGAAATAACTGTTGGAGCTCGCCAGGCGGCCGTGAACATGATGGAAACCGGAATGCGCACCACTGACATTGCGACCCTGAAGATCCGACACCAGTCCATTTCGGCTATCCTGCAAAGTTTTAAGAAGACTGGGACCGTCAAGAACAGTCCGCGATGTGGTAGGCCTCGTTCCACTACGTTGCGTCAGGATAGACGCATCCTCCGTCGATCTCGTGCTGATTCCACCTGGACTGCTGTGGACATTGCCACCGAATTCCCCGACAGCGACGACCTGAACGTTAGCCGAATGACCATTTCCCGTCGTCTCATTGCTGGTGGATTGAATGGAAGACGCCCCGCCAAGAAACCACTCATTGGAATCAAGAATCGACGAGCCAGAGTCGCTTTTGCGCGCCGTGATCGACACTGGACTGCAGCAGACTGGAGTAAGGTGCGTTTCACCGACGAGAGCAAGTTCAACTTGTTCGGAAGTGATGGCATCCGATACGTACGACGTCCGTGTGGCCAGAGATTCAACCCCCCAGTTCATTCAGCCGACTGTCAAGCACGGAGGAGGATCGGTGCCTTCTCTCGCAATGGAATGGGCCCCATCATCAAGATTGACAGAATGACCGGCCAGGGCCACACGAACATGCTCATCAACGATGTCTTCCCATGGGCAAACCAGAACATGCCACCCGAAAGGATCATGCAGCAAGACGACCCGAAGCACACCTCCAGAGTAGCGAAGGCAGCTTTCCAGCAGCAACAGGTCACACTTCTAGTCTGCCCAAGCCAATCCCCAGACCTCAATCCCATCGAGCACGTATGGGTAGAGCTGGATAGCCTATGTGCGAAGAAAACCAGCCGCAATAGTGCCCAGAAGTTCGACCAGCAGCCTGCAGAATGGGCGCGAATTCCGCAGGTCACCATCGAGAAGCTAGTGGACTCGATGCTGGCCCGTTGTGCAGCTGTTAAGTCTCATGGTTATCCCACTAAGTATTATAGTTTTGTCGTTTTCTCGTACTTGTTTACTGTTATCGTTGCATTAAATGAATATGATACACACCTACTTTGTTGGTTAATTTGTATGATCTTTGTGATTAAGATCGGTACCTGAACTGTGTTAAGGTTTTCGATTCATCTGCATATGGGTCATGTTTACAACTGAATAACACGTATTATATCCCAAAATGACCCGATTTGGTCCAGCAGAAAAAATATTATGGTCGAAAAAGTGTTTCGCCAAATACTTTTGTTCGATACTGTATGTACTTCCACTGTGCATGGCCTTTATTGATTATGAAAAGGCCTTTGATTCGGTGAAACCATCAGTAGTGACAATGGCATTGAAATCCTGCGGTATTGAAGATGCATACATTAATATTATTAATAACATCTATGAAAATGCAAGTGCAAACATTCGGCTGTTTGAAAATACAACACACATAAAAATTGGAAAGGGAGTAGGACAAGGTGACACCACATCTCCCAAGCTCTTTAATGCCAATTGGAAAATGTCTTTCAATCATTGAACTGGGAAAACAAAGGGATAAAGATTCATGGAGATTATCTAACTCATCTTCGTTTTGCTGATGACATAGTCATGTTTGCAACTACCTCATCAGAGCTACAGAGTATGATCCAGGAACTTGCTGACAAGAGTAAAGAAGTGGGATTAAAAATGAACTTTCAGTAGACAAAAGTGATGTACAATGCTTTTACAAGAAATGAAGATTTATCGATTGATGGAGAAAAGCTGGAGATAACAGACATGTACGTTTATCTTAGACAGCAGATATCAAGTGAAGGTCACATTGATGAAGAAATTAATCGGCGTATAAAACTTGCCTGGAGAGCTTTTGGAAGAAACAGCATAATTTTCAAGAGCAATATGCCATTATGTCTTAAAAGAAAAGTGTTTGATCAATGCATCCTTCCAGTGCTTACGTATGGTGCAGAGATCTGGACCTTAACTAAAAGAGACATACAAAGGCTGCAGACAACTCAAAGTAGCATGGAGAGGTGCATGCTTGGTGTAACCCGGAGAGATAAGAAGAGGAACTTGTGGTTCTAAAAAATGACAAGAGTGGAAAACATCATGATCAGAGTTAAATCACTGAAATGGCAATGGCTGGATATACTGCCAGAAGGACAAACCATCGATGGACAGCTGACATTTTAAATTAGATTCCAAGGGACAGGAAAAGACCTAGAAAAAGACCACATGGGAGATGAGGGGATGAAATTCGAAAGTATGCAGAAGTAACATGGAGGAGACTGGCACAAGACAGACCGTCGTGGAAGAGGTTTGGAGAGACCTTCGTCCAGCAGGGGGTTGATAATGGCTGACGATGAGATATATATATATATATATATATATATATACACACTGAAGAGCAATTGAATTAGAGATACCCGTCTAGTAACGTGTAGCACCACCTCTTGCCCAGATGAAGGCGGGGATTCGTCTCGGCATGGACTCAAACAAGACACCGGAAGCGTTGGGAAGCCATACGGATCTACAACACCTGAACAAGCTCCCACAGTTCATGAAGATTTGATGGAGGTGGGTCAGAGCCTGGAGCATCTCTCTCGATGCCACCCCAGGTGTGCTCGATGGGATTGAGGTCAGGTGACCTAGCTGGCCAAGGAAGCGAGGTCACTTCGGAGTGTTCATCCAACCATTCGGGAGTGATGGCACGGTGCATTGTCTTGTTGTAGGATGAGGTCCCCAGTGGAATGTTGAAGACCCACAAACGTGAGCAAATGGTCGTCCAGGATATCCCGGTAACGTTGACCTGTGAGGGACGATGTCACGTACCAGGGGTCCCATTTCAGTCCATGTAAACAGTCCCCAGTCGAGAATGCCACCTCCACCAGCTTGAAGAGTATCCTGCTGGCAAGAAGGATCCATCGCTTCATGTGGTTTGCGCCATACCCGTATCCTGCCATCCGCATGTACCAACATGAATCTCGACTCATCAGTCCAGGCAACATTTTCCCACATGTCTAGGGTCCAGTGACGATGTTCCTGCACCCATGCTAATCTTTGCACCCGGTGATATGCAGTCAGCAGTGGTACCCTCGTGGAATGATGGCCTCTGTACCCCATAGCGAGGAGATGGTTCTGGATGGTATGGCTGCTTACACGTTTTTGTGCACCAGCATTAAATTGCCGAGTGATATCTTGCACTGTGGCCCGTCTATCCGCTGTTACAGTTTGAGCTAGCCGACGACTCCGCTCATCCACACACTGTTGGCCCTTGCAGGGACGGTTTTACCGGATTCGATGTACTCGCGGTGCACCCGTGACACAGTGCCCTCGTGAAAATCCCAGTGCCTGCAAGACTTCTATGATGGAGTGACCCAGTCGTCGGGCCCAGACAATTTGTCCAAGATCAAATGTGCTCAAGACTCTTCGTCTGACCCATACTGCATCCGACTCTTACCGATTCCCGTCGCATCACTCTGTGGCGGATTTTCCAATAGGCCCACTAGGCCAGGGCGGCAAGTTTAGTGGTAGTGAAAATAATGTAAAATTTAAATGAAAATGGAACTAACAGTCAGGAAGCTGATGCACATTAGGCTGTTTCCTAATTCTGGTAATCTCCTGTGCGAGCGCGTGTGTGTGTGTGTGTGTGGGGGGGGGGGGGTATTAACTTTGTTCTTCCGACGTCCACCTCCAATAAAAGTTCTGACCTAGAGAAAGAGATTTGAGCCGTGACGTGCTGCCTTGGGGACGTTACCCAAAGGGATTACATCTCCCCTTAGAATGAACACAATGTAGGGGTGCAGCATGCAGGGACTGAATTGTAGCATCTCGTAAGTTATTTTGTTTCTTACCCCCCTTCCGTTAAGCTCATACTTGAAAACTGTGCTTTTCCATGCACGTGGTTCATGACTCCTCAGAAGTTCCAAGAAAAGTTAAGGGCAGGAGAGGGTGGGTGGGTGGTGTAAAACATAGTTGGGTTTTGCCCTCAAACCAATGAGTCAGCAGTGGCACCCCAAATCTTTGGAGTTCGGAGGATGCTTTTCTTTTCAGTGATCTATCTAAACCTTACTGTTGAAGCTTTAAGTACTGTGTTTTTACTGTTGTAGAAAAAGATAGCTTTCTTTTCTCGAATAAAATCTGACAATGAGTGATGGAAGGAAGAGACCGAGTGGAGCTCATTACAAAAAAAATAGGTACTGCAAAAAAGTTAAAAATTGCTGAAGAACTACGACAATGTAGTAAAAAAATTGTTAAACATTTCATTGTTAAACGCGTTGGATTAACTACATCAATCGAAGAAACCTCTGCAGTTGTCGATTCCTTAATTGCTACGGAAAAAGTATGTGAAGATGAAACTGATCGAAGTGCATGTTCAAATTTAGATCATACAGAGAAGCCTGATTGATGCTTACATTGCTTGCGGCAGCGTAAGTGACGATCCTGCAGAATGGTAGACAAATGATGATACCACTGATTTCTTACTTTCTCAAGCCATAAAAAACAAACAAAGATGCTGACTTTTCAAGTTCTAAAAGGATTTATAATGACAAGTGCGTTATTTTACAAGTAACTTATTTAAACACAAATTAATGAACGGGGAAGTAGTTGAAAGAACCTACCTAGCTTATTCATCAAAAAAGGGAGTTGTGTTTTACGCTCCATGTAGTCTTTTTGGAGAAACTACTAATTTAGCAATAAGTGGATATACAGACTGGAAAAATGCCAAATGCTTGTTTTTTGCAACATGAAAATTCCAAAGAGCATAACGCGTGTGTGATGCAGATGTTAGGTAGAAGTAATTCATTGGGTAGAGTTGATTCTCAGCTTAAAAAAGAAATACAGAAGAGCATAATTTATTGGAGAGATTTATTTGCAGTGATTAAGAAACTTGGAAGCCGCGGTTTGCCTTTCAGAGGTAGATAAACGATTTGGTTCGGTTCCTAACGGAACTACATGATGGCACTTGAACTAATAGCAGAGTTACACGTTATGGCTCCATAGGTTCAGGAAAAACATTGTATCTATCATCAGTGATCTGTAACAAGGTCATTCATTTAATGGCAAAACATATCATCACTGTAACTGTAGGTGAAGTAAAAAATGAATTTTTTTCTATAAGTGTAGATTCAACCACAGATATTTCCCACTGTGATCAGTTACCGATCGCTTTACGATACGCGGCAGAAAAAGGGAGTTCCTGTTGAACGTTTTCTGTGTTTTTAAAAAAAATGCTGGCCACAAAGCAGAAGAAATGGAAAATGCTGTTATTGAAACACTGAACTTGCATGCTTTTTGACTTGAAAAACTGTAGAGGGCAAGCGTACGATAACACAAACATGTCTGGGGCACATAACAGCTTGCAAGCAAGAATAAAAAAAATAAACACACATACATATCACACTAAGCTGTTCTCTGAGATTCAGAAGTTAGCTCCAAAAAGAAATACAAACTTCCAGATATTTTTACTTATTGTTGTCGTATCAAACTTCTGCATTTACAGCGATCTTGACATACAACTCGTGCTTCACTAATATCCATTACATGCCGTACATAAGATCTTTTATACTTCATACTCATATTTTTCTCATGCACACTTCTGAATCTGATCCACCCATGTCTTCCTTGGCCTTCCTCTGCCTTTCTTTCCTGCCACTTGGGCTGAAAAGATTTTCTTAGTAAGCATTTTATCACTGATTCTTTCAACCTGGCCAAACCCGAAGCACATTGGTCTCCACCTTGCTAACATTTTGCTTCACATCACACAACTGCAATACATCTTCATTTCTCACACACTCATATCGTGTCTTGCCACAAACCCCACGTAAGAAACGTATTTCTCCAGCACACAAACGACTCCTATGTTTCTTCTGCAGTACCCAGGTTTCACTGCCATACATCAGAGTAGGAACAATTACACTTTCATACACAGCCAGGCGGGACTCTCTTGAGAATCCATCATTCCTGTGAAAACCTCCCAGAGCAGCTATGACTTTCAAAGAAGAATTTACTTTCCTACTGATTTCACCATCCAACTTGTTCTCTCTGTCAAACATGCTTCCTAAATACACAAACTCATTCACCTGGTCAATCACAGTGCCATTTATACTTACATTACATTCAGTGCTACCCGTTCCTCTCTCAAACACTATAACTTTGGTTTTCCCCTTATTTATACTTAGTTTGAATTTCATGCAAACCTCGTGCATCCGAGTCAACATACCCTGCAACTCACTTTTGCTCTCTGCCAACAGGACAGTGTCATCAGCATACAGCAATCTGCACACACGGATATCACCAAGACATAAACCACTATTACCTATTTTGGCTTCACGCATGCATGCATCCATAAATATATTAAACAGCCATGGTGACATTACACAACCTTGTCTAACTACTGCACCAATGGAAAACCAATTTGATAAAACACCATTCACTCTTACACAAGCTCTACTACCAGCATACATGGCTTTTACACTATTAAGTAGATTCCCAGTAACACCATATTCATTCAATACCTTCCACAAAAGTATCCTATTCACTCCGTCATAAGCTTTCTCTAAATCCATGAAGGCAGTAAAAACTTTCTTCCCAACAGCCAGATACTTTTCAATCATCGTGCGCAATGCAAAAATCTGGTTAGTGCAGCCTTTACCAGGCATAAAACCACTCTGAACATCCCACACTTTCAATGATGTAAGACCCCGTACTTTTTCAATAACAACCTTACCAAACACTTTTCCTGGCACACTCAGTAGGCTAATACCATGATAGTTCTGATCACCTTTTCCCTTATACAAGGGAACAATGATAGCATTCTTCCAATCCCGAGGGACCATTCCTAACTCCCAGCACAACTGGCAAAATTCAGTTAACCAGTCAATTATAGAGCCACCACCATATTTCAAAATCTCTGCAGTTATGTCATCAACTCCTGGAGGTTTACCATTCTGGAGAGATTTTAGAGCTTTACACACTTCTTGAGATCCCTCCTGTTGCTTTCATCCCTCATTGTGACATCATCTGCATCAGAATCATCTTTGCTTTCCTGATCTAATAACTCACAGAAGTATTCACCCCATCTGTCACTTAACTCTTTGGGCTCCCATATCATTTCCCCAATCTCATTCTTCACACAACTTACAACTTTGTTTCCCCTATTTTTTCTGAGTCTCATGTACTTACAGAAAGACTTCCTATCTCTCCAAACCCCCAGTTCATGCCTTTCCACTTTCTCCTTCCTATCTTTTGCCTTACTGTGGCGAACCAGCTTAGCAGCTTCACGCTTCTTACGGCGATATTCATTCACAGAGACTCTACCTTGCAACATCCCCAAATAGGCTTCCTTCTTTCTCTTAATGCCTCTTCAATCTCATTATTCCACCAAGCATCACCTCTATTGTTACCCACTATTGTGGTGCCACAGACTTCTTTAGCAGCAGTGACAACACAGTTCTTAAAACATTCCCACTTCTTTTCTACATCCCTCTCACCAGACTTCAGATCCTTCAGTCATTCTCTGAGTAAGTCAGAATACTGCTGATGATCTTCAAGGAGCCTATCAACCTTTATTCTTTCTATCCTGGGTCTCTTCCTATTCCTTTTCCTCCAACCAACATTAAGTTTCACTCATGACACTACCAAGTAATGATCAGAACCAATATCAGCACCTCTCATCACACGGGTGTCAACAACTAAGTGTTTCAAACACTGATCATAGACAACAAAATCTATTGCGCTCTTTTGACCAAGAGTACGATTTTCCCAAGTATATGTGTGGATATACTTGTAGTTGAAAAATGTATTAGATACACACACACACCATTTTCAATGCAGAGTTCAATTAATCTTTCACTATCATCATTCACACAAGGATCATTAAACTTACCCAGAACATTGTCAGAAATTGCATTCTGCACACCTACTCTAGCATTGAAATCCCCGGCTATTATAACTTTTCCTTTAGCACCAAACTGGCTCAAAACAGCTTTTAGTTCATTTCAGAAATCTTCTTTCTTATCAGAAGGCTCCGAGTCACAAGGAGCATACACTACAACAATTACTATTCTCTGAAGTTTCACTTTCGAACGAATCCAGAGAATTCTCTCACTTACGCAACTATAGTGAATCAAGTTGTTCTTCATCTTTTCACTTAAAATCACACCTACACCAGCCTGTCCTCTCATATTATCCAATACTCCAGACCACACACATACTGTGTCATTCACTTGCCAAGTATATACCATGTTCAGCCCATTAAATAAACTTGGTGGGTGTATGCGCTGCAGAAAGCTGTCAAGAAGCTAGCTTTTTTTTTTATATAACTTTTTTTCTGCTTCCACACTTCGTTGGGTACTGCTGATACAAGCCATTAATCAGACGGTAAAACATAAAAAAAAAACTTTCTGCTACTCGCTGGGCCTCTCGTTATGACGCATTCCTTGCTTTGCGCAAGAAGTGGATTGAAGTATTAGACATGTTATCGGCAATAGAAGCCAATAATACAGAGAAACCAACAACCAGAAGTGAAGCAGCAGGGCTGCGACAAAATCTAGTCTCTAGAGTCTGCTTTCATGGTCATACTATGGAACGCTATTCTCAAACGATTTAACACAAGTATAAAAATACAGAGTCAAACAATCGACCTTGCGGCAGTTAACCAACTTTATAATTCACTTTCAGTATTTATCCACTCGCTGAGGGACATGTTCCGTGTGTTTGTAGAAAAAGCGTTGGAACTTTCCGATTGAACTGAATACAAACACAATCTGCGAAGGAAAAAAAAAAAAAAATCTCTAAGACACGACGAAAGTAGACATGAGAAAATGAATTTATCAGGAAGACAGGTTTCGTATCCTAACATACTTAGTCATAAGATAGTTTGAGGATCAAAATGGAACGCAGAAGCAAATCTTACAATGTTTTATCGGAGAGATTTGATTTTCTTTTCAATTTAATGCAAATTCCTGTGGAACAGAAAACTTAGTGGCTGTATACAAAGACTATTTAGAAGATAATTTATTAAACGAATGTCTCCATATTAAAAATTATTTCCTATCACTCGGAGAACAAAAAGTGTCAGCTTTGAGAATGTGTAATTTGTTAAGAGAGAAAGGAATTTATTCGATTTTTCCAAATATCGACGTGGCTCTTAGAATATTTCTTTGCATTCCCGTAACAAATTGCTCAGCTGAGCGATCATTTTCTGTTTTAAAAAGAATAAAGAACTCCTTATGATCGAGGATGGAAGAGCATACGCTTAATGCTTTTTCAGTCATGACAATAGAGAGCTAGTTACTGACTATATTGGACTTTAGTGAGCTCACCGAAGCATTTGCAACAGAAAAATCAAGACTAAAACTGTTGTAAGGTATGTTTCCTTTCTTTTTCAGAACTCCTTTAAAACTTGGCAATTTGCAAAATTACGATGCGGTTAAAATTTCAAATAATGTAGTGTAGCATTTGTTCGAGAATTATAAAACTTGTCTTGATTTCAAATGAATTAAAAGAAAAATGAGGAAAAGAATGGTATGTATTAAAACTAGAAACAAAATCATAGTGTTTAAGAGATAAAGTGTCAATTAGTTTTCTAGTTTCAACAATCGGTGTCCGTGTGAAAACTGTTGCAAACAAACATCCGGATTTGCGCTTTCACCAGGTGCGGTTGAAGAGGAGGAGGTGAAGAGGGCGCGGCACAATACACAGGGGCATCCAAGTTCGAGTATATTCCCTATTTAATTAGCTCATAAGTACATACCTGCCAGGTTTAATGGTTTACCCGTAAAATTTACGGAAATGTAACTTGTTTTATGGGCAAAATGTTAATTTTACGAATTTGGCAATTATTCGAGGTTTTTTTTTTCTTTTTCTGATGATCTTGCACCCACTATTAAAACTTTTTAATTTTTAACTTAATCCATTCAAAGTAAAGTGCTGATGCAAGTTACGAATAAGTTTTCAGTTACATGTGTTTATTTGGGAACATTTTTGCTGCAGTTTTCCCACGTTTTAGGTTATAGTTTTGCCTTTTTTCAAACGCTAGAACACCAACCAGCTGGGTTTATTTAACCTTGGGCTTGGTTTTCTTCCTACCTCGAGAGTGTGCTGTTCCCTCCCCCCTTCAGATAATGCATTGTTCGTCTCCCGGGTCGCAACTTCTCAGCAATCCAGCGTGGGGTGTGTGTGTCTTGCATTGGAGCAGGTGTCTTTATTACTCCCAGTTCGAAATGCTATCTCAGAACGTAGTTATCGTAGAAATAAAAATGCAAATGGATTTTAAATCTGCGAAATTTTTAAGCCCAGATCGATACCCAACATGACGAAATTAAGCAAAAACTGCCAGTTTTGTGAAATTAAAAATGCAACTTCTCTGGCAATAAATGTGACCTAACGAAAGAATGCTACAGCATCATAAGAGGAAGTAAAAAAAAAAAGTAAGTCTAATGTTCATTCGAGCCAGTGCAGCTCCAGCAATGATTTATTTTGCTGGACTGTTAGTCAGTAAGTTTTCGACGCTTTTCAACCGTGCTTTGTTAATTTTTTTTTTATGGGCTTCTAAATTTCCTTTTGGTTGTGGTGGAATAGATCCATAAGAGTTACATATAAATGTAGACATCAGATTCTTTATTTTAAAGATGAGAAGGGGCGACAAAGCCTTAAACCCGTCTCTGGCATCACTCCTTATATTGTCCGATCACTGCATAAGTCATGTTTCCGTTTACAGGGCCGCCCACAGCGCCACATTAACCAAACGCCAGCAGTCTCTAATTCAATTGCTCTTCTCTGTGTGTGTGTATATATATATATATGTAAGGTCAGGTGATGCGTAACATCACAGCCTCTCCTTGACAAATGTCAACTTCGCCTTGTCGTGGTACATCCTGTTCCCACTAAAGGGGCTCTGACGACCGCCAATAGCGGTATAACTATACCATCGGGATTAGAGGAAATGCTATCCCACACTCACCAACCCGCTTGGCCAGCGTGGTGAGTTATGGCCAACCCCCCCCCCCAAATGACTCCACAACTTAAATCTTGGCCCTCAGTCTCCAGCAGCTGGAATGTACCTGGCCAAGGCAGCGGCCAGTGCGACATGAAGGCAGAGGGTGCTAAGAATCCCCGGAGGACCGGACTAGGCTGCCATCTGATGCTGACCTTGGCTACGTATAACGGACGCTCCCTATCTTCTGATTCAAGGCTTCTTGAATTGGAAGAGGAACTACAAAGGATCAAGTGGGACATCGTCGGGCTAAGTGAGGTAAGGAGAAGATCTCATTGAACTGAAAAGTGGACATCTCTTCTACTATCGTGGGACAGATACTAGCAGAACTAGTGGTGTTGGATTTATAATAAACAAGAAACTGAAGGATAAAGTTGTAGAAGTTGAAAGTTCCTCTGACAGAGCTGCACGACTCGTTATCCAACTCTCGAGAAGATACCAGGCTCAGATCATTCAAACTTATGCACCCACCACAAGTCATGCTGAAGAAGAAATTGAAGAATTTTATGAGGAAATTCGTCATCTAAATAATAAAGGTAAGCAGCACTTGAAGATAATTATGGGAGATTTCAATGCAAAAATAGGGCAACGGCAACAGAATGAAACTTCAGTAGGTAAATTCGGTCACGGCAACAGAAACCAGCGTGGAAATACTCTCGTAGAGTTTGCAGAGGCAGAAGGGTTTTTCATCTTGAACTCCTTTTTCAAGAAAAAGCCACACAGGAAATGGACATGGAGACATCCAAATGGGACGACAAGTGAAATTGATTTTATTATGTGTAACAAAAAATTCGTCATAGAAGACTGCAGTGTGCTAAACAAGTTCAACACAGGCAGTGACCATAGATTGGTGAGATGTAAGATGCACCTCAACACTAAACTCGAACGTAGCAAGCTCATAAGACAAACAAAATGTATTGACATAACCAACCTTAAAAAACACCATAATACCTTCAAATTGGAACTGAAGAACAGATTCTTTGCTTTAGAAGGCCTAACATCGGAAGAAGTGGATATTTCTGAAGTTAACAGAAAAGTAACCAAAGCTCTTATGGAAACAGCAACAAAATTAGCTGGGTCTAAGAACAAATTGCATGTGAACAAATTATCAGGAAAAACCAAAATGTTTATATTTTATTTTTTTATTTTGATTGGAGGTTTAACGACCACCGTGAACAACTCAGTGGGCTATAAGCAGTCACCCGTCCCTAATTTAGGGTCACTGGTTCCAGGGAAGGGAGAGAGCCAGTGCCGTAAGACAAACATAACATCCATGCCTCACCGGGATTCGAACCCGGACCCCTTACGGACGAATGATCAGAGGCCAACGCCTTAGACCACTGCGCCACCGGGGCGGCAACCAAAATGTTGATGCAAAAAAGAAGAGTGATGAGGACAACTAAAGAAGATGTGACTTCCAAAGTGGAATATATAAGAGCTATGCAAGACAGTACGAAAAAGTATCACTGAAGACGTAAGGAAATTCAACTGTGAACTAGTAAGGAAAGCAATTGAAAACAACCAAAGCCTAAAGATAGCAAAGGGACATCTCAGTAAGGGAAAAAAACAGATTATGGCACTGAGAAAAGAAGATGGTTCTGTAACAAGAAATAGAGGCGAAATTTTGACAAGAGTGAAAGATTTCTACTCCAAATTATATGAAAGGGATGATACATGTACTCCAGACATCATGAAAGGTACCAGTACCAGAGTTCTTCCAGTCCTTCCAGCAGAAGTTGCACATGCAATCAAGAACATGAAGCGAGGAAAAGCTCCAGGAGAAGATGGAATTACTGTAGACATCATACAAGAAGCAAGTGGAGAAATCAAAACAGTACTCGCCCAAATTTTCACTCGATGCCTTAATGAAAGGAGAATTCCTGAGGATTGGAACAACGCTACAATGATCTTGCTACATAAAAAAGGTAACATTGAGGATATCAGGAACTACAGACCTATCAGCCTCCTATCAGTGGTTTATAAAATCTTCACTAAAGTTCTTTCACACCGCTTGAAGGTGACACTGGACATGGCTCAACCGAGAGAACAAGCTGGATTCAGGAGTGGCTACAGCACAATAGATCATATCCACGTACTGAGAGAACTAATTGAAAGAGCGAGGGAATATGAACTTCCATTGTGCATGGCTTTTATCGATTATGAAAAAGCCTTTGATTCGGTGAAACCATCAGCAGTTGCAATGGCTCTGAAATCCTGTGGTATTGAAGATGCAAACATTAATATTATTAATAACATCTATGAAAATGAAAAGATTTGGCTGTTTGAAAATACAACACACATAAAAATTGGAAAGAGAGTGAGACAAGGTGACACCATATCTCCGAAGCTCTTTAATGCCACATTGGAAAATGTCTTTCAATCACTGAACTGGGAAAACAAAGGGATAAAGATTAATGGAGATTATCTAACCCACCATCGTTTTGCTGTTGACAGTCATTTTTGCAACTACCCCATCAGAGCTACAGAGCATGATCCAGGAACTTGCCGACAAGAGTAAAAAAGTGGGATTAAAAATGAACTTTCAGAAGACAAAAGTGATGTACAATGCTTTTACAAGAAATGAAGATTTATCGATTGATGGAGAAAAGCTGGAGATAACAGACATGTACGTTTATCTTGGACAGCAGATATCAAGTGAGGGTCACATTGGTGAAGAAATTAATCGGCGTACAAAAGTTGCCTGGAGAGTTTTTGGAAGAAACAGCATAATTTTCAAGAGCAATATGCCATTATGTCTTAAAAGAAAAGTGTTTGATCAATGCATCCTTCCAGTGCTTACGTATGGTGCAGAGACGTGGACCTTTGCTAAAAGAGACATACAAAGGCTGCAGACAACTCAAACAAGCATGGAGAGGTGCATGCTTGGTGTAACCAGGAGAGATAAGAAGAGGAACACGTGGATCCGAAAAATGACAAGAGTGGAGGACATCATGATCAGAGTTAAATCCCTGAAATGGCAATGGGCTGGACATACTGCCAGAAGAACAGACCATCGATGGACAGCCGAAATTTTAGATTGGATTCGAAGGGACAGGAAAAGACACAGAAGAAGACCACATGGAAGATGGGTGGATGAAATTCGAAAGTATGCGGGAGTGACATGGAAGAGACTGGCACAAGACAGACCGTTGTGGAGGAAACTTGGGGAGACCTTCGTCCAGCAGTGGATAATGGTTGACAATGATCATGATGATATATATACATACATACACACACCCACATACATACAGGGATGTAAGGTCAGGTGATGCGTAACATCACAGCCTCTCCTTGACAAATAATGTCAACCCCGCCTTCTCGTGGTGCATCCAGTTCCCATTAAAGGGCCTCTAACGACTGCCAATAGCGGTATAATTATACCATCGGGATTAGAGGAAATGCTATCCCACACTCACCAACCCGGTTGGCCAGCGTGGTGAGTTATGGTCAAACCCCTCCAAAATGACTCCACAACTTAAATCTTGGCCCTCAGTCTCCGGCAGCTGAAATGTACCTGGCCAAGGCAGCGGCCAGTGCGACATGAAGGCAGAGGGTGCGCTAAGAATCCCCGGAGGATCGGACTAGGCTGCCATCTGATGCTGACCTTGGCTACGTATAACGGACGCTCCCTATCTTCTGATTCAAGGCTTCTTGAATTGGAAGAGGAACTACAAAGGATCATGTGGGGCATCGTCGGGCTAAGTGAGGTAAGGAGAACAGGAGAAGATCTCATTGAACTGAAAAGTGGACATCTCTTCTACTATCGTGGGGCAGATATTGGCAGAACTAGTGGTGTTGGAATTATAACAAACTGAAGGATAAAGTTGTAGAAGTTGAAAGTTCTTCTGACAGAGCTGCACGACTCGTTATCCAACTCTCGAGAAGATACAAGGCTCAGATTATTCAAACTTATGCACCCACCACAAGTCATCCTGAAGAAGAAATTGAAGAATTTTATGAGGAAATTCGTCATCTAAATAATAAAGGTATGCAGCACTTGAAGATAATTATGAGAGATTTCAATGCAAAAATAGGGCAACAGCAACAGAAACCAGCGTGGAAATACTCTCGTTGAGTTTGCAGAGGCAGAAGGGTTTTTCATCTTGAACTCCTTTATCAAAAGTCACACAGGAACCTTAAAAAAACACCACAATACCTTCAAGTTGGAACTGAAGAAGAGATTCTCTGCGTTAGAAGGTCTAACATCGGAAGAAGTGGATTTTTCTGAAGTTAACAGAAAAGTAACCAAAGCTCTTATGGAAACAGCAACAAAATTAGCTGGGTCTAAGAACAAGGCTCATGTGAACAAATTATCAGGAAAAACCAAAATGTTGATTGAAAAAGAAGAGATATGAGGACAACTAAAGAAGATGTGACTTTCAAAGTGGAATATATAGAGCTATGCAAGCCAGTACGAAAAAGTATCACTGAAGACGTAAGGAAATTCAACTGTGAACTAGTGAGGAAAGCAATTGAAAACAACCAAAGCCTAAAGATTGCAAAGGGACATCTCAGTAAGGAAAGAAAACAGATTATGGCACTGAAAAAAGAAGATGGTTCTGTAACAAGAAATAGAGGCGAAATTTTGACAAGAGTGAAAGATTTCTACTCCAAATTATATGAAAGGGATGATACATGTACTCCAGACATCATGAAAGGTACCAGTACCAGAGTTCTTCCAGTCCTCCCAGCAGAAGTTGCACATGCAATCAAGAACATGAAGCGGAGAAAAGATCCAGGAGAAGATTGAATTACTGTAGACATCATACAAGAAGCAAGTGGAGAAATCTAAACAGTACTCGCCCAAATTTTCACGATGCTTTAAAGATGGGAAGATTCCTGAGGATTGGAACGCTACAATGATCCTGCTTCATAAAAAAGGTGACATTGAGGATCTCAGGAACTATAGCCGCCTATCAGTGGTTTATAAAATCTTCACTAAAGTTCTTTCACACCGTTTGAAGGTAACACTGGACATGGCTCAACCGAGAGAACAAGCTGGATTCAGGAGTCGCTACAGCACAATAGATCATATCCACGTACTGAGAGAACTAATTGAAAGAGCGAGGGAATATGAACTTCCATTGTGCATGGCTTTTATCGATTATGAAAAAGCCTTTGATTCGGTGAAACCATCAGCAGTTACAATGGCTCTGAAATCCTGCGGTATTGAAGATGCATACATTAATATTATTAATAACATCTATGAAAATGCAAGTGCAAACATTCGGCTGTTTGAAAATACAACACACATAAAAATTGGAAAGGGAGTGAGACAAGGTGACACCATATCTCCGAAGCTCTTTAATGACACATTAGAAAATGTCTTTCAATCACTGAACTGGAAAAACAAAGGGATAAAGATTAATGGAGATTATCTAACCCACCTTCGTTTTGCTGATGACGTAGTCATTTTTGCAACTACCCCATCAGAGCTGCAGAGTATGATCCACAGGGATCATAGCATACTTCTGGAAAATTTTAGGTAGGAATTTTTGGAAAAATTTTAGGAAAATTTTAGGAAAGTATTTCAATAAAAACTAGATGTATATTTGTATACATCTAGTAAAACAGCTTCGTATACATTGTAAAGAGTTTGCTTCACACCCTTTAACCATATATACTGATAGACTGCGCATGACATCAAAATTTCTGGCTCCAACATAAAATCACATGACATCAGTCAAAAAGATGGGTTACACCTGCTGTGCTTATGGTTGCTCTGAGCGATATAGTAAAGGAAGTTCTATGATTTTTCATGGGTAAGAAACGAATTAAATACCTAAGTCAATAAAGTTCAATTACTTAACC
Organism: Macrothele yani; assembly: GCA_039090855.1. Lineage (NCBI taxonomy): Eukaryota > Metazoa > Arthropoda > Arachnida > Araneae > Macrothelidae > Macrothele > Macrothele yani. The sequence goes on along the minus strand of CM077016.1, from coordinate 93,115,776 downwards.
AGAAACTTGCAGCTATTGATATAAAAATATAGTAACTTAAGAAAAAAAAATGGAATGCATGTTCCAAATTCTTCGCAAATGTTCTTTACATTATAAATCACAAAATGTAAACAACCCGATCATGCATGTATATAGCTCATAAGTAAACTTACCTGAAGAGTTTTCATTATATATGAGGCGCATTCACATAATACACCGAAAACACTGAAGTTCTGCAGCGTAAATTAGTAATCATAACAGCATTTTTACACGAAATTTGGAGTCTGATGATGACGTGCCCAATGTTGGAGCCATGGCGGCTTTGATGCAGCTATTGCCAATGCTCAGTCCATTAGTATATATGGTCGAAGTTCACACCCAAATTTTTTGCATAACGTCTAATGTCTAAAGTTTAAGTATGATTTACTTCTAATGTTCAGTTCTTATCTTTTCACGTGTTATCATATTCAAGTATATTTACAACATTCAAGTTTCACTTTGAACATTAATATGCTGTTGAACCAGAAGCAATTCACGCTTTTCACAGTAAAGTTTTCAGGTTTCACATTAAATTATAGTATCCTAAAAAGGTAATTAAAAACCAAGAACTATGTACAATTGTTCACTGAATTACTTTTTTCATATTATTGTTTCAACCTTTTCCTGATAAGCCTATCTTTTTCTGCTTCCACCATAACTAATTTACTTTCAGTTTTCTTTATTTCAGCTGAACCTTGTATGATCAAGTTAGAGGCAACTGCTATTTCAACAGTATTTTGTTTTTCTACAGCTTTTCTCATTCTTTCTGTTCCCTCTTGGATTACTGCTAGGGAGGCTTCTTTATCTTTTTTAAGCCTATTTATTTCTGCATCATTTTCTTTTATTTTGTCATCAAACTCAGCTTTTTTTTTTTCTCTAGCTGCTTTTCCTTATTTTCCCTCTCTTTCTGCTTCCTTTCTTTTACCTTTTTTGATTCTTCTTCCTTCAGCTTATCAACATACTCTTTATAAAATTTATGTGAATCACAAACACTATTTAACAAATTTCTTGTTATGGGAACTTTACTTACACACCCATAGTGTTTAATGGCCCCTTTAACTATTCTTAATGATGTTATAGTTGAGTCTTTTAAGTTAGCCTTGTCCTTCCTTAACAGAGCAGTGTTAACCGAAAATCCCCTTTCTGCATCAGCATTACCATGAGGTAAAACTAAAATTGACTTGATGAGTTTAGCAAGATTTGAGTATTTTTCTTTTCCGCTAGAGTCTTTAATACTAAATATATTACGCCAGTAATGATCAATCCGCACTGGAATATGCCCTTCCTCTGAAAATTTCACTAGTTCATCTAGAGTTGGCTTATCAGAATTTAAAAGTTTCCACTCTTCTCTTACTCTATCAATTTGTTCCTCAGAAAGATGCAAAACACTTGAAATTCTGGTTATTTCCGAAAGTCCTTCAGTGACTGAAAGTTGAGTTGACTCTTTCTTTGGTTCTTTTACCTTTAAAACTTCTATGTCTCTTAGCTTTTGCTTGCAGAATGGCAAATTTGACTTTAAATATTTTGTGGTTGCAATTAGTGATGATCTTACATCTAAAAGAAATAATTTCTGCCTGGTCTCCTGAACATTCCTGAGGAGATTTTTTGTCTTCATACCAACTTCTAACTCCCCTAGTTTTTTCCATGAATTTTTGTTTTCAAAATCTACATTCTTTAGGTCTTCTCCAAATTTCCCTGCAATAACATCATCTTGGATAAACTGAGCCATAACATTCCTCATTAAAGTATTTAAATCAGAATATAACTGGTGTATTTTTGGTTCTTCACTCTCATAACATAATGAAAACTTTTCAAAATTTTGGTGTGAACATGAAATTAATGCTAAATAGCAAGGAGTTAGCTCATTTTTCAGGAAACAGTGAATTCTTTTATACCTTGCTGAATTGCGTAGTTGTTTTTCAAATATTTTTTTAGATGGCAAGAAGTTTAAAAAATAATCTGTAATATTTAGCCATTGATCCGAGAGCCTCTGGGCTACAGAACCAATGGTTAACCATCTGTTGCTGACATGACGCAAAAGAAATTTGGCTGTGAACAATGTTATATCCTCGACAGATTTATAATCCTTTCGTCTTGCTACTCTCTAAAAAGTAATGCATATCAGTAGCAAATTCGTCAAAATCTATATTTAAGCTTGTCAAAAAAATTTTAAATGCATTACTAACAACACGCAGGTTGCAAAATCCTAGTTCCAAAGATTTCCGGCCTGTTTCTTGTTTTACAACTTCATTGAATTTGCGTAAAAAGCACTTATTTACAATTGGGCTGTCCATGGATACACAAATAATTCTGTTCAACGAAATATTGAAGGACGATAACACATCAAGAATTTCTTTTAGCAAAATATCTGCTGTTGCATGACCCAGAAAAACGCTTGTTAGGTATCAGCAAGAAACTGAATTTATTTCTGAAGACCAGTACCTGAGATACACATGCAACTGCCGTTTCACTTGCGCATTTGTAGTTTCATCAAATGCAATAGTAACCTTTCCTGGGCTACTAGATGCAATGTCTTTTTTCAAATCCTCTTCAAAATATTTTGACAATCCATGTGATATCCCATAAGCAACTTTTTTTTCTTTAAGTTGCATTTTGGCTGCAATAGCAGAATCAGGAAACATTTCTTTGAAAAGTTCAACTGTTTCAGTGCATGAAACAAAAGACATATTGTCCTTAGCAACTTTCATGGCCCATAATGCTTCGGCTTTAGCCAACTGTAAATCATGACTCAGTACTTCACTAATATTTGTTTTGGGCTGAAGATCCTGTCCTCCAAAGGCTTTCAGGATGGACTTATTTTGAAATTTACTTTGAAATTTCTGCAAATGTTTTTTTTCCTTTATGATGCGCTTTTACTTGTGAAAAGCCACTATTAGAAATATTGAAAATTTCTGAACACAATATACACTTAGCAGAAAATATTGTTTCGGTTGCAGAACACCATTCTTTCAACTTCACTCCGTCCAATTCTTTGGCGAGCCACGCATCTTGAAACTTCATTTTGGATTTAGGCATCTTAAACACTTGTATTACTAACCAGAAAACGAAAGGGAAGAGAACTGAACCTGCACACAGCACAGAGAACACCATAAAAGACGCAAAACCAGAAACTATCATACGCATCTCACGCAAGTTCAGTCAAAGCGAGTCGGAGCCGAGATATATTGCGTATCAAAGGTCGCTGTCGCCTATGCACGATCGAAGGTCAATGATCACGTGCTCTACTGCCTGCCACGATAACACTCAGCTAACATCCCATCGTCATTACCGGAGATTACGGAAGGAGACCACATGTTTCCTCTTTGCTTCCACCCACCTGCGGTTTACAATAACAAAACATCAGCAGAAAGAGGAGGTTCCACGAGGCATGTTCAAAAATAAAGTATGATTTTCTGCGTGCCACTGAGTTAGTCTGCAAAGCGCAAACCAGGGGTGAAAATGACCCCTCCCCTTTTCCCTTAGATCTCGTTACTCTCGAAAACTGTCCGAAGGCACAAAAGTGGAGCGCCCGCCCCGAAGCAAGTGCATCTCGATGGCGTCATTTTCCCTCCCTTCAGCAGCACACCATATAGGCTGTGTTTCTACAATAACAGGTCTTCTTACCTTACCGTAATGGTAAATTTATTGGCGTTAATAACAGTTATATTTTTAATATTAATAAGCTTACAAAAATTTTAGGAAGAATAGCAAATTTTAGTTATAATTTTAGGAATTTAAGGGTCACAAAATATTAGGAATTTTAGGAGAAATGCGATCCCTGGATCCAGGAACTTGCTGACAAGAGTAAAGAAGTGGGATTAAAAATGAACTTGCAGAAGACAAAAGTGATGTACAATGCTTTTACAAGAAATGAAGATTTATCGATTGATGGAGAAAAGCTAGAGATAACAGACATGTACGTTTATCTTGGACAGCAAATATCAAGTGAGGGTCACATTGATGAAGAAATTAATCAGTGTACAAAACTTGCCTGGAGAGTTTTTGGAAGAAATAGCATAATTTTCAAGAGCAATATGCCATTATGTCTTAAAAGAAAAGTGTTTGATCAATGTGTCCTTCCAGTGCTTACGTATGGTGCAGAGACCTGGACCTTAACTAAAAGAGACATACAAAGACTGCAGACAACTCAAACAAGCATGGAGAGGTGCATGCTTGGTGAAACCAGGAGAGATAAGAAGAGGAATTCGTGGATTCGAAAAATGACAAAAGTGGAAGACATCATGATCTGAGTTAAATCCCTGAAATGGCTATGCGCTGTACATACTGCCAGAAGGACAGCCGAAATTTTAGATTGGATTCGAAGGGACAGGAAAAGACCCAGAAAAAGACCACATGGGAGATGGGTGGATGAAATTCGAAAGTATGCGGGAGTGACATGGAGGAGACTGGCACAAGACAGACCGTTGTGGAGGAAACTTGGGGCGACATTCGTCCAGCCGTGGATTGATAATGATTGACAATGATGATGACACACACACACTTAAGTTCCAGAAATACTGGTACATCAGTCTAATACTTGGTAGGTCCCCCACGGAAGCTCAGGACTGTAGAAATACGACGGGGCATGGTCTCCACTAGCTTCTGGAAATATGCTGTAGGCAATGCACACCATACTTTCTGCAGAGCCTTCCACAATTTGGGTGTATTCCGAGGTCTCGGATTCCTGTGTTCGATATCACATCGCATGGCATCCCAAATGTGTTTTATCACGTTCAGCTCTGGGGACTCGGGTGGAAATGACAACACACCAAACTCAGATGAATGCTCCTCTAACCATAATGTGGCGTCTTGACTCTTCTGTGGAGATGCATTGTCCTGTTGGAACAGGCCCAACCCATTAATTAGCATGAATGCAGGACATGAACTGGTGTACCCATCAGAAAAAATGCGAACATAGCGTTGGCCGTTCACAGACGTACCAGGGGTCCCAGTGAAGTCCAGCTAAATACAACCCATACCATTACTGATCCCCCACCAGCCGATACAGTTCCCTGTTGACAGGTGGGATCCATGGCTTCATGGGGTTTGCGCCACACACGAATCCTTCCATCTGCCCGATACAGCTGAAAACGCGACTCGTCAGACTAGGCTACTGTTTTCAGTCATCAAGTGTCCAGTGGCGATGTTGCAGTGCTCAAGCAAGGCACATAGCTATGTGTCGTGCGCCCATCAAGGGAACTAGAGTTGGGCGTCGGCTCCCAAATACCATATCGGGCAGAATACATTGCATAGTCCGGACGCTGATGCTTGGTGAGGCTCCAGCATTGAATTCCGATGATACCTGCGAGAGTGTTGCACGCCTATCGCATGAAACGATTCTTGACAGAGGACGATGGTCACGTTCACCCACTGTCTTTTTACGGCCACACTGGTATCGTAGGTTGGAGGTTTTGCCAGAAATCTTGTAGTCACGGTACACCCTTGCAGTGGTGGTCTGCGAAACTCCGAACTTAGTTTCTACCTACTAAATACAATGGCCCATCTCAGGAGCGCCAACTATGACACTGTGTTGAAAATCGGTGAAATCGTTATTATTTGTCATTCTCATGCCAAAAACAACTCTGACAGCTGGCAAGGATGTCCATCGCTTTATATACGCACTGGCGGACGCAACCGAGTAAGCAAATAGGTGGCGATGTTATGTATTTTGCATAAGGTCGTCTGTACCAGTTTTTCTGGCACTTCAGTGTACACACACACACACTGTTTCAAAAGAAGGTTGTCGACAAACTTTAGGGGTAGGTCTGCCAGACAACTATGAACCAATTTTACATAGGAAGTGAGGGTCACAAACGCAACCAGTGTTGAACATTGGTTTATTAACACACACCACAATGTGATGTACAGGTGGAACAAATCAAGGTACATTGCAACAGAGGTTCAAAATTCCTGCCATCCCCCGCAATGCAGACTTCACATCAGAGTCGCATGGATTAACAAACACGTTCAAATAGAGAAGGTCGGTCAAGGACACGACCCTGGCGACGTCCGAATCTACGGGTGTTTCGTACACCAGGTATGTATCCCCACTGGAAGAAGTCGGGGGTGGGGTGGTCATGTGACCGACCAGCCTCTGCCAATTCAGTGATGAGGGTATGTGGTATTCAGGTAGTGCCACACATTCTAGCTGAAATGTGCCTGAAACCAGATGTGTGTCCGTACAGCGAGAGGAACGTCACCCAGCAACTGTGGCAAGACCTCTTCCAACAAGATGCGAAGGTCATACCGGTCGGGACGACATATCGCATCTTTTTGAAAGAGGTCTTGAGGGTAGTAGGTAGAGACCAATCAAACAGTCACCGACAATCCCAGCCCAAATGTAGATGGTCAAGCAGCGTTGCGTTCCATGCGGAAGCAAATTCCTAGGGTTCTCGTGCGCCCACACATGCATGTTATGGTGGTACACCGTGTCCCATGAAAATGTTGCTTCAAAGTGAAAAGAATCCACGAAGGAAAATCAGGCTCTGTGACACATTGGTGCAAACGAAACACGCTGAGGGTAATCATCTGCACCCAATGTCTGCACTCTCTGGATGTGGTGCAGGTGTAGAATCTCCTCGTGCAATGTGCGCATAATGCTGGAGCGAGGTACAGCCAGGTCGTCAGCGATTGCTCTTCTCACACAATCGTTGGTGCACACGTTCAAACATTTGATGACGGAGCAGGCGTAGATTCGGAAACCTCTCCCGGTACACGAGCTGCACGGCTCGCCCGTTGCCATCCGCAGCGTCATATGCGCAATGCATATCCGTTATCTCCCTATTATTGTAGCGCCTCAAACTATACTGCCTCAAGCCTCCCCACGTGCTAGCGAACAACACCCTGTTGCAGTCATCGGGTGCATTTGCGACCGTCACTTCCTATGTAAAATTGCTTTGTAGTAGTCTGGCAGACCTACCCTTAAAGTGTGTGTACTATCTTTTGGGACACCCTGTACACACACACTACAAAATGGGCATCTAAGTTTTAATATAATGCTATTCAAGACACGTAACTATAAAGGTCATGGAAATTCCACCCAAAAAATACTCTTATTCAGTCGTGGCCAAAAAAAGTCCTCCACCAGTAGACCGAAAGTCAATTTTTGATGCCAACTTGTACAGTGTAATGGTAAAGTCAGGAATACATATTACACATTACTTGAAAGAAAATTTTATGCTGAATTTAAATATTTTTACAGAATGTTATTAAACAGTAATAGTAGAGGTACACTATAAACTGTGACATTCTCTGATTCACCTAAACACACTGTCAAATTGTGCGTTACAGTGTCAAGACCACATTAAAAAAAAAAAAAAATATTTAATTGGTTGAGATTTCAGGGTGCATAAAACAGTGAGCGGAACTGCTTTTTCTGTCCCGTATTTTTGCTTATAACTTGGGTATTTTTAAAGATAGGATGATGATTTTGGTGTCTTTGCCTAGGTTTTTGGGGTCTACCAATACACAAGAGCACTCAGATTGAGCATATACTAAAAGATACAGAAGATTTTATTGGATGCCACAATTACAGGGACCGCGGAACAGGATGGGCTATAGCCCTCCCACTTTTTACATGTATTTCTTTTTCTATAACTTTGTGCATTAGTTTTACACATTTGAAAAGCTGACGAATCGAATAGTTTCTCAGAAGTGATTTGAAAAGATCAAAAAGCATACGGTACCGAGCAAAAAAAAAAAAAAAAAAAAAAAAAAAAGGGAGGAAAAAAATCTGCGATGAATTCATATATCTGCTTAATTTTAGAAGAGAAAAAAATCCAATGTATACATATACATTCATTCAGTTCATTGAGAGTTGATGAATTGAATGAAATAGTTTTGTTGCAGAATTAATCTTAAAGATCTTAATATCAAAATGCAATACCCACCCAGCATGTATGCTTTTTGATCTTTTCAAATCACTTCCAAGAAACTATTTTATTCAATTCGTCAGCTTGTCAAATGTGTAAACTAATGCACAAAGTTGTAGAAAAAGAAATACATGTAGCGGATTTTTTTCCCTTTTTACCAAAATTTTGCAGACGTATAGTATTTATTATTAATGTAGCGGTTTTGTTATCGCACTACTGCGAACAAAACGAAAAAAAGTCTTGTGTCATTTCTCTGGAAAGCACAACGAGGAATTGGTCGGGGGCAGTGCGAGAGGGCCATTCGGGAGGGGGGATGACACTCCTCGGAGTGGTATTCCAGGAAGCGATTCAAGAAACCGGTTTAGGAGGATGGGGTTTGCTTGGAAGTGAGTACTATTATATATGCGAGAAATTCTTTAGCTGTAGAAGCGATGAGGCTGAGGGGTAGCATCTTCCTTTTCAAACCCCCAATCATATCTTGGCTTACCCAGAGTTTCTAAGTGGAAAAGTCCAAACAGTTTGAGACACAGGTGTTAAGAAGTGGCTCGCCATCAGTACTGTCATATGTGTGTCGGATTACGTAATTTCTTTATCTGGTTTGTCTTGTGAGATTTCGGTATTATAGGAAGGAATAGTGAGAGCAATAGCTATGTCAAAATACAAAGTACCTAACATTGGAGCAGCTTCAAATCGGCCAATTCATTTCAACTTCCCAAAAAGAAGCTAAAGCATTTATAGAAACTGGATTTTCAAACTGGAAAAATGCAACAGACAAATTTAATTTGCATACATCAACCGAAATGCCACAAAGATGCACTTTTCATAAATAAAACTGCCCAAAACAGGCGATATCTCAGAGAAACCTCTCGACTCAGTTTGCAAATGAGAAATTCATCAATCAAAAACATTACCTTGTGATTCTGGAGAATTTAGTTTTTAGCACACCAAGGATTGCCAATGCAAGGAAATGAAACCTCAGAGTCTAACTATATGCAATTGTTGAATCTTAGAGGGGAAAATGTTCCTGAACTTCGACAGTGGATTTCCAAGAAAACGGACAAGTATGTGTCTCAATGATATTCAGAATGAGATTCTAAAATAATGGCTTTAGAAGTTCTAAGAGAAATTTCGGAACAATTTTCTAATGGGAAAGAATTCTTTGCCATCGTGTGTGATGAAACTACAGACTGTAGTCATAAAGAACAGCTAGTTATATGTATTAGACGGGTGGAGGATGATTTTAGCGCGTGAAGAATTTATAGGACTATACCAACTGGATTCTACAGATTCTGAAACCATTTTTAAAGTGATGTGACTAAACTTACCAATTAATATGCTTCGTAGTCAGTGTTATGACGGCGGATCTGCGAATGGGGTTGCTAAAAACTAAAAAAGAATTGCCGAAAAACTTCTTGCTGAAGAACCCAAGGCAGTATTTTTGCATTATGGTCACGCATTAAATTTAAGCTGTTCGGATGCAAATAAAAATTGCAAACTCATGTGTGATACATTGGATACAGCATGTGAAATTACAAAACTATAAAGTTTTCACCTAATCGTCAATCAGTTTTACTTAACTTAAAAACAAACTCACGATACTGAAATACCAACCCCAGGAATAAGACTTCTTTGCCCCACTTGTTGGACTGTTAGAAGTGATACATTTCTTAGTATTCTAGAAAACTATGATGCTCTGAATGAAACATGGGCTATGTCGTTGGAAAAAGTAAGGGACACAGAAATGAAAGCAAGGATCAATGGAGTGGCTACACAAATGAACAGTTTTGAGTTATTGTTTGGTTTACAGTTGAGCTTGCTCATATTTAGCCACTGTGACAATTTGAGCAAAGCACTACAGTCTCCTAGCATTATGGCAAAGGACATGGCTTCTTTGACAGTGAAAACCCTACAAAGAGTTTGAAATGAAGTGTCTTTTCAGATGTTCTGGCAGAAAGTTCTTAATTTTCAAAGTAAACATGATATTAATGAACCTTGCTTACCATGCAGAAGAAAAGTACCAAAAAGGCTTGAAATCGGCACTAGTGAGACACAGTTTGCAGTTACCACTTGTGAAGAACATTTTCGAATAACATATTATGAAGCTTTGGATATCGTGACCGTTTAGACCAGCCTGGTTATAAAATCTATACCGCAGTGGAAACCCTTCTGCGTAAAACTGTGAAAGGGTTAGAATTTCAAGGGCAACTTAAATTTGTATTAGATGTGTATGGTTCAGATTTCAATTCTATGAATATGAAAGGACACCTTGACTCTCTTTCTACTTGAAGCATTAAGTGAAACTTAGCGAAACTAGAGAATTGTCGATACACGATATAATCAAATGGTTCAAGGATTTTACAAATGCTGAACGTGTGTTCTTCAGTGACTAGATTGTTAAGTTGTTGAAATTAATTTTGGTCTTGCCAGCAACCAATGCAACAAGCGAAAGATCTTTCAGTGCTATGAGGCGCATTAAAACTTACCTTCGCGCAACCATGAAACAGGAAAGATTAAATCATACAATGTTGCTTCATGTGCACAAAGAGAAAACAAAATCTGTTAACCTCATATGTGTGGCAAACGAATTTGTCCGTGGATCTGAGCACAGAATTACCACTTTTGGGACATTCAAAGCATCAACTGAATAGTTGCATGAGTTTCATGCAAGCCGTAAGTTTAAAATAAATCTTTTTGTTGTTGTTGTTATAAATGTTTCTTCTAATCATTACAGTTTAAATTTGAATATAAATAACATTCCATTTTAAATCGGCCATTTTTGACGGGTTAGTTGGTACGATTAGTACCTAAGATTTTATTACTTTAAATATATCCTGCACAACATTGTTTAAAAATGGAAAGCAGCCTACCTTACACTCAGAACATTTTGTTTTACTTTCAGATTCACCTTAATTCTATAGACATGCAGACTGCTTCCCAGTAGTACAGCAAAGGAAAATGACAAATCACCAGTTGCAATTCAGTTTTATGGACAATCTGCTAACCATTAGTGAATGTGTTATGTCCATTGTGAGATTATCTCCTACACATGGAAGTGAAAAACAAAAAACAGCAGTACATGCCTTTGCAATTGGATTGGAGAATTTGTGGCAAAAGGCATTTACAAAGAACCATGTTGGTACATTAACAACAATTAAAAAATATCAGCAGCTAATCATCTACTGCAACCACAGGTCTAATGTGAGAGATTGGCGTCAAAGTGCATCTCCGCTACTCGACGTACTGAAGCCAACTTCAGACCAAATACACTGCTGGCCACCCAAAATACAACACCAAGAAGGAAGCATCCGATTGGCCTGAAATTCGCAGCATGCGTTGCACGCAAGAGGGAGGGGTGTAAGTAGTGGAAGTGTGTTGTGCTGCCGGACCTGTGCGTGGGAAGCTTCCTGGTGCCTCGTCGCAGAATACGGCGGCAGTCATTCCAGCACGTTTCAGAGTTTGACAGAGGACGAATAGTGGCTTATCGCAACAGCGGTTTATCGTACCAAGACATCGGCGCCTGTGTGGGACGACATCCAGCCACAGTGAATCGAGTATGGATCCGGTAGGTACAGGAGGGGACGGGCGGACGGACGCGAGCGATTGCTGCAGCCGCTGCACACCACCAGACGAGAGGACTGGCATGTTGTGCAGGGGGCGTTCAAGGCTTGCACCATCACATCACGAACGTTGGCGCAGGAATTAGGGTGTGTTGCGCAAACAACCTGTGTCAGCACGTACCGTTAGACATAGTCTGCAAGAGCGGGAATTTGTCGCACGGCGCCCATTGCTCCGATTACCATTGACGTTACACCACCGGCGAGAGCGGCGGCAGTGGGCCGTTGAACGACATACCTGGACTACGGAATGGCACGACATTGTCTTCTCCGACGAATCCTGCTTCTGCCTGCAACACCACTCGGATCCACGTGTGTGGCGGGACGGCGGCGAAAGACTATGACGCCTGCACTAGGCATCGCCTGGCGTTATGGTTTGGGGCGCAATTGGATATGACACCCATCCCCATCTGGTACGCATCGCAGGTACGCTCAACAGCCACAGCTACATCTCCAATGTTTTGGAGCCTGTAGTATTAACTTACCTGCAGGACCTGCCAGCGGCCACGTTTCAACAGGACAATGCGCGTCTGCACGTGCCACGCGTCGTGCAACAATTCTTCACAGCCCATCAGGCGTCACTGCTGCCATGGACCGCCTGTTCTTTCGATATGTCGCCCATCGGCAACCTAGTGGCTTGGAAAGCAACACTCGCGGTTACGCTTGATGAACTGTGGCAACGTGTGGAAGCAGCTTGGACAGACATACCCCAAGCCCACATTCCAAAGCCTCTTTTGTTCGATGCCGCAGCGTGTAGCGGCCGTTATTGCCAGCCATGGGAGCCTCACGAACTATTGATGTCTGGGTGTTCCGCAAGGCCTGAAAGCTCAATCGTTTCATCTTTGTATCTGTTGTTATGTGTCCAGTAAATGTGTCTTTGCTATCACGTGTCCTTCTTGGTGTTGCATTTTGGGTGGCCAGCAGTGTACATTTGACAACGATGAAAAACTGTTTTATTTCGATCAAAAGGACCTCGGTATGCTTTATTAAGCATACCGAGGTTTCAAGCTAAACACAGGTCTGGATTTTTGTGCTAAAAAATTTATGACCAATACTGAGACACGGACAGATCCAAAAAATTCCAAAGTGCCAACACCTATTAGAAAAGTTAAAAAATTTGACCTAAAGGTTAAGAATTATCTTGTGGTATGCAGTAGTCAAGCAGGAATTAAAAGTGAACAGGCACAAAAAGCCTTCAAAAATCCATAGCAAGCACATTTTTTAATGAAACATTCTATTTGTCAGTTCAAGAGGCACCTGGTAATGTAGCACCCTTACCAGACGTAAATAAAAGACCAAGAAGAGCTCAAGAGTACAACAGTTACATACCTGCCAACTACTACGGAATGTCCATAGTTTCTACGGATTCTAATTGTCTGACTACGAAGCTCACTCTCGAAACTACGAACTTTAATTTTTTATTTTATTTTAATGATATACATGAGATTCTTAAGCGGTTTCGCGGAATTCCGCTTTTTTTGTCATTATTTAGATCATTCTCCAGATCGAGACAAAACTGAAGAGAATTCGTTTCCCGTCTGGGGACAGTATTTTGTGTTTCAAAACTTTCGAAAACGGAGTGAACATTTTTGCCGTAATCGTAATTTTCTCTCTCCCGATGTTGCCTTCGTGTCCAATATTTTGTTAAATATAATTTTATTGTATAAGTGTTTGTATTTCAGCTTGAAACTGTAGACAACAATCTGTGAAAATGGAAGTTAGATGCCACAACAATTTCCTAGCATCTTCAGACACAAGATTCTTCTGCAAATTCGAGGAATTCTGCCTTTTTCATTATTATTTTTGTCATTCACGCGATCGATGCTTAAGTGAGCAGAAATTGGAGTAGGGGGTGACAGGAGAGGGTGCTCGTAGGATGGAATTCCATCTTTACGAAACTTTCGAAAACGGAAGGTCGACAGAATTCAGATTTTTTTCCGTAACCATAATTTTTTTCTCGCGATGTCCAATATTATTGTAAAATAACATTTTACTGCATAAGTATTTATATTTCAGCTTGAAAACGGGGAAAATTCCAAAACCGCAAGTCAGACGGAGGAAAGATCTCTCCCATAATCGCAAAGTTCCCACTCTCCTGCGTCTATGTAGGTCGCGCAATAATACTAGTTACTACTGATATGGCTCTTGCAAATGTTGGCAGGTATGTACCGTAATTTTCAGACTAAGAGCCGCATCGGCGTAAGGGTTGCAGGTGAGAAATTTTGCAATCTTGGAAGCAAAAGTTGCCATAAGGGCCGCACCTGTGAAGTCGTGGTGCTGCGCAGAAAGCTAAATTATCTTCCTTGTTTTCATGAATTAACTCACGCCCAACGTGATTATATGTATACTTCAAAGGCTAATTCTGCAACTCAGTGTCGATCTGCTTTATACACTTTAAACATTTTTATTTATACATTTTTTATTAATCATGCTAATGATGTCATTTGTTTGCCTTTATTAAATGCTCAAAACCATTTATGTAATCAATATAATAATCTTAAGACTCCCATTAGAATATTGCATTGCTCGTAAAACCGCACAATTGTCTAAATTCCATTTAATGTGGATGTCTGCTACAGGATGGTTCTCTGTTCACCACAATAGAATCCGTCTTAGAAGTAATTAATTTATAAATTATCGCTTGTAATGCTTTCGATTAATTAATGATTTCTTTAATAATATGTTCCTTCTGTGTTATGCTTTTTTTCTTCTCATCTAGAGATGTTTTTGTTAGAATGAAGTTGCGCTTCCTTTTACCATTTTACCAGCTGTCTCGCACATGTTCGCGGATCTGGCCGCCAACACTTCGAAACAGCGGTGCCACTATCTCCCTTTCAAGTTGTTTGACCTACTTTCATTTACTGCGCACTGAGCCTTCACGTTGAGCTCCGCTTTTATATGAATGGGAAAGCTCGTCCTTTTTTTTTTTTTTTTTTTTTTTTTTTCCAGCCGAAGCCTTCAACTTCCACTATCGTCAGTCAATAAAATAAATAAATAAAATCGAAGCAAAACTCAGGAGCACAGAGCCAAGAAACACCTGTATCGCATGCCAGATTAACCAAGAAGAGTGAACAGAATTTGTCTTTCCGTCCCGCCTGTATTGTTTAAAATAGGTCTCTGCTAATGGAATCATCCTAGGGCAGGCTTTTGCATTGTTCATGTTCTTAAGCTTTTGTTCATGGAATCGCCCTTCAAACCGGTCTCCCCACCCCAGTGAAAATCACCGTTCCTTTCCTTAGTTGCATTGCACCTTCCTGCATGATGTATGCTGCAGCCAACGAAAGAGATACGCTGGGCGCGCTATCCACAGAAGCCTCGGACGTCACGCTACTCATCTGTGTGCATACGTCCCCATTCCATCCGCCATGCAAAGGGCATTTGAGTCAGGCATTCCTGTTCTCGCCCCCTTCTCCTAAATCAACATCAGGACAGATAGCGGTTATCGTTTAAATAGACGTGTCTAACGTATGAGTAGAGTAGAAAGGGGGGGGAAGACATGATCACAGTAGTTTGTGAAAAAAAAAAAAAAAGACGTGGTCTGAAAAAATTTACTAAGCATCTGCACGAGGAGAAAAAAAAAAAAGGGGGGGGGGGGGAAGAAAGACTTATCGAAAGCAAATTCGGCATAAGGGGCGCACAGCCCGAAAAATGTCACTTTTAGTAACGTAGGAGCCGTGGCTCTTAGCCCAAAAATTACGGTAGTTATGGACCATCAGCAACAGTTATTGATACAACGAAGCATTTGCTAGTAATTGAAGAACAACACACAACTGTGCCTTGGCTACGTTAGACACAACTCCTGATGATAAAATAACTGTCCACTATGATACCAAAACTCGACGACAGATGCGGGGTGAATGGACTTCTATTATTGTTAATCTAAGCTCGGGTGGAACTTACCGTCGAAATTCGTGAGAATATCCCATCACTTCTTGTGGAGCAGTTCAGTCGTTTAGCCATTGCTGGCAACACAACTTCTAAGGATTTATGGAAAAGTATTACTGCATTGATGACTGATTCAGTATCCAAGAACTTTCATATAGACAGTGATGAAAAAGTTGCAAAATCATTTTTGGAGCAGGTAATATACATTTTTGGAGCAGGTGAAATAACATTTCTGGAGCAACACAATGCGTTTTTGGAGCAGGTGAAATACAATTTTGGTGTAAGAAAACATTTTTTCAGAGCAGGTAAAATATTAGTAGATAGTACAAACTCTTAAGCAATTTTTTTTTTTTTTTGAACTAGATGCACCCTACTCAAATTTAAAACATCTTGCATTGAAATATACACATACACATATGCAAAGATTTTAGTTTTTAAATAGATCAAAAAAATTGTAACCATAGCAGGATTCTATTATTAATCATTTATTTTACAAAAAAATGTTTTTAATTTTTTGCTGCTTTTCTCAATATTTAATTGCTCACTTCAATTTTTTCTAATGTTTTAAGATAGTTAGCAATGTTTTGTTTTGCTTTTTTAATAGTACCTGTCCACTTTCTATTGCATTCATATTTTTTATGCCACATTCAATGTTCATCTCAGCATTGTTTAACATTTTCTGAGAGGAATACAACTGCTGCAAAAGTTCAGATTCTTCCTGTTTCAAATCACCTTGTGAACATTTAATTCCTTCTTCTCTTTTTCGCTTATTTTGCTGCATTTTTCCAGCACTAATCTGCTCTTTATATTCTTTCCAGGATTCTTTATAAGCTGTCAGAAGTTTTTTGGTTACATTAATTTTAATCACATCTCCATTTAGTCCCTTGACATGATCGATGCGCTTCTTGCTCTCCGCAAGATGCCTACAATCATTGCGACTGCCATGCGCTACGCTAAAATAGCAGCCAGATGGCTTACAAAATAAGATTTGGCAAAACTTTAGATATATATATATTGTGATAGATTTGACTAAGTTTTATCTGACTTCGTTCTTTTTGCTGTCAAAGCTGTCTTACTGCTACGTTTCATTTCATTTTAATCGTTTCCACTTGAATAACTTTTCACCTATACTCACCCATCACTCTTTTTTTTTTTTTTTTTTTTCTGCGGTAGAGGCCACAACTTAGCAGTGAACGCCCAGCTTCGACTCGCCAGACCCGAGATATGAATTATAAAGGTCATCGGTGTGGCGAGTAACCCCCAACACGCACAAGCTATGCGGCGAAAAGGAAATGTATCGCAAGCCCCGACATACGAGCTATAGAGGCGTCACAGACGTGGCGGATGACTCGCAAAGCTATTCGACGAAAAAGAAATGCCTTGTGAACGCCAACATGCGAGCTATAGAGGAGTCATCGGCGTGGAGGGTGACACCCGACCTATTCTGCGAAAATGTCTCACAAGCCCCGACATACGAGCTATAGAGGCGTCACAGACGTGGCGGATGACTCACAAAGCTATTCGACGAAAAAGAAATGCCTCGCGAGCGCCAACATGCGAGCTTTAGAGGAGTCATCGGCGTGGAGGGTGACATCCGACCTATTCTGCGAAAAGGTCTCACAAGCCCCGACATACAAGCTATAAAGGCAGCATAGGTGTGGTGGATGACACTTGACACGTGAGCTATTCGGGGGAAAAGAAATTCCTCGCGAGTGCCGACATGTGAGCTATAGAGGCGTCGTCAGCATGGAGGGTGACACCTGACATATTGGGCGAAAAAGAAATGTCTCGCAAGCCCCGACATACGAGCTACAGAGGCGTCATAGTTGTGACGGATGACACCCAATCTATTTGGCAAAAAAGAAATTCCTCACAAACCCCTTCATATGAATTATAGAGGCGTCATAGGCGTGACGGATCACACCCAGCACACAAGCTTTTCAGCGAAAAAAATTCCTTGCGAGCGCCAACATGCGAGCTATAGAGGCGTCGTAGACACATATAATCAATGTAAAGAGTTTGCAAAAGGCGCTGAGCTGAGCTCCCTCTCGGCTTTTGTGCACGGCACTCTGAAATAGCTGTACAGGGAATCACGTGACAAACAGCGTATGAAAAGTTCCACCTCAGTTGGCGGAGGAAGTCAGAACATCGAAGGCGTATTAAGGGACTATCTGTAAAGTGCGTTTTTTTTAACAAAACAGTACAAAATAAAAAATTGCGTGGCCTTTTTTGTAATTTTTTGGGGTGACTTCCGTAAAACCGTAAGATGGAGTGAAAATCTGTACAAACTACGGATAATCCGTAAAAGTTGGCATCTCTGAATACCTACAAATCCTTTAGAAACAGAGCCGCTTCAGTCATCCTCTGTGTCAACGAAATAGCTAACGACTGACCTCACGCTGTACTTACGCAATCGCGCACCTCGTCTAGAACAAAATAACTGCGCCACCCAAGAGCAGGGAATGACATATAAACAATCTCAATTGCACAACACTCCGAAACCCACCAAACCACCTGTAAACAATCTTCATCAGGATTTCATAATGTAAAGCATCCTTTCTCCTACATACCACGTGATTACAACTAAACTCCTTCTCTACATGCTCCACCTACTTGCGAAACCTATTTGTCACTTATGCCGAGAAAACAACAAATTAGAAGGTAGGTGAAAAACATTCCGAAATGTTGGGATTGAGTCTGTCAGGGCGTATGGTGACAACACAGTGCCATACACGGCCCTTACAGACTCAATTAATGCCGTTTTAATTCACTGCCCGCAAGTACATAACATGTATTCACGACTTTACCATTACGCTGTATAAGTTTACTTCAAGCCTCAAAAATTGACTTTCGGTCTACTGGTGCAGGACTTTTGGCCACGATTGTACTTCAAAAACTACATACTTACATAATCTAACCTGATACAAACTTTGGAATTAGAAAACACATCCTTTATTATTGTTCTGGAGGCCAGATGTTCTCATCTGAACTCCAGAACAATAACAAAAGATGTTGAAAAAAATGTGTATTTCTTCTTTCAAAGGCCATAGCTGTGGCCATTCAGTGTTATGATGATCACTTGTTTTGTTCTGTAAACATAATGGTAGTTATCTGATATGAGGTATTGGTGGAATATCTTGATTTGTGTAGGTTGTTCCTCTAATCACACTCGCATGCGAGTCTAGTCTATACTTGCCATTGACTTTCCTCCACGATACTTGCAATAGAGCAGAAGCAATGAACTGAACAAGACATATCGATATTAAAGCTGATGTTATATACGCAAAACAAATTGCATTCTTAAAAAAATAATAGCCTTACAATTAAAATAGTTCAGGGTTTTTCTGAAAATAGTTGCTTTAGGGTATATTTTTTTTTATAGGAAATGGTATCCATAGTCGCCTGTCATCAAAAATAGTAGCAACAATCACCACTTCCTTTGTTCAAAATGAAATTGAAGTTAAAAATGCCATTCTGCTGTGTAAAGAACTACACAGGTTATGGAAATAGAACAATTTCTACCAAGGAGAAGGTAAGTAATGAGTTTCAATTAGAACTTTGCTTTAATACGCCGATAAGCCACTACATTATGACCACCTACCTAATACGCTGTAGGACCCCGTTTAGCCTGCAGAACAGTGGCCACTCTGCAAGGCATCGATTCGATGAGGTGGCGATATGTATCTTTGGGTATCTGGTACCATGTCAACACCAGGTCCTCCAGTTCCTGTACATTTTGGGGTGGTAATGATTTAGCGCAAACCCGTTTTTCCAAGTCGAACCACAAATGTTCGACTGGGTTCATGTCAGGTCAATTTGGAGGCTAGGGCATTATAACAGAAAGTCATCAGCATGTTCCTCAAACCACTCCTTGACAATTCTGGCAGTGTGGCATGGCGCATTATCCTGTTGGTAATGACCATCACCAGTAAGGAACATAGTTGCCATAAATGGGTGAACGTAGTCTGCAACGATGTTCTGATACCCGACAGCAGTCAGGGATTGTGCTATTGGGATAACAGGGCCTAAAAGTGTCCCAAAAACATTGCCCGCTGCTAAACGCCGCTGGCCAGTTTCCACCCGAGAATGGGGATCTAGCTGGTTCTTCGACTATGCAGACCCATGCGCAGAAGGCTGCAATGAACTGTGACAAATTGTTGCCCTGATCCCCACTGCTGTAGCTGCGGGTGATTTGTCACACTGCTGCCCTGCGGTCGCTGTGAACAATCTGCGGACAACGGTTCATCGTTTGACCATCTGTGTACCACTTTTGATTTGTACTCACTACAGCGACACTTGAACAACCCACAAGCCCCACTGTTTTCGGTCTGCAGGCGCACTCAGTTCTCTAGAATGGAGACATAATGTAACGAGACACCGATGAGATATAATGTAATGTCTCATCGGTGTAAGTAAGTATGTTGTGTCACTAATTGATATAGAAAGTACTGCAAAACATAAGGAAAGGTGCACTTCAATAGGAAATCTTTCTAGAAAAAAAATATGAAGTCACCTTTCAGCACTTTTATAATTGTTTATGATACGCCCAGCATTTTTTTCAATTCTTATTCTTCTCATCTCAGCAGAATGACCCAGGGCTTTAAAAGAGAGAAGGGCTGGTTCATCGCTTTGAGAAACCGAATGCCGACACGGTCTTCGGGAAAGAGGGTGGGGGACCATTGGTGACGTCACCGTGCTGCTGGGCTGTCGTTGCGAGCAGTTTTCTAGCGTGTTAGGTTTCATCGTACTAGATTGTTTTATCGTTTGCAATATACGAGTATTTATTTGTGTATATACTGTAATACATAGAGAAAGATATATACAAATAGATCGCGCGAACGTTTAAGAGTGTATTATATCTATTGTATGCGTTACATAAATAGTTTACCTAGTCAATCCGATTGGATTAAATTACTGTCTTCAGGTGGACTTACCGTAATAGTTTACCTATTCAATCCAATTGGATTAAATTACTGTCTTCAGGTGGACTTACCGTAATAGTTTACCTATTCAATCCAATTGGATTAAATTACTGTCTTCAGGTGGACTTACCGTAATAGTTTACCTATTCAATCCAATTGGATTAAATTACTGTCTTCAGGTGGACTTACCGTAATAGTTTACCTATTCAATCCAATTGGATTAAATTACTGTCTTCAGGTGGACTTACCCTACCGTCCTGCTCATGGATGAATACGGTACAAAAATTTGAAAAACATTTTTATTCATTTCACGGCATCACTTTTCGAAATGGAAAAGGTGTAATCCGCGAACTGGAAAACCATTACCCTCAAGTAAACAAAGATGCAATTCGCTTATTTTGTAGATTGCGAACGTTAATCAGAATTCGCTCTTTAAACAGAAATGCAGTACTAGTATCACAAAGAAAGACCCAGCAGAAAACACAGAAATGGATAGGTTCAAACACTGGGTAGAAAACCTATACCTAATTTTTAGCAAACAAAGGATGCTTCCCAAATCAAGCTGAAGTAATGTAGGTAGAAGTTTTTCACTTTTTGGTTCAGAAGGAATTTACATGTAAAGTATTTACAATTTGTAAAATGGCACAATGTGTCCCGATCTGCATGATTAACCCTCAAGTAAACAAAGATATTCAAAATATTGTAAACAAAATTTCTGGGGTATTGGGTTTAATTACGAGAATTTCAAATAATTTAACAATTAAAAAATGTTGTACTACAGTCTGATTTATCCATGTTTGACTTATTGTTTATTAGTATGGGGGCAAACTACTAAGACTAACTTATATAAATTACAATCATTACAAAATAGGATGGTCAGAATTTTAAATAATTTTAGAGGAATTAACTTAAAATGGGGCTACGGATAAATTCTTATGGATTTTTAGATATTGAGAAATTATGGAAATTTAGATTATTAAATCAATTTTGAAATGTAACATAGTCAAATGTAACCCCATAATGAAATAAATGAAATGCAAGCTGATTTTTGTTAGTTCGAAGTTCCTAAAATATAAACTTACTTAATTAAAAAATTGTGGTCTTAAAACGGAAAAAATTATATTAGAGAATACAATTAGAAATGTTTTTGGAGAAATAAGATATATCTTCTACAATGTGATTACAGAATTGTAGAAAACAGAAAACTTAAATTCTATGATCAGCACTTTATAATGGCATAAATTTCCCCTAGATATATATGTATTTAAGAGGTGACACACAGAAAACTAGGCACAAGAGGAAAACAAGTATTATCATTTGTACAACTGCATTTTGATTTTTGTTACCGGCAAAACACGGTGTACGAAATTTTTTTCCAATGCTGTGTTTTATAAATAATCAACTGTTAATTAGTCGCTGAGCCTTTTGCGTAATACACAATGATGTGTTTAATGCCCAATACTGTTATGTTAAAAACATGTTTAAAGTTTAAATAATGTTTTTTTTTTGTTTTTTTTTTAACTACAGTGATGATAGTTTAGTTCATTTTCATTTCTTTTACTGTAGTGCTTTACAGTTATGTAGCTTTTCCTTGACTTTTAAACTGATTATTTCGGATTTCCCGTGGAGCAGTGGCTTCTGAGAACCCCACTACCAACCCGCTGCTGCAGCATGACTACGTCATCATCTCCAGCTCGCGTCTTCAGGGAAGCCGGCTCTAAGGACCAGCCCTTCTCTTCTATAGCCCTGAGAATGACCACCATGAACAATTTCCAACCTGTTTGCTTCAGGATTCTTACTGATCCATAATTTGTCTTTGAAGGAAAATGTTGGTGCAACTTATAGTTTCCTACAGAAAAACTTCAATTATGGACAAACTTTATTTTGCTGCCCACACAATTGGTCTGCTACAGAGTGTACAATAGTTTTTATTCATTACTACTGAATAAAGCTAAAAACCACGGATTTTTCTAGTTCTTAGTACTGAAAATTTAGTGTTTTTTTTATTTGTACTAAATTTATTGAACATTAAGAAATAATGCATTAATTTTGTTGGCTGAAGATCATAATTCTATACATGTGCTTGAATCAGTCGTGGTTTTCTCGTAACATGTCTTGTAAAAAAAGGTGCTCGCTCTTGTAAGTCTGGATTTTGTATACTACTATATATACACTGGTGTGCAAAAATTAAGGACGAAGAGGGAAAATTAGCATAACAGTTGAACAAGCAGGCAGAATGGGCCGAAAGACTACTTGGGAGATAGACTAGGGTCTGGTACGGTAAAGCATGCGCATGACTGGGGGGGATAAAGCACAGGGCGGTGTACATCGGTTGGAACGACGTCAAGTTGCTGTCACCATGGGATATGGCCAACAGGCAATCCAGTAGACGACATCTGGATGACTTTACACGAGGTCGCGTCATTGGGAAGTTGGAAGAAGGTCGAAGTGTGACTAGTGTGGATGAAAAGTTCGTGATCGCTCACAGCATCGTTTCACGAGCTTGGAGAGCACTTCAAACGACGGGAACAGCTGTCCGAGAGTTTAGCAGTGGTCTTCCACGAGCAACCATCGCGGCGGACGACCGGTATATTGTTCTACAGGCGAGAAGAGACAGCGGGAGAAATCTCAAGGCACATGCACAACAGACAACTGGACATCCGTTATCGCGTTTTACTGTGGCCAGGAGGCTGCACAAAGGCGGTCTGTTTGCACGACGACCAGTACGGTGTGAGCCATTAACGCCTGCTCATCAGAGACGGCGGTTTCTGTGTTGCCAGGAACAACAACTGGACACATCAGCAATGGGGTCGAGTTCTCTTTAAGGATGAGAGCCGATTCTGGACGTATACACATCTGGAGAGAGAGCAGGGAACATGCAATCGCAACTCCGACATCTTCGAAAAGGACCGATTTGGAGGTGGCCGAGTTCTCGTTTGGGGCGGTATCATGCTTGGTAACCGTTCTGACCTCCACATCTTCCAAGGAGGTTCAGTCACTGGTGTCCGCTATTGTACCGAGGTTCTCCTGCCTCATGCGCGTCTGTTTAGAGGTGCTGTGGGTTGAGTTCTTCTTCATGGATGACAACGCTACGCCTCATCGTACAGTGGCTGTCGCAGGTGTTGGAGAGTGAAGATATTCAACGCATGGAATGGCCCGCAAGGTCCACGGACCTAAATCCAATCGAACACATGTGGGACCTTCTCGGGAGATGTTTGGCAGCATGTCACCAGCCGCCAGCAATGATTGGCGCTACAAGAAGAATGGGCCACGATGCCTCAACAGCTCCTTGACAACATCATCCTCAGAATGGATAGACATTGTAAATCCTGCAACGCAGTCAGGGGTGATCATATCCCCTACTAAAGACTGGATTTTTCTTTGCAGCCACCTGTCACATGTACATTTCTGTCTTCTGTCCAGTTATGCTAGAAGCTACCTTTTCAATAAAGTGCCTTTGTATCCTTTGGATTCCTTGTTTGGACAGTTTTGCTCACTTGTCCCATATTCTTACATTTTGGGGATCTTATGGTATGATTTGAGTCGACGTGGAGCACTTCTGCACGACGCTACATTCGAAAAACCGTCACTTAATTTTTGCACGCCAGTGTAAGATATGCTTTTATGTACCCGCGCGGGGGGGGGGCATGCATTATTTAAAGAAAATATTCTCAAAGGTATTTCGATGTGAGCGATATCGGTCAACGATAGATTTTTTTCAATAGAGTTTTCAGGAGCTCAGATTTTGCTACAAATACATCAGATGCAGAAATTAACACTTATACCTGGTAGCTAAACCATTCTTTATCAAATATTAGAAATTATAAGCAAAGCATTTCCCATCAGCAGCTGTATCCGGTGCAGAAAGAAGTTTTCTAATCGGAATATTAGAAGCAGAGACATCGAGGAAAACACAATTTACTTTCACTCCCCCTAGCGGAAAGTCTATGTATAACTTGAAATTATATGAGAACATTTTACTCCGGAAACACTATCAGTAAAGAAGGAAATTTTCAAATCTGACTCTTCAGGGTTCCCACTCAAAAGTAGAAAAAAAATTCCCTGACTTTTCCAGGTTTTCCAGGTGGTTCTGAGAGTTTTTCCAGAGCGGTAAATCAAATAACATTGTGACAAATTGTTGCATTTCCTTACATTCTTGCGTTCCTTACGAAAGCATACATTTGTTAATTCTTTAAATAACTGTTCTTTATACAATTACCTGCTTTTTATTAATAACAATTAAATGCATGAGGCATATATTTTTGGTATTATAATTCCATGATCTTTTTTGAACCTAAGTGGTATACTGCCCATGTACAATTTGTTAGTACATTCCCGTAGAAACAGTTCATATGTAAGAAAAAATCTGTATGTTGAATAGTTTGTTTTCCTTTCTTTTATAGCACAGTGTAGATAAGCTTAATGACCGAATGGGCTCCTGCTCAGAGAAATGTCGAAAGAGAATCAACCAACAAAGGGCTTTGATCCATTGTTTAAGTGGTTCTCTTGTGATGTGTTTCTCCAAGCAAGAGTGTACCAGGCCACTGTGCCTAATTGTTCCATGTTACAAAATATGAAGCAAACTATCTGCAGAAATTGAATAAAACCGTAATGTCTACAGGCAATTTTTCAAATTCAGTTTTGATAATTTTTAGAGAACTAAGGAATAATGTTATGTATTGAAAGCAAGATTTATCAAATTCTAGACAGGCTGTAATTGCAAATAATTACTTACCTGAAATTAATACTGATAATGTTATGTTCATCTCACATGAGGGAGAATTAAAAAGACACCACATAATGAACGTCCCCGATTATACAGTCCATAAAGATAAACAGAAAATATGGAATATAAAGGATAAATATCTTTCATTTTCCCTAATTACTTTAGTTACAAAAATTAGTGTATTTAACATAAATTTTACATAATATTTAACAAAATCATGTCTTATTTTTTTGTTTCAGGTTTAACGACCACCATAAGCAACTTGTTGGGCTATATCCGTCCATCCCTAATTTAGGACCATTGGCTTCACGAAGAAGGAGAGCCAGTGCCGTAAGATAAACACACCACCCATACCTCATCTGGGACTTGAATCCAGGCTCACTTGGACGAATAGTCAGAAGCCAGAGCTTAGACCACTGCACCACCGAGGTGGCAAACCATGTATTTACATGTTTTAAAGAATATTTGAACAAAGACTTATTTTAAATTCTACATATAATGAAATATTTCAATCGATTAGGTGAAATTATATAACTGATTTATCTGTATTTTAAGTGCACACAAGTATATAAATAACATTTTAAACGACTCACAACATTTAGAGTTCCAGTTAGGTTTAAAAATGCAAGCTGGGAGAATTGTGACTGAACAGAATAAATTGCCGTTAAATGATACAATGCTGAAGCTTTAAATCCTTTAAGTGCTTATTTTACATAAATATTAAAGAACAGGGAAACTTTTGCTGAAATTGAAGTCTAATGGGAATGATAAAATGGAGAGTGTCCGACAGAGTCTCTTAACATTTTGTTAGAGCGGTTCTATCAAATCGATCTAACAATTTGTATTTTCTATTGGAATTCACTTAGAATCTTTAAAGACAAAGCAAACTAAAACAGCTATTAAAAAATAAAAATAAAAAGAAGAGAGAGAGAGAGAGAATGGAAATCGTGACAGCATTTCTGCGCCTGAGGAAAAACGTGTGCCAGTACCATCCCAACAATTTCTAGCAATCAGGGAAAATACTGCTGATATTTAAAAATCAAAATTGTAATTATTTTAGCTAAAGTTAGTTCTTGCACTTGGCAATGAGAACATCGAATCTATGCTATTTCAGAGGGGCCAACCTCTAGCAGAACGTATCAGTAATCAATAGGGGATTTTTCAGTAATGTTTCAGCAATGTAACACAAACTTTCAGTAATGTAACACGCCATTTTTTTTTAAAGTTAAGGACAATATTATAGTATTACTGTGTAACCTGTAATACTTGTATGAGGTGCCTATCGGTAATCACCATACGGAGCCTCATCGTTAACGCGTGGAATGGGTATTTCATGAGAAATTAATGCATGAAATGTGTAATAACTTTGTATGTTAACACTATCCTCACGAAAAAATATGAAATTAAATTATCAATATTGTACTTACCTCATGTCATTGCTGACATAAAAACTCCCCTAGTTGCTTTTTTTGCAGTGGTATATTCTTTTTCAGAAAACTTTTTATAACAGAGCTCACCTGAGGAAAATGCTTTACTTTTCTGTACAAGAAGGGCACTTAATGTTTTGGTGCTCATTGTTGGGCAAAAGTATGTGAGGTATTTCCTTACTATACTAAATATTCTCTACGTAGAGGAATTGCTGTGAGGGATAGTCAATATTACCAACATTAGTTTAGGCAATGTGGAATACTTGAGAAGGCCAGATGAATCCTTTGTCTTAGATATTTCATTCCATGCCACATCTGCTCAAGGATATCCAGCTTCATCAATATCAGAGTCTGGGAACATAGCATGAAAGAAGCGACCAGCATGATCACAGCTTGTTATAGGTAGGTTATGCTCCACAACGATTGTAGTAAACAGCAATTCGGCATTTATCACGCTATTTTCATTCTTTTTTGCAAAAAAATTATCCAAAGGCTTTGATAGTCTTTAATTTTACACAATCCTGGTGTTTGTTTTGACTGAATATGCCTTCGGCAATCATCTCGTCCTACATGGGCTACTGATTACTCTCATATTAGAACCTTTATTTCAGCATTTGTAACATTTTCCATTTCCTTGCTCAAGATTTGGATGTTCCTGGAGAAACCTCTTTGCATATTTATTTGTTTCAGAAACGATAATTCCAAGGATGAAATTGGTAAAAAACAAGTAAAAATATGCAATAGGTGCCACATCAGTTGCAGGAGCATGTTTGGGCCCCTGCATTTCATGTTAATAAAAAAAGATGCTGAGGTTGTTCATCACTTCTCTCTATTAACATCCTCCCATTCACTTTCAGAACTTTCATGATCTGAAGATTCACTATGAAGATCTTCACCTTCTGAAGAAGATATGGTGGCTAGTTTTTTGGCTTGATGTTGCTAGGCCAATATCACTTTCAGATGATTCAAAATCATCACCATCACTTGGCAAACTTTCACTCTCACTACAAGCCATTTCAAATAACCTTAGAAAACAATTTCACGCAGTAGGAAAAAGCACGTCTCAAGTCTGAGGAACAAGCTGTCAATAAAGTCATCCTCTGCTAACACGAGTTTGGAAAAAGATGGGGATTCGTAATTCACGGAGTTTTGCGATTGTGTCTGTTTGTTTGGGAAAAAGAAATGAATAATGTGAAGAGCTTCTAGTAATAAAACACCGCACTTCGTTCTCCCGCGCGGCGAAAGTCCGCAAGAAATATAAACATCCGTCATCGCGGGACCACGCGTTGCGACGAGTTGATCGTTATTGCACTTCGAACGGGGGCTCGAAAAAGTGATTTCCGACAGTACGACGTCTTATAATTCACCAACAATGCAAAGTGAACAGCACTGCCTCAACTGCAGCAGGAAAAGTTTTGGCTAAAGTAACCTTTCTCCTGTCACACGGAAAAGTGCGTAGCAAGCGCAAACTCTTTTACGATGACACTTACTGCATATTACCGGCAATTTTCGTCGTATTATCCGCAGACCACGAAATTCATATTAAAAAAAAATAATAATCCTTTGTATAATCCGCAGACTGTGACATTCAGGAAATAAAAATCGCCGTATAATCCGCACATCATAGATGTTGAACCAGAAGTGGAATTTCCGACAGAAAAGTCGGCCACATAAATAAATAAATACATCGCTCTTTTCACGTTCCAGAAACACATAGCAACCGAAAAATTGTTTTCAGCCGCCGCCGGGGAATTGAATCCACGGATCTCTCCATATATAGCCTAGCGCGTTAGCTTTTAGTTAAATCCAAAGGGCGAGATCCAAGGTGAAAATCCTCCAAATACGTGGCGTCAGAAAATAAATAAATACATCGCTCTTTCCACGTTCCAGAAACACATGAGTCCGAAGAAGTAAGAGAAAAAAATATTAACGATTTTATTAAATGAAGAAATTCATTTTTAAAGGTAACTGTTGTATATTTTTTATCTCCGGACAGATAAAGGGTGTGGCATCCATAGATCACGCCGATGCAGCTCCAGAGTATTGCATTACACCTTGCCAATGACGAAAGGCTGATACCAGGGATCATAGCATACTTCTGGAAAATTTTAGGTAAGAATTTTAGGAATTTTAGGAATTTTTAGAAAAATTTTAGGAGTGTATTTCAATAAAAACTAGATGTATATTTGTATACATCTAGTAAAACAACTTTGTATACATTGTAAAGAGTTTGCTTCACACCCTTCAACCATATATACTGATAGACTGCGCATGACATCAAAATTTCTGGCTCCAACATAAAATCACATGACAACAGTCAAAAAGATGGGTTATACCTGCTGTGCTTATGGTTGCTCTGACCGATATAGTAAAGAAAGTTCTATGATTTTTCATGGGTAAGAAACGAATTAAATACCTAAGTCAATAAAGTTCAATTACTTAACCAGAAACTTGCAGCTATTGATATAAAAATATAGTAACTTAAGAAAAAAAAAATGGAATGCATGTTCCAAATTCTTCGCAAATGTTCATCACATTATAAATCACAAAATGTAAACAACCCGATCATGCATGTATATAGCTCATAAGTAAACTTACCTGAAGAGTTTTCATTATATATGAGGTGCATTCACATAATACACCGAAAACACTGAAGTTCTGCAGCGTAAATTAGTAATCATAACAGCATTTGTACACGAAATTTGGAGTCTGATGATGACGTGCCCAATGTTTGAGCCATGGCGGCTTTGATGCAGCTATTGCCAATGCGCAGTCCATTAGTATATATGGTCGAAGTTCACACCCAAATTTTTTGCATAACGTCTAATGTCTAAAGTTTAAGTATGATTTACTTCTAATGTTCAGTTCTTATCTTTTCACGTGTTATTATCATATTCAAGTATATTTACCACATTCAAGTTTCACTTTGAACATTAATATGCTGTTGAACCAGAAGCAATTCACGATTTTCACAGTAAAGTTTTCAGGTTTCACATTAAACTATAATATCCTAAAAAGGTAATTGAAAACCAAGAACTATGTACAATTGTTCACTGAATTACTTTTTTCATATTATTGTTTTAACCTTTTCCTGATTAGCCTATCTTTTTCTGCTTCCACCACAACTAATTTACTTTCAGTTTTCTTTATTTCAGCTGAACCTTGTATGATCAAGTTAGAGGCAACTGCTATTTCAACAGTATTTTGTTTTTCTACAGCTTTTCTCATTCTTTCTGTTCCCTCTTGAATTACTGCTAGGGAGGCTTCTTTATCTTTTTTAAGCCTATTTATTTCTGCATCATTTTCTTTTATTTTGTCATCAAACTCAGCTTTTCTTTTTTTCTCTAGCTGCTTTTCCTTATTTTCCCTCTCTTTCTTCGAAAATAAAAGCATAACAAACAGCGCGAAAACTAGCTCATAAATAGAATATTTGAAACACTCTCAATTATTAGGGATGGTAGAGGGGAAGGGAATAGAACTGTCCAAAATTAGCATGTTTTCGTTGCGCTAGGGCGCTTAAGCACGGCTGAATTCCTTCAGATACCCCCAATGTTCAAATGATTGAAATGTGCTGATGTTCATGGAATGAAATGGTTGATCAGCTATGATGACCGCATAAAAGTTCGGGGTGGGGGGCTTTATTTTTTTAATTTTTTTAGTTTATGCAACATTTTACATCACTCCAGTATTTATCTTGTCATCATCAACAATCGCAATGCAACTACCGCTTACGATCGCGGATATCAGCAACAGAAAATCTGCCATATCTCTAAGTGATATAACACACAGTATCCTGTTACAGTGTATTGTAATTGAAAAAAAAAGGATGTGGAAAAAACTAACTTTCAGAAATTAAGATCATCAAGTCATGCGTTTCAAAAATCAGTTTTCCTTTATAACGTTTAAAAACATGTTTTTGCTTTTTTACCTGTAGTGTAAATAAAAAAACTATGTTGATTTTTTTTTATGGAATCAGACGTCCGTATGTCTGATTGTCTTCATCTGAGTTCACACTTTAGCTACTGTGTAAAAGTAGACCTATTTTTTCAGCTCAAAAATATGTAGTTTTGTATATATTCACAGTATAAGTCATTCCTTATTCCCACAGAACTGAATTCAGCATATGCAAAATGAAGATCATCAAGACCCGCCCAACACTATGTTTCTGATTGTCTGCTGTTTATATTCAAGAAATGCAAACATGGATCAATGGTGAATGCAGCAACTATGATTTTTATTTATTACCAAGAAAAAAAAAAAAAAAAAGAGCCGTGAAAGCTGTAAAGGATATTTCTCTCGACCCCCCCCCCCCCATGCACAAAAACATTCCAATTAAGATCAAACAGCAGGAGGACGCGTCCACACAACACAACCTTTGGAATTACCTGATGGAATGGCTTCTTTTCATTTGGCACATCGCCATAAACCACCACCTGCAGCTCACTGAACTGTCAAGTTGCACCCTTCCTCCTTCACTTTAACTATAATAGAAACTGTAAAAAAAAAAAAAATGCTCCCCAATTTTCGACAAAATTAAATTACCAAATTTACGTCATGATGTTGCAATTTACTAATTTACTAAAATACGTTTGTTTATCTGCTGAATATTGCTTAAATCCATTGAAAACTTTTTAATTATAGATGATTTTTTTATTAAAACAGTAACTCAGACGTCTGAACAAAAACGTGTTTGTAATTCAAATAGAGTCCATATCATCACAGAAAAAAATTTAAGGATTACTCTGTTTAAATAAACCATGGCATCTAAAAAAAATAATTCACTTGCTTTTCCCGTAATTTATAATTACTGTTTCTTTTTTTCAATCCGATTATGCAACGTTTTTTTTTTTTTTTTTTTTTTTTTTCATCTGCTAAAGTTCCTAACAGAATTTGGCGAAATTTGCACTAGAACTTTATTGTGATGTATCTTAACTACTGTAAAAATTTTACTGTGTTATTTTCAAAATTCAGAAAAATGGATTTCTGAAAATATTCTCCTAGTCCTTTTGTGCTGTGGAAGTGATAAACAGGTGTTTGCTTTCTTTCCAACCAAGGGCTTCAGATCAGCGCTCCCAGCTGTCAATCAACCGTTGCTATGGTAACACCCTTTCTGCTGGAGGCTCACTCTGTCCAAAGAGGCACACATACTTGTCCATAATAAAAATTACCAATGCTAACTTTTAAAGTTTTAAACCGATTCAACTGGAATTTTGGAAGTGAGCTTCTGTAATCCAATTACAGTGAATGTAAAAATTTCAGCCACTTTCGTGAAAAATTCGCAAAGATAGTTTTCTTATTTTTTATCATAAGTAGTGGAAGTCTCTTGAGGGGAGGGAGGGTGGCATGCACATAAACAAGAAGAAGATGAATGTGTTGTTCAGGCATACTCCTCACTGGTGGATGCCAGCTGACTTGGTACATACGCGACCCCCTGCAAATGCTAAATGCCTCTTCTTTCCCCTTCTGTTCTCAATTGTCGGACGGACATCAAGCTCCCCTTCGACCTACTAGTAATCATCCAATTTTATTGCACTGGAAGTAGTGCCTTTTTTTTTTCTTTTTTTTTCCCCCAGCCAAATTAGGATTTGGTGCACATCGGAAACCGCTGCCGGTGGTTTCTTTGAGAACAGAGAAAAGGAACTTTAAAAAATGAAGGGGTAACAGTAACACGATTTCCTAAAAGGGCATTTTTTAAGCACTAATTTCAAATTTCAAGGCTTTTCAAGACTGCATTAAAAAAACACAGTTTTTCCAGGATATTCCAGGCCTTGAAAACGTAATCATGATTTTCCAGGACTTTCCAGGTTTTCAAGCACGTGTGCGCACCCTGCGTAATGGTAAATTTATTGGCGTTAATAACGGTTGTGTTTTTAATAAATAAGCTTACGAAAATTTTAGGATGAATAGCAAATTTTAGGTATAATTTTAGGAATTTAAGGAGGGTCACAAAATATTAGGAATTTTAGGAATTTTAGGAGGAATGCGATCCCTGTGATACAGAACAAGTCGTAGAAATACCGTATGTACTCGCGTATAAGTCAAAAGTTTTTGGAGGAATTCCTGCTTTCAGAGTTGAGAGATCGTCTTATACGTGGGCCAATAAAAAACCCGTAAATTCTCCCGCGGAATAAACAGACGGATTTGTTTACGTTTTAGATCGCGACACAGAGGCTTTCCGTGTGTTGCTGCACGATTGTGTTCTGACCTCAAAACTATCGCGCAGTGACACGATCATATCCTCAATTCTGCCCACCACTTCAAGCTTAAATTCGGCAGTGTAACTGAAACGTTTCCTTTTCAGAGACATCATGATTAGCAATGAAGGAAAACAGCAGCAACGACGTTCGCCAAAACAACGAAAGCAAACTAGACACAAGGTAGCGCACATGAAATCCGAAAGGAGAAACGCATAGGTTCGTGCAGCAAGTGCTGTGCGTACTTCGTTGGCTTTTTGCCAAAAACAGAGCCGGCACGACAGTCAGAGCTCTCCTCAACGATATCAAAATGACCCCTGTCGTCCTTCCCCACAACTTTCCCGATCTTTCGTTACGACATTCCTCCCCGCTCCGTACAAACTCCTGAACTGAGGAAAATTCTTCCGAGGGAGTTCCTTTTCCAATTATTACACCCTTCCCTGCACAATCACGCTGCAGATTTTTTAAAAATCGGAAGGTTGTAATTTTTTTTTTTAAATCTGCGTATCAACGGCATCGGTGTATAATCCACAAAACCTATAATTTTAACTTTTTTAACAGATAATCCGCGGATTATACGAAGAAAATTACGGTACCATTCTTCCGATAATATCGCTGTTTGTCGATATGATTCATGGACATTCCATTTTTTTTTGATTGGAGGTTTAACGACCACCGTGAGCAGCTCAATGGGCTATAAGCAGTCGCCCGTCCCTAATTTAGGGTCACTAGTTCCAGGGAAGGGAGAGAGCCAGTGCCGTAAGACAAACACAACATCCATGCCTCAACGGGATTCGAACCCGGACCACTTACAGACGAATGATCAGAGGCCATCGCTTAGACCACTGCGGGACATTCCATTCCAAAACGATGATTGATAAATGATATGATCATTGAGACACCGAAATCTGCAGTCTGATTCGGAAAATATGCGGATCAAAATCGAAGGCCGACAAATCGGCAGCGTCGCACTAAAAGGGTTTAACGAAAAAGGATGCAAAATTGAGATTCTCTAAAACACACTGAAATCCGTAATTTTTTTTTTTTTTGTTTGGAGGTTTAACGACCACCGTGAGCAACTCAATGGGCTATAGGGGCGGCAATCCGTAATTCTTCCAACCTGTCCGTAATTCCGTAATCTAACAGTCGAAACCATAATAATTACGGACAATTCGTAATAGTTGGCACCTCTGCTATTTGCTTCTAAATAACGCAGCATAGGATATTTAGACATTGTGCTGTTAAATTTCATAATCAATAAGCTGGCACACAGAGATCCTAATTCCATAACGGCAAAAAAAAAAAAATTAAACCCAGGGATAAAGAAAAAATAATGGAAGCAACAAGTGGAGAAAACTAACAGTTAATACGGAATACCACTTTGCCTGAGAGGCTACAATTCATACAAGTACTTCCAAAATCCGGAAGTCTTAAAATTGATTGCATACGTTTGTGACACAAACATTAGTACTGAACTTTTCTCGCAGGTCACAGTTAATTTCCACGCTACGTCAAATTACTTGTATGGGAAACAATTAGAGGAAGTTTTGTGTGCATGTGTGCTCATAAAATCCTCCTAACACTTTTTTGTCAACATAATTTTTCATCCTGTGGCGAGTGGCATGTTTGTACTTAACAATATCTTTACGAAGGGCAATACATTTGTGCGATGTTGATCAGGCAAAGTGCGAGAAAGGTCTGGAGCCCACTCAGGTCATTTGCAGTAACTCCCCACAAATAACGTCATCCAAAACGGAGACAGAAGCTTTAGCGCCTGCACTGACACACCTGAAACCAATAGAGCACGCACGGCAAAGATTTAAATCAGTAGTAACTAAGTAGATTTTTTATATTTTTTTCGGCAATGTGAGGGTAAAGATGTGAAATGAATAATTTATGCAACTCTTGTGAGGTGCAGCAACGCAAGAAAAAGAATTTACGATTACAAGAAAATTTCTACCCCGTCTAACTTTTGTTCTCGCAATTTTTTTTCCCCATGTATAAGCTGAAACCTTAGGAAAAATTACGAGAGAATGGCGAATTTTATATTTCTTATTCTAAATAACGGAGATATTTGCGTTCTTACGGAAAACGGTTCCACTATGCACAAAAATTCAAAAAATAATATCTTCTAATCTATCAGAAACAAAAAAAAGTTGAAACTTTTAGGGGTTTTTTCATAACTTGGAGGCAGCTACCCGTAAGAATCGGAGATGTGTTGGTGGAAAATTATTTCAATATCTGACGATTTTGCGTGGAATGACCCAGATGTGAAAATCTATGGTTCCGGGCGTCGGACTACCCTATTTTTCGCAACCAGCCAGCTCTTGCAGTAATCGGAATATCGTCTTAAAATAGCTATAAATAAATTTCTTCATGCATTATGAAATAGAAATATGACAGAATCAAGAAAAATCTCTTTCCGGCCGTAAAACAATGAACGTAGAAAACGGTCGTGAAATCTGGGAAATTTGGTAGGTATGCAATAGTACCGGCTTCATTGCATGGTATTTTTCATACAAAATACTCGTATGCAATAGTACCGGCTTCATTGCATGGTATTTTTCATACAAAATACTCGTAAGTACTATGAAAAAAATTGATCTTTCCCCTCTTTGAAGAATCTTTCTATTTCATAATATCTTCCCTGTTCAAACATTTGAAGGTACATACTTTTCCAACTATACCAACTCTGCTACAAAATTACGAAAGCGAAGCTTTAGTTCGTAAGTGATACGAACTTTTTTCAAAATAAATTAGGTGCCCTCAATTTGCAACATTCATCCACACTGCTCTTGAAGGGAGGGGAGGGGAGGGGAGGCGAATTTATTAGGATGACCAAAATCCGGCAAAATAAAATGTTTTTGTACGGTTTGATAAAAGACAAGTGGAACATGCAAAAGGAAAAAAAAAAAAAAGCGCAACTTCTAAAGTTTCCGATGAATTTCGGCGAAATTTAAAATGGAACGTTATTTTCATATATCTTGCCCACTGTAAAAATTTCAGTCGGTTATTTAAAAAATTGAGGAAATAGCTTTTTTATAATTTTTTTCCCCAGTCTACACAGAGAGCCAGGGCACCTACTTAGGAACAAGTGACTGCCTCTGCGCGAACGCAGCAGATAAGAGCCTGCGAAATGGGTGTGTGATTAATGGCTTTCTCTCACGCTTTGACGTGTCCGTTTGTTCGGTTGTAGTTTAGAGCATCTGGAGATGGGGAAAACCGCGAAGAGACGCACTCCCAGCACAGCTGCACTTTAATCGGTGGGTGGGTTACCTCGAAGGATAAAAGAACTCGGAATTATTTTAAAACTTAGCAATACAGAAATATATCCTACAAAAGTCTGACAGAAAATATTTTTTGGCAAAATAAAAATTCCCTGACTTTTCAGTTCCCTGATAAAAAATTCCCTGATTTTTACGGAAAAACACGAGTTTCCTGAGTTTTCCCTGATTTTTGGAACAATTTTCAAATTCCCTGAGAATTCCCGGTTTTCCAGGTGGCGTGGGAACCCTGCTCTTAGAAGCAGAGATATGCCAGAAATAGGATATACATCCATGCCCCATGGTGGAGAAACCATACATGGCCGGAAATAAGAAGAAAACACAACACTTTTACGTTAAATAAAATATAATCTAGGAAGAATCAATATTAATTAATTACAATATTTAATTTCAAAGACAAATATGATAAGGCAGCAGCAAATGCATGCAGCTGCTGGGCAGACGTTTTCTTTTGCTCTGGGCAAAGAATATACACTCTGCTCTGAACAGCCAGCCTTCATTTATTTAATCGTTCGTAGTAATCGGCAATGAAAAGAAATCATATTATACTAAATTCTCCATGGAAAAATTAATTAAATGCGTAGTCTGTAGAATGGGGTTTTTTTTACCGTAGAAACTACGGAGAATCTGTAGTAAACTGCATCTCTGCACACAACCATACCTGCCAACTTTAAGAAACCGAAATCCGTAAAAAATATATTAAATTAATCGACACATTCGATGAAATTACTTTCGCGCATATTGATTAAATGTACTGAACATATCGATTAAAAAATGATGTTACTTTTGAAACAAGTATCAACTTTTAATTGATACGACTACAGATTGTTTGAATTTATCGTCAAGTTTAATTCAATTAAAATAGAATCTATACATAATTTCTCATTACTATGCTATATCATTACGATCTATAAAGAGATAAAAATTTATTTTTATGGAGGTTTGCATCTCAAGGGAAGGATGTTCCACCCTTTGACCCCCAAATCCAATAGGATCGTATTCCACGCCGTTACGGAACAAACTAAAATGTTTTCAAAACGAACCATTTTCATGCTCTGATTATCTTACGGAGAGACGGACGATGAGACAGTCAAACTAAATAAATGAGTGACTGAGGGACACTAATTGGTAAATTATGCTCAACTAAAAACGAAGTGAATAAACACTTTGCGGAAATAGCATCCAGTTCATTATAACTTTTAACAAAGGAAGTTAATTTTGTATACATTTTTTTCACCCAGTCAACATTATTAAATGTATGCTTGGCAGTATAGGATTAGTAATATCATTCAATGCGATACGCTGAAATTACATTATTACATTGATAGTAGAGCAAAACGCATATTTTTCATTTTTTGAAGATTTTGCAACACACAGGAAACTCCGCAGAATACGCATCACGGAAAGTTTTATAGTACCCCCCTTATATTGCTGCTCTAAGCGGATCACTAATATTAAATTTATTGACACTTGAAAAAAAAAAAGCAAGTAAAACTGCTATAGTAAAACAGTAACAGTTTAAAGAGTTGCAATTTGCAGAGGAAATAATAGTACTGCAACATATCAATTTGGTTGAATCAAGTCAAGATATTTTTCTGCACGTTATCAAGAAACGAACAAAGCATGGTTGGAAAGCGTACAAACTTACTAATGGACGTGCAAAATAAATCATTGCTGGAGAAGCACTGGCTTGAATGAACATTGGACTTGCACATGCCCCAATGCATTTTTAATTTCACAAAACTAACAGCTTTTGCTTAATCTCGTCATGTTGGGTATCGATCTGGGCTTAAAAATTACACAAATGTTGTATCCGTTTGAATTTTTTTTTTTTTACGAGAACTACGTTCTGAGATCGCATTTCGATCTGGGAGTAGTAAAGATACCTGCTCCAGTGCAAGTGACACCCCCACTTTGGCCTCTTCAGAAGTTGCGACCTGCTGGACGAAGAACGAACAATACATTACCTGAGGAGGGGGGGAGGGCCCGCCCAGCTTGTTATCATTAACCGTTTACGCGTGGCGAAAGTTTTAGTATTTGAAACAACGCAAAACCTAACATGTGGGGAAAACTGCTGCAAATGTTCCCATATAAACACATTACGATAATAACTGAAAAGTTGTTCGTAACTTACATCGCCGCTTTACTTTGAATGGATTAAGTTAAATTAAAAAAAAAAAAGTTTTAATGGCAGGGGCAAAATCATCAGAAAAAAGAAAATAAATCTCGGGAAATCACCAAATCCCTAAAATTAACATTTCTGCAACTAATAAAACGGTTGATGATCAAACGAAACCAAAACCACTCATCATCACCGGAGCTTCCACTAAGAAAAATGACATCACCACAGAAGCGCATTTTTTTTATGTTGTAATATTAACACACCCCAGATCATGAGAAATTTCCAATCATCCTACACTGTGCGCTCCTGCAACGTGACACGACATAGGGGCGAGAAACACTGAAGGAGCACTCCGTTTATAAGTTGGAGGAAGTTTACTTGGCCATGAAAATCGCGAATCAGATGTTCCGAGTTCAAGAAGTAAAATTAAGGACTATATTTAGTACTTTTAAGGGCCATAAAAAAAAATATATTTAGCACTTTTTTTGACCCATGCAGCAAACCCTGCATATGTATATATAGAAAACAAACATTTGTTTCCCCTTCAGAGAGTGAATGAGGAGCATGTTTACAATTCTCACATAATCAATTAACGAATTTATTTTATTACGTTTTTTACAATTCGGCAAAATCATATTGAGGACATGCACTCACCTGAAACCTGAATGCAAATTACAATACTTCTTTTCATTTAATAGCACAATGCAGTGATTGTGTTAATTTTCATCACTTTTAAATGCATGACTAATGTATTATGAAACAGTTGGATAAATGACAATTTATACAAATTTGATGATACGTCAAAATGATCGTAGAAATCTCTTACAGGTTTATATGTTTTATTTTTCAGTTTATAAAAACAAAGTTACAATCTACGTAATAACTTACAAAATTTAAGTGAATAATATGAGGCTGTGTTGGGTGGGGGGGGGATGAGGTACAAGCCTGCAGTGTTCATATTTGACAGAAATACTTGAATACAAATATTATGCAGCATCTGGGAATGTACACATCTAAACCTTTATTTATTTGTAAATGTTGCTCACACTGCAGCAATTTTAACCATGATGTGCCATGTATTGGGAAACAGAAAAAGTTTCCAGTTCCTAAAACTTCAGAAAACAAAAACATTAACAAATACCCTACACAAAAAGATGATCAAACATTCGCACTTGGATAGTTCCACCTGGGGGGGGGTATTTAATGCTGATACATATTGTATTCCACTGTACTGAATAGCAAAATCAATGCTACCAGCACTTATTTTAAAATACAAACCTAATGGATTAAAATACAATGCACTATGATTATGAATAGTCAAATAGTCATGCTGCTGAACAGCATATGGCTGATTTTGCCACCTTGTAAATAAAGAATTCAAGACAAGTGGCCTTTTAATGTTTTCGACGTTTTGGACTCAAGCCAAATGAGTTGGCAACATAAAGAAGCAAACGGGTTTTGTCTGTTGAAAAATAGAAAAAAAAAAAAAACATTTTTCCAGTTTTTTTTCAAACAAATTTCATTATAAAAACAATTGTTGATCAAATATTGTTAACAAGATTTAAAATCAATTGAACAAATTAATTGCATTTACATCATAAAATACAATAAAAAATCACAGGATAATCATGCAAAAAAAGAGTGCATAACTGAAACAATAAAATCATTTCCGTTTACGATTACAAAAAACTGAAGCTATACTTGCATCAGTTTAAAAATTATCAGGGTGAAAGAGACAATTCATTAAAGAGTATCAACAAATGAGATGTCAGATGGATGAATCCTTTCCTTTGGTGGCCCTGGGTTTCACAGTGACATTATGCTGCCAAGCATTAAATTCAGGGAGAAGAAAAAAAAAAAAAAAAAAAAAATAAAGACTAGGCAAAGTCTTAAAAAAAAATTAAGTGTTAAAATTGACAGTATTTTTTTTTTTTTACAAATTATTATAATATTTTTCTTACTTGGCAGCATAACTTCCACCATATGCTTGATTTGGAGGGATTCCATAGTACTGGCTGTAGTACTGTTGTTGTGGCTGCTGATAATATTGGTTCCAATTCTGCTGGGCTTGCGGTTGCACTGCTGCTGTTGCAGCAGTGCTTTGCCCAGCTGCAGTTTGATCCCATGTTTGTGCCCCCGGAGTGGCTTGAGGATAGTTATAGGTAGTTTGATCACTACTTTGCTGTGAGTATGCTACAAGAGTAAAAAATATGTATATATTCATCAAGATTCGCAAATTCAGGAAAAGCAGACTTGTGATATACTTTTAATCACATGCATGCTTTACCCAAAAACAAATTTACACAGCACACCTCCATCATTAAAACAAAATGTATGCACACTAGGAGAGGTTAGGCACGTGCACACACTTTGTTTAAATGCAGCACTTTTGGAGGTAAAAATTTCCATGCATGTTCCTTGCAAGTGAATGTAACAGTAAGACATTAAATGAAATATCACTAATATGAGAATAACTAAATTATACACATATTTTCCTCCATCATTAAAACAAAGTGTATGCAGAATAGGGACGATTTCAACATAGACACACTTTGTTTAAATGCAGCACTTTTGGAGGTAAAAATTTCCATGCATGTTCCTTGCAAGTGAATGTAACAGTAAGACATTAAATGAAATATCACTAATATGAGAATAACTAAATTATACACATATTTTCCTCCATCATTAAAACAAAGTGTATGCAGAATAGGGACGATTTCAACATAGACACACTTTGTTTAAATGCCCTGCCTTTTGAAGGTGATTTTCATGTGCATTTCTTTTCCTCCATCATTTATACAAAATGTATCTTATGTGTGTGCACACACTTTGTTTAAATGTTTGGCCATTGGAGGTGAGTGTGACACTAAGACATTAAAAGATAAACTACTCTAAGAACAACTAAAACACAATTACCTCTGTCATTTAAACAAAATGTGTCTGGTATGCACACACACACTTTGTTCAAATGCCTGGTGCCAGAGGTAAACGATCATTTAGACATTAAATTATATAACAGTACACTAATTTTACTTGTTAAATGGCTGCATGCCCACTTTCAAAAACTCAGCAAAAAAAAAAAAAAAAAAATCACCGTAACATGTTGGTAGTTCAAAGTGACCATTATTTTAATTTTATTGTGTTTGTGTGGTGGTCATATTTTTTTTTACAGAGAGCATCATTAATTGGGGGTAAGGGGTTACCATACTGGCTCATTAGACATTTTCACCTAAATGCAATCCTAAAGAGTGAAATTTCAGCTTTAATTCTTAGCTCTTTTTTTTTTTTTAATTATTCACAGGGAAGCTTTTGCAGGAAGAGGAGCCTACAAGTAATTTTTCTTTTACAGAGGTATATCAAGTCACAGTCAACCCTGGGACTTCACCCACCCCTCTGAAAACCCTCAAATTTTAAAAAATTAAGAAAACAGCCCCCCCCCCTTAAAAAACAAAACAAGAAAGACAGAAGAAAAAGATCATCATTAAGAACTACCTGGCTTAACCCAGCAATTAGGAACTATGCTCTAAAGCTTTAAAAACCAGCATACACATGAATAATACTAGCTGAATGGGACTGAAAGACTTCAAAGTGAAGATAAAAATCCAAGGAGGACCACCAGTATGTAAAATTAAGTGCTCAAAATTCTGTGAGCTTAGGGTGTGTGATCAATCACAGGTGCATCAGAGACACATTCTGTTTGCATATGCTCATATCACCAGAATTAATGGTAGATGATACAATATTAAAGGTAGATTAGAAATGTCTTCTTCAGATGATGGTCTGCAGCTTGCACAGTTCTGATTGCATGTACAAGATGGCCCAGATTCAGAAAACCTCCTTGAACTGCTGTTAGAAGGGAGATGATATCCCTGACATCATAAGTTACAAATGATGGGTCACAACTGACTGTGCCAAACCAAACCGGTCTGTTGTAAAACTGAGATATGAGTTTCAGAATGCCTAGTAGAAAAACTCCGTCTGAAGTCACACCACTACGTTTCCAAAGTACAATCAAGTTTTCTTAAACAAGAAAAAGATCCTGCTTGATACCGATTGCATAATTTTGGCCAACTTTTCAGAAAACATTTTTTTTATAATTCAAGATGAGATCCAAAGTTTTCACTGGGTGAACAAAGAGGCCCCTGTTTACCGATTTGTTTACTATTTTAGAGAAAGTAATCAAGGTGAATTGGGTCTTCAGTGATCACCAGAGCAATAGTTGGCAAAATCAGGCCCACCACCTCTTTTTCTTTAGCCCGCAATCTCTAAGAATGGATTTTACATTTTCAAATTCTTTAAAATGTCAAAGTAGGAGCTATAACGGAACGGCTGACAGCGGAGTTGCGAGACAATGGTATGTGGTGCTCCTATAGTTTCATATTCTGTGGACCTTGCTATGACGCCACAGAGTTATAATTCGGCAGCATTTTCAGTGCCATGTGTATCTCTTCTCTGCAACATTTGGTTCCTATTTGATTAGCCTTTCATATCCCTCTTGCTACTGCCAAAACCAGAAAAAGAGAAAAGTAAACTTTCAATGTTGTGCTCTTAAGGCGGAGTGGAGTATAAATTATTTTGTTACTGAATTAGATAAAGCATTGTGTTCATTATGCAATGACACTATAGCTGTTTTAAAAGAGTACAATACAAGTCGTCATTACCAGACTAAGTACAGAAAAGCAACGAACAAAAATAGGAAACTTTAAAATGGAATGTTTTGTCACATCAAGATTTATTCACGAAAATGAAACTAAGGCTGCAAATGAAGTCAGTTTGTGAGTAGCTCATTTGTTAACCAAGAGAGAACAGCTGTTTACTGATGGATAATTAATTAAATCCTGTTCGATTGTAGCAGCAGAAGAAATGTGTCCATGGAAAATGCATTTATTTAA
The DNA here is from genome assembly GCA_039090855.1 of Macrothele yani. NCBI lineage: Eukaryota > Metazoa > Arthropoda > Arachnida > Araneae > Macrothelidae > Macrothele > Macrothele yani. Next base: position 93,072,821 of record CM077016.1, on the reverse strand, counting down.
ATCTATTAAATAATCAGCCTTTCAGTGGGAACAGCCAATTAAGAAACAAGGCAAATGATTTTAAGTGGGGATTTTTTTTTTTTTTGGCTCTTGATGAGTCGACAGAAGTTACTGATACTACTGCTCAGTTGCTGTTTGTTCGAGAAGTCAATGCTGAGTTTGAAGTGAAGGAAGAATTAGCTTCTGTGAATAGTCTGCATGGAACAAGTACAAGTGAAAATATTTTCAGAGAAGTTGAGAAAACATTGATGAAGTACAATCTGAAGTGGAATCAGCTAAAATGTGCCACAACAGATGGTGGTAAAAATGTGTGGAACAGGGAAAGGCTTAGTAGGAAAATTTTACGAGGCTTGTGAAAATGCATGGTATTCAAAGCCTACGGTTATTCATTGTATTATTATTACCAGCAGATACTTTGTTGGAAATATTGGAATCTATCATGTGTTCTTGAACCAGTTGTGTCACTGGTGAATTTCATTCGCTCTCTTGGACTTAACCATTGTTAGTTCCACAATTTTTTTTTTCCTTTTCTTATTGGAAATGGATGCTGAATATCCTGACTTGCCCTACCATACAGCAGTTCGATGGCTCAGCAGTGGTAAAGTTTTATTGAGACCTTCTGAACTAAGAGGAGCGACTGAAATTTTTCTCAACGACAAGAATCGCCCACAACCACTATTGTCAAGAACAGAACGGCTTTGGAAATTAGCTCTTGCTGAAGATATAGGATTTCTTAATTAATTCAACTTAAAATTACAAGGCAAAACAGTGCTCATATGTGAACCTTATACTACAGTGAAGCCATTTCAACAACAACTGATGTTGATTGAATCACAAATCATGTCACGCTGCTTTGTGCATTTCCCATGCTGTCAAAAATTAAAAGAAGTGAAATCTTCGCGGCAGATATATTTTAACAGCGTTTTTCGGATCTTGATGCAAGAGCAGAAGACATTTCCATATTTCAAATTCCATTTGACTGCAGAATTGAGGAGATTCCACCTAACCTTCAATTGGAAGTGATTAATCTGCAAAGTGATGACATGCTAGAATATGAATTTCAAGAGAAGAGTCTAACAGACGTCTATAAATGTCTTCCAAGCAATGAATGTGGACAGTTGAAATCATATGCTCGAGGATTTATATCTGTATTTGGCAGCACCTACCTGCGTGAAGACATTTTCAAAGATGAAATACGTAAAATCTCAATACATATCAGCATTTACAGATGAACATTTGCAATCAATTTTGATGATAGGGAGTGCTAACTTTGAACCACAATTTGGTGAAACGTTATTAAAAAAAAAAAAAGCAATTCCATTCTTCTCCTTAGTACAGCTGTATTTCAAACAATTGTAATCTTTTTTTTTTTTTTAGTCTAATTATTATGTTACATTTTGTTCAATAAATTTGTGAAAACGTTGTTTTTTTGTTACTTAAGTAGGGCTACCTGCTTAAATAACAAGAAAAAAAAAATATCCGTAGCACATCATCATAGCAGACCAAGCAATCCAAGAGAGCATTTGATTGCATCAAGACTACTGGTCTATCAGTGACAGTCTATTTTACTTACGAGTCTGCCAATCAATATAAGAAATAACTTTTGCAATCTATGCAACTATGAGAAAGAATTTGGAATTCAAGGAGTGGCACTTTCTTACTTCACACCAAACGAAAAACACTTGTGAAGGAAATCCTAATGACAAAAAGGGTATTGATCAAGAGAAGCCTGCAGATGACAACTGAAAAACAAATTTTGTGACAAGAGGACATGTTTGAATTTTGTGAAATTTTCTTATGCATGGAGTTGAATTGATTAAGTGATTTGACAACTGCTTGCCTATCCCTAAAACTTGGTCATACCATAGATATGTTCCAATAAATGATACAGCCATAAGGCCACACTTCAATTTCTGATTACTTTGACAAAATACAGGTATAAAAAGCTACTTCATTGTTACTTTAGAAAGACGTCGTTGCATGCTCATTTATATGAAGAGCAATCGTACTTTGGAGTTATTGAGGAAGTGGGCATCAAAAATAATGATTTTAATGAGCCAGCTGGACCATGAACCTCTTTCAAAATTCCAAGAGATGACAAGACCAGGGAATTTCCACAAACCTTTTAAAGTGCAAAAAAATGAGGAATCCTCTAAAACAAATATGATCACCTGCAAAAAAAATAAAAAAAATGGTCGTTTTGAACAACCATGTTACGCTGAAAGCGAGAAAAAAAAAAAAAGCAAGTTCTTTAAGGGTCAAGCAACCAGTTATGGAGTAATAATAATTACATTAATAATTAGATTGTGATCCTCACATGGCACAGCAGCGTCTACAAAGTCCACATAATGGGAAAAATTGTTGCTAAAAAATGGGGGAAATATAACCTACTGTTTCATAGTGGAAAAGTTATTAAAAAATTAATTATTGATACTAGCTTTCACATGTTTTAATAGAATAATAGCTATATACTATATGCACTACTGTTTCACACATTATATACGTTCTATGAGTTGTGTGCATATTTGCAGCAAAATCATCTTGGCATTTATATATCATATATGACTAGGAATATTTTTACAAGTTTCAATTATTATATCATCAAGGACTCACCTTGTATCGGTATTCCAAATTAGTAAGCTTCATCCTGTATCTTGAAATAAAATATGTATCTACTGTGTCACCACGTAGAATCATCGTATTGCAAATAGGCCCAATTGAAATTTGCGACCAGGGTTTAAACTCAAATAAAACACTACTATGGATATCATACAAAGAGAGTGTGAAAGAATTATATACAATGCAATTAAAAAACCATTTACCATCAACAGGTGTCGTCAATCTTTAAAAGAAGGAATGGACATAATCAATGACAATCCAAACAGACCTTAAATAAAATTTCGTCAATTATTGAAAAATGCCAGACAATCTCTGCAACACACACACACTACTCTACACAAACCACCGGACATGTTTCGGCACGACTGACTTTCGGCCATTATCAACGGTATGCATCCTGGATCAATGTTCAAAGTTGTTATATATCTAGGTCACCTCGGCATCACCCCCGGTTGCTCCACGTCTACTTCTTCAGTCGTTACATATACGTGTATTCACGTGTGAGTCACATCCACGCTATCTATTGGGTTAATTCCGGGATTGCTGTCGCTGTTCTTATTTCGTAAGTATATGTTATTTCTTTTATTTTCTTGTGGTATTAGGTATTTCCACGGATATGGGATATCCTTCGGAGTAGACGTATTGCAATTGGAGCTTTGGGTTTTCTCAATTGTTATAGCCTCAGACCACAAAATTTGATTATGTTTATTGTGGGAAGTTAAGATTTTACTATTCTCCCAATCTGGTTTAACTCATTTAATCATAACAATGTTGTACAAGTGATGTTTTTTCTTCCTTTTTAATCCAATTACTATAGTGCTCATTCAACCTTGTTTTAAACCTTCTTTTAGTACTACCAATGTAATATTTGTCTTGCTTATTTTCCTTTGGAACTATTGTAGGAATCATGTACACACCTGCCTTATTTAGTGGATTTTTATTGTAACCACTATTTGTCAGTAATTTAGAATTATCAGTAACTATTTCAGCAATTTCAATATTGTAATCCTCGCATTCTTTTCTTATAATATTGCTTAGTGGAGGTAAATATGGGATACTTCCGTAAAATAACGTATTTCTTTTTGCTAATACATTGTTGTGCTTCAGTATACCAGCTCTTCTTATTTTGTGATATAATGAATCTATCAAGCCAACAGGATATCCAAAACATTTAGCAGTGTCTTTAATCCATTTTATTTCCTCAATAAGTGCAATTTTCGTTGAATGTGTTATAGCTCTATTTATGAATGATCTGAACGCTGAAATTTTATATCTCCATGGGTGACAGGATTCTTTGGGAATTATATAGCAGGAATGTCAGTAGGTTTTCGATATACACTAAATTCTATTTTATTTTGATGCTTAAATAAAGAAATATCAAGAAAGTTAAGTTTGTTGTCAATTTCTTTTTCATACGTTACTTGAATAGTTGTGTACATACTATTGAAGTTGTTTATGAAGATCTCCATATCATTTTCCGAGTGCGGCCAGTAGATCAATACATCATCGACATATCGTAAATATGGTATAGGTAAGTTACTACTAGAGCTGTTGTTGAATATTTTCTTTTCTATGTCTTGCATAATAACCTCGGCAAGCAAACCGGATATTGGTGATCCCATTGGTGCACCATATAATTGTTTATAAATTGTATCATTGTAAGTGAAGTAATTATTTTCGGTTATGAGCTTGAGTGCACATACAATGCTTTCAATTTTCGAAAATTCGATCTTTTCTTCTTCTAATCTTTCTTCAATTAGTTTAATAGCATCCGTTGTGGGAGTGTTTGAGTACAAAAAAGTCTTTATACCCACTTGAAAGTGTATTATTGCAATCACAAATATACAGTGAAGAATTCAACCGAAGTAATCGACAAGATTAAAGCTATTGACGGTGCCGAATATTTGATGTATAGTATGGATGTCATCTCATTGTACCCAAACACTCCCACAACGGATGCTATTAAACTAATTGAAGAAAGATTAGAAGAAGAAAAGATCGAATTTTCGAAAATTGAAAGCATTGTATGTGCACTCAAGCTCATAACCGAAAATAATTACTTCACTTACAATGATACAATTTATAAACAATTATATGGCACACCAATGGGATCCCCAATATCCGGTTTGCTTGCCAAGGTTATTATGCAAGACATAGAAAAGAAAATATTCAACAACAGCTCTAGTAGTAACTTACCTATACTATATTTACGATATGTCGATGATGTATTGATCTTCTGGCCGCACTTGGAAAATGATATGGAGATCTTCATAAACAACTTCAATAGTATGTACACAACTATTCAAGTAACTTATGAAAAAGAAATTGACAACAAACTTAACTTTCTTGACATTTCTTTAAGCATCAAAATAAAATTGAATTCAGTGTATATTGAAAACCTACTTACATTCCTGCTATAATTCCCAAAGAATCCTGTCACCCATCGAGGTATAAAATTTCAGCGTTCAGATCATTCATAAATAGAGCTATAACACATTCATCGACTAAAATTGCACTTATAGAAGAAATAAAATGGATTAAAGACACTGCTAAATGTTTTGGATATCCTGTTGGCTTGATAGATTCATTATATCACAAAATAAGAAGAGCTGGTGTACTGAAGCACAACAACGGATTAACAAAAAGAAATACGTTGTTTTACGGAAGTATCCCATATTTACCTCCACTAAACAATATTATAAGAAAAGAATGCGAGGATTACAATATTGAAATTGCTGAAATAGTTACTGATAATTCTAAATTACTGACAAATAGTGGTTACAATAAAAATCCACTAAATAAGGCAGGTGTGTACATGATTCCTACAATAGATCCAAAGGAAAATAAGCAAGACAAATATTACATTGGTAGTACTAAAAGAAGGTTTAAAACGAGGTTGAATAAGCACTATAGTAATTGGATTAAAAAGGAAGAAAAACATCACTTATACAACATTGTATGATAAATGAGTTAATACCAGATTGGGAGAATAGTAAAATCTTAACTTCCCACAATAAACATAATTAAATTTTGTGGTCTCAGGCATAACAATTGAGGAAATACCTAATACAGCAAAAAAATAATACGAAATATAACAAAAAGGAAAATAAAAGAAATAACATATACTTACGAAATAAGAACAGCGACAGCAATCCCGGAATTAACCCAATAGATAACGTGGATGTGACTCACACGTGAATACACGTATATGTAACGATGACGGAAGAAGTCGATGTGGAGCAACTGTAGCGGAAGTGATGCCGAGGTGACCTAGATATATAACAACTTTTAACATTGATCCAGGATGCATACCGTTGATAATGGCCGAAAGTCAGTCGTGCCGAAACATGTCCGGTGGTTTGTGTGGAGGCGTGTGCGTAATGCAGAGATTGTCTGGCGTTTTTCAATAATTGGCGAAATTTTATTTAAGGTCTGTTTGGATTGTCATTGATTATGTCCATTCCTTCTTTTAAAGATTGACGACACCTGTTGATGGTAAATGGTTTTTTAATTGCATTGTATATAATTCTTTCACACTCTCTTTGTATGATATCCATAGTCGTGTTTTATTTGAGTTTAAACCCTGGTCGTAAATTTCAATTGGGCCTATTTGCAATACGATGATTCTACGTGGTGACACGCTAGATACATATTTTTATTTCAAGATACAGGATGAAGCTTACTAATTTGGAATACCGATACAAGGTGAGTCCTTGATGATATAATAATTGAAACTTGTAATAATATTCCTAGTCATATGATATATAAATGCCAAGATGATTTTGCTGCAAATATGCACACAACTCATAGAACGTATATAACGTGTGAAACAGTAGTGCGTATAGTATATAGCTATTATTCTATTATATAATACCACGTATTTTAATGTTTGGTTATTTTTACTAACCAAAATCAATTATTTCACATGTTTTGAAAAGTAGTAAAGAGTGTTTAGTATCACTCTGTATGAAATGTGTTAAAGTTAAAATGCCCACAAAGATATGAACACAGGATTAACGAACTTAACGAATCAGAAGTAACTGCAAAATGAAATCTTACTCAGTGAAAATATTGAGGTTGTGTGGCAGCCTAAGTACAAAACACAAGGTACTGAAGCTGCAAAGGGAAGTGTGTTGCAGCTTCAGTACCTTCTGTTTTGTGGACCCCTTTGATGGAGAGCAAGAAGGAAGCACAGGGAAAGAAAAATGACTACAGTTTTAGTGCTGGAAGACAAGACCCCCCCCCCCTGTCTGAAAGCACTCTTCCATGCTACTGGAAAAGAGAAGACTTCTAAGCAGATCTGGTCATAATGATGTGGCCAGGCCAAAGAAGCAGGATTGCCTAGTCACAGGATTGGTATGGCAGTCTCTCTGGCTTGACAAGACTACGCACCATTGCAATGCAACAAACATTAACCAAGCAAAGCTTAAAGACTGTTAAAGTTCAGATAAAACATACTGAAGTAGACATCTTGTAACTAAACACTCACATGAACTATATTTCTCAGGGGTTTATTGATGACCATGAGCACCCACCAGTCTCTAATTTGAGGCCACTGGTACCAAGCAAGGGAGAGAGCCATGAAACCACAGAAAGAAAAATACACCACCGATGTTTCATCTAAGTCTCAAATATGGGCCTAGTTAAGATAAAAAAAAAAAAAAAAAAAAAAAAAAAAAAGAAACTAGCCCCTTTGACAACCTGGCAACTGAGCCAGCACAATTCTACTGCTCTGGACATGAGTCTAAGAAGGAATGAAGTGGCAGTAACAGTACAGTATCACTGAACTGTTCACTGAGATTCAGAGGTCAGCTTGGTTCTAATACTTAAAAAGGTGTATTACTAAATTTGTGGTTGTTATAACCCAGTTAAGGGCAGAATGAATTCTATCAACATCAGAAGAGATCAAGTTAACATCAAGTTTTCAGGCATACATTTACTCCTACCAGTGATGTAACATTAAATGACATTGCAATTTGTGGCCACTGCAAAAATGCATTTCATGGAGTGCCAATAAAGGATGACTCATCATAAATAAAAAAAAATGTGGAAACTGCGGAGCACCAAGTGCCATTGATGTCAGAGGTGAACGTCTGCTGCGAAGGTACGTGAGGGCCGATCGACACCCTACAGTGGAGCAATTCACTGGCTGAATGAACCAGGGGATTACCTGAAGTGTGTCTAAAACGACAGTTCAGTGAACCCTGATGTGTATGGGGCTCCGACGCAGACTGATGGTTACTGCACCTATGTTAACAGAGGTGCATCGGCAGTAAAGGCTTACATTTGCACGACAGTATCAGAACAGGACCTCCGCCGATTGGCAAAGGATTGCCTTCTTTGTCCAACGGATGGACGTTGGCGTATAAGGCGAGAAACATCGAAGAACAAATACTCTTCAATCATTGTGGAAGAACACAAGCTGGTGGGGGTTGCGTTATGGTCTGGGGAAAGTTTTCTTCGCATTCCCTGGGTCCACTCGTGCCTGTGGAAGGTACTATGGACCGAATCCGCTATGAATCCATCCTTGCAGACCATGTACACCCATATATGCTGATTGTTTTCCCTGGGGCAAATGTGTTATTCTAGCACGACAATGCAACGTGTCACACAGCTAGAAATGTCCGATGGTGGTGGAGAAATTTTGCTGCTGTGCCAATAATGTTACATTAGGTATGTATGAATATGATAAAAGTTTAGACACTACACACAAATATAATCACATCATACATACATATCACTAAGCTGTTCTGAGATTCAAAGGTTAGCTCCAAAAAAAAAAAAAAATACAAACTTTGAGATATTTTTACTTATTGTCGTATCAAACTTCGCCATTTACAGCGATCTTGACATACAACTCATGCTTCACTGATATCCATTACCCGCCTTACACAAGATCTTTTATACTTCATACTCATAATCTTTTTCTCATGCAGACACTCCTGAATCTGATCCACCCATGTCTTCCTTTGCCTTCCTCCTTGGCCTTCCTCTGCCTTTCCTTCCTGCCACTTGGGCTGAAAAGATTGTTAGTAAGCATTTCATCACTCATTCTTTCAACATCGCCAAACCACCGAAGCATATTGGTCTCCACCTTGCTAACAACATTTTGCTTTACATCACACAACTGCAATACATCTTTATTCCTCACACAATCAGATCGTGTCTTGCCACAAACCCCACGTAAGTAACGCATTTCTCCAGCACACAAACGACTCCTATGCTTCTTCTGCAGTACCCAGGTTTCACTGCCATACATCAGAGTAGGAACAATTACTGTTTCATACACAGCCATGCGGGACTCTCTAGAGAACCCATCATTCCTGTGAAAACCTCCCAGAGCAGCTATGACTTTCAAAGAAGAATTTACTCGCCGACTGATTTCACCATCCAACTTGTTCTCTCTGTCAAACATGCTTCCTAAATACACAAACTCACTCACCTGGTCAATCACAGTGCCATTTATACTTACATTACATTCAGTGTTACCCATTCCTCTCTCAAACACCATAACTTTGGTTTTTCCCTTATTTATACTCAGTTTGAATTTCATGCAAACTTCGTGCATCCGAGTCAACATACTCTGCAACTCACTTTTGCTCTCTGCCAACAGGACAGTGTCATCAGCATACAGCAATCTGCACACACGGATATCACCAAGACATAAACCACTATTATCTATTTTGGCCACACGCATGCATGCATCCATAAATATATTAAACAGCCATGGTGACATTACACAACCTTGTCTAACTACTGCACCAATGGAAAACCATTTTGATAAAACACCATTCACTCTTACACAAGCTCTACTACCAGCATACATGGCTTTTACACTATTAAGTAGATTCCCAGTAACACCATATTCATTCAATACCTTCCACAAAAGTGTCCTATTGACTTGGTCGTAAGCTTTCTCTAAATCTATGAAGGCAGTAAAAACTTTCTTCCCAACAGCCAGATACTTTTCAATCATCATGCGTAATGCAAAAATCTGGTTAGTGCAGCCTTTACCAGGCATAAAACCCACTCTGAACACCCCACACTTTCAATGATGTAAGACCCCGTACTTTTTCAATAACAACCTTAGCAAACACTTTCCCCGGCACACTCAGTAGGCTAATACCACGATAGTTCTTGCATTCAGTCTGATCACCTTTTCCCTTATACAAAGGAACAATAATAGCATCCTTTCAATCCTGAGGGAATATTCCTAACTCCCAGCACAACTGGCAAATTTCAGTTAACCAGTCAATTATAGAGTCACCACCATACTTCAACATCTCTGCAGTTATGCCATCAACTCCTGGAGCCTTACCATTCTGAAGAAACTTTAGAGCTTTACACACTTCTTCTCTTGAGATCCCTCCTGTGCTTTCATCCCTCATTGTGACATCATCTGCATCTGTCTCAGAATCATTTTTGCTCTCCTGATCTAATAACTCACAGAAGTATTCACCCCATCTTTCACTTAACTCATTGGGCTCCCATATCATTTCCCGATCTCATTCTTCACACAACTTACAACTTTGTTTCCCCCATTTTTCCTGAGTCTCATGTACTTCCAAAAAGACTTTCTATCTTTCCAAAAAGCCAGTTCATGCCTTTCCACTTTCTCCTTCCTATCTTTTGCCTTACTGTGGCGAACCAGCTTAGCAGCTTCACGCTTCTTACAGCGATATTCATCCACAGGGACTCTACCTTGCAACATCCCCAAATAGGCTTCCTTCTTTTTCTTTACTGCTTCATCAATCTCACTATTCCACCAAGCATCACCTCTATTGTTACCCACTATTGTGGTGCCACAGACCTCTTTAGCAGCAGTGGCAACACAGTTCTTAAAACATTCCCACTTCTTTTCTACATCCCTCTCACAAGATTTCAGATCCTTCAGTCATTATCTGAGTAAGTCAGAGTACCGCTGATGATCTTCAAGGAACCTATCAACCTTTATTCTTTTTATCCTGGGTCTCTTCCTATTCCTTTTCCTCCAACCAACATTAAGTTTCACTCGTGACACTACCAAGTAATGATCAGAACCAACATCCGCACCTCTCATCACACGGGTGTCAACAACTAAGTGTTTCAAACGCTGATCGTAAACAACAAAATCTATCACACTCTTTGGACCAAGAGTACGATTTTCCCAAGTATATGTGTGTATATACTTGTGGTTGAAAAATGTATTAGATACACACAAACCATTCTCAATGCAGAGTTCAATTAATTTTTCACCATTATCATTCACACAAGGATCATTAAACTTACCCAGAACATTGTCAGAAATTACATTCTGCACACCTACTCTAGCATTGAAATCCCCTACTATTATAACTTTTTCTTTAGCACCAAACTGGCTCAAAACAGCTCTTAGCTCATTCCAGAAATCTTCTTTCTTATCAGAAGGTTCCGAATCACAAGGAGCATACACTACAACAATTACAATTCTCTGAAGTTTCACTTTCAAACGAATCCAGAGAATTCTCTCACTTACACAACTATAGTGAATTAAGTTGTTCATCTTTTCACTTAAAATCACACCTACACCAGCCTGTCCTCACATTATCCAATACTCCAGACCACACACTCACCATGCCATTCACTTCTTCTACCCCAATTTCCTTCTTTTTGGTTTCACTTACACACAGCACATCCAGTCTATACTTATTCATCTCCTCAGTCACCTCACTCATCTTGCCATTTATACCTCTAGTATTCCATACACCAATCTTACATTCACTCAGCCGAGATCGCTTTCTCATACGCCATTTAGAAAGTCCAGGTCAATTCCGTGGTGGACCATCCTTCTCAAGTGTGGTAGGTCCACCATATCCCACACTTGAGTCATTCTTAATATTTCTTTTTGTCTTTTTAATCAGGAAAGTACATCAGTGTGGGGGATTAGCACACAGCTGAGGGTTCCAGTTGGTCCTTCAACCTAAGGATTCTGGAACAAAACCCAGTGAGTTGGAGTCTTTTTGCCAATGTCACACAGAACTAGCTTGCACCTCTCCAAGATTCACAGAGGCCTAGTTGCTGTTGTGTGTGCCATTGTTACCACAGAGCGCCCCGAGGAGGCAAACCCATCACTCACTACTACACAGTATATAAAATAATTTTGTCCAACAGATAAACTCTGCTGGCTGTGCCCTGTTTATTTGCTTACCCTTGTGATATTTTGAATTCCCACCCACATCAGCCTAACTATTTTGAAACATTCTGATGTGAGAGACCCAGAGGCACATATTATAAATCATCCAGTAACTAAACATTTCTAGCTTCCAATCTGCAAAATATGAGTCATATATATAACACTGTTAAATGTTAGAAAATGGAGATTTAAGATGCACCTACTACTAACATTTTTCAATACAGTTACTTTTTTCCCCTTAATACGAGCACACACATGTGCACAGTCAGACAGGGGGAGGGGGGCAGGTAAAAGCTTTTATAGCATTTCCTGCCTGTTTGGAACCTATATTACTGTCATGACAACCCCAAGGCCAGAAAACACCAACTAGTCATGACAACAAGTCTGAAAATAAACAGCAGCACTCAGTTCAAACTTCATCACCTAGAGAAGTTCATTGGCCACGCACTTTGTCTACACAATGTGATTGACACACCTAAATAATTTGTATACCAATAATTGCACAGAATAACCATTTTCACCCACAGCAAACATGAAGATAGTAGGTCCATTACAAAAGCCATCACCGTTGCAGAATTGCGGTGACAGGCGAAGTAAGTCACAAATTTTATTTCGGTCCTGCAGACAGAAATGATACCCCCAGGCACCTATTAAATCCCATCTTGCAGACTACTGATTGTGGATGCAAGTTTTCCGTATTTCAAAACTTCCCAAAAAGGAAGTTACATGGAGTGAAAATTTATCCCCTTGCGATGTTACAATCTGTATGGTATTGTTATTAAATATTTTATTGCATAAATGTTTGGCCTTCAGCTTAAAAATAGAGGCAAATTTTTCGAATGCGGAAGGTTCACTGGTCAACATTGCTATATTACATAAATGTTTATATTTAAGATTGCAAATGGACAGAATTTTTCTAAAAATGGAAGTTGTATGGATCAAAAATGTCTGCCGTAATAGTTAAATGGTGGCAAAAATTTTTGCCAACAGAAGCGAAAGGTAGCTAAGATTTTTTCCATAACCTCACACCCTTAGGCTGAGTTTTCCCAGAGTGGTATTACTCTTTAAATATTATTTAATTACATAAATGCTTGTATTTACAATCGAAAAGAGAAAAAAATTTCAGAATACAGAAGATGCAGCAAACATTTCTCCCATAATAATAATTTTTCTGTCCAGCAATGTTCACTGCATCATGTATTTTTGTTAAACACAATTTTATTCCATAATTCAGTGTTTCAGCTTCAAACAGAGGCAAATTTTAGGTACAGAGAGCAGTGTGCGCTTGATCCTAGTTATCGTTGCAATTAGTACAGAGGCTAAGCTATAGTTTAGGGCAAAGAAATATAAGGTCAGATTTTATCTTTTAATCTTTACCCATGCAAATTTGGATTGATTTTTGCATCTAGTCTTGGCCAGTAACCACCCACAGATTTATTGTGGCACCACGACATCTGTCGCAGACTGATCAGGAACTTTCCACTAAGGGGAAAAAACCACAAGGATACACTGCAACATATAGACATACAACTTTTTCAAGCAGTACCTTAACACTGAAAAAGTTGCAATTACTGGCAGTGTTTTTTTTGTTTTTTGTTATTTTTTTTTTGGAGGTTTAATGACCACTGTGTGCAACTCAGTGGGCTATAAAGTAGTAACCTGTCCCAAATTTAGGCAAACTGGTTCCAGGTAGGGGAGAGAGAGCCCCGTAAGACAAACACCACATATATGCCTAACCGGGATTAGAACCTGGACCCATCACGGTCCAATGATCAGAAGCTATCGCCGAGACCACCGCGTCGGCCCTGGCAGCGGTTAGGTTTCACTATATGTTAGCCACAATCCCAAGTTCAGCAGAACATACAGCCGCCCAATATTTTCCCAGTTGAAATAAGTAGCGAGAAGTTATAAACATCTGTGTTAAACAATCTCAACTGTCAATGCAATGTGTAGACCAGAATTTGACTAGATGTATTTGAAATTCTGTTAGAAGTGAGGGGGCTTAAAATTTGTCAGGCCAAAAATATTCTTTTCACATAAAAAATTATTACCAATGATCAGAAGCAGCACTGCCAACAGAAAATGAAGTTTTTGCAGCAGCACATACAACAATTTAAAAGTAGCTTGTAGTAGAAAATTGCACAATAAATCATTCTAAAAAAATGCCATGGTAGTTTTGCTTTCAAATACCACGTGTATAAGAACATACCATAGATAAATATCTTTAGAATTTGTACCTTTAGCTTAAGCCTGAACATAATAAAATAAGTAGCTAGAAAGTAGGAGCTTTTCACAAAACACGGTGTACCTCCAGCAAGCTACGTTGAAAAATTACTTTACTTGATCGGCAAGTTGATTTATAAGTATAAACATCATCAACCAGTGTCACACAAAAAAGAAAAAGTTACATACTGTCATAGTTTACCTTATTTATGAAGCATCTCATCCTTATTGAAAAGAGAATGCCATAAGGTCCAGAAAAGCATTTGTTTAGAAGGGTAATTTGTGTACACATTTTTTAAGCCTCGAAGCTCTAGAGACATGTACTGCTGAAGGGATTTACAAATGTGTTATGAGTGTTTTTCAAACCTTAGAGATTGACGTGAAAAAAATGTCATCTATTGGAACTGATGGTGCAATCGTTACGACTGGTATTCGAAAAGGGGTTGCAACTTTGCTAAAAGATTATCTTTCCCATACGCTTGGAGTTCACTGTGTTGCACATCGGCTTGCTCTGACTGCTAGGCAGGCGGCTGACAAATTTTCATATTTGGTGAAATATCAGAACATTCTAAACAGGATTTATAGTTATTTCGAACAATCTGCTAAAAACGCAGAACATTTAAAGTTAGTTTAAGAAACATTGGCCATTCCAAAAAAAAAAAAAAAAAAAAAAAAAAAAATGTGCAGTCCCTGGCAAACTAGGTGGTTATCTTTTGGCAAAAGTGTAAATTCTTGCAATTCCAATTGGCAAGCACTTGTAACTTTACTGATTGAAGACAAATGCGCTGTAGTGGAAGAAATTTTAAAGCAAATAACATGCCACTTTTCTTTTCTTTTTTTTTTTTTTTTTGTTTACATCTGCCTTTATGAAAGATGTTATGTTTCTTATAAATAATCTATATTTAATTTTCCCGAAGAATGTTGATTTTGCAAGTGTTCAATGTGGTGTCAGTGCTTGCATTGAAACTTTAAATGGCATGAAAAATGGAACAGGCACTATCCTGATGAATTTTTTGGATACTATACCAAAAATTCCTGGTACCCAATATGAATATCAGGGACATGTGATTTGGGATAGTTCAAAAGAAAGGGTAAAAGCAAATGTTTTACTTACCCAGTTTATTGTAAAATTAGTTGAAAATATTGAGGAAAGGTTGGGTGATTTAAATAAGATTAATTTATTCAATGTTTCTTTTGCCAAGTAATTTAAATAGCAACCTTAATGATTCTTTAACTTATGGTAATGATGAAATCAACAAATTTGTAATATTTTAGGATCAAATGTGCACACATCTTTTTTCAATGTACAAAAATCACCATCAGAAAAAAAAAAAAAAAAAAAGGATCAAAACTAGGTGTAAAAATTTTTCCTTTCACTCAAATGGTTTCATTTCTTTATGAACAAGAATTACATGAAAAATATCCGATCATGGTGAGCATTGTTGAATATGCTGCTTCCCTTCCATTAACAACTGTAGATTGTGAAAGAGCTTTCTGAGCTATGAATTTGATCAAACCTGATATTAGAAATCATTTATCAACAGAAAATATAAAACACATATTAACCATTAACATAGAAAAGCTAGGTTATAAGAAATTCGATTTTAGAATTGTTTATGAAAAATGGTTGAACTAACCTGATGCAGATTTCCAAGGGGTCTGTTGTGCTGACTGCCCAAAGGTAGGGGTTTGTTCATAATTGCCATATGCACCAGATGTGGGAGCACTTGTTCCTCCTGATGTTGTATTACCACTGGAGTAACTTGTGTAAGTTGACTGGAAAGAAAATTCACTGAATATTTATGGCATGTTATTAAAAGATGTTACCAGTAAATTTAAAAAAGCAACACATGTTAACCCCAAGAAGTGAATACAGTTCTTTAGATATAAGTGAATAAAGTTCTTATCACTAAGTTTTACTGTGTCATCGTGCAACTACAGGTATACATTCATCATCAAGAATTTATAATTTTGTTTATCTTCATATACACTGATTGAATGTCATCAACACAAATACACTATTTTTAAACATACCTAATCATGTTATAACTGATATAATTAACAAACTAAAAGATGCAAAAATTAAGGACGAAGAGGGAAAATTAGCATAACAGTGGAACGAGCAGGCAGAACGGACCGATAGAACACTCAGGAGATAAACTAGGGTCCGGTACGGTAGGGCATGCGCATATATGCAGCATGACCGGGGAGGAGGGGGGGGGTCGGAAGGGTAATAAAGCACACGGGCAGTGTACGCTCAGCAATTCGGTGAAAGCTATTGCACGGTGTACATCAGTTTGAATGACGTCGAGTTGCTGCCACCGTGTGATATGGCCAACAGGCAATCCAGTAGACGACATCTGGATGACTTTACCCGAAGTCGCGCCATTGGGAAGTTGGAAGAAAGTCCAAGGGTGACTAGTGTGGGCGAGGAGTTCGGGATCACTCACAGCATCGTTTCACGAGCTTGGAGAGCATTTCAAACGACAGGAACAGCTGTCCGAGAGTTTAGCAGTGGTTGTCCACGAGCAACCACGGCCGCTGACAACCGGTAAGTTGTCCTACAGGCGAGAAGAGACAGATGGCAGACAGCGGGAGAAATTGCAAGGCACATGCAACAGACAACTGGACGTCCGTTATCGCGTTTTACAGTGCCCAGGTGGTTGCACATTGACCAATATGGTGTGTGCCATTAATACCTGCTCATCAGTAACGGCGGTTTCTGTGGTGCCAGGAACACAAGAACTAGACACATCAGCAATGGGGTCGAGTTCTCTTTACGGATGACAGCAGATTTAGTCTGACGAGCTATTCTGGACGTATACGCATCTGGAGAGAGCAGGGAACACGCAATCACACCTCCATCATCATAGAAAGGGACCAGTTTGGAGGTGGCGGAGTTCTAGTTTGGGGCGGTATCATGCTTGGTAGCAGTACTGACCTCCACATCTTCCAAGGAGGTTCAGTCACTGGTGTCCGCTATTGTACCGAGGTTCTCCTGCCTCACGTGCGTCTGTTTATAGAGGTGCTGTGGGTCCCGAGTTCCTCTTCATGGACGACAATGCTACACCTTATCGTACAGTGGCTGTCACAGAGCTCTTGGAGAGTGAAGATATTCAACGCATGGATTGGCCCAGAAGGTCCCCGGACCTAAATCCAATCAAACACGTGTGGAACCTTCTCAGGAGACGCTTGGCAGCACGTCACCAGCCACCAGCAACGATTCTGCAACTGCGATTGGCGCTACAAGAGGAATGGGTCGTGATGCCTCAACAGCTCCTTGACAACCTCATCATGGACAGACGTTGTAAATCCTGCAATGCAGTCAGAGGTGATCATATCCCCTACTAAAGACTGGATTTTTCTTGGCAGCCGCCTGTCACATGGACATTTCTGTCTTCTGTCCAGTTGTGCTCGAAGCTACCTTTTCAATAAAGTGCCTTTGTATCCTTTGGATTCCTTGTTTGGACGGGTTTGCTCACTTGTCCCATATTCTTGCATGTTGGGGATCTTATGGTATGATTTGAGTCGATGTGGAGCACTTTTGCACGACGTTACATTCGAAAAAACTGTCGTCTTTAATTTTTGCACGCCAGTGTACTTTCATAGACCATAATTTTTGTTGCAATAGACCACAATACATTTTTCTCTGTGAAAAAGAAATGAATATATGTGAAGAGCGTCTAGTAATATAACATCGCAATTCGTTCTCCCGCGGCGTAAGTCTCCAAGAAAGATAAACACTTCAGCATCGCAGGACCAAGAGTTGCGCGTTATTGCACTTCGAACGGGGCTCGAAAAAGATATTTCCGACAATACGTCTTATAATACACCAACAATGCATAACTGTCAACCTGAGAAAATTGAAATGTGCTAAATTGCAAGCGAATGACATTTCTAAAGATTTTTTTTTAACTATGCGCTAACATTTTTAATGAATTTGGCTATGTACAAGTACAAATAAATGCAAATATTTGTGCATTTCATAATTTTTAGATGTTTATAATATTACAAATTATCACATGTTGATACCATACACAACGTTTTCTGTCGCCCGTAGCGGACCGACGATTTCCATAGCATACTTGACGTTCTCCGTCGTTCGAAGTGTACTGACGATTTCCATAGCATACTCGATGTTTTCCGTCGTCCGTAGAGGACCAACGATTATCATAGCATGCTGGATGTTTTCCGTCATCCGTAGCGGACCAACGATTTCCATAGCAAACGACGTTTTCCGCCGTCCACAGCATACTTGACATTTTCCGTCGTCCGCAGTGTACCGACGATTTCCATAGCATACTTGACGTCGTCCGAAGTGTACCGGCGATTTCCATAGCACAATCGACGTTTTCCGTCGTCTGTAGCGGAACGGCGATGTCCATAGCATACTCGACGTTTTCTGTCGTCCGTAGCGGACCGACGATTTCCATAGCATACTCGATGTTTTGCGTCACCCGCAGTGGACCAACGATTTCCATAAGATACTCTGTTTTCCGTATTCCTTACCTACGATTATCATAGCATGCTGGATGTTTTCTGTCGTCCGTAGCGAACCGACAATTTCCATAGCATACTCTATACCCAGACAATTTTGTGTTCGATGTTTATTTCGCATGACGCAGGAGACCATCGCTGTTAGTCAACATGAAGTTTTTAATGTAGTATTTCTCGTACACTGTATATTAAGTTTTCATGTTCTTATTGTCAGACGTTGGCGACCTATCTGAAACATAAAACTGAGTACCTTGTTTTGTAAAACAAAAACATTTAGAAGCTCAGACAAATACGTAATAAGGAAACAAACTAGGGTTCGCCCGCTAGGCAATCTGCTTAAAAATTAAATGAACGCGTAACATTAAATAAAAGAGAAATTATAGATATCTTTGTTTTATTCTTTGAAGAAAGTAGAACTTAATTCGTAATTTACCGATCCAAATATTCCATCAATTTTCTCCTACCTTTTTTCTTTTGAAATTGAAATTCGAAGGAATACTACGAGTTTTCAACTGCCTTTGATTCGTAGTGTCATAATATCTAAAAGGTTTTTCGTTAAAGTAGGCAGAACATATTGGAGAGTGCACGTCGGAATGGAAATCACCACGTTTCATTTTACACAGCAATTCCTTTAACAATTTCGTCTTTTTCAGAGGAATGTTTTCCGTCGTCCGTAGATGACAGATTATTTTCATAGTAACATACGTAAAATCCGCAGTAGTTGGAGTCGATCTTTCTTCACACCGCATCATACTGGTCACAAGTTTCCTAAATTCAAGCTTAAACTCTAATTTCTCCCTTTCTGAGCACTTCACGTCTTTTAATAGCTTTTTAGCACTAAATCCAATATAAAAATATTGGATTTAGTGCTAAAAAGCTAGCACTAAATCCAATATTTTTATATTGGATTTAGTAAATCCGTAAAAAAATAAAATAATCGATGAACATTTTAATCGATATATTCGATTAGATTACTTGCCGTGCATATTGATTAAATGTACCGAACATATCGATTTAAAAACGATGTTACCCAAATCAAGTATAAACTTGTAATTGAAGTGACTACAGATGTTTGAATTTATTGGCACATTTATATCTATTAAAATAGATTCTATACATAAGTTTTCATTATTATGCTATCATTATGATCTATAAAGTGATAAAAATTTACTTTTACAGAAGTTTGCATCTAAAGAGAAGGATGTTCTATCAATGGGATCGTGTTCCACGCCATCATGAAACATAATAAAATGTTTTCAAAAACGAACCATTTTCACGTTAGGCTATTTTATCTTACGGAGACACGGACGATGAGACAGTCAAATAAAAAAAATATGAAATAAGTAAGAGTGACTGAGAGACACTAACTGGTAAATTATGTTCCAACTAAAAAGGAAGTGAACAAACATTTTGTACGAATCGCATCCAGTTCATTATAACTTTTAACAAAGAAAGTCAATTTCGTTATGTTTTTCCCACGCAGTCAACGTTATATATATATATGCTTATCACTAGAAATGTGATTTATAATATCATTCGTTCCACTATGCAAAATGTTGAAATTGTATCGACATGTAGCACTAAACGCATATTTTCCATTTTTGAAGATTTCGCAATACACGGAAATTCCACAGAACACGCATCGCGGAATGTTTGATACTCCTTTTTATAATTGCTGCTCATAGCGAATCACTAATACAAAATTTATTACCACTCGGGGGGGGGGGGATGGAAGTAAAAACTGCTACAGTAAAATAGTAGCAGCTTAAGAGTTACAATTTGAAGAGGAAAAAAATACTGATTGCAGAGTTATCCGATTCGAGCTTGTCAGCTAGGAAAGCAGAGAGCAACTGAAAGGTTCTTTCATCTAGAAACAAAGGTTTAGGTTTTAGTTACGAATGTAATCCTCTGGGGTCCTCCCCATCATTCCTCACAGGCAGATCAATGCCTTGTCTTTTACCAAATACGACCCCTTTAGCGGCATCCTTTATACTTCCAAATGGCACTGATTTTATAGTTCTGTCTTCCCTTCCTGTTCTCCCCCTCACCTTACTGAATAGAGCTTCTCTAGTCTAGTTATTCCTTTACAAAAACAATCTGGGCCCATCAACGTCTGAATTACCCCCTCTCCTGCAGTAAACTAACACAATGTGTTTTGCCGGAACAAAACTAACAGTCTGTTACATCAGGCGTCACGAGAAATGATACAGCCACTTCGTTGGTGACATAACCCCCATCTCACCCCCCTGCTTTCTTTGCGGCGCAGCCACGGCACAAAACGTTTGAACCAGGATTTTAATTCCAATCTTATATCTCTGAAAGAAAGAAAAAAAAAAAACATGGCTTAACATGACAAAATGCGGAATACACATATTCTGTTTTAAAAAATGAAAATCTCTAAATATCACACAATTCGGTTTGTTTACAAAGCCAATGGCGTTTAAAAAAAAAAAGTCTACTCCCTAGATTAAACTTGTGCTGTCAAAACCGGATATTTTAAAATTCAGAGTTGTTTTCTAAAAGACCAAAATTTCATACCTACAAAAAAGTGTGGGTTTTGCAAAGCAACAGTGTTCTTCACGATACTTTACTGTTTTCTTTACGAATCTCTTAGTATGAATTAATTGATATTGTATATTTTGCGTGTTTTTGCCTTATAAATGAATAGGAAAGCAGAGAGCAACTGAAAGAAATAATGTCTTGACCTTACCTTTGACCATTTTCAATGGGGATTTGACAAATTAGTATGTACCCCAACATATTAATTTAGTTGAATCAAGCCAAGACATTTTTACGAACGTTATAGAGCGATGAACAAAGCACGACTGGAAAGCGTAGAAAACTTACTAACGGACCAGCAAAATAAATCATTCCTGGAGCAACACTGGCTCGAATGAACATTGGACTTACTTTTAACTTCCTCTAATAATAGCATTCTTACGTTAGGTCAAATTTATTGCCAGAGAAGTCACGAAACCATGCCACAATGCATTTTTAATTTCACAAAACTGGCAGTTTTTGTTTAATTTTTCACATTATGTTGTGTTATCGATCTGGGCTTAAAAATTCCACATATTTAAAATCCGTTTGAATTTTTTTCTACCATAACTACGTTCTGAGATAGCATTTCGAACTAGGAAGAATCAAGACACCTGGCTCCAATCCAATATCTGAAAAGAAGGTGGGGAAAACAGCGCACGCGAGAGAATGGGGGAGGTTAATCAAACCCAGCTGGTTGGTGTTCTAGTGTTTGAAATAAAGGCAAAACAATAACCTAAAACGAGAGAAAACTACAGCAAAATGTTCCCAAATAAACACACGACTGAAAACTTATTCGTAATTTACATCGGCACTTTCCTTTGAATGGATTAAAAGTTTAAAAAAAAAAAAAGTTTTAATAGTGGGTACGAAATCAGAAAAAAACAAAATCTCGGAGAATCACCAAATCCGTAAAATTAACATTTTGTCCGTAAAACAAGTCACATTTCCGTAAATTTTACAGGTAAACCGTAAAACCGGGCAGGTATGAAACTGGTTAAAAATAAAGCAACTTCAAAATAAAAACATAAGAAGTTCTCATAAGCAAATATTTACCTGTTGCTCACTTGAACCACTGGATCCAGTTGCCTGAGTAGGTGGAACAGAAGATGAGGTCTCTTGCTGCCAGCTTTTCTTGTCACTTCCACTTCTGTTGTTTTGGCTTCCACTGCGACTGTTGTTCTGTCCACCAGAGAAGCTGCGATCTGATGTTGAGTAGCCGCCATATCCACTCTGTGAGCTACCAGTGGCACTGTAGTTACTTTGCTGCTCACTATCAAAGCCGCCATGTGAACTACTACCATAGCTCTGAGATCCTCTGGATGAGTAGCCACCATAGCTTCCTGTATTTCCAGCACCAGCAGATTTATAGGTATTTGGAGCGTCACCACTCCTGTATCCACTTGAACTGCGTCCATCACTTCCATAACCACCTAACTGAGCATCTTTTTCATAACTACTACCTTGAACATTGTCCTTACTGTAACCACCACCAACAGTTCCTGATCCACTGCTGTAGGTACTTGGTTCATTATCCTTTCCATAAGAGCTTGATCCACCACCACCTCTTCCGCCATATCCACTTTGGGAACCACTTTGTCCACCATAACCACCTCGAGATCCACCTCTTCCACCATATCCTCCTTGTGAGCCACCTCTCCCTCCATAGCCACCTTGGGATCCACCTCTGTTAAAATTACCCTGTGATCCTGATCCACCTCTTCCTCCATAACCACCTCCCTGTGAGCCACGAGATCCACCTCTTCTTCCAAAGTCTCCCTGAGATCCACCTCTTCCACCATAACCACCATGAGGTGCATCATTTGAACTAGAAGTAGGTCCAGAATATCCCACTGATGATCCAGAATTTCCAAACTTATCTTCATAAGATTTAGCACCTCTGTCAACATCAGGTCCTTGTCCAAACCGGTCACTTTGTCTTCCTTTATAGCCACCAGGTCCTGAGTCCCCCATTCCAATTCCTGGTTTAACATCTCCAGTATCAGGGTAATCTCCACCCATTCCACCTTTATAATCTGCAAATGGTCCACTTCTATTGTAGTCATTGAAGGGTGGTCCAGCCATTCCACCATAATCAGCATTATCTCTGAAGTTACCAGGAGGCATACCTCTACCTTCAAAGTCACTTCTGCCACCAAAGTCACTTCTGCCACCAAAGTCACCTCTGCCACCAAAATCACCTCTGCCACTGGGATCACTTCTACCAAAGTCACTTCTTCCACCAAATTCTCCACGCCCTCCACTAAAATCATCTCTTCCACCACCAAAGTCCCGACTACTAAATTCACCACGTCCACCGAAGTCATTTCTACCACCACCTCTTCCAGACGGGCCTCTTGAACCATAATCACTTCCACCACCACGGCCACCAAAATTTCCTTGTGGTCCACCTCGTCCACCATGATTTGCTCCTCGTCCTCTGAAACTGCCGGACCCATAGCCACCTGAAAAGAGGATAAAAAATAAAAAAAATATTTTAACCTTACCCTGAATAACAATTGATCACTGAAATCAACACATCTAAAATTATTATAAAACAATTGTTCTAGTTTTGAATCAATTTATTTACATTCACTGACAATGTATATATAGAAATAAATTAGTACGCAGAATTTTTTTATTTTCACGAGGAGGATTTTGCCCACAGACTCTTCTTCAGTTGAAGATATACTTTTGAAAAAACTTGTGGTCATTGCTTTATTAATAAAATCACTCATATTTTTTTAAACTAATCATTTAGGTGTCTTAAAGGTGCAATTGCCATCTTTCTCAAACAGCAAGTTAAAAAAATAATTGAAAATTCGCAAAGTTTCGAAAAGCTCAAAAAACCGGGGGGTAAATTTTCTAGCCTTGATTTGTAAACAAAACCTACTTTAAGATTTGGTCTATTTGAAGAGTTAGAACTACCTTGTCTCCACAATTATTGGAGTTCATACTCCTATGTGTACTTGGCGTTTAGCCCCCCCCCATCCTTTTACATCTCAAAAACCTGAAGTGGAAAAGCTAAAACTTTCGAACTGTTTCATTAAAGGGACCAATTGTGTATAGATTTAAACCTGAAAGTATTATTTGGATCTGTAACTATTTTCCCCACTCCAAATGTGAGGGACGTTTTTGCTGAATTTTGCGATTTAGGAAGTATTTGTCTTTATAAAATTCCCTGCTTTTCATTAATAACAACTAACTGTGCACGTTATTTTCTGTACCAAAGTTCTGTGAACTTTTGTGAATACTACCCTCACGGAATTTGTAAATACATCCCCATAGAAACAGGTCATATGTAAGAAAAAATCTGTCAGTTGAATAGTTTCAGTTTTTCTATAACACAATGCAGCTAAGCTTAATGATGGAATGGCTCTGTTCAAAGAAACATTGTTTCAAGAGAACCAACAGACAAAGGACTTTGACCCATCATTTGGTTGATTCTGTTGTGAAGTGTTTCTTCAAGCAGGAGCCATTGTGCCTATGTGTTCCATGTTATAACTGCCTGCCTGCAAAAATTGAACAAAAGCTTAATAACTGGCAATTTTAAAAATTCAATTTTGCATGTTTTTTTAGAGAATAAAGGAAATACTTAATACACTGCCGGACAATTGCTAAGGACGGATGACAATAGCAACGATAGCAACCATAAAATGGAAGGCAGGAAAATGTGGAAATTAGCATAAGAGCGGGATACAGTAAGACGTGTTGTGCGTATGCAAATTTTGGATTGCCGAACTTGTTTCTGACGTCATAGCGCTGATAAGAGATATAACGGATTTGACGCGTATTGACCGTTGTTGTTCAAACGCAAAGTTGAAAGGGAAAGAATCAATTGACGAACTTGCAATTTTCAGTATGTCTTCCCGACATCACCTAGATGATTTTACGCGTGGCCGTATTATTGGCAAGATTGAAGAAGGGCGAAAAATAACAGATGTTGCCAGGGAGCTTGACGTCAGCCAGTGTTGTTTCAAGGCTTTGGAAATCATTCCAAACAAACGGAGAGTGTAGCAAACGTCACGGGGAGGTTGTGTTCGCAGTACGACACCTGCAGAAGATCGGTACATAGTGCTATCAACAAAAAAAAAAAACACCGGCGCAGCACAGCTAGTGAGGTAGCAAATCAGTTTATGGCTGCTACTGGAAAGCGGATCTCCGGAAAAACTGTCGCCAGACGTTTGCATGAAGGAGGGCTACACGCCCGCCGTCCCGTTGTGTGCATCCCATTGTCCAGACGTCACCGTACCGCCCGTTTGCAATGGTGCCATCAACATCGCAATTGGACTGATAATGACTGGTCTGCTGTCCTCTTCTCAGATGAGAGTAGATACAGTCTATCGTCTGATTGTCGACGACAACTGATCTGGCGTGATAGTGGTACTGCATATTGTCCAGCAAACATACAGGAAAGGGACCGATATCCGACATGTAGTGTCATGGTATGGGCTGGCATCATGATCAATGGCCGTACGTCCCTCTATGTGCTTCCAACTGGGACTATGACTGGCCAACGATACATTAATGATGCTCTGCTACCTCATGTTCGCATGTTCCGTGGTGCTGTCGGTGATGGATTCATTTTCATGGACGACAACGCAACATGTCATCGAACAGTCGCTGTCCAGGAGTGTCTTGAGAGCGAGGATATTCAACGCCTCGTATGGCCAGCACGTTCTCCAGATCTGAATCCCATTGAAAATGTGTGGGATGCTTCGGGGAGGAGTCTTGCTGGTCGCCAATGCCCTCCAATAAACAAGGACACCCTCATCCGTGCACTGACAGAGGAATGGGATAAATTACCCCAACAGCTGCTTGATAATGTTGTGCAAAGCATGACACGACTTGTGGAATCTTGCATCGCCCTCCATGGTGGCCATATCCCGTATTGACATCTTACGCAGGAACGCCTGCGGACGGTAAGTGCATTTTTTTCACGTTTACGTATTCTGCACAAAATGGCCTGTTTGTCCCTTGAACATGTTCCAAAGCCTTCTGGATTTCAGAGCACAATAAATTGTCTTTCTTGTAATGTCCTGGCATTCTGACATTATTTTATTTCACTTGGAATCCAGCCACACTTACTTTTATGCGCTATATAGCCGTTTATGATCCGTCCTTAGCAATTGTCCAGCAGTGTATAACTGAAAGTAAGATCTACCAAATTCTAGGCAGACAGCAATTGCATGCAAAAGTTTGAAATCTTGAAAAATAAGTTTTTTTGGCAAAATAAAGTATCCATTGATTTTTACAAAAAAAGGGGGGAGGGGGGGCAATTTTCCCCGAGTTTTGGAACCATTTTCAAATTCCCTGAGAATTCCAGGTTGAGTGGGAACCCTGTTTTTATTCTGTTCGTACATCTGGGAGTGCCATTAATAAAATATCTATTAATTTCATTGAAATATTTTAATACAATATGAATAAAAATCCCCATTTTTACTGCTTACCTAACTGTGAAGGTGCACTTAATTTAAAGGAATTAAATATTAGACAAACATAACTCATTGTTTATATTAAGGCTATGAAGTTGAAAATGAGATAGATACCTCTTGATGCATTGGTCTTGAAAGGTGACAAACTAAAACTAGATAAATGCCTTTGCATAGATATGGTGATAAAGAGTAGAAACGACAAATCATTCTACAAGTTCAGTCACAATTTATATTGGTCTTTTCTATGACATTAATTCAATTCTGAATACACATTCTGATATATACAGGGTGCATAAAAAAGACCATTTAGCCTGAAATAACTTGCGAACGGAGTTATGCAAGTGAGATAACGGTATAGTAAAGCGACTACACCCGATTGAATGCAACGGATAGCAGCGCCCCCTAGTGGCGAAATGTAAAAGTTAACCATAGCAAATCTAAAACGAAAAGAGATGGACCAAAATTTCAAATTACAAGTTGTAGAGCATCAATTAATTTGTACAAAACGACAGATAAATTGTCGCCGGAATACCCTAAAATGTC
The DNA here is from genome assembly GCA_039090855.1 of Macrothele yani. Taxonomy (NCBI): domain Eukaryota; kingdom Metazoa; phylum Arthropoda; class Arachnida; order Araneae; family Macrothelidae; genus Macrothele; species Macrothele yani. The sequence continues at coordinate 93,045,815 of CM077016.1, read as the reverse complement.
CAAAATCGATGTGCAACCTTATGAAGGGAACAGGCATAGGTATGAGCAAATATACACAATTATTGCATAAATGCGTACTTATGTCAATACAGTTTGATGATGCCAGACAAAACAAAAACAAAAGGCAAACTGGTGCAGTGATAAAAATTCTATCTTCCCCCACCCCCACTATGCCTAACCCTGAAGGAAGAGGGGGTAAAAGTTCACCCAACCAGAATCTTAAAATTTAAGATTTTATACATGTCGAGTATGTTTGAAGAGTTCGCCATTGTCCACGACACACATTTGTATTCGTAAAAGTAAGTCTGCATGCACATTCCTTGGCATGGAAGGTGTCGCACTATTGCAAGCATCTTGAACACGACGACGTAGATCCAGCAGACTTGTAGGCGCTGTTGCATACACCTTATTTTTTACGTAACCCCAGAGAAAGAAATCCAACGGAGTGAGCTCCGGCGATCATAGAGGCCACTCAACATCACCACCATACCTGATGATTCATTGTCCAAAACAATCTACGAGAAAGCGTCGCACTGCTGCTGGCTGGTGTGCAAGGGCACCGTCATGTTGGAACCACAAGGAACATAATGCGAACAGGGGAATGTCACGTAAAAGGTCAGGTATGATATCCTGTAATAGTTGGAGGTATCTCTGTCCGTTTAATGTGCCTTTGTAGAACACAGGTCTCACTAAGCAGTTCTTCCAAATACCACACCACACGTTAATGGACCAACGCACTTATGTCTGGTGGATCATCCCCAAGAGGGATTTTCCATCGCCCAGTGTGAGCGTTGTGTCAGTTTAGTAATCCGTTACGGTGGAACACTGCCTCGTCCGACCAAAGACTGTTGCATAAAAAGTCCGAGTCACCTTCAACATTAATCAACGCCCAGCTGCACCAATCAAATCGGTGCTCATTGCCCCGTGGTAACAGTTCTTGCTGTGGAGTGACACGATAGGGAAGTGCACCTTGAGAATGCAGTATTTACTATACACGGCCCCGTGTTAAGCCACTCGCCCTGCTGATATCTCTTGTACTGCTTTGTGGATGGGCTAGTGCATATGCCAAAATATTCTCTGCCATTATACGCATACCTGCACCGACTGGTCTGCCAGAATGAGAACAACTTTTAGTACTTCTTGTCTCCCGAGCCATCTCACTACTCTTGCGATGGTAACCGCACTTGGATGTGGCCCAGCTGGAAAACGAACGGCATATCCCCGTGCAGCTAGTGCTGTGTTTCGTTGGCATTCGCTTTAAATAAGCACCGTCTCGCAATATTGGGAGGGAGCGAAGCTCGCCATTCTCACACAGCGTACGTAGACCTAAACTTCTGATTAGGATGATACATCCTGCTACTGGTTTTTATATCGTAGGTACGACACAACGTCACAATCTGCATTTGCATACGGCTCCATTTGCGAAATCCGAATATGCAGATTCAAATCTTCGCACATCGACTTCGAACATTTTAGGGTATTCAGGCGAAACAAATGTCGCTTTGTACTAATTAATTGACGCTCTGCAACTTTGTAATTGGAAATTTTGCTCTCTCTTTTTGTTTTCCATTTGCAATGGCCAACTTCCGCATTTCGCCACTAGGGGCGCTGCTATCGGTTGCATTTGACAGTTATCTCACTTGCATTACTGTACCTCTTTCCACTCGCAAGTTATTTCAGGCTAAAGGGACTTTCCTATGCATCCTGTATATATAGTACACTCCCGTTATAAGAAAGACATTTACTACTTCGGTTGGCCCAATGTTAAAATATAGGAACATTTCATGTTTACAAGAAAGTAAAATTTCAGTAAGTTGACAAGTTTTTTTTTCATTTTGTATTGCAATGTTTCTTCTCTTTATCTGCCATGGAATTTCAAGGCCATTTTTAGAGCGACTTCCACCAGATAATGTAGTGTTTTTACCCTTTGCCCACCCCTCCCCACAATGCATGATAAACGTTTTCTAAGTAGGGGTAAATCTCGTTCTGACTTGCCCCCTTCCAAGAATTCTAGGTCATCACCTGCACATTCACACACGAGGATCAGTTCATTGTTACATACAGTACATATGTATTCTTTGTTCTCATTTTCCCATCGTTTTTGAGTTCTATTTTTTCCTGTGACACGCCTAAAATTGCGCGCCAAACACGTGAATGACCTTTGAAGTCATGTGTGAATGACGTAGCAAGCGCGAGTGTAAGCGGAGAGCTCGTTGGGGACATTTGCTGGTGCGCAGAGAGAAATTGGTGTGCAGTTAATGAGGCCACAGATTGGCACCAAAGCGTAAAGTAGAGATGAGCTCGGGCCCGGGCGGGCGCAGAATTCATTAACTCATACAGTTGTGGAACATCTTGAAGGAAAACGAATATCCACTGCAATATGGAAAAACATTATTTTCACAGCTATTGTACGACTCCAAAGCTCAAAATTTTTATAAGACATACAACATATCCCCATACATATTTAATTGTACTAACCATGGCCATACAATACTAAATGGTTAGTTCTTTAAGTGACACTTGATGGGCCTCTTGTGGCTGAAGACTAAGTTAACATCTATCTATCTATAACCTTTCTCGTCACTCACTATAGATATATACATCACTGCAACCGCGACGTTATGAGTCATTCTTCCGCTGCATATTTGTTACATGGTTGGTCATTTGGATTTCTGTCACAGGCTGTTGAGTTGTCCGGAGGTCTATCTGCTGTTTCTTAGTGTGTCTCTGGATTGCTACCTTTATTTATTTATTTATTTATTTATTTTGTACTTTTTGTCTTACCTGGGTTTATCGTTATTTCCATTTATGGCCTAGGGAACCCACACAGCAGGTATTAACTTTGTCTGTCTTTGCTGTCGTTCTGAAAGGCCATATTCTTGGGCTGTTGCGTTCCATTTGATGAGGTGAGTGAGTTGAGTGTTTTTAGATTTGTGATTTTAATGTATTTTATATCGTATATTTGAGCACAGTTCGGTCTGCTGCATCGCGCGTCTGGGGGGTTTTGTGGGGGGGGGGTGTTGTTTTGTAATATACATTTTTTTGCAATTTTTGATGTCATTTTCTTGTGAGTTTGGTATATGCAGGGGGGAGGGAGGGAGGGAGGGAGGGAGGGAGGGAGGGAGGGAGGGAGGGAGGGGGAGAGAGAGAGAGAGAGAGAGAGAGAGAGAGAGAGAGAGAGAGAGAGAGAGAGAGAGAGAGTGTGTGTGTGTGTGTGTGTCGTAGAAAGTAACGTTTTTGTTTATTTTATCGGAAGGCGTAAATAATAGAAAGAGAAAAATTTATTAACATACCTGTATAGTTAAAAAGGAGGAAGATATTCGCCAGGTTTAGATATTGACATCGTCGTGCTACGTTTTTTAACGGCAGAATTTATCCATTTGGTTTTCTTCCGATTTGAGTTTCTTTCCTACACTAAATCTTTGTTGTGATTAATATACCAAATTCTGATAAATGTTCGTATGCGCCAATAAATTTTCACAGCTTCTTTTCAGGTGCCAGGAAATCTTTCTTATATTACAGTTTTTAATTTTCAAATTATTCCTTTCTCTCGAGAACTCTCTGTCCCGTGAATTGACTTAAAAATTATTTCAAATTGATCTACCGTTCTCTTCTACTTTGGAGAAGGCACCGTTAGTCCCCGAGTGATAAAGTTTTAATCCATTAAGCAGATGAAAAATCTTACGACATTTCCAGATATTGTTCCGAGGGAGGGATCTTTATCGCGTAAGCGATAGGCAATATAACCTGCGACATAACTCAGAGCTTGTTTCTCAGCATTACATTTGCTCATCTTGGACTGTGTTAAGTATGTAGTCGTCCCAATCTTGCTGCTATGGCTCATTGCAAATTTTTCCTAAAGCTTCTAAGTCATCTGCGTTTATTTCTCCAGATACTTCATCAAGAATTTCTTGATTATCAGCTGTAGTGAAAGCTTCTTTTAGTAGCTCTGCTGTCAAATATGTTTAGAGAGTTTTACCTTCTTGAAACTCTGTATTAACTTTTTTGGATAAATTATGCAATTTCTTTGCCAGCAATATGTGTTTTAAATGACTAATACATTCCGTAGGTGTGAGATGATCATAAAAAGCACCTATGCCTCTTATTTGACTGAACAAACTCTCCAGGGCATCTTGAGTCAAACGAGTAGTTAAAATGTAACTGACTCCACGAAGCGTTAAATCCTCGTAGAGACAGAAGAGAAGAAATTGATACAAGAATGCTTTTTGGAAAGACAGCATACGTTTTCTCCCCATTACTCTGAGATAAAGTATTTCTGACTTCATTTTGTTCAGAACTTCCTTTTGCTGTATAAAAAGGAAGTTAGTACCAAAACCTGCTTTTAGAGGTATACTTTTGTCAGGGTGTGGGTAACTGCTATTCATGTCAAAAAATGATTCTACTAAATTGGAGAAAACTGCAGCACTTTTATGCTCTGTTAGATATTCAATACCCTTTGCAGTGGTGGCTGAAAACAAAGTTTTTGTTGGGCCTACCTTTTGCCTTTCGTTCCCTTTGATTGCTATATACAGGGTTCCCACTCAAAAGTAGAAAAAAATTCCCTGACTTTTCCAGGTTTTCCATGTGGTTCTGAGAGTTTTTCCAGAGCGGCAAATCAAATAACATTGCGACAAATTGTTGCATTTCCTTACATTCTTGCGTTCCTTACGAAAGCATATATTTGTTAATTCTTTAAATAACTGTTCGTTATACAATTACCTGCTTTTTATGAATAACAATTAAATGCATGAGGCATATTATTTTTGGTATTATAATTCCATGATCTTTTCTGAACCTAAGTGGTATACTGCCCATGTACAATTTGTTAATACATTCCCGTAGAAACAGTTCATATGTAAGAAAAAATCTGTATGTTGAATAGTTTGTTTTCCTTTCTTCTATAGCACAGTGTTATTTAAAAAAAATAGCTTTTTCATAATTTTTTTCCCAGTTTACACAGAGAACCAGGGCACCTACTTAGGAACAAGTGACTGCCTGTGCGCAAACGCAGCAGATAAGAGCCTGCGAAGTGGGGGTGTGATTAATGGCTTTCTCTCACGCTTTGACGTGTCCGTTTGTTCGGTTGTAGTTTAGAGCATCTGGAGATGGGGGAAACCGCGAAGAGAAGCACTCCCCAGCACAGCTGCACTTTAATCGGTGGGTGGGTTGCCTCGAAGGATAAAACAACTCGGAATTATTTTAAAACTTAGCAATACAGAAATATATTCTACAAAAGTCTGAAAGAAAATATTTTTTTGGCAAAATAAAAAATTCCCCGACTTTTCAGTTCCCTGATAAGAAATTCCCTGATTTTTACGGAAAAACACGATTTCCCTGAGAATGGCAACGGGGATTAGCAAACCCCAGTAAGCGAGAAGGCATCCGCAAGCAAAGGTGCAAAATCGCCACGCTCCTGAAGATGCCCAAAGTGTTGGGCGAAAAATTTCGAGCAAAGAAAACGGTAAAAGTTGGTATTAACGGAACCTAATCGAAGTTTTAGTGAAGCAAACCTGCATTGATCCAAATACCAATCGTCCGTTTCAGCTATACCTGAAACGGACGACTGAAATGATAACATCAGCGACAACCGGACCACGTGCAGGAAATATAAAGTCAAGCAAGATAGAAATGCAAAGGTAAGATCTAACTGGAATATCTAATTTGATCTACCACATGGTTTTTGTCTGCCCCTGTCCCTTGGAATCCAATGTAAAATTTCAGTTGTCCATCAGTGATCCATCCTTCTGGCAATATGTCCAGCCCACTGCCATTTCCGTGATTTAACTCTATCACAATGTCTTCCATTCCTGTCATTTTCCTTATCCACGAGTTCCTCATCTCTCATCTTTCCTGATTACACCAAGCATGCATCTCTCCAGGCTTCTTTCCGCTGTCTGCAGCCTTTGTATATCTTTTTTAATTAATGTCCACACCTCCGCTCCACACACAAGCACTGGAAGGATGCATTGATTAAACACTTTCCTTTTAAGACATAGCAACATATTGCTCTTAAAAATGTTACTGTTTCTTCCAAAACCAAAACTTGCGCCTTTGTCAAAATGTCACCTCTTATTTCTTGTTACAGTGCCATCTTCTTTTCTCAGTGCCCTAATATGTTTTCTTCATTTACTGAGGTGCTCCTCTGCCTTCTTCAAGCTTTGATTGTTTTCAATTGCTTTTCTCACTAGTTCACAAATGAATTTCCTTATGTCTTGAGTGATACTTTTTCATACTGTCTTGCATAACTCCATATACTGTGGTTCCAGTGGCATGGGAAGGTGTTATAATCAAAACAGCAAGAGATTTCATTGGTGGTACCAACCCAATGGATTCTCAGCCTGGCACACTGACAGGAGACCTCTAAGTACAAGTTGGAAAGATTATCATTCATGATAGTAATTATGTTTCCAAGTAATGATCATGAAATTGACTTGTGGTTTGGGGATAAGGAAATAGTCAGCTGCCCTTCGGCTATGGATAGCTGGGTGTAGCTGCCCTTCGGCTATGGACAGTCAGCTGCCCTTCGGCTATGGATAGCTGGGTGTATGAGTATGAGGACAATTCTTTCCAGCATAACATTTTCCAGATATGTTCTAGATTTAAATGCACATAAGCATGTGCTTCATTATTAGAGATGATTTTTATTCTGGAACTGCACATCTTATTTGCTTATTTTCTTACTTGAAATGCATTCTGGAATTATATACATTTCCTTTACAAAATGCTTGCATTTACTGAGAACGAAGAATAAAAATAGTGTTTTTAATAATAAAATCATTATATAAATATAATTAATTTTTATTCCTTTGTTTTCCCAGTTCAATGATTGAAAGACATTTTGCAATGTAGCATTAAAGAGCTTAGGAGATATGGTATTTCCTTGTCTCACCACTCCCTTTCCAATTCTTATTTGTACTGTATCCTCAAATATCCAAACCTTTGCACTAGCATTTTCATAGATGTTTTTAATAATGCTAAGTATGCATCTTCAATACCGCAAGATTTCAAAGCCATAGTAACTGCCGATAGTTTCACGGAATCGAAAGCCTTTTCATAATCAATAAAAGCCATGCATAATGGGACTTCATATTCTCTTGTTCTTTCAATGAATTCTCTCAGTACATGAATATGATTTACAGTGCTGTAGCCACTCCTGAATCCAACTAGTTCTCTTGGTTGAACCATGTGTAGTGTTACTTTCAAGCGATGTGAAAGAACCTTAGTGAAGATCTTATAAACCACTGATAGGAGGCTGATGGGGCTGTATGTAGTTCCTGAGATCCTCAACGTCACCTTTTTTATGTACCAGAATCACTGTAGCATTGATCCAAACCTCAGGAATTTTCCCTTCATTGAGACATCTGGTGAAAACTTGGGTGAGTGTAGTTTCATTTCTCCACTTGCTTTTGGAACAGGCCCAACCGCATTAGCATAAATGCAGGACACGAACAGGTGTACCTCATCAGAAAGGATGAGCACATAGCGTTGGCCGGTCACAGACGTTTGTAGACGTACCAGGCGTTGGCCGGTCACAGACGTTTGTAGACGTACCAGGGGTCCCATTGAAGTCCAGATAAACACACCCCATACCATAACGGACTCCCCACCAGCAGGTACAGTTCCCTTTTTTAGACGGGATCCATGGGGTTTGTGCCACACACGAATCCTTTCATCTGTCCGATACAGTTGGAAACATGACTCGTCAATGTTTCCAACTGTATCGGACAGATGAAAGGATACCGCCAGAAGGACAGATGAAAGGACCCCAGAAGGACAGATCAATCCAGGCTACTGGTTTCCAGCCAGTCATCAAGTGCCCAGTGGCGGTGTTGCTGTGCCCAAACGAGGCGCATAGCTGTGTCGTTCATCCATCAAGGGGACTAGTTGGGAGTCGGCCCCCAAAGCATATATCGTGCAGGGTATGGTGCACAGTCCGGACGCTGATGCTTGTTGCACGCCTATCACGTGAAACGATTCTTGACAGCCGACGATGGCCACATTCACCTTTTTAGGGCCATACTGGTATCATAGGTTGGAGGTTTCGCCAGAATTCTTGTAGTCACAGTACACCTTTGCAATGGTCACCCATAAAAATCCAAACTTCGTTTCTACCTCCGAAGTATTATGGACCATATCACGAGCGCCAACTATGACACTGTGTTGAAAATTGTTATTACTTGTCATTCTCATGCCGAAAACAGCTATGACAGCTGGCAAGGATGTCCATCGCTTTGTATACACACTGGTGGACGCAACGAGTACACGCATCGGTGACGTTGCTATGTATTTTGCATAAGCTCGTCTGTACCAGTTTTTCTGGCACTTCAGCGTGTGTATGTATTATATATATGTATGTATGTATTATGTATATACAGTGGGACATCATGATCAGAGTTAAATCCCTGAAATGGCAATGGGCTGGACATACCGCCAGAAGGACAGACCATCGATGAACAGCCGAAATTTTAAATTGGATTTAATGGGACAGGAAAAGACCCAGAAGAAGATCACATGGGAAATGGGTGGATGAAATTCGAAAGTATGCAGGAGTAACATGGAGGTCTGGCACAAGACAGACCGTTGAGGAAGAGGCTTGGAGAGACCTTCGTCCAGCAGTGGATTGATAATGGTTGACAATGATGATGATGGTATACAGCAGTTGACCTGACATTGAAAAAGTTTTTGCCAACCCATTCACCAAATGTAATCTGAAGTCACCAATTTTTTTCACCCCCTATTGGAATCACTGGTTGCCGTCTTGGATAAAAGGAGCGATTTATCAGATTCGCAAAAAGGGAAGATTATTTTGAAACAAGGGTGGCAGTATTTTGGAAACAGCGCAGTTTGTGAACTGTTAGCATGCTGCTGTGATTAAAGTGTATCGTGATTGGAAAAACGGCACCATTGTGAATAAACGATGTGGAAACTACGGAGCACCAAGTGCCATTGATGTGAGAGGTGAAGTTTGGCTGCGAAGGTGGGCGCGAAGGCCGATCGACATGCTACAGTGGAGCAACTCACTGGCTGAATAAACCGGGGGGGGGGGGGGGAGCTATGCTAAAAAAGGTGCAGCAGCAGAAAAGGCTTACACTTGCTCATCAGTATCAGAATTGGACTTCTGCTGATTGGCTTCTCCCGCAAGTCACATTTTCTGTTTAAAATAAACGATGTGGAAACTACGGAGCACCAAGTGCCATTGATGTGAGAGGTGAAGTTTGGCTGCGAAGGTGCGCGCGAAGGCCGATCGACATGCTACAGTGGAGCAACTCACTGGCTGAATAAACGGGGGGGGGGGGGACGAGGTGAGAAACGTCGGAGATCAAACACTCTTCAACCATTGCTGGAAGAACACAAGCTGGTGGGGGCAGTGTTATGGTCTGGGGAATATTTTTGTGGTATTTCCCTGGCTCCACTTATACCTGTGGAAGGTAGTATGGACCGAATTCATTATGAATCTATCCTTGCAGACCACGTACACCTATACATGCCGATTGTCTTCCCTGCCTGGGCCGGATGGTGGATCTTCCAGCATGGCAATGCGAAGTGTCACACACCTAGAAATGTCCGAGAGTGGTTGGAAGAGCACGATGAAGACTTCAAAGTACTTCCCTGGCCCCCTAATACCCCAGACCTACACCCAATCAAGCATCTGTGAGAACACCTCGATCATGCTGTTCGCTCTATGGATCCTCCACCACGCACTCTCCAGCAGCTGTCAGATGCACTGCAGTCAGCATGGCTCTACATACCTGTGAACACATTCCAGCACCTTAACGACTGTGTGTGTATGTACATATACAGGGTGATTCCTAAAGTCCTAAGTAACCTCAACAACTTGGGAACAAAAACAGAGCTATGGAAGTAAGGTATGGTATAGTAAAACAACCATGCGCTATCGGATGAAAGTGACTGCAGCGCCCCTATTGGTAAAATGTGGAAGTTAGCACTCCTATCTCTGAAACCACGAGAGATACGGGAGAGAGATCAATTAGAAACTTGTAGAGCATCAACGAATTAGTAGGAAACAACATATGGTAGAAACGGCTGGGGTAAGTAGAAGGTTGGAAACGCGAACTTGTGCCAAGCCGGTTGGTGTCGTTGAAACAGTCTAGCAGAGAGAAATCTATGACGCATGCAACCGCACGCCTGTGAGTGTCGCATGCAAATTCTGGTGTGACATAACGCCTCACCAGCCGTATCAGGAGCGGCGTGGCAATGTATAAAGGATCGTCTGTCAGGAGCTATGTCATTTGTAACGTGAGTATTGGGTAAAGAAGAAGCATGGCAGGCTATTCGAGTGAACAGTATTATGAGATGGTACTGCTATATGGAGAATTCAGACGCAATGCAAGGGAAACGTCACGCCAGTATGGCGTACGATTTCCAACTCGTCCATTGGCGACAGCGTGGACCATTAGTCACGCGGTTCGACAGCTACAAGAGACTGGCAGTATTGCAGCGCGTCCCCGTTAGGGCCGACCCACCGGTATGAGTAGGGATGTGCAACCAGTTGATGTTCTGGCATACGTTTTGGCCAACCCACACACCAGTACCAGGGAAGTAAGTATGGCATGTGGCTTATCACAATCCTGTGTATGGAACATTTTGCGTCAGCATGGTGCCCACCCGTACCGTACAGTACCACTGCACATACTGATGCCAGGGGAAAGTCAACGACGTCTAGATTGGTGCAATTTTGTAATGAACACCATGAACACAGTAGAAGAAAAATGCAGCCTTTCTGTCAAACCCATGAATTTTTGACAACTTTTTTGCTTTTTAGATCCAAGAATATTAGTAAAGGCAGGTGGCCATTTACCCGAGGCTATTGCAAGTAAATTTGTACACGACAAACACAATGAGAGCAAAGACCAACGCACAGAACAATTAACTTTGAAGGTTTCATAGCGTTATTATGCGGATAAATAGAAAATTAGCATTAAATGCTTATATGAAGAAAAAAAAATCAAAAAGTTATTTTAAATTGCATCAATAAATCAATTCTGAAAAAAAAAAAAGAATAAAATATAAAGGCAATACAAATTAAATAAATTGCAATAAAAATCCATGCAACGTTTCATTAACACAATAGAAGTTAAGATGCGAGAAGTAAAATGTCACTACTTAAAATGTTAACGAAGAAAAAAATTAAAACTGAAATTAAAAGATTCCCAACAAGAATGATCTCGGAAAACAATATTTTAAAACAAGCTATTAAGGAAGAAAGAAAGTTCTTATGAATCTGACAAGATAAAATAAAACATCCCTTTGTTTAGCAGCACATTTTTACGAGAAAAAAAAAAAAGAAAAAAAAATGCAAAATGCGCTTTGCAAATCTGTCAAAGTAACATAAACAAGCCCTTTGTGGACAGGTAGGAGCCTGGGAAAGTAGGTCACAACTGGCACACACACCCAGCAGCTGCTAGACATTTTCTTTGGCTGGTTGCCAAAGACACAGGGAGAGATTTTCTCTTGCTCTGGGCAAACATACTGCGCATAAAGAACAAGAAGAACAAACAACTCCCACCAGCAAAGAACAAACAACTCCAACAAGAAGAACAATTAACTCACACCTCCCTGGAGGTAACATAAAACAGGCAATAACAATGTCCACACATCCTGGTAGCTTAATTATGTGCTCTGCCAGAAAAATAAAAACCATTCAGGATTTCTTTGATCTGATGACTATTTGCTCAGAGCAGGGTTTTTTTTTTTTTTTTTTTTCTGATATCCCCGCCTGCCCCTTATTTTGGTTAAACAAATATGCAATAGCAATTAATATTACTATTTAAATTACATTTTAGTAAATATTCATTAGACACCCCTACCCCCTCGTAATTACTAACAAACAGAAAAATAATGGGGGAGATGTGCGAATAAAGAAAAATAATTTATTTTTTCTAAGAATGTTTACTATCACACTTATTCCTCTTAAACAGTATGGTGCCACATGTGTGTATAATATAAGAAAGATAAACAAAAACTTAAGTTAAAGTAAAAATAATTTAAATTCTTACCTATTATAGGCCAATAGAGAATGCCTTTGAGAAACAGGTTTGATTATTGGCACACATTTTAATTTTTCAATGAGGAGTGCTTCCAGTGAAGCAGTAGATAAATTTGGACGAAAGTCAGTTTAATTTTTACGCACAATAGTGAAAATCCTCTCCCTTGTTGCATTCGAATGGGGCGCAACTAAAATCACAAGCATTACCTTTGGTAATACAGTATATTTTAAATGTCCATTGATATCAGTTTGCTTTGAAATGTCAGCCCACACTTTGCCCACACTTTGAGTATTGCAAAAAGTCTGATCAATGAAAGTGTGATTGATATTTGGCAAATTGTAACACCAACATATCCATTATCTTCGCTAATAAGACCAGAGAAAGTATTTACAAAATACATCACTGAGGGAAAATCTGCAGTTGACTTTAATGTAGCATCAGCAACTTCAGCGTGCTTCAAAACATCTTCCAAAGGAAATTTTTCAAGTATGTATGAGCACGTAGCAACATAAAACCTGTGCACGAATGTATAGAACACTTCAATTTCCTTATGTTGTAACTTGCATTCTTTAATATACATTCGGGTTGCTCCACCAATTATTAAATTTTCATCATCTTTCTGCTTATTACTGTGACAGCACTAGGACTCTAGCGCTGCACATTTAGGTCGAAAATCCATTCCCTAGTTTATTTAATCATTTATTTATTCATTTTTATTCATTTCTGCAATTTTTGAGGAAGGAGTACGTTTTATTTCATTTTTATTTATTTTCCATATACTTTCGGGTGATTAGTCTTTTTTTTTTTTTATTCTCTCCGTCCCTATATCTCCAGTGCAAGGCGTCGCATAGCGTAAGATTAGCTAGCAGCGTTGGCGTCACCATGGAGAGACCGACATTGTAAGGATACAACGCTGGCGACATCCATCGGCGAGCTGGCTTTGTAGTACGTTTTATTGGGGCAATAGAAGTGTCCACCATGTCTAGCATCCACAATGTGTATTGGGTTCTAAATTTAGAATTTTCACGAGAACGGGTAGCAATTTTGAGCCTCTAACGAATGGATGAACAAAATGTTAATTCTCTGACCAGTAGGATTTAGACTTGGAGGCTTGCGTTTGCCAGCTAGTGATTGGATAATGGGATGTTTTGAGGTAATGTGGGTCTTCTTCGGGGGGGGGGGGGTCATCGAAACTTTTCCAAGGGAAGAGAAGAACTTCATCACTTTTCACTCTTACTTTTACTTTTTTTTCTCGGCGTGCATCACTAGCACTTTTTGTTATTCCTTGTGACTTGTCACTTGGGTTTCCCGGACTTCCCTCCACGACTGTCACCTAGGAGCTGCCAAATATTACTGCAGGACTGAAGCTACCGTAAGCGGCATACAAATTTTCCAAACTGTGGATGGAAGATAACACCCACCGAACGAGAATTCTCCCGGGTCAGGAGTGTCAGTGGGCGGAACCCAGAGACTTTAAGATGCGACTATCTAAAAGCCATAGCCAACCTTGTTCAAAGAACTTTTCACTTCTGTTTAACCGCCAGGACGTCATACCCCAGATGAGGCTACAGCCACAATGGGATCGCCAGACCACATCAGAATGTTAAGGTAGGAAATCCATCCTATTCTTTCTTTTGGTGTCCCCTCATACCATGTTTATCGGATCAGTCCATACGAAAGTCTTCCGTTTGAGTTATTATTTTTTTATACGCAAATAGTTAATTGAGTACAGGTTCCTGTCAGAGAGTCAAAATCATTTTTGCTAGTACCGTGAATCTTTATTATTATGCAAAGCCTAACTAATAAATTGTTTACTTTGTTAATTGTTCTATGTTCTATCAAGAGTGTTTCGTTAGTTACAAATTGTGTGCTCAGCCCTGGATTTTTGGAGAATATATAATTTTACGACAGGGACTTGGAAAATCCGTTCACTTATACGTTCACGAAAACATTGCGGCACACAGCGGACCCTTCGACTCCCAAAGGAAAATTTGATGTGTGAATCACAACGCCCTGTCAGTGGATCCTGAAGCTGCGTCAGCCCTAAATCAGGGAATAGCAGAATCACAATCCACTCGACACCCCCTTGGCTCCCAATATTACGCCGGGTGAACCCAATTAGGAACCCGAGCGATAATATTACGGCTTTTAAACGTAATTTCAGATAAGCTTCATATATCTTCATTAAGAACAGATACTTCTGATGGTTTAACAAATCTAACAAGTAATTCCATTAAAAGTCCTAATAATTCACGCCTTAGCTTGTGTATATATGTAGCCTCAGTTTGCAGTGCAACATTAACTTTGGTGAAAACAGGCAGAACATTACTGAGAAAGGACAACATAAGGACTTTGTTATGTTTACAAAATGCTTGTTTTCTACACAGATTTTCTTGGCTTGATCATCGAAAAACAGTTTTACTGCCTCCCACTGCTCTAGAATTCTATTTAGGGACTCTAGAAGAGAAAGCCATCTTGTGCTGCAGTATTTTAAGATTTTGTGGACTTTTCCATCAGTGAAAATCCTTTGGCACAGCTTTAAGTTTTGCTGCCGTTTAGAACTTTTTTTCTAAAAAAAAAGAACACATCAACTAAAAGCCTTTCAATATTCTCTTCACTATGTTTCTCTGTAGCTTTTCTTGCTGCTAAATGTACTTAAATGTAGTTTCTTGCTGCTAAATTATTAGGGAGATTTGTTTTACCCCTCCTGATGATGTTTTTTGGATAAAGGATAGTAAGATAATTAAATCTGTGAGCTTTCAAGGTTTAAAATGTTTCTTAAGAAGATTTACAGTCTTCTATCTATGAAGATTTCTTTGTTTATTAAGGAATTTGCAATTCATTGTTTTAATTAAACTAATTTCTGCAATGAATTTATTCTACTAACCACAGGGATATTAGGAGTTTATATTTGATTTTTGGAGTATGGTCCGCGATAGTTGGGACAGCTATAAGAGTGATTATTCGGGTTGAATTGGGTCAAGTAGGAAGATTGTTGGGAGATGATCATCTTTATAATGTGATTGTTACAGCGCATGCGCTTGTAATGATTTTTTTTATGGTGATACCGATTTTGATTGGGGGGTTTGGAAATTGGTTGGTCCCTCTGATATTAGGAGCACCAGATATAGCTTTTCCTCGAATGAACAATTTGAGATTTTGGTTGTTGCCACCATCGTTGTTTTTGCTTATTTTATCTTCTATAACGGATAGTGGGGTCGGGGCTGGGTGGACTATTTATCCTCCCTAATCTTCGGATCTTGGGCATAGCGGGGGGGAATAGATTTTGCTATTTTTTCTTTACATTTAGCAGGAGCTTCTTCAATTATAGGTGCTGTAAATTTTATTTCTACAATTATTAATATGCGGGGAAGGGGGATGGTTATGGAGCGGGTTCCTTTATTTGTTTGATCAGTACTGATTACTGCAATTTTATTGTTGCTTTCTTTACCAGTATTAGCGGGGCTATTATAATAGATGGCTGTCGTAATTTCAGAAATGCTGCAACACCTTTACATTTTCCTAACATTGTGCTACCATTATCGGACATAAATACAGCAACACAGTTTTCCCATATCAATTTTTTTTTTAGCAAACTTTTTTAGCATTTTGAAAATGTCTTCCCCAATATTATCCTAGCATTCTGGTAAAGAAAGCAGTAGCAATGCAATCTGTCCTTTTTCCTTTTGAAAATACGATACAATTGAATAAATTTTCGTGTCATTACTGTCGTTGCTGCCAACCATCGAGACTGCAAAAGTAGAAGAGCAAAGGGCGGTCGTAATTTCTTCCGTTGTTATTTTAGCCATACTCTGAATAATAGTTGTAGATTTTGCGCGCCCACTACTGTATTTTTTCGCTATCTCCGAATCCGGAAACATTGCTTGAAAAGGGGGCTTCACGTGATCTGCGGCAGAAATTGGCAAATTATGTTCAATTAAAAATCTAGCAAAATAACTTTCAGCTTGAATAACAGCGATCTCGTCGCTTTTTACGAAGTAACCGGAAACAGAATTATTCTTTTCTTTCAAAAAACCATATTGTTCATGTTTTTTCGAAGTTACATGCCTCCGGCAATCGCCCCGTCCGTAATGAGCCACCAAAAAATCGCAATTGCACACGCCACAAAACACATGATGCACAGAAACACGCGACTGCTGTAAACATGGAAATTCTAACGAATAACATTCCTTGTACTGCAGCAAGTTTTTTATTTTTTTTCACACCACTGGAACTGGAAGCCACTGAAGCACGCTTCATAACTACAGAAAATCACGTCACACCACAACTAATCAACTTAACAACAAGAACAGAAAACGTGGAACTGACTCTAGTCTACCTCCGACAACTTACGTTAGCTCAGGACGCAGTTAAGGTTTTCCCGAAGTTAACAGACGTTGTGCATTGCGAACGCCATCCCACGGCAAGCCAGGTACAAAGTCGTGTGATCACACAGAATGATCTCAGCTGCAACATTTCCGCTTGCTTGTCGGCCAGCCAAACATGCTTGCTGTGTGACGGTTTCGTGACGTTACCGCAAAAATCACTACATTTGACTAATCTTGACTTTTTTTTTTTAAATAATTAAAAAAAAAGTTTTCCGGAAATATCAGAGATTTTTGGGAAAATCCGTAGTTTTTCCACACTTTCTCCGTAGGTCCGTAGTACTTGGCATCTCCGAGTATGGCATGTGGCTTATCACAATCCCGTGTCTGGAACATTTTGCAGCAGCATGGTGCCCACCCGTACCGTACAGTACTGCTGCACGTACTGATGCCAGGGGATAACCAACGACGTCTAGATTGGTGCAATTTTGTAATGAACACCGAAGAAGAAAATGCAGCCTTTCTATCAAACGTCCTTTGGACTGACGAGACGCAGTTCACACACGCCGGGTTGCTGAACAAACAAAACAACTATTACTGGGCAGTTCAGAATCCATTTTTTTTACATGGAAAATGAGGCATCAAATGTGTTGGTTGATCAATGTCTGGTGTGGCATCTGGGAGGACTGACTTGTTGGGCCTGTGTTCTATGAGGGCACATTAAATGGACGAAGATACCTGCAGCTGATACAAAGCACATTACCTGAGTGGTTAGATGATCTGTCTCAGCAAGATGTATGCTCATTGTGGATTCAGCATGACAGCACTCCGGCACATCAACCAGCAGCGGTACAGCACTTCCTGTCAGACACTTTCGGGCAACAGATCATCGGTTATGGTGGTCCCGTAGCATGGCCTCCACGATCCTCGTATCTAACTCCCATGGATTTCTTCCTCTGGGGTTACCTAAAGGATCTTGTGTACGGGTGGAACTGACGAGTCTTCAGGATCTCCGACTGCATATCGTCGCTGTGTTTGAGAGCGTGACACCTGTTATGCTGGCGAAGATACAATGGGAAGTTCTATTTCGCATTCAAATGTGTATTGTGGCAGATGGTGGCCATATTGAACCCTATTTACGTTAAATGCAACATTATGTAAGTACTGCTGTTGCATTAAATATGACTAATGTACTCCATTTGTATTCATGCCCGAGTATAATAAACCTTGCGTTCCTCACATTTCCAGCCTTCTACTTACCCCAGCCATTTCTACCATATGTCATTTCCTACTAATTTGTTGATGCTCTACAAGTTTCTAATTGATCTCTTTCTTGTATCTCTCATAGTTTCCGAGATAGGAGTGCTAACTTCCACATTATGCCTCTAGGGGCACTGCAGTCACTCTCATCCGATAGTGCATGTTTGTTTTACTATACTATACCTTACTTTCATAGCTATAGCTGTCTTTATTCCCAAGTTATTGAGGTGACTTAGGACTTTAGGAATCACCCTGTATAGTGTTTGTCAGATATCACTCTCCAAAAATGCATTACACTAGAAGAACTGGAGGCATGAGTTTTATCAAAGATAAAGTTTATATGTTGCAGGGGTTTTTGGAAATAATATATATTGCCTATTAGTAACTGTGTCAGGTAAAATGCTTATTATTAAGCATTTGACCCAATTTCACACAAGTTTTTCATTTGTCCACTAATAACAGGCGACTGGACCATTCAGTTTGAAAAATGTCGCATGAACATCCGTTTTTAAAAGAAACTTTACTAACAAAGGCTAAGTATCACTGTCATACCGTATATGCAAGGTATGGTGACATGTGTATGTCACCAAGCATAAACATTTCCTTCCTTCGTCTCTCCAGAACACAAATTTCTATGCTTTCAGAAGATCATTAATTCTCTGATTCAGGTGCAAATTTATGGTACTTTTGAGAATGTGGTATAGCAACTGCACTTTGAAATCTGATGTCATGTGTTTTTCAGTAGTAGTAATTTCTTCTGAAGAAAAATAGTTTAATCCCTGTAGTTTCTTGATTTGCAAATTCACATAACTACACTGAAGTTAAAATTTTATCATTTACTGGATGCTCAAAGCCGGCTTTACCTGCAAGTGTTGCACCAATACCATCACATGGACTTTGACTGGTTGTAAATTAATAATAATAATAATACCATTTTGCAGCAATTCCAAAATCTTGAAGGTGGCAAGACAAATTGGCAAAGTTTTTTCTCTGTGTACTGGCCACTAGCACAATCAGAAAAATATAATTTCTTTGATATATATGCATATTCTTCCCTAAGATAATGATTTTTTTTTTAAGTATAAACATTTAAAGCGTAAGATGAATGAGGACTATACATGTATTTATGACTCTTGGCTTCCTTGGAATTTTATTTGGTACATAGGCAACCAAAAAGCGTGTTTTCCTAGTACAATTTTTGCAATGGCTTTTTAATAATGAAAGAACGGTTTTCTGAAAAATCTACCAAATAAAAGTATGTACATTCCAGGTTCAATTGTACTCTTGACATGCTGTAAATCATTTTTTACACATAAAGGACGCACTGACTTTTTACCAAATACATTTGTAACATGCTTTCTGTAGAAATTATACTTTGCATAAACATCGTTTTTTCTTGCATGTTTACAATTTTAGGTTACTAAAAAGACTTTTCTTTTAGACATATATATTAATTTTTAGAAAAAAGATTAGGCATGAATTTTTAACATCAAGAGCTGAAATGTTTCTATTGTAAAGCTTAATAATATAAGGACATAACCTGTGACACAGAACAGTACTAGAATACACGGGTTTTTTTTTTTTTTTTACAAAAATCTGGTACTTTTGTTAAGCATTAGTAGAACATGGAGCAATTTCTGACTTGTGCCCTTTCAGGATAGTAATAACTTTTTTTTTTTTTTAAATATAAATTTGACACCCGTAACACTAGATGTGTGATAAAATATCTGAACGAAATCAGTGGTCATGAGAAAGCACTCCCAGCTGTACAAACAGGAGAGAAATTATTAGCATTAAAAAGCAATGGGAAGGTTAGGTGTGCAAGGAAATCAACAGGACTTTATAAATCACAAAAATATAGCAGAAAACATCTCTTGCCTCATAATTAAAAATAATAACTGATGCAAAACGATACTTTTAGGTGTTAACACATTGGTCTCATTACTGAAGCAGTTTAAAAAAATTTATATAACCTTGCCTACATCAGATTTTTTTATTCGTAAAAATAGGAAAATTTTTTGAAGTTTAGCAACCCTAAAAAAGCCAAGTATACAAATAGACCAAATCTTATGGCTGGTTACAAATGCACAAAGATAGAAATTTTTAGAATTAAAAAAATAAAATTTCCTACCCTTCACCCCACCTTTTGTTGATATGGCATGGAAAGACCCAGGTCATGAAATGAGCGCAACAGAAAGCTTAAGTCAAAGGGGTTAATTAAACAAATGAGTACCTTTGAGAGCATTCCTTTTGTACCACATGTGTCAGTATTTTACATAACCCTGTGGTTACAATCTTTTCCCAAACAATCATTAAGCAATGATACAACTTTACACAAGCCTGAAGTCCCAAGTGATTTTTATGGCTGCAGTTTGTGTTTAACTATCACAAAACAAATTGTAGCAGGAAGAAGAATTTGCTTGTCACAGCACATAATCAAATGCGATTTCCTAATTTGAAAACAGAAAAAATCTTACACAGTAAAAATTCCCAACATATACCTATCATTAAAAAAATATAATGCAAAATTCATTTTTTGCTTTGGTTACAACGCACATTGGGAAACTACATCAATATTAAACAAAGCATAATCAGAGATTTTATGCAGAATCACTTTAAAAAAAGTAAACAGACTTTAAGACTGCACTGGCTGGGTATAATAAGTTGTCACTTTGATTTACATATTCTCCAAGTGGGGGAAAAAAACTATATCACTGAACATATGACAAGTGCAGTGTTGCTCCTTTTTTTTTTTATATGTTTATATAAATGACCACCCAGCATCAACATTTTTTTACAGCAGCCAGCATTTGAATGAATTTACTTTTCATCAACTGGAAAAGCTGTAGCTCTTAAAAGTTTTGAATGTCAGACTTACAGCAAAAACATGGAAAGCTAGCATGCCCGATGCTCGAGATAACATAAGTTTGTCATTATGAGATTACTTGAACAGAATGATTAAAGTAGCTGTCTTGATTTATTTGGAAAAGAAACAATTTTTGAGATATTTGAACTATATGTATGTTGCACGGTGGAATCTATATTCCATAAAACCCCTAATGACGAGAAGTGTTCTTCCTCTTTGCACTATGAGTAAGTACTAAGCAATGATAATTAATTGCCACTTGCACTTACTTGTTGGCAACTGAAAATTACAGAAAACATTCTCCAATTTAAATCACTCATGTATTTCTAGTGGTGCTCCTGTGAGGGAAACTTACCTAACATCTGAAAGTTGCTACAGTGTTTTTTCTACATTAAAGTGGCTAAACATAGTAAATTCTTTATAACTTTTCAAACACCTTAACTGTACACTGCATGTGAAAAACACTGTTACGGAATATTTTCAACACAGAACATTAAACAAAAAGTTAAAAATTGAAGTGTTTGAAATACTGAATGCCACAAAATCACTCATCACATATTTAAAACAAGGTCAGATAAACCATTTAGTAAAATATAGTGGTTTTTATTCAACCAGGCACTAAAGAATGCCACAAAATCACATGTTTCTATTTTATGACTCTTTAAATTTTTCAACCCCCCCCCCCAACCAAAACATTATGACCGGCAAGCGTATTTAAACAAATCGAAGCAACTACACATAAACAACAGTGAGTGTGATGGTAATGAAACGATATAACCTTTGATACTGCGCTTCTAGTCAGTGTTAATATTATTCTTCAGATGGGTAAGGCAGACAACTTATTTGAGTTTAACAAAGGCAAATTGTAATAGCCTGATGACTGGGTCAGAGCATTTCTTTGACAGTAAGACTTGTGGGAGTGCTCATTGTCAGCTATGGTTAGTACCTTCAAAAAGTGGTCCGAGTAGGAAAAGACCACGAACCACTGCTCATCAATGCTAAAGGTAAGAAAAGGATATCTACTCCACGTGGTATGAGCCAACAGTAGGGATACTGTGGCTCAACTCACTGTAAATTTCAATGCTGGTCATGACAGTAGTGCGGCACAATACATTGAATCCTGCTGAAAAGGGGGTTTCATGGTTGCAGGCCACTCCAAGTGCCCATGTTAATCTCAGTTTACCGCTGAAAGCCCCTACAACTGGCACACAAACATCAAAACTGGACCTTGAATGATTGGAAAATTGTCTAATCCGATGAATCTCTCTTTTCCTGTTGCACCGTGTGGATGGCCAGATACACGAGTGGTTTACTTAGGGAACAGGTGGCACCAGGATGCACCATGAAATGAAAATGTGATGGTGGAGGAAGTGTAATACTTTGGGCAATGTTCGGCTGGGAAACCCTGGGTCCAGTCATTAATGTGCAGGAAACTAGAACATCTAGCACCTAGCTAAAAAACATTACAGACCTAGTACATATTTTAATGGCACTGGTATACCCCTCTAGTAGTGCTTTCTTTCAGCGGGATAATGTGCAGTGCCATACTGCCCGGATTATTCGGGAATGATACGCTCAACACAAGGAAGGCTTCCAGGGGTTGCCATGTCCTCAAAATTCCCCAGACATCAATCCAATTGAGTGAACATCAGTGGTATGTGTTGGAACAGCAAATCTGATCTGTGGCAGCTTAACCATGTAACTTACAATAGTTAAAGAATCTACTGGTAACTTGTTGGTTACAGATACCACAAGACACCTTTAGAAATCCTGTAGTGTCAGTGTCTGATGCAAATCCATAATTAAAACATAAAAAGTATGTAACAAAAATCACAAGCGCATGATTGCACGAGCAGATACTACATGGCTAAGGAAATGTATCAATAACTACCATTTACAGTAGCAAAATACTGTTCATCAAGTGTTTAACTAACAATTTTAAGCAGAAGTCAACAGGTTCCTGGTAATAAAAGCAAACTACAAACAGCATATACAACAGCATAAATCCTTTTGAATATGCTGTTTGTAGTTTGCTTTTAGTTTAGTTAATATTACCAGGAACTTGTTGACTTCTGCTTAAAATTGTTACTTAAACACGTGATGAACAGTATTTTGCTACTGTAAATGGTAGTTATTGATACATAAAAAGTACGACCATATAATGTATTTCTTATGATGGGAAACAAAGTTAAATTAAACGTGTTGCTTATAAATATATTGAATATCTTAAATTATTTGAAAATTCTTCGCAATCATTTTTTCTACGTTATATTCTGGACGACAGAAGTTGAAAATTCCTTGCATTTGAAACATGATATTACTATAAAATATAATAAAAAAGGCTTTACTCACAATGTTTTTTTTTTGTGGTCCTCTTCTTTTTTATTGTTTTCAATTTTTGAAGTTAATATATTATTGATTCATGCCAAAAATTTGGTAACATGTTCACACTTGCAGGTACCCTGTTGGTGAGTATGGCTTAAAAAATGAAGTCTTGGTTCTTCTAAGGTGAGTATGGTTTAAAAACGAAGTCTTGGTTAAACCATACTCACCTTAGAAGAACCAAGACTTCATTTTAAGCCATACTCACCAACAGGGTACCTGCAAGTGTGAACATGTTACCAAATTTTTGGCATGAATCAATAATATATTAACTTCAAAAATTGAACACAATAAAAAGAAGAGGACCACCAAAAAACATTGTGAGCAAAGCCTTTTTTATTCTATTTTATAGTAATATCATGTTTCAAATGCAAGGAATTTTCAACTTCTGATGTCCAGAATATAACGTGGCAAAAGCGAACGCTAAGAATTTTTAAATAATTGAAGATATTCAATATATAAAAAGTATGTTTTTGTCAATATTTTTAAAACCTTGTTTCTTATAATATAAGTGAAAATCAATTCTGACCAGACACACATTTAATTCAGTGCAATACTTCTCAAAGCCCTAGTGCTTGCAGAAACTCAACAAGATACACACCATTAGTTTCAAAATATGTTGCACTTTTTCTTTGAGATCTTTTATCTTATTACACAACATTTTTTTTTTTTAATAATAGGTTTCATTGTTACTTGGCTTCCCCTAACACACTTTCTCCATAAAATCATAAATTTACCAATGACAAGGCTTTTCCGGACCAGAACTCTTGCATCTGCCAAGTACTGGATGTGTATGTACATTACACATCGTAAAACACAAACAATTGATAGAAACATCTAAATTTTAAAAATAACCATGTTCAGTTCTTTTGGAATAACACAAAAACAGGAGAAATTACTTCTATTAGGTGATCCTCTGTTTTGTGGAGTGGTGTTGGGACTGTCTCCCCACTGGTTACGAGGTGTTGGGCTACCACCAAAACCATAGCCTCTATCCCTTTCAAAACCACCTGCACAGGCAGCAAAAAAAAAAAAAAAGTTACCATTTAATTCCTGTTAACAATGAAACAAATAAACAAGTCTTTGAAGATGAATACTCAACCTGATCTTATATATACATGAACATTATGTGCCCCCCCTCCTCTTTTTTTTTCTTTCTACAGAAAAAGTGTGTTCTGCTCAACATACTTGAATAGAACTTGCTAGTAAAAAAAACTACAAGTATGTTGAGTATATTTTTGTTTTTAGCAGAACAGTTTGCTAGTAACAAAAATCTACTGAACATAATTTGAGTGCACTTTTTAAGTAAGTTGAAATACTCACCATTTTGCTACAAGATTTCATTACATCTGCCTTTCTTTAATATTTTATACCTAAAAAATGCCAGGACTCCCATAACTGGCATAATTTAAATTGCTATATTGATCTTAAAATTTTGTAAATATTATGTACACAGGGTGAGGAGCTAAGTCGACCTTTGAGAAAGGTGACAATTTTTTTTTAAAAAGGTGATTAAGAGACTTCTTTCTTGCCAATAGCACAAAACAACAAATATGGTTACATTTGTTTTTTATACTCCCCTACCAAAAAAGGCCAGGAAAGATGGTATTGGATGGGGTGTGGCCATTTTATTGTCATTATTAGTTTTACAGAAAAAAAAAAATACACAAAATTCTGAAACTCTAATGACATACAATTCTGTTCAATGTTCCAGAAAAACAATTCTGAATTAAAAACTGTTTGGCTTACTGTTATCTAGGCATCTTAGCAAAAAATTATGTAATCACACTTGATTTTCTTTTCTCAAGATTCTTCGGCATGATTTCCACTTCCTTTTCTCTAACTCTTTCTTCCGTCTGCATAGATTTTACCCACTAGAGCATGCCTTCAGCTAATTTATCTCCTTTTAATTTTTTTTTTTTTTTTGAGTGCTTCCTGCAGTTTTGCCAAAGCTTCCAAAAAGAGTTCTTCTCTTGCCTCCTTAGTTTGTAAGGGTTCTTTTTTCTTGTCATTCAGAGCAGCTGTCTTACATTTGATTGACTTTATCTTTTCCACTGTTTTCATATCTTCTTCATAATCTGTTATTTATTTTTTTGTTGTTCTTTTAGCTTTTCTTCTGATTTGGTTTTCTTTTTCCTCTTACATTCTTCCATAAAGGCATAATTTTTTCCTCTTACATTCTTCCATACTTTGAATGTGCTTGTTGTTTGTACTTAATGAGTTTTGGATTAATGGGTACAAAAAGAAAATTAGGATATTGTTTCAGCCAGTACACTGTTTAAAAATCTTTTGGTCATTGCTGATTTATCTTCTCCTAATAGAAGAGGAACTCGTGGATCCGAAAAATGACGAGAGTGGAAGACATCATGATCAGAGTTAAATCCCTGAAATGGCAATGGGCTGGACATACTGCCAGAAGGACAGACCATAGATGGACAGCCGAAATTTTAGATTGGATTCCAAGGGACAGGAAAAGACCCAGAAAAAGACCACATGGGAGATGGGTGGATGAAATTCGTAAATATGCGGGAGTGACATGGAGGAGACTGGCACAAGACAGACCGTTGTGGAGGAAACTTGGGGAGACCTTCGTCCAGCAGTGGATTGATAATGGTTGACAATGATGATGATGATGATGAATATATGCTTAGAAATGAAAAATCATCTCTATGTCAGCATTTCCATTTGACAAAGTAAGAGCTGCCTTTATGACTTTTGCACCATTTGGAAACTTTATATCTTTTGATAATGAGTCTCTTTTTGAGATGTGTTGTTGCCAGGAATCATCAACAGTTTTGTTTTCAAATGCTGTAAAATCTTTTTCCAGTTGCAAAATTTTCCATTCATCTAACAAATAATCCAGTTGAACATGAAATGGCATAATTTTTGCAACTTTCAGTAGCCTCTGCAGCTTCTACCATTCACTTATTCTTTTGGGTCTAAAAATCTCAAATGTTTAAGTGATCCATTTGATAAGCAAGTCTTTTCCATCACATGCGTGCAAGCAGTAATATAGTGGTGCTTTTGAACTTCCTTCAGAAATAACAACTTATCACTTTCTTTCAGTTTAGAAAGCTCGTCTGTGACCTTTTCATTAATGACAAGTTGCAGTCTTCAAAACACGAGCCATGAAGGTCTAAAGAACGTTCCCTATTTCTTCATGCAATTTGTGAATCATGGGTGCTTGGCACTGAAAATGTTGTGTGAACTTCATGAATAGTTTGGCTGATGAACTAATGCTCAGCTTTTATTGCAGGTTCCTTTAAGGTACTAACACCAGCCTTGTAGGATCTGGATTGAAGAGCAGCAGAATTTTTTCTCAGAGGAATGTGCTTAAGGAAATAGAACTGAATTATGTAAAACCACTCCAAAATCCTGTTGGCTGAAGGCCCCAAGGGAAGCCACCTTGTTGCTGCATGTTTCAAAAGTTTGTGGTGTGGAATGTTATATTTAAATTGGATTTTTTCAAACTCTTCCCAATGGGCAGGCCAACTGTCAAAATAATGGTAAATGTTGATCAGCAGCTCAGAAGCTTCTTCATCTTAACACTCTGATAGTTTTACATATGCATTATATGGATGTTGCAGGTACCTATGTTTATAAGACTTGTTCCTTGTGTCTCCTGGACATTACAATTGAAAAGCCTAAAAACTTTTTTATTAACATTAGGTTCGTTTGATCTAAGCATTAATGCATCTGTTTTGTGATAAATTGGCCTCAGAAAGTGCTTCACATAGTTTTTTACACAATGTTTCACCACCCACTTTACCAAATAAGAACGTTCTGAGGTCATTATGCCACATTTTCTTTCTGACCAAAATGTGATGGCTGTTTGCAGCTCCTTTTTATCTTTAAAATTAGTTGTTTCATCATAACTCAATGTGTAGTACGATGAACATGCTTCATCTAACATAAGTACATATTATGATATTGCAATCTATTGGTGGGAACTGGTCTTCACTTAGCAGGTCGTTTTTGATTCTTCAGGTAATGTTCCTGGTAGGTTGGTGGTGGTATTGTCAACTTCAGTACAAATTTTGAAGATGACAATCAATTTTTTGGTGTAACTATGACAAGGATGCTAAGTCAGATAACATCAGAAAACTTGCAAATTCTGTCATCCCAGAGCGGGAATTGAACCCGTGTCTCCCAGATAGCACCCGGATATGCTAACCACTACACCACCCAGAACGACCAAGCCTCAAGTTTCCGATTAATTTGAATACAACCGTCACAGTATTCGCTAGTCAAAGCAACCGACATTCACGTTTAGCGAATCTGGAGGTTAAGAATCCTATCCCGTGATTGCCCGGAGAAGTAGATGAATCATTAATGAAATGTGGGATTACACATATACAATACAAATTTTGAAGATGACAATCCCTTTTTTGGTGTAAACATGACAAGAATGGTATGACAGATAATATCTGAAAACTTGAAAATCTTACCATCTGACTTATCATCTTTGTCATATTTACACCAAAAAACGGATGGTCATCTTCAAAATTTGTATTGTATGGTGTATTCATTCATGATTTATCTGCTCCTCATGTATTCCATTCATGATTTATCTGCTCCTCCGGGCAATCATGGGATACGATTCTTAACCTCCAGATTCACTAAACACGATTGCCGGTTGTTTCGACTAGCGAATCCTGTGATGGTTATATTCTCATTACTGTGCTATCATTATGATCTACAAAGATATTAAATTTTATTTTTATGGAAGTTTGCATCTTGCATCAATAGGATCATATCCCATGCCATCATGGAACATACTAAAATGTTTTCAAAAACAAACCATTTTCATGCTAGGCTTATCTTACGGTGAGACGGGCGATGAGATAGTCAAATTAAAAAAAAAAAAATGAAATAAATAAGAGTGACTGAGGGAAACCAATTGGTAAATTATGTTCAACTAAAATCGAAGTGAACAAACATTTTGCACAAATCACATCCAGTTCATTATAACTTTTTAACAAAGAAAGTTAATTTCATATTTTTTTTTTCTACGCAGTCAACATTAGATTTATGCTTGGCACTAGAAATATGATTTAGTAACATAATTTCTTCCACCCTGCGAAACGCTGAAATTACATCGACACATAGTGCAAAATCCATATTTTCCATTTTTTGAAGATTTTGCAATGCACGGGAACTCCGCAGAATATGCATCCCGGAACATTTGATAGTACTGTTTCACTTTTATATTGCTGCTCATGGCGAATCACTAATACTGAATTTACTGACACTTGAAGGGGGGGATGCAAGTAAAACTGCTATAGTTACAGAGTTATCCGATCGAGCTGGTCAGCTAGGAAAGCAGACACAACTGAAAGGCTCTTTCAAGCGGGGAAAAAAATTTAGTTTTAGTTACGAACATCATTTCTTACAGGCCGATCGATGCCTAGCAGCAGCGTTCCCTCCTCCCTTTGAGGCGTATCCACGGCACAAAACATTGGAACTGTTGTTTTAATTTAATCTTACATCTCTGCAAAAAAAAAAAAAAAAAAAAAAAAAAAAAGTTAAGTAAATGGCCTAACATGACAAAATTTAGAATGCACGTACGTATGGGTTTTAGAAAATGAAAATCTCTAAATATCACGCAATTCGGTTTGATAGAAGTAACAAAACCAATCAATGGTGTATTTTTGTTTCAAACAGATAAAGTAAAAAAAAAAAAGTCTACTCCCTTCCTAAATTAAACTCGTGCTGTCAAAATCCAGATATTTTAAAATTCAGAGTTGTTTTCTAAAAGCCCAAAATTTCATGCCACCAAAAAGTGCGGGTTTGCAAAAGCAACAAACAGCGTTCTCTACGATACTTTGTTTTCTTTACGAATGAATCCCTTAGTATGAACTAATTCATAGGCTGTATATATTTGTATGTTTTTGCTTTATTATAGAACATGATTTTTTCTTTTGTGCCTGTTAATTTCTAAAAAAGCTACCACACACGCGGTTTTATAAAGAAGAATTCCATCCAAATCAGTTAATTTCCATGAAAGTTATTGTGCGAAAATTCTGACAAACATATCTCACGCATGTACGCACTGCCCCGTGAATGCTGATAATAACCACTTTTAATAGGATAGGTCCACTATGGGTGCTGAACAGCGTAGCAAAACTTTATTGCAATTGTGTTTTGATTTTACGTAAGTCATCACCAACGAGTGGTCATCACCCAAAAGAGGGGAAGAAGGAATCCCGCTCCTATGACATCACCTTTGACCATTTTCAATAGGGATTTGACGAATTAGTGTGGACCCCAAAATATTAATTTCGTCGAATCAAGCCACAACACTTTCATGCATTATCGTGCTGACGGACAACGCACGATTGGAAAGCATAGAAAACTTACTAACCAACCAGCAAAATAAATCATTGCTGGAGAAGCACACTGGGTCAAATGAACAGTGAACTTTTTTTTTTTTTTTTTTTTTGAACTTCCTATTATACCGCATTTTTTCATTAGGTCAAATTTATTGCCAGACGATGCTCTGTGTTCCAATGCCTGACAACCCCACACTGGCCTACTGAGAAGGGGAAGGAGAGGGGGACTTGCGAGAGATAAACAAGTCCAGCTGGGAAGGTTCAGTTTACGCGCGGTGCAAGCGTTAAGCATTTGAAACAATGACACACACCCCTCAAATGTGGGAGAACTGTGGACAAATGTTCCCACATAAACACATGTAACTGAAAAGTTTATTCCTAACTTACATCGGCGCTTCATCAAAAAGTCCGGGAGAATCAACAAATCCCTAAAATTAACATTTTGCCCGTAAAACCGTAAGAACAAATCGCATTCCATAAAGTTTACGGGTAAATCGTAAAACCTGGCAGGTATGGACCTTTTTCTGAATTCGTGCTTTTATGACGCTTACATCGGTTTTATTTTACTACATATTTCCATATATTGCCATCACGAAAGTCGAAGTCCGTGATTAACATACAAAAACAAGTATAAACTGTGTCTTCAGGGTGTATTAGATTAAATTGACCAGCATGAGCAACTCAATGGGCTGTAAGCAATTGCCCATCCCTAATTTAGGGCCACTGGTTCCAGGGAAGGGAAAGAGCCATCGCCGTATGACAAAACACAATACTTACGCCTCACTGGGATTCAAACCCGAACGTCTTGAATGAATGATCAGAAGCCATTGCTTAGACTACTGCACCCCCCTCCCTTTATCAAGCTGAAATGCAAAACTTTTGGGGGGGGGAGGGGAATACTTAAGAATACATGTTCTGATCATCGTTGGGAAAAAAAAAAAAAGTAGTTACAGGAGAAATCTTTGCTACGTCCGATTTCCATTTTCGGACAAACGATATTTAACAACAATACTAGGCAGAGGAAACATCACGTGAAAAATAAAATTACGATTACGGGAGAAATCTTCACTGCGTCTAACTTCCGTTTTCGAAAGTTTTGAAAGATGAAACTTCTGCTTTCGAAAGTTTCAGGCAGAAAACATCCTCCACCACTACTAATTGCTTCAAAATTTGTTTGGTTATGCATTGATCTTGAGGATAACCCTGATTATGACAGAAAAGGAGAAATTCCTCGAAGCCGTCGCACTCTCATGCATGCCCAAAGATTACAGCGAAAACTTTTTGCAGTCGCATTTCCGTTTTCTGAAATTTCCCCTCCATTTTCAAACAGAAAAACAAATATTTATGGAATAAAATGATATATAACAACTATACTAGATGCAGGCAACATTACAGGAAAAATAAATTTTTTGATTACGGTAAAAAACTTTTATTTTGTTTACTTTTGTTTACCCCAATGCGTATTTTTACGAATTGGTAAACTTCTTCGACACATAGTTTTATGTGCCGTGAAAACTTCCTGATGTGCATTTTTACACGCCGCGAAAGATTCTCAATTTGTAATTTTACGCGGCAAGAAAAATTTCCAATGCATACTAGACGTGTAATTACGCATTTTGGCGACCTATGGTCGGCATGTCACTTGATAACTGGCGTGGGGAGAGAGCTACCGCAAGACGTCACGTGATCTAAGTGGATGGTTGCAGGGGATTGAAATATTTCGATTACTCAATCGAAATATTAAAAAAATCCGTAAAAAAAGACCTATCCATAAATCAGTAAAATAAAGCAGAAATCTGTAAAAGTTCGCAAGTGTGGTTATTGTGTCCACAGACGGACAGACAACCGATAACATATATAAGCACCGTCTTTTTTACAAAAGACATGCTAAAAAAGTTGGCTTTTGAGATTTTTTAGGAAACCCTTAAATATTTTTCTTATTTAGTTTTACAAATATTTCCTAAATTCATAGTATGTTAACAAAAAAAAGATACAAAATTGAGATTTTCCGAAGCACACTGATATCCGTAATTCTTCACACCTGTCCGTAATTCCGTAATCTGACAGTTGAAATCATAATAATTATGGATAATCCGTAATGGTTGGCACCTCTGCAACTGTTTACCCACAATTAATTGTACAACCACACAATATTACGGTCAAACACAAAAGCAAACTTTCTATGCTTTTAGGACATTGAACTATGTGCTACACGAATTAGATGAAATTAATTATTATGCTTTACCTTGGATAAGGTATATCATGGGTAACAATTTTGCTTTTACCCTATTTCCAAAATCTTCCCTGAGACATAGGTATGGGAGGGCCTAATGAAACCTGCTTCAAACAAACCCACTGAGAACAACACTGCTCTCAAATTTAGTCTTTACTAGATCCTAAACTGTGTAAAATATTACCTGCATCTATTATTGCACAGGCAGAATATATTTTCAAAAGTGGTGAAATTAAATGTCTGATGTCAGAAAGATTTTACTTCTTGAATAAATAAAAAACTTCTAATTGGCATGAAATTTTAAAATCAGGATGTTAACCTCTATAACGGTAAACCAAGTACACAAATCCAAAAGATCTAGGTTCAACAGTAATACAATATTCTATCACTTGATATTGGGAAAGACTCATACAATGTTTGCAATCAAAGTAAGGTATACATACCAGACTGATGAGACTGCATAGCTGGACGAGCTGGAGAATGATCTTTACTACCATGAAAGCGTTTCTGAGGAGGACCAACAGCTGCTCGCCCTTCTTCATTATAGGAACGAACCAACTTTTCTGCTTCTTCTCTCTGAATCTCTGTGTAAATTACTTCATCAAAAATATCACCAACTTCTGGTAACTTGAAGTTAGCTATTAATATCAGTAAAACAAACATACAGATCAATATATTGTAAGATAATTATTCAGTAAAAAAAAGATTTCTATAAACAATTCATGCACTATCTTCGAGTAAAAAATAAACAATTAAAAGCTCTTAAACAAGCCTAATATTAATGTTTTTAGCCACAAGTAAAAACTCGCCAACATTTTAAACTAACTTTTAAGGGTAATATTTACTATATTCTATTTTAGCTATACATTATTACCCTTTTAAAAAAAACATAATTTATGAAAAGGAGGATCCTAGCAAATACATATGGGCACGGAATCATATGTGCAACTGGCATAAACACACACATTACGTGTAGCACTAGAAGGGTTTAAACCTTGGATGTTGCAGAAACCAACACATTGAAAAAACAGAGGTTTCTTGACTGATGTTTGAAACTGGTAAAGAATGTTTGTTACGTAAAGTAAATGATTTTTTTTGTTGTTGTTGCATTCTTGTTAACAGGAAGGGAATATCATTTTATGTCGTGAATTGGCTGTTTTGGTCGATGTTTCATTGGTGAAATCTTTTCCTAGATGCCACTAGAAATGATACATAAAAAAAAAAACTTTTCACCGACAGATCAAGCGTTTTAACAAATGTCATTGGTTACTCGATTTGAACTGGTGAGTAACCACCATTTTATTGAGCAGCGATTTTACTCACCAATATTCCCACTTACTACTGTAGATGGAAAGTACAAATTCTTCAGCTTATTAGCAAAAACATTGAGGTTTTCACCGATACTAACAATGTCTTTGGGAAGAGTAACCCCAGTGTAAAAAATAAATAAATTAGAAAATGGCTTTTATTTTGTGCAATGTTCAAATAAAGCCACCCATGTAAATAACAGCAGTCGCATTAAAGTTGCTATAAACCACCACCACCCCCCTTCTTTCATGCTAGACACTTTTTTGGCCACTAAGATTTATGTTAACTTACCAGCCAGTTTTTGTTTTGGCCACTAACTTTTTGGACTTACCAGCCTACTGACCACTCAGCTAAAATTCCAGTCAGTGCTATAGTCAACCACCTCAAGTTCAGGCACAGATTCCCCAAAATCACACAGGCTCTTTTGAAATGCATTCAAGAGCTTCACTTAATTTCTTCCAAGTCCTCTGCAGTTGCATGGCCAATAAAATATGTCCAGAGATCCACACTTTCTACCTTTTGAGATTTGTCAGACCAAAACTGAATTTTGATTTGCAGTTCTGCATGGCCACCATTTGTTGTCTCATCAAAGCAAAAGATGAAATAAATGGCTGATGAAGGTAGAAGTTGCTCTCACTATGAAGAATTTTTCATGTCACCCACTAGTTTATTCCAAAAATAAAGTACAAATGCATTTGACACAAGGTATGCAACTTTGGCAGCAGAAAAAGTAGTAGTGAGGTCCAGTCAAGAAAACATAGCTTGAAATGTTTCTTTGAAATCAGAGCAAGATGCATAATAGTAATGATAAATAACACATTTCATGACCATGATCAGTTATGCAGAAATGGAGGCATCCTCCCTTGTCATCTTTAAGAATTTGAACTGTAGACTGACCCGAATCATGCCTACATTCTTGATTGCTAGCTGAAGTTTCTAAAGCTGCATTTTGTGATGAAGAAATAATTTCTGATGTTGAATTTGAAACAGTTAAACAGAACCCAGATCTCTGCAATGCTAGTTTCAACTGTAAGGATTCAAGTTGTATTCCACAATTTTTTTAATGTTTTCTTATGGTAACACGTTGACTAATTTTTTAAAAATATTTGATAACATTTATTTTACAGTCACAAACAATACATAACACTTCAGTGTCACTAATAATTTTTGGCCATGTCCCGATTTGATGTCCAGGTGAATCCTTTTGTAGTAACCAATCTTTACCATGACAGAACTTCCCAATTTTTGCTTAACAAAGTTAAACTTATGACCTAATTTTTTTACCTATCTTCTGCAAGCACCTATAAACATAAAAAAAAAAAAAAAAGTATCCCTCAAAAATATTTAGCATATTTATAGAGAGAATGATCTTACCCCTTAATAACCTAACAATCTCAGAATGGAAAAAACACAAAGTGCCCCAGGGAGACCTACACAAAAGGTACAGCTAGCACAAGAAATAACCCTGCAGAGGCAGTTTAACCCGTGACGAAAGGTTGCAACTTACCAATTTTTAGAGACATCAGACCTGAATTGCAGCAACCTTGCCTAATAAATTATACTAAAAATCATACAAATTTACATAAATTAAAAAAAATTCATATCCATTTTTAGGGACTTAGGAACTTTAGGGACATGGTATGAGCCCTGCTGTAGACATAAAAGAAAGAAAACAGGAATTAAAATCAACAGTACAGTTATGCTTGGTGGTTTAACATCACCCTTACAAGTCACTGGATGTTCTGCTGCAATAAGCCTTTCAAAGGCAAGCTGCTATACAAATTGGGCAAATGAACTGCAGAATCAGATGTGCATACAAAAAACTGGGTAATTGTGTTAGCTGTATGGCTTCTTTTGCAAAGGGCAAATTTCTGATTTGGAACAGTGGCCATATCAGTTTTAATGCCATTTAAGAACTTCAGTTTAAATGGCATTATTAAATGTCATTTTAAATGCATGTATCAACTGAACTCTAAGGAAAGCATTAGAAAGAAATGCAATGGACAAAACAGTCAAGGAAAACAAAAAACAATCAACAATGAGTTCCAAACAATTAAAATGAAGAAAAGTGCTGAGTAAGTACAATTCAGACTGCTTAAAACATCATAGATTTTCGTGGAATCAAAACGAAAATACACAGTTGCAGTTCAGTGTTTGCTGCAAAGTATTCACAATTGAGAGCACACGACCTGAACAAATTGGGATGGCATATTGGGACGAAGTATATGGATTTGATAAACAAGCTGCAAAGTTTTTTTTTTTAAAATCAACTGGAACAGTTGAAGATACCAAAGGAGCTTTCGCATTTCACGAACATCAATTATAAAGCAGCGTATTCGTCAATTTACTTGTTTTCCTATGCATCCCTCAATGTATTTTACCCAATTCATTTGCATATTCAGTAAGCTGGTAAGCCACACACAACTGACAAGTTTTTAATGCCTCCAGTGATAAAGGATGCAGTTGGAATTATGTTTGGAGGAAAAGTTGAAACGATTCCCTTATTCCAATAGCACAGTTGCACCCAGAAACAAAAAAACGTTCAAGTGGACAGAACTGATCCAAAGAATTGTGCAAGTACATTTTTCTCGTGTGCAAATGGACGAGCCCACAGATTTACACGGTTTAACCCAGCTACTTGTTTGGATACAACCCGCGAGAAGATATGCCAATTACCCGAGCTACTAACAAGCAACTTTTCTACAGAACCTTAATATTTATGTAAAAAATAATGGCCTGAACTGGAAGAAAATTTTTAGGGTATGTACGGACAGCATCCAGGCTATGTGCACGTTGTGACTAGATTTTGTGAAGTTAATTTGAATGCGTGGTGGATTCACTGACCTACCCTGGGAAAACTATGTCAGATCAGTTGAAAAACATTTTGAACACTTCTGTGAAGATAGTAAGCTTCATCAAGTCGCAACTACTGCAATCACACTTCTTCGAAAAATTGTGCAAGGAGACAAGGTGTATCCATAAATCACTTCTACACATTTAAATATGTTGGCTGTAGAAGGGGAAAGTGATGAAAAGCCTTGCAGAACTCCATGGTGAAGTAGCAATGTTTCTGGGCAAGAAAAGAAATGACATTGAATCGTTGCACAGCGCAGCAAGAAGTTTGTTCTGAAAGTCACATACTTGTCGGACATATTTTCAAAAATAAAACATTGAACTTGTATTTACAAGGGAAAAAGGCAATGACATTTTTGCAGTTCACGACAAAATTTGTGGTTCCATCAAAACAGTTGTGCTATGGAAGAACATTGAAAACCACAAAAATAACTGTTTTGATACATTTCAAACGTTCTATCATCGAAAATGAGGTGTAACCCACTGATGGCATTATCTCTGCACATTTGAACATGTTGAAATAAACATTTGACTGTTACGCTCTTGAAAAAAAAATAGAAACTGTCAACCAGAGAACTGGAATACAAATTTGTTTCAGGGCAACATAACGACTGGGATATCGACAAAAAACTGCAGACCAACCTTCAAAAATCTGAAGTCGCGAGATTTTTACACCTCATAAAATCACACAATTGATATTTTTATCGACATTTGCCAGACGTAAGAACAATTCTCCATATGTAGTATTATTAGTAACTAAAAGTTCTAGAGAAAAAACAAACAGGGCAAAATCCCCCCCCCTCCCTGAAATTCATTTTTAGGCAAGTAGATTCTGCGAGACAAAGAATACCTAAAATGGCCAGCATGTTGGGGTTTTTCTTATGAATAAAATAGGAGCCAACTGTTTTTCGTTTCTTTAGGTTGTGCGAGAAGGCGAAGCAAACAAAAAGCATCGTTCCAACATCACATTTTGTTACAAGGCGAGGTAAACTGTAACTTGCTCCCTTTTGCCGTTAAGTGAATTTGCCGTAACTCAACTGTTTATCATAACTTAGAATACGTATGGCTCTGTTGAGGTAAGGGGTTGAAAGACTGAACTGCAAGAAGGCAGAGCGGCTTCCATCTGTCAATCAAATATTGACCTTTCCCAGCATCCTAGTACCAGAACAGTTGAGCTCTTTGCTGACATATGACAATTGGACTGGGAGAAAAAAAAATTTTAAAGCAAATTTTTTCCAACCCATCTTGGACTATTGATCCGAAGGAGGAGCTTAAACACCACTACTGCTCTACCCCCCCCCCCCCCATCTATTTTTTTACAGATAGGAGAGGAAAAGTACAAAACTGATTACTGTAATCATGGTGGTTGATGGAATTTCGACCATCCTAACGGCTAATTCTCAGTGAAAATCCGGAGAATTTGACATTCATACAGAGCGGGAAGAAGGGCTGAAAATCAGGAGTCTTTCGCCTAAATCCAGAGAGTTTGCAAGTCTGGATCTGTCCAAAAAACTCTTTGTTAAAACCATATTTCAACTGAAAAAAAAAATGATAACGAGGAATTTGTTATCTGGAAGAGATATTAAGACCTTTACCTTTCATTTCCAAAACAGCACTATCAGGAACATCTTTTCCTTCTTCACGTTCCCGTTTATTTATACGCTTGCGGAACTCCAGGTCAGTTGGTACAACAACAACAGCCTTACGCTGGAAACCTTCAAAATTTCGCATTTTCCTTCTTTGTGCAGTTGGATACACATTAGTCTAAAAATAAATACAAGATTAATGGATAGCTATAACAAAGACCCAAAGCAAAAAAAAATTCAACTACAAGCATCAAATGATATTACAAAACAAATACCTGCAAAGTGTTTACTTCAAAAAAGCGCATGCCTTCTACTTGTCAACTGAGAACAGCTTTTGACTGTTGAAGCTGATTCTCTTTCCTTTAGCACATACACACCTGATTCTTGTAAAAAAGCTCCTCCATAATCTTGAAATATTAGGCAACTCAAATATCTGTGTAACTGCTTTCATACAATTTATTAATACAATAATTTTGTTTTAAAAAATGACTGAAGACAAACAGCAATAGTTTTCAAATGAATTGGTTCTCCATATGTAATTTATTTAAAATACACATTGACCAAAAAAAATTGATCCTTTATTTTTTTTTCTGGGTTTAATGACCACCAGTTCCAGAGAGGCAGCACAGCCAGTGCCATTGGACACACACCCCACCCGTGTCGCAACCGGGACTCGAACCCATGCCCAACTCAGCTGAATGATCAGAAGCCAGTGCCTCAGACCACCAGTGCAGTCATCAACTTCTTTAAAAACTTACAATTACAAGTTTATTAGATTATTCCTTTAAAAGAAAAATTCTAATTTACACCAGAGTAATAAAAAGCTAGAAATTTTTTAGAATAGTTATAGACAAAATTTCACGAACTGGATTTGTAGTTGTTCCCACTAAATGATAGAGGAATTCAAATACTCCAAAAAATCAAAGTCCCAGAGTTTCAAAGTGTTTATAATTCCAGAAAAAGGAGTCCTAAAAAATGTATTTACAAAAGATATAGATAAACATGAACAACACACCCACACCCTTTGCTTGGAAAAAAAAAATAACAAAATGTGAAGCACAAAAAAATCCTATAACACAGTGCACATTTATTTGCTGATAACAAAGAACACTGCAAGGAGTTACAATGTATTTGAATCATTTGGCAGTTTCTTACATTAAAGTAAATCAACCATTTTTTAGGCATTTTGACTAGCTGTTCAAAAATTGTGAGTCACAAGTGATTCGCAAAAAGGAAAATTTCATTTTTCTTTTTTGCGAAATTTCTGTTTTTTCTTTTTGGAAATTTCTGTTTCGCGTAGAAATTGGCATTCATTCTACCTTTTTGCTAGTTTTTCCGTTTTAGTGGATTAGCTCCCTAAATCGACGAACATTTTAATCACCCCCCGCCCGAGGCATCTTCCCTTTCAGAAGACCGAAATACAAAAACGTGTTCTGCACACCGTGATTTTTCTCACCGTGGGAGTGCCCTTGACCTTTGGAATGTGTCATGTGACAAAGGTCGGCAGTGAGAGTGGCCATGACCTTCAATAGAGAAACATTATGACAAATGTCACGGTGTGCAGAACCAGAGTTCGCCAAAATGAGTAATTACGCGTCTAGTGCGCATTGAAATTTTACCAACGCGTAATAATTTGCATTAAAAAAATGCGTAAAGTACACATCAACGCGTAAAAATATGCATCGCAAAAATACGCAAAAATACTCGAGAAACACGTAAAACTATGTACCGAAGAATTTAACCAACGCATAAAAATATGCATCGGGACGGTATCTCGTCTTTCATGAACGAAAGTAAACGAAATTAAGATTTTTCCTGTAATCGTAATTTCGTTTTTCTGCGATGTTGCCTTTGTTCAGTATTGTTGTTATATATTATTTTCTTCCATAAATATTTGTATTTAAGTTTGAAAACGGAAATTCGACTGCGCATGAGTGTCACGGCTTCGAGGAATTTCTCCTTTTCCATCATAATTTGGGTTATCCTAGAGACTGATGCATAATTGAACAGAAACTTTGGAGCAATTGGTAGTGGAGAAGGATGCTTTCCGCCTAAAACTTTCGAAAACGGAAGTTAGATGCAGTGAAGATTTCCCTTGTAATAGTGTTTTATTTTTCACGCGATGTTTCCTCTGCCTAGTATTGTTGTTAAATGCCATTTTATATCATAAATATTTGTATTTCACCTTGAAAATGCGAGGGGAAATCAATCGGGCGTAGCAAAGATTTCTCTCGTAACTGTAACCACCACCCCCCCCCCAAACGATGTTGCGAACATGTGTCCTGTGTTCTTAAATATCCCCACAAAACAGTTTGCATTTCAGCTTGATAAATGGAGGGAGGGAGGGGGAGTCCGAAAACGAAACTGAAAAGTTTGTATGAATTGATGCATGGTGTGCATTCATATTCTTAAAGTTACAGTATTTATCTTTTATCTAACATAGTGAAAGCCATCATGCATTAATGATCCTCAGACTGAAAGCTCTTTCAGCATGATGGATGAAATTGTCATCCAGGGGCATAAAAAAAAAAAAAAGTGACAAGGAAGAAATGGGAAGGGAAACAAAGATATCAGCAAAGTGAAAATTTAAGCACTGAATGTTGTGCAGCTGCAAGAAAAGACAAATGTGACTGTGGAACTTGATATTTTTAGATATCTATAAGAATATCAAAAGTGCAATGTATTCACTTCTGGTCATTACAAAACATGATAAATTTAATGTTATTAATTTAAAATACGAATATTATAATATATTTATTTCTAAAATAAGAAGCAAAACGGATCCAAATTCTGAATACATTGAGTGGTAGTGAAATATTTTTAACATGAAAAAAATCTGGATTGATTTTTCATAATCGCCCTTCGTTTTTGTAAGTTTTTTATTTCATCTGTCAATTTTTCTAAAATACTTCCCACTTTTAAAAATTACTCCCTAAATTTTTTCAAATGAGTAAAAATACACCGCTAACCCGTTTTCGAAGGATGAAATTCCGTCCTCCGACAGAGAAAACGACCCCCCCCTTCCGCCGCCACCAATCCTGCCAAAATTTAAGTTCAGTTATGCATCGATTTCGTACATGGTCCAAATGATAACAAAAAAAGGACGGAATTCCTCGAATCAGCGCGAGAATCTCGTCGCCGAACATTACGGGGAAATTTTCGGGCGGCCTAACTTCCGTTTTCGGAAATCGTTGCCTACAATTTCAAGCTGAAATTATGCAATGAAATTATATTTAACAATACTGAACAGAAGCAACATCGTGAGAGAGAAAAATACGATTATGGGAAAAATCTGCACTTCGTATAACTTCCGTTTCCGAACGTTTAAAAAGACAAAACGTTCCTAAGCGGAATACGACCCCCCCCCCCAACTAATATTCCGAAAATTTCTTCACTTTTGCATCGATCTCGAAAATGAAAAAAAAAAAAAAAACGGAGGGGACTCCGCGAATCCGCGGAAGAATCTCACGTACGAATTAACCGCTGAATCGATTTTGAATGTCGTAAGATAACGCTAAAATATCGATGACAGGTAAATTTTAACTTTTGGCGCAAAATTGGCGCAGATTTCGTCAAAATGGCGATTTTTTTAGCAGAATGGCGCAAGAACAACATTTTGGCGCATTTGGCACAGGTCTGGCAGCCCTGATTATGTAGCATTTAATTTTTTTCCCCCAGAAAAACTGGAAGAACAAACACAAATTTTTAAGTTGATGAAAATTTGCTTTCTATCTCAGAAAATTAAATCAAATGGAGATTTTCCGTAATTTCAGCGGCGTTTCCGTACTTCCGTAACAGCAACCAAAAATCCGTAAAATTACGGAAAATCCGTACTAGTTGGCATCTACGTAAACCTAACACTTCCTCATTGGATAACATTTAGCCCCCACGGCACTAATGAAAAGCTTTAACAATCCAAATGCAATGTATGACATAGCTTTAACTCTGCAGTTTGTTTCTATGTATATGCTGCTTTAATTTCTGTTTCTATTGCACTAGCTTCTTCAGCCAGTTCCAATAACATTTTCTTGTTTCTCTGCTTGCTGACTTTTCTGTTTTCTTAGTGCTTCTTTACATTTTGCTGTAGCATTTAATTTTATTATTTTAAATATATGTTGAATATGTGGCTTAATTATTTTTTTAATATAATGTTATTCTGTCAATCTACTTTACGCTTAGTACATTTGTACAGATTTTTCGGGTGAAGTTCCATCAGGAAGTACCCAAACCTATGGTTAGGCTTACTTTTTATTTATTAACTTATTCTCTCTCTCTCTCTCTCTCTCTCTCTCTCTCTCTCTCTCTCTCTCTCTCTGTGCACTCAGGCTTTTCCTTTTTTTTTTTTTTTTTTTTTTTTTGTGCTTAGCCTAGGCCTGACTAAAAATTTTGAAAGTGTAATATTTTTGTGCCTGCCTACTCAACGGGCAGTGCATTTATACCAATTTTTATGGCGCAATTCCATTGGGAAGTACCGAAATCTGCAGATAGGCTAGGGGTTTTTTTCCCGTACCTAGCTTAGGCCTGATTCCAACCTCTAAAAGTAGTTTTCAGTAACCAACATGTTCATTTTTCAGTAATTTTCAGTAACAATTTTTTTTTTTTCGGTAATCCAGTCTACAGCGGCAAATTTGGGTATTTAACAGGGCAACAAATTTTAACCTGTCAGAACTATTTACAAAATAATAATAAGAAGAAGAACAATACAATAAAAAATAATTTGCTAGGAGAATTTAAAATACTGTCTACCAGAAAAATATAATAAATTACCTCCAGACATGAAGAAAAATTATTCCTTGGAATGTTGGCCAAATTATTATGATAAACTGGCTGTAGTTGCCATTTTGGCATTAATTAGTTCAATTGATGAGTACTTAAAATTAGGTCTGAATTCATTCATGTTTTTTTTCACAATACTGAAGATTCTTTCTGTACTTGCATATCTACGAGGGACTATTAAAATCATTTTCATGATTTTGCTTAATGATTCATACTTCAACTGGCCACTAATTTTCAAACTGGTAGTGAGCAAATTCAGATTCCACCTTGTCAGATTCAGATTCCACCTTGTCAGAACAGGGAACACATATATTGGACTGATGCAAAAGAAACACTTTGCCTTAATGCTACATCTGCAATTTCAGCATGACTCAGAAAGAATAAAAAGTAGCCACTGTGTCTTCACTCAGATCTGCAGTTGTGCCTATATAAGATCTCACTTTTGACCCAATTATGAGATCACAGTTTTCTTTTTGATTTCACCTTCTTTCAAAATTTCCATCTGCAAGAGATGTTGCTATCACATCAAATGCCGATGGCTTAACAAATCGTACAAGCAATTCAGATAACAGACTATGAAGTTTTCTTTTTAATACATGCACAAGCAGCTTCCTGCTGCAAGAACACGTTAACAGATGTAAACAAAGGAAGAGAAGCAGATAAAAAAAGACAAAGTTTAGATAAAGAATTTCCAATCATACGTGCAAGGTTCTTATACTCAGGGATGTTAGTGCCCCTACCATGTTTTGGAGCAATTCTCGGAGCAGGGAAATATGCCATTTGGAGCAGAACTCAGGTTTTGGAGCAGCTAATGATAGTATTTTTAATTGTTTGAAGTTCATGCTGTGCTTAAAGTTATGTTTATATACTGAATTACTATTATTTTATGAACTATGAAAAAATGTTGTATTTCAGGTTTGTTGACATTTTACTGCTTCTCTTATGACTTAATTAGCATTTCTGTCATTCCTACAGTGAGATAAATAGGAAAACAATTATACTACCCACAATTTATTGAAAACTACACGACCTGCAATATTTTAAGCGTAACACATTAATATCAGGGATTTTCTTCTGAATGCATTTGTTTCGCTGTAACACAAATAGGATGCTGCCGCGTCTAAGAACTGTTGCTATTGATACTGAACGCTTGCGAATATACACTTAGGAAGAATAAATAATATGTAATTACTGTTTGTTGTTTGGTTGGTTTTTAGCAGCATATTTTTCGAGATTCATGGCATTCAGATTAAAATACATTATTTCTGAAACCAACCAACTGGCAAGCCACGCATACGTGGTTT
The DNA here is from genome assembly GCA_039090855.1 of Macrothele yani. Lineage (NCBI taxonomy): Eukaryota > Metazoa > Arthropoda > Arachnida > Araneae > Macrothelidae > Macrothele > Macrothele yani. The sequence continues at coordinate 93,002,582 of CM077016.1, read as the reverse complement.
GCGTGTTCATCCAACTCCTAAGGTTTTCAGAAGGAAAGCATACCTTCGATATAAAAGGAAAACTAATGTAACATTTAATAATCAAATTGGAACCAAAACTATAAGATAACAGTGAAAACTATATGCATCTTCTTTAAGTAGTTGCACCATGATACTCTTCATACAATGTTTTTTATCAAGTAATTATCAATGTCAAACTTTCGTTATTGCTGTGAACAATTACAACTGGAACCAAAACTATAAGATGATAGTGAGATTTAGTAAAGTTGGTTAGATAAAAGCTGCTTCTATCGCTTAACGCTTGCACAGTGACGTTTTGGCACGAGTTTCTCCCCACCCCTTCTTCTTCAGTAGTAGAATCGGTGTATGATTTTTTTATTGTTGCTTTCTGAAAGAGCCACTGCTTTTGCATACATGGGATCCTGCATGTATGAACATGGACATTAAGCAGACGATTGCGCGTTAGTAAGTGGTTCAACGCACCTTCCATCTGGAAAAAGAAAAGTGTGAGGGTGAAGATTTTCCCCAAGGTAGATCAAAACGAGAAAAAGAAAACCTCCTAAAAATTCTGATCCCTGAACGTACGGGGCAAAATTCAGACTTTAAGTAAGAACCAAAAGATCAGTATTCCTGATAATTGATTACAAGTTATGCGATATAAACAATCCTTTCATTTATCAATAGTGCTCGTGAGTGATTTTAATTAACATACACGAGACTGACGAAGAAAAAAAACAAAGCTGTACTTTTTAATTTGGTGAAAATTCAGACTGCGCGGTGAGAAAGTGAGAATATTACAAAGCATGAACAAAACTGAATCGTTCACTGTAATTTATTTATGAAAATATTTAACTAGATCACACCACTGTATTCAACAATTATAAAATTAGTGAATTCCAAACAAAATAGGGTGGTTTTGAAAGAGAGCTTCAAACAGTTTTTTTTTCCTGGTTTTGTTCTTGTACTTGCTAGAACATTAGTTTTTTCTTTGTTACTTTTCTTTCTTTTTCTTTTGTTCCCTCAAATGACAATTTTATCCATCATGCTTAAAGAACTTTCAGCCTGAGAACCATGAATTCTGATATCAGAGCTTTCACTATTTTAGATAAATGGTGTAATTTTCAGAGAATGAATACTTTTTTTTTTTTTTAACACCATGCATCAATTCTTACAAATTTCCAAACTTAGTCACTTCTGTTTTTGGAAATTTCCTCCCACCCTTATCAAGCTAAAATGCACACACATTTATGAGGGTGATGACATTTAACAACTACATAGGAGTGGAAGCATCGCGGAGAAGGGGAATACAATTACGGAAGAAATCTTCGCTCCGCCTGACTTCAGTTTTCGGAAATTTATCCAACATTTTCAAGCTGAAATACAAATATTTATGGAATAAAATGATATCTAACAATACTGGTAGAGGAAACATCGCGAGAGAAAAAAATTACGATTACCAGAGAAATCTTACGTCCGTCTACTTTTCGTTTTCGAAGGATGAAATTTCGTCCTCCAACGGAGAAAACGACCCCCCCCCCAATTTCAGTTCAGTTATGCATCGATTTTGTACATAGTCCAAATGATAACAAAAAAAAGACGAAATTCCTCGAATCAGCGTGAGAATCTCGTCGCCGAAGATTACGGGGAAATTTTCGGTCGGCCTAACTTCTGTTTTCGGAAATCGTTGCCTACAATTTCAAGCTTAAATTATGCAATGAAATTATATTTAACACAGGGTTCGTACACTTTTTTTGGGGGAGGGGGAATTCAAGGACTTTCCAGGCTTTTTCCAGGACATATACAAAAAATTCCAGGATGATTATTACGCTTTACAGTATCATGTTCAAATTACTTTTTAAATATAATTTTAGTTTTAAGCAATAAAAATGATGAAAGATGCAAATGGATGAGTGTGCTTTATGCAAATGGATCAAGTTTATCAAGCACAAGATCATAAAAAACGGATTTTGTTCTTATGCCCTGACCTTTGAATTCAATTTGGACCATTTTCTACAAGGGTAGGTTTCTCCTTCCTGATAGCATACCAAAACTTTGTTGCAATCAAACAGATTTTATGTGAGTTAACATTCCTAAGCTTGGAGAATGAATACTGCTCTTATGTCTTGGCCTTTGAATTTAATTTCGAACATTTTCAATAGGGTAGGTTCCCAGGTTGTACCCAACAGCATACTAAAATTTCGCCGAAATCCAACCACTTTCATGCGAATTATCGTACGGACAAACCCAAAGCATATACGTTTCTGCAACCTATAGTTCGAAAGGGTTAGTAATTTCGAAAATAAAAACATAACGAACAGCGCGAAAACTAGCTCATAAAATAGAATATTTGAAACTACAGTATGCACTCTTAATTATTAGGGATTAGAGGGGAAGGGAATAGAACTGTCTAAAATTAGCATGTTTTTGTTGCGCTAGGCGCTTAAGTACTGCTGAATTCCATCAGACCCCACCTACCCCCAATGTTCAAATGATTGAAATGTGCTGATGTTCATGGAATGAAATGGTTAATCAGCTATGATGACCGTATAAAAGTTCGGAAGGGGGTGGGGGGGCGATTTTTTTTTTAACACTGGGCAACATTTCACATCACTCCAGTGTTTATCTTGTCATCATCAACAATCGCAATGCAACTACCACTTACGATCGCGAATATCAGCAACCGAAAATCTGCCATATCACTAAGTGATACAACACACAGGTATACTGTTACAATGTATTGTAATTGAGAAAGAAAAGAAAAAAAGATGTGGAAAAAAGAAACTTTCAGAAATTAAGATCGTCAAGCCATGGCGTTTCAAAATTCCGTTTTCCTTTATAATGTTTAAAAACATGTTTTTGCTTTTTTACCTGTAGTGTATAATAAAAAACCTTGATTTTTTTTTTCTTTATAGAATTTTCTTCGATCACAAATATGTAGTTTTGTATATATTCACAATATAAGCCATTCCTTATTCCCACAGAACTGAATTCAGCAGATGCAAAATGAAGAACATCAAGACCTGCCCAACACCATGTTTCTGATTGTCTGCTGTTTAAATTCAAGAAATGCAAATATGGATCAATGGTGAATGCAGCAACTATGATTTTTATTCATTACCAAGAAAAAAAAAAGCCGTGAAAGCTGTAAAGCTGAAACGGATATCCCCCCCCCCCTGCTCAAAAACATTCCGATTAAGATCAAACAGCAGGAGCATGCGTCCACGCACAACCTTTGGAATGTCCTCATGGAACGTCTTTTCATTTGGCACATCGCCATAAATCACCACCTGCAGCTCATTGAACTGTGAAGTCGCACCCTTCCTCCTTCACCCTAACTACAGGAGAAAATGTAAGAAAAAAAAAAGCTCCCCAATTTTTTTTTTAAGAGTCTATATCATCACAGAAAAAAAAAAAAAATTAAGGATCACTCTGTTTAAATAAACCATGGCATCTAAAAAAAAATAATTCACTTCCTTTTCCCGTAATTTAGATTTACTGTTTCTTTTTTTTCAATCTGATTATACAAGGATTTTTTTTTTTTTTTTTTTTTTTTTTTTGCATCTGCTAAAGTTTCAACGGAACTTGGCGAAATTTGCACTAGAACTTTTGGCGAAATTTGCACTAATTTCAGTTTTAAGTAAGAACTTTATTGGGATGTATCTTAACCACTGTAAAAAATTTACTGTGTTATTTTCAAAATTCGGGAAAATGGATTTCTGAAAATTTTCTCCTAGTCCGTTTGAGCGGTGGAAGTGATAAACAGGTGTTTGCTTTCTTCCTAACCGAGGGCTTTGGATCAGCGCTCCCATCTGTCAATCAACCGTTGCTATGGTAACACCCTTTCTGCTCCAGGCTTACTCTGTCCAAAGAGGCACACATACTTGCCAATAATAAAAATTTCCAATGCTAACTTTTTAAGTTTTAAACCGATTCAATTAGAATTTTGGGAGTAAGCTTCTGTAATCCAATTATAGGGAATGTAAAAATTTCGGCCACTTTCGTGAAAAATTCGCAAAAATAGTTTTTTTATTTTTTATCATAAGTAGCGGATGTCTCTTGAGGGAGGGTTGGAATGTACATAAACAACGAGCAGATGAATGTGTTGTTCAAGCATACTAATCACTGGTGGATGCCAGCTGACTTGGTACATACGCGACCATCCTGCAAATGCTAAATGTTTCTCTTACCCCTTCCGTTGTCCGACGACGAACATCAAGCTCACCTTCCTAACAGACCTACAAGTAATCATCCAATTTTATTGCACTGGAAGTAGTGCCCCCCCCCCCCAGCCAAATTAGGATTTGGTGCACGTCAAACATTTTTTTGAGAACAGAGGAAATACACTTTAAAAAATGAAGGGGCAACAGTAACACGATTTCCTAAAAGGGCATTTTTTTTAAGCACTATTTTCAAATTTCAAGGCTTTTCAAAACAGCAGTAAAAAAAACACCATTTTTCCAGGATATTCTAGGCCTTGAAAACGTAATCATGATTTTCCAGGACTTTCCAGGTTTTCAAGCACGTGTGCGCACCCTGTTAACAATACTGAACAGAAGCAACATCGCGCGAGAGAAAAAAAAAATATGATTACGGGAAAAATCTGCACTTCTTTTAAACTTCCGTTTACGAATGTTTAAATAGACAAAACGTCCCCAGACGAAATACGACCCCCCCCCAACTAATATCCCGAAAATTTCTTCCCTTTTGTATCGATCTTGAAAATGACAGAAAAAAAAAATCCGGAGGGGACTCTGCGAATCCGCGGAAGAATCTCACGTACGAATTAACCGCTGAATCAATTTCGAATGTCGTAAGATAGCGCTAAAATATCGATGACCAGTAAATTTTAACTTTTGGCGCAAATTTCGTTGAAATGGCGATTTTTTAGCAGAATGGCGCAAGAACAACGTTTCAGCGCGGGCTGGCGCAATTGGCGCAGGTCTGGCAGCCTTGTATACTGTGAATTAGCTTCTTCATTGTCACTGAAATAATATTCTAGAGCCTCCCACTGTTCTAAAATTCTGTCAATGAATTCCAAGTTATAACCAAGGAGTATTGACATGCTTTAGAATTTTGTGCGGTTTAGTACCAAAAACAGCTTGACTCAGTTTTAGATTGTGTTTCCTCTTTGAACTTTTCTCCAAAAAAAAGTACAACTGTATCAGAAACTGCTCAACATTAAATCCTTTCAGTTGAGTAGCAGATTTCTGTGCAGCTAAATTTACTAAATGGCATGGCATTGCTGCACTATGTTTGCAGGCTGAACCTTCTTTATATGAGAAACACCTTTTACTTGACCTATCATAGTGTTAGCACTGGCACAGGAAAATGACATACAGTTGCTCCATGAGATTTTATTTTTTTTTAACAAACTCATTGTTCAAAACATTGAATATTCCTTCACCTGTATTATTACTTGATTCAACCAATGATAACAAAACAGTTGAATTTTTCCCTATTTTTTCGTCAAAATATGTTATTGCAATGGGATACAGTTTATTTGCTTGAGCATCATTACTGCGTCCGTAGATAGATAAAAATGAATTTTTTTTAACTTCAGATACGATGCTACTTGTAGAAACACTGGCCATGTGCTGAATTAGTGCAGTAGCCTTGGTTCTTCCACACGAATATTTTTTTTGTGATCGCTGAATCGAAAAACATGGCTTGAAATAACGGTTTAGCATGGTCAGCAGCTGCTATGGGTAAATTGTGTTCCACAATAAATGAAGTGAACATAAGTTCTGCATTTATTACGCTGTTCTCCTTTGACGCAAACAAATCGCTCACTGACTGAACTGTCAACTCACCAAAGATTTATGGCTTTTTCGATTCTGCATGTTTTTGGCAATCATCCCGCCCATCATGCGCGATACTAAAATCGCATCTACAAATTCTGCAAAACATAATGCAGGAGTCATACAGTCTCTCGCAGCGGTGCCGCCACACGCGGATCCGACAATCGTGGTGTTGCAGGCAGAAGCGGGATTCGTTGGAGAAGACAATGTCATGCCATTCTGTAGTCCAGGTGCGGCGTTCACAGCACTCGGTGGTGTAACGTCAATAGTAATCGGAGCAATGGGCACCGTGCGACAAGTCCCCGCTCTTGCAGACAAGTCGAATGGTACGCGCTGACACAGGTTGTTGCGCAACACACCCTAATTCCTGTGCTAACGTTCGTGATGTGGCGGTGCGAGCCGTCAATGCCCGCCGCACAACAAGCCGGTTCTCTGGCTCGGTGGTGTGCCACGGCAATCGCTAATGTCGGTCTGTCCGTCCGTCCCTCCTACATCCACCGAATCCATACTCGCCTCACTGTGGCTAGATGTCGTCCCACACGGGTGCCAATGTCTCGGTACGATAAACCGCTGTCGCGATAAGCCACTATTCGTCCTCTGTCAAACTCCGAAACGTGCTGGAATGACTGCCGTATTCTACGACGAGGCATCAGGAAGCTTCCCACACACAGGTCCGGCAGCACAACACACTTCCACTACTTACACCACGCCTTCTGTGCACCCTTCTTATAGTGCTTCTCTGTGGCGTGCCAGGCGCACACGATTTGCATATGCCCTGCAATGCTAATTGTCTGCTCTCGCGGGCGACGCATGCTACGAATTTAGGGCCAATATAATGCTTCCCTCTTGGTATTGCATTTTGGGTCGCCAGCAGTCCATCATCCCCAGACCCCCCCCCCCCACTAATCCTCCAAAATTTTTCTTTAGTTTTGCATTGATCTGGAGAATAACCCAAATGTTGACAAAAAAAAAAGCGGGGAATCCGCGGAAAAATCTCGTGTTCGTAAAACACACGGGGGGGGGGGCTTAAATCAGAGCTTTATTTTCAATACATTAAGTTAAATAAAAAAAAATTTTAATGGTGAATAATCATCAGAAGAAAAAAAAAGATCTGGGAGAATCACTAAATTCGTACAAATAGTCAGGAAAAAAAATCTGGTAGAAATCACTAAATCCGTAAAATTAACGATTTGTCCGTAAAACAAGTCTTACTTCCATAAATTTTATAGGTAAATTGTAAAACGACGAAGCTATTAAAACAGTAGTGCACAGGGTTCGTACACTTTTGGGGGGAAAAAATTCAAGGACTTTCCAGGCCTTTTCCAGGACATATACAAAAAATTCCAGGATGATTATTACGCTTTACAGTATGATGTTCAAATTATTTTTTTAAAGTAATTTCAGTTTTAAGTAATAAAAATGGTGAAAGATGCAAATGGATGAGTGTGCTTTATGCAAATGGATCAAGTTTATCAAGCACAAGATCGCAAAGAACAAATTCTGTTCTTATGCACTGACCTTTGAATTCAAGTTGGACCATTTTCTACAAGGATAGGTTTTTCCTTCCTGATTACATACCAAAACTTTGTTGCAATCAAACAGATTTTATGTGAGTTGACATTCCTAAGCTTGGAGAACGAATACTGCTCTTATGTCTTGGCCTTTAAATTTAATTTGGACCTTTTTCAACAAGGTAGGTTTCCAGGTTGTACTCAACAGCATACTAAAATTTCGCCGAAATCCAACCGCTTTCATGCGAACTATCGTACAGACAAACCCAAAGCATAAATGCTTCTGCAACCATAGTCCTAAAGGGTTAGTAATTTCAAAAATAAAAACATAACGAACAGCGCGAAAACTAGCTCATAAATAGAATATTTGAAACTACAGTATGCACTCTCAATTATTAGGGATGGTAGAGGGGAAGGGAATAGAACTGTCCAAAATTAGCATGTTTTTGTTGCGCTAGGCGCTAAGCACGGCTGAATTCCTTCAGACCCCGCCTACCCCCAATGTTCAAATGATTGAAATGTGCTGATGTTCATGGAATGAAATAGTTGATCAGCTATGATGACCGCATAAACGTTCAGGGTTTTTTTTTTTTTTTTTGGTTTTTTTAGTTTATGCAACATTTTACATCACTTCAGTATTTATCTTGTCATCAACAATCGCAATGCAACTACTGCTTACAATCGCGGATATAGGCAACCAAAAATCTGCCATATCACTAAGTGATACAACACACAGTATCCTGTTACAATGTATTGTAATTGAAAAAAAAAGGACGTGGAAAAAAGAAACTTTCAGAAATTAAGATCAACAAGTCATGTGTTTCAAAAATCCGTTTTCCTTTATAATGTTTAAAAACATGTTTTTGCTTTTTTACCTGTAGTGTATAATAAAAAAACTACGTTGATTTTTTTTATGAAATCAGACGTTCGTATGTCTGATTCAGGGTTCCCACTCAGTGAAATCAAATTCCCTGACTTTTTCAGGTTTTCCAGGTGGTTTTGAGTGTTTGCAACGACATTTTGAAAATATGCTTAACATATGAGAAAAAAATACTGGTTAATTAGATACTTCCCCAGGTTTGCATGCAAGATATTAAAATATTGTTTTAATTAGCTGAGCAGAAACTTGTGAATAAGCAATTCCATAACAGGATATTGAACTAGCTTTAACTCTTGTAATGCAGTGTTTTGACATGCAAGACAGTGATAGAGGCTTTGGTTTGATAACGAAGTATCCGACTTGGGGTTCCGGGACCGCAATAAAAAATGTTAAAAATATGTTTTTGCGGATTTTTCGCAAAACTGACTGAACCTTTAATCAACTCCATAAATCACTAACAGGAACGGGCCCTTTAAATTTCAAGCTCGTCATCCTGCAGCAAGTTTCTCGCGGAGAGTGAATTCATAACTTTATTATGCAGTTATAATAAATATCAAAATAAAAATTTTTTGAAAAGGAATAGATGTAGTCATTGAAATATTTAGCACTCGAACTTAAAAGTCAAACATTGAAGCGAAATCTTTTCTTGCAGAGAAAAGAGGGAGGGAAATAGAATATAAACACTTCATCTTCTTTCTAAATAGCAGTAAAAGAAGAAGAATGAAAAGCATTCTGCAACATATTCAGTGAAACAAACATTTACTCCGAAAAGATCCTCGGAACGTTAAAGAAGGCAATAACTCAGTTGGCTCCTGTTGGCACACGCAGTCATTGCGACCGCTCATAGCCCGTTTAGTGACCCTTCGCCAGTAAGCTCTCCCAGCCTAAAACCTAAAACGCATTGAGGCACGGCAAAGCTCACCAGAAACCCTCAGTAAGAGCGCTACATTAAATTTATCCAATTAAAAATTTCAAAGGATAATTTCAAAAGTTCTTTGCCGATTCACACGAAATTTTAGAGGTCAGCTTCTGTTAACCAATTATGGTGTATGTAAAAATTTCAGCCAGTTTCATGAAGAATAGAAAAAGTCAGTTTTCACCATTTTTATTCCCCAGTCCGGCAGTCAAACAAAGGCATGAAGGGAGCAGGAAGTGCTTTGGTCACTCCATCGTAACCCCTCCACAGGCTCCACTCTCACTCCAACACTATGCACCCCTTTCATTTCCTAGTAGCCACCGTAGCGGTCTCCTCCCCACGTGGCTGCAATGAATTCCTTTTCTAGTGCTCAACGACGGAGAACTCTGCCAAATACGTTAGTTCCACCCCCTTCCCCTTCAACCTACAGTTCGGTCCTTGGGAGTGAACTAAACGAAATGTTAAATACGGAGAAAGATCAAACACAGAGGAAAATTTTATTTTAGAAACTCCCCAAATTCCTTGACTTGAGAAATAAAATTTCAAAATCCCTGATTTTTTTTACAAAAATTCATGTTTTCCCTGACTTTTTGAGCCAATATTTTTTCCCCTGACAATTCCCTGATTTCCAGGTTCTCCAGGTAGCGTGGGAACCCTGTGATTGTCTTCATCTGAGTTCACACGTTAGCTATTGTGTAAAGTAGACCTATTTTCTCAGCTCAAAAATATGTAGTTTTGTATATATTCACAGTATAAGTCATTCCTTATTCCCACAGAACTGAATTCAGCAGATGCAAAATAAAGAACATCAAGACCCGCCCAACATTGTGTTTCTGATTGTCTGCTGTTTATATTCAAGAAATGCAAATATGGATCAATGGTGAATGCAGCAACCATGATTTTTATTTATTACCAAGAAAAAAAAAAAGCCGCGAAAGCTGTAAAGCTGAAACGGATACCCCCCCCAAAAAAAACATTCCGATTAAGATCAAACAGCAGGAGAACGCGTCCACGCACAACCTTTGGAATGTCCTGATGGAACGGCTTCTTTTCATTTGGCACATAGCCAGCCATAAATCACCACCTGCAGCTCACTGAACTGTCAAGTTGCACCCTTCCTCCTTCACCCTAACTATAAAAGAAAATGTAAAAAGAAAAGAAAAGGGGAAAAAAAAAAAAAAAAAGCTCGCCAATTTGACAAAAATACCAAATTTACGTCATGATGTTGCAATTTACTAAAATATGTTTATCTGCTGAATTTCGCTGAAATTCATTGAAAACTTTTAATTATAGATGATTTTTTTTATTAAAAGAGTAACTCAGACATCTGAATAAAAATGTATGTTTGTAATTCAAATAGAGTCCATATCATCACAGAAAAAAATTCAAGGATCACTGTTTAAATAAACCATGGCATCTAAACAAAATAATTCACTAGCTTTTCCCGTAATTTATAATTACCGTTTCTTTTTTTTTAATCCGATTATGCAACAGATTTTTTTTTCTTTTTGCATCTGCTAAAGTTCCTAACGGAATTTGGCCAAATTTGCAGTAGAACTTTATTGTGATGTATCTGTTTACTGAAAAAATTGTACTGTGTTATTTTCAAAATTCGGAAAAAGGGATTTCTGAAAATTTTCTCCTAGTCCTTTTTGAGCTGTGGAAGTGATAAACAGGCGTTTGCTTTCTTCCCAACCAAGGGTTTCAGATCAGCGCTCCCAGCTGTCAATCAACTGTTGCCATGGTAACACCCTTTCTACTCCAGGCTCACTCTGTCCAAAGAGGCACACATACTGTCCATAATAAAAATTACCAATGCTAACTTTTTAAGTTTTAAACCAATTCAATTGGAATTTTGGAAGTGAGCTTCTGTAATCCAATTATAGTGAATGTAAAAATTTCAGCCACTTTAGTGAAAAATTCAAAGATAGTTTTCTTATTTTTTATCATAAGTAGCAGAAGTCTCTTGAGTGGAGGGAGGGCCTGGCGCATGCTCATAAACAAGAAGATGAATGTGTTGTTCAGGCATACTCCTCACTGGTGTATGCCTTCCTAACAGACCTACTAGTAATCATCCAATTTTATTGCACTGGAAGTAGTACTTTTTCTCCCCCCCAGCCAAATTAGGATTTGGTGCAAGTATGTTCGAAACACCACCGTTGCTGGCGGTTTCTTTGAGAACAGAGGAGAGGAACTTAAAAAAATGAAGGGGTAACAGCCAGTAACACGATTTCCTAAAAGGGCATTTTTTTAAGCACTAATTTCAAATTTCAAGGCTTTTCAAGACAGCATTAAAAAAAAAAAAACACCGTTTTTCCAGGATATTCCAGGCCTTGAAAATGTAATCATGATTTTCCAGGACTTCCAGGTTTTCAAGCACGTGTGCGCTCCTTGAGTGCAGAGCGGCTCTCGTGACATGTTTGCGCCATGTAGCACATGTTCTTGCAAGATACATAGAGGTAATTGCTGCAATCGAAGTTTTAACAGACCAAAATGAGCACTCACAACTACTGAAGATGACAGCGAAGCATGCTGATCAAAACTAGTCTAGCCCAGGGTATGAAACTAAAAAAAATTGCCAGGTGCTAAATGGCCCGTGCAGCTAAATATGTAGGAGCCATTGACAATTTTTTAGGAGCCAAATTTTTTTTTTTTTATTTTTACATACACAATTGAAGAGTAACTAAAATTCCGGACGGCGATTTCGAGCAGCATAAACTTCTCAGTGCTTAAATTTTCATTTTGTTGATATTTTTGTTACCCTTCCCATTTTTTAGACACTTTTTTTATGCCCTTGGATGACAATTTTATCCACCATGCTGAAAAATCTTCAGTCTGTGAGGACCATGAATGCATGATAGCTTTCACTATTTTTGATAAGATAAAGTGTAACTTTAAGGATATTAATACCTTTGAACACCATGCATCAATTCTTACAAACTTTTCAGCTTTGCCACTTTCGTTTTTGGACCTACTTCGCTTCCCCCCCCCCAACCCCCACTCCTTTCAAGATGAAAAGCAAACCTTTTTTGGGGGAATATTTAGGAACACAGGACACATGTTTGGAACATCGTTCGATAGAAATCTTTGGTACGTCTGATTTCCGTTTTCGAACATTTCCCCTTCATTTTCAAGGTGAAATACAAAAATTTATGAAGTAAAATGATATTTAACAACAATTCTAAGCAGAGGAATCACCATGTTAAAAATAAAATTATGATTACGGGAAAAATCTTCTATGTGTCTAACTTCCGTTTTCAAAAGTTTTGAAAGACAAAATTTCTGTTTTCGAAAGTTTCAGGTGGAAAGCATCCTTCACCAGTACCAATTGCCCCAAAATTTCTGTTCAGTTATGCATCGTTCTCGAGAATAACGCAAATTAAAATGGAAAAAGAGAAATTCTAGAAGCCGTGGGTGGCACTCTAAAGCCTGCAGATTACAGGGGAATTTTTGTGCCGTCGAGTTTCCATTTTCGGAAATTCTACCTACAGTTTCAAACTGGAATTCAAATATTTATGGAATAAAATGATATATAACAACAATACTGGGCAGAGGCAACATTGCGGGAAAACGAAATTACGAATACGGAAAAAAATCTTCATTTCGTTTACTTCTGTGTTTTTAAAATTGAAATACCGTCTCGATGTGTATCTTTACATGTTGGTAGCTTTTTAAAAATGCTGGAATCATTCCATGTCAATTCATTCAGCATTTGAACAAGATGTCACCCAACAATCTCAAATGTTTGTGAAACTTGGTACAAAGTATTCAGTTTATGAACTATGAAACCTGCAAAAATTTTATTTAGGCCAGTTGGTCCAGTTACAGGGTGTCTACTGATTTCCAATGAACCAAATTCGTGACTTTTTGCTGCTAAAATGACTATGGGGGCGCTTTTTAATGAACCCTTACCCGAAAGCCAGTTGAGATGAAAGCTGAATTCTTATGTCACTAAAATTGCTTAACATGAATAATGCAATTATGTATAACTTGCACTATGCCATTCAGCAAATTCTATGTGTTTAAAGAAATAAAAACATTCAACTCTCCTCTAGGATGGGGTATGGTTATTTTCAGAAATATTTATCATCACATCTATTAATACACAAATTCTTTTAACATGATAATGCTGTAAAAACTTACTAGTTTTTATTAAGGCAATATAAAAACTGTACAAAATTTATGGAGACTGAAATCTCACAGTGAAAGACTCAGTGTTTAAGTATCTTAGCTATCTAGAACTTCAGCTTCTTCTTTTGCCTTTTCTATAAGCTTTCTTTTCTTATCTTTGAGTTCTTGGACTGCTCTCCTTTTACGATTGGCCACTTCATCTTCCTCAGATTTCTTCTTTAAGGCTGCTACTCTTTTTGATGAAGCATTTTTCACAGCTAATATCATTGATTTTGTGATGCCCACATTCAGTTCTTTCTCACTGTTAGCTAAACCACCTAATGATTGTATTGCACTGTAAACACTTCTTTCTGCAACAACTGCATCTTTTTCTAAGTTTTCAATTAAAAGTTCTTTGTTAACAGAAAAGCATTTTTCAACTGCAGCATTGCCATGAAACATGCATAGCAGCTTCTGTAAGAACTTGATAAAGTCAGCTTCTGTAAGAACTTGATAAACTTTGTAGTAAATTCATCAGGAAGTGATCAAGTTTGTCCTCCTTAGGATTGAACTGTTTCAGTTGTTTTTTAGAAGAATCACGAAATTGCTAATATTCCCTCTTCACAACAACAGCTTTTGATGAATCCATATTTTTTTTAATATATATGTCATGGGGCATCGACTACACGCCGGTTTATAAGAGTGCCGGTTCAGGTTTTCTTCTAGGTGCACAAACTTGTCTTCATTGAGGTGCTGATAAAAAAAATTCATGACCCCTCACTCAATTTCATTACTTTTTCATTACTTCATGACCACCTGCTCAATTTCATTACTTTTTCATGATCAGTAGACACACTGATAAAAGAATATTGTCACCATAGAAATTAAAAAAAAAAAAAGAATGTTTACTATGCAGTTTTTAGAACTACCCTCTTTTAAAGCAGAGGGTGGTGCAAAGAAAGTAGGAACTACAGACATGGCAGTGGTACAAATCTGGAAAGAATACATGGATCCTGTGGCAAAACAAAATTAGTAATGCAGAAATTAAAACTGAACGAGGTACTTCAACAGAAATTCATGAGAACATACTGAGGTGGTAAGGACATGTGTGTCGATTGGGAAGTGAAAGATGGTCTAAACAGGTGTTAAATCTTGTTTCACAACGTCACTAGATCAAGATAGACTGAAGGTGCGAGATCAATCAGACTTGAGGAAATGACAGAGGCACAAAAACTTCCTATCAATGGAAAAAGTTTGCTGCCAACTAATTTTTAGTTTCTTTGTGGTCTCTGACAGCAAATATATGGATGAACATCACAATGAAACTACATTATCTTCCAAGACAAGGTACAGAGTTGTTAATAAATGTAATTTTGCAGCACACCCAATGTAAAAGAATTCATAATTGCAAAACAAAACCCTTCCACTACTAACAAATAATGCAAAGAAAAAAATTAAGGAAACAATGAAATGTAATTAGATGAACTAATAAATAGTTGGCATTATGAAATCTCAAAAATATGCATATGTACTAAGAATAAATAAAAATGTATACCTGATCAAGGATGTAATTTCGTCGCAACTTAGAACCAATTTCAAACATCTTATTGATACATTTTGTAGCCATCTGAATCAAAACTTCCCAGCGTCCAGCGTAATTCCTCTTTCTGGGAAGACCCATGACCTAACACAAATTAATAGAGAAAACAGTTCAGAATCCTTGACATATTACACATTAATATTGAGAAAATGTTTCAAATGAAAAACCATGAAGAAAAAAAAATACACTTTGCTGAAATGTGAAGGGACTACAGTTCAACCTGTTTAAGGTCATCCACAGTTCTGTGAAAAAAATGACCGCCAAATACAGTGGTTCAGGTTGTCGAAATATCTCCCTTCCCCATGTGTAAATAAATTGAAGACTTACCTTCTTTAATGCAGCCTACTGTCAAGTGTTTTCTTTTATACTATGGTTTCACTCTTTTTTTTTTAATTTGCTAATTCTAGATTTCCTGGTGTTTTTACCTACACTTCACATTTGGCGACTAATAAGTCTCAAGTCCAAACAGTCATATGCACAATTAAGTCCAAACTGCCATAAGCACGATTGTGTTTTATTTCAGGATCATATACCTGCAATGTTGATCTTAGATGAGCGATCACATTTAGAGCATTATTCAACAGAAAAGGTGGAGGCTGTGGTTTGTTTGATTGTTCCTCATTGTCTTCATCATCGTTTTCACAATCATATATACTCCAGATTGCAGTTTCATATTCGTCGCATTGCACACCTTCATTTGTAATCTATGTGGGCTGCTTTACAGAGACTACTCAATCCTCTAAGTACAAATTACCTTCAGGGATTGCTTCATTTTCTGGCAACATTGAATCAGTTTCCTGTGAAACTTTAATTCCACATCTCTTAAAACATTTTTGAATTGCTGTTACATCAATTTCATTCCATCAGCTCTTTATCCATTGTACAGCATCAAGAACATTTAGTTTTCATCAGATCAAATTTTGGCAGGTATCCCTACAAGCCACAAGCATTCTGATTGTCTTGCAGTAAATAAGTTTAAATTGCTGAATAACACCTAAAAGGCTGCAAACAACTTGTGTTTGTAGGGGAAAATTCAAGCCGAATGTCTGAAAATGCTTTGTCAGGAGGGTATCGTGCTGCATTATCTAAAATATTTTTTTGTTTTAATTTTTCCAATCATTCAATAAATATTTTACTGGTCATTAAGTTTTTTGCATGCCAGATAATGCCCAATTTATTTATATCTTTTTGTTGTTGTTTCAGTACCTACTCCCTTGAAACACCTGTAACATGCTGACTTTGAAATAATTGATAGTGCCTTTATTTCACCATTTGCAATGTAACAAAAGGAGAATGTCTTTAGCTAACTTTCCTCCTGAGCATGATTTTCCTTTCTCAGTTAGTTTTACCAGGTATTGCTGGTTTGGGGGGGGTACCAGTTTCGTCAACACTGAAAATATCACAACAGTTATAATCCCTGATTATAGATGTCACTCTTGTTTTCCATTCTTCAATGGTTTCTATATCCACATTTCTCTTTTCACCACACATCATTCTGTAAACTTAGCATCCAGAAAGACCAAACTTACTTCTAAAGTCTTGGCTTCTTTCTTTTAATACACTTCATGCACGTTATCCAGAATAGTTATGCAGCAGGCCTTGCATGAAGTATATAAAAAGAAAGAAGCTAAGACCTTAGGAGGTAAGTTTGGTCTTTCTGGTTGTGAAGTCATTACAGACTTGCACATAAAATAGCATACTTAATTGGTAATTAATGCCAAAAAAGATGCAAATAATGTGACTCTATAAACAATGTTACTTTTTTAAAAAACTTTCCAGACATCCATTGCTTGGACTGAAAAAGGTTGCAGTTCCCAGCTGCTGGGCAAACTTGCACACTTTTCTCCTTGAAGAATGGGCATGCTTACAGGAATTCCATTTGCACTAGCATTGCAAAACCAGCTGAGAGTCATGCTCTTTTCCTCTTTATAAGTTATTTGGAGTTACTATTTTATTCCTTCGCTTTTATTTGATGCTCAATCATTCAGAATTTCAGTTTTCTTTTGCAAACTGTATGCTATTTGAGTTAGTCCACAACTGAATTTTGCACACAAGTGCACCCCCCCCAATTTTGTAATTTAGGAATGCAATTTACAAAATCTCGTTCGCTTAGGTATTATTTTTACATCTGGAGCTGGCTGGCAATCAGTCTGCTCAAACAATACAGCCAGTATGTGAGAAGGCTTTGTTTGTTAGGGTGAGAGGGCTCTCTCTCTCTTAGGACAATAAAAGATAAAACATGCGTACCCTAGTCAAAAGAAAACCATACCATCTGCCGACAAAACACTAAGAACCTTGACAGACCAACCCCAAACTTTTAAAACAAGATTTTTCTAGTAGTTCCACATGTTCGTGATCGTGGAATGCACGTATATTCGCATATGCATTTCAAAAATGGCTGCCTGTGACCGCGAAATGCAGGTGGCCAAATAGATGTCTCTTGTGCATTGTTTCTATCGGTGATAGCATCCGTGCCAGTCAAAACTAACCACATTTTGGCAGTTGACAGCCAACACAGGTTTCATTGTGCAAATCTTTTATCATAACAGATTTTTACTTTCACATAATCTTTTATACACACACAGCCACAATATGTACTGTACTATCTCTGTAAGTACATATTTAAAGTTTCACGCAACTAAGTACATATTGTATGTTTCACATAAAGAGATTTGCCCTGTCAAAATTAAAATGCAGCCAATTGTAGTGGAATAAAAAATTTTACTAGACAAATGACAAAATCTACTGGCCATACTAAAATAATAATTCATGAACTTCTCTGCTTAAGTTTCTATGAAATTAAATGGGCGCATGTTTTTTTTTCTTTTTAATGAGAGACTCCTCTTCCATTAACTTCATAAAAACAGATGCAGAGCAGTTACTGCACAGGATCATTAGATTGACTGCAAATATTGCATATGCTTTTGGTTAAAAATAATTGATTTTTGATCCAGTGGTGTTGGATTTATAATAAACAAGAAACTGAAGGATAAAGTTGTAGAAGTTGAAAGTTCCTCTGATAGAGATGCACGACTCGTTATCCAACTCTCAAGAAGATACCAGGCTCAGATTATTCAAACTTATGCACCCACCACAAGTCATCCTGCAGAAGAAATTGAAGAATTTTATGAGGAAATTCGTCATCTAAATAATAAAGGCAAGCACCACTTTAAGATAATTATGGGAGATTTCAATGCAGAAATAGGGAAACGGCAACAGAATGAAACTTCAGTAGGTAAATCCGGTCACTGCAACAGAAACCAGCGTGGAAATACTCTCTTAGAGTTTGCAGAGGCAGAAGGGTTTTTCATCATGAACTCCTTTTTCAGGAAAAACCCGCAAAGGAAATGGACAAGTGAAATTGATTTTATTATGTGTAACAAGAAATTTGTCATGGAAAACTGCAGTGTGCTGAACAAGTTCAACACAGGTAGTGACCATAGAATGGTAAGATGTAAGATGCACCTCAACACTAAACTCGAACGTGGCAAGCTCATAAGACAAACAAAGTGTATTGGCGTGACCAACCGTAAAAAGCATCATAATACCGTCAAATTAGAACTGATGAACAGATTCTCTATTCTAGAAGGTCTAACATCAGAAGAAGTGGACATCTCTGAAGTTAACAGAAAAGTAACTAAAGCTCTTGTGGAAACAACAACAAAATTAGCTGGGTCTAAGAACAAGGTGCATGTAAACAAATTATTAAGAAAACAAAATGTTGATGCAAAAAAAGAAGAGAGATGAGGACAACTAAAGATGTAACTTCCAAAGTGGAATTACAGAGCTATGCAAGACAGTACGAAAAAGTATTGCTGAAGACGTAAGGAAATTCAACTGTGAACTAGTGAGGAAAGTAATTGAAAACAACCGAAGCCTAAAGATAGCAAAGGGACATCTCAGTAAGGAAAGAAAACAGATTATGGCTCTGAGAAAAGAAGATGGTTCTGTAACAAGAAATAGAGGCAAAATTTTGACAAGAGTGAAAGATTTCTACTCCAAATTATATGAAAGGGATGATACATGTACTCCAGACATCATGAAAGGTACCAGTACCAGAGTTCTTCCAGTCCTCCCAGCAGAAGTTGCACATGCAATCAAGAACACGAAGCAGAGAAAAGCTCCAGGAGAAGATGGATTACCGTAGACATCATACAAGAAGCAAGTGGAGAAATGGAAACAGTACTCGCCCAAGTTTTCACTAGGTGCCTTAATGAAGGGAAGATTTCTGAGGATTGTAACAACACTACAATAATCCTGCTACATAAAAAAAGTGACATTGAGGATCTCAGGAACTACAGACCTATCAGCCTCCTATCAGTTGTTTATAAAATCTTCACTAAAGTTCTTTCACACCGTTTGAAGGTAACACTGCACATGGCTCAACCGAGAGAACAAGCTGTATTCAGGAGTGGCTACAGCACAATAGATCATATCCACGTACTGAGAGAACTAATTGAAAGAGCAAGGGAATATGAACTTCCATTGTGCATGGCTTTTATCGATTATGAAAAAGCCTTTGATTCGGTGAAACCATCAGTAGTTACAATGGGTTTTGAAATCCTGTGGTATTGAAGATGCATACATTAATATTATTAATAACATCTATGAAAATGCAAGTGCAAAGATTCGGCTGTTTGAAAATACAACACACATGAAAATTGGAAAGAGAGTGAGACAAGGTGACACCATATCTCCGAAGCTCTTTAATGCCACATTGGAAAATGTTTTTCCATCACTGAACTGGGAAAACAAAGGGATAAAGATTAATGGAGATTATCTAACGCACCTTCATTTTGCTGATGACAGTCATTTTTGCAACTACCCCATCAGAGCTGCAGAGTATGATCCAGGAACTTGCTGACAAGAGTAAAGAAGTGGGATTAAAAATGAACTTTCAAAAGACAAAAGTGATGTACAATGCTTTTACAAGAAATGAAGATTTATCGATTGATGGAGAAAAGCTGGAGATAACAGATGCGTACGTTTATCTTGGACAGCAGATATCAAGTGAGGGTCACATTCATGAAGAAATTAATCGGCGTATAAAACTTGCCTGGAGAGCTTTTGGAAGAAACAGCATAATTTTCAAGAGCAATATGCCATTATGTCTTAAAAGAAAAGTGTTTGATCAATGCATCCTTCCAGTGCTTACGTATGGTGCAGAGACGTGTACCTTACCCAAAAGAGACATACAAAGGCTGCAGACAACTCAAAGTAGCCTGGAGAGGTGCATGCTTGGTGTAACCAGGAGAGATAAGAAGAGGAACACGTGGATCCGAAAAATGACAAGAGTGGAAGACATCATGATCAGAGTTAAATCCGTGAAATGGCAATGGGCTGGACATACTGCTAGAAGAACAGACCATCGATGGACAGTCAAAATTTTAGATTGGGTTCTAAGGGACAGGAAAAGACCAAGAAGAAGACCACATGGCAGATGGGTGGATGAAATTCAAAAGTATGCGGGAGTAACATGGAGGAGACTGACACAAGACAGACCGTTTTGAAAGAGGCTTGGAGAGACCTTCATCCAGCAGTGGATTAATAATGGTTGACAATGATGATGACTATCTTAATTTACACATACATAATTTATTTTTGAGTGGCCATTGAATTTAGATGTCTGATTTCTTTTAATATTTAAAACAAAAGCTAGGATATATATATACATAAAGTGGCACTAATAATGTTGATACAGTTTACCACTGTTATGTACTGTGTCTGATCTTCCCATTAAAGGTATCAGCCCATCACAATTGATAGCATTTTGAGGATCAAAATCTTCAATTGAAGTGCCATTGCATCTAATCATCAAGTCATTTAAAGTGTCACTATTCAGACATGCCCAATTACCGGTTTTTATGAGGTTCATTGCTGATGCTCCACGTAATTGGGCTCGTGCGTCGCTGCCTCTGAAGTACTAGCGCGCTGCGCCGCAGCAATTTTCTTTTGCTCCCAACACTTTCTCATGCGTTCTGCCACGGACATTGCGATGTTTATCGAAAGCTAGCGAGTTGCTCTTTCGCGTAGACTATGTGATGTATTTCTGCTTGGCTTTCGAGTGAGTATATGCTGACATAGTGAATTTTTAAAAAATTTTCAATTGCGATCTAAAGTTTTACAACTAACACTGTATTTGATTTCACTTCTGTCTTACATCGACAGATCTCGACGTTACCTTTAGTTTGAGACCAATATTGACGGCGCGGCGCTTTGCAGTGCCGAGTTATTACACAGCCACCCACCCCACGCTTATCGCTGCGCCGTAACTCAAGGTCACTAACAGGTCTTTGTTCCCTTAGCTATCGAAGGACACTAGGTTGGTTTGGTTCACTTTGATAATACAGAAATTATTAGACTGAACTCTATACCCATTTTTTCGTAACGCTCAACTTTCCGTACTGGTCACCTAGTACTGGTCTGATTTTAAAGACGTATTTATGTCGAAAAAAACCTGCCACATACTTCGTATTGTTCCTAAGCTGTGGTGAATTTCTGAGATCCAAAGCGTGGAACACACAGCCTCTTAATAGCATTGTCGCCGGACAGAGGCTCGATAAGAAACCTGTTTAAACATCGTGATGGGACTCCGGATGGGATCGCTCACGAAGCTACGATTACTCGCCTGGCAGGCGAATTTCCGATGAGCAATCCCCGTGATGTATCGCCTAGAACGAGACACTGCAAGAAACTACATAGGAGACACGCGTGTGCATGACAATCAGCCGATATTCATGTGTCTTGGACTGGGAAAACCGGTTGAACAACAGTGCTAGGTCACGGCTTGGTGGCGCGTGATGGTGATCACATCGCGAGCATTTACATCACGGTGGTGATTAATCGTAGTTTCATCAGTCGAAACACCGTAACATTGATGCTGAATTCACACGTTTTTTGCGATGTATCAACACATTGCTGAGTCCTAGTGGAGGAGAAAGTTGGACAAAATAATGGCTCACTTAGTTGGGGGGGGGGATCTACTCGCTATCATTGGCTACTATACTAAAAAATTACTAGCCACTATGAAATATCTGGCCGCCACTTGGCGACTGGCATTCACGAGGCCTAGATAGCAGCAATAGTAAATGAAATTATACCCCGTAGACGGGACATCACAGAAAAATAGAACATTTATCTCATACCAATTCCCCCCACTTACAGCATACATTCCATAAAAAACCCTCAGCTGTTCTCTGAGATTCACACATTAGCTTCTTAAAAGGCAAGACCATCAGTCAAATCAAAGTTCTGATGTTAGATATTTATTTTCTGGCTCTCTATTTGCAGTGATCTTAGATCATAACTTCAGCTACACCGGCATTCATCACAAGTCCCACACACTTTTTATACGTCATCCCCCCACCCCTCTTGCGGGCATTCTTGAATCTAGGGTCCCCAAGATTTCCTTGGCCTTCAACCGTTATTTTCTCTTGATTAATTTTCTTTGTTAGCACCCCATCACTTATTCTTTCAACATGGCCAAACCACCTAAAAATACCCCCCTCCCCACCAGTTTAACTTCATATTACACACCTGTAACAAATCTTTACTTCTCACGTGATCAGAATGCATCCCACAGCACACAACCCACTACTACCTCTTCTGCAGTATCCTGGTCTTACTACTGTATATCATCACACTTTCATACTAAGTTAGGGACCTACTTGAGTACCTATCAAGTCCTGTGAAATCCTCCAAATGCAGCTATGGCTTTCAAAGCTGAATTCACTTACCTACTAATTTCACCATTAAATTAGTTTCTTTAGTCAAACATGCTTCCTGAATACCAAACTATTTGCCTGGCCTAAAGCACACACACACACTGGAAACACCAAGAGAAACCATTGCTGTCTATTTTGACATCACACATACATGCATCCATAAATACAGGGTAATTCAAAATGATTCATCCGATTTCATTAGATCATAGCTCCATAAAAAAAAAAGGTAAAAATAGAGTACTTCACATTAAAATAAAGAGAAATGCACAGAGTTTGCAAATTTAACCCGTGTATCTGCACCACGGTGAAAAAAGACTGTCATTGTTAAAAATATCACTGCAGAAGGCGATGGAGGATGGCGAATTTGCTTCACACATGGTCTTTAGTGCCGAAGCGACATTCCACTTAAGTGGCAAGGTCAACCACCATCACAAGATTTACATATGGCGCACAGAAAACCCACATGCACCAATAGAAACTGAGCTCAACCTTAACGAACTGCACCCTAACTGCTGGATTGGTCGCTGTGGACACAACGACAAGGCCCTCTACAAGTGGCTCGCCAGGTCTCGGACTTACCCAAGACTTTTTCTTATGGGGGTATGTTGAGGGTAATGAGTATGTGTCACCATTGTACACAACGCTAGGTGAACTCAAAAGTTCGCATTCATAGTGCTATGCAGTTGTTGACAACAGACATGCTTGATCACGTATGGCAGGAATTTGATTAACACCTCGACGTAGTTCGCGTACCAACGAAAGTCACATAGAACATTTATAAGGCAGAAAATGTGGACAGTTTTTTTTTTTATCCTATGTACATTTAATAACACATAAAATACAGTCATTTGAAATCAGATGAATCATTTTGAATTACCCTGTATAACGAACCGGAATAGTGACATTAACACAACCTTATCTCACTCCAGCACCAATAGAAAGATACTGAATGACAGCTGCTTTGCAGAGAGAATAGTAAAGATATTTGTCAGCTGAATAAAACATCATTTCAATAAATCCATAAAATCACATCCAGGTCCCCTGAAATTTGTGCACAACACTCACCTAAATGTTTTGATGCAAGGCTGAGAGAAAAGTTGGAGAGGGGTGGGTGGGGGCTCCTTAACATTGCATCTGCTAATGGAGATAAGCGAGATTTTTTATTTGCTTTGATTCTACTTATATTTTGCCAACAAATAAAAGAATGTTTCGTACTGACCATGTTACACATTAAGTACCAATTTTGAAATTTAATTTCACTTTAAGAGAGGAAGGAGGCAAAAATGCTTGCTTTACTGATAGGAAAAGATGCACTCATTAAAAAAAAATTCAGTGTTTTTTTTCACTGTTACCAAAGATAATGAGTGTCAAAGAAATTAATCACTATATTAAAAACATCAATGAATAATCCTAAAAAGCTGATTGTTTCTCCCTATGCTTTTTGAAAGACCCTTTTGCCCCTTCCCGCTTATATGCTGTGAAAGTGGGAGCTGCCAAGCAGTGTTAAACCACATATTGCTGGGGAAAGTGTTCTGTGATCTTCAAAAAAATCACCTCAAGTCAACAACAGCAGAACACGTGGGATTCCTGCCCAAAGTACAGGGATCATAGCATACTTCTGGAAAATTTTAGGTAGGAATTTTAGGAATTTTTAGAAAAATTTTAGGAAAATTTTAGGAGTGTATTTCAATAAAAACTAGATGTATATTTGTATACATCTAGTAAAACAACTTTGTATACATTGTAAAGAGTTTGCTTCACACCCTTCAACCATATATACTGATACATTGCGCATGACATCAAAATTTCTGGCTCCAACATAAAATCACATGACAACAGTCAAAAAGATGGGTTACACCTGCTGTGCTTATGGTTGCTCTGAGCGATATAGTAAAGAAAGTTCTATGATTTTTCATGGGTAAGAAACGAATTAAATACCTAAGTCAATAAAGTTCAATTACTTAACCAGAAACTTGCAGCTATTGATATAAAAATATAGTAACTTAAGAAAAAAAAATGGAATGCATGTTCCAAATTCTTCGCAAATGTTCATCACGTTATAAATCACAAAATGTAAACAACCCGATCATGCATGTATATAGCTCATAAGTAAACTTACCTGAAGAGTTTTCATTATATATGAGGCGCATTCACATAATACACCGAAAACACTGAAGTTCTGCAGCGTAAATTAGTAATCATAACAGCATTTTTACACGAAATTTGGAGTCTGATGATGACGTGCCCAATGTTTGAGCCATGGCGGCTTTGATGCAGCTATTGCCAATGTGCAGTCCATTAGTATATATGGTCGAAGTTAACACCCAAATTTTTTGCATAACGTCTAATGTCTAAAGTTTAAGTATGATTTACTTCTAATGTTCAGTTCTTATCTTTTCACGTGTTATTATCATATTCAAGTATATTTACCACATTCCAGTTTCACTTTGAACATTAATATGCTGTTGAACCAGAAGCAATTCACGATTTTCACAGTAAAGTTTTCAGGTTTCACATTAAATTATAATATCCTAAAAAGGTAATTGAAAACCAAGAACTATGTACAATTGTTCACTGAATTACTTTTTTCATATTATTGTTTTAACCTTTTCCTGATTAGCCTATCTTTTTCTGCTTCTACCACAACTAATTTACTTTGTTTTCTTTATTTCAGCTGAACCTTGTATGATCAAGTTAGAGGCAACTGCTGTTTCAACAGTATTTTGTTTTTCTACAGCTTTTCTCATTCTTTCTGCTCCCTCTTGAATTATTGCTAGGGAGGCTTCTTTATCGTTTTTAAGTCTATTTATTTCTGCATCATTTTCTTTTATTTTGTCATCAAACTCAGCTTTTCTTTTTTTCTCTAGCTGCTTTTCCTTATTTTCCCTCTCTTTCTGCTTCCTTTCTTTTACCTTTTTTGATTCTTCTTCCTTCAGCTTATCAACATACTCTTTATAAAATTTATGTGAATCACAAACACTATTTAACAAATTTCTTGTTATGGGAACTTTACTTACACATCCATAGTGTTTAATGGCCCCTTTAACTATTCTTAATGATGTTATAGTTGAGTCTTTTAAGTTAGCCTTGTCCTTCCTTAACAGAGCAGTGTTAACCGAAAATCCCCTTTCTGCATCAGCATTACCATGAGGTAAAACTAAAATTGACTTTATGAGTTTAGCAAGATTTGAGTATTTTTCTTTTCCGCTAGAGTCTTTAATACTAAATATATTACGCCAGTAATGATCAATCCGCACTGGAATATGCCCTTCCTCTGAAAATTTCATTAGTTCATCTAGAGTTGGCTTATCGCAATTTAAAAGTTTCCACTCTTCTCTTACTCTATCAATTTGTTCCTCAGAAAGATGCAAAACACTTGAAATTCTGGTTATTTCCGAAAGTCCTTCAGTGACTGAAAGTTGAGTTGACTCTTTCTTTGGTTCTTTTACCTTTAAAACTTCTATGTCTCTTAGCTTTTGATTGCAGAATGGCAAATTTGACTTTAAATATTTTGTGGTTGCAATTAGTGATGATCTTACATCTAAGAGAAATAATTTCTGCCTGGTCTCCTGAACATTCCTGAGGAGATTTTTTGTCTTCATACCAACTTCTAACTCCCCTAGTTTTTTCCATGAATTTTTGTTTTCAAAATCTACATTCTTTAGGTCTTCTCCAAATTTCCCTGCTATAACATCATCTTGGATAAACTGAGCCATAACATTCCTCATTAAAGTATTTAAATCAGAATATAACTGGTGTATTTTTGGTTCTTCACTCTGATAACATAATGAAAACTTTTCAAAATTTTGGTGTGAAAATGAAATTAATGCTAAATAGCAAGGAGTAAGCTGATTTTTCAGGAAACAGTGAATTCTTTTATACCTTGCCGAATTGCGCAGTTGGTTTTCAAATATTTTTGAGATGGCAAGAAGTTTAAAAAATATTCTGTAATATTTAGCCATTGATCCAAGAGCCTCTGGGCTACAGAACCAACGGTTAACCATCTGTTGCTGACATGACGCAAAAGAAATTTGGCAGTGACCAATGTTATATCCTCGACAGATTTATAATCCTCTCGTCTTGCAGCACTACTCTTTAAAAAGTAATGCATATCAGTAGTAAATTCGTCAAAATCTATATTTAAGCTTGTCAAAAAAATTTTAAATGCATTACTAACAACATGCAGGTTGCAAAAACCTAGTTCCAAAGATTTCTGGCCTGTTTCTTGTTTTACAACTTCACTGAATTTGCGTAAAAAGCACTTATTTACATTTGGGCTGTCCATGGATACACAAATAATTCTGTTCAACGAAATATTGAAGGATGATAACACATCAAGAATTTCTTTTAGCAAAATATCTGCTGTTGCATGACCCAGAAAAACGCTTGTTAGGTATCGGCAAGAAACTGAATTTATTTCTGAAGACCAGTACCTGAGATACACATCCAACTGCCGTTTCACTTGTGTATTTGTAGTTTCATCAAATGCTATAGTAACCTTTCCTGGGCTACTAGATGCAATGTCTTTTTTCAAATCCTCTTTAAAATATTTTGACAATCCATGTGATATCACATAAGCAACTTTTTTTTCTTTAAGTTGCATTTTGGCTGCAATAGCAGAATCAGGAAACATTTCTTTGAAAAGTTCAACTGTTTCAGTGCATGAAACAAAAAACATTTTGTCCTTAGCAACTTTCATGGCCCATAATGCTTCGGCTTTAGCCAACTGTAAATCATGACTCAGTACTTCACTAATATTTGTTTTGGGCTGAAGATCCCGTCCTCCAAAGGCTTTCAGGATGGACTTATTTTGAAATTTACTTTGAAATTTCTGCAAATGTTTTTTTCCTTTATGATGCGCTTTTACTTGTGAAAAGCCACTATTAGAAATGTTGAAAATTTCTGAACACAATATACACTTAGCAGAAAATATTGTTTCAGTTGCAGAACACCATTCTTTCAACTTCACTCCGTCCAATTCTTTGGCGAGCCACGCATCTTGAAATTTCGTTTTGGATTTAGGCATCTTAAACACTTGTATTACTAACCAGAAAATGAAAGGGAAGTACAAAAACACGTTCCAATATTGCAAAACCAGACAACTTCCCGAAATTTGGCTGCGAGGATGTCAGAAGATATGAAAAAAAAAAAAAAAAAAAAAAAGCAGGTCACCACTAGAGAACTGAACCTGCACACAGCACAGAGAACACCATAAAAGACGTAAAACCAGAAACTATCATACGCATCTCACGCAAGTTCAGTCAAAGCGAGTCGGAGCCGAGATATATTGCGCATCGGAGGTCACTGTCGCCGACGCATGATCGAAGGTCAATGATCACGTGCTCTACTGCCTGCCAAGATAATACTCAGCTACCATCCCATCGTCATTACCGGAGGTTACGGAAGGAGACCACATGTTTCCTCTTTGCTTCCACCCACCTGCGGTTTACAATAACAAAACATCAGCAGAAAGAGGAGGTTCCACAAGGCATGTACAAAAATAAAGTACGATCTTCTGCGTGCCACGGAGTTCGTCTGCAAAGCGCAAACCAGGGGTGAAAATGACCCCTCCCCTTTTCCCTTAGATCTCTTGTTACTCTCGAAAACTGTTCAAAGGCAAAAAAATGGAACGCCCGCCCCGAAGCAAGTGCATCTCAATGGCGTCATTTTTCCCTCCCTTCAGCAGCACAGCATATAGGCTGTGTTTCTACAATAACAGGTCTTTTTACCTTACCGTAATGGTAAATTTATTGGCGTTAATAACGGTTGTGTTTTTAATAAAAATAAGCTTACGAAAATTTTAGGATGAATAGCAAATTTTAGGTCTAATTTTAGGAATTTAAGGAGGGTCACAAAATATTAGGAATTTTAGGAATTTTAGGAGGAATGCGATCCCTGAAAGTAACTCCTGCTGAAGTAAAGTTGCCCGCCTCAGAAAATTTTAAGGAAAATATATATATACAAAATCTGGGTCTGCATTTTCATCACTCATGAAATTCGAGCTTTAAAAACACATCCTTCGTAAAATTATGAGCGTAAAAAACAAATCCTTCACTGAGTTACGAAAATTGCAGTCGAGTACATCGCTCATGTCTGAAATATAATCAATTTATGGACATGTGAATCGGCTTCAGTACGCAGCGGTCTGGACAATTCATTTTACACATTGCCAACTGTTAAAAATCAGGCACGAGATTCTTTCACAGAACGCTGCGTTTTTCATTATTTGGTATCGATAACAAAATTAAAGAGAAATTGCTGATATTGTCATTTTTTGACAGTACCATCAAGAATATGATGTCAAAAAATGACAATATCAGCAAATTAGAGAAAGCAGGCGTGTACTTAAATCCTATTACAGAAAATCCTCCAATGTCATATATAGGAAGTACCAAAACTTAATTAAAACACAGGTTGAAACAACATATAAAAAACCGGCAGAAAAAGGAAGAAAAAAACAGCACTCATTCAGTACTGTCTGGCCAACCAACAATTTCCAAAATTTGACAACATCGAAATAATAAAGAGTTGTAAATCTGAAAAACACCTCAGGATTGCAGAATCTGTGTTGATTGAAAAAAAATAGAAATACAGTATGTAACCATAATGATCCAAATGTAATACGAAATAACTGGAAGAATTTAATATAAGAGTTGAACAGATACCGTGAGTATTGGTCAGAGTTTCCGTCCCCCTGAGAATGGTAGCAGAAAGCTACAGAAAGTACTTGGGTTGAGGTGTTTGCTGAGGGTGGAGAACAGCATGGGAGAGCTCCTTTGCAAAGCCTTTTCACAAAGAATAGGAGATATGAGCAAGCGGAAGGCTGTTTTGATAAAACATAGATGTAGTTAACTGAGGTTAAAGGGTCATATGTACATATGTATATAGTGAGTTGTTTGAGTATTTGCAGGTTGTATATAGTGTATAAAGAAATGTGTGAATGTAAGGTATGTATGACAAGGGAGATAAACAACCCGATAGTTTTATGAATGTTGATATGTACAACAGGACCGCAACTATGTTGTGTTGATATATATGTTGTGACCACCTTTTTGTTATAAATGAATATGGAGCAAAAACCAGAGAATGGTAAGTTGCCCTAAATCTGTCCCAAAATTTATTAAGTTTGCTGCTTCTATTCTTTCTGTGCCTGTCTCAGAGGCAATTTGTGAATCCTGGGGTTCAGCAATTGACAAACTGTATAAGTAAAAGACCTAACACTAACGACTGAAATGATGTTATAGTTGGAACAAATGATAAATGAATGTTTATACTGTTAAACAGACGCAGTTTGGACATAAATCAGTCCGAAAAATACTGAAAACTGCCCTAGTTTCATTGTATGGACCATATTACCACAAGCACTTTGGAAATAATTCATCTGCAACAATGGCACACTATTTTAACTTCAAAAGTTAACAGAATATCAAATTCTAAATACATACCCTGGTTCTAAATAAATTTGATTTAAATAACAGGTTTATGTATTGTTATAGTATTTAACAAGGGGTTTCAACTGATGGTAATTTTTAAATGTTTGTTTTACTGTGATTTATTAACTTGATTTTTTTTTTTTTTTTTTAATGAAATTTGGTCAGCGATTCACGTTTTGCTCGCAGAACATTTACAATCTTTGGAAGTTATGTTGCAGAACACGATGTAATTCTGCTCCTGGGTTAATTACTAAAAAATTACAAATTATTAAAATTCTACAAAAAAAATTGACATTTCCTTAAAAAATGTTCAGAAGCTGGGTTCAAAAACCAGACTATTCGATTCACTATTGACAACTGGCAGTTATAGATAAGCACAACATGGCAAAAATTTTGAACTCAAAACCATTACATTAGGGCAAAAAAAGGTATAGTACCAGTAAATCCAGTATGCTGTATTACCACCATGGACCAGCCATCTACAAGCCACCAATCACTTTAACTAATGCCATACACCAATGAAAAGGGTTATAAGGAATTTTGAACTTGGACTTTAGACCAATGGAAAAGTGTTCTTTGGACTGATGAGTCACAAAACAAAGTCCGTTCGATAGTCAGATGGCTCACCTTAACAATGAACTTTGGTGGAAGCAGCATGACCATACGGAGCGGTTTTCCATGGCTCAGCTTATGTCTACTTAGACATTTTGTACAAAACCACAAATGCTGCAATATACCTAGATATTCTGGACAATTACACACCACCAACACAATGGCAGTACTTTGGGGGAAGGACACATTTCTATCAGCAGAACAAAGCATGTCATACTGCTTACAATTTTACAGATTGATTTGTACATCAAAGAGCTTAAACTTGTCAGCCCAGTCTCTACCCGAACTCCACAGAGAATCTCTGGTTTGAATTGAATCACGCAGCAGTGCTGAGGTGGGCTAAGCATGAGCATGAAAGTCTTAACCGGGCTATGAAATATTTACTGCAGTTTAGGCATTTTTTTTTTTAATGTAATTTTGTAGTTTCAGCATGCAACACTCTTCTTATACTTTTAACTTTTAGTTGATAAAGATACTTCGGTAACAGGGTCTGGGCAGGGAGTGGGGACTCTGGAGGTCTATTTATTCTGAGCTTGGGTAGAATATGCCATACGCCACATATTAGTGGGTTTCTGGGGAGAAGGAAAAGCTTTAAGCACTATAGATACTACATAGGAAATTACAAACAGACGAAATTTTGCCCCCTTTTTCCACACAGCAGCTCCCTGCTCATTCCATTAAGCAAAGTACGTAAGTTGCAGCACCTTCCGATCGGGTACTCGGCCACTCGAAATATTTCAGGAAGCTAAACAATGTTACAAAAAATTGTGCAACTATACTATAGGTGGTTTAAAACTCAGGCTTCACGTGACAATAACACAAAAACATACAAAACACACAGTCACGTACGGTAGAATGTTCGTTTATTGGTAGCTTTCGGTCATCCTACGACCTTGATCTCCCGCGGTCGACTGGATGGGCTGGCTGGTTGCCAGAACTACAATTTGAAGTTAGGGTGTTGCAAATGTTGCCAGATTTTAGAAGAGAGATCCAAATAAATGGGATTTGGTGAGGGGTCTCTGAATTGCAGTTTTTGGTAAACAAAATTTCAATGCTCTCTTGCAGTGAACAAAATTAAAATTTTGCAGTGAACAACAGAGCATTGAAATTTTGTTTACCAAAAACTGCAATTCAGAGACCCCTCACCAAATTCCATTTATTTGGATCTCTCTTCTAAAATCTGGCAACATTTGCAACACTTCAAATTGTAGTTCTGGCAACCAGCCCATCCAGTCGATCGCGGGTGATCAAGGTCGTAGGATGACCGAAAGCTACCGCTAAACGAAACTTCTACCGTACGTGACTCTTGTGTGTTTCGTTCATGTTATATATATTTATACTATAGGTACAGACAAGAAGTCTCTTCCAAACTCTGCAGTTGAGAAAGACATCTGTTAATTGCAAAGGGGGAGGGAGAGAGCGGAATTCTAGAAGGAGATACTGTTGGGTTTTTTTAAATGCCTGTACAGGTTAGTCATAGCTTTTGAGCTCGTTGGGGCCTGGGCTTTATTCTGCAATATACAATTCAGACCCAGGCTCTTAAAATTGAGCCCGAACTCAGCACTGTCATCAAGTGCATGAAAGAAGACAATGCCCATCAAACAAAGCTGAGTTGGTCACCAGTTCGAAGGCTGAATAGCAGAACATATCAGCAGATATTTACAAAAAACTGGTTCTGGGCATGCACGCACACACACGCACGCACACGCATGTCATCATAAAGGCCGAAGAAATTTGGGTAGTATATTACAGTATATACTACCCGAATTTCTTACTTTAAAAAAGTTCATTTCCTAAATAAAAAATACAGTAAGTTGAATTTTACCTAAAATAACAAAAGCCATTAGGGAAAAAAACAATCAGACATACCTTCATTTTATCAATGATGTTATTAGTCCCAAGAACATTGTATTTTTTGTCTGGATTCTTTTCGCTGTACTCTGCTGCCCACGTTGACTTTCCAGCACCAGGCAGACCACACATCATAATCATCTATATAAAGACAAAGTTTTCTTGTGAAAGATATCTGGCAAATAGTAAAACAGGTTATAACAATCATCTATGAACTACAAACTTACAGGCAGGCACAAAAGTGGTCATGGCAGAAAAAAACTGAACTTTTCCCACATAGGAATATGAAATAAGTAATCTTTCAGCATTTATTAACTACCCTAAGCACCATATATGCATATACAAAAGCCATAAACATTTCTTTAGGAGCAAAATAGGAATTTTATTTTAGTCAATGTGCTTACACCAAACCAATAATGTCAATCCCATATTTATACTGGTTCTAATTTGTTTTCCTTTTCAGATTTGAGCAATTAGATAGTTTACCAATACAAAATTTTACAAGATGCAGGCACAAGTTCGGGATGGTTTGAAATAGCAGTGAACCCTTTATTTCCATAATATATTAAATCTGCACATAAAGTCCACAAAACTTTCCCACTTACATCCGCTTTCTTGATACTTTCTCCAACAGTTATTTTAATTTCACCAACAACCAGTACTTTTTTAAGCCAATCAAAATGGAACTTGTTTTTCTCATATCATAGTTTTATGTTCATCTGTTACTGCAACTAAATCAGCAATTTCTGTGAAACACAAAACAAAATAAAACTCCAATTTGCTTCGAAAAACGCATGTGCTCGTAGCAAACTTCCAACTAGACACTATACAAAACTATTATGATGACAATTAATAAACTGTAGAAACCAGATCCCCATAGCAATGTAGAAAACTGCAGTCAGTGCGAAGTCGATGACGTCTTTGCACCCACACTAGTGTCATACCAATCAGATGAAAGACCAAGCCTTTACCAGGGCATACTGCAGCCAATCACAGTCAAGTTACTGGGCTGGAGAACTTGATGATGGCATTTCTCAGGGTTACACGCACACACACACAATTACTGCATTTCTGCATCAATTTCAGGAACTCCCCAGATGTCTTCCAAAATGGCAGAATTCCACCTCTCACACATCTACGTAGAGTAGAATATCTTTTTACATAAAAATTCCTTTTTGAATGCGATTAGTTTCATTCCAATCCAGTTTTAAATGCATGTTTTTAGAAACTCATTTGCTTCACATATGAAAAAAGCTATGAATTATCTGATTCTGCCTGAAGTCTGTTTATCAACTAATTACTGAAAGGATTAAATATTAAATATGACAAGTCCAATTATTTAGGTGTTTCAAGATATTACTGATAAAGGTCAAATGTTCTGCCATCCTAAACATCCTTCCAGCCAGAATTCTAGCAATATACTGTAAGTTTGAAGGGGAGCATTTCATTGTAAGGCACAGCTGCCAATGTCCAACACATATGGCATCAGTGACATTCACCAGGGGCCGATGAAGGAAAAAAAAAAATTCAGTTTTCAGTAGCAATTAACATCAAGTTAAATCCCAGAAGCAATGAAAAAACAAAAACTTGAGACTGAGTAAGACCGAACTCCTTTTAGCAAGACTTTCTGCATTTAAAAGCACTACAAGACTCAGCTTTTTCTTTATCGCTCGACAACCAGCTCTGTTGCTAGGGCTTAAATATTCCCCACTTGTCAGCTTATCTACAGAAGGTTTTACAAGTGAAAGATGGAAATGATACACATGTTCAGAAATTGTGGGGAAACCCTTTCACTGTCTTTTTGCTGTGACCCATATTTTGAACCATCAGCCTTATTACCTTCATGAGTATGGTATTTTTCAAACCACTTTACCTGAGCATGCACACACTCAACAATTTCAATAGCTTCTCCCACACAGAAAGGTGAGGGCCCAGAACTTTACTGGTCTATTAACCATTTTAATGGATCCCCTTTCTTGTCCATTCAAAATTCCCTTCTCTATTCTGGCGTGCTTCAAATCTTAATGTTCTTTTCTCAGATATATACCCACCACAGTGGTTAACACGCCACAGGGGTGATTGTGAGGTGACACAAGAAACCCTGAAACTCTCAGCTCAGTGCCAATATACATATAATGTATAATACGCACATATAAACTAGCTACACAACAAATAGGCCCTAGTGCTTGTGCAGTTAAACTTCGCATCTTTTCTTGTACCCAATTTTCTTTCACTGTGCAAAATACTTTAGGTATTGCATCTTTAAAATCAAATTTTGCACTTCATATTATATGTTAATACAGCAGTCTATGTAGACCAGTTTTACTTGAACTTGAAGCCTACAGTGGATTCCATTCAATTTCTAAAAGTAGTTAGAAAAGATAATCAAATTATTTGAACTTTCAAAATAATGAAAAGAAGCCTTCCTTTCAGCAGGCTGTTATCTTGAGAGCTTGTTTGATAACAAAAGAAATGCACAAGGTGTCACAAATAGTCGACATTCACCATTCGCATGGACATGCAGTGTTTTTAATCAAACACTGTAATTCCCAAAGAAAATGGAACCTCTCAAATTCTTCTAAAACTTAAAACCCCGGATTTATGGGTTTGGAATGTGACAAAAACACGGAATTCCGGGCTACACCCGGATTACAAACAGGTCCGACTCCATAACAAAAAGCTACTTTAACCCTTTTAGTGCGACGCGGCCGCACGTCTTATGCTAAAAGTGAGACGGGCCGAACAATCTGCCTTCGATTTTGATCAGAGTATTTTCCGAATCAGACGGCAGATATCAGTGTCGATGATCATATCGTTTTGAAATGGAATCTCCATGAATCATATCATCAAACAGTGATATTATCGAAAGAATCGTAATATGTCGTAAGAGTCGTATCGTGAAATAGCTTGCTATCGGGCTTCCCACGCGATTTCTCCGTGTTACGGAAGAAAGGCTACTTTAGCCAAAACTTTTCCTACTGCAGTTGAGGCAGGGCTGTTTACTTGGCATTGTTGGTAAATTATAAAACATCATACTGTCGGAATTCACTTTTTTCGAGCCCCGTTCGAATTACAATAACACGCAACTCGTCGCAACGCTTGGTCCCGCGATGACGGGGGTTTATTTTTTTGCGGACATTCGCCACGCGGGGAAACGAATGTGGTGTTGTTTTATTACTAGAAGCTCTTCACATAATTCATTTCTTTTTTCCCAAACAAACAGACACAATTGCAAAACTCAGTGAACTATGACCCCCCCTCTTTTTCCAAACTAGCGTTAGATGAGGAAGACTTTATTGACAGCTTGTTCCTCAGACTAGCAGACATGCTTTTTCCTACTGCGTGAAATGTTCCTGTAAGGTTATTTGAAATGGCTTGTCATAGTGAGAGTGAAAGTTTGCCAAGTGATAGTGATGATTTTGAATCATCTGACAGTGATATTGGCCAAGCAACATCAAGCCAGAAAATTAGCCACAGTGCCACGCACACAATATCTTCTTCAGAAAGTGAAGATCTTGATAGCGAATCTTCAGATCATGAAAGTTCTGAAAGTGAATGGGAGGATGTAATAGAGGAAAGTGATGAACAACCTGAGCATCCTTTTGATTATCATGAAATGCAGGGGCCCAAACATGCTCCTGCAACTGATGTGGCACCTATTGCATATTTTTACTTCTTTTTACCAATTTCATCCTTGGAATTATTGTTCCTTAAACAAATAAGTATACAAAGAGGTTTCTCTCCAGGAGCATCCAAATCTTTCTCCCAAATCTCGAGCTAGGAAATGAAAAATTGTTACAAATGCTGAAAAAAAGGTTTCCTTGCATGCCTACTAAATATGGGAGTAAAACGACAACCAACTATTGCTTCCTATTAGTACACAAGTCCCTCACAGAATTTGCCATGGTTTCGACGAATGTTTTCAAGAGATCGTTTTCAAATGATTTTGAAATTCTTTCATCTCGTGGATAATAGCAACTTAGCAGCTCCTGGTAAACCAGGATATTATCCATGTGCAAAAATTCAGCCACTACTTGACCATGCAAACAGGGGTTTCATTACACTCCACATCAGCAGCTAAGTGTGGATGAAAGCCTAGTAGAAACAAAAAACCATACAAAACTTATGCAGTACTTACCCAACAAACATCACCGCCATTGGAATATAAAATTTTGGATGCTCTGTGAATCAGTATCCAGCTACTGTCTGTCTTTTTTATATATACTGAGGAGCTAAAGACACCACTTCAAAAGCATATATTCAAGAACATGGACTGGCATACTCTGTTGTAATGAGATTGTTGAAAATGGGAAACTTTCTGTCTGAAGGGTACCATGTTTTTATGGATAACTTTTTCACAAGTGTTCCTTTGGCTAAAACACTATATAAGTGCATGAACATTTGTAACTATATAGTGCAGGGACATTTGTACTTACCTGATTAAAAAG
The DNA here is from genome assembly GCA_039090855.1 of Macrothele yani. Classification (NCBI taxonomy): domain Eukaryota; kingdom Metazoa; phylum Arthropoda; class Arachnida; order Araneae; family Macrothelidae; genus Macrothele; species Macrothele yani. Next base: position 92,965,699 of record CM077016.1, on the reverse strand, counting down.
ACAAAAAGAAATCAATATCCGGACTAAATGTTGGATATGGTAGACCTACCACACTTGAGAAGGACGGTCCACCACTGAATCGAACTGGACTTTCTAAACAGCGTATGAGAAAGAGATCTTGGCTGAGTGAATGTAAGATTGGTGTATGGAATACTAGAGGTATAAATAGCAAGATGAAGGAGGTGATTCAGGAGATGAATAAGTACAGACTGGATATGCTGTGTGTAAGTGAAACCAAAAAAGAAGGAAATTGGGGTAGAAGTGAATGGCACAGTGAGTGTGTGGTCTGGAGTATTGGATAATGTGAAAGGACAGGCAGGTGTAGGTGTGATTTTAAGTGAAAAGATGAAGAACAACTTGATTCACTATATAGTTGCGTAAGTGAGAGAATTCTCTGGATTAGTTTGAAAGTGAAACTTCAGAGAATCGTAATTGTTGTAGTGCATGCTCCTTGTGAATCTGAACCTTCTGATAAGAAGGAAGATTCCTGGAATGAGCTAAAAGCTGTTTTGAGCCAGTTTGGTGCTAAAGAAAAAGTTCTAATAGCAGGGGATTTCAATGCTACAGTAGGAGTGCAGAATGCAATTTCTGACAATGTTCTAGGTAAGTTTAATGGTCCTTGTGTGAATGATAATGGTGAAAGATTAATTGAACTCTGCATTGAGAATGGTTTGTGTGTATCTAATACATTTTTCAACCACAAGTATATCCACACATATACTTGGGAAAATCGTACTCTTGGTCAAAAGAGTGTGATAGATTTTGTTGTCTATGATCAGTGTTTGAAACACTTAGTTGTTGACAACCGTGTGATGAGCGGTGCTGATGTTGGTTCTGATCATTACTTGGTAGTGTCACGAGTGAAACTTAATGTTGGTTGGAGGAAAAGGAATAGGAAGAGACCCAGGATAGAAAGAATAAAGGTTGATAGGCTCCTTGAAGATCATCAGCGTTATTCTGGCTTACTCAGACAACGACTAAAGGAGCTGAAGTCTGGTGAGAAGGATGTAGAAAACAAGTGGGAATGTTTCAAGAACTGTGTTGTCACTGCTCCTAAAGAGGTCTGTGGCACCACAATAGTGGGTAACAATAGAGGTGATGCTTGGTGGAATAGTGAGATTGAAGAAGCAGTAAAGAGAAAGAAGGAAGCTTATTTGGGGATGTTGCAAGGGAGAGTCTCTGTGGATGAATATCGCTCTCAAAGAAGCGTGAAGCTGGTTCACCAGAGTAAGGCAAAAGATAGGAAGAAGAAGGTGGAAAGGCATGAACTGGCTTTTTCGAAAGATAGCAAGTCTTTCTCGAAGTACATGCGACTCAGGAAAAATAGGGTAAACAAAGTTGTAAGTTGTGTGAAGAATGAGGTCGGGGAAATGATATGGGAGCCCCAATGAGTTAAGTGAAAGATGGGGTGAATATTTCTGTGAGTTATTAGATCAGGAAAGCAAAGATGATTCTGAGACAGACACAGATGATGTCAAAGTGAGGGATGGAAGCACAGGAGGGATCTCACGAGAAGAAGTGTGTAAAGCTCTAAAATATCTTCAGAATTGTAAGGCTCCGGTAGTTGATGGCATAACTGCTGAGATGTTGAAATATGGTGGTGATTCTGTAATTGACTGGTTAACTGAAATTTGCCAGTTGAGCTGGGAGTTAGGAATGGTCCCTCGGGATTGGAAGGATGCTTTTATTGTTCCCTTGTATAAGGGAAAAGGTGATCAGACTGAATGCAAGAACTATTGTCGTATTAGCCTACTAAGTGTGCATGGAAAGTGTTTGGTAAGGTTGTTATTGAAAAAGTAAGGGGTCTTACATCAGAGAAAGTGTGGGATGTTCAGAGTGGTTTTATGTCTGGTAAAGGCTGAGATTTTTGCATTACGCACGATGATTGAAAAGTATCTGGCTGTTGGGAAGAAAGTTTTTACTGCCTTCATAGATTTAGAAAAAGCTTACGACCAAGTAAATAGGACACTTTTGTGGAAGATATTGAATGAATATGGTGTTACTGGGAATCTACTTAATAGTGTAAAAGCCATGTATGCTGGTAGTAGAGCTTGTGTACAAGTTAATGGTGTTTTATCAAAATGGTTTTTCATTGGTGCAGGAGTTAGACAAGGTTGTGTAATGTCACCATGGCTGTTTAATATATTTATGGACGTGTGCATGCGTGATGCCAAAATAGATAGTGGCTTATGTCTTGGTGATATCCGTGTGTGCAGATTGCTGTATGCTGATGACACTGTCCTGTTTGCAGAGAGCAAAAGTGAGTTGCAGAGTATGTTGTCTCGGATGTACGAAGTTTGCATGAAATTCAAACTGAGTATAAGTAAGGGAAAAACTAAAGTCATGGTGTTTGAGAAAGGAACTGGTAGCATTGAATGTAATGTAAGTATAAACGGCAATGTGATTGACCAGGTGAGTGAGTTTGTGTATTTAGGAAGCATGTTTGACAGAGAGAACAAATTGGATGGTGAAATTAGTAGGCGAGTGAATTCTTCATTGAAAGTCATAGCTGCTCTGGGAGGTTTTCACAGGAATGATGGGTTATCTAGAGAGTCCCGCATGGCCGTGTATGAAAGTGCAATTGCTCCTACTCTGATGTATGGCAGTGAAACCTGGGTACTGCAGAAGAAACATAGGAGTCGTTTGTGTGCTGGAAAAATGCGTTACTTACGTGGGGTTTGTGGCAAGACACGGTCTGATTGTGTGAGGAATGAAAATGTGCTGCAGTTGTGTGATGTGAAGCAAAATATTGTTAGCAAGGTGGAGACTAATATGTTTTGGTGGTTTGGCCTATTTAAAGAATGAGTGATAAGATGCTTACTAAGAAAATCTTTTAGCCCAAGTGGCAGGAAAGAAAGGCAGGCGGAAGGCCAAGGAAGACATGGGTGGTTCAGATTGAGGAGTGTCTGCATGAGAAAAAGATTAAGAGTATGAACTTGTGTACGGTGTGTAATGGATATTAGTGAAGCCCGAGTTGCATGTCAAGATCGCTGTAAATGAAGAAGTTTCATACGACAACAGTAAGTAAAAATATCTGGTAGTTGCATTTCTTTTTGGAGCTTACCTCTGAATCTCAGAGAACAGCTTAGTGATATTATGTACGTATGTATGTACATTTGTAACAGGAAACATCCGGAAAAACAGAAAATTCCTACCAGCACCCTTTCATAGTAAATTTGCTATCGGTGAAGTATTTCCGCATGGGTCCTATTCTTGCTACTGCCTTCAAGAAAAAAAAATCAGGTTTCCTGTTCTGCTTTTGTAGACACATTATACAGCTGGAAACACTACATGCACACGTATATGTCAAGGAATGAGTAAAAGTATAACTAGGCCATCAATTGTTCAACAGTACAACTCTTTCATGGGTGGAATTGGCACCTCTGACATAATGGTGTATTCATGTCTAGATGAGAGGCGTACAGTGCAGTGAAATACTGGAAAAAGGTGTGCTTCAATGTTTTTTCCCCGATATGGTCCTGAATAGTTATATTTTTTACAAAGAAAACATTCCATCTAGCCAGAAACCCATGTCTAGATTAGATTTTATTATTCAGATTACAGAATATCTGGCAGATGAGTGGCTCCAGGGAAAAGATAACCAAGCAGGAACTTCAGGCACTACAGAACAAGAAAGCGAGAAATAAATATCTCCGAAAACTTCCTGAAAAAAAGGAAAAAGACTTGTGTATGCAGCAAACGGTCTAAATATGACAAAGGAAAGAGGAAGAGGTCCCGCACAATATGTGCAAAGTGTGAAAATGGCCTTCGTGGGGAATGTGTATCCCATTGCATAAGTGTAGTGCACAAGTATGTTTCAGTGTTGTCCTGTGCTGTGCTTCCATAATACTAGCAGAACCACGAAACTCTGCGTTAGAATAACATCAAACTGTGAGGGTATATTCAAAATTAAATGGCTTATTATATTTCATCCTTTTTCTTGCAAAGGAAAGAATAGTTTTTGAAAATTTGTTTTGAATTTGCAATCCATTTCAAAAAATTTATTTCACTTAGTTATTTTTTAAAATAATTCAGTTATTTGAAATGTAAATTAATGTACTATAAATATTAAGAAAAATCTTAAAGTTCAGAAAAAAATTGTTGCCCAAAATATCAAAATTTATGGAAAGTACAGCAATTTTTCTTAAAGCTTACAATTTCTAAGAAAATGGCTTAGCATTTTTTGCATATACACACAGGCCCTAATTATTTGCACTGCCTTATTACTAATTTTGATAATCAGGGATGGATGGTAACAATATTATCTTTCTCCTTAATTCTCACTACACAGTTGCAATTTTCCATACACTTTTGTAAATGGAGCATGGTTGTATTTTGACTTATCCCTAGGCAACACATGTTGTGATTCCATCAGCAGAGCTGCCAACTTTTCAAAATCAAAAACTGGAACATGAACATGCGTCCGGTGCTGCGCGTATTTACAATTTATAAATAATAAAATGATATATTATAGGTTGCTGTATCATTATTACAGTTAATTACTTAATACAAATAAAGAAATGTTTACAAAAAAAATAGTATTTAAGTATAAAATAAGATTAACAAACCTTGTTAATGAGTTTCATTTTTAGGGAGTGAGACACTATTTGTTATCCGCACCATTACAAGAGTGTTATCACGAGATAAGGCAAGACAGTTTATCCACGGAACATGATGCTCAAATTCTTCGGACACAAATTTGGCAATATTTTAACCTGCTGAACTGGTTTTCAGGCAAAGTAAAGAGAGCAGCGTACGTCTCACACACTTGTAATCATTATCAAAATATGCTACCATAATTGGATAAAGTTGATTGTCAGCATCATTACTGCCATCAATTGCGACAGAAAACTGTTCACTTTTAATAACACAGAGAACATTATCTGAATGATATTCTGCCATTTCTTGAACAATAAGCAAAGTTTTTTGTTCTGCCATATGTATATCTTTTTACTCTCTTCTAGGGAGTTAGGAAACATAGCTGACAACATTCGGGAAACATGATCTGCTGCTGCTAGTGGTATGTTGTGCTCCAACAAGAATCCGGTAAACAGAACTTCTGCACGAATCGTTTGAAAATCATTCGGCACTGAAACAAAGCAATCCAAGTTGCACACACATTTTGTGCTATCATGATATTTTACAGGTTTGTTTTAGTTCCAACATATGCAACGATGTCTACGCGACCAGCGTGAGAAACAAGAGAAATCAGTGTTACACAACAAAGTAAGTCAAATTCTTTGGATTATTTCTTCAAAAATCTTTGGTAACAATGTTTAGGCCCATTCTGGGGTTGTGAACTGAAATATTAAGTAAAAACTTGCAACACAACTTTTTTGGTTTTAAAGATCAAACAAGTATGGAATTGGCATTCAACTTCAGCGTTAGCAAATAAATGGTTTTTCACTCCCACAGGGCTCCACGCGAGTGCCGTGCGCAGCCAACCGGAGCCGATTGCCACAGCCAGCGTTGCCGATGGATAAAAATGACGGCTGACAACATTAATGAGAGAAAAATAAAACAATACATAAGAAAAAAATAAGAAAATCACAAAACCGGATTTTTTGTAGAAAAATTGGATTCCCGGAAAATATTTTCGAAGTCGGACAGAAGCTGGGTAAACCGGGACACTTGGCAGCTCTGCATCAGTAATCCAATTTTCACCTGACTTAGAGAGTACAAAAAACAACAACAGATTATTAATGCTAAAAAAGAAAGCTATTTTACTAATTCAGGGAGTCTACCAAATTTAGGAAATGCAAATTCATAACCATTTTTAAAAGCTCTCTATATAAAGCCCTATCCAAGGCAGTGGTATATGACCATGCTTGTGCACACACATATGCAGTAAGTAGATATTGAAGAGGGGTTACACTCCAGCCCCTCTTGCTCCTATGTAAAAAGTGCCCCCTGTTCTGCTAGTAAAAAAAAATGACTAACTGTACTTTGTGCCTAAAGTTGAAATGCTCACTTTTGTGTATATGCACATGTACACACACACAGTAAGTATATATTAAAAAGGGGGACACTCTGTCCCCTTTTTAAAGTGCCCTGCCCATCTGCTACTAACACAAAACTGACTCATCAGACATTATGTCTAAAGTAAGCTGAAACTGTGTATATGCAAGTACACACATAAATACAGTAAGCACATATTTAAGAGGGAGACACTACCACCTTTTTTCCCCCTATATAAAAAGTGTCCCCTTGCTCTTCTGCTAGTAACAAAAAATTGACTCTTCATACTTTGGCTATGCCTCTAGAAAGGTGAAACTTCACCATTGTGCTACATGATTTCAAAACACTCCATTTGGAAAATGCCATGACTTCATAAGCAACATAATTTTAATTGTTAAATTGATCTCAAAATTCTGTACATATATTTCTATGCTAAAACTTTTTGCTTCACCAGGTTTCTTTGTGGGGGAATGCACAAGTGCCCTTTTTACGATACTTGGGTCATTAGATGGAAACCACATTTATGTCTCATGTGGTAAGTGTGCATGGACATAAAATGTCACCAGAAAATTAAAAATTATTAAAAATATAAATAAATTCATGGACCCAAAAGGAAAGTTAGTGACATTTTCATGATTTTCATGGCCAGTAGACACCCTGTAATTCAGTATTTACAGATCTATGACAACCTGCAGCAGCAACCACTAAATGTGTATTTAGTGCTATATGGTATGGAAAGGACTACTGAGATGAGAGTTATTTAGACAGGGTTCGTACTCATTTTTAGAAATAAAATAAGGAGTTTCTAAGGACTTTTTAAGGACCTTAAAAGTAATTTTTAAAGACTTTAATTAATTTTATAAGGAGTGATAAGTCAATTTTTACCACTTTTAAAAGGGCATTCATACTAAAAAACACACTTAAAACATACTTTTAAAACAGCAAAGAATGCTTAAGTAACACGACTTTTAATCATTTATAATAATAAATTATCGCACATTCATAAACAAAGACAATTTTTGCATGTGATTACTGTATTTAATTAAATTAAAAATTTACAAGGTACAATTACTTGTCGACAAGCCTTTAATAAAAAAGAAACAAATTTTGTCAACGAGCCTTTAATAAAAAAGAAACAAATTTTGTCAACAAGCATTTCATAAAAAAGAAATTAATTTTCAAGTTCTATCTTTGAAAAAGGGTTCCCACTCTTTTTCTCCCATCTGTTTAAGGACCTTTTGAAAAATATGTGCACTAGCTTTATATACATATAGTAGAAAATGTATGTAAATACATTTTCTTCTATATGTATACATTGAGTGGCCACTTGATTATGACCACCTGACAGTTTTAAGCAAATGAGCGATGGCTTCACGCTGTTGCCGCCAGAGGGCGAGGCTAGTATAAAAAGGGAAAGCTTAGTGCTTGCGACAGTAGAAGTGATTTTTGAGTGACGAGATGGGTAAAAAATGCGATCTGGCGAACTTTCAACATGGGATGATTGTAGGAGCTCTGAGTGAGTATCACAGAAACCGCCGCATTCGTGAAATGTTCCAGAGCAGCTGCTGTTAAAGTGTTTAAAGACTGGACTGTCAGCCAAAAAACTGGGTCTCTACGTGCAAAGTGTGGTCGTCATCAACTCGGGCGGAACGGAGTGTCCAGACTGGAAACAGACAACAGAAGGGCAACAGTGCAGCAAATTACAGACCATCTTAATCAAGGATCCCCTCAAATTACCTCTGCACACACTGTTCGCCATACACTACATCGGATGGGATATGGCAGCCGAAGGTCTGGGTGATTCCATGCCAAATCAACTAGTCACTCAACCTGACCATTTCAGATTTCAATGAAACCTTCAGGGATCATTCTTCCTAGTGATATAAATGAGAATATATTGATTTTTTTTTCTCTCTCTTTTAATACCAATTAGGGCTACATTGCTACCTTTTTAAGGTAAAAAAAAATACAATGGCTATAAGGTAACCAATTTACATTGGGGTCTATTACAGATAATGATTTACTAAACCCTGCAACGGTAGCCTTAGTCAAAGAATTCTATCAAAATGATGAGGTTAGTCGTCAAATGCCTGGTAAAAAAGACTGTTTCAGTCAAAAAATATGGCAAACGTGTACATGTTCAAAAGTATTTAAAATTCTAAGTACATTAAAAGAATCATATGTACTATTTAAGGAGTGTTACCCTGATCAGAGAATTGGAATTTCTAAATTTTGTGAGCTTCGTCAAGCAATTTTGTTTAGTGATTCATCAAAACAAATTACAAAGTCAGTGCACTGCTTCAGATCGTCCATTAAACACTCTTTGAAATGTGGTGCCAATCCATGGTTTATCACATAAGATGCTTTGCTTTTGCCTAAAGTAAATTTTGAAGCTATCGCGCACTGTCGGGAAACATTAACTGAAATGTTTTGTTAATCTGTGTACAAGAGTTCAGCAACATTTGCTTGGACAACACTTCCACGGCCCATATTGTTTCCAACTTTGTTACATCATCTTTCACTACATAAGCATTAAGGTCACTGGGCTTCACATCATCTTTCACATCATAAGTATTTGAGTCATCAGACTTAATATTTTCTAGAAGTACTGATTCCACATTTCCCGAGCTTGTTGATGGCAAGAGTTCGTTATTACAAAGAGAGTTCTTTTTCACAGAGGAAGTGAAAGAAGCAAGACTGGGCTGAGACATTTTAGCATGGATGTTTCTCAAATGATTAGGGCCATTTCCGTGGCTGGAGACTGCCCGACGCCCCATGTTGCTAAGCTTGAAAGTTTTAGAGCGCACTTTACAAAATGCTGATTTATTTTCGCCGCTCACAGCAGGTATCCAACCAGAAAACTCAGGATTTAATTGTTCGTCCAACCATTGTTCATTAAATACACAACGCTTTGACATTTCTGCAGTCTTAATTGCCTTTTAACAAAGTATAACTTATATCACAAATTTTCTTTTACTCCTTTGACCTAAAAGCAAAAAGAGAAATGTTAACAAGTAATGTAACACAACTTACAATAATAGGTAGGAAATACAAGGTTACATTAGTAGGAAGGGGAAGTTAGTGACAGTATATGCAACACCAAGTGCAAGTGTGTTGGGCGATGAAGGCGTCACTCCCTGACGCCGGGTTAAAACTAGTTGTAGTCTAACTGTGATTGAAATTTCCCTGACCTTTTTTTTTAAATATCACTAATTTTCCCTGACTTTTACCAACATTTCAGACATTTCCCTTCCCTGACTAATTTTAATTTCCCTGACTTTCCCTGATTTCCAGAATGTGGACACCCTGAATAATCAAGTGTTGTAAATAATTAGGTGTATAAAGTTGTAACACTGGTATTTTTAGTGTATGTGTGTATTATAAATTTCTTAAATAAAACGTAAAAAAATATATATATTTTAATTTTTAATGGCTAAAAAGAATTGAGATATTGTTAATGCTTCACTGAGGCTCAGCATGACCATCACTGATGCACATGCATGATATGTATTTGAGAGGCAGTCACAGAGAGTTGTTTATAATTTTCTTTAATGACTAGGAAATATGAGAATGATAACCTATATATAATTCACAAGTACTGAAATGGGGGAAAAAAAAAAAAAAAGGAGTGAGTAAACCCTGTACCTCACAGTCTTCACGCCTTTCTGGAGCATTAACCCCACGCACCCTAAGATCCAAAGGAATGCATCCCAAAAATGTATATTCCTGGTATCCTTCTGGAAGATTGAAATAGGGTCTCTCCTGTAAAAGAAAATTATAAATTTATACATATCAGAATTCTGTTACACTTTTTTTGAAAAACAATTGAATCAAAATGAGAGAGACCAATCAATGACAATAAACTCTACTTAGTCACGACAAACTAATCATGCAGAAGTGGATGTTGGAAAGACAGTAAAAAACAGTGGGACTCACCTTTTGAGTTTTATTTACTTTGAAATTTTTTGAAGCACACATGGAAAACAGAATTATTCAATTTGGCCTCCCTTAGACTTCACATACTTCAATTGATGCAGCCTGTCATCAGTATAGTAAGTCTAAATTTGCAATGGCTTGCCACAATCCTTGGTTTAGGTTGTTGTTAATCTTAGGAAGTTCAGTACAGCAGATCTTAGCCCCAAACTGCACCACCTTTGCAGCCAAGCAGATTAAGGTCCACTCATAAAGTGCCAATCATCAAAGTAAATGAATTCCACTAGGTTGTTCTTGAGTCTAAATTTGGAGGTTCTAGCCTTGTGAGCAAATGCAAAGTCCAGCTCGAAAATGGTTGCTGAATGTTACTTGCTTAAGGAGCTTCACAAGTTCCTTTAGAGCTATTTTGTTAGACTGTGGTGTTGTGTCTTTACACCCTTTTCATAGAAATGCATCTCCAGATAACTGTAATACGACACCCTCAACCAAGCCATACACCCTTTTCATAGAAATGCATCTCCAGATAACTGTAATACGACACCCTCAACCAAGCCATCCATTACTGATGTATAATGAGGTCAACACTGTGCACACGTACAATGTAGTGAGCTTCCTCACTGCTGTAGGTATACACCTTTGTTGTTGTTTCATGTCATAATCTTTATTCTTGGAGAAATAATCTTAGCTGACATACCTTCTAACCACCTAAGGTGTGCCCATTCTGAATTTTTGAAGACAAAGAAAGCTAAACATACACTGTATTATCAAAAGTATTTGGACACTAACAAATCTTTGCATCAATGTAGAGAACGGCTGCACAGGAAGTTTCGCTGTGAGTGGGGAGGTACGCATATAAAGCTTATATGTTCAGTTGTGTTATCAGTAACTTTGAAGCAGATATGGCACATGGACGTGAACTTTCAGAGTTGCATCGCTGGTAGTACTGAATGTAATATATGTCTAAATGGCACAGTGATTGACCAGGTGAATGAGTTTGTGTATTTAGGAAGCATGTTTGACAGAGAAAACAAATTGGATGGTGAAATTAGTAGGAGAGTGAATTCTTCATTGAAAGTCATGGCTCCTTTGGGAGGGTTTCACAGGAATGATGGGTTCTCAGGAGAGTCCTACATGGCGGTTTATGAAAGTGTAATTGTTCCTACTTGAATGTATAGAAGTGAAACCTGGGTACTACAGAAGAAACATAGAAGTCAGCATGTCATCGAATCACAGAATTTCCTTCGAAAGAAAATTCCAAAAATTGATAGCTGGGACATTCCAATGTCACTTCATCCAGGCCATGTAACCCACCATCTCAGATTTTGATGAAATTTGGTATGGAGGCATACTTCACCAAGATATAGAAAATGACCAAATTTTAACTTCCGACACCACACAGTTTCTGAGATACAGTGCTCAAAAATTTCACTGAACACCAATCGCACACATAGAGTGACTGAGTACCACTTTTCACAAAATGCTGCATAACTGTAGTGCTATTTAGTTTAGAAGAAAGAAATTTTGTACCCTTATGCAAGAGCTTCCAGAATAAGAAATCAGTTTAAATTTCATTGAAAACACCAAATAAACAAATTAAATACAGTGGTAAAGTTAAAATTTAAGAAACAAACTTGTTATTCTATATTAGGCTCTACAGCAAATAGCAGAGGTATGAGGGAGCTCTTTTTTAATGTATATTGGTCTTTGACATATACTGTCACATAACAAGAAAAAAAAATAGTGGCTTTCAGCTTGCTTTTGAAGATATGCGCAAATATCTGAAATGCGTGTGGAGTTCCTCTTCGTCAATTCAGCCACTTTTTTTTTAATAATAACTGATCTCTGACATTCAAGAAATTTCACAAGGAGATAAAATTAACAAGGACACCAAAATATAAAAAAATATGTTTTCTTACACCATATAGTTTCAGAAATACCATATTAGCAAGTTTGACAAAATGGCTAGCTCAGCTGTACCCGACAACAAGTTCGGTGAGCATATGCAACAAACTGCTTAGTCATACTCACCTACAGTACATAGATCTATATTTTCATAATTAGTTTTGACTTGAAAAAAGAAACACAAGCAAGTAATTTGTTTTGCACTGTTTCACAAATATTAACATTGATGTTTTTAATATGCCATGATCAACTCCTGAGGAAGGAGTCCTTATAATTCATCCAACTTGGAAAACACACGTGTTCCTCCAGAACTTGTTGTCATGGGAGCGTCAATTAAACATAAAATGTGTCCAAATGGAATATTGCACTCATCTTTAAATGAAGGCCAGTAAAATGAAACTGCAGGGCCATTTGGGTGCATAAATTTTACAGATGCATCACCTTCTTCATAATTGATTTTCTCTATTATTCCTAGAAACCAGTTAGAAACATATACACATGCTACATAACAATGTGTTTATAACCGCCTTTGTATTCCTAGATTTGCACAGCCAAAATCAAAGAGTAATTTTCATCCAAGCTGTGGAAACTCCATGTACCAGGTATTGTTTGAGCATGAGAAAATCTTACTTGACACTCATTGCGCACAGCATTCCTATCACTTTTCGAAATGAAATGGAACTCTTCTTTTCATGATATTCTTATGACAGAAGGCAAACATCTCTGGAGTGGTTATTTGCTCTTTCAGTTTGACATTCCCACCTATGCCATCACAAGGAGACTTCCCATTGCTGGTGGCAAAGAAAAACCATGAAGCTGTCACTGCATCATCATTAATGTGATGACATAGATTTATGAAGTTTTTATAGTTTTTCTACTGAGCAGCACAACCATCAGTAAAATAATGTACTTCAAACAAAGATCTTCGCTCTTTCCACGTTTGTAAGTGAGTCACGGAAAAATTCTCATTGGCCGCCACCGGGAGTCGAACCCAGGGTCTTCCAGTTACGCGCCGGATATGCTTCCGCTACACCACAGCGACCTCGAATTCCTCCAGACTCGCACACGCTGGGTTCGACTCCCGGTGGCGGCCAATGAGAATTTTTCCGTGACTCACTTACAAACGTGGAAAGAGCGAAGATCTTTGTTTGATGTTCCTGGTCCACGTTAAATGTCTGTATTAAAATAATGTACTTCTTTTACTTGTTGGTAGTTCTTTTTAAGAAAGTTATTATTTCACTCTGAATCTTGTACACCATTGCAACATCATGATCAAAATATCCAGAAATGAAACAGTGACTTGATGCAGAGTTCAAAGATTCAGAATTTCTTTTACAGTAAATAACAACAGGGTGACTGTGTATGCATGGCAGGTCCAATGATACCCTTGTGCTCCTTCCTAAACCACAAATCCATAATTTTCACTAAAGTCCATCAGTATAATGGCAGACTCTGGACCAATTGTTCCTTTCAACTTACTGAAAAATAAAGACTGTGCTTTGGTAATGTATGAATGCGGAATGAGCTTCACAATTTTTGACAAAAATAATTCAATGAATTTCTCAACTGAAGAAGATAACTTTTGAAGCTCCATTCTGTCTGTAGACACCCACTGGCGATGTTCGATTTCATCAGGGGATCACAATCTTTCAATTTATGCAATTATAACTGATTCAGATTTGTACTTTTTGGACACTGAACAACACCAAAGCATGCACTTCGAATTCTTACTGCTGCAGACAAGACTATTGATAAAGTCCTGGTGTGATACTTCAAAGTGTGCTGCACTAATCAAAAGTTAGACATTTTTGGTGTATAGTGCACACACATACACAGAATGGGTTCCAGAGAAGCCCGCAAGAATGCACCATTTCGGACGAAGAGCACAAAATTTAGAAAAGCCTACTTTTTCATTAGTATATCTGTGCTTAAATTGTTGAATAACTCTTTCAAATCGTACAGAATAAGTCTTTTCTGAGCATGAACGTTTCTAGAGACACTTACTTTGTCCATCATTCCTGGCATTTGCCTAGAATAGTTATCTTCATAAAATCCTATAATCTGTTTTATGGTATCTTGTGAAAGTTTCTTACAATGGCTGGGTTCGGGAACTGATATAATGCCTTCATTTTTTGCTAATTTTCTTGCCTGATGTACTGTGTATTCTGAAACTGCAAACTGTTGTGCTACTTTTTCTCTAAACCATGATGGGGGAGCTATTTGTTAATATCTGATTTTTTTTTATTTTTTTTTTTTTTGACAACAGTAGGTATCTTTTCTTTCATTAAAGCAACAAGTTTTTCCAAATCATGAGCTTTTAAAAGTTTTAATTAATCTATGGAGTGTTCATCATCACTGTCCCTAGTAGAGACTGAGCTGTAAAGCCATACTCTAGAACACAAGATATTTTACTCTGCATAGCTAACTTTGCTTGAAGAAATTTTCTTTTCCCGTATGCTGGTTTACTATGGGATGGCAAGGAATGTAATTTTAAAAGGGACAATCCTAAATCAGATAAACTTTCAAAACTTTTTTAGCAGCACATTCTTTAATAATAAAATCATCAGGGGCCATTTCACTATCATCAGTCTCACGTAGATGCTTTTCCACAACACTGAGGACATAATTTTTGACCTGGGCATACACTGATATTTTTAGATTGCATCTGTTGTTGGGCTATTTTAGTATACTGACTTGATTGCAGGGACCTCTTAACAGGTTTTTTTCACATCATGGTTACCAAAAGGGTTGCAACAAGTTACTTGGTAGCTTTCATATTTCTTCAGATAACATTTGTGATGTAAACATACTGAGATTATATCATTATGTGGAATATTAGGTCTTAAAGAAATAAGTTCCTTGTCAGCAACAGAAAGTTCTTCACTACTGAGAAACCCTTTTGTCTTCACATAACTTGGTTTATTGCATTCTGTATTAGCAAGTGATCCAACACTACACTGGTCCATTATTTTTTTCCATGATTGAGGTTGACAAACTTGTCCCAAAGTCAGATTAACACAGAGAAGCCAATGCACAAAAAAATAAAATATTGGAAGCAATATATTTCACAGCAAAGTTTAAGAGACTTCTGGATAGCCTGTCCACAGTGAAATCAGCATGAGCATCTGAACCATTGCTCTCTTTAACTGGGAATGAGGGACTGAAACCTTACTTCTCTTTAGCTGGAAGACATCCCTAGGAGGGTAAGGTGAGAAAAGAGAAATCTTTTGACCTCCACCCTCATCTCAGCACTTGGGGAGTTTTACAATGTCATAAAACTTACCCCATTTGAACTTGCGCTCAGTTGAGCACAGGATCTGGGATGAAGTCAAAACAAATTCCCATGACCTTAGGAATCATGCTGTATCCTTTTGCCCCACACCACATTTTCTTTTAAAAAGTGCTCTCTGATAAGTTGCAATTGTTTCCTAGTGCCCAACCATTGCAAGCTTACTTTAGTGTATTAACTAGTCATTCACATATAACCTGCTTATATCTTTTGTGGAAATGTTTCTTTTTTTTTTTGGGGGGGGGGGTAAATTTTCCAAAATTCTGTTTCAGGGAGATTTGTCAGAGTAATTTTTTTTTTTCAGGAATTTTTGCAATCTGCATTAAGCTGAACTAGCCATATCGTCAAACTTGTCAAAATGGTATCTCTGAAACTATATGGTATAAGAGAACAATTTTTTATATTTTGGGAGATGAATTATAATTAATACAAAAAAAAATGGCTGAATTGACGAAGAGGAACTCCACATGCATTTCAGATATTTGCGCATATCTTCAAAAGCAAGCTTAAAGCCACTATTTTTTTCCTGTTGTGCGAGACAATAAATGTCAAAAGACCAATATACATTAAAAAAGAGCTCCCTCATTCCTCTGCTATTTGCTGTAGAGCCTAACATAGAATAGCAAGTTTTTTTCTTAAATTTTCACTTTACCACTATATTTAATTTATTTATTCAGTGTTTTCAATAAAATTTAAAATGTTTTCTTATTCTGGAAGCTCTTTTGCATAAGGGTACAAAATTTCTTTCTTCTTAACTAAATAGCACTACAGTTATGCAGCATTTTGTGAAAAGTGGTACTCCGTCGCTCTATGTGTGCGATTGGTGTTCAGTGAAATTTTGAAGCACTGTATCTCAGAAACTATGTGGTGTAGGAAGTTAAAATCTGGTCATTTTCTATATCTTGGTGTAGTATACCTCCATGCCAAATTTCATCAAAATCTGAGATGGTGGGCTACATTTCCCCAAAAAATTGGATGAATTGATGTGGAATGACCCAGCTGGTAATAAGAATAAGCAGGCTTATACCCATAGTAATAATAACGGAGTAGTGTATCCAGATAATGAAGTGTTTGTCAACTTGTCCTGTCATAGTCTCACTGAAATTCAGAAGCGGACTTTACAATATAATTCTAATTTTGCTATCGCAAGAAAGATACCAGTATCAGACATAGTGGCGTCAGTTGACGAATATCTAGTAAAAAGCAGTCTCAACTTTGAAGAAAAAGAAATAGTTAGGCATTGTATCAGCCAAGTGATAACCGCAAATCACGCCATATCACCTAGACCAAATTTACCCACCAAAGAAATTAATGTGCTGAAAGAATTGTGCTCAAATTCCAATTTAATCATCACTAAAGCTGACAAAGGAGGTCAGGTAGTTGTTTTAGATAAAGAAGCACAGGGATCATAGCATACTTCTGGAAAATTTTAGGTAAGAATTTTAGGAATTTTAGGAATTTTTAGAAAAATTTTAGGAAAATTTTAGGAGTGTATTTCAATAAAAACTAGATGTATATTTGTATACATCTAGTAAAACAACTTTGTATACATTGTAAAGAGTTTGCTTCACACCCTTCAACCATATATACTGATAGACTGCGCATGACATCAAAATTTCTGGCTCCAACATAAAATCACATGACAACAGTCAAAAAGATGGGTTACACCTGCTGTGCTTATGGTTGCTCTGACCGATATAGTAAAGAAAGTTCTATGATTTTTCATGGGTAAGAAACAAATTAAATACCTAAGTCAATAAAGTTCAATTACTTAACCAGAAACTTGCAGCTATTGATATAAAAATATAGTAACTTAAGAAAAAAATGGAATGCATGTTCTAAATTCTTCGCAAATGTTCATCACATTATAAATCACAAAATGTAAGCAACACGATCATGCATGTATATAGCTCATAAGTAAACTTACCTGAAGAGTTTTCATTATATATGAGGTGCATTCACATAATACACCGAAAACACTGAAGTTCTGCAGCGTAAATTAGTAATCATAACAGCATTTGTACACGAAATTTGGAGTCTGATGATGACATGCCCAATGTTTGAGCCATGGCGGCTTTGATGCAGCTATTGCCAATGCGCAGTCCATTAGTATATATGGTCGAAGTTCACACCCAAATTTTTTGCACAACGTCTAATGTCTAAAGTTTAAGTATGATTTACTTCTAATGTTCAGTTCTTATCTTTTCACGTGTTATTATCATATTCAAGTATATTTACCACATTCAAGTTTCACTTTGAACATTAATATGCTGTTGAACCAGAAGCAATTCACGATTTTCACAGTAAAGTTTTCAGGTTTCACATTAAACTATAATATCCTAAAAAGGTAATTGAAAACCAAGAACTATGTACAATTGTTCACTGAATTACTTTTTTCATATTATTGTTTTAACCTAGCCTATCTTTTTCTGCTTCCACCACAACTAATTTACTTTCAGTTTTCTTTATTTCAGCTGAACCTTGTATGATCAAGTTAGAGGCAACTGCTATTTCAACAGTATTTTGTTTTTCTACAGCTTTTCTCATTCTTTCTGTTCCCTCTTGAATTACTGCTAGGGAGGCTTCTTTATCTTTTTTAAGCCTATTTATTTCTGCATCATTTTCTTTTATTTTGTCATCAAACTCAGCTTTTCTTTTTTTCTCTAGCTGCTTTTCCTTATTTTCCCTCTCTTTCTTCAAAAATAAAAGCATAACAAACAGCGCGAAAACTAGCTCATAAATAGAATATTTGAAACACTCTCAATGTATGCACTCTCAATTATTAGGGATGGTAGAGGGGAAGGGAATAGAACTGTCCAAAATTAGCATGTTTTCGTTGCGCTAGGGCGCTTAAGCACGGCTGAATTCCTTCAGATACCCCCAATGTTCAAATGATTGAAATGTGCTGATGTTCATGGAATGAAATGGTTGATCAGCTATGATGACCGCATAAAAGTTCGGGGTGGGGGGGAGGGCTTTATTTTTTTAATTTTTTTAGTTTATGCAACATTTTACATCACTCCAGTATTTATCTTGTCATCATCAACAATCGCAATGCAACTACTGCTTACGATCGCGGATATCAGCAACCGAAAATCTGCCATATCTCTAAGTGATATAACACACAGTATCCTGTTACAGTGTATTGTAATTGAAAAAAAAGGATGTGGAAAAAAGAAACTTTCAGAAATTAAGATCATTAAGTCATGCGTTTCAAAAATCCGTTTTCCTTTATAACGTTTAAAAACATGTTTTTGCTTTTTTACCTGTAGTGTAAATAAAAAAACTATGTTGATTTTTTATGGAATCAGACGTCCGTATGTCTGATTGTCTTCATCTGAGTTCACACTTTAGCTACTGTGTACAAGTAGACCTATTTTTTCAGCTCAAAAATATGTAGTTTTGTATATATTCACAGTATAAGTCATTCCTTATTCCCACAGAACTGAATTCAGCATATGCAAAATGAAGATCATCAAGACCCGCCCAACACTATGTTTCTGATTGTCTGCTGTTTATATTCAAGAAATGCAAACATGGATCAATGGTGAATGCAGCAACTGTGATTTTTATTTATTACCAAGAAAAAAAAAAAAAAGAGCCGTGAAAGCTGTAAAGCTGAAACGGATATTTCTCTCGAACCCCCCCCCCATGCACAAAAACATTCCAATTAAGATCAAACAGCAGGAGGACGCGTCCACACAACACAACCTTTGGAATTACCTGATGGAATGGCTTCTTTTCATTTGGCACATCGCCATAAATCACCACCTGCAGCTCACTGAACTGTTTTTTTTTTTTTTTTTTTTTTGCATCTGCTAAAGTTCCTAACGGAATTTGGCGAAATTTGCACTAGAACTTTATTGTGATGTATCTTAACTACTGTAAAAATTTTACTGTGTTATTTTCAAAATTCAGAAAAATGGATTTCTGAAAATATTCTCCTAGTCCTTTTGTGCTGTGGAAGTGATAAACAGGTGTTTGCTTTCTTCCCAACCAAGGGCTTCAGATCAGCGCTCCCAGCTGTCAATCAACCGTTGCTATGGTAACACCCTTTCTGCTGGAGGCACACATACTTGTCCATAATAAAAATTACCAATGCTAACTTTTAAAGTTTTAAACCGATTCAACTGGAATTTTGGAAGTGAGCTTCTGTAATCCAATTACAGTGAATGTAAAAATTTCAGCCACTTTCGTGAAAAATTCGCAAAGATAGTTTTCTTATTTTTTATCATAAGTAGTGGAAGTCTCTTGAGGGGAGGGAGGATGGCATGCACATAAACAAGAAGATGATGAATGTGTTGTTCAGGCATACTCCTCACTGGTGGATGCCAGCTGACTTGGTACATACGCGACCCCCGCAAATGCTAAATGCCTCTTCTTTCCCCTTCTGTTCTCAATTGTTGGACGGACATCAAGCTCCCCTTCGACCTACTAGTAATCATCCAATTTTATTGCACTGGAAGTAGCGCTTTTTTTTTTTTCTTT
This sequence comes from Macrothele yani, assembly GCA_039090855.1. Taxonomy (NCBI): domain Eukaryota; kingdom Metazoa; phylum Arthropoda; class Arachnida; order Araneae; family Macrothelidae; genus Macrothele; species Macrothele yani. Next base: position 92,946,129 of record CM077016.1, on the reverse strand, counting down.
TTTCCCCCAGCCAAATTAGGATTTGGTGCACATCGGAAACCGCTGCCGGTGGTTTCTTTGAGAACAGAGAAAAGGAACTTTAAAAAATGAAGGGGTAACAGTAACACGATTTCCTAAAAGGGCATTTTTTAAGCACTAATTTCAAATTTCAAGGCTTTTCAAGACGGCATTAAAAAAACACCGTTTTTCCAGGATATTCCAGGCCTTGAAAACGTAATCATGATTTTCCAGGACTTTCCAGGTTTTCAAGCACGCGTGCGCACCCTGCTCACTGAACTGTCAAGTTGCACCCTTCCTCCTTCACTTTAACTATAATAGAAAATGTAAAAAAAAAAAATGCTCCCCAATTTTCGACAAAATTAAATTACCAAATTTACGTCATGATGTTGCAATTTACTAAAATACGTTTGTTTATCTGCTGAATATTGCTTAAATCCATTTAAACCTTTTTAATTATAGATGATTTTTTTATTAAAACAGTAACTCTGACGTCTGAATAAAAACGTATGTTTGTAATTCAAATAGAGTCCATATCATCACAGAAAAAAATTTAAGGATCACTCTGTTTAAATAAACCATGGCATCTAAAAAAATAATTCACTTGCTTTTCCCGTAATTTATAATTACTGTTTCTTTTTTCAATCCGATTATGCAACGGATTTTTTTTTTTATCTGCTAAAGTTCCTAACGGAATTTGGCGAAATTTGCACTAGAACTTTATTGTGATATATCTTAACTACTGTAAAAATTTTACTGTGTTATTTTCAAAATTCGGAAAAATGGATTTCTGAAAATATTCTCCTAGTCCTTTTGTGCTGTGGAAGTGATAAACAGGTGTTTGCTTTCTTCCCAACCAAGGGCTTCAGATCAGCGCTCCCAGCTGTCAATCAACCGTTTCTATGGTAACACCCTTTCTGCTGGAGGCTCACTCTGTCCAAAGAGGCACACACACTTGTCCATAATAAAAATTACCAATGCTAACTTTTAAAGTTTTAAACCGATTCAATTGGAATTTTGGAAGTGAGCTTCTGTAATCCAATTACAGTGAATGTAAAAATTTCAGCCACTTTCGTGAAAAATTCGCAAAGATAGTTTTCTTATTTTTTATCATAAGTAGCGGAAGTCTGAGGTGAGGAAGGGTGGCATGCACATAAACAAGAAGAAGATGAATGTGTTGTTCAGGCATACTCCTCACTGGTGGATGCCAGCTGACTTGGTACATACGCGACCCCCTGCAAATGCTAAATGCCTCTTCTTTCCCCTTCCGTTCTCAGTTGTCGGACGGACATCAAGCTCCCCTTCGACCTACTAGTAATCATCCAATTTTATTGCACTAGAAGTAGTGCCTTTTTTTCCTTTTTTTCCCCCAGCCAAATTAGGATTTGGTGCACGTAGGAAACCGCTGCCGGTGATTTCTTTGAGAACAGAGAAATGGAACTTTAAAAAATGAAGGGGTAACAGTAACACGATTTCCTAAAAGGGCATTTTTTTTAATTTCAAATTTCAAGGCTTTTCAAAACAGCATTAAAAAAACACCGTTTTTCAGGATATTCCAGGTCTTGAAAACGTAATCATGATTTTCCAGGACTTTCCAGGTTTTCAAGCACGCGTGCGCACTCTGACCCTGTATAATGAAGCCATAGGTCTGTTCAGCCTGTAACCTACAACAAACAACTTCTTACATGCTTAATACAGAATGCTAAAATGCTCAAAATGTTCTTGCAAACTTAATACAGAATGCTAAAAATGTTGTCCGCTGCAGCTAATCAGAAACTTAGAATCACGGATAAATACTGAAATACCAAAACTGTGACTGAAAATGTGACTAGGTTTAATATCTACTAAACTTTTGTATTTTATACTACAATGATTTTGAGAAACTTATTTTTCTACTTTGGCTTTAGTTCAATTATTGAAACAAATTACAGAATAAAAAATAAACATAAAACTCAAAAATACATATGTATGTGGCATTACTCTTAAAATGCTTTCATATACTACACAATCAATACATAAAATACTATTTATATTTAATTATTTTGAAATAATGCTTACATTGGAAATTTAAGTGTAAGGAAATCTGAAATATTTGGAACTTTTTCAAAGGACCAAAAGGATTGTTATTTCTTAAAATACATAATCATGGGAGCAAGTATTTATGTTACATTTTATTTAGGGAAGGAATTTTCAACATAATATTGATGCTGTAGCTAAGTTTTAAATTTGTACTCGCCAGAAAACAAAGTATACACAAAAATTTCCAACATGAAATGAAAGAGAATAACTGGGAAACCTTAAATCCAAGGGCTGTGTACAATGGCATTCATAAGTGATCAAGGCAATTTAACTATGCCTGATTAGAAAACTAATTATAGAAGATGAAAAGTGATTAGTTTGCTCAGAAAATACTATGAAACAACTAGAGTTAAGTTTCTGATATTAGAAAGCAATGTAATTTTATGGCAAATTTTTATATTTTTTTTTTTTTTGATTGGAGGTTTAACGACCACCGTGAGCAACTCAATGGGCTATAAGCAGTCGCCCGTCCCTAATTTAGGGTCACTGGTTCCAGGGAAGGGAGAGAGCCAGTGCCGTAAGACAAACACAACATCCATGCCTGACCGGGATTCGAACCCGGACCCCTTACGGACGAATGATCAGAGGCCAGCGCCTTAGACCACTGCGCCACCGGGGCGGCGAAATTTTTATATAAAGCATTCATTAGCACATTTCAGTAAAGGTCAAAATAACCTACAAAAAAAAAAAAATCAGCTACTTACTTCCACCACTGGAAAGTATGTTACGGAAATTAACAAATGGCGCAAAAAACGTTTCACACACAAGAAGCAAGGTATTACAGACAAAAAGATTTTCAAATCACAGTTGCCTTTTAGAGGGAGAATTTTGCACGATGGAAAAGTTGAAACAGGCTAAAAGTATTCCTCATAACAAAAGCTATGCTAAGGAAAAAGAACTTTTCAAATATCTCCCAGAAACAGAGATAGCAAGAAATACGTTTTGATCTTTACAACCCCTCAGGAACAAGTTGTACACATTATTTGAAGAGGATCTTCTTATTGTAGCAAAAATCTTATTCACTCTCCATCTTTATAATAGCGAATGGCATACAGTAAAAAAGAAATTTCTCAATACAGTTTTTAGAGGCAGAGATAGGCTGCAAACGGAAGTACATAAAAAACACCTAGCGGCAAAATTGTGAACCACAAACTTCTTCTAATACAAACCTAAAGTATTCCATAAGGTAAATGGTATCTGTTGTTAAAAGAATGTTTTAAATCCGACATTTAGAAGTACAAATATATACACACAAGGAGTTTTCATAGTTAGTAGTATCTGGTCGAAAGAGAATATTTTTCAATCAGGTTATTAGTCCAGTAGATATTGCTGTAAACGGAAAAGTGGAACTTACGCCCTCTAGTGGCGCATTTGTACGTTAAGAACCATTTGAAATTATATGAGAAACATTCCGCACCAAAAATTTTCTCCAACAAAGAAAGAATTTTTCAAATCGCACTGTTAGAAGCAGAGATATTGGGGAAATTGCGACTTACCGTTACGCCCCCTAGCGAAAAATTATTAGTCCCGTAGATATTGCTGTAAACGGAAACGTGAATTTACGCCCTCTAGTGGCGCACTTGTGCGTAAGAAATATTTGAAATTATATGAGAAACATTTCGCATCGAAAATGTTCAACAAAGAAAGAATTTTTGAAATCGTACTCCAAGAAACAGAGAAATAAGGTAACTTGATCATGCTAGTTACGTTACAGGAAAAAACCTTTTACAAGAAAGTTCATAAGTTGGGAGCTTTCGACGTTATCTTAGGTCTTCATCACGCCAATGGAGGACTAAGATTGTTGCCAGATTCTACATTTGAATTTTTTTCTATTTTTGTTGCCAAAACTTGGAATTGATCTCCAGATCATCAGGAAGTAGAGAGGAGATTCGGAATTGCAAGTCATTGAGTTCAAAATAATTTCCAGGCTTTCACGGTAACGGAGGGCAAAACGATTGTCAAAAGAAGCAATCCGTTTTGCTTCGTTCCAGCAGGGAACTGCAGATGTGTCTTCCATTGTCAAAATAGACAATGCTGTATTGGGATTGGCTTTCAAAACATCTTTTTTATTTTTGTGAATTAATGAAGCCATGGCAAATCCTAGTGAAGAATTATTGTAGTTAAATTGTGTATTACGGGGATTACTAGGATATAAGTTTTCACGACACAGAAACGACTTGACCCAAACATGCCCTACCACAGGTTTCCATACGTTTTCCCCCACCCCCCAGACTTGAATCCCTTAGATTACTATATGTGGGATGCAGTTGAAAAAGAGACACACAATCATCACCATAACACCCTTGACTTCGTCAGACATGCCATCGCCAATGTCAGAACCTATCTGAACAAGGCCCACATCCCCAAGCCTTGCAACTGATTCGGCTCAAGAATGGAGTCAGTCGTTGCCACCAATGGCAAGTTTATTGAATAATTACAAAGTGTGTTTGTGCATCAACTATTGTACAAGATTTTGCTTCAATAAAACATATATTCATGTTTCTATTGTTAGATTAGATTACATACTTGAATTTTCACATTTACCATGATAACAATTACTTGATTTGTGAGTGGAACTTCAAAAATAAAAATACTATACCTTTTGTCCAAAATTGACTTCAAATGAGCAATTTTTTGTCAACACATGAGGAAATAATGGCTGGCCTTTCAAGGTGCTTTTACTTATTTTGTATGCCATTCCTAAGAATTTTCCATTTTTTGCAAAACCAATCTGTACAGGATCAGTATCCATGTTCTGTTAAAAAAAAAATAAAAAAAATTGCAATTTTCACATCCTTTTCTAGACAGCTACATGTATTAAAAATAGTTGAAATATATACTTAGACAAAATAATTACTGATGTGCTCAGTGAGGTTTCTAAGAAAGAGTAAATTTTCACTTGTTTGCTAAATTTTAATTTACTACTGCATATAAGAGTCTACCTTCTTTAGCAAGACAACACACATTTTTTTTTTATTTAGACAAAATCTAAAATAGCATTGAGCAGAAAAGAGGGTTATATACAATGGCACTCTAAATTAAAGGACAAATCTATGAAAATGTGTATAGCTGGCTGGAGAAGTACATAAAGGTACACTCGTCAAAAAAAAAAAAAAAAAAAAAAAAAAATAGCTGCACCCAGAAGGAAGCAACTGACAGGAATGAAACTTGGTGGGTAGATTTGACATCGTGTGACATGCAATTTAGGTATCACACTCAGCCGCACATCTGACGCAATCAAGGAGGAGTCGTAGTGCTGTGTCTGACCAGCTATATAAGGTCCTACCATTGCGCTTGCTTGCCATTCTGACTTGTGCTGTTGTGTTGGTTGCATCCTTTGCAAGTGAAGTATGCTTACTCCTTTGCAAGTAAAGTATGACAACAGCAACAGGAAGGGTCTGGGAGACCTAGACGAACCACGGAGAGGACCGACAGGTTGTCTAACATAAGCGGAGTGACCCAACAGCCACGGTTGCGATTTCAGCGAGCAGTGGTGCCCTCCATGCATCGTCCGAATAGTACCAGCACCATTAGCAAACGGCTGCATGACGTAGCACTACACAGACGCAGACGGTTACGACAACTACCCTAACACAAGTGTATAGTCGCCAAGGACTGCAATGGTGTCATGCCAGACTGTTATGGAGCCACGCAGAACGGCAGACCTTTAGTGACAAGTCCCACTTATGTCTTGGAAGAGACTACCAAAGAATCTTTGTGTGGTGACACCGTGGTCAGCGCCAGTATGAACGGTTTGTTGTTGAGCATCACCCGGCCAAAAGGCTTGTGTCATGGTGTGGGGTGCAATTGCCTACGATGCCAGATCACCTTCGGTGTTCATTACAGGCACTTTTGACAGCCCAAAGTTAAGTTAGTGAGGTCCTGCAGCCAGTGGGAACCTGTACAACTCCATGCCGAAATGTCTGGCATGCTGTGTGAGCAAAGCATGGTGGCCCGAAGCCATACTGAAAGACACTACTTATTGGCATGTAGTTTAATAAATATTACCTAAAGTCTCAATGTTTATCATTTATGGTTCCTGGTAACATTTGCCTTTCTCCCAAATAGTATTGCAATCAGAGGTCAGATCTGGGTGCAACTACTTTTGATGATGAGTGTAATTCACTGAAAATTGGCAAACATGCAAATTTCACTACATGGAGGACTAATATCTTGTACTTTTGCTGCAGGTAAGCTAGAATATGCAAATGAGGATTCCATTAAAAGACCTAAGAGCCAACTGGCATCTAATAGTTATTCTTGTCAACACTTACTTGCTCTCACTTCAGTGGCCCATGGAACTGATTATGTCACAAAGACATCGTACAAATGATTTTCAGCAATGGAGTGTTTGGTAGGATGGAAACAGATGCCCCAAACGTAAATTTTCAGAGCACTGAATGCTCCACAAAATGCCCTGCCAATACTCTTGAGACAGATTCAACAGATAGTAAGTAAATCTGTGTCATCAACCAGAACAAGGCCAACCTAGGGCCAAAACTGCTGCAGATGATTGCTACACAAGTCTGAAATACTAAAGCACATAGAGGTGGCCAATGTTCCACTCCAGAAAAAGGTTTCCTATGCATCAGTAGTTTTTTTTTTTTGGTGTCATTGTTTCCAAATGTTCTAACTTCTGAAAAAATTATCAAGTTAGAGGGAGATTTTGCAACATACCAATTTGAAGATCAATAAGTGAAAGCTCATTTTCCAAAAAATTTTGCACAAAATGAAAATACTTACTCTTCGATGCCTCAGGTTGTCAAAAATATACTACCTTACACAAAGTAATGCTAGCTGTGTTAACTATTCCACATAGCAATACTCCTGTAGAAGAATAAAAACTGAAGCACCTTCTTCTGCAGATGTATGCTATTTAAAATATTTTCAGTGGAGGAATTTCACTCTGCTAAACAAGTGATATGGAAGTCATAAAATTGATATACAGAGCTACTCTGCTTACTGCAGAACAACAGTGCTTAAAAGTTTTGCATTTATATTTTATGTATCATACGGCAATTACATGAGTGCAAGTGAACTGACATTTATTTTGCACATTATCCACAATTATTTACTCCGTATGTATTTCCATCTGTTTGGTAACATTCAGTCAAATTTTATAACATCAAAATTTTTGACATGAATGACATGAAGACATCAATAAAATTGGTTTTTAATATTTATAGACCAACAGGCTTGAAACTGCTAGTTTGTTTTAAACTTTTTTTTTTTTTACAACAGAAGACTTTTTCACCACGACTGGTATACTGTTATAAGGTGAATGTGCTCGTTTCACTTTATAATATAGTAATCTTAGTTTGCAACTTTGAAAAAATACACGTTATGTGCATGGTTATTCTTTACATTTAGATTGATTACTGACACACTTCAAAGGGCTGGTAGCTCTGAAATTTTAATGGAATACAGTCATAAGAGAGAGATGCACAAGTTCGAGTATTCAAACATAATATAGCCACAAAGAGATAGGAATATATATTTCTTTTTACTTACAAGCATTTTGAGAGAAAAAATTATGTAATGAAGGCGGTATTATTTGCGTTTGCAGAAGGGCACGCGTGGTATGTGAAGCCTGCTCGGCTATTTCACAGTACATAATCATTGCCTTCCAAGTAGAGTCATCACTTGTGCATCATATTAAATAGTTTTGCTGCACAAATTGCATTATATACGGCTTATGTACACTCTTTAGTTCCTTTTGTGGGTATTAATGACCACTGTGTGTAAGTCAATGGGCTATAAGCATTAAGCAGTCATCTGTTCCTAATTAGGGGCCACTGGTTCCAGGAACAGGAGAGAGCCAGTGCTGTAAGACAAACACAACATCCATGCCTCACTGAGATTCAAATGATCAGAATAAAGCACTTCGACCACTGCGCCAAGGTGGGCTAAAATTTTACAGATGCATTTTTTAAAATGTCAAATACTACAGATTTGCCAGTTCAAACTAATGAGTCTAAACTGTAATTTCCATTTTGTTGATCTCGAACTTTAGGATCACCCCAACAGGCGTGCATTCTATGCTAGCAGACACAAATTGATTTCATAGTAGTTTTTTAGGGGGGGGGGGTTGAAGGTTTAATGACCACTGTGAGCAACTCAATTGGCTATAAGCAAATATATGTCCACATTATTATAAACAACGCATAGCAACTGAAAAATTGTTCATCCGATACTGCTGGGATCAAACCCCAGAACTCTCAATAACCAGCAGAGTGTGTTTGCTTTACGCCACAATGACAACAATTTACAGCACTATGCGTGGTTTGGTCAAATTTTACATTCGACAAATTATATTTTAATAAAATCAAAAACTGAAATCAGAACTATTTTAGCGTAGCAACAGGAAATGTAGTTTGCATTTCAGCATTATATTATGTGTTACTCCTTGAAATTTGACTTATTTTCCCTGGCCCTACAGTAGCGAACAAAAGTATTTGGCGAAACACTTTTTCAACCATAATATTTTATTTGCTTTGCTGTACTAAATCGGGTCATCTTGGGATATGATATGTGTTATTCAGTTGTAAACATGACACATATGCAGATGGATCGGAAACCTTAACACAGATCAGGTACCCAGTTTAATCGCAAAGATCATACAAATTGACCAACAAAGTAGGTGTGTATCACATTCATTTAATGCAACGATAACGGAAAACAAGTACGGGAAAACGACAAAACAATAGCTAATACTTGGTGGGATAACCCGGCATCAAATCCACTAGCTTCTCGACTGTGACCTGCGAAATTCGCGCCCATTCTACAGACAGCTGGTCGAACTTCTGGGCCCTATTCCGGCAGGTTTTCTTTGCACATGTGCTCGATGTGGTTGAGGTCTGGAGATTGGCTTGGCCAGTCTAGAAGTGTGACCTGTTGCTGCTGGAAGGCTGCCTTTGCTACTCCGGAGGTGTGCTTCGGGTCGTTGTCTTGCTGCACGACCCATCCGGGTGGCATGTTCTGGTTTGCCCATGGGAAGACGTTGATGAGCATGTCCGTGTAGCTCTGGCCGGTATTATTCCGTCAATCTTGATGATGGGGCCCATTCCATTGCCAGAAGGTGCCGTAAACCATTAGCAATCCTCCTCCGTGCTCAACAGTCGGCTGAATGAACTGGGGGTTGAATATCTGGCCGCACGGACATCGTACGTATCGGATGCCATCACTTCCGAACAAGTTGAACTTGCTCTCATCGATGAAAAGCACCTTACTCCAGTCCGCCGCGGTTCAGTGTCTATGAAGGCGCGCGAACGTCATACACAGAGGCCAACACACATGGCACATAAATGAGATGTTAACCTTCCTTTGGACCGATAAGGTAAGACATGGTGGAAAACTTTGCGGAGAGGAAGAACTTTGCACTTTATTAGACCAAAATAAGGCTCCAGCCGAAAAGTTGTCAGCTATTATTTCAGAGTGACCCAGGAGATAATCGCAGTATCTGTTCACCGAAGGGTATAGGCTGGTGAATACAATATATTTAGCTTTACCTTCGTAGTGCAAACGAGAAGCAGTGGTTCTTTCACCAAAGAAAGTATCTCTTGGGATCAGTCGTGATATCACTGGATGAGCTTCCAGGAATTCTTTCAAATTTTCAGCAATCAGACGACGGGAGATGGTCATTCGGCTGACGTTCAGGTCGTTGCTGTCATGAAATTCGGTGGCAATGTCCACAGCAGTCAGGGTGGGATCAGCACGAGATCGACGGAGAATGCGTCTATCCTGACGCAACGTAGTGGAACGAGGCCTACCACATCGCGGACTGTTCTCGACGGTCCCAGTCCTCTTATAACGTTGCAGGATAGCTGAAATGGACTGGTGTAGGATCTTCATGACCCTCGCAATGTCGGTGACGCCCATTCCGGATTCCATCATGTTCACGGCCGCCTGGCGAGTTCCAACATGGATCTCCGCTTTTACGCATTTCTGAAAACCTACGATTAACTTATCACACTACACATCACAAAACCCACAAAAAAACACAAGAAAAACATTAATACACGCAGCAAACAAATGGGTAATAGTTGGAGACTCTTGAATGTGGCCCATTTCGAACGACAAATTCGCTCTGAGCGAAATACAAACTATGCAGCATTGTAACCCACGAATCAACACATATCACTTCCCAAATTGACCCGATTTGGTCCAGCAGAAAAAAATTAAGATCGAAAAAGTGTTTTGCCAAATACTTTTGTTTGCTACTGTAGATCTAGAACATATTTTTCCAACTGTGGCATAAGAAGAATAATAGTAAAAGTGCTACAAGTAGTTACGGTTTCACCCTCATATTGTACAGATTTGAATTTGAGGTCACTACTCCACTCAGATAATAGGCAGCAGTGCATCAACACTAAATCCTTTGCAAGAACAGCAATATGTCCTGTATTGCCCAATCCCATTCATAATGCATTGTGAAAACTTGGCCACACCTAGATTTGCAATCATATAAAAAAACATTCTCGTGTTTTTTCTCAAGGAGCCAATATAAACTAAACAATGAGAGAAAAATAGCAATATATACCAATACACCCATGACAACATCTCCTTCCATAAATTCTTGTCCATAATCTTTGAACTGACAATCTGTTGACATTTTTCCAGTTCCTCCATAACCATATGACAGCTTTTCCTCACCTAAAAGAGAAAGGTAATTATTTTTCAAGAATAAGCCAAGCAAAAAAAAAAAAAAAAAAAGACCAGGACATTGTTTATTTAATACAAAAAAAAATTAGCAGCCAACTGAACATGTAATATCTGGTTAATCAAGAAACTACATTCTGCATTAAAAAGGCATGCACATTACTCTGTGAGCCATAGTTGTACTATTCTGCTCTCTTCTACAGAGTTAGTGTTGCCTGTACAGGGCTGCCAGCCTATCACACCCAAAAAAATAGTTGCTTTAGTAGCCACTAATGGTAAAAATAGTAGCCTAAATAGAAGCCACTAATGGTAAAAATAGCCTAAATAGAAGCCACTAATGGTAAAAATAGTAGCCTAAATAGCAGCATTAAGAATCTATGTTAATGACTAAAATAGTTGCCCAAAAAATTGTACGAGTTTTAGAACGTAAGTGCTGTGCTCCGCACCAAAAAAAAAAAAAAATTTTTTTTCTTTGATAATCTTTTTTAATGGGACAAATGGAATCAAAGGTCAGGACATAGGATCGGGATCTATTCCATCGCCCTTATCCCACACTATTAAGGTGGACGTCAAGTAATTTTGCTTCCTATATTTCCAATGGAAAACCTTTTGTACACATTTCCTTCACAATTAGTGTGTTCCCAAGGATGGAAATTTGAACATCGATTAAAATAACTTCATACTATAACTTGGAATACTTAACATTTTGTAAAACATAAGCATAATTCTATTAAAAAACATAACGTTTCCTTTGGTAGTGTTGAAACCAGAAAAAAGATGGCGTCATCTGTGCTTTGATGACGTCAGTGGACAAATAAATGTTGGATTGCATAATTACGGTATGGTTTAGAAAATATTAAGTATTCCAAGTTATGAAATGAAGCTATTTTAATGGATGTTCAAATTTTCATCCTTGGGAACGCATTGTTTGTGAAGAAAATGTGTACAGAAGTTTTTCCATTGGAAGTATAGGAAGCAAAATTACTTGACGCCCACCTTAAAGTAGCAATTCTTGTATGTATGTACATTTTATTTTGAAAACGTTTTCTGGTACTAGAAGTTGATGGATCCTATTAAAGTTTTATGACGTCACACGTTTGAGGCGAGCAGATGGTCGCACTTCCCATCCGCCTCATTACGTCATGCGTTGTGTGCGTATGCCCGTCCGCACAATAACTCTCGTAACGATCGTTCGATTTCGATGAAATTTTAGTATCTGGTAGGGGATCACCTGGGAAGGAACCCTATTTAAAGTGAACGAAATGGGGTCAAAGGTCCGTATATAGGAGTGGGATCCATTCCACTGCTTTTATGCGCCATAACAAACGTAAAAAACGATCGATTTCCATGAAATTTTAGTATGTGGTAGGGGACCACCTGGCGACAAACCCTATTGAAAATGGGCGAAATGGGGTCGAAGGTCACGACATAGGAGCGGAATCACTTCCATCGCATTATGCGTCATAACTTACGTAAAAATGCTTCGATTTGGATAAAATGTTAGTATGTTGTATGGGGCCTGTCTGGGGACGAATTCTGTTGAAAACGGGCGAAATGGTGTCAAAGGTTAGGACACAGGAGCAGGATCTATTCCATAGCCCTTATGCATCATTACTTACGTAAAAATGCTTCGATTGCGACAAAACTTTATCATGTTATTTCGGACGTATACCGAACCGGTTCTGTTGAATATAATATCGAAATGGGATCAAAGGCCAGGGCACAGGACCGAGATTTATTCTACAGCCATAATTCTCATAACTTGAGTAATGATTTCAGGTATGTTGGAAAGCGTATCAAAATCAATGCATTGCACGATTTTTTTTTTTTTTTTTTTTTTATTGGAGGTTTAACGACCACCGTGAGCAACTCAATGGGCTATAAGCAGTCGCCCGTCCCTAATTTAGGGTCACTAGCTCTAGGGAAGGGAGAGAGCCAGTGCCGTAAGACAAACACAACATCCATGCTTGACCGGGATTCGAACCCGGACCCTTTCGGACGAATGATCAGAGGCCAGCGCCTTAGACCACTGCGCCATCGGGGCGGCTTGCATGATTTTACTAACTTGTTTGCTTCAAACCACAGTTTTGCTTCATTTTTTCCTAAATGTGTCGCTTGGTTCCTTTTTTTTTTTTCAAAATTGTAATGTTACTTTTTTTTGTTTTTAATTTATTTTTGTATTTTATTTTATTTTTTCTGGTGTTTCCTGTTTATCTTTTTGTCTGGCAGGATTAAGGTTTCACTATTTCTGTGACAAGCTTAAAGATATCCTTTCAGTACCTTTCATTGTTTGGATTTTTCTTCATTTTTTAATTTTAATTTCTTACCTGGTTTTGTGTATTTTGGGGAGCTCGGCTCCCTTTTCATTTTCTGTGATTATCTTGGCTGTTGTGTGGTCAGGCAACGTGTTTTAGCTTGCTGGGTTTGGGTTTTTTTAGAAATCCCTTTTATTTTGACAATTTTACCCCTAAATTTAATTGGTCCTTATAGCAAACTAAAATAACAGAACCCCACAATTCTCTGGTCTCAGTAGATTAATGAGTGATTTTCTTAATGCTTGCCCTTGACGAAGCCAACAGAGAGTCAGTCATTCATATGCTTCCCTGCATTCTTCTGTTCGTTAAATTTCCATCATTTGAAGCTCGCCTGCTTGGAAAGTGGTGATTGTTGTTGTTCTTCTCGTTCCCCGATTTTTTTTTCTTTGTTCAAAATTTGCTCTTTAGTTTCACATTTTTACACACACACACACACACACTCACTCACTCACTCTCTCTCTCTCTCTCTCTCTCTCTCTCTCTCTCTCTCTCTCTCTCTCTCTCTCTCTCTCTCTCTCTCCAAAGCCAGGTACAAAACACTTCCTTCTTTGTCATTGTTCTGGAGGTCAGATGTTCTCATCTGTATCAAGCCAGTACGGAGAGCTTTCTTCTGCGTTTGTGGTTGGTAAAAAAATATAAAATTTTCCAAGTGGGCTACATACACTGTGTTGAAAAAAGTGTGGTGTATTTTTTCTTTCAAAAACCATAGTTGTGGTCATTCAGTGTTATGATCAATTGTTATGTTCTGTACACATAATTGTAGTTATGTGATATGTGAGGTATATCAAGAATCTCATTCAAATAGATGAACATTTGGAAATATTTCAAACTTGTCTTTTTTGTACAGCTATGACAATAAATATCAAACACTGTGAATGTGTTTAGTATGGAACAAAAACACAAAGCCTAGAACTAAAAAAATTAAAACTTGCAGTTTATTACCATCAGGAATGGAATAGGTATAGTGTAATCTTCCTCTTCAATAATTGAAACTCTTTAACTCATAAGTAATAATAATGGTGCTTAACATGATTTTAAATTGTTGTAAAAGAGTACACTTTATTTTGATTCCCATATTTGAAAAGTAAACGTGAAAACCTGTCTGAAATATCTTCATTTCATTAGGGCATGGACAACTGTCTTACAATCCAAGCTCAAGTCTGTGTAGGTCAGGCAGTGTTAGAATTAGAAATAAATCTTCTACTGGCCCAATGGACCACTAGAATTTGCAAAACACTGGTCCACCAAAATGCCCACTGGTCTGTAAATAATAAAAAAAGGTTTATAATATATGTAAAAAATAACGTATAATTTTAATGGCATTATCTCCAGTATTTGTTTTTAAAACATCTAATTTGAAAGTGCAACTGAAAGGACAAAGAATGTTTCCAGAATAAGATTCCGATGGATTGGCAATATAACAGAGTATGAGTGCATTCCCGATCTGTTTTTAAGTGAGAAGAAACAAGGAGACTCCAAAGGTACAAAAAAAAAAAACTTCTAATACATTAGCAGCCTTTTATATATGTTTTATTGTTTAGGGTTTAGCTTCAGTTGTACATTAGTTGAAGAGGACCTTCTTATTGTAGCAAAAACTTTATTCACTCTCCATCTTTATTATAGCGAATGGCATACAGTAAAAAGAGAAATTTCTCAAAAGGGTTTTTACGGGCAGAGATACCCTACAAACAGAAGTACACAAACGCGACCTAGCGGAAGAATAGAGAACCACAAACGTCCTCAAACACAAACCTGAAGTCTTCCATAAGGTAAATGGTATTAAAAGATTTTTTTAAATTGGACATTTAGAAGTACAGATATTCAGAAAAATAGATTAAATATTTGCGCCCCCTAGCAGCGAAATTGTGCATTGTTTCGTGAAGAAAATACATAAAGGAGTTTTCATAGTTAGGTACCTGATCGAAAGAGAATATTTTTCAGTCGGGTTTTTAGCTCGCAGATATTGCTGTAAGCGGAAATGTGAGCTTACGCCCTCTAGTGGCACACTTGTGCTTTAAGAAATATTTGCAATTTTGTAAGAAACATTTCACACCGAAAATGTTCCCCAACAAAGAAATAATTTTTCAAATGGGACTCAAAGAAACAGAGATATGGACAAAAACAAGATATACGTGTACACCCCCTGATGGAAAAATTGTGAACTATTTTAAAGCAGGAAGTATTCTCAAAAAGTTTTCCGAGTAGAGCGGTATCGGTTCACGGAAGAATTTTTTCAATAGAGTTTCTTGCTCAGATTTTGTTGCAAATACATCAGAAGCCACACCATTCTTTACCAGAAATGAGAATTTGTATGCAAAACATTTTACCCTCAAGAGTTGTTTCCGAATCAGGAAGAATTTTTCAAATCGGACTTTTAGAAGCTGAGATATTGGGAAAATCACGATTTATCTTTATGCCCCCTAGCGGAAAATTTATGCATTATTTGAAAAAGGGACTGTAACTAAAATAGCCTTCGCTATTTATAAATGTCATTGAAAGGAAAAGTATTTTTTTCAATTGGATATTTAGAATCAAATATACGCAATGAAATGC
This sequence comes from Macrothele yani, assembly GCA_039090855.1. Classification (NCBI taxonomy): domain Eukaryota; kingdom Metazoa; phylum Arthropoda; class Arachnida; order Araneae; family Macrothelidae; genus Macrothele; species Macrothele yani. The sequence goes on along the minus strand of CM077016.1, from coordinate 92,930,527 downwards.
ATTTTAAATTCGACACGATCTCCATTTACGCCCTTCTAGAGGTTAAATTGTGCATTAAAAAAAAAGCAGAACGAACGGATCAGCATTCTTACATTTTAAGCTTCCCAATACCAAAAGAATTTTACAAATCGAACTAATAATTGCGGAGATATGGTGTTCCCAGCGAGACAGACAAAAGTGATAACATGCAGGACGCAAAAGATACTAATAACACAGCTTCAGTCCTAAATAAGATAACTGATACCCCACCCCAACCCCTACCCACACACAAATTTTGTAGGGGGTGGGGAGGGAAATTTGTCAGACATAAGTTAGAAAAATCCTCAACTACAAAACATCGTGCAGGGACAAAAAGGCAGGAATGGATAAAATTCAAAGACATGTAACAGAATTTTAGGACATTTCCAGGACAAAATGGAATTCCAGGAAGCGCACGAGCCATGGATTCGACAGATACGTATCAATATCCAAGTTGATATTCACATGTATCAATATTAAAACTGATGTTAAACAAGCGCATCGATATACGCAACACAAATTGTGTTTTTTAAATAGTAGCCTTACAATTTAAATAGTTCAAGGTTTTTCTGAACATAGTTGTTTTTGGCTGTTTTTTATAAGAAATAGTAGCCATAGTCGCCTGTCATCAAAAATAGTAAAACTGATGTTAAACAACGATTCTGGCCATGTGTTTTTTAAATAGTAGCCTTACAATTTAAATAGTTCAAGGTTTTTCTGAACATAGTTGTTTTTGGCTGTTTTTTATAAGAAATAGTAGCCATAGTCGCCTGTCATCAAAAATAGTAGCAATAGTCGCCTGTTTAGTCGCCATGGCAGTCCTGCCTGTTTAAGTTGTTTCTAATTCTTAATCTGTTTTGTCCAGTGCAGTTGTGTTTGACTGTAGGTTAGTGGAATTTTTATATATTACAATGTGTGTCAATGTGATCACATGGGGTTCTATTTTGAAAACTGTAACCAAATAACACTAACCAATGAAATAAAGTCACGAAAAAATAGTATTTGCTGACGTGCGTAATTCAAAAGAGATAAAAAAAAAAATTACTGTTTATCACAGAAAGAAAGCAAATAGGTTTAAATCTATCTACCAGGAAGGATATCCTTATTTTCTCTTGTCTGTGAAGAAGTGGCTTGAATAATGCTAACTTAAAGGGAAAAGATAAACTAACATTCTTAGATCTCCCTCAAAGAAATAAAAACGAATTTTTCAAATCTATAGGAAGCCCTCATACACCGATGAGCCAATATATTATGACCACCTACCTAATAAGCTGTAGGACCCCATTTAGCTCGCAAAACAGCGGCCACTCGACGAGGCATCGATTCCATGAGGTGGCGATAGGTATCCTGGGGTATTTGGTACCATAATGTCAACAGCAGGTCCTCCAGTTCCCGTACATTGCGGGGTGATGTTGATTTAGCATGAACCTGCTTTTCCAAGTCGAACGACACATGTAGGTTTGGGTTCATGTAAGGTGAATTTGGAGGCCAGGGCATTAACAGAAAGTCACCAGCATGTTCCTCGAACCAGTCCTAGACGATTCTGGCCATGTGGCATGGCGCATTATCCTGTTGGTAATTGCCATCACCAGCAGGGAACACAGCTGTCATGATTGGGTGCACTTGGTCCGCAATGGTGTTTAGATACCAGACAGCTGTCAGGGATTATGCTATTGGGATAATGGGGCCTAAAGTGTCCCAAGAAAACATTGCCCACAGCATAACGCTGCAGGCTCGTTTCCGCCTAACAATGCATCCAGGTGCCATAGCCTCCGTTGGTAATCGGCGGATCCGCGCTCGGCAGTCTACGTGATGCACCAGGAATCGTGATACGTCAGACCAGGCTACTTTCTTCCAATCATCCATGGTCCATTCTCGATGGTCTTGGTCCCATATCATGGGTTGTTTGGCAATGACGTGCAGTGAGCATGTGGACCTGGCTCTGTCTTCGGCTACACAGGCCCAAAGATGAACTGTGTGCCGAGACACATTGCCCTGATCACCACTGTTGTAGCTGTGGGTGATTTGTTGCACTATGGCCCTGCGGTCGCTGTGAACAATGTGCGACAGTCTCTGCTTCCCTCTGGCATCAATGAGCTGCAGAAGACAGTTTGTCATTTGGTATCAATGAGCTGTGGTTGGTTTGTCATTTGGCTATCTGTGCACCACTTTTGATACGTACCCACTACAGCAGCACGTGAACAAGCCACAAGCCACGCCGTTTCAGAGATCATAGTTCCAAGGCGCCATGCCATCACAATTTGTCCTTTATCAAACTACGATAAAGTGGCAGCTTTTCCCATTCTGACGCCGCACACTCTACTAACCAAAAGCTGGTCCTCGGGTTGTATACATACTGCTCTGTGAACTTCACCTACACCACCGTTCGGTCTCCAGGTGTGCTCATTTCTCTAGGATGGGGGTGGTCATTTTTTTTTATTTTTTTTTTATTGGGGGTTTAACGACCACTGTGAGCAACTTAATGGGCTATAAGCAGTCGCCCGTCCCTAATTTAGGGTCACTGGTTCCAGGGAAGGGAGAGAGCCAGTGCTGTAAGACAAACACAACATCCACGCCTCACCGGGATTCGAACCCGGACCCCTTACGGACGAATGATCAGAGACCAGCTCCTTAGACCACTGCGCCACCGGGGGTGGTCATAATGAAATGGCTCAGTGTATTTAGCTATTATGCCTAAGAATTCAAATAACCCACTCAGTGTCTTCAGTTAATGCACTTTATGAAGCACTTTCTCTTCACTTTAGTAAAAGATAACCATAATGAAAAATATATAAAGCTTTGAGCACAGAAAAGTATGTAACCAGTTAATTTTGTAGATTACGTGATATATCAAGAAAAATAATATAAATTTGTCACGCATAATTTATAACAAACCTATAAAGCTCAGCCCACAAAACAGAAAAATAAAGAAAAGTTAAGCATAGGATTAAACTAAATGTTAACAAAAACCCTACCTGCTTTTTAGATGAATATGTGTCATAATTTTCCCACAATAGAGTGCATCCAGTGTGGGATTGATTCCACTAGACTGCAAAACATGATCTTTTTGTACCAGCTGAACAGAATGACATTTCAGAATTTGGTAACAGAGTTCCCCACCTTAAATCCCACAAATAATCAGCGGGATTTAAGGTGGGGGAATCTGGCATACTTGGGAGCACACAATGCATGGATATGAACCTTAAGCCATTTCCACACAATACAGGCCTTGTGAAAGTTTAAAACCACGTAACATTTTTGTTTCAATTTTAACAGTTATGTCTAAACATATTATATTTGGAAACAGCGGGGGGCTGAGGGAGGGGGTTACGCACAAGAGTTAATGGGAGCAATCCTTGCTTCGTCCGACTTCCTGTTTGAGAAATGCCCCCCTCCCCCTATTTTCAAGCTGATATAAAAATATACAGTAAAATGTTATATAACAATAATACTGGGCAGAGGAAACATCGCGAGATAAAGTATTTACCATTACGGAAAAAATCTGAACTTTGTCAACCTTCCATTGTAGAAAGTTTCATAATGGTGGAATTCTGTCCTCCTCCGACCCCCTCCCCCTTGTGAACGTCAAAAATAGTAACTAAAATGGCGGAATTCCTCAAATTTGTGGAAGAATCTCGTGCCTGAAGATTATGGGGAATTTTTTGCGTCGTCATAACTTGTGTTTTTGCATACAGTAATTGTTCCCTACAGTTTCAAGCTAAAATACCAACATTTATGCAATAAAATGATATTTAACAAGAATACTGGACACAAAGGCAATATTGGGAGAGAGAAATTACGATAATGGCAAATATCTTTTTAAGTTTTGAAACGCGAAATACTGCCCCCAGAACAAAAATGACACTCCTCCCCCCAAAATTCTCCTCATTCTCTTTAGTTTTGCGTTGATCTTGAGAATGATACAAATGATTGTTTAAAAAAAAGCGGATTTCTGTGAATCCACTTAAGAATATCATGTATATCATATAACAGCAAAATTTAAAAAAATATAATACACAAAATGAAAATTTGTAGAATCCATAGTTTCGACAGTGAGTTCTGTAGTCAGACAAAATCTGTAGAAACAACGGATATTCTGTAGTGATTGGCAGGTATGTTTGTATATCCAAGAAATTAATAGTTCTTCTTTTCATGCTCGGAAGTGAAATTTAATAGTGGACAATTTTCTGCAGATAGAAGGTGATGGTGCAATTCTTTTAAGCCATGAGGTCAAATCATGAAGATATCCACATAATGAATTCCAAGTTTGGGTTGAAAGGGGGAGTTTTACAATGCTGTTTTTCAATGTTTTGCATGAAAATCTCTGCAAGAAATGGGGAAAGAGGTGATCCCATGGGTAAACCTTTAATTTGGCAGTAAAATTGTTTATTGCATGTGAAACAATTATTCTCTTCCAAGGTTTGTGAAGGCAATCATAGAGGTCCCTAGTGAGTTTTCTGGGTAAGTCCAGATTTCCCATTAAGTTTTTTTTTTTTTTTTTATGAGTAGCATAAATTCTTTAAATTTGGTATAATATAAGAGGGGGGGGGGGGGTGTTGTTTACAGAGGAATTAAACGGCAAAATTAGAACTTTTAACAGCCTGCTGTCATATCTTTCATGGCACATTAAGTTGTTTCCTTTGCACAACGAGGAAACGGTAGTTTTGAAATTCAGTTTTGTTAAGCAAATGGAAAAATACCTGCTTTTATCCCTTGATACAGCAAGAGGTGACACCAAGAAACAGTAAAAATTGCATTTTAAATAAATTTATTTTTGAAAACTGGTACTGGCACATTTCATTTTAGGTAATTTTGCAGAAAATCTGGCTGGTGACTCTCTGGAATTTTTCCTGGAAAAAATATATTTGAAAGCCCTAATCATGTGCTGACAAAAAAGACATTTGCTTACAATTTTTTTTATTCATCTGATAAAAAAATCATAAGCAAGTTGTTTCTAAAATGGAGCATAGCAGTAAAAGCTTTCTAGATAGAAAAGAACTGATTTTTAGAATTCAAAAAATGCTTGAAATTTTAAAGCCACAGATATTTTCCCCTTGGTCTTTTTTGTTTTTTTTAATGTGTGGGTGGGAGGGGCTTTAACATTCAACAATACTTTTTCAACCAACACATTACAAAATGCAATTTAATTTTTATAACTGTTTTACCTTGATTGCATATATTTAAAAAATGTTTTGCCAGTATTTCAATTTTACTTTTTGCAGTAATGTGCATCCAAATATTGAAAAGCAAGATTTTTAAGTGTCAAATTTCAAAAATATAAAACCATTTTTTAAAACTGAAAATTTAGATTGTCATTATGCTAAGATACTGATATAAGTTGATTTCTTTTATTTTTTTACATTTTTTACGCCCAGCTTAACAATGGTACATTTCATATGAAACATTTTCTAGTTAGAAGTTAAGAGCTGGAAAACTGTAAAAGGCCTTTCCGTGCCAAATCCATTTATTTATTTTTTTATTTTTTTTTTGTAACCCTATAGTCATGGATTTTGCTGAAACTTCAACCACTGATAGTATATATAGCAGGAAGACAGAATTTAAATTTTCTTCAATGAGTGGGGGTAGCCCTTTGAATTTGCATCAAAGGTCATATTTTTGAAAACTTGTTTTCATTGTTTTATTAACAAAATTTCTTGTACTTGCATATGTAACTTCTGCAGGGAGGATTGGAGGGATTTTGGCACTGGTACCTGTCGTAATGTCTGGAATAGATGTATCATCACTTTCATATAGTTTTGAAAAGAAATCTTCACCCTTGTCAAAATTTTGCTTCCATTTCTTGTTACAGTACCATCTTCTTTTCTCAGTGCCATAATCTGTTTTCTTCCCTTACTGAGATGTCATTTTGCTCTCTTCAGGCTCTGGTTGTTTTCAATTGCTTTCCTCACTAGTTCACAATTGAATTTCCTTATGTCTTCAGCGATACTTTTTCACACTATCTTGCATATCTCTATATATTTAACATTGGAAGTTATGTCTTTATTTGTTCTCATCTCCCTTCTCTTTTGCATCAACATTTTTGTTTCTCCTGAAATTTTCTTCGTGTGCAACTTTTTCTTAGTACCACCTATTTTTGTTGCTGTTTCCATAAGAGCCTTGGTGAGTTCTCTGTTAACTTCAGAAATATCCACTTCTTCCGATGTTAGGCCTTTTAAAGCAGAGAATCTGTTCCTCAGTTCCAACTTGAAGGTATTATGGTGCTTTTTAAGGTTGGTTATGTCAATACATTTTGTTTGTCTTATGAGCTTGCCACGTTCGAGTTTAGAGTTGAGGTGCATCTAACATCTCACCAATCTATGGTCACTACCTGTGTTGAACTTGTTTAGCACACTGCAGTCTTCGATGACGAATTTTTTGTTACACATAATAAAATCACTTTCACTTGTCATCCCATTTGGATGTCTCCATGTCCATTTCCTGGGTGGCTTTTTCTTGAAAAAGAAGTTCAAGATGAAAAATTCTTCTGCCCCTGCAAACTCTACGAGAGCATTTTCACGCTGGTTTCTGTTCCTGTTACCGAATTTACCAACCAAAGTTTCATTCTGTTGCTGTTGCCCTACCTTTGCATTGAAATCACCCATAATGATCTTCAAGTGCTGTTTGCCTTTGTTATTTAGATGACAAATTTCCTTGTAAAATTCTTTAAATTCTTCTTCAGGGTGACTTGTGGTGGGTGCATAAGCTTGAATAATCTGGGCCTGGTTCTTCGAGAGTTGGATAACGAGTCGTGCAGCTCTGTCAGAGAAACTTTCAACTTCTACAACTTTATCCTTCAGTTACTGCCAGTATCTGTCCCACAATAGTAGAAGAGATGTCCACTTTTCAGTTCAATGAGATCTTTTCTCCTTACCTCACTTAGCCCGACGATGTCCCACTTGATCCTTTGTAGTTCCTCTTCCAATTCAAGAAGCCTTGAATCAGAAGATAGGGAGCGTCTGTTGTAAGTAGCTAAGGTCAGCATCAAATGGCAGCCTAGTCCGTTCCACTGGTGATTCTTAGCACCCTCTGCTTTCATGTCGCACTGGCCGCTACCTTGGCCAGGTACATTCCAGCTGCCGGAGATTGACGGCCAATTTTGCAATTCTGTAAGCATCTTTGAGGGGGTTTTGGCCATAACTCAGCATGCTGGCCAAGCAGGTTGGCGAGTGTGGGATAATATTTCCTCCGATCCTGATGGCATAGTTATACCGCTACTGGCGGTCGTCAAAGCCACTTTAAGTGGGAGCAGGATGCACCACGAGAAGGCGATGTCGACATTTGTCAAGGAGAGGCGATATGTTGCGCATCACCTGACTTTGCATCCCTTTAAATATATATATATATATAAAGTATTGCAAATCATTGAAAATCACACAGAACAGAACAAGAAGCCTAGAAAGGCATGTACATTCTATAGCTGTAGAATGCTTAATCCAAGATGAAATAAAAAAGTAAATAGAGGTGTGTATGTGTGTGTGTGTCAAAAATAAGTGGAAATGCACTATAACACAACAGATATTTTCTCTGGGTATTTTTAATTGCAAATAAAGGGAATATATTTAATGGGCCACCCCCATAAAGAAATCCTTGGTGTGTTAAAATTTCAATTTTACTTATTGTGTGTGCTTTATGAATTGGTGACACATCTTGTACTTCACATTGCTGCACTTAATTGTTTCAGTAATACTTTCAGTTAGCAGGAATTAGAAACAGACTTTACTTAGTTAAAATCATTAAATTATAGCATTGTTGCAGTGGTGGCATGTCCGGCGAGTGACTCTGGGTTTGTTTCCCGGTGGCGGCTGATGAGAATTTTTTAGTGACTTATACTTTAATTTGAAGATTTTTCACATATTTTTCATATCTTCAGTTTTTTTTATTTTCAGATATTTTTGGTCTCTAGATCATCAAGGCCTGTTATGAATGATCTGAAATGTGTGATCTTACTTTTTACAGCTCCAGTAGGTCGCACGGTATATCCCAAGAAAATGAAAAACTTAGCATGGACGGGTATGTTTGGTCTTTGGTAACAGACTGGCAACTTTTGAAAACCCAGATCCTGGAGTAATCAGAAACTAACCTAAAAAGTAAACTAATACATTTCCCCTGCATTTTTTTTTTTTATTTCAAATACAGAAATGTGACAAAACCCAAAAACTTTTCCAGACAGAAACTGGATGACAGCAGCAAGATCCAGGAAATTTAGTACATATCAGGGGTTAAAATTCAGGGCGGGATTCCCACCAAAATAAAGTTGTTTTTAAGAATATATATAAATATAAAATCTTGGGTCCAATTTTGAACCACTCGCAAAATTAGGGCGTTAAAAACGTATCCTTTGTATTTATTTAAAAAAATAAAAAAACGTGTTAAAAACGGACCATTCAGAGTTCTGTAAATTGCAATCGAATACATCGTTCGTATCAGGAACATAATCAGTTTATGAGCACATGAACTGGCTTTCATTTGTAGCCACATGAGCAGCTCATTTTGCATATTGTGGACTGTTACGAATCAGGCATGAAATTCTTCCTCGCACTTGCGGAATATCGCTTTTTCCGCTACATTTCACTTATACACTGCCGGACAATTGCTAAGGACGGATGACAATAGCAACGATAGCAACCATAAAATGGAAGGTAGGAAAATGTGGAAATTAGCATAAGTGCGGGATACAATAAGACGTGTTGTGCGTATGAAAATTTTGGATTGCCGAACTTGTTCGTGACATCATAGCGCTGATAAGAGATAAAGGATTTGACACGTATTGATCGTTGTTGTTCAAACGCAAAGTTGAAAGGGAAAGAATCAATTGACGAACTTGCAATTTTCAGTATGTCTTCCCGACATCACCTAGATGATTTTACGCGTGGCCGTATTTTTGGCAAGATTGAAGAAGGGCGAAAAATAACAGATGTTGCCAGGGAGCTTGACGTCAGCCACAGTGTTGTTTCAAGGCTTTGGAAATCATTCCAAACAAACGGAGAGTGTAGCAAACGTCACGGGGAGGTCGTGTTCGCAGTACGACACCTGCAGAAGATCGGTACATAGTGCTATCAACAAAAAGACACCGGTGCAGCACAGCTAGTGAGGTAGCAAATCAGTTTATAGCTGCTACTGGCAAGCGGATCTCCCAAAAAACTGTCGCCAGACATTTGCATGAAGGAGGACTATACGCCCGCCGTCCTGTTGTGTGCATCCCATTTTCTAGATGTCACCGTACCACCCGTTTGCAACTGTAACGACTGGACTGATAACGACTGGTCTGCTGTCCTCTTCTCAGATGAGAGTAGATACAGTCTATTGTCTGATTGTCGACGACAACTGATCTGGCGTGATAGTGGTACTGCATATTGTCCAGCAAACATACATGAAAGGAACCGATATCCGACATGTAGTGTCATGGTATGGGCTGGCATCATGATCAATGGCCGTACGTCCCTCTATGTGCTTCCAACTGGGACTATGACTGGCCAACGATACATTAATGATGTTCTGCTACCTCATGTTCCTGTCGGTGAGATTCATTTTCATGGACGACAACGCAACATGTCATAGAACAGTCGCTGTCCACGAGTGTCTTGAGAGCGAGGATATTCAACGCCTCGTATGGCCAGCATGTTCTCCAGATCTGAATCCCATTGAAAATGTGTGGGATGCTTTGGGGAGGAGTCTTGCTGGTCGCCAATGCCCTCCAATAAACAAGGACACCCTCATCCGTGCACTAAAGAGGAATGGGATAAATTACCCCAACAGCTGCTTGATAATGTTGTGCGAAGCATGACACGACGTGTGGAATCTTACATCACCCTCCATGGTAGCCATATCCCGTATTGACATCTTACGCCGGAACGCCTGCTGACGGTAATTGCATTTTTTTCACGTTTACGTATTCTGCACAAAATGGCCTGTTTGTCCCTTGAACACGTTCCAAAGCCTTCTGGATTTCAGAGCACAATAAATTGTCTTTCTTGTAATGTCCTGGCATTCTGACATTTTATTTCACTTGGTATCCAACCACACTTACTTTTTTATGCGCTATATAGCCGTTTATGATCCGTCCTTAGCAATTGTCCAGCAGTGTACTTGAGATCGATGAAAAATATAAAACCCTGAAAATGTTTTACTTTCGGAGGATTAGTGTGTGTGTATGTGGAGAGGGGGTCGTTTTTCGTCTGGGGAACGGTATTCCATTTTTCAGAACTTTCAAAAAAAAAATTATAAATGAAGTGAAATTTTTTCCCACGATCAAAATATCTTTTTCTCGCAAAGTTTCCTCTGCCTAGTATTGTTACTGAATATCAATTAATTGCATAAATGTTTGTATTTCAGCTTGAAAGTGTAGACAACAATTTCTGATAACAGAAGTTTGATAGAGCAAAATATTCCTTGTTAACTTTAGGCAAGAGTCTCTTCCACGAATTTGAGGAACATGACTTGGTGTTCATGATTTGCATCCTTCTAGAGAACAATGAAAAACTGAAAATTATTGGGGGGGGGGTAAAATGGGAAGGGGGCGCATCAGGGTTCCCACTCAAAAGTACTAAAAAAATTCCCTGATTTTTCCATGTTCTCCAGGTGATTTTTAAAGTTTTCCAGACTGGCATGTTGCAAAGAATTGTTACATTTCATCCCATTCCATTCATTTTTCTCACCAAAGTACACACTTGTAAATTCCTTAAGTAATTTGTCTTTATAAAATTACCTGCATTTCATTAATAACAACTAACTGTGCGCATTATTTTCTGTACCAAAGTTCTGTGAACTTTTGTGAATACTACCCACACAAAATTTATAAATACATTCCCATAGAAACACGTCATATGTAAGAAAAAATCTGTCAGTTGAATAGTTTCAGTATTTTTATAACACAAAATGCTGCTAAGCTTAATGGTGGAATGGCTCTGTTCAAAGAAACGTGTTTCAAAAGAACCAACAGACAAAGGACTTTGATCCATCATTTGGTTGGTTCTCTTGAAGTGTTTCTTCAAGCAGGAGCCATTGTGCCTAATTGTTCCATGTTATAACAACTGCCTGCAGGAACTGAACAAAAGCTTAATAACTGGCAATTTTAAAACTTCAATTTTGCATCTTTTTTTAGAGAATAAAGGAAATACTTAATATAACTGAAAGTAAGATCTACCAAATTCTAGGCAGGCAAAATTTCTGAAAACTGAATTCAGGTGGGAAGATTTTTTCGTAACTATTTTTTTTTCTTTTTTGCGATGTTTCCTGGATTATTGTTACATGTTATTTCCCTCCATAAATAGCTGCAAAGTAAAAAACAGGACATTCCTCATATCAGAATGAATGGCAGAATCAACTAAGTCTCAGTTATGTGAACTGTAAACATTTCATATATAGTATTCAAGAAGATACTTTTTATTTCAGAGCTGAAGTGAAACATGTTCAAAAATAATAAATTAGTTTACCCCTGTGATACTAAACCTGCACATCACAATGTCAAGTGAGGGATTCCGTGTCAAGTGATCCAAGAAATTTTAACACTTTTTTACTTTACTATCTTGGATTTTTTTTTTTTTTTTCAAATTTGGCTCATCTAATGTACCCCTAGAGATAGTAAATAATCCAAATTTTTAGATTTTTGTCTGCAGTAGTTTTAAAGCTATGGCCCTCTGAAATCTTTAAAAAAACACACACAATTTCCTGCTGACATGTAATTCAAAATAAATTACTCAAGCTAGAAATGAGATAGAAGGCTGGGGTAAAACCCATTTTGTAGCTTATTTTATAAGCTTTCATATGATATGTAACAATGCTAGTTTTAGACACTTTTTAATTTCAAGGTCATACATACCTGACAACATTGGGTAGAAATAGACGCTTTTTTATGAAACGATTAGTCTCTTTGTGAAAAATAAATACACACCACAACAAAACATTACAACATACAAGGACAGCAATGAAACAAACTTAACATGAGGGAAGCACAAAGTTGATTCCCCTTGGTGAGGGCATGATAGATAACATTGTGAAATTCAATTTCAAAACTACCACCAGTAAAAATCAGTCAGATGCATTCAGAATTCCACACTTGACAGATGGGAAATCCAAGCATGTGAACACTCAGTGCGTAAACCTCCACTTACCATATAATCATACTGTCTCCGACATTGCAGTTTATGAAAACATGAGGCCAAAGAAGGGAAAAAAAAAGCTGAACATTTTAACTGGTAAATCAAAGTCAACAAAAGACAAACTGACAGTAGTAGAATGCAGACTACTGTCCATTGCACCGAAACGATGATAGTTTTCCGTCTTTAACACGATTTTGTTGACTGTCCATTGCTTAATTTTTCTTTCTATTTTTCTCTCCTTATTTCTCCATTGTGGCTTTTCTCCCCCCCCCCCCTTTATGCCCTCTGATAATAATTTCACCCAACATGCTGAAAGAACTTTCAGCCTGAGGACTATGAATGAGTGCATGATATCAAAGCTTTAATTTAACTATTTTAGATAAATGGTGTAACTTTGAAAATATTAATACTTTTTGAACACCATGAATCAATTTTTACAAATATTTCAACTTAGTCACTTCCGTTTGGGGGAATTTCCACATCCCTTATCAAGCTTGAATGCAAAAACTTATGGGACGGGGGATATTTAACAACGCAGGAGAGCGGGACCATCGCACTGGGGGCGGGGTGCTATGAAAGAACTCTTTGCTCTGTCCGACTTCCGGTTTTGAAAATTTCCCCTCTATTTACAAGCTGAAATATAAATATTTATGAAATAAAATGTTATTTAACAATAATATTGGACAGAGGCAACATCGCGAGAAAAAAGAAATTACGATTACAAAAAAAATCTGAACTCAGTCGACCTTCCGTTTCTGAAAGAAGTTTTGTAAATGAATTCCATCCCCCTAACGAACACCCCCTCCCCCGTAGCCACCAACTCCCTAAAAATTTCTGTTCACTTGTACATCGATCTTGCAAATGACCAAAATAATAACGAAAAAGGCGGAATTCCTCAAATTCGTGAAAGAAGATAACGAGGAAATTTTTGCGCCGTCTAACTTTCGTCTTTGAAAATTGTTGCCTAGAGTTTCAAGATGAAATACAAACATTTATGCAATAAAATGATATTTAACAAGACTACTGGACACAAAGACAACATCGGGAGAAGAAAAATTACGATTACGGCAAAAAAATTTACTCTGTTTAACTACCGATTTCGGAAGTTTTGAAACACGAAATACTTTCAGCTGATGGAAAACGATCCCTATCACCAAATTCTCTTCTGCTTTACACCGATTTAAAATGACATTTAGCAAGAATATTGGACACAAACGCAACATCGGGTGAAAAAATTACGGTTACGACAAAATATTTTACTCCGTTTAACTACGATTTTAGAAAGTTTTGAAACACGAAATACTGTCAAGAGACAAAATTTCGTGTTATTTCATAACAGCAAAATTTTAAAAAAATAAAACGAAACAGAGGCAACATCGCGAGAAAAAAAAATTGAAAATTCGTAGAATCCGTAGTTTTGACAGTGAGTTTCGTAGTTCCGTAGTGAAACAACTGAAACCGTAGAAACTACGGACATTCCGTAGTAGTTGGCAGGTATGGGTCATGCGATACAATTTATTACCTTGAATTTCTCAAAAACCTAACTTTTTAAAATTTTGAAAAAATTCACACACAAACTTCTATATTTTAGCATCATTTGTGAAAAGTTTCATAATGGGTTCGCAGCGGGATCATGGTTTTATAAATTTTTTTAAAATATTATGCAAAGGAAAACCCCATCGGGATGTGAAAGAAAAATTGTTCAATTTTAATTCACAATTTTTAATTTCTTTGGACAAGCTAATTTATTGAAAATTATAACTAATTACATACCTTTTAGTACTGTTACCATCCCTTCCAGGTGAACAATCCCTTGCAAGGTAGTTTTGAAGTGCTATGGCTGCTGTGTCCATCTCTTCCTTGCAAAGTTCTGCTCCATCCCTTACATGCTCACAGGATCTTCAAGGTCCTGTGGGCATGTAAAGGATGGAGCAGGACCTTCAGGTTGTAGAAACTTCACTTCCACCATCTCAGTTGTCTCATTTTTGTTTAAAACTACAGCAAGCCACCATTTCTGGTCATACTAATGCTACGTATCCATTAACTTCTGATAGTGAGACCTTATGATTCAAATCTCCTGACAAAGAAAACTTGTGTGATTGCTCACTCTTTGAAAAATACCTTTGTCAGTATTACTTTATCTGACACAGGGAGGAAACAGTGGAACTTTTGGGTGCTTAGTAATGGTTTTGCAACCAGAAATTGCTCTTCAGGCACTTTCTCTTCTTCTAAGTGTTGTTCGTTATTAAAAAAAAAGAACTCAATGGAGTCCATGTTGGCCTGACTCCATGCAAACAGCTGTGATGGTGTCATAATTTGTTCTTCATAGGGTCAGTGGAGGCTTGCTCTAGCTGCAAGTCGTTTCACTGTTGCTCCCAGACCAATCACATGCTCCTTTACCGTGGGCTGTTGCATAGAAATGCCATTCAGCTTTGATCCCAAATTCATTTCTATGGTGGCACATGTTTGAGAATGTTTTTCAGTTTTTTAACTGTGCATCTGAACCATCAGAGAAGTCGTAGATACTTTTTTCAAATTTGTTATCAGTCCAGATCTTATATATGAGGATAAGTGTTTTCTGAAACAAGTGTACAGCAACTGTAACACGCTTAAGAGATTCAGAGATACAAACAATACTTTTTAATCATCAGAATCCTTGTAATACACTGCTATTGGAAAAACTGTTGCCTGGTCATTGTTCCAATGGAAAGACTGGGCCTCATCTTGCAATACAAAGGCATAACTTTCTGCAAAATAAAAAGATACCACAGCCTCATTTTCTTTGGCGTTCTCCTTCAAATGGATGTAGTGCTCAGACTTTTTTTTTTTTTTTGCTATAAAAGAACGTCTTTTTAGGACCAATAACTGTTCACACAAAGATTCCAAAAACTCTTCTGTGGTTTTGCTGAATGTTTCAAATGTACATCTGTTAACAGATACCCATTGCTTGTAGGTGATATGGTCTAAATTTCTCTTCTTCCAGCTTTATACTTGACTTCCGTTTCAGAAATTCTAAAATTTACATACTAAAATAATTAATGATGTTGCCAGTGACAAAATACAAAGTTTTAAAATGATTAATTAATGATGTTGCCAGTATCCAACAATGCTCTCCATGACTCAGTGTGAAGAACAAAGAACTACATACATACAAACCATTCCCGTTTATGCCTCCTCTAAGTGATGTACTAGGAAGAGAATGCAAAAACAACAACTCACATCTTGCAGAAACAGTCTTGGATATAGGGAAGATGTTAACATACAACAGCAATGCTTCCATATTAGACAGATGTGGTGTATATTTAATACCAACGACGAATAATGACAACATATAAGATATACATAGGAAGTACTAGGAGGCGCTTCCATACTAGATTAAAAGAACATTTATACAACTGGAAAATGAAGGTTAATAAAATATCTTTAATAGAGTGTTGCATCGATAACAATTTGCAACCGTACTGGGAAAATGCTAAAGTTATCTCATCTTATAAAATAAAGCAAATTTTAAACGCAGAAGCATTAACCATCGAAAAATTTAAAGACAAATGCTGTAATATCAATCCACCCGTAGATATGCCTTTTGCTTGGAGATACTTGATAGATCTTGAAAATAAGATAAAACCAAAAGAAATAAACATAATTACAATAGGACTGATAACATAGCAATGGATGGCGGCACAGATCAACACAAAACGAACCAAAACAAGCACAACAGCGACGATGACATATACAGTATACAGGGTTCGCACACCTTTGGGGGGGGGGGGGTCAAGGACTTTCCAGGCCTTTTCCAGGACATATACAAAAAATTCCAGGATGATTATTACGCTTTACAGTATCATGTTCAAATTACTTTTTAAAAGTAATTTCAGTTTCAAGTAATAAAAATAATGAAAGATGCAAATGGATGAGTATGCTTTATGCAAATGGATCAAGTTTATCAAGCACAAGATCATAAAGAACGGATTCTGTTCTTATGTACTGACCTTTGAATTCAATTTGGACCATGACGATGATGGGCAAAACACGTAGCAATATTAACAAATAAAGGTAACTTGATCACGCTAGTTACTTTAAATGAAAACTTTTACAAAAAGTTCGTAAGTTGGAAGCTTTCGACCTTATCTTAGGTCTTCATCACGCCAATGGAGGACTAAGATTGTTGCCAGATTCTACATTTGAATTTTTCTATTTTTGTTGCCAAAACTTAGAATTGATCTCCAGATCATCAGAATGTAGAGAGGAGATTCGGAATTGCAAGTCATTGAGTTGAAAATAATTTCCAGGCTTTCACGCTAACGCAGGGCAAAACGATTGTCATAAAGAAGCAATTCGTTTTATTTCATTCCAGTGGGGAACTGCAATGTGTCTTCCATTGTCAAAATAGACAAGGCAGTATTAGGATTGGCTTTCGAAACATCTTTTTTATGTTCTAAAATTCTATGGTTAATGCTCCTGTATGTGCTTCCAATGTATAAGTTATCCCAAGTAGAAGAAGAGATAGGAATGCAGTAAACTCCTGGGAGGTTCAGGCTTTCAACTTTGTCCCTATCCCTTTGTAGAAGTTTCAAGATGTTTGGGGTAGATTTAATGGCAAGATGGTAACCAAAACTTCTAAAAAGAATCTGTAACTTATAAGCATAGGAAGGATGGTAAGGAACAGAACCACAGAATTTCAGGTCTTCTTTCTTTTGAGGAAGGAGGCATTTGATTTTCGAATGGTTTTCATATTTCTTTATGAGGGAGTTGACTGTAAGAGCAGGGAAACCATGAGAGAGGGCTATTGTAGAAATTTTGGAGAGTTCTTCTTGAAGAGAGAGTTGGTTGTTGCAAATGATATGAGCCCTGTGGATATAGGACTTCAATGCTGCAAGCTTGTAGAGATGCAGGGTGAAAGATTTGTAGGGAATGATGTTAGTGGCCGCAGAAGGTTTACGATAGACGGAACGAGTAATCAGAGATCCGTATGTCCGATTGTCTTGTTTGAGTTCACACGTTAGCTACTGGGTAAAGTAGATCTATTTTTTCAGATCAAAAATATGTAGTTTTGTATATATTCACAGTATAAGTCATTCCTTATTCCCACAGAACTGAATTCAGCAGATGCAAAATGAAGAACATAAAGACCTGCCCAACACCATGTTTCTGATTGTCTGCTGTTTATATTCAAGAAATGTAAATATGGATCAATGGTGAATGCAGCAAAACTATGATTTTTATTTATTACCAAGAAAAAAAGCTGCAAAGCTGAAACTGATATTTCTACCCCTTCATGCACAAAAACATTCCGCTTAAGATCAAACAGCAGGAGCACGCCTCCACGCAGAGGCACAACCTTTGGAATGTCCTGATGGAACGGCTTCTTTTCATTTGGCACATTGCCATAAATCACCACCCGCAGCTCACTGAACTGTCAAGTTGCACCCTTCCTCCTTTACCCTAACTACAGGAGAAAATGTAAAAAAAAAAAAAAAAAAAAAAAAACAGCTTCCCGATTTTCGCCCAAAATGACCAAATTTACGTCATGATGTTGCAATTTACTAAAATGTGTTTATTTATAGATGATTTTTTTATTAAAACAGTAACTCAGACGTCTGAACAAAAATGTATGTTTGTAATTCAAATAATAGAGAGATCACAGAAAAAAATTTAAGGATCACTCTGTTTAAATAAACCATGGCATCTAAAAAAAATAATTCACTTGCTTTTCCCTTAATTTAGAATTACTGGTTTTTTTTTCAATCCGATTATGCAACGGAATTTTTTTTTTTTTTTTTTTTTTTTTTTGCATCTGCTAAAGTTTCTAACGGAATTTGGCAAAATTTGCACTAGAACTTTGTGATGTATCTTAACCACTATAAAAATTTTACTGTTATTTTCAAAATTCAGGAAAATGGATTTCTGAAAATTTTCTCTTAGTCCCATTGAGCAGTGGAAGTGATAAACAGGTGTTTGCTTTCTTCCCAACCAAGGGCTTTGGATCAGCGCTTCCAGCTGTCAATCAACCACTGCTATGATAACACCCTTTCTGCGGGAGGCTAACTCTGTCCAAAGAGGCATTCATACTTGTGCATAATAAAAATTTCCAATGCTAACTTTTTAAGTTTTAAACCGATTCAATTGGAATTTTGGTAGTAAGCTTCTGTAATCTAATTATATTGAATGTAAAAATTAGTCACTTTCATGAAAAATTCGCAAAGATTGTTTTCTTATTTTTTATCATAAGTAGTGGAAGTCTCTGGAGGGAGGGCTGGCAATGCACATAAACAAGGACCAGATGAATGTGTTGTTCAGGCATACTCCTCACTGGTGGATGCCAGCTGACTTGGTACATATGCGACCCCCTGCAAATGCCTCTTCTTTCCCCTTCAGTTCTCAGAGTTGTTGGACGGACATCAAGCTCCCCTTCCTAACAGAGCTACTAGAAATCATCCAATTTTATTGCACTGGAAGTAGTGCTTCCCCCAACTCCCAGCCAAATTAGGATTTGGTACATGTCTGAAACGTTCTTTGAGAACAGAGGAGAGGAACTTTAAAAAATGAAGGGGTAATAGTAACACGATTTCCTAAAAGGGCATTTTTTAAGCACTAATTTCATTTTTCCAGGATATTCCAGGCCTTGAAAACGTAATCATGATTTTCCAGGACTTTCCAGGTTTTCAAGCACGCGTGCGCACCCTGCATATATGATGCTGGCCATGACGGGCAGCGTGCAAGTACAAGCAGAGTCTCATTAGAGCTGCAGAGACCAAGTGGTTAAAAAGCCTTAACACTACATTGATAATGACACAAACGAGTATCGAAACATGTATGGATAGTGGTGGTCACAATGTCGAGGATTCTCCAATTGTGTTCAAATACTACAGACTCCCATTTTAATATCACAGGTTTTTAGATGGCCAAGTTTGTGTATTTTTTCTTATTTCGGTTTCTTTTCTTCCATTTGTATGTAATTTTTAAATATTCATTTTTAACTACACACATCGTTTGACTTCGTCAAATACTACGGACTCCAATTTTAATGATATCACAGGTTTTTAGTTGGCCAAGTTTGTGTATTTTTTTTATTTCGGTTTCTTTTCTTCCATTTGTATGTAATTTCTAAATATTCATTTTTAACTACGCACTTCGTTTGACTTCGTGCATATTATATCGAGATGAAACTCCTGTTTTTTGGCTATATCTTCCAATTATCATGGCGAAATAGTTATGGTTGTTTTATCAATATATAATGCTGCATTCTACATATCCGGAGTATTTGTTCACCAAAAATTGGGTGAGTATGAATGAGACATATTCTTGAATACTTAACCCTAATGTAGTCCTCAACGGACTGCCATTACATTAACATTGTTGAACGTGTGTAACAGTAAGATAACTACAGCTAATGTAGTAAAGATAATAATGCTCTCCAATTTAAGGTATGTGAACAGGTGATTCTGTATTCACATATGTGTACACCTTACATTTCGAAAGCATTGTTGGATACTGGCAACATCATTAATTAATTAATTAATTAATTTAGTATTTAAATATTGGCATCACATTTAAACCTTGTGTTTTGTTACTGGCAAAAACTTGAAGAAAAAATAGGGTCCTTGTCCAAAGGAATTATAAATTGTGAATTAAAATTGAACAATTTTTCATTTGCATCCCGATGGTTTTTCCTTTCCATATATTTTTTTTAAATCCATGAAACCATGATCTCATTATGAAACTTTCCACAAATGATGCTAAAATATAGAAGTTAGTTGTGTGAATTTGTTCAAAATTTTAAAAAGTTAGGCTTTTGAGAAATTCAAGGTAAAAAATTGTATCATGACCTTGAAATTAAAAAGTGTCTAAAACTAGCAATGTTACAGCTACAAAATGGTTCTTACCCCAACTGTCTATCTCATTTCTAGCTTGAGTGATAATTTATTTTGGAATTTTACATGTCAGCTGAAAATTCATTTTTTGGGGGGGGGGCATAACTTTAAAACTACTGCAGACAAAAATCTAAAAATTTGGATTTTTTACTATCTCTAGGGAGCCAAATTTGAAAAAAATCCAAGATGGTAAGGTTTTTCCACTGGATCACTTGACACGGAAAATGACCCGTTAAGGTTTATCTTTTGCAATTGATGTAGACTGCAGATTTCCTCCCTCCACAACGGGACTCTTTTTGAAGCAACACACACAAGTTTTGGTAGTCTTTCAAAAGCATGGAAGAACAGTTTGGGGGGTCAAAAAATTAATGAAGATGCAGTTATGGAATATTAACTATTCAAACATAGCTGTAAAAAATGAAGAGTATATGTGCCAATGTCCAAAGCTTTCTGAGAGTTTTATAAGCAACCATTTGCATACATTTCCATTAGTGTCAAAGGGTTCTTCTGCAAGCAAGTCTTGTGTTGCGTTTAACAAAATGTACCATGTGAACGTGGCTTCGGAACACAAAACAGAATTCAGTCAAAATTTTGAGATTCACTGAGTAACAAAATACATATTTATAACATATAAAACACATATACACATTCCAGTCACATTATTGTGACCACCAGCTAAAATCCAGAGTAACTGCCGTGTGCACAATGGACAGCAGCTAGATGGGCTGGGAGTGACTCAATAAGGTACTGGAAGGTGCTCATAGGTATGTGGAGCCATGCTGACTGCAGTGTATTTGATAGCTGCTGGAGGGTGCGTGGTGGAGGATCCATAGAGCGAACAACACAATCGAGGTGGCCCCACAAATGCTGAACTGGGTTTAAGTCTGGGGAATTAGGGGGCCAGGGAAGTACTTTAAAGCCTTTATAGTGCTCTTCCAACCACTCTCTGACATTTCTAGCTGAGTGACATGTTGCATTGTCATGCTGGAAGATCACATCCGGCCCAGGAAAGACAATCAGCATGTTTGGATGTACATGGTCTGCAAGGACAAATTCATAACGAATTCGGTCCATAGTGCCTTCCACAGGTATGAGTGGACCCAGAGAATGCCACGAAAACATTCTTAAACCATAAAAGCTACCCCCACCAGCTTGTGTTCTTCCAGCAATGGTTGAACAGCGTTTGTTCTCCGGTGTTTCTCGCCTTATACGCCAACGTCCATCCTTTTGATGAAGCAGAAAACGTGACTCATTGCAGAAGGCAATCCTTTGCCAAATCAACGGAGGTCCAATTTCAATGCTGTTGTGCAAATGTAAGCCTTTTCTGATGATGCACTTCCGTTAACATAGGTGCAGTGACCATCAGTCTGCATCTGGGCCCCATACGCAGGAGGGTTCGCTGAACGGTCGTTTTAGACACACTTCCGGTAGCCCCCCAGTTCATTCGGCCAGTGAGTTGCTCCACTGTAGTATGTCGATCGGCCCTCACACACCTTCGAAGCTGACGTTCACCTCTCACATCAATGGCATGTGGTGCTCCGCAGTTTCCACATCGCTTATTCGCAATGGTGCCATTTCTCCAATCATGATACACTGTAACCACAGCAGCATGAGAGCAGTTCACAAACTGCACTGTTTCAGAAATACTGCCGCCCTTGGCCCAAAAGCCGAAAATCATCCGCTTTTGCAAATCTGATATATCGCTCCTTTTATCCAAGACAGTGATGAGTGATATATTTTCAGAATGCCTACACAGCACACCTTATATACCCTCCAAGCCAGCCTACGACACATGCCTTCTTTCATTGGCTATGCACTGTTGACATCAAAAGCAGAAGGTGGTCACAATAATGTGACGACTGTCTATATACTTTGGGTGTAATTTTATATCAATGTGCTGCAAAACGAACAAGGTTAAATATAACCGTGATAGTGACAGGAATGAGTGACAACAAAAAGACAGCCTAAAGAAGAGTTATCTCCAAAAATTTGCAATTTAAATAAAAAAATTCCTAATAAAATTCTCATAATAGTTGTTTTTGATTAGTAATTGAATTAAGAAACTAGGAAGCCATTTCTCAACATGAGCTTTATTCAAAGAATTAGAACAAATCTAGTTTTGTAAAATGAATCATGGTAATTTGTATTAGATTGAATGCAGTAAATTTTTTGATCTAATTCACCTATTTGTTTTAAAAACCAAGGGTAGCTTATATTGTTTGAAAAATTACTACTGTTTTCCCAGTCTTAATATTAAGTCACACATTCAAAACGCCCCACCTAAAATTTTCAATCCCCTCCATTTACAAGTTCACGTGGGGAGACTCCCATTTCAAATGTGAATTTTATGCTCTGCATATGCACATCTGTGAAGCTGGTCTCACTTCTCAGTTATGTTACTACTCTTTTAAGAATATAACTAGTATATTGTTTTATGTGCATTGAATGCACATTCACACAAACATAATCATGCTGTGCACAAATTCTTCCAATGAGCAATATCATCCAAATGATGTTAATTGCAACAAGTTTTTGACTCAGCACACACAATAAGTTTGGTGTGCTAAACCTGATTACAAATATGAAACAAAGAGTACAGTAAGCATTTATTTGAACAAATAATTTATTAAACAGCAGAAAAAGATACTTACCCAACTGCATTGATGTGCTTTCAACAGAAAATCCCAAACGAACTACATATGGATTTGGTTCATCAACAGGCAAATGGGGACAATCAATGTGTTTTATAACCTGATTAAATGGAAGACAAAAGAAAGATTTGCATCAAACTACAATTCTGAAACATCAAAAATTTAATCCAATTTAATGCTTTAAAAATCAAATTTACATGCAGTTAAAAAACTTAGTTTGCTGCAGTTTTTATGTAGAACTACATCTTTCTCTGTGCTGGGTAGGGGGTAACATCGGAAGCACTGATGCAGTAAAAACATGTCACACTTTGAACACTTTGATCTTCGAAACTGATAATCGTAGAGTAATAAATAATACATCATTAGATAGTTTATAGAGTCCCGTTAATAAAATTCCAACAAGTTTCTACCATCCACACCTTAACCCTTCGAAACAGTAGTGTTAGAAAGTTAAGCTAAATGTCACATGATTATTTCGCTGCACATCATTTTAAGGTTGATAACTTGTGAATAGATAATGACAGCGATGACCTCAACCCAACATTCCGTAGTTGATGGTCAGAGGTAACGGACGTATGTGATAAACCGAAATAAAGTGGATGTAAAATTTATTTTTCAGCTAAAACAAAATATTTGGTGACCATTTAGAAATGCCATGAAAATCCAGGGGAAAAAATAAAAACCGAAGCAAGTTGAAGAAACAGCAAGAGGAGAATGAGAGGAATCCGAAAAGGCCTATTTAGTCATCAACCCAAAGGTCATGGGAATGTAGGGAGCGTCTAAAGTCCGCACACCAGGATGCCTTTCACCAGAGTGAGACTCTGGAGCCACAACTTTCCACTTCAACTGCACAAATTGGGCCTGAACAGCAAGAACAGATGCAGATCGACGTCATCAATCCAAATGTTCACACCGAGCATGGAATAACAATGTACATCGACAGGCTTCAAAACTTCGCTGGATAATGAACGTATTACTGCCAATGCATTCTGAATGAGAGTTTAGGAGCAAGAACAGCAGCAATAAGAAGAGTACATTAGGCTCCAGACGTTTATAACGAGGAAACTAAGGAGTTTGAAAAGTTGTTTCTGAAGAGCGATTTCTTATACACTATGCTATAGTTTTTGAAATATTTATAAACCATTTCTGGTGAAATTGCACCCTACAATTCTTTTACCCAAGAAGTAATAAGATCAATGTCGGCCTTTTTCAGGTTACCAACTATCGTAAAACATTTTGCCTTTACTCTTCTATAGAGCTGACCGCGCTGACGTAACGGCTGGAGCAAGGCCATGATACACCCTCACTTAATATGAAAGCTCATAAGTGAAGAGATACTTGATAAGTTGTGCCCATCTCCAACCAGACAAGTGATTTATCTGGTGTCTGACTCACTGCATGTCCAGTTCCAAAGATGAAGTGCCGTGGTCCCCAAGAGGAAACTAGGGGATTTCTTCAAGTTTAGGAGCAAGAAATTCCATGGTCTCAATCTGAATAGGGATTAGGTTGTGCATTTCATCAATATTAGCAGTACCTATTCCCACAGGGATCCTATTCTAGGTGAAAAAATATTCCATATTTTTTTTACTATTTCTGGAAGTACTTCTGAAGTATTGGGTGTGTGCAAAAGTTCTACTCGTTTTTGTAATAGATGCAAATTGCGATCAGAGTAGTTACGTCAGAGATGACGCTGCGATGCCGAATTTTCGGCCAATAAATTGTGGAACAGTAGAGCATATAAAGTAGGGCTGTCGATCGATCAGTTAATATTTTACTATCGACTGATTAATAGGTAATTTGATAGTGATAAAAAATACTGTCACAAAAAATATACGACTATAAATTACATTATGCATTATTCTATGGATACCAAATCCGTTGTCTAAAATGTTTGGGTGTTGAATGTATCGTAGCCTGTTAATCTAGTAGTATTCATTGCTTTACTTAATTAAAAGAAAAAAACACAGAAATACAAATTAATAATAATTACCTTAAACTTGGTTTGCACTCACTGCTTTAGCCAAGATTTTAGGCACAAGAGCTTGTCAGGCAGAAGAGCTTGTCAACATTGGATGGTTTAAGCGAAGTACATGGTGTCCCTCAGAATTATCAAACCTGATTTCCCTGACTTTCACTGACCAAATATACACTGCTGGCCACCCAAAATGCAACACCAAGAAGGACACAAGATAGCAAAGCCAGATTTACTGGACACATAACAATAGATACAAAGATGAAACGATTGAGCTTACAGGCCCATGCGACTTGCAAAACACGCAGACATTAATAGTTCGTGTGGCCCCCATGGCTTGCAATAACGGCCGCTACACGCCGCGGCATCGAACGAAAGAGGCTTTGGATGTGGGCTTGGGGTATGTCAGTCCACGCTGCTTCCACATGTTGCCACAGTTCATCAGGCGTAGCCACGGGTGACGCTTGCCGGGCCACTCGGTTGGCGATCAGCGACCAGATGTGTTCCATGGGCGACATCTCGGAAGAACAGGCGGGCCGTGAAGAATTGTTGCACGACGCGTGCCACGTGCGGGCGCTCATTGTCCTGTTGAAACATGGCCGCTGGCAGGTCCTGCAGGTAAGGGAGGACAACAGGCTCCAAAACGTCAGAAATGTGGCGGTGGCTGTTGAGTGTACCGGCGATGCATACCTGAGTGGTGTGGGTGTCATATCCAATTGTGCCCCAAACCATAACGCCAGGCGACGGACCGGTATTGCGATGCATAATGCAGGCGTCATACAATCTCTCACCGCGGTGCTGCCACACGCGCGAATCCGACCACTGCGGTGCTGCAGGCAGAAGCGGGATTTGTCGGAGAAGACAATGTCGTGCCATTCCGTAGTCCAGCTGCACTCGCCAGTGGTGTAACATCAGTGGCAATCGGAGCGGTGGCCGCCGTGTGACAAGTGCCCTCTCCTGCAGACGACATCGAACGGTACGTGCTGACACAGGTTGTTGTGCAGCACACCCTAATTCCTGCGCTAACGTTCGTGATGTGGCGGTGCAAGCCGTCGATGCCCACCGCACAAAATGTTGGTCCTCTCGTTCGGTGGAGTGCCATGGCTGCAGCAATCGCTCACGTCGGTCGGTCGGTCGGTCGGTCTGTCCGTCCGTCTCTCCTGCACCCACTGAATCCATACTCGCCTCACTGTAGCAGGATGTCGTCCCACACAGGTGCCGATGTCTTGGTACGATAAACCGCTGTTGCGATAAGCCACTATTCGTCCTCTGCCGAACTCTGAAACGTCGGCATCAGGAAGCTTCCCACACACAGGTCCAGCAGCACAACACACCTCCACGACTTACCCTTCTGGGCACCCTAGTTATAGTGCTTCTCGCTGGCGTGCCAGACGCCCATGATTTGCATATGCCCTGAAATGCTAATCGTTTGCACGTCCTCTCGCGGGCAACGAATGCTGCAAAGTTCAGGCCAATCGGATGCTTCCTTCTTGGTGTTGCATTTTGGGTGGCCAGCAGTGTATAAGAAATCCCTGACCTTACACAAATAGGTTTATTTGAGTTTTTCAAAATATGTGTCATGATAATAAATCAAATTGAATTGGATAAGTGAGAAACTTATATTATTTAAGTGTTTCCGTTTGATGTGTAAAGTTTCCCAAACAACTGATTCATTTAATTACTATTATTTTTTTTTAAATCGGCCTCCACCTTCCCCATAGCCGTTCAACTCACACCTTTTTAATTTTAAATTTACTCTTTTTTTCATGGTTTTACATGTATTGAAGAATCACTCAAACAAACCCATACACAATATCCAGAACAGTTACTATAAAAAATATTACAGTAGGAACATAGTCACTGTTTTTATATTACACACCACTTTTCTTCTTTTCCCAATCTGAAATCTTCGCCTGCAATGCTGCTGCTGCTTCCAACTCTAGTTCCTTCCGTAATCTTTATCTTTTTTCCTTCAATTCCTTTACTTCATGATCAATTTTTCTTTTTTTTCCTTCAGTTTTCTTTCTTCCTTGTTTTGAAGAACACTTTTTTTTTCTCTCAAGATAATCCTGATATCTTCGTCTGGAGGCTCTTACAGAAAGAAGAAGCTTTTCTATTGATGGCAATGTGTTATACTCCTCCCACATTTTTAATGGCCTCAAAAACTGTTCTCTGACAAATCAGGGATTCTTCCAGGAGATTTTCCACAAGAAGAGACTTATTCATAGAAAATCTACCTTCCACTGAAGCATTTCCATGAGACATAATGAGACATTTTTATTACATCCCAAAGTTCACCGAATTGTTTTTGGTTAAGTAGAGCACTGTAAAATTTGTCTAATCCAATGGAATCATGACTGTCTAAAAATTCATCAAACTGAGACTTTAAAGCAGATTGAGCTTCTACACACAATGAAACGTACTGTTTATTAGCTTTTTCAGCACAGTCATCTGAAATCCTGTTTGTACTAAGTAAAACTTCGAGCACAATTTCCACTCTCTTCTTGCCTAGACTCGGCTGCTGCGCTATAATATTTGGGTCCAAACCAGTTACCCCACGGACAAACTTAAATTTTAGTGGGCTTTTCAATCATACTGGTCACAAGTTTCCAAAATTCAAGCTTAAACTATAATTTTTCCCTTTCTGAGCACCTCACTTCTTTTAGTAGCCTTTTAGCACTAAATACAATATCAACTTTCTCAATTGAAGATTTTCACTTTTTGATACATCTAATGTTAACAGTTTTGAGACACCATCAGCTTCACTTAATTTATCAGGCTTCAAGCTTCGTGCCATCAAATTTTTCATCAGATCCAGCAAATCAGTGTGTAAGAAAGGAATTAAAGGCTTTGGGCTCTGGAACCTTCTCAAAAAGATTCACACTCTGAAGCTATAAGACCTAAATGGAGCCAATTTTCATTTCAACGGTGGTCTTTCCATGAATTCTGCAAGAAACGTGCTGTTTGCTGGAAACCGATGATTCTTGAACATATTTCTTGATATGATCATAGACAAGCAATGCCCTAGTCAAACAATTAACATTTCCCAACCACCTTACAGTGCGAAAGGTGAAGCATGACAAGTCACAAACTTTATGTGACTTGTCATGCTTCACCTAAGAATGCCAGAGAACTACAGGAATGTGCAGCGACTCTAGAACTTCAACTTCCTAAAATTGGCAGAATTTCAAGCACTCGTTGGGTTGCATCTAGCTTTCGCATTGTTTCTGCAGTGCACCACGACTTTGAAAGCCCTTGTCCATCACTCCCAGGAGGCAAAAGAAGACAGCAGAAGAAGCAAATCAGATTGCTGTCTTTATGAGGGCTTTTAAGAAAAATAACGTCATGCGAGTTTGTTCTTGACTTGGGCTTTATGTGCGATGCTCTCCGAGAACTTAGCGATCTAAGTCTAGGTTTAGAAGCGAGAAATGTTGAATTGTACAAAGCAGACAGGAAGATAAAGAATACAGTTAAACTTTTTAAGGAAAAAATTGAAAATCTTGGTCTGTACTACATTATGTCTCTTCAAAAACTGAAGAGCATGAAGTTTCCAAGGGATTGAGCTCCACACAAATGAAAAACAGTCCGGCAATAAGTTCATCAGCTTTTTATAAAAGTCTGAAAGAGGCTGTTGGAAAGTGTCTGCTTGAAGGAGATGATGCTGATTTGCCTGAATGTGCCAAGATTCCAAGTATTGTCCAGAAAATTCTGGGAAGCACATTTGGTGAAGCTGAAATTAGAAAGTCAGCACGCAGATTCCGCTTAAATGAAAAAGAAGCAGTTCGTGGTTTTCGTGAATGTCTTAAAATAAATGAAGTCCCAGACATCCTATTTCATCTAAAGCATACTTTTGAGTACAATTGCAATATCTTCCAGTGAATGTGAAAGGGGTTTCTTTCCTCAGATGAATCTTATAGTAACTTCATCTAGGTCATCTCTGCTTGTACGGACAACTTCTGCACTGATGTTCATCAAGATAGTAGGACCTCCTCTCACTCAGTTCAACTCTAGCAAATATGTGGACTCATGGCTGCTCCAAGATCATCATTCTGCAGTTGATACCAAAAGCAAGAAGCGATCTAGAGACGATGAGGGTAAATCGGAGGAAATGTTAAAAGTATGGAAGTTGCTGTAATAGTATCTTCATGGTGAGTACTGGCACCTTTTTTTCCAGAAAAAAAGCACTGGGAGCTAGTATTTGTGTTACATTTTATTTAGGGAAGGAATTTTCAACATAACATCGATGCTGTAGCTATGTTTTTAATTTTTACTCGCCAG
Organism: Macrothele yani; assembly: GCA_039090855.1. Classification (NCBI taxonomy): domain Eukaryota; kingdom Metazoa; phylum Arthropoda; class Arachnida; order Araneae; family Macrothelidae; genus Macrothele; species Macrothele yani. Next base: position 92,901,639 of record CM077016.1, on the reverse strand, counting down.
AAAACAAAGTATACAATCCCCCACAAAACACAAAATCAGCAATTTACTTCCACCAGTGGTTAAAAAATATGATACGGAAATTAACAAAATGGCGCAAAAAACGATTCCCATAGCAGAAGGAATGTATTAGAGAAGAAAAGATTTTCAAATCGATCAGTTAAAAGGAGATATGAGCAATTCCATGTCAGATCAATCACCTTCTTGACCTCACCATTTCTGATTTTGATAAAATTTGGTATGAAGCACACATATGACAAGGTAAGTAATTCTGCCAATTTTCAGATTTTTATTTTGAAAATTGTCCAAGATACACACATAATAAAAATCGAAATTTTCGTAAAAAATGACAAACTCGCACACTTATAAATGGCCGTAAATTTTTTCCTAATTGTAGTAGAGTGACAACTCAAACACAGTTGCAAAGCTAAAGGATTGAGCTTTCTATAGATACCATACATGACCTTCTTACAACAGATTAAAGTTTCAAGGGCATACACTGTGACCTTTGACCTTGAATATCTCAAAACATACCATCTTAAAAAATTACGAAAAAAATATATTTTACTGCTACAACATTCTTCTACCCATGTGCCAGATATTAGGCTGGCACCGCTATGGCAAGGCAGTGTAGGATTAATAGGAGTGTCATGCTGCACCCTTCTGTATGTATGGCACAGAGACATACCATCCAATAAATATTTCTTATGTTGAGGATTTGTGTTTATTATACATGAAATGTGTATATTATAACAGATCAACAGATTTATCAGAAATATGCTATGTGACAGCAATTTTACTTGATAGACACAATTTTCAGCAGTAAATAATGTCAACAAATCTTTGAGATCAGAGATTGAAAAAACTCCACCCATTTTAGCCAATGACAAAGCTTCTTATTAGAGCCAATGACAGGGCTTCTTATTACAGCCAATGAGAAATCTTACTGGTACACCATTTTACATTTGCTGTTATTTCAATTCTGAGCTTGTGAGTGTGTGGTTATCAATTTTGCAGGTGCAGTTTCATTAACCAAAATGGACTTTAAAAGTCAAATTTTTTGTTACAATCCTCTGGGTAAAAGTGGACACACAAGGTTTAGAAAGAATCTGAGAAAAGTACAGCCTTGGATGGTTCAGAAATGTCCAAATATAACATTAGAACAGAAAATATGTAGTTCATGCAGAAAATCTATCTCTGAAATGCCAGGTCCTTCATGTATAATTGAAACAGATGCAGAGGCAGAACAACCTCGGTTAAGTGAAGATAATTCAGAAGGAGTGGTGAAGAGTGAGATATGGACTGACAGAGACACAACTTTGGATAGTCTGAATGATACGTTACTTTCTCTAGGCGAATCTCCTGTGAAAAAAAAAAAGATTAGGTGTTGGACAGTACAGTAAGAAGAAATATCAGAAAATTGGTGAAGTGATAAAAGACTACATAGGTGTTCCAGAATGTGATAATCCTGCGACAGTGTCTGATGAATCGGTCATGATTTCACAGTTGAAAGAAAAACTTCAAGAAACAGACTCTAGCAGTGTTAAAGTCCAAATACTAACAATATTACCTAGAACCTGGAGTATTCGTAAAATTCAGGAAGAATTTGGTGTAACATATTACATGGCACGAAAGTCTAAAAATCTTGTGGAAGAGCAGGGTATTTTAGCAACTCCAAATCCTAGGCCTGGGAAAACTCTCAGTGACAGCACAGTTGAAAACGTTATTGCATACTATAATAATAGTGATGAAGTGAGCCGTTGTTTACCAGGAAAAAAAGATTTTGTTACAATGATGGAATCAGGATCAAAAGTACAAAAACAGAAACGTCTTATTCTAGGAAATTTGAAAGAGAGATTTCAAGGATTTAAAGACAAGAATCCTAATGTCAAAGTAGGGTTTTCAAAGTTCTGTGGTTTACGCCCAAAGAATTGTGTGCTGGCTGGTGCAAGTGGAACAGAACTGTGTCTGTGTGTGTTGTGCTCATGAAAATGTAAAACTTATGCTAGCAGGGTGCAAATTGCAAGACTTAACTCGTAATGATGAATTACCAGTTAGGACATACAAAGATTGCCTTGCAAGAATAACTTGTAACCCTCCTCTTCCAGAATGCTTCTTCAAGTGTGATTCTTGTCCTGGTATAGCACACTTACTAGAGCAAATAAGTAGCTTATTCACCATGAATGGGATTGATGAAATTGTATATAAATTGTGGACTACAACTGATCGCACAACACTTACGACAGTCTGTAACACTGTAGAAGAATTCCTTGAGACCTTTGAATCAAAAGTGAAATTGCTTTGCCACATTCTTTTATAGCTATTCAGCAGTCATACTTTCTGTCAAATCTGAAAGAAAACCTTGATGATAATCAGTGTGTTGTGTTGTGCGATTTTGCGGAGAATTATTCCTTCATACTGCAGGATGCAGTCCAAGGATACCACTGGAACAATTCCCAAGCTACTATTCACCCTTTCGTCGTGTACTACAAAAGCTCACACACACTTCAGTTGGATCATGTTTCTTTTGTTGTCATCTCAGAATGTCTTAAGCATGACACTATCAGTGTTCACCTTTTCCAGAGCCAATTGTTCTATTACTTCTCAGACGGTGCAGCCTCACAGTATAAGAACAGGAAGAATTTTGTCAATCTGTGCCATCATGATGTAGAGTTTGGTATCACAGCTGAGTGGCATTTCTTTGCCACCTCACATGGAAAGGGGCCATGTGATGGCGTGGCAGGCACCATTAAGAGATTAGCTGCACGTGCCAGCCTTCAGTGTTCATACAATGACCAAATTATGACACAGCGACAACTGTATGATTGGGCTTCCAGAAACATTCCTTCGTGCCATTTTAAATACAGCACGGACAAGGACTATGAGAACCACAAGCAGTTCCTCGAGATACGTCATGCTAGTGCTCGACCAATTCCTGGTACTCAAAAACTGCACTGTGTAATACCAGTGAGCCGCACAGCTATTATAACCAAGATGTATTCAAACTCAACTGAATACAAGGTTGAGTCAGTATTGCTAAATCCAATAGAACTGGATCTGGAGGATATTCGTGGCTATGTTATTGTTGAGTATGATAACCAGTGGTGGGTTGGTTGTGTTTTGGATGTGAGCATTCATACAGAACAAGTTAAGATAAGTTTTCTGCACCCACATGGACCTTCAGTGTCTTTCACATATTCACAGAAGCCAGATATATTAGAAGTGGATAAAACAGCGGTCATTACGAAGGTTGACCTACGAACAGCAACAGGTCGGACATATTTTATGGAGAGAAGCAAAATAGAGATGGTTACTAGCAAGATGGCATCACATTCTTTTGGTTTGCAACCTTATTAACCAAGCGGTTCACTTGTATGTGTACACCACTAATATAACCTGTAACACATTGTGAAATTAATACATACATGCATCTGGAAAACAGTTATTGTACATTTGTCTGAACCTAACCTGGAGGACATATACTCCTATTAATCCTACACTGCCTTGCCATAGCGGTGCCAGCCTAATATCTGGCACATGGGTAGAAGAATGTTGTAGCAATAAAATATATTTTTTTCATAATTTTTTAAGATGGCATGTTTTGAGATATTCAAGGTCAAAGGTCACAGTGGATGACCTTGAAACTTTATCTGTTGTAAGAAGGTCATGTATGGTATCTATAGAAAGCTCAATGCTTTAGCTCTGCAGCTGTGTTTCAATTGTCACTGTACTACAATTAGGAAAACAGTTAGTCATTTATAAGTGTGCGAGTTTGTCATTTTTTACGAAAATTTCGATTTTTATTATGTGTGTAACTTGGACAATTTTCAAAATAAAAATCTGAAAATTGGCAGAATTACTTACCTTGTCTATGTGTGCTTCATACCAAATTTCATCAAAATCAGAAATGGTGAGGTCAAAAACTTATTTTTTTTTTTATTGATCTGACGTGGAATGTCCCAGATATAGAAGGAAACATGATATAACTATGCATTTCAGCGGAAAAATTTGCATAATGGAAAAGTTGAGAACAGGAGAAAGGCATTCTTCATAGCAAAAGCTATGCTAAGGAAAAAGAACCTTTCAAATATGTCTGCCGGAAGCAGAGATAGCAAGAAAAACATTTTGACCTTTACAACCCCTAGGGGGAAAGTTGTACATTATTTGAAGAGGATCTTCTCATTGTACCAAAAATCTTATTCACTCTCCATCTTTATTATAGCGAATGGCGTACAGTAAAAAAAAGAAATTTCTTAATAGGGCTTTTACAGGCAGAGATACCCTGCAAACAGAAGTGCACAAACACCACCTAGGAGCAGAATTGGGAACCACAAACTTCCTCAAACACAAACCTAAAGTGTTCCATAAGGTAAATGGTATCTGGTGTTAAAAGAATTTTTTAAATTGGACATTTAGAAGTACAGATATTAAGAAAAATAAAATATTTGAACCCCCTAGTGGCAAAATTGTGCATTATTTTGGGAAGAAAATACAAATAAGGAGTTTTCATAGTTAGGTGTCTGCAGATATTGCTGTAAGGGGAAATGTGAGCTTACGCCCTCTAGTGGAACACTTGTGCGTTAAGAAATATTTGAAATTTTATGAGAAACATTTGGCACCGAAAAGGTTCAACAATATATACATGTACGTCCCCCGATAGAAAAATTGTGCACTACTTTAAGCAGGGAGTATTCTCAAAAAGTGTTTTGGATTGAGCGGTATCGGTTCACGGAAGATTTTTTTCAATCGAGTTTCCATCTTGGATTTTGTTGCAAATACATCAGAAGCCAAAATAAACATTTAGGCCCACTGGTGGTGAAACCATTCTTTACCAGAAATGAGAATTTTTATGCAAAACATTTCAACCTGAAGAGCTGTATCCGACTCAGGAAGAATTTTTCCAATCGGACTGTTAGAAGTGGAGATATTGGGAAAATCAAGATTTACCTTTACGCCCCTAGCGGAAAATTTATGCATTATTTGAAAAAGGGACTAACTAAATAGTCTTCTATATAAATGTCATCGAAAGGAAAAAGAATTTTTTCAATTGGATATTTAGAAGCAAATATATGAAATGAAATTCATTTTAAATTCGATACGATATCTATTTGTACCCTGTAGCAGTGAAGTTGTGCAACGAAAAACCGGAACGAATGGATCATCATTCTCACATTTTAAGCTTCCATTTACCAAAAGAATTTTACAAATCGAACTAATAATTGCGGAGATATGGTATCCCCGGCGGGAGAGACAGTGGTAACATAAGCAGGATGCAAAAGATGCTAATAATGCAGCTTCAGTCCTAAACAAGAAAACTGACCCCCCCCCCCCCCACACACACACACACACACACACATTTTGTAGGGTGGTGGGGAGGGATATTTGTCCGACATAAGTTATGTCAGTAGAAAAATCCTTAACTACAAAACATCGTGCAGGGACAAAAAGGCAGGAATGGATAAAATTCCAGGACATGTAACAGAATTTTAGGACATTTCCAGGACAAAATGGAATTCCAGGATGCTTACGAAACATGGTTTCGACATATACATAGACATCAAAGTTGATATTCACGTGTATCAATATTAAAACTGATATTATACAAGCACATCAATATACGCAACAAATTATGTTTTTAAATAGTAGCTTACAATTAAAATAGTTCAAGGTTTTTCTGAAAATAGTTGCTTTTGGCTGTTTTTTGTAAGAAATAGTAGCCATAGTCGCCTGTCATCAAAAATAGTGGCAATAGTCACCACTGGCAGCCCGAAGCTTGTCTGTTAGTTCCAATTTTTCAACGGGTTGCTCAAATTCAGTTGTACACTGATTTGCAGTGGGCTTCTCAATCACCTGTTTCACTTTAAGAGTTGCATCGCAATAATGCCACTCATTGTCAATTGAGTGTACTGTTATTGCTAAGTAGCTGTCGTTGGTGAGAGAGGTCCAAAAAATATGCAGTTAAACTCGCATAGGAAGGTCTCTTCAATTCTTTAAACACTCTTGACTTCTGAATGTCATAAATTTGGACAATTTTGTCCAGACTATTCTGATAATGGTGACTGCCAGATTTGAACTCCCATCACCAAAAAAGTCTAGTTTCCAAGAAGTGAATACACGAGCACAAATTGGTGTATTGAACAAATTCAAAACTATATGCAGTTTTTTGCAACAGTTCCTAATGAATTTTAATTGTATACTAATTTTTTAAGTAACCGATTAATCGGAAAAAGAAAATAATCGGCAATTAAAAAATTGAAGAAAATAATCTGCGACTAAAAAATTGATCGATTAATCGATCAAACCTGACAGCCCTAATATAAAGACATTAGGTTTGTCTGAGTAAATCATTTGTAATGGAAATCACAGACGGTGTAAAATGGCATGCAATAAAGGACCACATTAAACATTGTTTACTGCAAGAGTTTGATATAGTTAGTACTGCAGCCCCGGCTTGCCGCAAGATCTGTTAAGTGTGTGGGAAGGATGCCGTTGATGATAGCACATGTCGCCACTGGTTTTGGAAATTCCAGGTTTCTGAAGAGGATGTGGACCAAGCCATAACACATGTCCCACATCCAACCATTCAGGAATTAGCAGAAACGCCGGTACACCGAACAACAGCCCAAAGACGGATGCATGCGCTTCGGTATATAACCAAATTCGATAACTGGGTTCCGCACCAGCTTTCTGCAAAACAACGACAGCAAAGAATCTGTACCTGTGTATCTTGTCACAGAAATGAACCATTTTGGGGACGAATTGTAATAGGTGATGAGAAATGGGCACTGTACTGTAATGTAAAGTGTCAATGAACTGTGTGCCAAAGTGCGAAGCCTGCTCCATCGACCTCAACAGGAGAACTGCATCCCCAAAAGGTTGGTGGAGTGTTTGGTGGGATGTCCAGGGAATAATCCACTGGGAGGTGTTGGCACCTAGCCGTATGATAAATGCTGACCTCTACTGCCAACAGTTGGATAGATTGCGAGTTCAACTGACATCAAAGCGGCCAGCACACGTCAATCGCAAAGGCATGATCCTTCATCATGATAACACCAGACCTCATGCTGCATTAATCACTCGGCAAAAGTTACTGGACTTTGGTTGGGAAGTGTTACCTCATCCGGCTTATTCCCCTGACCTGGCACCTACAGACTACCACCTTTTTCGATCATTACAGAACGCCTTCGTTCTCCAAACCTTCGACGGCGTGGAAACGCCATTACATGACTTTTTTTACTGTAAAACACAGGAGTTTTTCCGGCGTGGGATTCACCTACTCATAGACAGATGGCAAAAGGTCATTCAGAATGATGGCAATTATGTTAAATCTTAGGAACGTTATTAGTTGTGTTCTCCTTTCTTTGTAGCCTACAAAAATGGGTAGAACTTATACACACACACAATATTACGTGATAAGCTGCAGTTGCTGGCAAGTTGTTTACGCTTCAGATTGTGCACCACTATGCAATATAAATAGTGAAATACAAAACAGGGTCAGGTTTCTGTAAGAATACATATATACACTAATCAGCCAAAACATTAAAAACCGAACTACCTAATAGGATGTAAATCCTCCTCTCACTGATGCAAAGAGCTCTCATCTGATGAGGCACAGATTCACCGAGATGTTAGGAGTCTCTTGATATTTGCTACTACACTCATTGTCATAAAAATCAGTGCACCAAAGAAGTGTCGAATTGAATTGAAATTTTAGTAGTGAGATGGCCACATACCAAAGAAAAAGTGATTACAATATCACAGCAGACGATTTCTCGCGGATATACAGTACACATTCCGGTCAGCGTTAGTACAGAGTCGGATAGCCTCATGCTCTGATACATGTGGGGATACAGTCCGGCATGGAGTCAAAGAGATGTATGTTATCCTGGGACAGATTGGCGCACACTTCTTGCAACTGATGCTCTACATCATGAACACTAGGACATGGAGAAAGCTGGCGTCCCACCTTGTCCCACACGTGCTCGATGGGCGAGAGATCAGGCGATCTGGCAGGCCACAGAAGCATCAAAGCCTGACGTAGACGGTCCTGGGAAACCGAGCCGTGTGTGGACGGGCGTTTTCTTGTTGAAGGCAGAACCCACTACTCCATCGGATTTTGAATCGTCTGTGCAAATCGGAACAAAATCCGGGTGCCGAGACCGGTGTTCAGCGAATTGTTGAGCCTATTCAGCAGCGGAGCAAGAAGATTTTGGACAAGTGCTAATGGACAAAACAACATCAGCCACCATAGGAGCTCAGGGCGGCAGCCCAATCGTCCTGGTCTCGCCAATCAAGGAAACGTTAATCCCCGCATCTCGCACTGCAGTCTGCATACCGATTCCGAAAGTGGGCACACAGGAAGGCCGGTGTTGTTCAAAGAGACGGACAAATTGTGGTTGAAAGACAGATTCCTGCAAAGGATGGTCCCGGAGGACACCCAGTTTCGCATAAAACTGGAGGGACAGCTGGAGGCGACGCAAACACAAAGGCGGATCATTAGACTCGACATACATAACTCTCGACAGGGGAGGTTCGGAACCCCCCTATGCAGAGACTTAAGCCTGGTGATGCACAGGGTAGAGTAGTTTTAAGACAGATTCCTTGGATGAACCATACACCACACAGCCATAGTCCAGTTCTGATCGAACGACCGAATGATAGATTCTGAGCATTGTGCTTCTATCGGCACCCCATGTTGTGCCAGAGAGCATCTTCAGGATATGCAATGCTTTAGTGCATTTAACTTTTAACATTTGCACATGTGAGTGATAAGTCAGAGCACGGTCGAATGTAATGCCTAAGAATGTGTTCTCTGGGAGAACAGGAATCTCCGCAGAATCCAACCACAGAACAGGGTCCAGGTGGAGGCCACGCTTCCAGCAAAAGTGCACACAAACGGTTTTATTCTGGGAGATGAGAAAGCCATTTTTGTTTGCCCAAGAGCAGATGCTGGTAATGCCACACTGCAACTGCCGTTTGATCTTACGCATACTGGAAGAAGCACAAGAGATCTACACTCTAAGAGATTGTCGAAGGAAGTTCTCGAAAAGCCTGGTTAATACATAAAATGAAAAGGGATGTAGACAAAATAGAGCCCTGGGATACGCCTTGCTCTTGTCGAAAAGGAGCAGAGTCGTACCAAGTCGCATTTGAAACACACGATCGTGGAGGAAACCAGCAACAAAAATAGGAAGATTTCCCCATAACCCACACTCATGCAGTTTACGGAGAATGCCATAACTCCATGCACGATCATACACCTTTTTGAGATAAAAAAAGACCGAAACAAAGTGTTGTCTCTTAACGAACGCCTCACGAATGGACGTTTCAAGGCGAGCAAATGATCACCGGTACAGCGATGACATCGAAAACCGCTTTGAGACGAGGATAAAATCTTGTTGCTCTCTAAAAAGAAACTGAAGCGTGCATTTACCATTCATTCCAAGACTTTGCACAGACAGCTTGTGAGTGCAATAGGCCTGTAGCTAGAAGGGAGTTTGGGGTCTTTACCCAGCTTTGGGAAAGGAATGACAAGTGCTAAACGCCAAAAGTCAGGAAAACACTGCTCACACCAGATTCTATTAAAGAGTGTTAATAGATTTTCGAATGACGATGGTGTAGCATTTTGTAGTGGATCTCATCATGGCCAACGGAAGAGTTCCCAGATTGAGTGAGGGCACTCCTCAGTTCTGTGATACTGAAAGGTCTGTTATAATCAGACTGCTGGTGACACACAAAATTTAGTTCTTGCCTTTCGGCATGCTCTTTCACACCACGGAACGAGGCTGGGTACGCAAGATTGCTGGAAACTGAGGCAAATGTTTTCCCCAAACAGTTCACAACACCAGGAATGTCGGCAAGGACTTCGCCGTCGTGCTCAAGAAATGATATCTGGCTAAAGCTAAAACTTCCCATAACCTTACGTATACGGTCCCAGAGAACCTTGGGACTAATACCTGCATGAATAGTGGAAATATAATCCTGCCAAGGATCCCTCTTACTGCGTCGCCGAACCAAACTGGCATAAGATTTTGTACGTTCAAAGGCCAGAAGGTTTGTCTGGGTAGGGTAATGGTGAAATTTACCCCACGCTTTATGTTGCGCTTTCCGAGAGTATCAGCATTTATCGTTCCAGCAAGGTTTTGGTATCTTAGGAAGTTTACCAGAGGTCTTAGGGATTGCAAATTAAGCTGCATGTACTATACATTCTGTAACCGCTGTTACTGCAGTTTCGATCAATTTCTGGTTCACCATGTCCTCAGTTATAATGGCTGAAGCGGTGAAAACCTCCCACTCAGCACGATCAATCTGCCATCGGGTTCGACGAGAAATGTGACAGTACTCATCTCGGCACAGGGAAAGAAAAATGGGGAAATTATCACTGCCAAGGGGTCCTGTGACACTCTCCAGTTCTAATCGGCAGACACCAATGGAGATCCCAGGGCAAGATCAATGACAGAGAACGTTCTGCTAGGTTCGTGAAAGTATGTGTGGTCTCCCGTGTTGAGCACACAGAAAACTGGAGAACAATTAACTCTCCACTCTACGACTTCTACTATCAGTGTGGTCACTGCCCCACAATGGACTGTGGGCATTAAAATCCTCTACAAGGAAATCGGGAGAAGGTAGTTGGGCAACAAGGCTTTCGAGATCTGCAACGCTAAACAAATCATGTAGTGGCAAGTAAAAGCAGAAAACAGTGAGTAGAGTGTTAACAGAAAGACGAACCACTACGGCCTGCAGGGGCGTGTCGATGTGAAATTGTGAGGCTGGAACAGTATGTGGGACAAGAATCGGTTGGCACTATAATTCGGGACAAGAATCGCCACTCCTCCACACACAATGTCCCCACTGGAATTATCTTTCCGGAAGCAGCTGTAGTTCTTGACCGACAGCGAATCACTGGGTCGATGCTTCGTTTCCTGTAAGAACAGACACACAGGTGAAGAAGAGAGCAGATGCTTAATGTCACCGAAATTGGAGCAGGAACCCCGAATCCATTGGATGATACACGCAGCCATGAAAAGAGAACAACAAAGAAAAAAGGAGAGCAACAAAGAACAATTGAAAACGCTTTGTCGGTCTGCACATCCGACGTCTGATCATGGTCAGGAGATTGAAACAAGGACCGTGAAGTATCACTTTCCTCGCCCAAGTTTTTTCCCATTACAGTGGCTGAGGGTGAGGACCTTGCCACGTCGAGCAAGTGTCAGGACTTGTGAGATTTTGGCCCAACTTTCCCACATGTACAGGCGTCCCTCCCAGAACTGGAGGAGCTGCTTCTCTGTTGAGAGCACATTGCACTTTCAGCTTGGATATCCATTTGAATGTCTGAAAAATCGACCTGCGTGCCCTGCTCCGCTGTTGTCCGTTTGACAGGTTGACTAGGTCGTTGGAGAAGCAAAGGACGTGGTACCAATGTCCGTGCAGTGGTAGTTGGAGATTTCACAATGGCAGCAAAGGTGCGCTGCCGATTGTTGGGAATGCACAACTTGTTTTTGGTGGCAAGGTCCTTCCAGAGCCTTGACGCGCTGGATCGCCATCTCGTCCTTCCACTTCGAACATGTCTGAGAATAAGCATCGTGGGTGTCACCACAGTTAACACAGCAGGGCTCTGAAGTACATCCAGCTCCTTCGTGGTTTCGGGATCCACAATTTGCGCACCTCGCAGCACTGCTGGGAACGCCCATACCTCTGGCACTTAAAACAGCGCTGAGGGTTCGGTACATATGGGCAAACTGCACATAACAACAGAGGTGCCAGCCTCTAGCAGAACCTATCAGTAATCAATAGGGTATTTTTCAGTAATGTTTTAGAAATGGAACACAAACTTTCAGTAATATTTTCAGTAATGTCACAAGCCTTTTTTTTTTTTTTTTCAAAGTTAAGGACAATATTATAGTACTTGTATGAGGTGCCTATCGGTAATCACCATACGAAGCCTCATTGTTAACAAGCGGAAAGCTTATTTCATGAAAAATGTATGCGTGAAATGTGCAATAGCCTTTTTATATGTTTACACTATCCTGACAAAAAATTATGAAATGAAATTATCAATATTGTACTTACCTCATGTCACAGAGGTGCCAACTTCTGCTGTGCCTATCAGTAATCACCATACGAAGCCTCATCGTTTATGTGTGGGAAGGGTATTTCATGAGAAATTGACGTGTGAAATGTGTAACCACCTTATAAAATCAAATACCTTATGACATGACCCTTCTATTTTAATGGTTAATATTTTTTTAATAACCCAAGTGGGAATGAATATCAGCTAAATATCAAGCCGATATTGGTTATGATGGCTGAATGTTGGTTAATATTGGACACATACCTGCCAACCAAAATTTTCCTAAATCAAAAAGATTGCTTGCAAAAATCAAGATTTACCATAAAATCAAGAAGATTTTCCCAAAAATTAGGAAGTTTTGCAACAGTACCAGAACTGTTAATTCACATTTATCTATTATTAGGGGAGAGTGGTTATGTATGGGATGTGTTAGCAGTATGTTTGATGATACTTGTTTTCAATTATTTTTCGGTATCAGTCACTCATAGATAAAGTTCAGAAATTGTGATGATTTTCAAGGTTTTGATTTTTTTAATTGAATGATGCAATTTTAGAAATAACTTGATTTCATTTAAGCAATGACAAGACAGTGACCTTTTTTTTTTTTTTTTAAGCCCTTGGATGACAATTTTATCCATCATGAATGCATGACAGCATTGTTTTAGATAAAAGATGAAGTGTCCCTTTGAGAATATGAATATTTTTGAACACAAATTTTCAGCTTCGTCACTTTCGTTTTCAAACACCCCTCCTCTCTTTATCAAGCTGAAATGCAAACCTTTTAGGGGGGGGGTGATATTTTAGAATACAGGGTACATGTTCAGAACATCGTTGGGGAGGAAAATACAGTTACGGGAGAAATCTTTAAATTAATAAGTCCGATTTTCGTTTTCGGTCATTATCGCTCCATTTACAAATTGAAATACAAATATTTATGAAATAAAATGATATCTAACAACAATACTAGGCAGAGAAAACATCGAGTGAAAAATAAAATTACGATTACAGGAGAAATCTTCACTGCGTCTAGCTTCTGTTTTCGAAAGTTTTGAAAGACGAAACTTCCGTTTTCGAGTTTCGGGCGAAAAATATTCTTCCCCACTACCAATTGCCTCGAAATTTCTGTTCAGTTATGCATCGATCTCGAGGATAACTCAAATTGTAAGGGTCGCCCGCAATCAAACTGTCAATTATGAATTTATTTAATTATAATGTTGTGATGCCATTTTGTTGTTTCAACTAAGAACTGACACTCGTCACCACGTGGAACAATTTTAATCCTATGTGAGGATTAAGGGAGTGGTGCATGAACGCCTGGGGCACCTGACCTTGAAGAGTTGGCTGCTCGAGTGCTTCTGTTAAACAAGTTGTCATACCGCTTTTGTATATGTGCAAGATTGTAATCGCTTGCGGGTATCTGACGACATTCCTGAGCTCAGGTATTTCACGTGCTGTCCAGGGTAACGAGTTTTTCTTGTGCATGCGCAGGAGAGGATCGAAAGGGCCAAGAGATTTTAGAGTGAGACAGTTGAGCTTCGGTCGTCAAGGAGAGAGGGTCCTAGTTTGGACACCGGTTTTTTGATGGAAGGGCTGCGGGTATCGCAGAAGTACAGCATGGTTAACGAGAAGGAGGATTCCTTCGTCCACCGGGTATCGCGGAAAGAATTGTGAAAAAGTAGCACGTGGTCAGCACGGGGACCCTGAGCGGGCGGGCAGCCATCGGAAAGCCGTGAAGAAAATGTTATCGGAATAATAAAATCTTGCTGTTTTTTTATTTCCGTGTACTGGACTGAGTTTTGTCGAGGTAATTATTCTTCTACACAAGGATGCCTTGATAGCCAGATCATATAGTAAAGGCAAGGTGGTAGCTTGCTATACGGCGGGGAAACAAAAGGTATTATCTAAGAATCGATATGTCTGGCCCTACACAAATTATGACGGAAAAGGAGAAATTCCTCGAAGCCGCTGCACGATCATGCCTAAAAATTAAAGGGAAATTCTTGCGCCGTCGAATTTCCTTTTTTGGAAATTTTTCCTCCACTTTCATACTGAAATACAAATATTTTGGGAATCAAGTGATCAGGGATCATAGCATACTTCTGGAAAATTTTAGGTAGGAATTTTTAGAAAAATTTTAGGAGTGTATTTCAATAAAAACTAGATGTATATTTGTATACATCTAGTAAAACAACTTTGTATACATTGTAAAGAGTTTGCTTCACACCCTTCAACCATATATACTGATAGACTGGGCATGGCATCAAAATTTCTGGCGCCAACATAAAATCACATGACATCAGTCAAAAAGATGGGTTACACCTGCTGTGCTTATGGTTGTTCTGAGCGATATAGTAAAGGAAGTTCTATGATTTTTCATGGGTAAGAAACGAATTAAATACCTAAGTCAATAAAGTTCAATTACTTAACCAGAAACTTGTAGCTATAGATATAAAAATATAGTAACTTAAGAAAAAAAAAATGGAATGCATGTTCCAAATTCTTCGCAAATGTTCATCACATTATAAATCACGAAATGTAAACAACCCGATCATGCATGTATATAGCTCATAAGTAAACTTACCTGAAGAGTTTTCATTATATATGAGGCGCATTCACATAATACACCGAAAACACTGAAGTTCTGCAGCATAAATTAGTAATCATAACAGCATTTTTACACGAAATTTGGAGTCTGATGATGACGTGCTCAATGTTGGAGCCATGGCGGCTTTGATGCAGCTATTGCCAATGCGCAGTCCATTAGTATATATGGTCGAAGTTCACACCCAAATTTTTTGCATAACGTCTAATGTCTAAAGTTTAAGTATGATTTACTTCTAATGTTCAGTTCTTATCTTTTCACGTGTTATCATATTCAAGTATATTTACCACATTCAAGTTTCACTTTGAACATTAATATGCTGTTGAACCAGAAGCAATTCACGCTTTTCACAGCAAAGTTTTCAGGTTTCACATTAAATTATAATATCCTAAAAAGGTAATTGAAAACCAAGAACTATGTACAATTGTTCACTGAATTACTTTTTTCATATTATTGTTTTAACCTTTTCCTGATAAGCCTATCTTTTTCTGCTTCCACCACAACTAATTTACTTTCAGTTTTCTTTATTTCAGCTGAACCTTGTATGATTAAGTTAGAGGCAACTGCTATTTCAACAGTATTTTGTTTTTCTACAGCTTTTCTCATTCTTTCTGTTCCCTCTTGAATTACTGCTAGGGAGGATCTTTTTTAAGCCTATTTATTTCTGCATCATTTTCTTTTATTTTATCATCAAACTCAGCTTTTCTTTTTTCTCTAGCTGCTTTTCCTTATTTTCCCTCTCTTTCTGCTTCCTTTCTTTTACCTTTTTTGATTCTTCTTCCTTCAGCTTATCAACATACTCTTTATAAAATTTATGTGAATCACAAACACTATTTAACAAATTTCTTGTTATGGGAACTTTACTTACACATCCATAGTGTTTAATGGCCCCTTTAACTATTCTTAATGATGTTATAGTTGAGTCTTTTAAGTTAGCCTTGTCCTTCCTTAACAGAGCACTGTTAACCGAAAATCCCCTTTCTGCATCAGCATTACCATGAGGTAAAACTAAAATTGACTTGATGAGTTTAGCAAGATTTGAGTATTTTTCTTTTCCGCTAGTCTTTAATACTAAATATATTACGCCAGTAATGCTCAATCCGCACGGGAATATGCCCTTCCTCTGAAAATTTCACTAGTTCATCTAGAGTTGGCTTATCAGAATTTAAAAGTTTCCACTCTTCTCTTACTCTATCAATTTGTTCCTCAGAAAGATGCAAAACACTTGAAATTCTGGTTATTTCCGAAAGTCCTTCAGTGACTGAAAGTTGAGTTGACTCTTTCTTTGGTTCTTTTACCTTTAAAACTTCTATGTCTCTTAGCTCTTGATTGCAGACTGGCAAATTTGACTTTAAATATTTTGTGGTTGCAATTAGTGATGATCTTACATCTAAGAGAAATAATTTCTGCCTGGTCTCCTGAACATTCCTGAGGAGATTTTTTGTCTTCATACAAACTTCTAACTCCCCTAGTTTTTCCATGAATTTTTGTTTTCAAAATCTACATTCTTTAGGTCTTCTCCAAATTTCCCTGCAATAACATCATCTTCGATAAACTGAGCCATAACATTCCTCATTAAAGTATTTAAATCAGAATATAACTGGTGTATTTTTGGTTCTTCACTCTGATAACATAATGAAAACTTTTCAAAATTTTGGTGTGAAAATGAAATTAATGCTAAATAGCAAGGAGTTAGCTCATTTTTCAGGAAACAGTGAATTCTTTTATACCTTGCCGAATTGCGTAGTTGTTTTTCAAATATTTTTTGAGATGGCAAGAAGTTTAAAAAATATTCTGTAATATTTAGCCATTGATCCAAGAGCCTCTGGGCTACAGAACCAAAGGTTAACCATCTGTTGCTGACATGACGCAAAAGAAATTTGGCTGTGACCAATTTTATATCCTCGACAGATTTATAATCCTCTCGTCTTGCAGCACTACTCTTTAAAAAGTAATGCATATCAGTAGCAAATTCGTCAAAATCTATATTTAAGCTTGTCAAAAAAAATTTTAAATGCATTACTAACAACATGCAGGTTGCAAAAACCTAGTTCCAAAGATTTCTGGCCAGTTTCTTGTTTTACAACTTCATTGAATTTGCGTAAAAAGCACTTATTTACATTTGGGCTGTCCATGGATACACAAATAATTCTGTTCAACGAAATATTGAAGGATGATAACACATCAAGAATTTCTTTTAGCAAAATATCTGCTGTTGCATGACCCAGAAAAACGCTTGTTAGGTATCGGCCAGAAACTGAATTTATTTCTGAAGACCAGTACCTGAGATACACATCTAACTGCCGTTTCACTTGTGTATTTGTAGTTTCATCAAATGCTATAGTAACCTTTCCTGGGCTACTAGATGCAATGTCTTTTTTCAAATCCTCTTCAAAATATTTTGACAATCCATGTGATATCACATAAGCAAACTTTTTTCTCTAAGTAGCATTTTGGCTGCAATAGCAGAATCAGGAAACATTTCTTTGAAAAGTTCAACTGTTTCAGTGCATGAAACAAAAGACATATTGTCCTTAGCAACTTTCATGGCCCATAATGCTTCGGCTTTAGCCAACTGTAAATCATGACTCAGTACTTCACTAATATTTGTTTTGGGCTGAAGATCCCGTCCTCCAAAGGCTTTCAGGATGGACTTATTTTGAAATTTACTTTGAAATTTCTGCAAATGTTTTTTCTCTTCATGATGCGCTTTTACTTGTGAAAAGCCACAATTAGAAATATTGAAAATTTCTGAACACAATATACACTTAGCAGAAAATATTGTTTCAGTTGCAGAACACCATTCTTTCAACTTCACTCCATCCAATTTTTTGGCGAGCCACGCATCTTGAAATTTTGTTTTGGATTTAGGCATCTTAAACACTTGTATTACTAACCAGAAAATGAAAGGGAAGTACAAAAACACGTTCCAATATTGCAAAACCAGACAACTTCCCGCAGTTTGGCTGCGAGGATGTCAGAAGATAGAAAAAAAAAAAAAAAAAAAAAAAGCAAGTCACCACTAGAGAACTGAACCTGCACACAGCACAGAGAACACCATAAAAGACGCAAAACCAGAAACTATCATACGCATCTCACGCAAGTTCAGTCAAAGTGAGTCGGAGCCGAGATATATTGCGCATCGAAGGTCGCTGTCACACGATCGAAGGTCAATGATCACGTGCTCTACTGCCTGCCACGATAACACTCAGCTACCATCCCATCGTCATTACCGGAGGTTACGGAAGGAGACCACATGTTTCCTTTTGCTTCCACCCACCTGCGGTTTACAATAACAAAACATCAGCAGAAAGAGGAGGTTCCACGAGGCATGTCCAAAAATAAAGTACGATCTTCTGCGTGCCACGGAATTCGTCTGCAAAGCGCAAACCAGGGGTGAAAATGACCCCTTCCCTTTTCCCTTAGATCTCTTGTTACTCTCGAAAACTGTCCGAAGGCACAAAAGTGGAGCGTCCGCCCCGAAGCAAGTGCATCTCGATGGTGTCATTTTCCCTCCCTTTAGCAGCACAGCATATAGGCTGTGTTTCTACAATAACAGGTCTTTTTACCTTACCGTAATGGCAAATTTATTGGCGTTAATAACGGTTGTATTTTTAATAAATAAGCTTACGAAAATTTTAGGAAGAATAGCAAATTTTAGGTATAATTTTAGGAATTTAAGGAGGGTCACAAAATATTAGGAATTTTAGGAGAAGTGCGATCCCTGAGTGATGTATAACAACAATACTGGACAGAGGCAACATCGCAGGAAAACGAAATTATGATACCGGAAAAAATCTTTCTCATTTACTTCAGTTTCTGAAAGACAAAATACAGTCCTGATGCGTATTTTTATGCGTTGGTAAAATTCTTCGATGCATATTTTTACTGGCTGATGTGTATTCTGCGCGTTTCCTGAAGCGTATTTTTACGTGTTGGTAAAATTTTGATGCGTACTAGACGCATAATTACGCATTGTGGCGAACTCTGCACGGCGCAGAATAAAAAAATCTGAACTTCGGCGCAATTAGCGCAGCTATTCTAACAGTGAGAGGAAGTTTGGAAGGATTGGCGGGATGGGGGGACGATCTATAAATAAATATCGCTCACTACTAGAAATGTGAGATAACATAAGGCTCAATCGCCATGAGATCATAAAAAAAAAGCAGGGGTTTACTTTAAGCGACAATTTAACGATATCGATTTCCATCAATAAAAAAAAAATTCAGGAGCCATTTTGGCGAAAATCCGGAAGCAACTATCTTCTGACCGTAAAACCACCCCAAAATCCGTTCCAGGAAATCCGGAATACTTGGCAGATATGCGGACGTCATTGCGCCGATAACGGCTTTTCCGACATATTACGCAATATCACCTTGCCGTTCTTCACCCTATATCCGTCCGATATTGGCTTTACCGATGTATCCAACATCTGAATTTCAATGGTGCTTACTTAGAAACAACACCAATTAAACGTTTTCACATTTGTGCGAAAAGAACTATAAATGTATTCGCAAAATGCGATCACAGTTTAAACCGTGATTTTAACAAAAAAGGACACAAAATTCAGAACTTTCATGAAATTCACTGAAATCCGTAATTCTTCCAACCTGTCCGTAATTCCGTAATCAGGCAGCCGGAACCGCAATAATTACAGAAAATCTGTAATGGTTGCCACCTCTGTAACAAGTAACCAGCCTTTATTTCAGTAGGTACCTTCAGTCTATTAATAATCAAAATAATGTTTCATGATTTGATCAGCGCGATATCACGCCTGAAAATCATGCGTCTTGCAGCTGTGACACCGTGATCAGCAAATTCACACATAAGTTCGCCCTCATCGCACTCCAACAAGTCGACCTCAGAAATGACTGCCCTGGAGGTATTGAGATATGGATGTGCAGTCACTCGAACGAGAACATCCTGAAATTTGGTCAACTGCACAAGAGATTTGCTCTGAGAGAGTGCAAGTTTGCACATGCTGGTCTCCAGAGCGTAGCTTCTTTGCTGACTTCAAAGAGCTTCTTTGCTGACTTCAACACTGTCAAGTGCTTTCGAAATGAAAAAGGAGACTTTGAGGAA
Source organism: Macrothele yani (assembly GCA_039090855.1). Classification (NCBI taxonomy): domain Eukaryota; kingdom Metazoa; phylum Arthropoda; class Arachnida; order Araneae; family Macrothelidae; genus Macrothele; species Macrothele yani. Next base: position 92,881,888 of record CM077016.1, on the reverse strand, counting down.
AGTCTCAAAGTCTGGTTAGTAGAAGCAATGACGAGAAAAGTTGCCTGATATGTCGAATCTTCTAGTGTAATGCGAAGTTTCTGAGCTGACGGCTCAGCACCTGGATCCAAAGTTCAGTTGCAGTGATATCGTTTTTCCAATAAAGTTCTCTTCAGTGTGTTATGCTTGGGAGGTGGTCGAGACAAATCGGGTGTCTGATCAATCACCACATCCTCTTGTTTTTTCACTTCCGAGGAGAGTTTATTTTTTCCCATGGGAATAAGAAAAAATTCGTCCGCAGCGTACTCCACCCACAGTCGAGCCCAACAGGGGAGAACTGGAAGTCCGCAAGCCAAAAATCTGATGCAAGACACAGTTCTAGAGCTTAGCTGCAGATATAGTTCAATGGTTGTGTTCACATGCACTCGGCGGACACTTCGGGCTCCAGAGTACTGTCATGCCAACGCCTTTGGCATGATCCCACAACCCCAAGGCTTGCCCCATCGTGCTAAACGACAAAAGCCATTAAAATCTTGCACACAACTCGGCACAGAATTAACTGACTAGAGGTGGGCTAGTCCCCAGCCGCACATTTACAGTGAAGCCAGGGTCAAAGAGGAGTGTTGGTACAGAGGTGGCACTCGTTCACCACCTGTGACCTCAGCCACTAGACAGCCCATTTCCACCTTACAGGTTACCACACACGGCAAACATGAAGGTAAGCCTAATACCCCAAACTCAGGAAAAGAAGAAACGAAATCCTGAGAATGGGGCACCAAAAAGTCACAGCAGCCTACGACTGAAAGGTTAGGGTAACGGTTGAGTACACTAGAAAAAAGCAGCAAAAAATGGAGTTAGGGCAAAATTTATTAGTACAGGAATGGGTGTGCAACACAGGGTGAGGCCTGGTAGGAAAATACGAAAAAAAAAAAAACAACAGAACCACGATGTCAGTCACATCATCAGCCAGGGAAAACGTGGGGGCGCCACTCCCCGGTGAAGTCCACAAGGTCAGCTCGGGCCGTCATTCGACTCCCCAAATAACTGGGAAACCAGTTATCCCTGTACGGGGCCCAGTGTAAGATATATCAATATACTTGCACGTACCAAGTTGTAGTGAAAGGTCCAGTTGACACCCAAAATTTTATAAAATGTTGTGTTCATTGCATTGCATTTTCTGTCAAAATCCTTGTAGGGGGTGGGGGACCCTTTCCCAATTGTTTGCAGACCCTTAACTTCACATTGTGTTAAACTGTTTTGGTAATTTTCTAATGACACAACCTCTCTGTTTTTTAAAAAATCTGCATCAAAATTTTCAAAGTGCAGCAAAAATGTTAAAGCATCTATTATTTGCATTGGCACATAACCTGCGGAACCTAAATTTATAACTTTTTTAACAGATAATCTGCAGATTATACAACAAAAGTTATGGTACATGCTATTTACTTACTTTAACTTCAAAGCATATTTTTCCTTTATGGACTCCATATGTTGCTCGTGCGCCAGCCCACATGAACGCAAAACCTTCACTGGTAAGTGGGTGGGCAGAGAATCGAGATGGATCAATGACCAGATTCAAGTCAGAATTATCTGCAAAACATACAGGAATAATGATGAATATTCAAATTATTTGCCATATTACTTGTAACACTGATCATTTATCTACAACTAATATTTTCAAACTAAAATTTCACAATACAATTACAAAAAGCTCATTGCAGAGAACGCACAGAAATTTTTGGAATTTGTAGGCTAGAAGGTTCAAAATGCCAACTTCAAATGTTTAGTTGCAGAATACAAAGTCAAGAACATCAGGTGCCAGAGAACCACAAACAGGAATGCTGAAATCGCCAGGTGAACACCAGCACTCAGAATACATGGCTTTTCAAATGTTTGCAATGATTTGAATCCACTAATAGTGTAGTCATTTTAGACCAAATTTCCGCAATCAGTTAAAAAAACTTGTACAAGCATGGGACTTGGTGTATGTATGTATGTATGTATGTATATAGTAATGGGTCACCCGACTAACATACTAAAAGTTTCCGAAAAATAATGTTGTGCTACAGCCGCCATCTTGGAAAATGTAGACACCATAAATGTTTACATTTATTGCCCATAACATGTTAAGTAACTGTTCATGGTTTGTAATTATTTTTTTATTAAGTTATTAACAAAATGGGGTTAGTAAGTACTACGGAAAGCTTGATTTTTGAATTCCAAAACTGTGGCCTAAATATTGTTACGAATCTGCCAGGCATGGTTACAGTATCTTTATATCATTAATAATTGTATTATGTATTTTTATGTAGTTTTGACAATTGAATCATTGACAATTGTATTTATGTATTTTATGTAGTTTTGACCAAGAATCATTGGACACATTACAAAATTATTTACAAAAAAAACTATGAGCATTGTCGGTTTTTCTATGTCAAGTATTACTAACACGGTTTCTAAATTTTTGTTTTGCAGAATTGTTATTCCCAGAATCCGATAGATGGCGCTAAGTGTGGCCTGATGAGGAATGTATGAGAAGTGTGCAATCAGTAGTCATGTCATCCGTACAGCAGAAGCCGATGTGTGTGTGTGTTATGGCTTGCAGAATTAACGTCTGTCATTAAAGTTAAAAAACGGTACTGTTTTAGAGTATGGTTGTAACCCTCCGTCAACGAATTCAATTAAGCAGTGAATGAAACAGTTTAAAGAAATTGGCAATGTGGAACAGTGTGGAGGAGTCGGGAGGCCTAGTGTCAGCGGTGAGACGGTTGACCAAATTAATGAAAGTTTCTGGCGAAACCCCAGGAAATCCGTTCGTAAAGCAAGCAGAACTGTGACCAATGCATCTGCATAGGTCAACGTGTGTACGTAAGTGCCTAAATGAGCATTTCCTGAACAGATAGATTGGGTGTGGTGGTCCTATTCCGTGGCCTCCTCGCTCTCCAAATCTAACTCCATTGGATTATTTCATGTGGGGTTATGTGAAAGATTGTGTCTATCAGATGCCTTGTATTGATTTTCAGGAACTGAAGCAACATATCGCAGCTGCTATTAATGCCATAACTCCTCAGATGCTTGCCAATACATGGCCTGAAATCGAGTATCGCTTGGACGTACTACGAGCAACCAAGGGATCTCACATCGAAATTTATTAACTTGTTGTAGTTACATTGTAAGTTAGTACAGTCAGTTTTTATCTGTTTAATGTTTTGTTTTATATAATTTTGTAATGTGTCCAATAATTCTCAGACACCCTGTATATTGTCGTGTTTGTGATTATGTTCGTGCCTACCGAACACAATTAAACAAATTAAATTTACTGTGAAGCTAATGGTTTATAACTTTTCCAGATCTCAAAATGACTTTGTGTGCTACTAAAACATGAATATGGAAAGCCAGAATTGTGTTTTGTGCAGTGGCAGCCTCAGCAAGGGGAAGACTGATTGTCAAGAAAGGACTGAATACTTACTGAATCAAGTAAAGAAAGAGAAGATATGAAATGTGGCAGAAGTTTGTCAACCTTGAAGAGATTAAAATACATGTCAACTGCAGATGGGTGTACACATAAACAAGCAGCATTAAAGCATCAAAACAAAAACAGGAGGAGCAAGGACAGGAAGATGAAGAAATAAGCACTAAACGTTCACTAAGAGCAGAACCGTCATTCTCTTACAAGATCTGCTGCCTAATTAGTGCGGAACAGGTTTCATATGCAAATCCAAAATTCCCAAAAAATAGGAGAAGACGAATTACACTGGTTCAAACAATGGAAATACAGATCTCCATTTTGGCTAAATGTGATGAACATGGAGATAAAGTAGGTGAAGAGGTCAAGTTAGGATAATGCATGTGGACTTGATAGCAGAGGAAGCCTGCTCACTATCAGGGTACGAAACTAAAAAATTGCCATGTGCTAAATGGCCCGTGCAGCTAAATATTTAGGAGCCATTCACAATTTTTTAGGAGCCAATTTTTTTTTTACATACACAATTGAAGAGTAACTAAAATTCTGGACAGCAATTTTGCACAGCATAAACTTCTCAGCAAGTAACACAGCCACATTTGTCTTTTGTTGACACTGCAGCTAAGCAGCATCCAGTGCTTAAATTTTCATTTTGTTGATATCTTTGTTACCCTTCCCATTTCTTTATTGTCACTTTTTTTTTCTCTTTTATGCCCTTGGATGACAATTTTATCCATCATGCTGAAAAACTTTGAGTCTCTGAGGACCATGAATGCATGACAGCTTTCACTATTTTTGATAAGACAGTGTAACTTTGAGAATATTAATACTTTTGAACACCATACTTTCATTTTTGGACCTCCCTCCCCCTTATCAAGATGAAATGCAAACCTTTTTGGGGGGAATATTTAAGAACACAGGACACATGTTCAGAACATCGTTGGGAAAAAAATTAGTTAAGGGAGAAATCTTTGCTAAGTCTGATTTCCGTTTTTGAACATTTCCCCCTCCATTTTCAAGGTGAAATACAAATATTTATGAAATAAAATAATATTTAATAACAATTCTAGGCAGAGGAAACATTGCGTTAAAAATAAAATTACGATTACGGGAAAAATCTTCAATGTGTCTAACTTCCGTTTTCGAAAGTTTCAGGTAGAAAGCATTGTTCACCAGTACCAACTACCCCAAAATTGCTGTTCAGTTATGCATCGATCTTGAGAATAACACAAATTAGATGGAAAAGGAGAAATTCTAGAAGCTGTGGCACTCTCATGCCTGAAGATTACAGGGGAATTTTTGTGTCGTCGAATTCTCGTTTTCGGAAATTTTTCCTCCAGTTTCAAACTGAAATTCAAATATTTATGGAATGAAATGATATATAACAATACTGGGCAGAGGCAACATCGCGGGAGAACAAAATTACGTTTTTGAAAGTCGAAATACCGTCCTGATTCGTATCTTTACACGTTGGTAAAACCCTTCGGAGTGTATTTTATGCATTTCTCAATGAGTATTTTTACGTGTGGAGAAAACTTCCTGATGCGTATTTTCTTTTCACGCTTTGGTTAAATTTCGATGTGTAAACAGACTTTTCCATACGTACTAGACGCGTAATTATGCATTTTGGCGAACTCTGGTTAGTACAACATGCTAAAAAATGATGCGCCATAAGCCAAGAAGTTATACTAACGCTAGATTTACAATGAATCGATTCAAAGGACAACCAATGTGTAAAGCGATGAACATAACAAATAACCATACAACTCTTCAGTTGCAATAACTGAATTTTCAGGCAAGCCGTATCTCCGCTCTGCTTCAGGTTGAGAGGCGCAGAGGGGTGCTCGAAAAGGTTCAATGATCACTGTAGGAGGATCCTGCAAATTGTTCGTTGTTTCTTTAACTTGCTCGTGTGACGTTAGTGCGGACGAGAAAGGCAAGTCAGCAATGCGAGCGAGCGCGATTCATACACAGTTCTACGTGTTAAGCGCATCTTGTAGATGAAAAGAAACTGAGCGGTGGAAAGGGAACAATTCTTGCAAACCACTAAGAATCGTGAACAAAAATAGTCATTGAGATTAAAAAGAATCATAATAAAATGCAGTAGAAAATTCATGTAGTCGCGATTTGGCCCCTGATGTCAAACCGCTGGTCGCCAAATTCAAAAGTGCAGTCGCATTTCGCTCATGGCTCCTGTTAATTTTGAACCCTAATCGCTATGTTAGTTTCAGACAAGTAAAGAACATGACAGAGTTGGAGGGCCTTCTAGCAATAAACATGATACTTTATTGCAGTTATTGTTCGATTACATCGAGAACGAAGATGAATGTCAATACACTTTTGTTGATCTCAGAGACGCTACGAAGCATTTCCCGGGTGGAGAGCAATGCGAAATTTCGATCTATATCCTAAAAGATTGTTTAAAAGATCTCTTTAAAGACAGAATCATAGTAACGGAAGCGCTTGGAGGTAGGCCATTGGTTATCAGAATTTTAGAACCCACCCACAACATACTTTATGATCAATGGTATTCAGAACGGAAGAAACGATGGAAAACGAAAGACCTCGAATTGTGAAAACGGCTGCGGAAATAATAAGACAAGATATTCAAGGAAAACCATTTGGTTTGTCAACTTATCCATCACTAGACAAAATGGAAAATGGAGGACCGAATGTTATACCACAGTCATTAAAAGTTTTCATGGACATCGTGATTCAAGGAAGTTCTAAGAAGAATGATAAATCCAGGTCAATCACCACCATTAGCCACTCAATTAATACATACCTGCCAACTACTACGGAATGTTTGTAGTTTCTACGGATTTCGTTGTCAGACTACGGAACTACGGTACTCACTGTCGAAACTACGTATTCTACAAATTTTCATTTTGCTATTATTTTATGATATACATGAGGTTCTTAAGCGGATTCGCGTAATTCCGCTTTTTTTTTTTTTGTCATCATTTAGATTGTCAAGATCGATACAAGACTGAAGATAATTTGAGGTGGGGGGCTGTTGTTTTCCGTCTGGGGACGATATTTCGTTACTCAAAACTTTCAAAAACGTTAGTTAAACGGAGTAAAAAAAAATTGCTGTAACCAAATTGTTTTTTCTTCCGATGTTGTCTTTGTGTCCAGTATTCCTGTTAAATATAATTTTATTGCATAAATGTTTGTATTTCAGCTTGGAATTGAAGGCAACAATTTGCGAAAACGGAACTTAGACGCTGCGAAAATTTCCCGTAATCTTCAGGCATAAAATTCTTCTGCGAATGCGAGGAATTCCAATATTTTCGTTATTATTTGGGTCCTTTACGAGATGAATGCACAATTGAACAGAAATTGTGGGGGGCAGGGGTTCGTCGGAGGACGGAATTCCACCTTCACTAAACTTTCCAAAACGGAAAGTCGATGGAGTTCAGATTTTTTCGGCAATCATAATTTCTTTTTCTCGCGATGTTGCCTCTGTTCAGTATTATTATTAAATAATATTTTACTGTATAAATATTTTTATTTTAGCATGAAAATAGGGGGGAAATTTCCAAAACTAAGTCCAACGGAGCCAAGATTTCTCCCGTAATCGCGCAACCAGCGCGATGTTCCCCCTCTTTTGCCTTGTTAAATATCCCCCGTCCCATAAGTTTTTGCTTTTAAGCTTGATAAGGGAGGGAGGAAATTCCCGAAAACGAGAGTAACGAAGTTGGAAAATTTGTAGAAGTTGATGCATTTTTTACAAATTTTGGATTTCCTGTTTATCAAGTATTGTGGAATTCTGAACGCGCCAGACTGATTTTTATTGGTGGAAACACTGCGAGTGCGAGATTTAAGTTTCAAACTTAAATCTCGCAGTGTTTCTTATCGTGCCCTCGCAAGGCGAATCAGCTTTGTGTTTTGCACATGTTAAGTTTTTTTCATTAGTGTCCTTGTTTGCTGTAACGTTTTGTTGTGGTGCATATTTCTTTTTCACGAAGAGATGGATCATTTTGTAAGAAAGCGTCTGTGCCGTGCATTAATACTAGTTACTACTGACATGGTTCTTGCCAATGTTGGCAGGTATGAATAATATCAGCTTGCTGCCCAAGGTCATTTCTTTCTCCTGTGCAGTTAGCACTTTCATTGCACTTACATTCTAAGTATGGCTCAAGACATCTCATTGATTTACTTCATTTGATGTCTCTCAATGCTTCACATGAGACCGTAGCATACTTAAACGCAGCAAATGACAATGTACAACCAGAAGTAAGGGGTAATAACTTTTTACAGTTTGTTTTTGACGATGCGGATGTAAATACGAGAACAATAGGACATGGAACAATACACATGTACTCGGAGGTATCAAGTGTGCAACACTAGGAAATGCAGTATTGACTTTCCCTCCTGTTGTTCCTGATATTAAGAAAAAAATGAACCTAGCTATGAACTCAATACCTATAGTACACTACAGGAAAACATAGATACAGGGTTTGAAGAATCTCAAGATAAAATCAATCTATGCAACAAGCGGTAAACTTGATGTCATAAGAGACAGATTAAAGTCCATTATTTGGATTGCAGGATCCCTGTATTCAGAAAGTTCTCTTCCCTTCTGGAATAGAAAGATAATGAGTTGTGCCCTACTGACTGGGGCTGGATAAGAAACGGACACGCCTTAACACCTGTGTTCATGAACAGAAACCCTGCTCCTCCAGAGCTGTTAACACTGATCTTGTGCACTAAATCCAACTGCACCAAGAGTTGTGAATGTAAGAGATCAGGATTGAAATGCTCTGCCATGTGTCGAGACTGTCAACGACTATCATGCATGAATTCTGAAGCCATTGAACTTTTGTCTGTGGATAATATAAGTAACAATTTTTGGAATGTGACTTCTGTAAGCTTGATTTTTTAAACTTTTGTACAAAAATAAACTTCCTTTAAACTTTAATTTTATAAACCTTTGTAAATAAATATATATGTCCCAAAATGTTTATAAGGACAGCTACATGAAAGCATACTTAAAAATTACGAACTTTCTGCATTACTTCATTCTCCTGAAATGTATGCAATATGTATCTTTAACATTCTTTAATTATTTCAAAATTGAATACAAATTAGGTCTATGGGCAATAAATGTAGACAAATTTATGGTGAACATTTTTTGTAGGAAACATTTTTGAAGAAATGGTTAGTTTCAGAAAAATGGTTTTTCTGCAGACATTATCCAAGATGGCTGCCGTAGCACAACATTATTTTTTGGGGACTTTTAGTATGTTAGTCAGGTGACCCAGTATCTATATATATATATACCAGGTGCCATGCTTGTAAGAGTTTTTTTACCTAATTTTCGTAAAATAACTGAACCATAATAACCAGTTAAGTGTGTGCATGTACACTGAAGAGCAATGGAATTAGAGACAGCTGGTGTTATGCAAATGTGGCGCCGTGGGCGGCACTGTAAACGGAAACGACATGACGTGTGCAGCGATCTGACAATATAAGGAGTGATGCGACGAGAATCAGTAAGAGTCGGATGCAGTATAGGTAAGACGAAGGATCTAAGCGCATTTGATTGTGGGCAAATTGTCGGGGCCCGACGAATGTGCCACTCCATCTCGGAAGTCGTGCAGGCACTGGGATTTTCACGAGCCACTGTGTCACGGGTGCACTGTGAATACATCGAATCCGGTAAAACCATCCCTGCAAGGGCCAACTGCCGTGGACAACAGCGTGTGGATGAGCAGAGTCATCGTCGGCTAGCTCACATTATAACAGCGGATACACGGGCCACAGTGTAAGAAATCACTCGGCAATTTAACGCAGATGCACAAAAACGTGTAAGCAGCCACACCATCCAGAACCATCTCCTCGCTATGGGGTACAGAAGACATCGTCCCACAAGGGTACCGCTGCTGACCACACATCACAGGGTGCAAAGATTAGCATGGGCGCAGGAACATCGCCACTGGACCCTAGACATGTGGGGAAATGTTGCCTGGACTGATGAGTCAAGTTTCACGTTGGTACATGCGGATGGCAGGATATAAGTACAGCGCAAACTACATGAAGTGATAGATCCTTCTTGCCAGCAGGGTACTCTTCAAGCTGGTGGGGGTGGCATTCTCATCTGGGGACTGTTTTACGTGGACTGAAATGGGACCCGTGGTACGTGTGACATCGTCCCTCACAGGTCAACGTTACCGGGATTTCCTGGACAACCATTTGTTCCCAATTGTGTCTTCAACATCCCACTGGGGACCTCATCCTGCAACAAGACAATGCATCGCGCCATCGCTCCCGACGTGACCTCGCTTCCTTGGCCAGCTAGGTCACCCGACCTAAATCCCATCGAGCACATCTGGGATGCCATCGAGATATATGTTAGAGGCTCTGACCCCCTCCATCAAATCTTCGTGAACTGTGGGAGCTTGTTCAGGAATTGTGGATCCGTATGGCTTCCCAACGCTGCCGGTGTCTTGTAGAGTCCATGCCGAGAGGAATCGCCGCCGTAATCAGGGCGAAATGTGGTGCTACACGTTACTAGACAGATATCTCTAATTCAATTGCTTTTCAGTGTATATATATCAGGGGCGATTGCGAGATAAAACAAAAAACCCTGAACTCTGACCTCAGTGCTACGTACATAAATGTATATTATTTTGCACAATGTAATGTACAATACAGGTACACATTGTTTACATATTACACACACATTATATTAACTGCCAATGCAACAATTAACCACTAATGACTGTGAAATTTAACTTTGCACCTTTTTTTTTTAAACAAATCCAGAATGATAGAAATCTTTTGAAAATTGCATTTTTGAACTTTATATGTGATGCTAGATGTTAGAGATCTCTCATAAATTGCGAAATTTGACTTCAAAAATTGCTTTTTGGAAGTCAAACTTCAAGCTTCAGAACATTTAGGAAAACTATGGAGATCAGCTTAGCTCTCGATGCTTGCGTTCTGCTGCCGTAATATCCTACAGGGATTTTTGTCAATTCTGCAATTAGCTCATTGTATTCAATTAATCTTATGTGGTAAATTATTTGACATAAATACAGCTGTCAAATGATAAAAGTAACCTTCCTTTCATCGTGCACAAGAGCTTTGAATCAGGAAACACACTTTTAATTAATTACTATTACATGTATTTTCAGAAATGACATAATTGAGGATTCCGGAATTCCGGGCTGCACCCGGAAAGACAAACAGGCCCGATAGATAGATATACAGGGTGTTTCACTCGATACTTTACCAGACATTTTTGCGCAATAACTGGAAAAGGAATGAAGATATCGTAACGAAACTTGAACTGGGTAACTTACCTTAGGCAGTGAGAAAGGAGATGGAATCATAACGTGTTGGAAATGGTCACCATTTGCGTCCTGGCAAGGCTAAACAAAACGCTTGATATTTTGGAAGGTTCGGGTCTGCATGTCCCCAGGAATTGCCTGAATTTCTTGAATGATGTTGGATTTCAATGTGGCGATGGAACATGCATTATTGCCGTTAGTAAACTCTACCTTTCAGATAGCTCCAGAGAAAGTAATCTAGCTGCATCAAATCTGGTGACCGCAGAGGCCAAAGTCTTCGAAATGACTGCTCTTAAAAAATGCCTCAATTTCGGCCATGTTGGCACGGGAAGTACAGCATGTTGCTCCATCCTGCTGGAAATATCCAATGGATAATTCCTCATCGTCCAACTGATTCACGAAGGTCTGAAAAATTTTCATGTAAGCTGCTGTCAAGATGGTTATTTCGAAAATTGGCCCAATAATGTGCCGCTGTGACATCGCACACCAAACACTGATCATTGCTGGATATAGGGGGTTCTTCGTGTGTAGCGTGGGGATTGTCAGTTGCCCAAATCCGGGAATTTTGGGCATTGACATATCCAGAAAGATGAAACCAGACCTCATCTGTGAACCAACATTAATCCAGTATGCCAGGATTTTGCTACAGGAATGTGTAAAACCACTGACAATATGCCAATCTTTTCACATGGTCTGGTGTTTTCAATGTGTGAGCAACGCTTACACGATTACAGTGAAGGTTACCTTATTTTGCAGATCTGTAACAAGTGTTTCTGGATAATCTGGTTTCCTGTGACAGATGTCGTAGGGACTTTTTGGGAGACAGCAATAACTGCTGCCTCACATTCTCGACCATATTTTCTGGCATTTGTCGTCTACGACCTCCATGCGCGTCACACAAACTTCCTGTTGCTTCCAATTTCTGTGACATGGCTAAATTGCAAGGCTTTGATGGTGGTTTCCGACCTCCAAACCTCTTAACGAAATCTTTCTGACACGACTTCAATGATTTAGTCTGCCAGTATGTCCAACAATATACACACGCTCCTCTAGAGTATACCGGTTCATTTCAACATTTTCTGTTCTCCGACAACACACACACACACACACACACACACACACACACACACACACACACACACACACACAACCGTACTGTTCCACGAGCGGCAAAACAATGACCGTACTGTGTCGGCAGACTCAGTAAACTGACAGACGCCAGCTTGTTTGGCAGGCGATGAGGAGTTGCAACACACTAGCGCCGCCACTTCTCTCTAACCACGCCCACAACACCGTTGCAACTACACGCCGCTTTGGTTTGCTTTCTCACAGCCTAAGGTAAGTCCAGTTCACATTGTGTTACGATATCTTCATTCCTTTTACAGTTATTGCATAAATGCCGAGTAAAGTAGCGAGTGAAACACCCTGTATATAACATCCATACACATACTTTACTGTCTGTTGAAAATGCAGCAAATTTATAGTACATTACTTATGATACAAGACATAAGTGATCAAAAATATACCTCTAAATGATGTGGAACACACAATACTCAATACTTTACGGACCCACCACGAGCTGCGATAACAGCTCGTATTCTGTGTGGCATCAACCGGTAAAGGTTCAAGGGGTTAAAGAAACTTTCAGCGAGCAACAAGGCCTCTCGGAAGCAAAAAGATAGACAGAGCTTGCAGACTGCCTTTGATGTGATACAGACCTCCAATGTTGGAGACGACGGCTTGTTTACCGATGAGATCACTAGACTCCATACCCTTCACACTGGTGCATCAGACCTCCCTCTTCTCACTGACTCCATATTTGCATCACTGTGCTTATGTTTTGTCCAACACATCGGCTTTGCTCAGAGTCAAACAGCTGTACACACAAGTCTCGTCTGTTGTGGCAAGGCGTACTCAATTATTACCACTACCTTATTGCCATAATTCCCACAAATTGACTATGGCAACTTGCCTTGTGCACCCTGCTTTTACACTTCCTGCAGCACAGCTAAGAGGGCATGGCTGGTATATTGTGGTCGTAATCATTTGCACTTCCTCACATTTCAGTCAGATCATGTTTCTCTTGGTGTTGCATTTTCAACAAACAGCAGTGTATATATAACAACACTCTTAGAAGAATGAAAGCACAAATTTAACTCCCATGACAAAAAAATATGAAAAAAAGCTCAATGGAATATAGCATTTGTTGGGCTACTATAAATCTGTTAGTTATTATAGCAATGCCAATTGTCACTACTGATGTAAACAAGCCACACTCTACCTTTTCATGACATACTATATAATGCCTCCCTCCCCCCCCCCCCCCAGCAGGTGACAGATGCAAGGTACTTAGAAAGGGGAGAGGTAGGTTCAATTGCCTTTGTTTCCGTGCCGCCAGCGAGGTGTCACCCTACTAGCTGGAGTGTGACTTCACAAGTGGCCATAAACGATCTCCTGAGCATTCTGAGTCATTCGGAGCTTGTGCTGTAGTATCGATTACTCGCTGCATTTCTTTGTCAATTTTAGACCTGCTTTTCGTTTCATTAATTTTTTTTCTGTGAACAACTATCTCGAAAATACCTGGATACGCTGTTGCATTTTGTAGTAATAACAATTCAAAGGAAAGGAAGTTAGATGTTACATACCATGTTTTCCCATCGGATAGAAATTTCTTGAAGAAATGGGTAGCGACATGCTGTCGAAAGTATGTATTCGATGCAAAGAAAGCTCGAATGTGTTCAGAACACTTTGATTTCTCAAAGTAAGAGCAAAATCTTAGAAATGAATTGCTGAACTTGCCTCCCAGAAAAAAACTGAGAAAAGATGCTGTCCCTACAAAAAATATGCCTTAGCAGATGGAGGAGCAAACTTCTGTTCGAAGCAAGCGGTTTAAGATCGGAGGTCAGAAAAAAATGCATTAAATCGAACTGAAAGTATATCTCCAATTAAACATCAAATCACAGGTCACAATGAAAGTGACATCATTCCTGACCAACATTTATCATACCGTCAACGTTATGTGAGAAGTGCGAATGTCTGAACAAAAATATAATGCAACTGAAGAGTGAAAATAATTCACTACGGGAAGAATTATCAAACGTAAGAAAACAGCTGGTAATGGTAAAACAATGCTTTTGCCTTGAGAAAAGAAGCCTGAAAAAATGGAAATTAATATTACCAAATGCAAGAATAGAAATTTGCTGAGCAACAGTGAAAGGTGGCCAGCTATCATAAATTTGCTTGGCCATTCTTTCACTGAAGTGCAAATTCAAACTCTTGAAAAGTATATCTTTTCATCAAAAATAAAATGCACATACTGCTTCCAAGCATTTCCTCTCTGAAACGGTGGTGTGGTAAATTTGTGTTACCGATGGTTTAATTCAGCCCGTTTTAAAGGTGATGAAAGAAAATGAATGCTATACACCTAACCGAATTCAACAAAGTTTCAGTTTTATCTTTTGATGAAATCAGCGTTGATTGCCGATATTGTTATCCATGCAGCTGCAGATATAATTTGAGGACAGCATAGTAACGTTTTAGTAGTTGACCATGCAGTTGTAGTACAACTGCACAGTCTTTTAAAAAATAAAAGACTGTGCAGTAGGCTACATTTTGTTTTGGACAAAACTGCATGTTCTGATGCATGCAGTGAAACTGATGCATTTGAAAACTTCTGTGGTTGAAAACTTTAAATTGAATAAAGTATATCCTTTTGAGTTTTGAAACTAGACTTTTTATAAATTGAAGCTGTGCAGGATTTTTTTAGGAAAAATAAAAAGAACAGGTAATGGGAGGCAGTTATTTACTATTTGAATTTTACATTTTATGCACAAATAATCAACAATGGAAAGTACAAGATATTCAGTAATACAATGTTTCAATCCATTTAAAAAAAAGTGACCATAGAGTAAGGGATAAAAAAAAAAATGCTAAGAAATGTGACAGACTGGATGTTGGAAAATTTTGATGACTTATCAAAAAAGACTAAAATTTGCGATTCTCGCAGAAAGCAACTGAAAACTTTAAAAATTAGTAAGAAGCAAATGAAACCTGTGCTGATAAGAAAATGGACGAAAATTTTGCATCTACGTCAGAAGTAATTGAAACACTGAATACTTCGCTCCATGAATTGGGTGAATCACCTGTCAATAAGAAAAAGCTAAAATCTAAATGTTATTATGTATGCTTCAACCAAAATTCAAAAAATCAGTTCTGCTATGAAACGGAAGCTTTACAAATATTCAGAAGTAATCTGATGACGAGGATGAAATATGTCACGACTCTCTTATGGACAATCTTAAAAGTAATTTTTCTAACTGCACTAGAGATAAACAGTTGATGATTTTTGACTTGCTTACCAGAGTCATGGAGTGATAGAAAAATCATGCAAGAGTTCAATGCGCCTAATTATATGGTAAGACAATCAAAAAAAATTCTGAAGGAGAAAGGAATTTTGGAAAGCCTCAATAGAAAACCAAGTAAGAGTCTCTTCTGAAGTAGTTGAAGTAGTACGATCGTTTTACCAAAGTGATGAAATTTGACAGAAGCTTATGTCATTCAAAGATAAATTTGCAGGCACGAAAGTCAGTTTTTCCAAATTCGCAGAGCTCAGACCAAAAAACTGTGTCCTGGCAGGGTCTAGTGGTACTCATACGGTATGTACCATACACCAAAATGTAAATCTGATGATGGAAAATGCAAGAATTGGTTCACTAACAAATGGACAATTATCTTCCTACAAACATTGTCTTGCAAGAGTATTGTGCAACCCTGCTTCCATAGATTGTCATTTGGGGAAGTGTCCCGCCTGTCTTGGAAGTAAGAAATGTAATGGAACACGGTTTTGAGGAGAACTTGGTTGAAAGAATAACTTTTCGCCAATGGATTACAGTTGATAGATGCAACTTGGAGACATTAGAAAAATCAACTTTAGATTTTATTGATTTTTTTTGCGAAAAACTGTCTGCTTTGGTCAGACATGACTTCATTGCTAAGCAGCAAAGCTCTTTTATGAATAGCACTAAGGAAAACCTCAGACTCAGAATTTCTCGTGATTAGTGATTTTGCCAAAAATTATAGTTTTCTTCTACAAGATGAAGCCCAGAGCTATCACTGGACCAGTGGGCAAGCCACAGTCTATCCATTTGTCATTTATTACAAAACAGAAAAGACTGAACATGTAAGTTTTGTAGAAATATCTGAATGTTTAGAGCACAACACAATTGCACTGTACTGCTTCCAAAAAAAAAAACTTATTAACTTCTTGAAAAGTAAGTTTGGTGACAACAGCGTCAAAAAAATTTGCTATTTCTCTGACGGGTCTGCAGCCCAGTACAAAAATCGGAAAAATTTCACAAACTTATGTTTCCATCAAGATGACTTCAACATTGATGCTGAATGGCATTTTTCAGCAACAGCACACGGGAAGGGGCCATGTGATGGCATTGGTGGAACGGTGAAAGGGTTAGCTGCCCAAGCCAGCTTACAACGCCCTTACAAAAATCAAATTCAAACACCATTTCAGTTGTACGAATGGGCAATTCAGAACTTTTTTTTTTTTGGCAAACTTTACATATGTAAGTCAAGAAGCATACATAGAAACAGATCAATTTTTGGAAAATCGACTAAGCAAGTCTCTAACAATACAAGGTATCCAGAAACTCCATGCTTTTATTCCTATCCCATTGAGTAATTCAAAAACAAAAAAAGTGAAGATGCTCTCAGAATCAAACGAGTCAGCTACTGAAAAAGTATCGGCATTACAAAACAGACTGCAAATAACAGAAATTAGTGGTTACATAACCATAATCTATGAAAACAACCGGTGGGTAGCGTATGTTCTAGCAAAAGAAGAGAGTGAGAATGAAGTTAAGGTCTCCTTTTTACATCCAGCTGATCCATCTACATTCTTTTCCTACCCTAGCCCACAAGATGTATTATGGCTTCCTGTAAGTTATGTCTTGTGTAAAGTAAATCCTGTGACTCTGACAGGAAGACTCTACAATCTCTCTGAAACAGAAATACACCAAACTACTGAAGCTTTTAAAGACTATATCAAGGATCTACAGGTGTGATTTTACTTCAAAACAATGATGCAACTTTTTTTTTTTAATTTTAGAAGATTTTGCTTTAAGTGACGATTTAAGTTTAAGATTAGGAATATAATTTGCATAAATGTAAGCAATTCAATGCCATATGTTATTATTTTGATGTGATTGTTGAGCAGTAATTGAAATTACTTTTTGAAGTCTGTTTATTTTTTTATATTGTGTGAATTATTACGAATTCTGAATAATAAAATTAATAAAATTTTTGAACTCATGTAGTCTCAGATTTTAAACAAATCAATTAAAAATAAAACATTGTTTAAATAAATGATTTTAAATAACAAAAAATACTATATCTATTGTTATTAATGAAACTTTAAGATTTAGCCCAAATTAATTTTCAGTTTACATGTTTTTATTTTTTTCATTAAACTCTTGTGTTAGGCTAAATTTGAATATAGCTTTTTAAGTAAACCCATTATAATCCCAAGTTAAAACTCACACAATCAAATACCAAACATATAAAGATTGTTTTAAAAAAAATCTGAATTTTTTGAAGCGCCGCATTTTGAAAAATTTAAAATTCTTAGTATAATTTAAATTTTAATTTATTTTTTTAATCTTAACCCCTATGGTGCTTGTACATCAAATAAAAGAGCATAAAAAATACTACAAAAAGATACCTTTCTCATATCTCTATCTTATAATTAGGGGAGCTGCAATCACAATTTAAAAACATATCAATCTTCCGATTTTGGGGTATTTTTGGATATTTTTTATATAGCTGTATTTTCAAAACCGGTGGATATATGACGATGAAATTTGGTATTTTTCTTAATCTATATAGAGGCTGGGATGTAAGGTCAGGTGATGCGTAACATCACAGCCTCTCCTTGACAAATGTCAACCCCGCCTTCTCGTGGTGCATCCTGTTCCCACTAAAGGGGCTCTGACGACCGCAAATAGCGGTATAACTATACCATCGGGATCAGAGGAAATGCTATCCCACACTCACCAACCCGCTTGGCCAGCGTGGTGAGTTATGGCCAAACACCTCCAAAATGACTCTACAACTTAAATCTTGGCCCTCAGTCTCCGGCAGCTGGAATGTACCTGGCCAAGGCAGCGGCCAGTGCGACATGAAGGCAGAGGGTGCTAAGAATCCCCGGAGGACCGGACTAGGCTGCCATTTGATGCTGACCTTGGCTACCTACAACGGACGCTCCCTATCTTCTGATTCAAGGCTTCTTGAATTGGAAGAGGAACTACAAAGGATCAAGTGGGACATCGTCGGGCTGAGTGAGGTAAGGAGAAAAGGAGAAGATCTCATTGAACTGAAAAGTGGACATCTCTTCTATTATCGTGGGACAGATACTGGCAGAACTAGTGGTGTTGGATTTATAATAAACAAGAAACTGAAGGATAAAGTGGTAGAAGTTGAAAGTTCCTCTGACAGAGCTGCACGACTCGTTATCCAACTATCGAGAAGATACCAGGTTCAGATTATTCAAACTTATGCACCCACCACAAGTCATCCTGAAGAAGAAATTGAAGAATTTTATGAGGAAATTCGTCATCTAAATAATAAAGGTAAGCAGCACTTGAAGATAATTATGGGAGATTTCAATGCAAAAATAGGGCACCGGCAACAGAATGAAACTTCAGTAGGTAAATTCGGTCACGGCAACAGAAACCAGCGTGGAAATACTCTCGTTGAGTTTGCAGAGGCAGAAGGATTTTTCATCTTGAATTCCTTTTTCAAGAAAAAGCCACACAGGAAATGGACATGGAGACATCCAATTGGGACGACAAGTGAAATTGATTTTATTATGTGTAACAAAAAATTCGTCATCGAAGACTGCAGTGTGCTAAACAAGTTCAACACAGGTAGTGACCATAGATTGGTGAGATGTAAGATGCACCTCAACACTAAACTGGAACGTGGCAAGCTCATAAGACAAACAAAATGTATTGACATAACCAACCTTAAAAAACACCATAATACTTTCAAGTTGGAACTGAAGAACAGATTCTCTGCTTTAGAAGGCCTAACATCGGAAGAAGTGGATATTTCTGAAGTTAACAGAAAAGTAACCAAAGCTCTTATGGAAACAGCAACAAAATTAGCTGGGTCTAAGAACAAGTTGCATGTAAACAAATTATCAGGAAAAACCAAAATGTTGATGCAAAAAAGAAGAGAGATGAGGACAACTAAAGAAGATGTGACTTCCAAAGTGGAATATATAGAGCTATGCAAGACAGTAAGAAAAAGTATCACTGAAGACGTAAGAAAATTCAACTGTGAACTAGTAAGGAAAGCAATTGAAAACAACCAAAGCCTAAAGATAGCAAAGGGACATCTCAGTAAGGGAAGAAAACAGATTATGGCTCTGAGAAAAGAAGATGGTTCTATAACAAGAAATAGAGGCGAAATTTTGACAAAAGTGAAAGATTTCTACTCCAAACTATATGAAAGGGATGATACATGTACTCCAGACATCATGAAAGGTACCGGAGTTCTTCCAGTCCTCCCAGCAGAAGTTGCTCATGCAATCAAGAACATGAAGCGGGGGAAAGCTCCAGGAGAAGATGGAATTACTATAGACATCATACAAGAAGCAAGTGGAGAAATTGAAACAGTACTCGCCCAAATTTTCACTCGATGCCTTAATGAAGGGAAGATTCCTGAGGATTGGAACAATGCTACAATGATCCTGCTACATAAAAAAGGTGACATTGAGGATCTCAGGAACTACAGACCTATCAGCCTCCTATCAGTGGTTTATAAAATCTTCACTAAAGTTCTTTCACACCGCTTGAAGGTAACACTGGACATGGCTCAACCGAGAGAACAAGCTGGATTCAGGAGTGGCTACAGCACAATAGATCATATCCACGTACTGAGAGAACTAATTGAAAGAGCGAGGGAATATGAACTTCCATTGTGCATGGCTTTTATCGATTATGAAAAAGCCTTTGATTCGGTGAAACCATCAGCAGTTACCACGGCTCTGAAATCCTGCGGTATTGAAGATGCATACATTAATATTATTAATAACATCTATGAAAATGCAAGTGCAAAGATTCGGCTGTTTGAAAATACAACACACATAAAAATTGGAAAGGGAGTGAGACAAGGTGACACCATATCTCCGAAGCTCTTTAATGCCACATTGGAAAATGTCTTTCAATCACTGAACTGGGAAAACAAAGGGATAAAGATTAATGGAGATTATCTAACCCACCTTCGTTTTGCTGATGACGTAGTCATTTTTGCAACTACCCCATCAGAGCTGCAGAGTATGATCCAGGAACTTGCTGACAAGAGTAAAGAAGTGGGATTAAAAATGAACTTTCAGAAGACAAAAGTGATGTTCAATGCTTTTACAAGAAATGAAGATTTATCGATTGATGGAGAAAAACTGGAGATAACAGATACGTATGTTTATCTTGGACAGCAGATATCAAGTGAGGGTCACATTGATGAAGAAATTAATCGGCGTACAAAACTTGCCTGGAGAGCTTTTGGAAGAAACAGCATAATTTTCAAGAGCAATATGCCGTTATGTCTTAAAAGAAAAGTGTTTGATCAATGCATCCTTCCAGTGCTTACGTATGGTGCAGAGACGTGGACCTTAACTAAAAGAGACATACAAAGACTGCAGACAACTCAAAAAAGCATGGAGAGGTGCATGCTTGGTATAACCAGGAGAGATAAGAAGAGGAACTCGTGGATCCGAAAAATGACGAGAGTGGAAGACATCATGATCAGAGTTAAATCCCTGAAATGGCAATGGGCTGGACATACTGCCAGAAGGACAGACCATAGATGGACAGCCGAAATTTTAGATTGGATTCCAAGGGACAGGAAAAGACCCAGAAAAAGACCACATGGGAGATGGGTGGATGAAATTCGTAAATATGCGGGAGTGACATGGAGGAGACTGGCACAAGACAGACCGTTGTGGAGGAAACTTGGGGAGACCTTCGTCCAGCAGTGGATTGATAATGGTTGACGATGATGATGATATAGAGGCTACCTATGTATCAAATTTCATTAAAATCTGAGATGGTGAGGTAAAAAAGTCTTCAAATTGTTTAGAGTTGATACGGAATCACTCAGACAGGAAATCCAAGCAAGTGAACAGGCAGTGCACGAACCGCACCCACCATATGATCATACTGATCATATGCCCCAAAAATTGCAGTTGCAGTATATCATACTGCCCCAAAAATTGCAGTTTAAGACAAGATGAGACCAAAGAGAGGGGGGGGAGCTGAACATTTTAACTGGTGAAAAATCTAAACAGACAGCAAGAATGTGGACTATCAGTTTCTGTATTTTGTTGACTGCAACTGCACAGCACCACTGCTTAATTTTTCTTTCTGCTGATATTCTCTCCCTACTTTTTTATTGTGGCTTTTTCTTTCTTTACTTGTTTTTTATGCCCTCTGACAAATATCAGCCTGAGTACTGCATGATTTCAAAGCTTCAACTATTTTAGATATATGGTGGAACTTTGGGAATATTAATACTTTTGAATACCATGCTTCATTATTTTCGAATTGTCCAATTTCGTCTCTTCAGTTTTCGGAAATTTCCTTCTTCCCTTATCAAGATGAAATGTAAAAAACACTACGGGGAAATCCGTCCGACTTTGGAAATTTTTCTCCTATTTTCAAGCTGAAACACAAATGTATGCGGTAAAATGGTACGTAAAAATACTGAACAGAAGTAACATTGCAAGAAAGAAGAAATTACAATTACGAAAAAAATCTGAACTCCGTCGACTTTCCGTTTTCGAAAGTTTCGTAAAGATAGAATTTTGTCCTTTGCCAAACATCTATGTCTAGCCCCCTTCCCCATTTTCTTTACTTGTGCATAGATTCCCGAGTGGCCAAAATAACGAAAAGGCGGAATTTTTCGAATTCGCGAAAGAATCTCATGTTTGAAGATTAGGGAGAAATTTTTGCGGTGTCTACTTCTGTTTGCGCAAATTCTAGCCTACAGTTTCAAGCTGAAATACGAACATATATGCCATAATATAATATTTAACAAGAATATTAAACACAAATGCAACATCAGAAGAAAAAATTATTACAGAGGTGTTTGAAAGGAAAGGCACGAAACCCTGAAATCATCGGCGTCTCCCAACGGTGAAAATGCATAAATTCGAGACATAAATGACAGCACAACAAACTTATTTCCATTTCTACTATTACCTCTAATTATTATACTTATCAGCAAAAAAAAAGTTATATATTTTGGTACTGCAAACACCGATAAAGTTTAAAAAAAGTCTGCGAGGTAATTGTCTGGAGAGGTGGTGTGTCATTGGGAAAGTACCGAAACTGTGGTAGCAGAAAAAATAAAAAGTAACAGCAAGATAAAAGACCAATACTTCGAAAGAACCGATACTTCGAAAGATAAAATGGTTTCACTTTGGGAATTACTTACTACCTACCTAAACCTTTTGCTCACAACAGTAAATTAAAATTATTTTGGGGTTGAGCTTGCAGTATTAATTTGTTGCTAAAAAAATTAATTCCTTCAGTGAAATTTAAGTAACTTTGATTTCGACAACTACATGATATTGTCTTTAACATATACCACACTAAGAACGTTAATAAAAATTTTGCATTTGTATAAAATAAACCAATTACACACATAACATACATTTTAAAAAAGTTTTGCCTTTCTTTCCAATTGCAAAATTACCCATCTGGCAAATAAATAAAAGAAAATCTGCAGTCAAGTTTTTATGTTACTAGACGGGCAACTCCTCTTTTTCATAGGACATTGATCTTTTTTTAACAGAAATTTTAGTCGTTAAGTTTCAGTCAGGTGGTATTGACCTAAAAGTTCTATTTACTAATAAAATATATATTTAGCAAATTGGATGTTGATCTAAAGTTCCATTTATTAATAAAAAAAAAAAACATCAGTCTGGTGTGGTGTTAATTTAAAGTTATATTTACTAATAAAATAACACTATTTCTTAAAAAAAATGTGCAATCTTCATTTGTTTTTTAGCGGAGACGCTATCAGGCTGATGCTTATGTTTACAACATCCTTCATTTGCAGTGTCTTGTTTGTGTACAGAAGAGAAAGAAGAACCTTTACTATTACAAGTAGCCGTTATAATTGCTTCAACAGGTTTTGGAGGCAGAACTGTAGCATGTACTCCATTTATATATGCAGAAACATGACCCAGCTGTATCAATTTTCCGACACCATATCCCAGCTTTCTCTTTCTCGGTGTCTTTTTTCCTATCCAATCCCACCGGAATTTATTTTTGACTGAGGCCTCTAAAGTCTTGAGATCGTCAATTTTGGTTAAAAATTTCATCGTTGATGACGAACTTAACTGAAATCGTGTAAACTTTCAAATCTCTTAAAACATTCACACAGACACGCACGCACACTTTTGCCTAAACAAAAAAACCACAAATGTTTTATCAGGGAAACAAAGACACCTCCTCCGTCACTGAATTACTTAATACAATGAGGCAGGCTGCTCCCACCCGTAGGTGCAGACGCGTGAGTAACGTACTTTATTTGCTTTAACTCCCCCCCCATCTCCAAGTTCCAATCCCACATCACTCATCAGAGCGAAAAACCGGTTTTTTGCAGAGGACAGAAGCGCCGACGAAATGACAGAATTTGCGTGCATGGCCTTTCCACAGGACAACGGACAACCACAGCACGAACTGCTGGCTTCATGTCGAGACTTCAGGAGTCAAGCTCGAATCGGCGGCATCGGCGAGAAAGACAATATTATTATCACATTAATTCATTGGTGAAAAGAAATTTTTTTTAGTAAATACTTTTGCCATGAATCGTTTTAAATTTTTTTTTTTTTTGCTTTGTCGCTTATTAGAACTCAACATTTAAGTCTTAAAAATGTCTTCAAAGCTAAACATCCGGAATTTCGGGTATGAAAGATCGCCCAAACCCGGAAATTCGGGTTAGACCCGGAACACAAGCAGCCCTGTTATTAGGGCAAATTTTTTTCACTCCATTTCAGACAACTACATCCGTAGAAACTATGGACATTCCATAGTAATTGGCATGTATGAACTCGTATAATCCGCACCTATCACGTTAATCATAAATCATAATTTCCGACAGAAAACTGCGATTCACAGGACTGACTCAGAAATCCAACAATGTAAGAAATGATCATCTTATTGAAAAGGTAACTGTCACTTTGAAGTACTTTTGTGTTACTTAATTAATAAAGAACTAAAATCGCTAGCTGTTGCAGCATTACCGTAGTTCATTTAGTTACACTAAAAAATTCGCTGAAATTGCAGACAATGCATAGCATTGTCTTATTTCTGAATATGTTTCAACTGAATACCGAAAAGGAAAAAAATCCTCAACTAATACAATTAGCACAGCAAAACTAGGCAATGAGATTTGCAAAATGGTCAAATGCTACGGCATAGTTCTGCGGGATTTTCACACCACGTAGGCTTCCGCATGTGCAAACAGTAACGCCTTCCTTGCGTCATATTTTCTGTCAAAATACTTCTAAGTAAAAAAAAATATTAATATATATATACTTACATCTCTTTGCGGTCTTTTATCTTGCTGTTACGTTTTATTTTTTCTGCTACCGCATTTTCGGTACTTTCCCAATTGACACACCACCTCTCCAGACAATTACCTCGCAGACTTTTTTATAAACTTTATCGGTGTTTGCAGTACCAAAATATATAACTTTTTAATAGATAATCTATATATCATACAACAGAAATTACGGAACCTCAAGTAAGAAGAAAATTAGGTGCCACGGCCCGAATTTTAGGCACTTATGCGACCTGGCGCCCTAGATTTGTCGAGCTTTGTCAGTATGTATACACTATAGAGGGTGCATAGGAAAGCCCTTTAGCCTTTAATAACTTGCGAACGGAGAGAGGTACAGTTATGCAAGTGAGATAACGGTATAGTAAAGCGACTACGCCCGATCGAATGCAACCGACAGTGCCCCTAGTGGCGAAATGCGGAAGTTAGCCATTGCAAATCGAAAACTAAGAGAGATAGAGAAAAATTTCCAATTACAAAGTTGTAGAGCATCATTTAATTAGTATAAAACATTTGTTTCACGCAGAGAAGATAAATTGTCGCCTGAATACCTTAAAAGGTCCGAAATCGATGCGAGACCTTTAGTGTGAACGTTTGAAGGGAACAGGCATAGGTATGAGCAAATGCACACTATTTATTGCATAAATGCGTACTTATGTCATTACAGTTTGAGGACGTCAGGCAAAACAAAACAAAAAAAAAAGGGGGGGGGCAAACTAGCGCACAGTGATAAAAAGTTCATATCGAGTATGTTCGAAGAGTTCGCCATTGCCCACAATACACATTTGTATTCGTGAAAATAACTCTGCATGCACATTCCTCAGCATTGAAGGCGTCACACTATTGCAAGCATCTGTAACACGACGACATATATCCAGCAGACTTGTAGGCGCTGTTGCATACACCTGATTTTTTACGTAACCCCAGGCATCCAAGCTCGCCATTCTAACACAGCACACATAGACTTAAACCTCTGATCAAGGTACATCCTGCTACTGGTTTTTATATCATGGGTATGGTACAACATCACAATCTGCATTTGCATACGGCTACATTTGCAAAATGTGAATATGCAGATTCGAATCGCAGCGCATCGATTTCGGACATTATAGGGTATTCACGCGGCAATTTGTCTTATTCGTGTGAAACAAATGTTGTTTTGTACTAATTAATTGATGCTCTACAACTTTGTAAGAGGAAATTTTGCTTTCTCTTTTCGTTTTCGATTTGCAATGGCTAACTTCCACATTTTGCCACTAGGGACGCTGCTATCAGTTGCATTCGATCGGGCGTAGTTGCTTTACTCTACCGTTATCTCACTTGCATAACTGTACCTCTCTCCGTTCGCAAGTTATTCCAGGCTGCTTTCCTATGCACCCTGTATATACATACCAGGGCAAGATTTCATCTTTTTGCTCACTAGCAAATTTTGCTAGTGACCAAATAGTTTGCTAGCAAAACATTTGCATGACTAGCAAGTAAAACTAAATCACATCGTAACTTATTTTCTAATAAAGTTACACAGAAATTTAAATGTGTATAAATATTTTGACTTACCTTTCTGAATAATGAATAGAATCTTAGATAAGTTTAGTGACTATCTTTATTATTAATTTCAAACAAATTCTCATACCACATGAATATATTTCACTGACATTCTAATTCAGATTTCTTCACACATGGTTTACGCTCAGGGTGTCTGACTTTGTCATCATACCACTTTATAACTGCTGACCGTGGATTAAAAATCTCTTCTTGTGGCCCTTCTACAGTATTTCAATTGTCATCAGAGCATTTAAAGTTTCAACAGACAAATTGTTCCTCCAATCCCCTTGTATTCTTTTTAAAAAACTGAATCCCACCTCACAACATGCCAAGTGGAAGTATCGCACAAATTTCTGCTAAACTTCTACACACTTCATATCTGCCAACTACCACACAATGCCGTAGTTTCTACGGAATTAGTTGTCTGACTACGGAACTCACTATCAAAACTACGGATTCTACAAATTTTCATTTTGTTTCAAATTTTTCTTTTGCTATTATTTTATGATATACACGAAATTCTGAAACGGAGTAAGAAAATTTTGCCGTAATCGCAAATTGTTCTCCCAATGTTGTCTTTGTGTCCGCTTTTCTTGTTAAATATCATTTTATTGCATAAATGTTTGCATTTTAGCTTGAAACTGTGGAGAACAATTGGAAAAAACGGAAGTTGGCTGCTGCAAAATTTTTCTGTAATCTTCAGGCATGAGATTCTTCCGCAAATTCAAGGAATTCCGGCTTTTTCGTTATTATTGGAATTCCGTCTTTACGAAACTAGAAAACGAAAGGTCGAGATATGTCATCATAATTTTTTTTCTCACGATGTTGCCTCTGTCAAGTATTATTGCTCATTAACATTTTACTGGATAAATATTTGTATTTCAGCTTGAAAATACAAGAAAAATTTGCAAAACCTGAAGTCAGACGAAGCAAAAGTTTCTTCCGTAATCGTTTACCCTCTCCACGAACACGTTTCGTAAAAAAGCGTCTATCTATGCCACGCAATAAAGGCGATCACTTGGCTTAGGGTACGCAGGAGTTGAGGACAAAGTTCGTGGGGCAAAAGAAGGGAGGGTGGCAGAGCAAAGTGGTCAAACAACCGATCCATCCCAGAGCTCTGGGTTGCCACAGCAACCATTGCCGACGTCACGTTCAGTTTCTGTAATAGACCAATGAGGGCATGATGGAGAGGAGTTTCAATGTGCTTCTACAACAGTTTGGAAGGGATGAAACATATGGGGAGGATGGGTATTAAATGTCGAAAGGAAATTGGCGAAAGAGAATCGCTGATCGTCGCTGTTTTAACAAGTGATAATAGAAACTGTTATGTAAACTTCGTGGATTAATAATGATTTTTGGTTACTTTAAATAAAGAAATTACCTTACTAGCAATATTTGCTACTGCGATTTTTTTCACTAGCAAATTTGAATTTTCACTAGCTATTTGCTAGTTGCTTATCGGTGAAATCGCGCCCTGATACATACACTGGGGGAACGTGAAAAAAGAACACCAAGACGGAATTGGCGGACGATCATGAAATTTACATATGTTAATGGGGTCAAGTTTATGTAGGTGTGATGTTAATTTCGGGACCAACCGGTGAGCGCTTACACCACAGCACGGCATATTATGCAAATTATCGTTGGTGCTATTTAAGGAGTACGGCGAAGTGAATGTAATCAGTCGTCGGCGTACGGGCACGTGCGAAGACCCTGAAGAAGCTGCAATGCCTGGACATGGAAGACGTGTACGATTTCAGCAGTTATCGGACTTTGAGCGAGGTCGTCTAGTCGGGCTCCGCGAGGCCGGGTAGTCGTATCGTCGTACTGCGGAGCGAATTGGATGGGAAGTATCGGTGGTGGTACGATGGTGGCGTAGATGGTCCGAGGAACATTTCCACACGAGAAGACGTGGAACCGGGAGTCACAGACTGACTCATGAGCGGACCGATAGACGTATAAAAAGAGCAGCATTGTCAAGCAGAACATCCACTGCAACGCAAATCCGAGCTGCCGTTGCACCTGAGGTGACTGTGCGAACAATCCGTAACAGTCTACTGGATGCAGGACTACGTGCACGTGTCCCTCAGATCCATTTCGTTCTCCAGTGCAGCCGTCAGGAACGGCTGCACTGGAGAACGAAATGGCGATCTGTCGTGTTCAGCGATGAAAGCAGATGCTTGGGAGTCTCCGATGGCCGTATGCGTGTTCACAGACGCACAGGGAGCGTCTCCACCCTTCTTGCATCTGCCAGCGACAAACAGGGCCTAACACCTGGTGTGGGGAGCAATCAGCTATCACTCCCGTACACAACTAGTGTTTGTACCGGGTACGTTAAACAGCACCTCCTACATCAAAAACATCATTCAGACTATTGTTTTGCCATTTGTAAGGTCGGTCTATCGTGTTGTTTTCCAGCAAGATAACGCACGCCCACACACGACACGTGCAACGCAACATGCACTTCAGGGTGTGAGACAACTTCCATGGCCTGCACGTTCACCGGATTTGTCCCCCATTGAGCATTTGTGGGATTTTATGAGAAAAGGACTTATCCGGTCTTCACGGCCATCCCCGATTTACGCGTCCAGGTTGAGGATGCTTGGAACTCAATACCCCAAACTTACATCTAACATCTGTATGACAGACTCCATGCCAGAATTGCACAGTGTAACGCAGTTCATGGCGGTTCAACCTCGTACTAACCATGTTACATGGAAATGTTATTTTTCAGTTCACCAGCAAATACAGCTGTATTTTGCCATAATGTTTTGATCCCGTTATCCTCTGTATTCCGTTATTATGCTGTATAAATTTCGTTGGTATCAGACGTCTCCTTCTTGTTCTTTTTTCACTTTCTGCCAGTGTATGTAGGGGATTAAACAGCTCTAGTGGCCATTTATCAGGCATTTTTCCCCAAATATAAACTACTTAGCGCACAAAGAACAAAATTAAATACATGCCGAAAAAAGGGACAAGCAGGAGACACAGCGACAATAAGCAAGGTGAATTGAGTAGAGCAGTACACTAGATAGATCAGACCACGTGAGACAACTGACTGACACCATAAATTGTGAAGTCCAACAGACACCTCCCTTCCCCCCCCCTTTGCTTTGACCCCTGAAAAGACACAACACAGATGTTAATCCCACTGGTAAGGTCACACAAGGTAAATCATGCAGGGAAACTATGGGAGAAGTAGGGGGTTCGGGTGTTTCTGAAGGGAGATCGTTTTTATGAACATTCCAAGGAATTATCTCCCTTCAATGAGCTAGAAGAAAGCTCCCCTGGTGAA
Organism: Macrothele yani; assembly: GCA_039090855.1. Classification (NCBI taxonomy): domain Eukaryota; kingdom Metazoa; phylum Arthropoda; class Arachnida; order Araneae; family Macrothelidae; genus Macrothele; species Macrothele yani. The sequence continues at coordinate 92,852,670 of CM077016.1, read as the reverse complement.
TGGGTTAGCATATTTACAGACACACAAACAAAAATGGGGGCAGGGTTGTGATGCCCATTACTGCAGCACAAAAACAAGACAGGGGAAAAAGAAAAGCACTTGTTTTAAAAAATAAGGACTTTTTAAGGACTTTTAAGGGCCTTAGAAATGGAGATCAAAAATAAGGAGTTCTTGAGGACTTTTAAGGACCGTACGGATCCTGCTATTTTATCCCCTCCAATTTGGCATTCCGTCAATGGTAGAGGCTTATCTCGAAAATCAACAGGCTGTTTACACATTCTACTTGACAGCTGCAGGTTTTAATGCAATTCAGGTACAAAAATAAGACAGTTGCACATTGAAATCCCAAACATTCTGCAATACTGAAAGATGGAGTTATTTTATCTCCCTCATACCAACTATCTGCTGATCAAACTTCAAGTAACCATGTTTACCCATCATCACCATTGCAGGTATGCTATATAGTAGATAGGAATCTGGCTCACTTATAACTTGTAGGTGGGTTCCAACTGGCCACGTTATCGTGGCAGGATATAGCAGGCTAGTGGATGGGTGAGGAGTCCGTAAATTGTGCTTAAACTGTTTGACCTTTTTTACATTTATGTGAAAACATCAAAGGCACATACCTGGCAACACTCCCCAGTTATTTGTTCTGCCATAACAACACCTGCTCACAGGTCTACTGGTATTGTGGCCAACAGTGCCAAAATGTAATACATGGATGCACTGGACAAGTGCAGCTTAGGAATTAGAGACCACCTCTAAAACTTGTCTGAACCAGTGTTAACAATATTGCCCCATGTCATCGGGCCTGCTTTGTGTAAGAATTGTTTGACTAACAGTGTAGAATATGAGACATCTTATGGCCAACACTCTCTCCTGATCTTGCTTCAATTGACAACTATAGGCTGTTGTGGAACATCAGGTGAGGCAGGCACACTACCCCACTCCATACTGCAACTTCAGGCCACAGTGTAGACTGCTTGATTGCAGATTCCAACAAAACTGTACAGACACCTTGTAGAGTCTATGCCATGTCAGGTGGTTGCCATTCTTTGGACAGACAGGGGGCCCATGACTTATTACATCAGTGGGTTGTAATTCATTCAGCATTCAGTGTACCTTTTGTAAGTAATATTAAACTCTCAGCACATCACAATATTCACAGCATAAAATTACTGAATTCAAACCAAAATACCCTGCAATGCAAAAATGGTATGGAGATTGTACTTTTGGACATCACTGGGTCTGTTCATTCCATTTGAAAACACCCTCACCACTTGACCCTACCTAAGGGTTGTCTCAGACCCTACATGTTAACTGCATTTAGATGACATTGGAATCCTTCTACAAGACAATTGTAAGTCACAAGGACTGTGTTGTGCGGGAATGGTTCAAGGATCATGAGCTTCCTGCCAGCAAATTCCCTTAACTTGAATTTCAAACATTTATGAATGCAGTGGAATGCAGCATTCACCAGTTCATGCAACTAGTTACTCCTTCGGAATGCTTCTTCTGTCCATGTAGTGTAGAATACCTGAAGTCACCTTTTGCCATCATGTGGAGTTGATGCTATGCCAGTGCATACTATTATCACAACAAAAGGCAGCCCAACACGCTATTAGGTAGGTGGTCATGTTATAGTTCATGAATGTAATGTAATAACATATGAAACATTGTGTAAAAGTTCCTACAGGTATGTCCATTCATTTACTTCTTTCTTCACAGCAGCATTTTCATAAATCTTGTCATCACAGCAGCATTTTCATAAATCTTGAGAACATTATTTTAACATTCTTACGGAGTTATGTTAATATAATATGTAGCATTTTTGTTGAAAATCTTCTACCACTTGACACTTTAGCAATCAGATTTCTGTTTGAGAGCCACAGCAAAATGTAAAATGGCTATGTGTAGCAAAATTAAACAATTTGTTTATACCTCCCCTGATCACAGGTACAGGGCTCACAACAGGGCATGACCTTAAAAATAGTTGAAATAGTGACCAATAAGTGACCAAAAAATCTGAAAAAAGGGACCAATAGTGACTTTCCTCAAGATTTCCACCAATTCTGAATGTCACGCAATTCAATTCGCAATTAGTTTCTCTTATGTAGTCAAACTGTGATATATTAATATATGTAATTATTATATATACACACGTCACACACAAATTAAAGGTTTGAGACAACATATGTAATATATGAGTAATCTTTCTCTATATTTTTCTTAGTAAAGTTATTATTTGCAACAACATACATACTTTTTTCTGCAATTTTCCCCAACCAAATCATGGCCAGTTGAATCAAAGCTGAAGCATGAATTGTAACTGACTATAACTGTCAAAATGGCAATTCCTGTAATCTGTAATGGCTAATGACATTTGAAAGATCTATTCTACCTCACTACTATGCTTAAGCTTTGATCTGGATGGGGTCTGGCCTTTATTTATTATTTTTTTAGTATGCTTAAACTTGATACAAAAGATTATCAATTACTAATACAAAAATTATGCAAACGCTTTTGACAAAAGGAAAAGAACATGTCTTCTTGGTGTAAATTTTAATTTCACAAACTGATCAAGTTTCTGTTTGCTTCTATTTGTCCTTCCCAAGGAAGTGGGTGATCTGTATCTTTCTTCTCTTCTTTCAAGTCTTTCTGCAACTTTCTTATCCCTTAAAGCATTCCTTGCACTAAATGTACTTTGGACATACCATTCTGTCTAATGGCAGTTTTAATATGTTTAGCTGCTTCTGACAAAAGGTCTTCTTCTGCTTTCCTTTTCACAGCCTTCTCTCTCTTTTCTTTTTAAGATCCTTTTCCATTTCCTGAATCCCAGTTTTCTCGTCTTTAAGTTTCTTTATTGCTTGTTTTTTGATCAGTTTTTCTTCCTCTTCCGGTTTTTCCTTTTCCTCTTTTTTGAGCTTTTTCGTTCTTTTTCTTTTCTAGGTATACCTTAAAATTATGACCAGCACATCTTGCTTGTTTGAGGAGCTCAGTGGTTATGGGTATCATCTCTGGTTTGTTCCCATATTTCTTCATATATGACAAGATGGTCAACTTAGCATCTAGTGTTCTCGAACTCATTGCGGCCCGATCTTCTGCCAGCAAACAACCAGATAAAGAAAACCCTCGCTCAACATCTGCACTGCCATGACTTAAAGACAAACATGCCTTCACTACTTTCCCTATGCTTTCATACTTTGAGAAAAATTGCCTCCAGTAGTAGTGTTCAATGCGTTGATCTTTCAGTTTTGAGATTATTTTTTTCTACCTGCAACAATTTCCATTTATCAAGCAGTATCTCAGGATCAACATTGATTGGTAAGAGGTTTCCCAAATTGGTGATGTAAATAGTCACTTGACTTAATATTGTCAGGATGAAGGCAAGACAAGTACTTCAAAATATTCTTAGAGATAGGAGCTGTAATAACAATATGTTTGTAGGCTGCAATGTAATGATTTCTAACACTATTCTTGAAAAAAAATGTTTCTGTATCTGTAAAATTTTTCAAAATTTCATAGCCTCCTAGCCACATTCAACTTGTGAAAGTGGTAAAAAATTGCTGTTAATCTTCAACAATACTTTTGTGAAGATTTTCCAATGAAGCAACATCCTTCTTAACAAAGCGAAGAAGAGTTCTTGCTAATTTCACTAAATTAGAGTGAATGACATGTACAAGGGGTTCATTCTTCTGTAGTGTGCATGTGATATCTGTAAAAATTTTTGAGCTAAATATTACAAAACTTATCAAAGCTTTTGTTGTAGGATCTTTGAGAAGCTTGGTTATAGACTGATATTTGTGGATGACATTTCCTTTGAATTTTTTTGAGGGATGAACTTCATGAAGTACTCAATGAGAGTATCCCATTGCTCTAGGACTCAAGAGCATGTTTCTGTCATTGTCAGCCACCTTGAAGTTACATGTTTCATAAACATATGTTTGGGCAGTGACAGTTTTGATTGGATTTGGGAAAAGTCCTCACATCTGGAAGGCCAGCCTTTAAAATAATAGTATATGTCTAAATCGCTGATATGCAGTCCAAATTTTTCTATGCCTTTCTGGAAGGTGTTATGAACTGTGTGAATCTTACACGAGCCTAAGTCTAGGAGTTGCTCACCACGCATGGATTTCATATCCTCATTCATGAGACGGTGAACTTTTTTATTTACATTTGGCCCATCTGAACCAATCATGAGCAATGACTGTCTGGGTAGCCAAGCATTGTCGATACCACACGACAACAAACATTTTTTTGTATAGGAATGTATGGGCGCAAGTGACGCGTTGAGGCACAAACACAAGAAACAAGACATGAAAGGAAACATTGTTTACTTACATGCTTGGCAGCGTCGATGGAGTGATTGGCGTACAGTTTCAAATATGCCAGGTATTTCTCGCACACGTGCAGCTGCAACGGATATTCGAGCGACCAGGTCCTCAACAGTTAACTGGAGTCTCGTAAACGAGGGCTTTCAGATGTCCCCATAAGAAGGGCTTTTCGGTCATTGATGATGATATATATATATTATTGTCCTTCATACACACCAAAGTAAAAAATAATTTAAATTTTAATGGTTGATTTTTGCTAGAAGGTGGGTTCAAAACTATTTACATAACAATAGTATACCTATGGTTATATCTCTGTTACTACATTTATATCTATAATGGCTGATGAAGCAATCCAGAGGATTCAAAAGTACTCCCATTGTAACTATTATACATCCAACATGCAATAAACAGTTGTATGTTCATAGCTTTTTTTTTTTTTTTTTGGAAATTGACTTAGTAATTTGTTAATTTTTGAAAAAATAGTGACTTTTAGTTGCAAATAGTATATGTCAATGACTAAATCGCTGATATCCAGTCCACATTTTTCTATACCTTTCTGGAAGGCGTTATGAACTGTGTGAATCGTACACAAGCCTAAGTTCAGGAGTTGCTCACCACGCATGGATTTCATATCCTCATTCATGAGACTGAACTTTTTATTTACTTTGGCCCATCTGAACCAATCATGAGCAATGACTGTCTGGGTAGCCAAGCATTGTCGATGATAGCACACAACAAGAACCAGACTGACCAAACATAAATTACATAAATTTAAATTACAAAACAATTTAATATAAAGTTTCATTCCACATCAACTGATCTAATTTTCAATCACTTTTTGCCTTTGGTTTCCCAATTTTGATTTCACTCAGTATAATTATTTGGGCTGTCACAGCCTACACCAATCCACAATTTTTAGCATTTCTGAGTATACAAAAACCAATTATTTTTTTCAGGCTAGGATTGAGATATGTCAATAAGAAAAGAAAAACATTTTCTTCAAAATTTTACAGGCTTTGAAAACTGATTTTTAAAAAAATGACTTCAAATTAAAAATAAATGTTTGTTCCTTAAAAGTTTTAAGATTGTTCTTACACAACTTCCAGTTATGATCTTAGTGGGATCTTATATTTTTAGTAATTCCTGTTTACGTGAAAACTTCTAATTCCGTGCTATATTGCAGTCAAAATAACAAAAGCAAAAAAAAATTGCTAGTTAGTCAATTTTGGCAGTGGTTTTATTCATAAATGAATTTCATTAACTGTATTATGTACCTTGGAGACATTTAAGGGTGCACTATTATCTGATAAGAAACTTCTTTTCAGTATTTGTTCAAAATAAAGAAAAATCAGAAAATAATAAATCATTTGGTTAAAAAGATTTACATCAAGAAAGTGAATTATTCTGACAGTAAGACCCAGGGCTCTTGTGTTTCTACTAACATTACAAATGCAAGTATTAGGATATTGATGCTTTCTCTTTCTCACTGTTTCATATGTTTTAAAAAAGTTTTGAAATCTGGCACACAGTGCGACTTCTACGATGAAACAACAGCTTCATACTGTTGCAAGCACCTAAAATTAAATTCTTAGGAAGAACTAGAAGCTTACATATTGTACTTTCCTCTGTGCCTTTTACACATGATTATTAAGTGAAATGTGGCATTTTTCACATTACCTACAATACTTAAGACTTAATTAATATCAGTACTAAAAACCATTTTAATACTTACAAGTATCAAGAGCAACCAATGTGTCATCAAAATCATCTTTTTCCACCTTCATTTTGACAACTGAAAAGAGATTTGGAATCAGCCCAAATTAAGCAGTAAAAGTTCACATCAAAAAATATCACTCATTACAATAATACATGAAGGCAACATTGTTTTCACATCTTACAAAGCTTAGACGGCAAATCCAATGAGTATTTTGTGTAAGCTCAAACTCTCACTGCAGTCAACATCTCACAGGTAGTTTTATTAGCTTTTAAAGATTATGTAACACATTCAAGATCACTCCCTCTACTTCAAGAAACAGAATCACCATATTCTGGAAGAATGGCTGGTGGTGCATCTCGATTCACAGAATCGAGATGCACCACCAGCCATTTTTTTTCGGGGTTTAAAAGCTATAAGCAGTTGTCCATCCGCAATTTAGGGCCACTGGTTTCTGAGAAGGAACAGAACCAGTGCTATCAGACCACACCACTTGTCAGGGACACAAACCAGGGCCCATCTTGAACAAATGATCAAAAGCCAGCATTTCAGACCACTAATGGGGCAGACTAGTAGCTACCCACACTTTTAAACATCTAGTTAAATGTACTATTTTCATTTTGTCCATTCCACTAGACTGTTGTCCACATGTTTTCCAGTGCATCAACAGAATTAAATGTACAGATGTTCCATCCACACTGCCGTACCAGTAGTACAACAAACATTTCAGTGAACATTCCTGAATTACCACTCTGTCAGGTTCTCCAGAAAGACACCATAATTTGGCTCCAGTGACAGTCAGCTCTATGCCTAAGGACTGGCAAGATCAATACCAAAAGTTCCATGTCTGGTGAGGAGAGTTCAAAATGAAAAGCATCCCAAAAAAATTGTTCTGGCTAGCCAGTTATTTAATTACAAGTAATTGGTGCTCAAACTGGATGGATGATACAAAAGGGGAAAATCATATTCCTTCACATACGACAGATTGATCACCCATTACTTAGTGCAAAACCACTGCTTCAACTACAAAAATCCTGAAGTGCTGTTCAGTATTTAAAATTGCAACATACCAAATGACAAATTTTGTCATTTGGTATGTTGCAATTTCAAATACTTAACCTTTAGCATTCTTACTTAAACTTCATAGGCCACTATTCCCTAATGCTTTATGTCAAAGCTGTAAGTGACAAATGCATCTAAGGTATTCTAAGCATTGCATTTAAATAGCTTCCACAAAAAAATGCAAATGAGTCTACAAAAATAATACCTCCATAGTTTTCCTTCATTAAGAAATATAGTAACACAAATCATGAAACTTTCATACATAAATTTCCTGTTCAAAGTGTATCACAACTTTTTTTTTCTTTACAATGTGATAAATGGTAACTCTACAGTTTATCCTTTATTACTACAAATGGGTGTAATTTAGTGATGATGAATCTGGGTTGAGCACAAGACTAAAAAAATAGTACAACTGATGCTTGCAATCACCTCTCCTGAACACCGGTCCCGGCCGATTCGTCCAACGACGATTGGTCCAAAGGGACAATTGGTCCAATGGTACGATTGGTCCAATGCCGATTCGTCCAATGGTATCATCCTACAAACGGTAAACTTTATTTTCCAAAAAGGAATAACATACCTGCCAACTTACAAATGTTGAAATTAGTACAATTCTTCATTAAAATTAGTACAAATTGGTATTATTCTTAACGTTAAAATTAGTACAGTATTTACTTACTGAATAGGTAAATTATGTTTAAAACTAAAAGCTGTAAAAGGGCATTCTGAATTTTCTGCTATAATATTTTAAGTACCTACACCAAAAATTTATTTCTGTGCACAGTAGCTTATCTAGAAGCTTTTTAATAAATGGTGCTGAAATGGTATTTGAAATAAATGCCATTGATATTAGCATTCATAAAATCAAAACATTTCCTGTATTCTAGGCAAATGAAATAATCAAACATACAGCAGTTGAAGTAGGAAAGCATAAATAAGAATATTCTTTACCCTTTTTTTTTCTCTTGTTCAAATGGAATTTGCATCACACAGAATATTCCTACACTGCTGGACAATTGCTAAGGACGGATCATAAACGGCTATATAGCGCATAAAAAAGTAAGTGTGGTTCGATGCCAAGTGAAATAAAATAATGTCAGAATGCCTGGACATTACAAGAAAGACAATTTATTGTGCTCTGAAATCCAGAAGGCTTTGGAACATGTTCAAGGGACAAACAGGCCATTTTGTGCAGAATACGCAAACGTGAAAAAAATGCAATTACTGTCCGCAGGCGTTCCGGCATAAGATGTCAATACGGGATATGGCCACCATGGAGGGTGATGCAAGATTCCACACGTCGTGTCATGTTTTGCACAACATTATCAAGCAGCTGTTGGGGTAATTTATCCCATTCCTCTGTCAGTGCACGGATGAGGGTGTCCTTGTTTATTGGCGGGCATTGGCGACCAGCAAGACTCCTCCCCAAAGCATCCCACACATTTTCAATGGGATTCAGATCTGGAGAACGTGCTGGCCATACGAGGCGTTGAATATCCTCGCTCTCAAGACACTCCTGGACAGCGACTGTTCGATGACATGTTGCGTTGTCGTCCATGAAAATGAATCTATCACCGACAGCACCACGGAACATGCGAACATGAGGTAGCAGAACATCATTAATGTATCGTTGGCCAGTCATAGTCCCAGTTGGAAGCACATAGAGGGACGTACGGCCATTGATCATGATGCCAGCCCATGCCATGACACTACATGTCGGATATCGGTCCCTTTCCTGTATGTTTGCTGGACAATATGCAGTACCACTATTACGCCAGATCAGTTGTCGTCGACAATCAGACGAGACTGTATCTACTCTCATCTGAGAAGAGGACAGCAGACCAGTCGTTATCAGTCCAATTGCGATGTTGATGGCACAGTTGCAAACGGGTGGTACGGTGACGTCTAGAAAATGGGATGCACACAACAGGACGGCGGGCGTATAGTCCTTCATGGAAATGTCTGGCGACAGTTTTTCGGGAGATCCGCTTGCCAGTAGCAGCCATAAACTGATTTGCTACCTCACTAGCTGTGCTGCGCTTGTGTCTTTTTGTTGATAGCACTATGTACCGATCTTCTGCAGGTGTCTTAGTGCGAACACGACCTCCCCGTAACGTTTGCTACACTCTCCATTTGTTTGAAATGATTTCCAAAGCCTTGAAACAACACTGTGGCTGACGTTGAACTCCCTGGCAACATCCGTTATTTTTCGCCCTTCTTCAATCTTGCCAATAATACGGCCACGCGTAAAATCATCTAGGTGATGTCGGGAAGACATACTGAAACTTGCAAGTTCGTCAATTGATTCTTTCCCTTTCAACTTTGCGTTTGAACAACAACAGTCAATACGCGTCAAATCCTTTATATCTCTTATCAGCGCTATGACGTCACGAACAAGTTCGGCAATCCAAAATTTGCATACGCACAACATGTCTTACTGTATCCCGCACTTATGCTAATTTACACATTTTTCTGCCTTCCATTTTATGGTTGCTATTGTCATCCGTCCTTAGCAATTGTCCGGCAGTGTACTATTCATTTGGAACATATGATGAAAATGTCTTATGTGGAGATTCCAAGGTATTGAAGTTTTTTAACTATTTTACACATTTTATCTGCTTAAGAACATATTTACAAAATAAAAAAATCAAATCAAATTCACAATGCTTTTTTTAATAATTCATTTAAATGCTTGACTGGGCACCTTTTTTTTTTTTTTTTTTTTCGCACAGGCCAATAGTTTAAATAGCCTGGGAATCTAGGGCAGTGTTTTGGAACCTAAGGCACAATTTTATATACAAGTAACTTTTTTTTTGTTATGAGATACAATCAATGAATTCTGGAATATCAAAATTTTCACACAATTTTTAAATGAATTTATATACTTTTCATTGCAGCATCATATTCATTACTGAATTACAGCTACACTTGGCTGCTAGTGCATCAGGAAGTTAGATGCAGCAGACTTTGCCTTTTTTAGGAATGTTTTATCATACTTTTGCTCATAGCAGTTTTCTTTTTGCATACTTTTCACAATCAATAAATTCTGTGCATACTTTTCACAATCAATAAATTCTGCAAGTTGTAGTCTGACAATGAACTGCAGAACTGTGTCCTTGTTTTTTTAACTTGACTAAAAATTTGTTCACATTCTGCATTTCCATGAGGAATGGTTAGGATAGATAGCATAACTGTTGCTAGTCTGTTATATTTCAAACCTTCATCCAGTGCCTTTAATTCACTTAAAAGGGCCCACTTCGTTTTAATTCTTTCTTCGTTAACAATATTTGCAGGCAAATCATCTATCTGAAGGGCACAAAATTCAGACTGGAGCTTGTCTATTGCTTCCTCTTGGCTCTCTCCATCCTTAATAGGCAACATTATGGGAAATTTACTAATAAATACTTAACATCTGTGAACACCTGGTTTTCAAAAGAAGAAATGTTAGCAACCTGCGCATGTTTCAGAAATTCATCATTGAAGGGGAATTTGTGCAGAATGTAGTCACAGCAAGTGATAAAAAATGTTCTTACAGCAGAGTAAAATGTTGATTTTTCTAAAGCCTTTAAACCATTAATTACCTTAGATGCAGCATTACCTATCAACAATTCAGAATCATCCTTTTGATTACATGTCACTATATCTGATTTTCAACAATGAACAGTTTTTTAATAATCTGTGGTTTAATGAATTTAACAAGTAGATCTTTGAACATGCCCATTAACAGTGATCTTAAGATGTGGATTTTAGGAGTTGTTGACTGCAAAGTTACATTTGTACTTTCAAAAGTGGGTATCACAAAATCCAAAAAAAGACAATATGCCTTATTAATGTCTGATGAAAGGAACATAAATATCCTTTCTGCTCGAGTTAAGATAGTTTCAGACTTTATAGACTTGCCCACACCTCCAGATACTTGAACTGCTGGTGACACTGGAATATCTTTATTGGGCATTTTTCTTTATTTTCTGTGCTGGTGGTACATCATCAGTATCAGATAATGTAGATATTTCCCTTTTCTTGATTTTAATGTTTGATGCAGGCATAGATTTTTTATTCATAGGCACAATCAGACTCTTTCATTTGCTCTTTAAAAAGCTAACCAGTGGATCCCACTGCTCTAATAATCTTTTTAGACATTTTCCCAGAGAAAGCCATCTTGTGCATACATATGTTTCAGTACTTTTTTACTTCAACACCATACAACATTTGAAACTGCTTCAACTGTGCTTTTCTTTTACTACTTGACTTCAAAGTAATAAAAAATGTCAACCAAAATTTCTTCAACAGATACTGGAAAGCTAGCAGCCCCCTTTTTAGCAGCCAAGTTAATTAAGTGGCAAGGACAGCCAATTACCACCAGATCCTTTTGTACAGTTTTTAGAACTGCAGCAACACCATTTTTTGAGCCAACCATTACAGGTGCATTATCTGCACTTAGTGCAATGCAATTTTTAACTGGTATATTTCCAGATTCCAAAGTGTCTAAAAGAAGTTTGCCAATGTTCTTTATTGTTGAATCACCTGCCAAAGCTGGCACAGCAAGCAGAGAGTAGTCAACTTTATATGCATTGGCATTATAAAAACTAACAATGACTGGGTAAAGTTGCGAATCACTGTCATTACTTCCATCTATTGCAATTACAAATGGAGTGTTTCTCAATAAACTCAATAGAGATTCTGAATTTTTAGAAGACATTTCTGCAATAATAGCAGAAGTTTTTGTTCTTGCACTGCCATACCTTTTGGCAACTTCACATTTCGGGAACATTGCTCAGAACAAAGGACCTGCGTGGTCAGAAACTGCAATAGGTAAATTATGTTCGATGATAAAAGCAGTAAAAAGGCATTCAGCATTTATAACATTGAATTCACTATTATCATTAGCCCTATTGATAAATGCTTCAATATTTGAGTTCTTTCTGATACATGCTGCAAAATCACGATGTTTTTTCAATTTAATATGCACTTTAACATCACTAATGCCTCCATGGGAAATGTTCAAATCTGCAACTTCACAATGAATGGGAATTTATTCGTGTAAGAATCTAAAAAAATTTGTAAATACTGCTTGTTTGACATTTTACCCGACAATATTCCAGTATCAACGTCAAGTCACTGCACGTGCTTCGTCCAAAAAACATGAAACTAACTTTGCGACGCCAATCGCCACATACTGGTGATGAATCACTATGGTCGCGGTTGTCTCTACTTGGTCATGTGATTTCATGACGCAAACCAACTCGCTTTTGCATGGGGTGCGTTTGGTTTCTCAGCGCAGCATTGTTCAGACTCTTAGCAGTACTTATCTGCAGCGATATGATCCCGTTGGATGAGTAACATTTTTCATCCATAAAACTTTCATACACTCACAGAAATTACATGTTATTTTTACTTTTTAACATTTTCAGGAAAATTTGTACATTTATCAAGTATTCCGTACAATCGTACAATACGGTCAAAATTCGTACATTGTATGGATGATTCGTACAACTTGGCAGCTATAGAATAATAATTTAAATTATTCTCTTTATATCCTTTTAAAAGATAATTCCCATATATTTGGTAATTGTAAACATTTTACTAAAACTTGGTAAAAGGCACTCAATGGAGCATTTCTCAGCTGTTTGCAAAGCACCTAGCCCCCCAGGCCTTTTTAGAAGATATAAACTTACAACCTAGATATTTGGTATTTGTAAACGTTTTATAAAACCTAATAAAAGGCATTCATCGGATCATTTCTCAGGTCTTTACAAGGCATCTAGACCTTGGGCCTTTTTAGAAGATTTTAAGTTACAACCTAGATATTTCGTATTTGTAAACATTTTATAAAACCTTATAAAAGGCACTAAACCGGATCATTTCTCAGCTCTTTACAAGGCACCTAGGCATCACCCCCTAATAGCTTAGCAGGCCCGCGCACTAGTTTGTGACGTTACTAGAGTAGTCCGTAGTCGCGGAGAGGGAGCATTATGGAGATGTGCGAAATGAACGCATCTTTACGTACGCGTTCTTTTAGAGTTTCACTGCATTTAAATAAGAACTTCTGTGTTAGTTTTTAAATAACTGCAGAGTTAACACGTTTGTTTTATAATCATTTAAAATACAGAAGAAAAAGAAATTACAGCGTAAAATTTAGCGTAGCAATAATTTAGACTTGAAAGGGTAAGCAAGACAGATTCGTCAACTTAATGCAAACACTGTTGTCATTTCACTGGAAGTGATAAACTATTCCTATAATCAAAATTATAAACTGTTGTCATAGTTTCACTTGAAGTTATAGTGTCTTTATAGTTAATCGAATGATTCCTGTACTTGTGAACAAATCGTTCTTGTACTTGAAAGATTAGTTTGAGGGTCCATTATGAAGTATCGCCGTCGTTTCAAAAGATGTCAATTGACTAATTTAAGGAATCAGATTTTTCATTCATTGCAAACTTATGACTATGAAAATTTTAGTAATGAAGTAATTCCTTTAGTGAAAATGTATTTTCACATCAGACAGTAACGAGCAATTTATGTGCAATCCGTGATCACTAAATATACACTGACGGAAAAAAAATCTCAACACCAAAAAAAAAATAGTTGTAGAGGAATGAAATGGTGGCAATACATTTGTATAGGAAACATTTAATCGATTAAGGTTTCAAGATCACAGCTCAATGTAAGCACGAGAAGAGCCATTTTAAATGTGAAATGCTGGTACATTAATAACCGGTGTAACCGCCAGAATGTTGAATGCAAGCACGCAAACGTTCATGCATTGTGTCATACAGGTGCTGGATGTCAGTTTGTGGGATGGAGTTCCATGCCTGTTGCACTTGGTCGGTCAATACAGGAACGGTTAATGCTGGTTGGGGGCAGGGCAAGATTTCATCTTTTTTGCTCACTAGCAAATTTTGCTAGTGACCAAATAGTTTGCTAGCAAAACATTTGCATGACTAGCAACTAAACCTAAATCACATCGTAAGTTATTTTCTAATAAAGTTACACAGAAATTTAAATATGTGTATAAATATTTTGACTTACCTTTTTGAATAATGAATAGAATCTTAGATAAGTTTAGTGACTATCTTTATTATTAATTTCTAACAAATTCTCATACCACATGAATATATTTCACTGACATTCTAATTCAGATTTCTTCCCATATGGTTTACGCTCAGGGTGTCTGACTTTGTCATCATACCCCTTTATAACTGTTGACCGTGGATTAAAAATCTCTTCTTGTGGCCCATCTACAGTATTTCAATTGTCATCAGAGCATTTAAAGTTTCAACAGACAAATTGTTCCTCCAATCCCCTTGTATTCTTTTTAAAAAACTGAATCCCACCTCACAACATGCAAGTGGAAGTATCGCACAAATTTCTGCTAAACTTCTACACACTTCATATCTGCCAACTACCACACAATGCCGTAGTTTCTACGGAATTAGTTGTCTGACTACGGAACTCACTATCAAAACTACGGATTCTACAAATTTTCATTTTGTTTCAAATTTTTCTTTTGCTATTATTTTATGATATACACGAGATTCTTACAGGGATTCGCGGAATACCGCTTTATTTCATTTTTTTTTTTTTTTGTCATCAGTTAGATCATTCTGAAGATCGATATTTGGGAGAGGAGGGGGGGGGGTCGTCTTCCATCTGGAGACGAAATTTCGTGCTTCAAAACTTTCGAACACAGTAGTGAAACGGAGTAAGAAAATTTTGCCGTAATCGCAAATTGTTCTCCCAATGTTGTCTTTGTGTCCACTTTTCTTGTTAAATATCATTTTATTGCATAAATGTTTGCATTTTAGCTTGAAACTGTGGAGAACAATTGGAAAAAACGGAAGTTGGCTGCTGCAAAATTTTTCTGTAATCTTCAGGCATAAGATTCTTCCGCGAATTCAAGGAATTCCGGCTTTTTTCGTTATTATTGGAATTCCGTCTTTACGAAACTAGAAAATGAAAGGACGACAGAATTCGGATTTTTTCCGTAATAATTTTTTTTTTCTCACGATGTTGCCTCTGTCATGTTTTATTGCTCATTAACATTTTACTGGATAAATATTTGTATTTCAGCTTGAAAATACAAGGAAAATTTCCAAAACCAGAAGTCAGACGAAGCAAAAGTTTCTTCCGTAATCGTTTACCCTCTCTACGAACACGTTTCGTAAAAAAGCGTCTATCCATGCCACGCAATATAGGTGATCGCTTGGCTTAGGGTACGACAGGACAAAGTTCGTGGTGCAAAAAGAAGGGAGGGTGGCAGAGCAGGTGGTCAAACAACCGATCCATCCGTCCGAGCTCTGGGTTGCCACAGCAACCATTGACGACGTCACGTTCAGTTTCTGTAATAGACCAATGAGGGCACGATGGAGAGGAGTTTCAATGCGCTTCTACGACAGTTTGGAAGGGATAAAAGTATGGGGAGGATGGGTATTAAGTGTCGAAAGGAAATTGGCATTATTAATCCACAAAGTTTACACTGTTATGTAAACTTTGTGGATTAATAATGATTTTTGGTTACTTTAAATAAAGAAATTACCTTACTAGCAATATTTGCTACTGCAATTTTTTTTCACTAGCAAATTTGATTTTTAACTAGCTATTTGCTAGTTACTAATCGGTGAAATCGCGCCCTGGTTGGGGGTGACGCTGGAGTTGTCGTCCAATGATGTCCCATATGTGCTCGACTGGCGACAGATCTGGTGATCTAGCAGGCCACGGCAACATGTCGACACTCTGTACAGCATGTTAGGTTACAACAGCGGGATGCGGGTGAGCGTTATCCTGTTGGAAAACACCCCCTGGAATGCTGTTCATGAATGGCAGCACAACAGGTTGAATCACCAGACCGACGTACAACTGTGCCGTCAGGGTGCATGGGGTAACCACGAGAGTGCTCCTACTGTCATAGGAAATTGCTCCGCAGACAATAACTCCAGGTGTAGGTCCAGTGTGTCTCGGCCGCAGACAGGTTGGTTGCAGGCGCTCACCTGGCCTCCTTTTAACCAACACACGGCCATCACTGGCACCCAGGCAGAACCGGCTTTCATCAGAAAACAAAACAGATCTCCACTCCGTCCTCCAATGAGCTCTAGCTTGACACCACTGACGTCGCAAACGGCGGTGTTTTGGAGTAAGTGGAATGCACGCTACAGGGGGGTCTGGCTCGGAGCTGTCCTTCAAGTAACCGATTTGTAAAAGTTTGTTGTGTCACTGTGGTGGCAACTGCAGCTCGAATTGCTGCAGCAGACGCGGTACGATGCGCCACGGCCATACGCCGTACACAGCGGTCTTCCCTCTCAGTAGTGCCACATGACCGGCCGGAACCCGGTCTTCTTGAGGCAGTACCTTCCCTTGACTACCGCTGCCAGACGTATGCGCCGAGCACGAAATTTACTCTCCCTGCCTACCAACTGTCGTTTATCTAACACAACTTCTTCTTGGTGTTGGGATTTTTTTTTCCGTCAGTGTATAGAAAAAGGTCAAGATAAACTTATTTTTTTCTGTGTTTTTTAATTATTACCAAAGGCTCAATAAAACACTTTTTAACATACATACAGTGAATTGCTGCTTGATCCACTGATTGCATCAAATAAATTAAGATTTCAAGAAAATTACGCAATTGCTACATTATTAAACGTACAATAATGACATAACAAGTTTTCCTAATTTTAGTACCATCTAGTTACGTGTTTGGACAACTTTATTTTAATAAGCAAATATAAAGTTTATAATTTTTGTCTTCCAGAGCACTATTTCAAAAAAGTTACCTTGTCAAAGATCAACACATCTGTATTAAATATATTAGTAGCATTAAGCAAAACTATTTGGATCCACAATATAAGCATTTCTTTTTATCTGGAAAAATACAAGTAACTTATTGGCAGAAATTTTCTGAAATTAGATTTTCAAGAAGTATTCAGGAAAACTGCCAATGTACAAATAATTATGGTTGTGTAGTTCTTTGTGTATCACAAACACAGTTTAATTATGTGTCCGTTAGCTGTTCCTTGAAGAATTTCAAAGCCACATTTCTAAGAAAATCTGAAATTTGTTCAGATTTCCTAAAGTATTTTTCCAGATAATTATTACATTTTTTGAGAACCTGACAAATGCACATGCAGTTATTAAACTGAATAAATCTAAGCGATTGTTTTGGTACTATAGGATGTATTTTAAAAAATGTACATGTCTCATAAATTGACTAACTTGATGTACCATTTTCTAAGAAACTATAAAAAGCAATGGTATAAAATTTTGCACAAATGTTTTGTCATTATTCTAAAGCTATTGAAAAAGATTGTTTTTTCTTTTTTTATGATTTTGGTTTCAAAATAAATTCTATGAAGGATTGAGAAGTTTATCCCCATACAAAGATTGACACCACCCCCATGTCTGAAAGCACACTTTCCAATACTTAGCGGATAATATGAGATATATTAGTTTCAGTTATTATTATAGCTGTAGTTTGTGAAGACACAGTGCAGGAAGTCTGGAAACAGATAAGTCTAGATAAATGAATAAAAAGTTGATCTCTCATTTTAAGCAAATGTTTTCCAAAAAAAAAAAAGTGAGTATATATTTTTACTTGTATTTTAAAAACCTTGTTTGTTTAGAACATAGTTTCTACAATATGTGGATTCATGCCGATCCAGGTACTTTTCTTTTTCTCTTAAAAATAACAATATCCAGGGCTTTTATTTTAAATACCATGCCCGAGATGCCCAGGGCATGTAAATCATTCGCCTGGGCAGGTAAATAAAAAATATAACTGCCTGTGCATGGCAACTAAATTTTAAAATAAAATAAGTTGTAATTATACGCTTACACAGAGTGAGCAAGCTCATGCATGCTCGACCACCTACCACGGATAACCAGACTACTCTGCCCTACGTCACCCAGCTTCTGGTATTCGGTGCGCGGGCCTGTAAAGCTATTTGGGGGTGATGACCTAAGCCGCTGGCCTTTTTAGAAGATTTTAACTTACAACAGAGATATTTGGTATTTGTAAAGATGTTATTAAAAAGCCTAATAAAAGGCACTAAACGGATCATTTCTCGACTCTTTACAAGGCCCCTAGATCGAGGGCATATTCTATGTTCACATATTAAGTTAAAAATGCTAGCACAACATTAGTAAGTTTGCTTGATAGGTAAACGTTATGAATATGAAATCGGTAGAATAAACACTGTTAAAAAGGCCTAGTAATATTTCGTGTTTAAGTAAAAGTGCAAGATTATTAACTTGATTTATATGTAAACATTATAAATATGCCATCAGTAGAATAAAAACTGTTAAAAAGGCCTAGCCTTATGAATTAATATTTCGTGTTTAAGTAAAAGCGCAATATTATTAAATTGATTTAATATGTAAACGTTATGAATATGACATTGGTAGAATTAACTTGATTTAATATGTAAATGTTATGAATTACATTGGTAAAATATAAACTTAAAAAGGCCTAGGGCCAATGAATGAATATTTCGTGCTTAAGTAAAAGCGCAATATTATTAACTTGATTTAATATGTAAACGTCATGAATATGACATCGGTAGAATAAAAATTGTTGAAAAGGCCTTGGTCCGAAAGTCGATCAGTTGTTTCCATTGGCCAGTTGGCGGAACCACACTGCATGCTATAAACAGAAACGGAAAACTAGTATTTTATATTATTTAATGCAAAAGAGAAACATTGAAGTGGATTGAACGGCTCGTACATCAGTAAATTCATATGGCAGCAAGGACAGTATAACAAAAAAAATAAATAAACGCAATTCCGAAAAAAAATCTGTAATCACAATATTACGCATTAAATTTAACATTATTTTACGTTCTTTGGACTACCGGTACTTTCGTATAACATCGGAGATTGAATCAGAACAGATGAGATTTTTATAGCATGAGTAGCACTTCAGACAGATCGGACGAAATTGGACCAATCGTCCCATTGGACGAATTGTACCTTAGGGCCAATTGTCTATTGGACGAATAGCCCCTTCAAACAAATCGGCATTGGACCAATCGTACCGGACCCCCTGAACACATACTAGTGTGTAGACATGACACATTCTATACTGTTTCTAGGTACTGTTGTATGTTGATGGTCAAATGCTTTCTTGTGCCAAAAGGCATATAATAACTAAATTAAAGGTAAAAGAAGATCACGCTTTGTTACGTTAGAGGATTCTAACTTTGAAAAAGCACAGAGTTTGGAATGTCCAATCATGGTTGGAAGAACATGAGGACGAACTTTCACACTTTTCTTGGCCTCCACAAGAACCAGACTTGAACATCACCGAGCCATTGTGGTCTGTGTGGGAAAACAAAGATCCTGTTATCCTCCTCCTGCGCTTTTCAAGGACCTGAAGCAGTTTTTGCATGAATAATGGTGCAACATCCCACTAACCACCATCCTGGATTTGTATGCGTCCACCACCCTACTAGGTACATAAAACCTTTTCCTAGGTCTTCACATTATTCTGTCCAAGCCTTATATATTTAGTATAGTTTTTGTTGCCAGAATTGTGAATAGATCTCTAGATCTTTGAGATGTAAAATAGAGCCTGAATTGTGAGTATGGTGAAAAAATTTCTAAGCTTTACGGTAACGGAGAGCAAACCGATTCTCAAAAGGAGCAATATGCTTTTATTCCAGCAGGGAATTGCAAAATTATCTCGCATAGTTAAAATAGACAAAGCAGTACTTGAATTACCTTTCAAAACATCTTTTTTGTTTAAAAAGTAACCCAAATACTACCTAAGCTTTTTCAGTTATAATCTAATGTAACAAAGCGCATCTTTTACCTTTAATTCAGTTGTTTTTGCCAATCATCATCATGCAATAACTTTACCCACAGAATCAAACCTACATTTCGTCATCTATGATAACAATGAATCTTTATTTTGTAGTGCAGGAGGAGCTCCTTAACAAAGGTTTCTCCAATATGCTTTGTGACCTCATACCAGCATTTTAGGAGTGCAAATAACACCTAAAAACTGCAGGTTTTACACAACCAAATTGATCACACAACTCATAATGCAGCAATGCAATGGCACTGCTCAAGCAGCTCATCTGTGTGCTTGTTCATGTATTGAGATCTTAATAGGAAGAGCCACATTTGGCCATAGAGTGCCAAAAACAAAAAAGATATCAAAATCAGATCTGGATGGGGACAATATTTCTACTCAACCAGAATACTATCTGACATTACAACACTTACTCCCTTGTAACAAAGTCTACACTTAAAAATTTCACAACCTTGCCACACCTTATAGTACTTTGCAAAACTCCCCATATTTATTTGTTTCATGCAATTAAGTTTCCACATGTTCTTAAAATGTGGGTGACCTTCCCATTAAGGTAATTTTCAATTTTTATCAAACTGCATCCTGCTGTCCACTACTTTCTCAATGACATAACTAGGTAAGCTCTACAGAAGCATACCTTTCCAGATCAAATCATGGGTTTGAGGACTTATTCGTAGAGTTGCAATGCCGGAAGAAAATATATATATATACAAGAGATGTCAATTCGTGTTAACTACTGAAGATTCCACCGAATCCCATTAAACCTCAAACTTATTTTTAAAGGCCATAGGCTTTATATTTTTTCACCCTTCTTCCTTTCCATTAAACAAGAATTTACTCTACATTCTATGGCATACACTGCCATTCATTGTGGTCAGAAATTCCATCATACTGACAAAGGATAAAACAAGCTACTGCTATGTGTCCTGTTTGGAACAATTTTCACACATGTATATGATCCTCACATAACTTCCTATCCTTACACACAAGAGAAGGGGGTTTCCTGTCTTTTACACTCAGATGCCTGCCTGATAGAGAGTAACAACCCGTACACAACAAGGCATCAACTCAACCAGATGCCAGAGGGTTTGCAGAGGTAATGCCAGCCATGCGTGTTGCAGCATTGCCTACAACTCCACCCAAGACATCAATCCAGGTTCTAATGTTGCACTATGGCATTCCACAGGGTTTAAATCCAGGGATGTTGGGGATGGTTCCAAACTCTGATGAGTGTTCCTCGAGCCATGCCTGGGTAGTTGTGACCCAGTGAAGTGGCACATTGTCCTGTTCAAACAGACCATCCGCTGCAAGATGCACGACGGCCATGGAAGCGTGCAAGTGATCAGCCAGCACAGGCTGGTAGCCCAGTGGTTAAGGACCTCTCCAAACACACTATGGGGCAGTGGACAATAACAGAACTATAAAATAACAGGTTAGGTCTGTTCCACTGAGTGAGTGATGCATGTATCAACTGCCCATCACTTCTATTTCTAACATTTTACCTGTGTGTACAGCCTTACTAGTCCCAAACTTCAATATTAAAAACTCAGATATTCTTAATATTTGTTACTGCAGCAAGACACAAGTGCACTACAACAGTGTTGTCTACGATGGGTTTCCAATTAGCAACACTTCTATGTGATATCACTAGTTCTCACTATGACACATATTAGTACATAACTGATCATTCAATAATACCTTAGCACTGACAGATTAAGCACTTGTCTTGTGGAGAAACCAACATCCACACAATACACAGAAAACTACTCAAAAACTGCTAGTTTTTTGTGAAATCCAGACTAAATAAACTACTTTTGCAAGTTTGGTGATTGCTGTTTCCTTGATTACTATTTACATGGTACTGCAAAGAGTATTGTAGTATAAGCCCTGTAAAAGTTGATCAACCCACTTAGCACAAACTACATACAGTTCAAGGTACATGTGTAAAGCTACACAAGGTGCTCAAATGATTGTACACAAGAGCATACATGTTTTGTAGTGATGCATCTTGCTGTAATGACAAAATAAGAACACCTGCACACAAGAAAGAGAAAGGTCAGAGTACCTAGATAACAGTTTTTATAGTTATTTCCCATATGCTCTACTGGCATTGATGTAATTAAACATCAGTTTTTATAGTTCTGGAATGTTTTTCACTGAAAAACTTTAACTTACTTTCCTCGTGCTCTGCAGGCATTGATGTATCTATGAAAGCTATGTCATGAAGCACAGAGATCTGGAAATGCTGCTCTAGTTTTGTTACCTGACAGTTGTAATCATAGGTGGCAGTGGACAATAACAGAACCTACGATTGCAAGTGAAATAAAATGCCTAAATAGATACATCATGTTACAATTCATAAAAGTAACTTTTTCCCAATAGAAACATGCTAGAACTATAAAAACCATTTATGTTTAGTCACTATTAACCTTCCCGTCTTCTGGTATATTATCCCCTTACTAACTGCTCTAGTCAATATGAATAGACGGGTTGAGGTATCAATCCGTATTTCTCACGAATTTGATATTGCCAGGCTGAAGCGTTCAAGAAGTTGCATACTGAATAGCAAAAATACAACTGATTTACTGCACCTGGAAAAGTTCCTGATTGGAGCACTTGAAAGCAGCACTAGCGTTTACGTGTTTTATTATAGAGAACACTGCGATTATCAGAAAATTATATTTGTTGGTGGAATACGTGATTTGTTGACAACTCCATCTTGCTTAATATAAACTACATTTTCTAAAACAAACACCTGCCGCCTCAGACAAGAAGAAAAAAAAAACCCTAGGGAATGGCAAAAATCTGTTGCTTGAGAAGAACCACAAATAATGTGTCAACATCAGACTGTACATTTGTCCTAACAACAATGATGTTTTAAAATATATCACACAAAAAAATTATTGAAACATAATCTACATTTGTCATAATGATATTTTCTTTACATTTTTCTCTAGAAATTTGAAAACCAATGAAGTCATAGAAAGCAGCTTCCTCCTTACATTAATCTGTACATCCAAAAAATGTACAGATTAATGTAAAGAGGAAGCTGTTTTCTATGACTAAAATCTGTTGCTTGAGAAGAACCACAAATAATGTGTCAACATCAGACTGTACGTTTGTCCTAACAAACAATAATATGTTTTGAAATATATCACACAAAAAAATTATTGAAACATAATCTACATTTGTCATAATGATATTTCCTTTACATTTTTCTCTAGAAATTTGAAAACCAATGAAGTCATAGAAAGCAGCTTCCTCTTTACATTAATCTGTGCATTCAAAAAAAAAAGTTTGTTTTCTGTGAAGTTTAACACATCTTTCTATTGAGATTCCACAGAAAAGTCAACTTTTGGTCAAATTTATAAAAAATTCTGAATTACATAAACTTAACTTTAAAGTGATTGTCAGATGTTAAAATATCAATTTTTACAGAAACATAAAATTTGTCATCTTATTGTGAGTTGCAACCAAGGAGGTTAGAAAAAGATATCTGGAGATGCCCTTGTTAATGAAGCAGTACCACTTTGCATGAAGCCTGTAACCGCGAGCAACAGCCGTCAAAGTGTGGGGAAGTTGATGGTTTCCAATGCTATTGCAATGCATTGTGTGCTGGCTGAATCGCTTTCTTTCGGCCCAAATGTTACAAATTTCGCATCATAACTTGCTTCTGATGTGTAAGACGATGCTGAATTTATAAAATTCTTAATTATTTTGAAGTCCCTTCCTATTTTTATTTTAAATTGAAATACACGAAAATTAGTGCGAATTCAAAACAAAATATAACGTTAAAGTTGAAAACTTTACATCTATGAAGCACAATTCATTCCGGTTTGATATTTACAGTTTCTTAATAATTCCAAAATACACACGTTTAAATTACATAGGCATTACATAAACGTCAAATTCCCCAACAGCTGGCGGCTTCACAGTTAAGAGACTCTGTATCTCCAGAAGTACTATTCTAACCTCCTTGGTTGCAACAGATGCAAAAAATGACTGCCCATTTTTTATCACATCTAGCCTTATTCAATTGTTTAATTTATTAGTGGCTGTTAGCAATTGAAAAACACCAGAGCCAGTGTTTATTTGAAATAAAATGTAGGACAACTTTTAATCTTTTGATACTGTATGTTTTTTAGTTTGCTAATAGTTTTTCACTTTTCAGGAAGCCAATTTATTTAGACCACAAATGCTTGTGTTCCACACGTGACACTTTCAGTTAATAGTGAACTCTATTTAACTAAAATCTTAAAACTATTGCACTAAATAAGGGTGAATGGCAATAACATATGACTACCCAATTTCTATTAATCATTTAGTACTGTTCTGTATGTGACAGGAATTTTGAACCAGAACTGAAATCTCAGTCAAGCTCAGTGGAAACATCCAGTCACCATGTCAGAACAAATTCTGCCGCCAACAATCAAAGGTTAAGCTGATGATGATTATGGCCTATGACAAAGTTGGAGTGATAGCAAAAGAGTGCCTGAGGGGATCACTGTAACAGCAGAATACTACAGAAGGTTTCTGCAAAAGGTTTTGCACCAAAGATTCGCCAAAGAATTCTCGATATGCTTGAAGCTGGTGTCATTTTTGCACAACAACGAGAGGCCGCATGTTGCCGACACAGTAAGAGACATTCTGGAAAAGTATAGATGGGAATTGCATCCCAACGCACGATGCAGTTCTGACATGAGCCCACCAGACTATGACTTGTTCCCAAAACTGAAGAAGCCACTCCATGGGGAAACGATTCAGGACGTTTCCAATGAGGTGACCTGGGTAATCCAACGCCTAAACAATAGGTATCCTGACGGTAAGACTTGCCCAAACGTTGGGCAGGTCATAAAAAACAAAGAAACATGGAGATTACTTTGAAGGGCCTGTAAAGGTATGCTGCTGTCATAAAGAAATGTGGAGATTACTTCGAAGGCCTGTAAAAGGTATGTTGTGAAATAAATGCATTTTTTAAGAGATACCACCGTGAGTAACTCAGTGGGCTACAAAGCAGTCACCAGTCCCTAATTTAGGGCAACTGGTTCCAGGGAAGGGAGAGAGCCAGTGCCATAAGACAAACAACATCCATGCCTCAACGGGATTCGAACCTGGACCCCTTTCCGGACAAATAGTCATAAGCCATCGCTTAGACCACTGCGCCACAGGGGCAGCCTTTGCGACTTGCCAGACTAGTAAACCGTATGTCATCAGTTGAGTTAGTAATTTTAGCTGAGAAAGCAGCTCATGGAAGAGTGTTTCGCAGACGCTTAGCTAAGAAAATCTGTGCTTTCGTGTGAGTACCGTAATTTTGGGGCTAAGAGCCGCAGCTCTTACGTTACTAAAAGTGAAATTTTTTTGGGTGTGCAGCCCTTATGCCGAATTTGTTTCCAATAAGACTATTTCACCCCCCTTTTTCATGCAGATGCTTAGTAAAATTTTTTGAAGTGTCTTTTTTTCACAAACTTGACCGATCATTTTCCTCCCTTTCTGCTTATACGTTAGACACGTCTATTTAAACGATAAACTCTGCTGTCCTGATGTTGGTTTAGGGGGGAAAGTGGGGGAAAACAGGAATGCCTGAATCAAATGCCCTTTCCATGGGTGATGGAATTAGGACATAAGCACACAGACCAGTAGCATCTCTTTCGTTGGCTGCAGCATACATCGTGCAGGAAGGTGCGATGCAACCAAGGGAAGGAATGTTGATTTTCACTGGAGTGGGGAGACCACTTTGATGGGCACTTCCCTGAACAAAAGCTTAAGAACATGAACAATACAAAAAGCCTGCCCCAGGATGATTCCATTAGCAGTGACCTGTTCCAAATGTTCCAAACATTACTATTGGGACGGAAAGACAAATTCTGTTCACTCTTCTTGGTTAATCTGGCATGCAATATAGGTGTTTCTTTGCTCTATGCTCCTGAGTTTTGCTTTTTTTTTAAATTGACTGACGATAGTGGAAGTTGAAGGCATCGGCTGGAAATGCTTTCTCACTAATAAGCGCTGTAGCATTATCATCTGATGTTAACAATGGGTACTTAATTTAATACTTGACTGAAGATAAAATCTTCACAAACGCAAAAGAAAAAAAGAAGCGAGAGCTTTCCCATTCATATAAAAACTGAGCTAATGCGAAGGCTCAGTGCACAATAAATGAAAGTAGGTCAAACCACTTGAAAGAGAGAAAGCACTGATGTTTCGAAGTGTTGGCGGCGAGATCCGCGAACACATGAGAGGCAACTGGTAAAAGGAAGCATAAAGCGACTTCATTCTAACAAAAACATTTGTAGATGAAAGAAAAAAAGCATAACAAACATAGAAGGAACATATTATTAAAGAAAACATTAATCGAAAGCATTACAAGCAATAATTTATAAGTTAATTACTTCTAAGACTGATTCTATTGCGGTGAACAGAGAACCATCCTGTAGCAGACATCCACATTGAATGGAATTTAGACAATTGTGCGGGAGCAATGCGATATTCTAACGGGAGTCTTAGGATTAACTGTGATTTATATTGATTACATAAATGGTTTTGAGCATTTAATAAAGGCAAACAAATAACATCATTAGCATGATTAATAAAAAATGTATAAATAAAAGTTTTTGCCAGTATGAAAAAATAAGTGCATAAAGTGGATCGACACTGAGTTGCAGAATTAGCCTTTGATGTATACATATAATCACGTTGGGTGCACGTTAATTCATGAAAATAAGGAAGATAATTTAGTTTTCTGAGCAGCACCACCATGACTTCACAATTTTCGGACTAAGAGCCGCAGGTGAGAAATTTTGCAATCTTGGAAGCAAAAGGCTCTTACGGCAACTTTTGCTTCCAAGATTGCAAAATTTCTCACCTGCGGCTCTTAGTCCGAAAATTACGGTAGTTTATGAAGTTTCTAGATATTGTTTTTTAATTTCGAGAATGAGCCACGTGAGTAAAATGAGTGCGTCCGAATAATGCAAGCAGTACAGCAAGGGAATGTTTCATGTGGACAAAAATCTGTTGTTCTGTTCTTGTTGCAACATACCAGTGGTTTTTTGTTTTTATTGGAGGTTTAACGACCACCGTGAATGACTTAATGGGCTATAAGCAGTCGCCTGTCCCTCTAATTTAGGGCCACTGGTTCCAGGGAAGGGGAGAGAGCCAGTGCCGTAAGACAAGCACATCTATGCCTCACCGGGATTCGAACCCAGAACCCATTTCGGAAGAACGATCAGAAGCCATCGCTTAGACTAGTGTTTTGCAACCGGTGTGTCGTGCCCCCATAAGGTGAAAGGTGTGACGCGAAAGTTTACCTGTTATCCTATTGTAAGAAATTAATTGTAGAGTTTTATGTTTTAATTTTATCCAAGTTACTGTGTTTCATATGCTTGTATTTCATTCTCTGCAGCTGCACTGATTAAATAATATGATGCTTGTTTATTCTTTATTACATGCTGCAAATTTTTATGTATTCCAAGAAATTAAATGTAAATTATTCACTCACAGTTGTTATATCGTAGTTTTGCTTATTGATATATTTGTATTTCTCGCCTCTACTGCTGTGCTATGCGGCTTCTTTGTTACACTTACCGCATATTCTGTGTACGCTTCTCCCTAAAAGTGTGGGGATTAGCAAAACTTTCCCCGTCCTTTATTATTTTATTATGTTGTTTTGGTATTTGTCTCTGTTTGTTAGTGCTTCTTCAACTTTATTACTTTTTTCCTGTACCGATGCACCCACCTGTTGTTAGACTTTATTTTAAATAAGTCGGTATATGTGTCCCTTCAGCACTTTGAAAAGTATAGGTCCCGTGTCTTACAATATTTCAGTTCTATCACAGCTGTGCTGTGAAGTATTTTGAAAATTGTGATTGCTATCAGTCTTGCCATTTTCTATTAAACTATTTTATTTTTTCAAGATGGACAAGTTCTTTGTACGGAGTGTTCCATCTACGAGTGCAAGTAGTGAAAGCATTGAGCCCGAAAAGAAACAAAAATTAGTGCACCTGCAGTACAGTGATAATTATTATCTTGCGTTTTTTTTTTTTTTTTTTGGTGTGGTGTGTCAGGAAATGGGATCATGTTTTTTAACGTGCCCAATTCCAGAGTGCATCGTTTGTGGTGAAAAACTCAGTAATGCTGCTATATGGTTCCCTGTAAATTGAAACATTTGTCAACAAAACATTCTTCTGTGTCAAGCAAAGACATCAATTATTTTCGTCGGTTGTTGGAACAAAACAAAAAAACAAGCAATGCTCATGACTGCGACAGTACGTGTTTCCGAAAAAGTACAGGAAGCTAGCTATAAGGTTGACGTACTTATGTAGAGGCCAAAAAACCACACACAATAGCTGAAACATTGTTAATGCCTGCTTGTAAAGAGATGGTGAAAATAGTCCCGAGTTCGGAAACTTCCGGTGAAATTTCAAAAATTCCTCTCTGCTGACACAATCAGTTGCCGAGTTAGTGACATGTCCAGTGACATTGAAGACATTATGAAGGAGAAAATCAACTGCAGTCAGAAGTTCTCACTTCAGATCGACGAGTCCACCGACATTAGCGGTGACGCACAACTTCTTGCATAAATTCGGTACATCGATAGAGATGTAATTGCAACTAATTTCTTTTTTGCAAAAAATTTCCTAAGCGAGCCTCAGGTGAAAAAATATTGTGTGACTAATGAATATGTGCTTCATAATGAATTAAAATGGAAGGATTGCATTAGTGTTTGTATAGACGGAGCCACTTCTATGGCAGGGCGAGTGAAAGGATTTGTAGCTAAAGTAGGCGAAGTAAATCCTATCATACGACGTGATCATTGTCTCATTCACCGCAAAGCCATTGTTGTAAGTCTTTGCCATCTTTTTTCAAAGTTGTGCTGGGCGAAGTAGTAATAGTCGTGGACCTCATCAAATCGTGGCTTTTTCCCGTTTTCTGTCAGGAAAAGAGATCAGAACACACTAAACTCCTGCTACATATAAGTACAGTGGTCATCACGAGTATTTAAACTTAAAGAGGTACATGCATTTTTGACTGTTGAGGGGCATGAGTACACAGATTTATTTGTAGATGATGAATGCAGGGTTCCCACTCAAAAGTAATAAAAAAATTCCCTGACTTTTCTAGGTTCTCCAGGTGGTTTTTAAAGTTTTCCAGAGTGGCATGTTGCAAAGAATTGTTACATTTCATTCCATTCCAATCATTTTTCTTACCAAAGCACACACTTGTGTAAATTCTTTATGTAATTTGTCTTTATACAATTACCTGCTTTTCATTAATAACTAACTGTGCACATTATTTCTGTACCCAAGTTCCGTGAACTTTTGCTAATACTACCCACACGGAATTTGTAAATACATTCCCATAGAAACTGGCAATATACAAAAAATTTGTCAGTTGAATAGTTTCAGTTTTCCTATAACACAATGCAGCTAAGCTTAATGATGGAATGGCTCTGTTCACAGAAACATCTTTCAAGAGAACCAACAAAGGACTTTGATCCACCATCATTTGGTTGGTTCTCTTGTGAAGTGTTTCTTCAAGCAGGAGCCATTGTGCCTAATTGTTCTATGTTATAACAACTGCCTGCAGAAATTGAACAAAAGCTTAATAACTGTCAATTTTAAAAATTGAATTTCGCATCTTTTTTTAGAGAATAAAGGAAATACTTAATAAAACTGAAAGTAAGATCTACCAAATTCTAGGCAGGCAGTAATTGCAAGCAAGTTTGAAATCTTGAAAAAATAAGTTTTTTTGGCAAAATAAAGTATCCATTGATTTTTACAAAAAAAAAAGGGTAATTTTACCTGAGTTTTTCCTGACTTTTACAAAAAAAAAAAGGGGGGGGCAATTTTCTGAGTTTTGGAACCATTTTCAAATTCCCTGACAATTACAGGTTGAGTGGGAACCCTGTGAATGGGTATGTAAGTAGGCATATCTTTCCGATATTTTCGTACACTTGAACGAACTGAACAGAAAAATGCAAGGTAGGAACGAAAATATTCTGATGGATAAGATTCAAGGATTTGTGAATAAGCTGAATTTGTGGATACAGAGAATTGAAAATGGGTCATTTGAGATGTTCCCAACTGTATGGCGACTTGCTGATGGTAATAAAGTGGCGATTTAGAAATCTTGCAGCAGAAGTTCAAGTGTTTTGGGGAGTGTTCAAGATTTCGACTGGGTTCGTGATCCCTTCGTTGCAAATTCAAAATCTCTTCTGATTAATATACCAGAGGAACTCACAGATTTAAAAGCAGGCAAAATATTGAAATTAAAACTTCTCTAAGCAACTTTGTACACGTTATGATTGGCTATAAGAAGTGAATAACCGGCTATCTCCGAGATGGCAGTTAATGTGTTATTGCCATTTCCAACTACATATTTGTGTGAATTGGGCTTCTCGACATTGACTGGAATTAAAACATCAAAGAGAGAGGCTCAAATTCATCGACGAAGAAATGAAACTTGCATTGTCAACGATTCCGCCACGGAGCTGCAGCTTGCGTGCACCAAGGCAGGTGCAAGTATCACATTGAAGGTATGAGTAGAATTATTTACTTTAATAGTAACAGAAAAGTGTATTTTCTTATATTTTCTACAGTGAATTAAAGTTCATAAATTGTTAATAAATGCACGAGTCGATTTCTGTTTAATAATAATAGAATAATAGAATATAACAATAATAATAGCTTGATTACATTATGTATTTATATAAATAATGTCATATCGTACGTTTTTGAGGGGATTAACATTTTGGTGTGCTGTGTCGAGTAATGGACAATTTATGGTGTGCAGCGAGTAGAAAAAGGTTGCGGAACTCTGGCTTAGACCACTGCGTTACCGGGGCGGCTGGATTTTTTAAGAAAGGATAGTTGTGAAAAGCATTTAGCGAGCAAGCTGCATAAAAAAACGATGCATCTGAACAGTGAACCGAAAATAATGCAGAAATGTGTTGATGAATTAACTGAGAAAAGAGCTGCACAAGAACAACATCGCTCAATAGAACTTTCGAAATTAACTGGTGCCTTTTGCACAGCTAACATCCCACTTTCCAAACTGGATAACTTAAAAAATTACTTGGAAAATTCGTTGAAAGATATTGGTGTTATTCCAAATACAAATTGGATGCGGAAATGTTATTTGCCGAAAATATATGATCTTCATAAGCAACAAGTAAAAGACGAAATGACTGATTCATAAGATATATACATTTTAAATATTCTTGCTGTTCCATCAGCTGAACCGAATATTGAAAGCTGCAATGATGAAACTTCTTTTAATGCAATCTTCTTTGACTGCATCACTTTGGAATTCGTAAATTTTAATGCAGTCAGCGAGGCAATACTTCAGGGTGTTAATTGAAACACCTTTTGTTAATACACTGAGTGGCCACTTTATTATGACCCCCCCCTCTCTCAGTACTTCGTTGGACTACCTTTTGCCTTTAACACTGCGTCGATTCTTCATGGCATGAACTCCACCAGATGTTGATAGGTGATTTGTGGGATCTGAGACCATGCTTGATGAATAGCACTTTCCAGGAGTGAGATTGCAGGGTTGTGGATCCAGCTGTCTGATGGCTCGTTCAACTTCATTCCACAAATTCTCAATGGGGTTGAGATCTGGAGATGTGGGGGCCACCTAAGCAAAGTAAACTTACCGGCATGTTCCTGAAACCAATCCTGTACAATACGAGCACTATGGCAGGACGCATTATCTTGTTGAAAGTAGCCATTGCGATAAACACCATCCACATGACAGGATGCACTTGGTACGCAACGACGTTTAGATATGATGTGCCAGTCAGACGTTGATCAACACGAATTAAAGGGCCCAAAGCATGCCAGGAAAACATTCCTTAAACCGTAACGTTGCCTCCACCAGCTTTTTTTTTTTAATTGGAGGTTTAACGACCACCGTGAGCAACTCAATGGGCTATAAGCAGTCGCCCGTCCCTAATTTAGGGGCACTGGTTCCAGGGAAGGGAGAGAGCCAGTGCCGTAAGACACACACAACATCCATGCCTCACCGGGATTCGAACCCGGACCCCTTACGGACGAATGATCAGTGACCAGCGCCTTTGACCACTGCGCCACTGGTCTACACCAGCTTGAAGGGTTGTAGCAATGCATTTGGGAGGTCCATGCTTTCGTGCTGTTTCTGCCAAATTCTCACTCGGCCATCGACATGGTGCAACTGAAAACGTGATTCATCGGACCACATAATGTTTCCAATTATCGACTGTCTAATCCTTGTGCTCCTGTGCAAACTGGCGAAGTTTTTCTTGTTAACTGCAGACAGCAAAGGTGTTCAAACAGGCCTTCGGCGGCCATATCTCATCCAATTCAGTGTACGGCAAACAGTGCGTGCAGATTATTTGAAGGGATCCTTGATTAAGATGGTCTGCAATTTGCTGCACTGTTGCCCTTCTGTTGTCTGTTACCAGTCTGGACACACTCCGTTCCGCCAAAGCAGTCGCTAGTCGATGACGACCACACGTTGCACATAGAACCCAGTTTTTTGGCTGACAGTCCAGTCTTTAAACACTTTAACAGCTGCTCTGGAACATTTCACAAATGCGGCGGTTTCGGAGATACTTGCTCCATGGCTAACTGTTTATAGCCCTTTGAGTTGCTTACGGTAGTTGTTAAACCTCCAAATGAAAAACAAATGTTGCAATTTCTACGAGATCTTGTTAACTGTAAGGTTAGCTGGTATCTACAGGTACCAAGACAGTTACACGGGTATGTTTGTGACTACGGGCGAGCTTGACCAGGGTAAAAATTAGGGAGGGCAGCCTGGCATTTTACCATCCAAAAAGAAGGGCAGGGTAAATTTTAACATGTCAAAAACGGGCAGGGTGCAGCACCCTGCTAAAAAGGACCTAGGGGGAACACTATAGTGTGTACTCTTAATTCTAATAAGGTTGTTGAAGAGCAGATGTCAGAAAGAAACTACACAGCTTTAATCCTCTACACCATGATTTTATTATGGGAATTTTTTTCAGCATTTGAAGAAAGCACTACAGTTTTCTTTGTGCATAAGTTTCATATAGACCTGCCAACTTAAAAGAACCGGTATCTGTAAAAATGTTCATTGAAGGTCTCATCGATATATTCAGTTGACAGATGTATCGAAGTTATTGATTAAAAGCTGATTTATTATGAAAGCAATTTGTTGATCTTAATCAATTGTATGCTATAACTAAGGTATTTGGCACTATTTCATGCGTAAAGCATTTTTTTTTTTTTTGGATTGGAGGTTTAACGACCACTGTGAGCAACTTAATGGGCTATAAGCAGTCGCCCATCCCTAATTTAGGGTAACTGGTTCCAGGAAAGGGATAGAGCCAGTGCCGTAAGATAAACACAAAATTCATGCCTCAACGGGATTCGAACCCGGACCCATCTCGGACGAGAGATCCGAGGCACTTAGACCACTGCGCCACCAGGGCGACGCGTAAAGCAATTGAAAGGAAACAAACATAATTATCTTAGAACAGTCATTAAGCTACACATATACAGGGTGTCTTAAAAGGCCGTAGACAAACTTTAGGGGTAGATCCGCCAGACAACTACGAACCAATTTTACATAGAAAATGGTCACAAATGCGACCGACAACTGCTACAGGGCATTTTTCGCTAGCGCGTAGGGGAGTGCAAGGCAGTATCATTTGAGGCGATGACATTGGAGAGGAAGGATGCAGCGCTACAGTATAGGGTGATGGCGGATATGCATTACGCATACGGCATCGCAGATGGCAACAGGGCGAGCGGCGCAGCGCATGTACAGGGAGAAGTTTCCAAATAGACGTTTGCCCCATTTTCAAATGTTTGGACATGTGTACTAACGATTGTGTGAAACCGGAGCCTTAAAAAAAAAAAAAAAAAAAAAAGCCACTGTGGTTGGGAACGTAGTATGTGCACACCTGCCATGTAGGAAGCTGTCCTAGGTGAAATTCAGCGGAACCCATGCACAAGTAACAGAGCAATTGCGCACAACCTGGCTGTACCTCGCTCCAGCGTTATGCGCACATTGCACAAGGAGACGCTACACCCGTACCACATCCAAAGAGTGCAGACACTGGGCGCAGGCGATTACCCCCCAGCGTGTTGTATCTACACGTTGGTATTTGCACCAATGTGTCACAGAGCCTGACTGTCCTTTGTGGATTCTTTTCACCAATGAAGCAACATTTTTACGGGACAGTGTACTGAACCACCATAACATGCATGTGTGGCGCACAAAAACCCTAGTATTAGACGTCCTCATTGAGAGCAACACCGCTTCACTATCAAAGTTTGGGCTGGGATTGTCGGTGACCGTTTGATTAGTCCCTACCTACTCCCATCATGCCTGACCAGGGCGACGTATCGCACCTTTTTGGAAGAGGTCTTGCCACAGTTGCTGGGTGACGTTCCTCTCGCTGTACAGACACGCATGTGGTTTCAGCAAGAATGTGCAACACTACCCGAATACCACCTACCCTCATTGCTGGATTGGCAGAGGCGGGCCCGTCACATGGCCACGACGATCCCCCAGACTTTTTCCTGTGGGGATACACGAAGTCCCTGGTGCACAAAACACCCGTAGATTCGGACGTCGACCTCGTCGCCAGGACGTGTCCATGACAGACCTTCCCTATTTGAACGTGTTTGACAATCCATGCGTCGCCGATGTGAACCCTGCACTGAAGCGGATGGCAGGAATTTTGAACATCTGTTGTAATGTATCTTGATTTGTTCCACATGTATATTGCATTGTGTTGGGTGTTAATAAACCAATGTTCAACACGGGTGCCTTCCTTTCTTTGTGTCGTTCAATGTCATTACTTCACGATTTGGTTAAGTTCCATAATGTGAATCTTAGAATTCACTTTTTTTATCTGCACTAACTTTTGAAGACACCTCTGCAGTTCCCATTCGAAAAGAAACCAAAAAAGTTGCCCCTTTCATCAACAATGCATCTCTGCATTTCTAAGAGAGCATTGAAATTTTGTTCACTAAAAACTGCAATTCAGAGACCCCCTCATCAAATCCTATTTATTTGGATCTCTTTTCTAAAATCTGGCAACATTTCCAACACCCTAACTTCAAATTGTAGTTCTGGCAATCAGCCCATCCAGTCAATTGCGGGTGATCAAGGTCGTAGGATAACCGAAAGCTACCGCTAAACGAAATTTTTACCGTACGTGACTCTGCGTGTTTCGCTCGTTTTATATTGTTTATGTGTTATTGTCATGTGAAGCCTGTTTTAAACCTGATTGAAAATTTTCAGTAATAAACACTAAAAAAAAAATCCGCAGTTCTCAACTTTTTTAGTAGTGAAAACTACAGAAATCTGTAGTTTTCAGCGTTTTTGAATAGTAATGAATAAAATTGTATTCGAGTCTGCAAAAAACAAATTGCCAGAAAAGCAAAATGAGTGTAAATTCATAAAAATGCAAATTTTTGCTTAAAAAATTGCTCATAAATTGGAAGACATTTTGTGAGAAATAAATACTAAATGAATCCAATATATTCTTTTTAATTTTTAGTTTACCTCAAAAATCTATGTATGCTCCAGTGAGAACCTTACAGTAAACACAGTGCCTACACAGATTGGAAGTCATTTATGGTAGTCTTCAAACCCCAGAAAAAGAATGGAAAAAAAAATGCTTTTTTTTTCAGCAATTTTTTTCCTGTAATGAAAATTCACTGCAAGAAAGAATTCTACTGAATTCTGCAGGATTTGATAAAAAAAGATAATAATAATAAAGAAAATTTAAGTTTGAAAAGGGAATAAAATTTCAAGACTTTTCTGGGATTCTATGGGCCGTTTAACCCTGCACGTGGCCAGAGACACTTAACATCCAAAACATATTGAAAAATCATGGAAGAAATACAACGATATTTAATAATCAAGAAACTCTTCTCCAAAACGATTAATGAATCCAGTTAACTTGTTTATGGGATTTATCTAGGTGAAGTCTCAAATTTCTGCAAATTTCGGGAGAGAACTCCTCTCTTTTATCAGGCAGTCGTTCGTTCAATCTCCGTCACTGTCTTCGGTTATGGTTAACCTTGACAGTTACGGTGATTCTGCAAAATATCTTGCCAGCTGTTAGGCAGCGAAAATCCCCTTACAATCATTAATGATAAGTTCTGGAATTTTCCAATTTTAAGTCCCTCTTTCAAGTAATGCTTCAGGAAGTTGGATTGATATCCAATGACAGTTGTCCCAGTTCATGCGGTGTCCTGTTTCTTTAACGTGCCTGTCTAATCCTGCCTTGTTTGAACAATTTTTTATAGTGCTCCGCGATAAGAGTTTCCAGCCTACGACCTGTTTCACCTATGTAGAATTTTCCACAGCTGCAAGTTACTTTATAAATTACTCCTTGCATTTTTAACAAGTTTTTCTGTTGGAATCAAGCTAGGGCGTGTTTTTTTTTTTTTAAGTTTGTAGTCTATCTCAACTGGGAGCTAATAACAGGCACGTTACAGAAACAGGACACCGCATGGACTGGGACTTTCCTGAAGCGTAAATTGAAAGAGGGACTTGAAATTGGAAAATACCAGAACTTCATCATTAATGACTGTAAAGGATTTTCGCTGCCTAACATCTGGCGAGATATTTTGCAGAATCACCGTAACCGTCAAGGTTAACCGTAACCGAAGACAGTGACGGAAAAAAGGAATGACTGCCTGACGAAAGAGAAGAGCTCTCCGAAAATTTGCATAAATCCCATAAAAAAGCTAACTAGATTAAATGTAGTAATCTAGGAAGTTACATAACAAAGATGAGTTTGTTTAATGAATGTTAGAATCTGGAAAACAAAAATAAACTGTGCACGTCGCAAAAATATCATTTTACTGAGAATTTTGATTTTCGTAGTACATCCGACGCTTTCCGTAATTCGTAGCTAGCAGACAATTTTTATAGCGACTACAGAGAATCTGTTGAGTTCACATTGATAATGCCTCCCGTTGAAAGGCGAAAGTTTGGCACAATAAAGCATTTTTCACTATACACCGATTCATGAATTTGTACAAATTTTTCATCTAAATTATTTAGGGGTGTACTTTTAATATCTATTGGATTATTCCTTACAGGAGGCTTCATCAATATCTTCATCTCTTAATATTCCCGTTACCGCAAAAAAAAAAAATTGGGGCTTAAAAGTTGGCTAATGGAATCTTGATGTAAATAAGCACAGAGCTTTATATAATCGTTTCATGCTTTAACCCTCATTTTCTTTACCTGTACAGATAAATTACATTCCAATACTCCAGTTTCAGTTACTAAAACAACCTGACAAATCAAAATGAAAACCTGAACTTCCTGCATAAAAAAATTTACTATATTACATACACCACCCAGTTCTACATGAAAAATTTGTGAATCGAGAACTTGTGCAAGCTTCTGATACTTCAAAAAAAAAACATCTGAATGCAATTCTGAAATTTGACAATATCATACACACTAAAAAAATGTTTAGAAGGTTATCATGTAAATGAATGCATTTGCCAAATTAGTCAATTTCACAAAGATTAATTTCTCAAAATACGTTAAATTATGTAATCTGAGTAAACATCCTGTTTTTTGATTTCCCTCCCAAACAGAGCTCAAAAATGTTTCATGTTCGGTATAATAATCCATTAAAATACTCGCCAAATTCATTTTAGGAATGCTTCGATTTCTTTCATTTTACATCTTTTTACTACCACTTTGTCAGAATCCTAAACGCTATATTACTAAATCGATGTGTGACAAGAAGCAAGTGGTCGTGGATCAAATCCGTGAATACAGTTTGTATTCAAAACCATTTGCATAAGAAAACAAAAAACGCGAGCGAATGACGATT
Source organism: Macrothele yani (assembly GCA_039090855.1). Classification (NCBI taxonomy): domain Eukaryota; kingdom Metazoa; phylum Arthropoda; class Arachnida; order Araneae; family Macrothelidae; genus Macrothele; species Macrothele yani. Next base: position 92,814,922 of record CM077016.1, on the reverse strand, counting down.
TTAAACAAATTCATCTGAAATACATTCAAAAACAGTTAAACAGCACTAAGTTTTTTTACAGTTGAAAAAGACCACGAGTCTAAAACTCCAATTTCTGAACCAAAAAGCAAATTAGCAGATTCTGACATGCACAAAAAGCCGGCATCAACCACTGGCGTCAGTAATCTTCATATGACTTCGATCAACCTCAAAACGAAATATTACAGCAAAATACTTTTCAATAATAACTACTACATTAAACTTCAACAGCTTTAACAATTAAAACATAAAGAAAGAACATCAGATCTGAAATGCTTAAACCTATGAAACTGTCACGTTTGTAATACAATAATAATAATTATACAAAACGAACTTTTACAAAACTTATTACTAAAACGTCTGAAATGTAAAACTTTTAAGTACTCACGTTACAGAACAGAATTCTTTCCAAAGAAATTTCCACAATATCCTACTCTTCAGGAACAGAACTTGCCGAATGGACTTCCACAATCGTAAAAGAGAGAAATGGACATGCGTATGAACACTACACCAAAAAAAGACAAAGAAAGAAAATTAATAAACCTGTTAAAATATCATAGCTCTATAAAGACTAAAAATTTGATATAAAACATTTACCGTTTTGAAAGAATTAAAATGCTACAAAAGGTACATACAATAAAAGAATAATGGAACTAATTCTCACCAGCGGAGTGATAGCACTGAACTTCGCAGAAACAGCGTAACTCAGTTTAGCATGGCGGAAAGCAAGCTAAGAAAAGCTACGGTCACGGATTCAATGTCGGTTACTTTGCTTTTCTAAACTGCAGCAGCAGATCAAGGTAAGTAAATAGTAGAGTCCATAAACCGGTTGAGCAGTATTGGCTACTCGGTTCCACACCCCTGTGACGTCAAAGGTACAATACAGCTAAGGACCGAAGTATTCTGTTTAGCGTTTTACAAGCTTTTGAGAGAAGACTTTGAGTGTAAAACTTCAAGACTTTATGGAAAACGCTTAAGTAAAATATTTCAGAATATTTTACACTGCAATAATGAAGAGTGTCTTCAAATACAAGGCAACAAAATATATTTCAATTTCCAAAAAAAGTATAAATATATTGGAAAAAAATGCCAGCCGCCCCGGTGGCGCAGTGGTCTAAGGCGTTGGCCTCTGATCATTCGTCCGCAAAGGGTCCGGGTTCGAATCCCGGTCAGGCATGGATGTTGTGTTTGTCTTACGGCACTGGCTCTCTCCCTTCCCTGGAACCAGTGACCCTAAATTAGGGACGGGCGACTGCTTATAGCCCATTGAGTTGCTCACGGTGGTCGTTAAACCTCCAATCAAAAAAAAAAAAAAATGCAAAAAAATTAAAATTTGCGCTTAGAAACTTTTTAAAGTAAAAACTAAAACCGCAGTAAAATTAATTATCTAAGTAGCTAGTACTTTAAAAAGAAATACTGCCGTTTACTATAAATCACACAAATACCTTCGCCATTTTTTGTAAACTAAAGATTAAGAGCTATGAAAGTTGATAAATTTTGTGTTTGATTTTCAGGTGTGTATATGAAATTTATAAATATTTTCAAACTTTCAGCTGGGCGCTGAGTGTTGAACATTAAAAAAAATAATTTATTCCGTGAACGCGTTATTCTAATTACAATAAATAAAAGATCAAATGTGGTGTGTTATCATACAGATAGCTGAAAAAAGCGAGAAACAAGATCTATACATTCCGGATAAAAAAGAAATTCCGATGTTTATGTTAAGATGCTGTATGATATGATTTCTAACATTTAACAACTGCGTGTATATTTCTTCATTTTCAAAAAAAATGCCACATTTTAGGTAACAGAAATGCAAAGAATATACCTTTTTAAGTTTGAAGTACCTCTCATGACGAGTTTGTTTTACTTTTAAGAACTTTTGCCCACTTTTACTTTTGAGAACTTTTGCCCACTTTTACTTTTGAGAACTTTTTGACCACTATTTATTTTTTATTTTCATATTAATACTGAAGCTTCGATCGTAACTCAGTCGAACCATTATTGGAATTAAATCCTAATAAAAACGCTCAATTTTGGGTGAAGATTATGATTTTTCATCCACCTCTGGAAGCACCTTTTTGAGTTCCAAAGATAAAAAGCTTAACTATATGATGTTTCCCAAGTTGTTCTCCGTGGACTTTCAGGAAAACACTTTCAATTACGTATGACCACCTCTGCTGATAGGCTTTTTGAAAAAATTCTGCTCAAAGTTTCTTTTGCTTTTTTCACCGTTTTCCTCAGCAATAACTGAAAATCAGTTGCTGTTGTTTTTTTCAGCAATGCATTTTCAGATTGTACATTTCTAGCTTTCAAATAATTGATTTTAGCTTTGGTTTTCCAATACTGAAGTTTCGATCGTAACTCAGAATTTATTTTATTGAGCTTTTCTACATCTTTTAATGGTGCAATTTGCTTTCCTTATTCTTCTATTTCGACTTTCAAGCTAAATGAAAAGTATCAGTTTCAGCTAGTCGTCAACAGACTGAACTTGCAAACGTGTACTTAACATTACTTCTGACAAAAACTGCTGAGATTTCTTTTTCCAGCACGTTTTGGGCTTTCCTGCTTTGTGCTTGAAGCACAACAACAAAATATATGAACATGAGGAATCAGGCGAGGCGAAAATTGCAAATACATTAACGTGTGTCTTCAGGCAGAAATGCAACATATTAATTCACTTCTTAAATCTCTGAAGTTAAATGCATCTTTTCGTGGCTGAGGCTAAATTCACGCTATGGAACTTCAGGAGGCTGAGGACCAGCCAGCGACGTTAACTGAAGGTGTAGATTGGTCTATGTGGATACCACTGGAACAGAGCTTGATGCGACCGTCTAATGATCGCGAGGGTGACAGAAATCGGGAACCTCAAGCAACGCCCAGAAGCAACATAGAAGTTCAGAACCCTCAGCAAACTGAAAGCGAGAGGATTCAAAGAGCCGGGTGGCGCAGTGGTCTAAGCGATGGCCTCTGATCATTCGTCCGAAAAAGGTCCGGGTTCGAATCCCGGTGAGGCATGGTTGTTGTGTTTGTCTTACGGCACTGGCTCCCTCCCTTCCCCGGAACCAGTTACCCTAAATTAGGGACGGGCGGCTGCTTATAGCCCATTAAGTTGCTCACTGTGGTCGTTAAACCTCCAATCAAAAAAAAAAAAAAAGGATTCAAAGAAATGATCCACCTAGGTATAATCTGCGCCCGCGTGATAGCAGAGGATTTGTTGATAGGCACATGTAAGGTTTAAATTACCGCACCAAATCATGGTACATGAAAGGGGTGCGGCATAAAAACATATTTTCCTCTAGAAAAAAAATGGTCTGAAAAGAATTTTTTTCTTCATGCTAAGTGACCCCTTTCCAAAAATGACTACGGATTATGAATTTCACTTCAGTGAAAAGTTATGTAAATATTTACTTTTTTTGTTTGTACAAATAAGAGTGTCATGATTTAAGTCCATTGTTTCTTGAGACCTAAGAGATAATTATATATATGATTTTTTTATGGTAAAATTCAGAGCTCTTGAGAGTTTTTTGAAAGTAATTGGAACAAGAGAAAGTAACTAGTACAATAATTCTTTCCTTTGTATTAGTTTCGTGTTAGTACATATGTAGTTTCGAAGCAAAGTTGCAGCATGGGACGTAAAACGTTCTGTATATATTTATGCATTCCATGAATAGCAGTTAAATCACTTCAGGCATTATTTGGGAGAGGAGTGGATGAATTCCATAAAGCACCGAGTTCTAGGAGTTTCTTTTCTTGCATTTCAAGAAGTAATTATTTAGCAACATTCCATGTTAATGATGAAAAGAGAGATTTGTTTCAGTTGAATTTTATTTTCCACAAATTTTCAGTGTACTTCTAATGTAGTTTTGAGGCGAACTTTTGTGATGTAGTATTACTGAAACGAATTTAAATGTCAGTACTTGTGAAATGCAGTATGTCAAATTTATGGGACATTCAGTTGAACGAAGCAGCAGATTTAGGCTGAACTTCGATTTTTACTCTTGAGGTGCACATTGTGAGAAGTAGAAAGGATTGCTATTCATAATTTTGTTCGTTGAATTAGTTCGTGTATGTGTCTTGTGCTAAATATTCCGTCAGTTTTATACCTTGTTTTCTTTCTCATCAGCGATGTTTGTGAATATGCTCTTTTCGTTTTTTCTTTCATCATATTGCGCAATTTGATAACATTCTTGTATTAGTGTTGTATTTCGTTCGGTGTAGTGTGTCGTATTAAGTGTTTGTTTACATCGGAATCTCCACTCTTCGGCGGACGCCATGTTGGACTTCCGCTCTTGCGTTTCCGGATAAGAAAATATCTGGGGACGAATCTCCACAAGCTTTCTAATTGGTTCACGCACTGGTGTTGTTATCACGTGGTTTTGTTGTCATCGTGTGCTCCTTCAGTATAGCATCTAAAAGGGGAAGTGTGCCGTGCGAACTCAAAAACTGCGTTCGAAATATGTCCCACGCCACATCGCGGCGCTGCAGACGGCGTCTGTGTCAAAGATTGTGTGTTGTGTTGTGCAATGTGAACCAAACAACAGGGGTTGGATTACGATATAAGTGTACGATTTTCTTAAGTGTGCGACTATGGAAACACATTTTACGGTTCAGTGAAATGTCTAAGTCTGGCGCAGAGTGCAGGGTCGGCAAATTTAATTGAAAGTATAATTCTGCGTGTTTTAAATTGATATGCTACCTCCTCGAAGAATGTCTACCAAAACGCTAACAAATGACGTAGATGTGCCAAGTAAAGACGTGCTGTTTGGAAAATTTAAATGTATATCACTCAGTAGCGGCTAGTGGTAAGCTGAGATGGAGGGGTTGCATTCAAATTTTGTTGATATCACTTCGAAAGCTAAGTTACTGAGCGAGCTGATGCTGTCTCTTTAATAATAATGTATATATATATATATACTCGTAGAAATGAATATTTAGATTTTATATTTAGCAACTGATAAGGAAATTCTTGAAGTAACCGATACCTGAATTAGGCAACAGATATCATGGGGTGGCCACATTTATGAAAAAAATAATCAGCGTATAAAACTTGGTTTGATGCATTATTTCTTAAAAGAAAAGTGTTTAGCATATTTTGTAGTCACAAATCCCTTTAATGTGAACTTCTGAATCGAATTGTAGTGCTATCCAGTATTTTCGTGTATATTTCCTCATTGTTTACCTTGTGGAGAGGTACCCACGCATACACCGGGTACTGGACCCTCGGTAATAAATAAGGGCGTCTTCCTCCCCCTTTCTACTGCGCTTCTGTGTCACTTTTCTATTGGGCGCTCTAGCCCAAATCTCCTAGTTTCCTATTTTCTAAAAGTTATTTTAAGACCTGGGGTCAGACGCTCCCTTCCTAAAATCCTCATATGATCATTTGATCATCACCCACGCATACACCATTGCACAGCAAAGAAATTAGTTCCACATACATTTCATGCAGGACCCTTATTCTAACGATCCTAACATGACGCTCATTAATCAGTGCATCCTTCCAGTTGTTACGCATGGAGCAGAGACATGGGTCTCAACTAAAACAGATATACCGAGGTTGCAGACAACGGAAAAAAAGCATTAAGAGATGCATGTTTAATGTAACCAGGAACAGGAAAGATACAAAGAGGAACTCTTGGATCAGAAAAATTACAAGGATGGAAGACAGCAATGATAGAATCCCTGAAATTGCAATGGGATGAACATATTGCTAGAAGAAAGAGCCGCGAGAAATATTAAACTGGATAGCAAGAAACAAAAAAAAAAAAAAGACCCAGAAGATGTGGGAGATGGGTGGATGAAATTCGGGAGCAAGAAGAAAACTGGCTCTAAACTGTTGTGGAAGAAACTTGGAGACTTTCATCCAGCTGTGGATTGAGATAGTGGTTGTAAATGATATATAAATGTAGATACTGTAAGAGCAACACACACTCAGTTAACGGAACCAGTTTTATTTAAAGGTAAAAAAAATAATGCGTGTGCCAGTGACTGCGGACACGCACCCAACGTCATATACGCATTTTCAGGTGTCAATTGTGACCCCTAGAAATATAATAAATATTTTTCTTCTGATACGCTCCCTTTGGAATTTTGACTCGCAGGCATTCTCTTTAATAAATACGAATTGCAAACATATTCCCAGTTTCAATTTTGAAGCCATGATTGCCGCCCCGGTGGCGCAGGCCTGTGATCATTCGTTCGTAAGGGGTCCGGGTTCGAATCCCGGTGAGGCATGGATGTTGTGTTTGTCTTACGGCACTGGCTCTGTCCCTTCCCTGGAACCAGTGACCCTAAATTAGGGACGGGCGACTGCTTATAGCCCATTGAGTTGCTCACGGTGGTCGCTAAACCTCCAATCAAAAAAAAAAAAAAGCCATGATTACAATTTAGTGTAGAAATTTGTTTTCAAAATTTACCAACTTCGTAAATTTTCTAAACAATTGTGTTTGATTAAATGTTGTGTTCAAAGTAATTAAGTATAAAGCACTACCTCAACTGAAATGTGCAGCTTATTTTTTTGGGGGGGGGGGGGTATGCATATGCAGCAGAAAAGTAAAATATGGCCAATGGAGCAACTTCAATGTTTTTTGAATGAAATGTACACGAGTTTAAAAGCGAAAATTTGGCTGTGCCTGGTCAGTGAAAATATTAATTTTGTGCAAGTATTTCGCTGCAGACATTAGTCATTTTTTTCATTTTTCAATTTATCCGTTACTGAACTTTATTCTTAATCGCAATTTGTTCACATGCCCATTTTGACCAGAAACAGGGCCGTAGCTAGAGGTATTGGCGCCCGGGGCAACCAGTAAAATTGGCGCCCCCCTGCCCCAGTCCAACTGGAACAGGCGATGGTGTCAGATTTTATTATATACCTGTTTGCAGATATAGTACAATACCTGTACAAAAAAATATTGCGATTTTTATTGTTATTTGCAATTATTGTCCCGCATATAATTTGCTAATTGTATGAAATAGTAATAAAATGTAAATTTTTTTGTATAAAATATTGCTCATAATATAATATTAAAAAAAAACTTATATTGGTAATCCTATTCAATAGCCTGTGGTGAAAATGTGAGCTTCAAAAGGGATTGTTGAAGAAAGAAAAAACATTGAACATAGTTTGAATGAAGAATACTTTTTATTTATAATTAATTGCTACCTCAAGTGCTTATGAACAACTGAAAAAATAAGTACAAGTAGCATTTGTTTTAAATTATGCTTAAGCCTTAACAGAATGATTTTGTATTTACAAATGTACCTTTCGAGCTTTAACAGCAGCAAAATCATTTATTATTTGATCATAATTAATAGTTTTAGCAATATCTTTTTCTATTGACAGAATTTCCAGGTGGTGCGTTAACCTCTCTTGTCCCATTGATGACCTTAAGTATTTTTTTATTATTTTCAGCTTACTAAAACCTCGTTCACTAGACGCATTAGTAATTGGTAATGTTAAGAATAATCTGAAAGCAATTACTAAGTTTGGATAAGATGTAGCAAGAGACATTTGGTGGATTAAATTTAATAGGTCAAGAGAGGTTGCTTTTGAAAAATCCTGATTTTTTTAAAATAAAGAAGTGGCCTGAAACTTAAAACTAGCTATTTCACCCTCTATTTCAGTAGCATCTAGATCCTTATCATATTTATTTGCTAAGCGCATTGCACTAGCCTTTAACTCTTCTACGATCATAGATTGCAAAGACTTGCCCGTTAAGAAATTAAAGTCATCTAACACTTCAATCAAACATTTATAACGCCATTCCATTTGTTCTAAGACTTTGTCCAAAACAGCATAAAAGTCCATACTGAACCTTTGTTTTCCTGTCAAAACAGTGTCCTCATTTTCTTCCAATGTCAGTCGTTTCCTCTTCCTTGCCCTTTTCTCCTCGAAGAAGCCGTCAAGAGATGTTGCGGCACAGATGTCCGATGCTCCTCCCAGTATAACATCAATCCCTGCATCCCGGATGTCTTGTAAAGCAGCTTTCAATCCTGTCAAGTGACTAACTGCACAGTCCACGGTCACATCTTTGCGCTGTAGTTGTTCATTCACGCGGGAGATCTGATTTAGCATTTTGTCCCACATAACAGAGTAACAAACAAACTTATAATTAATTTGTTTCAGAAGAATTTTAACCACTGATAAACAGTCATCATGGAATTGAGGGTTATCCGAAATTTCCTCTAAGGCTTCGAGGACTTTATCAAGCTGTGAATAAAGTGCATGAACAGCAGAGTATTTGGATGCCCATCTTGTATCACAGTGACGCTTGAGAGTGGTAGAAAGTTTGTTGGATAATATTTCCCACATTTTGACATTGTGAGCAAATATTTTGTACAGTTCTTGCACTGTGCCAAAAAATGTAATAATATCTGAAGAGACTCCAGCAGCGTGAACACCAACCAAGTTCAATGAATGAGCAGCACATGACATAAACGTGCATGGCTGCAAATTGCTTGTATACGGGCCTGGACTCCTGAATACTTCCCCGCCATGTTTGAACCATTATCGTATGCTTGCCCTCGGCAATTACGAATGTCAAGCCCATCGGCTTCTATTCTTTCTAGAATTTCTTCGGTTAAACCAGCCCCAGTTGTTTCAGTAGTTTTTATGAAATCGATGAAACTTTCTTCAATAGAGCAAACATCCTCTGAAACTTTCACGTACCTAATAATCTGGCCCATTTGTTCCTGATGGGCTACATCTGGTGTACAATCAAATGAAATTAAGAAATATTTTGCCTCTCTTATGTCTTTTAGTATTTCTTGGCGTACAGTGTCACCTATTAAATTGATGAACTCGTTTTGAATTGTTGGGGTAAGGTAATTTGGAATTCCTGGTTTTTCTTTGGCTATGGTAATATACTCTTTTAGCTGTTTATCATAATGAGAAACAAACTCTAGCAAATGTAAAAAAATTCCACATTTGTCTTCACCTATCTTTGTACTTGAACCTCGAAAGGCCAAGTTGTTGACTGAACAAAACAAAATGCAATCGACAATGATTCTGAGAATGTGCCGCCATTTCTCTTTTTCTTTTATACCCAGCAAAAACAGTCTTGCTGGGCCATTGCTAGCAGCCAGCACTGCCAGCAATGGCCCAGCACTATGTTGCCGCTGACGAACCGTCAATAAAATGTTCGGGCGGCCAACAGAAGGGCCAGCAGTTCAGGCCAACAGTTGGCACCCCATCAGTTGTCATATGCCACAACAGGGCCATCAGTGGTCCATCACAGGCAGTAGCTGCCACAAGTGGCCCTTCAAGCACGTGCCAGAAATGATGGCTAGCCTAATGTGGTCCGTTAGTGGCAGCCAGCAACCACGTGACGTAACTGGTGGCTTGCCGAATCTTGCCCGCCAATTTCCCAGTAGTAGCCATAATAATAATAGCATGGATAACCGCAGTTTCCCAAAGCTACAATTTTTTTCTACCCTTAAGAAGCTTGCGAATTAACGCACTGCGCTTGGGAAATTTTCTCAACAGACCAGATTCGATCCTGGGCCGTTTGCATGGAAGCCGCGTTCGCTACCGACCGAACTAATTCACCACGTTCGAACCTGTGCTGGAAGCTGTCTGTTTGGTATGCAATTCGTAATCGAATGCTTCCCTCTTTCATTTTATAATATTGAGAGGTATTTTTCATAAAAGTCAGTTTCATATAATTGATAAATTAATTTTTTCAACGTAACGATAATTTTTTTTTTACCTTAAGGGAACTTCACTCATTTTCAAGGCGTGTACATACTTAGAGTCGCTTTCCAAAGTTTTGTGCTGTCCTTGCCGTCTTGAAAAGAGATTGTTGAATAAATATATATTTACCCGGGTTCATGTCACATTCTGTTACATTTTTAACGTTGTGTCTTTCCTTTCCGTTGTCCGAAGCTACATTTGTTTTAAAGAGTAAAAGATATTTTATTTTACTTCTCGTTATCTTTAGAAGCGAATTCCTCCCAGTCTTGTGTATTCAACCCATGGATGAGTACACCACATAGCGTTGCTTTTTTTTTCTTTCAAATAATTAATAGATTTTGTACGCGTATAATTCTTTTTTTCCCCAACAAACGCTGTTTCAATGGTTTTCCAGGATATGTGTTTCAAGCGGTTTCAAATTTTTTCTTGTTATTCATCCACTCCATTCCATGAATTGTTATTCGTGGGAATGGAGTGGGTGTATTTCATGGCTGTAATCTAGTATTTCGCAGCTTAATCTGATATCTTCGTCGACGTAAAATTTCATTAGGAAATTAATTCGCCTCTCCACATATGATTTTTTTTCTTAACATCCACTAAAATAACACGATGGCGATAGCGTCGTCTTCAACTAACTGGTACCATGAGAGACACAACAAGTGTTGCTTCTGCGCATGCGCAGTCCCGATGCTTCCACGTGCTGTTTGGGGTTGCATTGGTTGCCAGCAACGGGCCACTAGTGGCACTTGCTTGGAGGCCCACAATTCACGGCGACGCTGCGGGGTCGTCAATGGCTCGCCAATTGATAGCGCTGCCACCAACGGACCACTACCAGGCCGTGAGCTGCAGATTTCAGCCAGCAGTGACCCATCACTGCCAGCTGGTGGCCAGCAGTTTCCCAGCACTTGTGTTTTTGCTGGATAATCGTTTGCTGTAGTTCAGTATCAATTGCACAGCCCTCTTTAATCCTTTTTTCAAAGCTTTTCTAGGAAACATAGCACTAACGGTGCTCTACAGAGTTTTCATGCTCTGAAATTCGAGGGTGTAATTTTTTCCACTCAGAAAATCCCACTTTTGGATTTGCCAAACGTGATTTCAAATGCTTTGCAAATAGCATGCAAGGGAAACAATAAATAACTTTTGTTGCTTCCCTGTAAATTAACCAATCCCGCTCTACATTTTCTCCATTGAAAAGTTTTTTGTGGAACCAATTTCCCGCAAAATGCCGTTTTTCTGCATTAATTGATAAAAGAAAATTACCATTTTTATTTTGTTCTGGACCGTGTTCAACTAACAAGCTTCTCAAATCAGGCCATGTGGGATCATTAAAATTAAGTTGAATTTTGGTTTGTTCATCTTCCAAATCCTGTTCCTGTACGCCTTCATAAGGACTCAATGTTGGAAAGGACGGGTTAAAATAAGGTGTATAATCATCTAAATGCACACTAGCACTACCAGTTATATTTTCAGTTCCTTCAGTAACGTTTTTTATTTTCTAAAAGTGTTGATGTAGATGGCTTACTTTTAATCACTTGCTGTAGTGGGAGCACAGCGGTTGAGGGATCCACCTTCTTTACCCATCCCAGTTTTTGCCACTGCTTGGCTTGGACTGCGTTATCCGCCTCTTGTTGTTTTTTTCGTTTTCTGCCTTGTGCTCCAGACAACTTTGTAGGTCTCATTTCGACACACACACGCACGTCACGTGGCACAGTGCACTAATTCAGCGCACTACTCAATCAATCAAGCTATACAGACAACGTTAAGCAAACAAATGTCGTCACAGTGTCACGGCAAATATTGCATTTAAACTGTCGCAACCTTAACTGAGTAATGTTTGTTCCGCGCATGCGCACTGTAAGCTTCCCTGTCGACGAATCGTCGCCATCCGTCATTCGTTCTCAATACACGTAAGGAGGGATGGATCATGGACAGAGGAGGCCGTGAAGGTCACAGCACCCGTCGCGGGCAGCGCCTACATTTCACCCGCTGAGACATGCAGCCGTGGTGTGGTCGATGACGTACCTGCACTGGCCAAAAGCCTGGGAGCTTTCTCTCAGAGCACCACATGAAAGGCACTTTCAGTCAAAGTTACTACCGTATTTACCCGATTACAGTGTGTCATCTACTGCAAGGCGCACTCAAATAACAAAAATTACCTTTTTGGAAAACAAAAGTTCATGATTTTTGGGGGCCTCAAAATCGGAAAACATTGATGTTATAGTATAAATTGGATAATTTTAAATGAACATTTTCTGTTATGCATGCTCTTTCTTTAAAAAGTATTTTGCTTAATATAGCAAATATACTTTTTTGATCTCAAAAATAAAAAATCATATGATTTGAGGTAAAATGCTGGAATTACAATGCATCTTGATATGTCTTCTGGTGTCCATTTTAAAACCTGTTTCTTCTCGCTAAGAGCATCAGTTTGGGTTTTCAGTGTACAACTTAAATAAAATACAACGTGAAACAAATATGATACACCAAGAAAAAGTGCTGGCGTAAAACACCGTCATAACAGAGGGAAGTTCTGTCCTGGAGGGAACTGAGCTGAGCCAGAAGGCCAGCGTGATGACGTAGAAACAAGTACACTACCCATTTTTTATCCAACCTTTCAGACACGGGTCGGTGTTCAGCACTTCAAAGGGGCGTACTAGCCCTTCCCCTCTAAAGTCCTGGCCTACACTAGCTGCTGGGCGCGCGTCTCAAATGTTTCATAAACATAACAACTAAAATGTACTGTCACACCCAAGCCAAATCAATCCGAATATTTGGCGTTCGGACGATTTGAGTTCTCCTTTAATTTAGATTTCATCTGGTCGCCATTTTATTCTTAAAGCATAAAGAAGTTTAAATTTTATACATTTTTTTAATTACGCGTGTAAATTAATTTCACATTTTTTACATTTATATAAAAAAATCTACGTCTCGATGGCGCCCTCTCCAGCTCGGCGCCAAGGGCGATCGCCCCTGCTGCCCCCCCATCCCGGGCTCTGCCAGAAGTGAAACTATTTGACAAATATCTCGGCAACTGAGTATTTGTTGTTAGCAAACACGAATAATCTCCAGTTGTTAGAGTTATCATGTTGAATAAAAGTAGAAACAAGCCAAAAGTTGAAGGCCCGGCGGCGTATTTCGCAAGTGAATGTACGAAATTGCGATTAGAGCCATTTCTGCCACGCGATTGGTTCAGAGCTACTTTGGAGATTGTGAGTGGGCGGGGCCTATGAGGAGAATCATGTGACAGGAACACTGTCTTTTTATCTGGGGAAGTTCTTTTTTTTTTTGTTTTGATTGGAGGTTTAACGACCACCGTGAGCAACTCAATGGGCTATAAGCAGTCGCCCGTCCCTAATTTAGGGTCACTGGTTCCAGGGAAGGGAGAGAGCCAGTGCCGTAAGACAAACACAACATCCATGCCTCACCGGGATTCGAACCCGGACCCCTTCCGGACGAATGATCAGAAGCCATCGCTTAGACCACTGCGCCACCGGGGCGGCAGGAGGGGGGGGGGAGTTCTGCTTGGTAAGAAATTCATTGTGAGGTTACTTAACATATGTGACAAATAATTCATACTGAATTATATCGTGGGAAGTTCTGCTTCCTAAGAAGTTCACTGTGAGGTTACTTAATATATGTGAGAAATGATCATATTGAATTATATCGTGAAAAGTTTTATCGTGGGAGGTTCTGCTTCCTAAGAAATTCAGTGAGGTAACTTAACAAATGTGACAAATGATCATATTGAATAATACGGTAAAGTAATTTTGTGCACGATATCATAAGGAATATCTGCAGTTTCTCAGATGAATACAAGTCGAAATCTATCTTAATATTAAAATTGAGGACGACTTTAATAACTAACTAGTTGAAAACCATACTCCGTAATGGTAGATGGCAGCACATCAACTACCCATCACTATCGTGCTGTTGTGAAAGTGCGTATATAAGGATACTAAAAAGTATCCTTTTAAAGGTCCTTTCTGTTACCGTTAAAAGAACCTTTAACAATGAAAAGTATGTCTCCACAACGAAATATTCTGACGATCAAGTTTTTTTCCTCATGAATGTGAGGAGGTCTAGCTAGAAAATAAAATAAAATAGAGTAATTTTGTATTAGCAAAGAACTACCTAATGGCACGAAGTACGACCAGTGATGTATTCAGGCATCTTTTCGGGGGGTCTTAATACCCCCCCGAAAATCCATGGACCCCCTGTAGGTTTTTGAGTGATCACCCTTTATATTTAGTCTAATTTTTTGTTAATAGATGAAAATTTGGAGAAATTAATTTTTAAAATTTAAGAAAACGGGGAAAAATATTATAATAAAAAAAAACTCATTCACATGGACTTCATGTCTCAGTAGCATTAAGATTATTTTAAGTATTAAATTAATTGCTTTGTTTTATACACTAAAACTAAAATTGCCATCGGCATGTATATTTACGTTTTCTAAATCCGACGAGTCAATGCAGCCAATAATTTATACAATACCTCGAGAAAAAACGGAATTTCCGTTGTTAATTAGAGCCATAAATGACTTCACACAAAGTGATAACACTTTAAATAACTTTTTTTTTAATGTAGCTCTGAAATCAAAGTAGTTATGAAAATATATATACTATATAGAAAAATCTGTTGCTCTAGATGAAAATGCTTTTGTAAATTTGTTTATAAATGGAACAATTGTCCATGTTAAAAATCTATTATGAAGTCCTACCAAAATTACTCAATACTTTCTCCGGATAAAAATCAGGAGGGTAGGAAAAGACCAGTTCATCTTGAACACATATGCAAAAGGGGTAAACAAGAAAACCAAGCATTGTTTCACAATTCGGTAAATTTTTTAGAGCCTTTGTATTTTATAGTTCAGTTTACTGTGGATTTGTAATCACCAACGGCATGCTGCTTGCACTGCAATACATCATCATATTTTGGAAGCTGGCATTCAGCTTTACTTCAGTTTTCTGGATGGCGATTTCCCATGTATATGGTTAAGTAAGCTTCAATGTAGCTAACGTGACATTAGGGCTTCCAATACAACAAAATATTTGCACTACCTAATTTTTAACGATAGCAAATTAAAAACGATTCCCATATTTGTTTTCCTGGCGGTATGTGGTTTACGCTCTGTGACAAAAAGAAAATCCAGGAATTTCAAACGATTAATTAGTTTTTTTTTTATTACTATGTGCTAACCTAAATAATCTAAAGGGGCTGAAACCAAGTGGTCCTTAATAATCAGAAAAACGCTTGTTGTAAGACTAAAATATTTTTGCCACTCCTAATGTTTAGGGGGGGATTTTCTCCAGCACAGCATCCTTAATATTTTACACCACCGCAGCAAGGTGAAATCCGTGGTGCATTACTGAATTAAAATAAAGGTATAACAATTTTAATCACTTGCATGTGTAAATTTCAGAAAATTTGTTATATATAAATAATATAATACGTATTAATGTATAAATAAATAACAAATAATAACAAGTTTCAGCTCCCTCAAAATTTGCGATTGACCCCCAGGAAAAAACTCTCTGAATGCAACGCTGAGTACAACCTCAAGACAGTGTTCTGTTGAAATAAGAAACTTTCGTTGGAATAAATACTCCAGAACGTTGTTTGCCATATATTGTGTCTGATAAAATAGTAAGCTCATGGTTCTCCATACAAAACACATCACTACTAATCCTGTTCTACAGCAGTGCGCGCTGACGTGCTGACATCTATCGGCTCTGTGAGAACTATATTGGCAATCTCAGCGGTCCGCTCTCCCTCTAGCGGCAGAAGGGTAACGTTTTTGGCTCAATGCTTGGAAGATCGCTTATTTCGGTCAGTTGTCATAGTTTGATGTATTTTTGCATTCATTCTGGAATTAGAGAGTTGTATAATGGAGAATTCCGTGAAGAAGAACAAATCATATTGTTGTGTCCCGCAATGTCGTTCCCAAGGTTTCGGCTATGTTTTTCACAAGTTAGTATAAACGTTTGTGCCTTGCGTTTGAAATCCTTCCAGTGAAATGCTGCTAACCTAGTAACGTCTTTGAATGAATAATAAACAAGGCAGCATGTTTTTATTGCATTGTAGTAATTATAAAATCCGCATTTCTACATAATCTTGAAAACAAATAATTGCTGTTATCCATATAAATTTAAACTTCATTGTGGGACAAGATTTGCAATGTTCTGTCAACAGTCATCGGTTCAAAAACGCAGAACCCAATGATGATCAACAATTACCAATTCACAAACACTTTTAGGAACAGAATGTTCAAAAATTACAAATGAATTATTGTTGACAGTATTGAAAATGGGTCCTGGGAAACGTCAAGTGAAACGAAATGTCAGCTTTTAATAGTAATCCAGATTAGAAGTACTGTTGATTTATGTTATATTCTACTCTTGGCATTTAGCAGTTTCATGTTATCCAAATTTTACATAGGTATTTAAACAGCAAAGGCAGTGCAAGTCTTTTGTGAACTAATGCATGTGTTAAAAATAATTTGTATTCTCATAATTCCAAACATAATGATCAAATTTTTTCCAGTGATGATGTACTAAAAATGGCAATGACTATACTGTTTGCTTTCAACCAGTCATATGTATCACATGAGTTGGTATTTTACTACTAGGTGTAAGGTCATCCTGAAAAAATTGTATGTATGCTGTACATAATCTCACATATACTCCAACTGCACCCATTTCTACTAATTGTGTGTGCTAAGGGCAGAAGTGTACACAGCAGAAATTTCATGATCATCTGTTTTCATTAAAACTTAAAACAGAAACAGCCATTGCTTGTTGCAGTGAGGTGAATGTTGTCCCTCCCTGCCATATCATTTTTCATGTCTTCATAAAGGCAGTTAATAAATGCTTAGGGATCCCATTTGTCTAATTTTTTCAGGGACAACCCCAGTTTTAAGGGTTGTACAGAGATGTGGCTGGCACCATATTAAATTTTGTATTTATGTCCATTAATTTGCTTGCTGTTGGCAGGAGCTCTCAAGAAACATATTCCTGTGTCATGTTTGCCATATTTGTATTCAATCATGACATAATTAGAAGTCCAGATTCTTTCAAACATATGCATACTCACTGTACAGTATTAAAAAATGGTCAGTATGGGAGGTTAGTCATTTACTTTTTCCATGTTTCCCCACACTATGATCATGTGGTACTGTGTTAGATAAAATAATATAATTCATATCCTCAGCATGTGATGGAACATATTTCCTCAGAAAACATAAGTAGTATTGTACAATGCAATACAGCAGTATTTTCTGTGTAAAATATGATATTTGCACCTGATGAATGAAGATTAACTAGAAGGATGCTGGAAAAGTTTTACATGTTTTGCTCAGCACATGAGAATGTTTGTGGCAAATGTGCTGTTTCTTATATTGGTACAAAAATTTGGACAACGCAGTGTACTTTAAGAAATAAGATCGATTTTTATAAAATGAAATTCCCTTCTTATTTTTGGCAATTTTTAGCTTGCTTCAGTATTTTGAGTTATGCTTAAATTATTTTTAAGGCTTTTACTTTCAAAAATACAAATGGTGTCTCACCTTCTTCTCCTCCTCTCTTTTATGTAAAACTGGTGAAATATTGCACACTTCAGGCCATTGTTGTTTTTTTATGTTTCTTGGTGTTTTAAATGCTCATTTTACGTTGTTGAAGGACACACAAGAAAGCAAACTATTTTATGGACTGGTGAAAAGTACCATTACAGATTTGCCTCTACCAGAAGTATGATATTGAGGTGTGATTATATAAATATTCCACCCATTTTCATACTTCCGATGGACTGAATGCATCATGTTTACAAAAACTGTCAAAGAATGAAAGCTTGGGAACTTCTTTTTTAAACTCTGAAATGTTAGATTTCTGTATTTAATAATTTAATGTGAAGGGGGTTTTTTTTGGTGTCGTCAATGATTGTAAAGGATTTGTATTTCGGCATTGTTGTAGTATTACGACGTATCAAAAATTATTTCCACTCAGGTAGGAAAAATCTCAAAGAAATGTGAGCAGAAGCTTGTTTTGGTATGCAAATTTATGTTGGGGGGGGGGTAGGATCCTGATGTTAGTGGTTCCACCACGTGTAGTTCATTTGTTTTGTGGGTGGGGGTGCCACCTTAAAGTACTAAACAGTTGCCCAATTACAGAAACAAGATGTGGAAAAATTATGGACATTGTTCATATAATTAATTTTTGCAAATTGTGGAATCACAAAATGCAGTAGTGGTCACAAAATGGTGATGCCTGCTGAGTTTTCTTGTGAGAGGCAGAAAGAGTATTATTGACAGTGAAGTAAGTGCATGATGTTGCATTAGAAAAAATGAAGTAATGCTAAATGTGATGAACATCGGAAAATAAATTGTTAAATTTTATATTGCTCATAAAGATCACTGGCATGCTGTTTAACTTATATTTAACAATTTCTGTCTTGCAGATTTCCCTCTGAGAAAAGCAAAATTACTGTTAACAGAGTGGGTCAGACACAAGCCATCAGAAGAAATGAGTGGATCAGTCTTGAAAATAGGAAAGAAGGTTTCAAATAGGATGTCTGTGTGTTCCGTGTACTTTCAGAGATCAGATTACTTACATCCTGGTAAATATCTTGGATTACATGTGGCATAGAAATGCATTGATAGTATCATTGTTACACATGTTATGTCATATTCCAGTTGTTCAGTGTAATTTGGAAAAGAAGAAAAAAATAAATCTTGATTGTCAAACCCGGTAAAAATGACCTGAATTTAGCAAGTTAGCTTATAAAATTTGCATGTGCTGTGAATTAAAACACATACTCAAGCACCCTTTAAATCTGAATAGATTCATTCAATGCTAGTGCTCCTTTCAGGTTACAAGCCCCCTCCCCCAACCCGGCGGGTAAAACAAGGGTTAGCATAGTATCCAATAAAAAAGAAAATACATACATGGTTGAAGAACTTTAGAGATTTCACCTGAAATATCAATTGCCATAGTAGTGGACAGGTGCACCAGTGTTTCAGAAAATGACCTAGAAGGAATAACACAAATTTAAATTCGTCGCGTTGGCCCAGAAGGGGACTTTTTTTGCTTACTGGTCGCATCTCATTTTGAAGATCTTTTCATGAATATTGTTTTATGGATCCTCTAGGGTAAGGGCTTTTTCTTTTTAAGATTACATTTTGGCACAGACACCTATCAAGAATGACATGGTCAAATGGTCAAAGGAACAGCTGAAGGAGCTGAAGAAGAGGCAATGGACAGAGTTGCAGAAGAGGTGTGTGACATTAAGAACTTCACAGCCGCTCCGAAATATAGTGAAGAACTTCATACATTTTTATTAGCAAAAGGGACTAGCACTTTTGATGAATTTGAAAATTCATAGTGAAAAAGAGGCTGTAAACGGGGGAAAAAAAAAAAAAAAAAAAAAAGAAAGAAAAACCTTTTGTCTGATTTTTTTTTGCAAGCAAGCATTTAGCTGTAAGTACCTTTACAAAGTTTTAGAACATTTGTTAATCAGAAACATGCATTGAGTTACGTAAATTGCATTTTCCCTCATATTCGAAAAGCTCAAAGTATTTCATTTACTATAAATGCGTACATATATTCAATGTCGTGTACAATATTACTAATGCGGTTTCGGAATTTATTACTGCATAAATATGTACATATAAAGTAGGAATATTTATGCATGTAACGTTATTTTTAAAAGCAAAAAGAACAAAAAAACCCTGACCACGAAGTTTGTATTGCGCGATGGCTTGGGCAGACAGGCGTGTACCTCCCAATAGCGGACAGATCATCCGGTCCGGAGGTGTCCGCTATTCATTGGTTTTACTGTATTGTCATAGCTGTACTCACTTTTTTCAAAGGAAAAATTCAGTCCCAAGTTTAGGCTCTTTACTGTTTATGACATGAAAATACATATTTGATAGTACTTTCACCTATACTGTCTAAGAAATCATCAATTGCAACAGTTTTATAGTTGAGGATGACTTAGACAGCAAAGGTGAAAGTACAGTTGAAAACATATTTTTTATGTGTTTTTTTCTGCAATAAATAGTAAGCCTGAAAGCAGACTGACTTTTTCCTTTGTAAGAAGTACAGTTTTGATAGTATTTCAAAATTAGCATCATTTATATATTTAGTACTTGTAACACACTTACATGAATGTTCTGTAGTACAAGAAATTTTTAGTGTTTGTAGCCATTTTTATATTTTAGTGTAACATTTTCATTATGTCAGAATATTTGGATTCATTATATATTTTTTGTGTGTTTATCAGTGGATAAAACATCCTGTAATCAAAATATATTTTTGTACTATAAATTTTAAATCAAAATTAACTACATATTATGCTTCAGTGTACTGTCCTTTGATACTAATACCACGTGCATACTAAATGTATTAGTATTGGTGCCATTTTTGGACCAGTAAAAATGAGTGACCACCTCATTTTGGTATACACTAGCCTTGCCAACTATTTGACTGCTTACCATATTTTGAGTTTTATTTATTAGCATATTTTCATGCGTACATGTACAAATTCTGTTGTTATTAATTTCTGATATACATCCCAATGAAATGATGTGTTAATTTTTTACATAAGTTTTTCATTCACAGACCAGTGGCTATTTTTGCGGACCAGTGTTTTGCAAATTCAAGTGGTCCGCTGGGCCTGTAGAAGATTTTTTCTAATTCCAACACTGCTATATCTCTAGAAGCCTATAGTGCTACCATGGGCACTGCCAGCATTTTCCCGGGGCAGATCTTTTTCGGAATCATGTCCATCATTTGCTTCTTATGGGGGGAGGGAAGTAAAACAATATGAAATATTACATTTGTAATTTTTAATGCATTTAAAATTATTAAACCATATGCATAAACCTCAAGCTTTTTTTTTTTTTTCGCCCATGTACTATGTGCCATTTGCAACATAGCAATTTTGTATTAGTTGTTACAATTTTTTTAATGAGTGATCTCTCTCTTTTGGTTATGAAACTCCCTGAGGAGCTGTTGCCACCATAATCAGTTTCCTACAACTTGCATTGTTTCTTTTTTTGTGTGTGCTGTGTGTGCCACATCAGAAATGGTTATGCCCAAAATGTCAGTAATCCCATCATTCTGATAGCCTTCCTCCCATCATTTTTTTGTTGTTCCTTTACAGTTTTTGACAGAATGATATCCCTTATATACACTGAAGTGCCATTGAATTCGACATACTAGTAACACAGCTCACCTCTTCTCCCACCATAGCATGGGAAAACTCAAATGTCTTAATGACTTGTGAGATGGAGTGACCCAGTCTCTGGACACCAATGATCTGCCCTCAATCAAAAACATCCAAATCATGCATCTCACCCATTACACCTGTAATCGATCACTGTTAAGGAAATTGTACCCAATGGCTATATTTAAACCTAGTTTTGGCTGAGCATGTGTGATAATGTGCAGGTAGCTAGCATGCATTTGCATAATTGCTGCTAACTCTTAATTCAATGGCACTTCAGTGTACAATGAAGAGGCTCTATTCTTGGACTATGAGGCCCCTATGTAAAGTCAGACCCAAATTCACTGGTAGTACTGTTTATTGGTTTGATTCTGATACAACACTTATATTAAAATAAATCTTAAGCTGGATTTGAGGCAAATATTGGTACATGTTTTAAATGTCAGTACAGTGTCTTCAGGCAAACTCTTCTAATCATAATCGCCATGGTACGGGGATGGTATTTGTGGTGGATTGATGCTACAATTGCTCGATTTCGTTTTCTAGATCCATCTTGCTTCTGAATATTGTAATGACGTCACACTGTATATAATACCAACAACATGGAAACTACTGATAGAAGAATCTGTATTAGTAGCAGTAATTTGGCTTAAGTAAAATATCTTGCAATCATTTCTCTACCACATCCTTCAAGCTTAATTATGTCACTTCCTGAAAGCTTAAATCAAAATTTTGGACATTTATTGAAATTTATGTCCTTTAAAAATGTTTTTCAAATTGCTATTAAAATTTTGTGTAAAGGATACTAGTCCATTATAGAATTCTTATCTTCTGTTTTGTTTGTGAGACTGGTAGTATTCCATTAATATAATCCACATGCACTGCTGCCACATTGGTTTTATATGTTTGAAGCATTGTATGTGATATTGCTGTATGTCATTGTTGGTTGCAAATAAGGTATCCTCTGTTATAATGTTTTTCATTGCTGAGTCATTTCACTCTTTCTACAGGTTAACTGTGAAGGTGGGACAATCTTCAGGAGACCACACTGTTGTGCTTGGAGATGAGCTGCCTGGGAAAGATGGTGAGGAAGATCGTCATCTTCCAGCAACTGGTTCACTTGAGCTGATGACAGATAATGTAGCCCACCTTGGTGAGAATCCAGGTAGAGATGAAGAGGAAGACCGTAGTATTGCAGTGATGAGCCTGCTTCAGCTGATGGACAGTAGGCCTATACCAGCTCAGCAGCACAAGGCAGTGCAACTCTGTTCAGGGTCAATAAAACAGCCAAATGTGAATTTTGAACAGTTGTGTTCTTCAGGCACACAATTCAAATCTTTTACTGGACTACAATCCAAGGAACTGTTAGAAACCATTGTTACTATGATACAAGAAATCTTTCCCGAGCAACCAATTAGACTTAATTCATTACAGCACATGGTTCTCTTAACATTAGTGAAGATGAAAACTAATGTGAAATGGACCATATTAGGGGCTCTGTTTGATTGTAGCCCAAACACCTGCAAGACTGTCTTTTGCTAATCAATTAAACTGATGTCACAAGTGTTAGACTGTGCAATTTATTGGCCAACAAAAGAAGAAATTGCCGCCCCGGTGGCGCAGTGGTCTAAGCGATGGCCTCTGATCATTCGTCCGAACGGGGTCCGGATTCGAATCCCGGTGAGGCATGGATATTGTGTTTGTCTTACGGCACTGGCTCTCTCCCTTCCCTGGAACCAGTGACCCTAAATTAGGGACGGGCGACTGCTTATAGCCCATTGAGTTGCTCACGGTGGTCGTTAAACCTCCAATCAAAAAAAAAAAAAAAAAAAAAAAGAAGAAGAAATTATGTGCAATTTGCCCAAGTATTTCACAAATTTCAAAAAGGTGAGAGTAGTACTGGACTGCATGATGTGTTTAAAGTTGCTGCAGCATTGGCAAACCTTGGAAACCCAATTCTGTCTGAAGACAAATTTTAATTTTATAGTGGTGGATTATTTTAAAATGACAAATAAAATCTGATTTGAACCCACTTCTCAGTAGATTTAGTATGTCAACTTGTAGGGACTTTTAATAATGTTTTAGGTAATGTACACTTAATATTATATAAATTGTATTTGGTAAGTAAAGTATTTGAATTTCATGAGGATAGTGTGAAGTTTAAGTCTATTTATAAGCATTGCAATTTAAGGTTAACTTTTGAGATAAGTGAGTAAGGTATATAATGCAGTAGGTGTAGTGTGGTACCCAGAATTGATTTTGTATCAAGTAATGCTAAAGTGTTGTGCTATTTTATTTTAGGCCAAATTTCCCTGGGAGTGTAGAACCATTTATTAATGCCATTTTTTGATTATTGGTAAATTTGTGCTCAGTTGTAATATCTAAGATTAACGTGGGTCATGTAAATCTGGTTGAGGAGGTTGTTCGAAAGGGCAAATCAATACTATAGTACACATATTCTTATAATTTCCACCCCATAGAAAGAGAGATTTCACTTCAGCGACATAACTTATCCACCATGTTCATTGTGTGTGTGTGTCATATTACAATCTAAACAGTGCCGTATAATTTGTGAATTTCAAATGTGTGATGCTTTTTAGGCCTGCTATAATAATCTAAAATTTAGAGGAACTACCTGTTAAGAAATATCCATGTGTAAAGAAAGACCTCACAATTATTTTTTGGAAACGTTACACTTTCCTTTTGTATGTATAAATTTTTGTCCCTTTCGAAGCACATAAGCTGTACTTCATACGATAAATTTTTATTGGACCCTGTGGCGAGGGTTAGAAATGTTGACATGTACAGCTAAATGTGGTTTGAAAAAAAAAAAACTTGTTTTCTGTGATGAAGTTTATAAAATAAATATAGGCCAAGTGGCCTTTCAAAAACCCAGACTTTGTGCGGTGAAGAATTATGTGTTCCAGTTGAATTTCCTCTCAAGGTCACACGTTTACCCACCTTAGCTTTACTAAGGGCTGATTTGAATCCTGGAGTTTGGATCTGGCTCCTAAAATTGGAGCTTATTTTTCCAGCCCTGAATTAATGCATTTTGTCCTAACCACTAAATTGACCTTCACTGCCTCCAAAAGTTATTACAAGAGTACATTGCATACCATTGATTTTTAGTGTTCACATATTTGGTACACATGCAAACAATTACCGTACCTATTTTCCACTTGCAGGTGTTTCAATCATTGTAAACACAAACATACAATGATAACTTTTGGAATTTCAAATATCAGTGTTGCATTTTATTTTAGTTTTCATTTTTCATGGCCTTAAATAGATTGGATCTAACTTTTGTTTCAAAATGCATCCACCCATCTCCCAAACTTTAATTTTTACTCAAATTTTAATATTTGCATAATTAAATTTTTATTAAATACAATAACCCATAATCAAACAACTTTTTATATTTCCACCATAACAACAATTTATTATACTCATGTGCCTAATCATGTGGACTCACTTTTCACCCACACAATAGTTGCAACATGTGCCATGGATAAAAAGACAAGCATAGAAATAATAACTTCTACTGTAGGAAAAAATAACTTGAGGCTATGATTTCACTCTTAAACACTGTTTTATTGCACAAGAAATTTCAATACAAAGAAGTACTTTCAGGCACCAGGAGCCCAGGACGCTGTGCCTTTCCTCAGCTTTTTACTGTTATGTCTAACACAGAAACTTCACAAACATTTATCTTTTAAAACAGGCAAAACATATCTAAAATATATAAATTCTAATTTTTGCAGCATGCCTGCAATGAATTCCTGATCTATATGAACATCAATTCTGACATAGGAATTATCTACTGATGAATATAGTATAAAGTGGCACACTTTGGCTCCAGTTATTGCCATTCCCATTTGGACCTGTGCATAGTATCTGTGCTTTTTTTTAATACACATTGTCCCGTTTTTTTTATCATTGGCAATATAAGTGGTACTCAGTACAAGTTGTGCTGCTGAATGTTTTGTACCCATAAGTGGGCATTTAATTTCCAGAATAATAATATCATTTTGGATCACTAAGCCATCTAGACTATAACCAGCCCATGGCATTTCTGGGTGTATTATGATTCCTGGTACACAAACATTCAACCCAATGTTACTTATGAATGCAGTTCTTGCTGCAGCTTCATATTTTTGACCATGGCCAGTTGCATAATTTCCTTTGAATTCGGAAAAGTAGATGGAATTAATCTTCCTGTCCCACTGAGGATTTTTGTTGAATGCATATGTGTATAGCTCATAACATATGCTCCCAGTTACTCTTTTTTCCCTTTCAGCCTTCCACCTGAAAAAACAGTAATACAACTACATTATAATATGTATTTTAGTATATTCTTGCACTGTAATGAAATACAGGAATTTATCTTGTCAGTGTCATACCATTTGAGTTAATATAATGGAACTGATTAGAAAAGCATGGTGTGTACACAACTATCTTTTACTAGATGCACATGATAGTAACAGTCAGCAGCCTTCTAAAGTCATGCTTATAAAGCAAAAAATACATATGAAAACCTGTAAAGTAATTTTAGAAAGTATATTAAGTGAAATGAAGAGCCATACATAATTTTAGGACCTACATTTGAAAATCTGTAAAATAATGTTGTACCTATGCCTGATGTGATCAGCCTCTGAGGTATTCCCTTCAATTTCAAGTTACCTCAAAGGCAGTATGCAGGATTTTTGAAATTGGTTTTGACAAATCAGCTGTTAACATTGAAGTGTGCAGGTGGACTCTGATCCTTACCTATCACCCAACCACCACCACCCAGTTGCCTTTGTATAGTTTAAAGGCTTACAAGCGTACAATTCCTCCGCCCTGGCACTCAATGAAACACTGTTTCTCTGTTGTAAAGAAAAAAATGTGCATCTCAAACTAATTATCACAGGATAACATTTCAAACAGATTTTAAATCTGCAGAATTTTCTACCACAAATCAGTATCAAACTTGGTGTGATAAAAGAGAAAATAACACAAATTGGGAAATACATGACAACTGATTTTACCTGTCAACCATCACAAAGGTGCATTTATTTGACCTTTCTTTTTGAATATATACTCATTTTTATAAAAAATTTGAAAAAGCAAAGGGCACGGTACATCTGGAAAATAATGTTTATTTTACAAGTTCTTATATACTACAAGTAATTTTTTTTTATAAATTACAAGTAGTGCTTATAATTTTTTGCCATTTTTATTTTTATTTAGCAGCTTCTACTTTACCATTTCCAGGTTCACTATTTTTACTATTCATATCAACTTTATTGCTCTTAATTTTTTTTTTTTTTTTTTTACACATGGTACAAAACTTCCTTTTCAGAAAGCATGTTGTTACAGTGGTCACAGTATATATTGTAATAACCTCCAAATTTTGTTTCATACTGACAATTTTGGATCTAAAATGATGTATGGGCCTAGGACTTAACATAAGGTATTGGAAATCTGTCATCACTTTGTGGGAAATTGTTAAGTTTTTGGAACATTCTGCATTCATGCTATCAGTAGTGTTTTCTTGTGAAACTTTCATTCATGCAGACAGTAGGGCATTTCTGTAGTCAGGGTGTAGTTTTGCAGAAATCATTCAGAAAATATATTTGTGTAAATAAATCTGTATACTAGAATTTTAGTGAACAAACTGAAATGAAATACTTGAATTGAAATATATGATATTCAGGGCTAAACAAAATTTAATTCCTGTTGTACTTGAGAGTATTTTTAACAAGTGTCCAATCGAGGCTGCCGAGACAAATCTATATCTTGGAGTAATGCAACACACTGCTACCTTAGGTGGTAGTCTATATTTGTTTTATCTTCCTTGGCTATCTTGGGATCTGCCTATCCAACTATTCTGCAAATTGTTACCACTGGTCAAAAGACAGGTATTCAAACTATGAGTTGTATGGACAATTAATTAAAAAACTGGCACATTTTGCCTGTACCTCAGCTTTACAGTTACAAGGAATTCACTCCTGGAATTCATAAAGGTTTGAAAATAACTCTGTCATTTCCTTGGCAAAAGAGGATTCTAAAGTTGCACAGCATCATTTTCCGTGGGACCAAGCTACAGAAATGGTATAACTCCTGTATGTAGCAACTATGTGACTAAAAGTTCAGAAATCAAATGCTTGAATAGTACCTTGCAGATATTTGTACTAACTGTGCATGATGCTAAAGAACAAAAGAAAAATTGTAATATGAATTCAGAAAAAGTGGCTTACATTTGGGCAAACAATTACAACCACACACAGACACACACAAAGGCTTTCTGTGTACTATATATTCCTTTACATTTGTTGTATTTAAGATTTTCATGTCAAAAGTACACCTTCATTCCATTATTAGTAACAATTTTGTGCACATGTTGTGGAAAGGGACAAATATACTAGCACTGTTAACATCTTATTCTTTGTTAAGCCCAGCTAACCGGGTAGAAATAAATGTTTGATGAAATAGAGAGAATTAAATATCTGAGAATACATGGGAAATTCATCAGAAATATTTCGGCAACTACTCCACACGAATGTATCGTTCAATTCACGTTTTTATTTAGTCAGCTTGGGAAATTTGTGTTAACAATAATTCAAGAGACCTATGATCCAAAGATCTAGGTTTACTTCCCAGTCCAAGTTGATGATAAAAAGTTTTTTCAAGTTCACTAAAAAAAGTGTATTGAACAAAGAAGTTCATGGACAGTATTTGCCAAAATATTTCTAAATGTTTTGAGACCCCTCCCCTCCAGACTTTCAGATCATGACAGAAGATTTATTTACAGCATTTTATAAACAGATACACAGATGTATACCCAACTATTACATTAACAGCTGAATATGAAAATTGTAAATAACTACCGTTCTTAGACTTTTTATTAAAAAAACATGTCCACTATAGAATATGAAGTTTACAGAAAACCTACGTTCATACCAGCTATCATTCCAAAAGAGTCACATCATCCTTGGAGGTATAAAATATCTGCATTTACGTATTACATACAAAGAGCAATTACACATTCTTCAAGTCAATATGCAGAAAAGAAAGAACTAGACTGGATTAAAGGCAATGCAGTGGAGTTTGGATATGACGCAAAACTCATAGACAGGCTATACAAGGAATGCAAAGTACCGAAGAGCAATTATAAAAAAAACAAACTAAGAATGAAGAATTAAAATACTGTGGGAAACTACCATACCACCCTAATATAACATGAATCATAAAAAAAGAATGCCAACAAACTAACCTTACAAATGCTGATAATGTTCAAGATATTGCACAAATAATAACCCAGCACAGAGATCCAATATCAATTTTAGACAGAGCTGGTGTTTATGGGATACCAACTGCACCATCAAAAAAGAATAACTATGATAACAAATCATATATCAAAAGTATAAAAAGAAGTTTAAATATCAGATTGAAAGAACATCTAGACAATTGGAACAAAAAAAGAAGCAAAAACAGCTATGATTCAATAATGCATGGATAATAATACGGAGCCCAAGTGGGTTAATATAAAACATCTCACAGCACCCACAAACAGATCCTCATATCTGAGGCCATTATGATTGAAAAGACAAAGGAATCTAATTGTAACAATAATAGTCCATATAACCTATATGGACTATTATTGTTACTACTACGTCATCTTTATCCTGTTCCAAATCTGAAAGCACGTGACTATATTCATCGCCGTGGCACATGAACACGTATTTCTATTCATTGAGAACTAACTGTGCAAAAAATAAATAAATGAAAAAACGAACTTTGCGAAATCTTAACGAAATGGGCTGAATTCTTATCAACACCATGAGTTGGTAACAAGAGGGGTCCCTCAAAATTTCACCGGAATCTGGTCAAAACTTTTTAAAATATGCACGATATTTTTAATTCATCGGCTAACAGAAATATATGCGCAGAAACGGTTAAAAAAAATTTGACGGCTAATTTAAAAAGTTATTTGCCGATTCAGGCGAAATTTGGAGGTCATGTTCCTATTAACGATTTATGGTGTTCATTAAAATTTCAGCCAGTTTCATGAAATATTCACAAAGATATGTTTTTAACTTTTTTATCCCAGAGATTCGCCCCACAAAGATGTCTGAAACTGAAAACATGTGATGCATTTGATCGTCAATAACAAATTGTTAATGAATTTTGTTCAGTCAGTGTTCTAATGCTGTGTATGTTGTGTACGGCCAAGTGCTGAAATAATCACACTACGAATAAATAATTTGTAATGACCGAATTTGTGAAATCAGCATTTTTCTTTCTTGCAAGCATCAATTATTTCCCCCGATTTTTTCAGTGACATATAAGGGAATATGAAATTAATAAGCCGGGTAGTAAAGCTAGTTGTTATATAAAGTATTCTAGAAGGACCCCCATGCACAACTTCGCACACGACCTTCCAAGGTCACAGACAAATTCTAACGTGTGAAACAGAATTTCAGAAGAAAGCAATATGCTCTTCAGAATTTGCTATTAACTTTCAGATCATGTTTGGAAATTGATCTTGGTTACCAAAGTAAGGTTTTGCTTTTTTAGTTTGAATTATTGAAATCAGTAAATAATGAGTAAACAGTGAAATGAAACATTAAAAAAGAAAACAGAAATGCAGATACATGAAACAAAAGCAACTTGATACTTCAGGTTGTGAACAAACATTTCATTGTTTTGGCCTGAAGTCAGTAATGCTATTGATACAGACTTTTGTAAATCTGTTTTCACATACTGGTGGTAAAAAGCTAATTCTGCCTTATTTAGGGTATCTAACAGCTCTGGCTTCAGGTAGTCACTAAATGTAAATTCCTTTGACATGATTTTATGAATTGCACTTGACATGATTTTATGAATTGCACTTGACATGGATTCCTCACTTGTCTGTGACTATGGTGTGGAGCTGCAAATGAACAGGAGGGGGGGATTGTAAAAACATTTACTTAACATCCAATACATGCACAAAATTTAAAAACTGAAGTTGCACTTCTGCTACCTGAAATGATACAGGGTGGTTCAAAAGACACATTACCCAGATAGTTTAGCACACCAATTTTCAGTATAAGTTATATTCAACTGACAAATAATGTCCAGCTCTTTGGAATAATCTACCTATTGAATGAACTAATGTAAACAATATCACTGTTCACAAAAAGATTAAAAAAAATATATTTATTCCAAAATGTGGTTAATTCATAACATTAGATATTTAATATACAGTATAATACTAAGTGTTCTCCCTATGTGTATTGTATACTGCCTGTAGCATATGTCTCAAGAGTTCTTCCTCGCCTGTGGTTTCGTAAGAAGGCAATAGAATCCATAAAAATTATGTGTAGTCTATAATAGTTGGCATTACTACATTATGTTGGCAAGAAAGAACTCGGAGACATGTGCACCTTTCTGCATCTTGAAAAAAGGGGAGAAGCCCATGTTGTCCTAGTCTATTGCAGCCATATTGCCAAAAATGCTAGAACCATGGGCTCACAGATTGAAAGTGCTTGCAGAACAAGAAGCATTTTAAGTTAATAAGCACTGTAAGGTAGTGACTGCATTTAGTTGCTAAGCAAAATGACATGATAAAAATGCAAGCATACAATATGTAGTGCAGTGAAATGCAAGAATTAAAAAAAAATGAAATCTATGTTAACAAGACGGAAATAACACAAAACTTTCCCTTATAGTTACTCAAAGAAAGATTATGTGCAATTGTTATATTTATAAAAATATTATCATATCACGGCACCAAATGTTATATTGGTGGAAAAAAATATTATTTTTACGGCACCATTTATTATGGTGGATTGAAATTTATATGGAAATTATAGAAAATTTAAATTTGGGAGATGGGTGGATGCATTTTGAAACAAAAATATTTTCTAAGTATTAGAAAGCCATGAACATCCTAAACAAAAATGCGTGTAAAAAAATTTACATTCCACAAGAAGTTATTGAAAAGTTTGCGTTGTTTGTGTTCACGCAGAGTTGAGTCATCTGAAAGTGCAAAAATAAGTGAATATTGTTGCATGTGTATGAAAATGTGTCACTATAAGTCATAGGATAAAATGTACTCGTTCAATAACAACTTGTGGAGGCGGTGAAAGTCAATTTAAAAAGATAGGGCAAAACTTGCAGTTATGAAATACCCTATAATACCAGGATTCGGATCGATAGCCTTAGTCAAGCTAAGGTGAATACAAGGGTCCAAGTCATGGAAGACAACAGCACACAAAATTTTTCACACTGCACTAATTTTGGACTTTTTTGAAAGGCTACTGCCTGTATTTATTATTTTTTTCTTTAAAAACTTAACAAGGTAATTTAGTGGACAATCAGATGGCATTTCCTTTTTTGTTGTTTGCTTAAACACAGCAGTATAAAAACAGAATCTCAATTTTTTCCTATTTCTATTTGGCCACTGGCCTTATGAACAGCACAACTTGACATATTTCAACACAGTTGGTTTGAACACTAGGCATTGACTTTATGCATCCAAAATTATACTACGATTCACATAGCTTACACAAAGAAAAATACTGAATTCTTTTTTTTTTTATTTTAATTTCACAAGGTGGACAAGTTCTGTTCTTTTGAAACGTACTCTCTTCTCTCTCACCTAGTTAGCTCAATGACAAATTTACAACTTTACACTTATTGATTTAAATTTACAGCACCTAAACAATCTTATCAAACTCCGCAATCTCCCAGACCAGCTTCAAAGACTTCAATTAAATTTACAGTTATTTTAAGAGCCACAAATTATACATTAACCACTCTACTATCTGAAAGTAAACAAACCAAGTAAATTATCCTCAAAACAGAATTTACACTGAGCACAAGCATTAATTAACATTACATAACCTATAGAACTACCCTGAATGAACTTACTTCACTTATAAAGAAACCTCACTAACTAACTTAAAAATTATCACTACTCATAACATCATCAACATAATTCAGAAATTCAAACAATCTTCTTGCACTAGCTTGCTCATACAAATTACCTCACTCTGCACTTCAAATAATAGCCCAAGATACTTAATAACTCTATACTGTAAACAAAAGCTCAAAATACCAATTAACTAAATATCATGCTCACTAACAACCAGAATTTACATCCCTAGCACTACAGCATATCATAAACAAATTAATTTAGATACCTTAAATCACAAAACAAAGCTTAATTTTAACACCTGCAGTGAATTACTGAGGTAGCGGTGAGGCAAATACTCTCAGTTCAGACACTACACTGGGTTTTGAGAACCAACACAGGAAGAAAATACCAGTCAGGCTGAAGGCGTGAAATTGGGTCGTGAATCCAATTTCTTTTTTTTGTTTTTTTTTTTTTTGAGTGGAGGTTTAACGACCACCGTGAGCAACTCAATGGGCTATAAGCAGTCGCCCGTCCCTAATTTAGGGTCACTGGTTCCAGGGAAGGGAGAGAGCCAGTGCCGTAAGACAAACACAACATCCATGCCTCACCGGGATTCGAACCCAGACCCCGTCGGACGAATGATCAGAGGCCAACGCCTTAGACCACTGAGCCACCGGGGCGGCAAATCCAATTTCAGCCTAGGCAAAGGGAAAGGAAAAAAATCCTCAAGTGCGACACATCATCATCAGGCACAGAATTTCCTCTAACATGATCTCGCCACATTTCTTGAAGCAACGCCCGACCGACCCTCGCTGGCAGTACATATCTCCGTGAGCAGCGAAACTACGGGGGTGGGGGGGGTTGAAGACAAGTTTCCCCCCAAAACCACATCCCCAAGGCTCCCCCTTTTCGAACCAATGCATGATCCTCCCACCTTGATCAACCACGCGTGCAAGAGCCTGTCGTACTTCAACCCTAAATATCCATGCACATCCGGCCCAGAACTAACACAACTATATCCCAGGAAAAAATTCACTTATCTCTCTATATCCCAAGAAATCCAAAATCACCATATCCACATATATCCCAGGAAAATTCAAAATCACAATATCCACATACATCCCAGGAAAATTCACTTATCTCTATCCACATACATCCCAGGAAAAATCACTTATCTCTATCCACATACATCCCAGGAAAAATCACTTATCTATATCCACATATATCCCAGGAAAAATCACTTATCTATATCCACACACATCCCAGGAAAAATCACTTATCTATATCCACACACATCCCAGGAAAAATCACCCATCTCTATCCACATACATCCCAGGAAAAATCACTAGCAAGGAAATTCCTCTGTACCATGGCAATGCGCAGGTCGCACTGCAGACAATAACACTGACCATTTACATAACCCACTAAATATTTTCACCTTATTGAAAATTAAAATTACATTTAGACTTTTTAGTAAAAACAAGAAAATTTAGGCCAAAGAAAAGAACAATTAATACTGGAACTGGTGAGCAAAAGTATGTCTTCTCAACCCATGATGTTCATTCTTTTTGTGAAATATACTAAACTTGAGAACCCAAATACCTTAACTTCTATTTTGCACATATCGCATCCTGGTGAAAATTCCCTACTCAGAGCCCTCTGCCCTAGGACAAGTTCCCGGCTTGCCCTAAGATCACCCCTTTCCAATGGGAGATTAACACTCATCTGGAGCATGTAAAATACTGGTCCTCAAATAACATACCAACACTCTTAATTTCGACACTTAACACTCCAAGAATGCAAACAGCACTTTAGGTTTCCAATTTCATCACACTATACATATGTTCCCAAAATCCTAATATAAATCATCCCATAATTTATCTTCACTCAAAAAAAAAAAAAAAAAATAACTTAACGCTGTAAAAGGCTAGAGAGAAATGTTTACAATTTTTTCATCACCCACGGCATCACAATGACACTGCTTTTCAATTATCACATGCCCAACTACAATCGATGCAACAAAATTCACCGTGCTCAAACATTAAACCAAATTTTTTTGATACATTAAAATTTACTGGCCTGGGGAGTTGCTAAAATACCAGACATGACAACACACAAAAAAAAAAAAAACATAAATGAAAGCATTTTCAACTCCCCTTTCTTTTTTTCTGAACTCATACCTGAGGAACTAATAAATTTTAATTTTGAAAACTGAACGACAACACAGCCATAATCAGAGGCAAAAAAAAAACTTGCTCTTTTTTTTTTCTTATGCTCAGCTCGAAGTTTAGGTACCCTGCATGGGATTTTATGTATCAATAATAAAAGATATGGACTAAAGCATTACCTTTGAGCTGGCGTCTCTTTTTTTTTTATTTGTTTGTTTTTGTTTTGTTTTTTCCTTTTACAGTCCTGGCACAACCACAGTCTCGGTAGTATTTCTTTCTTTTCTTCCTCCCTGTTCCCTTCCTTAAACGGTTAATAGCCGAGGTAACCATTTTTGAAACTTTGGGATGAGATGGAACCTTTTTTTTTTTTTTTGGCTTCTTTCCTCCGGCCTTTGAAGCAGGCCTCCTTTTCGGAGTAGCAACCGAATGGAGAAGCTGCAGATGCTGTTGGCGATATATTCATAAGGGAGAAGGCATGTCCCTTTTCAGCTAAGAACTTTCCACTAACGACATTGTCCCAGCCTGCCGCCATTTTCTTTTTCAGGGCAAGGTTCCCGGCCATCGCTACTAGGCTCCTTTAAGCTTTTTACCTAGACGTCAAATCATGGTGGTCAGCAAATGCCGTAAAAAAAAAAAAACTGTTTTTTTTTCTCTGTGGGTCCTCCCCACCAAAAAGGCGAGGAGAGAACTCGGCTGTCCCCTCTTTCTGTCCGCCAGCAAGACAAGCGCCAAAGTGACTGTGGCCGAGACAAGCGTCTCAAAGTGTAAGAAAAAAAAAGCTGGGGTGTTGGAAAAAATGCTGACCCCTGATTGGCTGAAATTTTTTCCTAGTAACACAGTTCCTCCCACAACGGAAATTCTCTCCCACGTCTCAAGTGACCTCTGACCTTCACACGTAAGCCAAGCAACTTCCCAAGTGCAGCTGCGACCTAGTTTCTAAAAATAGAACAGCGCCAAACCCCTAAGAGCATTTTCTGCAACATTTCCTGATCGACAACTAAGACCGAACCCTTAAAATGGCCGATCTGAAAAAAGATTCCCTTTTCTCACAACTCTCTCTTTTTTTTTCTTTTCAGAAATGTTTTTTTTCCATTCCGTGATATGAAAGTAAAATTAATTTTGATTCTCTGAGCTGCACACCTACTCGCCTTTTCCTGTCGCGATAAAAGAACAGATAAAATAATTATTTTCAAAACCCCAAAGTCAGTTAAATCAAATATTATTCTCTTTTTCTTTCTTTTTTTCACCAACATGAAATTTTGTTTTCCTGGTTGTGATTAAGACAAGCGAATTTTGTGCACGAATTCCCCTGCCTTTCAACCAGGAATTTTTTTCTAACATATGTCATGGGAGAAAATTTTTCATTAATTAATCCCTGATAAACCAACAGAAAGATTGATCAGGTCCTTCTGAAATTCACCAGAGGTTAAAATTTTCGCCATGACACAATGTAGGTAGTTACTATCTCCCTATTTCCGAAAAGAAAAAATGTACATGGCAATTTTCCATACTTCTGATATTTCTCATGTAATTAATTCATATGAAAGTAAAAACAGCTGACAGTAAAAATATGTATTTCTAGCAAAGTTACATTTTTGACATTGCATTTACTTAGGAAGAGCCATGTAATATATTGCATGAGAACAAACACAACAAACTTAAAATAAGCTTCATTTCTTACTGTTTATTGTGTGATAAGTGAACAAAATCACACGGTAACATTTTCAGTCTGTTGTACAGACCTTCAGCCTTCATACATGAACTCTTTGTTTTGTAACACCATGTTGAATGTCTTGATATCATATTACTGTTGTCCAAACTCTTAATAAAAGATACATTACAAGATACAATAAACAGTAAAAAATGAAACTTAACCAAATTTTTTGTATTTATTGTCATTTAGACATTGTGTAGTGTTTAGTTATTATGTGCTTATTGAGTTGCATAGTTTCACTTCCTAAGTAAATACATTTACTTAAAAAGTAAAGTTATCTTTACTTAGGAAGTGAATCCATGTAAAATCAATATTTTTACTCAAATTGGAAGTTTACTTTGTCTTAGAGCCATTCTCCCATATTAATGTAAAATCAGGGATAGAAAATACTTTTTTCTTCAGTAGGTAAGCACTTACAACTTACTTCCTTTCAAGAAGAATCATGATTATCATACATTTTGACACATGATAAACTGTATCAGTGAACTTGCTTTGAAAATATTTGCAACATGAATATTCATACATTTCCAAGTAACACTCACTTTGGTTTTTGCACAGGGTGCAATGGTGTCAAATTTTCTGCATGATGTCTCACAAGAAAAGAATTGGGGCATGCGGCAATAAGCTTCAGAAAGCACTGTGATTTTTGTTCATCAGAAATATGAGCAGTTGTTTCACTTGTGACATGGCAGAAGTCTTGTAATGGGACTGGGTCATATGACAGTCTTGTATCTTTGGCATTAGTTCTTGACCATGCACATTTTTCGTCCGTCACAGACAGTCTCTCCAGACTTGCAACATTTTCCCTTGAAACATAATTTTGAAGGAAAAGCAAGTAGGGAAATTGATCACATATTTCATAACAAGAAAAACACAGAAATGTTGAAAAATATATAATGGCTGCTTAGCCCAAAAGTGGTTGATTAACACATTGTAAGTTTAAGGAATTTCAAGATTGTACAGAAAATAAAAAATAACACAAGGCAATTAATTATGTATAGCCGGTTAAGTGGGATACCATCTTGCACTGTTTATGAAGCCATTTGAAGAAAACGTATGGGTACAGCATACTCTAAATTCCCTGCACCACAAGTGTTGTCTTCAAGTGGCCCATTTCTCATCAAAGAACAGACTTGCATCTCTACCCATCAGATCAGAACACCATATTTTAAACAGAAAATGCTACAATATCATATTTTAGAACTCAGTGCTGATTCAACAACTTTTTAATGATGAAACGTGTACCATCACATATTGCGGATAAACCATTATTTTGCCTGAATTAGTACAACATGGTTGTACTGAGTAGAATCACAGGATGACTATTTTTTTAACATTGTGCACCGAGAGCACATATGTTTATAAGAATTTTGAGTTCTAATTGCATTGCGATTCAACAGGAATGCTTAACCTGAATTAATTGGCAAATACATTCCAGGACATAGGAATGAGTTTTCAGGCAGCTCCTACTAATATAAAACAAATTAATGGATATAAATAATGAATTTAATATAGTACAAACAGATCTGCAGTGGAAGCTAGGTAAAATTATTCTATCTGGTACTTCAAAACTCACAAAAAAATCAGAGCACTTCCAAAATTTGATAATTTAATAATAATCTGTAGCACAGATATTCTAAAACCTAGGCATCATACACAATGGCCAAAATATATATTGGGCCACATTTTGAAATTAACAAAAACATGTCTCAGATTTTCCACCCAACAGGTCTACTTCACTTGGGTTGGGAGAGCTACAGTTTATTAAAACGTTTTCGATTGTGGATTAACCAGACCAAAATAATAACTGGGCAATTTAAATTACACCTAGAAACTATAAATAATCTTACAATGTGTCAATGATCCAACATTATATGGTTTAAACAAAAATATAGGCAAATATATCAATCACTATGTGACAAACATTCATCAGAATGATACTTGCCTCTACCATGCTGATTTTCAGTGACTTAAAATTTTGCATCTGGAGTTATTGATATAATTCCTAGCTTTGAATTATATGAATTTATGTATACTGCATTAGCTTGTTTTAAATCGCCAGATTGTGCGGACTCTTAATTTTTTCGTGAATGTAATCTTTTAATATTTATATTGTTACATGAATTTATCGAATCTTCCAGATTTCCCCCTTATACCAGTTTCTTTATATGAGCACTTCAAACGTACATCTTACTGCATAATGGTCCTATTGCTTTCTTTCACTTTACAGATCCAATTGTTTTGTCTAATTTATAGACGGAAAAAACAAAACTAATCTGCCAGTATACCTACTAGTGGTGTGGCGGGTGAAGGAGGACACCAAAATGTGACTTTCCCAGGGTCCCGCTAATTCTTGCCACACCCCTGTCGGTATTACTATATCACTTGACTGAAAATGTAAAAATAAAAATTACCTGTTACAGTAAAGCATTACTGCTACACAGTGCTTACACGTTCCACTTCTGCCCGCTTTACAAGAGCACTCAAATGACTTTATAAAAATTTCACTGTTACTTGTATCAAAACACCGTTGATGGAGTGAGGCGACGACGTTATTGCCGTGGACTGAATGCAGTGCGAAACTATGAGAATTTCTCTTCCATCTTAATTCCACAATAAATTATATAGCCTGCAAAACAATCACTTCCCCTTCTTTAATGCATCTTGAATTTTTGGAAGCGTCCACAAATTTCATTATTTCAAGGATTGAAAGCGACAAACCAGCCATTCTAACATCCGACTTTATGGAAACACGTGCGACGTTACCCGTACTAGAGAAGTTTGTTTACGTTTGAGCAGCGCCTCCTATAGTTCGTTGAGGTTCCCAATAGACTGAAGCATGGCTTTCTGCGATTAATCAAAGATAAGTCACAAATCCATGAAGTCATGTTGATATAAAAACTCAAAAGTTCCCCTACCAATAAAGTACACTCACTATTTACCTCCTGTCGCATTCCGACTGTACGGGTAAAACAACTGGGGTGAACCATTGTCGTTTTGTCGCAATGAAAACACCCGAGCATTAAAATGGCATATGGCGTGTGCGCAAAGCTTACATGTCTCACTCACATGACTCTCCTCGTAGGCCCTGCCTACTCGCAATCTCCAAAGTAGCTCTGAACCAATCGCGTGGCGGAAACGGCCTTAATCCCAATTCCGTACATTCCCTTGTGAAATACGCGGCCCGGCGATGCATTTGCAGCCAACGAAAGACTGCATTGTGGATACGTCACTCGCAAATAACTCCGAGGACCACTTATATTTGCTGTACCAGCGAGAGCAGCAGCCCCCAGGGAGGTTTTATTCAAAGGAAATGAACTGATGTGGGAATAGGCAGAGTTTCCCACATGAGTTGGTTTCAATAGCAGTCAGAGTAGCGCGCAAGCCTTCTTTTCGCTCCCAGTGGCGTTGTGCAGGAAAAACTTCCAGCCGAGTTCAGTAAACTTCTCTCTTGATGTGGCATGAAAAAAAACTGCTTTGGATTATTGCAGGAGCCGCTCCTGCTGTATATACAGAAATTGATCATATAATGTATATACGCCAGCGATGTTGGTAACCATGCTTAATCGACATCGCTGTTTTATTAAGTACACATTATACACTTGTTCGCATTCTACGAAAAATTAAAATCTTATATTATTAAATAATTTAGTTGGTTCACATAAAAAGTTCATATCATTATATTCCCGAAACATTTGGGGGATCATTTACATTGGGGATCCCAGACTCTATGAAAATCTGGGGGTCCTGATCCCCCCAGTGGTTAGGCCTATGATAAGGCAAGGTCTTTAGATATATCTCATGGTATAAGGTTGGGCTCGCTACGATGTCCGCCTCTCATTGGCTGCTGAAATGACGTCGACGTGGACGCTCGGCAGCCAACATGGCAGCTTTGAGCGTCTTGTGGCGTTGGGTTAAGGCATACGAAACGATCGTAATACTCACACTTATTATGATAATAACGAAATAAAAGTGCAAAAAACTGCTCCTACATAAATCAAAATCATGAAATCAAACCATTTACCTTCCGTGAAGCGCAACATTTCCCAATTTATTTGCATATATGTGAACTCATATTTTAATACTTACCGCCAAGCCACTATACAAAATAAACAACTACAAGAATTAAGGTTAAACACCGATACTTAAATTATTTCTGAAATTTACTTCATCAAAAAATGCCAACAAAGGCGGCGATACGCATCGCTGCCAAATCAATCAGTTCCGTACTGTGAACAACACGAAAAATATTCTGTCTCTCTATATATTCACTCTTGAAACATTTTTCAGCATTCCTTCATGGTGTGAATGTATATAACACATAAGCAAGCTAAAAGAAACAAAACAAAAAAACAAATATATGCGCAAGAAAACCAAGAGTTAAGTGTTATACGTCACTTTTTTTTCAAAATTGCTTTTTCCTGTAAAGTTAAATAAGCTTATTATTTTGCTCTAAGCTTAAGAACGTGGTTTTCACTTTAAACCTTTTTTACCAGCATGTGTGCTAGCTGGTTGTTTTAGTAGTTTACAAAGTTTAGTAGAATTTAATGTTCAAAGATTTTATTAACTTACAAAATTTATATTTGGTGCACTTAAGCAGATGTAATATAGCAGAAACCCACTTTCAGGTCTTTGTAGAAATGAGAGAGGGATCATTTCTGTTTGACCCTGAAGAAGGAATTAGTGGTTGTTCTCAACATGTTCTACATTACATGTCTCCTTTTATAATCTCACTTTTAGAGTTTACAGTTTTTTAGTTTTAGCCCTCATCAAGGGGAGAATATAGCTCTGTGATTGAGTTTTGATATTCTTCTTTTTTTAGGTTTTTCTTTTAAAATTGTTTGTACACACCCACGCACATCATTTAAGAAGGTTGACATTTTTTCTGGAAGTGAAGATATAGAAGCTATATCGAATATCTACTTAAAAAATGACATCTTGAAAAATACACACACACCATATATACATACATATACACACACGCCATAGATACATACATATACACACACCATATATACATACATATACACACGCCATACATACATACATATACACACACGCCATATATACATACATATACACACACGCCATATATACATACATATACACACACCATGAAGGAATGGTGAAAATTTTTCATCTTTAAAAACTCTGTCTCTCCTATATATGTGTGTGGTACATTTTTTTTTATGTTAATGACTAGCAAATAAGTTGGTATACTCATTACCACTGATGCTGTGTAACGTATACTCTATATTCACTTTCCTTTTGATTTTACTATCTCTGTTTATTTTATTTTACTATGTAAATTATCTTCTTACTGAACGAAATATTATTTCACCCGCTGAATGAGATCTGGCAATGAGTGTAAGTCATGACGTGGTGGTAGCTAGTATATAGGCGCGTTCATCGAGACTTAGGGGAGCTTTTGTGTTATTATGAGGAGAGCTTGTGGTTGTTAAGAGAGAGCGTTTATAATACGAGGAGAGATTATTCATTATTGTACTACAATTGTGTGTGTGCCTTAGTTGACCAGGAGTCGTATAAATAAAGAAGTTTCTGTAAGTCAGTTTTTCTCAATTCATAGTTTTTGTCAGACCTCTGTCTGGCTGTTAGGTTTATAACATTTATTGATTCCTATAAATAACCAGCGTTGAGACTTTGTTTAAGTTCGTAATTAACTAGTAACAACACCCTTTTGAATTCACTATTTTGAAGCTTAGTACAAGTATATCATTAGCTAGCTGGTAGGAAGAGAATCATTCATAATAATTAGCTTAGCGGAAAGAAAATAAAGCTAATTCATTATAATTGGCGCCCGAACTTTTCTCGAACACGAGATCTTGACGTTTATTACCCATGTCTTCACTACCTGAGACAACTTCAAATTTCCACCCTCCGGCAAGTCTCGAAGGTAATGGTGTTTTTTTGGACAATTTGCACGAAGCCTGTGGCTCTGACTTTGATATGAATGATCTACACGCACCCAGGCATTCTTCACAATTTCATAATGCACCGGCTTCCTATTACTCTGAGTCGCGGGTCGTACCTGAGGGAGTGCAATCCTCTCAGCGAAGCAGAATGCTTGCCCATTTCGTGCCGCATGCAGGAACAATTCATTTCAATGGTTTGGAGGGGTCCTTAAAGTTCCTCGAAGATCTGGAAGATCATTTTGATCTACATCATATTCCTGAAGACTGCAAAGTCCAAATTGCCGGCACTTGCTTGAGGGATACCGCTAAGACCTGGTATCGGCAGTGGAGAGTGTCGAACCCGGATTCTCATTATGAGAATTTCCGTGCAGAATTCTTGGAGGTCTTTCCTTTCGGCCTCAGTCGAGCTAGCCTTGCTCAACAGCTTTTTCGCGTCAGCAAGGTCCCACTGATAGCCCTGTTGCATTTGCGTTGGAAACTACACGCTTATATAACCTATGGGATCCACATGCCAGTCATGTTGACATGTTGGATACCCTCGTGCAGCAGCTCGACCCATTCTTACAAGATTTTCTTGAGGTTCGACACCCTGCCACCATTCATGAATGCCTTCGCCTCATACGCACGTATGAAGAGCGACATGGCAAACATGGTTCAACTCACCATGCTCGGGCACCCCGCGAGGCTTATTACGAAAACCCTCAGCGGCATAATAAGCATAATAACTTTCAGCGCGAGCATACACAAGTGCACACCCAAGCTTCATACGTTCCACCACACAGAAGAGTGGCAAACCAACAGCGAGTTTCTGCACAAGCTTCGGAATATCGTACACCTGCACAGTATGCTCGACCCCGTTTCACTCAGCAGCATTCGGAACGTTATCATGCTCAGGGCAATGATAATTTTTCTGCCCGTGCTGAGGGCAGACGTAACGGATATGAAAATGTCAACAGACACGCGGCGTTCCCGACGCAAGTTTCACGCAGTTTTCTTCATCGTGAGAATTTTCCCGATACCCGGCAGGGTCGAGGTTTCCGACCACATGATAACCCAACCAGGATTCCTTTAAACTTCCACAGGAAGTAGACGAAGGAGTCGGTCCTGCTTCCTGATACCAAACATTTTGACCCTAAAATAGTATTAGTGACTGTTCAAACTCCTCAGTTGCCTGATGTATTCTTGACACTTGAAGACATTATTGTCGAGACAAAGTTCGACACTGGGTCTGAAATATCAGCCCTAAATACAAAGTTTTGCACTGACACTTTTTCTGCAATACACGTTCAGCCTGCAACGCAGTATTTGCGAGGTGCAAATAATGAAATCTTCAGTATCGCAGGAA
The DNA here is from genome assembly GCA_039090855.1 of Macrothele yani. Lineage (NCBI taxonomy): Eukaryota > Metazoa > Arthropoda > Arachnida > Araneae > Macrothelidae > Macrothele > Macrothele yani. The sequence continues at coordinate 92,771,948 of CM077016.1, read as the reverse complement.
CTGTCACATTATCTTTAGGGCTGGGAAATGCTCGTTTTACACATTCTTTCCTGCTTATAGACGAGCTACCCGTGAAATGTTTAATGGGTATGGACTTTATAAACAAGTTTCAAATAACTTTGAATTTCGTACAACATGTGATTTCCTTTCCGGAACCTGTCGAAATGATTCCTACGGTTCCTGTAGATATCACGAGTTTATTATTGAGTAACCAATTGAATGAGGGGCAACGAGACCAGCTTTCTCTCCTTTTACAGGAAAGCCCTGGTTTATTTTCGGATCAACCTGGTTTCACACAGGTGGTTTATCATGTTATTGACACTGATGGTTCGAAACCAATTGCGACGAAACCTTACCCTTGTGCTCCACATAAAAAACAGGAAATGCAACGTCAAATTGCTGAAATGATTAAGCAGGGCATAATCAGGGAATCAACAAGCGCCTGGGCTGCTCCTGCCTTTTTGGTTCCAAAGAAACAACCCAATGAATTTCGTTTCGTGACAGATTTTCGCAAGCTCAACCAAGTCACGAAAACGATCAATTATCCGCTACCTGTCATGTCACATATTTTAAATGACTTGTCGTCAACCAAATGGATGTCAACTTTGGATTTGGCGAGTGGATATTGGCAGGTGGCAGTACATCCGGACTCTGTCGATAAAACAGGCTTTGTGACTCCTTTTGGGGCCTATGAATATTTACGTATGCCTTTTGGACTAGCTTCTGCACCTGCTACTTTCCAAAAGCTTATGGATACGGTTCTCAGACCTGTCCTGGGTCCCCATGTGCATGTCTATTTGGATGACATTATTATCACATCAGAGACTTTTGACGAGCACCTTTCTCTGCTCAAACAGGTGTTCCAACTCATATACAATGCTGGCTTGACGTTAAAACCTAGTAAATGCCAGATAGCGAGGGACGAGATTGTATATCTGGGGTTGAAAATTACTCCCCACGGCTTATTTACGGATAATGAAAAAATTAGGCCTATTCTTGACTTTCCTCGGCCTAAAACAGCAAAAGAACTATCCCGCTTTCTGGGAATGACCGGATGGTATCAGCAGTTCGTCCCCGCTTATGCTACAATATGTGAGCCATTGTATGCTTTAAAACGTAAATACAAGAAGTTTATTTTGACACCTGAGGCTAACGCTGCATTCGAAACACTGAAGTCTGCATTGACTCAGCCTCCGGTGTTGGCTTTCCCGGATCATACTAAGGAATTTGATATTTATACTGATGCATCCGGAGTTGGTCTTGGTTGCGTTTTGTCACAAGCTGGGCATCCAATAGCTTTTGCGTCTCGTACTTTAGCCAAAGCTGAACGCAATTATTCAGCTACGGAACGTGAATGTCTTGCTGTTGTGTATGCACTGAATAAATTTCAATGTTATCTTAACGAATTGACAGTTAACATAATTACGGATCATTCTGCCCTTCAGTATTTGAATTCTGCTAAGCACCTATCTCAAAGACTTATGAAGTGGGCTCTGAAGTTACAAGAGAGCAATATCAAAATTTCGTATCAGCCAGGTAATAAGAATCAATTACCGGACGCATTATCTCGCGTTCCGATTAGTGGGGTCCCCACTGAAGCTACTCCTGGATGTCAGCCTTTACTTCTAATAGCTGATATAACACCCAGAGAGCAGATAATGGCAGAATTAATAAATGATCCAGATTTTGGGGATATCTACAATTTTTTGCTTGCGGGTTCGCCCCTACCAAGTGATCCTTCTCTGGCTGGAAGGTCACAACATTTTGAAGTAATAGAGGGTCTTCTTTATTATACAAAATCTCGGACTACTAGGGCAGAGTTTCGCCCATGTATTCCGCGAACCCTTAGAATGGCTCTTTTAAATGAATTTCATGACAAACCTCTTGCAGGCCATTTAGGTATTCGCAAGACCCGTTGTAAATTGCGGGATGTTGCCTATTGGCCTGGCATGTACCAAAGTGTGCTCGCATACGTTCAATCATGTCACTTGTGTCAGATTAATAATTACCGTAATGTAAGACCGGCCGGTCACTTGAAATCTAGTTCAAGTTCTCATGTGTTTGATATTATTTCCATAGATTTATTGGGACCTTATCCATTATCTGTTAAAAATAAAGCTCGTTACGTTTTAGTACTAACTGATAATTTTTCTAAATGGGTTGAAGTTTTTCCCATTAAAGCCGCTACGGCAGAAGTTATTTGTAATGTCTTAGTTAATGAAGTATTTTCTAGATATGGTGCACCTAATAAAGTAGTTTCGGATAATGGTCCTCAATTTATTTCTGACATTTTTGAAAGAATGTGTGCGAGACTACACATTAAACATAAATTCATTTCCCCATATCATCCCCAGAGTAATCCTGCGGAACGCGTTAACCGAACGCTAGTGAAAATGATTGCGACTTTTGTAATGGATCATCATGAAAGATGGGATGACCATTTAGAGCTTTTTGCGTTCGCCCTCCGCTCGTCTGTCCACGAGTCTACTAAAATTACTCCTGCAGAACTTTTTCTGGGTCGCAAAATTAAAACCCCTTTTGAAAATTTAACGGGGATTATCGACGAACTAAACCAGCGACCAACTCCGCAATCAGTACGAATTATGGCAGAAAAAGCTCGTGTTGCAATGCTAGGAGCACAGGCGGCTCAAGCAAGATATTATAATTCTAGGCGTAGGGAACCAGATCTTGTCGTTGGAGATCTCACTCTCGTGGAAACGCACTTCCAGTCTTCTGTTTCGCATACTTTAGTGAAGAAATTTGCACCCAGCTACGAAGGTCCATATCGGGTGGCAAATATCTTTGACAATAATATTGTTCTGGAGAAACCTGACAACCATTTTCAATATGTACATGTTGATCAGTGTCGCAAGTATCATGAACGGAATATCGATTTCATTATCAATCCTACTCAACCTTCTGTTCCACAGACTCATGAATCTATATCTCATGTTCAACCGCCAGAAATTTTGGACGAACCAACAAACATTTTTGAAGAATCGCCGGTGATTTTTCCTTCACCCTCCCCTCCTCCAGACGGGTTTCTACACACGCAACCTGATTCTCCCATGAGACCAAGGGGCGAATCGAGTTCCTCCTCGAATACTAGTATCGTTCCTTTCCCTCCAACCATTGCCAAGACTATTGCTGCGCCGTTTCCGGATAACTCTGCACCACCGCGGGCTACTTCTTCTTTGAATACCTCGTCAGAAAGTATTCCTATAGGCAAATCTAAACATCGCCCTGCACGACCACTGAATTACAAGAGCGACTCAGAGGCTTCGGACATTTCTGACTTATCAGTTATGAATACTAATTTTCATGTTCCAAACCGTCCAGCACTACCACAGGCTGGGCGCAAACGTGACTTGTCTCCCCAATATGCTTCGCCGCAACAGCGACGAAGGCAGAAATATTTGCATCCGCCCGGGTTTCGCCCCTGGAACCTACGTTCAGGGCAAACAGGGCCGATGCCTGCTGCTACTCTCATGCCACGCGGGCGTAAGCGAAAGCAAACGATGTGGCCGGAGACACGTCCGTCCAAGAGAATACTGGAAGGACACAACGGGCCCCAGCACAAAGGGACTTCATATCAAAAGCCTGGGGGAGCCCGTTCCTATCAGCCGCAGCAGGGATTTCCGGACCGCCAGACTTCTGACGTTCCTGACCGTTCCTATCAGCCGCAGCAGGGATTTCCGGACCGCCAGACTTCTGATGTTCCTGACCGTTCTTCTGAGCCGCAGGGATTTCCAGACCGCCAGACTTCTGATGTTCCTGACCGTTCTTCTGAGCCGCAGGGATTTCCAGACCGCCAGACTCCTGACCGTTCTTCTCAGCCGCAGGGATTTCTGGACCCACAGACTTCATCCGTTTCGGACCGAAGGATTTCCGCCATTCCTGACCGTTCCCGTCAGCCGCCGGGATTTCCTGACCGACAGCAGACCGATGTTCCAGATCCATTACAGTCCCTGAAGAGATCATCCATTGCCTACAGTCCCTGTAGGCAATGGATGATCATAGAAGTGGCCTAGCCCGCGTATTTGTGAAAACATTTTTCAAGGCAGTCTTGATTGAGTCGAGCAGTTAGGATGTATTTTATGTTCAGAAGCTTCAGGTCAGTGAAGAGTCCCAGTAATGAGCGAATGGTTGTGATGAATCCTTTCTGAAAGGGTAACAGATATGTTGCATTACCTACCTTCATTCCTCGGATGCATGCATGCAGCTCTCGTAGAATCCTCTCTTGGGTTTCACGATGAGTTCCAAATCCACATGCCAGAGACTTCTCATCTGTAGGCCTTCTTGCATTTAGCACATCAAAAGAGTCGTTCAGAAGCTGAACAAATTTCGCGACGTGTTCTTTATGTGGCATAAGAAAGCGTATTCCTTGTGCAATGTGGTTTGAAAAGAGCTGAGTTGCCAAATATACACGTTGGCGGTCACGGCCCTTCACACTAATGTGATGAAGTGGCAACTTGGGGCATATCTTCATCTCACTGCAATCCAGAGTAAGGAGCTGTTCAATAGTAGCTTTTGCAATTTTCTTATTACCTGGAAGTGTTAGTCCATTATCGAGAAAATGATTTCTTAGCAGCTTGTAAAGGTGTGGAACATCTGCAAACACCCAAACTCGTTTATTTGGTATTTGAGGATTGGGGAAGCATGTGTTTGTGTGTGTTACTTGTAATTCCTTCCATTCAGCACGATTTTTGCCACCGAGGTCAGCTACAGCAGCAACAACATTATACTGAATATCTTCCAGAGACGATATTATTTTGTTCAACAATGAGGCTGTCATCTGTATGTCAAAATCAAAATATATTACCTGCTTCCAGCTTGCAAACAGTCCCCGTACCATGACTACTTGCACATTACTGTGTGGACCAACAATCCTATCTTCTTCTTGGTCATAGGAAATTCTGCTATCTATGTTCATTTCATCAAAAGAAATGACACATGTACACTCTAAAGTACTAAGTCTTTGTGCCTGTGCCTTCATTAGCTGAAGGACATCATGTAGAATGCCAGGGCGACAATGGAATGAGCGAGCAGTCCACCGCCTCAGTGTTGAAATTCCTGGCAATGGAAACCCCATTTTATCTCTCAAGAAAATATAGCACTTTCTTGACATTGCACGCAGAGTAATGGCTTTACAGATGTCTTCCCTTTCCCATTTTACACATTTCTTACCTTTTATTAAACAACGGATCTGATTTGCAGTGAAGAGTTTTGCTAAAACTTTCCTTACCTCAGTTTCTAACTCCGTGTCAAATTTTTTCAAGTATTTCTGAGAACGGCGTCGAGTTGTTACAAGCTGACTGTGAAGGTACTTGTTTCTTACTCTCATCTGAATGCACGCTGTGTTTAGCCTTTGGTTTTCTTCCTCCAATTTCTTTATTCTTTTCTCCATTGTTTTTATATCACTCAGCATGCACTGTGTTTCTTGATCAGTTCCCATTGGTTTCTCTACATTCCTCTTCTTTGGTGATAGATTATCAAGGGTTTCCAATGCACGTTTCCGAACTCCACGGTCATTTTTTTTTTTTGATTGGAGGTTTAACGACCACCGTGAGCAACTCAATGGGCTATAAGCAGTCGCCCGTCCCTAATTTAGGGTCACTGGTTCCAGGGAAGGGAGAGAGCCAGTGCCGTGAGACAAACACAACACCCATGCCTGACCGGGATTCGAACCCGGACCCCTTACGGACGAATGATCAGAGGCCAACGCCTTAGACCACTGCGCCACCGGGGCGGCTCCACGGTCATGACATCTAAGTGCAGTAGGCGTTGCAGTCTCAGGTCCTGAAATGTCAGCACTGGCTCTCGAACTTACCTTATTAATACCAGTATTACTGCTTGTGGGAAGGTTTAGTGTAGGTACTGCATCAGGCTTCAACACTTTCCTGTTAGTTAACCCAAGTAACTCTGCCTTTAAGTCACGCTGGTAGTCATCCTGTGTGAAATGTTGAGAACACACTCTTGCATTGGACACTTTGAAGGAATCCTGACGCTTACATTTCTGAATCCACAATTTTTGTAGTAATAAATCCTTCGGAAATACATGGTACATAATGTCAGTGTTCTTGGTTTCCCTATTGTACGTAGTACAACAAGCCACTGCACAACCCGGCATTACTGCGTTTCTTACGAAACACAGAAGCAACGAATTTCAGTGATAAATACGTGTAAATATCAAAATAAACAAAACATAAACATAAAACTATACGATACAAACTTCAAGCGGTTGAAAATCAACTGCGTTTATAGAGAAAACTCCAGCACACCAATTGTAAACAAACAGGGATGCCAGAAGTTGAAAGACTGTGCGTCCACACCTACGTCATGCGTGGTTTCAAAATAACCGCGTCTGGTACTGCGCAGCCCAAGTGGGACCCTACTGATGATCAGGTATAAGTAATGCCGTGGTTCAACAAATTTAATGCTGCCAGTCAGATACAGAGCTCTCCTTAAAAACAATTTAGGGACAGCGGGCAAAATTTAATGTTTGAAGTAAATACGTAGGGGCATGTAAATATAAAGTTGTGCTTCCATGTATCTACTCTTCAAATGGTTATACAGAAACAGCTGATACATAGCATAGAAGGGGAAGTGTGCCGAGCGCCCAGCGTATGTAGTGATTAGCGTGGATATAGCAGATATATATAAACGTTGGGTAAGCTTTTCGTATTATTAAGAGGCTTAACAAAAATTATTTTTGCCTGTTACTGACTGGTTTAAAAAACGGTGTGTACCCCCTTATTTAAGCTGTGTCACACGCATTTATAATGACATTCCTCTCTGACTGAAGCATAATTTTGGTCATAATGCATGCATGAGAAAACATTTACCAGTAATTGTTCAGAAAAAAACGCAAAAAAAAAAAAAAAAAAAAAAAAAAGAAAGGGGCTGATTTGGAGGGATTTTTTTTTATACTGTTAGATAAATCTTACTATTGAATGAAGAAATATTGTGGGGGAGCAAATAATTTACTAAGACATTTATTTGTTCTTAAATTCTGAAACTGGAATTATTGCAGTCTCATACTGATATCCCCTCAGTAAATCCAGAAAGGTTTATCGTCCCAGTATGGTGCGCACAGTGACACATTGTGTACAATGTAAACATGTAACACCGTTGTTTAATGCCCCTAGTAGTTTGGAATAGGTAATACAGATATAATTTACACCAACTGAAACAAATGTTGAAGCTAATGTGAAAAAACTGACCTCTGACGTGGACCGGTGTGGAATACTGAACTCTCATCAGTGGAATATTGAACTCTCATTAGCACGGGGACCAAAGGCTTGCTGATGAGAGTTAATTATAAATGGCTTTAGAAATTTCCATACAGAAGCCACGTGCAGTTTGTAATAAAACAATGTTTTAATCTTACATTGCTTGTATGTACCAAGCATTATTTATTACAATATTACCACATCTCAGCCCATTGGTTAAGCTTTATTCAATTTATACAGTGAGGCAAAAGTAAGCATCCCATTTTAAATGTGTTTTTTTTTTTCGTTTTTACTTTTTATAAAGTAGAAGCTTGATTAATTCATTGCGGGCTGTTATATGTCAAAGGCTAATGCAGCAGTAGTTCAATTTTTTTATCAAAAACCGTTTCTCAATTGTATAGCGACAGAGAAATTTATCAGCAACAGAACTTGGGAGGGGATTTAAAAAGTAACACTACACAAAAAATAAATAACACACAACTTGATTTTTAGGCATCTTAAAAAATGCAATTGAATCAAAGAGCAAGAATTTGTGAATGCAACTATTAGATGTTTTCACACATAATTAAATTTCCAGAAATAAATTTAATACCTGTTTAGTTTATTTTTTATTACTTTTACACCACCTTGTAAAGAGTAAATTAGTCACACTTAATCACTCATGGCATTTTGCAAGTTTTCTTCAAAATACTGAATTTTGTAATATATAATTCCATCATGGAAGCCCTAGTTAGCAATGCTGAAAATGCCAAAGCTAAATGTTGATTGAAAAAAAAAGTGTGTTTATATCAGATTACCACCAGTGGTTTTGGGATTTGAACATTAAATAAAAAAATTTGAACATTAAAAATAAAAATAAATTCAGATATTATGTGACATACCATCCTTGTCATATTTACACAAAAAAAAAACAACAGATTGTCATCTTCAAACTTTGTATTGTATGGTGTAATTCCGTATTCCATTCATGGTCAACTTCAGTTTCATTATTCATCTCTGCGTTTTGAGGGAACACAGCTTTCTGAAAACATTTAACAATTGGCGAAATCTGTAAATTTGGCCAAGAAGCATGCACACAACGAATACAATTAAAAACAGTGATTGCTTTCGAAAATTCTGTCACACGAAGGAAAATATTTTTATGACAGCCCGCAAGATTTCACTTTTAAATGGAGTTTCTTAGAGGATGAAAGGATAAAATGTTATTGGCTTAAATGCCCTTCAGTTCATATTCCTTCATCATTGGGGCTTAACACATTTGCGGACAGTAACAAAAATGCAGAGACATTTATGGAAAATTCATGTTTTCAGCAGGACAGTAAACTTAAAGTAACTGGAACCCCCATACAATTTTGTCGGCATTTGCAGCTTTGTCCTTACGGCGTGAAGTAAAGTTGGACGGCATATAACGTCATGTCACTGGATGTGCAGTGGTATATGCTGCCTTGCTTACGAACGTGTTAATTATGAGGCCTTCCTACAATTATAAGGGGAGGTATAGGAGTACAGAAATAAATACATTCACATAGTTGTACTATGTAATTACATTCTTTTTTTTTTTTTTTTTTTGATTGGAGGTTTAACGACCACCGTGAGCAACTCAATGGGCTATAAGCAGTCGCCCGTCCCTAATTTAGGGTCACTGGTTCCAGGGAAGGAGAGAGAGCCAGTGCCGGAAGACAAACACAACATCCATGCCTCACGGGATTCGAACCCGGACCCCGTTCGGACGAATGATCAAAGGCCATCGCTTAGACCACTGCGCCACTGGGGCGGCGTAATTACATTCACATAGTTGTACTATGTAATTACATTTACATACAGGGTGTTTCATTCGCTACTTTACCCGGCATTTTTGCAATACGTGGAAGAGGAATAAAGATATCGTAACGAAATGTGAACTGGACTTAGCTTAGGCTGTGAAAAAGGAGCTGGCATCATAACATGTGCTGGAAATGGTCACCATTTGCGTCCAGGCAGAGCTAAACACGACGCTCGATATTTTGGAAGGTTCGGGTCAGCATGTCCCCAGGAATTGCCTGAATTTCTTGAATGATGTTAGATTTCAATGCGGCGATGGATCGTGGATTATTGCCGTAAACTCTACCTTTCAGATAGCCCAAGAGAAAGTAATCGAGCGACGTCAAATCTGGCGACCGCGGAGGCCAAAGTCCCTTCAAAATGACTCTGTTCTCGAAAAATGACTCAATTTCGGCCATGCTGGCACCGGAAGTATGACATGCTGCTCCATCCTGCTGGAAATATCCTCCACCACTGGGAATATTGAGCTAGTTTGCTTTCTCACAGCCAAGGCGAGTCCAGTTCAAATTTCGTTACGATATCTTCATTCCTTTTACAGTTATTGCAAAAATGCAGCGTAAAGTAGTGAGTGAAACATCCTGTAGTTGTAGGCATACTTACAATAATAATCTTTCAACTTCTAGCAACTTCTTTTGAAACTATATTGTTAAATTGTACATTTTCTTTTTTTTTCTTTTTTTTTTGATTGGAGGTTTAACGACCACCGTGAGCAACTCAATGGGCTATAAGCAGTCGCCCGTCCCTAATTTAGGGCCACTGGTTCCAGGGAAGGGAGAGAGCCAGTGCCGTAAGACAAACACAACATCCGTGCCTCACCGGGATTCGAACCCGGACCCCTTTCGGACGAATGATCAGAGGCCATCGTTCAGACCACTGCGCCACCGGGGCGGCAAATTGTACATTTTCCCCCAATATGGTCAAAAAAGTTTTGAAAAGGTGACAAAAGCTGGCAAAAGGTGACTAATTTAAAAAAGTTTGAAAAGGTGAGAAGGTGGCGCAGTGGTCTAAGGCGCTGGCCTCTGATCATTCGTCCGTAAGGGGTCCGGGTTCGAATCCCGGTCTGGCATGGATGTTGTGTTTGTCTTACGGCACTGGCTCTCTCCCTTCCCTGGAACCAGTGACCCTAAATTAGGGACGGGCGACTGCTTATAGCCCATTGAGTTGCTCACGGTGGTCGTTAAACCTGCAATCAAAAAAAAAAAAAAAAAAAAAAAAAGGTGAGAAAGGTGATCGGCTCCTCACCCTGCGAGATCTATTCAAATAATAAAGAACATATCGCAGTAGTTTAAACTAAAATTTTTAAAAATATTTTTCGTGTGAACGAGTTAACATTTTCGACAATGCCGTAGAATTCACAGAATGAAAGCAAGCAAAAAGAGGAGAAAATCAAAACGAGAGGCAAGAGCAAGTGATGAGGAATGAAAGAAGCCCAAGAAGACAGAGCACCACGTTCGGTAATTCGTGTATCGATCTGCTTTGTGTTCGCAATGTATCTGTATCCAGCATTATTTGTAAAAATTATGTAAGCTACTTTTCACATCATAGACTTCTGTTGGCGGTAACAAATTAAATAAATGCTTTGAAACCATACTCGACTAGCGCTCATTCCAACTCTCCGATCTGCAAGTCATAGTCCTACGTACTGACGGCTCAATCAGAACTGAGCCTACCTGCATTTTTTTTTGTTACAAACTTATAAAGGAAAAGAAAATGAATTCTGTATTATCCAGCTTTCAATAGAAATATCAAGACTGTCCACTGCTTTTATCACAAACGGAAGCAATGCTCAATGACTAAAATAATTTTTTTTGCAGGAAGGGGGGGGTAACTACCACGGTGAGTCATTCGATGGGCAATAAGTAGTTACCCGTCCCTAATTTACGCCCACCGGCTCCAGGGGAGGGAGTGAGCCAGTGCCGTAATATCCACACGACATCCATGCCTCACTGGGGCTTATACCCGGACCTCTCTCGGACGAATTTTCAGAAGCCATCGCTTAGATTACTGCGCCGCGGGAAGGGGTTGCCTATGGGCGTACTAATAGTACAGTGCCTAGAAGAATTAGTGTGACGTGCTCCCTAAGATGTCCCTCACGGTTTTGTGACCAATCGTCATGAAATAACAGAGGGCGCTGGCATCGGAAGTTACGTTAGGATGCTTCATCGGCTTCATGCTATTCAATGGTGGGAAGTTTGTTTGTCAAGGATTTGCTGCCTTACGAAACTTCAAATTTTCACAAAACAAAGGTTAGTGGAGGGAAATCTTTTTGGCAGTATCTTTGCTAATTCGTTGTAGCTCGATCATAACAGTAATACACTAGGTAATTCAATAGTTGATCACTAAAACGCAATAGGCTTATTAGAGTGTTAGTGTGCTAGTTTTATTCAACTGTGGATTGTTTATAACGAAATTTATTTCCGAAATTAGTAACTTTTGATTCGTGAAGATGTAGAAGTTGATCAAGTATTGGCTGTCACGCGTTAACCCTACTGTGTGGTTAAACTTAAGTGCAGCACTGAAATCGACTGCAACAGTTATAAGATCATAGGGAAATAATGTCAGCTATGAAACGACTGGGAAATTCTGCATTAGCAAATGATAAAAAAACATAGAAAACGGATAAGGCAAAGCAGCTGTTTTGTGCCAGGATGTAATACTGGCTATAAATTCTGCAAAAGTAAAATATCACTTTTTGCTGTCCCCAAAATTCCTGATATGTTGAGCAAATGGGATAAGGTAATTTCCAGAGCTGATAAGAAACTTGATGAAAGTTGTGTTGTATGTGCCTTGCACTTTGAATCTAAATTCATGGAGATGCATTATCGTTCCACTATTCAAGGTAAGGAAGTTCTAACATGCCGAGACAAACCATTACTCAAGCCTGGCGACAAACCTACTATTTTCCCAAATTTAAAAGGCGAACGACTAATTAGTTTTTCAAATTTTTAAGGAGGGGGGGGGCATGCCCTACTGTGCCTTCCCCATGTTACGCCTGTGTGTATGCTACATTAATAATTTCCTTATTTTTAAGGGTAAAAATAGTTTACAGGAACTGCATAGAATTATCCCATTTAGACAGACTCCATGAACACCCACTTCTTAATTTTTACCTTATTAAACTTTTTACTTAAGGTGCAAAAGAACTTTCCTCTCTTCACTGCAAACCCATGTGAATAGCAAATTTAATCACATAATTATTATAAGGTGAAGAAAAGTAAAGAAAAATGCTATAATTATTTTTCTTTAAAAAAATGTCATCATATACATTCAGTTTTTGTATATTTACTTCTGTCCAGTGTGATTCATTTTGTTTATCGTATAGCAGGCAAAGTTTTTTTTTTTGATTGAAGGTTTAACGACCGCCGTGAGCAACTCAATGGGCTATAAGCAGTCGCCCGTCCCTAATTTAGGGTCGCTGGTTCCAGGGAAGGGAAAGAGCCAGTGCCGTAAGACAAACACAACAACCATGCCTCACCGGGATTCGAACCCGGACCCCGTTCGGACGAAGGATCAGAGGCCATCGCTTAGACCACTGCGCCACCGGGGCGGCAAAGTTTTTTCAGAAAGGATTTTTATAAATGGATTACAGTTAGTATATTATTAGAAAATAGACCAATTTTAAAAATAGTATACGCATTTTTTGTATTCTATTTTCACCTCATTAAAAGGCTTATTTTCAAAGCCAACTAAATGGAAAGTTTCAATATTTATTTTGATCCCATGTTCTTACCAAGAAATTTAGTCACTCATTGCTGAAAAATGAAGTAGATTATTAAATAATTTATAAAGTTCTTAGGTTACTGAATTTTAAAATATTATTGGAATGCAAATTATAAAGCCGATGTCTCATTGAGAAAATATTTCCCCCTTTTTTTCCGGTAAGGTTTTGAGGGCCAAAACATTTCCTTTTTTTATTAATTTTTGCTTTATACTGTAAGTTGGTGTTTTAGTGATTGTAAACTGCATATTGGTTTCCAGTGTTTTTGCATAATGTAACCCATGTGTGACTCTAAAACTTCCGAAATATCTAACATTAATGTTGACGTTAGCACAATGCAAAGCTTAACTTAGCCGCCTCGGTGGCGCAGTGGTCTAAGCGATGGCCTCTGATCATTCGTCCGTAAGGGGTCCGGGTTCGAATCCCGGTGAGGCGTGGATGTTGTGTTTGTCTTACGGCACTGGCTCTCTCCCTTCCCTGGAACCAGTGACCCTAAATTAGGGACGGGCGACTGCTTATAGCCCATTGTGTTGCTCACGACGGTGGTCGTTAAACCTCCAATCAAAAAAAAAAAAAAAAAAAGCTTAACTTAAACTACGATACCCTTATTAATGAATCTTGAGTACCTCGTTCGTTCTTTTGGGAGGAAGGGGGGTGAAAGAGGTGTGTCGATTATTTCGTATATACTTAAGTTATCTGCTTATAAAATATCGTTCAAGGAGTACACATAATACTGACGAGCTGGGTGTGTGTCATAGAAAGATGTGCGTTTTCGTCGTCCTTCCTCCCTGAAAAGCGACGTGACATCCGATGGCAGCGCCATCTACCGCTTTCATGATTGCGGGCAGCAAATTTTTCTGCGAGCACGACACACTAATTCTTCTAGGCACTGTACTAATAGCCACCACAACACTCGCAGTGCGGGGGTGAACCTCACGGTTAAGAGGGCCTCTAGCTTCAGTAGAAGGATTTTCAAAATTTTTGCGGGAACTTTATATGAAACTGGCAAAAGAAACAGTCAATAATTTTTGACGGCAGCTTTGAATGACCTATTAAAAAGAAAAGCAATTTTCGGTAATTTTTTTTTCAGTAAATAATCTTCAAGCAATCATTTTCTATTTAGTTTATAAAAACTGGGTGACAAGAAACTAAAGCCGCTGTTCCGGGGACTTGAAGCCCCTTTCCACAGCCATAGCTCCCATGCATGTATATTAACAAAAGAATGTGAGTGAAATATCAGTTGAATAAATTAAATTTCTATATCAATGAGGACAAGGCGTTATCTATTATACTTGTTTGCACGTTCAGAATTCAGTATAATAAGTTAAAAGGTGTTTCTTCGCATCCTTCAGAATATGAGTTAAAAGGTGTTCGCAGGAATGAAAAAACAGAGACCTGTGTCATTTTTTTTAATAACAGGGACAAAGGAAAAGACTTACTATGTGCAAAACATTTTAACGTTATGTTAGGTGTTTTTTTTTTATATATTCAAGAGTAAATAATGTAAGTAATTTTACACTTTTTGTGCTACAATTCAGAATTGTTACTTTTTCATTTGTTTACTTAGGTTCTGTATTTTCGTACAAATCGGAAAAGGCCATTAGACACTGTCACAAGGCCGTTACATATTTTGTGTGTGTGAGATCGTGAGGTATTGGCTTTCGTTCTTTAAAATAATAAAATTCGCATGATAAGATTAACTTTGGTGTGAATACTTTGTACTGGTATAAAACTAGGGCAATCATTTTAATTACGTGTACATTTGTGTTACACGCAATAAAGCATAAAAATTTTGTTTTTACGAAAAATACCTGTAGGTTTCAAAGAACTGAATTACAGAATGCCCGTAAAACTAGTGTAATATGGAATTTAAAAATTTCAGCAATTAGATTTTCGCAAATGGGAAACAAATAGATTTTCGCAAATGCGGGGAGTTCTTCATGTACGCCACTGGGGTTGCATAAAGGTTAGGAATTGTCACACTCAAATGAATTTCTAATGAGAACAGACCAGTAACCTTTAATTAGGAAACACGTAAGAGAGTCCCGACTACTACATTCATTCCGCTGGAATTCTTTTTCTTCCTATCGGAGTACCCAGGAAAGAATTTATTGGGTTATCTGTATTATATATAGACAGAAAAAGAAACTGCCCATGACATAGATTTGAAAACATTTGTTGGTAATTTTGCGAAAAAATAAAGCATGCAAAATGAAATTTTAATTCAATTTTAATTTACACTGGACCAGTAAGTAAATTGATGTAGTTTCGATTAGTTTCTTTCTATTTAGTTTGCATTGTATTTTTGCATCTTAAAATAAGTATTGGATAAATGCAATATGTTTGGCCACACAAAGAATAGCAAAAGTTTTGGGGGCGCAAAGCTGGTGGCCTGACAAGGGCGCCAAACGGTCTGTGTAATAGCAGCGGCCCTGCTATTACACTCTCGATATAGCTTCCCCAATGAGTTAAGTCAATGGCATTACTTTATACAAGGCCTGACTAAGGTGGTAGCTAATGGGGTTATAGCCTAGATGTCCACCCTGCCGCCCCGGTGGCGCAGTGGTCTAAGGCGCTGGCCTCTGATCATTCGTCCGCCAGGGGTCCGGGTTCGAATCCCGGTGTGGCATGGATGTTGTGTTTGTCTTACGGCACTGGCTCTCTCCCTTCCCTGGAACCAGTGACCCTAAATTAGGGACGGGCGACTGCTTATAGCCCATTGAGTTGCTCACGGTGGTCGTTAAACCTCCAATCAAAAAAAAAAAGATGCCCACCATTACTAATGGCCCAGTGGCATGCTCCTCCAAAATAATATACAGAATTATTGTATTTAGTGTTCCGATTTTATTTGATTTTCGTGGATTATACTGTCCACCTGATGTGATTTTCACCTAACAAAAAGAGAGCCTATGAAACGAACAGCTTTCAAGGCAGTGATCCAAGGTGACTGATATCGTGAGACATGCAAATGATTCAAGTATCATGCTCGGCCGCGCATGTGACGCCAGCGAGGAGGGGTCGTAGCGCTGTGCCTGACCGGCTATATAAGGTCGTAGTACCATTGCGCATGTTTGCCATTCTGACTCTTGCTGTTGTGTTGGTTGCATCCTTTGCAAGTGAAGTAGGCCTCGGAGAAAAGTTCAGAAGCAAATCGTGCAGTTGGAGGAGTTAGAGATGGGCCGCATCGCCGGGCTTAGGGCAGCAGGATGATCTTATCACCGTATTGCGTGCTATATCGGTCGTTGAGATATCACCATAGCACGCTGTTGGCGACATTGGATAGAACAAGGCACGCAGCAGCGACAGGGTCTGGGAGACCTAGACAAACCACAGAGAGAGAGAGAGAGAGGACAGACGAGTTGTCTGACATGCGCGGAGTGACCCAACAGCCACGATTGCGGATATTCAGTGAGTGCCCTCCATGCATCGTCCGATTAGTGCCAGCACCATTGGCAGCCGGCTGCACGACGTAGGACTACAAGCACGCAGACCGTTACGACTGCCCTTAACACCAGTGTATAGTCACCAGAGACTGCAATGGTGTCGTGCCAGACTGTCGAGGACGCTCAGAATGGCAGCGGATGATCTTCAATGACGAGTCCCGCTTCTGTCTTGGAAACGACGACCAACGAATCCGTATGTGGAGGCACTATGGTCAGCACTAAGGTGAACGGTTTGTTGTAGAGCGTCACATGCCCAGAAGGCTTGGTGTCATGGTGTGGGGTGCAATTGCCTACGATGTCAGATCATCTTTGGTGTTCATTACAGGCACTTTGGCAGCCCAATGTTTCGTTAATGAGGTCCTGCAACCAGTGGCCCTACCTTTTATAAACGCTCAGTCCGGTGCGATTTACCAACAGGACAACGCTCGTCTGCATACTGCTGATGTCTCGACAGCTTGCCTTCAAGTCACTGACACTCTGCCATGGCCAGCCACATTGCCAGACCTATCGCCAATTAAAAATGTGTGGGACGCTATTGGTCGCGCTATCCACACTCCACCTCTATCGCACAATCTGTATGAGATTCCAGCTGCATGGGACGGCTTATCGCAGGACACCATTAGGAACTTGTAAAACTCCATGCCGATACGTCTGGCATGCTGTGTGAGCAAACATGGCGGCCCGACGCCATACTGAGAGACACTACTCATTGGCGTGTAGCTGAATAAATATTGCCCATGTCAATCTCAATGTTCAATCATTTATTGTTCCTGGTAACCTTTACCTTGCTCCCGAAAACTATATTGTATGTACTCACTTAGTAATGTGTAAACATTTTTGCCATCACAACAGCAACATGTGATTGCATGAACTTTACTAGGTATTAGAAACAATTGCATAGTATTATTGCCAATGATTCTAGGGTAGCCATTTGTAAAAATCAATAGTTGCTCATTGTAGGTTTCAGCCTGAAACGTGTTGCTCTACACTATCTCTTCTAGCCACTATACTTCTGCTCAGGAGCCGAATGCTTTCCGAATTAAACTACGCCGACAAGTGCTTATCATTGCTACTTGAAGTCTTGACATGTGCGTCACCTCTGTAGTAAGTCACATACGCTGACTTAGCTTTGTATCAGGAGCACCTACTTAACGCGTTGGTTGGTCCACCTTTCTGTGCAATCACGGCTCGCAGACGCCTAGGAACAGATTATAAAAGGTGTCGAACACCCTCCATACGTAACTTGACCCATGTCCGCTGCAGCAGTTCCGTCAGTTCACGATGATTCAGCGGAGGAGGATCAGCAGTTTTTACACCATGTTCTAGCATACCATACAAATGTTCAGGTGGGTCAGGGGAGTTTGGGGACTCAAGGCAATGTGTCAAATCAATTGGGTTCCTCCAACCACTCAGTAGTTATACGGGCCCGACGACTCGGTGCGTTGTCCTGTTGAAAGATGGTACTGTGGTACGGGTAAAAAAATACCCTGCAGATATGGATGGAGGGATGGTCGGATATATATTTTTTTGATTGAAGGTTTAAAGACCACCGTGAGCAACTTAATGGGCTATAAACCGTCGCCCGTCCTTAATTTGCGGCCACTGTCTCCAGGGAAGGGAGACAGCTAGTGCCGAAAGACAAACACAACATCCATGCCTCACCAGAATTCGCACTCCTCTCGGACGAATGGTCATGAGCCAGCGCTTAGACCACTGCGTTAGCAGAGCTGCGATGGTAGGATAACAGGTCCCAGTAACGTCTACCATTCAGTGTTTGTAGGATGATAACGGACCTGGGGATTTCCAGGAAAAAGCTCGCCACACCAAAACGCCACTTGAACTTGCCTGTTCAGCCTTAATTGTGCAATCAGCGGATAGGGCATCATGCTATTTACGCCATATGCGAACCCGACCATCAGTACAGAGCAGCAGTCGTGGCAAACGATGCTCACCTCTAGGATAAAACGCGCGTGGCTGATCAATGCGAGCTCTTCTGCTGGATGTAGGTGCATGGTCAATCCAGTCCTGGTACATCCTTGATACAGTAGTACGGGAGGAGCCAACAAGTGCGTCCGTTGCCGAAGTGCTGGCACCTGTTCTCCTGGCGCAGACAATTTGGCCGTGGTCAGATTGATTTAAGTCGCAACGTTTCTGCATTAGTGGCAAAAGTTTACTGATTACATAAGGAGGACAGGTGTACATAATTTATAATAACCGCACATGATACGTGGTACTCGCTCCGAATATGTAAAATGAGGGGTGTTCTTAATGCAAAGCTAACTCAGTGTATATCCCACTCCCAGAAAGTCGGGGGCACCAAATCGCAGATTTTATGTCCACAGCAAGCTATGTTTGAAATAACTCTCTGTAGAAGAAATCCTCACTAATTCCAGACGATGTGTGGAAGAAGCGTCACGTATTTTTCGAAGTGAAGAAGGAATTCTCATTAATTCCAGACGATGTGGGGAAGGAACAGCACACATTTTTTTGTCGAAAAAGCTAAAAGCCAGTAGGTCTATTTTTTCCGTTCTGGCACCAAAGTGAAAGCACAAATTTGTTGATGCCGGATTCAAGCTAACATCCTTCTGCTCCGGAGCTGAATGTTTTCCCAGTTAAGTAACACCGTCTTGACATGTACGTCACCTCTGTAGTACGTTACAAGAAGTAAATTATACTGGGGGTTAATGACCATCGTGAACAGAGCTCAGTGGGATATAAGCAGCCACCTGCCCCTAATTTAGGGTCATCCGATTCCAGGAAAGGAAGGGAGCCAGTGCCGTAAAACAAAAATAACATCCATGCCTTACCGGGATTCGAACCCAAACCATCGCGGACGAATGGGTATATACTAGCGCTTATACCACTGCACCACCGGGGATGCCTGGTTTTTATACCCAGACTCTTGACTAAGACACCTCCATTTTGACCTTTCATGTTGGCGCCATGATTATAGCCTTGATGTCGCAGATCGTCACTTTAGCTCTCCTAAAAAAATTGTGTCTGTGTGTGCGGGGAAGGGGTGCATCGCAGTGGCCTAACCACTGGCTTCTGATCATTCGTCCGAGTTGGGTCCGTGTTCGAATCCCGTGGGGCATAGATATGTTTGTCTTACGGCACTGGCTTTCTTCCTTCTCTGGAAGCAATGGCCCGAAATTACAGACGGGAGACTGCTTGTAGTCCATACAGTTGCTCACGGTGGTCGTCAAATCCCCCCCCCCCAATATCTCCGATGAATAATTTTCTGGTTCATCATTTACTGATGGGCCGCCCCGGTGGCGCAGTGGTCTAAGCGATGGCCTCTGATCATTCGTCAGTAAGGGGTCCGGGTTCGAATCCCGTGAGGCATGGATGTTGTGTTTGTCTTACGGCACTGGCTCTCTCCCTTCCTTGGAACCAGTGACCCTAAATTTGGGACGGGAGACTGCTTATAGCCCATTGAGTTGCTCACGGTGGTCGTTAAACCTCCAATCAAACATCAAAACATTTACTGATGTGAAGCGCCCACACTTTTTTTTCAACTAAAATCTTACCTTTGTTTCCATCTAAACATAAGATGTCATGTGATCCGTTGACTTCTCGTGTTTTTTTTTTTTTTGATTGGAGGTTTAACGACCACCGTGAGCAACTCAATGGGCTATAAGCAGTCGCCCGTCCCTAATTTAGGGTCACTGGTTCCAGGGAAGGGAGAGAGCCAGTGCCGTAAGACAAACACAACATCCATGCCTAACCGGGATTCGAACCCGGACCCGTTTCGGACGAATTTTTTTTTTTTTTTTTTGTGATTGGAGGTTTAACGACCACCGTGAGCAACTCAATGGGCTATAAGCAGTCGCCCGTCCCTAATTTAGGGTCACTGGTTCCAGGGAAGGGAGAGAGCCAGTGCCGTAAGACAAACACAACATCCATGCCTGACCGGGATTCGAACCCGGACCCCTTACGGACGAATGATCAGAGGCCAACGCCTTAGACCACTGCGCCACAGGGGCGGCTCTCGTGTTTCCTCAAGCGATCATGGGAGTCTCCAGTCGGGAAGATCCGCATTTTTTTTTTTTTGGATTGGAGGTTTAACGACCACCGTGAGCAACTCAATGGGCTATAAGCAGTCGCCCGTCCCTAATTTAGGGTCACTGGTTCCAGGGAAGGGAGAGAGCCAGTACGTGCCGTAAGACAAACACTACATGCCTCACCGGGATTCGAACCCGGACCCCGTTCAGACGAATGATCAGAGGCCATCGCTTAGACCACTGCGCCATCCGCATTTTCTAGAGAAGTTCGCGACTTTTCCGTTGGAAAATTTTTACAGCAAAAACAATATATACAGTGTGAATTTTTTTTTAGTGAACCAACAGTCTGCGCGTTATTTCTTCACGATCCGAGACTTGTCCAGCGGCCTCATCTTATGGCTTCTTGACAAATAACGTTTATTCTAATCTGATGGAAATTTTATATCCTCAATTTCACATGGGCCAGAAATGGCATAGTTATCTGTAAATGTGTGTGTTTACCACAGTGCCTGAACAACTGTGCCGTATAGGGAAAATGACGAGGTGGTTGATTAGCAGACTGTGTGCTAGCATTCTGATTATTTAACGTAGCAGACAAATTGTCTTAAATTTCTTTGTCAATTAAATCCAAAGATTATTCTTATTCGAAATTTGTAGAATTTAGAGATCAGACGGTGATTCCTCTTCTTCATGACATGTTTTAGATGATGGATTTTGTGTGTTTTCTGTTGTCAAGATTCTCTTCTCGAATTCCTCTTTCTTTTTGGTGCTTCTGAGAACTATTTTGGTTTCATTGTCTCAAGATATCAGTTCCAGATATTTGCAAGACAAATGAACAGGATCGTGCTTCAAGTAAATATTAATAACGCACTGCCTGACAGAGAAAATGCCCCACCATGAAGGAATAATCGAAAACAGACCAAACTGCGCACAGATAGCCAAGTAGGTCCTGAACAAATGATTTGTCACACACAGACTAGGCTCCAGTGGCCAAATATACAGGATGGTCAATAAGGAGTGTGGCCCCAGTGGCGTGCCTGAGATCCCTACCTCCCCGCAAAATTATCTTAGAGGCCCTTTTGTGAAAATCGATTAGATTGCAATTATTTAAAATTCCCTATTATTAATTGTCATTATTTATTCGGAAATTTTTTAATTCCATATTATTTTTCCAATTTAAAATTTTAATTTTTTGTATTCTTAATAGGTTTTATGAGCGTTTTAATAATGCAAGGTATTTGGAACCTACAGGTAATTTTCCTAAAACCAAAATTGTTTCACTTTATTTCGTGTAACACAAACGTTCACCGTGTAGTGAAAATTATTGCCCTAATTTCATACAAATACAAAATATTACAAAACACTTCCGAAGCATATCTTGCAAATTTTATTCTTTTATAGAACTAGCCATCTCTTTGATGAAATTCATCACGATCACACACACACACTCAACTGTCGTATGTTAGCGTCTGATGACCTTTTACAATTTATAAGAAAACACAGAACATAAGTTAGCAAATAAGTGACAATTAAGAATTGTGGCATAAAAAAAGTAAAACTACTTAAATTAATTACTCTTGAATATAAAGACCACACTTAACATAATTCCATAATGTTTTGCACGTACTAAAATTTTTTCTCTTGGTTCTGTTATAAAAAAATCCTACAAGTCTTTGTCCCTCCGAAGAACTTTGTCCCCGCGAAGAACATGATTTAGTTCATTACATTCTGAAGGATGCGTAGTTATGTGCATATAATTGTAATACATAACACCTTATCCTCATTGGTACTAAAATTTCATTTATTGAAATGATATTTCTTTCACATTGTCTAGCTAATATACATGGCTGCGAAAAGAAGCCTCAAGTCCTCTAGAAAAAAAAAGGATGCTTTCCCGTCATACAGTGTTTATAAAATAAAACGGCGAAAATGTTTCTAGATATTTATCTTATTTATTGACAAAAAAAAATGCCCAAAATTGGTTTTCTTTTTAATACACTGCCGGACAATTGCTAAGGACGGATGACAATAGCAACCATAAAATGGAAGGCAGGAAAATGTGGAAATTAGCATAAGTGCGGGATACAGTGAGACGTGTTGTGCGTAGCAAATTTTGGATTGCCGAACTTGTTCGTGACGTCATAGCGCTGATAAGAGATATAAAGGATTTGACGCGTATTGACCGTTGTTGTTCAAACGCAAAGTTGAAAGGGAAAGAATCAATTGACGAACTTGCAATTTTCAGTATGTCTTCCCGACATCACCTAGATGATTTTACGCGTGGCCGTATTATTGGCAAGATTGAAGAAGGGCGAAAAATAACGGATGTTGCCAGGGAGTTCGACGTCAGCCACAGTGTTGTTTCAAGGCTTTGGAAATCATTTCAAACAAATGAAGAGTGTAGCAAACGTCACGGGGGAGGTCGTGTTCGCAGTACAACACCTGCAGAAGATCGGTACATAGTGCTATCAACAAAAAGACACCCGCGCAGCACAGCTAGTGAGGTAGCAAATCAGTTTATGGCTGCTACTGGCAAGCGGATCTCCCGAAAAACTGTCGCCAGACGTTTGCATGAAGGAGGACTATACGCCCGCCGTCCTGTTGTGTGCATCCCATTGTCCAGACGCCACCATACCGCCCGTTTGCAATGGTGCCATCAACATCGCAATTGGACTGATAACGACTGGTCTGCTGTCCTCTTCTCAGATGAGAGTAGATACAGTCTATCGTCTGATTGTCGACGACAACTGATCTGGCGTGATAGTGGTACTGCATATTGTCCAGCAAACAAACAGGAAAGGGACCGATATCCAACATGTGGTGTCATGGTATGGGCTGGCATCATGATCAATGGCCGTACGTCCCTCTATGTGCTTCCAACTGGGACTATGACTGGCCAACGATACATTAATGATGTTCTGCCACCTCATGTTCGCATGTTCCATGGTGCTGTCGGTGATAGATTCATTTTCATGGACGACAACGCAACATGTCATCGAACAGTCGCTGTCCAGGAGTGTCTTGAGAGCAAGGATATTCAACGCCTCGTATGGCCAGCACGTTCTCCAGATCTGAATCCCATTGAAAATGTGTGGGATGCTTTGGGGAGGAGTCTTGCTGGTCACCAATGCCCTCCAATAAACAAGGCCACCCTCATCCGTGCACTGACAGAGGAATGGGATAAATTACCCCAACAGCTACTTGATAATGTTGTGCAAAGCATGACACGACATGTGGAATCTTGCATCGTCCTCCATGGTGGCCATATCCTGTATTGACATCTTACGCTGAAACGCCTGCGGACGGTAATTGCATTTTTTTCACGTTTACGTATTCTGCACAAAATGGCCTGTTTGTCCCTTGAACACGTTCCAAAGCCTTCTGGATTTCAGAGCACAATAAATTGTCTTTCTTGTAATGTCCTGGCATTCTGACATTTTATTTCACTTGGCATCGAACCACACTTACTTTTTTATGCGCTATATAGCCGTTTATGATCCGTCCTTAGCAATTGTCCAGCAGTGTATATTAATGTGATAATTGAAGTCCAAATTGCTGCTGCAAATTCTTGAAATTCTAAGCACCTGAGAAATTAGTACATTCTCAATTACTTTGGTTGATATGTTATTATTCCAGTGTAGATATTTAATTACTTTGATATATATATATATATAAACATATCACTGCTGATGGATTCTGTTTTGTGAGGCTCAGCAGAATATCAAGTAAATTTCTTTCTTTCAGCAGTGAGCATCTTTCTGTTAATATTTTAGAGTTTTTCAGATTTTTTTATTGGTGGTGGTGGTGGGGGGGGGGGGGGTTAACGACCACAGTGAGCAACTTGATGCCCATCCCTAATTTAAGCCAAGGAAGGGAAAGAGCCAGTGCCTTAAAACATACACAACATCCACGCCTTATCGGGATTTGAACATGGACCCACTTGGACAAATGGCCAGAAGCCAGCGCTTAGACATGGTGCAACAGGGTGGCACTAAGTTTCCAAAGTTCATTTCATGAGTTTTGTGATTTCTGGCATTTCTAATCAAGTTGCACCTTATTTTTCTGATCATGATTCTCGCTTTTAATATATTTGGTGATAGTGAAAAAGCGAGTCTTCGTATTTCCTAAGAATTTTTTTCAAATTAAAATTTTTTTCATTTTCCTATTTCTAACATTATCATCTTTTCAAAACCAATCAGCAGAGAAGGCAGTTCTGCTGCCCCCATTCACTTGTTTTAAAGTGAAATTGAATTTCAAAAATGCTACTGCATGCCCTCAATGAAGAGACGTTTTTACAGGGAATGAAAGATAACAACGGAGAGTGTAAGCTCCAATTTTGAACTAAAATTTTTTTTGTAAACAAAATGAAAAATGCTTACTCTTTTTGTCCATTTATATAGCAAGAAGTGACTAAGCAATGGGGAAACCACGCATTTGCAGAGAAATTAAACTTGAAGTTTTGACGTCGCTGAAAATTCAATGAAAATATTTTTAATATACTGTCAGAGTATAAAACTCGTGGTTTAATTTACTGTTTAACAAGTTAATATTGGTTTTAATAATCAAGAATCAAAGTTGTACTTCATCATTTCCAGAAATTTTTTGATAAACATAAGTTTGATATTATTTACTGCCCTTTGGTAATAGGCTAACAGTTATGGTTCTCGATGTCATTGAGGTTAGGCGTTTCTTTTCAGCCAATGAACAGTTAATGATTACCTTGATGAAATCCAGGAATGTGAAGCACTGCGTCGTCTTCTTAACGTATCATTTCTCATACCAGTTTCAGCTTTTGAAATAAAGCCTTCTTCAGTGAGTTTCTGTGTTATCATTTTAGTACCTGATGTTATTAGGCGCTTAGCTGCAGCCTGAATGACGATGTTTTTTCATAGTTTTATTGCGGTCTATGTTCGAATGTCTCTCCTAATGTTCGATATATAGTGTCGTCCGTCATCTATCGTTCTTTGTCATTAAAATCTTTTTTTTTTTTTTGTGGATACATCTTCCCATAATTATTTTACTCTGTTATTCTTTTTGTTTTTTCTTTTGCTCTATGAGGAATTTCCATGCAAAGGGCAATTCAACAGGAGTGTTATTATTGCAATTATTTTCACGCGCTTTCTCAATTAAAACTGCTTTTGCGGTCAAAAGTTTTTTATGTGTGTCATGCGCTGTTACGATTTTAGACTCTTGCCAGCACGGGATAGCGTTGTTTTGCACACAGTGTTGTATTAAAGCAGTCTTTTCTTCCTTTTTGTTCCAGTTTTTGAGGTGCTCGTGTAGGCGAGTTTGGAAACTTCTTTTTGTGCTACCTATGTATAGGAGATCTGCTTGGTTATTTTTTGCTTTTTTGGTGGGAATGGCGTATACACCAGCTGAGTTTAAAACTGATTTTTTGCTATTGTTGGTTAGCAGTTGTGATATATCATAGTTTGATTCAGCTAGCTCAAAATTGTTTTTGTTGCATTCTTTTCTAAGGATGTTGTTAATAGGTTGTATTGTCGGTAATTTGCCACAGTATTGTCTTTTTTCTTTGGTTGTTCCGGTACATTTTTTAGGGGTTCTGATTTCTCTATACATTGAGGTGATCAGTTTCTGGTTGTACCCAAATTCTTGTGCAATGTTGATAATCCATTCTATTTCTTTAAGTTCAGCAGACTTGTTAGAAGAGCAAGAGATAGCTCTTCGTATAAAGAAACGAAAAGCAGCTGTTTTATGTTTCCATGAATGGTTGGAGTCCTGGGGAATGATTGTAGGAATATATGTTGATTTTCTGTAAACAGCATAATCTCTAATTTTTGGCAGTTTTTAATTAAAGAAATATCTAAAAATTGGAGTTGGTTATTTTCTTCTTTTTCTATGGTGATTTTTATACTTTTGTAATAGTTGTTGAACTTATCCAATGAAAATAGTTTCGGATTCCTCGAAAATTACTTAGGAACATTCTCATTTCTACTAGAACAATACTTTTTGTTGGTTCCAAACATTTACTTGACAGCATAAATTCATCCAAAAAATATTAAAAAACACCAAAGAAATGTAATGATATTCAAAACATCTAATAATCCCCAAAATGTTTAACAAATATTAGAAACTTAAAAACACGAAGACAAACTTTACACAGATGTTGAATAACATTATCTCACAGAGATTTTTGATTACCCGTACTGCGTAACGGACTACTGATTTCTGTAGTGACTACAGAGCAGGCACCTATATAGAATTTCTGTATATATATATATATATGTGTGTGTTTATATGTATGTGTGAGCAACATATTGTTTTTCTAATTTTATGAACACAGAGAAACATAGCTGTTTTCTTCATGCCTTATAAATTAATGATTAGTAAAACATTGTGTATAAATTTTGTGCACTGCTAATCAATCTTCTTGCAGGTAATTTAATTAACATTAATAAATTTGTACAAGATTATTATACAAAAATAAAGATCAATGAAGTTCAAAAAAAAAAAAATTGCTCACCACATAAATTTAGAGTACAGATATACAAAAAGATAATTCAATGTGTTAGGCTCCTCACAAAATAATGTTAGATCCTTCTCGACCTTCTTGAAATTTTGTACAGCACCTCTGTTATGGTTAATGATACAACCTAATGAATTGACATTAGTGCCAGCCCTGTTCTGTTTCTCGAAAATAATTTGACAAGCTTCATAGTGGAAAGCTCTCTCTCTCAAAGTTAGCTGTTCATACTGGAATTTTGATACCCAGTGGTTACAAGTAATACTCAGTGATAAGGGAGGTGGTAATTTAAAGCTTACAGTGCTATCCTGTGGAGTGACTGATAAAGTGCTTTAGTTGAGAATTTCATGGGGGAAGTGTCAGCTGTCAGGAATTCACTAGACATGGTCCCCTGGACACTAAAATAGGTGTTTTGTAAGACAGTCCTTCACCAAAAATGCCATGCCTCCTCATTCCCCCTCTCTCCACAGAGATTCTACAAAGAAGTCTCCCTTTTTCTGGATGTCTTCCATCATAAAATGTAGAACGTGTAACCAGAAATTCACTGCTAATTGCTCACACAAATCACTAACTTTTCTCCAGCAATGCAGGCTACTGAATATACACTTGGACACAGAAAGACCCCCCTCCCTCAGAACTACAGTGAGATTTAAAAATAACTGATAAGGCACATTTTTTAACATAAAATAGTTAAAAAGCTAGCCTGTAAAACTACTTTTCATCTTCCACCCTGGTTTATTATGCTTAACTTTCTTTGTAGCCAAACCAAGTCCAAACAGTGCAGACCTCTACATCAAACCATAAACATTTACATCAATTTAAAAATTAGCAAAAGTTCATGTTTAAATGCATTGTTTTCTTTTTATTATTACTCAAGAGTAACATTTGTGCTACTGCAAAAACTATCTATAAATGCATATTTAAACATTTCAGGGGTGGTGCGGTCCAGGACTCCCAGGTCCCTTTCCCTAGATATGTGCCTGCTACGGAGAATCCGTAGCACTTGGAGTATCTGGGTCTTCTCTGAAACAATGATGAGGCACGTGACGAAGTTTAACGAAACATGGATGTTACTCACCCATTGGCAGGAGAGGAACAAGATAATGGCAGCTGGGAAAGGTGATCTTAAATTAGCTTCCAGCAGAAAAAAGGAAATCACGAATTAAAAAAAAAAAAATTAAACAAGAAAGATGACACAAAATTTTCGGTTGTAATGAACACATCTTTTGAATCCTTTCCAATGCAAATAAAATTTACCGAAATTGTTCAGTCAGTGGAACCAGTTAGAAAAATTAAAAATCAACCAGATTTCCACAATCGATAAAACATCCAGAAACAGCTACTTACTCCCACCAGTGGCTAAAAAGTATGTTGCAAAAATTAACAAATAGCACAAAAAAGTTCCTCATACTAGAAGGAAGGTATTGGAAACAAACAGAATTTCAAATCGATCAGTTAAAAGAAGCAATATAGAAGGATACATGATATAACTCTACACTTTCTAGGGGAAGAATTTTGCACATTGGAAAAGCTGAAAATATGCAAAAAGTGTTCTTCACAGCAAAAGCTATTATAAGGAAGAAGAACTTTGCAAATACATCACCCGGAAGCAGAGATAGTGAGAAAAAGGTTTTGGCCATTATGCACCCTAGCAGAAAAGCTGTGCATTATTTAAAGAGTTTAATGCTCCCCATCTTTATTGTAGCAAATAGCATACAGTAAAAAAAATACAGTAAAAAAAAAGAAATTGCTCAGTAGGGTTTTCAGAAGTGGAGATACAGGGGTTGTCCAAAATAATGGAATCACCTCGCTGAAAACAGTGACTTCGGTATGTGCTGCTTTATGAGTAAAACTAACATGTAGCTACAATTTTTTTTTGTAAAAAAGTGTTGCTTATAGTCTCAAGGGTTTGTGTGATTTGCATTGTAAATCAGTGTTTGCATAATTTTGTTCCAGGTGAAGGCACAATGAGTGACTTGTCGGAGTTCTAAAGAGGGCAGATTGTAGGAGCCTGTCTGGTTGGTGCGTCAGTAACCACAGTGGCACAGGTATTGGGGTATCGAGAGGTACCGTGTCGAAAGTCACGACAGCATACAATGTTCACGGCACATCATCATCTGCGAGACAACCACAGAAGGAAAACCAAACTAACTGCGCGAGACAAAAGGACATTAAAGAGGATTGTGACCGCAAGGAGGAAGACCACGGTGATGAAAGTGACTGCTGAGTTTAATGCACATTTCCAAAACCCAGTGTTGACCCATACGATGCAAAGGGAATTGCATAAGCACAATATTTATGGCAGAGCTGCGACTGAAAAACCCCTGGTGTCACAGGTGAAGTTGAAACGGAGACTACAGTAGTGCTAGGAACATAAAACGTACACTGCGGAACAATGGAAACATGTCTTGTTTTCCAATGAATCAAGTTTCTCACTATTCCCCACCACAGGATGGGTTCACGTGTGGAGAACCCCTGCAGAAGCCTACAACCCAAACTGTCTCCTTCCTACAGTGAAGCATGGGGGTGGTTCCATAATGGTTTGGGCCATGATCTCGTGGTTTGCAGTAGGTCCCATTATCACCTTACACGGATGGATCACTAGCAGTGATTATGTCAGTCTTTTGGCCGACCATGTGCATTCAATGGCGCATGCATTGTTTCCGTCAAGGGACTGCACCTTTCAAGATGATAATGCACCGATTCACAGAAGTTGAACTGTTCAATCATGGTTTGAGGAACATGAGGATGAAGTTGCACACATTCCCTGGCCTGCACAATCACTGGACTTAAACATCATTGAGCCCCTGTGATCTGCGTTGGAAAACAGAGTGCAATCCCGTTATCCTCCTCCGGCGTCTCTCAAGGAATTGGAACAGCTTCTGCAGGAAGAATGGTACAACATACCACCATCCAGGACTTGTATGCATCCATTCCAAGGAGGATTCAAGCCGTTTTAAATGCCATGGGTGCTCCCACACCATATTAGGTGCATAACACCTATTGTTTCAAGGTGTTTCCATTATTTTGGACAACTCCTGTACATCTGGAAACAGAAGTACACAAACACCACCTGGTGGTGACAGAACTGTGAACTAAAAAAACTCCAAATACACTATCTACCAACAAGTAATTGGACACCTGTGATAGCAAAGGAAAACTAAGTTTATTCACCTTCAATAGTTGGTGGAGCCTCCACGAGCAGCGATTACAGCTGCGACCCTCCGGGGCATACTCTCAACCAGGCGTTGTACGACGGCTAGCGGTATTTTCTTCCACTCGGCTTGGAGAAGACAGGTCAGTTCCTTTACCGATTTCGGACGGTGGGGGCACCCTTTAAGTCGCCGCTTCAACTCGTCCCAGAGGTGCTCGATGGGGTTTAGGTCCGGGCTCTGCGCAGGCCAGTCCATTCAATTAACCCCATTGTCACCATACCAAGCCATGGTGGACCTCGCAACATGACAGGTGGCATTGTCATCCTGAAAGTAACATGGGTCCACCCCGTAAAATTGCCACAATGTAGGAAGCGCATGGCCATCCAAAATGGTGCAGTAGGTCTCTGCGTTGAGTCTACCAGGAATTGCGACCAAGGGTCCCATGCCATACCAGGAGAAACACCCCCATAGCATAATTCCACCGCCGCCGAACTTCACAGTTGGCACAATACATTTCGACAGGATACGTTCTCCAGGCAGACGCCAAACCCAGACCCTGCCATCCGAACGGTAGAGGGTGAACCTTGATTTGTTGCTCCAGAGAACCTGTTTCCACTGTTCAACGGTCCACTGTCGACGTTCTTAGCACCAGGTTAGCCGAGCAGCGCTATTGGACTTGATGATCAGAGGCTTGTGGGCGGCAGCACGTCCACGATAACCGAGCAGATGGGCTGCCTTACGGATGGCATTCATCTAAAGAACACGTCGGATGCCTGTTGAAACTCCTCGCGGATGTGGCCTATTGATTTGGTGCGGTTCTTCCGAATTTCTCTGGCCAGCACCCATCGGTATGTAACTCCCAGTTTTGTGGGTCTGTCGGGTTGGGGCACATTCCGACAGTCACCTCTCATCTTCCACTTGCCAATCACGTAGGCCACTGTCGATTTTGGGTACCTCAACTCGCTGGATATATCACGTATGGATCGGCCATTTCTGTGATACCCGACGATTACACCTTTCTCGAAATCAGAGAGCTCCGGACTGGGTGGCATCTTGCATGCGACTGGTTGCGTTGTTGTTTCCCACATGATATTTAATGGCGGCGGCCGTGACGTGTATCAGGACCGCAGATATTGTGATTGCAGGTGTGTCCAATTACTTGTTGGTAGATAGTGTAGAAACCTAACATGTTCCACAAGGTAAATGATATCCAGTGTTAAAGGAATTTTTCAGTCGCACATTTAGTAGCAGAGATATTGAGAAAAACAGAAAAATTAGCATTTGTGCCACACAGTGGCAAAAGTGTGAATACAGATGTTTCAGGATGTCTTACCTGTGGTGCTGTCTGTTATTTATGCTCCTTACGTCATTATTTTTTGCCGATGCTTGTCTATATATTAGTCTTACCCTCATTCTCCAGTTTAGTCATCTGATAATGAGTTTTATGGAAACCCGAAAGTTCTTTATGGTTCTACTTATAACTTTTTAACCTTATACAATAAATGTTTAAATTCTGCCAATGGGTTTGAATTTTTATGTATGTAGGTTTTTTAAAATGATCATGCATCAAAGGCAACACCTTGACATTTTATATATATGATATGAAGTGTGCATTATTTTGGGAAGGAAATAAACACAAAATGTTTTCTTGGTTAGTAGTATCTGACAAAGATCCAATAACACAAAATGTTTTCATAGTCTGAACAACAACAACAAAAAAATTCAGTTGGGTTTTCAGTCCAGCAGATATTGCTGCAAACATGCTGTAAATGAAAATAAGAACTTACGCTGTGTAGGGGAACACTTGTGCATTAGGAAGAATTTGAATTTATGTGATAAACATTCCACACCAGAAACTCTCTCTGATAAGGAATTTTTCAAATCAGACTCTTAGGAGCAGAGACATCGCCAAAAATAAGACATACATTTTAAAGCAATGCATAATTTTTAATAATAGTGCATAGTTTTTTCACCCCACGCAAAAAAAACAACTATACTTTATTTTAAGCAGAAGCTATTCAGTAAAGGTTTCCCAAGGTGAACAAAATTTTTTTTCAGTAGAATTTCCAGAAGCTCAGATTTTGATTCAAATACATCAGAAACAGAAATAAACACTCATGCCACCTGGCTGCCAAATTATTCTCATTCGAAATTATATATAGAACATTTGCCACCAGGAGTTGCATCCGATGCAGAAAGAATTTTTCAAATACG
This sequence comes from Macrothele yani, assembly GCA_039090855.1. NCBI lineage: Eukaryota > Metazoa > Arthropoda > Arachnida > Araneae > Macrothelidae > Macrothele > Macrothele yani. The sequence continues at coordinate 92,739,877 of CM077016.1, read as the reverse complement.
ACTTTAGAAGCAGAGATGTCGGGAAAATTGCAATTTATCTTTATGCCCCTAGCAGAAAATCTATGCTTTAATGAGAGAGAAAAAAACAAAACAACTCTACCCAAAATAGTTATTTATAAATGGCATCAAAAGGAAGAAATTTTTCAATCAGATATTTAAAAGCAAATATACAGAATAAGATATATTTTGAATTTGAGAACATCTGCATTTACGTCCTCTAGCGGCGAAGCTATGAATCTTAATTCTTTCCTACATGTATACAGGATTTTGTTGCATATTTAAACAGTAACACATTTTTGCTTAAAATCTCCACATTTCATGTGTTGTACATGCTGAAAAATATGTCAACAACATATATATATATAAGGTAAGTCTTATATTATGACAATGATGGGCAAAACACAACAATAATAACAAATAAAGGTAACTTCATCACGCTAGTTACGTTACAAAAAATGAACTTTTATATTTAAACAGCAACACTTACGAACTTTCTTGTAAAAGTTCTTTTCTTGTAACATAACTAACGTGATCAAGTTACCCTTATGTCTTATATTATTTTTATATGTGAGAACTTTAACTTAAATTTAAGAAGTGCTAAGTTAAGTACACAAAAAAGCACATCAACATGAGAACTGAATGATCAGTTAATCAGTTATCAATTCTAGGGCATTTTTAAATGATTTTTTTTTTAAATGAAACTTTATCTGTTAACTCTACAATTTAGGGAGCCTCTAAGTAATTATTTAATGTATAAACCACTATTTAATGACATAATTATGTGTAACTTAGTATTACTGTATTTGTGACAGACAATACTTAGTTAAACATCAAGTATGCATTATAAGCACACAAAAAGGAAAGCAACTATTAGCCTGATACTTACATATTCAAATTATAAAGGTTCTTTTATAGGCAATGGCTTATTTCATCACAGAGCTACAGTATCATAATTACATTTTAAAGTACATAATTTGAATGCATTTGCTTCATGATTTTACCTGTCTGCACTTGCTAAAAAATATATCAATGAAAGGAAACCAATATTGCCACTTTACAAATAAGTAAAAATTTATTTCACAAAAAATATAACAAGTACTTTGATTTATAATTGTTTGGCATCAGGTTTGACATCAAACAGACAATATTTGCATATTGAACTCAAAATTTAAAACCACTGAGTTATAAAAGTTTCCCCACTGTAACCCACATCGAAATACATAAAAAATACATTTTATGACAACAGTGCCATACAAAAATATTCAAAGTTTTGAATATTGAGGTGGTTTGTCAGCTTTGTTAATTGTTGCTTCTGCAGCTTTCAACACATCTTCACTCTGAAGCATAGTCATATTCCAGTATGTCTAAAAAAGTTTTAAAGCATAATGTTTAAAACAACTTTGACATCTAAAGCACATCACAGGATGAAACTACAATGTACTTTCATGCTCTAGAATTCTGAGATTTAAAAAGGATAGGAAAGTTCAGAAAATAACGTACATTAAAAACTGGTACTCATTTCAGGAGCCTGAACAAGGGATGCAGGTGAGCTCCATGAAAGTAATAATCATGCACTTTGCTTTGGGAGCAGGAGACACTTATACATACCATTTGGAATTTACCTTATCTTTTCCTCAAATAGGTCAAGGAGAAAAAGGAACTGAGTCATTTTAGAATAGAAACAGAATGAAAAGTTTCACATTCTTTAGATAATTTTGTGTATTTCAATAGCTGAATCTTCTGCAATACAGTCACAATGTGTTACTTTTCTTAATAACAATAAAAGACAAGACAAAAAAAAAAAAAAAAAAGAAGGAACCATTTTCAAAAAGAAAAGATTTTTTTAAGCAATATTTTTTGTGCTTTACTTTTGTAATACTTACATAAAAAGTACACAGGAAGAGGCAAAAACTAACCAAACTTTTAATTACTTTTAATGACTAGTTAATTGGGCCATTGGTTAATCAGGACAGCCATTTATTTGAGACAATTCTTGAAGCACACTCCAAATTAGCTCTTACGGATAAAATTTTGCGTAACTGGGACTGCTGCTTAATTGGGTAAAAGTGTTCTAGCCCCGATGTGCCCTAATTAACTACAATCTACTGCACATAAATCTGTAGAAGAGCTATGTGCAGCTCTCTAAAATAAAACGGATAACAGGTGGCATTCCAATATGTCACAAGATACTCCAACACTGATTGGAACCTTTCAGTAGTAAACACTTAAAAATATGTAGTTTTTAGCTTTTTTTCAGTAATGAAAACTACCAAAAATCTGTAGTTTTCAGAGTTTTTCAGTAGTAATGAATAAAATTGCATTACACACAGTAAAAGAAATTACCAGAACAGCAAAACGACAGTGTAATTTCATAAAAAAGTGAATTTTTGCTTAAAAAATTGTCTATAAATTGAAGACATTTTGTGCAAAGCTCTAAATGGCTCTATTTTTTAAAAATTTACCTCAAGAATCACACACAAACACACACTGTATGTTCCAACAAGAACCTTATAATAAACAAAAAACAAAGTGCCTACACAGATTGGAAGTTGTTCATGGTAGTCCCCCCCCCTTCAAGTAATTTTTTCTTTCTGCAATGAACAAAAACAATTTCTTCACTGCAGGGAATAATTCTAGTACTACTCCAAGACTTTATACTAAATATAAAAAATTAAGGACTTTCCAAGCTCTGGAAAGGAAACAAAAATTTTAGGACATTTCCAGGATTTTTTTTTTTTTTTTTGGTTTGAGGTTAAACGACCACCGTGAGCAACTCAATGGGCTATAAGAAGTCGCCCGTCCCTAATTTAGGGTCACTGGTTCCAGGGAAGGGAGAGAGCCAGTGCCATAAGACAAACACAACATTCATGCCTCACCGGGATTCGAACCCGGACCCCTTTTGGACGAATGATCAGAGGCCATCGCTTAGACCACTGCGCCACCGGGCGGCTTTCTAGGATTCCATGAGCCATGATAACTCTGCACGTTGCCAGAGACACTTAGACATCCAAAACATATTGAAAAATCATTGAAGAAATGTAACAATATTGAAAACATTCAAGAAACACTCTCCAAAATGTTTAATGAAAGTTAGAATCTAGAAAACATGAAAATAAAATCTACGCACATCGTCAAAAAGGTCCTTTTCACTGACATTTTCGATTTTCGTAGTAACTACGGAGAATCCATAGTAGTTGGAGTCTAATATTGTAGTTTTAGCTAACTGTTATTTCAGCTATGACTGTATTACATGAATTATATATAGTGCTTAGACAATATAATTATGTAAAGAACCATCATATGTTTTCTGTTTCTCCAGTTATACTTAGTTAACGATGGAGGCATGTATTTGCTTATCACATACTATGGTAATATGGGCATCCTTAAATAAGTTAGAATAATTAGAAAGTGAAATGCTTACATTGTTAAGTAGAAGTTGAGCTTTCTAATAACCCAGATCATTGCTCATTAACATGGTGCCAAATCCGCTATGTACAATGGATTATTCGTAAATATCTATACCATTAATCTACTTTTAAGTTGAAACATTTCCATACTCATGGATTTGACAAAGTGAAAATTGAGGTTTTACATATCATTCCTGACCTTTTTGCTAGGCTGTAAATGGAATCACTTAAAATTCTGCAACATCAGTCTCTATATCAATATGGTCTTAATTCCACTCTTTCTGAAAATAAGCTCAATCACCATAAATTTTCTATCCCTGAACTTTTCTTTCTTGTTCACAACAAGGTCTGCTCTAGAGGAAAAGAGGACAGAGACTTCTTCGTACTGCTAGCAAGGTAGTTTTTGCAAACTTGCAGCAAACTATATAGTTTTAAAAATGATTCAAATTTTGTTAAAAATGCTTACAGTCTTCTTAAATTTTTTAAGCACACTGTCCTAAAAAGTTTTTTTAAATTCTGGTATAGTTCTGCTAATCAAGTTGATACGCATGTTTTTGATTTAGTTACGGACATTATTAAGCATATTCTTAAAGAAAAAATTTCTCTCAAAAGTTTTTCCAGGAATTTTGTGACAATCAGGTTTCTCAATAAAAGTTTTGATCATCTCAATGTTAGGAATCTGTTCTACAATAATGCTGTTTATTTTCCCATTCCCAGGCACCAGTCTGTAATTAGTTTTAAGTATGTCAGGACCTTACAGTCCATGGTTAAAAACTACAAATTAGGTTCTTCGTGTTCTTACCTGCAGTTTTTGCGTGTACTTGTGAAGAATATAAGGATACAGTTCACTATAATAGTCATTACAAACACATTATCACTGGTAACTTAAGTTTTGTTGAGGATGTCAGGCTTAGGAAATTGTTAGAGTATGGTACTAAAAAATTCAGGCCTTCTTTCCATATTTCTAAAAAGCAAATTCTTGAAAATTTTACTCAAGATGTTAATAGGTACATTATTAATAATGGTCTTGGCTTACAATCAGCCTATTGAGGCCTTTGCAGAATGGAAGTTTAATGTTATCCGTAGCTTCTCTGGAAAGTTGGCTGGTCTTGATTTATGTTTTGACAGCAATCTGTATTTCTCTAGTGCTTCAAAAATGTCTTTCTCTAAACTTTAAGATCAATATATATTTACAACAACTGATAAAGCTAGCAATAATTTTGCAATTATCTGTAAAAAATTCTATTTTGAATTGATAAATCAGGAACTTAATAATAGAGTAACCTACGAGCCAGTCAGTTATTGTACCAAACAGCTTGAAAATCGTTTTAAAGCCTTCTTCAAGAAGCTTAAAATTCCATCTTTAAGGGGATATGAACCCGAGTTTCCCTTTCTTTTTGCCACTGTCAAATTTCATAAAGATCAGGTGAAATTTAGGTTCATAGCCAGTGGCGTTAGGAGTCATAAAAAGAAAATAGACCAGGGTTTTGAAGCACTCTTGAAAAGAGTTTTGGAACTTATAAGCCACAGCACTAATCTGCACTACAGGGATTTTTGGATTATAAATAACAATTCCGAACTGATTCCCACTATTCTCAGCTTAGAGTCCATAGATATCAATAGTTATGATTTCAAGAACCTATATACTAATCTACCTCTTTCAGATATTATTTCCACCTTTAAGGAGCTGTATGTAGAATTTGGAATGTAAGGTCAGGTGATGCGTAACATCACAGCCTCTCCTTGACAAATGTCAACCCCGCCTTCTCGTGGTGCATCCTGTTCCCACTAAAGGGGCTCTGACGACCGCCAATAGCGGTATAACTATACCATCGGGATTAGAGGAAATGCTATCCCACACTCACCAACCCGCTTGGCCAGCGTGGTGAATTATGGCCAAACGCCTCCAAAATGACTCCACAACTTAAATCTTGGCCCTCAGTCTCCGGCAGCTGGAATGTACCTGGCCAAGGCAGTGGCCAGTGCGACATGAAGGCAGAGGGTGCTAAGAATCCCTGGAGGACCGGACTAGGCTGCCATCTGATGCTGACCTTGGCTTCGTATAATGGACGCTCCCTATCTTCTGATTCAAGGCTTCTTGAATTGGAAGAGGAACTACAAAGGATCAAGTGGGACATCGTTGGGCTAAGTGAGGTAAGGAGAACAGAAGAAGATCTCACTGAACTGAAAAGTGGACATCTCTTCTACTATCGTGGGACAGATACTGGCAGAACTAGTGGTGTTGGAGTTATAATTACCAAGAAACTGAAGGATAGAGTTGTAGAAGTTGAAAGTCCCTCTGACAGAGCTGCAAGACTCGTTATCCAACTCTCGAGAAGATACCAGGCTCAGACTATTCAAACTTATGCACCCACCACAAGTCATCCTGAAGAAGAAATTGAAGAATTTTATGAGGAAATTCGTCATCTAAATAATAAAGGTAAGCAGCACTTGAAGATAATTATGGGATATTTCAATGCAAAAATAGGGCAACGGCAACAGAATGAAACTTCAGTAGATAAATTCGGTCACAGCAACAGAAACCAGCGTGGAAATATTCTCATTGAGTTTGCAGAGGCAGAAGGGTTTTTCATCTTGAACTCCTTTTTCAAGAAAAAGCCACAAAGGAAATGGAGACATCCAAATGGGACGACAAGTGAAATTGATTTTATTATGTGTAACAAAAAATTCGTCATAGAAGACTGCAGTGTGCTAAACAAGTTCAACACAGGTAGTGACCATAGATTGGAGAGATGCAAGATGCACCTCAACACTAAACTCGAACGTGGCAAGCTCATAAGACAAACAAAATGTATTGACATAACCAACCTTAAAAAACACCATAATACCCTCAAGTTGGAACTGAAGAACAGATTCTCTGCTTTAGAAGGCCTAACATCGGAAGAAGTGGATATTTCTGAAGTTAACAGAAAAGTAACCAAAGCTCTTATGGAAACAGCAACAAAATTAGCTGGGTCTAAGAACAAGTTGCATGTGAACAAATTACCAGGAAAAACCAAAATGCTGATGCAAAAAAGAAGAGAGATGAGGACAACCAAAGAAGATGTGACTTCCAAAGTGGAATATATAGAGCTATGCAAGACAGTACAAAAAAGTATCACTGAAGACGTAAGGAAATTCAACTGCGAACTCGTGAGGAAAGCAATTGAAAACAACCAAAGCCTAAAGATAGCAAAGGGACATCTCAGTAAGGGAAGAAAACAGATTATGGCACTGAAAAAAGAAGATGGTTCTGTAACAAGAAATAGAGGCGAAATTTTGACAAGAGAGAAAGATTTCTACTCCAAATTATATGAAAGGGATGTTACATGTACTCCAGACATCATGAAAGATACCAGTACCAGACTTCTTCCAGTTCTCCCAGCAGAAGTTGCACATGCAATCAAGAACGTGAAGCGGGGAAAAGCTCCAGGAGAAGATGGAATTACTGTAGACATCATACAAGAAGCAAGTGGAGAAATCGAAATAGTACTTGCCCAAATTTTCACTCGATGCCTTAATGAAGGGAAGATTCCTGAGGATTGGAACAACACTACAATGATCCTGCTACATAAAAAAAGGTGACATTGAGGATCTCAGGAACTACAGACCTATCAGCCTCCTATCAGTGGTTTATAAAATCTTCACTAAAGTTCTTTCACACCGTTTGAAGGTGACACTGGACATGGCTCAACCGAGAGAACAAGTTGGATTCAGTAGTGGCTACAGCACAATAGATCATATCCACGTACTGAGAGAACTAATTGAAAGAGCGAGGGAATATGAACTTCCATTGTGCATGGCTTTTATCGATTATGAAAAAGCCTTTGATTCGGTGAAACCATTAGTAGTTACAATGGCTCTGAAATCCTGCGGTATTGAAGATGCATATATTAATATTATTAATAACATCTATGAAAATGAAAGTGCAAAGATTCGGCTGTTTGAAAATACAACACACATAAAAATTGGAAAGGGAGTGAGACAAGGTGACACCATATCTCCGAAGCTCTTTAATGCCCCCATTGGAAAATGTCTTTCAATCACTGAACTGGGAAAACAAAGGGATAAAGATTAATGGAGATTATCTAACCCACCTTTGTTTTTCTGATGATGTAGTCATTTTAGCAACTACCCCATCAGAGCTGCAGACTATGATCCAGGAACTTGCTGACAAGAGTAAAGAAGTGGGATTAAAAATGAACTTTCAGAAGACAAAAGTGATGTTCAATGCTTTTACAAGAAATGAAGATTCATCGATTGATGGAGAAAAGCTGGAGATAACAGATACATACGTTTATCTTGGACAGCAGATATCAAGTGAGGGTCACATTGACGAAGAAATTAATCGGCGTACAAAACTTGCCTGGAGAGCTTTTGGAAGAAACAGCATAATTTTCAAGAGCAATATGCCATTATGTCTTAAAAGAAAAGTGTTTGATCAATGCATCCTTCCAGTGCTTACGTTTGGTGCAGAGACATGGACCTTAACTAAAAGAGACATACAAAGGCTGCAGACAACTCAAAAAAGCATGGAGAGGTGCATGCTTGGTGTAACCAGGAGAGATAAGAAGTGGAACTCGTGGATCCGAAAAATGACAAGAGTGGAAGACATCTTGATAAGAGTTAAATTCCTGAAATGGCAATGGGCTAGACATACTGCCAGAAGGACAGACCATCGATGGACAGCCGAAATTTTAGATTGGATTCCAAGGAACAGGAAAAGACCCAGAAGAAGACCACATGGAAGATGGGTGGATGAAATTAGAAAGTATGCGGGAGTGACATGGAGGAGACTGGCACAAGACAGACCGTTGTGGAGGAAACTTGGGGAGACCTTTGTCCAGCAGTGGATTGATAATGGTTGACAATGATGATGAAGAATTTAAACTCAACCAATTCGTTAATGCTAATACTTGGAACACCCATCTTTACTGTTGCATCAATAATAACCATATTTTGTATTATAAAACTCTCTATAAGCAAATTAACGGTATTCCAATGGGATGTCCCCACTCAACTAGCGTATGTAACTTTTCTTGTTCTATAAAGAATATAAGTTTATTAAATATAGGTCCTAGAGCTCAGATAACTATTTATACATTTATAGATATATTGATGATTTGCTTTGTATTAATAACTCTGAAGTTATCGAAAGTGATTTTTCAGACATCTACCTTAGCTGTCTTAAAATTGAGTAAAACAAACCAAAATAACCAAGAGCTTGATTTCTTAGACTTAAGCATTAAGCTTAACAGAGGTAACCCTTCCATTAGCCTTTTTGATAAAAGAGTAAATTTTCCTTTCAAAGTAATTAAATATTTGTACTGGAACAATAACATCTCAACCAAAGTAATAGAAAATGTACTTATTTCACAGGTACTTAGAATTTCCAGAATTTTCAGCAATAATTTGGATTTCCAGGATCACATTAATATCCTATTAAATAGTTTTCTAGACAACCAAATTTCAGCTCTTTTCATTAAAAGAGTTGAAAAATTGTTCTGAAAAATAGAGTTAGGTTAGCAGATCTGTTTTGATTTCTTCACAGTTAATAAAATGATTCTGGCCAATGAAAGCCTTCTTGGAAGTTGGTCTGGAGGATGTATATTAACTAACAACTGGAACCTTTAGTGCTATGGACAGGACAGTCTTATTAAAAATAAAAATAACAAAATATTAAAAACCACAAAAAAAGTTTTAATTTGAATAAATTTTAGATAAAAAAATATAAAAAGTAAACTAGATATTCTATCTCAAGAATAGCTAACATAAAATTGGTAAAACCTACGTTAAACTAAATAAGTAACTGTTTCTGTTTGTAGAGGTACACTAAGGTATTTTAAATACTGATAAATATTATTAAATACACATCAGGTATATTTGATAATAATTTTCGTGTATTTTGGTGAGTTATTCTTTTCTTACTGGACAAACAGGTCATCATTCTTGGCTTGGAATTTTTGATTGGAGGAATTTCGTGTGCAGCGTATTTTTTGTGCAGGGCAGTCTTCAGGCTTTCTCCTCCTCCCTGACTGCTGTTTTTCGGCCCGTCATTTTGTGGGTGAGGAGATAAGCGGTTTCCAGCATTGTAGGTGGGCTCTTTCATTTGTTCATATGCAGGATCTTTCTATACTTGTCGTTTTCGTTTAATGCTAAAAAATGATATTTTCTTGTTTGGCATTGGTACAGCTTGAATTCTAATTATATATGTAAAAAAAAAAAAAAGAATTTTCTTTTATTGGCCATGAGCACGTTTCTGTGCTCTTCTTAGGGGTGATCGTTGGTCTCTCGACCTCGTGGTGTTCGTCAACTTTCGGAGTTGGACGGAATTATTTTCAGTTGTTGTAATCATCTTAAAGCATTCCTAGAATACCGTGTAAATATTGCAACTTTTATTTTTAATTTTTTAAGTACCTTTAACAATGCATTATATTATGTGTTTTTGTCTTATGGCATTCAGTGTTTCGTGGGAATTGTCAGTAAAACGTTCTTACAATGCTTTTCTGGTTTTTGTGGGAGATGATGACTATGAGTTGGGCCAAGAAAATGATAGATGTATGCTAAAACTTTTGATTAATTATTTAGTTTCCACACCTTTAAGGGCAGTTATGTAATTTGAATTTTTGGGGATTTATACATACTACCTTTGCAGAAAACCATTTTCAACTAGGTCTTTGTGGTAGTGAGAAAATGCAGAGTTTTGCTGGTCCTTGATAAAGCCAAGGCTCGGCATTTTTAACACTTTCTGCATTCAGGTTTTGTTATTTTTATTCTCTTTGCCTGTTGGCTTTTGAGTTTATTATTTTTGTTGTAGTTTCTGCTTTGTAGGTTATATAATCATCATCATCATCGTCCACCATTATTAATCCACTGCTGGACGAAGGTCTCCCCAAGTTTCCTCCACAATGATCTGTCTTGTGCCAGTCTCCTCCATGTCACTTCCGCATACTTTCGAATTTCATCCACCCATCTCCCATGTGGTCTTTTTCTGTCCCTTGGAATCCAATCTAAAATTTCGGCTGTCCATCGATGGTCTGTCCTTCTGGCAGTATGCCCAGCCCATTGCCATTTCAGGGATTTAACTCTGATCATGATGTCTTCCACTCTTGTCATTTTTGGGATCCACGAGTTCCTCTTCTTATCTCTCCTGCTTACACCAAGCATGCACCTCTCCATGCTTTTTTGAGTTGTCTGCAGCCTTTGTATGTCTCTTTTAGTTAAGGTCCACGTCTCTGCACCAAACGTAAGCACTGGAAGGATGCATTGATCAAACACTTTTCTTTTAAGACATAATGGCATATTGCTCTTGAAAATTATGCTGTTTCTTCCAAAAGCTCTCCAGGCAAGTTTTGTACGCCGATTAATTTCTTCTTCAATGTGACCCGCACTTTATATCTGCTGTCCAAGATAAACGTACGTGTCTGTTATCTCCAGCTTTTCTCCATCAATCGATGAATCTTCATTTCTTGTAAAAGCATTGAACATCACTTTTGTCTTCTGAAAGTTGATTTTTATTCCCACTTCTTTACTCTTGTCAGCAAGTTCCTGGATCATACTCTGCAGCTCTGATGGGGTAGTTGCAAAAATGACTATGTCATCAGCAAAACGAAGGTGGGTTAGATAATCTCCATTAATCTTTATCCCTTTGATTTCCCAGTTCAATGATTGAAAGACATTTTCCAATGTGGCATTAAAGAGCTTTGGAGATATGGTGTCACCTTGTCTCACTCCCTTTCCAATTTTTATGTGTGTTGTATTTTCAAACAGCCGAATCTTTGCACTTGCATTTTCATAGATGTTATTAATAATATTAATATATGCATCTTCAATACCGCAGGATTTCAGAGCCATTGTAACTAATGATGGTTTCACCAAATCAAAGGCCTTTTCATAATCAATAAAAGCCATGCATAACGGAAGCTCATACTCCCTTGCTCTTTCAATTAGTTCTCTCAGTACGTGGATATGATCTATTGTGCTGTAGCCACTCCTGAATTCAGCTTATTCTCTCGGTTGAGCCATGTCCAGTGTTACCTGCAAACGGTGTGAAAGAACTTTAGTGAAGATTTTATAAAAAAACTGATAGGAGGCTGACAGGTCTGTAGTTCCTGAGATCCTCAATGCCACCTTTTTTATGTAGCAGGATCATTGTAGCGTTGTTCCTATCCTCAGGAATCTTCCCTTCATTAAGGCATCGAGTGAAAATTTGGGCGAGTACTGTTTCGATTTCTACACTTGCTTCTTGTATGATGTCTACAGTAATTCCATCTTCTCCTGGAGCTTTTCCCCGCTTCATGTTCTTGATTGCATGTGCAACTTCTGCTGGGAGGACTGGAAGAACTCTGGTACTGGTATCTTTCATGATGTCTGGAGTACATGTAACATCCCTTTCATATAATTTGGAGTAGAAATCTTTCTCTCTTGTCAAAATTTCGCCTCTATTTCTTGTTACAGAACCATCTTCTTTTTTCAGTGCCATAATCTGTTTTCTTCCCTTACTGAGATGTCCCTTTGCTATCTTTAGGCTTTGGTTGTTTTCAATTGCTTTCCTCACGAGTTCGCAGTTGAATTTCCTTACATCTTCAGTGATACTTTTTCGTACTGTCTTGCATAGCTCTATATATTCCACTTTGGAAGTCACATCTTCTTTAGTTGTCCTCATCTCTCTTCTTTTTTGCATCAACATTTTGGTTTTTCCTGATAATTTGTTCACATGTAACTTGTTCTTAGACCCAGCTAATTTTATTGCTGTTTCCATAAGAGCTTTGGTTACTTTTCTGTTAACTTCAGAAATATCCACTTCTTCCGATGTTAGGCCTTCTAAAGCAGTGAATCTGTTCTTCAGTTCCAACTTGAAGGTATTATGGTGTTTTTTAAGGTTGGTTATGTCAATACATTTTGTTTGTCTTATGAGCTTCCCACGTTCGAGTTTAGTGTTGAGGTGCATCTTACATCTCACCAATCTATGGTCACTACCTGTGTTGAACTTGTTTAGCACACTGCAGTCTTCTTTGATGAATTTTTTTGTTACACATAATAAAATCAATTTCACTCGTCATCCCATTTGGATGTCTCCATGTCCATTTTCTGTGTGGCTTTTTCTTGAAAAAGGAGTTCAAGATGGAAAACCCTTCTGCCTCTGCAAACTCAACGAGAGTATTTCCACGCTGGTTTCTGTTGCCATGACCGAATTTACCCACTGAAGTTTCATTCTGTTGCCCTATTTTTGCATTGAAATATCCCATAATTATCTTCAAGTGCTGCTTACCTTTATTATGACCGGTCGATCTGATACCGACCGGGTGAGAGTTCCTAGTGTGTGACCTGGCTGAGCAATACTGCACTGCAAAAGCAGAATTGAAGATTTCAACCACGAGATGGGGTTACAACCCGATCTCGTGATTTTTTCTTTTAAGAAACGGGGTCCCTTTTGTTCCCTAGAAATTAGTGCAGTGACGGGACTTAGTGAAAACGCCCTTGTGAGGGCGAAGTTCCGTTCAGCCCGCATTGAGAACTCTGGTATCAGTTTTGGGTACGTCGTCGTCGTACGGGTCCCGCGGACGAAGGGGCTATTTGATCCCTCGCCCACCCAAAGCCCAAGAGCCCGGCTTCTAAGGTTTGACTGGAGTGGGAGAACCTCTGGGTGCCCACTCAGTACTTAGAAGAAATTTTTGTGTTTTTTCATCTCTCCCACAGAGATGTCAACTACCCAGAAGGGTAGAGTGAAAACAAAGGGGTCCGTCCCCAAATCGTCCGGGACAACCCGGACGCAGAAGGTAGCGGCAGAAGCATGACCAAGCCCTGTCGGCCGTGCTAAAGGGGTTAGCCCCTCTTCCGAGAACAGCCGGAAGGTAGAGCCCAACGCTGGGGGGAAACTGTCAAAGACGCTTCCCCCAGCGGGGGGCTCTAAAGCCGCTACACCCACGAAGGGAGCCTCGACTGAGAAATCTCAGCCAGCTAGTGGTGTAAGCACCCCCTTGCCAGTCCCGCCCATGGCAAGGAAAGGTAAAACACCACCCCAGCCCGAACCCTCTCAGGCTCCTGAGGGGTCGTCCGCGGGGTGCCCAGAGGTACCTTCGGTGGGAGGTACGCATCCCAGGACACCCCCGGTGCTTACACCCGAGGCGTTCATGACACATCTTCGACCTCACCCAGGAAGTTGAGTCCGTTCTCTCGGACTCGCGGGTCACTTCCTCGGGGAGAGGGAAGGTGAAAGCTGCCCTGAGCAGTGTTAGAGACGCTTGTTATGAGCAAGCAGCACGGGTAGCCTATGTCGAAGGCAGGCTGTCCGTGCGGGATGAGTTGGGCTGCGAAGCCGACGTGAAAGTGGCTTCCTACACCGAAGTGGCTAGGAAGGGGGCTAACAAGGCGAAAGGGCCTTCGCCCGCCCCGAGCGAGATTAAAAAGAAGGTAAAGTCGGGAGACAGGAGACACGTGCTTTTAGTCTACCCGACAGTCGAGAGTGCGTCCTCAGAGGACACTAAGAAAACCCTGAAAACTGCAGTAAACCCAACTAAACTGCAGATAGGGGTCAAGAGCTTAAGGAGCATAAGGAAAGGAGGGGTTGCGGTGGAGTGTTCCCATCCCGGGGAGCTCGACCGCCTTGCTCAGGAGTTGAGAAGCAATCCGCTGACCAAGGATTGCACACTTCCCACGGCCCCACGGAAGAGAAACCCCCGGTTGATAGTGTATGGGGTTGACGGGGGTCTCTCAGGGAATGAGTTCGAGCAGGCGGTTTGTGGGCAAAACCCAGAGCTCGAGAACGGGTTCAAAGCCTGTTTTCCCATCAAGGGCAAAGGAGGTAGGGTCCACTGGGTACCAGACGTGGAGCCCAAGGCCTTCAAGCACTTGGTGAGGCGGAAGACACTGAACTTGGGTTGGTCAGTGCTCCGTCTAAAGGAATTTTTGAGGGAGGTCAGGTGCTTTCGGTGTAATGGCTTCGGCCATTTCCGAGGCAACTGCCCCGAGACAGAAGCAAGGTGCGGCAATTGTGGTGAAGTTAGGCACCAGCACCACCAGTGCGCAGCCGCACTAAAATGCAGCAACTGCACCGCTGCGAATGCCAAGTTCCGACTGAAGTTGGACGTCGCTCACTCCAGCTTCAGCAAGACATGTCCTAGTCTTGTTAGGGAACTTGAGCAAAGAAAGAGTCGGGTCAACTATGGTTGACAGATGGAAGTACCCTTGGAGGTACGTAACTCTCAATAATGAGTTTCTCGGTCTATTGACCAAGGTGTTTGATTTGACCCTGGCCCGGGGTCACCACCACAGCACTGGCCCTAGCGCTGTGAACAATGTTGTGATTCGTTGTGTTTTTTAATAAATGTTTTAATGTTTGAATATTGTGAGAGGGGTGCATGAGACCCTCATAGTGAAATGTGCATGTGTCTGTATTACTCAAGATACCTAACAAAGGACATTTGTCCCAAACAAACTCGCGTTGGCGGGCGATCTCCCAGCCACGAGATGGGATTTTCTTGAGAAAGTTCCTTGCCCCAACTGCCCATAGCACGTCGCACACACGGGTTGTGACAGAAGGGTGTAAGGTACCAGTCCCGTGGGGGAGGCAGATCCCCACAGGTCTCTAGACCGAATCTGTCAGAGTGGAAGACTGTGGTTTCCGGTGACTGACAGGCTAGCTGTCGGAACGCTGTCAGGGATCCAATCAATCCCAAACTATTCGAGAGAGTTTCGCATTTCCCTGCGATGTCAGCACCTTGACGGTGCAGGTAAAGTCATCAGCTAGTATTACCTTTATTATTTAGATGACGAATTTCCTCATAAAATTCTTCAATTTCTTCTTCAGGATGACTTGTGGTGGGTGCATAAGTTTGAATAATCTGAGCCTGGTATCTTCTCGAGAGTTGGATAACGAGTCGTGCAGCTCTGTCAGAGGAACTTTCAACTTCTACAACTTTATCCTTCAGTTTCTTGTTTATTATAAATCCAACACCACTAGTTCTGCCAGTATCTGTCCCACAATAGTAGAAGAGATGTCCACTTTTCAGTTCAATGAGATCTTCTCCTTTTCTCCTTACCTCACTTAGCCCGACGATGTCCCACTTGATCCTTTGTAGTTCCTCTTCCAATTCAAGAAGCCTTGAATCAGAAGATAGGGAGCGTCCATTATACATAGCCAAGGTCAGCATCAGATGGCAGCCTAGTCCGGTCCTCCAGGGATTCTTAGCACCCTCTGCCTTCAGGTCGCACTGGCCGCTGCCTTGGCCAGGTACATTCCAGCTGCCGGAGACTGAGGGCCAAGATTTAAGTTGTGGAGTCATTTTGGAGGCGTTTGGCCACAACTCACCACGCTGGCCAAGCGGGTTGGTGAGTGTGGGATAGCATTTTCTCTAATCCCGATGGTATAGTTATACCGCTATTGGCGGTCGTCAGAGCCCCTTTAGTGGGAACAGGAAGCACCACGAGAAGGCGGGGTTGACATTTGTGAAGGAGATACACTGAAGAGCAATTGAATTAGAGATACCTGTCTAGAAACGTGTAGCACCACCTTTCGCCCTGACAGCGGTGTTTCTTTTCGGCATGGACTCGACAGGACACTGGAAGCGTTGGGAAGCCATACGGATCCACGAACCCTGAACAAGCTCCCACAGTTCACGATTTGATGGAGGGGGGGAGAGCCTTGAACATCTCTCTCGATGGCATCCCAGATGTGCTTGATGGGATTGAGGTCAAGTGACCTAGCTGGCCAAGGAAGCGAGGTCATGTCGGTGGAGTGTTTATCCAACCATTCGGACACAATTCGGGAGCAATGACACGGTGCATTGTCTTGTTGCAGGATGAGGTCTTCAGTGGGATGTTGAAGATGCACAAATGGGAGCAAATGGTCGTCCAGGATATCATGGTAACGTTGACCTGTGAGAGAAAATGTCACACATACCAGGGGTCCCATTTCAGTCCACGTGAACAGTCCCCAGATGAGAATGCCACCCTTACCAGCTTGAAGAGTACCCTGCTGGCAAGAAGGATCCATCGCTTCATGTGGTTTGCGCCGTACTCGTATCCTGCCATCCGCATGTACCAACGTGAATCTCGACTCATCGGTCCAGGCAACATTTTCCCACATGTCTAGGGTCCAGTGGCGATGTTCATGCTAATCTTTGCACCGTGTGATGTGCGGTCAGCAGCGGTACCTTTGTGGGATAATGGCTTCTGTACCCCATAGCGAGGAGATGGTTCTGAATGGTGTGGCTGCTTACATGTTTTTGTGCACCAGCATCAAATTGCCGAGTGATTTCTTGCACTGTGGCCCCTCTATCCACTGTTACAATGCGAGCTTGGCGACGATGACCCCGCTCATGCAGACACTGTTGGCCATGGCAGTTGGCCCTTGCAGGGATGGTTTTACCAAATTCGATGTACTCACGGTGCACCCATGACACAGTGGCTCGTGAAAATCCCAGTTCCTGCACGACTTCCGAGATGGAGTGACCCATTCGTGGGGCCCCGACAATTTGCCCACGATCAAATGAACTTAGATCCTTCGTCTTATCCATACTGCGTCCGATTCGTACTGATTCCCATTGCATCACTCCTTATATTGTCGGATCACTGCATACGTCATGTTGTTTCCGTTTACAAGGCCGCCCACAGCCCCACATTTGCATAACACCAGCTGTCTCCAATTCAATTGCTCTTCAGTGTATATGTGTGTGTATGTATGTATATATATATATATATACTTAAGAGCAAAACTGAAGACTAAGGAAAAAAATTTTAGAATTTAAAACGAAGGGTGCAAAATAACCTGAAAATCAAAACGCGCAACGCAGCAGTTTTGAAAATTCAGAATTCACATTCTATAAAGAAGATACCTAAGCAAAAAAATACATATATAATTTTGACTCACACCTAATACAACATAGAAAAGGTTATGTATCTACCTGTGTGAGTAAAAGGAGAAAAGATAAAAAAATAAAATAAAACAACTGAATGTAGAAGGTGTCGAGAATACTGAGCCTTGGCTTTATCAAGGACCAGCAAAAACTCTGCATTTTCTCACTTCCACAAAGACCTAGTTGGAAATGGGTTTCTGCAAGGCCATAGATGCAAGTAACATTCCCACCTAAAATAGTTTAAAAAATATATATATGAGTCATGTCCTCCGTAGAGTAGCATGACCTAGCACTAGTTAACAATTTCGCTTGCATCCATTAACCTTCATGGCCCGACCCATGCTCTTCATCTGTTACTATTAAACAGAGAGAAGAAGATTAAAGAGAACTCAAGCTGTGAGAGTGACATAATAAATAGAAATGATTTTCAGCTATAACGAAATTCCAAGTTCGTTTGAGAGAGAATTTAAACCTGAAAAACAATGCAAAAGAAATCCAAATTTTACATTGCAATTAAAAAAGGAAATGTTAATTTATAACGAACAGATTATTGAAAGAAAACTTGAGTCTAAAACCCCCTACTCTACAACTTATGACAGCACGAAAACGAGAATAAATTAAAGATAATAAATAACTAAAGAAAACTTCGTGAAAGTTATATACCTTAAACAGTTAGTTGCAATATGTACAAAGTATTTCAGCAGTGCTTTAAGTGCATAATTAATTAGTTATTAAGAACTTAACTACTTTGAAAAAACAGCGCATAGACAGCGCATAGAAAAGGAACAAGCTTAGCCTTCTTCTGTTCCTAGGTACCCCAAAAGACGCTCAAAGTTACAAAGAAAAGTAAGAGTTAAAACCCGCATAAATGTTAACAGACAAACCAATGCTTAAAAGCTGAAAAGCTAAAAAACGACAGAGAAAAGGTACATAAAGTACAAACATTGAACTTATAAAACCTAGAACCCAAAAACAAGGAAGAGAGCTTACCTCTTGTGTGACAAAAACTTTTCTCCTCACAAGAGGAGAACATGGCTGACCCCTTCCGCCACTCCCTAGACGCTGGGGGGCAGTGAGGGTGGGGCTGATGGCCTCCTCATACAGCAAGAAACCAACGCGCGGAGATTTTAACCAGAGAAAAAAATATATAAACTTAAGACTGTGGATCTGTATGATCAGAATGAGCAGAATTAACTCTCCAGAATACATGAGAAATATTATAAAATACACGAGCAGTTTATTTAATAATCTTTGCATGTATTAAATCACCTTAGTGAGCTTCTATAGATTAATCAGAATCTTATTAATTTTAATGTTGGTTTTACTATTTTTAGTATAGCTATCCTAGTGATGAATAACTAGTTTTCTTTTTTATTTGTTTTTATTTTCTTTTATAAACAGATTTTTAAGCTTTTTTTGTGATTTTGTTTATATTATTTAATTTTTTGTTTTAATAGGACCGTCATATCCATAGCACTAAGGTTCCTTTAGGTAGTTAATAGGCATCCTCTAGCCAACTTCCTTACGGCTTTGATTGGTCAGAATCATATTATTAACTGTGTAGAAAATTAAAGCAGATCTGCCAACCTTACTCTATTATTCAGAATAATTTTTCTTAAAGTTCTTTTGATGAAAGAAGAAGGAATTTCGTTCTCTAGAAAACTTTCTAATAGTATGTTAATGTGGTAATTGAAATCCAAATTGTTGCTGCAAATTCTTGAAATTCTTAGGACCTGAGAAATTAGTACATTCTCAATTACTTTGGTTGAAATGTTATTATTCCAGTGTAGATATTTAATTACTTTGAAAGGAAAATTAACTCTTTTATCAAAGAGGCTAATAGATGGGTTACCTCTGTTGAGCTTAATGCTTAAGTCTAGGAACTCAAGTTCCTGATTACTGTGGTTGGTTTTACATAAGTTAAGAGAGCTAGGATAGATATTATCAAAATCACTCTCTATAACTTCTGAATTATTGATACACAGCAGATCATCAATATATCTAAAAGTGTAAAGGTAGTTATCTGAGCAGGTGGGGTGATTTTTAATGAATTTATATTCCTTAAAGAACAGGAATAGATTAGCGATATTTGTGGACGTTGATGTTCCCATTGGAATACCGTTCACTTGCTTATAGAGAGTATTATTATATAAGATATGGTTATTTTTTATGCAGCAATTGAGATAAGAGTTCCAAGTTCCTACATCAACAAATTGGTTAAGTTTAAATTCTGCATACAGCTCTTTAAAGGTAGTGATTATATCTGATAGAGGCAGATTAGTATATAGGTTTTCAAAATCATAACTATTAATATCTAGGGGACAAACTTTGAGTATAGTAGAAATTACTTCTGCATTATTATTAATTATCCAAAAATCTCTGTACATCAAGTTAGAACAGTTTCTAATGTGTTTCAAAACCTTCTTTAAGACATCTTCAAAAGCAAGATCTATTTTCTTTTTATGACTCCTTACTCTATTTTATTTTTTTATCTTTTTTCCTTTTACTCACACAGGTAGATACATAACCTTTTCTATGTTGTATTAGGTGTGAGTCAAAATTATATATGTATTTTTTTGCTTAGGTATCTTCTTTATAGAATATATATATATATATATATATGTGGTGCGACATGAAGGCAGAGGGTGCTAAGAATCACCGGAGGACCGGACTAGGCTGCCATCTGATGCTGACCTTGGTTATGTATAATGGATGCTCCTTATCTTCTGATTCAAGGCTCCTTGAATTGGAAGAAGAACTACAAAGGATCAAGTGGGACGTCGTCGGGCTAAGTGAGGTAAGGAGAAGATCTCATTGAACTGAAAAGTGGACATCTGTTCTATTATCATGGGACAGATACTGGCAGAACTAGTGGTGTTGGATTTATAATAAACAAGAAACTGAAGGATAAAGTTGTAGAAGTTGAAAGTTCCTCTGACAGAGCTGCAAGACTTGTTATCCAACTCTCGAGAACATACCAGGCTCAGATTATTCAAGCTTATGCACCCACTACAAGTCATCCTGAAGAAGAAATTGAAGAATTTTATGATCAAATTCGTCATCTAAATAATAAAGGCAAGCATCACTTGAAGATCATTATGGGAGATTTCAATGCGAAAATAGGGCAACGGCGACAGAATGAAACTTCAGTAGGTAAATTTGGTCACTGCAACAGAAACCAGCGTGGAAATACGTTCGTAGAGTTTGCAGAGGCAGAAGGGTTTTTCATCATGAACTCCTTTTTCAAGAAAAATCTGCAAAGGAAATGGAGGCATCCCAATGGATTGACAAGTGAAATTGATTTTATTATGTGTAACAAGAAATTTGTCATGGAAGACTGCAGTGTGCTAAACAAGTTCAACACAGGTAGTGACCATAGAATGATAAGATGTAAGATGCACTTCAATGCTAAACTCGAGCGTGGCAAGCTCATAAAACAAACAAAGTGTATTGACATGACCAACCTTAAAAAACGTCATACCTTCAAATTCGAACTAAAGAACAGATTCTCTGCTCTAGAAGGTCTAACGTCAAAAGAAGTGGACATCTCTGAAGTTAACAGAAAACTAACAAAGGCTCTTATGGAAACAGCAACAAAAATAGCTAGTACTAAGAACAAGTTGCATACAAACAAATTATCAGGAAAAACCAATATTCTGATGCAGAAAAGAAGAGAGATGAGGACAACTAAAGAAGATGTGACTTCCAAAGTGGAATATATAGAGCTATGCAAGACGGTACAAAAAAGTATCACTGAAGATGCAAGGAAATTATACTGTGAACTAGTGACAAAAGCAATTGAAAATAACCAAAGCCCAAGGAGAGCAAAGGGACATCTGAGTAAGGGAAGAAAACAGATTATGGCTCTGAGAAAAGAAGATGGTTCTGTAACAAGAAATAGAGGTGAAATTTTGACAAGAGTGAAAGATTTCTACTCAAGACTACATGAAAGTAATGATGAATGTACTCCAGACATTACGAAAGGTACCAGAGTTCTTCCAGTTCTTCCAGCAGAAGTTGCACATGCAATCAAGAACATGAAATGGGGAAAAGCTCCAGAAGAAGATGGAATTACCGTAGACATCATACAAGAAGCAAGTGGAGAAATTGAAACAGTACTCACCCAAGTTTTCACTCAGTGCCTTAATGAAGGAAAGATTGCAGAGGATTGGATCAATGCTACAATGATCCTGCTACATAAAAAAGGTGACATTGAGGATCACAGGCACTACAGACCTATCAGTGGTTTATAAAATCTTCACTTAAGTTCTTTCACATCACTTGAAGGTGACAATGGACATGGCTCAACCAAGAGAACAAGCTGGATTAAGGAGTGGCTACAACACTATAGATCATATCCACGTACTGAGAGAACTAATTGAAAGAGCGAGGGAATATGAACTTCCGTTATGCATGGCTTTTATTGATTATGAAAAGGCCTTTGATTTGGTGAAACCATCAGCAGTTACAATGGCTTTGGAATCCTGCGGTATTGAAGAGGCATACATTAATATTATTAATAACATCTATGAAAATGCAAGTGCAAAGATTCGGCTATTTGAGAATACAGCACCCATAAAAATTAGAAAGGGAGTGAGACAAGGTGATACTATATCTCCCAAACTCTTTAATGCCACATTGGAAAATGTCTTTCAATCACTGAACTGGGAAAACAAAGGGATAAAGATTAATGGAGATTATCTAACTCACCTTTGTTTTGCTGATGACGTAGTCATTTTTGCAACTACCCCATCAGAGCTGCAGAGTATGATCTAAAAACTTGCTGACAAGGGTAAAGAAGTGGGATTAAAATGAACTTTCAGAAGACAAAAGTGATGCACAATGCTTTTACAAAAAATGAAGATTTATTGATTAATGGGGAAAAGCTGGAGATAACCAATACCTACATTTATCTTGGACAGCAGATATCAAGTGAGGGTCACATTGATGAAGAAATTAATAGCCATATAAAACTTGTCTGGAGAGCTTTTGGAAGAAACAGTATAATTTTCAAGAGCAATATGCCATTATGTCTAGGAGAAAAGTGTTTGATCAATGCATCCTTCCAGTGCTTACAATGGTGCAGATACGCGAACCTTAACTAAAAGAGACATACAAAGACTGCAGGCAACTCAAAAAAGCATGGAGAGATAGATGCATGCTTGGTGTAACTAGGAGAGATAAGAAGAGGAACTCGTTGATCAGAAAAAGGACAAGAATGGAAGACATCATGATCAGAATAAAATCGCTGAAATGACAATGGGCTGGACATATTGCCAGAAAAACAGACCATCGATAGACAGCTGAAATTTTAGACTGGATTCTAAGGGACAGGAAAAGACCCAGAAGACCACATGTGAGATGGGTGGATGAAATTCGAAAGTATGTGGGAGTAATATGGAGGAGACTGGCACAAGACAGACCGTTGTGGAAGAAACTTGGGGAGACCTTCGTCCAGCAGTGGATTGATAATAATGGTTGACAATGATGATGTGGTAAAGATATTAACAAATAATCCATTGAATGGCAAATCCATTGTACATATATATGGTACAGTTATTAAGAAATAATCCATCATATGGAGGGGATTTGGCACCATGTTAATGAGCTATGATCTGGGTTATTAGAAAGCTCAACTTCTACTTAAGAAGGTAAGAAAGCGTTTCACTTCCTTATTATTCTAACTTACTTAAGGATGCCCATATTACCATAGTATATGATTAGCAGATACATGCCTCCATCATTAACTAAGTATAATGTGAGGAACAGAAAACACATGATTCTTTACATAATTATATCATTTAAGCACTATGTAGTTGGAGTCTCTGAAGACTATTGGAATTAATAACTATTGACTCCAATGTACACTGTCAAAAGGGATTGGAAACAAGTGCATGCATATGAAGAAGTGGACATCTCTGAAGTTAACAGAAAACTAATCAAGGCTCTTATGGAAGCAGCAACAAAAACAGGTGGCACTAAAAACAAGTTGCATATGCAGAAAATATCAGGAAAAATAAAAATGCTGATGCAAAAGAAAAGGGAGATAGGGACAAATAAAAAATTTTGAACTTCCAAAGTGGAATATATAGAGCTATGCAAGACAGTTTGGAAAAGTATCACTGGAGACACAAGGAAATGCAATTGTGAACTAGTGAGGTAAGCAATTGAAAATAACCAAAGCCTGAAGAAAGCAAAGGGACATCTCAACAAGGGAAGAAAACAGAATATGGCACTGAGAAAAGAAGATGACACTGCGACAGGAAATAGAGATGAAGTTTTGACAAGAGGAAAGATTTCTACCCAAAACTATATGAAAGTGATCATACCCATTCCAGTCATTACAAAAAGTACCAGTACCAAAGTTCCTCCAGTCCTCCTGGCAGAAGTTGCATATGCAATTAAGAACATGTAACGGAGAAGACCTCCAGGAGAAGATGGAATTACCATGGACATTATACAAGAAGCAAGTGGAGAAATAGAAACTACACTCACCAAAGTTTTCACTAGATGTCTCAAAACCAACGTTTTCACTAAATGAAGGAGAGATTCCCGAGGATTGGAACAATGCTACAATGATCCTGCTATATAAAAAAGCTGACATTGAAAATCTCAGGAACCTACAAGGCCCATCAGCCTTTTTTCAGTGGTTTATAAAATCTTAACAAAGTTCTTTCACATCGCTTGAAGGTAACATTGAACACATGGCTCAATCAAGAGAACAAGCTGGATTCAGGAGTGGCTACAGCACTATAGATCATATTCATGTATATTTATTGAAAGAACTAGGTAGTATGAACTGCCATTTGTTTTTATTGATTATGAAAAGGCCTTTGATTCTGTGAAACCATCAGCAGTTACAATGGCTTTGAAATCCTGTGGTATCGAAGATGCTTACATTAGCATTATTAATAACATCTACGAAAATGCAACTGCAGAGGTTCGGATATTTGAGGATACAGCACAAATAAAAATTGGAAAGGGTGTGAGACAAGGTGACACCATATCTCCCAAACTCATCAATGCCACATTGCAAGGTGTCTTTCAATCACTGAACTGGGAAAACAAGGGGATAAAGATTAATGAAGATTATATAACTTACTTTCATTTTGCAGATGATGTAATCATTTTTGCAACTACCCCTTCTGAGTTGAAGAGTATGATCTATGAACTTGCTGACAAGAGTAAAAATGTGGGATTAAAAATGAACTTTCAGAAGACAAAAACTGATGTACATTGCTTTTACAAGAAATGACAATTTTGTGATTGATGGGGAAAGCTCAAGGTAACTGATACCTACATTTACCTTGGACAACAGACATCAAAGCAAAGGTTACATTGATGAGGAAATTGACATATAAAACTTGGCTGTAGAGCTTTCAGAAGAAACAGTAAAATTTTCAAGAGCAACATGCCATTATGTCTTTAAAGAAAAGCGTTTAACCAATGCATCCTTCCAGTGCTTACGTACGGAGCAGAGACATGGAGCTTAACTAAAAAAGGCTGCAGACAACTAAAAGCAGCATGGAGAGATGCATGCTTGGTGTAACCAGGAAAGGTAAGATGAACTTGTGGATAAGGAAAATGACAAGAGTGGAAGACCTCACAATCAGAGTAAAATTCCTGAAATGGCAATGGGCTGGACAGGACAACGGACCACCAATGGACAACTGAAATTTTAGACTAGATACCAAGGGACAGAAAAAGATCCAAAAGAAGACCACATGGGAGATGGATGAAATTCGAAACCATGCTGGAGTAACATGGAGGAGAGTGGCTCAAGACAGTCATAGAAAAAATTTGGGGAGACCTTCATCCAGCAGTGGATTGATAATGGTTGACGATGATGATATACAAATACGCAACACTTGCTACATTTCACTTTCTTAAAAACTGCGGTTTAAATGTTATCAGCACTAAGGTGCTATATTTTCACTTGCATTTCCCACGTAGCCGTATCTTTTCACTCTTAATTAAAGTAGATAGTAAAAAAAAAAGGCTGCTTTGTTTGCTAGTTTTTCTACCTTGTGTGAAAAATTATTTATGTAATTAAACCTGCATCATAATGTCAGAATTCTGCCATTACTCAATGTTAATGAAGCAAACATTCTCTAAAATATTTGTGTAGGTGATGAAAGAAGAACAGTCTTCCCTCCATTAGTGATACCATGATATTTTTTCAAATGACCAAGTACAACAGTGAAAGTTATAATTCTCATGGAGTGTTAGACATCAACAGCATGGATTACAGGAAATCCAAATTCCTTACATATGTTAATTTTAAATGAAATACTTACTTCTATGAAATGGACCGTGAAAGCAAAACAAACTAAACAGACTTGCACGATTCATTTTAGACAAACTGGAAAAAGCATTAAAAGGCACCAGTTCAAAATACAAACATAGTGCTTATAAATAAGCACACTTCAAAATTCATTAATTCTTTCAGACACAATGAACTGCACTGTGCTTAGCTCAATGAACACATAATCACTACCCCTCCAACTCTGGTATTTTTTTCATTGCCAAGTACTTACAATTTGTAAAACTGGAAATAAGAGCAAGATGCAAAAATTTTGCAACATGATTAATGGATAATAATTACATGGAGAAAATGCTGTATGAGAAGTGTTTAATACAGATTCATATTCACCTAAATACAATGGTGCTGGAAAGCTGAAACTACTTAGGTTGATTACCCTTTTCTAAATAGTTATTGCTCAAAAGGAAACAGGCTTTTTTCAGAGACATATACACTTACAAATGCCTCCTTTGTAGAATGTTTCATACTGCACTTTGAACCATGACTTTGTCATGGAAATGATGTGAGTCATCAGGAAAATGTTTGCTCCATAGAAATGACTCCAAGAATGAGAAAAGGAAATCAGGCGTAAGGTCAGTTGAGTATGGTGGATGGGGCACCATACTCAACTGATCTTACACCTGATCATTGAAGCCTCATTCGCTGCCATTTTTGTGAAAGCAAAGGAATCACGAGCTGGTGTAATGTTCTGGAGCATTAAGATCCCTTTTCATTATCATTCCTTGTCTGCGCTTCCTCACATTTTCATGCAACTTGGCAAGTAGGTTAGCACAGGGGTTGCACTACCGATCGACATTTTCGTAATTTGCGAAAAAAAAAATCGGTTTGGCGACTGATAAAAGGTTTTGGCGAAAATATTGGCGATTACCTTTTCTTAATGACATCCAAGCAAAAACAATCTCTAATTTTTGCTCTATTTGGTACTTGAAAAATTAAATTTGAATGTTAGTTACTTTTTTTCTTTTTTACATTGCATGTGAGATGGAAAGCAATTGCATGAAAAGAGTGCTGTCATTGCTCCTGCCTGTCCCTTCTCTTCTATCCTCCTGCCTGTTCAATGTCCATATCTCACGTTGACCCAATTCTGTGTTCGACCCTAGTGTCTCATCTTCACTTCTCTTGAGCACTACAAGAAGTTTTAGTCTTGTGATGCCATCGATGACGTCATGTGATGTTTTGCACTTCTTCCCGTAAAGTGATCATTCCGATATTCACATTCCGCCTGGATCGCTTTTGAAGTTCGCTTGCACGCTTGATTGTATATCTCCATGGATAAGAAAAAAAAAAGGCTACCAGAAGAGGGTGCACATTCTATAAAAAGTTTATTTCTGCCACAGATCTCAGGTTCTCCTCCAATTTTACAAGATTCTACAAGCGGAATATCATCGACATCTACTTCAAGACCCGAAACGAATGATGAATTAACCAATCCACCGGCATTACAAGCTTATTGCAAAATACAGCATGCTGCCTGCTGTCAATAAATTACAAAATTCTTAGGAATTATTGAATGTTACACATGACACAAGAATTAAGAACAAAGTTACTGAAAAAGGACGCAGAGATTTCAGACTAGAATGGACTCTTAACAGACCATGGTTACCGTATGATTCGAAGCAAAGGGCGATGTTTTGTGAAACTTGCATAAATGCTCAAGCTTTAAATGTTTTCACAATTGGATGCACAATTCTGAAGAAAGAAAATGTAGTTAAACATGAAAAGTCTTTTAGTCTCAACAGCCATGGAGCTGCTGAAAAAGCTTTGAAGGAAAAGCAAAATATGAAAAGAGCTGTTATGAAAAGCCTTTCAAAAAGCCAGGAAGCAATAATTTCTGCACTGCAAAATGTATATTTTATGGCCGAAAATAATCTACCGAATAGTCTCTTGGGAAACTTGAATAACTTGTGCATCATTCAAGGGGTAGCACAATTAAAATCCCGGAATATTGATAAGCACACAAGTTATACACATCATTCGAGTGTTACCAATTTTCAAAAGGCTATTTCTAGAATTATTATGGAAGAAATTATAAGGGAAGTTTTGGAAGCAAAATTGTTCAGCTTAATGATAGATGAATCTACTGATTTATCTGTTCATCAGAACATGATCATACATATTCGCTACATGAAAGACATTGAACCAGTGGTGAAATTCCTATCTATAAGGCAGTTAGAAAATACTACTGCAGAACACATTACAGAAGAACTGCTGAAATGTTTGAAAGAAAAAATCTTCCTTTGGAATATTTACGTGGAGCCGCCACTGATGGTGCAGCCACAATGACTGGTAGAAAATCGGGTGTTACCAAGAGACTCAAGACATTGGTTTCTCATCTGCTGAGCTTCCATTGTATTGCTCATAGTCTAGCATTGTCTGCATCTGTTGCTGCTGACTCCATCCGCTACCTTATAAAATTCCAAGAGATTGTGAATAGTATTTTCAGTTATTTTCATTTGTCCCCGAAGAATATGTCCAAGTTGGAAAAAGTACAAGCTGTGTTGAAAGAGGCAGAATGTTCAACCAGATTCAAACAAATATTCCACACTTGATGGTTATTATTCGAGGGTGCTGTGCAGGCAATATTATGCAATTATGATGCGTTAGTTGGTGTTCTTCTGGAAGACAGGTCAGCAAAATCAGCCAGCTTGGTAAAAAGTATCAGCACCTATGTGTTTCTTTATGTCACACATTTCCTCAGTGATGTCCTCAACCATGTAGCCATTTTATGTAAAAGCTTTCAAAGTTCAAAAATAGATTTTTCAACTGTAAATTTGCTGTTGTCTTCTACTATAGATATTTTCACAGAATTAACAGCATCAAAACAAGGTTTAAAACTGAAAACCTTTCTGGAAGAAATTGTGGTTGATGAAGGGAATGCATCATACCATGGGCATACAGTTAAATACAGTGAAGATCTTAAATTAAAATCTGAGAGTATATGCTCATTGTTTGGGCAAAAGCTTGTTGAACAATTACATGCACGTTTTGAAGAAAAAGACTGAAGTGACCCGCAGCATATCATTGGTCCTTTCTTTCAAAGACAAAGAGAAGTGTGTGCTTACTGTTTGTTAACACTTCAAACACCCTGATATTTTTTAAGAGAAGAACATACACTTACGACTGAGGTCCAAAGTCTAGAAAAGGTATTGTGCAACAGCAACAAAGATTTTTTGGTTTTAAAAAATACTAGATTTGTGCTAAAGAATGACGAGATATATCCTATTTCAGCTAGTGTTGTGAAGATATTCCTCATGCTGCTACAATCAACAGCGGACTGTGAAAGGGGCTTTTCATGCCAAAACTTGATAAAGACTCACTTAAGGAGCAGACTCAAAGTGATAAATTTGGAATATTTAATGGCTTTAAACATTAATGGTTTCAAAATGGAAGAATTCAATTTTGAGGAAGTGTACAGAAAATGGGCTGAACTTCCCCACAAAATTCAGTATCTTCATTAGTCTATGCTTGATTTATGTATTTTGATTAATTCTGTGGCTTGGTACTAAACAGGCCAATGCAAAATTTTGCTTTGGCAATGTCAATGATATTTTAAAAATTAATATAGAATCTTTTTATGCGATCATATTTGAGGAATTTTTATGTTTTGATGTGAACCATCAACCAATATTGGACTTATATGAAAATAGTTAGATGAAAGTTCTATAAGTAATAATTAAGTGCAATATTTCAACATCTTTTTTTTTTTACACACAGACCCTTTTAGAGCCAAGCCACAGAATAAATGTAATACCCTATTTTTCAATCAATTTGAAACTTATTCTGTCAACAATTCTTTGTTTAGAGATTTTATAGGTAGTAATGAATTCAAAATTGAAAATAAGTGTCCATATGTCTTTGTATTAGGATTCAGAATCTATGACATAATATTTTGCTGCTTAATTGTAAACAATCTATAACTTATTGCTTTTGTACTATTATAACACTTTATGGTTTCTATACTTCCAATGGACAGTGAAAAAAAAAATTTGGCGGCTTCAAATTACATTTGGCAAAAAAGAATTTAATTTGACGAAAACTTAAAAAGCCAGCACAACCCCTGGGTTAGCATAATACATTCTGGTGTAGCTCAAGCCCTTTGGAAGGTATATTTTTAAAATTAATATAGGGATCACACCTTGCTGATCCCCCCCCCCAAACAAACACTATGCATGATCTTTTCCAGTAGATGTTTAGACTTGACCCTTTTTGTGAGGTAGTGACTCTGCATGCTTCCTTTATTTGCAGCTTTCCTTTATTTCAGGGCTAAAATGAACTTAGCTTTTACCTATCATCACTACTGATCATGAAAAGAAGCCATTCAAGTTATCGTTGGTCATGGCCAAAAGTTGCTGTGAACACTCCACTCTATGCCTCATCTGTAAAGTTGTGAAAAGAAATAGAACCCATCTGGCCACCACTTTACTTATATGCAAGTAGTTGTGAATGATGTTTTCCACACAGCCAATGTTAATTTAGACCTCATCAGCAATCTTATCAGATTGTTACATGTCAGTCTTCCATGATTAGGGTATCAACTTTCATTGCAGTGGATTCTCACTCATCCTAACTTGAATTGCCTGCACCACTCCAATATAAGGATGGGCACTCAGCCCCATATGCCACACTCATTTCCTCATGAATAATCTTTGGAATTTTACCTTGGAGAAACAGGAAATGGATCACAGCTCTGTACTCAAGCTTGTCCATACTTAGAATCACTTAGCACTACCACTTGTTACAAGAAAATTAGTCATCACAATCTTACTATACTTTATGCCACTACTACACTGAAGAACAATTGAATTAGAGACAGCTGGCACTATGCAAATGTGGCGCTGTGGGCGGCCCTGTAAACGGAAACGACATGACGTATGCAGCGATCCGACAATATAAGGAGTGATGCAACGGGAATCAGTAAGAGTCGGACGCAGTACGGGCAAGACGAAGGATCTAAGCGCATTTTGATTGTGGGCAAATTGTGGAGGCCCGACGAATGGGTCACTCCATCTCGGAAGTCGTGCAGACACTGGGATTTTCACGAGCCACTGTGTCACGGGTGCACCGTGAGTACATCGAATACGGTAAAACCATCCCTGCAAGGGCCAACTGCTGTGGACAACAGCATGTGGATGAGCGGGGTCATCGTCGGCTAGCTCGCATTATAACAGCGGATAGATGGGCCACAGTGCAAGAAATTACTCTGCAATTTGACGCTGGTGCACAAAAACGTGTAAGCAGCCACACCATCCAGAACCATCTCCTCGCTATGGGGTACAGAAGCCATCGTCCCACAAAGGTACCGCTGCTGACCGCACATCACAGGGTGCAAAGATTAGCACGGGCGCAGGAACAACGCCACTGAACCCTAGACATGTGGGAAAATGTTGCCTGGACTGAAGAGTCGAGATTCACGTTAGTACATGTGGATGGCAGGATACGAGTATGGCACAAACCACATGAAGCGATGGATCCTTCTTGCCAGCAGGGTACTCTTCAAGCTGGTGGGGGTGGCATTCTTGTCTGGGGACTGTTTACGTTGACTGAAATGGGACCCGTGGTACGTGTGAGATCGTCCCTCACAGGTCAATGTTACCAGGATATCTTGGACGACCATTTGCTCCCATTTGTGCATCTTCAACATCCCACTGGGGACCTCATCCTGCAACAATACAATGCACCGTGCCATCACTCCCAAATTGTATCCGAATGGTTGGATGAACACTCCACCAACGTGACATCACTTCCTTGGCCAGCTAGGTCACCTGACCTCAATCCCATCGAGCACATCTGGGATGCCATCGAGAGATATGTTCGAGGCTCTGACCCCCTCCATCAAATCTTCGTGAACTGTGGGAGCTCGTTGAGGGGTCGTGGATCCGTATGGCTTCCCAACGCTTTCGGTGTCTTGTCGAGTCCATGCAGAGACGAATCGCTGCCGTCATCAGGGCGAAAGGTCGTGCTACACATTACTAGACAGGTATCTCTTATTCAATTGCTCTTCAGTGTACATAGGTTATAAACTATAGACTGCAAAAAGACAAAATACTGTACTGTCATTTTTCCATTTGAATGTGGATCTGTATTGAATATCCCTTGTATGACAAAAGTAGCAATATTTTCCAGAATTAATTTAAGATTTCAATGTACATTTAATATCAGATTTTAATATTCAGAGTTAATTTTTTCTTTTCTTATTCCTACATACATATGTACATATCACTAAGCTGTTCTCTGAGATTCAGAGGTTAGCTCTGCAAAGAAATACAAACTACCAGATAATTTTTACTTACCATTGCCGTATCAAACTTATCCATTTAGAGCGATCTTTACATACAACTCGGGCTTCACTGACATTCACCGTACACTAGACCTTCTATACTTCATACTTATTATCTTTTTTCTCATGCAGACACTCCTGAATCTGATCCTCCCATGAAGTCCTTGGCCATCTCTGCCTTTACTTCCTGCCACTTAGGCTAAAAAGATTTGCCACAAACCCCACGTAAGTAGTGCATTTCTCCAGCACACAAAAGACTCCTATGTTTTTTCTGCAGTACCCAGGTTTCACTGCGATACATCAGAGTAGGAACAATTACACTCTCATACACAGCCATGCGGGACTCTCTTGAGAACCCATCATTCCTGTGATTACCTCCCAAAGCCTCTATGACTTTCAATGAAGAATTCACTTGCCTACGAATTTCACCATCCAATTTGTTCTCTCTGTCAAACATGCTTCCTAAATACACAAACTCATTCACCTGGTCAATCACTGTGCCATTTAGACTTATATTACATTCAATACTACCAGTTCCTCTCTCAAAAACCATAACTTTGGTTTTTCCTTTCTTATTCCTGAAACAGTGATAGTCCGATTATTGCATTCCCACAACCACAGTTGTTCACCCAGCCTATAGACACCTGCTATTTTCGCTATTAGTCAAAATTACATTCTCACAGCACCAACAGAAGATATCGTGGGTACTACCAAGGAAAGTGCAAATCAGAAACCATAGAAATTGTTTACATTTCACTAAGTCTGGGAATCAGTAACACCTAATAACATTACCATACAAGAAATTTGAGAAATTTCAGATGACAGCAGATGATCAAGCCTTACATCAAGTTAAGAGTTCATAGTTAAGACTTATTTTTTTACAAATTAAGCAATTCAGGAAGTTTCCTTTACAACATTTGTCTGTTCATTCAAAAAGTGATAACCAGCTCAGTCAGACTGGTTCAAGGACAGTTTTAATTTGAAAAATGGCAGGAGGAATCTAATGGGAGTCCTGGAATGTTTACTTATCTCCCTAACTATGAATAAAGTCTGAACCTTTGCCAAACCTTTTACCTCTCTCTTATACCCTGTACAATACCAATAAATATCTGTACTTTATGAATGATATGTAAATGAAGCCAAATGAAGAGGAGATGAAACAACACAGGCTGTGGTTTTTAGTTTTAGTACATGATACAATAAAGAAGGTGCTACTTCTGAATACCTGATGAACCATATGCCTTAGCATGTGAAAGTGGTTCCTTGCATCAATGTCTTACATTCTGGATGAATGAGTCAGTGATGCAATTTAGTAATGCATCTTCAATTTTCTTAGCTTTCAATTGGAAAATAACCACTAGATGTTTTATCGTTATAGAACTATGAGAATGTATGAACATTAGAAACTACTGGAAAGTAAAATGATCTGAAATCAAAGGCTTGCTTAAACTGAAGAGTAAGAGTGAGGTGTAAAAATATTTGAAATAGCTATAAGTTAAAACTTTCACCCTTCCACCAGGCATGATAAAGTCCATCTGGAAAAGAGTGAAGGGTCCACCTTTCAGTGATTATACAGAATTTAACATGCACAGGAGTTTAGAATTTTAGACATAGAATTTGAGACATTTGATAAAATTTTACAAAAATTGAAATATGAGAAGAACTAGAACAAAATATAAGTGGGGCTAAACTTACCATAAAATTAAGTCCATCACTCACACTGTGATCTCTAGAAAAATTCAAAGCTACCTTTGTTCCTTGTATGGCAACAGGGCTTTTAGTAGCAATAATTCTAGCTAAACCAAATGCTGCAGTCATCATGGCCTCCTTTGATGAGAAAACTCTTCCAACAAGACCAATCTGTAATGCAACAAAAAGGAAAGTTCATTTTCCTGCACAATAAGGACATTACTACCCCCTCTCCTCCTCCCACACACATACCTAAAAATAATTTATATTTAATTGCATAAGTTTATCTAGAAAGGATAAATTAAAATGTAAAGTAATGTATACAAATCTTTGTATGACCCAAAAGGCACATAAAAATGCCAGCTACAGCTTTGTTAGTGTATGGCTGCAAATGACTGTTGTTTTGGGAGGGGCTTCTAGGATAAGGTTTAGTTAGCCCAGTTTCTATATACCAAGAAGATTTTTGTATCAAAGGATTTGGTGTATTGAGATGTGGGTTAGAATACTGATTGAAAAGTACAGACAGTGAGAACTAGGTGTGCAGGGTAAAGGGGATGAAGAGATACAACCTTATTTATGATGCTGCATGTTCAACATGTCCTCATAATCATGGCAACTGTTTGGTGGCATTGTGGATCAAACTGAGGAACTCGCATTCAACAGCAGAGTGCCTGAACTACACTCACAGACAATAAAATTTGCTCACCTAGAAGAAAACAAACATGCTACAACCGCGAAACTTTGCAAATAGCTAGAGTGCGTGCTGGTATGCAAATGATCCACGTTTGGTGCGATTGCGCATGACCGAACACACTGTGGTGGCGCTGCAAACACGAACTGGCAGCCTTATAAACCGGCATTTGGTCGATGCCCCATGAAAGCGAAAAGCACCAGATGAAGCAAGCAAAAGTACAGAGTGACAGGAATGCCGGGTAGACACCAGAGATATCGATTTATGTAACTTACAGATTTTGAGAAAGGCCTGATCATCAGGCTGAAAACCGCAGGGTGGTTGGCGCACCAGCCCGCCACGTGGATCGTTCTGATCATACCATCAGACTGTGTTGGGAGCAGTGGACACATGACGGCATTGCCACACAGCGGGGCGGCTCCAGGAGGACCACCGGTAGAGAGGATCGACGGATTGTGAGCCAGGCACGAATGGATTCCACAGGGACCAGGTCCACTATACTGGCAGATGTGACGGTTCCTGTGTGCCCATGAACCATTTCCTGACGCTTCGCGGAAGCGTATCTGTGATCCCAGTGTCTCTTACGAGTGCTACCATTAACACCAGAACACCGCTTGCTCCATTTGCAGTGGTGCCAGGCCAGAGCAACGTGGAATGCCACAGACTGGCAACGTGTGGTGTTTAGCAATAAGTGCCGCTTCGTTTTGGGGACAGATGATCGTGTCCGGGTGTGGATGTCCCCGGGTCAATGGCACAATCCCAACTTCGCTATCGAGCACCACACCTACTCCACTGCAGGCATTATGGTCTGGGGAGCCATTGCCTATGTTAGCCGATCAGCTCTAGTAGTGATACGTGGACCATTGACGGGCCAGCGGTATGTGGAAGAGATCCTACAGCTCCATTTGCTCCCATTCCTGGCCGGGAATCCAGGCGCGCTATACCAGCAGGATAAAGCCCACCCGAACATGGCTCGGGCTGCCCAGGACTACCTACGTCACGTTCAGACACTTCCATGGCTTGCCAGTTCCCCAGACATGTCCCCTATCAAGCATGTGTGGGACCAGTTGAACATCAGGTGTCTCTTCAACTCCATGCCGGACCGTATTGCAGCATGTATCACTGCATGAGGTGGTGCAACACGCTATTGAAAATGACCAGACTGCATGCCACAGATCCCTCTGCAATTGTCCTGCAGCTCTGTTTCTGTCATTATGTGTATCCTTCATTTGTGTCATTATATCCATAAAATTTCAGTTCAATCCGATGCTTCCTTCTTGGTGCACAAATTTCATTGTCCGCGAGTGTATTAGACCCTCTTGGGCACTGCATTGACTGTAACTTGCCCTATTTTCTTAAATGAGAATTTGGCTGTTGGGTTTATGTGGTGCTAAATCCTATGTAAAGACCTGTGAAACAAAGTAAACAAAAATATACCTGTTTGTGTTTCATTTTTCATTACAAATCTGTATTACATTTCATCTCTTGACTAATTACTGAAAATAACAGTTCAAAGACATGATACACAATTTACATGACACCCATGGCATATCACATCACATTGGTATTAGTGGTTGATATTCCAACAAGATACTCCCTAAAATTTCATGCTCTTTAACCCTGTTCTCACTAACAAACTTTTGAACCATACATACTATTGTCTCACCTTTGAATTCACCTGATCATTTGCTTAGCACTCTTTTTCTTCACCATATATGGTGTCTGAATCTCATTCTGATAGTCAACATATAGTATTAGTATAGCCAGGGCTGGCCCGTGATATTGTTCATGCGTGGGCAAGGTGGAGGTCTGGCCGCCTTCAGATGAAATTAAGATGTTTTGTTACACACATACCGCCCCCCTACACACTTTTCTTGAGGCATGCAGTCCACATAGTGATAGCATTATTTATGGAATTATCTTCCAAAATTCAATGAAAACCTGCACAAATTGCCCAGTTTGTATTTCGAGGAAGAATCCTGTAAGAATACACATCAGGAAAAAATACTTCCAAAAACTTTCAGAAGCGGCAACAGAAAAATGAAATGAAATATTGCAAACCGACTGTGGAATGTATATCAGAAACGATGACGGGGTATATTTCCTCAACACAGCCGGGAATGGGGGTGTCAAGATTAAAACATTAAGTTGGAGTCCCTTGATTAATGCGAGGCTCGAGACCGACCGATTAAGATAGCACTGTATGCACGAAGGTATCTAAAGACAAACAGGGATTGAGGAGTTACCTGAATTTTGTAGTGTACACAGTTTTATTTAGTTTCTCTTTTTATTATATTAGCAATCTGGATTTCATTAGCAATTAGGTTAAAACAAATAATTCAAAATCCTTCAAAAAATGAAATAAAAAAAAAAAAATTTCCTTCCCCACTGAAATCCCAATTTTCTTTTTTCCTCTAAATGATTAGAGTATTTTCCTGTATTCAGTCTCTTCACCTCATATGGGTAAAATGAGAATTGCTAAATCACATGTTGTGCCAACCAAACATGCCGATTTTCTACTCGCTCCTAGGAAGACAAATATTTACTCTGAAAACAAATATTCCCATCGGAGCAGTCTAATGAGCAATACTTCTCTTTTATGGTGTAATTAGTTTAAATTGCGGATGCAGTCACTTTGAAAATGATACTGTGCAATAGTGGTAGAGTAACGGAGAAGAGCGCCTAGGGTTGTTTCCGTCCTGCTCCTGGCCACTTGCTTTGCAAACCAAGGGGTTGGTCAAGAAGCAAGTGACAATCATATTTGGAGACATTTTCATGACTGTAGCCTCAAGGCGAGTAATGTTGAGGTCCAGGAAGAGACACAAAGTTACAGACTTCAAAAAATAGAAAAGCTAAATACACTGGCTTAGAAGAACGGCAGAGCATGAAAACTGCTGTAAAATATTGCAATGAGGAATTAGCTTCTATGTAACAATACGGATGAAACAAACGTGATTAATTCACAAAGAAAAAAGGGCAAATAATATGTATTTTATGAAACAGCATGTTTCAGATCATTATCATATAAACATAATATATATATTTATATGAAAAAGTTAAAGCAAAATAAGGGCTGTCTACCGGCCAGCCACCCTCCACATGACAGCCAACATGGGCGAGCCTGTTTTGGATATTATCCACTCCATTACGCCAAACATATTTCTGCCGCCCCGGTGGCGCAGTGGTCTAAGCGATGGCCTCTGATCATTCGTCCGAACGGGGTCCGGGTTCGAATCCCAGTGAGACATGGATGTTGTGTTTGTCTTACGGCACTGGCTCTCTCCCTTCCCTGGAACCAGTGACCCTAAATTAGGGACGGGCGACTGCTTATAGCCCATTGAGTTGCGCATGGTGGTTGTTAAACCTCCAATCAAAAAAAAAAAAGAAAAAAAAAAACATTTCTTTTAAGAAAAATAATTTTTGGTAACAAATAAAAAGGTATATGGTTGATCAGGCAGTATTTCCACGAATAAGAGAGCATGTGAAGTTGTAGTTGTAGCTATCGTCGACGGACGCCACCCTAACTCCATGTGTAGTAACAGCAGAAAATGGAGACATGTTTGAGTAAATAACTTTGAAACATCACATAAATTCCTATGGCATAATTCTAGCAGTTTACCTAAATTTCTGGTGATCAACTGTATCAAAACGTGATTGAAACTCAAATTATGAGGAATGTTTTAGTGCATTATATCGTGTTTTTTGATAAGAAAAATTCGTGTAAATTCATAACGATTCTAAACTGCACCATCAGAGACAGGAAAGGTGTACGATACAAATTCATCAGTTGCACATGAAAATGTGTATGAAAATATTACATTTTTGATCCATATAAGTTTTGAGATACGAGTTTTATTTTAGTAAAAAGGTGAAGTTCAAAATTTAAGTTTTCCGTTAACGGATATACTTTTTCTTATATCTTTTTTTAAGCAACTAACCTTATGATCTTTCTAGAAGGAATGTGGTGATCGACCAATCAGGTTGCGCCATTTGGGTGCGGTCGACGCGTTTAATTGGATAACTTGCAAAAGTTTGCAAGCAGTCTGTACTTGGACACAGATGTAATAACATCTACGGATTTTCAGTGTCCGAGATTGTTCGGCGATTTTAGCAGCTCTTGCTGCTGGACCATGCCCTCTTCGCTTTCCTAACCAACGGAGCTGAAACAGTTTTCTGAGACTGCTGTATAAACACGGATGATGATTTCCCATTAAGGTTAGCAGAGAGACAGCAAGGAACAACCCTACGTTATGCTTAGCGTTCGAAAGAACCTCTAACCTTTGTGGAGAGGCGAGCCAGCAGCCGAAGTGTGAAGCATCTACCTCTCAGACGCAGTAGGAAGGGAAAAAAACGTGGAATAGATTCTCCTACCTGCGTTATTGTGGACCGTGGTCGGTTCCAGGGTTGAGGAACAGAAAGACTGAGGTCCAGAATTCGCAAGACAGCGATGGATTCCATTTATTTTCGTCGGGGATGATATACCTCCACATTTCCATGACATGCACAGCGGAGATTGAGAGTATCAAACAGGTGGCACCAAAGGGAGTTTTTTAAAGCCTTGTTTTGATGCAGCGTCTCAAGTGTAGTGCAGTGTAGTGTCTCAAGGCACAGTTTGATAGATGAAGCATAGAAGATAATGCGGTAAATTTTTAAATTATCATACTTTTGATCCGTTAATCTACTCATTAAAAAAAATGATCTGTCGACTTAGGTACAAACAAAATATGCTAGTGTGAATCGACCGTAACTGGAGGAGGTCTGGATTCTGAGAAAATGGGAGCTAACTGAAGTTAAATTTGTTTTGCTATGAATGCAACCATGATGATTTTATTGGTACAATTTTTCTTCTGGCAAGGGAGTTGTTACAGACATCTCGGGGGATTAATAGTTGTGGATTATTATTGTTTTGGTAAGATGTTATGCATGCAGCCTCCCCATCCCCAGCTGTGATTTTAATTGTTATCTATGCAATGTCTGTATATGGCATGATTTATTATATTTAGTTTGAGTCTTGGTGATGAAGCGACGGAGATCACACACAAAAAATAAAAAGGGGGACGAAGAACAAGAAAGAAACAGGAACATTTATTGAATTAAACTCTTAAACGATATCTCCTGTCCTTTTTCCGAGTCAGGAAAGAATGATTTTTTTTTTCCGCTGCCTTTACTCTGAGAAGCCAGCAACATGTGGAACCATATATTAAATGCGTAGTTTACTTGTACGATGTTATGAGCTCGAGTGCGTGCTGCGAGAAGGTGAACTTCCGGGTCAGGTTTAGAAATGGGCTGCTGATGAAAGTATACTTCTCTGAGCTTTTCGAGCGTTGCTTCATAAACATATATGCCTTTAGAAAAAAGGGATTTTTCTTGTCAGCACTTGTAATCTATTTTTTAATGGATATTCAGAGTATTTCGCATGTTTAGTTAACAGCTGTTAACAAGTGTTGTTGCTACCCAGTTTCTGATGCTTACCGATTTACACGTAAACCAGAGGTTAACCGGAATCGTACAGCAGTTGCATGAATTATGGTTATATTAATTAAGACACAATTAATCGCGTGAGAGTGAAACTGGGGTAGAAATGTATGCAATGCGGGCTATAATAACCTTAGTGGTATTAAATGTCAAGTTTTAGATTCTGTGTGAATTCTTTTGGGTTAAGTAAACTACTTGTGTGAAATCTTTTGGGTAAACATATCCGCTACTGCAATTCATAAGATTCAAAATGGGAGTAAAAGTGTGATTCTCCATCATTTCTTCATGCATCTACCCATCTCCCTGTTTGGGTAAAAAGAGAGTGTATCTTTTTTTCAAGACGCTCTGCATAATTCAGAGTCTGTATATACACATTTGTTTTTAGAGCGTAATTATTATTCAAAAACTAGCACTGAATTTGTTGCATGCCAGAGGCATACAGAAATTGTTCTAGTATGAAATGATATTAATGATGGCAAATGAAAATTATTTTGGTTTTAGAATTACATTTAAATGAGAAATTGTGAAGTTAATTAGTTTTATAACCCAGGTTCGAATCCTGATCACGGCTTTGGTTTTTCTTATGCATTGTATGTGTGTTAATGCATTTTTAATATTGATGGAACATGGTGTTTAAGTAATGAAATAATTTTTATGAACATATGTTAGTTGCCCACCTTCAGATCCGGCCTACTCCAGCATTTCTGTATATGATTTGAGATTCAGTCTGACGTAGCATTTTAATTACATAATTGGTAGTTGAATCCTACAGCGTTATTTACATTCATTGACTGTACTTTAAACGGATTTGCAAAAGGAACTCAAATAATTATCATCGATAGTGATGACTTTTTTTCCTTGCATATTGTGTGAACTTTGAGAATACTAATCTGTGTGAATTTCTTATAACAGACTGAGAATATAAATTTGTGTGAAACACTGAGAAATGGCTTCTATTTAAAAACAACAACAACAACTGAGATTTGTATTATTAGTACCTTAATGTTGATTTCGCAAAAACTAGGAACTGACTGAGGACTGAGAGTGATTAATCTTGGTGATTTCAGCAATCTTAATTTTTTGAACTGTGTTCTTTAAGCTGAAATTGAGTTAAACGGTATTTTTTCGTTTTTTAATCACAACGCATTTGTCTTGATATAACGTTACTTTCATTTTAACCACAACGTACTTGCCTTAATATATTGTGTATGTATTTTATTTTACGTCAATGTTTACATGTATTAAATTTTTTGTTGCTAAAATTTGTGCCACTCACTTATTTGAGTGTTTCTTGAAATTCATTACTCCTATCTAGTCTCAGTGCATCACCCCACACCTATATGGTCGTGGGAATGGTCAACAAATTACGAACCTGATTTATAATAATACTAAAATATATTTTTTTTAACAGCACAAGCCCACATCGCCCATGCCTAGGGCCGGCCCTGAGTATAGCATAACAGATCTCTCTAATGAGCAAGCCTTTAAATTTCATATAAATTTTCCACAGTTTGAAGTTTATGTTCTTACCATTAATCTAAAATACTTATGCCTCAGAGGCTTACCAACAGGGTTGGATTTACTATTGGGTTAACCTGGGTCATGGGGAACAATGTGCTGCATATTAAGGGGTATCAAAATTTTGGGAATACAAGTGACAAAAAGCCATTTTACCTTATTACAGAACCAAAAAAAGTGGCAACGAATTAGTGTTTTGCATTTCTACAAATAAAACTTAGTAGTATAATATACTTAATACTCAATATTATAATTGCAACAGTACTCTTTCAATTTAATTAGTAATTAAAAATAGAAATAATTTTGA
Organism: Macrothele yani; assembly: GCA_039090855.1. Lineage (NCBI taxonomy): Eukaryota > Metazoa > Arthropoda > Arachnida > Araneae > Macrothelidae > Macrothele > Macrothele yani. The sequence goes on along the minus strand of CM077016.1, from coordinate 92,698,334 downwards.
AACAAGGATGACTTACAAAGTGACAGGAATCACAGGAAAAGGTGAGTTTAGTAAGCCAGGAAAGTAACTTCTTCCTGGCAAGGTCAAACTAAAAATGAATGAATGAATGTGTGAGAGTGAGAGTGAGAGAGAGAGAGAGAGAGAGAGAGAGAGAGAGAGAGAGGGGGGGGGCATTTCTTTAACAGAGCTAGCTAATAGCCAGAAATGTGCAATAGAACAGCAGAATTCTGAAGCAAATGGTTTTTACATGGCATTTTAACAAATTTGATAATGGTAATAGGAAGGCTGAAATTGGAATGATTTACTCCATAAAGCAGATTTCTATAAGATCAAATCCCCCAGGGTAGAGTGGATGACAGGGAAGGACAGTGAACTGGTTAAACAATACATTATGCAGTGTGTAGACCCAGTTAGATAATTTATCTGAATTCAAATGAAAGAGTTTGTATTTTCAGAAACTTTACCATGATTTAGATAAACCAATGAGAGATTCAAGTGTTCCTGGTGAGGACATGTAGCAATATTATTATGGAAAAAAAGAATCTATTCAACTTTTTAAACACTGATGTTCTCTTAAGGATTTACCTATGCATACCCATCAGTACTGCCAATCTAGAGAATGAAGTTTTTCTCTTTTGAAAACCATTCATAATCATTTGATGACATCTAACTCTCAGGAAAGAAAAAGTGCATTTGCAACTTTGTCACTTAATTCAATCATTGTAAAAACATTGACATTTGATGAAACAGAAGAAGATTTTGCCAAAAAAAGTAATAGAGAAAACATTCTTTTTTTTAAGTTGTAAGTAATTTTGCTGCTTTATGTTTTGAATTCACTTCCTCTTTCTCTGAGTCATTCAATCGATTTACAATAGACATCCTTGTGGCAGCACAATATTAAAACGAATCCTTAAAATGGTATTGCTTGCACTGGAAATTTAAATGCAAAATTTTCAGGCAAATGTTTCATACATATATTAAAATCAAGCAATTTCATTAATAAACATGAAAATTGATGGTGAAATTAAGTTTCAATATTGTGCAAAGTAAACTTATAGAAAAACAATATTTAAAGTTTTTATTTCAATGCATAGTTTTAAACAATACATGTGCTAAAAATTCTACAGTGGTTTTTGAGAAAATTTGCCGATTCTTTTTGTGATAAAAAATCTTTATGCCATAATAGCATATTGGACTGATTAATGACCATGCTATCTCTTAATTCATGTGCATAGCAAACATTGATATACAAGGCAACTTATCATTTTGAGGCTTGCCTCTCTTGTAACATTTCTTGCATGTTAATAGTGGGGTTCTTAGCGTCTAGCTGGGCAAGTTGCTGTTTTACCTTCTGTTCTGTATGTTACATACATATATTTGCAGGTCATATATATTCAGCATTCCCATGCAGGCTTGTTCTTTTGATATCGCTTGAATTTAACTGACATTTGATATATTCCCCCCCTCATTCCCTCTTTTTCTCAACCCCCCACTACTTTTTTCTAAAACACACTATATGTGTTTAAAAAAAAAGTGTGGGTGAGAGAAGGAAATTGAGAAAAAGAGGAAATGAGGGGGAAATAGATCAAATGGCAGTTAAATTAAAGTGATATCAAAAGAACAAAAAGCCTAAGTGGGAATGCTGGATGTACAGTATATGACCTGCAAATATACATATGTAATACACACAACAGAAGAAGATAAAACAGCAACTTGCCCTGCTAGATGCTACAAGAACCCCACTATTAGCGTGCAAGAAATGTTACAAGAGAGAGGCCAGCCACAAAAAGGTAAGTTGCCTTGCATATCAATAAAAAATCTATATGTATAATTGAATTATGAAATTCAAAGTGTAAGTAAATTTTTTACATTAAAATACATTTCCTTGGGAACATCTGGATTTTCTTGTTCCAGGACACTAATGTTTAAACCTGTCTCTGGCTACAAACATATTATTGCAGGTATCGAGGCCTTTGTTTTCAGCTTTGCTGAAAACAAACATCAATTCAACAAAAGCTTTTTATGATTGGATATCTACTCCATCGTTCGAATCGCAGTATCTGTTTATTGGAGCCTGCAATAACTACAAGCAAGTGATGGATCAGATGAAAGTAGACGTTGATTGAAGAAAATGTATAGAGCTTACATCATGATCAAGTGGTAGATGTTTATTTTTGTAGCTAGCCTAGTTTTCTGTTTTTATTGTAGCAAACCTAGTTTTCTGTTTTTATTGTAGCTAGCCTAGTTTTCTGTTTTTATTGTAGCTAGCCTAGTTTTCTGTTTTTCCATTCCTTCTTCCACCTGTTCAGGTAATTTTGTTATTTCTCCTAAAAAAAAAAGTTTAATTTTTTTCATAAAGCAAGTGTCTCTCGTGGATGAGTTCTGCAATTCACTGTATGTATATCAATGACCTCTCTTCCATTACAGCTAATACAATTTACCATGTTATTAATGATAGCACCCTCTACAAATCATTATATCCTACAATTTTCCATCCTTGGTGAACAAGCATTCGTTGTTGAAGTCTGAGCAATCTTTCAAACCCTGTTGTCAGCAGTAAAAAGTAGCATTTGCTTTCCGATTCCATGTCAAACAATCTTTCAATAAGAAGCATTTTTCTCTATGTTCTAGGTAGGAACATTTCCAATTTTGTCTTGGCATGGCCCTATTTCTTCTATAGCAAAATAATCTGCACAGAAATATAATTTTTCTTTCAAGAAAATTGATGTTTTTCCTCTGAATACCTTTCACATTATATAAATCACAAGTTCATTCGGCTCTAGCACATTGATCTCACATTTAAATTACTATACCCAAGTCTTTCCTAAATCTACTTGATACTGCTCAGAAGAGATCTGTCAACAATTCAGCACTCACTTGTTTCTGAATTTCTTTTCCCACATGTGAATGGTGCCTGCTCTGAATATCTTACAGGTACTATCACAAGCATTACTCTCAAGAGCTGTCAGCCCTCATCCCACCTTTAGCAGTTTTCTCTTGAACTACAACACGGACATGATCTGAGAAGAATATTTCCTTCAATTATCCCCATGTACAACACAAAGTCAACCAACACCCATTTTATGTGCAATGAGGGGTTGCAAACACTTGGCCAACTTAATCATTCCTACTATGTCAAAACTTTGGAATTCCTCACCCTGGTTGCATCTTCCTAGAAAATTACAACCTTCAGCTGCCTTGAATCATATTAACTACTTTTAAGCAATTCCACAAGTTCAAACTGAAAAAAAAAAGAAAGAAAAGATTATGGTGTTATGTGCCATAGGTTTGCCTTCCATGATCAGTTTTCTATTAAGAAAATAATTCTACTCAATAACCAAGCTTCCAGCTTGCACCATCTGTCAGCAGGGTAAGACACTAGGTGACTGGCCTGGTCGGTTCCATAAAATATCCATCTAGTTCAGCATATGATCCTTTCTCTTACCGATTTGACAGTCATGGGATCCTTACCCATATCTCTGTCTGATGTACTATCCAGTAAGAATACTATTGTGGAGTAATTAAAACATCTTTTCTTGTCACACACCAAATTAACAGCATTTGGTATCTAGTCATTAACACCAGGAAATGCATTCATCTGCAAGCTTTGTGAATGTTAGGTAGCTATTCTGTTACTGTAAGCAAAAAAAGGACAGAACAAGCAGGAAACCAATATAAAATCCTTTAAAAAATAATCATCAATCTGTAATTAGGTTTACACACTAAACACTGTCATGCATCCTGTTATCACTGAAATTGTGAAGTATGATATTTTACATAAAATTCTGGTTTAGAGGTCAATGATGAACGAAGACTAGGTTGGGAATTAAATGCACTTGAGTTTTGCCCAATACATCAAAATCTATACAGGTGGGCACCAGCAATTAATATAAGTGAAATTTGAAGTTTTATCCACTTCTCCCAACCTGATCTCAGTAAATTACTCACTGCCAGGTGAATTTCTGCTGAGAATAGTTCTGAGCTGCTCTCAATGTTTCATACAAAACAGTATGAACAGGCAAGATATAAAACTGCCATAATGAGAACACCTAAACACAAAATAATGGTCCATTTCATAATTAGAAAACATTTTCGTCTATGCACAGTTTAAGTCTCGATACAATAAATTACAAATCTGCAATACTTTAAGTTTTTATTCCTTCTTTCACTTAATATATTACTATACAGCCACGTTTTACCAGATTTTAAAGTAATTTGTGATCACCATAGGCTTTTTTCTCCCCCTTAACTGAAAAAAAAAAAAAAAAAAATGCAGGTGCACTTCCACTTGTGGCACCCATCATCAGTTACAAGAGACGTGGTGCTAGTAATGTGCTGCCATCTATCGGGCGAAAATGAAATATGCAGTGTGGGTTATTTCCGTAATGAATGTGCTTGAGCAGTATTCTGGCTGGCCCTTAAAAGGGCCTTTATTGAATGTTAATTGTGTACTTATTCTGAAAAATTCACTAGGACGGAAAAGATGCGTTTCCACCAGAATGAAAATATCTTTCTGGTACAATAATGAAATTAAATTTATTACGTACCAGGAAAGAACTGTTTGATGATGCAAATCATCATCTCAAAGCAGTGTTCTGAGGAAATATGACAATTTTGTTGGAATAAATATTCCAGTATGGGGTCTGCCAAATGTTTTTTGTGAGTCCCATCTGAAAATGTGCATTTCAGGGGCTACCAATTACTCTCTACACCTTGGGTGTGAGCACCAGTACTAGGATCCATGAAATTGAGGGAGTGGTTTACTGTCAGATGTTGGAATCTACAGCTCAACAGGTTATGATACACAGCCCACCGATCCGTAATGATAGTACTTCCTGGTTGAACGTGTTTCTGGATGAGGGGCAGCAATGTTTGAACAGACCGGTCATCCTCAGGGCAGATCTTCACCCTGAATCGCTTGGTATATTGTTCAAAGATACCAAGGATCCAGGTGCCCTCAACGAGATGACCACAGTTGTACTTTCACTTTCCAGCCTTGGCCTTATCCATTTAAACAATTATTCCTGTGCCACCAAGGTTTTCTTCATCTTCTTGAGCAGCTACCATGAACTCTGAGACTAGTTCTCTGAAATCCTGAAAATAGGCACTGACTGTCTCAGAGGATGTGGTAACACCACCCTGTGAAGATTCCTCAATTGCATCATCGTAAGACAATCCTTTGGATAAACGACGTACAAGAGTCATCACCGTATCAATAGGAATATGAGAATTCTCGAACCACGTCCCAAGTGCATGGGAACACTGCTCATATTTCCCGGAAACACTATTCTTCTGACACGTGAGTTGTCCAAAATGACGATACATATCCACTCTCAGAGTCATTGGATGACCTGCTGAACATCTTCGTATGGTTGGAAGCAGTCCCTTTTGCTAACACAAAGCAAAACATGTATCCTCGTCCTTTGCAACTTCCTTGAAAAAACGCTACCAATTCCACATGTCAAGATTCAGAGAATCATAATGCACTTTGAAAAAACAGAAGGCAGCAATACCAGAAACAGGGTGAACCAAGTAACACGCACGGTGCAAAGAGCGAACAGCAATGACATAACGGAGGCAGCAGCACTGGAAGGAAAGAGCAGAAACGCCGCCTATCAGGAAACGTGTAATTTCCCATGATTCCACATTACTTTCTTGTAGCAGACGACGAGGGCTGCAGATGGAAGTGCATCCAAAAATATATTGCTATTTAAATAAATAATCAGATTCCACCAAATTTGTTTTTAACGTTTTCTTTCATTTTTTTTTGTATCTATATATCCCCATGGTGATCTCATAAGATTTAATCAAACTTTGTATCCAACACTAACATTGCAAATATTAGTGTACTGCCAATTTTGTGACAAGAGGTCTGTTACAATGGTTATGAAGATACAACATTAAATAGATGCGAAAGGCGGCAGAAAGCTCTACTGCTAAGAAATTTAATGCTCTTTTTGAAGGAATCAAAAGGAGAAATAAAGAAAGTACAAAATACCCAGTGTTTGTGAATCAATCATCGAGAGTGCTAACTTTTAGTGAAAAGGCAGTGCTACAACGTGGGAAAAAATATGCGTTTCCACCAAAAACCCCAAGAACAGAAGAATACATTCCTATCTTAGAAGATATTGTGCAGCGAGTACATCCAGAGCATGCTACCGATTTAAGGTTTAAACTATTCAGAATCATGCTTAAAGAATATAATGCTAAGCCCAAAAAAAAAACAAAAAAAAACTGCAAGATTAATAAATTGCAGTATGGCAGAAAACAACTACACTGACAGAAAAAAATCCCAACACCAAGAAGGGGTTGTGTTGGATAAACGACAGTTGGTAGGCGGTGAGAGTACATCTGTAAGATGACGTCTATGCGAATTTCGCGCTCGGCACATATGTGTGGCGCTAGTAGCGCCCCTCGGAACATGCAAAGCAGGTTTGCTGTAAATATGCGCTGTAACGTTCATGAGCATTAGTTATCGTTGAGATTCGACGTAGTGTGTTGATGTTAGTCAAGAATGCCTTTTTAAGAAGACGAAGAAGCCATTATCAACAGCTCACGGAGTTTGAACGAGGTCGTGTAATAGGGCTACGAGAAGGTGGATTTTCTTTCCGCAATATTGCAGAACGACTTGGCAGGAATGTAGCCACTGTGCAAGATTGTTGGCAGCGGTGGTCAAGGAAAGGTACTGCCTCAAGAAGACCGGGTTCCGGCCGGTCACGTGGCACTACTGGGAGGGAAGACCGCCGTGTACGGCGTATGGCTGTGGCGCATCGTACCGCGTCTGCGGTAGCAATTCGACCTGCTACAAATCGGTTACTTGAAGGACAGCTCCGAGCCAGACGCCCTGTATCGTGTATTCCACTTACTCCAAACCACGTCAGTGGTGTCAAGTTAGAGCTTATTGGAGAACGGAGTGGAGATCTGTTGTGTTTTCTGATAAAAGCCGGTTCTGCCTGGGTGCCAGTGATGGCCGTGCGTTGGTTAGAAGGAGGCCAGGTGAGCGCCTGCAACCAACCTGTCTGCGGCCGAGACACACTGGACCTACACCTGGAGTTATTGTCTGCGGAGCAATTTCCTATGACAGCAGGAGCACTCTCGTGGTTATCCCACGCACCCTGACGGCACAGTTGTACGTCGGTCTGGTGATTCAACCTGTTGTGCTGCCATTCATGAACAACATTCCAGGGGGTGTTTTCCAACAGGATAACGCTCGCCCGCATACCGCTGTTGTAACCCAACATGCTCTACATAGTGTAGACATGTTGCCGTGGCCTGCTAGATCACCAGATCTTTCACCAATCGAGCACGTATGGGACATCATTGGACGACAACTCCTGTGTCACCCCCAACCAGCATTAACTGTCCCTGTATTGACCGACCAAGTGCAACAGAACTCCATCCCACAAACTGACATCCAGCACCTGTACTCCATCCCACAAACTGACATCCAGCACCTGTACTCCATCCCACAAACTGACATCCATGGAACTCCATCCCACAAACTGACATCCAGCACCTGTACGACACAATGCATGAACGTTTGCGTGCTTGCATTCAACATTCTGGCGGTTACACTGGTTATTAATGTACCAGCATTTAACATTTAAAATGGCTCTTCTCGCGCTTACAATAAGCTGTGATCTTGAAACTTTAATCTATTAAATATGTTACCTATACAAATGTATTGCCGCCATTTCATTCCTCTACAACTATTTTTCCGTGGTTTTGGGATTTTTTTTCCCCCGTCAGTGTATTAAGTCTTTGCAAAGACCCCACGATCAAATTCTGCGAAGCGGACAAAACAGGGAAAATTGTTATTATGGACACTGTGGAATATAATGATAAAATGCGGACAGCCATCTCAGAGCTGCAGTGCGATAGCATCAACAAAGATCCCACCGACAAACAACTTACCTTCCTGGCTAATATAAAGAACCACAGCACGTTACCAACTGAAATAAGAAATGCAAACCCTCCAATGGGAGCAGGGATGCCAAAACTATTCTCTAAAATTAAAACACAAATAAAATACACCGTTAAGACTGATTCTATCGAAAAAAAAAACTCCCTACTCATCAACCTAGAAAAAAGATATACAACTATCTATCCCCAATATTCATGAGGAATAAATATACCTTAAAGAATAGCTACGAGTTTATAGAAAAAATCAAGGTAATTAATCAAGACCTAGAGCAAATAACTATGGCCTCCATGGACGTTAAGGCGTTATACCCAAATACTCCTGTTGAGCTAGCCATAGAATTAATTATGCGTCAACTAAACATCAACAAAGATCTAAACATGTCACAACTGAAAGAGTTAAAGAATACTTTATATTTCATAAAGGAGAACAACATATTCCTTTTTGAAGGAAATATATATAAACAAACACAAGGTGGCCCTATGGGATCTCCTTTATCGGCATTATACGCAGAAGTGATTATGGCATACCTCGAAAAAGAAATTATTCAAACTCTACCTGAAAGACCAATATCTTATGCTCGATATGTAGACGACATTATTATAATGTAAAAACTTAACAAAGCCGAGCTACAAGATCTAGCACAGCGTTTTAGCAAAATTTGTAACACCATAGAGCTAACGATAGAGTTTGAAGAAGATAATTGCCTATCGTTCCTGGACATTCAACTACAGAAAAACAAAAATAGCTTTGAATACTGTGTTCAGGAAAACAACTTACATACCTGTACTGATACCATACTCGTCGCACCACCCAGTGATACATAAAAAAAAACAGCATAGTAAACTTGATATGGCGAGCGTACACACACACACATCTAACAACAGGCTAAAAAATTAAGAGCTAGAGTTTATATTGAAAATATCACAAGAGTATGGTTACCCGAGTAAGCTAATTAAAAAATGGATACATGAGAGTAAAAAGCATATGACTCAAAGTAAAGAAGGCCAAGAAGGGCACAACCAAAGGAAGATGAGGAATAAAAAATTGAAATACATTGGTGCTTTCCCATACTTGGAAGGAGTCAGTAAAAAAATCAATAGGCAATGTGCTAAATATGACTTACAACTAGGAAGCTCAGTGAACACCTTGAAAAATATGACTTAACAAAAAAACAGAGGAAAAAATACTAGAAGAATCAGAATCCTACGAAATTCCAATTGCACACATACCCCCAATATCGTACAAAGGAAGTACGAAAAACAGATTAAAAAAGAGACTTAAACAACACATTTCTAACTGGCAAAAAAAGAAGCCAAAACTGCTTTAGTGCAGTTCTGCATTGAAAACCAGACTTTCCCAAAATTCAATGAAATTAAAATGCTAAAAAAGAATAAAAAATCTGAAAGGCAAATGAGGAGAGAAGAAGCAATCTTAATCTATAAAAATAAAGCAAGGGTATGTAACCAGAACGACCCTAGCACACATTATCTAGCCTGTGGAAAGAACTAATAAGACAAGAAAAAGAACAACAAAAGAAAAACCAACAAAACAGACAAGAAAACCGGGATAGGAAAAGAAATTAAAAAAAAAAAAAAAAATGTAATATTAATGAAACATAGATGGCACTAGCCGGGCTTGATAACGAAATTTATCCAAGAAAGTATATCCGACGAATGGCAACAAGGAGTATCAGACTCCATTAGGGCGAAGTTAACCACGGGCATCGGTGGAAAAGTTGCCACGCTCCTGAGGATGCCCAGAGACTGGGCGAAAATTTCGAGTATAAAGAACGGTAAAAATTGGTGTGTTTGAATCCTAAAGCGAAGATCCAATGAGTATACCCAGCGAAAAGAGTGTGAAGTAAAGCTATTCATCTCATACAACGGACTTTAGGACAATAACATCAACCAAGACCGGAAAACACGTGCGTGAAATGTTCGCATCGCTAGCAAGGAATGCCAAGGTAAGCATTATCCTCTAGAATATTGTACAAATTAAATAGATACTTTTGGTCTGTTTATTTCATATCTAAATAAATATTTCATTTTAGAAATACATGCATTTCAATACTGAAATCACTTAACAAAAAAGAAATCAATGAAGTGTTTTCAAAGAAGTTTATTTTACTGGATGTTTACCAAATCTGTTCCAGTCATGGAAATGGATTCCTACACGATACCTCAATGCCGCTTGTTTTTTTCTTTGGTTCTTTTCCTTTATCCCTCATATCATATCACTAAGCTGTTCTCTGAGATTCAGAGGTTAGCTCCACAAAGAAATACAAACTACCAGATAATTTTTACTTACTGTTACCTTATCAAACTTCTCCATTTACAGCGATCTTGACATACAACTAGGGCTTCATTGACATCCATCACATGCCGTACACAAGATCTTCTAAACTTCATACTCAATCTTTTTCTCATGCAGACACTCCTGAATCTGATTCTCCCATGACTTCCTTGACCTTCCTCTGACTTTCCTTCCTGCCATTTGGGCTATAAAAAAATTCTTAGAAAGCATCTCATCACTCATTCTTTCAACATGGCCAAACCACCGAAGCATATTAGTCTCCACCTTGCTAACAACATTTTGCTTCACATTACACAACTGCAACACACCTTCATTCCTCACATGATCAGAACGTGTCTTGCCACAAACCCCCCATAAGTAACGCATTTCTCCAGCAGACAAACAACTCCTATGTTTCTTCTGTAGTACCAAGGTTTCACTGCCATACATCAGAGTAGGAACAATTACACTTTCATACACAGCCATGTGGGACTCTCTTGAGAACCCATCATTCCTGTGAAAACCTCCCAAAGCAGCTATGACTTTAAAGAAGAATTCACTCACCTACTAATTTCACCATCCAATTTGCTTTCTTTGTTAAACATGCTTCCTAAATACACAAACTCACTCACCTGGCCAATCACTGTGCCATTTAGACTTATATTACATTCAGTACTAACAGTTCCTCTCTCAAAAACCATAACTTTGGTTTTTCCCTTATTTATACTCAATTTGAATTTCATGCAAACTTCGTACATCTGGGACAACATACTCTGAAACTCACTTTTGCTCTCTGCCAACAGGACAGTGCCATCAGCATATAGCAATCTGCGCACATGGATATCACCAAGATATAAACCAGTATGAGCTATTTTGGCATCACGCATGCATGCATCCATAAATATATTAAACAGCCACGGTGACATTACGCAACCTTGTCTGACTCCAGCACCAATAGAAAATCATTTTGACAAAACACCATTCACTCGTACACAAGCTCTACTGCCAGCATACATGGCTTTTACACTATTAAGTAGATTCCCAGTAACACCATATTCATTCAGTACCTTCCACAGAAGTGCCCTATTTACTCGGTCATAAGGTTTCTCTAAATCTAAGAAAGGCAGCAAAATCTTTCTCACCAACAGCCAGATACTTTTTAATCATCATGCGCAATGCAAAAATTTGGTTAGTGCAGCCTTTACCAGGCATAAAACCACTCTGAACATACCACACTTTCCCTGATGTAAGACCCTGTACTTTTTCAATAATGACCTTACCAAACACTTTCCCTGGCACACTCAGTAGGCTAATACCATGATAGTTCTTGAAGTCAGTCTTATCACCTTTTCCCTTATACAAGGGAACAATGACAGCATCCTTCCAATCCTGAGGGACCATTTCTAACTCCCAGCACAACTGGCAAATTTCAGTTAACCAGTCAATTACAGAGTCACCACCGTATTTCAACATCTTGGCAGTTATGCCAACAACTCCTAAAGCTTTACCATTCCGAAGAGATTTTAGAGCTTTACACACCTCTCTTCTTGAGATCCCTCCTGTGCTTCCCTCCTTCACTGTGACATCATCTGCTTCTGCCTCAGAATCCCCTCTGCAAGAATTTCTTGATCTAATAGCTCACAGAAGTATTCACCCAATCTTTCACTTAACTCATTGGGATCCAATATCATTTCAACGATCCTATTCTTCACACAACTTACAAACTTTGTTTCCCCAATTTCCCCCAAGTCTCATGTACTTCCAGAAAGTCCTTATCTTTCCAAAAAGCCAATTCATGCTTTTCCACCATCTCCTTCCTACCTTTTGCCTTACTCTGGCAAATCAGCTTAGCTGCTTCATGCTTCTTCAAGCGATATTCATCCACAGAAATTCTACCTTGCAACATCCCCAAATAGGCTTCCTTCTTTCTCTTTACAGCCTCTTCAATCTCACTATTCCACCAAGCATCACCTCTATTGTTATCCACTATTGTGGTGCCACAGACCTCTTCAGCAGCAGCAATGACAATGCAGTTCTTAAAACATTCCCACTTCTTTTCTACATCCCTCTCACAAGACTTAAGCTCCTTCAGTCATTCTCTGAGCAAGTCAGAATAACACTGATGATCTTCAGGGAGCTTTTCAATCTTTATTATTTCCATCCTAGGCCTCTTTCTATTCCTTTTCCTCCAACCAACATTCAGTTTCACTCATGACACTACCAAGTAATGATCACAGCCAACAATCACATATCTCTCATCACATGGGTGTCAACAACTAAGTGTTTCAGATGCTGATCGTAGACAACAAAATCTATCGCACTCTTTTGACCAAGAGTACGATTTTCCCAAGTATATATGTGGATATACTTGTGGTTGAAAAACGTATTAGATACACACAAACCATTCTCAATGCAGAAAATCATTATCCTAGGAACCAGTAATTTTAAATTTAGGTCTGGTTGACTGCTCTAAGTCTCAGTGCTAATAATGGCTGTAAAAAAGTGTTTTAAAGTTTGTCCCTGGCTGTTTTCTCTAGTTTATGAAGATATCAACATGCTTTCACTTTACTCTGCTAAAATTACTTTCAGCATTCTATCTAATAGACAATAATGAAAAAAACTTGGATTCTCATCTTTAATGATGTACATACTAATATAGAATATTACTTAGGATAGATTTTTTCTACTCACCTATCTCAAGAAAAACTTATGTTGTACGTTTTTTGCTCTTTAAGTAGACTGCTCCCTTAGCAGGTTAAAACATCAATATTTACATATTAAAACTTTCAGCATGTAAAACATTAATTAAAATACTAATCTCTTCAACTATAATTAAAAAAAATAATTGAAGAGATTAGTATTTGAATTAATGTATTACATGTTGAAAATTTTAATATGCAAACATTGATGTTTTAACCTGCTAAGGGAGGGGGGGGAGAGGTCAGCCTCAAAAGAAAAAAAAAACATACAATTTTTTTTTTTTGAGATAAGTGAGTAGTAAAAACCTATCTAAATAATACATTCAGGATGCTATTCAAAGCAACATGTTGTAAATCTTATTGCCAGGATTTAAATAATATTTTAATAGATCATCATTTAGGCTACAACCTCAAGCAAGTTCTTTGAGGTATTTCTTCCTTCCAATGAATCAGCAGTGCATTTAAATACATACTACTCAACTGCTTAAGCAGTGACGCACACCACTGACAAGAAATGATTAATGTTTTTAATGATTGCACTAAATCTTAACAGGGGATCTCCTTTTAAATCATAAGAAGTGTCAGCTACTTGAAGTAGTTGTGCCACATAAAACAAGGGGTCATGTAATGAACCAACTATTCCTTCCTCTGCATCTGATGATGGAAAGCAAAACATAAATGCAGTTGTACCATGATTATCATGTATATACTAGAAACAAAATTTTTGGGGTTTAATACTGAGATTTAAGTGGAATACTGATATAGCCACAATTTGAAATTGCTAGAATTAGCAGACTTAATTTTAAGTACAGTTTATAAAGAAGACATATCAAAAGTGCAAAATTTAAAACTGTGCATAACGTTACAAGAATATTGAATTAAGCCCATCAGCAAATGTACACTAAATCTTGTAATTTCAGAAGGATATATAATGTGAAAGGCAAAAAAAAAAAAAAAATAAAAAAAAAACATTTAGACACACTACAGTAAGCAGTCATGTACAATACTATTTAGCCAACCTGCATCACAATGAAAAAAGACAGTGTATTTCCAAACAAACAAACTTGATAGAATATACATGCAATGACTCTTTCCATTCATAGAAGTTTAAGTTTGTCTAGGTGGTAGATTTACAAACCTTGAAATCATTAGTTGGGATTCTTGGAAAATGCTATGGGGATTAATTATTACTTAATTTCCTTATGCATTGGAGATTGTTAAAGTGCTACACTTAGCATACATGCATTGTCCCTAACTACTATATAAAACATGTTGAGCATCCTTCAGAAAATGAACCAGCAACTCCAGATTTCTGACTGAGTTTCATGTGGTGTGATATTTAGGAAATTTTGACAAAAATCTGTTGATGCCAATTCATGTCCTGCTTTAGGATAATACAAATTTAAGTTTGACAAAGGTTGCTCAAATGGAGGCATTCCCATACACAACACTTCAGAAATTTTGCTTTACAGTGTGAGTGATGAGACTTGGTGCAAATGGGAATGCAAGAATTCCAGTTAAACAATGGAAACTGATTAAAAAGTTGTTCTTAGTATGTTCTACTCTGTTGCATTTTTTTGTACTGAATTTCTTCTCCAGGCTTTAACAATGAACACAGCATGCTGCCATCATGCTACCAAAGCCGAATCGCAAATGGAGATTAAAAAACAACAAAAACAGCATTACTTTTTTACAAACCCTTCCACTTCCTTACTTTTTATAGGAAATCATAGTCAAATAAATAGGAGGAAATAAACCATTCATCATACAGCTCTGATTTAGCAACCTGCACACAATTTTTACCACAGATTTATATATCATAGCTTAGATCTTGGAGCTTCACATCGAGCTTTTAAGAAGAATCAGTCTTTGAATCCAACTAAATAACTATGATTCCCCAGTTACTACCATTTAGAAATAGAAAACTTGTTATAAGTTATTCCACTTTAAATTAACGAAACTTTCGTAAGTTGCAAAATGTACGACACGAAAGAAAATGATTTAATTAAGTTCAGTGGCAACCTGAAATAAGCATATTAATTATTACAAAAACACAATATTCATGAACAATTTATGAAACAAGAATGGTAACAGTTCTAAGAATGAGTTCAATAAAATTAATAAAAAAGCAGTTTCTTCTTACAGTTTTTGCTTCTTCAGGATCAATCTTAGCACAACTAAAAGCATACTCTCTCACCAAGCTATCATTCCCAACAATCTTGGGCAACCTCTGAAGAGTGCCTAAATCTGCTGCCATGCCAACATCGACCTCCTACAAGAATGAAAACAAAAAAGCACAAAAAAAAAGTTTAAAATATTCATTAAGTAATGTACCACAGCTCAGTATTTAAATGGAAAACATAAATACCAGATTAATAATGAGGAACTGTACACAAACTATACCTAAAACAGTAAAACTATATTAATAATCTGATTTATTGGCGTAAAAATAAGAAATAAATGTTTCCAAGCTTTCACACATCAACCAGATGGCCTTTTTTCAAGGAAGGTAGACAGAAAACTGTTTCTTCTTTTGCACTTTTCTGTCTTCCTTCCTTGAAAAAGCCATCTGGTTGATTGATGTGTGAAAGCTAGGAAATGTTTATTTCTATTTTTATGCCAATAAATTGGATTACTAATATAGTTTTACTTCTAATAATTAATGACTTCATGGCTTCCTTTTATTACTTTCAGTATTATAAATATTTAACGGGGATTATCGAGGATAAATTTATTAAGGTACATTACCTCTCAAATTTTTGATCTATACACTAGATCATCTTCAGGAGTTCTTGCGTCTTACTTCTTCCACAGGTCTCGCTACCAAGCCTAGGGGATTTTCCATCCAGCATGGTCATTGATGTTGCCACCTTGTGTCTTGTAAATTTCTAGGGATTCCTCTAATTTCCGGATAATTGCGTGGAATTGATGTTTGATCAATTTTAAGGAGTCCCAGTCCATTTTGTGGCCAGTTTGTTTTATGTGCCTGTCTAAGATGTTTCTTATTTGTTTTATGTGCCCCTTGAGATGTTTCTTATTGCTGCTTTGTGTTCTTTAATTCTGGTGGTTAACCTTCATCCTGTTTTTCCTATATATGGTAATCCACATGAACACTAAATTTTATAAATGACTACTTCCTGGAGTAAAGTATTTTCTTCTTTTTGTTTTAGGGATGGTAAGTATTTTTTAATTTTGTTATTTAAACCTGGAGCTAACCTAATTTAAAGTACCTTTCAAGTACATAAAAATTAGGTTAGCTCCAGGTTTAAATAACAAAATTAAAAATACTTACCATCTCTACAACAAAAAGAAGAAAATACTTTACTCCAGTAAGGAGTCATTTATAAAATAGTGTTCATGTGGATTACCATATATAGGAGAAACAGGATGAAGGTTAACAACCAGAATTAAAGAACACCAAGCAGCAATAAGAAATATCTGAAATAAAACAGGATTAGACAGGCACATACAACAAACTAGCCACAAAATGGACTGGGACTCCTTAAAAGCGATCAAACATCAATCCTACGCAATTATCCGGAAAATAGAGGAATCCCTGAAAATTTACAAGACACAAGGTGGCAACATCAACAACCATGCTGGATGGAAAAATCTACCAGGCTTGGTCGCCAGACCTGTGGAAGTAGTAAGACGCAAGAACCCCTGAAGATGATCTAGTGTATAGATCGAAAATTTGAGAGGGAATGTACCTTAATAAATTTATCCTCGATAATTCCCGTTAAATATTTATAATACCGATAGTTTTACTATTTTATGAATACCAGTTTTTCAAAAATTTAGAAGAGAGTTGGGATGATTCCACCCTGTATTCAATATAATATTATAGTCAAGACAGCATCAATGGCAACTACTAGAAACTTTTATGCTCATAGATAATCCTTGAAAAGTGGCACGCAAATTCAGCCACAGGAGAGTATGTGCACTAGTACAACATCAGAGAACTAATAATAAAAGAATATAATTTACATGTTGCATACCCTTTCAAGCTGTTTTCCCCTAAATTTGTTGTGGATGGTATAGCTTGTACATTACACATTTTTAAAGACAACTATACACAGAATGAATCAGAGAATTAATACAAAACACAATGACTAGCCACACAGTTGTGCTAGAAGAGCTGTAGAGGCACCACTCTGATAAAGGTTTACTTGTCCAAATTTTGGGTCCTCTTAAGAGAAAATTTTCTTGTTCACACCAAAAAGACAAAGAATTTCCTTTCAAATATGTGGTTCAATTTTCACCATTCAAATACATGGTTTAATTACACAGAACTCATAATGACCAGGTCCACCTTAACTGTTGGGCTAAATGGGCTGTAGCTCTAAAAGCCCTAGGTTCCAGAGGGCACTGCCACTCTCAATCAGTACCTCTCAAGTACATAAAAGTTTGTACACATAATGTACAATAACCTACATACACTATGTAGATAAAAGTATTTTGACACTTCCACATATGCAAATACATGTGCATTTGCAGAACCAGATGTGCACATGTGGGGTGTGTTGGGTGTTGTACATAAAAGGAGAATGATATATTATTAAAAACAACTAATCACTTACTCAAAAGGTCATGGTCACTTTATTCCTTTAACATTTCTAGCACGTCCGTCATCATCATGCAAATCCGCTGGCCTTCAAAGGGTGAAAATCCTTGCTGATGAGATTCATTCTTTTCGGGGATGAAACATCGTATTTTCCTTTTTTTTTCTTGTTATTTACTGGACAAAAAACGCAGGTTTTGCTCTGCCATATGATACGTAACCATAGCTCATCATCTCCATAAAACCTCACAAAACATACACACACCATACGACTCATTCATACATTCAGTTAAAAACACTATGTAGATAATTACACTATTTACACTTCCAGGCAGTTAAACCTTTGTCAACAGTGACTAAAAAATTGCTCCATCCGTTTCAAAAAACTCCATGCTAACCCTACTACAAGTGTCAACCTCATTCAGCCAGTCATGTAAATAGTGTAATTATGTACATAGTGTTTTTAACTGAATGTATGAATGAGTCGTATGGTGTGTATGTTTTGTGAGGTTTTATGGAGATGACGAGCTATGGTTACGTATCATGTGGCAGAGCAAAACCTGCGTTTTTTGTCCAGTAAATAACAAGAAAAAAAAAAAAAAGGAAAATACGATGTTTCATCCCCGAAAAGAATGAATCTCATCAGCAAGGATTTTCAACCTTTGAAGGCCAGCGGATTTGCATGATGATGATGATGATGATGAACGTGCTAGAAGTGTTAAAGGAATAAAGTGACCATGATCTTTTGAGTAAGCGATTAGTTGTTTTTAATAATATATCATTAATGAATTGCACGTAAATATGCGCACGTTGTTGATGTTTTAATACCTTGAAAATGTGCAAATATTACGATAAAAGGAGAATGTTGGCATAACTATCGGACTGAACTGAAGGTGACTATGCCATGTGGAGCTGAATCAACAGACTTTGAAATGGCATGGTGGTCAGAAGCCACCTGAATAATCAATCAGTGCATAGCACTGCCCCTCATCTGGGATTTCCCAAACCCACTGTTGCTCATGTTCTTCATCGATGGAAAGCAGATGGTGCCACAACAACAAAACGCTGTACAAACTGTGTGGTCGCGCCAAACAAAGCTTACTGCAGAATAAGAAGAAGGCATGCGCATTCTCATAAACACAGACCTGCCGGCAACATTGCATAACTCGCTGGAACAGCTATTTGTATCAGAACATTCCATTGGGAATTGCATGCCCATGGTTCCCCTGCTAGGTCAGCTGCACACAAGCCCTGAATTACTCCAGATAATGACTGCAGTGTGGCCACACTTGCCATTTGTGGACAACAAAAGAGTGGGAAATGGTGATGTGGAGTGAAGAATCATGCCACTCACTCTTTTGTTTGGATGGATGTACTTGGGTGTGGCATTTGCCCAGGAAACACTGTCAGGTGGACTGCATATTGTTCCTACAGTCACGTTCGAAAAGGAATCTGTGATGGTGTGGTGGTGTTTTTGCTGAGAACTGTTTTTTGGTAGTGGTGCCCTCCAGCCTAACAACCACCAGCTACAAAGATATTCTGAACAATTCTGAACTGCCTATGTTGTGACTGTACTTTGTTTCAGATCCCCTGGCTGTTTCAGCAAGATTGAGCACATTCCTACTCTACAAGGTCTGTCCCCAGTAGGGTGGAGCGAAAAACACTTTTTTTCTAAATTTGAAATGTCGCCATGTGCAATAGTTGCGATTTTATTATTGAAATGACCCCCCAAAATATGGGTGACATTCTATATCTTAGGCTTCCCCAAGAACCACGGAGTTTGAAAGTTATAGGGGAAATGCTTTAAAAATACCTGCTTTCTCCATTTTGTAAATATAAAAAAATACTGTTTCATCATGTTATTTAATATCACCTTTGAGTGTATAAACACGGGTAAAAATTCAGCAAACGTGAGTTAATTTCTTAGGCTTCCCTAGATCCCTTAAAGTATGTAATTTTTCACCAAAAATGGCACGATAAGTTGCGTACGCATCAAGTTCGACAGCAACCTTACCGTTATCAATTCGAGCTTAACATTAACAATTCCCCTCTCATACTTTCAGGAAACCTAGTGTTCATTTTCAGACGCATAGCTTGTGACCGTTAGCTCTCCTTTGTTTTTGTTATTTTTTTAACCCCACCCCCTCCCTCACAGCGCAGCTCTCTTTGCTAATTCACTGAGTCACCCCATCACAGTAGTACAGAACCTTTTACGAGAGGGTGTTGGTGGGTGTTGCTTCATAATGATACAACAGTTCCTTTCACTCCTAGTGATGTTGACTGGAGTGTACCGGCATTTTCGTTTTATCGTTCAACTACTTAAGATGGCTGAAACAAGAAATAAAGTTAATTGCCCTATCCTCGGGAATTATAAGAAGATGCAGGAAAATGTGTTGCCTACGTATGAAGATGTAATGCGCTATTACTATTTTATGAGGAATACTCTCAGGCAGGAAGGTGCAAATTATGAGCCTGCTGTAGCAGAAATAGCAAGTATTGTCACGGACAAAATGCTGAGTATATGGAAGAAAGCATCTTTTCCTACATCGCTCCACAAATCAATTGTAAAGCGCATTACAGCATACAACACTGAAATCCAGAAGCTGAAAAAACACGCTCCAAGAATGGATGAAACCTACCGGAAAAAGGTTGAACAATTTTGTCCAGATTCGCAACATATCTTTTACGCATGTGCAAATGTTTTAGAACCTGCAAATGCAGCTCTGCAAAAAAGGTACCCATGAAAGAGCGAGACTTTCTAATGGACCAGAGAACAAACAGAAGAAGGATAGTAGGTGGGCTTGATGTAAAAACCACCAGTGTACTGAAGAAAAGATCAGCTCGAAAGAGTGATAGGGAAAAGCACGTCCGTTGGAAATGACAGAAACCTGCATCACTGAAATCGACCCTGCGAGTCGAGGATGATCCTTCAGAAGAGGATACAAATACTAATACTGCAAGAAAACCAGACGAGCTGGGTCCTAGTCATTTGTTGGCCTCGGAGAAAGATTATGATTTCACTTCCACGTCGCTCTTCAAAAACCTAGGCGTTAAATGACATTGTCTACATTTTTTAGAAAGAGCGATAGGCGAGGCATCAGCGATCGAGGGGCAGCTGATCTTGCATTTGCGTTGCTTAATGCTGTAAGTGAACAGGTTCAGTCGAAAGAATGCAATGCACCTGTTATTGACCTGCATTAAATACCACGAGGAAGGAGAAAGACCCGTCAAACAATTCAAGATGAGGTAAAATCGACTGGCCGCAAGATTGTAGCTCTATTTTTGGACAGAAGCAGGGATGAAACTCTTATGAATACAAAGACAGATAATGGCAAGTGGCACAAGTGAAAAGAATGGGAGGAGCATATTACACTAGTTGAAGAACCGCGTTTGGTCTATATGGGACATTTTACACCGAAGAGCAAGCGTGCAAAGGACATTTCCAACGGTATATTCAGCCTATTGGATCAGAAGGCCTTTGACTCGTCAGAGTTAGTCTTATTGGAAGTCACGGGGAAGTGACTAATACCAACACAAATGCAGGTATAATTAGGCGCCTTGAAGATAAGCTCAATTCTCCTATGCACTGGATTATATGTAAACTTCATTTTAATGACCTGCCTTTACGCAATCTCACTGAAACACTCGACGGGAAAACATCAGGTCCAAGAGGATTTAGTGGATTGATTGGAAATCGCCTGAAGATGTGAGGAAACCTTCCTATCGTTAATTTCCAGAAAACTGAATATTGGTTTCACTCCGACATTAACTTTGGACATCTTAGTTCAGATCAACTTTATTTGTGGAAAATTTGTAAGACAGTCTCTGCAGGTGATTGCCCACAAGATCTGGCAAATTGGGGTCCTGAAACACTTGCACATTCCCATCGACTGACCCTCGCAAACGGCATTCTGCGTTTGTATGTTGGAACCATGTTGGAACTAGTGATTCAACACCATAACTTGTCTCATTAGCCATCTTCGTAATGAAAGTATATGCACCATCGTGGTTCACGATCAAATGTAACAATACCTGTAAAGCTGGTCCAAGGAATTTGCAATTTTTTATATCTCGGTTTCAGTATCTTCCAGATATAATTTAAAGGATATTGTAAGACAACGTGTATTTTGCCCATGCAGAAACTTTGCTCGCTGCAATGTTTGACGACAGAAAAAAAAGTCAGTGAGCTCGCTGTTGGATGCATCATGAAGGCCATAAAATCTTCCGAATAAACAGCTACCATTAGGAAGTTTTGGATTCCTAAGCTGAATTTCCAGAGCAATGATCAACCTAATCGACTGGCAGGAGTGTATTGCGACTGAGCCTCTCATACGGAAATGGAAAGATGACAAGTTTCTGGAATTACTACAGTCAGATAAAAATCGAAGTTCTTGCCACGAATTTACAAAAATACCATGCCATTCTCAGGCAGTAGAGAGGATGATTAAGATTGTAACAGATTTTTCTGCTCATGTGTGTGGCCTTCTTGCAAGAGATGGATTCATCAGAGCAAAAATTTTGGATAGGAAGCTGACACCAAGTTTTGAAAAGAAGTCTGATTTCCAAGTGAAATAAACTCCTCAAGTTATGCCACTAGGTAAGGCTGGTGTCTATCATATTTACATAACTTATCATGCCATTGCTGGTAAAAAAATTACATACTTTAAGGGATCTGGGGAAGCCTAAGAAATTAACTCACGTCTGCTGAATTTTTACCCGTGTTTATACACTCAAAAATGATATTAAATAACATGGTGACAGTATTTTTTTTATATTTACAAAATGGAGAAAGCGGGTGTTTTTAAACCATTTTTCCCTGTTACTTTCAAACTTCGAGGTTCTTGGGGAAGCCTAAGATATCGAATAATGTCATCCATATTTTGGGGGGTCATTTCAATAATAAAATCGCAACTATTGCACATGGTGACATTTCAAATTTAGAAAAAAGTGTTTTTCGCTCCACCCTACTGTCCTACTTTAAGGGGCAGGACGTCCAATTGCTGGATTAGTCCTGATCTGAATCCCATAGAATATCTGTGGAATGAGCTGGAACACTGAATCAGCCAGTAAGACCTTCCTCTATGGCATCTCTGCAAGAGGAATGGAGGAAAATTTTGTTACAGACCTACAGGCATCTCATGGAAAACATAGTAAGGGTTGCTTCAGTCATAACGGCCAAAGGTGGGCCAACTATAATGGCCAAAGGCGGTCTGACTGATTTTGCTGCAAATACCCTGGTTTTCATTCCAGCTAAGTATTTAAACACTTCTGTCTACATAGTGTAATGTATGCCACTGTTTCCAGTTTACTGCAACATGGGCTGAAGTTACTCAAAGAAAATTATCATGCTGGACCATGTGAACAGTAAAAATTGTTGGGAAAAAGCATCTGCTTGTTTTCATCAGAAGCAAAAGTTTCAGTTCACTTTATTTTCTTATAAGGTTGTATTGCCACCAAAGTGAATGGAGTAAAACTTGACTGTTTCCCAGCACCTGCTTCAGCCACAATGAACATACTGTACATGTAAAGCATATGTGCATGGTTCTTTAATGTCATAAAGGTTACCACACTATTTTCACTAAATGATAGGAAAAGCAAAGAAAATTTCCCATGCACATTAAAACGACAACAACAACAAAAAAAAAACATTAATACAGACACACCCCAGTGATACATCACATTAGGATCCAAATCACTGTCATAGAGCAAATAAATGCCTTGCTTTTCACTTGTAGATGCATGTAATGGTTTAACAAACATTTTTAAACAGTCATATATGTGTATATATATGACTGTAAGGTCAGGTGATGTGTAATATCACAACCTCTCCTTGACAAATGTCAACCCCGCCTTCTCGTGGTACATCCTGTTCCCACTAAAGGGGCTCTGACGACCGCCAATAGTGGTATAACTATACCATCGGGATTAGAGGAAATGCTATACCACACTCACCAACCCGCTTGGCCAGCGTGGTGAGTTATGGATAAACCCCTCCAAAATGACTCCACAACTTAAATCTTTGCCCTCAGTCTCCGGCAGCTGGAATGTACCTGGCCAAGGCAGCGGCCAGTGCGACATGAAGGCAGAGGGTGCTAAGAATCCCCGGAGGACCGGACTAGGCTGCTATCTGATGCTGACCTTGGCTACGTATAATGGACGCTCCCTATCTTCTGATTCAAGGCTTCTTGAAATGGAAGAGGAACTACAAAGAATCAAGTGGGACATCGTTGGGCTAAGTGAGGTAAGGAGAAAAGGAGAAGATTTCATTGAACTGAAAAGTGGACATCTCTTCTACTATCATGGGACTGATACTGGCAGAACTAGTGGTGTTGGATTTATAATTAACAAGAAACTGAAGGATAAAGTTGTAGAAGTTGAAAGTTCCTCTGACCGAGCTGCACGACTCATTATCCAACTCTCGAGAAGATACCAGGCTCAGATTATTCAAACTTATGCACCCACCACAAGTCATCCTGAAGAAGAAATTGAAGAATTTTATGAGGAAATTCGTCATCTAAATAATAAAGGTAAGCAGCACTTTAAAGATAATTATGGGAGATTTCAATGCAAAAATAGGGCAACGGCAACAGAATGAAACTTCAGTAGGTAAATTCGGTCACAGCAACAGAAACCAGCGTGGAAATACTCTCGTAGAGTTTGCAGAGGCAGAAGGGTTTTTCATCTTGAACTCCTTTTTCAAGAAAAAGCCACACAGAAAATGGACATGGAGACATCCAAATGGGACGACGAGTGAAATTGATTTTATTATGTGTAACAAAAAATTCATCAAAGAAGACTGCAGTGTGCTAAACAAGTTCAACACAGGTAGTGACCATAGATTGGTGAGATGTAAGATGCACCTCAACACTAAACTCGAACGTGGCAAGCTCATAAGACAAACAAAATATATTGACATAACCAACCTCAAAAAACACCATAATACCTTCAAGTTGAAACTGAAGAACAGATTCTCTGCTTTAGAAGGCCTAACATCGGAAGAAGTGGATATTTCTGAAGTTAACAAAAAAGTAACCAAAGCTCTTATGGAAACAGCAACAAAATTAGCTGGGTCTAAGAACAAATTATCAGGAAAAACCAAAATGTTGATGCAAAAAAGGAGAGAGATGAGGACAACTAAAGAAGATGTGACTTCCATAGTGGAATATATAGAGCTATGCAAGACAGTACAAAAAAGTATCACTAAAGACGTAAGGAAATTCAACTGTGAACTCGCAAGGAAAGCAATTGAAAACAACCAAAGCCTAAAGATAGCAAAGGGACATCTCAGTAAGGGAAGAAAACAGATTATGGCTCTGAGAAAAGAAGATGGTCCTGTAACAAGAAATAGAGGCGAAATTTTGACAAGAGTGAAAGATTTCTACTCCAAATTATATGAAAGGGATGATACATGTACTCCAGACATCATGAAAGGTACCAGTACCAGAGTTCCTCCAGTCCTCCCAGCAGAAGTTGCACATGTAATCGAAAACGTGAAGCGGGGAAAAGCTCCAGGAGAAGATGGAATTACTGTAGACATCATACAAGAAGCAAGTGGAGAAATCGAAACAGTAATCGCCCAAATTTTCACTCGATGCCTTAATGAAGGGAAGATTCCTGAGGATTGGAACAATGCTACAATGACCTTGCTACATAAAAAAGGTGACATTGAGGATCTCAGGAACTACAGACCTATCAGCCTCCTATCAGTGGTTTATAAAATCTTCACTAAAGTTCTTTCACACCGCTTGAAGGTGACACTGGACATGGCTCAACCAAGAGAACAAGCTGGATTCAGGAGTGGCTACAGCACAATAGATCATATCCACGTACTGAGAGAACTAATTGAAAGAGCAAGGGAATATGAACTTCCATTGTGCATGGCTTTTATCGATTATGAAAAAGCCTTTGATTCGGTGAAACACCATCAGCAGTTACAATGGCTCTGAAATCCTGCGGTATTGAAGATGCATACTTTAATATTATTAATAACATCTATGAAAATGCAAGTGCAAAGATTCGGCTGTTTGAAAATACAACACACATAAAAATTGGAATAGGAGTGAGACAAGGTGACACCATATCTCCGAAGCTCTTTAATGCCACATTGGAAAATGTCTTTCAATCACTGAACTGGGAAAACAAAGGGATAAAGATTAATGGAGATTATCTAACCCACCTTCGTTTTGCTGATGACATAGTCATTTTTGCAATTACCCCATCAGAACTGCAGAGTATGATCCAGGAACTTGCTGACAAGAGTAAAGAAGTGGGATTAAAAATGAACTTTCAGAAGACAAAAGTGATGTTCAATGCTTTTACACAAAATGAAGATTTATCGATTGATGGAGAAAAGCTGGAGATAACAGACACGTATGTTTATCTTGGACAGCAGATATCAAGTGAGGGTCACATTGATGAAGAAATTAATCGGCGTATAAAACTTGCCTGGAGAGCTTTTGGAAGAAACAGCATAATTTTCAAGAGCAATATGCCATTATGTCTTAAAAGAAAAGTGTTTGGACAATGCATCCTTCCAGTGCTTACGTATGGTGCAGAGACGTGGACCTTAACTAAAAGAGACATACAAAGGCTGCAGACAACTCAAAAAAGCATGGAGAGGTGCATGCTTGGTGTAACCAGGAGAGATAAGAAGAGGAACTCGCGGATCCGAAAAATGACAAGAGTGGAAGACATCATGATCAGAGTTAAATCCCTGAAATGGCAATGGGCTGGACATACTGCCAGAAGGACAGACCATCGATGGACAGCCGAAATTTTAGATTGGATTCCAAGGGACAGGAAAAGACCACATGGGAGATGGGTGGATGAAATTCGAAAGTATGCGGGAGTGACATGGAGGAGACTGGCACAAGACAGACCGTTGTGGAGGAAACTTGGGGAGACCTTCGTCCAGCAGTGGATTGATAATGGTTGACAATGATGATGGTGATATGTGTATAACTGAAAATACTGTAATTATCTTTAATATACAATCTTTTACTTATAGGGACTGACTAATGTAAAATTAAGAAACAAAAACTTACTGAAGGATGAAAGGGAGGGTACAACTTCTGGAGACCTGGGTCTTCATCAAAGATACACACTTTCTTGGAGGAGATTTAGATGGACTCCCGATAGTAGTTGATAAGACAGTAGAACTTGAGAGTAGATGTTGAGAGGATGCTAACTTTTCTTTTCACGGAAGTACGTATCGAAAGAAGTTCGAATAGGTAGATCATCTCTTCTTTTCACTGCATATTTCTCTATAATGGGCACATTGGTCTAAAATGCCAGAATTTACTTTGGAGCTTCTTTTAAAACTTGGATTTACCTTTTTAAAAACAAACAAGGTGATTTTTAATCTTTGCAAGTTATTTCTATAGGCATAGGGCTCAATATATCTTCAGGATGGGACTTCTCTTCATCCATGCTATGCTCTTCAAGTTCAAGATCTTCGTTAGTTATGCGCTGGGAACGAGATTCAAATAGGTCAGTGACATCTTGAGGCTCCACTTCTAGTTCTAACTGCTTTTCCATGTCTACAATATTTGCATTAACTTCCCCAACAGGATTTCTGAATCCTTTAAAATAGTAAATAAACTGGGACACACAACTGATTCCAGACACCTTTAAGTGTAGACTCTTTTACTTCATTCTGTGCATCTCTGATAGTCTTTATGCCATTTAAGACTATGAAGCCTTTCCACAATTCTTTAATTCTATTTCAACCACTTCCAGATTCATTGTCTACTGTAATTATAGCCTTAGCAAATATTCTTCTTACGTAATATGATGCAAATATCGCAATGATACTTTTGTCCATTGGTTGAACCAATAAAGTATTTTCAGGTAGGAAAACTTTGCTTGGCTGTTACGATTAAGATCATCTAACGATTTAGGGTGGCCAGGCACATTAATACAAAAGAAGTAAAGTAGTAAAGTTTTGAAGGGGATTTTTTTCTGTGCAATAACCTTTAACTGTATGTAAAAAGTAATCTAAAAACTACTCGTTAAAAAGGGAAGCAATTACCCATACTTTTGAATTTTCTTTCCAATAAACTAGAAGGCTAGATTTAGTATTATTCTTGAGAGCTCTTGCGTTTTCCGAATGATAAATTAGCATAGGCTTCAATTTGAAATTGCCAGCAAAATTGGAACCTAACAAAAAAAGGATAGTCTATCTTTTGCTGTTTTAAATTTTGGCATGGACTTTTCTTTAGCAATGAATGTCCTTGATGGCATTTTTTTTTTCAGAAGAGGCTACTTTCATCAATACTAAAAACATGCATTTTACAATAGCCACTCTCTTCAATAATTTCAGCCAACTCATTAAGAAAGTAAGCTATGGCTACATTATTTAAACTAGCTGCTTCACCTTGAACTTTAATGCAATTCAGGTTGCTCCTATTTTTAAACCTATAAAACCACTTCTTGCTTCAAATTCACTGTCGTTAGCTGACTCACCTTTCTTTGCTCTTATATCATCAAATAAACCATGGGACTTATTCTGAATGATAGCTTAGCTTAAGGAAACACCCAAACTAGTTTGGTCATCTATCCACACCCCTAAAAGTGCTTCCATTTCAGCAATAAGACTCAATAAGACTCACATTTACAGATAACTATAGTATTAACTGGTGTAGCACTTTTCACTTCATAAAGAACTATATCTTAGTTTTTAATAACTGTAACAACAGTAGTGCTAGGTAAGTTTAGCCTGCAGCCTATCTCAGTGTTCAGTACACCACTGTCTCACTAAATTAAATAACTTCAATCTTAGTATCTAATCTAATGGATTTATGAGTTTTCTTTTCACTGGAAGCAACACCCACTTCATTTTTATCTGCCATATTATTTAGAACAATGAAATAGTAAAAAAACAGTTTGTAATTCATAGTGAAACACAGAGATGATGCAAGCAATGATGTAGTAAACAAAGTGAGTCCACAAAAACTGTGTATCGGTTGATTCATGGTGTAATCTTTCTGCTGCTTTCATTCCTTTCTGTCTGTGTCTCCTTTCTCTCCCATTCTTCTTGTTTACCTAAAAGCAGTCGAACTGGTTTATCTCCAAACCAGAGAATCTTTCTCAGTGAGATTTCCTCACAATGATGTGCAATAAGATACTTTCACCTCGGGAAACATTTTGGATTATATTTTTGAATTTCGTGTAATGCACCTTTGAAAGGTTCTCTGAAAATCATCAAAGTTATTCTGACACACTCAGAGAATGGCTGAAGTTATGTGAGAGGGATGTAGAAAAGAAATGGGAATGTTTTAAGAACTGTGTTGTCACTGCTGCTGAAGAAGTCTGTGGCACCACAACAGTGGGTAACAATAGAGGTGATGCTTGGAGGAATAGTGAGATTGAAGAGACAGAAAGAGAAAGAAAGAAAGCCTATTTGGGGATGTTGCAAGGTAGTGTTTCTGTGGATGAATATCGCTGTAAGAAGCATGAAGCAGCTAAGCTGGTTTGCCAGAGTAAGGCAAAAGATAGGAAGGAGAAGGTAGAAAGGCATGAATTGTATTTTTGGAAAGATAGGAAGACTTTCTGGAAGTACATGAGGCTCAGGAAAAATAGAGAAAACAAAGTTGCAAGTTGTGTGAAGAAAAGGATCCGGGAAATGATTTGGGAACCCAATGAGTTAAGTGAAAGATGGTGTGAATACTTCTGTGGGTTATTAGATCAGGAAAGCAAAGATGATTCTGAGGCAGAAGCAGATGTTGGCTTGCTGAAGGATGGAAGTACAGGAGGGATCTCAAAGGAAGAGGTGTGTAAAGCTCTAAAATCTCTCCAGAATGATAAGGTTCCGGGAGATGATGGCATAACTGCCAAGATGTTGAAATATGTTGGTGACTCTGTAATTGACTGGTTAGCTGAAATTTGTCAGTTGTGCTAGGAATTAGAAATGGTCCCTTGGGATTGAAAGGATGCTATCATTGTTCCCTTGTACAAGGGAAAAGGTGATCAGACTGACTGCAAGAACTATTGTGGTATTAGCCTACTGAGTGTGTCAGGGAAAGTGTTCGGTAAGGTCGTTATTGAAAAAAGTATGGGGTCTTACATCAGAGAAAGTATGGGATGTTCAGAGTGGTTTTATGCCTGGTAAAAGCTGCACTAACCAAATTTTTGCATTACGCATGATGATTGAAAAATATCTAGTTGTTGGTAAGAAAGTTTTTGCTGCCTTCATAGATTTAGAGAAAGCTTACGACCGAGTACATAGGACACTTTTGTGGAAGGTTTTAAAAGAATATGGTGTTACTGGGAATCTACTTAATAGTGTAAAAGCCATGTATTCTGGCAGTAGAGTTTGTGTACCAGTGAATAGTATTTTATCAAAATGGTTTTCTATTAGTGCAGGAGTCAGACAAGGTTGTGTAATGTCACCATGGCTGTTTAATATATTTATGGATGCGTGCATGCGTGATGCCAAAATAGATAATACTGGTTTATGTCTTGGTGCGTGTGCACAGATTGCTGTATGCTGATGACACTGTCCTGTTGGCAGCGTACAAAAGTGAGTTGCAGAGTACGTTGTCCCGGATGTATGAAGTTTGCATGAAATTCAACCTGAGTATAAATAAGGGAAAGGCCAAAGTTATGGTTTTTGAGAGAGGAATTGGTAGTACTGAATGTAATATAAGTCTAAATGGCACAGTGATTGACCAGGTGAATGAGTTTGTGTATTTAGGTAGCATGTTTGACAGAGAGAACAAATTGGATGGTGAAATTAGTAGGCGAGTGAATTCTTCATTGAAAGTCATAGCGGCTTTGGGAGATGTTCACAGGAATGATGGGTTGAATCTCAAGAGAGTCCCGCATGGCTGTGTACGAGAGTGTAATTGTTCCTACTCTGATGTATGGCAGTGAAACCTGGGTACTGCAGAAAAAACGTAGGAGTCTTTTGTGTGCTGGAGAAATGCGCTACTTACAGGGGGTTTGTGGCAAGACATGTTCTGATTGTGTGAGGAATGAAGATGTGTTGCAGTTGTGTAATGTGAAGCAAAATGTTTTTAGCGAGGTGGAAACTAATATGCTTTGGTGGTTTGGCCATGTTGGAAGAATGTGTGATGAGATGCTTACTAAAATATCTTTTTACCCCAAGTGGCAGGAAGAATAGGCAGAGGAAGGCCAAGGAAGTCGTGAGAGGATCAGATTCAGGAGTGTCTGCATGACGAAAAGATTGATTATAAGTATGAAGAATAGAAGGTCTTGTGTACGGTGTGTGATGGATGTCAGTGAAGCCCGAATTGTATGTCAAGATCGCTGTAAATGGAGAAGTTTGATACAGCAACAGTAAGAAAAAAATTATCTGGTAGTTTGTATTTCTTTGTGGAGTTAACCTCTGAATCTCAGGGAACAGCTTAGTGATATGTATGTGTAATGCACAGTTCTATGGTAGATGGCATAACTATACATTTCTGTTTGCAACTGTATTTCTGATTCTAAAGATCCAATTGAAAAAACAAAGCTAGTTGTAAATGAATTTACGGCACCTCTATTCATAGTGTACTGTGGAATTAACTTTTTTACGGGTCTTATAGAGGTTATTATTCAAAAATGTTGGTGGTCAAATTTTCAAACTAAAGACTAGTTCGTCATCAGGACTACGTCACTGGAGTAGTTGCTGCCACTCAGTTGGAAGAGTCCAACCGCAATTATCGTTAATTGTAGTACTTCTTCTTCTTGTTATTTCGATCCCTTCTTCTAGTTTCCTCTTTACCAAGCTTGACTGGTGGGCGATTATTCTTACTGAGTCCCAATTTATGGAGTGTCCACTTGCTTGTATATGTCTGTCTAGCCCTGTTTTGTTACTAATGTTCCTAATAGCTGCTTGGTGTTCTTTCATTCGGACTTTAATACTTCTCCCTGTTTCTCCTATATAGCCGAGTCCGCAGTTACAGTTAATGCAATATATTACTCCTTTTTGCAATGGGATGTCCACTTCTTTCTGCTTTAAAGCTGGCAGGAATTTCTTTAATTTGTTATTTAGATCTGGAGCAAGCCTGATATTATATTTTGCTCTGATCCTCTTCCGTTTTTCGAAAAGTCCCTTGTGGTACGTAATTTTGCTGGTGAATTTGAAGTTGTTTATTTCCTGCTTCTTTTTTGGCACTTGTCTAAATCATTTCTCAACGTAAGGGGAGGGGGTAATTGTTTTCTGCCAATATTTCTTTTAATTCTTCTCTGTGAATATCTTTTTGAGTATCTGAAGAGACCAGGACTTCAATTTTTTCCAAAAATTGTCTTGCCGTATTCGGTTTAATATAATCAGGGTGGAATGAGTAAAAGTCTAACATCTTCCCTGTGTTAGTGGGCTTTCTAAAAAGCTGAGTGAATATTCTCCCCTCTCTTGAGGTCAAGTTTAAATCAAGGAAATTGATGCTATGGTCTTTTTCCAGTTTCAGAATTTAACTCGCGAGGTATTTTCTAGAGAGGTAAATTCTGCTAGAATCAGAGAGGGTAGAGATTGGTCCTCAGTATCTACTATAAATAGGACATCATCCATGTATCTTACATAGAGAGCAAATATTGAAGGTTGTATAAGGATTTTTGCCTCTAGTTTATTTACACAATTTGCAAGCAGAGGTGCTAGTGGAGAACCCATTGCAAGTCCTGAAGTTTGCCTGTAATATTTCTTTCCAAACTGGAAGAAATTATTCTTGAAAAGAAAACAGGAGCAGTTCATATATGCCAAGTAGTATTTCTCTATTGTGATTATGGAAGACTATTTTTTCCGCTAGGTCATCTGCGATGAATTCCAGCAGGAGATCCAGGTTAATGTCGGTATACATAGATACTTTATCCAGGCTTGCCATTACTGGATGAATTAATTCTGGCAAGTTGTCTAGGAGATCCAGGTTAATGTTGGTATACATAGATACTATATCCAGGCTTGCCATTACTGGATGAATTAATTCTGGCAAGTTGTCTAGGAGATCCAGGTTAATGTTGGTATACATAGATACTATATCCAGGCTTGCCATTACTGGATGAATTAATTCTGGCAAATTGTCTAGTTGTCCTTTCAGCTGCATGGAATTTTTAGAAGGTAGGGAGGAGAAGGGAAAATATCTCTGAGGTGAGTAAGTAAATAATAATTAATGTTGGAGAGTGGTGAATTTCTAGTGTCTATTATAGGTCTTATTGGAATTTTTATAGGTCTTTGTAAATTTTTATTGTACCATAGATCTGTGGAACTCTTGACTGGATTTTGGAGAAGCTTTTGAAGAGCTCATTTAAGCTGATTTTTACTTTTTAAAGAGCTGATTAATTTCTTAAGATTTTTGACAGTTTGATCAATAGGGTTAGCAGCGAGTTCTTCATAATAAGGCTTGTTCAATTCAGCTTGCATTTTATTGTAATACTTATTTTTAAAGCATTTTTTGTGGTATGCCACTCACATGGTAAGAAATATGAATACCATCCACTTCAAATATTGCAAAGTTTTCCCACAAAGGAGCATATATGCACAAACTGTTTTTTGCTATCTCTATTTCAAAAAGTGGTAGTCCAACCCATTTATATTGAATTTCAGGGTACACTCAATTGTTTGATATACATGCAATGGCTGGATATGAAGAACTCAAAACAAATATTTTGAATGTATTTACTGAAATGTAGCAACTTCAGAGTACATGGCTCTAAGTTGTCTAAAAATTCTGCCTTGTTTGTTTTCACATATTTTAGGTACTGTAATATTGTGAATTGATGGCAGGCATTTAAGCAAGGAAGGGGGGACCCCCAGAATGTTTAAATATGCATCTTACAGGTAGTTTTTCAGTTGCACAAACATTACTCTTGAATAATCACAAAAACAATGCATTTAAACATCAGCTTTTGCAAACTATTAAATTAATGTACTGTAAATATTTATGGTTTGATGTAGAGGTCTGCACTGACTGGTCTAGGTTCAGCTACAAAGATAGTGAAGCATAATGAAATGGGGTGGAAGATGAAAAGTAGTTTATGGGCCAGCTTTTTAATTGTGCCTTATCAGTTAATTTTTTTAAAATCTCACAGAGGTTGTGTATTTTTTTTTCAATGGCCAAGTATATGGACTAGACCCCCACCCCCCAACAGAAATCCTGGATATGTGCCTGACTGATGGACATCTAATGTGATATTAGAGAAAGACTTTAGTTGCATTAGATTAGAAAGAGACTTGCTGCCCTAAACTTATTATTTATTTTTGGAGAAAATAAATCTGTTAGTTTTGTTTGCTTCTTATATTTTATGAATAACTTCACATGCTGCTTTTACTTCTTAAATTTTATTAAGCAAGCTTTATTTGCTACCAGCAACAGCTGAACAATACTGCAGCAGCATCAAATGCTTCTTTTACTCTCGGGAGTAGGTCTGGTTCTAACACTGCTGCCCTCATCACGATCTCCTTCACTTGTCTTTGTTGCATATACAATGATATCAGCATCAACTTCTTTCAGCTTCAACTTCATCATTTTTATCTGCTTCCAGAAAATCTTCGAGCTGTGCAATTTCAGGCAAAGCTCTGTCAACAGCACAAACCTTTCCTGACCCACATGCATCTAAGGTTTCACCACTGCTTGGCCCTCAATTGTCAGAAAACCCACCATGCTGGAAACAATTTCTATTTGTGTACTTAAAAACATATTTCCATGCTTTGCTTATCATTTCTGTTGTGCTTAGCAAGTCAATTTTTAGCAGTGCATACAGGCACTAGTTTGTGAAGAATCTTTCTCCGATAAGCTTTTTACAGCCACACATTTAAAGGAATGAACGGCACCTTGGTCTAAAGGTTGGTCAACAAGTGCCGCATATTTGGTGGAACAAATTTTAGTTTGATATTTCTCATTTTCAACCACAATGATATGCAATTGGTCATTGAAAAGTAAGCAGAATTTGTGCCTTTGCTTTGTCTAGTATTTATCCCAGTCAAGAACAAGAAACAAATTCAAAAATAACTCTATAGCAATACAGGACATCCTATTAAGTACATAAGTCACTAGTAGTAAGAGTTGTAGAATATAGACGAACGCGCGAACACCGTTCACAGAAAGTTTTCCGAATTTGCAGAAAAATTTTTGGAAGTAAAATTAAAAAAAAAGATTTTTCCCCCAGCAGGAACCAGTTACAAAGTAAGTATTTAAAAAAGTGTCGCCAGATGTAACTATCTTCGTAAAAACTTTTATATTCACGGTAGTAAACATCGCATTCACTATACAGTACAAAGTCCGAAATCCAGACATTTTTCTGTGGCTGAGAATCATCTATCGGCAAAAAAAAAAAAAAAAACAATTGGAAAATTCGGGCAGTCGGCGTTTTCTTTAGCTCACATATACATATATTTATACATACAGTAAAACCTCAAACGACAACCAAAAAAAAAAAAAACATGCTGGAGAGTGCCATAATTTTGGGGCTAAGAGCCGCGTCTCTTACATCACTAAAAGTGAAATTCTTTGGGTGTGCGACACTTATGCTGAAGCGGCTGTTATGCAGAATTTGTTTTTGGTAAGACTGTTTCTTTTTTTTTTTTTTTAAACAATGTTTTTTTTCCCCTCACAAACTGGATTGATACCCCCCTCCTTTCTGTTCATACGCAAATGAACACGGAAAGCAGATGAGAAACTTGGTCAGGATTAATTTGCAAAATAAATTTTCTTTCTTTTTATCGGCGGCTCTGCAATGCTCAAAAGCCCGCAGGTGCCCCTAAATGAAACACCCATGAGAGAGCAGCCAGAGAGATAGTATATGGACGTCTATGCAGGTTTTTTGCGAACATTCCTCAAAAGTAATTAAAAAAAAAGCCTAACTTCTAAAGTTTTCATCGGATTTTGACGAAATTTCCCATGGGAGTTCATTTTGATGTGTCTTGGTTACTGTAAAATTTGCATTCGGTTATTTAAAAAATTGGAGAATTTTTTTAATAAAAATTTCTCCCAGTACAACTTCCGCAACGCAGACAGTTGAGCTATCCACATGGCAAGGAAGTGTGATTCATTGCCAAAGGGAAGAAGCTTTCATCACTCCCCAGCAACCTTGCGAACCTCGGTCCCCACAATGACCCATCACAGTCACCTGTAAAGACATTCTCTGTGATCAAAAACAGACACCCTCCTCTTTCATAAACTTTTTTAAAAATCTTTTCTGCTGTTCAAGCTGAAGAAAACACAGGAACCTCTCCTTCTTCATGTTTAAATGCAGTGTTTTAATGTATCATTTTTATCATGTTCAAGCAGAATGAAAAAGATGATAGCCGACTTCTGTACTAAAATTTTGTGCCATTTCGTGCGATTTCCGTACGGAAATCGGAGTACATTTTTCAACAACATAGAGACACGAACTTCCCTTAGCAAAAATTATCTTTTCTGGGGACAGATTGCATCCCCCCTCCTCGTTTGCAGCCTTGGGTTCTTTCTGACCGTGAGTAGGATTGACATCATTAGCACGATTCTGAAGTTCAAGGTGGTGTGTTACAGATGAAGAACTGATACTGTGAATGATTAACAGAATTGGAGGCATCAAATGTTCCACATGTACATTATGACAGCTATGCTTTGTTAACATATAAGTCTTTCTGCTTCCTACACTCATGTTCATAAAAAACAGAACACCTGAAAGGAGTCGAGCTACAACTTTGATTTTTACAAGATACGTTCATTAGGCATTACAGAACAAATTATTAGTATCTCTGTGTCATATGTACCAAGTGTGCCGATGCAGCTAATAATTGGTATGGCCATCTGTGGCTTGTATCACTTGCTGTATGCTCTGAGGCATCGAACCAAATAATGTGTAAATGGTGTCCGGTGGAATAGCTATCCAGACAGTATTGACCAGCATCCAAAGTTCATCAAGACTTGCTGGCAGACAATCGTATCACTGCATCTATTGTTTGAGCATATTCCAGAGATTTTTTATGCTGGGGTCATGCTGCCGATCACATTCTTCACATTAGCACTGATAAAAAGTTTTGGTGAAAATACTGGCTATTACCTTTTTTAATGACGTCCGAGCAAAAACAATCTTTAATTTTTATTTGACCTGATATTTGAAAAATGAAATTCGAATGTTACTGTTTTCACTGTTTACATAGCGCATGAGATGGAAAGCGATTACATGAAAACAGTGGTGCAATTGCTGACGTATTTGAAAAATGAAATTCGAATGTTACTGTTTTCACTGTTTACATAGCGCATGAGATGGAAAGCGATTACATGAAAACAGTGGTGCAATTGCTGACGTATTTGAAAAATGAAATTCGAATGTTACTGTTTTCACTGTTTACATAGCGCATGAGATGGAAAGCGATTACATGAAAACAGTGGTGCAATTGCTGACGTAAGACCTATTATAACACTTTGTTTTTATGGTTCCAACAAAGGGTGAAAAAAACTGGTGACTTCAGATTAAATTTGGCAAAAAAATAAATAAATAATAATTTGGCAAAAACTTGAAAAAAGCCAGAGCAACCGCTGCTATGGGTGACAAATCCGATGATCTACCCAGCCACAGCAGAAAGTGGGAAATAGTTATACCTGAAGAAGGCATGTGTTAGCACTGCAACATGTGGTGTGGCATCCTGCTGAAATAAGGCCCACACTGTTCCCACAGCAGACACACTGTGCTCCTCATGACAAAATCTGCCAGAGGGAAGCATGGCAGTCTCTCATGTTGATAAAATGTAACCTCTGTTGAACTTGCCGATGTGACTGTATGACTGTCTTACACAACAAGACATCCTTACCACTCACTGCTGACCAAGCCATGTGTTGCTTATAACAGAAAAATGGCTGGTCTGTGGTCTGTGATGTTGTATGATCTCATTTACCTAGATGTGTTACGCATGCACCTATGACCCCAAAATGCTGACCATCTATTGCCTGATTAGCATATCCTCTAAAAAATCAGTCTTAGCTTGGCTACTTTTAGGTGTTCTGTTTTTTATGAACATGAATGTATATTTTTAATGCAATTTTATCACAGTGACCTTTTGAAGTTTGATAAAGGGAATAATTCAATGTATCAGTGTTCAATACATAAATGAGTTTGACTGTATTTGAAAAATGCTTTTCCCATTACACAACTTCTGCTATGGAGAATATTTTGAGCATATTTTTTACCTTTTCATAATGCACAGTTTACCTGCTAGGGGAGCATCAGTCTGTGCTTCTATTTGCCAAAGTACTTCCAAACATAAAAATCTAATGGATAAAACTCTTTGTTGGTGGGATATCCCAATCACCATGGAGAACGAATTGTGACGAGAAATCATAAAATCTTGCTATTCTTCTGTTCCTCACGTTTTTTTTAACAAGGCCATTAAAAATCCCGATGTCCGGACCTCCAAGGCAGTATAATGATTCATTAGGCATCCAACTGAGAGCAAGTAATACAAACAATAAAATACGAATCAAATATAAATAACCCTTAAAAGTGAGGATAAAATAGCTAGTTACCTTTCGTCGGTCAGTAGAAGTTCATTATTGGCTAGTCGCAATTGGCAAAATTTCATCATTATCATTCACCTTCAACTGACGCACGTTCATCAGGAGCAACCCGAGCAATTATGAGAGTTCACGCACTGAAGTATCATTTGAGCAGTATGTAGAGGGGGGCGGGGGCAGACACTTCGCCATGAATCACAACTGACGACGTTATTAAAATACTTAGTAGAACTTTATTCCGAATTGGCTACATCGCACTGGGTGCCATGATACAGATGCATCACGGCTAAAAGATGGTACAAAGGGAAGAGGAGGTCCTCAGTAGGGGATATGATCACAACTAACATTGATGCACAATTTGCACCATCTGTCCATATTTTGATTGTTTACTAGTTCTTGAGGTAACATCACCCATTCTTCTGTCAGCACTGTCTTCATCTGTTGGACAATTTCCGGTGTGTGCTGATGTGCTGTAACGAGTCTTCCCAGAGCATCCAATACACATTCTTTGGGATTTAGGTCAGGGGAACATGCTGGCCAATCCATTAACTGAGTGTATTCACTTTCCAACAGCTCACACAGCCACCATACGATGGGGTGTGGAGTTATTGTCCATTAACACAAACTGTGGGTCAACGGCACTTTGTAACAGACAAACATGAGGGAAGACTTACCTCATTACAATATTGTGCACAGGCTACAGTATTTCCTTCCAGTATATGGAGCTCTGTACGTCCATTGATCAGAATGCCTCCCCATACGAGAACACCATGGCCGCCATATCTATCCCTTTGGTTGATCTTTACGGGGCGATACAGAGTGCCTGCCTCATGCCAGATTAGTTGATGTCCCGAATCCTTAGAGAGACTAAATCTATTCACATCAGTAAAGAGTACCATATCCCACTGTTCTGCTGCCCAGTCCTTATGTTCTATGGACAACTAACTGTAAATGGTGTCTCCGGTGAGTAGTTGTTAATAGAACACAGCATACTGGTTGTCGGGCAAACAGTCCACCTACCTGGTCACTGTAAACAGTGATATTGTACATGTGCTCACATTCAGTTGTTTTGCAACATTACAGTGGTGGCAAAAATTGTGGAAACTTTTTGATATTTTCATGTTTTGCCAATTTGCAAGCTTATAGGAAATGTTAGTTTGCACCAAATGGAAATGTTTATATGTCAATTTAAAGAAAATGTAATGCTGAATTCAATATAAAAACACAATGCAAATATATGCAGTGCAAAAAAAGTTATGCAGGGAATACTGCAATCACGATGAATATGTTGTAATGTATTTACAATTTCAATGTATTATCAGTACTTAGTAGAGCAGCCTTTATTCTTTAAAACGGCATCACAGCGACGTCTCATTGAGCCAAGTGTTTGGAAGCCCTGCCTTCGCTACTACGTGGTACCAGGAAGCAATTATAGCCTCAATTAATTGTCTTTTATTTGATGGACGCCTCATTCGTACAAGGCTTTTCAAACGGTACCACAAATTTTCTATCGGGTTCAAGTCACGGCTGTTTCCTGGCCAGGTCAACAATGGGATGAACTTTGTTGTGAACCACTGATAGCATATTTTTGCTGTGTGGCAGGGATCCGAATCCTTCTGAAAAAGAAATGGTGCATTGTTGAGAAAGAGCTCCCTGATGGAAGGTAGCAGTTTTGGTTCCAGGGTGGTGTCAATGTATTTTCTTGCGTTCAGCGTGCCGTGGATTACATGAAAGCGGCCAACACCATTTGATGCCATACATGCCCAAATCGCTTGTTGGGAGCTTTACATTGCCGTCCATGCAGTCAGGATGTAGCTCTTCTCCTACTCTACATCTCACATATTTTCGGCCATCACTACCAAATAAGGATATCTTACTTTCGTCACTCCAAATAACTTGCTTCCGCTGACCGTCTGCCCATCCAATGTGCTTTTTGCCCACTGTAGTCGTTTCTTACGCTGCTCTAGCTTATGTTTTTTTCTCGGAATCCTACATCCTAGTCCCATATCTGATATTCTGCTCCTTATCGTTCTTGAACTGACAGAGACACCAACTGAACACAGTTGAGCTCTAATAGCCTCAAATGACATTTTTCTGTCCTTTAGACAGTCTTTTTATTCTTCGTCATCAACAGCTTTTGTGCACTGTTTCTGGCTTTTTCCTGGTTTGTTTTTCAGTGACTTTCTTTCCTGATAACGTAAACAGCACTTTCGTACACCAGATGTTGTCCCTGACCCACCTTCTTGCCTTGCAATTTCAGCATAAGAAAGAACCAATTCACGTAATAAAACATTCCGGATCCTTTTCGTGGGTGACCAATCAACTCTTTTCTTTGGTGCCATTGCTGTACATATCTACACATTAAATTTAAAGAAATACTAAAAATATTCACACAATCTACAATTATGCTTCCACTTACCCCGCTAACGGTCTTTCTTCTACGGAACAAACAGCAAAACTGACTTGACTAAACTTCTCGCAAGATGTATTGCAGCAACTGCCATTTCATTGGTTCCCAGAACAAGGACTGTGATTGGCCAGTAGGGTTTGCACTTACAACCCGCTTCTTAACTGAATCACACTTGTGTTTCTTTTTTAGACTAAAGTAAGCATAACTTTTTTGTACAGCATATATTTGCATTCTGTTTTTTGTATTGAATTCAGCATTAAATTTTCTTTAAATTGACATATAAACATTTGCATTTGGTGAAAAATAACATTTCCTGTAAGCTTGCAAATTTGCAAAACATAAAAATTTCAAAACGTGTCCACAATTTTTGCCACCACTGTACTTGCTGTCTGGTGTCAACCCCTCTTGGCCTGTAGGAGCAGATAGAGGTCCTCACTGCGGGTGGTTTTTGGTGATGACCACCACCAGCCTTTTGCACAGCTTCACCAGTAATACTGAAAGCCAACCACGCATGCAATATGATGCTATGGGCAATACTAAACTCTTGGGCCACACTCACAGTTCACCCCTGTTCGAGTCCCTCAATTATTTGGCCACGAGAAAAAACATCAAGATGTCCTCAACGGGCCATTTCCCCATCTCCAGCAAACACAAACAAATGTATGTAACACTTATGCACACCATCCGGTGACTTATGTTTAACTGATACTATTGGACTGCAAGAGTGTATTTTGTTTTCATGCCACGCAAACCTCATGTCATGCTCCATTACTATGCATGTCCTCTTGCTCCTGTTTTCAGACACAATCCCAGAGTTAATTTGTGTTTGGGTGCTGCTGGTATTTATGGCGTTATTTTATGTTTTCCACTTCGTATTTAAGTTTTGCACACCAGTGTGTGATTGACCTGACAACGAACAACAACTCTTGCTTAACTTTTTACATAAAAAAAAAAAAAATTAAAAGTTATAGAATGCATATGTTGCACAGAATTAAGAAAACTTACCTCAATTTCAAAGTATGCATCCTGGGAACAGTACCGAACATCACAAGCACAGATAAGAT
The DNA here is from genome assembly GCA_039090855.1 of Macrothele yani. Lineage (NCBI taxonomy): Eukaryota > Metazoa > Arthropoda > Arachnida > Araneae > Macrothelidae > Macrothele > Macrothele yani. Next base: position 92,656,952 of record CM077016.1, on the reverse strand, counting down.
CAACACCACCACCACTACATTTTCCATGAACTGCAGCTATAACAGGTTTCTGGCACTGAAAAACACACTTATTATTATTACTAGTTGTAAATGAATTTATGGCACCTCTATTCATCGTGATTGGGGAATAACTTTTTTACGGGTCTTATAGAGGTTATTTTTCATGAAAGTTGTTGTCAAATTTTTGAACTAAAGCCTAGTTCGTCATCAGGATTATGTCACTGGAGTAGTTGCTGCCACTCAGTTGGAAAAGTCCAACCACAATTATCGTTAATTGTGGTACTTCTTCTTCTTGCTATTTCGATCCCTTCTTCTAGTTTCCTCTTGTTTAAGTTTGACTGGTGGGCGATTATTTTCACTAAGTTCCAATTTATGGAGTGTCCACTTGCTTGTATATGTCTGTCTAGCCCTGTTTTGTTACTAATGTTCCTAATAGCTGCTTGGTGTTCTTTCATTCGGACCTTAATACTTCTCCCTGTTTCTCCTATACAGCTGAGTCCGCAGTTACAGTCGATGCAATAAATTACTTCTTCTTGCAATTGGATGTCCAATTCTTTTGCTTTAAAGCTGGCAGGAAGTGGACACTCCATAAATTGGAACTCAGTGAAAATAATCGCCCACCAGTCAAACTTAGTAAAGAGGAAACTAGAAGAAGGGATGGAAATAGCAAGAAGAAGAAGTACCACAATTAACGATAATTGTGGTTGGACTCTTCCAACTGAGTGGCAGCAACTACTCCAGTGACATAGTCCTGATGACGAACTAGGCTTTAGTTCGAAAATTTGACAACTTTCATGAAAAATAACCTCTATAAGACCCGTAAAAAAGTTATTCCACTTATTATTATGTAAAACAATAAAGGATACAAAAATTCATAATAATATAGCCTCCACAAACTCATAAACAAAGCCTGGGATTTCAGTTTCTGCATAAATCTTTATCAGAAAAACATTTTCTGTTCGGAGAGGTAAGTTGGGTCTTTCTGGTTGTGAAGTCATTACAGACTTGCACGTAAATTAGTGCACTTACTTGGTGATTTATTGCCATACAGATGCAAATAATGTGATTTTCTGTTCCTTTGGAAGTGGTTTAGAAATGCTAAACATGCAATTCCCAGAATATATACAGTTGCTTACTTCACATTTGTCTACACACTAGTATTAGACATTTTGCCATAATTTCAAGCACTAAAGGAGGAGTTCTGGAAAATAATGTGCATTGGAGATTGTATGCAAATACAAATATTAAGGAAAACAATTTTGATCAACTGCTGGGGATGTTATCTCAAGCCAAGCCTGTTGCATAACTATATCATGAAGAGTTAAATTATCTTGAGATTCCTGTATGCTTTTTTAGTTTCATCTATCCATTGCCTGTGTGGTAGTTTTTTTAAGCATCTATTCTGTCTTTTGGTATTCAATTAAAAATCTGTTGTTCAGCATGGCTTTGGTTGGTTGGTTCTTTGATTTTAATGGCGCAAGGGCCATGGTTGGCCAAAGAGCGCCAAACAAAAGACATCAAAATAAAACTAAATCAATAAAAACGTACACAAGGTTAAAAACAGGCTGATGTGGTAAAAATGAAACATGAGAGTGAACAAGGTAAAATCTAGATCAGTTTAAAAAAGTCAATCTCTCGTAAAAACGAAAACACTGCATTCGTGTCGCAGGCTTCACCAATAAGAACTTGCAGCGTAGCTGCTCCTTCGTCCAACAAATGACAATAAAAATAACGAAAACGATGATCACAAAAACGAACACAAGTACACAGAACATGAAGGACAGTGATACGACAGTGGCACGCCTCACAGCAAAAAGCGGTGAGTAAACCGACAGTGCCCAATGCAGAGACGCGCAAGAACAACTTCCTCACGACGGTTCTTCCGCAAACTAGACTTCCATAGACCGATCTGCGGTTTGATAGAATGCAGCTTATTGCTGCCCTGCTGAGACCACAGGGACTGCCACTCATCCACAACAAATTTCCGGATCAATGGCCGATAATCTCGGAAAGACAGTGGCAGCTGAGCTGGCGACATGGAGGAAACAGACCTGGCAGATAGATCTGCCAGCTCGTTACCCGGATCCCAACATGGCCAGGGACCCAACAGAATCGGACCAGGAATCCAGCACCTTCCAAAGTTCCAAGAAGACGACGGACATCACGGATGACCGGTGAGTCCGTGTCCTCTGGAGAAGATAGGACTTGGATGACGGACTGGGAATCGGAGCAAATCAAAGCGCGACAATGAGATCTAGACTGTATGTGACACAAAGCGAGGTGTACGGCACGCATCTCTGCTGCAAAGACGGTGGATTCAGGCGGAAGCCTCTCAGCATGGGAAGCATCGCCACACACGAATGCGGATCCAACAACCTCACCGGATTTCGACCCATCAGTAAATACAGACACGAAATCCGGGAAGAGAGACTGTATCTCGGCAAAGAGCTGCTGGTACACCAGAGCAGGAGTGGAAGACTTTGGCCACACACAAAGGGAAAGGTCAGCCGTTGCTTGAACCGGCTGCCAAGGCGGTTCATTGTAGAACCGGGTCAAACCAATCCTTGACAACTCTAGACCAGCATCGCGCACCAAGTTCCACAACCGAATCCCAAACGTCGGAACACAGGAAGGCCGGTGTGAGAATAGGCGGACACATTGTGGTTGGAAAATGGAACCATGCAGTGGATGATCAGGAAGAGACCTCAACTTGGTGAAGAAATGAAGAGACAGCTGCTTACAACGGATGCACAACGGCGGTTCATGGGCCTCGACATACAGGCTATGCACGGGAGAGGTACGGAAAGCACCAGTGCATAGCCGCAGAGCCTGGTGATGGACAGGATAAAGAGGCTGCAACACGGAAGGACGCGCCGAACCGTACTTTATGCGATCGAAGTCGAACTTTGACCGAATCAGAGAATGGTAAATGCGAAGCATTGAGCACCTGTCAGCCCCCCAAGATGTTCGAGAGAGGACCTTCAGGATACTCAATGACATCGTACACTTCACCATCAAAGACTGGATGTGAGGTCGGAAGGTGAGTGCTCGGTCAAAAGTTAGCCCAAGGAACTTGACTTCTGACACCACAGGGATGGTAGAACACCCCAGACGGAGGTTAGGGTCTGGGTGAAGACCCCGTTTGCGGCAAAAATGCACGCAAACGGTCTTCTGGGTCGAGAAGTCAAATCCATTGTGGGAGGCCCAGGTAGAGATCTTATTAATGGCCGACTGCAGCTGCCGCTCAATAGTGCGCATGTTGACAGATGTGCAAAAGATCTGCAGATCATCCACGTACATGGAGACACGAACCGACGGAGGAAGTAGAGTGAAAATATGATTTACACGAAGGATGAACAATGTCACAGAAAGAATGGAGCCTTGAGGGACACCCTGCTCTTGTGGGTATAACGCAGAGAGGGTCGATCCGACGCGCACACGGAACATCCGGTTCTGGAGAAATCCGGCAATGAAGGTTGGCAAATTTCCCCGCAATCCGCAGTCACGCAGATCACGGAGAATGCCGTATCTCCAGGTTCAATCGTAAGCTTTTTCCATGTCGAAGAACATGGAGACCATGTGCTGACGCCGGACAAACGCCTCCCGTACAGATGTCTCAAGGCGAAGATGATGATCGGAGGTGGAACGGAATTTCCGAAATCCACTCTGATGAGGTGAAAGAAGGTGACGTGATTCCAAATAAAAAACCAAACGAAAATTGATGATGCGCTCTAGTACTTTGCAAAGGCAGCTCGTCATAGCAATTGGTCGGTAGTTCAACGGGTTAGCGGGATCTTTACCAGGTTTGAGAACAGGAACGACAATGGCAGTGCGCCAAGATTCGGGAAAGTCACGCTCGTGCCAGATCCTGTTAAACAGGACCAGCAAACATTCAAGAGAGGACGGAGAAAGGTGCTTCAGCATTTCATAATGGATGTTATCCGGTCCGACAGATGTTCGGCCGGACCGATTCAGGGCAATCTTCAGTTCGACGGCAGTCAGCGGGCTGTTATAATCGGCAGCGGAAAACGGTCCAAAGGAAACCTTGGACCGTTCAAGCCGCGGCTGTACCTGCCGGAACGAAGCAGCGTAATTGCGGCTGCTGGACACCGAAGAAAATGCGGCGCCCAGACAGTCAGCAATACCCTGAGCGTCAGCAACTGTTCCTCCACCACTCTCAAGAATGGAGATTTCCCCAGAAGGGTACTTACCCCGAATCTTGCGGATCCTGTCCCAAACGATCTTAGAGCTGGTAGTGGTGTTAATCCCGGATACGAAACGTATCCAAGATTCCCGTTGGCTACGACGACGTACCAAACGCGCGTAAGATTTGGCTCTCTTGAAAGCAAGTAGGTTCGCGTCGGTGGGGTACCGACGAAACCTAATCCAAGCCCGATGTTGGGCCTGACGAGCCGCCTTGCAAGTGGAATTCCACCAAGGTCGCGGGCAACGTGAAAGTTTAGTCGACGTCTTGGGGATGGTAGGTTCTGCCGCGTGCACAATACAATCCGTAACCGCCGCAACAGCATCATCGATCGTACCCGAGGTCACCATGTCTGGAGTAATGGTCGCTGAAGCCGTGAATGAGTCCCACTTGGCTCGATCGATAGCCCATCTAGCAGGGCGAGTAGGATGACGGTACCCGTCACCTGCTAGACGGAGAAAGATGGGAAAGTGATCACTGCCAAGGGGATCATCAGACACGCTCCAGGACCAGTCAGGATAGAAGGATGGCGAACTCAAGGACAGATCAATGGCTGAGTACGAGCGGGTGGGTTCATGAAAGTAAGTGACTGCCCCGGTGTTGTGGAGACAGAGGGACATGTTGGAGAGAAGGGACTCAACAACACGGCCCCTGGAGTCACGAGTGGCAGAACCCCCACAACGGATTGTGTGCATTGAAATCTCCTAAGATGAAGAAAGGAGGCGGCAGCTGGTCAACTAAATCTTCCAGATCCGAAAGGCTTACAGCTTCAGTAGGTGGTATGTAGATGGAACACACCGTGAGCAGAGTGTTCACAGACAGTCGCACTGCCACTGCCTGCAAAGTCGTCCGAAGGGCAACCGCAGTGACAGGGACACCATGAGGAACAACGACGCCCACTCCTCCGCAGGCAATTACGCCGTCCCGGTGATCTTTGCAGAAAAAGAATGTCTCCGCAGCGAAGGAGTGTCCGTCATGCGAAGCTTTGTCTCCTGGAGACACACGCACACAGGTGTGTGCGAAGACAGTAAGCCTTTTAAATCGTCAATGCGTGAACGCAGACCTCGGCAATTCCACTGAATGAGCGTGGCCATAATGAAAAAATGAAACTAAAGAATAGAAAAGACAGACGACTAGAAGGTCTCAGTGTCGTCCATCACCTCCAATCCATCCGCAGTGTCTGGAGGTAACACAGGGCTGTGTTTACCCCCTGTGTTGAGAGGTGGTTTCTGCCTGCTCTGTTTCGGGGAGGATGAGCCGGGTTTCACCTTCTCCGGCTTCTTCTGTGCAGTGCCCTGGGTCCCTGTGCTGGTAGAAGATGTTTTCGGCGTAGAAGGTTTAGGCGACGATGTAGATGTCGCCTTGGATGCAGTGCGGCAAGACTTCAGTGCTTCCAGCCCAGCAGCGACGATGTCCTCAAAATCATAAGGACAACGCGCCGGGATGGTCACCTCCGTCTGAACCGCAACAGTAGCCTTCTGCAACACAACCGAGGCATAGGAGCGCCGGCTGGATGGAAGAGGAGCTATCCGCCGCCTGGCCTCAGGGTACGACAGATGTTCAGTGGTCTTCAGGCGTTAGATAGTCTGCTCCTCGATCCACTTGGGACACTGCTTAGAAGACGCAGAGTGGGAACCCTCACAATTCACACAGTGATCCACCTCAGCGGAGCAGTCCGCCAAAGAGTGTTCAGTTGAACCACAGCGCCCACACTTTGCTACATTACGGCAAGACTGCTGGGAGTGACCGTAATGCTGGCACTTGAAACATCTCAGGGGGTTCGGGATGTAGGGTCGAACATCAAGACGCAAGTACCCCGCCTTGATGGAAGTTGGCAAGGTAGGTGAGTCAAAGGTCAGGACGATGTTCCGGGAGGGAATAGACTTCCCATCCCGCCTGAAAAGGATACGCCGAACCCCAGTGACATGTTGGTCCCCAAGTTCCACCAACAATTCCTCATCACTGCATTCGAGCAGGTCGCGGGAGTTGACGACACCGCGAGAGGAATTGAGGTATCCATGGGGCGAGATCTGCACAGGAATGTCCAGCAGAACGGTCGTCTCCAGCAGGGTGGCACTGTGACGTGGATGAGATGTCTCCAAAAGAAGATCCCCTGACGGGAGCTTCTTAACACTCTTTGGAGAGCCTGCAACGGCCTGAAGAGCCTTATTAATCCAGAAAGGACTCTTCGAACTGAGAGACTGAGCCGGATCAACTGAATGAATCAGAAGAAACAGAGCATTGCAATTTGTAGTTAGTAGTTTCTTAGTGGAGGAGGGCGACCCATCCTCCACACGGCGCTTCATAGGTACACCATGGGAAACACTTTGGTTTGCCATGAGAAGAAAATTAGATTCGTCCGCCAACCTCCCCACCCACTACCGAGCCCAACGAGGGAGAGCCGGAGGTCCGCAAGCCCAAGAGGACGCAGGACATGGCTCTAGGGATAGTCAGCGGATATAGCAAGTTGGTAGGGCAGACACACGCTTGGCGTGCACCCAGACTTTCCTGTGCCCAGAGAACACCCCTTTGGCATGTCCACCCTACCCCCAAACTCACCCAGCCGAACAGAACGACAAGCCGCTAGAAGTCTGGGCACAACTCGGCCACAGACTTCCTGACCAGGAGTGGGTTAGCTCCCAGTGTCCCGTTTAGGGTGAAGCAGAGGGCAAAGAGGAGTGTTGGCATCTGGAGACACTACAACCCAGCCCCCAATCCTCATTTCCACCTGTACGGGTCACCGCACACGGCAAACATGCAGGTAGGTCTAAGCTAACCAGCTCCGGAGAAACAGAAAATGTAACATAAAAGAGAAAAAACAGGGAAAAGAACGAGGAACAAAACCCGGAGCTGGCGCCTCATCACAACCTCAGCAGCCTACAACTGAGGCAGGTACATGTCAAAATATGAACTGAAGACGAAAAAAGCAAAACAATAAGAGAAAATCAGCTCGGGCCGTGGGGACGCCATCCCCCATCAGCTGGATGAACAGCTGTCCCTTCGGTGATGTAATCGTCAAAGCCGCAGAGGCAATAGAAACCGTCACAAGGTGAGCTCGGGCCGTGGGGGCGCCGCTCCCCAAATAACTGGAAAACCAGTTATCCCCGTGCGGGGTTCAGCATGGCAGCAATTTTTTCTGTTCTGCTACCACTTGAACCTTAATACTAATAAAATCTGTTGCACTTGTATTTTTGCTGATCCATACATGTTCTTTTTGCTTGTCCTTTCTGGTTACTTCAAGATTACATCAATGATCACATATATATTCAAGTTAGCTCTGAACATTTCTTTCAGCTAAGGGTCATGTCTTGATTCACAAGTGAAAGCATGTCAAATTCACTTTATGTGTGAACATGCATATGCATTCCATAGCCACTAAATTATTATGACCACCCACCTAATTAACAATTAGATGACACCTCAAGATTGGGTAACCATCTGAATACATTCTAACATTATGTTCTGGGCTTATAAAAACATACCAGACAATATTTTCAGCTATCTGAGCTGTTTCCATCCATTTTCACTGGTTAGTTGTTCGACTGACTGTGATTTAAGACATAAGAACCATGAATTCCTGCATTGGTGGACAACTGATGGGCTACACAAGTACATAGCTCATTTCATCTTGTATCACAGATGATCAATAACTAGGTTCTAAGTGAAGCGAATCTGCAAACTTAAATCTTACACGCTGCACAAAAGAAATAATATTATTTTATCATTATGCCATATTTCAATATTTCTTTTTGTTGCTATATATATATATATACACTATATAGACAAAAGTCACCGGACACCCCTTCAAAAACAAATAAACGGATCTGCTGCATTGTTAAGATGCGCAGTACAGCTGCAAATGGTATAAAAACAAGCCTGCAGCTGACCGCGATCATATCACACTGCGAGGTCGAGTGAAAAAAATGTCGCAGTGGGAGAGAACTGACTTTGAGAAAGAAAACATTGTTGCGTGTTATACTGTATTAGTGGGTTGGCCACAAGAGAAACCGAGAGGAGTTTAAACATACCCAAGTCAACTATTTTGGATGTACTGAATAAGTGGAAGACACATGGCGTTCCTGAAACAGCAAAACATGCCGGCAGACCAAAGAAAATCAGTGATAGAGGACATCGAAGCCTCAGGAGAGTCGTTACAGCTAATCGACAGAGTACTGCACAAGACCTCAGTATGCAGGTGAGTAAAAATGCTGGAACCTCGGTATGTACACGTACCATTCGCAGAGAACTTCATTCCATGGGTTACCATGGTTGTGCGGCTGCTCATAAGCCTTTCATCTCCAATCGGAATCCTACTCATCATTTAGCATGGTGTACAGAACATTTATCATGGACCGTAGATCAATGGAAACAGGTCCTATGGACTGATGAATCTAGATACACGATCTATCAGTCTGATGGCCATATGTGGGTATGGCAGCAGCTGAGGAAACACTATTTGCCACAGTGTACTGTTCTTATGGTGAAGTTTGGAGCTGGCAGTGTACTCAAGTGGGGGCGTTTTTCGTGGTATGGTCCCGGCCCATTGGTTATCATGGAATGGATAAACCTGTTAACCAGCACGTCTACCTTGATATATTCTGGCCCTACCAACTCGGTGGCAATACTATGGAACTGAGCCTTGTTGGCACCAGCAAGATAATGCACCAAGCCATAAACAGCAAGGACTTACAGCGTGGTTCGACAATAAATAATTCCGTATCATGTGTGGACTGGCCGGCACAGAGCCCTGATCATAATCCTATAGAGCCCCTGTGGGATGAATTAGAGTGTCGTATAAGAAGTTTGGAACCAAGGCCTACTACTAAAGAACAGTTAGCTGCAGCATTATGTACTGAATGGAAGCACATACCTATCGCTGTGTTCCAAAACCTTGTCCAAAGCATGTCTTGAAGAATAAGTGCATGCATTAAGGCCAAAGGGGGACCGACACTGTACTAATGTATGTCAATAAATGCTATGCTGTGTTTCTCTTCTAGGTGTCTGAATTTTGTCAATATAGCATATATAAAAGACATACAAAAGACATCACATTGGCCTTCTTATTTTATGTTTTATATTATATATATATATTACTTTCCCTTGATACATGCCCATACCACTCTGCTACCGTGCAAGCTGGAAAACAGGAGTGAATAGTATATACATATATAAATAACTACAAGCAACACCTCCCAAACATGTACATGACAACAAATGAACTCCACACCACAGCAAAAGAAAAAGGAGAATGGCAAACAATACCTAAAAGCCACACTGCAAAATTATAAAGATACCAATAAGGAAATGTAAAACCCAAACAAATATCGTATCAAATGACTCCGAACCCCCGAACCACTCTTCAGGGAAAGACACCTGGGAGCCAGTCGGGCTCAGGTTTCATGAGATAGCCTGGTACCTAATTTTAAACTCAGCAATGGTATGTTCGTAAAATCTCTGTATTCCCAATAGACACGCCAACTACTAAAGGTCCAAATGAAGAACAGAAAAGCGTCCAAAGGAAAGACCTCAAAATGTGGAAGAAAGTAAAGCTTATTGTTATAATGTAGTTCTCCGGGGCAACTCGGAGGAAAAACCATTTTTATTGTGGCCCTAAGAAATTGGTTAATTCGAAAAGTTTCACGTGACTATGTTACAAATTCTAATTTTGTATGAAGTATTTTGGTTAAAAATATTCCATAACTTACTAAAATGTGAATAACAGAACTTATAGGGATAACCATTCTTTTTTAGAGTTAAAAAAATAAATTTTAACTGTTTGATAGTACTGTTTTTGTTATTACAAATCCTAGTGATCCGAAAAAATTGTGAAATTATAATATTTCTATGTATGGATCCAGGGATTCTGGAAGACCAGGAACTTAATAAGTTAGGACAAAATGCAAAATAAGCTCTCTTGTCATTAACATCCGTTAAAAATCTCCCTCGCAGTAATATGATTTCCATATTCAGAAAAGCAACTTTGAAGTCCTTACTGGTTTCTGTCAAAACTAGTTCCTCGGGTAACAAGACTGAATATCGAACCTACAACCCTCCAAACAAAAACTTAAAAGATCGTCAATATATCTATAGTTAACAATGCCATTAACTGTAACATTCTTTTCATAAAAGTGTAGGTACAAGTTGGCAAGTGAAGTAGAATATGATGTGCCTATTGGAATTCCCTGTTTCTGTATCAGTAGTCTTTTACCATTATAGATGTAATTATGGAATATACAAAAATTACATAATGAATTCCAATATCCACTACTGATCTCCATATATTGCCCATATCTCTCAAAATACCAGTCCATTGTCCTTTTTAAATCCTTTAGGCTAATAGATGTAAACAAATTGTTGAAGTCAAATGTTTTAATTACACCCCTGAATCCTGGATTCTTTTTCATGAATTCAATAACCTTTCTGTTGTCATTAATAATCCATGTTGAAAATTGGATCATATCAAAAATACTTCGCAGTAATTCCAAAAAACGTTTTCCAACTTTGTTATTATAAGAACTTGTCCCACAAGTGATAAATCTGAATCCAACTGGCTTTTTGTGGAATTTAGGCACTGTAAAAATATATGGAAATTGCAATTTATATTCTTTAATTCCTAATAATTTGAAATAGCTTAGTATTCTTTTTTGAACAATCTTGACCTCAATCCCTTCATCTTGTCTGATAAATATTCTCATTATTCATTTCTTTGTTGAGAATTTCATAATACAATCTCTTGCATATAAAGGCATAATTGCCACCAGATTTATCAATCGGTGTAATGATGAACATATTATGTAACTCTTCAATTTTGTGCCTCATAGTTTTACAATTCTTCAGAAAATATTTCTTATCATAATATTTATCAATGAGACTGTAGATCTTCCTCAATGCCTTGGTAATAAATATTTCAGGTCTATGTTTCACACCATGCTTCATAATACTCTTTAAATCTGAACAATTTACTATGTCCAGATTTTCTGTAAGTATGTGCTCATGAATTTTATCCCTAAAAGGAGCATATTTAGCCTCTTTACAATAACAGGGCAAGTCTTCTTTATCAATGTCACATACATTACTACAAAAAGAGTTGTAGTTAAATATTCCCTTACCCAGTGTCTCATCATATCTGAAGGAGGTAAATACTTTATATTTTTCCCTAAGTGGGAATATATTTCTAATTCTCCAAAAAAATCTTTTTGAAGGGGATTTTTTCAAAAATATTAGCCTGATATCTAATGACACGAAATGTTTGTAATATTTGTTCATTTACATTGGTGTTTTTCTTAATCTCATGTAGGAAAAATCCATTATAATATCCTTAATGAAAGAATCCTAAAACACAGAACCTTTGACATTTTTTAAATAAAGCTTTAGCTTTAAAAAAATACATAAAAAATCACACAAAAAAACTTTAAAATTTGATTATAAAATAAAATAAAAATAAATAAAAAGAAAACTAGGTATTCACTCACTAGAATAACTAAACTAAAAAAAAATTCTGAAGAATTGGAAAACTATGAGGCACAAAATTGAAGAGTTACATTAAACTAACGTTAAAATGAATAGGATTATGTGTTGTTTGTAGAAGTTCGCTAAGGTAATTAAATACATATAAAAATTATTAAATACACTGCATGTGTATTTGATGTTATTTTTTATGTATTCTGGAGAAATAATACTACTCTTTCTGAACAAACAGGACATTCTTAGTGGCATATTTCTCTTGTTTAAAACTCCGTGGGTAGGTTCCTTTTCAGTGTGTAAGAGCCCTCAGACCCTCCCAAGCTGCACCCCACATCTAGGGCGTGGCCAAAGAGAAAGTTAGGGGACAAAGTTCGGCCATGTTTTTTTTACTTTAGTGGCAGAAAAGTTACATAAGAGGTAAGCTCTCTTCTTTGTTCTTGAAGTTTGGGAGTTCCAAGTTCTATTTAAGAACTTTTTAAGCTGTCTTTTCTTTTTTTCGCATAAGGCAATTAGGTGCATGCATGTCTATAAACTTTGTTTTTTTTCGCTTTCACTTTACTTGGAATTAATTTAGGGCACTTGGGCTAAGTAGCTGGCTGTTTTATTGTTCTTGTAGTCAACGATGTGTTTCAATGTCGGAAAGAACGTAATTGCTACATTAATAAGCACTTAAAAAAGCACTTCTGGAATACTTTGTATATATTGCAACTATTTGTTAAAATCATATAATCTTCACAAAGCATTTTTTAGTTTGTTTTTATCATTTTTTATTTTTTTGTTCATGTGATGTCAGTTGTTGAGGAGAAGGGAGTTCAATATTCCAGTTCACTTTCAGGAATCTATTCTTTAAAAAAAAATATTATTTTTTATTGTATGGCATTTTCGAATAAGCGCTTTTTCACTGCAGAGCATTAGAATCTGTAATACTTTAGTATTGCTATACTAGTTTAAATTCTCTCTTAGGCAGCTAGGTTACTTGGCATTTGTGATATTACTGAATAATCCTTATGATTCAATCAGTCACTCTCTCAACTTGTGTTTTTTTGTAATCGTTTTTCTGTTTTTTAGTAGCAGATGACTAGCATGGGTAGGACCAGGAGAGCTGTAGATGCATGCAAAATAATATTATCTTGTGTTTTGACATGCAACTCTGAGGTTGATATATTTAAAAAAAAAAAATTTGGTGGGCATATTACTTGCATCTATGGGTTTGCAGAAACCACGAAAACCAAAATTTCCAACTAGGTCTTTGTGGAAGTGAGAAAATGCAGAGTTTTACTGGTCCTTGATAAAGCCAAGGCTCGGCATTCTCGACACTTTCTACATTCGGTTTGCTATTTTTTTATCCTTTTTTTACTGATACCCATCAGTATATGAGTTTTGCTATGTTGTTTTTGGAATATAGGTTGAAAAATTGTTATTGCATTTGTCTCTTTTTAAATAGTATGTAAATTCTGAATTTTCGTGACTGCTGCATTGCGCGTCTTGGTCTTCAGGTTTTTAGCAAATTTCATATTAAATTCTTAGGTACTATCTTGGTTTTGTCTCTGCTCTCTCTCTCTCTCTCTCTCTCTCTTGCTATACTAGTTAAAACATATATATATATATCATCATCATCATCATCATTGTCAACCATTATCAATCAACTGCTGGACGAAGGTCTCCCCAAGTTTCCTCCACAACGGTCTGTCTTGTGCCAGTCTCCTCCATGTCACCCCTGCATACTTTCGAATTTCATCCACCCATCTCCCATGTGGTCTTCTTCTGGGTCTTTTCCTGTCCCTTGGAATCCAATCTAAAATTTCGGTTGTCCATCGATGATCTGTCCTTCTGGCAGTATGTCCAGCCCATTGCCATTTCAGGGATTTAACTCTGATCATGATGTCTTACACTCTTGTCATTTTTCGGATCCACGAGTTCCTCTTCTTATCTCTCCTGGTTACACCAAGCATGCACCTCTCCATGCTGCTTTGAGTTGTCTGCAGCCTTTGTATGTCTCTTTTAGTTAAGGTCCACGTCTCTGCACCATACGTAAGCACTGGAAGGATGCATTGATCAAACACTTTTCTTTTAAGACATAATGGCATATTGCTCTTGAAAATTATGCTGTTTCTTCCAAAAGCTCTCCAGGCAAATTTTGTACGCCGATTAATTTCTTCATCAATGTGACCCTCACTTGATATCTGCTGTCCAAGATAAACGTACGTGTCTGTTATCTCTAGCTTTTCTCCATCAATCGATAAATCTTCATTTCTTGTAAAAGCATTGTACATCACTTTTGTCTTCTGAAAGTTCATTTTTAATCCCACTTCTTTACTCTTGTCAGCAAGTTCCTGGATCATACTCTGCAGCTCTGATGGGTTAGTTGCAAAAATGACTACGTCATCAGCAAAACGAAGGTGGGTTAGATAATCTCCATTAATCTTTATCCCCTTGTTTTCCCAGCTCAGCGACTGAAAAACACCCTCCAATGTGGCATTAAAGAGCTTCGGAGATATGGTGTCACCTTGTCTCACTCCCTTTCCAATTTTTACGTGTGTTGTATTTTCAAACAGCCTAATCTTTGCACTTGCATTTTCATAGATGTTATTAATAATATTAATGTAAGCATCTTCAATACCGCAGGTTTTCAGAGCCATTGTAACTGCTGATGGTTTCACCGAATCAAAGGCTTTTTCATAATCGATAAAAGCCATGCACAATGGAAGTTCATATTCCCTCGCTCTTTCAATTAGTTCTCTCAGCACGTGGATATGATCTATTGTGCTGTAGCCACTCCTGAATCCAGCTTGTTCTCTCGGTTGAACCATGTCCAGTGTTACCTTCAAGCGGTGTGAAAGAACTTTAGTGAAGATTTTATAAACTACTGATAGGAGGCTGATAGGTCTGTAGTTTCCGAGATCCTCAATGTCACCTTTCTTATGTAGCAGGATCATTGTAGCGGTGTTCCAATCCTCAGGAATCTTTCCTTCATTAAGGCATCGAGTGAAAATTTGGGCGAGTACTGTTTCGATTTCTCCACTTGCTTCTTGTATGATGTCTACAGTAATTCCATCTTCTCCTGGAGCTTTTCCTCGCTTCATGTTCTTGACTGCATGTGCAACTTCTGCTGGAAGGACTGGAGGAACTCTGGTACTGGTATCTTTCATGATGTCTGGAGTGCATATATCATCCCTTTCATATAATTTGGAGTAGAAATCTTTCACTCTTGTCAAAATTTCGCCTCTATTTCTTGTTACAGAACCATCTTCTTTTCTCAGTGCCATAATCTGTTTTCTTCCCTTACTGAGATGTCCCTTTGCTATCTTTAGGCTTTGGTTGTTTTCAATTGCTTTCCTCACTAGTTCACAGTTGAATTTCCTTACGTCTTCAGTGATACTTTTTCTTACTGTCTTGCATAGCTCTATATATTCCACTTTGGAAGTCACATCTGCTTTAGTTGTCCTCATCTCTCTTCTTTTTTGCATCAACATTTTGGTTTTTCCTGATAATTTGTTCACATGCAACTTGTTCTTAGACCCAGCTAATTTTGTTGCTGTTTCCATAAGAGCTTTGGTTACTTTTCTGTTAACTTCAGAGATGTCCACTTCTTCTGATGTTAGGCCTTCTAAAGCAGAGAACCTGTTCTTCAGTTCTAACTTGAAGGTATTATGGTGTTTTTTAAGGTTGGTTATGTCAATAGATTTTATTTGTCTTATGAGCTTGCCACGTTCAAGTTTAGTGTTGAGGTGCATCTTACATCTCACCAATCTATGGTCACTACCTGTGTTGAACTTGTTTAGCACACTGCAGTCTTCTATGACGAATTTTTTGTTACACATAATAAAATCAATTTCACTTGTCGTCCCATTTGGATGTCTCCATGTCCATTTCCTGTGTGGCTTTTTCTTGAAGAAGGAGTTCAAGATGAAAAACCCTTCTGTCTCTGCAAACTCAACGAGAGTATTTCCACGCTGGTTTCTGTTGCCATGACCGAATTTACCTACTGAAGTTTCATTCTGTTGCCGTTGCCCTATTTTTGCATTGAAATCTCCCATAATTATTTTCAAGTGCTGCTTACCTTTATTATTTAGATGACAAATTTCCTCATAAAATTCTTCAATTTCTTCTTCAGGATGACTTGTGGTGGGTGCATAAGTTTGAATAATCTGAGCCTGGTATCTTTTCGAGAGTTGGATATAACAAGTCGTGCAGCTCTGTCAGAGGAACTTTCAACTTCTACAACTTTATCCTTCAGTTTCTTGTTTATTATAAATCCAACACCACTAGTTCTGCCAGTACCTGTCCCACGATAGTAGAAGAGATGTCCACTTTTCAGTTCGATGAGATCTTCTCCTTTTCTCCTTACCTCACTTAGCCCCACGATGTCCCACTTGATCCTTTGTAGTTCTTCTTCCAATTCAAGAAGCCTTGAATCAGAAGATAGGGAACGTCCGTTGTACGTAGCCAAGGTCAGCATCAGATGGCAGCCTAGTCCGGTCCTCCGGGGATTCTTAGCACCCTCTGCCTTCATGTCGCACTGGCCGCTCGCTGCCTTGGCCAGGTACATTCCAGCTGCCGGAGACTGAGGGCCAAGATTTAAGTTGTGGAATCATTTTGGAGGGTTTGGCCATAACTCACCACGCTGGCCAAGCGGGTTGGTGAGTGTGGGATAGAATTTCCTCTAATCCCGATGGTATAGTTATACCGCTATGGGCGGTCGTCAGAGCCCCTTTAGTGGGAACAGGATGCACCACGAGAAGGCGGGGTTGACATTTGTCAAGGAGAGGCTGTGATGTAACGCATCACCTGACCTTACATCCCATATATATATATGTCACATCACAGCCTCTCCTTGACAAATGTCAACCCCACCTTCTCGTGGTGCATCCTGTTCCCACTAAAGGGGCTCTGACGACCGCCAATAGCGGTATAACTATACCATCGGGATTAGAGGAAATGCTATCCCACACTCACCAACCCGCTTGGCCAGCGTGGTGAGTTATGGCCAAACGCCTCCAAAATGACTCCACAACTTAAATCTTGGCCCTCAGTCTCCGGCAGCTGGAATGTACCTGGCCAAGGCATCGGCCAGTGCGACATGAAGGCAGAGGGTGCTAAGAATCCCCGGAGGACCGGACTAGGCTGACATCTGATGCTGACCTTGGCTACGTATAATGGACGCTCCCTATCTTCTGATTCAAGGCTTCTTGAATTGGAAGAGGAACTACAAAGGATCAAGTGGGACATCGTCAGGCTAAGTGAGGTAAGGAGAAAAGGAGAAGATCTCATTGAACCAAAAAGTGGACATCTCTTCTACTATCGTGGGACAGATACTGGCAGAACTAGTGGTGTTGGATTTATAATAAACAAGAAAATGAAGGATAAAGTTGTAGAAGTTGAAAGTTCCTCCGACAGAGCTGCACGACTTGTTATCCAACTCTCGAGAAGATACCAGGCTCAGATTATTCAAACTTATCCACCCACCACAAGTCATCCTGAAGAAGAAATTGAAGAATTTTATGAGGAAATTTGCCATCTAAATAAATAAAGGTAAGCAGCACTTGAAGATAATTATGGGAGATTTCAATGCAAAAATAAAGCAATGGCACCAGAATGAAACTTCAGTAGGTAAATTCGGTCACGGCAACAGAACCCAGCGTGGAAATAATCTCGTTGAGTTTGCAGAGGCAGAAGGGTTTTTCATCATGATCTCCTTTTTCAAGAAAAAGCCACACAGGAAATGGACATGGAGACATTCAAATGGGACGACAAGTGAAATTGATTTTATTATGTGTAACAAAAAATTAGTCATAGAAGACTGCAGTGTGCTAAACAAGTTTAACACAGGTAGTGACCATAGATTGGTGAGATGTAAGATGCACCTCAACACTAAACTCGAACGTGGCCAGCTCATAAGACAAACAAAATGTATTGACATAACCAACCTTAAAAAACACCATAATACCTTCAAGTTGGAACTGAAGAACAGATTCTCTGCTTTAGAAGGCCTAACATCAGAAGAAGTGGATATTTCTGAAGTTAACAGAAAAAAACCAAAGCTCTTATGGAAACAGCAACAAAATTAGCTGGGTCTAAGAACAAGTTGCATGTGAACAAATTATCAGGAAAAACAAAATGTTGACACAAAAAAAAAGAGAGATGAGGACAACCAAAGAAGATGTGACTTCCAAAGTGGAATATATAGAGCTATGCAAGACAGTACCTAAAAGTATCACTGAAGACTTAAGGAAATTCAATTGTGAACTAGTGAGGAAAGCAATTGAAAACAACCAAAGCCTAAAGATAGCAAAGGGACATCTCAGTAAGGGAAGAAAACAGATTATGGCTCTGAGAAAAGAAGATGGTTCTATAACAAGAAATAGAGGCGAAATTTTGACAAGAGTGAAAGATTTCTACTCCAAATTATATGAAAGGGATGATACATGCACTCCAGACATCATGAAAGGTACCAGAGTTCCTCCAGTCCTTCCAGCAGAAGTTGCACATGCAATCAAGAACATGAAGCGGGGAAAAGCTCCAGGAGAAGATGGAATTACTGTAGACATCATACAAGAAGCAAGTGGAGAAATCAAAACAGTACTCGCCCAAATTTTCACTCGATGCCTTAATGAAGGGAAGATTCCTGAGGATTGGAACAATGCTACAATGATCCTGCTACATAAAAAGGGTGACATTGAGGATCTCAGGAACTACAGACCTATTAGCCTAATATCAGTGGTTTATAAAATCTTCACTAAAGTTCTTTCACACCGTTTGAAGGTAACACTGGACATGGCTCAACCGAGAGAACAAGCTGGATTCAGGAGTGGCTACAGCACTGTAGATCATATCCACGTACTGAGAGAACTAATTGAAAGAGTGAGGGAATATGAACTTCCATTGTGCATGGCTTTTATCGATTATGAAAAAGCCTTTGATTCAGTGAAACCATCAACAGTTACAATGGCTCTGAAATCCTGCGGTATTGAAGATGCATACATTAATATTATTAATAACATCTATGAAAATGCAAAGATTTGGCTGTTTGAAAATACAACACACATAAAAATTGGAAAGGGAGTGAGACAAGGTGACACCATATCTCCGAAGCTCTTTAATGCCCATTGGAAAATGTCTTTCAATCACTGAACTGGGAAAACAAAGGGATAAAGATTAATGGAGATTATCTAACCCACCTTCGTTTTGCTGATGACGTAGTCATTTTTGCAACTACCTCATCAGAGCTGCAGAGTATGATCCAGGAACTTGCTGACAAGAGTAAAGAAGTGGGATTAAAAATGAACTTTCAGAAGACAAAAGTGATGTTCAATGCTTTTACAAGAAATGAAGATTTATTGATTGATGGAGAAAAGCTGGAGATAACAGACACATACATTTATCTTGGACAGCAGATATCAAGTGAAGGTCACATTGATGAAGAAATTAATCGGCGTACAAAACTTGCCTGGAGAGCTTTTGGAAGAAACAGCATAATTTTCAAGAGCAATATGCCATTATGTCTTAAAAGAAAAGTGTTTGATCAATGCATCCTTCCAGTGCTTACGTATGGTGCAGAGACGTGGACCTTAACTAAAAGAGACATACAAAGGCTGCAGACAACTCAAAAAAGCATGGAGGTGTGCATGCTTGGTGTAACCAGGAGAGATAAGAAGAGAAACTAATGGATCCGAAAATGACAAGAGTGGAAGACATCATGATCAGAGTTAAATCCCTGAAATGGCAATGGGCTGGACATACTGCCAGAAGGACAGACCATCGATGGACAGCCGAAATTTTAGATTGGATTCCAAGGGACAGGAAAAGACCACATGGGAGATGGGTGGATGAAATTCGAAAGTATGCGGGAGTGACATGGAGGAGACTGGCACAAGACAGACCATTATGGAGGAAACTTGGGGAGACCTTCGTCCAGCAGTGGATTGATAATGGTTGACAATGATGAATATAGCAAAAGCATATAAAGTGAAAAACAAAAAAAACCATGAACAAATTTGAAATTCCAAAGCGCCGGAGGCTGCATAGAAGAAAGATCAAATAACATAAAAATGCAAAACATAAAAACATAAAATCAAATTTTGAACATAGAAAAAACAAAAAAAGGGAAACGAGAAAAAGAACAACAATCACCATTTTCCACCCACTCGAAGCAGGCGAGCTTCAAGCGATGAAATTTAACGAACAGAAGAATGCAGGGAAGCATATTAATGACTGACTCCTTGTCGGCCTCGTCAGGGGCAAGCAACAAGAAAATCACACATTAATCTACTGAGACCAGAAAATTGTGGGTTTCTGCTATTTTAGTTTGCTATAGATTAAATTTAGGGGGAAAATGTCAATTAAAAGGGATTTCTAATAAAAACTCAAACCCAGCAAACTAATACACATTTTCCCGACCGCACAACAGCAAAGATAATCACACAAAAAAATAAAAAATGAAAGAAAGAGAGCCAAGCTCCCCAATAACACAAATCCAGGTAATAAAAAACCCAACCAATAAATGGTACAAAAGGGATACTTTAAACTTGTCACATATAAAGTGAAACCTTAAACCTACCAGCCATAAAATAAACAGGAAACGCCAAAAATTAAAAAAAAAAAATACCAGAAAAAGCAACAATACAAAACTGATAAGGAAGCAATCAACAAATTTAGGAAAAAGGAGGCAAAAATTGCGCAGGGAGCAATTTACAGTTGCAATTCCCGAGGGTGAATCAAGATAACTAAGTTGCATGTCACATAATTGCAAGGAAAATGCCCAAAACCCACAACAAAAAACTTAAAAGATAAATTATTCAGCAAAAAAAAAAAAAAAATTAATACCAAAGGGCATGGAAGCAAGCACCAGTGAAGCAATTTTTAAGCCCAAGATACACAAGAAAATATAAAATATTAAAATTAAGCTTAGTGCAAATTCACAAATTCCTACAAGAAAAATAAAAATATAAAACGACTTACAGTTAAAAGAAGAGATTACATGTGAGGTGTTGCTTAGCTGTTACAAGTTCACATATTTACACAATGCTGTACTAATCATTTGGCCCACAGGAAGGCTCAGAACCACTAAATAGAACTCAAACAATTCATCAAAAATATACGAAATGCTACAATAAGTTTCGAAGGAAACTTAAAACGTGTCCAAAGCTCAAAGCCTGCTTTCAAAGAGTGAAAACAGCCCCCCCCAAATAAATTAATTCCAGTAAGAAAAGTTAAATTAGAAGAATGAGCAAACAGAGCAGCCCTACCATGCCTGAGAACAACAATGCTCATACTGCTACACTTATGGGGTGTACCAACTGAAAGCAGGGGCAGCCCTTTGCAGTGCCATCTAGCATCCAACTTTAGAACTTTCCTGGTGGGTGACAGGTCAAGTCCTTGAGCAGACTTCAAAAACCAGAATTAATGCGCTGAAAAAACCCTTACGAGTTATCAGTGCAGACCAGAATACTTAAATGCCCTTCCTGTTAGCAGGGAAGCTTTTCTCTGCTCCCAAGAGTTTTTCTTTTTTTATTTATTTTTTATTGGAGGTTTAACGACCACCGTGAGCAACTCAATGGGCTATAAGCAGTCGCCTGTCCCTAATTTTGGGTCACTGGTTCCAGGGAAGGGAAAGAGCCAGTGCCGTAAGACAAACACAACATCCATGCCTCACCGGGATTCGAACTCGGACCCCTTACGGACGAATGATCAGAGGCCATTGCTTAGACCACTGCGCCATCGGGGCGGCTCTCCCAAGAGTTCAAAGAGCATTATAATACCTAATTATCATCATTCCGCCCAAACCTTTGAACTTTAATTATTACTATTTTTTTATCTTTTATTTTTATAAATATTTTTAAGAGATTTTTCTAGGGGTTTTATGCTTTTTTTTGTGTATATATATTTTTAATATAACCTTTTTTTGACTATCAAAAAAGAGGAAACAAATTTTGCATTATAGGTTCCTCAATTGATTGCTAACAACATCATTGCCTAAACCTCTAGAAATTAGCTTTAATTTAGACAATTCATTCAGTCAACAAGATTTAAATTAAGCCTTCCATCCTATGTTTGAGAACTATTTTTCTTAATGCGATTTTTAAGAAGTTTCTAGGTACTTGGTTTTCGAGAAACTGTTTGATTAAAATAATAACATGTTTTTCTAGTTCAGAGTTTAAGCTACATATTCTAGAAAACACCTTAGTACTTGTGATATAAATACATTTTCTATTATTTTATTGAAAATATTGCTCAACCACATACCATATTTGACAATTTTAAATTTAAATTGATTTCTCTTATCATAAAGACTTATGATTGGGTTACCTGCATTGAGATTAATAGTTAAATCCAAAAAATCAAGGACTTGGTTATTATCATTGGTTTTATTAGGTTTAAGGCTTATAGGATAAATAGCAGAAAAGTCTTTTTCTATATTTTCTGAATTATTAAAGCAAAGGAGGTCATCAATATATCTGTATGTATGAGAGTAACTTTCCTGATTGGATGAATTTAACTTCATGAATTGAAATTCTTTAAAAAACAGGAAAAAGAAAAAGTTGCATACGCTTGTTGAATGGGAACTCCCTATAGGTATTCCATTAACCTGTTTGAAAAACTTGTTATTGTAGAGGATAAAGTTATTTTTAATACAACAATTTAGAAGCGTATGCCAAGAACTTTCCGAAATAATGTTGGAGATTTGAAATTCATTGAAGAGTAACTTGAGTGTACTAATAATGTCTTCTAACTGAAGGCTGGTGTATAGGTTTTCAAAGTCATAGCAATTAGCCTCTGCTGGCATGTTATCAAGAATTTCCGAAATGACCTCAGCGTTGCTTTTAATAATCCAGAAGTTCTTACATGTTAGGTTTACTTTGGATTTAATAATGTTTAACACCTGTTTCAAAACTGATTCAAAATACTGATCTATTACTTTTTTAGGACTTTTGGTACCACTAGCTATGAATCTAAATTTCACCGGTTCCTTATGAAATTTTGCTGTAGCAAAAAGATAAGGAAATTTAGATTCATAACTATATGCCATTCTAAGCCCCAACTGTCTGTGAAATGCTTTAAATTTATTGTTGAGTTCCTTACTGGAAGCTGAAGTAGGCTTATAAGGAAACATTATTATGAAGTTCTTTCTAAATTAATTCAAAATAGAATTTTTGCAAATAATGGCAAAATTATTATTTGCTTTGTCCGTCGTGGTAAATATGAAATTTTCTTGTAATTTAAAGAGTGATTTTTTTAATTCAGGAGAAAACACAAGACATGTAAAAAATATTTTGTATTGCAAGATTATGTTTAAATTCTTGAAAGATTTTGCATTTCCATTCAGCAAAGGCTTCGATTGGCATATTGTAGGCTAAGCTAGTTTTAATAATATATTTACTTAAATCTTGATAAAAATCATGCTTGATTCTATCTTTTGAGAAGGTAGAAAGTAGGCCTGAACTTGGCTCCAAAACCTAAGATCCTTCTTAAATCAGAATTTTCAATGAAATCTAAATTACCAGTAATAATGTGCTTATGAAATTTATCATAATAAACTGTATCTTGAAATTCACAACACTTACAGTTGTAATCTACCAATGTGTTAATGTTGGATAGAGACTTGCAATTCTTAACATAAAATCCCAACACCTTGACATATTTGAAACTTACTACTGTTTGGTGATAGGAAATAGGGAAGGTGCTAGGAACCATTATAGAACAATTTTCTGATTTTGAGAGAGTCATGACATTTGTTAAGTAACCTAATGGTAATATAGTTTTTGGAGTTAGGGCTAATTTTATCTTTAAGAATAAATTTCAAAATATCTAACACAGGAGAGAAAACATGTGAATCTATATTACCAGCTTGATAATTCCAAAATCTTAAGAAGGCCTTAAAAGCACATTGTGCTTAAAAGTTTTAAGAATGGATACAGAGTTTTTCACAAAATTGTTGCTATTTTTGAATTCAAGAAGAGTCTGTTTTAAAAAATCGAAGTTAACAATTTTGGAAGATTTAACTAGCCTCTTCCCTCTATTTCTTCTACTGCATGCTTGTTGTGGATACAAGGAGAAAAGCTCTCTAACGGACACCTTAAACTGAGAGTGTTTGTTATCTGCAATGGATTTACGGGCGGTCGTAGTGAGCGATGGGTTTGCCTCCTCGGGGTGCTCCATGGTAACAATGGCACACACAATAGCAACTAGGGCCTCTGTGAATTTTGGAGAGGTACAAGCTAGTTCTGTGTGACATTGGCGAAAAGACCCCAACTCACTGGGTTTTGTTCCAGAATCCTTAGGTTGAATGACCAACTGGAACCCTCAGCTGTGGGCTAATCCTCCACACTGATGTACTTACCTGATTAAAATTTTTGGTTTCAGTTTTGAAGCCTGTGTCCCATTTTTTCATCAGTGAGAGTGATTCAGTAATGGCATATTCACTGCATCCAGAAGAACAGTGTGTAGCCACTGATAATTTCAGAAGCAAATATAAAAAATTTGCAAGAGCTGAAAAGGTAAAAAATAAGAGTACTACAAGTTAATTTACTAACTATCATTTCCATGTTTTATAACACTGTGTTGTTTTATAAAACATGGAAATGATTGAATTTTTTGTCCTATTTGTAAAAACCCACAAAACAAAGAACACTAGTTCAGTATTTTCAACATATGTTTTGTTGCACTTACTTTAAAGGTACTTTTCAAAAAGGGGCAAAGTTAAATTATAAATATTTTTATTCCTGCAGCAGAAATTCAAGAAAAACACCATTTCTCCCTGTATTTTCATGTACAGCATGAGCTAAATGTCAGTTCAAAATTCAGTTAAGGTTTCATTTACTCATTGACATTTCTCAGTATCTGCAAACCATTTTTCTTTTCATATCACTGGCTGTGACAAATTTTGGTATCTGAGAATATGTTCCACCCTTTCTTTTGATAGCTGTCATGGATAAAATCCCACTTATGCTGTTTTTATAGAATAACACTACCAATGAAGGACTTAATGGCTACTCTAGTGCTTCAAACATTAATGGTTACACAAAGCTTTTATTTTAATATAAGTTTTAACTTTTTTTTTCTTCAATTTAGACAAATATTTAAAGTGGTCATCACTTTACCAGGTCTCTTTTTCTTTTTTTTTTTTTTTTTTGTTTAATTTTGCAGCCAGAAAAACAGACCTGATGAAGTATCAATCAATTTGGAAAATTTGTCTAAATTAATTTTTTAAACCTAACAATATAAAAGCTGACACTGCAACATTTCTTGGATCATTTAATACTTAATTGATTTAAAATAACATAAGAAAAAATGGGTAAAAAGTAGATAAATAGGTAATTCACGATTTTTTAGTTCTACACTGCTGTTTGTTAAAAATGCAACACCAGGAAAAATGTGTGCGATCAGACAAACTCATGTAAGGAGGTGCAAATAATTACCACCACAGTTCACATACAAATTTTTTGTGCGTGTTATGCCCTCGTAGCTGTCCCACAGGAGGTATAAAAGGAAGTACAGGGGCAAGTTGCAATAATCAATTCACAGGAATTGTAGCACTACCGTAGTGGTAGTAACTGAGCATGCCACGCTGCAGCAGACAAAGCTCATACATACAGTTGACAGACTTTGAGTAAGGCCAATGTGTTGGACTGCAGGAAGGTGGACTTTCCTTCTGAGACATTGTCACTTGTGTTGGACAAAATGTGACCTCAGCGATGTGAATATGGTGTTGGTGGGAAAAGTAAAGTTTGATATATCAACGTGGAGGGTCTGGAGCCCAGCGATGGCCAAACACACAGCAAAACAGTCAGCTCCACCATATGACGCTGGCAGATCAAACAGCCATGTTCTGAGGTCTACATCACATCAAAGGTTGCCTGCAAGCTCTGTCTGACATCACTTGCTTCAGAGAGGCCTCATTGCTCACTGCTTTGACTTCCCTTGACCTTAAACCACAGATGTCAGTGGCTGCAATGGGGCCAAGAACACAGACAGGTGGCAAAAATAATTTTCTGACAAGTCACAGTTCAGCATAATGACCCAGGATGGATGAATCCTTGTACAGTGAAAACATGGTGAACTGCTGATGGAGGCACACACTATACAGCGTCATACGGCCAGACACTGGGCATTTTGGTGTGGAGTGATGTTGGGTTCCATTCATGTTTCCACCTCCTACGCATTGCAGGAACCATGACCAGCCAGCGGCTCATCACGAAAGTTGTGGAGGCTGAAGTGCTGCCATATCTGCAGACGGTCCCCAGTGCCATATTTAAAAAGGACGGTGCCTGACCACGTGCGGCGTGGGATGTCTTACAGCTTCTGGATGCCTGATATGTGCCAAGTCTTCCTTGGTCAGCAAGTTCACCCGATTTCTCGATCATTGAACAAGTGTGGAATATGGCATTTCAATTACTGGCCCATCAGGTCTGCTTCCAGTTACCTAAGATGAACTTTGAGTATGAATCCTCACAACATGAAATAACCTTCCACAGTGGGACATCCAGAACCTCTTCCAGTCAATTTCATGCAATGTACGAGCCGTTATTACAGCTCGTGGAGGGCACATAATGTACTGAATATTATTGTGTTCCACATCACTTACAGGTTTGCATTCCTGATCACTTATATCTTGTACCATGAGTAATGTACTTTATAAATCTCACTTCAACGTCCCAGGTGTCTTTTTGGTGTTGCGTTTTCAACAGACAGCAGTGTATATTATTTTGGAATAAAATTTACAAAATCAAGAGCTCAGAAAGTAAAGACAAGTTATGATGGACTTACTGATTACCAAGCAAAAAACAAATTACAAAAAGGAAACCAATGTTAGACAAACAGCTTGAGCAATGGGAAAGCTAAAAATCAATAAACAACAGGATCAGTAAATTCCCCACTAAGTAAAGTATATGATGAGGCAAATGTGCATAAGCATATAAAAGAACAAAATTATCCTGCAACACAATATTCATTTATACACAGAAAACCACCTTTTTCACCTTTGTTTTGGATAGCTGATTAGATTTTTGGGGTGCAAAGGGCCTCAATGGGTCAAAGAGTGCCGAGCACCACAATTTATGACAGAAGTAGAAATGAAAATATCAAAACATCACATCACCTATGCATAGTCTCAGACAAATGGTCAGAAGCTAGCATTTTAGACTACTTGGCCACCACAATGGCTGCTTCAGATGGATATGCCAATTAGCATAAATGTAAGAAAACATGAACAAAACACAATTAAATGTATCAAGTCAATGTGAATTTGCTAGTTCCATTTTCACCAACAACGTCTCTCCATTTTCCCGAAGAATCATACCATACACTGTTAAGTGTTGTGAATAATTAATGCACAATTTCTGGGGCATTTTGATTAACATTTTTTACTTTTAAATCAACATAAGAAGACAGGAGAAAGAGAGAGCACTCAAAGTAATTTATGGTTTTGTAATTCTATTTATCATTAGATTAAGATTCATAAATTTTAAATATTTTTTTTAAATTTACTAATGCACATAATCACACAAAAATATATATGAAAATTATTTTTGTAGTGTAGAAGAAAAATAAGATAAAATACAAACATTTTCAACAGCATTAAATGATTCTTGATATTTGGCAATTAAAGACTGAAGAAATTTAGCTTTCCTGGCAACATCGCCTTTTCCAGCTACTTGAGATGTCAAGTCTTGCATGTCAGAATAGTCAAGGCCTGTGGAAATTCCACATACATTTAAAAATTATAAAACAGTGCAAATAATGTCATATATTAATAGCACAAATCAAATCAGGGTTCAAAAAGATTCCACAAAAATGAACATAAAAAGTAAAGGTATGAAAACTTCTGTGTTTTCAAGATAACTTTCAAAATAAATCACTTTGGTTTTCATGGTAGTGTAATTAGTTGCATACTGGCTCTTAGTGATCTTATTAATACTTTAAGCACTTGTACATTCATATTTTCAGAGATATATGTTTTGTGTTTTACAATTAAGCACAGTTGATCTTAATCACTAATGTCAGATACAGGTTAACATTTTATAAATAAGTAGGCACAATGAAAAAAGAAACATTAGTACTTATGAATAACACTCTTGCAGACTTCATGTGACCCAGCAACTTTGAGTGCTTTGTATGATCAGAGTAATAATGTTTCTTTTTTGACAAATGCTGCCACAAAGTATGCTCTTCTTAAATTCAAATAGAAATTATACACCTTCCCTACCAGTTTTTATTCCTTCTTGTTCTGTTTTTCATTTTGAAAATTCCAGGACTTTTTGAGAAACTTCTCTATAAATCATAAATTTACTTTAAAGTTCAGAACTAATGCTGTGTTCATAGCTTTCATATTTCTTGAAATCTGGATACTTCACTATGAAATCCATGTTTTCAGTATCTGGAATAGTTTGGATATCTGGATTTCAAAATTAGAATATCTAAATTCCAAATATCCAGTTATCAAAGTTCGGATTTTAAAACTAAACTAATATTTTGGATTACAACAATAAAAAATTCATGACATACAGAATGTAAAATGTGGAAAAGACACCTATCCATGCCCTCACAATTAGCATAATCTCATTCACTTGTTTGGCATTTATACACAGTACATGAAAGTGTATTTGAGCTCATCAAGCCTGTCATTCTATAGTCACAGAGAAACAGCAGGAAAATGTAACATGTATTCTACAGTAGACAATACTAATATGTACCAGTCTTCTTCCTAAAGCATGTTGCATTTTGCCAAGGATTGAAAAAAAAAAAAAAAAAAAAAAAAAAGGGGTGAAAATGCTGTTGTAGCACCAAATCTGTCAAGCTAGTACACAAAATTTGCTAATTGATGTTCAGTTCTAGGCTATCTGATGCACAGTGCTGTGAAAGGCCATCAAGTGCAACAGAGAACCTGGCGTTTATGGAAAGTCTGATTAAATATGTCAGGGGGAACAAACATTGCATTTTTTCTCCATGATGTCCATTAAATAGTTGAAATGATCTTGTGCAAAAGGTCTTTTTATTCAGTGACAAAAAACAATTCCTTAGAATAAACAAAATCGGTTGCATAAATTTGTTGGAAAAACTGTGATTTTTGCTCCAATTTTTAGAAAGATGAAAATATTAAAACATTTCTCTTCCCTGGACAGGTTTTCATACCTCTGAGGAGAAAATGTATTTCTCTACTAGAGAAGAAATTATGAACTGTAATAAAAGAACAGACCTAAAGTTAAAATTTTTTGGATGAAGGAATGATTCCCCACCCCACTCCACCCCTCCCTTACCCTCCCCTCCCCAAACAGTAGTTTTTAAAGTGATTCTCTCTTACCATGGCAGATTAGAACCCAGTGATTAATTCAGATTTCATTTTTTAAGGAAGGAGTCATAATTTAGGGGTGTGCACAATTGCTGAGTTAAGAACATACAAACATATGGTTTACTATCTGATATTTACTTGCCTACAGGAATATACAATTGCATCAACATCATTGTGCTAAGCATATGCATTGGTTTCTTGTACTTCCATAGAAACTAAAACAGGGATGTGCTGCAGACAATTCAAGGGATTTGATACTTAAAATTTATGATAGTTTATTGAACCAGCATCCAAAAATTTATAAGCACCAACAAGTTTGAAAGAAAGAGCAAAACAAAGGAAAAGAAATGTTTGGCTGTTATTAAAAGCCTCTCGCAATGGTTTATGCTACATTGAGGGTGAATGTTTCAAGTTAAAAGTCCCACTGGATGTGGGAGGAGAGAAGTGATGTGTGCACACACATCCAGGGATCATAGCATACTTCTGGAAAATTTTAGGTAGGAATTTTAGGAATTTTTAGAAAATTTTTAGGAAAATTTTAGGAGTGTATTTCAATAAAAACTAGATGTATATTTGTATACATCTAGTAAAACAACTTTGTATACATTGTAAAGAGTTTGCTTCACACCCTTCAACCATATATACTGATAGACTGCACATGACATCAAAATTTCTGTCTCCAACATAAAATCACATGACATCAGTCAAAAAGATGGGTTACACCTGCTGTGCTTATGGTTGCTCTGAGCGATATAGTAAAGGAAGTTCTATGATTTTTCATGGGTAAGAAACGAATTAAATACCTAAGTCAATAAAGTTCAATTACTTAACCAGAAACTTGCAGCTATAGATATAAAAATATAGTAACTTAAGAAAAAAAAAATGGAATGCATGTTCCAAATTCTTCGCAAATGTTCATCACATTATAAATCACGAAATGTAAACAACCCGATCATGCATGTATATAGCGCATAAGTAAACTTACCTGAAGAGTTTTCATTATATATGAGGCGCATTCAGATAATACACCGAAAACACTGAAGTTCTGCAGCGTAAATTAGTAATCATAACAGCATTTTTACACGAAATTTGGAGTCTGATGATAACGTGCCCAATGTTGGAGCCATGGCGGCTTTGATGCAGCTATTGCCAATGCGCAGTCCATTAGTATATATGGTCGAAGTTCACACCCAAATTTTTTGCATAACGTCTAATGTCTAAAGTTTAAGTATGATTTGCTTCTAATGTTCAGTTCTTATCTTTTCACGTGTTATTATCATATTCAAGTATATTTACCACATTCAAGTTTCACTTTGAACATTAATATGCTGTTGAACCAGAAGCAATTCACGATTTTCACAGTAAAGTTTTCAGGTTTCACATTAAATTATAATATCCTAAAAAGGTAATTGAAAACCAAGAACTATGTACAATTGTTCACTGAATTACTTTTTTCATATTATTGTTTTAACCTTTTCCTGATAAGCCTATCTTTTTCTGCTTTCACCACAACTAATTTACTTTCAGTTTTCTTTATTTCAGCTGAACCTTGTATGATCAAGTTAGAGGCAACTGCTATTTCAACAGTATTTTGTTTTTCTACAGCTTTTCTCATTCTTTCTGTTCCCTCTTGAATTACTGCTAGGGAGGCTTCTTTATCTTTTTTAAGCCTATTTATTTCTGCATCATTTTCTTTTATTTTGTCATCAAACTCAGCTTTTCTTTTTTTCTCTAGCTGCTTTTCCTTATTTTCCCTCTCTTTCTGCTTCCTTTTCTTTTACCTTTTTTGATTCTTCTTCCTTCAGCTTATCAACATACTCTTTATAAAATTTGTGTGAATCATGAACACTATTTAACAAATTTCTTGTTATGGGAACTTTACTTACACATCCATAGTGTTTAATGGCCCCTTTAACTATTCTTAATGATGTTATAGTTGAGTCTTTTAAGTTAGATTTGTCCTTCCTTAACAGAGTAGTGTTAACCGAAAATCCCCTTTCTGCATCAGCATTACCATGAGGTAAAACTAAAATTGACTTGATGAGTTTAGCAAGATTTGAGTATTTTTCTTTTCCGCTAGAGTCTTTAATACTAAATATATTACGCCAGTAATGATCAATCCGCACTGGAATATGCCCTTCCACTGAAAATTTCACTAGTTCATCTAGAGTTGGCCTATCGCAATTTAAAAGTTTCCACTCTTCTCTTACTCTATCAATTTGTTCCTCAGAAAGATGCAAAACACTTGAAATTCTGGTTATTTCCGAAAGTCCTTCAGTGACTGAAAGTTGAGTTGACTCTTTCTTTGGTTCTTTTACCTTTAAAACTTCTATGTCTCTTAGCTTTTGATTGCAGAATGGCAAATTTGACTTTAAATATTTTGTGGTTGCAATTAGTGATGATCTTACATCTAAGAGAAATAATTTCTGCCTGGTCTCCTGAACATTCCTGAGGAGATTTTTTGTCTTCATACCAACTTCTAACTCCCCTAGTTTTTTTCATGAATTTTTGTTTTCAAAATCTACATTCTTTAGGTCTTCTCCAAATTTCCCTGCAATAACATCATCTTGGATAAACTGAGCCATAACATTCCTCATTAAAGTATTTAAATCAGAATATAACTGGTGTATTTTTGGTTCTTCACTCTGATAACATAATAAAAACTTTTCAAAATTTTGGTGTGAAAATGAAATTAATGCTAAATAGCAAGGAGTTAGCTCATTTTTCAGGAAACAGTGAATTCTTTTATACCTTGCCGAATTGCGTAGTTGTTTTTCAAATATTTTTTGAGATGGCAAGAAGTTTAAAAAATATTCTGTAATATTTAGCCATTGATCCAAGAGCCTCTGGGCTACAGAACCAACGGTTAACCATCTGTTGCTGACATGACGCAAAAGAAATTTGGCTGTGACCAATGTTATATCCTCAACAGATTTATAATCTCTCGTCTTGCAGCACTACTCTTTAAAAAGTAATGCATATCAGTAGCAAATTCGTCAAAATCTATATTTAAGCTTGTCAAAAATTTTTTAAATGCATTACTAACAACATGCAGGTTGCAAAAACCTAGTTCCAAAGATTTCTGGCCAGTTTCTTGTTTTACAACTTCATTGAATTTGCGTAAAAAGCACTTATTTACATTTGGGCTGTCCATGGATACACAAATAATTCTGTTCAACGAAATATTGAAGGATGATAACACATCAAGAATTTCTTTTAGCAAAATATCTGCTGTTGCATGACCCAGAAAAACGCTTGTTAGGTATCGGCAAGAAACTGAATTTATTTCTGAAGACCAGTACCTGAGATACACATCCAACTTCCGTTTCACTTGTGTATTTGTAGTTTCATCAAATGCTATAGTAACCTTTCCTGGGCTACTAGATGCAATGTCTTTTTTCAAATCCTCTTCAAAATATTTTGACAATCCATGTGATATCACATAAGCAACTTTTTTTCTTTAAGTTGTATTTTGGCTGCAATAGCAGAATCAGGAAACATTTCTTTGAAAAGTTCAACTGTTTCAGTGCATGAAACAAAAGACATATTGTCCTTAGCAACTTTCATGGCCCATAATACTTCAGCTTTAGCCAACGGTAAATCATGACTCAATACTTCACTAATATTTGTTTTGGGCTGAAGATCCCGTCCTCCAAAGGCTTTCAAGGATGGACTTATTTTGAAATTTACTTTGAAATTTCTGCAAATGTTTTTTTTTTTTTTATGATGTGCTTTTACTTGTGAAAAGCCACTATTAGAAATATTGAAAATTTCTGAACACAATATACACTTAGCAGAAAATATTGTTTCAGTTGCAGAACACCATTCTTTCAACTTCACTCCGTCCAATTCTTTGGCGAGCCACGCATCTTGAAATTTCGTTTTGGATTTCTAAAGGCATCTTAAACACTTGTATTACTAACCAGAAAATGAAAGGGAAGCACAAAAACACGTTCCAATATTGCAAAACCAGACAACTTCCCGAAGTTTGGCTGCAAGGATGTCAGAAGATAGAAAAAAAAAAAAAAAGCAAGTCACCACTAGAGAACTGAACGGTCGGAGCCGAGATATATTGCGCATCGAAGGTCGCTGTCGCCGACGCATGATCGAAGGTCAATGATCACGTGCTCTACTGCCTGCCACGATAACACTCAGCTACCATCCCATCGTCATTACCAGAGGTTACGGAAGGAGCCCACATGTTTCCTCTTTGATTCCACCCACCTGTGGTTTACAATAACAAAACATCAGCAGAAAGAGGAGGTTCCACGAGGCATGTCCAAAAATAAAGTACGATCTTCTGTGTGCCACGGAGTTCGTCTGCAAAGCGCAAACCAGGGGTGAAAATGACCCCTCCCCTTTTCCCTTAGATCTCTTGTTACTCTCGAAAACTGTCCGAAGGCACAAAAGTGGAGCGCCCGCCCCGAAGCAAGTGCATCTCGGTGGAGTCATTTTCCCTCCCTTCAGCAGCACAGCATATAGGCTGTGTTTCTACAATAACAGGTCTTTTTACCTTACCATAATGGTAAATTTATTGGTGTTAATAACGGTTGTATTTTTAATAAATAAGCTTACGAAAATTTTAGGAAGAATAGCAAATTTTAGGTATAATTTTAGGAATTTAAGGAGGGTCACAAAATATTAGGAATTTTAGGAGGAATGCGATCCCTGCTGACATCACTCCTTGTATAGAAAAGTACTTTTTTGTTTATGTAGTGAACACTGAAAACCCTAAAAACCATACACAGAAGGTGAGTAAAAAGTTTTGCAATATTTGCCTAAACACATGTGCTGTGGCGGGTATTTTATGTGTTTAAACTAGTTCAAGTCGCGCACTGCAGTCAGTCGAAAGGGATATGAAGTGGTAGTCATTGCTGTGAACAGCATCACATGTCGTGATTCTGTCTGTGGTTGGGATGCCTAAAAGATGAACAGCCACAACCAGCTAATTAGGGAACTTTAGCTTTATGAGTTTAAACTCTGCCATAATACTGCTTAAGCAACATGAAACATTTGTCATACGAAAGGGGAAGGTTCCGTGGATCACAGCACCACAACCAGATGGTTCAAGAAATTTCACTCAGGTGACAGAAACCTCGATGATCAGCCAAAGTCAGGTAGCCTGGAAACCGAGGATTCAGTGGCCATGCGCCAGGCCATAGAGGCAAATCCGACAACCAAGACTTGGAGATTATCAGGCGGGCTGGGCATATCACAGACCACTGCAGGGCTTTAAAAGAGAGAAGGGCTGGTTCATCGCTTTGAGAAAGCGAATGCCAACACGGTCCTCGGGGAAGAGGTTGGGGGACCATTTGTGACGTCACCATGCTGCATGGAGCTCTCCCTCCCATGCTGCGGGGCTATCGTTGCGAGCAGTTTTCTA
This sequence comes from Macrothele yani, assembly GCA_039090855.1. Lineage (NCBI taxonomy): Eukaryota > Metazoa > Arthropoda > Arachnida > Araneae > Macrothelidae > Macrothele > Macrothele yani. Next base: position 92,622,617 of record CM077016.1, on the reverse strand, counting down.
GCGTGTTATGTTTCATCATACTAGATTGTTTTATCGTTTGCATTATACGAGTATTTATTTGTGTATATACTGTAATACATAGAGAGAGATACAAATAGATCGCGCGAATGTTTAAGAGTGTATATGTCTATTGTATGCGTGTACATAAAAAGTTTACCTAGTCAATCCGATTGGATTAAATTAGTGTCTTCAGATGGACTTACCCTACCGTCCTGCTCATGGATGAATACGATACAAAAATTTGAAAAGCATTTTTATTCATTTCACGGCATCACTTTTAAAAAAATAAAAGGTGTAATCCACGAGCTTGTCAGCGAACTGGAAAACCATTACCCTTAAGTAAACAAGATGCATTTCGCTTATTTTGTAGATTGCGAACGTTTATCAGAATTCGCTCTTTGAACAGAAATGCAGTACTAGTATCACAAAGAAAGGCCCAGCAGAAAACACAGAAATGGATACGTTCAAATACTGGGTAGAAAACCTATACCTGATTTTTAGCAAACAAAGGATGCTTCCCAAATCAAGCTGCAAATGTAACTAAAAGTTTTTTCACTTTTGGTTCAGAAGGAATTTACATGTAAAATATTTATGATATTTGTAAAATGGCACAATGTATTCCGATCTGCATAATTAACCCTCAAGTAAAAAAAGATATACATACATACATATCATTAAGCTGTTCTCCGAGATTCAGAGGTTAGCTCCAAAAAGAAATACAAACTACCAGATATTATTACTTACTGTTCAAAATATTGTAAACAAAATTTCTGGGGTATTGGGTTTAATTACGAGAATTTCAAATAATTTAACAACTAAAACATTAAAAATGTTGTACTACAGTCTGATTTATCCATGTTTGACTTATTGTTTATTAGTATGGGGGCAAACTACTATGACTAATTTATATAAATTACAATCATTACAAAATAGGATGGTCAGTATTTTAAATAATTTTAGGGGAATTAACTTGAATATGTGGCTACGGATAAATTCGTATGGATTTTTAGATATTGAGAAATTATGGAAATTTAGATTAAGATTCATGTATAAAAGAATAAAAGAGAATAGGTATCAACATTTAATTCAACTGAACACTGTAGGTCACGACTATTAAACAAGAGATAGAAATGCATTTTTGTTACCAATGCCTAACACTTTTACCCAAAAAATATTTATTGATTACCAGGGATTGGTGTTATGGAATAACCTACCTTGTCAATTAACACATATTAATAATGAAAATTATTTTCGAAAGCAACTAAAAAAATATTTGCTAACAAATTAAAGTATAACATTCTATGGTAAAATTTATTAATTAGACCAGATATGAGTAAATTTTATATGTGCAGGACGTTTGACTTGACTACGTACTTTAGGGGAAGTATGATTCACTCAGACTATATATACTGTATATAGCCTTTTACTCAATTTCCTGTTCTGTGGTTACCCTGTGCATAAGTATTCACATTATATATGTTGTTTTTCTTAATACTATATGTTATAAAATTAATTTTGAAATGTAACATAGTCAAATGTAACCCCATAACGAAATAAATGAAATGAAATGCAAGCTGATTTTTGTTAGTTCGAAGCTCCTAAAATATAAACTTACTTAATTCAAAAATTGGGGTCTTAGAATGAAAAAAAATATTAGAGAATACAATTAGAAACATTTTTTTTTTTTTTTTTTTTATTGGAGGTTTAACGACCACCGTGAGCAACTCAATGAGCTATAAGCCGTCGCCCGTCCCTAATTTAGGGTCACTGGTTCCAGAGAAGGGAAAGAGCCAGTGCGGTAAGACAAACACAAAATCCATGCCTGACCGGGATTCGAACCCGGACCCCTTACGGACGAATGATCAGAGGCCAGAGCCTTAGACCACTGTGCCACTGGGGCGGCAGAAATGTTTTTGGAGAAATAAGATATATCTTCTACAATGTGATTACAGAATTGTAGAAAACATAAAACTTAAATTCTATGATCAGCGCTTTAGAATGGCATAAATTTCCCTAGATATATATGTATTTAATAGGTGACAGACAGAAAACAAGGCACAAGAGGAAAACAAGTAGTGTATTATCATTTGTACAACTGCATTTTGATTTTTGTTACCGGCAAAACACAGTGTACGGAATTTTTCTAATGCTGTGTTTTATAAATAATCAATTTAGGGGAATTAACAATTTTCCAATGCAATTTTCCAATGCTGTGTTTTATAAATAATCATTTTGCGCCTTTTGCGTAATACACAATGATGTGTTTATATGCCCAATACTGTAATGTTAAAAATATATGTTTAAAGTTTAAATGTTTTTTTTTAACTACAGTGATGATAGTTTAGTTCATTTGCATTCCCTTTACTGTAGTGCTTTACAATTATGTAGCTTTTCCTTGACTTTTAAACTGATTATTTTGGATTTCCCGTGGAGCAGTAGCTTCTGAGAACCCCACTACCGACCCGCTGCTGCAGCATGACTACGTCATCATCTCCAGCTCGCATCTTCAGGGGAGCCGGCTCTAAGGACCAGCCCTTCTCTTCTATAGCCCTGAGTCCACTGTGGTTTGTCACCTTCAGGACCTCGGCAAGGTCTACAGGAGCTTCTGCATTGTCCCTCACGAACTGAAGCCAGCTGAAGCAAACTGCTGAGGGGAAAGTGTGCACAAAACTCCTAGAAAACCCATGCGACAATGTATGTTTCATCAAGAGAATTGTTATGTGCCATGAAAAGTGGGTCTATTTCATTAATCCTAACACACAACAGCAATGGTTGAGCCCGGGCTAGCTACCTGAACCTGTTGCCAAACGTGGGCGCTTCGAGCACAAGGTGATACTCTGTGTCTGGTGGAATTTCGAGGGGATAATCTATTATGAATTTGTTCCAGATAATCGGACCATCAATGCCAACCTCTACTCTGAACAGTTGGAGTGGATGTATGTCGTTTTGGAGAAGTACCCAGCACTGGTGAACAGAAAGCACACTCTCCTACAGCAGGACAATGCTCAGCCTCATACTGCACAAATGACACGGGCAAAACTCCAAGAACTTGAGGGCTTTGAACTGATGCTACATCCAGCATATAGTCTGGACCTTGCCCTGTTGGATTATTACCTGTTCTGGTCCATGACCCACTTCCTTTGTGGGCAGCATTTCAACAACCAGGAGGTGGTGGCAGCTGGGGTGAAGGAATTCTTCGCCTTGAAGGACAAGAACTGGTACCACCATGGAATCAAAGAACTGGCAGACAGATGGCTAAAGATGGTGCAACACCACGGTTTATATTTTGAATGCTAGTCACCTTTCGTTAAAGGTACGTATGAAGACAAAGTGATCCAAAATATTGCAAAACTTTCAACACACCTTCTGTGTAAGCTTTGAAATAGTATGCAGACAAGACAAATTGCAAACGGAAAATGATAAAATAAAGAAAACTCAGGAAGGAATGAAAGAAAAATGAAATAGAGGAAAGTCAAAAATAAAAAAAATCTATAAAATGAGGAAGAACAGAGCAAAATAAGTAAGTAAAGAAAGAAAAGTATTAAAGGAAAATAGATGAAACAAATATCCAACTCGAAATTCACATATCTGGATTATGTTTGGGTTTATAGAATTTTGGACTTTTCGCAATCCGAACTCCAGATTTTGGCAGCACTATTGAGAACCTGTGCAAATTTTGTGAAGACAAACTTCCAATGTTTGAATGAATTCATTAATTTCTCAGAAAAAAGTCATGCTATGTGGTTCTTATTTAATAAGAATATTTTTAAAGGGTAAACCCTAACACTCTTCAACAATTTGTAACAAAAACTACAGTAAATATATATATTTTTCATATTGTTTAAAGAAACAGTACTTGGCAAATTACCTATATACTGATCTAAAAACAAAAAAGCAGTCAATAATGTATAAGACAAATCCGACCATTACATATTACATGCTAATTTCATTACGGCTGCAAATGCACAATCAAAGCTGGCAAAATTAGGTGAAGGTCATTACAAAGTAGTAGAACAAAAAGAAAAATCAACACAAGAGGTGTCCAATAACAATTGAGAGTGGATTTATTACCAAGTATTGATGCACAATAGCTTTACTGGCAGACAGATGCACTGCCTATAGAAATAATTTTAATGTCAAAAGATAAGTGTAAACTAGGATTATTCATTTGAGAGATCACATTTAAGAACATCTCCAGCTACAGACCAATTGGATACCATGGACCTAAAAAAACCACATGCATAGTTTTTGTTTACACCTGAATAAAACTGATAGTCAATGTTGCAATGATTTTTAAAAGAAGAGTGTTACCAAGAGCATACCAAGAACTGTGTCTACATACTGTATTTTCTGAGAATAACGCCATACTAAGTACAATGCCACAGTTCCTTTTATTTCCTCATTTTGTTATCAGGAATAATGCCTCTGCGTTTAAAAACCACAGATACATACAGTACACCACAAAGGAATTTTTATTTGAGAATCATTCCATCCCCATGCCTCACTGATACTAAGATATGGTCAGTTATTATTATAAACTTCAGGAAACCAGGATATCCTGTTTGTTGAGATGAAATTGCACTTTTTGCCAATGGTAGGAAGAGTACGTTGTATGCCTTTCATGGAGATAACTGAGGAAATGGGGAAGGGGATTGTTAAAAAAACAAAAAAATCCCAAAAAAATATTTACCTTTAATTCACTCTGACTTGCCTGTGTGTGTGACTGACATCTCTAAAGTTATTATCTAATCTAATAACTTTAGAGATGAAAGAGCTCAAGATGCGTGGCAAATGATGCTCTAAAATGGAAGTCACCACAACTTTTCCCTTGCTGTACATGTACAACTTTTCCTCCTAAGGAGGAAAGGCTTTCACACCCAGTTAACGGGTGAGGGAGGGGTTGCGAAAGACCATGAATGTTCCACAGTGGGGTGTTTATTAATCAATCATGCCACACTGTGGTAACTAATTGGAATGCAAGAGGTGAACATCGTTTAGCCCATGGTGGACACCCAGTGTGGTTTACGTGTTTGGAAATGAACAGCCACCTCTCTAATTTCACTTCTGAGGAAGAGTGCGATAATAGCAGTGACTGTACTATGTGCAAGGCTGAAAAGAAATCCACATTTACCCACCCAACCCAAGTGAGACACAAATTGGCTGTCTGTGTTACCTTAATGTTACAACCCATCGCGTAGGTGTTGGGAAATTCTGATCCCCCCCCCCTCCAAAGAAAGGGGGTTACATTGTAGTGAAAGAAAAAGTTTTTTGTTCAATTTTAAAAGTTTGCTATTAGGAAGTTGGTTATTCAAAATTTTTTTAACAGATATGCTCTTGGTGTCAATTTCGAAATTTTCCATACCCTTTTTTAGATGTGGTGCTTCCCTCCCATCCCATCCAGCTAGAAATGTTGAGAAGTTAAGGTGCGGAGTTAGTCTAGTACATTTTCGAAAAATTTGCGTATGATAAAAATTAGATTGGGTCTCTCTCGAGCGAGTGAGAATGTGCTGTATTTACAGCATTAGTGCACAGCCATAAGAACATTTCATGCATTGTGGCTGTTTTATATTTCATGACTGATCACAACTATGGTGAAGGTGAGAGTAGCTCAGATTTTTTTTGCTATGGCAAGAAACCTCATTAAACTTTCCTTACAAACTCACAATTTTGGGTGTAGAGGTGGGAAGAATGACAGAGTGGGTATTCTCTGAATTTGGAGGACCCCCCCCCCCACACGAATGCTACGTTCTCTTCCCAAATTTTTGAGAAAACTACTCAATACTTCACGAGTCCACTGAAGTTGGAGACAACCCGCTGAACACTGGGACTAAACTTTTTTAAAGTTCGTATCATATCACGTTTCCAGATTTCATTTGCGCAACCAACTGGCACCCATGCTAATAATGATCAAGGAAGTCTCCAAATTATTTATAATTCAATTTTTTCCATAAGCAATTTTTTTATATGTATCATGAAAGACAGCTGGGATAAGTAATGGTACTGGAAACAGTTATAAACTGCACCTACTTAAATGCCACACTTTAGGGCTGCAAGTTTGTAAAATTGAGTTTAGCATCGCTACATAATCAGAAAATCATCCAGTACACTATCTCGTCAAAAGCACCTGGACACTTGCTTACCCACAAACTCCTTGTAACAGAAAAGGAATTAATGTCAAATTGGTCTACCCTTTGCTATTCTGCTGCGAATGCTTTCCACTAGCTTTTGTTATGTTGTTGTGGAAATATTCCATTTCGCCACAAAAGCATTAATCGGATTAGTCACTGATATTGGGCAATTCAGTCTTGCTCGCAGTCGGTGTTCTAATTCATCCCAAATGTGTTCCATGGCATTGAGATCAAGGCTCTATGCAGGCAAGTCAAGTTCTTCCACACCCATCTAATCAAACCATTCCTGAATGGTCCTCACTTTGTGGATGGAGGCATCGTTCTGTTGGTAAAGGAAAGGACCTTTACCAAACTGTTGCCATAAAGTTGGGAACACGGAATTATCAAGAATGTCATTGTAGGAAAGCATTAAGGTTCCCAGGCACTGGAACTAAAGAGCCCAGTCCAAACCATAAAAAACATCTCCAGAGCAAGATGCCTCCTCCAAAAAATTTAACAGCTGACACAACACAGTCAGGCACTGAGGCGTATTTAGAGCGGGGGACCTTAAATTAGTTAAAACATTACTTACATTATTAAAAAAATGCTTTAATTTTATAAAAATGCAACTTATACATTAGAAAAGAATGCTTTGATTTTTTCTTCTATTTTTTCATTAACTTTTATTTTGTTTTGGTGGATCTAAAAACTTCTACTTTTCCTACCCTCTTCCAAAAAAAACAAAAACTATATATGCCCCTGGTTAGGCAGTTAGCATTTACCTGGCATCCTCAACATGTAGACTCATCTGTGAGACTACCAGATGGTGAAGTGCAATTCATCACTCCAGAGAATATGTTTCTACTGTTCCAGAATGCACTGGCATTGAGCTTTACACCACTCCAACCAATGCTTGGCATTGATCTTGCAGATGATATTCTTGTGTGCAGCTGCTTATCCATGGAAACCCACTCTCTTCAGCTCTCAATTAACTTATGGTGCTGCCATTGCTTTCAGAGGCATTTTGGAACAAAGCGGTGAGTGTTACAATTGAGGACAGGCGATTTTGTTGTATCACTGGCTTCAGCACTCTGGGATCTTACTGTCATTCTAGGTGGGCTACCAGATCACGACTGCACTGTTGTTGCTCTTAAGTGTTGTAAGCTGCAGCAGGGCAGAAATTTCCCAAACTGACTTATTGCTAAGATTGCATCCCATGGCCGTACCACATTGAAAATCACCGAGCTCTGCTGTATGGCCCATTCTACTGCTCATGCTTGCTTATGATATTTGCCAGACCACATGTGTCTTTTTATACCTGTCTGACCCATTGCTGTGATGTATATGGGTAAATCTACTACTACCAAAAAGGATGTCCAGATCATACAGTGTAAGTTAATACATAATTTTTTTTATAGCAAAAAAATAAAAGATCCACGTGAGAGCATCTTTTTAGAGGCCTATGCCAGTTGACTTTCAAGTGCAATGAAGTTCCTATGAATAGAGTTGCTACTGTCATTTTGGAAAACTGATGGCTAACTACACTGCTGGCCACCCAAAAAGCAACACCAAGAAGGAGACGAGATAGCAAAGCCAGATTTACTGGACACATAACAACAGATTCAAAGATGAAACGATTGAGCTTATAGGCCCGTGCGACTTGCGGAACACGCAGACATCAATAGTTCGTGTGGCCCCCATGGCTGGCAATAACGGCTGCTACACACCGCGGCATCAAATGAAAGAGGCTTTGGATGTGGGCTTGGGGTATGTCGGTCCAGGCTGCTTCCCCACGTTGCCATAATACATCAGGCGTAGCCATGGTTGGTGCTTGCCGGTCCACTTGGTTGCCGATCAGTGACCAGACATGTTTGATGGGCGACATATCGGGAGAACAGGCGGGCCACGGCAGCAGTGACACCTGGTGGGCCGTGAAGAATTGTTGCACAATGCGTGCCACGTGCGGGTGTGCATTGTCCTGTTGAAATGTGGCTGCGGGCAGGTCCTGCAGGTAAGGGAGGACTACAGGCTCCAAAACGTCGGAGATGTAGCGGTGGCTGTTGAGTGTACTGACGATGCATACCAGAGGAGTGCGTGTGTCATATCCAATTGTGCCCCAAACCCTAACGCCAGGCGACAGACCGGTATGGCGATGCATAATGCAGGCGTCATACAGTACGTGCCGACACAGGTTGTTGCGCAACGCACCCTAATTCCTGCGCTAACGTTCGTGATGTGGCAGTATGAGCCATCAATGCTCGCAGCACAACATGCCGGTCCTCTTGTTCGGTGGTGTGCCGCGGCTGCGGCAATCGCTCACGTTGGTCCGTCAGTCCGATCCTCCTGCACCCACCGAATATATACTCTCCTCACTGTGGCTGGATGTCGTCCCACTCGGGCGCCGATGTTTCAGTACGATAAACCGCCGTTGCGATAAGCCACTATTCGTCCTCTGTCAAACTCCGAAACGCGCTGGAATGACTGTCGTACTCTGCAACGAGGCATCAGGAAGCTTCCCACGCACAGGTCTGGCAGCACAACACACTTCCACTACTTACACACCGCCTTCTGTGCACCCTTCTTATAGTGTTTCTCGGTGGCGTGCCGGGTGCTCATGATTTGCATATGCCCTGCAATGCTAATCGTTTGCATGTCCTCTCGCGGGCAATGCATGCTGCGAATTTCAGGCCAGTCGGATGCTTCCTTCTTGGTGTTGCATTTTGGGTGGCCAGCAGTGTATTAGACAGCTTGAAGTAAAGTTTCATATAAAAACCCTTCAGTCTTTTCTTGAATATAGTCCACACAATTACCACTTTTTATTTCAAGAAAGCAACATTACTGTGCCTTGCTACAACTCTATATATACCGGAGCTCATATCCTTGCTACAACTCTATACATCCCAGAGCTCATACCCTTGTTACAACTCTATACATCCCAGAGCTATAACCTTGTTACAACTCTATACATCCCACAGCTCATACCCTAGAACACCTAGTTATTTTCAGCTCTCAAAGAGATATGTACCAAAGTTTTTTGACTGAACAAGGGGTTGCAAAAAATATTGAGGAACTGCACTGCTTGAAGACATTTGCAAACAGGGCTTTGTGAAACAGCTGGTATGGTCAGATTAATGCACTGCAATCAACAGATGCTACTTCAAGAAAGAGAATCAGCATGAAGGTTATTCAGTGTCAATTCAACACAGAAAAATAGCATTTTCAACCTGACCCTTTTGGATTTTTATGAAACTTAGCAGATATGTTGACATACACAAGAAATGAATGTGTGCCAATTTTTAGCACAATAGCTTTTAAATTTCCAGAGATACGAGGTCATAAAATTCAAGAAATTTACCAAATTTCAGTGTTTTGTATATCATGAAAATACCCATAACTAAAGTTATTTTTATCACAGAGTGATGAGGGTTTTTTTAAACCTCTTTTTACTGGCTTTAAAATGATATATTACTTAATGCATAATTTAAAATTTTTAATTTCATGGTCATACAATCTAAAACTTAACCTTGAATTTCTCAAAAAGTGACATTTAGATTTTTTTTTAAATGTGAAATTACATGACATGGTGATAATATGTTATAAATTTGAGGGTGGCAATCGAAGAGCATCAAAAGTTACAAGGATTTGTTAAATTTACATGCTCGGTAAATTTACCATATGACTAAAATATGTATGTTCCACTGATCAGTAGAGAAGCTTTATAATCTAGCCAACCAGCAGCATAAGAAGGAGCACATATGCACTACATTTGGTGATGGATTTCTCTTGGTTATAAATCCTTTTATGTAATATTTATAAAAAATAAGAAAACTTTAATATTAATATCTTAACAGTTCAGCTTTAAACAAGGCTGCATGTTATTTGCTGAAAAGTGTTGACATAATGCATTGGAACTTGGTAAATGATATCTAATTTTAAAATCTAAAAAAATTAATCTTTTCACTCAGTGATGATGATTTCATATTGTATCCACTGAAGAAAACTATTTTTATGTAAAATAAAGAGCAAAGTTTGCATCAAGTGCATCACATGAAAACGTTTTCTGTGTGATGCTTTATGTTAGTTTGAAGTTAGACTGCTCACTTCAAACTGGGAAACAATTGCACTCTGGTGTAAATGCCATAATCAGTGTAAGTTTCCTCTGTCATTTTACATTTTAACTGTGTTGGCAAAACTAAAAATTCTTGCAGTGGAAGTTTTCCTGAGTTTTTCAGTATCTTCTTGTAAGATTTTGTAAATTTGTCCAGTTGATGTCTTTCTATCCACTTTTTACAATATGCCAGGTCTTGGCAAAATTAAAAAATCTTGCACTGGAAGTTTTCCTGAGTTTTTCAGTATCTTCTTGTAAGATTTTGTAAATTTGTCCAGTTGATGTCTTTCTATCCACTTTTTACAATATGCCAGGTCTTGACAAAATTAAAAAATCTTGCACTGGAAGTTTTCCTGAGTTTTTCAGTATCTTCTTGTAAGATTTTGTAAATTTGTCCAGTTGATGTCTTTCTATCCACTTTTTACAATATGCCAGGTCTTGGCAAATTTAAAATATCTTCTTTGAAGGGATATACTGTATATATGAAGAGGAAGGGTCTTGAAGATAATGAAACAAAATTTTCCCTTCATGTGCGTCTTGAATGCATTCAAGACGCAGCTAACCCACAAGTGTTTTGCACAGAGGCACATCACAAGGGCAAACATAACTGCAAGTGCTGCCTCACATTTATTGGAAGTGATATATAATTGTATTTTGCTGACTATAGAATTTGAATAAACTTGTATTCCGTTTTTGTCCACTGAGATAAAACAGTGAAGTTTGTGAATGTTGGGTATTGTTCTTGATGTTTCAAAATGTGGCTATAATAACTTTTTTTAAGCTTCATACTGACCTTCACTGAGGTATTCAAAATCACAGGCTGGCATGTGTTTGGTTGTCCAGTTACATAATTGATAAGGCATCATAATCAGCATTATTATATGGCCTTCACGAACTTGCTTTAGCTGCAAGACTTTTAAAATTGTCACCAACACCATCACACGAACTATTACCATGTGATGTTGCATTAAAGTTCCACTGAGCAACTGTTCCAAAATCTTGTCATTTTAGCAGAAATCGATCAATTTTTTTAATAATAAAAATCTTAATAATAAAAAAAATTTTTGTCTTTTTTTTTAAACTTTTATTGAAGTATGCAACAATGCTGAAAAAGATGAACTGCTACTGCATTGTGTTGCAGTCTCTCCAAATTTATGCTATAATTTGTGCATTCAGTTTTTCCTGATTTTTTGTTATATGCAACAAATGGGTGAATTGTGGCTTGAAAATTATTCCAATGGAATCCTTGAGAAGAATCTTGCAACAGAAGTGAGTAATTCTTAGAGAGAGAAAAATCACATATTACCAAAAATTCACCAGCTTGCAAATTTGCTTTAAAGTTCATTATGAAAAGCTGCCTGCTATTTAGCTATAAATAAACATCTTAGATGAAAAAAATTCAATAAAAAACTCAACTACAGAATCAATGATTTTTGTTAGTGTAAGTGTTGAACAATTTGTAGATATTCACTGCTTGTCAGTTATACCATCAATTACATTAGAATCAAACAAATCATTAAAAATTTGCTTAAAATTTTTCACTTCCAGGAGCATTTTGTTGTATTTACCTAAATAGCAGCTGGTGAAAGTGATTCACAAGTAGTATTTCACTGTGTAGTCTTTACATGTTTAAATTTTTGACATGCATCACTCTTGGCAAATAACTCTTCCATTTTGTATCCAATTAGCATTAATTTGACATTTTGTTGAATAGTACTAAACAGATGATGTGAGTGCCACTTGAGCCAGCAAGAGCACAATTTTTAGGCCTTCATTAACAAAACTTGGAAAATCCAATTTTCAGAGTGGAATATTTTGCCTTGCAAAATAATATGTATGCTTCCTGCAAACTGGAGCAATGAAAAAAGGAAGAATGATTGAAATCTACCAGAACAAAATAAAAGTTAATGGAAAAATAGTAGTATTAAAAGAAATCCGTCTTGTTGCACGATGATATTTATTCTGCTAAAAAACGAAATCTATATACAGTTTAAAAACACATGAGCACTTTCGGTGTCAATTGACACCTTCATCAGATGTGATTTCACCATGTGGTTACATGCTGGTCTTAAGTACCATTTTTCAGAGTGGAATATTTTGCCTTGCAAAATAATATGTATGCTTCCTGCAAACTGGAGCAATGAAAAAAGGAAGAATGTTTGAAATCTACCAGAACAAAATAAAAGTTAATGGAAAAATAGTAGTATTAAAAGAAATCCGTCTTGTTGCACGATGATATTCATTCTGCTAAAAAACGAAATCTATATACAGTTTAAAAACACATGAGCACTTTCGGTGTCACATTCACACCTTCATCAGATGTGATTTCACCATGTGGTTACATGCTGGTCTTAAGTACCATTTTTCAGAGTGGAATATTTTGCCTTGCAAAATAATATGTATGCTTCCTGCAAACTGGAGCAATGAAAAAAGGAAGAATGTTTGAAATCTACCAGAACAAAATAAAAGTTAATGGAAAAATAGTAGTATTAAAAGAAATCCGTCTTGTTGCACGATGATATTTATTCTGCTAAAAAACAAAATCTATATACAGTTTAAAAACACATGAGCACTTTCGGTGTCACATTGACACCTTCATCAGATGTGATTTCACCATGTGGTTACATGCTGGTCTTAAGTACGTGGAGTAGATGCATCATGGGAAAGGTAATGTCAATGTCACATGATATACCATAGTGTCTACCGTAATGGAAAAATAGAAAATTCAAAGCATTTTTTACAATGCAAGTTGATGCATTTTTATTAAATTAAAGCATTTTTTGTTATGTTTACATTAGAAAAAATGTGATTTACAAACTGTGTTTTTAACAACAAAAAAAAATGGAGCGGGGGCATGGGGTGTCTCTCTAAATATGTCCCTGAACGGCTCTCTTAAGTTTCTGATTTTTAAATCTGAACTGAAACTACACTAAGGACAAATCTTATTTGCTTTTAGAAGGAAAGGCCACTGTCACATTGGCTAAAGCAGTTTTTTTTTTTTTTTTTACTGTAAATAAAACAATAACATGGAATCTTATTTTAAACCATTATAAAGAAATTAAGCATTAAAAAGGTATCTTATATTGTAATTTTTTTTAATAATACAGGTAGGAATAAATGTAATACATTCTGAAACTTAACTTATTAAAAACAAAATTTCTTTGTAACTTTAGAAATTGCTAGATTGCCACTCCCAAATTTTATCATACGTCAAGGATATCAAGTGGTTCAACATATTTTTTCTTTAAAAATTAAAATGTCACTTCTTGAAAAATTTTAATTTTTAAAATTTGAATTTTTTTAAATTGGAAGGGGATTTTATAATGAGTTTTTTCATTATCTTAAAGCTCGTTTAAATAAGCTTTCTATAGAAACCAAAATAAAATGGTTAACATATTTTTATCTGAAGATATTAAAAGTTGAATGGTTACAAATTTTCAAAAACACAGAAAAATTCTAAATTTTGACCTTTATTTTCAAAACAATCCAAAGGAAAATAAAAAAAAAAATTGCTTTTCTATGGAAGGACTACCTTCTCACCAATTTTCGTTAAAATCGGAGATGTCAAGGTTGAGTGCTGTGTTGATTTGACATGGAATGACCCATATGACTGATTTAAGCGCAGGAATGTTCAACAATAAACTGACTTATTTTTTTGACAGCCTTTTGAAAAACCAAATTTCTCACCCTGTTTCTTAGAAACACACTTCCCAAATGCATTACTTTTTGATCATCCATACTTTAACTGCTCTTTTCAATTCTTTTTCTAGTGAGCTTATTCCTTTGCTACCATTGACCACATTCCCTATCCTACACAGCTGGAAATAAAGCAGGGGGTGGGGGTGGGGGAGGAACTTTATAGGACTGTCTGGTGAATGCTCGGTATGCTGTGGACATAGATGCACTCCAACACCTTGTGGAACCTGTGCCAAACCGAAAAGTGCTGTAACTCGAGCTAAAGGAGGTCCAACCTGGTATTGAATAAGTTTTTAATTCAGTAGCTGGTATGTGAACAATAGTGTGTAATACCCACAGAAAACATGGGATATTCACTAGCAGTAGGTACAAATACTAACTCTTTGAATGCTTGCCCCCCCCCCCCATATGTTGCAGCTTGCATAAGCATTTTTCATTCATTAACATGGAACTACAGTGAAAATCTTCCAAATACGTGGAGACAATGTAAATAGACAAAGTCATCGTTCTTTCCACGTCTTTCTTAAATTAACACAAAGCAACCGAAAAATTGTATTTCGACACCACTGTGAATGAACCCCAGATTTCTCGACAATTAGTGCATTCGCCTTACGCTACGGTTTCAGCGGTGTCAAAATACAATTTTTCAGTTACTGTATGTTAATTTAAGAAAAATGTGGAAAGAGCGATGACTTTGTCTATTTAAGGAACTAAAGTTCTAATACTACTCATGATGCAATTCTTTTCAATACAAAATTTTGTTTTATTTGACGAGACACGTTAGCAATTAGCATTTATGGCTCTGGACAGTGGGAACTTCATTCAGAGAAGGTGAGAAAGCAACAGAGCAAGAAGTGCAGCATATCTTACTGAGATTCTGTAGAAGCACTAATGAGGTTTTTTTTTTTTTTTTTAGATTTGCAACTCCGAAAACAGCATTTGCATTTCAAGAAATGAAAAATAAATATTGATACTATCTAAAAAAATCATGAAACAATGTACAGGGAATGGCTTTATTATTTTTGATGTATATGATTAGAAAACATGTACAACACATACCAGCAGAAAATAAGTTCCCAGCACCTGACAAGATCACGGCTCTGCAGTACCTGTCATCTCTGATTTTTCGGAAACAATCAAGCATTTCCCTAGCATAACAGCAAAACAATAAGATTATTTGCAATCAAGCAGATTAATAACACAAGCAATCTTTTTAAGTTTACTTCAGCAACTGCAACTACCATAATTTCTGTTCTATAATCAGCTAATTATCTATTAAAGTCAAATTTAGGGGGGTCTGTGGATAATACACAGCTTTAAAAGGAAAAAAATGTAGCACTTTGATTTTCAAAAACCTGTGTGGTAATTGCACAGCACAAGTGGTACAGTTGAAAAAGTACCAAAATATGCATTAACAAAAGAAAAATATAAAGGAATAAAGATAGCTTTTGTTCTTTTTTTTTTCTTGAGTATTTTGATCGAAAATATGATGGAATGAAGGTGCTTGTGGATTACGTGCTGCAGGAAGTTCAACAGCAAACACGATGCTGAGCTTTCCCACAGCACATAACACTGTGGCTATTGGTATCACTTTGCAAATCTCATTCTCTAGTTTTTGTTGTGCCAACTGCATTAGTTAAGGTATTTTTGTTCACTCTTCAGTTTAAACATTTTTAAAGATGCAAGGTTTTCTGTAATTTTTATGGATTTTTAAATCTAACTATGGTAATGCTGAGAAAACTATGGATTTCTGCATCTGCTTTCATAAAACAGCTACACATTTTTAGTCCTTATAATGCTTCAAAGAAAAAAACTATGAATTTTTGCAGACAGTTACTTTATTTGATAATATATTTTTTCTTCTTCTTTGGACTTCTGGGTCATCCTGTGAATCACGACTTTTCTGCCCGAAATTATGATTTGGGATTGACATCACAGACGAGGCTGCAATTTTTTTCATAATTTCATGGTTTGCTGATTATACTGAGAAAAATACAGGTAATTAAAACAGCTCAGTGGGATTTACCTGGGGGAATGGTTATCAAGTGTGATTGACATCTGTTCATTTAGTAACTGCAAAAATACAATCACCACTCTTTAAGATGAAATTGCAATTTTCAAACCACTTCAAATTTCATGAAACAATAACTCACATACAAAAGTGTATATATTTATTAACTATATGTCAACAAAATAGTTTCCATATCATCTACTGTTTCGCACGTTACTAGAAATTCGAGCATGGGAAAAACGTCCATATAATAAGAAAATTTTTATTTCAACTTGTCACTAATATTCCTTTTTTTTTTTTTTTTTTTTTTTTTTTTTTGATGTTCTTTATAATAGTTTAGAATTTTATTATGAAGATTACAAATTTATATGAAAAAATGTTTTAATATGTGCAGTCAAATGCATCATAAGTTGTCAAAGTCCTCCGATACGTAGAGACAATATGTATTAAAAGATTAATATTATTCCAGTTTTTTAAGTCATGATTTACGAAATTAATACAATAGAAAAGAACTTTCGAACCTTTTGATTATGATGCGTTGAATCAGTAATAAGCCATCTTGTTATCGAAGAAGGCATGATTTTCCTTTCCTGTGGTATCAGCTTCCAAGTTGAACTTCGATCTTATAATTTCTTATTATAGATGATGGTTGCATGTTTTATTTTCCGTGGCTCGATATCCCAAACTAGTTTCAATTCCTTCTTTTTGGAATCATCTTCAGTGGGTATTATGATCTTCTCATACATGTTGTGTTTCGGCCACTTACATCGATTCTACTGGCAGCGTCCGACTTTTCACGGCAGTTGTACTCTTGCGCATGCTATTTTTGGTATTAATGCACGTTCTTCGTCGTGTTTTGATATAACCGGATGACATGAATTCCGACTCCAAATTAATTGGTGTTGCCATTCGTTTGTTGAAAATAATTAATAAGGTCTTTTATTATATTTTTTATCGTTAATTTCTTTTTCGATAAAATATTTCCAAGCGTACGGTAGATTCATTGGATCATTATTATTACAATTTATTTCTTTAGTTTTTTCAATCATTATCGCTTCTGAGGTTAATATTTGATTTTTAGTTTTATGTGAGGTTATTAATTTTGCATCATACCAAACAGGATAAGCTTCATTTTCAATACAATGATTTATTAATGATGTTTTGTTTTCTTTTTATTCCAGTTCGATATATGTTCTTTTAATCTGGTCTTAAATCTTCTTTTTGTACTTCCTATGTATACTTTATTTCTTTCATTTCTTTCTATTTCTGTATAATATTTTGTTGGTATAGAATATACTCCGGCTTTATCAAGCATTGATCTTCTTTCATTTCCATTAGTTAATATAGTTTCGTTATCTATGACGGTTTCTGCCAATATCATTTTTTCTTTAATGCATTCCTTCTTTAAGATATCTGTTATTGGAGGAATGTAGGGAATTTTACCAGCAAATTTTATTTCATTTTTTTGTTTATTTTTATTTTCATTTAAAGATTTCTTTATATTTTCAAGTATATCATCTATGATCTTTTTCTTGTATCCAAATTTCATAGCAGTTCTTTTTATCCAGTTAATCTCAATCTTTTCTTTGTGTTTATTACAGGAATGGGTTAATGCTCTTCTTATGTAAAATTGAAGTGCTGCTCTTTTATATTTCCAAGGATGATTTGAATCAATCGGAATTATCGTTGGAGTATAAGTTGGTTTTCGATATACTTCGTATTCAATCATATTATTTCGCCTGAATAAAGAAATGTCTAAATAGTTTAGTTGTCTCTTAACTTCTTTTTCCATAGTAACTTGTATTGTAGGATAAAAACTATTGTATTTGTTTACAAATGTTTCAAGTTCTTTTTCAGATTGCGTCCAGAAGATAAGGATATCGTCAACGTATCTTACGTATAGTATTAGTTGTTTTTGATTGAATGAATCCAAAAGTTTATTTTCTATGTCTTGTAATATTATTTCAGCAAGAAGTCCCGAAATTGGTGATCCCATTGGTGCACCTTGTTTTTGTCGGTATATTTTTTTATTATATGTGAAGTAGTTATTATCAGCTACTAGTTTCAATGCCTGGATAATACTAATTCTTTGTGCTTCAGGTATTTTTTCATCTTTTAACTTCTGATTTAACAATTGAATTGCTTCATAAACAGGTGTATTTGGATATAGGGAAACAATATCTAGACTGATCATATTTATACAATTAACAACTCCATTGAAGTGATTAAAAAAGTTAAAGAACTAAAAACAACCGATTTTCTGATGATCAGTCTAGATATTGTTTCCCTATATCCAAATACACCTGTTTATGAAGCAATTCAATTGTTAAATCAGAAGTTAAAAGATGAAAAAATACCTGAAGCACAAAGAATTAGTATTATCCAGGCATTGAAACTAGTAGCTGATAATAACTACTTCACATATAATAAAAAAATATACCGACAAAAACAAGGTGCACCAATGGGATCACCAATTTCGGGACTTCTTGCTGAAATAATATTACAAGACATAGAAAATAAACTTTTGGATTCATTCAATCAAAAACAACTAATACTATACGTAAGATACGTTGACGATATCCTTATCTTCTGGACGCAATCTGAAAAAGAACTTGAAACATTTGTAAACAAATACAATAGTTTTTATCCTACAATACAAGTTACTATGGAAAAAGAAGTTAAGAGACAACTAAACTATTTAGACATTTCTTTATTCAGGCGAAATAATATGATTGAATACGAAGTATATCGAAAACCAACTTATACTCCAACGATAATTCCGATTGATTCAAATCATCCTTGGAAATATAAAAGAGCAGCACTTCAATTTTACATAAGAAGAGCATTAACCCATTCCTGTAATAAACACAAAGAAAAGATTGAGATTAACTGGATAAAAAGAACTGCTATGAAATTTGGATACAAGAAAAAGATCATAGATGATATACTTGAAAATATAAAGAAATCTTTAAATGAAAATAAAAATAAACAAAAAAATGAAATAAAATTTGCTGGTAAAATTCCCTACATTCCTCCAATAACAGATATCTTAAAGAAGGAATGCATTAAAGAAAAAATGATATTGGCAGAAACCGTCATAGATAACGAAACTATATTAACTAATGGAAATGAAAGAAGATCAATGCTTGATAAAGCCGGAGTATATTCTATACCAACAAAATATTATACAGAAATAGAAAGAAATGAAAGAAATAAAGTATACATAGGAAGTACAAAAAGAAGATTTAAGACCAGATTAAAAGAACATATATCGAACTGGAATAAAAAGAAAACAAAACATCATTAATAAATCATTGTATTGAAAATGAAGCTTATCCTGTTTGGTATGATGCAAAATTAATAACCTCACATAAAACTAAAAATCAAATATTAACCTCAGAAGCGATAATGATTGAAAAAACTAAAGAAATAAATTGTAATAATAATGATCCAATGAATCTACACGTACGCTTGGAAATATTTTATCGAAAAAGAAATTAACGATAAAAAATATAATAAAAGACCTTATTAATTATTTTCAACAAACGAATGGCAACACCAATTAATTTGGAGTCGGAATTCATGTCATCCGGTTATATCAAAACACAACGAAGAACGTGCATTAATACCAAAAATAGCATGCGCAAGAGTACAACTGCCGTGAAAAGTCGGACGCTGCCAGTAGAATCGATGTAAGTGGCCGAAACACAACATGTATGAGAAGATCATAATACCCACTGAAGATGATTCCAAAAAGAAGGAATTGAAACTAGTTTGGGATATCGAGCCACGGAAAATAAAACATGCAACCATCATCTATAATAAGAAATTATAAGATCGAAGTTCAACTTGGAAGCTGATACCACAGGAAAGGAAAATCATGCCTTCTTCGATAACAAGATGGCTTATTACTGATTCAACGCATCATAATCAAAAGGTTCGAAAGTTCTTTTCTATTGTATTAATTTCGTAAATCATGACTTAAAAAACTGGAATAATATTAATCTTTTAATACATATTGTCTCTACGTATCGGAGGACTTTGACAACTTATGATGCATTTGACTGCACATATTAAAACATTTTTTCATATAAATTTGTAATCTTCATAATAAAATTCTAAACTATTATAAAAAAAAAAAAAAAAAAAAAAAAAGGAATATTAGTGACAAGTTGAAATAAAAATTTTCTTATTATATGGACGTTTTTCCCGTGCTCGAATTTCTAGTAACGTGCGAAACAGTAGATGATATGGAAACTATTTTGTTGACATATAGTTAATAATTTCTGAAACCACGTAATGTTTTCGACAAATGTTGAATTAATATAGTGTATATATTTATTTTTTCATACCAGTGTATTGAAGAATTAAGTTAGTTTGAAATTTTTCTCACATGAAAAAATTTGCACAAAATCAAATTAAAACTTTCCACATTTTGAAACATACCTCATTTAATTAGTTACAAAGTGAGTAAAAACCACTTGTAGGAAATGGTAATTATTTTTTTGTCACATGTATACTGACATCAACTTGAATTTCCACTTCAACAGGAAACAATTTTAAAGTTTCTAAGCAGCTTGTCACAGGGATGGTAGTTGACAATACCAAATGTCTTACATGATAACCCCAGGTTATTCAAAAATTAGCTCTTAATTAAATATCCACAATATTTAAGAGATTTTATGGCATATAAATGAAGTATGGCCTAACAGGTCAATGTTATAACAGATCCTGGTAGCTTTCAAAGGAATAACTTCATGAACTTGACTGTATGCTAGTGGTCTGTGGTACAATAATCTGAAATAGTGCTATTTTTGTTTGAAAGCCTTGTTCTGATTTACCCTGTTTCAATCTGAGCAGACCACGCAGAGCAGCTAATTTTTTTTTTATTGTTGAATTTTCATTTAGATCAAGGACTTAGTTGAGACCAAGTGATGCAGATTATGTATGCTTAACAAAATAATGTAGCTATTGAAATTTGTAGCCCACATTACCAAAGGACATGGGCACCCTTAAGCTTAGTTTTCAGAAGGGGGCAAACAGAAATTGTAACTATGAATAACATATACAAACACCATATGCAAATTTACAGTGTGCCTTCTTGTTATCTAACAGTCTGCCTTTACCACACTCTCAAGACAAATTTAATTTCAAATTTGTCATTCTTTTGATCCTTTTGTTCACATGCACCACGGAACCCCAGAGATTACTCAATTAATAATCAATAATGAAAAAATATCCACACAATTCATCATCAATAATGAAAAAATATCCACACAATTCATCATCAATAATGAAAAAATACCCACAAAACAAATTTCTGGGGAAAATTCCATGAGTATTTTGTCCAGCAGTGAATATCTGCAGCAGAGAATGATATATTTTTCATTTCTTTGCCTTTCATACTTTTCTACACTGTACGTATGTACACTGTTCCCCAACATGCACTAGGAAATTTACCTTTTACTTTTAACTGTAAATTTTGGCTTTTTCTGCTGAAAATTCCCAACATTTTTTCACTTTTTACTGCATGCACATGCATCCAGAAGTTCTATGGAAATATTAGCAATTATAATTAATGCTATCACTAAAATCTCTGTAGCAGGGGTGCAATAGAGGCCTGGCAGGGCCTGATGTTGCCAGGCTACTTCTTACCTAATGGAATCGGACTTTTTAAAAATTATTTATTTATTCAATCGTCGACCATTGAAATCGATTTTTTTAACACAAATAATCTTAACCGAGCTTTTTCTCAATGCTATTGCTAAAATATCTTTCTTTATTATTAATGTCTTTTATGTTTCCTATACACAAATCCATAGACATTTTGTTTACTGAAACCACTTCGGAAATGCCCAGTGAAGTGGGTACCAGACTATATATATATTTTGGATTATATATAATATTGGATTTGAAAGGTTTCTTTCCCCTTCTCATCCCTGCATACTGTATATACACTGCTGGCCACCCAAAATGCAACACCAAGAAGGAAGCATCTGATTGGCCTGAAATTTGCAGCATGCGTCGCCAGCGAGAGGACATGCAAATGATTAGCATTGCAGGGCCTATGCAAATCATGTGCGCCCGGCACGCCACCGAGAAGCACCATAAGAAGGGTGCACAGAAGGCGGGGTGTAAGTAGTGGAAGTGTGTTGTGCTGGCGGACCTGTGCGTGGGAAGCTTCCCGATGCCTCGTCGCAGAATACGGCAGTCATTCCAGCACGTTCCGGAGTTTGACAGAGGATGAATAGTGGCTTATTGCAACAGCGGTTTATCGTACCGAGACATCGGCGCCCGTGTGGGACCACATCCAGCCACAGTGAGGAGAGTATGGATTCAGTGGGTGCCGGAGGGACGGACGGATGGACACGAGCGATTGCCGGAGCCGCAGCACACCGCCAAACGAGAGGACCGGTATGTTGTGCTGCGAGCATTGATGGCTCATAGCACCACATCACGAACGTTAGCGCAGGAATTAGGGTGTGTTGCGCAACAACCTGTGTCAGCACATACCGTTCCACATCGTCTGCGGGAGCGGGGACTTGTCGCATGGCGGCCATTGCTCTTATTACCATTGGCGTTACACCACCGGTGAGTGCGGCGGCAGTGGGCAGTTGAGCGCTGCACCTAGACTACGGAATGGCACGACATTGTCTTCTCCGACGAATACCGCTTCTGCCTGCAACACCACAATGGTCGGATCCACGTGTGGCGGATCCGACCATTGTGGTGGATCCGCGTGTGGCGGCACCGTGGCGATAGACTGTATGACGCCTGCATTATGCATCACCATACCGGTCCATCATCTAGCGTTATGGTTTGGGGCGCAATTGGATACGACACCCGCACCCTCCGGTACGCATCGCCGGTACACTCGACAGCCACCGCTACATCTCCGACGTTTTGGAGCCTGTAGTCCTTCTCTTACCTGCAGGACCTGCCAGTGGCCACGTTTTAACAGGACAATGCACGCCCGCACATGGCACGCATTGTGCAACAATTCTTCACGGCCCACCAGGTGTCACTGCTGCTGTGGCTCGCCTGTTCTCCCGATATGTCGCCCATCGAACACGTCTGGTCGCTGATCGGCAATCGAGTGACCCGGCAAACACCACCCGTGGCTACGCCTGATTAACTGTGGCAACGTGTGGAAGCAGCCTGGACCGACATACCCCAAGCCCTAATCTAAAGCCTCTTTCGTTCGATGCTGCAGCGTGTAGCGGCTGTTATTGCTAGCCATGGGGGCCACACGAACTATTGATGTCTGCATGTTCCGCAAGTCGCAAGGGCCTGTAAGCTCAATCGTTTCATCTTTGTATCTGTTGTTATGTGTCCAGTAAATCTGGCTTTGCTATCTCGTGTCCTTCTTGGTGTTGCATTTTGGGTGGCCAGCAGTGTATATATACAGGGTGATTCCTAAAGTCCTAAGTCACCTCAATGACTTGGGAACAAAGACAGCTAGGTCTATGGAAGTAAGGTATGGTAGAGTAAAACTACCATGCCCTATCGGATGAGAGTGACTGCAGCGCCCCTAGTGGCAAAATGTGGAAGTTAGCACTCCTATTTCGGAAACCATGAGAGATACGGGAAAGAGATCAATTAGAAACTTGTAGAGCATCAATGAATTAGTAGGAAATGCCATATGGTAGAAATGGCTGGGGTAAGTAGAAGACTGGAAACGTGAGGGAAACACAAGGTTCATTATACTCAAGCATGAATACAAATGGAGTACATTGGTCATATTTAATGCAACAGCTGTACTTACATAATGTTGCGTTAAACGTAAATAGGGTTCAATATGGCCACCATCTGCCACAATACACATTTGAACGCGAGACAACTTCCCGTTGTACGTTCGCCAGCATAACAGGTGTCATTGCTCTCACACGCAGCGACGATACGCAGTCAGAGATCGTGGAGACTTGTCGGTGGATTCCACCCTGTACACATGATCCTTTACGTAACCCCAGAGGAAGAAATCTATGGGAGATAGATCCGGGGATCGTGGAGGCTACGCGACGGGACCACCATAACCGATGATCTGTTGCCCGGAAGTGTCGGACAGGAAGTGCTGTACTGCTGTTGGTTGATGTGCCGGAGCATCATCATGCTGAATCCATGATGAGCGTACATCTTGCAGAGACAGATCATCTAACCACTCAGGTAATGTGCTTTGTAACAGCTGCAGGTATCTTCGCCCATTTAATACGCCTCATAAACACAGGCCCAAAAAGTCAGTCCTTCCGGATGCCACACCAGACATTGATCAACCAGTGCACCTTATGCCTCATTTCCTGTGTGAAAAATAGATTCTGAACTGCCCAGTAATGGGTGTTTTGTTTGTTCAGTAAACCAGCGCGTGTGAACTGCGCCTCGCCAGTCCAAAGGATGTTTGACAGAAAGGCCACATTTTCTTCTACAGTGTTCATTACAAAATTGCACCAATCTAGACGTCGTTGGCTTTCCCCTGGCATCAGTACGTGCAGTGGTACTGTACGGTACGGGTGGGCACTATGCTGACGCAAAATGTTCCATACACAGGATTGTGATAAGCCACATGCCATACTTACTTCCCTAGTACTGGTGTGTGGGTTGGCCAAAACGTATGCCAGAACATCAACTGGTTGCACATCCTTACTCATACCGGTGGGTCGGCCCTAACGGGGACGCGCTGCAATACTGCCCGTCTCTCGTAGCCATCGAACCGCGTGACTGATGGTCCACGCTGGCGCTGATGGAAGAGCTGGAAATTGTAAGCCATACTGGCGTGACGCTTGCCTTGCATTGCGTCTGAATTCTCCATATAGCAGTACCATCTCGTAATACTGTTCATTCGAATAGCCTGCCATGCTTGTTCTTTACCGGATACTCACGTTACGAATGACATAGCTCCTGACAGACGATCCTTTATACATTGCCATGCCGCACCTGATACGGCAGGTGAGGTGTTATGTCACACCAGAATTTGCATACGACACTCACAGGTGTGCAGTTGCATACGTCATACATTTCTCTCTGCTAGACTGTTACAGTGACAATGACACGAACCTGCTTCACACAAGTTCGCGTTTCCAGCCTTCTACTTACCTCAGCCGTTTCTACCATATGTCGTTTCCTACTAATTCGTTGATGCTCTACAAGTTTTTAATTGATCTCTTTCCCGTATCTCTCATGGTTTCAGAGATAGGAATGCTGACTTCACATTTTGCCACTAGGGGCGCTGCAGTCACTCTCATCCGATAGATCATGGTTGTTTTACTATACAATACCTTACTTCCATAGCTCTAGCTGTCTTTGTTCCCAAGTTATTGAGGTGACTTAGGACTTTAGGAATCACCCTGTATATAACATTGGATTTGAAAGGTTTCTTTCCCCCTTCTCCTCCCCGCATACCTGCTAGAGTCGATAATGCCTGGGCCGGTTTTTGGACGATCAGGCCACTTCTTTTTTCAAGACTGCACCACTGTTCTGTAGTACCTGTTCTATTTTTATAGAACAGAAAGGGCATAGTCGTATTTCCAGGAGAGGGCAAACGCCCCCTCTTCACCCTTTATATGAGCACCCATGCTGCAAGATCTTTAAGTTAAACTGACCTGCTCATAACAACCTATTTAGCTGAAAAGTACAAGGCAAACTGAGCACTTTTATTTAGGTAAGAAATCAAAGAATCTCTTTGTATTGCTGGAAGTGCCAGTGATTTGGGAACAAATAGAATTCACAACTTAGTGTAATACCAAGACCTTTGGACACAGATCAGTAGACATAATATATTTTGGGTGGAGTCATGGATAGTTTCAGATATAGACAGCTGGAGTGCTGAAACATTGGACAATTTGCAGGGTGTGGTGGATACAAAACACAAGTTTTCTACTCAACTAATTACTTTTCTTAGGAGGTAGGTAGGCATGAAACATACTAACTTGGTTAATCATTCATGGGACTTTTATCATTTCTTAAAACAAACAGTGAAAGCTGATGGCCTACAGATCAGCTTTCACTGTTTGACAGAAGCACATTATGAGATTGAATTCTATAGAGCAAAAGTGGTGGCTATAAATTATGACTTTCCAACTGCAGCAGGAAGGTTTTACAGATGCTTATGAATCTAGTAGTTAAATCCAAGATTCTAAAATGGAATGGTGAACATGCTTTCTATAAGACATGCCAAGCAGATCCATTTGTAGATCGGCCACCTTTAGGCAAAAACATTGAGTACTGCCCCTAGCATGTAAGTAAATACAGGAATAACTGTATTAACGTAATTTTATTTTTAAACTGCTGCATTACAAAATACAAAACCTACTTTTACTTTAAATATAATTTCTTTTTTGAATCATTGCACTGCAAAATTTTTTATGAAAAATAATTAAAAATCTACTTCTCTTGCTTTTTTCTGTAAAATCTTTTAACAACATCCTCTGGATTGAGATTATATGGCACTTTGGCTTCACTGGATAAAATAGAAAGCCCTACTGGTCTTCCTTCAGTTGTAGTTGACCTAAGATTGTACTTTACAACCTTTAACTTTCAAAAACTCCTTTCTGACCTGACAACAGTTACTGGTATTGCCAAAAGAATACATAACATAGTTTCTATATTTGAATAAATTTCTTTTAATTTTCTATCACTAACAAATTTTAGCATACTTTGTGGTCCAATTTTTGTTCAACATGTAGCCACAACAATTTTAATTCTTCAAAGAGTTTCACTGCATCAACATCAGATTCATTATTCAACATGACAAAAATTTCCAAAACTTTGCAATGTTGTAACAATGTTGCAGATGTTAGTTGGAAAAGAAATTAATGCAATACAAAAATTTAAAATATGAATTGTTTTATTTTCTTTAAAATAGTCTATTGAATTTATGGCTACATTTACAATTGTGTTGAAAAACTCAATTTCAAATCTTTTTACAGGATTATGGAGTGTTGTTTCTCTGCTTTCATAATCACTGTTTCTTTTTTATTTATCTGCAAACTTCTGGAAGAAATTCTTGAGTTACTTCTAAGATAGTTGAAAGTTGAAATGATATAATCTGTACTTGAGCAAATTCAATTTCATGATACTATTTTAAAAGCTGTAATACATCTGCAAATCAACTTAACAGCAGCCTGTATGTCAAATTTTCAATTGCTTACTCACTGGGTATATGATGCCTAATAAGTTATACCAATGATAATTGGAAATAAAAATAAGGTAAACGTAGCTGCAAATATTTCTCAAGAGAGCAAATGCATTGCATTGAGGCTGTATGCTATATAAAAGTTTTAAATTCTGTGATCATACTTGATACAGTGAAATGCATCATAAAGCGCTCCTAGTTGATACTGTTAAGGTTTAATAACATCAGTTCACAATACCCAATGTGTATTTGCATACTATCTTTAGTGTGAATTTTGATAAAAATTTTGGGACAATGTCCCACTTCTCAATGGATGATGAGATAAAGTTATATAATTGCTAACTTAAACCAAAAACTGAAACTGCATGCATATTATTTTTAGCATCATCATCAATGACCAGGTTTAGTGAATAACAATGTACATAAAATGCAAATGCACACGTTTTCCATGCGTAATTGCACCATTGTCGTAGCTTTGGCCTCCCATGTCACCTACACTTATATTTAAATCTGACATGTGCTATGTTATACTATAACTTAAATTAGCACCCCACCCCCACCCCATTTTATCATGGATTTCAAAAAATACAATAAAATGCTCACGAATAGTACCTGTGTTTTCATATTAGATATTTATTCAATTTTCAAATACAGACATTTGTTAAATTTTTTTCAGTTTGTTCTGTATGACTGCAATTTGGTGTACATCCTAAGATAATAGTAGTTTGCATTTTAAAACATATTTATAATTTATTTTTTTATTTTCTGAGGCATTAGAGTAATTCATTTTGAATTCTTGGTCCAAAATAGTGTTCTCTCCTTTCATTAGTTCTGACTTTGATTACACGATCTTTAATACTTGAATGAAGTAATGCAAATGATTCCATTATTTTTAAGAAATTGCAGTTATCAGGCAGGAAGATTTGCAAAGATGAACCCCTAAGAGCAAAATTTTATGTAGCTATGCATTATAGTATTATTTCACATATACAAATTAATACTGATGTCCAGTACTTCATAGAGAATGTGTTGATGGGATGAATCTATGGTTTTATTTACCTCTAACCAAATAGACAATCCCTGCCATTCAGAAAATTACTGAATACGAACTTTTTGACTTTTCATACGTCCAGTCCTTATATCCAGCACTTGACATGACTCCAGCCTCCAAAATTTCCTTAATAAATATTCAACAGCAAAAATGGTAAACTGAGTTGTTTTTCGTAGACTACAAAATGCCACTTAGAGTTTTGCGGGGTTCAAAAAATTACAAAAAGAATGGTACCAAAAGTTAGACTTACAGATAAAATCCAAACCGAGATGTTCGTTTTCTGATTCCCATAAAATATACCATCTAGTGAATCAAACAATTCCCACAGCTAGTAAACCAATCGACAGTAATAACAAAGTTAAACCTCAAATGTAATGGCTTTTAAATGAAAACAAAGAAACAGCTTAGAATTAACATTAGACAATCCTGTCAATCGCAGTAATCTTTCACATCTGACACGTAACACAATAACACCTTCCATTAATGAAAACGTTTCAGAAGATTTTGGGATGGGAGTCTCCAACAACCGTAAGAAATAGGAAGCTGTCATGTTATGGGCAATTTGATAAGAGCATATAAGGTGGAAATCTAAAGGCCTCGAGGCATTTCCTTGGGGGCTTCTTCGGTTCATTGTCCTTTCATGGGCATTTGCATATTTCTGGAATGTGAGTACCTGCACTTTTTGTTCAGTATGCATCTGCATATTTTGGGAATGCATAGCCTCGAGTTCTTTGTTCTAAAGTAAGATAAAGGAACATGGAATGGAGATTCATTGTGCACTGTGTTGGAGGCTATTGCTTTTGTCTTTTTGTTCAGTTTCTTCTCGTGGACTAGATTGCCGACCTAATGTAGGTTATGTGGCCATGGAAGCCTGTAGCTGATGGGAGGATGTTGTAGTGGACCTTTCCAGTTGTCTACCTGCAGGTGAACATCTGTGCAGCGGAGGGGTGTCTATGCCGAGTCCCTGCTGATGATGTGAACTACTGTGTGTGTTGGAGAGACTTTGTCAATGGTTTCCATTGGACCATTGTCTTATGCTTACGTTCCGGTGCTGCTTCTTTTAACCACCGGTGAACGTTGGTGCAGCAGAGAAGTGTTTACGCTGGGTCCCTTCTGATGATGCGCACCACTGTGTGTATTGCAGGGACTTCATCAACGCCTTCTGCTGGACCATTGCCTTATGTTCCAGTTCTGCTTCTACTTGCCGGTGAATGTCGGAGCAATGAAGGAATGTCTATTATTATTATTATTATTATTATTGGAGGTTTAACAACCACCATGAGCAATTCAATGGGCTATAAGCAGTCGCTTGTCCCTAATTTAGGGTCACTGGTTCCCAGGAAGGGAGAGAGCCAGTGCCGTAAAACAAACACAACATCCATGCCTCGCCGAAATTCGAACCCGGACCCCCTTCTGGACAAATGGTCATAAGCCATCGCTTAGACCACTGCACCACCGTGGCGGTGAAGGGATGTCTACCCTAAGCCAATGCTAGTAATGCGTACTACCATGTGCGATGGATGGACTTTGTCGACGGCTTCTGCTGGATCATTGCTTATGTTCCAGTCATGCTTCTGCCTGCCAGTGAACGTCAGTACATCGGAAGGGCATCTATGCTAGGATACGGCTGATGTGAATTGCCGTATGTGTTGAATGGACTTCATCAACGGTTTTTGCTGGACCACTGCCTTATGTTCCAGTCCTGCATTCTGCCTGCCGGTGAACATTGATACAGCAGAGGGGTATCTACGCTAAGTTACCACTAAGGTTGATTTTGCTGACAGCTTCTGCTGGACTATTGTTTCCTGCACCAGTTTTGTGTGTGTGTTGTTGAGGACGTTTAACCCAAAGCTTGGTATATTTACTCAAAGCTATGACCTCTTTGGATCTAGTGAATATTTCCTTTGCATGCTAGAACATCTCAAGGTAAATGCATTCTTGACCTTTAAAAAAAAATTTTGATAATTTGGAACTAATTATTTGAGATTGCATTAAACAGTTAAACTTGAATTTGTGTTGTTAAAATTTATGTATTGTCGCTATTTACTTAACTTAACGTAAGAATGTCAACTTATTTAAGACAGTCCTTCCCGCAGGGTTTTTGAGCTAGCTGGGCCAGGCAAAGAGATAGTTGCAGGTTGGACCATAGCAAAGCCAGGAGTTATGCATTTAGGATACCTTCAGAAAAAGGGTCTTGTTTATATCTACACCTGCTTGATTTGACTGCCTGCCAGTGTAACCTAAAGAAATAATCACTCGGAAGTTCTAAGGTGTGTGTGATGTTTAGCACAGAAAAACATAAAAGGTAACCAAAATTTACATAAATGAAAGTAAACAAAATGAGTTGAATAGGTAGAAGACGTCACCCCTTTTTTTACTGTGTTGCCCCCATTTCCCTTGACTTCTATTCTCTCACAGATTGTTGGTGCACATGTGAAAAACAGTATTAAAAAGCAGATACATGAAGCACCAACATGGTGGAAATAAATAAAAATCAGTTCTGTTTTTAATTTCAAGTACTTTTACTGCCTCTACGAATGCTATTTTTGATAGCAGTTTTAACCCTGTTGGTGAAACACTAAATTCTCAGAAGTGCTGTAGGTTGTAACATAACAGAAACTTGGTACTGCTACTACAAATTCTGGTTATTTGTATTTGGCTTTTAAATTACTGCTGACCCCTGAAAAGAGGAATGTCCCCCAACACAGTCATGCTATTCCTTTCTTATTAATTTTAAATATAAGGACATAACATTGAGCTTTGGAACTTTTGAAAGATTTCGCTGCATTCCAAAATTTTTCCTGTGTAGTTTTGTAAATTCCTCTCATTCTCAATAACCTCGTGGAGATAGGAGGAAATTAATGGCTACTTACTGTGAGAGTGATAACACACACAAACTTACAATCGCTGCTTGCTGAGAAATTATTTGGAAAAAAAATCAAGATAAGAGCTGCACAGCAGGCAAACCGCACTTTTCTTTACAGTAAGAGCAGCAGCTCTTAGCCTACAAATTATGGTATTTACCATAGATGTATTCTGTTCTTTCAATCAGTTTGATATCTCTTCCATCCAATAGAGATCAAAACTCCCTGCCAATCTATAAAGCATAAAAAATATTCAGTCATGCATTTCTTTTTGTCTGCACTGCACATTGGGTAAATTAATGTTAAATGCCTGAGATTATTTTGCCCTCACATTTTATGATGTACTGATGCCAAATTAAAAAAAAAAAAAAAACAGCTGTCCATTGAAATTACATCCCAAGAACATAGCAACTCATACATTATTATTTTAAAGCATGGCAATGACTTCAGCTCTAACCCATGTGGAAAATTCAAAATCTTAAAAATTGTACACAGTTCTGAACAGGAAATTACTCTCACATTTTCTGATTTCAATCAAGTACAATGACCATTGTTGCACCAATGCGAACAAAGTGCTTCAAGCATTTTAATCTGATTCATCAGAAAGAACTACAGGTAGCCTTTTGAAAGTACAGATGATAATAATTGTTGCTGAAATATATAGAAGGCAACTTTACTGCACAAGATGACAAAGAGAAAGGCTGTATTTCAACTAATGTGATTTTTGTGAATCCAGTGCTCTGTTTTAGATTTGTACCTACTACTATTTTTAAACATATCTATGTATTGATAATTTTTACTTGAAACCACCAAGTGATTAAATACAGTTCACCAAAACTAATATGAACCACAAAATACCAGGAATAACATTGCTAGATGAGAATTTTTGGGTCAGCCTAACTGATTTTGTTTTTCAATTCCCAAGTGAAAAAAACAATGTAAGTTCTCAACATTTCATGAGAAATATGCAAGGCTGGACAAATACATTACCTCCAAAACATTTTATTCATTGCATTATAACACTCTGGCCTGTTCAACTGAACATGAAGCATATGATCTTGAGGAGCTGTCACAGTAAGAGTTTCAAAGTCATATGTAGCTGTGTATGCTGTATCAGACATGTGTCGAAGTAGAGAAGGTGCCCCAACCTGTATGGATATTCTTGGTGCTTTACTGAATGCTTCATTTCGACCTAGAAAAACAAAATTGTTACAAACTATTAGAATGTTTCAAACAAAGAAGTAACAGCTGATGTAATCAAAACTAATTTGGTAAAAGAAAATTTCAAATGGAAGTTCACTCAATAGAATGAAAAGGACGAATTTCAAATTTCTTAAAAAAAAATAAAAAATTGTGAAATCACTATACAGATAAATGAAACCATTCTTATTTAGAAGCTGATGCAGCTTTATTATATTAGCAATTTTATCATTTAAGTGATGCATTTTACAAAATAAAAACCACAAAATTAATAAAATAAAAACCACAAAACTATAACAAGCAACAGTGGATATCCATGCAACAAGATGACAATTATAAGGTTCATTGAAGTTTTCTAATAAAACTTGAGAAAGCATCAGTAACTAAACCATGGGACTGCAGACTAAAATTGAAGATACTGCTAAGATTGAAGTCAGGGTTCCAAATTAAACAAATAGTATGCCAGAAACTACTTGAAAAATCAAATAGTTTCTGGCATATAATTCAAAAATTTATATAGAGCTGAAGGTCAGTATATTGGGAATATCATTACCTGCCACTTCTATATCATCTGTTGTCACATCATTACAGCTACATAATCAAGTGAATAAGAACGTGGAAGACTTTCAACCTGGCTTGGGTCTTTATCATCTGTAAATATTCAGAGTGAGACTGTTTGCCAGATTTTGATTTTTCAAGTACTGCATTATAGTTGCTGCCAAACAACATGAAGGATTTCCAAATAAATAAGATAAAATTACGACTATCTGTATTGCAGTTTGAAAATCCAAACCTGGCCACCAGTCTCACTCAGAATGTTTACCCAAGCCAGATTGAAAGTCTCTCTGTATTTTTTCAATTATATCTTGACACTTTTCAGCCCAAGTGGCAGAAAAGAAAGGTAGAGGAAGGACCAGATTCAGGAATGTCTGCATGAGAAAAAGATTATGAATATGAAGTACAAAAGGTTTTGTGTGCGTCATGTGATGGATGTCAGTGAAGCTCGAGCTGTATGCCAAGATCACTGCAGATGGAGGCATTTGATACAGAAACAGTAAGTAACATCTAGGTCCAAAAGTTAAACATTAATCTTGCAGATATACTTTTTTTGAGGAGCTAACTTCAGAATCTCAGAAAACAGCTTAGTGAGATGTATATGTATGTATAACTAGCACACATATTGCATACTTACTGAAGGTCTAATGGGAAAAGTGGTAAAATCTAATGGACTTTGTGAGAGGGACTGCTCCAAGTATTTCCAGGAGCAGCGAAACTGCTGCACTTATGGAATGTGGAAAAGCAACAGCAGTAAGACCATAAAGAAAATGGATAAAGGGGGGGTGGGGTGGAAATGCAATGGTCAGAAATAGCTAGTATATATCTAAGGCGTGTGGAGAAAAAAGCCAGATTTGCCATACCAAAAGATGTGCACCTCAGGGATATTACCAAATAACATTGCTGTTTGTAATGAACAAGACATGTCCCCAGTGGGCTCAGGAGAGCTGGAGGTAGACCTCAAATGTTTGGGGAAAAGGGTCATGTGGTCTGATGAATGTTATTAACAGCACCCTGCCAATGGGAGGGCGAGAGTTTGGAGACAACAGCATAAGGCCACAGATCCATCTTGTATAGTCATGACTCTTTAGGCTTGAAAAGGCAGTATAATGGTGTGGACCATGTTTTCATGGGGGGCTTCAGACACCTTGATTCAAGCACACCTATATCCAAATGTCCAAGCATATATTTAAAACATCATTACTGCTCAAGTTCATTCAACTACAGTAAGTAATTCAGCACTCATACAGTGACAGATACTTCCACAAGGACAATGCATAATGTCCACATTGTCTTGGAGTGGTTCCAGCAACATAAAGACTTTTCCATGCTTTTTGACCAAGACAGACAATATTTCAAAAGACCATTACCAAAACTTAGTTGAATCAATGCCATGGCAAATTGCTGCGAAGATGGTCTAACACATTTCTATTGGGTTTAATGGATCCCCTTGAGCACTTTGGTCTATGAGGAGTCGTACATTCTTAATTTAGAACCACTGGTTCCAGGGAAGCGACAGTGACCCACAAGGGTCTGGCACAAGAGCAACATTTCAGAGGCTCTGCACACATTCTCAGCAATTAAGATTGGATGGTTTAAGCTCATAAGTGTCCTCAGTGGGGAAGGGGGGAAAAACTTTCCACCTGGTAAGATAACCAAGACTACCAATCTTGAAGTAATTTGATGTGTTGGATCATTCTCTTAGCATTGATAGCAGAAGAGGAGGCAGTATCCATTTCAATAGCGACATGCAAAACATCCATATGAATGCCAACAGAATCTCGAATGGCTTTTTCTTCCCATGAATATTTTACTGCTTTAAGCCCCCTCCTCCTCAGATGCAGGAACTTGTTCTTTCATTTCAGGTACACACTGTCATTCTTGATGGTCAGACAAGGGAATTTGCTCAATACCTCCAAGTGTGCACTGTACTTTATGTTGGTTAGACATGGTTCTTCACTCTTTATGCACACAGTACAGCATGGCTATCAGAATGTCCTTCACCCTGGTGCAGGAAAAAAGAAAATGCCTCAGCCTTGTGTCCTGGTTTGCAACACCTTTAAGCATACTTTCAAAATTTCAGTGTCTGAAATCTTTGTTGATAAATACACATCAGTAAGAAGCTGGGCACTTCTTTCTTCTTACGAAGCTTAACTTGAGTCAGAGACTTCAGAAATGAGAATTCCTGGCTATGGATATTCTCTTCCACTATCAGCACCTCAAACATCCCCACAGGACAGTAAAGCAGTGTAAATCACAAAGTCATCAACTATCACACCATCTTCAAAGATGCCACTGTAAGGGAATAACCTCACCACATCTAACATTAACCCGAAGCATGAAATATCAGCATACAGCAATTTTTTCACAAAATTCTCATGCACAAAAGTAGGGCCACAGTTGTTTCCATTCCTATGCTGTGCTGCATAGATAGTAAAGTAAGATGTCTGAATAGCAGACACCCTGGGACTTCAACATCTGCCTGCAATTAAGAGGTTGACTTATGAGCTCAACTAGGCTCAGAATGAAAAAAAACTTCATGTTAAATACTTATGTACAGGGGTGCAGTTGAGGCCTGGTGGCGCCAGGCTATTTTGTACCTAACTGAATGGAACTTTTAAAAATTTATTTATTCAATCGCCGCCCATCGAAATCTACATTTTTTTAACACAAATAATATTAACCTAGTTTTTCCTCTTTCTTCTATTTTTTTTTTTCATGGTGGCTATGCACAAATCCGTAGATCTTTTCTTATTTATTTATTTATATATATATATATATATGTATATATACATACTGTATGTTTAACAACAATACAGGACATCGCTGGAAAAAAAATTCTATTATGGGAGAAATCTTCGCTCAGTCTTACTTCCTTTTTCGGAAAATTTTGCCCCATTTGTGATCTTACATACAAACATTTATGTAATTAAATGATGCTTAAGCAATAATGCATTGCAGGACGCGAGGGAAACAAAAAAGAAAAAAACGATTACAGGAGAAATCGCTGCCTTTAAGCTTCCGTGTCGAAAACTGCTGCTCCCATTAAGGGAGAAATTTTTGATCCGTCCCGACTTTCTTTTTTCGGAAAATTTTCCGACATTTTCAAGCTGAAATACAAAAATTTATTCAATAAAATGATATTTAACATTTATACCGGACAGAGGGAACATCGCGAAGAAAAAATTACGATCACGGGAGAAATTTTTTCACATAGTCTAACTTCCGTTTTCGGAAAGTTTTAAAAGACCGAAAACCTACAACCATCATCAGGGGTCCGTAAGAGAGGATTTAATAGGGTTCTGGGGATATCGTTTATGTCTGCAAGACCAAAATAAAATCTGCGACGCACGCCACCCGTCGCCGCGATTCTGCTACGGGACTGAACACGGTAACACAGTAACAAACATTCTTTTGCCGATGTGAACACTACAGTGGTAACTCCAGGGGAGGATCCAGAAGTTTACTCTAGGGGGAGGGGGCGGTTTTTCGGGTATAAAAGGGCGAGCAGAAGAGCCATTGTGAAAGGGTTTTCAGATATAACGTTAGTATATATCATCATCATCGTCAACCATTATCAATCCACTGCTGGACGAAGGTCTCTCCAAATTTCTTACACAACGGTCTGTCCTGTGCCAGTCTCTTCCATGTTACTCCCGCATACTTCCGAATTTCATCCATCTCCTATGTGGTCTTCTGGGTCTTTTCATGTCCCTTGGAATCCAGTCTAAAATTTCAGCTGTCCATCGATGGTCTGTCCTTCTGGCAGTATGTCCAGCCCATTGCCATTTCAGGGATTTAACTCTGATCATGATGTCTTCCACTCTTGTCATTTTTCTGATCCACATGTTCTTCTTCTTATCTCTCCTGGTTACACCAAGCATGCACCTTTCCATGCCTCTTTGAGTTGCCAGCAGCCTTTGTATGTCTCTTTTAGTTAAGGTCCACGTCTCTGCACCATACGTAAAGCACTGGAAGGATGCATAGATCAAGCACTTTTCTTTTAAGACATAATGGCATATTGCTCTTGAAAATTATGCCGTTTCTTCCAAAAGCTCTCCAGGCAAGTTTTGTACGCCGATTAATTTCTTCATCAATATGACCCTCACTTGATATATGCTGTCCAAGATAAACCTGCATGTCTGTTATCTTCAGCTTTTCTCCATCAATTGATAAATCTTCATTTCTTGTAAAAGCATTGTACACCACTTTTGTCTTCCGAAAGTTCATTTTCAATCCCCCTTCTTTACTCTTGTCAGCAAGTTCCTAGATCGTACTCTGCAGTTCTGATGGGGTAGTAGCAAAAATGACTACATCATCAGCAAAACGAAGGTGAGTTAGATAATCTCCATTAATCTTTATCCCTTTGTTTTCCCAGTTCAGTGATTGAAAGACATTTTCCAATGTGGCATTAAAGAGCTTCGGAGATATGGTGTCACCTTGTCTCACTCCCTTTCCAATTTTTATGTGTGTTGTATTTTCAAACAGCCGAATCTTTGCACTTTCATTTTCATAGATGTTATTAATAATATTAATATATGCATCTTCAATACCGCAGGATTTCAGAGCCATTGTAACTGCTGATGGTTTCACCGAATCAAAGGCTTTTTCGTAATCGATAAAAACCATGCACAATGGAAGTTCATATTCCCTCTCTCTTTCAATTAGTTCTCTCAGTATGTGGATATGATCTATTGTGCTGTAGCCACTCCTGAATCCAGCTTGTTCTCTCGGTTGAGCCATGTCCAGTGTTACCTTCAAGCGGTGTGAAAGAACTTTAGTGAAGATTTTATAAACCACTGAGAGATTTTATAAACCACTGAGGCTGATAGGTCTGTAGTTCCTGAGATCCTCAATGTCACCTTTTTTATGTAGCAGGACCATTGTAGCATTGTTCCAATCCTCAGGAATCTTCCCTTCATTAAGGCATCGAGTGAAAACTTGGGCGAGTACTGTTTCTATCTATCTATCTATCTATCTATCTATCTATCTATCTATCTATCTAAGTACTGTTTCTATCTGTCTATCCTTATATAGAAAACTTCAAAGCCCAACAGGCATGAGTAAAAAAAGAAAATAAAGGAATAGCAAACCTGAATGTAGAAAGTGTCGAGAATGCTGAGCCTTGGCTTTTTCAAGGACCAGCAAAACTCTGCATTTTCTCACTTCCACAAAGACCAAGTTGGAAATGGGTTTCTGCAAAGCCATAGATGCTAGTTTAAAGCCCACTAAAATTTTTAATTAGCATAACCTACTCAGAGTCGCACGAAGAATAATTTAGATTCTCTAGGTAGAAATTTAGCGGGCAGCGT
The DNA here is from genome assembly GCA_039090855.1 of Macrothele yani. Classification (NCBI taxonomy): domain Eukaryota; kingdom Metazoa; phylum Arthropoda; class Arachnida; order Araneae; family Macrothelidae; genus Macrothele; species Macrothele yani. The sequence continues at coordinate 92,584,588 of CM077016.1, read as the reverse complement.
GTTTTTCTGCGGAGAACACTTAGGGACCTTCCCCACCACCCCTCCTGCTTCTAAGGAAACGGCGAGGAAGGTGGTCGGCCATTTTTTTGGGTCACTTGTGCAAGGGAAGGGCATAGTAGGTAAGCTCTAATCTTTGTTCATGAACTTTTTTCTTTTTAGGATTATTTGTGAACATTCAAAGCAGAAATTTTCTATTTTTTCTCATTAGGCATTTGGTGCAAGCAGTTTTACTAACCTTTTGAGTTTTCTCTTTCACTTAATTTGGAAATTATGCGTGTTTTTGAGCACTTAGTTTGGGCAGTTAGCCGTTTTATTGTACTTGTTGTCACCGATGCTTTTTCATTGTTGGTAGGAACATAAAAACTACATTATTATACACTTAAAGCACTCCTGGAATATTTTGTAATTATTGCAACTAATTGTTAACTTCATATAATTTTCCCAAAGCATCATTTTAATTATTATTATTATTATTTTTGTTCTTGTGATGTCCGTTTTTGCGGAAGTTGTGGGTACAAAAATCCTGTTTACTCTCATGACTGTTGAAAAAATTTATTCTTTTGTTTTTTATTTTATGGCATTTTAGGTAAAGCTTTTTTTCACCACAAAGAATAAGACTTTGTAGTACTTTTAGTACTGTCATTAAAGTTTAAATTCTCTCTCGGGCGGCTTGGTTGCTCAGCAACATGTTTTACTGAATAATTCTGATGATTTGTTCAGACCCTCTCACAACTTGTGATTTTTGTAATTGTTTTTCTGTTTTTTGTGGCAGATGACTAGTGTGGGTTGGGCCAGGAAAGTTATAGATGCATGCAAAAACTTTATCTAAATTATTCTTCATGCGACTGAGGAGGTTATGCTAATTAAAAATTTTAGTGGGCTTTAAACTTGCATCTATGGCTTTGCAGAAACCCATTTCTACCAAGGTCTTTGTGGAAGTGAGAAAATGAAGAGTTTTGCTGGCCCTTGATAAAGCCAAGGCTTGGCATTCTTGACACTTTCTACATTCAGGTTTGCTATTCCTTTATTTTCTTTTTTTACTCATGCCTATTGGGCTTTGAAGTTTTCTATGTTGATTTAGTACTTGTTAAATAATTTTTTATTACTGTCTCTACTTAGTAGTATGTGAGTTCTGAATATTCATAACTGCTGTGTTGCACGTCATGACCTTCAGGTTGTTTTTTAAGCAAATTTAGTTTTAAATTCTTAGGTGTAAAATTTTGTCTTTGACTCTGCAAGTCATCCTGAAGAAGAAATTGAAGAATTTTATGAGGAAATTTGTCATCTAAATAATAAAGGTAAGCAGCACTTGAAAATAATTATGGGAGATTTCAATGCAAAAATAGGGCAACGGCAACAGAATGAAACTTCAGTAGGTAAATTCGGTCACGGCAACAGAAACCAGCGTGGAAATACTCTCGTTGAGTTTGCAGAGGCAGAAGGGTTTTTCATCTTGAACTCCTTCTTCAAGAAAAAGCCACACAGGAAATGGACATGGAGACATCCAAATGGGACGACAAGTGAAATTGATTTTATTATGTGTAACAAAAAATTTGTCATAGAAGACTGCAGTGTGCTAAACAAGTTCAACACAGGTAGTGACCATACATTGGTGAGATGTAAGATGCACCTCAACACTAAACTTGAACGTGGCAAGCTCATACGACAAACAAAATCTATTGACATAACCAACCTTAAAAAACACCATAATAACTTCAAGTTGGATACTGAAGAATAGGTTCTCTGCTTTAGAAGGCCTAACATCGGAAGAAGTGGACATCTCTGAAGTTAACAGAAAAGTAACCAAAACTCTTATGGAAACAGCAACAAAATTAGCTGGGTCTAAGAACAAGTTGCATGTAAACAAATTATCAGGAAAAACGAAAATGTTGATGCGAAAAGAGAGATGAGGACAACTAAAGAAGATGTGACTTCCAAAGTGGATTATATACAGCTATGCAAGACAGTAAGAAAAAGTATCACTGAAGACGTAAGAAAATTCAACTGTGAACTAGTGAGGAAAGCAATTGAAAACAACCAAAGCCTAAAGATAGCAAAGGGACATCTCAGTAAGGGAAGAAAACAGATTATGGCACTGAGAAAAGAAGATGGTTCTGTAACAAGAAATAGAGGCGAAATTTTAACAAGAGTGAAAGATTTCTACTCCAAATTATATGAAAGGGATGATACATGCACTCCAGACATCATGAAAGATACCAGTACCAGAGTTCCTCCAGTCCTTCCAGCAGAAGTTGCACATGCAATCAAGAACATGAAGCGGGGAAAAGCTCCAGGAGAAGATGGAATTACTGTAGACATCATACAAGAAGCAAGTGGAGAAATCGAAACAGTACTCGCCCAAATTTTCACTCGATGCCTTAATGAAGGAAAGATTCCTGAGGATTGGAACACCGCTACAATGATCCTGCTACATAAGAAAGGTGACATTGAGGATCTCGGAAACTACAGACCTATCAGCCTCCTATCAGTAGTTTATAAAATCTTCACTAAAGTTCTTTCACACCGCTTGAAGGTAACACTGGGCATGGCTCAACCGAGAGAACAAGCTGGATTCAGGAGTGGCTACAGCACAATAGATCATATCCACGTACTGAGAGAACTAATTGAAAGAGCGAAGGAATATGAACTTCCATTGTGCATGGCTTTTATCGATTATGAAAAAGCCTTTGATTAGGTGAAACCATCAGCAGTTACAATGGCTCTGAAAACCTGCGGTATTGAAGATGCATACATTAATATTATTAATAACATCTATGAAAATGCAAGTGCAAAGATTCGGCTGTTTGAAAATACAACACACGTAAAAATTGGAAAGGGAGTGAGAAAAGGTGACACCATATCTCCGAAGCTCTTTAATGCCACATTGGAGGGTGTTTTTCAGTCGCTGAGCTGGGAAAACAAGGGGATAAAGATTAATGGAGATTATCTAACCCACCTTCGTTTTGCTGATGACGTAGTCATTTTTGCAACTACCCCATCAGAGCTGCAGAGTATGATCCAAGAACTTGCTGACAAGAGTAAAGAAGTGGGATTAAAAATGAACTTTCAGAAGACAAAAGTGATGTTCAATGCTTTTACAAGAAATGAAGATTTATCGATTGATGGAGAAAAGCTGGAGATAACAGACACGTACGTTTATCTTGGACAGCAGATATCAAGTGAGGGTCACATTGATGAAGAAATTAATCGGCGTACAAAACTTGCCTGGAGAGCTTTCGGAAGAAACAGCATAATTTTAAAGAGCAATATGCCATTATGTCTTAAAAGAAAAGTGTTTGATCAATGCATCCTTCCAGTGCTTTCGTATGGTGCAGAGACGTGGACCTTAACTAAAAGAGACATACAAAGGCTGCAGACAACTCAAAGCAGCATGGAGAGGTGCATACTTGGTGTAACCAGGAGAGATAAGAAGAGGAACTCGTGGATCCGAAAAATGACAAGAGTGGAAGACATCATGATCAGAGTTAAATCCCTGAAATGGCAATGGGCTGGACATACTGCCAGAAGGACAGATCATCGATGAACAGCCGAAATTTTAGATTGGATTCCAAGGGACAGGAAAAGACCAAGAAGAAGACCACATGGGAGATGGGTGGATGAAATTCGAAAGTATGCAGGGGTGACATGGAGGAGACTGGCACAAGACAGACCGTTGTGGAGGAAACTTGGGGAGACCTTCGTCCAGCAGTGGATTGATAATGGTTGACGATGATGATGATGATGATGATGATGATATATTCTATTAAGAAGAGACTGATGCAAAAAAATTTTTTGACTCATACCAAGTACAACATAGAAAAGGTTATGTATTGACGGGTGTGAGTAAAAAAAAAAAAAAAAAACAACTGAATGTAGAAAGTGTCAAGAATACTGAGCCTTGGCTTTATCAAGGACCAGCAAAAACTCTGCATTTTCTCACTTCCACAAAGACCTATTTGGAAATGGGTTTCTGCAAAGTCATAGATGCAAGTAGTAAGCCCGCCAAAAAAAAAAAAAAATTACAAAATGCATATATGTCATAACCTCCACAGAATTGTATGACCAAGCTTTAGTTAACAATTTAGCTTGCATCCATAACTTTCCTGGCCCGACCCATGCTCTTCATCTGTTACTAATAAACAGAAAGAAGATGATTATAGAAAACTCAAGTTGTAAGAGTGACATAATGAATCAGAAATAACGTTCAGCAATAACAAATTGCCAAGTTACCTAGTCGCCTGAGAGAGAATTTAAACCTGAATAGCAATACAAAAGTACCACAAATTCTTAAACATTGCAATAAAAAAGGAAATATTAATTTTTTTCTAAAGCACAGATTCTTGAAAGAAAACTGGATTATAAACCCCCTTACTCCACAACTTCTGACAACACAAAAACGTTAATAAAATAAAGACAATAATAAACCAAAGAAATGCTTTGTGAAGGTTATATGACAAACAATTAGTTGCAATATGTACAAAGTATTTCAGAAGTGCTTTAAGTGCATAATTAAGTAGTTATTAAGACCTTAACTGCATTGAAAACACAACGCCGACTACAAGAACAATGGAACGGGAACGGCCGGCTGCTTAGCCTTAGTTCCCTTAAAAAATGCGCAAAGTTACCAAGAAAAGAAAGAGTTAAAACCCGCAAAAAAGTTAAAAGACTTGCTAGTGCCTAAATGCTTAAAGCAAAAAAAAAAAGAAAAATGTTCAAGAAGTTCAAACATTGAACTTGGAAAACCTAAAACCCAAAGACAATGAAGAGAGCTTACCTCTTATGCAACTCAACTTCTTCCACTCTTGAGGAAACATGGCCGACCTTTTAACCCAAACTTCCAAACACCCCTGCCACTCCCTAGTCGCAGGGGGCAGTGTGGGTGGGGCTGAAGGCCTCCACACACTGAAAAAATCATACTCGAGGAGATTTTAACTAGAGAAAAATATAATTAAGATTGTGGACCTGTTTGATCAGAAAGAGCAGAATTAACTCTCCAGAATACATGAGAAATATTATGAAATACACAAGTAGTGTATTTAATAATCTTTACATGTATTTAATCACCTTAGTGAGCTTCTGTAGGCTATTCAGAATCCTATTAATTTTAATGTTAGTTTTACTATTATTAGTATAGCTATTCTAGTGAGTGAATAACTAGTTTTCTTTTATATTTATTTTTATTTTATTTTATAAACAGATTTTTAAGTTTTTTTTGTGATTTTATCTATATTATTTAATTTTTTATTTTTAATAGGACCTTCTTATCCATAGCACTAAGGTTCCTTTTTGTAGTTAATATGCATCCTCTGGCCAACTTCTAAAAGGCTTTCATTGGTCAGAATCATATTATTAACTGTGTAGAAAATTAAAGCAGATCTGTCAACCTTACTCTATTATTCGAATAATTTTTCTTAAAGTTCTTTTGATGAAAGAAGTAGAAATTTTGTTCTCTAGAAAACTGTCTAATAGTATATTAATGTGGTAATTGAAGTCCAAATTGTTGCTGCAAATTCGTGAAATTCTAAGCACCTGAGAAATTAGTACATTCTCAATTACTTTGGTTGATATGTTATTATTCCAGTGCAGATATTTAATTACTTTGAAAGGAAAATTAACTCTTTTATCAAAGAGGCTAATAGATGGGTTACCTCTGTTAAGTTTAATGCTTAAGTCTAGGAACTCTAGTTCCTGATTACTGTGGTTGGTTTTACATAAGTTAAGAGAGCTAGGATAGATATTATCAAAATCACTCTCTATAACTTCTGAATTATTTATACATAGCAGATCGTCAATATATCTAAATGTGTAAAGGTAGTTATCGGAGCAAGTGGAGTGATCTTTAATGAATTTATATTCCTTAAAGAACAGGAATAGATTTGCAATACTTGTGGATGTTGACGTTCCCATAGGGATACCGTTTACTTGCTTATAGAGAGTATTATTATATAAGATATGGTTATTTTTTATGCAGCAATTGAGATAAGAGTTCCAGGCTGCTGCATTAACAAACTGGTTAAGTTTAAATTCTGCATCATCATCATCATCATTGTCAACCATTATCAATCCACTGCTGGACGAAGGTCTCCCCAAGTTTCCTCCACAACGGTCTGTCTTGTGCCAGTCTCCTCCATGTCACTCCCGCATATTTACGAATTTCATCCACCCATCTCCCATGTGGTCTCTTTCTGGGTCTTTTCCTGTCCCTTGGAATCCAATCTAAAATTTCGGCTGTCCATCTATGGTCTGTCCTTCTGGCAGTATGTCCAGCCCATTGCCATTTCAGGGATTTAACTCTGATCATGATGTCTTCCACTCTCGTCATTTTTCGGATCCACGAGTTCCTCTTCTTATCTCTCCTGGTTATACCAAGCATGCACCTCTCCATGCTTTTTGAGTTGTCTGCAGCCTTTGTATGTCTCTTTTAGTTAAGGTCCACGTCTCTGCACCATACGTAAGCACTGGAAGGATGCATTGATCAAACACTTTTCTTTTAAGACATAATGGCATATTGCTCTTGAAAATTATGCTGTTTCTTCCAAAAGCTCTCCAGGCAAGTTTTGTACGCCGATTAATTTCTTCATCAATGTGACCCTCACTTGATATCTGCTGTCCAAGATAAACATACGTATCTGTTATCTCCAGTTTTTCTCCATCAATCGATAAATCTTCATTTCTTGTAAAAGCATTGAACATCACTTTTGTCTTCTGAAAGTTCATTTTTAATCCCACTTCTTTACTCTTGTCAGCAAGTTCCTGGATCATACTCTGCAGCTCTGATGGGGTAGTTGCAAAAATGACTACATCATCAGCAAAACGAAGGTGGGTTAGATAATCTCCATTAATCTTTATCCCTTTGTTTTCCCAGTTCAGTGATTGAAAGACATTTTCCAATGTGGCATTAAAGAGCTTCGGAGATATGGTGTCACCTTGTCTCACTCCCTTTCCAATTTTTATGTGTGTTGTATTTTCAAACAGCCGAATCTTTGCACTTGCATTTTCATAGATGTTATTAATAATATTAATGTATGCATCTTCAATACCGCAGGATTTCAGAGCCGTGGTAACTGCTGATGGTTTCACCGAATCAAAGGCTTTTTCATAATCGATAAAAGCCATGCACAATGGAAGTTCATATTCCCTCGCTCTTTCAATTAGTTCTCTCAGTACGTGGATATGATCTATTGTGCTGTAGCCACTCCTGAATCCAGCTTGTTCTCTCGGTTGAGCCATGTCCAGTGTTACCTTCAAGCGGTGTGAAAGAACTTTAGTGAAGATTTTATAAACCACTGATAGGAGGCTGATAGGTCTGTAGTTCCTGAGATCCTCAATGTCACCTTTTTTATGTAGCAGGATCATTGTAGCATTGTTCCAATCCTCAGGAATCTTCCCTTCATTAAGGCATCTAGTGAAAATTTGGGCGAGTACTGTTTCAATTCTGCATACAGCTCTTTAAAGGTAGTGATTATATCTGATAGAGGCAGATTGGTATATAGGTTCTCAAAATCATAACTGTTAATATCTAAGGGATTTACTTATAGTGTAAATTACTTCTGCATTATTATTAATTATCCAAAAATCTCTGTACTTCAAATTAGTACAGTTACTAATGTGTTCCAAGGATTTCTTCAAAAGCTAGATCAATTTTCTTTTTATGACTCCTGACTCCACTAGCTATGAATCTGAACTTCACTGGATCTTTATGAAACTTAACAGTTGCAAAAAGAAAGGGAAATTCAGGCCCATATCTTCTCATTTGTGGAATTTTAAGTTTCTTGAAGAATGCCTTAAAACGATTTTCTAACTGCTTGGTAGAATAACTTACGGGCTCGTAGGTTACTCTATTATTGAGTTCCATAGTTAACAATTCAAAAGAGAATTTCTTACAGATAATTGCAAAATTATTGCTAGCTTTATCCGCAGTGGTAAAAATAAATAGGTCTTGTAGTTTGGAGAGTGCCCTTTTAGCATCTCCAGAGAAAAATAGATTTCTATCAAAACAAAAATCAAGACCTGCCAACTCATTAGTGAAGCCATTGATTACATTATATTTCCATTCTGCGAAGGCCTCAATAGGTTGATTGTATGTTAAACTGGTTTTTATAATGTACCTATTAACATCTTGAGTGAAGCTCTCAAGAATCCTCTCTTTGGAGATCTGGAAGGAAGGTCAAAATTTAGAACCATACTCTAATAAATTCCTAAGCTTGTCATTTTCAACAAAACTCAAGTTTCCAGTGATAATATGCTTGTATTTCTGATCATAGTAAACTGTGTCTTTATGTTCATCACAAGAACATGTAGTAACTACAGGTATGGAACTCAAAGAATTAAGTGTGTAGTTTTTAACTATTGACCCTAAGGTCTTAACATATTTAAAACTTACAATAGACTGGTGCCTGTGGATGGGAAAAAAATTGCATTATTGTAGAACAGCTTCCTAACATTGAGATGATCATAGGTTTTATTTAGAAACCTGATGTTCACATAATTACTGGAAATTTCTTTAAGAGAAATTTTATCTTTAAGAATATGCTTAAGAATGTCTAGAACCAAAGCAAAAATATGCTTATCAACATGGTTAGCTGTTTCTTTCCAGAATTTGAAAAAAACTTTTAAGGACAGAGTGCTTGAAGGACTTAAGAATTATGGATGCAAGCTAAATTGTTAACTAAAGCTTGGTCATACAACTCTGTGGAGGTTATGACATATATGCATTTTTTAATTTTTTTTTTTTTTTTTTTTTTTTTGGCGGGCTTACTACTTGCATCTATGACTTTGCAGAAACCCATTTCCAAATAGGTCTTTGTGGAAGTGAGAAAATGCAGAGTTTTTGCTGGTCCTTGATAAAGCCAAGGCTCAGTATTCTCGACACTTTCTACATTCAGCTGGGTTTTTTTGGGGTTTTTTTACTCACACCGGTCAATACATAACCTTTTCTATGTTGTACTTGGTATGAGTCAAAAATTTTTTTTGCTTCAGTCTCTTCTTAATAGAATGTGAATTCTGAATTTTCATAACTGCTGAGTTGCGCGTTTTGATCTTCAGGTTATTTTGCAACTTTCGTTTTAAATTCTTAAGCTTTTCTTATGTTTTCGGCTATGCTCTTAAGTATATATATATATATATATATATATACTGGGAGAACTCTTCCCAGTCCTCCCAGCAGAAGTAGCACATGAAATCAAGAACATGAAGCGGGGAAAAGCTCCAGGAGAAGATGGAATTACTGTAGACATCATACAAGAAGCAAGTGGAGAAATCGAAACAGTACTCGAACAAATTTTCACTCAATGCCTTAATGAAGGGAAGATTCCTGAGGATTGGAACAACGCTACAATGATCTTGCTACATAAAAAAGGTGACATTGAGGATCTCAGGAACTACAGACCTATCAGCCTCAGTGGTTTATAAAATCTCTCAGTGGTTTATAAAATCTTCACTGAAGTTCTTTCACACAGCTTGAAGGTGACACTGGACATGGCTCAACCAAGAGAACAAGCTGGATTCAGGAGTGGCTACAGCACAACAGATCATATCCACGTACTGAGAGAACTAATTGAAAGAGCGAGGGAATATGAACTTCCATTGCGCATGGCTTTTATCGATTATGAAAAAGCCTTTGATTCGGTGAAACCATCAGCAGTTACAATGGCCCTGAAATCCTGTGGTATTGAAGATGCGTACATTAATATTATTAATAACATCTATGAAAATGAAAGTGCAAAGATTCGGCTGTTTGAAAATACAACACACATAAAAATTGGAAAAGGAGTGAGACAAGGTGACACCATATCTCCGAAGCTCTTTAATGCCACATTGGAAAATGTCTTTCAATCACTGAACTGGGAAAACAAAGGGATAAAGATTAATGGAGATTATCTAACCCACCTTCGTTTTGCTGATGACGTAGTCATTTTTGCAACTACCCCATCAGAGCTGCAGAGTATGATCCAGGAACTTGCTGACAAGAGTAAAGAAGGGGGATTGAAAATGAACTTTCGGAAGACAAAAGTGATGTTCAATGCTTTTACAAGAAATGAAGATTTATCGATTGATGGAGAAAAGCTGGGGATAACAGACACGTATGTTTATCTTGGACAGCAGATATCAAGTGAGGGTCACATTGATGAAGAAATTAATCGGCGTACAAAACTTGCCTGGAGAGCTTTTGGAAGAAACAGCATAATTTTCAAGAGCAATATGCCATTATGTCTTAAAAGAAAAGTGTTTTATCAATGCATCCTTCCAGTGCTTACCTATGGTGCCGAGACCTGGACCTTAACTAAAAGAGACATACAAAGGCTGCAGACAACTCAAAAAAGCATGGAGAGGTGCATGCTTGGTGTAACCAGGAGAGATAAGAAGAGAAACTCGTGGATCAGAAAAATGACAAGAGTGGAAGACATCATGATCAGAGTTAAATCCCTGAAATGGCAATGGGCTGGACATACTGCCAGAAGGACAGACCATCGATGGACAGCCGAAATTTTAGATTGGATTCCAAGGAACAGGAAAAGACCCAGAAGAAGACCACATGGAAGATGGGTGGATGAAATTCGAAAGTATGCGGGAGTGACATGGAGGAGACTGGCACAAGACAGACAGTTGTGGAGGAAACTTGGGGAGACCTTCGTCCAGCAGTGGATTGATAATGGTTGACAATGATGATGATGATGATGATATATATACACACACTGAGTGGCCACTTTATTATGACCACCTGACAGTTTTAAGCAAATGAGCTATGGCTGCACGCTGTTGCCGCCAGAGGGTGAGGCTAGTATAAAAAGGGAAAGCTTAGTGCTTGCGACAGTAGTAAAGTGATTTTTGGATGACGAGATGGGTAAAAAATGCGATTTGACGGACTTTCAACGTGGGATGATTGTAGGAGCTCGGAGCCATGGAGCGAGTATCACCGAAACTGCCGCATTCGTGAAATGTTCCACAGCAGCTGTTGTTAAAGTGTTTAAAGACTGGACTGTCAGCCAAAAAACTTTGTCTCTACGTGCAACGTGTGGTCGTCATCGACTAGTGACTGCTCGGGCGGAACGGAGAGTGTCAAGACTGGTAACAGACAAAAGAAGGGCAACTCTGCAGCAAATTACAAGCCATCTTAATCAAGGATCCCCTCAAATGATCTCTGCACGCACTGTTCGCCGTCGGATGGGATATGGCAGCCGAAGGCCTGTTCGAACACCTTTGCTGTCTGCAGTTAACAAGAGAAAACGTCTTCCGTTCGCACAAGGATTGGACAGTCGATAATTGGAAACAAATTATGTGGTCCGATGAATCACGTTTTCAGTTGCACCATGCCGATGGCCGAGTGAGAATTTGGCGGAAACAGCACGAAAGCATGGACCCCAAATGCATTGCTACAACCCTTCAAGCTGGTGGAGGCAATATTATGGTTTGGGGAATGTTTTCCTGGCATGCTTTGGGCCCTTTAATTCGTGTTGATCAACGTCTGACTGGCACATCATATCTAAACATCGTTGCGGACCAAGTGCATCCTGTCATGTGGATGGTTTATCCCAATGGCGATGGCTACTTTCAACAAGATAATGCGTCCTGCCCTGCCATAGTGCTCGTATTGTACAGGGTTGGTTTCAGGAATATGCTGGTGAGTTTACTTTGCTTAGGTGGCCCCCACAATCTCCAGATCTCAGCCCCATTGGGAATTTGTGGGATGAAGTTGAACGAGCCATCAGACAGCTGGATCCACAACCCTGCAATCTCACACTCCTGGAAAGTGCTACTCATCAAGCATGGTCTGAGATTCCACAAACCACATATCAACATCTAGTGGAGTCCGTGCCACGAAGAATCGACGCAGTATTAAAGGCAAAAGGTAGCCCAACGAAGTATTGAGGGGGTGGTCATAATAAAGTGGCCACTCAGTGTATATATATATATCATCTTTATTGTCAACCATTATCAATCCACTGCGGGGTGAAGGTCTCCCAAAATTTCTTCCGCAACGGTCTGTCTTGTGCCACTCTCCTCCATGTTACTAACCGCACACTTTCGAATTTCATCCACCCACCTCCCATATATGTAATGTTAGTAGCAGGAGATTTTAGCCACGCTGCCTCCCTCCCAGCCCACCCCACCCAAGCGGGGAATTACTTAGGAGTGGGTGGAACAACGGGAAGCGTCCGTGAGGCAGCAGGAAAAATAAGAAAAAAGAAAGAAGTCCTGAAAAGATCATCTGGGATGAAGCGGTGGGGACATTTTTACGAATTTTGTTTACGACGCAATTGAGATACGTACATAGATCAGATTGCTATTCACAGTTTCTCCCACCTCCTCTGATTTCAGTAATAAGCTCTGCCTTACCCTTTCTCGAGACGTTACAGATGCTAGACAAGATGACAATAGCAAAGAATTAACAAAGAATATCGCAATGTTTTCCCCTCCGCTGTTCCTGTTTTTCCTTTATCTTTTGCTCTCTCTCGCTCTTTTTATTCTATTCCCTTCTCTTTTTTTTTTTTTTTTTTTTACTGAACCTAAATTAATGTAATAAGTATTTTAAATACGTACTAAGTTTGTTAATTTTTTTTTTGAAAAACTGAAAACAAAATATGCAAAGTTAATCATTACGATCTTCGCTACTTTAAACGTACAAACTTCGTTAGGGTTTGGCGGGCGATCGCCCCAGTCGCACCCGCTGGATCCGCCACTGGGTAACTCGTGCCACGGTTTCCCCTACGCGAGAATGCCACAGATCTTCCGGTTTAATGGGGTTTGTTTCGTTTCTTATGGCAACAAAACACGTGACCTCCCACCGTTTAATAATAAATAAAATACATCACCACAACTAGCCAACAGAAATCATCATAACGCTAACAGACAGAGTGGGGGGATGAAACCCCCAGTTTATTGAACTGCTCAAATGAGATACGTTGCGTATCAGTATTAAGTCAATTCCATAGTTCAAGGAAAAGCTCCGGCGTCAGGAGTTGAGACTTATCCATTAGCTGCACTGCAGTTATCTAGGCTAATATCGTTCTCCCGAAGTGACGTCAGAAAAACAAAATGGCTTACTAGATTATGAGTAAATGATAACCTTGAGATGACTCGGCAGTCTGAATTTCCTCACGTGGTAACTAATCGTTTTAAAAACTTGAGCGGCGAGGCATTCACGTGTTTCAGGAACAAGTCTGATCTTTTTTGTCCTCATGTTTCATGCAGAATATGAAGCGATACAACTTCGACACACACACACAAAAAAAAACCTTCGATATTATAATCATTAATATGAGAATTAGTTTCACAATACTATATGACCAAAGTGAGTGGCACACTCAGGATTTCTTTGTGGGGGGGGGGGGCCCAAAATATTGAAGATACAAATAAAAATATACCTCCCTAAATATTGGGAAGCGATAAAAACATAACTATCACATTAAAGTGAGTTTCCTGCCGCCCCGGTGGCGCAGTGGTCTAAGGCGCTGGTATCTGATCATTCGGCCGTAAGGGGTCCGGGTTCGAATCCCGGTCAGGCATGGATGTTGTGTTTGTCTTACGGCACTGGCTCTCTCCCTTCCCTGGAACCAGTGACCCTAAATTAGGGACGGGCGACTGCTTATAGCCCATTGAGTTGCTCACGGTGGTCGTTAAACCTCCAAACAACAACAAATAAACAGCCAGTAACACGGAACGAAGGACCAAGTAATACTTCCTAGGGAAGGCACGGATTTGCCGCCCCGGTGGCGCAGTGGTCTAAGCGATGGCCTCTGATCATTCGTCCGAACGGGGTCCCGGTTCGAATCCCGGTGAGGCATGGATGTTGTGTTTTTCTTACGGCACTGGCTCTCTCTCCCTTCCCTGGAACCAGTGACCCTAAATTAGGGACGGGCGACTGCTTATAGCCCATTGTGTTGCTCACGGTGGTCGTTAAACCTAAAAAAAAAAAAAAAAAAAAAAAAAAAGGCACGGATTCCTGGGCCACCCCCAGTGAGTGCGCCACTGACCAAAGGTGTCTCATAAAGTCCCTATTTATTTCGGTGGTTTATTCGTTTTTGATAAAAGCGGAATGTGATTTTATGCCATTGAGAAATCAATCCAACAACCACCATAATTAAACACTCGCATCAGTTTATTGTACAAAAAATTTAACGAAAATCGCATTACCAAGCTGCTCTCGTATAGTTTTTCCCGTAATGAGTAATATCGCACATTTGGGACAGAAGGAAAAAAAAAAAATGCGGTTGCTTTTACACACGAAATTCTTTCGCATAGTGAAATGGAAACGGGCAAACATCCAAGGAATATGGGCGCGAAACACTTTGTGCGTGACACAACACACTTAAGGTGAACGTGCAGTAACATTCCAATTTTAAGGATATTATGAACATTACATGTGGGAAAAAATTCACATGCATCGTTCTACGCCTAACAAATTAGTTCCCGGCTTCCGAAAACTATAACTGGATTTATTCACTCTTTAAACCTAACAAATACGAATCGTATATTTTTCGCAGCTTCGGTAATTTTGACAACTCACGAAGAACTTGCCGGAAAATATTATAAAAGGCTATAGTTAGAAATGTCTTAAATTCACATTAAAGAAAAACAATATATTTAAGAAAAGCAATCCTACGTGTAGACTATACATTTGTGTCAAAAATAAAAGTACGGAACGCGTTTGCAGATGTGAAAGGGAATATACGTAACAGCAGGTATAGAGACGTTTGGCATGTAAAGAGAGACACAATCGTAAGGGTAATAAACATTTCATAACAACAGACAAATATGTACACATTTGGCGTATACAGGATCACATCCGCAAATGTCACCAAGGTGAGATTAAGAATGTAACCTAAAAATGTCTTAACAAGAAATGTGATCAACTCGTACGACGATATAAGGAATGTGATCACCTCACAACAACGATACATACTCATCACCAGGTTGATGAACTCTTGAGCCAAATAACCCCATTCCTCGATTAGGGCGGTGCGTAGCTCGGGCAGAGTTCTGCGAAAGAGGTGATGGGATGAAACGTGTCGTCCTAGAGCATTCCAGACATACACTATAGGGTTCAGATCCGAAGACCTTGCCGGCTAGTCTACATGCCAAATATCCTCGCTCTTTTTCTCCTTTGTTTGAGGGTTTAAACGATTACCGTGAGGAACTCGAAGAGCTACAAGCAGTCGCCCATCCCTAATTTAGGGCCACTGGTCCTAGGGGAGGGAGGAGGGGGGGGGGTGCGTCGTACGACAAACACAACATCCATTCATCACCGAGTCCATTAAAAGGAACTGATGGTCAACTGCTCCCCGAAAAAGTCTGACATACGGCTCTAGGATCTCGTCCCTATAACGCCCAGCAAGCACATTACCTCCTGCGAACACGTTGAGTGGCGTGCGGCCGTTGAACATGACGCCACTCCACACGCGCAGGCCACCGTCTCCGGAGTCTCGTTCGCTGACGTTTGCAGGATCATTACGGGTTCCCTCCAGATGAAATGCGGACGAGAATCCTTTGTAGACTGAATCTCGACTCGTCTGTGCTCCACGAACGATGTTACTTGCACCAATTCAAGCTAGGTCTCCTGTGACGTGCGGTTAGCAAGACACAAACCATGGGTCTCCTACATAAAAGTTAATTGCATTAAGCCTTAGATATATCATTTGCCATGATACCGTAGTCCCAGTGGCAGCGGAGAGTTCCGAAGACAATTGTCGGGTTGTATATGGTCTAGGACGCCTTGTGGTTAAAGTCCTCACGAGGTGTTGTACGCCTTGGACGACCTTGGCCAGGCTTTCGTGACACTCCACTGGCGTTGAATTGCTGCCATAACCATGAAACCACTTTGGGGTGGATATTAAAGATCCTTGTCTGCTTCTAGTCGTCCTATCGTTCGCCACTGTACATCGTCGGATACACGTGCATGAGACAAGGAAAGCATTTTCAGTCACCGGAACGCTTCTTACACGCGCTGTCAACGAGAAATGCCACTGCCGTTCCCCGTTAACTCAATTTACGTATTGGACAGCATTTTGTTCACAGATATGCAAATTACATTGTGGGGATTTGTTTATTGTGTCCATTTGCTAAACATCGTAACATTTCATTGAGCACTTTAGTTTATTTGTCCGCTATTGCCTTCTGGACTTTAATTTTGGAGACCAGTGTATATACATCATACAAACCTGCACAAAATTTCAATTTTCCGAAGGGTGGGAAAAATCACCTTTTGTACTTTAATAAGCACAGAAAAGTTTTTTTGTTTTTGTTTTTTTTTACCTATAGCAAACAAATACAAAACTACGCCATTTTAACGGCACTGGAATAAACTGCGAGCTATCTGAAATGCCATTAATGCTCCTGAGAAAGTTTTTACTTCAGTCATCTCCGCTTCGTACAGTTGTCACCACTAATACCTATACTTCGATGACATCATTCAGCAATCAAAAACATATCTATAACAAAATTTATCTCATAATGGTGTGTTTAAGCTTAGCATTCCTACATCGCAACTCATTTATCTATATATTAATTCTATTAGGTTGTTTACAGTGAGTCCTATTTTGAGAGAACGGCTGAACGTAAATATATGTTTGAGGTATCAAATTAAAGGTCTTACCATGTAGATGTGCCAGTCGACGAGAAAAATGAGATTGGGGCAACGGTTCGGGCTTTGTGGAGCGGCAAAGTTCCCATGTAAAGTCTATGGGAGAAGCGTGCGGCCCTTATCTATACATCAGGCGCTCAGTTCAGTGTCAGACTTGGTGTGTGCATGGTGTTCTATGATCAGTCAGCAAGTAAATACTTTATTGCATACTTACCCTTAACAGAATGTCTCTCCCACAAAAAAAATAAAAAGATAAAAAAAATAAAACGTAAGAGCCTTACTGGAAGGCGTAGCGATCAATGGGTCGCAACTATGTCTCAGACAAGAGAGAATGAAGAGTATTCGCAACGCGAATTTCATTCCAACAACAGTTACAAACACAGTTGTGACTGAAGATGAGAGTGAAAGAGTGCGCTATCCAGTTGAATTTTTGCACACGATCGACATGAGTGGACTTCAGCCTCACATTTTACGACTGAAAAAGGGTGCAGTCGTGATGTTCATCACGAACCTGGCCGCCCCGGCTTATGATGATTCGTTCGTGAAGGGTCCGGGTTCGAATCCCGTGAGGCATGGATGTTGTGTTTGTCTTACGGCACTGGCTCTCTCCCTTCCCTGGAACCAATGACCCTAAATTAGGGGCGAGCGACTGCTTATAGCCCATTGATTTGCTCACGGTGGTCGTAAAACTTTCAGTCATAAAAAAAAAAGTCTAGAACCTGGACTATTGTCTTTACTGAAGTGGTTGAACGAATTTGTCAATCAAATAAAGTTTACATTTGTTGTTTCACATGAGTTTATTCTTTTCAAAAAAAAAAAAATAATAATACTAACCGTCGATTCCGACGGGTTTCGTCTAGTCCGATAAAAATTCCAGTTGTTTGTATCTGAAGGGAGAGACGAAATGCTTCTGTGGCTCGCAAACACGTTCCGTATGCCGCTTGACTATAGGAAGTAGTATAGGTGAGCCGAATCCCCAGACGAGTGCTTGTTTGTTTCTTCAGTACTTATAAAAACGCGTAAACTGCGCTTCTCGAGTAAAAGTAAATAAATGTTCAAGGAGTGAAAATAAAACCAGAGGCTTCTACTTTTAAACGATGAATGTGTGGGAAACGTTGAATACGGGAAAGCTATATACGTGAATTTAAAAAAAATCATACTGAGATACGTACGCAAATTTTTCTCGTGGCCAGAATGTAATACTGAGTATTAACGGAAGCCTACTTTATCAATATTTTCCCATGTTGTATTGAGCACGACGGCAACCATAAGCAAATTTGTCTTTATATACTATTTGACACGTTGTTGTTGCTGTGGTTGAAATCAGCCTGGTATAAGAAATGTTTTTCAGAGACAGTCTGAATGTGTTAACAGTTTTATGGATCCAAAAGTGGGTTTTAAGAAAGTGCGCAGAATTAGGAGGAAAAACGTTAAATGAGAGATTTTTAGACTACACGGATTCAATGTTTGATCTAACTTTCATAAGAAATCCATGATATAAAAACATAAGGTGTTATATTCTTTTATTTTGAGTCAAATAGGAAACGTAAGAGATTTAATGAATCTATTAAACTTCATCAGAGAGAAACAATGGATTAAAATATTTAACTAAATTCAAGCTAGCACTGGCACAAGAAAGTGCAGTTTGCCCTCTCCTGGAAATCTGACTATTCCATTTCGATTCTTGGAAGGCACTACAGAGATTTTTTAAATAACACTAATTTCTGATTGTATTTTTTTTCTGCTGAACTTCTGGATGCGTGCATATGCAGTAAAAAATAGAAAAACTGTTGAGAATTTACAGTGGAAAGTAGCTAATAATTTTAAAATTTTGCACTGAATGTTGGAGCACAGCGTACGTACTACATGCAGTACGGAAAAGCATAAAACGCTTTTCCTGTACTGCATGAATGAAAAATATATTCTCCGCAGCAGCCATTCCGAGAACGACAGAAATCTCCCAATTTCCAGAATTTTGTCATGAGGGAAACTTTTTCCTTCTTGATAACTGATTGAACTCTGGGGTTTCATGGCTCATGGGCTCAAGTGACCAAAAGGCACAAGTCTCAAAAGAACAAAGAAGTTGCTTTATTGTACCAACCAGCTGTTTAATTCCATTTTATCCATCCCTTTTATATAGTTTACAGTATTCTTATTTTCAATTAAATTTATGTAAGGGGGTGTGCGGTAAAAACGGTTAGATAACAAGAAGGCA
Source organism: Macrothele yani (assembly GCA_039090855.1). Classification (NCBI taxonomy): domain Eukaryota; kingdom Metazoa; phylum Arthropoda; class Arachnida; order Araneae; family Macrothelidae; genus Macrothele; species Macrothele yani. The sequence goes on along the minus strand of CM077016.1, from coordinate 92,565,794 downwards.
TAGTGGAAATTTGCAAATGGTGTTCGCGTATGTCATTTGTAGTAACAATTTCTGTTTACCCCTCCTGAAAACTAAGCTACGGGCGTTCGTGCAAGTCATACACCTCTTACACATTGCATTACGGGTGATTTCTAAACGGATAATTTCCTGTTATCAGTTTTTTTTTGTTTTTTTTTTGGAGGTTTAACGACCACCATGAGCAACTCAATGGGCTATAAGCAGTCGCCCGTCCCTAATTTAGGGTCACTGGTTCCAGGGAAGGGAGAGAGCCAGTGCCGTAAGACAAACACAACATCCATGCCTGACCGGGATTCGAACCCGGACCCCTTACGGACGAATGATCAGAGGCCAACGCCTTAGACCACTGCGCCACCGGGGCGGCATTATCAGTTGTAACGAGGATGTTTTCCATCATTCAAGGATAGAACTACTTGAATAGTTTATTCTTATGATTTCTATTCAGCAACTAAATAACGTCTGGCTAATGGGGGAAATAGAAGTCTCGTGAAAAAGCCAAGTCAGATTTTTTTTTTTGATTGGAGGTTAAACGGCCACCGTGAGCAACTCAATGGGCTATAAGCAGTCGCCCGTCCCTAATTTAGGGTCACTGGTTCCAGGGAAGGGAGAGAGCCAGTGCCGTAAGACAAACAACATCCATGCCTGACCGGGATTCGAACCCGGACCCCTTACGGACGAATGATCAGAGGCCAGCGCCTTAGACCACTGCGCCAAGCCAGATTTCTGTGCAGCAACTAGGTATAGCTCCAGAAATCTGGCCTCGCTTTTTGAACAAGACTTCCACTTCATTATTAGCCAGCCGCTCTTATCGGTTTTCATGCTCAAATATTAGTGCCTACACGCTTGTATAAAAATAAAATAAAGAACTCGATGCAAACTTTGACATTTCACATATATGACGTGTTGAAGATAGAAGTCCATAAAGCACAGACAACAACAGAGCTCCTGTAAAGCAATGGATGCTTCGGGAAACCAAACTAACGGAAACAGGAAGTCTAAACTCCAAGACAACGGCGGATGTTGAACACTGCACTGAGCCACCTGGTAAGGGAAACACCCACATTCAAGTTCATGCGCACGCGAAATCTTATTTACGGCCTCCTCTGGTCTTGTTAGTATCTCAACACGCCCACAAACACTAATCGCGTTTTTAAGCACTCACAAAGATCTCAAATGGCAAGAAACTAAGGCGCATTTTATGATTAACATCTTATACTTTCGCTTTACGTAAGTTGCTATAACAATTATTGCTTCATTAGACACAGCAATTCATCTAAAAAATTAAAATGTGGAAAGTTCACAATATTGGGGAATCACGAAGAACTTCTCTAAAAAATTCTAGTCAAGTATATCGTATCCACAAAACGCAAGACTAAGTCTTACTGATGGCTGACGTGATACTTAAAATTCCATGACGCATATGATCTGCATCTAGTTGGATAGTAATGAAGTCAGTCTGCATGGAGAAATAACCAGCTCGAAATTAAAGTAGTACTGGCATGCATAGTTCATTCAGAAAATTGAAAGTAACATGTAGCTTCTTTGTCACATTTCACCTTCCTGTATAAATATATATAACATCTGCCACACACAAGAAAATGACTAATGTACACCAGCGTTAGCAGTAACGGTCATATTCACTATATTTAACGATAGATGTTTTTAAAAACTTTAGAGGTGAAACGATAAAAGGCACTTCTCAACTAGCTCACTTCTAAAATCTTAGTTACAGACAGTATAGGAAAACTAGGAAAAATATTTTAAAATTTACAACATATTTTCGGGATAAGTCCTGACCATTTAGAGAAGCTAGAATCTCTCTAAAAGAACCGAAACTTCCTAGTAAATTTATTTACTGCAGGACGCTATCTGAAGAACTTCAAAGAAAGAAAAAAAAAATCAAACGGTTCAACATTAGGTTACCAACAGACCTTCTTGGTAAAAAAGAAAACATCACATCCAAAACAATTAAAAACTGGGAAACACTGCTAGACAAAGAAAATGCAACACTAGGAAGCATCATGTGAATTGGTGAGTATACGTCGACAGCTGGGCTATGTAAATTATTGCAGTTGCGAACTACTCACATGATAGGCGAAGGAGACAAATGGGCGAAACGGCTTGGCGTAGCTAAGTTTGGTCGTCCTCTTTTTTTTTTTTTTTTTTTTTTTTTTTTTGATTGGAGGTTTAACGACCACCGTGAGCAACTCAATGGGCTATAAGCAGTCGCCCGTCCCTAATTTAGGGTCACTGGCTCCAGGGAAGGGAGAGAGCCAGTGCCGGAATACAAACACAACATCCATGCCACACCGGGATTCGAACCCGGACCCCGCTCGGACGAATGATCAGAGGCCATCGCTTAGACCACTGCGCCACCGGGGCGGCTTGGTCGTCCTCACCTGGGCATATCGAACACTGCATCGGAGTGACCTGTAAGAGTGAGAATGCCTGGGCGACTTAAACGACGCCAGAAGTTCAGAACTGGGTGGGTTATTAGGGGGCTAAGTGTCGTACGGGGAGGGGGTTGCACAAATTTTGAAGTGCCCGGCAGAAATTTTGCCAAAACATTCCGTACATGTAGATTTAACCCGAAGCTGATGATGTTATCTCTAGTATAAAAAATTAAGTTTTCAAGTATAACATCATCATCATCATTGTCAACCATTATCAATCCACTGCTGGACGAAGGTCTCCCCAAGTTTCCTCCACAACGGTCTGTCTTGTGCCCGTCTCCTCCATGTCACTCCCGCATACTTTCGAATTTCATCCACCCATCTTCCATGTGGTCTTCTGGGTCTTTTCCTGTCCCTTGGAATCCAATCTAAAATTTCGGCTGTCCATCGATGGTCTGTCCTTCTGGCAGTATCGTCCAGCCCATTGCCATTTCAGGGATTTAACTCTGATCATGATGTCTTCCACTCTTGTCATTTTTCGGATCCACGTGTTCCTCTTCTTATCTCTCCTGGTTACACCAAGCATGCACCTCTCCATGCTTTTTGAGTTGTCTGCAGCCTTTGTATGTCTCTTTTAGCTAAGGTCCACGTCTCTGCACCATACGTAAGCACTGGAAGGATGCATTGATAAAACACTTTTCTTTTAAGACATAATGGCATATTGCTCTTGAAAATTATGCTGTTTCTTCCAAAAGCTCTCCAGGCAAGTTTTGTACGCCGATTAATTTCTTCATCAATGTGACCCTCACTTGATATCTGCTGTCCAAGATAAACGTACGTGTCTGTTATCTTCAGCTTTTCTCCATCAATCGATAAATCTTCATTTCTTGTAAAAGCATTGTACATCACTTTTGTCTTCTGAGAGTTCATTTTTAATCCCACTTCTTTACTCTTGTCAGCAAGTTCCTGGATCTCTGTAGCTCTGATGGGGTAGTTGCAAAAATGACTATGTCATCAGCAAAACGAAGGTGGGTTAGATAATCTCCATTAATCTTTATCCCTTTGTTTTCCCAGTTCAGTGATTGAAAGACATTTTCCAATGTGGCATTAAAGAGCTTCGGAGATATGGTGTCACCTTGTCTCACTCCTTTTCCAATTTTTATGTGTGTTGTATTTTCAAACAGCCGAATCTTTGCACTTGCATTTTCATAGATGTTATTAATAATATTAATGTATGCATCTTCAATACCGCAGGATTTCAGAGCCATTGCAACTGCTGATGGTTTCACCGAATCAAAGGCTTTTTCATAATCGATAAAAGCCATGCACAATGGAAGTTCATATTCCCTCGCTCTTTCAATTAGTTCTCTCAGTACGTGGATATGATCTATTGTGCTGTAGCCACTCCTGAATCCAGCTTGTTCTCTCGGTTGAGCCATGTCCAGTGTCACCTTCAAGCGGTGTGAAAGAACTTTAGTGAAGATTTTATAAACCACTGATAGGAGGCTGATAGGTCTGTAGTTCCTGAGATCCTCAATGTCACCTTTTTTATGTAGCAAGATCATTGTAGCGTTGTTCCAATCCTCAGGAATTTTCCCTTCATTAAGGCATCGAGTGAAAATTTGGGCGAGTACTGTTTCGATTTCTCCACTTGCTTCTTGTATGATGTCTACAGTAATTCCATCTTCTCCTGGAGCTTTTCCCTGCTTCATGTTCTTGATTGCATGTGCAACTTCTGCTGGAAGGACTGGAAGAACTCTGGTACCTTTCATGATGTCTGGAGTACATGTATCATCCCTTTCATATAATTTGGAGTAGAAATCTTTCACTCTTGTCAAAATTTCGCCTTTATTTCTTGTTACAGAACCATCTTCTTTTCTCAGTGCCATAATCTGTTTTTTTCCCTTCTGAGATGTCCCTTTGCTATCTTTAGGCTTTGGTTGTTTTCAATTGCTTCCCTTACTAGTTCACAGTTGAATTTCCTTACGTCTTCAGTGATACTTTTTCGTACTGTCTTGCATAGCTCTATATATTCCACTTTGGAAGTCGCATCTTCTTTAGTTGTCCTCATCACTCTTCTTTTTTGTATCAACATTTTGGTTTTTCCTGATAATTTGTTCACATGCAACTTGTTCTTAGACCCAGCTAATTTTGTTGCTGTTTCCATAAGAGCTTTGGTTACTTTTCTGTTAACTTCAGAAATATCAACTTCTTCCGATGTTAGGCCTTCTAAAGCAGAGAACCTGTTCTTCAGTTCCAATTTGAAGGTATTATGGTGTTTTTTGAGGTTGGTTATGTCAATACATTTTGCTTGTCTTATGAGCTTGCTACGTTCGAGTTTAGTGTTGAGGTGCATCTTACATCTCACCAATCTATGGTCACTGCCTGTGTTGAACTTGTTTAGCACACTGCAGTCTTCTATGACGAATTTTTTGTTACACATAATAAAATCAATTTCACTTGTCGTCCCATTTGGATGTCTCCATGTCCATTTCCTGTGTGGCATTATCTTGAAAAAGGAGTTCAAGATGAAAAACCCTTCTGCCTCTGCAAACTCTACGAGAGTATTTCCACGGTGGTTTCTGTTGCCGTGACCGAATTTACCTACTGAAGTTTCATTCTGTTGCCGTTGCCCTATTTTTGCATTGAAATCTCCCATAATTATCTTCAAGTGCTGCTTACCTTTATTATTTAGATCACGAATTTCCTCATAAAATTCTTCAATTTCTTCTTCAGCATGACTTGTGGTGGGTGCATAAGTTTGAATAATCTGAGCCTGGTATTTTCTCGAGAGTTGGATAACGAGTCGTGCAGCTCTGTCAGAGGAACTTTCAACTTCTACAACTTTATCCTTCAGTTTCTTGTTTATTATAAATCCAACACCACTAGTTCTGCCAGTATCTGTCCCACGATAGTAAAAGAGATGTCCACTTTTCAGTTCAATGAGATCTTCTCCTTTTCTCCTTACCTCACTTAGCCCGACGATGTCCCACTTGATCCTTTGTAGTTCCTCTTCCAATTCAAGAAGCCTTGAATCAGAAGATAGGGAGCGTCCGTTATATGTAGCCAAGGTCAGCATCAGATGGCAGCCTAGTCCGGTCCTCCGGGGATTCTTAGCACCCTCTGCCTTCATGTCGCACTGGCCGCTGCCTTGGCCAGGTACATTCCAGCTGCCGGAGACTGAGGGCCAAGATTTAAGTTGTGGAGTCATTTTGGAGGGGTTTGGCCATAACTCACCACGTTGGCCAAGCGGGTTGGTGAGTGTGGGATAGCATTTCCTCTAATCCCGATGGTATAGTTATACCGATATTGGCGGTCGTCAGAGCCCCTTTAGTGGGAACAGGATGTACCACGAGAAGGCGGGGTTGACATTTGTCAAGGAGAGGCTGTGATGTTACGCATCACCTGACCTTACATCCCTCAAGTATATACTGTAACTAATATTTATTCAGTGTATTTAGTACTGGGAACCGTGAACACGTATCTCCATGGCATTTCACAAGTTACTATTTCTTCGCAATTTTAGCTAATTTATGTCATTTTTTAAACAGTTTTTTAATATTTGCTGTCGTAAAGCGGTTTATGATTTTTACTTTATAGCATGACAAAAAATCTCATCTTTTTAAACTACAGTTGCGAAAACGGTTGTTGTCCAACTACTCTCTTTGACATGCGCTCAGGAAATTCCCTACATTTCACAGAACAGTACAACACTAAATTTAACAAACAAAAAATTCATTTTATATAAAAACATTTCTGTTAATTCGAAAACTTCACATATTTTTACCTAAGTTCCCTAAAATTTTACACGACTGAGCTCATTATGTGTGTTCTAACTGCTTAAATATTTGGGAAAGGGGGGGGGGGACTCAAAGAAAAGTTGGGTACGCTGAAACTCGCCCGTAGTGCCGCGCCTGTAGGGAATCCTACCAATTACAGACTATACGGACATCTTTATCACACGCTTCGTTGGTCCCTGCGTCGCTTCGCTTGGCGGCGAAAACGCACTGGAGTGCAACAACCGGTGGCCGAATTTGGCGACAGTGTTTGGAGGAAGGTAACGTGAGTCGCCGTAGTGGGACTGATGCACGTAAGCTGATGTCCGAACGCATCGAACGCTGCCTTACAACCCACAGTGGACATTCGACGAGGTGGGCGATGTCATAACAATTATGTTGATGCACTGCCTGCATAGGTCATCGAAACCCTTAATGCGGAACAACACTACTGATGACGTCTGTGATTACACTTGAAAAAATCTAGTAAACATGGTTGAATAGAATAAGCTAGAAAACTTATTTGGTGAATTACTTCCTGTTCGATATGCAAAGCAAATAAACAAGATACGAAATGACTGGATTTCCGAGAGCGTTACATAATGCTCAACTATTGTTTTAGTTGTTAAGCTTACTGTACTCCAGTCTATTACACACAACTCTTGTCTACAGTTTAAAGTATCAAAGATAACAGTCACTGAAAGATTAGATAAGCATACATGTTCAGCGGCTGAATGCACGCATGCATCTGGATGATTTTAACTTCGCATGAAATGAAATAAATATTTTCACAGTAACACGATGCCATTGTTTTTTTCAAAGCGCTCAAGCCCAGAAAGTCCGCATTTAAACATACATTTACAGTTATTATCCCTAAGAAAAGGCAAAAATGAGAATCGGAAAAAATAAATTTACGGCTCACCAGAACGCGAACCAACCCTTTGAGTGAGGAGGCAGTTCTCGTGTCGCTCGGCCAAATGGCCGGCTCTCAAAATTTCTCCAAGCCTATTTTTATATTCAGTCATCTTTCGCTTATAATTTATCTGTAATCTAACATTCAAATATTCCCACGCACTAGGGTACACTGTTGTCTTTACGCAATTTCAGAGGCACACAGAGACGGATTTACGATCAAGTCCACGAAACTGAAAGGTCTCCAAAATACCCCTCTTCCTTTTTTTTTTTTTCTAATTTGTTTCTCAAATAAATGAATTGGAAAAAGTTGGAGAGGCCTAAATTCACTGTTCCGAGTGTTTTGAAAGAATGGCTGCATCCAGCTTCCAAGTATGGAATCTGCCAGCATTAATTTACTAGATAAAATGCAGGCTGACTAAAAATCATTTTGAGAGTAGTAATTGTAAATACTACACAGCTGAGCTCACAGAATAAGTACGTTATTTCTGGCAGATGTTTTCTTTTTTTTTAGTGAACATTTTGCTCTTCAGTTCGGTATTTAACACTACCGTCTATCTTTTCCTTGAAATTTCTTTTTCCTCATTCAGTCCGGTTTAAGAGGCAGTCACAAGATTGTTACCATGAAGGTAAAATGGCATAGAAAAAGGTAACCCACACTGCACGTAGTGTAAGTGTCAATTAAGCAGTACCATAAACTAACCGTATGTAATACTAGTACGGTGCTTCAGCCACCATCCTTATAAAAATTGACTATCAAAAGAAACACATGATCGTTGCGACCGACCAATCACCGTCCCAGACATGGGCATACCCACACAACAACAAATACTGAGACCCAGTGCCCGCTTAAGGTTTTATGGGGCTCTAGGCACAGTAAGCGTTGCGGGGCCCCTTGCAGCAAAATGAAAATCCAATTCTCAATAGTACCTCTCCATATTTTTTCAGGACAGTTTTCTGCCTACACTTTTGTTATTATATAATGTTCTATATGTTGCTGTATTATTTACTGAAAATTTAATTACCCTACACTTCTACCTGAGGTTCGGTTATACGACGACTTCGCACGCTTACCTGTTTTTTTTCTTTGGTCCACAATCACTATGTACTTCATCCATGAATATATCTGTTGGTCTTATGTTGGGCCGGTTCTTGGTTTCTTTTTTTAAGAATTTTTGAAGTTGGAACTTCATCCTCTTCCGATCCTACTTCTACGAATGGATGGCGGCTTGGTACTACACTTTCCGATGTCTTTTTTGTTTACTCTTTTCAGTTTTCTCTCTCTGCTAAACCTACGTATACGCATTTCAAATGGACTATCGTTGTATTGAGCAATACCTCCCGCTATTCCTATTTTGTTTTCAAACTGGGATTATGGACACCGGCAGAGAAGTATTTCTATCCCGCGTGTGGTTTTCCCAAGCGTTTTACCCCAATCCCCTTCATAAGCATACTGACGTATGTCGATGCAACCACTTCTTGGTATGTAGGCTACCTGATGAGAACGTTAGTTCGAAAACATATGGTAGTGGCCAGTGGGAGGGAATTCCATGTCAAGTGATCTGACAAACGTTGCTTGACCATTTTAGAAAAAAAAAAAAAATATTTGTGGTTGCCTATATAAATGTAGAGTTCAAAAAGAATATTTGAAAATTTTTTTCGTAACTCCAATGGCAGCTATTTTTGTTTCATGGCGCGGGCTGATTTTTGCGTTTGCAGGTGCTTACGGTGACTTACATTACTCAGGACTGGTTTATTCTAGATTACTGAAGCAAACACCATTCTCTTCATAAAGAAAGTCTAAAATTTTGATCCAGTACACGCCTTATTAATTTTGCTTCCAAATTGGTAAAAATACACTCTGAAATTTGATATTTAGATTGAATAAATTTCGATTTTTAGAGGGATATTTCTCTGTAAGGGGTGTACTGTCAGACTAAATTTTTTGGGAGGGTGTAGCTATGTAAGTATACTGTATCAGGGGTAGAAGCGATAAAAAAATTCAGGACACAATTTTTCTTAAATTTCAGGACAATTTCAGGAAAAATTTTGGCAGACCTGGCACGTAAATTAAATCAAATACTGGTATAAATGCAGAAATGTGATTCTTTTTTAAAAAAGCTATCTAAATTATTGCCCAGTTTAACGCTTGACAGAATTTTTTCACTTTTAAGGCTAACACCCCTAAAGTTTCAGTGGCTAGGTTTGGCCCAAATTCTGTTCGACTCTTACGGACAATGCTGAAAATTATTTCTGCAGTTGCATTAATGTGTGGCACAACAAGAATAGTATGTATCAGGTGTGGTAAAACTTCAAATTTTTTTGCTCCAATTGCGCCAGTCATTTTTTAAATGTTTGAACATGCGGTTATCAATTGTAGGACTACTCGAAACACCTTCTGACAATTCATCAATTTGATATAAGGCAAACTCCAATTCCACCTTGTCCAGACCATTAAACACCTTCTGACAATTCATCAATTTGATATAAGGCAAACTCCAATTCCACCTTGTCCAGACCATTAAACACCTTCTGACAATTCATCAATTTGATATAAGGCAAACTCCAATTCCACCTTGTCCAGACCATTGTCACTAACAGCAGCAGCTGGGAAAATATTTGCCAAGCATTTTTTTTTTTTTTGATTTCAGGTTTAACGACCAGTGAGCAACTCAATGGGCTATAAGCAATCACTCGTCCCTAATTTAGGGTCACTGATTCCAGGGAAGGGAGAGAGCTAGTGCCGTAAGACAAACGCAACATCCATGCTTCACCGGGATTTGAACCCGGACCCATTTGGGACGAATGGTCAGAAGATTGCTAAGTACATTGCTGAAGAAAAGGAAGCTTCTTCCATCCTAATTCCTATATTAGCAACTTCTGTGTGCAGCAGACATTCACTTTTCGATCAGAACTTCTTCAAAAAATAGTCATATGTAACATTTAACATAAGGTCCGTTGATGCGCAACATACTACAGTCTCTCCTTGACAAATGTCAACCCCGCCTTCTCGTGGTGCATCCTGTTCCCACTAAAGGGACTCTGACGACCGCCAATAGCGGTATAACTATACCATCGGGATTAGAGCAAATGCTATCCCACACTCACCAACTCGCTTGGCCAGCGTGGTGAGTTATTGCCAAATCCCCCAAAGACGCTTACACAATTTCAAACTTGGACCTGAGTCTTCGACAGCTGGAATGTACCTGGCCAAGGCAGCATCCAGTGCGACATGAAGGCAGAGGGTGATAAGAATCACCGGACGACCGGACTAGGCTGCCATCTGATGCTGACCTTGGCTACTTACAATAGACGCTCTCTGTCTTCTGATTCAAGGCTCCTTGAAGAGGAACTACAAAGGATCATGTGGGGCATCGTCGGGGTAAGTGAGGTAAGGAGAAAAGGAGATCTCATTGAACTGAAAAGTGGACATCTCTTCTACTATCATGGGACAGATACTGGAAAAACTTGTGGTGTTGGATTTATAATAAACAAGAAACTGAAGGATAAAGTTGTAGAAGTTGAAAGTTCCTCTGACAGAGCTTCAAGACTTGTTATTCAACTCTCGAAAAGATACCAGTCGCAGATTATTCAAGCTTATGCACCCACCACAATTCATTCTGAAGAAGAGATTGAAGAATTTTATGAGGCAATTCGTCATCTAAATAATAAAGGCAAGCAGCACTTGAAGATCATTATGGAAGATTTCAATGCGAAAATAGGGCAACGGCAACAGAACGAAACTTCAGTAGGTAAATTCGGTCACGGTAACGGAAACCGGCATGGAAATACTCTCGTATAGAGTTTGCAGAGGCAGAAGTGTTTTTCATCATGAACTCCTTTTTCCAGAAAAAGCCGCAAAGGAAATGGACATGGAGGCATCCCAATGGATTGAAAATTGAAATTGATTTTTTTATGTGTAACAAGAAATTTGCCACGGAAGACTGCAGTGTGCTGAACAAGTTCAACACAGGTAGTGACCATAGAATGGTAAGATGCAAGATGCACCTCAATGCTAAACTCGAGCGTGGTCAGATCATAAAACAACCAAAGTGTATTAACCTGACCAACCTTAAAAAAACATCATACTATAATACCTTCAAATTGGAACTGAAGAACAGATTCTCTGCTCTAGAAAGTCTAACGTCGGAAGAAGTGAACATCTCTGAAGTTAACAGAAAACTAACCAAGGCTCTTATGGAAACAGCAACAAACATAGCTGGTACTAAGGACAAGTTGCATACAAACAAATAATCAGGAAAAAAACCCCACAAAATTCTGATGCAAAAAAGAAGAGAGATGAGGACAACTAAAAGAGATATGACTTCTACGTTGGAATATATAGAGCTATGCAAGACAGTACGAAAAAGTATCACTGAAGACATAAGGAAATTCAACTGTGGACTAGTGAGGAAAGTAACTGAAAACAGCCAAAGCCTGAAGAAAGCAAAGGGACATCTGAGTAAGGGAAGAAAACAGATTATGGCTCTGAGAAAAGAAGATGGTTCTGTAACAAGAAATGGAGGCGAAATTTTGACAAGAGTGAAAGATTTCTACTCAAAACTATGTGAAAGGGATGATACATGTACTCCAGACATTACGAAAGGTACCAGTAGAAGAGTTCTTTCAGTCATCCCAGCAGAAGTTGCACATGCAACCAAGAACATGAAACGCTCCAGGAGAAAATGGAATTACCGTGGACATCATACAAGAAGCAAGTGGAGAAATCGAAACAGTACTCGCCCAAGTTTTCACTCGATGCCTTAATGAAGGGAAGATTCCTGAGGATTGGAACAATGCTACAATGATCCTGCTACATAAGAAAGGTGACATTGAGGATCTCAAGAACTACCGACCTATCAGCCCCCTATCAGTGGTTTATAAAATCTTCACTAAAGTTCTTTCACACCGCTTGAAGGTGACACTGAACATGGCTCAACCGATAGAACAAGCGGGATTAAGGAGTGGCTACAGCACTATAAATCATATCCACGTACTGAGAGAACTAATTGAAAGAGCGAGGGGATATGAACTTCCGTTATGCATGGCTTTCATCGATTATGAAAAGGCCTTTGATTCGGTGAAACCATCAGCAGTTACAATGGCTTTGAAATCCTGCGGTACTAAAGATGCATCCATTAATATTATTTATAACATCTATGAAAATGCAAGTGCAAGGATTCGGCTATTTGAGAATACAGCACACATAAAAATTGGAAAGGGAGTGAGACAAGGTGACACGATATCTCCCAAACTCTTTAATGACACTTCGGAAAATGTCTTTCAATCACTGAACTGGGAAAACAAAGGTATAAAGATTAATGGAGATTATCTAACTCACCTTCGTTTTGCTGATGTTGTAGTCATTTTTGCAACTACCCCATCAGAGCTGCAAGGTATGATACAAGAACTTGCTGACAAGAGTAAAGAAAAGGGATTAAAAATGAACTTTCAGAAGACAAAAGTGATGTACAATGCTTTTACAAAAAATGAAGATTAATCGATTGATGGAGAAAAGCTGGAGATAACAGATGCGTACGTTTATCTTGGACGGCAGATATCAAGTGAGGGTCACATTGATGAAGAAATTAATCGGCGTATAAAACTTGCCTGGAGAGCTTTTGGAAGAAACAGTATAATTTTCAAGAGCAATATGCCTTTATGTCTTAAACGAAAAGTGTTTGATCAATGCATCCTTCCAGTGCTTACGTATGGTGCAGAGACGTAGACCTTAGCTAAAAGAGGAATACAAAGACTGCAGACAATTCAAAGCAGCATGAGGAGGTGCATGCTTGGTGCAAACAGGAGAGATAAGAGAGGAGCTCGTGGATCAGAAAAATGAAAAGAGTGGAAGACATCATGATCAGAGTAAAATCGCTGAAATGGCAATGGGCTGGACATATTGCCAGAAGGACAGACCATCGATGGACAGCCTAAATTTTAGACTGGATTCCAACGGACAGGAAAAGACACAGACCACATGGGAGATGGGTGGATGAAATTCGAAAGCATGCGGGAGTAACATGGAGACTGGCACAAGACGGACCGTTGTGGAAGAAACTTGGGGAGACCTTCTTCCAGCAGTGGATTGATAATGGTTGGCAATGATGATGAACACTTAACAACAACACAGGATAGTCAGAACATCGTGGGGGAAGAAAATTATGATTACAGGAGAAATCTTCGCTTCGACCGTCTTTCGTTTTGGGAAACCCTTTCCTGCCTTTTTAAGCTTCATGTAAGTATTTATGGAATAAATGAATATTTAAGAAAAACACTGGCAGAAGGAACATCACGAGAAAATATTACGATTACGGGAGGAATCTTCACTCAACTATTTCTGCTCATTTTGTGCATAGATCACCAGAAAGCCCCAAATGATAACGGCTGACGTAATCCCGGGGCCCGGCACCGTGCATTCTTTCCACTTAGCTTTCAAACAAGCAAAACAAATTCCTCCTGAGAAAGAAAGAAAAAAAGTTGCGTCACGAAATTTGTTCAGGGGCTTCGGGCCGACGTTATCCTGGCCCGGCGTCGTGCTTTCTTTCTACTTAGTTTTGAAACAAGCAAATCACATTTCTTTTCCTCAGATAAAAAGAAAAAGAAACAAAGAGGTGCGTCACGAACTTGGTTCAGAAGCATCGGGCCGACGTAATTCTGGGTCACGGCAAAAGAAGCACGCCGGGCCTTCTTTCCACTTAGCTTTCAAAGAAACAGAACAAATTTTCTTTCAAATCGGGGGGGGGGGGGGCAAAAACAAAGAGCTGCGTCACAAACTTTATGCAGAGACGTAATCCCGGGTCACGACTAAAGAAGCACGCCGAGTCTACGTAATCTCGGCCCGGCGCCGTGCTTTTTTTTTTTTCACTCTTTCAAACAAGCAAAACAAATTTTTCCTTCTAAGAAAGAAAAAAAAAGGAACAGAGCTGTGTTACAAACTTTGTTCAGAGGCTTATACATTGATTAATTACAAAACCAGTAAAAATTTCTTAACAGCGAAAATCTGAATATCCGTAATTTTTCGTTAGTCATCCGTAATTCCGGGGAAATCCGTAATAATTACGGAGATTCCGTTATGGTTGGCATCTGCACGCCACGTTCTCCGTAAGAAGCGGCTTCACGGCAGCTTCGATTCTCGAACAAACGCAGGAACCCGTTCGCGTACATCGCAAATTACAAGAGAGCTCTTGGCGATGACGTCACAACGATAGAGAACTCTCTCTCTGGTTCGATTTTTATTTACACGGTACTTGTAAACGCTAGATGATAAATCACTATACATAGTTTACCATTTATTTTTAAAATTTCAGGATTACACTCAAATTCAAATTTTCAGGATTTAGAACAAAAATAAGGACATTTCAGGACAGAAAAATAAAAATCAGGAACTTCAGGACAACTCCAACCCCTGCTGCATTTACAAATAAATTCTTCATTGAGATGTGTTTCCTTTACAAGAAATAATTTTTCAAAAACAACAAAAATTGAAAAAATTGCAGGGACAAAGTTTAAAAATCTGAAAATTTTACAGGTAAAAGCTTTTTGGTATATTAAATTGCTATAAATTTATCTTTGAGATTTGGCTACGAGCTGAGAACCCGAGATACAGCGCCTTAAAAATCCTGTAGAAACTGTTTTTTTCAGCGTGCAATTATGATGGAATAATTCTTTTATTTTTCTCATCTATGTCAGAATAAATTTCCTTAACTAAATAAAATCGTTATATTAAGGATAAATAAATTTGAAAACTGGTTAATATTAAAAATAAAAAAAATTAAAGGAAGTGTTGAAACATTAATTATTCTATCTGGCATGGAAAACTGAAGTCAATGGATAAATTATGTTAATTATCAAGTTAATGGTTGAATTATGTTAATTATCAAGTTAATGTATGAATTATGTTAATCATCAAGTTAATGGGTAAGCTATGTTAATTAATCAGTATTAGAAAGCAACAGATAAAGAAATGAGAAATAACTATGTAATTTGTTAATGTACACTGCTGGCCACCCAAAATGCAACACCAATAAGGAAGCATCCGATTGGCCTGAAATTCGCAGCATGCGTCGCCCGCGAGAGGACATGCAAGCGATTAGCATTGCAGGGCATATGCAAATCATGTGCGCCCGGCACGCCACCGAGAAGCACTATAAGAAGGGTGCACAGAAGGCGGGGTGTAAGTAGTGAAAGTGTGTTGTGCTGCCGGACCTGTGCGTGGGAAGCTTCCTGATGCCTCGTCGCAGAACACGGCAGTCATTCCAGCACGTTTCGGAGTTCGATAGAAGACGAATAGTGGCTTATCGCGACAGCGGTTTATCGTACCGAGACATCGGCGCCCGTGTGGGACGACATCCAGCCACAGTGAGGCGAGTATGGATTCGGTGGGTGCAGGAAAGACGAACGGATCTACATGAGCGATTGCCGCAGCCGCGACACACCACCGAACAAGAGGACCGGCATGTTGTGCGGCGGGCATTGGCGGCTCGCACCGCCACATCACGAACGTTAGCGCAGGAATTAGGGTGTGTTGCGCAACAACCTGTGTCAGCACGTACCGTTCGACGTCGTCTGCAGGAGCGGGGACTTGTCGCACGGCGCCCATTACTCCGATTACCATTGACGTTACACCACTGGCGAGTGCGGTGGCAGTGGGCTGTTGAACGCCGCACCTGGGCACCTGGACTACGGAACGGCACGACATTGTCTTCTCCGACGTATCCCGCTTCTGCCTGCAACACCACGATGGTCGGATCCGCGGCAAGAGGCTGTATGACGCCTGCATTATGCATCGCCATACCGGTCCGTCGCCTAGCATTATGGTTTGGGGCGCAATTGGATATGACACCCGCAACCATCTGGTACGCATCGCCGATACACTCAACAGCCACCGCCACATCTCCGACGTTTTGGAGCCTGTGGTCCTCCCTTACCTGCAGGACCTGCCAGCGGCCACGTTTCAACAGGACAATGCTCGCCCGCACGTGACACGCATCGTGCAACAATTCTTCACGGCCCACCAGGTGTCACTGCTGCCGTGGCCCGCCTGTTCTCCCGATATGTCGCCCATCGAACACATCTGGTTGCTGATCGGTAACAGAGTGGCTCGGCAAGCACCACCCGCTGCTACGCCTGATGAACTGTGGCAACGTGTGGAAGCAGCCTGGACCGACATACCCCAAGCCCACATCCAAAGCCTCTTCCGTTCGATGCCGCGGCGTGTAGCGGCCGTTATTGCCAGCCATAGGGGCCACACGAACTGTTGATGTCTGCGTGTTCCGCAAGTCGCACGGGCCTGTAAGATCAATCGTTTCATCTTTGTATCTGTTGTTATGTGTCCAGTAAATCTGGCTTTGCTATCTCGTGTCTTTCTTGGTGTTGCATTTTTGGTGGCCAGTAGTGTATTTCAGGTCTGAACAAGTGTGTATGGTCTGAACAATCTGAAGACAACAAGCTCTAAAAACAGAAGAATCAGAGAGCATGTACAGCCTTGTTTGTGACACTGCTAAGTTTGTGTACAACATGTTAAAACAAGCCATTCCTGTAGGGACTGTCTGTGAGGGAGCACTCTTTC
Source organism: Macrothele yani (assembly GCA_039090855.1). NCBI lineage: Eukaryota > Metazoa > Arthropoda > Arachnida > Araneae > Macrothelidae > Macrothele > Macrothele yani. Next base: position 92,549,124 of record CM077016.1, on the reverse strand, counting down.
ACAGCAATATCAGCCTGCTTAATGCATTTGATTCGAGTGGTTGTGTTTAAAACAGTTTGTTTTATTGTGAAAATATGGAAATTGGAAACAGTGCTTTATTGGAACTTTCACCAATGATGAGTGCCATAAAAGTGTTTATGGTGTTGTGCCTGAGACAACTTCATCAATTGATAGCTATTCTGAACAAGAACAATTTTTGTTTTATAAAAGGGTATATAGCCCTGAGGTAACAACAGTGTGCAAGTACCACGAGAATAAATTTTTGATTAAATACATCCATAATTTTTTTCTTGCATTTCTTGTGATCCACTCCAGTTACACAAAAAACGTATAACTCAAGGACTTAGAGAAATTACACTTGACCATTTACCCAAAGAAAAAACATCCATGTTTCTCTTATTCCTGGCAAGTCATTGTGTCCTACTTGCGACACAAATTTTTTTTGCGAGCCATCAGAGGAACTTCTTGATAAAATTGACTCTGCATGTTATAAAATTGACTCTGCACCTTAGGGCTTTCTCCGGCTCGAAAAATAAGAAAATTCAGTTCTGAAAAAAGGGCTAGTGCTTTAAATAAAAAATTGAATAAGGTCTCAAAATACAATCAGGAAGAATCTAGAGTTGTCGTTCGACGAACCGATTCCTCCATGAAATCAGAGTGTATTTTGACCAATTTGGAAGCAAAATTAATAAGACATGTACTAGATCAAAATTTTAGACCGTTTCTTTATGAAGAGAATGGTGTTTGTTTCAGTAACCTAGAATAAACCAGTCCTGAGTAATGTAAGTTACCGTAAACACCTACAAACGCAAAAATCAGCGCGCGCCATGAAACAAAGATAGCCGCCATTGGAGTTAAGAATAAAAAATTCTTTTTGAACTGTACATTCATATAGGTAACCACAAACAAAAAAATATTTTTTTCTAAAATTGTCAAGCAACCATTTTTTTTTTTTTTCTGGATCACTTGACATGGAATTAATTACCCAGTGATCTGTACTGAATCTTTTCCCTGATGTCTGCTTAGACGGTTTTGCATCGCGAATTTAACATTCTCGTGATAATCCTATTTCTATAGTTACATTGTGTTAGTTTCCGATGATGGCTATTTTAAGGGCTGCAGAAATATCTTGAGCAATGACCAATGAATAAAAAATTATGCAGTTTAATTATTGTAAACACTTCATAAGGTTATTTTAAGAAATTTAAAATTGCATTATGTAAATATTTTAGAGATTAAATATTTCCAAAACAACACAAATGTACATATGTCATTAGCTAAATGGATAACTGGAAATGTGATAAGATCCATGAATATATGCAACATTACATATGTCTAAACATTGTAATTTGTAAACCGCATTGTAACATTATTATTCCTAACCAATAAAGTGTGAAATTAGAAATGGATGATCACTGAATAACCACTGTCCCTGTGGTGCATGTCGTAAACAAAACAAGGGTGAGAGTTTTATTGTGGATCAAACCCAAGAATGGTAATTACATAGTTTAGATACGCCTAGGTGAATATCGTTCACCATGTCCGGTGAATGGGACCGGGTAAAAACTGGTCACCCTGTTCACCTGACTTAAAAAAAAAAAAAAAAATATCAGGGAGCGTAAATCAGTCTCTTCAATCGGGGAGCCAGATTTAGTTTTTTTTTTTTATTTTTCACCAGGTCCCGTTCACCGGACCTGGTGAACAATATTCGCCTGGGCGTATCTAAACTGCGTAATTACCCTATGAATAAATGCAGTATTATTAAGGAAATGGATTAAAATTTAACATACCACACTTCAATAAATGAAGATGCATATTACCAAGTGTTCTTCATTGTAGTATAGGAAATGAAAAGTGGAATGATACAAGTGTTAGGGCAGGGGATGCCAGAATTTAGCAGCTTCTTAAATTCACAATAGTAGAAATTTACATGGTTTTTTTCCTTGCTTTACGTGAAGCAAAATTCTCAATTACATTGTCAAAGTTAAGTTTTCTTGTGATATCACCTTCAATGGCCAAAACGGCCAAGCCACTTAATCTTCCTTCTGATATTGAGGATCTCAGGCGGGTTTTAATACGCTTCAGAACTGAGAATGAACGTTCGCTGAAGCAGTTGTAAATTGGTATGGAAATTAGAATTCTCAGTGCAACTTCAACATTTGGAAACGTGTGCATCATATCCAGAGATGATTGTTTTTAGCCTCTCTGTCGTGTATTCAACATTTGGCAAAAATGCACGGAACTGCAGAAGTTCATCAGTAAAGTCTTCCGAATATATTAATTGGAACTTCTGTGATTCTTCACGTAAAATGTTGTTCGGCATATTTTTAGAACATAAACAAATCTGAATTCTAGAAACGAATAAGCAGTTTTTCTTCTGTTAAAGTGAGCTATAAGAGTGTCACATATCACATAGTGGGTTTTGTATATAAAACGCTCCCTGTCGATTAAGTCGATATCGGTGCTTGAACTGTCATCCAACATTCGGCCTTTTGGAATCTTTTTCCTTCTGCTTGGCTTACAGGCTTTATCTTTCACTAATTCCACTGCCTCTTGTTCGTAAATTGCAAAATCGCTTCGGACAAACTGCATAAAACTTCCTAATGAATCATATAGTGGCACAATTGCTGCCATGCTACAGCTACTGGACTGAAGTGCTTTGCTAGCACAGTTCATCCTTTGAAGTATGTCCCAAATAACTGTTAAAAGAGCTATTTCAAGGGTATCAAATTTTAACAGTAAGCTTTTTGCTTCATGCCTTGTACTAGCAGCTCCATTTGCATCAACAGAAATAATTGTTAAAGCATCTCTGATGGAAAGGTAACCTTTTCGTAGGGCTTTTACAGCATCAGCATTTGCTGACCAACTTGTACTGAACAGTGACTTGATGGTGAGTCCACCAACAACTTTCAAAAGATTTGTGTGCAAAAACTCCCAACTATGTGTAGACACAGAAAATTTTTTGTAGAGGCTCTGAATAAAGCCAAAGAAAGATGTAGCTGAATTACAGCATTCTACTGCATTAATACAGACAAGATTTAGCGAATGTGCCGAACATGGCACATATTCAGCAAGGGGAAATTTCCCCTTTCATCGGGTTTGCAGCCCTGAATATTTTCCCGACATGTTACTCTCATTGTCCTATGATTGATCTCTGCAGTACTTAAGATCCAACCCTATTTCTGCAAACAAAGTGACAATTACATCATACAAATGCTCGGATCGATGACTGTGAATCGGTATAAATGTAATAAAGCGTTCCACTTGCTGACCCAGTTTGTCAACATATCGGATAATTACAGCTAGTTAATCCACATGGCAAATGTCTGGAGTGGAATTCACAATTAGCCCAAAGTATTTTGCTTCCTTGATCTCGGACAATATTTCCCGAAGGACTTTTTCCGACATTACTTTAACTAATTCTTCTCTACTGTTGTTGAAGAAAGATAATTTACATGGCCTTTTCCTTTATTTCCATGGGCACTGAGGTGCTCAGCCAAGAAAGGGTCAAAGCTGCTTAGCAGTTCAAGAAGACCCAGAAAATTGCCATTGTAGACAGAGTACAAAGTTTCATTGTCACCAAAAAAAGGGCATCCCTCGTTGCGAAATAAACTTGATCACTTTCACCACACGCAGTATAACTTTCTTCCAATAACTGCATTCACTACTGCATTGCTCCACAATGTTGCTATCAATACGTGCTGCAGCTATTGATCGTTGGGACAATGAACATGTGGATTGTCTATGGGTAGAAGAAATTTCATGTGCGGCAAGCCTTTCACAAATATTCTGCCAATCTGAAAATCCTTCTTTACAAAGGGCTTGATCACTCAAGCTGAAAAGTATGCACACATAGCAAAACACAGAGACAGCACTTGGCGAATAAATTAACCAGTCCCTTCTTACAGATTCGGCATTTTTCTTAACTCGAAAGAAGTTGCTCTTGGAGCATAATCGCCTTTTTTCTTAATGAGCCGCCTTGAACTTTCAATTTGTTCAAAATTTTGCTCAGGTTTATGATAAACAAAATATCCACGAAGGTTCTCATTTATGGGAGGCCACAATGCTAGATCATCATAACTTACTGAGTTGTTGGTAGAGGTAGATTGCTGCAATCCTTATTGTGCAAATCAAAACAACTGGCAGCGTCAGCACATGAACTGGGGGGGGGGGCACTTGTACTGGGAAGAGTAAGAGATCCTCGAAATGTAGCATGGTCATTTTCCACAACCACAGAGCCAGAAAATCCAGATATTTTAGAGTGGTCTTCACTGGGACTCAATAGTGCAGATGAATTAGAACACTCTGAAGAGGGGGAAGGCAAAGACTCTCTGAGATTTACGTTTTTGTGAACTAAAAATTTCTCAATGGCCAAATTTGCTTTTTTATGCCTCAATATGATCTTTAGTCTTCTTTCTCTTAGAAGCACCTGACCAGTACTTTCTCATCATAATTACTAAACAGCAGCTCAGACTAGAGACTACGAATTACTGTTCAAATAACTAAAGGTATCAAATTAAAAAACAAATCCAGATACCAGATATCAAAAAGTTGATGAAGTTGAATACCAAAAAGGCGATGATACAGTCACACAGTTGAACAAACGTGATTTTACTTCTATAAATGTCGACCATGTTAATTTTTAGTAAACTCCGGTTGCACCACTGCGGCGGTCCTTTTACGTTGTCTTACATTTACATGTGATCAACTGATGACGTCATTTCAGACGTTTGATATGTGCTACTGTTTGTAGCCAGTGTGTTTCAGATTTTTTGCAAAATACCAGCTGTAAACATTAGCACGTGATTAATGTAGCTTCGGAGAAATCTTTGCTGTAGTTGCAACATATTGTCGTTCCTTACTTGGTGATATACATTCTCGAAAAACCTAAAAAGTAAAAAATATAATCAAAAGCTTGGGGGGGATACTGGGATTTTGGGGCCCCCTGAAAATTGGAGGCACTTAATCAGGGCCTGGCTGAGACTTAGTTTCTTGTTACGCAAGCGCAATAGGCCTGCTTATAAATATGCTCACTTTGCTGTTTCTTAATCACATCTGATGATGGTTCCAGGAGGAACCGAAAGTGCTCATGTTCCTTTTAGCTTATCAGGTTTAATATATCATCTATCTTATCTTCATTGTTTAATTGTGCGTAAGACGGCGAATGTGATGTTAAGATTCTTACTTAACAAAAGCTCTCCCCACTTCTTCCACTATTTTTTCCAAACATCAGAGAATCACAAAAACCGTAAATATTAAATTTTGTGTTGATAGCTACAATAGTTTTGAGTTACGGCGCCAACAAACTACATAGAGAAACACCGTCGTGAAAATAGTAAATTCATGTTCAGGGAACCCTAAATGTGCATTGCTGTTGAAATCTCGAAGTCAATTTTTTTTTTTTTTTTTTTGAGATTACAATACTCTTTTATTTAGATAGTAAAAATAGGGGAGGGGCATGCGACAACAAAAAATGTTATTTTTGAAGGGACAACGTGTCAGGCCACCAAACCGATCTGTGTGCAGGGCCTCGTTAACCCTAAATTCGTCACTGGAAGCACATACACTACGAAGTAAATAAACGCGTCTTTTAACCCGCGTTAGTTCTAGGTTTGCCTTACCCTAGTAGTGTTTTGAAATTAGGGGGTAACGCACTAAAATGAACCCGAATCTTACAAGCTGAAAGGCAAAAATTCTTCGCAGGGTAACATATATGGCACTCTCCCCGGCCATGGTTTGACACGCTTTGAAAACTTTTGGTGCTCTTAAGATGCCATCACACACTCTTGAGTGTCACGCCAGGGAGGGGAGATTAAGCGCTGACTACCTGGAGTCTCCCCAACCGACTGGTTTTATTCAGACAGTAGTCACTCTTGAGTGACACTTCTGTGGACCACGTCTCATTTACGTATCCTTTTAAAGAATGAAAATGCCTTTTTTCTCATTTAAAAAAAAAAGTAAAATTGTATCTGACTATTTTGATAAATGAGAAGGATGCCCCCCCCCCTCAGAACTTCAGTTCCGTCGCTCCCAAAGTCAAGATTTCAGGCAGGCGTTGAAAAGCTTCAGGTTTGCTTCACTCCCCGCCACACTTCGCCTCGGGCACAAAACCTCTCAAGTTTCTGGCGTGACATTCAAACGTGACACTCAAGAGAGTGTGTGTGTGTGTGTGTGTGTGTGTGTGGCGCCTTTAGGGAAAGCTGGCGGAACGTGAGGCAAAGAATATCTAACTGAGAAGTTAAGGCTCGGCGAGACGTGACTAGCGCCGACATATCCTGGGATACAAGATGCAGTACACATAAACCAACATACAGGCTTATACCGGAGCAGACTGCGCATGCGTGTTTGTGTTGTTTTGTTAACTTCAATTCTGGGAAAGAACAGTCAGCAAAGCTACTCACAGTACGTGATTATTATATTCTCGGTAGCATAATAACTTTGCAAATCGGATATGTTAGTTTTGTTGCACCAATTGCTTTAGTTAAGGCTGTTGTTTGCTTTTCAGTTTTTCAGAAACATTTTCAGAAATGCTAAATGCTACGGATTGTCTGCATTTTGTACGGATTCTTAGGCCTAACTACATCTGCTAAAATTTTATTTAAATAGTAATATTAAGTGTTATTGCATATTTGTTTCACCAAAATAAGGGACCGGCGGATATCAGAAAACAACAAAAAGAAAAAAAAAACTGCTCTAAGCAAATAGTCATCAGGTCGAAGGAAACAATCGTGGATCAAAGAAAAACTCCACTGCCGTAGTCCCCTAACGCCTTTTGCTCATGAATGTTTGCTTTCCGGCAGAGCACATAAGCTCCCAGCTTGCGGGGCGCTGTTGTCGCCTGTTTTACGTTATCTCAACGAGATTTGACGTTCTTCACGCGAAGCTCCACATTTTTTCGCGAAATGACAGTTCATTGCGGAAACTTCCAATTTACAGGCATCCAAGAAAATGCGTTCCAGTGTTACAGTAGGTGAAAAGCGTTGGCGGCGGTTTAAAGAGATTCGACTGTATCATCATCAACAACAACCATGGGAAGATTCCCGTAGGTGTCTGGTGCCACGAGGTATCAGATTACAATCACCTTTTAGTGTTTTACTACCAGCGCACCGACACTCATCTGGTAAACCCAGGCAGCCTAGCGAAGGGGATCCAAGGACAAAGTGCGTCCAGAAACGACTTGAGAGGGAACTATCCACACATTCGCGTCACCAAACACGGCGAGTCTGTTGAACCCCCCCCAAAAAAAAACCCCTCCGCAGGCTAAATAGCCGGCAGGACCAAGGAGGTTAGAATAAGATATCTGAAGATGCCCTTGTTAATGAAGCAGTACCACTTTGCGTGAAGCCTATAACCGCGAGAGACGGCCGTCCAAGTGTGGGAAATCTCATGGTTTTCAAGGCTGTTGCAAAGCATTTTATGTCGGCCGAATCGCCTTCTTTCGTCGCAAATGTTTCCAATTTCGCATCGTAACTTGTTGCCAATGTGTGAGAAAATGCTGAATTCATAAAATTCTTAATTACTTTGAGGCTCCTTCCCATTTTTATTTTAAATTGAAATACACGGACATTGGTGTCAATTCTAAACAAAACATAACGTTAAAATTGTAAACTTCACTCTTGTAAGAAGTATAATTCATTCCGATTTGATATTAACACGGTTTCTGCAACCCAAAACCACGAAGTTTCAAAATACAAGCAGATGAAATTACATAGGTATCATGTAAACAATGGCAAATTCCCACACCGTACGGCTTCGCGGTTAAGAGAATAGGGTATCTCCAGAAGTATTATTCTAACCTCCTTGGGCAGGACCGGGATTCGAAAACCCGTCAGAAACGTCCGCCTCCCATTACAGTGCACAGCGACTTAAACCAACTGTGCTATGCCGGTGGTATTCGACTGTATACATATTATGAAACTTATAACACTCTGTAGGAAAGAGAATTCTCCATAGTTTTTGAGTTTTCTACTACAATTGTAAAGAGTATGCTTAAAAGTCAGCTACAATTAAAATAGCTGTTGCGTTAAATGCCACCAGATGACGACATCTCAGTTGCTGAGACCATCAATACGTATTCGTGTAGTCAGATGCTGACTGATAAACCACGCATGGCGCTGTGAATTGTTGGCGCTGTAACGTAAATTCGAACGCACTCGACTAGTTATCGAGAGTTCTGGGGTTCGATCCCAGCAGTGCCGGAATACAATTTTTCAGTCGCTATGCGTTGTTTAAAAAATAACGTGGAAAGAGTGATGACATCGTCCATTTACATTATCTCCACGTATTTGATATATATTATGTGACAAAATGTTTATGTAATCCTAATCACGGAAACAATGCATAACGGTATTTACAAATAAGTATGTTGTACACATCATTAGAAGTTTAGATCACAAGCCTTAAATTCATATATTCAATAACTTATATGCATTTTCCTTAAATTTTAGTTTCCTGTCACTGGGGAAAAAGTGTTTCCTCAAATCTGATTGAAAATTGACATTTTAACGATTAAAAATAGTGTACATTTTTCAGTCAGAAATACGCCTTAGTAACGTGGGCGCCCATATAGGGGGCAAGAGGTGGCACTTGCCCTCCCCTGGAAATCTGACTATGCAATCTCTATTATTGGAAGGTACAACACAGATTTTCGCGTTTCTGCTAATTCTGTTTACTGACTTTTCTGTTAAACTTCTGGATGCGCGTGTACGGAATTAAAATAGGGAGAACGTTGGGAATGCATATTAGTCGTGGAAAGTTACGTTAGAAAGTAACAAACTAGATTTTTTGTATTGAATATTGGAGACAGTGGACATACCTACAGCATGAAAAAGCATGAAAGGCGACGGAGTGAAAAATATGATATCATCCTCTGCACCAGCCATTCAAAGATCTCCCGAAGTTTATTCTAGAACTTAGTTGAGGATACTTTTTCCTTCTTAATGACCGAATAAGTGATTCACTCTGATTTCGTGGCGCATGGTCACAAGTGGCCAAAAGGCAGAGACTCAAAACAGCAAAAAAGAAATTTCCTTAATGTTCAACTAAGCTACCTAATTTGATTTGTCCATCTTTTTTACATAGTTTTGGGGTTTTCTTGTTTTCAACTAAATTTATGTTCTGAGTGTGTGGTTAAATAAGAAGGTGGAGATTTGCATATGGTGCATATGTAAGTCATTTGTAGTTACAATTTCCATTTGCCCCCACCTGAAAACTAAGCTATGGGCGTCCATGCTTAGTACTAAGGCCGTTCCACTGGCCTAATGGCTAGTTTCTAACCATTTGACCATGCAAGCCCGGGTTCGAGTCCACGATGAGGCATGAGTGGTGTATTTGTCTCACGGCACTGGCTATCTTCCTTCCCAGGAAGCAGTGGTCCTACCCCGAAACTAGAAAAATAAAATATAAATAAAGTACTGAAAAAAAATAAAGCAATAAAATCAAACAAATTATTTTCCACTAGTTATTCGTATTTTCAGAGCAGCCAAAGGCGCTCTGCGATGTACTGATACATCACGAAAAACCGGTTTGAATTTCTCATCGATTTTCCAGTTTTTCGACTAACGATCAGTCCATAGTGCATTGATGACACACTGAGATAGACAATGCATCAATTCGTAATTGGTACCAAATCGATCGTGCATAGGGCGACCGGGAACCGAAAGTGTCTCGTTGACGACGGGCAAGTTAAAGTAGTGATGGAAATGCTGTAGTTTAAATTTCGGCGCGCGCGCGCACGCACATTTTACACTTCTTTAAGAAACGATGCTGAAGAGATCGTTGAAACATCGGGTTTCGACCGAACATCGGCTAATCTCGTGATGTGACGTTCGAAACGGCACAGCAGGAGATTTCTATGGTTACGGAGCGTAGCTCCGTGAATTACCAATCGCTTCAGCACGGGACTGCCTACGACAGGCGGAGCAGGGAAAGGGGCTGTATTTCATGGTTAGACATCGAGACTTTCGGCTCCGGGGCCCCGGATGGCCTAGAGGTCAACGTTCGTGACGGCCACGGAGGAACCTCGGGTTCACTAAATATCCGCCGTGCGTCGCATGGGCACGTTAAGCCGTCGGACACCGGGTACTGGCCCCCGGTAATAAATAAGGGCGTCTTCCTCCCCTTCCTACCTCGCTTCCATGTCATTTTCCTATCAGGTACTCTAGTCCAAATATCCTAGCTTCCTGTTTCTAAGGGTTGTTTAAGACCTGGGATCAGACACTCACTTCCTAAAATCCTCTACATATGATATGATCTGACTTTCGTCTCCGTGGTTACGAAGCGCATGTGAATCACTAGGAAACGGAACTATGCGCATAGCACGAGACCGCCTACAACGAACGGTGGGAGAGTCTCGTGACTGGTACTTCAAAAACTGCAAGTGAAGCGTGAATTACTGATGTCAGCGACGGATGCCGATGTGACACGAAAATACGCGAATTGCGTTACCCTGCTGTATCTTAATACATACATTTGACGTGGACTAGGAACATCAAACAGAAGTCATCGCTCTTTCCACGTTTATTAGTAAGTCACGGAAAAATTATCATTGGCCGCCACCGGGAATTGAACCCAGGGTCTTCCAGTGGAAGCATAACCGGCGCGTAACTGGAAGACCCTGGGTTCGATTCCCGGTGGCGGCCAATGATAATTTTTCCGTGACTCACTTATAAACGTGGAAAGAGCGATGACTTCTGTTTGATCCTGCTGTATCTTCTTTTCTTTCTTCTCTCAGAACAACTAGTACTGCTGTTTTTCATATAAAACATCGTTTGATGTAATATGAAGTATAACAAATCTGTGCTTATGGAACACATTCACATTAAATAAATAAAAAGGAAAATTCTTTCTGTATAGCGGAAGTGCTGTTATTTTCTGAGGCCATAGACATTCAATTCTGTTGAAAAACATACTACTTAATGAAAAAAATTCTATGCTGCATTCAAAAATGAAAAAAAAAATCACACGTAATATATGTATAAAAAATAACACAACAGCACGGATCTACGAAGAATTAGAGTATGTCTTGGAAACATTCAAGTTCATTGTCATCTCTCTCTCTCTCTCTCTCTCTCTCTCTCTTTTTTAATTGTACAAACATTTTGGTGGAACTGTACATCGTGATACATCGCCAACATTAATGTTTCGTTGGCAATTTTTTTGTGATGTTCAAAACCTAAAGTCGCCCAGCCCTAGAGGTCACCATTCAAATTTAGACGTTTCACCGCAATCCCATCTCGCTCCATCCACGATTTCTCTCTTCAGATTTCAAAATACGTCGAACCATCAAAGGCGTAGCGGCGGACACACGCAGAGGGGCAGTTTTCCCCTCTGGCGCCAAACTGAAAATATATTGCTGGCAGCAATTTTCTCCTAAAGGAAAAATTGGAAACACACTCAGCATACAAAACATTAGAGACATGGGGTTATGGACAGTCGACATGGACACTCCCCGCGCCGAGTGGAACAAACCCAAAACGAATGCAGGCGATAAAGAGGCGGATATCAGGGCTTCCCAATAGTGTATCGCAATCGACAAATAGCCGCCCCGGTAGCGCAGTGGTCTAAGCGATGGCTTCTGATCATTCGTCGGCGATGGGGTCCGGGTTCGAATCCCGGTGAGGCATGGATGTTGTGTTTGTCTTACGGCACTGGCTCTCTCCCTTCCCTGGAACTAGTGGCCCTAAATCAGGGACAGGCGACTGCTTATAGCCCACTGAGCTGCTCACGGTGGTCATTAAACCTCCATTCAAAAAAATCGACAAACATGGGTAAACTTAGTGATCTAAGAGACTTTGACCGTGGATTCAATGTCGGCGCAAGACAAGATGGATCATTCTGTCATTCAAGTGATAAGAACTCTAGAGTTCCCGATGGCAATTGTATCAAGGGTGTACCGCGAGAATCACATCCAGTTAAATGTCGCAGGCCCAAGCAGCGTCAGCGAGTGAACGGTATGGCGCACAATGCATACCATGGACTACGGGAGCCGACGCCCTACTCGTGTGCCACTGTTGACTACTCGTCATCGGACATTGTGCCGAAATCACATCCAGGTTAAATGTCGGAGGCCCAAGCAGCGTCAGCGAGTGAACGGTATGGCGCACAATGCATACCATGGACTACGGGAGCCGGCGCCCTACTCGTGTGCCACTGTTGACTACTCGTCATCGGACATTGTGCCGAAATCACATCCAGGTTGAATGTCGGAGGCCCAAGCAGCGTCAGCGAGTGAACGGTATGGCGCACAATGCATACCATGGGCTACGGGAGCCGACGCCCTACTCGTGTGCCACTGTTGACTGCTCGTCATCGGACATTGTGCCGAAATTCCATCCAGGTTAAATGCCGGAGGCCCAAGCAGCGTCAGCGAGTGAACGGTATGGCGCACAATGCATACCATGGGCTACGGGAGCCGACGCCCTACTCTTGCGCCCCTGTCGACTGCTCGTCATCGGACATTGTGCCGAAATCACATCCAGGTTAAATGTCTGAGGCCCAAGCAGCGTCAGCGAGTGAACGGTATGGCGCACAATGCATACCATGGACTACGGGAGCCGGCGCCCTACTCGTGTGCCACTGTTGACTACTCGTCATCGGACATTGTGCCGAAATCACATCCAGGTTGAATGTCGGAGGCCCAAGCAGCGTCAGCGAGTGAACGGTATGGCGCACAATGCATACCATGGGCTACGGGAGCCGGCGCCCTACTCGTGTGCCACTGTTGACTACTCGTCATCGGACATTGTGCCGAAATCACATCCAGGTTAAATGTCGGAGGCCCAAGCAGCGTCAGCGAGTGAACGGTATGGCGCACAATGCATACCATGGGCTACGGGACCCGACGCCCTACTCCTGCGCCCCTGTCAACTGCTCGTCATCGGACATCGTGCCGAAATCACATCCAGGATAAATGTCGGAGGCCCAAGCAGCGTCAGCGAGTGAACGGTATGGCGCACAATGCATACCATGGGCTACGGGAGCCGACGCCCTACTCGTGTGCCACTGTTGACTGCTCGTCATCGGACATTGTGCCGAAATTCCATCCAGGTTAAATGCCGGAGGCCCAAGCAGCGTCAGCGAGTGAACGGTATGGCGCACAATGCATACCATGGGCTACGGGAGCCGACGCCCTACTCTTGCGCCCCTGTCGACTGCTCGTCATCGGACATTGTGCCGAAATCACATCCAGGTTAAATGTCTGAGGCCCAAGCAGCGTCAGCGAGTGAACGGTATGGCGCACAATGCATACCATGGACTACGGGAGCCGGCGCCCTACTCGTGTGCCACTGTTGACTACTCGTCATCGGACATTGTGCCGAAATCACATCCAGGTTGAATGTCGGAGGCCCAAGCAGCGTCAGCGAGTGAACGGTATGGCGCACAATGCATACCATGGGCTACGGGAGCCGGCGCCCTACTCGTGTGCCACTGTTGACTACTCGTCATCGGACATTGTGCCGAAATCACATCCAGGTTAAATGTCGGAGGCCCAAGCAGCGTCAGCGAGTGAACGGTATGGCGCACAATGCATACCATGGGCTACGGGACCCGACGCCCTACTCCTGCGCCCCTGTCAACTGCTCGTCATCGGACATCGTGCCGAAATCACATCCAGGATAAATGTCGGAGGCCCAAGCAGCGTCAGCGAGTGAACGGTATGGCGCACAATGCATACCATGGGCTACGGGACCCGACGCCCTACTCCTGCGCCCCTGTCAACTGCTCGTCATCGGACATCGTGCCGAAATCACATCCAGGATAAATGTCGGAGGCCCAAGCAGCGTCAGCGAGTGAACGGTATGGCGCACAATGCATACCATGGGCTACGGGACCCGACGCCCTACTCCTGCGCCCCTGTCAACTGCTCGTCATCGGACATCGTGCCGAAATCACATCCAGGATAAATGTCGGAGGCCCAAGCAGCGTCAGCGAGTGAACGGTATGGCGCACAATGCATACCATGGGCTACGGGACCCGACGCCCTACTCCTGCGCCCCTGTCAACTGCTCGTCATCGGACATCGTGCCGAAATCACATCCAGGATAAATGTCGGAGGCCCAAGCAGCGTCAGCGAGTGAACGGTATGGCGCACAATGCATACCATGGGCTACGGGACCCGACGCCCTACTCTTGCGCCCCTGTCGACTGCTCGTCATCGGACATAGTGCCGAAATCCCATCCAGGTTAAATGCCGGAGGCCCAAGCAGCGTCAGCGAGTGAACGGTATGGCGCACAATGCATACCATGGGCTACGGGACTCGACGCCCTACTCTTGCGCCCCTGTCGACTGCTCGTCATCGGACATTGTGCCGAAATCACATCCAGGTTAAATGTCGGAGGCCCAAGCAGCGTCAGCGAGTGAACGGTATGGCGCACAATGCATACCATGGGCTACGGGACCCGACGCCCTACTCTTGCGCCCCTGTCGACTGCTAGTCATCGGTTGTGCCGAAATCACATCCAGGTTAAATGTCGGAGGCCCAAGCAGCGTCAGCGAGTGAACGGTATGGCGCACAATGCATACCATGGGCTACGGGAGCCGACGCCCTACTCTTGCGCCCCTGTCGACTGCTCGTCATCGGACATTGTGCCGAAATCACATCCAGGTTAAATGCCGGAGGCCCAAGCAGCGTCAGCGAGTGAACGGTATGGCGCACAATGCATACCATGGGCTACGGGACCCGACGCCCTACTCTTGCGCCCCTGTCGACTGCTCGTCATCGGACATTGTGCCGAAATCACATCCAGGTTAAATGTCGGAGGCCCAAGCAGCGTCAGCGAGTGAACGGTATGGCGCACAATGCATACCATGGGCTACGGGACCCGACGCCCTACTCTTGCGCCCCTGTCGACTGCTCGTCATCGGACATTGTGCCGAAATCACATCCAGGATAAATGTCGGAGGCCCAAGCAGCGTCAGCGAGTGAACGGTATGGCGCACAATGCATACCATGGGCTACGGGACCCGACGCCCTACTCTTGCGCCCCTGTCGACTGCTCGTCATCGGACATTGTGCCGAAAGCACATCCAGGTTAAATGTCGAAGGCCCAAGCAGCGTCAGCGAGTGAACGGTATGGCGCACAATGCATA
The DNA here is from genome assembly GCA_039090855.1 of Macrothele yani. Taxonomy (NCBI): domain Eukaryota; kingdom Metazoa; phylum Arthropoda; class Arachnida; order Araneae; family Macrothelidae; genus Macrothele; species Macrothele yani. The sequence goes on along the minus strand of CM077016.1, from coordinate 92,534,033 downwards.
CCATGGGCTACGGGAGCCGACGCCCTACTCTTGCGCCCCTGTCGACTGCTCGTCATCGGACATTGTGCCGAAATCCCATCCAGGTTAAATGCCGGAGTCCCAAGCAGCGTCAGCGAGTGAACGGTATGGCGCACAATGCATGCCATGGGCTACGGGAGCCGACGCCCTACTCGTGTACCACTGTTGACTGCTCGTCATCGGACAGTACGCCTCGCCTGGTGCCGGGAATATCAAAACTGGACCGCTGCAGAGTGGCGCCACGTCTGGTCAGACGAATCCCGTTTTCAGCTGTACCGAGCTAACGGGAGGGTGACGTTGACAGCATGATGCCATGGCCCCGTCGTGCCAGGTCGGCTCTGTGGTGGTTGCGGGAACCTTCTCATGGGACACATTAGGGGCCTTTGTGTGTCTGGAGAGGTTCTTAACCATTGCGCGCTACTAGCATGTGCTAGCTGATCACTTACACGCTTTCATGGCCTTCGCGCATATTGCAGCCGATGGTCTGTTTCAACAGGACAATGCGCGGCCCCACCAGGCCGCAACCACCCAGGCATGGCTCGAGGAACACTCGTATGAGTTTAAAACTATCCAGTGGCCCTCGAAGTTCCCGGATTTCAACCCTGTGGAAGCTCTCTGGGATGCTGTGGAGTGGAGCATTAGATCCATGGATCCTCGTTGTGGATAATGGTGCAACAGGGTGGGCTGGCAAAGCTTCTGGTATCTGGTGGAGTCGATGCCTCGGCGTGTACAGGTTGTTTGTTATTCGCGCTAGAGGAGGACCAGCACGCTATTAGGTAGGTATGTCCAGAGGCGCCAACTTCTGAAAAATATTGGGTGGGCTAAAAGACTTGCGTTACGATTTACACAAAAAGAAGCACCACGTGTGAAAATAAGATTTTTTTTTTTTTTTTTTTTTTGATGTCGTTTGAGAACTTAGAAAAGAGGTTGGGTTTTAAACGAGTTGAACCAACAAAAGTTCATTTTGCTTCGAATCGCCTAAGTGTTGCAAATTACATATAAATAATTATATTTGAACTCAAAAACGATAAAATCTATATATTAATTCTATAAGGTTTTTTACTGTGAGTCCTATTTTGAGAGAACGGCTGAACGTAAAGATATGGTTGAGGTATCAAAATAAAGGTCTTACCATGTAGACGTGCCAGTCGAAGAGAAAAATGACATTGGGGCAACGGTTCGAGCGTTGTAGGGAGGCAAAGTTCCCATGTAAAGTCTATGGGAGAAGTGTGCGGTTGACTCACGCGCTGTTGAAAGCGGTGCATGGAGGGACAGATAGTCCAAAGTCTTATCTTTTCTGAGCGAACCGTTGCGCAAAGCAACGCCAGCAGGTATTCCTACCAAAGTTCTCATCGGAACACCTAATACTCTCGAAGACCTGATAGCGTTATGCCGTTGGACTGTGTGATGTATATATACAATTTAATATTCATTCGATCCAGTTTATTCACGTAGGTAAGACGTTTCCCAATATATAAAGATGTAAATAAACATTACGTTGACCATTGTTAGTGAAAATATTACTGGCGATTGCTTTATAGCCCATTGAGTTACTCACGGTTGTAGTTAAACCTTCAAAAAAAAAAATCACGAACCTGTACTATTGTCTTTACTGAAGTGGTTGAATGAATTTGTCAATCAAATAAAGTTCACACTAGTTGTTTCATATGAGTTATTTCTTTTGAAAAAACCAAACAAAAAAAAACTAACCGTTCATTCAGACGGGTTTAGTCTAGTAGATATTTGAAACTCGTTTAGCATTACTTGAAACATACATTCTATACTTTAAGGTTCGTACTCTTCCAAGCAAAATAAATTCAAGGACATTTTAAACCTGAATTACCATGTGTGTGTAGTGTCGATGAGTCAGTTGATAGGTATTTTAGTAAGTTCAGACCATTAATCTTAGCTGGGGAGGGCACATCTTCAATGACATGGCTATTAACCCTTGACCCCAGTTGGTTTATTTTATTAACTTTGAATTGCCCCTCTGTCTGGAGTTTCCCAAAATCATTTTATTCTGTGGAATATTTTGAAAGGGTACATTATTTTCATATTTATCTGCTGGTATTACTTTTATTATTTGCTTTAACTTTTTATTTTTGATGCATTTTTTGATGCAGCCAGGACATGAAGTATCCATGCATGAAGCACAAGCAATTCCTGGAAGTTCCACCCTCCAGTAAGAACGCATCCCTAACCCCAGTAAAACAGAAGCCCATCACAGTTTGCGAATACACCATTCCACTTATTTTACTCACACAGCTGACGATTTACTCTGTAGTCATATCACAGGCAAGGCACCAGCTGTCCACACATTCCCCTGGATTGAACAAAGTTCTGTGCTATGTGATCAGCTTGGTGTTTTTATCAGAACTAAACAGAAATCTCCTATACATCTTTTTAGCATAAACAGCTATTTAACACATGCTCTTTCATATCATTACTTAAAAATATTTCAAGTACTATTTATGGAGCCTGAAAACTTTTCAAGTACTTTCAAGGACTTGAAAATGAACTCTTTTTTATTTAAGGACTTTTCAAGGAATGTACGAAACATGTACATATGTTTTCCATAACACAAGATTAAATATTTTCATAAAGTGATTTCTCTAAAAAATTCTAATATAGTCGCACGTAATATAGTAGTCATCATCATCATTGTCAACCATTATCAATCTACTGCTGGACGAAGGTCTCCCTAAGTTTCCTCCACAACGGTCTGTCTTGTGCCAGTCCCCTCCATGTCACTCCCGCATACTTTCCAATTTCATCCACCCATCTCCCATGTGGCCTTCTTCTAGGTCTTTTCCTGTCCCTTGGAATCCAATCTAAAATTTCGGCTGTCCATCGATGGTCTGTCCTTCTGGCAATATGTCCAGTCCATTGCCATTTCAGGGATTTAACTCTGATCATGATGTCTTCCACTCTTGTCATTTTTCGGATCCACGAGTTCCTCTTCTTATCTCTCCTGGTTACACCAAGCATGCATCTATCTCTCCATGCTTTTTTGAGTTGTCTGCAGCCTTTGTATGTCTCTTTTAGTTAAGGTCCACGTCTCTGCACCATACGTAAGCACTGGAAGGATGCATTGATCAAACACTTTTCTTTTAAGACATAATGGCATATTGCTCTTCAAAATTATGCTGTTTCTTCCAAAAGCTCTCCAGGCAAGTTTTGTACGCCGATTAATTTCTTCATCAATGTAACCCTCACTTGATATCTGCTGTCCAAGATAAACGTACGTGTCTGTTGTCTCCAGCTTTTCTCCATCAATCCATAAATCTTCATTTCTTGTAAAAGCATTGAACATCACTTTTGTCTTCTGAAAGTTCATTTTTAATCCCACTTCTTTACTCTTGTCAGCAAGTTCCTGGATCACACTCTGCAGCTCTGATGGGGTAGTTGCAAAAATGACTACGTCATCAGCAAAACGAAGGTAGGTTAGATAATCTCCATTAATCTTTATCCCTTTGTTTTCCCAGTTCAGTGACTGAAAGACATTTTCCAATGTGGCATTTATGAGCTTCGGAGATATGGTGTCACCTTGTCTCACTCCCTTTCCAATTTTTATGTGTGTTGTATTTTCAAAGAGCCGAATCTTTGCCCTTGCATTTTAATAGATGTTATTAATGTATGCATCTTCAATACCGCAGGATTTCAGAGCCATTGTAACTGCTGATGGTTTCTCCGAATCAAAGGCTTTTTCATAATCGATAAAAGCCATGCACAATGGAAGTTCATATTCCCTCGCTCTTTCAATTAGTTCTCTCAGTACGTGGATATGATCTATAGCGCTGTAGCCACTCCTGAATCCAGCTTGTTCTCTCGGTTGAGCCATGTCCAGTGTTACCTTCAAACGGTGTGAAAGAACTTTAGTGAAGATTTTATAAACCACTGATAGGAAGCTGATAGGTCTGTAGTTCCTGAGATCCTCAATGTCCCCTTTTTTATGTAGCAGGATCATTGTAGTGTTGTTCCAATCCTCAGGAATCTTGCCTTCATTAAGGCATCGAGTGAAAATTTGGGCAAGTACTGTTTCGATTTCTCCACTTGCTTCTTGTATTGATGTCTACAGTAATTCCATCTTCTCCTGGAGCTTTTCCCCGCTTCATGTTCTTGATTGCATGTGCAACTTCTGCTGGGAGGACTGGAAGAACTCTGGTACTGGTACCTTTCATGATGTCTGGAGTACATGTATCATCCCTTTCATATAATTTGGAGTAGAAATCTTTCACTCTTGTCAAAATTTCGCCTCTATTTCTTGCTGCAGAACCATCTTTTCTCAGTGCCATAATCTGTTTTCTTCCCTCACTGAGATGTCCCTTTGCTATCTTTAGGCTTTGGTTGTTTTCAATTGCTTTCCTCACTAGTTCACAGTTGAATTTCCTTATGTCTTCAGTGATACTTTTTCGTACTGTCTTGCATAGGCTCTATATATTCCACTTTGGAAGTAACATCTTTAGTTGTCCTCATCTCTCTACTTTTTTGCATCAACATTTTGGTTTTTCCTGATAATTTGTTCACATGCAACTTGTTCTTAGACCCAGCTAAGTTTGTTGCTGTTTCCATAAGAGCTTTGGTTACTTTTCTGTTAACTTCAGAAATATCAACTTCTTCCGATGTTAGGCCTTCTAAAGCAGAGAATCTGTTCTTCAGTTCCAACTTGAAGGTATTATGGTGTTTTTTAAGGTTGGTCACGTCAATACATTTTGTTTGTCTTATGAGCTTGCCACGTTCGAGTTTAGTGCTGAGGTGCATCTTACATCTCACTAATCTATGGTCACTACCTGTGTTGAACTTGTTTAGCACACTGCAGTCTTCTATGACGAATTTTTTGTTACACATAATAAAATCAATTTCACTCGTCGTCCCATTTGGATGTCTCCATGTCCAATTCCTGTGTGGCTTTTTCTTGAAAAAGGAGTTCAAGATGAAAAACCCTTCTGCCTCTGGAAACTCAACGAGTATTTCAACGCTGGTTTCTGTTGCCGTGACCGAATTTACCTACTGAAGTTTCATTCTGTTGCCCTATTTTTGCATTGAAATCTCCCATAATTATCTTCAAGTGCTGCTCACCTTTGTTATTTAGATGAATTTCCTCATAAAATTCTTCAATTTCTTCTTCAGGATGACTTGTGGTGGGTGCATAAGTTTGAATAATATGAGCCTTGTATCTTCTCGAGAGTTGGATAACGAGTCGTGCAGCTCTGTCAGAGGAACTTTCAACTTCTACAACTTTATCCTTCAGTTTCTTGTTTATTATAAATCCAACACCACTAGTTCTGCCAGTATCTGTCCCACGATAGTAGAAGAGATGTCCACTTTTTCAGTTCAATGAGATCTTCTCCTTTTCTCCTTACCTCACTTAGCCCGACGATGTCCCACTTGATCCTTTGTAGTTCCTCTTCCAATTCAAGAAGCCTTGAATCAGAAGATAGGGAGCGTCCATTATACGTAGCCAAGGTCAGTTTCACATGGCAGCCTAGTCCGGTCCTTCCGGGGATTCTTAGCACCCTCTGCCTTCATTGTCGCACTGGCCGCTGCCTGAGGGCAAATATTTAAGTTGTGGAGTCATTTTGGAGGGGTTTGGCGATAACTCACCACGCTGGCCAAGCGGGTTGGTGAGTGTGGGATAGCATTTCCTCTAATCCCGATGGTATAGTTATACCGCTATTGGCGGTCGTCAGAGCCCCTTTTTAGTGGGAACAGGATGCACCACGAGAAGGCGGGGTTGACATTTGTCAAGAAGAGGCTGTGATGTTACGCATCACCTGACCTTAATCGTAATTAAATACGCCAAATTATTGGGTGGGCTTGGGCCCCACGGGCCCATGTAAGTTCGCGCCCATGGTTATCTTTAATGTTTTGTCATTGAGAGTACATTGGTGATATAGTAAAAAATGCACCACGGTAAGTCATTTGACAATATAAAAACATACCGTTAAATTAACAAAGCATGAAAACTTTGTTTCGTTGGTACGTATTTCCCGAATGTCCAGGTCTCTGCTCCAAAAAGCATAATGCTCTAGCTTCGAAAATTAAAAAAAAATTAAAAAAAAATCCCAATGGTTTTAGAACACCGTAGAACAAGATTTAACGCCTGTCTTTCCTTCTTCGATTCTTGTGTTCGAGTAATCGATACCAAATTTTCAAATGTGTACACTATGCTTATTTTGTTTGGTGCTGAAAACAACTTATTAATATCAATAGAGAAACCCTAGTTATTGTATTCCTCTAACAATTTCCAAAACAGTTCGCATCATCACAACCATGCGTAATCGCTACGAATTTACAATCTTCAACATGCTGCACTCACAATGTGAGAATTTAGCTCTCTTCTGAAAGCAGCTAAACCACCTCCTTTTTTTTTCCCCTTAAATTATTGCTTTATCACTGTTCTACAGGAGATAAACTGCCATGGTGAAGTTCTAAACAAATTCCGCACTACCGTTCAATTAAAAACAAACCAACCAGACTTGGCAGATTGCCCCGCTAAATTGGATGTTATGATCTGAGATATCATCTGGCTCGTACCCTACAGTCCAGTCTTCAAGCAACGAAACAACTTGTTTACATTCAGTTCAGTGTCTAATCCGCAATGTCGCCTACCCAATCATTCTCTGCTGTACCATGAGCTTTCCGATCTTCCCCTGACGTTTCATAATTAAGTCACGTCACACATTCGATTACAAACCGAAAGAATTCCCACAGAGAATTTAATTTACATTTCTGTTTCAATAGCAAACGGTTTTGAGTTGCACACTCAGCAAAATATTTGTGTGTTCAGTAATTCGGCGTCAATAACTACAACTGAGCAAATCAGAATACCTTTTCAAAAGACAAAAAAGGCCTATATTACATTTTTTTTTTTTTTTGTCCTGATGAAAACCCGTCCGCAGACTGGCAGTTGCGAAACAAAGGTGCATGTGAAATGCAGGAGAGAGATGATCGAACGCAAAGGAACGCAGGGATCGGAGGGGGGAGGGGTCTATAACACTATAACAATGGGGAAATGAGCGTCTTGACCGCCTTTTTTTTTTATTGGAGGTTTAACCACCACCGTGAGCAACTCAGTGAGCTACAAGCAGTCGCCCGTCCCTAATTTAGGGCCACTGGTTTCAGGGAAGGGTAAGAGCCCCAGCGCCGCACGACAAACACAACACCCATGCCTCACCGGGATTTTAACCCTGATCCATCTTGGACGAATGATCAGAAGCCATCGCTTAGACCACTGCGCTACTGGGGCGGCGCCTCTTCTTTCCCCACACTCTTTAAACACTACTGCCACTGAAAAATTTACATCTCAAATGTAAAAATTCGTTAATGTGTTAGAAACGTACCAAGAAAACAAATATCCGGGGCTGATATGCTAAACGGGTAACAACCGGTTCGTACTGACAGAGGCGTAACATAGGCATTTCTGCACCCGGGCGAACCACAAATATTGCGCCCCATCTATCTTTCTATTAAAAATATATATCTATAAAAATATATATGCATATATTTATGCATTACTAATTTAATAGTTAAGGACGTGTCGGATTGCAATGCTATTCGGGAGGGAGATAACGTTACCAGGAACAATAAATGATTAAATATTGAGACTGAATGGGCAATATTTATTGAGCTACACGCCAATAAGTAGTGTCTCTCAGTATGGCGTCGGGTCGCCATGTTTGCTCACACAGCATGCTAGACCTTCTCGGCATGGTGTCCAGCAATAAGCCATCTCATTCAGCTTGAATCTGCTCACGCAGTTGCGGTAAAGGTGGAGTGTGGATAGCGCGTCTAATAGCATCCCACACATTTTCAATTGGCGATAAGTCTGGCGATGCGGCTGGCCATGGCAGAGTGTCAGTGCCTTGAAGGCAAGCTCTCGAGACAGCAGCAGCAGTATGCAGACAAGCGTCACCCTGTTGGAAAATCGCACCGGAGTGAGCGTTCAGAAAAGGTAGGGCCACTGGCTGCAGGACCTCACCAACGTAACTTTGGGCTGTCAAAAGTGCTTGTAATGAACACCAAAGGTGATCTGGCATCGTAGGCAATTTGCTCGACAACAAATCGCTCATCCTAACGCCGACCACGGTGCCTCCACACACGGATTCGTTGGTCGTCGTCTCCAAGACAGAAGCGGGACTCATCCCTGAAGATCACCCGCTGCCATTTTAAGTGTCTTCGACAGTCTGGCACGACACCATTGCAGTCTCTGGCGACTATACACTGGTGTTAAGGGCAATCGTTGTAACGGTCTGCGTGCGTGTAGTCCTACATCGTGCAGCCGTCTGCCAATGGTGCTGGCACTAATCGGACGATGCATGGAGGGCACTTGCTGAATATCCGCAATCGTGGCTGTTGGGTCACTCCGCGCATGTCGGACAACCCGTCGGTCCTCTCTCTCCGTGGTTTGTCTAGGCCTCCCAGACCCTTTCTGTCGCTGCTGCGAGCCTTATTCTATCCACTGCCGCCAAGAGCGTGCTATGGTATGGCGCGCAATACGGCGATAACACCACCCAGCTTCCCGAAGCTCGACGACGCGGCCATTCTTGAACTCCTCCAACTGCTAGAATTGATTCCGAACTTTTCTCCGAGGCATACTTCACTTGCAAAGGACGCAACCAAACACAACAGCACGAGCAAGAATGGCAAGCACGCACAACGGGACGACCTTATATAGCCGGTCAGAAACAGCGCTACGAGCCCTCCTTGCTTGCGTCACATGCGAGGCCGAGCGTGATACTTGAATCTTTTTTTTTTCTTATTTAAGGTTTAACGACCACCATGAGCAACTCAATGGGAAATAAGCAGTCTCCCGTTCCTAATTTAGGGTCACTGGTTCCAGAGAAGGGAGAGAGCCAGCACCGTAAGACAAACACAACATCCATGCCTCACTTGAATCATTTGCATGTCTCACGATGTCAAACTGACCCACCAAGTTTCGTTTCTGCCGGTTGCTTCCTTCTGGGTGCAACTATTTTTTTTTTTTTTTTGACGATGAGTGTATGTATAAATATAACGTAGACAAATGAGTGGCCCAGTGGAAAAGAGGCACATGCCACAAAACACATTTTGTTCAGAAAAAGCATTTTTACTAAAATTGTTGTCTCGTAAAAAATAATCGGAAACGTAATTATTTTAACAGCACGTTAAAATAGATACTGTGGGGTGTTTATTTCCAAATCTTCACTGAAGTGTCACCATTAATAATATGATAAAAATGTTAATACAGTGAAGAATCATAGGATGGTCAGAGAGTGAAATGTACTCACTGGAAATAAACGAAGTTTGTTATCGAAATTACATGATATTTCATACAAGTAATATAGTTATTAGAAGACCAAAAATAATGCAAACTTCAGCAGATGGCATTGGTTATTGTTTATGTTATTTAGAATATGTAAGTATGTCATAACAATGACATCAGAAGTGTCAATGTTGTACTGTGCTTGTACCCAATGAAAAAAAGAAATGTACCTGAACTTTCAAAGTCTGTCTGCATCCATCTCTTCAATGTTTTCTGTTTCTTCTGTTACATCAGTGTTGGCACTTTTAAAAAAAATCGAGCATAAAAGAGGTGACAAACTGCATCAGACTTAGTACGTCACGAAGTTTTGCTGCCTTTATCAATCTTCCATTAGGATATGTCACTGGCAAAACAGTTTCCTAAATTCGTTGGATGACCGCGCCCTTTTTGTAGACTAACTTTCACTGAAATTTCCATGGGATTATGAATATACTTGATGTAAATAGAATGCTAACAACCACCCACTAATCGCAAAACCATAGCTTTTCTAAGATTACAACGCTGTTTATCAACAGTCACAATTCTCTTCACAAGATTCGCCACTATTGGCGCCAGTGAAACAAAATCTGCGGTTTTAATTTCCACTACGATGAATGGTTTCTTTTGTCTGCTTTGTCGCATCAGTTCCGCCCATTTTGAAGGAGTGTACACTGCTTGTGTCCTTTTGCGTTTCTCTACGAGTCCAAAATATCGGTCGCAAGGCATGAATGTATGTCCAGGTACAAAAAATCGGTATCAATGGTAGCAAAGTATTTCTTAACGTTATTTTTAATACACCACAATATGAATAATCAAGAAACGCATACAGCGTATTAAATCCGTTTATTTCTTATGGTGTAGTAATCACAGAGATTCGCCAAGCTTTCGCACTCCACAGGGAGGCTTTTTCAAGGCAACAGTAGACATAAAATGCAGGGAATTACAACAGATAAGGAACAAAGGTGATTTTTGAAAATAACGTGTGTGATATCACCAGCGTATTTCGTGAAATGTTTTTAGCACGTAATTACACGGTGCGCGGTGACGTGTTCCCGTCTTTTAATAACGCATGCCAAACCATTGGTAGTTCGGTAGAGATCATGTCATTGCACGCTACTTTGTTGGAGAGGATTTCGACAGTTTCCCTGATGGCAGTCTCTTTAAAGTTATATGGCCAGATGTTTAGTGGTATCGAAATTAAGAAGCACTCTAGTGAATTTTAAAAGGAGGAATAACGGGAAAAGCAACATCAAGAAAAGTGACAATCAGATTAAAAAAGTTTTAGAGAACACCTTCGTAATGATTCTAGAATGTCAATTACCCTAACAGACAAGTCGAATCAGATTGCCATTATGAACAGGTCTGATTATATTCGAAAACTTAAAGAATTTGCTGACTAATCGGACTCAATTCTACAGTCGAAGAATCCTTCGAATAGTATATAGTACGGAAAGTTCAAGCTCTAGCCAGTGACAAAGATTTACCGGAAACTATGAGAAATTCAGCGAAACTTCCTCCGGGCCCTACAATTCCACCACTCTTCGGACGGCTAAAGAATCATAAACCGGGATCTGCCCTTAGACCTATAAGTAGCGAAAAACAAATCTCCTACATACATGTTAGAAAAATCCCTAGCTGTATTCTTATCTCAACGTTTAAAAAACTCCGATTACGTAATCAAATCAACAAAAGAATTTGTGGAGCGCGCAAGAAAGTGAATATATTTGACAGTGATATAATGGGAAGTTTCGACATAGTGTCTTTATATCCGTTCATCGGCCACTCCAGTATGGAATAATATTAGAAGAATTGCCCCTTACACTAACTTTAAAGAGACTGCCATCAGGGAAACTGTCGAAATCCTCTCCAACAAAGTAGCGTGCAATGACATGGTCTTTACTAAACTACCAATGGTTTGGCATGCGTTATTAAAAGACGGGAACACGTCGCCGCGCACCGTGTAATTACGTGCTAAAAACATTTCACGAAATACGCTGGTGATATCACACACGTTATTTTCAAAAATCACCTTTGTTCCTTATCTGTTGCAATTCCCTGCATTTTATGTCTACCGTTGCCTTCAAAAAGCCTCCTAGTGGAGTGCGAAAGCTTGGCGAATCTCTGCGATTACTACACCATAAGAAATAAACGGATTTAATACGCTGTATGCGTTTCTTGAATAAAGTATTTCTTGTCCAAGAGGTACAACCAAAGCCCCAGGATGATGTAATTTTTGTTCTGTCCAACACAGGAATCACAGCATATGATTAAGGTATGGTGGTGATCTTGTTTGAAATGCTGCAGTGCCTTCAAAACACAACTTCCAACTTCTTCGGCTCGCCTTGAAGCCACGTCTTCTGACCATACACACGTGATCTTGTTTGAGATGCTGCAGTGACTTCAAAACACAACTTCTTCGGCTCGCCTTGAAGCCACGTCTTCTGACCATACACACACATTAATGCCCTCTCATCATTGAAACAGTGAACACCGAAGTTGTGTCCAGAGTTCTCTTATAAAATACGGTTTCAGTAGAAATATACGGAGTCGGAAGAGCCTGCTGCAAATCTATACAGAAAACCAGTGTGTCCCTACCATCCTGTTTCGCATTGTTTGTTGCTTCCTTCAGGCTGTTGTATGCAGATTCAGTTTTAAGCAAATGCAGTTGAAAATCTGCTGACTGAATATTATTCGCTGCTTTTGCGGAAACACAAGTATTGCATGTATCACTTGATGGCAGTTTAAAGCCAATATTAAATTCGCTGTTAAATACACTGAAGAGCCAGAAAAACTGGTACACCAGTCTAATACTTGGTAGGTCCCCCACGGGAGCGCAGAACTGCAGAAATACGGCGGGGCATGGACTCCACTAGCTTCTGGAAATATGCTGTAGGGAATGCACACCATACTTTCTGCAGAGCGTTCCACAATTCGGGTGTATTCCTAAGTCTCGGATTCCTGTGTTCGATAGCGCGTTGCATGGCATCCTAAATGTGTTCTATCACGTTCAGATCTGGGGACTTGGGTGGGATGGCAACACCCCAAACTCAGATGAATGCTCCTCTAACCATAATGTGGCGTCCCGACACTTGTGTGGAGGTACATTGTCCTGTTGCAACAGGCCCAACCAAGCGGACCAAGCATGCGGTTCGAAATTAAGCTAAAGCTAACAACAGTTAAACCGTTAGTTGTTGGATTTGGAGCCGAAGCTCATCTCCCAAACATGGGAGGGAGAAAAGGAGACAGATTCTCAGGGACCAGGCTCACATGGGCCCGTGGTCCGGCAAGGCAGGACAAATGAGTAAATTATAAACAGTAAAAATGTGGATAAAAATGAAAAAGTACAAGTAGCGTGCTATTAAATTCACGTGAAACAGTACACCCAGCGAACGATGTTTCAGCCTGGGAATAAAGACAAAAAAACACCCGAAACAAGTTAGTAAAATCGTGCATTGCATTGATTATGATACGCTTTCCAACATACCAGAAATCATTATTCAAATTATGAGGATAATGGCTGTGGAATAAATCTCGCTCCTATGCTCTGACACCATTTCGTCGATATTCAACAAAACAGGTTAAGCATACCTACGGAACAATATAAAGTTTTGTCGCAATAGAAACATTTTTAGTCAAGTTTCGAGGATAATGGCCGTGGAACAAATCTCGCTCCTGTGCCCTTACCTTTTGACCTATATATATATATTTTTCATCAGAACCGATTCAGTATACCTCCGGAACAACATGGTAAAGTTTTGTCGCAATCGAAGCATTTTTACGTAAGTTATGACGCATAAGGGCGATGGAACGCTCTTATGTCCTGACCTTTGAGACCATTTCGCCCCCAGGTGGTCGCCTACCAAATACTAAAATTTCATCGAAATCGAACCATTTTTACGCGAGTTATCGTGCGGACGGACAAAGCTGGAGCATATACGTTTCTTCAGTTCAACACAATTTTATTAACAAGGTTGGATTCAGAAGGCGAACATGGGCGTCCTGATACATATATTGTACGGTAAAATATACAAACTCTAAAATTCTATGTACATTATATACAGCACGATGTATTGATTCACAAAGGAGCCTCGTGGTAAGAGGTGCAGGCATTTTGCACAAGAACAATAAGAGAGATTGTCGAAACATTTCGTCTCGAAGCATAAGTATATTATAGTGCTGACAAATAACAGAACGAGAATATTATAATGAAACACTGTACAAAAGGAGAACTGTATATGACAAAGTAGACAATGTGAAACCTAAGGCAAACGGAATTACGATGTCTTAGTACTGGTAGAAAAAATGATAATCAAAGAAAAAACAAGCAAGACTATATACATTTGTACAGTATGGTGCATATTATATTCACATTTGTTGGAAGATATAAGCTTTATGTTGAAGTTTGATTCCGAAAACCAATGGTGAGCATGCACGTTGAAGTGAGAGCTAGGAGCAACGAGGTTATAAACTACCGACAGTTAGTTGCAACGTCGCTGGCATGCCGGCGAACCAGGAAGCGGCCGGAGACCAGGTGGAACGGAAATGTTGTTCTCTCTGTTGGGCAACGGCCACAAGGTTCTCTAGACGAAGTCTTGAGAGGAGACGCTCCCGAAAGTGGCACAGTAGTTCCACAGAAGCTTGGTGGATGGTATAAGGAGATGAGATATCTCGGCAGCGCTGATGAAATACGTAGATGACGTGTTTCACCAGGATGAAAATATATGAGCAGATGGGTGGAAGCTTGACTGGCGGAGAGACCTGCAGGAGTGTCTTATAGGCATCGAAAGGAAGATCAGTTGTGGCTGAACGTTGAGCAATGGAAAATGCAAGATGGAGTAGTGGAAGGAGGATGACACAATGTAGATAAACGTGAGAGACATCAGCTTCTTGAGCACAGAAGGGGCAAAGAGGTAAGTCAAGAATGGTCATGCGGTGGAGGATGGATGGAACGGGAAGACGGCGGTGGAGAAAAAGCCAGTGAGTGTTTATTTCAAGAGGAGCTGAAAGAGGAGAAAGGGTGGCAGACCAGACAGCTGTGAGAGATGATTGGGAGACATCAGGGATGTGAAGGGGAGAAGGAGAGTGGGATTTTAAAAGTAGCCGATAGAGAACTGAGGTTGAAAGAGAGGAGAGTGGAAGTGTAGATATGCCGACTGAAATAAAGAAAGGAAGGGAGGCTGAAGGAACAAAGGTTAAGCCGGTGGGGGTTGCGAGATGAGGAAACTTAGCAATGATGGTAGAGTAGGGAGTCATAGACAGAGCGAGAGGAAGATGAAAGAAGAACAGTGGGGGTGAGGCTGGCGTAGGGTCGCCAGGACAGATCTGAGGTTACAAGGTCTTTGACGGTTACAACTCCGACTCGGAGCAAAGAAGGATAGGCGAAGCATGAAAGATGAGGGGGTGAAGAAGAGAGGAGAAGAACAGGGGTTCGGCAAGGAGTTCAGTGGTGGAATCGGGTGGGGAACGAGTGAGCGGGAGAGAGCGGAGAAAGGTAAGAGTCTCCCGTAAGGCAGGAGGAAGGCGAGAGTGAGTGGTAGTTCGGAGGTCCATTAGAATGAAGGAAGTGAAAGTGAAATTAGTGTTGTTCGAAGAGGTGATGACATTCCTTTGCGGTAACGGCGGCAACAGGTGATGTATGAAGACGGAGGAACGAAGTAATCCGGAGAGCTTGATAGTACAGTCGTGTATCAATTAGGACAATGCCACCTTGGCCAGGAGGAAGGCTGAGCTTGGGGGCACTGAGCCAGTGGTGTCCGATCCAGATAACTGAGGTGAAGCAGCGAGTGATATCATTGAGACGAAGAAGTGAGGATTTAGTAGCAAGCCAGGAATGTGTGCACATGGAGAGAAGATAGGTTTGCGCAAGACGTGCACGCTGAAAATATGAAGTACAGAACTGCGCTTTTCGCCAAAACGCAGTTGACCGATGAAGACGTGGCTGGATGGTATTCCACGTTGTGCTGGAGGCTTCACCTGGGACGCCAAGATGTACGCCAAGGAAACGTTGAGAGGCTGAAGACCAGTGCGCTCCCCATGGGGAATACAAGCGGTCAACCCATGAGCCGCACCACAGGCCTGTGCTTTTGGTTGTATTAATCGCAGCTCTGGAGCAGGAGGCGTAATCGGCGAAAAGACTTCGGAGCAAAGAGAACTGTGAATCCAGGCGTATACAGAAGGTAACGTCGTCTGCATACGCCACGGAAGTGGTGACATGGTGTCTCGTGCGGGCGATGAGTGGCGGCAGGGTGGCTTGAAAGGAGCTTTGAACGGAGCGGCCGACGGTTGGAAAGCGTAAAACAAAAAGATTCTGCTTTTTTTTTTCTTTGAAAAAATCTTATTTAGTCTCCTCCTTTCAAACACATCCACCTTATTTGTGAAATGAATATTCAGGGGAAGTTTAAAAAACTAAAAAAAAACTTTCCGGCCCTGGACGGAGTAACCGTCCCGGATCCCACGCCTTAACGGGGCCCAGCAGTTCAGAAATAAAAACAAAATCATTTTTGCTACAATTCCCTATATTTATTGCTATTTTTTAAAAAAGTTTTGGGGCGCGAGGCTCAAAGTATATTTCTATAATGTTTCTTTTTTTAGTTTATAATCTCTCCCCCTTCCCCCATCACTTTTTTAAACCTTAAACTTTTCCACATTCACGAAATAGCAAATTAAATTTCATCACATTTTGTAACTCCCTACTATTGCTCAACAATGTGTGTAAGCCAGATACTGAAATTTAAAAAAATAAAAAAGAACAATATCAAAGTTGTTTTTGAGCGATATATGGAGGGCAAATTATTCAGTGACTTTATAAACAATACTGGAAATTTCAAAAACAAAAAGAAGCGACTTTCATACATGAGCGCGTATAAAAGGAACAAAAAGTCACTAATTTGTCAGTTATTCCAGTTTGCATAAAAAAATCAATCACTAAAACATGTACCAGGAAAAATATATATACACTGGCGGAAAGTGAAAAAAGAACACCAAGAAGGAATTGGTGGACGATCATGAAATTTACATATGTTAATGGGGTCGAGTTTACGTAGGTGCGATGTTAATTTCGGGACCAACCAGTGAGCGCTTACGCCACAGCACGGCATAATATGCAAATTATCGTCGGTGGTATTTAAGGAGTACGGCGAAGTGAATGTAATCAGTAATCGGCGTACAGACACGTGCGAAGACCCTGAAGAAGCTGCAATGCCTGGACATGGAAGACGTACGATTTCAGCAGTTATCGGAATTTGAGCGAGGTCGTCTAGTTGGACTCCGCGAGGCCGGGTGGTCGTATTGCGGAGCGAATTGGAAGGGAAGTATCGGTGGTGGTACAATGGTGGCGTAGATGGTCCGAGGAACATTCCCACACGAGAAGACGTGGAACCGAGAGTCGCAGACGGACTGATGAGCGGACCGATCGACGCATAAGAAGAGCGGCGTTGTCAAGCAGAACATCCACTGCGACGCAAATCCGAGCTGCCGTTGCACCTGAGGTGACTGTGCGAACAATCCGCAACCGTCTACTGGATGCAGGACTACGTGCACGTGTGCCTCTGGCATGTGTACCTCTGACTCCAGCCCACCGTCAGGAACGGCTACAGTGGTGTCGCAAACATCTGCACTGGAGAACGCAATGGCGATCTGTCGTGTTCAGCGATGAAAGCAGATTCTGTTTGGGAGCCTCCTATGGCCGTATGAGTGTTCGCAACGCACAGGGGAGCGTCTCCACCCTTCTTGCATCCGCCAGCGACACACAGGGACTACAACTGGTCTCCTGGTGTGGGGAGCGATCAGCTATTACTCCCGTACACAACTAGTGTTTGTACCGGGTAAGTTAAACAGTACCTCCTACATCAACAACATCATTCAGCCCATTGTTGTGCCATTTGTAAGGTCGGTCCATCGTGGTGTTTTCCAGCAAGATAAAGCACGCCCACACACGGCACGTCAACGCAACATGCACTTCAGGGTGTGAGACAACTTCCATGGCCTGCACGTTCACCGGATTTGTCCCTCATTGAGCACGTGTGGGATTTTATAAGACAACGACTTATCCGGTCTCCACGGTAATTTAAGATAATCATGTTCTTGATGATTTCGCGTTTTAATTTTTCACTTGGGCCGCGGATGGCCGAGTGGTCAACATTTGTGACTGCCACGGAGAAACCTCAAGTTCGATCCCAGGCAGGTATGAACATTCGAACCACTAAATATCCGCCGTGCGTCTGATGGCCACGTTAAGCCGTCAAAACCCGGGTACTGGCCCTCGGGTGATAAATAAGGGCTTCTTCCTCTCCCTTTCTACCTCGCTTCCGTGCGGCACTTTCCTATCGGGCACTCTAGCCCAAATCTCCTAGCTTCCCATTTCTAAGGTTGTTTAAGACCTCGGGCCAGACACTCCCTTCCTAAAATCCTCTACATACACTGCCTGACAGAGAAAATGCCACCCCATAAAGGAATGCTCGAAAAGAGACCAAACTGCACACACAGATAGCCAAGTAGGGCCTGAACAAATGATTTATTGTCACATACAGACTAGGCTCCAGTGACCGAATATATAGCTCTAGGTGGTCGAACATTGATACTCTTACACTGGTGTGCAAAAATTAAGGACGAAGAGCAGAAATTAGCATAACAGCGGAACGAGCTGGCAGAACGGACTGAAAGACCACTCAGGAGATAGACTAGGGTCCGGTACGGTAGGGCATACGTATATATGCAGCATGACGTGTGTGTGTGGGGGGGAGGGAGTGTCGGAAGGGTATAAAGCACACTGACGGTGTACGCTCAGCAATTCGGTGAAAGCTATTGCACGGTGTACATCGGTTTGAACGACGTAGAGTTGCTGCCACCGTGTGATATGGCCAACAGGCAATCCAGCAGACGACATCTGGATGACTTTACCCGAGGTCACGTCATTGGGAAGTTGGAAGAAGGTCGAAGCGTGACTAGTGTGGCGGAGGAGTTCGGGACCGCTCACAGCATCGTTTCACGAGCTTGGAGAGCGTTTCAAACGACAGGAACAGCTGTCCGAGAGTTTAGCAATGGTCGTCCACGAGCAACCACGGCGGCGGACGACCGGTATATTGTCTTACAGGCGAGAACAGACAGACGGAAGACAGCGGGAGATATCGCAAGGCACATGCAACAGACAACTGGACGTCCGTTATCGCATTTTACCCTGGCCACGAGGCTGCACAAAGGTGGTCTATTTGCACGACGACCAGTACGGTGTGTGCCATTAACGCCTGCTCATCGGAGACGGCGGTTTCTGTGGTGCCAGGAACACAAGAACTGGACACATCAACAATGGGGTAGAGTTCTCTTTACGGATGACAGCAGATTTAGTCTGACGAGCTATTCTGGACGTATACACATCTGGAGAGAGCAGGGAACACGCAATCACAACTCCGACATCATCGAAAGGGACCGGTTTGGAGGTGGCTGAGCTCTCGTTTGGGGCGATATCATGTTTGGTAGTCGTACTGACCTCCACATCTTCCGAGGTTCAGTCACTGGTGTCCGCTATTGTACCGAGGTTCTCCTGCCTCACGTGCGCCTGTTTAGAGGTGCTGTGGGTCCTGAGTTCCTCTTCATGAACGACAACGCTACACCTCATCGTACAGTGGCTGTCTCAGAGCTGTTGGAGAGAGAAGATATTCAACGCATGGATTGGCCCGCAAGGTCCCCGGCCCTAAATCCAATCGAACACGTGTGGGACCTTCTCGGGAGACGCTTGGCAGCACGTCACCAGTCGCCAGCAACAATTCCGCAGCTGCGATTGGCGCTACAAGAGGAATGGGCCGCGATGCCTTAACAGCTCCTTGACAACCTCGTCCTCAGCATGGACAGACGGTGTAAGTCCTGCAACGCAGTCAGGGGTAATCATATCCCCTACTAAAGACTGGAATTTTCTTGGCAGCCGCCTGTCACATGGACGTTTCTGTCTTCTGTCCAGTTGTGCTCGAAGCTACCTTTTCAATAAAGTGCCTTTGTATCCTTTGGATTCCTTGTTTGGACGGTTTTGCTCACTTGTCCCATATTCTTACATCTTGGGGATCTCATGGTATGATTTGAGTCGACGTGGAGCACTTCTGCACGACGTTACATTCGAAAAACCGTCTCGTCCTTATTTTTTGCACGCCAGTGTAAAACATCATCTGGAACACACTGTGCTTGATACTCGTAAATCACAGGAGCTGACACCTCGCTTTGTTATGCGCTTAGTCTTGCATGGCCAACAGAATGCCCTCTACAAATATGCGGGGCTGAAGAACAAGCCGCAGCATGATATCCCGGTTTGTTTGGGTTTTTTTCGCTTGGGGGGGGGCACATTTTCGACGGATCAGAACTCCGGTGGGTTAAATCTTCGCCTGATAACCACCGATCCACAAAAACTGGGCAATGCCTTTTTTCACGCGCAGCCTCGAAACAAGAGTCCCGAACTTTAAAAATGCACTGCACCAGATATTCTCCCTCACTAACCGCCCAACACAATATCTTCATTGGCAACCTGAGCACAATAATAAGACAGCCATCCACTTCCATACGCACAGCTTTAACGTAACCAGTCTTCAAGGATCTATCGCATGGGAAGAACTTCACCACGTCTAATGTCAACACAAAGACAAAAAATAAATAAATAAATAAAAAAAATTATAGCAGCTATTCGACGATTCTCTTATTCCCGATGATTTTTCTAGGTTGTGCAGGATACAGAGCATTACGTTCTTCCATCCCCAAAAGCAGCTTTCAATAACACTAAATAAATTAAGTGAATGTCAAACAAGAATTGATCACTGTCGTCTAAGAGCAATCGCAACTGACAGAACTTCACCGAGAACTACCGGCACACGTCTTATCTCCACGACTGACACCAAAAAACTGCATCCAGATCTCACTGCGCTTTAAGTAATACCTTTACAAACTGATTTACAAATTATCCTAAATTCGGTAGTTTGTCTTAGCATTTTCTTCCCTGCAATATCAGAAGGAATTTATTTTTTTATTTTTTTATTTTGTAAAAGTTACAACTATTGATAACGAACCCGTGTCGATCATCTAGTGCTTCAGTTTATTTGAGGAAAATGGGGAAGCGGTACTTTTGTTTTCCTACTTTCAAACTAATATGTACAGTTCATAAGTTGATATGTAAAACGGGAATAAAAAAAAAAAAAAAGGTTTACAAATACTTTGATACGATAGCACAGGAACAAACAACGCCTGAAACAAAACATTTTTCCTTGTGCAAAAAACAATGTTTATCTAACGGAACAAAAAAAAAAAAAAATCGGAAAATCTACACAAATAAAGGGTGTCGAAAACGGAATTCTGAATACATCCGAATTCCACTTCCTGTTTTACTCAGAAATAAAAAATGCTTACGCTGTGCTGTCTTACTGTTTTTGAAGATCAAAACTAAACACCTTTACAACACTTTGCAGAATGTTCCTGGAAACGGTTATCGTACTGAATGCGAATGAAAAATAAGAAACCTATTCACGTGTCCGTAATAAATCCATCAGATTTATAAAAATCCGATGATTTAAGAAGTAAAATAAATAACTTAAATCATCCATTACTTAAACGATGCCACCTCGCAAGTTTCGAAAAACGGGATCTGTTAGTGACATTTTTTACATCTGTCAGACATTATCCACATCGAAACTCTTAATAAATATGAATGCTTTCGCAGTCGTGCAGTTTTTTCACTTCAAGACGCTAATATTTCTTGGATTAGCGATTTCATCACACCATTCACATCTAGCTGAGAGAGAGAGAGAGAGAGAGGTCAAATGGTATTAATTTGGTTAACCGATGAAAAAGCGCTTGGTTACTTCTACCTAACACGAGAACATAGGTTTTACGTAAACATTTGCCTGAAGGTAACCAAAAAATCAGTTTACGCACTTTATGTCTAAACCACATGCGACATTTTTACAAATCGCTTTAAATGTAATGCACCACAATGATTCGTAGATAGCCGCGCAAAATTAGTTCAAGGTCCTTTCTACAAAAAGTGATCGCGACATTGAGTTTCCGAACCGGTACAAGTCACTGGGCACCTCCTTCTATACACACCACTAGGGTACGCAGAATATTCTTATGGGAAAGTTCATGTGGTTGGGGAGGGTGGTTAGCATGCATGCTGAAACGTTCATACTGTCATTGAATATTATGTCCAACACAGGGTCCTGACTTCCGACCTTCGTACGCTATTGCGACAAATTGTGTGCCCCCCGCTCCCCATCCCCGCTAAATTTTGAACTATTAATCGATTTTCAAGGAAAAGTTGCTAAAAACTAATTTCGGTATAGAATAATCTAAAAATGTGCTTTTAAAAATTAAAAATTGGTGCCTCCATGTTTTCAGTCTCAAAACTTTCGAAAATCCATGTATGTATGTATGTATGAGTGAGGAGAAATGCCTGGCTATTTTTACTCCTTACGGTCGGCGTCCATGCACTTGAAATGCAGTCGGAAGAACTTTCACATTGGGGCAATTTTTTAAAGACTCGTTAATTCTTTAAGTTTGAGAACCACAGTTCTACGCAAATTAAGTCACTGCATATTGGAAATTACCAAAAGCTAAATTCAGACCTTTGTTTATTTAAGAACAAAAAATAGCTAACCTCCAGATAGTAACTTGATTCCCGGATGGCCATGAAGTCTATAATAAAGTTATTCCCATTCTCCGCACGACGGAGCAGAATATCAGTTATTCGACAGGAAGCAAACTACAGTACATTAAAACTCCAATGTCATTCCAAGGAAGCACAGCTCAACTGTCATCACAATGGAATAGAGGTCACTTTTAATCCATGTATACATTCGATAAATACAATGTTTATTTCCATGCAGACACTGGATACACTGCTAAAAAGTAAAAAAAGAACACCATTAAAAATTGCAGCTGCATCTATGAGATTTATGTCGTAGCAACAACTTGTTAAGGAAGGTAAGTGATTACACGTGTGAAGTGATTCAATGTTTATTTTGCCTTTTAATGCGTATTTCAGTGTACAGAAGGCACATTTTAAGGTGTTGCACCTCCTCCAGCAGCAATACAAGCTTCCAATCGGTCATGCAATCGGCAGTACAAATGCTGGATATCACGTTGAGGGATAGCATTCCATGCGCTTTCGACTTGGACGCGTAATTCAGAGATGGTCACTGTCTTTGTCCGATCCAGTCCAAGTCATGCTCGATTGGAGACAAGTCCGGAAAACGTGCTGGCCAAGGCAGTTGATACACAGCCTGAATAGCATGTTGAGTTGCCCGGGCGGATTGTGGGCGGGCGTTATCCTGCTGGAATATCGCATTGTGGATCGCACTAAAAAATGGCAGAACGACCGGCTGCACGATGTCGCTGACGTACGTACAGCTATTCAGTGTACCCCGAACAAACACCAGACTCGTAGGAGAGTGATAGCTAATCGTTCCCTACATCATGATGCCCGGCGTGGGTCCTGTGTGCCGTTGGCGGATGCACGATGGCAGAAGCCGCTCACCTTGTCGCCTTCGGACGTGTACACGACCATCAGACGCTCTCAAGCAGAATCGGCTTTCATCACTGAAGACCACTGACCGCCATTCTTCCCTTTAATGAACTCGCTTTTGACGCCAACGCTAACTTGCTCGACGGTGACTAGGGGTCAGTGTGGTAACCGTGCCAGCGGCACCAATGCCCGTAGTCCTGCTTCCAACAAACGATTCTGTATTGTTCTGGTAGACAACCTTGATATGACAGAGGATCGAATTTGTGACGCCGCAGCTGTCCACTCTGCCAACGTCGCCCTCCTGGTACGCCGATCCTCTCGTGCGTCCGTAACTCTGTGTTGCCCGGAATCACGTCTACTAGTGTGCGAATACTCTTCTGACCACTGACGCCACCATCTTACCACGGCAGATACTTCTCGTCTCACTTGGTCCGCAATTTGACGGAAGGACAAACAACCTTCCCGCAGACCCACTATACGGCCTCGCGCGAACTCTGATAACTGAACAAATGTTGCGCGCCTGCGTCGTCCAGGCATGGTAGCTTCCTCAACGAGCACTAAACAACACGACACCAGACGAATGACTTTGTTCTGCACGCCCTAGTTCTTAAATACGCGTTGCGTACATGTTGTCGTCCGCAGTGACGTCATTATTTCTTCCAATGACATTCCAACTTCGATCAGTTTCTGCTACCCTTAACAATTAGCATATTAAAATATGACGTTTCTACCGGCATTCCTTCTGGGTGTTCTTTTTTCACTTTCCAGCAGTGTATTTTTGAACAACTGTCTTTAATATTAGAAAATCGAAACAATGAACAATTCTGAGAAGTCTTGAAAACTGAGTCGCATTCATTCGAGACGTGAAGATAATCAAAAAGCAACGATGAAGTCGAAATTATGTAGAAAAGCAATACCGTAACATTACAGAAGATTAAAAAACTTATACATGCATCTTACTAACATTTAATTTAAAGAAAGACGAATAAGTAGGACCAATATTGTAGCAATGCAGATTTCCACGAAATGATTTTCAATTTAATAAAAAACATTACATCTCCCAATAGCAGAAAACAGCCGAGAACCTGGAGGTTATAACACTTCTCTCACATTCCTGCTCTATAACGAAACACTTAAACTGAGATTGTAGTTGAAATAAAATTTGTGCCGTTGGATTACAGAAATAATTGCGACAGCGACCTAGTAAATTCATATACCAGGTGATCATAATTTAAAGTATCCTTATTCCAAGGAATCTGCAAAGACATCCGGAAGCCATACTTAGTGGAAATACTTTTCGAAATATGCAGAAGCGATTTCCGCGGGGGAAAAAATAGCTCAAAAATCACCACTTGGGGAAAATGGCGCTGCGAATGAAGAAAAAGCACCGATGGTGTGATTTGCAAGAGTAATTAATAAGACAAATGAACTAGACAGAAACATGATTAAGAAATTTTAATGTGCTGCTGAATTAACACTGTACCGTAGTACCAAAATGAATGAAGTCTACAATGGGTATTGCTTGTGCCCTCAACTCTGATGCACCAAAAACTGCATCCAGTGAACAGTGTGCTCAACCGGTAGAACGCAACTTGTCCGCAGTGATGTTTCTGACATGCACTGTTATGCTGTTTTTCAAGGCTGCCAAATTAGACACATTAGCCTGATAAACCATACTTCTAAGGTGTTCTTATAACCGAAGGTCACAGGGGAACAGTTCTGGTGAACGAAGTGGTAATGCTATTCGAAATGAGCGACAGATCACTGTCCTCAGTGAAACGTTATCGCACCAGCGCAACCGTCCAATATCAGGAGGATACTTCATCGTGCATACAAATCATGGAATCAATACATTCTCAGAACAACAAAACTGTGCAGCATCTCTCGATAACTATGTAGTAACAGAGCAGGTCACAGGTCCTGTTCCACGATATTCTTCGAAAAAGAACGGGCCGATGATATCTCTTGTCTCTCAGTTCTAGTTTTCCTGATATGAAAATTCTCAGGTTTTGTGGAAAGGTGTCCATCACGGTTTCAGACTTCTTAAATCTCTTTTCTGCAACTAATACAAGAAATTCGCTCCACACACGGCACACACTGTCCATGTTGGTCAGACACTGGAACTAACCTCACACTCTCTAGTGTGCACTACCGTACATGGCCATTAGAATACTATCCAAAATGACGAGCGGCTGGAAAACGAGACTCAGCCTTGTGTCCAGGTATGGCACTTTTGCATACCTTCCCAATTCCAGTGTACGTAATCTTTGCTTGATAACTACAAGAAATTGGGACTTTCCTTCATACGCAGCTTCACAACACGAACCCTAGACTTCAAGAAAAAAGAAAAATTGCGGCACAGGAATATTTTCTGCCTCACTATCAGCCCTAGGTCCGATCAAAAAGTTCCAAGACTAGGCCGATATACAACAAAGTACTTACGTTACTCAAGTCTGGCTATGATCTTCCTCAAAGTAGTCTCTTTGGGCAGCGATACACCGCTGCCAGCGTTTTTTGCCACTGTTGGAACGTTCCCTGGAAGTCCTGTTCGCGAATCGTGTCAATTATTGTCTGCGATTCACGCTGGATCTCGTTTACGGTTTCAAAACCGCGACCCTTGAGCTTCAGACAAAAAAAAAAAAAAAAAAAAAAAACGCAGCCTGGTCGGAAAATTCTGAAATTCCTAAAATCACAAAACATTCTCAACACTACTAGAACAATAATTTCCAACGGTTCCAAACATTTTCGAGCAGCGGATGGCATGAAAACGCCCAAAAAAGTCTCGAGTAAACATCGAAGAAATGACACGATTATTAAAAACATCAAACCCAAAAACAATCACACAAATGTTTAATAAATGTTAGAAACTGGAAGATAAACTTAATACAGATGCTGAATAACATTATTTCACGGAGATTTTCGATTTCTCGTACTCTGACCGTAACGGATTAATGATTTCCGTAGTGCCTACGGAAAATCCGTAGCATATGGAGTTTCTGGGTATTATTCTTCGAAGCAACGCCGGGACACGTGACGAAGTTAATCCAACCACGCTTGTTGTTTCCCCGCCAAGAGAGGGCTGGGTGCGTCTGGGAAAGGTACAAAATGGCTTTCGACAGACAAGGGGGAAACAGCGTATTTCGAAAGAAAACAAAAAAATGATAAAGCTCACCTTCTGCTAGTTTAAGTGAGAAATGGAAGACATCCAAAAGGCCCGAAGTACAATAATTTCCATGAGTCAAAATTAAATTTACGGACTTTTACAGGAGTTTGAAGAGAAATAAGAAGATCAATTCAAGTTCTTAAATTCAAGGAATCGTACGAACCCTGCGTATTCGTACCATATGCGAAACTTGCATGTTCAAAACATCGAGACTCGTCCAAAATTCATGAAATTTCACTTAACAAAACTATTGTACTTAAACAATCCTTTCGAAAAACGAGTGATAGGTGTGACTTGGTGTGCAAAGAAAAAAAAATCCCATTTTGAAGAGAAGCCCAGGTTTTACACTTTGAGATGCATTACCATCATATAGAACCCTTGCACATCGTTCCCAAATCGAATCGCCAAAAATACATTTTTATGCTAATACACGAAAAAAAAATCGTACAGAATTTTGAGAAGTAGCGTCACTTTTAATGGTATGGAAGCATAATCTTCCATACTCTAGCGTCGCTTTTAATATGGAAGATTATGCTTACAATGGACCTGCATGAAATTGCTGTCGAAGCTGGTCCTGCTATTGTTGAATACTTTGTTTTGACTTGCTTACATTGTGACTCTTCCTTTCATTTCTAAACATTTTCAGTGTCTGAACCCTATCTTTAGACCCTATACTAACTTCTGATTTCTCTTTTTATTCTAAAAATAACCATTAGGATATAGCAACGGTCACAATCACTTAACAATAACACATACACAGAATAAATCAGATATGGCCCTGACATATCTGACATCTACTCTCTGTACAATATAAGTAAATCATTTCGAACAATGAATAATTCATCGATCTCCCAGTTGAAGCAGAAAGACATTGTGATCACTCAGTTTTCAGCACATTTCATAACTGCCACTCAATTTTCGTAAGAGATCAAAACAGGAACTATACAGAAGGCATACGCCTTCTGTATAGTTCCTGTTTTAGGCTACGTTACGATGCAAAAGAATTTTAACAGAAATTAGATTAAAGCACTTTTTCAGAAAGTTATATTAGTTGGCTCTCACTTTTTAGAACGTAGGCATTGGAACAACTGCATAATGGGACAACGCATACCTACTTTCAAGTTCTATTCATGCAGATTCATTTATGAAATCGGCAGTACCAAACACACTTTAAAAAAAATGAAAGAAAAGAAAAGGAAATGAAATAAAAATAAAAAGTGCTCTCGATTAATCTTATTGTTCAGAATGGAGAACCCTTATCACACAGGATTGTTTATTTTCATACATTACACGAGGTCCATCTCTGCAGAGATCTCTCCTTCCTCGTAACTCCAACAGGAAAACTGTTTATTTAGCGATAATAAGGTTGAGCTGAAGATATTTAGCTCAGAGAAGGGAATGAACTCTGCTTGAAAAATGAGGCCACTTTGTAGGATGCGCCAAAGAACCTGTAGCATCAACTGAGTTCTTTCCAAACCTCAAGAAAATAAAGTTCACAAAAGAGCACAACATTCAGTCTTAAAAAACATTTCGATATGCGATTTTAATACGAGCATACTATACCATTCAGTTAGTGCAATTATCTAAAATCATCATTCGAAACTACAAAATATTATGCACATCAAGAACTGCAATAATTCTTTTTCGCATCGGATAGAGTAAAACGCATACAAGACCAGATATACATCCTTTAGTGTCTGCAATAACGGCATCCCTGTTCCGAAAATTACTGAATACAATTTTCCTTGCCCGCGCACAAAACCACGACCACAAAGTTTGCGATAGGTCTACACAGTATATCGGGTTTTTTCTATCGCGCACGAGAAGAATTTCTTCAATTCGACTTTTAGAAACAAACACCTTCTGTGGAGACAAACTGAAAGAGGAATTTGTGCTACTAAAAATTAGAAACGCCACAACGGTTGCAGTCGACGGATTTGTCAGCGACTAACTGACTCATAATCCTACAATAACACTCTTACCACGGCATATCCTGGGTCGGACAACAGAGTTATAACACCCATCCGCGAGCACGTATTATTTAAAATTTCAGCAACGAAGTTCTTGAATTGTAAGTAATAACATTTTACGTCAACTGTTTCTCTGTCAAATTCAAGGCTTTCTTCGATATCATATAACACTTGTTTGCTACGAAACGTTTTTCTGGCTAGCCATAGACAAAAACTTTTACTGAACTGTAAGTGAATTCCATATCTCTCCCAAAAGAAAAAAGAGAAACCCTTATAAGATTTTGAGATCACATGTTTTTCCGTTCTGTCGCATGTTGTAATTTCGTCCCCAGAAAATTAGGCGAAGTCGTTCCGTTTCTATACTCCAAGTCAACCCCAAAGAGTATATATACTATTGTTAGAGGTAGGGCAGCAGGATCACGGAGTCTCCAGGAGAAGGCAAGAACAATATCAATCCGTGTCACATTTTTGCATTAACTCCGCCCCTCGCCCATTTACGGCTTTGTGACCTATCCGATGCTTATTGTATAGTCCATTTTTCTTTCCGTACACCCCATCGTATTCCCCCGATTGTAAAATTATTGTCTGTGTTGCGAATGTTGAAAGAAGTCTTTTATTGCTTTCACGCGTCCTCCCCCCCTCCAAGTTCCGTGCATTTCCCAACTGGACAGTCAGCGCCCGAAAGTGTAAGTCGCACTTGTGACTGAGTAACTTCTCATATCAAATCGGAACAAAACGGTACAAGGCTTTAAACGTGAGCCTCCCCCAGCAGCAGTCAAGTTTTCTAAATGAGACAAATTCGTCTTCTAAAGAGAACTTAACACTCGTCTTTGGGCAAACTCACTAAATGTGCTTTTTTTTTTTTTTTTTTTTTTTAGGTTACGAATTCCATATGTCAACTAATGTATATAAGAAGAGCCACGTGTCAACAAGCCATGTGTCTGATGAGCCTTACCACGCGAAAGTGAGTCTTATACAGCGGCAATTTTAGATATGTAAAAGCTCAATTTATAATGGGATTTTCAGTTTTGAGTCTCGTTAAGAGGCACAGGCTCTTTCTAATAAACTAGTGAACCTTAAAAGCGGTTTTCAGGGTACTTCCATTGGCAAACAGTTTCAAATATACCCCGTTGCATTTTTTATTCCAAGTCAATATAATTCCCAGTCTGCAACATCCACCATAGGAAGAACCTAAGTGCCCAACATTCAAATGGCGACTTGCCACCCTAATGGGCGTGGCGTCACAGATTTCTGACCATTCGTCCGTGATGGGCTGGGTTCGATTCCCTGATAAGGCACTGGCACTCTCCCCTCCGTGGAGCTAGTGGCTTTGACAGGAGAATGCTTATACGTGTATATAGCCAATCCAGTTGCTCACTGTGGTCGTTAAACCCCAGAAAAAAAAATAAAAAAAATAGGGACTTCATCTCGAGGTACTTGTATCAAACAAAGTTCTTTACTGACATACTCTAGCGTCTGTATAAGAAATAACCAATTTCCTGAGAAGTTCAACGTTCGCCCATTTTTCTGCGTACCTAAAAATGCACCAGCGAGATCTAGGATGTCTGCGGGTCAGGAATATGCTTGAAAGTCAAGGAACTATTCTTCGGTGACCGCCCAAATTACTAGCGTTCGAATATGTACGATGCATAACAGTAAATGCAAAAACGTTTAGTCAACAGCATTTTTTTCTTTTTTGTGTGTTTAGCTTTTACAATTCTCAGGATCAAAATATCAATTCTTAGATTTACAATTCTTGGAAGTCAGCGTCCGTAACAGATATTTTTATTTTTTAATTTATTTCTTTTTTATTTTTCGGGGGGAAGGCACAATGAAAGAGTTTCGTACAATACTACTGAAGTAGTTTAAAAAGCAAGTGTGTGGTTATCTTCCTTACAGAAAAGCCAAAAAATGGTCAAATAACCAGAGTGCCAACAACAAGCTGGCGGTATACTAATATCTTTACAGGAAATAAAGAGAAGAAATATAATCGAAACGCCGCAACGACAAGCTGAGCTTCATGCCTTCTCGGAAAAGGAAACCTTAGTTACTTTAAAAGCAAAACAAAACGAATTCCAAGTAGCGAATTTGAAGAATGAACTAAAGTACGGTAATCTGACAACAACGCATCTCTCACACAGTCTACTCAGACGATCTAATTTTAGGTCTGACAGTAGAAAGGGAAAACTCGAAAGGAAGTCTGATTCTTCAAATATAATCACAAGGGTAAATGAGGCCTTTGACATAATTATGCTGTCTAGACCAGAAAATGAAAAGTTCGAGGGAAGGAAAAAGATGAAAAATGAAACTCTGCCTATCCTCTGTACGATCAGATTAAGATTGGTCTTGGAAATAAAGCTGATACGTTCAAAATTTGCAATGTACAACCAAGGTGACAACTTAACACATGCAAAACTCCTGAAATTGATAACATTAAAGGAAAAACCAACAACAGGTGGTTGTTCTACGGAAGTTCACCACCCCTCAGTTTTGCATAAAACATGAAAATCGTTAAGTCACGTACGTATGTATATCTGAATAAGTAATAAGCGCACCATAATTTTTTATTACTAATTGAGAACAGGCATTCTTTATTATTTTTCGCAGTCTTCATTGCAGGCACTTTTTGTGGGAGGAAGGGATGGGATCGACGAACTACATTACATGAGAATCTAAGGTTAATGGTCACCCATCATTAATTTCGTGCCTGCAGTTCCGGATAACCAGTGATGTACACAGCATCTGTTCCTTACCGGCACTCTAACCCAGATCCAGCAACGGCCATTCCCTGCTTATAAATAATGGTAACGACAATCTGTAACATTTACCTTCATATCATATTGATCAGCACGTGTTTTTCGAACTTGGATAACAAATTTTCTATATGGCAATCTCAAGTCCAGAGTTCCCGAGAAATTATAAAACTGCGAGTCCACCATATGTGAAGTAACACATATTCGCTTATACTGGAAGTAAAGGCATGGTAAGTTTCACATTCCAGATTTGGCTCGAGACCATAAGAATAGCACTACTCGCACATGGCAGTTTCATTTAATTTTTTCTTGATTATTTCAAAATTCATGTCTCACTCAGAATCTAACCTGAGTCTTACCTAGTAGCGAGAACATATTGTCGTTCGTTCATCGGTATACGCCTACTCTTCGCAGGGCTCACATAGGCTGTAGTTAGGAGAAAGAAGGTTACGGTCAAGGACCGGCAATCCATTGCCCTTGAATATTCCTCGCATGCCTAATAAGTTTTCTAGTCTTTTTTGTTGTGGGCTTTACTTAACTGCCTCCCATGAGCATCCAAGGCTGCACAGGGGTGTCCAGTCTCTAATTTATGGGAACGGTTTCCAGGGTAGCGGACAAACACATCGCTCATTCCGGCTTCTGGTTCGAAACATAGGACGATTATCCAGGTGGGAGCGCCTCCGACACACAGCCACTGGGGTGGTAAGTCGTAGAGAATATACGCAGGACATAAAGGTGTACTTACTGGGGAGAAGGAAAGGTAGGAAGTCAAAACCTAGCGCGTGTTTCACACCTGAGACTCGGACTACGGTGTCTAATCAATAATGGAAACAAAAATTTCTGACTCCACATACAAACATATCCACATTACACTTTTACTCACACATACAATGGATGCTGGATAAAAAAAATACACAATATAACTACGAGGGTGGTACCGAAAGTAATGCAAAAGTGGGCATAACTTTTTCATTAACTGACAGAGGTCGTTCAAATTGCACATGTTGGTAGGGTAACTCTTCCTCTATACAAAAGGTACTACTCAACATAGTCTCCATCACAAGCGATGCATTTGTGCCATCGTTGAACCGAACTCTCGAATCCTCTTTGAAAATATTCAGGTGTGGACTGTTGTACCCACTTCTTCACAGCCACTTTCACCTCGTCTACCAACATGCGCAATTTGAACGACCTCTGTCATTTAACAAAAAAGTTATGCTCACTTTTGCATTACTTTCGGTACAATCCTCGTATTTAAATATAACATGTTACAAGCAGAACACTGTCTGATGATCGACAAATCTGAAATCTATCAGATACCAATTTCTTAATTATAATTCTAACAGCTCACTCTTCCTTATTAGTCTAACTGCTCACGGGAAAGACATATGTCAAAAAAGGATGCATATGACCAAAGATATTAATGGATGCTTACAGAAACTCATTTATCCACAGTGAGTAGGAAAACGACTGGAGTTTTGGAACGTTGTGCCCCCTACTTGGAGCATCGCTGCCCTATTTCCAAGGAAAAATGATCAGCAGGGAAAGTTTCTCTGTTTTTCCTTGAAAAGCAGGGAGGTAAACCTCCCAACTAGTTAACTTCTCCAGTCCTTAAATGAGGCCAAAGATGAGGTCTGTGAGGCCGCTTCAATGTCGCTGACGATGATGAAAAAACAGATTCCCCATGCCGCCCCAACCTGTTTTCATCATACCTTACATACCATTGGAGGTCTATGCAATGGCTTCTGATCATTCGTCCGAGATGGGTCCGAATCCCGGTGAGGCATGGATGTTGTGTTTATCTTACAGCACTGGCTCTCTCCCTTCCCTGGAACCAGTGACCCTAAATTTGGGACAGGCGAATGCTCATAGCCCACTGAGCTGCTCACGGTGGTCGTTCAACCTCCAATAAAATAAAAAATCCGACCACATTTGTCCATGATTCGTCTGCCTATTTTCTAGTTAAAGTTCAGTTGATCACGTGACGCCGTCGTGTCTGCGAACGCCACCACGCATCAAGAGACACTTTACTGGTCGAGTAATTTGTCTAGTATAACGTACACACAAGTCAGAAAAAAGCATAAATTTCTGGATTTATACTGTTTGCTTACAAGCCTAAATGTTACATACCTACCTAACCGCCCCCCCCCCCCCCCACACACACACCCCTTCCATTGTGGCGAATCCCAAGAGAAACTCGATCAGCACATGTTCCTGCATTTCAATAAAACTTTCAAATAACCAGGGCTTTTCTCCTGGCGAAGCGTGCCGAAATGGCGTTCGGGCAGCTTTTTTGACACAAAATTTTTGCCTTTGAGCTTTGGAATAATTTAATTGAAATACCATAATAACCGTAACATATGAGTGAGAGAGATAGCAAAAGTAAACTCGTTGCATTTGATTTTTTTATCAAGTTGTACACGGAAAAGTTTATTTTCTGTACATAATTATATCGCTGAACAACTTTTTCACAGCGATACCTTACATACAATTGGAAATATACTTACTTATGTTGAACAAAAAACCAGGAAGTTATCCAAGAGGTTTCAACATAATGAATGAAACATGATTTAAGGTTGTGACTTTGATTCGTGGTTTTGAAGTGAACTCCGAGAATCACTGCTGTATCTTCTAGCCAATGTGAAAGGGAATTTTCTCAGACGAATCTGATAATCACGCCAGTTATATACTAGGGTTGGATATAAAAATGTGAACACCTAGGAAAAGAAAGTTTTACGTACTAATAGGGTGTGGGACCAACTTTGGCACTCAAAGCCACCTGACATTCCTTGGAATGGAAGCATATAAATCCTGGATGCCGGTTAGTGGGATGTTACACCATTCTTCATGTAGAAACTGCTGCGGGTCCTTGAGAGATGTAGGAGGATGATAACGGGATCTTACTCTGTTTTCCAACACAGACCACAGTGGCTCAACGATGATGAAGTCTGGTGATTGTAGAGACCAAGGAAGGTGTGAAAGTTCGTCATCGTGTTCCTAAACCATGATTGGACATTCCGAGCTCTGTGAATTGCGGCGTTATCATCCTGATTGATGGCAACATCTGCAGGAAACAGTGCCCGAGCCATTGGATGGACTTCGTCGACCAAAATAGTTTCATACGCCCTGCCAATCATCCGTTCTTTCAAGGTGATCAGGGGACCTGCTGAAAACCAAGATATGACGCCCCAGAGCATGATAGAACCACCAGTTGACTGTTGGGGGCAGACATTCTGGGTTATACGCTTTCGACGGTGTTCTCCACACATAAACACGTCTTGCGGTGGGAAATAGTGTGAATGTGGATTCATCCGACCACATTACACGCTTCCATGCATCGGCAGTCCACGTCGTATGCTCCTAGCACCACTGCCGTCGTCGTAGTGCATTCACCCGGGTCACCAGAGGTTTTGGAATAGCAGCTCTGCCCCGAATATCTTGTTTATGCAGATCCTTGCGCACTGTTTACGTTGATACTGAGGTCTGGAGATGCAGATTGACTCAGCACTAATTTTCGGCGCCGTGGTCTTCTTATTACGGGTAACAATCCTCTTCAATGCTCTCCTATCTCTCTCAGTCAGGTTCGTTTTCCGGCCCCTCTTGTGCTTCGCAGATGAGGTTTTGCCACGAACACGATATGCTGTCATGACGCTAGACACAGTAGCTCTCGATACGACCACTACCCTGGCGACTGTTGTCACGGAGGCACCAACTAGCCGGCCACCAACAATTAGCCCTCTTTCGAAGTCCGTTAGTTCGCTCATTTCGTCGTCACCCTGAAAGAAATTTTGCAACAAGACACTCTAAATGCACTTAAACAGGACCTTGAGGTTCTAAACAAAGCTATTACAACCAAAAAGTGGTGGATATATTTGTATATTGCGACGTACGCAGCTGCAATAAAGGTCACTTCTACGAGCGTGGTGCTCACATTATTCTGTCCAATCCCTGTATATATATATATATATATATATATTCTCTTTTAATCACCGCAATAATCTCATTATTATTCATGAAACTTTTAAGAGGCTCCTCTAACGCAGTTTGATTCTACAAAATACGTCCGATCGTGGCTCCTTTGAAGACAGACACATTGGACATTGTACACGAAAAGCAAGGAGCTGATAAGAACGGTAGAAATGTCTCAAGAGTTGAACAAACTTTAGACTGATCAAAATGCAGTTTCCTTCTAATTATCAATCTAATCCTTAGCGCAAATTTAACTCCCATTTGTGGGTAAGTTTGACATATTTTAATTTCAACATTTGCAACTGTTACGGAATGATGATTTTTTAATACAATAAGAGTACGTAAATAATGCTTTTACATTTTAAGTTATGCAACAGCAGTAAGTTCAAGAAACTTATTTGCTTTTCATTAAGCCAACCTTCCCCCTTTTACAGCAACTTACGAGTTCCGGCACCTTTTTCTCCAGAAAAAAAAACCGCTGGAAATAACGAAGAGCAATTTGTTTAACTCGCTTCGTGTTACAAACTCCACACGCTACAAAAATGCAAGCACAGTCTTCGAAGCTCATCACATTATGATTAAGTAGAGCTGTCAATCAAACAACAACCGCTCACTTTCACACCGCAGGATGAATCAAGGATGACGTCAAAGGCATTTCATATCAGAGGAGTTGAAAGTTCAGCAAATTTTCATGTATATGTACGTACTTGCAAGCAATAAGAGATCCATATGCTTCAGATGAAGCTGCTCTCTGTCACTGAACCGAAATGAATTATGAAAGATTAAACATCGTCCAATTCATCAAGGAAAACTATGTAGAAAATTCAATTTTCTAATTGTCAATCAAAGTTTTGTTCTCGCTCCCTTGTCTTTGGAACAACGGAGGACACTCAATACGAAATCATTTGTAAGAAAGCAGTTTAAAGTTATGTTACGAAAAAAGTGGTAAGCTGGATAACGACAACGACAACTTCCCGAAACAGTTGTAGTGTAAGTTACGAAATTAGTCAAAGCAAATGAGCAATGTTGGCGTTTTGCATTTATCACCTTATCGAAATTGACAATGATGTTTTAGATGATTTTAAGAAGGGAGTGTGACTCCTAGCTTTAAACAACCCTTAGAATTAAGGACGCTAAGAGATTTGAGTTGCGGCTATCCGATAGGAAAGACAATTATTTAGAGAAAAATAGATAGAGGGCAAAATTCCACTAAAGGTATTAAATGAACCTGCTGGCTGCAAGGTTTTTTTTTAACTGCTGGCTAGGAGGTTCAGACGCTAAAATTCATATTTAAGAAGGGCTTACTTAGTAAGGGAAAAAAATTGTGTCAACACATAAAATAAAAGTGGTGCACACTAAATGTGGTATGACCGAATGAGCTTCTAATACATCAATACAAAAACGGGTGTCAAAATGTGGTATGACTGAAGGAGCTTCTAATACATCAATACAAAAACGGGGGTCAAACATGTGCTTGGAATTTTTACATCGTGCACTTAATTCGCCAGTACTCGCACCTCATATTACCCTAGAACTCGCGTGTGAGATTTTCTCTCACCTCTTTTATTCCGCTATTAAGTATTTAACGATTTTTAATTAGTTACCACATACTTTTATTATACGTAAATCTATTACAATTATACAACACCGAACTATTAGGTGTACAAATAAGTTTTAAAGCTTTGTGTGTGTGTGTGTGTGTGTGTGTGTGTGTGTGTGACGTATGCACGTATACGCTAATTTACACATCCGACATCCCCCCCCCCATTGTTGTGATGTGACCGTAACTGGTCCAGAGTATAAAATGTGACACAGAAGTTTTCCCAACAGTCAAACGCACTTGCACATCGGTAGGTGAAAGATGACAAGCAATGCTCCATTTGTTCGCCACTGCATTCGTTACGAATTTCATCACGGAAAACGTTCTGCAAAAGCATGTGCATCGATCTGTTCTGCTCTGGGGTAGAATATTGTACCGAAAAGTACGTGTGAGCTTTGGTTTAGACAGTTTAAAGCCTGATTTGCCGCCCCTGTGGCGCAGTGGTCTAAGTGATAGCCTCTGATCATTCGTCCAAAAGGGGTCCGGGTTCGAATCCCGGTGAGGCATGGATGTTGTGTTTGTCTTACGGCACTGGCTCTCTCCCTTCCTTGGAACCAGTGACCCTAAATTAGGGACGGGCGACTGCTTATAGCCCACTGAGTTGCTCACGGCAGTCGTTAAACCTCCAATCCCCCCCCCCAGCCTGATTTTGATGTTAGTGATCGTGAACGTAGCGGCGCCCCGCAGAAGGTTGCACATGAGGAACTGCAAGCATTGCTGGATGAAGATTCGTTTCAAACGCAAAAGAACTAGCTAAACAACTGGGGGTAACTCAACAAACCATTTTCAATCGTTTACTCGCAATAGGAAAATTCAGAAGGAAGGAAAATGGGTGCCATATGACCTGAGCCAGAGGGAAAAGGATGAGCGTGTCATGAAGTGTTTAAATCTGTTGAATAAACAACACAGAAAGTCTTTCCAATTGAAAATCGTTACGGGTGATGAAAACTGGATACGGTACGACAATCCCAAACGCAAAAAACACTAAGTAGACCCTGGTGAAGTAACGACTTCGACACCGAAACGCAATATTCACTCCAAGAAAGTTCTGCTGTGCATCTGGTGGGATATGAAGAATGTGATCTATTATGAACTATTGGAACAGGGTCAAACTGTTACTGCTGATCGCTACATGCAACAATTGATGCGATTGAATCAGGAAATCTGTCGGAAACGTTCATTCACAGGCAAAGGATTGCGCCCCGTTAAATTACTGCATGACAACGCTAGGCCGCATGTCGCGAAATCGGTCAAGGAAACGTTGTTGAGGCTTGGCTGGAAAGTTTTGCAGCACCCGGCGTATAGTCCCGACATAGCCCCTTCAGACTATCATTTGTTCCGATCGATGCAACATGGTTTGTCTGCTGTGCGGTTCCGGACATGTGACGACGTGCAAAAATGGGCTGACGACTTCATCGCGTCACACGACGAAGTATTCTTCGTGGCTGGAATCCGTCAGCTGCCCGACTGATGGCGGAAGGTGATAGATAATGACGGCGCATATTTTGATTCGTAAAGGTATTGTTGTTTTCTCTCAATTTAAATGTTGCGTTGTCTTAAAACTTATTTGTACACCTAATAAATATAAATAAAATAAAATATTCAATATAGGCTGAAGATTCCAATGCGTTTCCTTGTCTTTGCCAATGACGAAGTCCAAAAGCAAGAGTTCGTCAGCAAGTTCAGAAATCGATCATCCCTGGATTGCTCAGTATCTATAAGATGATCATCACTATGATAGCGGGTTCACTTTCGGGTTCATCTAATCTGTCAGCGAAATCATCCAAGTCTTCCGGTGATTCCGTTGTTGTCGTCCTGGAAGGAATTACATCATACTTTTCCAAATACTTCAGCCGTTCCAATTCAGCTGAGGCCTCTGGATCCTTACACTGGATTTGACGTGAAGAGATTTTTTTTTTCTGATAAATGTTGAGCTGTATGTAAACAATACCTGAACAACACAACACACGTCTGAACTTGCACGATGAAAAAACCATTCACGCTAGACAAGACAGTTAAAATTTCAGAACTCGCACGATGAAAAAATCTCTCACAGTAGACGACGTAAGCGAACAAACGTTCTCTCTTCAAGCACAGAGACAACTAACCTCGCTGCTACTAAACAACCGATTGGGGGCGATTATAAAACTCAGCTAAAGGGCGAGTAAGTGTTCAGTCATTTTTACGAAATAAGAAATTTTCTCTGCCGGTCACACAATAAATGCGACACGTTTCTCTCCGATCATTCGTGCCAGTTAAAAAAAAAAAAAAAAGTGAGGTTAACTGCAGCCATTCCATTATGACAACCACCAGCCTAGAGAAATGAGCGCGCCTTGAGACCGAACAGTGGCGCAGGTGAAGTTCACAGAGCAGTAAACATACAAGCTCGAGGACCGGATTTCGGATAGTAAAAGAGTTTGGAGACAGAAGGAGAAAAGCTGCCAATTCATCGGAGTTTTTTTTTTTTTTTATTGGAGGTTTAACGACCGCCGTGAGCAACTCAGTGGGCTATAAGCAGTCGCCCGTCCCTAATTTAGGGTCACTGGTTCCAGGGAAGGGAGAGAGCCAGTGCCGTAAGACAAACACAACATCCATGCCTCACCGGGATTCGAACCCGGACCCCGTTCGGACGAATGATCAGAGGCCATCGCTTAGACCACTGCGCCACCGGGGCGGCTTCATCGGAGTTTGATAAAGGACAAATTGTGATGGGACGGCGTTTCGGAATTACGATCTCGGAAACGGCGCGGCTTGTTCACGAACCGCTGTAGTGAGTACGTATCAAAAGTGGCGCACAGATGGCCAAATGACGAACCGTCGTCCAGCTGTGTGTCGTCCGCAGCTCATTAATGCCAGAGGGGAGCGGAGAAAAAAACCCTGGAGAGAGCGGAGACCGCAGGGCCACATTGTGACAAATTACCCGCAGCTACAACAGTACTGATCAGGGCAATGTGTCACAGCACACAGTTCATCGCAGCCTTTTGAGCATAGGCCTGCGTAGCCGAAGACCCAGCCGGGTCCCCATGCTCACTGCACGTCATCGCCAACAACGCATGAAATGAAATGGACCCAAGATAATCGAGATTGGACCATGGATGATTGGAAGAAAGTGGCCTGGTCTGACAAATTAAGATTCCTGTTGCGCCACAAAGACGGCAGAGCGCGGATACGCCGATTACCAACGGAGGCTATGGAACCTGAATGCAACTGTTGGGCGAAAACAGGCCGGCGGTGGCGGTTTTATGCTATGTGCATGTTTTCTTGGGACCCATTAGCCCAATCCCTGACAGCTAGCTTTCAGGTACCTGAGCATCGTTAAGGACAAAGTTCAGCCACTCTTAGCAACTGTGTTCCCTGCTAGTGACGGCCATTACGAACAGGATAATGCGCCATGTCACACTGCCAAAATCGTCAAGGAGTGGTTCGAAGAACATGCTGGTGACTTGCTTTTAATGGCCTGGCCTCCAAATTCACCTGACATGAGCCCAATCGAACATTTGTGGTTCGACTTGAAAAAGCGAGTTCACGGTAAATGACCACCACCCCGACCTATCGCCACCTCATCGAATCGATGCCTCTCCGAGTGTCCGCTGTTTTGCGGGCTAAACGGGGTCCTACAGCTTATTAGGTAGGTGGTCAAAATGTAATGACTCATCGGTGTAAATTGCACACATTTCAACGACATCTGAAACCGTACTTTTCCTCAAATAACACAAAACAGAAGACCCGCTATCTAAAAAAATAAACCTAAGACTGTTAGTAGTAGCGAGAAGCCCTAAAAAGCAAAACAATTCTACGCATTACATTTTTTTTCTTTTAATTTGAGGGTTTAATGACCACCGAGAGCATTTATGTTATTATAACCAATCTGATATTCCAAATTTAAGGCCACTGATTTTAGAGAAGGCAGAGGGAGCATGCATACCGTAGGACAAGCACAATATCCATGCTGCATCTGCGATTCGGCCCCGGACCCAAATGAGACGATTACGATTAGCCAGAAGCCCAGTCCTCTCACCACCCGGCCAATGAGCGGCTGGTTTTTAATTCCTGTGACATGTTCTCATGACTAACTCTCATAACGGGGGGGGATTAAGGATAGAGAATTCAGTAGTAAGGATATTTTCGCGCACTTTTTTTTTTTTTTTGATTGGAGGTTTAACGACCACCGTGAGCAACTCAATGGGCTATAAGCAGTCGCCCGTCCCTAATTTAGGGTCACTGGTTCCAAGGAAGGAAGAGAGCCAGTGCCGTAAGACAAACACAACATCCATGCCTCACCGGGATTCGAACCCGGACCCCTTCGGACGAATGATCAGAGGCCATCGCTTAGACCACTGCGCCACCGGGGCGGCATTTTCGCGCACTATCGGCCTCAGTGTCTCCATAGGTCACTAAACGACTTTGTATTACAAAGCCATCCACCTTCATAAGCACATTAAACACAGTCTTCAAAAGGGCATCGTAAGGGAAGAACCACACAATGTCAGGCGTCAAAACAAAGTCCAAAAAGTCAGTATGCAGCAATTTTTCCATCAAATTTCTCATGCCTAGAGGTAGGGTTCGGAGTTATTCTCATCCCAACGCTGCGCTGCATGCATTGTATTACCCCCATCTATAGGCCCGTAGCCAGAGAAGCTGCTGATGATTGAGGTTGGTTGGATTTTATTGGCGCAAGGGCCATATTTGGCCAAATAGCGCCAGATAATTGAGGTAGGCATAGGATATAAAGGAGATCGGGAAAAAGATAAGAGGTCAGACACTGGACAGTAGTGTGAGTCGCTAGGGCGGGCAAAAATAAACGCAGGTCAGTCTGCCTTCCCCTGGCTATGGCCCTGCCCATTATCATTTTCGTAAAAGCCTTCAAAAACCGCTCGTGACACTATACTTCGATTCACCCTAAGATGACACTGAAGGGGAAGGTACGTGAAACCTATCGCCGCGACTAAAAGTAGTTCCCAACATTTTCCGTGAAAACCAACGCATTTATTGCTCAGAATTATACTTTATATTGTCCTAGCTGTTTACTTATAAATAAGTACATGTAGTTATTTTAGACAAATCTAAAAATGTTCTATTTTCAGAAATTAAGTTTTGAAATTAGACCAACACACGCATGCGTAGATATGCAGTGTTTGGGAGACAATGATGCCAATGAGTTGATGGGGGGAAGAGATTGACAGCTGCTAACAGCAGGACACAGTGGGGAGTGACGCGGATGAGCACAACTCTCGGCCGTCCCTGAAGGCTCAGTGAGTGCGTAGGCTCTTGTACCATAAATTGCAGTGTCATCTTAGGGTGAATCGAAGTACACTGCTGGACAATTGCTAAGGACGGATCATAAACGGCTATATAGCGCATAAAAAAGTAAGTGTGGTTGGATGCCACGTGAAAAAAAATAATATCAGAATGCCAGGACATTACAAGAAAGACAATTTATTGTGCTCTGAAATCCAGAAGGCTTTGGAACGTGTTCAAGGGACAAACAGGTCATTTTGTGCAGAATACGTAAACGTGAAAAAAATGCAATTACCGTCCGCAGGCGTTCCCGCGTAATGTGTCAATACGGGATATGGCCACCATGGAGGGCGATGCAAGATTCCACACGTCGTGTCATGCTTTGCACAACATTATCAAGCAGCTGTTAGGGTAATTTATCCCATTCCTCTGTCAGTGCACGAATGAGGGTGTCCTTGTTTATTGAAGGGCATTGGCGACCAGCAACACTCCTCCCCAAAGCATCCCACACATTTTCAATGGATTCAGATCTGGAGAACGTGCTGGCCATATGAGGCGTTGAATATCCTCGCTCTCAAGACACTCCTGGACAGCGACTGTTCGATGACATGTTGCGTTGTCGTCCATGAAAATGAATCTATCACCGACAGCACCACGGAACATGCGAACATGAGGTATAGCAGAACATCATTAATGTATCGTTGGCCAGTCATAGTCCCAGTTGGAAGCACATAGAGGGACGTACGGCCATTGATCATGATGCCAGCCCATACCATGACATTACATGTCGGATATCGGTCCCTTTCCTGTATGTTTGCTGGACAATATGCAGTACCACTATCACGCCAGATCAGTTGTTGTCGACAATCAGACGATAGACTGTATCTACTCTCATCTGAGAAGAGGACAGCAGACCAATCGTTATCAGTCCAATTGCGATGTTGATGGCACCATTGCAAACGGACGGTACGGTGACGTCTGGACAATGGGATGCACACAACAGGACGGCGGGCGTATAGTCCTCCTTCATGCAAACGTCTGGCGACAGTTTTTCGGGAGATCCGCTTGCCAGTAGCAGCCATAAACTGATTTGCTACCTCACTAGCTGTGCTGCGCCGGTGTCCTTTTGTTGATAGCACTATGTTCCGATCTTCTGCAGGTGTCGTACTGCGAACACGACCTCCCCCGTGACGTTTGCAACACTCTCCATTTGTTTGAAATGATTTCCAAAGCCTTGAAACAACACTGTGGCTGACGTCGAACTCCCTGGCAACATCTGTTATTTTTCGCCCTTCTTCAATCTTGCCAATAATACGGCCACGCGTAAAATCATCTAGGTGATGTCGGGAAGACATACTGAAAATTGCAAGTTCTTCAATTGATTCTTTCCCTTTCAACTTTGCGTTTGAACAACAACGGTCAATACGCGTCAAATCCTTTATATCTCTTATCAGCGCTATGACGTCACGAACAAGTTCGGCAATCCAAAATTTGCATACGCACAACACGTATGACTGTATCCCGCACTTATGCTAATTTCCACATTTTCCTGCCTTTCATTTTATGGTTGCTATCGTTGCTATTGTCATTCGTCCTTAGCAATTGTCCGGCAGTGTATAAGAGAAGCCGAACGAGATGCATGCGCGCAATCACTTCGCGAAAAAAACATTTAATACAAATTAAGTATACAGTGTATATGCATATATATATATATATATATATATAAGGCGTATTTAAGAAACTTATTCCCAAAATAAATTGGCTAAGAAGTGCTTAACCACAATGACGTGGTTGGTATATTCTTCTTTTGGGTAACGTAAATGGGTCATGGAACATTCTGTTGTTGTTTGAAGGTTTAACGACCACCATGAGCAACTCAATGGGCTATAAGCAGTCGCCCGTCCCTAATTTAGGGTCACTGGTTCCAGGGAAGGGAGAGAGCCAGTGCCGTAAGACAAACACAACATCCATGCCTCACCGGGATTCGAACCCGGACCCCGTTCGGACGAACGATCAGAGGCCATCGCTTAGACCAATGCGCCACCGGGGCGGCCATGGAACATTCAGATTAATGCATTGAATTAGGCGCCGTATGATCATGGATAAAAAAAAAACAAGATACACCACACATTAGACAAACAGTACATCGGATAACCTGAACT
The DNA here is from genome assembly GCA_039090855.1 of Macrothele yani. NCBI lineage: Eukaryota > Metazoa > Arthropoda > Arachnida > Araneae > Macrothelidae > Macrothele > Macrothele yani. Next base: position 92,490,385 of record CM077016.1, on the reverse strand, counting down.
TATATCAAACCAAATGAATTACAGCTGTACCTCAGAAAATTATCACTGCCGATTCTTCTAATGTAGGGTCATCCCTTGCTGCATCTGATACTCCGACTCTATTTTGCATTAACAGTAAGGAGAATACAAAAATGATTTCAAGGTGATGGCCTTGAACAAGATGTAGTTTCTCCTTCTGATATTTCTTTAACTGCCACCTGAGAAGATACGAACCCTAACACAGCGTCTTTCCTAACTGCAGCGCATCATTAATCCATTAATAACAAACGCGCTGGGAAAAGAAACAGGTCTTAGTCACCTGTCATGGTAAAATAATGTAGCCATAATAAATTCAGTTTCCTTCATTATCCGACATATTCTCAGCGAAACAGACACCAGGTAAATTCATAACAGAACCAGTATTCATACTAATTCATATTGATGTGTATCCAGATGTCTCCACACCCCAATCAACAGAACTAACTATCCAGAAGAACTTAATTACACTAATCGTAGCATCCCCCCCCTTTGCTCTTCGTGATGTTTGCCAAAACCAATAAAAAAACTGTCTAAGCTAAAATTGATTGACACTTGGTTCACTTTAGTTTTAATGGAAGGCTACATTCAATGCTCATTTCTGACACATTCACGAATGAACACCCGTCCACTTCTCTGGTACACTGTTTCGAATTTATGTTAAAAGAAAAAAACACATTCTATCACGTATTACGGTGTTAAAAAACTCAATGAGCAGTCGTAAAGAAACTTTCACGGGGCGTCATGTCGGTGAGTTCAAAGGTGGTACAAAGCGAAATGTTTCAATGGATTGTCAAGAAATGGAATCCGTTAAAAATATTTAAAAACTTTTTTTAATAAAAGAATGTTCATATAAACTTTGGTATAGATCTAGTTAGTCCAATTCGGCACTAAATGAAAAAAAAAAAAAAAAAGGACGTTTCCTGTTCAGTGTCATAGGGTACCGGAAACACCATCCCAAGAACGTAACGAGGAACTGATAGGTCTATTTGTACAATTGCGGACAACTTGTTTTAGCACCTGCTCTTCCGGAAGTGGGGTAAGAGAGCTTTGTTGCGTACTGAAATAGTAAACATAAACAAGGCCAAAAGGGTATTACAATTTCTCTTAATTCTTGTAATTCTAGCATTCAACCATCGACATATAATTTTTATTTACTGATTTCCAACATGCCAAAATCATGTGCTCTTATACGAGGGAAATGGCAAAACTCTACTTGCTCTGCCCTAGATACATGCATGTATACATACTAGTGGCGTACAAGAGAGGTTAAAACCTCCCGAGTCACTCTGGGTTCGCCTCATTGCTGTGCTGAAGATATGATAACGTCTCTCCTTCAAACAACTTTAAAAACAACTGCCGATTTCTTAAAAAAAAAAAAAAACTACTACGTCTGACTGATATTTACACACGCATAAGGGTTTATTCCTATTTACCCGAAAGTGTTTTAAACTGTGTGTGAGGCACAAAACAAACACAATCTACGAGAATAATAACTAGAAAAAACTAAACAAAATAATGCTGATCATGCATTAACTTTCTCTCCCTAACTATATCCATTGCACGATTTTCTTTTCCAGATAAATTACTTGTACTGCTAGCGACCCATTTTACAAAACAAAAAATCCCACCTGTTCTTTTGTCTGCAACCAGTGACTAAAGAATGAAGCATCTACCGCAGTAATTTTTCACCTCCCATATGATATACATACATGCCCTGGCGTAGAGTAGTTATCGACACTAATACATTTTAATTTCAAACATCGTTATTTTCGGAGCATCTAGTACATTCATACAATGCTCCTGTTTTGTTAGATTGTTTCTGTGTGCACGTATATCATCTTTGTCATTTTAACGATATGCGGACATACACATCCCTAATGTTATGATACAGCCATAACTCAAACTCTTGTTAGTATATTTGCCTTACCCTTTTGCAATACGCTGGTTTCCACAAACTAAGAGAAGAAAAAAATCGCAGGAAACTCGCGATAACTCAAAAATAACGTCATGAAATGTGAAAATTTAGTGAGAACCTGTATCATAACGTACGTTAAAGAAAGACCCTAAAACATTTCGTAAGAAACACTTCATTCCGACAAAAATTACAACATATAGAACCAGGTGAAAAATAAGATGCCAAAACGAAATAGCCAAAGTCCCCCAATAGGAGGTGTGGTCATTCCTCACAGCAATGTTTCATGCTGATGATGGTGTCTAGGAGCTCAGCAGGTAGCAACGACTATTGTTCGTGCTAAGTTTATCTAAACGCCTCCAGGTTTTGCGGAGGGTGGTTGAGGGCAGCAATAAGTCTCACTAGAGCATCCCAGACATGCTCGATCGGATTACGATGGGGATGACCTGGTTGGAAAATCCATTCGGACAAGGGTCTCCTCTCGAAGACATTGTACCAGCGTCGCTCGGTGGGGGCGAACGTTATCGTCTTGAAGGAGAAATGTATCTCCTATGGCACCAGTATAAGGGCAAACATAGAGATCCAGGAAATCTAGCGTCGAGCATTCATGGTTCCTCTTGGAAGCATGTAAGAGGTTCAAACGTCCACTTAACAAGATGCCACCCCAAAGCAGTATTCTGCCACCAAGTGTCCCTTGCACTGGTTATAGAGGAATGATAGCGTGCCCCTCGTTCTTTCCAGATCAAAGCACGCCTGGAATCGCTCTGCAAAGCAAATCTGGACTCAATGTGAAGAGTACTGACCTCCACTGGTGTTTCAGACCAATGGCGTGAAGTCTTCCCTAAAGCTAACATCCCCCACTCGTCAGAGGGGGGGGTTAAGGTGGCACGCAGAGTGCTGGTCGCTTAGGATGAAAACCTTCGTGAAAGCTTCTGCGCACAGTGGAAGCAGATACCACCATTGCTGTAGCCGCAGCAAGAGCAGATCGCAACTATTAATATATCCGGGTAGCCGTTCTGTTCCTCAACGCAGTTAATCTGAGATATCGGCCATTCACGGATGCTGTAGCCCTAGGCAGAGGGCGGGGCGGCTGCCTCGGGCGCAGCTCTTTTTTTTTTGATTGGAGGTTTAACGACCACCGTCAGCAACTCAATGGGCTATAAACAGTCGCCCGTCCCTAATTTAGGGTCACTGGTTCCAGAGAAGGGAGAGAGCCAGTGCCGTAAGCCAAACACAACATCCATGCCTGACCGGGATTCGAACCCGGACCCCTTTCGGACGAATGATCAGAGGCCATCGCTTAGACCACTGCGCCACCGGGGCGGCCGGGCGCAGCTCTAGAGAAGGCGCAAAAAACATTGCTTGCAATCTGATTAAAACTGGAATTTAAACTTTTGCACCAGTTTTTGGTAGTGTGTGTTTTTTTTTTTTTTTTTTTAGAGCCATACTTTGTCATTTGCCCTTTTACAGAATTTGCTTAAAATATGTTTCTGTAGCCATGGGCAGCTTAAAATGAGCGTTTTTCCTCAAAATGGTCAGGGAATGTTAATTGCTAACATTCAGAAATGAAGTAGCGGTTGTGTAGTCCGTCCAACTAAAAAAGAATCACGGCTTTCGTCGCCAACAATGGGGCTTGCGGTCTTAATTTAGTTGGGTGCCCTATGCATGCATATTGCAAGATAATGTCTTTCACATTGTTGAAGATTCTGGGGAGGGGGCGCCTCGGTGGCGCAGTGGTCTAAACTCTGACTTCAGATGGGGCGCAATATTTTATGGTTTGCCCCGGGCGCAGAAATGTCTAGTTACGTCCCTGGCCCTAGGTCTTCTTTCGGTAAGCTGAATGCATATTTTGATATTGGTTCCACAGTCTGTGGACCACAGGACTCGCATGCAGCCATCTTGCAACTTGCACCAGTCTTTGGCCATCTCATTGACAAATATTTTCAATCGCTCTCCACTTTAGTTCATCTGTTAAATGGCTCGCAGCCATTACAACAACTCTTTCTGAAAATCCTTTCTGTACACTCTGCAAACAATGTGACGCACATCTCCGCATCAGCAGCCTCTAATGTGCTGCAGCTCATTTGAATAAACCTATGCCATCGCCACTCATTTGCATAAACCTATGCATCGCCACTGATCCGCAATACATTTCATGTCGTATACCGAAGTTTCGTGCACTTCCAACAATTCTTTAACAAAATAATCGCGATTTTCCTGCGTTTTCCTTAATTTATGAAAACCAGTGAAACGTACTTGCAAAACATCCTGTTTTTTACGCTTTCCAACCGTAGGTTGAAGAAGAGTATATGCTCCAGCTTTGTCCGTCGGCACGATAACTCCCGTAAAAATGGTTCGATTTCGATGAAATTTTAGTATGTGGTAGGGGACCACCTGGGGACGAACCCTATTGAAAATGGACAAAATGGGGTCAAAGGTCACGGCATAGGAGCGAGATCCATTCCATTGCCCTTGTGTGTCATAACTTGCGTAAATATGGTTCGATGTCGATGAAATTTTAGCATATTGTAGGGGACCACCTGGGAATGACCCCTATGGAAAATGGGTGAAGTGGGGTCAAAGGTCACGGCACAGGAGCTGGATCCCTTCCATTGCCCTTATGCGACATAACTTGCGTAAATATGGTTCGATGTCGATGAAATTTTAGTATATTAAAGGGGAACACCTGGGAATGAACCCTATTGAAAACGGGTGAAGTGGGGTCAAAGGTCAGGACATAGGAGCGGGATGCATTCCATTGCCTTTATGAGTCATAACGTGCGTAAAAATTGTTCAATTTCGATGAAATTTCATTATGTGGTAGGGCACCACCTGGGGACGATCTTATGACGTCACAATCTCGCGCTTGATATGTTTGCGCGCGGTCACGCCATCTGTCTCATTACGTCACGCGTTGTGTGTATCCTATTAAAGTTTTATGACGTCACACTCTTGCGAGCAGATGGTCGCGATTCCCATCTGCCTCATTACGTCACGCTTTGTGTGCGTATGTTCGTCCGCACGATAACTCGTAAAAATCGTTCGATTTCGATGAACGTTTAGTATGTGGAAGGGGGATCTCACCTGGAAAGGAACCCTATTGAACGTGAACGAAATTGGGTCAAAGGTTAGCACATAGGAGCGGGATTCATTCCATTGCTCTTATGCGTCATAACTAACGCAAAAAAAAGTTCGATTTCGATTAAATTTTAGTATATGGTAGGGGACCACCTGGAGACAAACTATTGAAAATGGGCGAAATGGGGTCAAAGGTCAGGACATAGGAGCGGAATCACTTGCATCGCCATTATGCGTCATAACTCACGTAAAAATTCTTCTATCTGGATGAAATGTTAGTATGTTGTAGGGGCCTGCCTATTAAATGGGCGAAATGGGGTCAACCAATCCTATTGACAATGGGCGAAATGGGGTCAAAGGTTAGGACACAGGAGCGGAATCTATTCCAAAGCCCTTATGCATCATAACTTACGTAAAAATGCTTCGATTCCGACAAAACTTTATTTTTTTTTTATTGGAGGTTTAACGACCACCGTGAGCAACTCAATGGGCTATAAGCAGTCGCCCGTCCCTAATTTAGGGTCACTGGTTCCAGGGAAGGGAGAGAGCCAGTGCCGTAAGACAAACACAACATCCATGCCTGACCGGGATTCGAACCCGGACCCCTTACGGACGAATGATCAGAGGCCAGCGCCTTAGACCACTGCGCTACCGGGGCGGCCAAAACTTTATCATGTTATTTCGGAGGTATACTGAACCGGTTCGGTTGAATATAATCGAAATGGGATCAAAGGTCAGGGCACAGGACCGAGATTTATTCCACAGCCATTATCCTCATAGCTTGAGTAATGATTTCTGGTATGTTGGAAAGCGTATCATAATCAATGCATTGCATGATTTTACTAACTTGTTTATTGTATCTCTGATGCCAGAAGTGGTACGCAACACATAACAAATTTGTTGTAGTTTTTCTTGTCTGGAAGCATGCCATCTGAATTTGTTATGAATTCACACCTCGTTGTCCTACAGTCGGTCTGAAGAAAGGGAAGTGCCTCTCAGACGGCTATGTTGCGTCTTTGACAAGTGGCATCATTGTAGCTTCCATAAAATTCATCACCCCCCCCCCTCCTTTTTTTTGTAGGGTTAGACTCAAGGATTGGCGAAAATTCCAGTTCACATGGGTATTTTCAGGAGGAAAAATTTTATATTTTCTTTATCACCAGGGAACTCGGAAAAAAAAAAAGTAAAAATTCAATATTCAGTATGATGAACAGTTAACCTAAGCACTGTTAAATTTTTTTATTTACCTCTACTAGTATCGAAAATTCTCTCGTGCTTCACATCAACTTCTATCAAAATATACTTAACTTAGACAAAGGGTGGTCAAACTTGCTTAACGTAATAGCCAAATACGATAAACTTCAGATGTTTGACAGCCGTAAGACGTAAACAATATTACACACGCGTTTTTATTGTTACATGCCCATTTTGTTACAAAAAATTTATGTAAACATTAAGAAATGCACGTACGTAATAATATTTATTCATATAATTTTTAAACTAAATTTGTATCAGTTTCAAAAATCACAAAGTACACCCACATTTATTTTTTGGAGGGTGGAGGTCCCTAATTACACACACATTTATTTTTTGGAGGGCACCCGTCCCTAATTTAGCGTCACTGGTGCCAGGAAGGAAGAGAGCCAGTGCCGTAAGACAAACAAAATATCCATGCCTCACAGGGATTCGAACCCGAACATATCTCGAACGAATGGTCTGAAACCAGATATAAGACCACTGCGCCACCGGTGTATATACATAATATGTACCGAAAGTTTTCAAAATCCTGACTGTTTGTTTTAAGTACGTAGTTCAACATATTCGAGCAGAAGTACCTAAAAAAAATTTAACCGCGAAAAATGTTCTACGAAGATTGGCTATGTAGTTGTGATATTAAAAACGCGCTTTGCCACGTTTGATTTTCAGAGGTGAAGCTACTTGGACTAAAACTGGGGTGATGATCCCATGTCATTTATCAGAAAAAATTTAAAAAGCACAGAAAATTTAAAGATTTTTTTTTAATTTCACAACTTTTTATTTTTTTACTGAATTTTTATAAAATCTGAAATTAAAGAAATACTGAGTGAACCAAATTCTGTCCTTCATAAGAGGGAAGAATTCCATCAAGTAGCCAGGGCTTTAAATTTCCATCGAATAAGTTACGGACTTCCAAAATTCCCTTGCTGAAATGTATTCAACGCCTGTATAACCACAGAACTGGAAAAATTCTTTTCCACCCTCAAAGGAATCACACTATTTTTACAGAGCACTGCGCCTGAAGATCGTCTGTCAGCACCGGCTATATTAAGTGCGGGAAAAAACTTAATCAAGTAACTCCTTCCGCGAAACGGTCGCTGCGGCATTTGCTCTCCCGTAAGGAGAGGAGCATGGACTTAGTTAGCCCTTTCCACTCGAATAACATTTCACCCATACTCACCCTGCACTCGATTTTTTTTTATTGGAGGATTATTAAAGGACCACCATGAGCAACTCAATGGGCTATTAGCAGTCGCCCGTCCCTAATTTAGGGTCACTGGTTCCAGGGAATAGAGATAGCCAGTGCCGTAAGACAAACACAACATCGCCTGACCAAGATTCGAACCCGGACCCCTTTCGAACGAATGATCAGAGGCCATCGCTTAGACCACTGCGCCACCGAGGCGACGAATTTTTTTCCCCCGCAGCAGAAGCCACAACTTAGCTGTGAATGTTTAGCTTTGGGAAGCTTGATGCAAATAAAAAAATTGTCATCAGCCCCGACATACGAACTATAGAGGCGTCATTAGCGTGGCGGGTGAAACTCGACACGCGAGCTATTCGGCGATTTCGTAATGTAGGGTTTCACCCGACAGTCGAGCGGAAAAGATTAAAACAGGACTGCATGCTTGTGCCAGATATAGAAATAGTTCAAAAGGCAGGCCATAAAAATGAAAATTAAATTTATAAAAATTAAGTTTTAACGTGGAAGAAATAAACGAATGTATAATATCATATGAATGAATTATGCAAGTAAAAAGGGACCTAACAACCAATGTTAACAACGTGCAGCAATAAAATCGAAAACTGTAGAAGTTCTGATCATAACTAAAAAATAAGAATAATAAAAGATTGTACAAGGTAAGTATATCGATATTTATTCCAATGAACATTCCAGTAAGAGGAAATATTCGCGCCTGCTGCAATTATGAGTATTTTTCCTGTCAAAAAAATATACTTAATATTTATTTTTATTATATGTAGCTAACCTATTTCGAGATTTTTCCCCTAGGTAGCACTCACTACCACTGTCCAAATTTAAGAGCCGAAACTGATCTTCTGGATATCAAGAACAGAAATGGGTCTTTTCTCTGCTGGGCCATCAGTCAACTAATTGAGAAGAGAAAACGTCTACGAATAATTATTGTTTCTTTCCTTACCTACAGCTACTCACATTGACAATCGTTCCGTTTCGAAACTCTGTCTTACTCTGCTCAGTGTGTCTGAATCTACACATTACTGTGATATGCATTTCAGTTCGAAAAACGTGTAAATATTCATGACGAGCTTTGGTCCTGATTTTCAGTGACAGAACTAATCGTTAAAGTAATAAGCTCTTAAGTTGCTAACAATAAATTTTATTCTGCCAAATTCGTGCCCCTAACTATTCGCCACTCTAAGCTTATATAATTAGCTCATATAACAGCATGAAAAATTTCTTTTCCATTTAGTTTCTGTTCAAACAAGATCGAAATCAACTATACTAAATAAATAAACAACATGTCAAAATTCGTAAGTACAAATTAAAAACTGCCGTATTATATAAACGATTGTTTCTCCGGAAAACTTTCAAGGAGGAGCGTAATTACAAACAACATGTTTCCAACCATCAATGTCCTCAAGTGAAATGACCTTCGTCGCGGACAAAGATGTTTACGTAGAATTTTTATCAGCAGCAGAACTAGAGGATCATAAGTCAGCCAGTGATGTGAACGAGGGAAAGAAGAAATGCAGTGAAAATGTATGACGTTAAAAACAGGCAAGCCTCATCCTAGGGTGTGTCAACACAGCTGTGAACTGAAGGCGAGGAAAACGCTTCGCAGTCGCCAATACTGTTTACAGTAAACAATGCAAAAGCAGCGGGAGAGACGAGAGCATCAGAAGAACGGCATAGCATGGCAGAAAAGGCGTTTTAGCAGCTTCGTGCAGAGTCAAAACTGGAACAACCAAGATGATGGGTGTCGTCATACAGTAAATACTTTTCACGATGCACAGCTTTTTCAACAAAACTTTAACCACGAATTATTGGTAAAACAAAACGAACTGAAATCCTGTTGATAGAAAAGACAAACAAAAGCAAAGCTGTCGCCTCAAATTATACAACACAAGAAATTCCGAAGTATGTTAATTAAGTTCAGGTATAACCTTGCCACTAACTAATCAAAATAAACAAAGTTTGGTACATTAAAGAAAAAAAAATCAATACGTAGGTAAATTTTGCATCCGGCTTCAGACGACCCATGCCACCGGGATTTTGATCATTCATTACTTAAGTAGGGAGTGTGAGAGAGATGCGAGCGGGGTATGTTCGTCTGTCCTATTGATACTGTACGAGTTTGCAGAAGAAAAAAACCAGATCTAATATTATGTTTTTGATCATAACGGATAGTCCTGAGGATTTTGCTCTTTCTTCGGTTGTTTTCCGAAACTCGTCAATGTCTAAGAAAACATCCCCTTAAACTTGGGTTACTGACTTCACGGAAGGAAGCAAACTAGATCGATGCCATACCTACGCTCAGCACAACAGTTTACCCTTCCAGCCATTGCACAAATTTCACGTGAAAAAAATTAATAAATTAAAAGCACACTCGGTGGCACGTATTAAATAATACTATTTTATCATAGCATATAAATTTTATGATCTTCGGTAAGTTTGTAAGCCCTATTCTCAGAAAATGTCTACCATCAACATGACTGCAGACTTTGACCAAGTTACATCCCGGGGCCCTTGAACTTGGCCTACGGTTGTGACTTGGGAATGCCCAGTGTTATACATACAGTGCAGTAGCAAATTACTAGGAACATTCAACAGCAATTAGATACGTGGCATCCTCACTTAATGAGGATGAGATGGCTTCATAAGCAGCCCAATGCAAACGCTTCGGGTTGAGTGCAAAGGACTCAGACGTGTACGTTAAGGTGACCAGATGTCTTTGTTTTCTGGGGACAGTCCTCAATTCCGTAAAAACTGTGAGGACGTCAAATGTCCTCAATTTCTTATTTTTTTTTTTTTTGTCTTCAATTTTTTAAAAATTTCCCCCAAAATTGAAATAGTGGTAAATAAAAAAAAAAAAAAAAAATCAAACTTTCGAAATGCTCAGATATGTCGGAACATCATCATCACAGCGTCATGATCCAACGAAGTCATCTCGATAATCGTTGTTCTATTTCGTTTCTGCTTTACTTTAAAATATTATAGGATGGTGAATAAATGATCTTTTTCAGCATACAATTTATTTTTGAACCACCGTGAGCAGCTCGATGGATTATAAGCAGTCGCCCGTCCCTAATGTAGGGCCACTGGTTCGAGCGAAGGGAGAGAACAAGTGTGCCATAAGAAACACAGCATCCAGACCTCACCGGCCCAGACCCATTTCGGACAAATAGACAGAAGACAGCGCTTAGACCACTAGGGCAACCATCCGCTCTCTTGCAATTGAATAAGTAATTGATGATAAATTTGGTTGGATTGATTTGGTAGATTCCATGGAGAGTTCTACAACTTTTGTTCAGTACACTTTTCCATTAAACTGTTCCTTCGGGTGAAATCATTGGACTTGAAATATTCCTTCTCATAGGGATAACATACAGGTATCCCATTATTTCTGTCCGCTCAGTGTATAGTAATTTTCCGGCTTTAAATATTTTTTCTTGTAGAAAATAACAATGAAATTTCAGTACAAAATCAAAACGTAGCTTTGTATACAGGTGCTGCTCCCTATATGAGTAACATTTAAAATTTATCAGAAGCAATATTCTGCATGATAGTATTTTACACTGCTATTTTATTTTAGGTGTACAAATTAATTCTCTGTCCCTAAATACAAACCACCGTAGCACTTCTGCAAATTGAACGTGTGGCGCCGCCATGTGAGTTGTGCAAGACCAACTGACGACATCATAAAACCAGACGTTGCAGCTGACAGAACCTCACAAAGCAGGTGAAAAGTGAAGTAAGAACAATGACGTCCGATAAGCAGCGTGTGAGGCATTGCATGCTTTTCGCGTTCTAGTTTAAAAAAATGATTTGATTTGTTCAGCCTTAGAAGAAGCTGCTGTGTTCCACGGCACATGTAGAAAGTGGTTCCAGAAGTTTCGGGAAGGAAATTTTAATCTCGCGGATGATGCACGTCCCGGCAAACCCAAGAAGGTGGACGACGACGATTTGGAAGGGCTGTTGGCCGAAAATCCACGTCAGAGCTTGCTCAAGTTCTTGGGGTAACCCAACAAGCTATCTCTAAGACTTTTGAAAAATTCGCCTACAAAAGCTGGGGAAAATTCACAGGGCTGTTGGGTTCCTCGCGTGCTCACTCCTGACAACAAAGAGCGACGCTACGACACAGCTGTTTCCGTGCTGTCCAGGTTCAACCGGATCCCACAAAAAATGTTTTCGAGGCCCTTTTGCAAAAATCCATTAGCTTTCAGTTACTAAAAATTTTAACTTCCATATTATTAACTAGGCTTTACGGGTGTTTTAATAAATCAAATTCTTTGGAACCTACGAGTATTTTTTGTAAAATCAAAATTATTTCACTTTATTGCGTCAAACACAGAACTAAGACCTGCTTTTTGAAATGCCTCACGATTGCGCACACAAAACATACAACTGCCGTGTGAGAGCCTAATGACGTTCCCGATTTATACGAAAAGTCACAACATAAGTAAGCAAATAACTAAGTAACGATTAAGAACTGTAGCACCAAAAACGTAAAACTACTTAAATTATTTACTCTGGAATATAAAAAACACACTTAACATTAATGCTACAATGTTTTGCACATAGTAAAAAAAAAATTTTTTTTTTTACTATTATAAAAATAAATGACACAGATCTCAGATTTTTCGTTCCCGCGAAGAATACCTTTCCATTCATTATATTCGGGGGATGTATAGTTATGTGCAAACAACTAATAACATAACACCTTATCCTCATCGGTATAAAAAAAATTCCGCTTATTGAACTGATATTTTTTTCACATTCTCTTGTTAATATACTCGTTCTTGCATAGAAACTATTGCAAGGGCTGTGAACTTGAGGCACTTTGTAACAGCAAGGGCTACTACAAGGGGCCTCAAGATTTTTGAATGTTGCTTTCCCATCATCCAATTTTTATGAACAAAAGCAACGAAATTATTTCTAAAAATTTTACGTATTTACTGAGAAAAAATGCTTTTGTTCTTAAAACTTCATTCAAAGCTGCCTTAATTCTTGGCTATTTCTTTAACCAGTTTCATACGAAGTATCCGCAAAAAATTTTGTAAAATTTTTCTCAGGCTAGAGGCTTTTTTAATCATGAGCCCCCCCCCCCCAAGTGCGGGGGCTATCAGTACGCCCCTGAGTGTGGCAAAATCTATTAGATAACAAGAACAAACAGAGGAAATTTTCATAAGGTGTTTGTGTATGTTACTCATAATTGCAATTTCTGTTTGCCTCCTCCTCAAAACTAAACTATGGGTGCCCATGCTTTGTAAGCATGTACAATGGCTGCACACTGAAATCCCAGACATTCTGCAGCAGAGGAGATGGAATATCCTATCTTGCTCACACTGACTGTCTCATCAGCTCATGATCAAACTCCCTCAGGCCACCAAGTTTACCTTTCTTCATAGTCACAGGTAAACTATATAGCAGGTAGGTATCTTACCTATTTATAACAAACAGGTGGGTTTCAGCTGGCTGCATTATGTAGTACGGTATGGAAGATTGGTGGAAAGGTGCTGTGCATATGATAAATTGTGTGCTTTCAGCAGTGGCGCACCCAGGAATTCCTGTTAGGGGGGGGAGGTATGTGTGTATACGCACGTAGTATATATGTATATATATGCATACAATATACATATATATGTATTAATATACAATATGTATATATATACACTGAAGAGCAATTGAATTGGAGACAGCGGGCGTTATGCAAATGTAGCGCTGTGGGCGGCCCTGTAAACGGAAACGACATCACGTATGCAGCGATCCGACAATATAAGGAGTGATGCGACGGGAATCAGTAAGATACGGACGCAGTATGGGTAAGACGAAGGATCTAAGCGCATTTGAGCGTGGGCAAATTGTCGGGGCCCGACGAATGGGTCACTCCATCTCGGAAGTCGTGCAGGCACTGGGATTTTTACGAGCCACTGTGTCACGGGTGCACCATGAGTACATTGAATCCGGTAAAACCATCCCTGCATGGGCCAACTGCCGTGGACAACAGCGTGTGGATGAGCGTGGTCATTGTCGGCTAGCTCGCATTGTAACAACGGATAGACGGGCCACAGTGCAAGAAATCACTCTGAAATTTAACGCTGGTGCACAAAAACGTGTAAGCAGCCACACCATCCAGAACCATCTCCTCGCTATGGGGTACAGAAGCCATCGTCCCACGAGGGTACCGCTGCTGACCGCACATCACAGGGTGCACAAATTAACATAGGCGCGGGAACATCGCCACTGGACCCTAGACATGTGGGAAAATGTTGCCTGGACTGATGAGTCGAGATTCACGTTGGTACATGCGGATGGCAGGATACGAGTACGGCGCAAACCACATGAAGCGATGGATCCTTCTCGCCAGCAGGGTACTCTTCAAGCTGGTGGGGGTGGCATTCTCGTCTGGGGACTGTTTACGTGGACTGAAATGGGATCCCTGGTACGTGTGACATCGTCCCTCACAGGTCAACGTTACCGGGAACCTCATCCTGCAACAAGACAATGCACCGTGCCATCGCTTCCGAATTGTATCCGAATGGTTGGATGAACACTCCACCGACGTGACCTTAATCCCATCGAGCACATCTGGGATGCCATCGAGAGAGATGTTCGAGGCTCTGACCCCCCTCCATCAAATCTTCGTGAACTGTGGGAGCTTGTTCAGGGGTCGTGGATCCGTATGGCTTCCCAACGCTTTAGGTGTCTTGTCGAATCCATGCAGGGACGAATCGCCGCCGTCATCAGGGCAAAAGGTGATGCTACACGTTACTAGACAGGTATCTCTAATTCAATTGCTCTTCAGTGTATATATATATAGTGCATAAGACAGACAGATATACATTAGGTAGATAGATAAAAGAGTTGACGTACGGGGCGGGCGGGGGGGCTTAACCCTCCCCCGGTGCGCCAGTGGCTTTCAGTGTATAAGGAACTGTATATGTGTGTGTGCAGGGCTTGAAAAACATCTGAAAAGTTACAAGCCCAGCAGCAGGACATGTGCAGAAATTATTTATCTGTCCAGGTGGTAGTAAAAGCTGAATGCCCAGGAAAATTTACAACAAATCAGAACCCTCATTTTTTTAAGTTAAAAAATATAGACTTTTTTTTTACATGTTTTGCATTTCCATTTTAAGGGTATGTATTCAAAATGTTCCATGCACAAAAGTGTGTATCCCAATTTTAAGATGATGCTGAAATTAGTTTGAAATGATATGATGATGAAATTGGTATTTGAGAAATTTAGTGATTCTGCCATGTTCCTTGTCGTTGAAGTTTTTGCTTTTTGTCGCTAAACACTGCAGGCTAGTTCCACGAGAGGTATGCATCCTGTCACTGGCTGCAACAACATTTGGAGCAAAACTACATGTGGTTCTAATTTCTGGATCAAGAGCATAATAAAATTAACGAATTGATATTCTTATGTCCTTGGCACTCCGTAACAATAACAACTTCCGGTGATTAGCAGTGAAACACGTGACGACTGCTTTTTTTTTTTTTTTTTTTCTCTCTCTCTCTCTCTTGTAGCAGGAAATTCTATTCCAAACTTTTTTATTTTTAAATTTAGTTGCCCGAACCGGACAAGTAGATTGCTTTTTTACCTGTCCAGACCAATAATTTACATGCCACGGGCATCTTGGGCATGGTATTTTTCAAGCCCTGGACTGTGTGAATAACATTAGCATACTGCCTCAACAAAAATTACAGGCCACCCATATTACTGCTTAATATGCAAAGATTTTGGCCTACAATGGCAGCAGTGTACTGTTCAAAAGTCAGCAGCATGACCAGGTCAAACAAGGTGCACATGGAAGGAGCTTGTTAATCAAACTGGCAGTTAATGTTCAAAGTGCACTAATAGTTTGATATCATGTAAGGATAAAGTTGTGTGAAAAGCAGCATTACACATGATGCCCAGGTACACAACTGGAATGTACTGAAGAAATGGAAGTCCTGCAGTGTCTTAGAAACAACAAGCAGGGTGAAAGTACTGGCTTACTGGAACTGATATGTCCTCCAAAGAAAGGTGATTTCAGCTCACCAAGCAGGACCTGCAGTGTAAGAATTAGAAATAAATCTTCTACAGGCCCGGTGGACCACTCGAATTATAAAATTACTGGTCCGCCAAAATGCTCACTGGTCAGTGTACAAAAAAAAAAAAAAAAAAAAAAACTTGCACATTTACAGTGTTTTTAGAAAATATCGTATAATTTCACTGGAGCTGTATATTGCAAATTTAGAACAATGTGCACATGTACTCATTCAAATAGTACTACTAATAAATAAAACACGAAACATGTATGCAGTGGTAGAAATTTGAAAAAGAAAAAAAAAACTTCACTAGTTTGCAGGAACAGTGCATAACAAAAGTTGGTATAGTTTACTCATTTTTACTGGTCCACAAATGGCACAAATATTAATACATTTTACATGCACATGATGCTATAGTATCTAGGACGGTACACTGGTTATAAGGACACTGATAAAAAGCGCTGTACACTATCAGTGCGCTTCATACAATGCACTGATTATAAAGTACTTTGCAACATACCAAGAGCCACCTTAATGGAATACCTTGATTTGGTGTGAAAGACAGGAAGTTTTCCCTATGTGGAACAGAAAGACAGATGGGCAAAGCCAGGAAAACATAAAAGATGCATGCTCTATGGTCACTACTTGTGTGAAAAAAATGGTGCTGTCTTAATTCGAATATTTTGATCGGAGACCTCGATTTCCTACAGTCCAAAATTTTAACAAAAACTTTAACATGGTTTGTAAATCCAATATTCATTTTTTTAATAGTAAATATCTGAATTTCAAAAAATCCATAGTCAAAACCTGCATTATTTCCAAAAACTGCCATAGCGAAACCTGGATATTTTGAAATCTGGTTCAATTATTTATAAACTAGCATTCCAAACACAAACTGCAAAAATAAAAAGTTACTGGCCACCAGGGCCAGTAAAAAAATTTTCAGTGGTCTGATGAAATTTTTGCTAGCCAATGGCCAGCGGACCACCAGATAATTCGAACGCTGACCTGAGTTTGAAAACATGAGAAAATGAGCCAAGTTATAGTTTGAAAATGAGCCATCACTAGCAAGCCTTTAAAAAGTTTCCAGTACACAGAAAGCTACATGCCATGAAGTACCGCAAAAGAGCTATATAATCTACAAACCTAGAATAACAAACACTAATATACAGGGGTTGATTGATATGGTGTAAATGACATCAGATATGGACTCTTACACAATAGAAATACTTCTTTCGGAGTGGTGCCACAATTGTGCCAATCACAGCAAAGACAAGTGCAACCAGGGCTGCAGCTTGGTGGCTACGAGGGATACTCAGTGAACATGGAAATTATTATCACATGCCATATTTTAGATAAATTGAATGGAAAAAAATGCATCACACTTGAAGTACAATATATCAAAATATTATCATATAAAAATTAATCAGTATGTTGTGCTCAGTCTTCCTCTGATGATTTTCCTTTGGAGTTCTCAAAAACATTTTGTCCACATTTTTCTTAAAAATTGAGAGAAGAAATACACAACGGTATCACATCATATAAAGGATACTTTTGTCTAATTTCAATCAAATAGACTACAAACATACATGTATTTTAACAATGCTAGGAAATATTACACACTCATGTTCATAAAAAACAGAACATCTGAAAGGATTAGAGCTAAGACTTTGATTTTTACAGGATATGTTCATTAGGCAATACAGTACAAATAATTAGCATCTCAGTATCATATGTACTAGGTGCGACAATGTAGCTAATTTATCGGAGGGGCCACCTCTGGCTTGTATCACCAACTGTATGTGCTGAGACGTTGAATCAAATAATTTGTGAATGGTGTTTTGTGGAATAGCGATCCAAGCTGTATTTGACCAGCTCCAAAGTTCAAGAGTTGCTGGTGATCAGTCGTACCGCTGCACCTGTCGTTTGAGCATGCCCCAGAGATTTTCTATGGTTGATAAATTTGCCATTCTAGTCTGCCATGGCAAAAGTAGTACATTGTTATCCCTGAAGACAGTATGTGTTGTTGCTGCAACATGTAATGTGGCAGACTCTCATGAGCGGTGATCTGCTTTTGTACCGGATAGCCCCCCAGACCATAATGCCTCATGTTGGTGCTGTATGCCTAGTGTGAATACTCTTCCTGACGCATCGCCTCCTGCTGTCAGGGGACACAGATGCAGCCATCATTTTTCCTAAACAAAAGCGCATTTCGTCCGAGAACACAATGTTGTGCCATTTGTCACACCACTCACTCTGTTTGATGTACCATTGCAGCCTGGCAGTCCGAACTGTAAAAACCAGAGACAAACTATTACAGCTGACAAGAGAGAATGTGTCAGTTTGCAATTGCTGCACCAATGCCAATGATGATGATGCAGAACAGTCACTCAAAGACATCCCTATGAGATGATTGTTCCTCAGCATTGTCTCGGTATGATGTCCAGAACCTTCTCTTCATGTCCTATGCCCTTCGTACCATTTTCTGCACACTCTTGCCATCACGGACATACTGCACCCAACACAACCAGCAATCTCCCGGAAGGAAACATTGCAATCTCTCATGCTGATGATATGACCTCTGTGGAACTCGCTGATCTGAGTATACTACAGTGACCTCTGTCGAAGTCACTGATACGATTGTCTCACCTGACAAGGCATCCTTCTTACTCACTGCTGACCACGCACTGACATGCTGACCGAGCCACACAGCGTTTATAACAGAAAAACGGATGGTTTCTGGTCTGTGATGCATGATCTGATTTGCCTAGACGTGGTATGCATTCACCTATATCGCCAAAATGCTAATTATTTCTGCAATATTGCCTGATTAGCATATCTTGTAAAAATCAAAGTTGTAGCTTGACTCTTTTAAGGTGTCCTGTTTTTATTTTTTTTATTTTTTATGAACATGAGTATATTTTGCCTTGATTGGTTAAACAGTTTGTGAGAAGGGGGGGGGGAACAAAAAAAAACATCCGATGGTACCTTCTCTTTGCCGCCCAGGTGGCACAATGGTACTGTGTCTAAGCGCTGGTTTCTACCCATTTGTCCCACATGGGTCCAGGTTTCAAAAGCATGGATGTTGTATTTGTCTTACAGCACTGACTCTCTCCCTTCCCTGGAACCAGTGGCCCTAAATTAGGGCCAGGTGGCTATTAAAATTATAAGTTTGTATTTCTTTGTGAAGGTAACCTCTTAATCTCAGAGAACAGCTTAGTTGTATGTATGTGGCTACTTATAATATAAGCCCATTGAGTTGCTCATGGTGGTCATTCAAGCTCCAAAACAAAGAACCTTCTCATCCTGTGCCCTTGATGGCACCTGGTAAGCTTTCAAAAGCACATACATAGCAGTAACTATTAACTCAGAAAAAAATATTTTTAATTAATAGTTAAATTAACCGTGTCATATTGAATAAATAATCAGCCTATTGCTCAGCAGATTTTTCATTAAAATAACAGACAGACAGATAGCTGTAACAACCAAAAACAAATATATATAAATATATATACACTGAAGTGCCAGAAAAACTGGTACACCCATCTAATACTTGGTAGGTTCCCCACGGGAGCACAGGACTGCAGAAATACGATGGGGCATGGACTCCACTAGCTTCTAGAAATATGCTGTAGGCAATGCACACCATACTTCCTGCAGAGCGTTCCACAATTTGGGTGTATTCCAAGGTCTCGGATTCCTGTGTTCGATAGCGCGTTGCATGGCATCCCAAATGTGTTCTATCACGCTCAGATTCAGGGAATGGCAACACCCCAAACTCAGATGAATGCTCCTCTAACCATAATGTGGTATCCCGACACATGTGTGGAGGTGCATTGTCCTGTTGGACCAGGCCCAACCCATTAGCAGGAATGCAGGACACGAACGGGTGTACCTCGTCAGAAAGGATGTGCACATAGCGTTGGCCAGTCACAGACGTTTGTAGACATACCAGGGGTCCCAGTGAAGTCCAGCTAAACACACCCCATACCATTATGAACACTCCCACCAGCTGGTACAGTTCCCTGTTGACAGGTGGGATCCATGGCTTTTTGGGGTTTGCACCACACACGAATCCTTCCATCTGCCTGATACAGTTGGAAACGCGACTCGTCAGACCAGGCTACTTGTTTCTAGTCATCAAGTGTCCAGTGGCAGTGTTGCTGTGCCCAAGCGAGGCACATAGCTTTGTGTCATGCACCCATCAAGGGGACTCTAGTTGGGCGTCAGCTCCCAAAGCCCATATCGTGCAGGGTACGTAGTACAGTCCAGACGCTGATGCTTGTTGAGGCTCCAGCATTGAATTTCGACGATACCTGAGAGAGTTGCATGCCTATCGCGTGAAACAATTCTTGACAGCCGAAGATGGTCACGTTCACCCAATGTCTTTTTACGGCCACACTGGTGCCGTAGGTTGGAGGTTTTGCCGGAATTCTTATAGTCACGGTACACCCTTGCAATGGTCGCCCATGAAATCCAAACTTCGTTTCTACCTCTGAAATACTATGGCATATCTCACAAGCGCCAACTATGACACTCGTGTTGAAAATCGCTTAAATCGTTATTACTTGTCATTCTCATTCCGAAAACAGCTCCGACAGCTGGCAAGGATATCTATCGCTTTATATACGCACTGGTGGATGCAACCAAGTATGCGCATAGGTGATGTTGCTGTGTATTTTGCATAAGCTCGTCTGTACCAGTTTTTCTGGCACGTGTGTGTGTGTGTGTGTGTGTTATACACACTATATTAACAAAAGTCACCGGACACCAAGAAGAGAAATGCAACATAGCATTTATTGACATACATTAGAACGGTGTTAGTCAATGCATGCACTTATTCTTCAAGACATGCTTTTGACAAGGTTTTGGAACACATCGATAGGTATGCGCTTCCATTGAGTACACAATGCTGCCGTTAACTGTTGCTTAATAATAGGCCTTGGTTTTAAACTTCTTATGCGGCTCTCTAATTCATCCCATAGGTGCTCTAAGGGGTTAAGATCAGGGCTCTGTGCTGTCCAGTCCACACACGATACGGAATTATCATCAAACCACGCCGTAACATTCCTTGCTTTATGGCTCGGTGCATTATCCTGCTGGTACCAACAAGGCTCGGTTCCATAGTATTGCCACAGAGTTGGTAGGGCACAATTGTCCAGAATATCGAGGTAGACATGCTGGTTAACAGGTTTGTCCATGATAACCAATGGGCCGGAACCATACCATGAAAAACACCACTGCACGAGTACACTGCCAGCTTCAAACTTGACCGTAGGAACAGTACACTGTGGTAAAAACATTCCCCCAGCTGCCACCATACCCACACATGGCCATCCGACTGATGGATCGTGTATCTGGATACATCAGTCCATAGGACCTGTTTCCATTGATCTACGGTCCACAATAAATGTTCTTTACACCATGCTAAACGACGAGTAGCATTCCGAGTGGAGACAAAAGGCTTATTGAGCAGCCGCACGACCACGGTAACCCATGGAATGAAGTTCTCTGTGAATGGTATGCGTACATACCGAGGTTCCAGCATTTTTACTCACCTGTACACTGAGGTCTTGTGCAGTACTCCGTCAATTAGCTATAACGACTCTCCTGAGGCTTCAACGTCCTCTATCATTGATTTTCTTTGGTCTGCCGGTACGTTTTCCTGCTTCAGGCACGTCATGTGTCTTCCACTTATTCAGTACATCCAAAACAATTGACTTGGGTATGTTTAAACTCCTCTCGGTTTCTCTTATGGACAACCCACTAATATAACACCCAACAATCTTTCCTTTTTCACAGTCAGTTCTCTCCTGCCGCGACATTTTCACTCAACCTCACAGTGCGATATGATCGCGGTCAGCTGCAGGCTATTTTTATACAATTTGCAGCTGTCCCGCACATCCTAACAATGCAGTGGATCCGTTCATTTGCTTTCGAAGTGGTGTCCTGTAAATTTTGTCAATATAGTGTATATTTTAATGGTTATATATTATGTTTTGACATTACACATATAAGCATTGAAAATTATTTTGTGTTTATTAATTTTTCTCTGAATGAGGCTATATTGCCAGATTAAAATTAATGTAATGAAATAGCTAGTGAAGAAGTCTATGGGAAGCTAGAAAACTATGGCTTTGAGTACAACCCACATGATATACAAATTTAGGAAAACTAGACAGTTGCTTTCGGTCCTTGCATTACCCAATGAAAATTAAATTAGCAAGTTACTGAAACCTAACATGACAAGCATGGCTGTCAAAAAAAAAAAAAAAAAGAAAGAAGTTTCACAATTTTACAGCATGGAAGTGCCAAAATCTAACTCTTTTGAAAACTGCATCATTCTATAGTAGGCCACATAGATGAAAATTAATTCTGGAACCTTTATAACATAAAATAAGCAACTTTTGAGCTTTTTATGTGAATTGAATATTATTTTCCATGTATTTCTGCAGAGGCTTACAAATAGGAGTACCTGCAAAGAAGGTTGTGAGAGTACTCTAGCAAAAATGGGTTGCGATTCTAACCAGTACTAACAATTGGTTAGGATCACAACTTTGTGCACACTGACTGGAAATGGGTTTGAACAGTGAATAAAACATAGATGGTGTGTTTTGTTCTATGATTCTGGTCTTCTCACTTTTTGGCAAAACTAGAAACTGAAATTTATGAATGGGGGATTTTAGTTAGAACACAGATTTGTAGGATGAAGTAAAATTGCCCAAGCATGTTGCGAGTGAGCAATTTTAGTCTCATGTTTTCTGTTTCACCCAGTTTCATCGAGATGTGCTGAAATCACTGACAGAATTTCATTAACTGATTTTAGATGGGTTAGCTGAGAACATGCATGTAGATGTGAGCCCATAATCTTTTGTTTAGTGGGGTGGTTAGGACATCTGAGATCATGATAGTGGTTACCAAAATTCATTATATGGTTACATTCCATTCTGTATGTGCACAGGTGCTACAATATATATCCCTTGTCAAAAACATTTTCAAACCAGAAAGATCTTGCATATCATGAACAGTGATGAGCTGTTCAGACATAAGGGTAAGTCAAATGAAATGTGGAATAAGGCTGCACTTCAAAGTTGGTTTATTAGGCTTCACTGTGGAACGATACAGTTAAAGGGCTGACAATTCATGTCAGGTGACATCCAATAAGATGTTGTCGATTGGTTCATCCAGCAGTCACCCTCCTATGCAGAAGGTAACCAAAAACTTGTGCAGTGATGGGACATGTCTGAACATGAGTACATGTAGATAAAACAGCAACCTTGTCCTTTGTATCTTCAGGAATTTTTCAAAAGTATCAAGATGCAAAAGTTGCATAGTGACACCACAGTACCATAGGTAGGATGGGTGATAACTTCTCAGTGAAAGTGCAGCAGTGTCTCTGTACTTTGATGGAGCCAGGAATTGTCATGAAGCAGCACAATACTACATGTCAGAATGTCTGGGACACTTGTCTTTGATGGCATGGAAGAGTCTGAGCACAGCGTAACAGCATATCTCGGCACTAATGGTTGCATCATGTAGTGACAATCAATGAGTAACGTACCCTTTGGATCAGAGAAAATTATTAGTATGGCTTTGACTGCACTAGAGGAGACATGGGCTTTCCTTGATGGCAGTGATTTATGCTTCCACTTTATACTCAAGCATTGTCACTGGCAATAAACTACCACAGAAACATTTCATGCTTCCTGGTAGCATGCAAGGTGCTCCAATATACACCCATATGATTCTTGTCCTGCTGGTAGGTGCTTTGGAAACCCATTGTGGCCACACCTTTCGATACCCGAGATGACCGTGAATGAAACTGCTGAGGGATCCCATGTATTTAATGGGTAGGTCTTGCACTAGTTGTCTAAAGGTCACCCTGCAGTTTTCACTCAGAGCACTGTCCCTTACTGCAATGACTTCCTGCATTCAGTGACATTGTCCAGCAGAGTTTAAGCTGGCTCAAAAATGCTGAAGCAAAAATGCTAAAATGGGGAAAAAGTTATAGAAAAATGCTAAAGCTAGTAAGCTGCTTTTGTCGCTTGGAAAATTGTACCCTCAAACGAATTGTTCACACCAATAATGCTTTGGACATCAGTGGAAAACTAATGTTTTATGGCCTTGGGGAAATGCTGTAAACGTCACATCCGACTCTGGTTTAAACTTGAACTTTGATTGGGGAAGAGCTCTAATTCCCTCTAGCCTCTATGATCTTATCTCACTCCACCTTTTATGGAGTGATCTAGAGTGTCTGAATGGGGAGGGGCGATTGAGCTCACGGGTGCTGTAGCAACATACCTTAAGGATTAAGAAAATAACATTAGTGGAGTGTGACTGCTGCCAGAATTTCAGGAACTTTAGTTTTCACAGAAATAGAAAAGCTTGAGCAGAATCTGTTGATGGGTTGATATTTAAATGGCTGGCGCTATTTTGCTATGGACACTAATTTTTCTCTCACATTTTGGATTAACTAATCACATTTCATGAAAATAGCGACCATAGCTCACCTCTGTTGCCCAGATCATGGAAGACCCTGTCCTTTTCAAAATCTTTCTTAGCATTTAAACACCATAATGCAGACTAAGTAGGCTCTTCTATATCATTGCCTGCATGCATTGAAAAACCTTGCTTGTCCTAGCACTTTCCTTGGTTAGCAATCAAATCATGGTGTATTGAACTTGCTTGGATTTAACCATGTCATAGCCAATGTTACTAGAGACCCTGTCCTTTTCAAAATCTTTCTTAGCATTTAAACACCATAATGCAGACTAAGTAGGCTCTTCTATATCATTGCCTGCATGCATTGAAAAACCTTGCTTGTCCTAGCACTTTCCTTGGTTAGCAATCAAATCATGGTGTATTGAACTTGCTTGGATTTAACCATGTCATAGCCAATGTTACTAGAGACCTGTTGCACTCTCCAGCTGTTTTACAACTGACCAATTTCCATGGTTCATTGTTTTGTGTACAGTGGCACCACAACAGGGGATAACATGTCAACTGCAATGGTGCCATCCCCTGAGTCTACATTTCACTTGAACAACCTTTTCAATCATAAAAAGTACTTAGCACTATTGCACATATTATGTACCTAAATACAGACAACTGTAGGCAGGAATGTTTTTGTGCACTATCATGAGTGCATCTTCAGTCGTTGTTACCACTGAGTCGTGTAAGTGCATGGTGGCGTTAGAACCGTGGAGGCAGAGGAGACAGCTGCTCTGGTACTCATTTGCGTGCAGGGGCGAAATATTTCATCAAGATAGATATTGCTATGTTGAAACCTTTACCTTGGCTATGGCTTTTGCCTGTCATACATGCTACTTTGTATTTGGGGACTTAATGATGGCTACAAAATCACTTCTATGTAGAAAAAGCTTTTTCATCATTGCAAAAACCTACATAAGATACATGGAACCATATGCACCACAAATAACTTCTCACTGCATCAATGGGACTACACAATGCATTCACCTACCACAGAAGTTACTAATCCAAGCCAAATTACACCTACACAATATGCATTACACACAAAACCCAGTACCAAAAGCTAAGAATATCCATATATGTAACTCTGTTATCACTTAATGTTATGATGTTGTTTTCTAGCAACATGGTGGCTTAGAAAACAACCATCATAACATTAAGTGATAACAGAGTTACATATAAAAAAAAATTAAGCAAAAGTGGTGGTGTATTGTTACATGAAGTTAAGATGACTGCAACCTGCACCACTCATAGGGCTTCATGGGGATTACTGTTACATGAAGCCTGCTGTTTTCAGCCTTAGAAAAGCAGGCCAACAGGAACAGGGTGGGGAGTTAAGTCGACCTTTGAAAAAGGTGACAATTTTTTTAAAGGTGACTAAAAGGTGATTAAAAGAAACTTCTTGCCAATAGCACAAAACAACAAATACAGTTACGAAAGCATATTTTTTATTTTTCTTTATACTCCCCTACCAAAAAAGGCCAGGTAAGATCATAATAAATTTCTTTATTATGGTCCTGGATGGGGTATGGCCAGTTTATTGTAGTCACATAATTTTACAGAAAAAAAAAATTACACAAAATTCTGAAAATGTATGACATACAATTATTTTTAATGTTCCAAAAAAGCAATTCTGAAGAAAGAACTGCTTGGCTTACTGTTTTTTAGGCATCTTAGCAAAAAATGATGTACTCATACTTGATTTTCTTTTCTCAAGGTTCTTCTGAATAATTTCCACTTCCTTTTCTTTCACTTTTTCTTCTGTTTCCATACATTTTACTCCTCGAGCATGCCTTCAGCTAATTTTGCTCCCTTTAAATCATTTTTTTCCAGTGCTTTCTTCAGTTTAGCTGAAGCTTCCAAAAAGAGTTCTTCCTCTTGCCTCCTTAGTTTGTAGGTGTTCTTTTTTCTTGTCATTCAGAGCAGCAGTCTCACATTTGATTGATTTTTTTATCTTTTCGATCTTTTTCATAATCCATTTTTTTTGTTCTTTTTGCTTTTCTTCTAATTCAATTTTCTTTTTTCTCTTACATTCTTCCATAAAGGCAGTGTACTTTGAATGTGCTTCTTGTCCGTACTTAATGAGTTTTGGATTAATGGGTAAATAAATAAATAAATAAATTAGGATATTGTTTCAAGGCATTTCCTCACAGTCAGTACACTGTTTAAAAATCTTTTGGTCATTGCTGATTTATCTTCTAATATATGCTTAGAAATGGAAAATCGTCTTTCTATGTCAGCATTTCCATGTGACAAAGTAAGAGCTGCCTTTATGACTTTTGCAACATTTGGAAACTATATATATTTTGATAATGAGTCCCTTTTTGAGATGTGTTGTTGCCAGTAATCATCAATTGTTTTGTTTTCAAATGCTGTATCATCTTTTTCTAGTTGCAAAATTTTCCACTCATCTAACAAATAATCCAGTTGAACATGAAATGGCATAATTTTTGCAACTTTCAATATGTCTCTGCAGCTTCTATCATTCATTCTTTCTTTTCAGTCTAAAAATCTAAAATTTTTAAGTGATCCATTTAATAAGCAAGTCTTTCCCATCACATGCTTACAAACAGTAATATAGTGCTTTTAAGCTTTCTTCAGAATCAACAACTTATCACTGTCTTTCAGTTTAGAAAACTCGTCTGCGACTTTTTCATTAATGACAAGTTCTTCAAGAAGAAGCAGATTACCAACTGTATACAGTTCATCACGATCAACTTTAGAAAAATTAGTGATTTTTCTAATGACAGCAGTCTTCAAAACACGAGCCATAAAGGTTTGAAGAACATTTCCTATTTCTTCATGCAATTTGTGGACCATGGGTGCTTGGCACTGAAAATGTTGTGTGAACTTCATGAATAGTTCTGCTGATGAAATGAAGTTCAGCTTTTATTGAAGGTTCCTTTAAGGCATTCACAACAGCCTTGTAGGATCTGGATTGAAGAGCAGCAGAATTTTTCTCAGAGGAATGTGCTTAAGGAAATAGAACTGAATAATGTAAAACTGCTCCAAAATCCTGTTGGCTGAAGGCCACAAGGTAAGCCACCTTGTTGTTGCATGCTTCAAAAATTTATGGTGTGGAACATTATATTTAGATTGAATTTCTTCAAACTCTTTGTAACGGGCAGGCCAACCATCAAGCTAATGGTAAATGTTGATCAGCAGCTCAGAAGCTGTCTTCAGCTAAACACCCCAATGACTTTACATATGCATTATGTGGATGTTGCAGGTACCTACGTTTATAAGACATCAAAATAATGGTAAATGTTGATCAGCAGCTCAGAAGCTTCTTCACCTAAACACTCCAATGATTTTACATATGCATTATGCAGATGTTGCAGGTACCTATGTTTATAAGACTTGTCCCTCGTATCTTCTGGATATTACTATTGAAAAACCTAAAAACTTTATTGATCCAAGCATTAGGCATCTGTTTTGTGACAAATTGGCCTCAGAAAGTGCTTCACATGGTTTTTTAAGCAATGTTTCACCGTCCGCTTTACCTAAAAAGAAAGTTCTGAGGTGCCGTGTCGTTATGACACATTTGCCTTCTGACCAAAATGTGATGGTTGTTTGTAGCTCCTTTTTATCTTTAACATTAGTTGTTTCATCATAACTCACTGTGTAGTATGATGAACATGCTTCCTCTAACTTTAGGTCCCGGAAATTAAGGAGCCAGTCCATCAGTGATTAAGTATCGCATTTTCTTAGAGGAAAGAGAAAAATGTTCAGGGACACTGTCAGGAAACATTTTTAAAAACATCATGAATATCTTGCGATGAATCTATTGAATAATTACTACACACTGATTTCATCATCCAAATCAATTCAGCAGTAGAACTTTCCTTGACATTATAAATGCGAAGTGTTGGTGCACAAGTTGAACTTGAAGGTTGTAAGTGCTCTAGGCATGCAGGAGGAGGTGCAAGTTCTAAGCGCAGTTGGTTTAGTCCAAATTTAGATTCAAAGTTTGATTTATGTTTTGATGTAAGAGAGTGATTAAAAATTGCTTGAAAACCTTTTGTTTCAAAGTTAATGGTGCAGCAACACACAGTACAAAATAGTTCACTTTCACTATGCTTTTTACCCCATGCAGAAACTTTAGCCTTCGAATTATCTGTCTCTTCCAGCCAATCACTACGGAATTTACATTTTCCCATTTTGAAATTTTTAGCAGAACTATTGGGTTAGATCAAGCCTGCCGTTTTTACGGATATTTAAGAGTTAAAATGGATAAATGGGGAAAATGCTGAATTTTATAGATTTTTTTTTTTCATTTTCTAAAACATAAGTACGTAGTACTGATTCTTAACAGGGAAATTACCTTTTAAAACTGCACCTAGGGCTTTCAATGCACCAGAAATCCACGAGGCTTTTGGCTTTGAAATGGATCTCCCCAGCTTTATTAAAAGAAGAAAACCTGTTCATTAATTTGATTGACAGCCCACCCCCACTCCTTGCGACAATAAGGTGCCTGCATCTCCCCCTCCTCCACCAAAGGAAAGATGGTGGAGAAGTCCCAGTCTCCCACCATCATTGATTCAGAACTAGGCATAAAAAAAAAGCAAAAACTAACTTTGTGAAATCTTCACGAAACTGGCTGAAATTTTGATCACATCATGAATTAATTGGTAATAGGAAGAGACCCTCCAAACTACCCCGAAATTGGTTGCAAACTTTTTAAATTAGCCATGGAAATTTTTAATCAGTAAACACAAATGGTATACACAGAAACAGTTAATAAAATTTTGAGGGCTAATTGAAGAAGTTTTTAACCGATTAAAGCAAAATTTGGAACTCATGTTCCTATTAGCAGTTTATGGTGTTCATTAAAATTTCAGCCAGTTTCATAAAATATTCGCAAAGATACATTTTTTTACTTTTCTATCCAAGTCTAATGGAAATTCTGGCCCATCTGAAATGAAGTTCTTGCCTTCCTACAATTATAAGGGGAGGTATAAGAGTACAGAAATAACTTCACATAGTTGTACTATATAACTATAGTTGTAGGCATACTTACAATAATAATCTTTCAACTTCCAGCATCTTCTTTTGCAACTATATTGTTAAATTGTACATTTCCCCCAATATGGTCAAAAAAGGTTTGAAAAGGTGACAAAAGCTGAAAAAGATGACAAAAGGTGTCTAGTTTTAAAAAAGGTTTGAAAAGGTGAGAAAGGTGACCGGCTCCTCACCCTGCAGAAAGTACTGAATGATATATACTATGTTTATCAAACGCTACTAATACTTGCAACTCTTCAGAAAATGGCTACTTCAATATCTCCTAGATATGCAGACCCACATATGTTTCTCTTGATTAAGCATGTTTTTTTTCATTTTTCAAGTTTTGGGCTAAATATGCTGCAGGTATACCATGCCATTTCTTTTGAAAAGCCATCACCAGTTACGTGGTGGAAGTATTAGGTAACCAAAACAATTCATGAGGTTTTCGGTAGAGTTTGCTACAATGACTTGTTTATTTTTGTAGTGGTTTGCAAAATAAACAAGTCATTGCAATAGTGCTAAGTACTTTTATGATTTTAAAAGGTTAGTTAAAATTTGCATCTGTGTCATAAGGCGCAGATACAAGGCAATCAACCAGTGTGCTTTAACTTGGTGTGTACTCTTTTTCTGTGACTTTGAGCCCTTTTAAAATGTCAGTTGAACCTGGTGTAATTCGGGCTTGTTTGCTTTACAAATTTAAACTTGGTTTGAAGGCTTCATAAGTGTCCTGTAAGATATATGTGGCATTTGGAAAAGATACAGTAGCAGAACATACTGCACTTATGGTTTAAAAAATTTGTTTCTGGTGATGAATCCCTTAAAATGCACCAGGCTTAGGAAGACCCTCCATTATTGATAATGAAGAATTATGTGCCACTGTTGAAAATAATTTGAGATTAACATGTCAAGAACTTTCACAAATATTTAAAGTGAGTGGTGAAACAACTCGTTTATGCTTGCATCAACTGGCAAAATCTTAAAAGCTAAGCAAATAGGCCCCACATGCATTATAAAACCCCACAAACTTTTTTGGTTACCTGATATAATGAAAAATTGTTTTACCTTATTGGCATTTTAGGTTTTAAAGCTGGAACCCTTTATCAGTCACTCCATTAAATAGCTATTTTGATCAAATCATATGCAATACAACCAACTGTTACATAATATTGGAAAGTAAAGAAATCGTTACTGTTTAATAGTTAAATAGCACTGGTAGTGCACAGTTGTCCAAATAATCAATGGCAGTTCCAGGCATAATGAGCAGCTAGCCTGGTCTCAATTGAAAGAAGTATGGTACTACTACTACATCATGACACCACAACCAAGTGTCACCCTAGAAGTAATACAAGACAGTAAGCAGCAGCATCTTCCACTTTTACTACCAACACTAGACCACTGCACTGTAAAAACATTATCTATATTGATCTTAAAATCTGATTATCCCACCACAAATTACAGGTACAATGTGCTCAGCATTAGACTAAACCATAACTGCCAATCTGGGTGTCTTATAAAAATAAGCTTGACTGCAAAGCCACTGCATTCTTCCAATACAGCAGATATGTATGGTTTAGCATCAAACCTGACACCTAGATATTTGAGCATGATTTTTACTCTGGTAGTCACACTTAACTCATTCAGAAACTTGGTCCAATTTTCATGAAGCTCCACAAGAAGTGTAGATGTAACTGCATACCATATGTCTTTTTTCAGTGCAATACATCATTAATACTTAACTCAGATAGAAACATGTAAACCAACTCCTTGTGGATGTTGTAGATATTTTACTTTTAATATAACTATTAAAGTCTGATTTGGGAGTTTTAGGTTTGACCATCACACTATGTACAATATACCTAATCACTTTCATTTCAATCCTGTACCTCTTATTTGACTTTCTAAAAACTAATAAAGTAGCTGTTCTTCGGAAGATAATGAAAACCATAGAATCTAGTCACAAGATTCAAACTTTTTAACACAGGATGGTTTCAGTTTAACACATACATTCCACAAGATCAGGGGTGGTGAACCTATGACACGTGTCACTGGGTGGCACACAAACATGTTTCGGGTGGCACACTGGTATGAAAACATTATTAAATAAAAAAAATTTGTTTTTTAAAAACAATTTTTTGACAGCATGTCTGTAGTGTTCATGCAAATAACTGAGCTTTGACAAGAAAATTAATCTAGCTGAGAAGTGTTCTCCCAAGGGGTAGTAAATCAACCTCACTTTATTTTATCGCCTTATGCATTAATTCCCCCCAAAAAAGAGTCATGTGCACACAGTTATTATTTTTCTTTTTATCATTCTGCTCCTACGGACTTCCACACCTGCTTCAGCTCAAGTCTCCCCTCTCCACCCTCCACCTTCACAGGAGGGAGAGAAAACCAATCAGACAGGAAGATGCACATGAGACAGTGAGTATAACTGTATTACTGAAAGTAAGCTTGAACAATGAATGAAGAGTTTCAGATTTATAACTTAGCAACACTGCGATGTCAGTCCAGAGCTTCAGTTTGTCAGTGAAAGTAGATTTATTTGTAGCTGCTGCTTATTCTTCTTGTGCACTGGAATTGTTTCTTTGCTGGTGTTTTTGCATCTGGATCATGCAAACATGTTTTTGGTGCCAAAAAACAGAAACTTGACAAAGAAAGTGGCCATGTATTTCAAGAACAGTGGAGTTTAAAGTGATTGAAAAAAACCAAAAGCTTTCTGTTGCTTGTATATGGAGACAGTCATGCCCCACACATTCAACGCAAAGCATCATTTTAAGAGGAATCGTAAAAACGTTTGTTCCATGTCAAATGAAGATAGTACATTTCACAAAACGTGAAGCAATATGAAAAACAATCATATTGTTTCGCATCTTCTTTCAGGCCAAGGAATAAGATCACTGTGGCTAGTTTTCATCTACCTCGCTGTATAGTACAGCATGGGAACCACTTTCTGACTGTGATTTTTTGAAGGCGGCTTTCTTAGCCACATCTAACACATTTAAAGATTTTCCCAACAAGCAACCCATCGTGAATAGAATTAAGGAAATGCCAGCCAGCAGGAGCACTGTCAAAGATAGATAGAATAACAAAAATGAGTGAAGATGTTTCGGACCAAATAAAATCTGATTTAAAAAACACAGATACGTTTTCAATACAAGTCTTGATAAAAGCACTGACGTGAAGTCCTGAGAAAGGTTAGCAGTTTTTGTTAGATTTCCTTGTGGAAATGTAATGAGGAGGAATCAAACTGCTGAGTTTGCAAACTACAATCTCAAGGAAATATATAATGTGTAAAAAGAAGCACGAATTTGTAGTAAAAATGGGGACTGACTTAAATGAAATAGTGTTTGTGACTACTGATGGCTCCCCAAATATGGTGGATAAAGATAATGGGTTCATAAAGTTTCTTTGCCATGAAGTTCGGCACCTTACTGGGCAGTTCCATTGCATTTTGCACCAGGAAACACTGTGTGTGAAAGCAAGTCTGAAATTCTTTGAAAGTGTACTCTCGGTGGTAACTAAGATTGTGAACTTAATGTGTGCACATGCTCTGAATAATCGCCAGTTCTCTAAGATGTTAGATGAGATGGACATTTTTAATGATTGTTGAGTAAACATTTTTTTTATGATTTTTAAGAAGTTTTGCAGGGAGCAGGTAAATAGCTATTCATTTTTAATTTTCATCAATATTCTCTTTAAATTGTGTATCTTGTGAAGTTGTGAGGGAGGAACTGAAATTTCTCTTGTGCAAAAATCAAACTAAGTGGAAATTTCTTTGTGCAGGAAAGAGAAAGAGGCAAGCATGGTTGGTGCTTATTGCAGAACTGAGTTCTTTTTCTCTAGAAATAGATGTTTCTATTACTTTCAAACTATTTCTTTGCTTTTTTTTTTTTTTTTTTTTTTTGCTACGAAGGTTTTTCTAAATTGATCTACCAATAAGCATTAATTTTATATTTATTTGTATTGTAGCCCCTTTAAACCGTGTGCCGATGCTCAGACTTTGAGCCTAAGAGGGAACAGCCAACACCATGCATTCTTGTCGATTAAATTTAGCTTACTTCATATTAATCAGGGGCTAAGCCTGCAAAATTATAAAACTTTGTATCTGGGACAGAAATTTTAGGAAGGAAGTATGTGTAAAACTTAAAAAAGCATTCGTTATCCAATTGTTTTTCTAGATTTTGTGCTGTGTGATTATAAATGTGCAGAAAATATACATCTTAATGCTTTTATTTATATTTCATGCTGTTCATAAACCACCATTATATACTTTTTTCATTTGTTTTGATTGCACAAACTAATTTTGTTTTCATAGAAAGTGCCTATTGACATTCAAGAGGGAAGGGGTACCACTGACTTGCTTTTTCCCTGGGCACGTAAATTGATGGTTGGGCACTGTCTTGGTTCAGACTTACATGCATCTTGAGTGATGCTGAAGACAAAAGGTTATAAACCAAACATAAATGCCTTAGATAGTAGCATTAAAACAACAAGTTTCACACTAATGTGATTACGTAAGTATGAGTTTTCAATTATCTTCTTACAAATTAAATCAGATTCAAATTGAAATTGTTTTTGTCTTAAAACTCACCTTATTCTCTATTCTGTTAATGTTATTTTTACGGTATTCACAAAAAAGTTTCATGACAAAATGTTAATTAAAAAAAAAATGTAAACAAGAGGCAGCACACTAGACACTTGAAAGCAAACTTTAAGTAGCACACTAGTCAGAAAAGGTTTGCCATCTCTGTACTAGATCATTACCTGCAGCTGCAGAAAGCAGCTTTAGTCTTTCTTTTACAGTACTGCAAACAAAAACGTTTTTTTCCCCTTTATGCAGATATAATCATAAACCAATTCATATAAAAGAAGTCAAGAAATATTTCTGATACTTTATTATCTGAGTTACGCCTCAACATATCTGATATTTCTAACCCTCTGTCATATCGCACGGCTGTTCTCAATAGTATTACTACATCTAGTACTGTGGACTGTCTGTAGAACTGGATGTGATAGACTCCTTTGAGAATATACCCTGCTGACAGCCCAGGATTATAAACATTGGATGTGCAGAAGAACATAACTCAGACAATTAACAACTTGCCACAATAGAAATACAATTTATGTGGATTTTCTGAACAAAAACAGTTACATTTAACGTATGACATTTTAAAGCACAACACAGATTTTAAATTATAAATTAGTTTTACGCACACATTTTTTTATACAATTTCACATTTAACACTGCCAAAATTATGACCATACCCCTATCATATGACAACGTCGATACATATCGACACTGTGCATTTTTAAGATTTCTAAGAGTCAAAGTTGTTTTCTAAAATTGTTCATACAAATTCTAATTAATAAGTCAACTTGCATTAATGCTGTTTAGTGCCATGGTGTGCCAGTTGCTTCTCAACCTTTTCAATCCCATGACTTCTTAAATCTAATGTAAAATCATAGCAGTTTCATAGACACAGTAACAACAAAATTAAATTATGAGTTGCTGACAATATTATATAGGGTGTTTCACAAAAGTTGTGGTTCATTTAGATAACTCGCAAATGAACTGGTGCACATAAACTGAGTCAATGAGTATTGAGAAGGGATGAAATGATCTATTTAAGGGATATATGAGTGTAGGGAGCTTAGGATCAAAATTTTACCTCTTCACAGAATTCATCTCCTAGATTTCCTTCAGAGCTCAACATGCCCAAACTGAAACCCTAAATTTACTGAATGGTGGGATTTTATGCAAAGCTTTGGGTGTGTTTATAGCTTCTTGATGAAAACTGGGGAAATTCTGGGGCTTAATTAGGTGAGTGGTGCATTTAAGATCCTAAACTTTTCTCAAAAATCATACCCTCAGATCACTCCCTCTGGAGCTCAGGAAAAGGCAAAAACAGCTCAGAGTTATGAGGAAAACAAATTTTCCTTGCAGGTAGGATGTAGCTCAGGAAGACACAGCCCAAACCTGGAGAGTTGCTGGAAATTTTACTGTGTACTTACACTAAGGTGAGTATGGTGCACAATTTTGTGATTAAAATGTTTTTTCCAAACTTACTTTATCTACAAGATAGAACTCTAGGCTCACAATCAGGAAGTCTTGGGGAACATTCTTTTATCCCTTAAATAGATAATTCCATCACTTATCAATACCCATTCATTGACTGTTTATCTGCATTAATTCATTTTCGAGTTATCAAAGTGAGCTGCAACTTTTGCTAACACCTTGTACATTGCATACTATTTTTAATAAAATTCTTGATACAAATAGCTTTTGCATAAAACAAAACAAAAATAATTAAAAAAAAAACATGAAAAACTGAACTTCAAGTTGATTGCAACCTTTGATGAATAACAAGCTCACTTTAAAGACATAAAATTGCACATTTTTGTGCCATAAGACAGTCATTATTTGAATAGCATTTCTTATTTTTCAAATTTATTGCATCCTTTGAAGAATAGTATCTCACTTTAAAGACAGATGCAACTGCATTTTTGCGCTACAACTCAGTCATATTATTTGAAATAGCATTTTTTATATTTAGATAATATGATCTGTGCTTCTTTTAGATTACCAATAATACTGATAATGCAGTTTCACAAAAAATGCATTGAAGAAAAGAAGACAAAGGTAACTAAAAATCCACCAGTTCTCTTTCACTGAATTCCATTTCAAAAGCCTCAGTAGAATAGAATACACAGTGCACAGTCAAATTTTAATGAAACAGCAAATGACATTTTGATCCAATTGCTTGTCATTTAAATTCCAAAATATTTGTGGTAATAAAAACTTTAAATTTGCAAATGATATCAAGTAAAAACCCTTTTAAATGAATAAAAAACTCACCTGCTGAAAGTAAATTTTTAGAGGTCATAAAAAAGCTTAGCCTGAAGTTTGCTATTTAGGATTAAAACGTTAGTACCTTCTTCCGAGGATAAAAATTTGGTTCACTTGCCTTCTTAAACACATCCATGAAATTAAGGGCAAAATATATCTCAAACACATGGGATAGTCATGTAATTACTTATGCAGCAATCAGAATATGACTCTGAATTGCTCTTGTTTACTTTTCACCATGTAACCTCATATCAGAAAACTTGAGATTTCATCCCCTGGCATGCTGTAATGGGAATTGGGAGATTCGGGTTTCCTGTTCCAGGGCAATTAGTTTTTTTTTTTTTTTTTTTTATGTGATGTTACATGGTAAACCAAAGCAATTCAGAGCCATATTCTTTGCTGCACAAGTAAAATTGCATCCATTAATATGAAGCAAAGCACACACATTTCTAGCCACTAAAATGGGCAGGCAGATCTGGTCTTGTATCATGAAAAAAAAAACTATGATGCAATAAAGCTTTATGGATATGCCTGAACTCTGCATACCACGCCAAATATTATTAAACTGACACCACAAACTTTTAAACAGTTGACCTGGCTATAGGCACAATTACGTTGAATACTTACTGAGTTTACATATTTTCCAATAAGTTAAAATACATGACTGCGCATACAGTAAGGTGAGTCCATTTCACACGTGGGCACAATTTTTTCACTCTTCTGCCTAGTTCCCAAAATCACTTCAGCCATATTTGTAGCATCATGTGTACTGCCTGTGCAGTTTTACTATTCATTCCCTGAAAAACAGCTCATCCAGTTTTCACATACATCTATCTATACCTTTCACTTATACCATGAATGAACCTTAACAATGGAAATCTTCATGTACAAAGTGTGTTCAATACGTAATGCCTCCACACAAGTGTCTCACATGACTTGTTGCCTAGCAACCAGTCAGAATGCCAAATGATTCTTTGTGCCATTAGCCTCACTTTATTGCATAATAGATCTCCATGCATCTATTTGTTTGTATTTAATTACATTTAAAATGGACGATTCTTTTTCAACTGAGTCAACAGGTGTCAAACAACCATCAGTTATAGAGTTTTTAACTCGTGAAAATGTACCTCCCAAAAAAAATTCACACTAGATTGGTGGCAGTTTATGGTTTTGGAACATTAGACATAAGCACTGTTTGTCGTTGAGTAAGAAAATCAAAGGACAGCGGAGGAAGGTGGTCGTAAAGGATCAGCCACAGAGTAGGAGGCCCGTAATCACAACTTGCAAATTTAACAGTCAAAAAAGTTGATGAGTTCATCACTGAAAACTGAAGAATAACTTAAAGAACCATAGCATGTAAGCTGAAAATTAGTTTAGGTAGTGTCAATGACTTTAATGTTTTAGGATGCAACAAAGTGTATGCTCGTCACATCACCTAACAACTGAAATGAGAAATCAAGACTTGAAACACGCTTGCTTGCCACGAAAAATATGGAAGATATTTTTCTTCAAAGCACTGTGACTGGTCGTGAGAGTTGGGTTCACTATTATGACCCAGAAATGAAAAATCAATTGCCGAAATGCCAACACCCATCTTTTCCTCAAGCGAAAAAAATCAAAAACTCAAATTTCTGCTGGTATGTGCATGCTCACTGTGTTCTGGGACTACAGAGGCATTATTCATCAGGAGTACATGGTCAAAGGTATGACTATCAACTCAGAGCTATGTGCATATCTTTAAAAAGTTAAAGCAAAGAATAAACTGCATGTGTGGAGAGAGAAAAAGCCTTTGATTCTGCAACACGACAATGATAAACCCCATGCCAGTGCTTTCACTTCAGTGGCCATACAGAAAATTAGGTTTGAGGTTCCTGAAAACCATACCTACAAAGCCCAGATTTGGAGCCATCCAACTTCTGGTTGTTTTCTATTCTCAAGAGACATTTGAAAGGAATTCAGTCACCTGTGATGATGTTCAAGTCACTAGAAGGAAATGTTTCAAAGAACAACTTGAAGATTTTTACAGACTGGTTTAAAAAACTTGTTAAATGGAGTATGTATCTGTGTCCAGCAGGAGGGAGACTATGTAGAAAAATAAAATATCCAAATTAAAGTAGAAATTCTGAGTTTTGTTCTTGTTTTGTTTCAATTTGATACCTTGCCACTGGGCCTGTATATAAATTTGGCGGCATTACTTCCTAAACACCCTCTGTATTTGGAAAATGTATTGATGTTATAAAAAATACTAACCGTACCAAGTTCGTAACGTTATTGCATTTTTGGAGTTATGCTGCACATAAAATAATTCACACCTGATACCATCTCCTATGCATTAAACCAGCTTTTTAATTCCATCATTTGATGCTGGGAAAAAAACTCAAACACTCAGCAATTTAATCAACCAGTACAGTTTAGCCTGTTTTACTGCCACTGGTAACGTTAGGCTCTCTCCAACAGTGTCAAATATATTTTGGTTTTGGCAATTAACAAAACCAACTTTAAAAGTGGTTTGAAAATTTTGTCAGATTTATGTGTTTCATAAAAATTTTAGTAAGAGATCATATGGATTCCTACAAAATGCTATGTTAAAATTAAGTGTGTTTTTTTGTTTTGTTTTTTATGGGATTTGCTAGAAAAGATTTTAAGAAAACATTTAGGAAAATATTTACCTAGTAATAATTCCCATAAGAAAACCACAAGATTTCAGTGTTGCTTATTTTATTTT
This sequence comes from Macrothele yani, assembly GCA_039090855.1. Taxonomy (NCBI): domain Eukaryota; kingdom Metazoa; phylum Arthropoda; class Arachnida; order Araneae; family Macrothelidae; genus Macrothele; species Macrothele yani. The sequence goes on along the minus strand of CM077016.1, from coordinate 92,451,822 downwards.
CCAGAATTCAAGTACTTAAAACACGCTCACACATGTTTTCAGTCTTATATAATCATGAATTATACAAGGTATCCCACAGATTACAGTAATGATACTGTTGTAATCCAGTGGATACTGAAATAATCATAATCCCAACTCAAACATTTGAACAATACTCTTTTACTCAATAGATACAGTTTTAAAACATAACTGTAGCATAAAAAAACAATAAAATTGAGTGGCAGCAACTACTCCAGTGACGTAGTCCTGATGACGAATTAGACTTTAGTTCGAAAATTTGACCACCAACTTTTTTTAATAATAACCTCTATAAGACTTGTAAAAAAGTTAATTCCACAGTACACTATGAATAGAGGTGCCATAAATTCATTTACAACTAGGATAAAATGTACTTTTCCTAGACCTTTTCTTAATTTCCTGACCTTGTACATATGTTCAAGAATTTATTCAGTACATCAAAAATGATCAGTTAAATGCTAAAAATCAGGATGATTAAAAATATTGATCTATATACATATAAATGAAATGAAAAATCACTAATAAACAATCATTTGCAAAGGCACTTTACTCTGTTTTTAATTATCCAGTAAAACCACTGACCACAGTGCTGTCTTCACCAAATGAAGGTTATGAAGTATTAACCATACTATACTTCTTGGATTGAGGAAGTACCAAATGAGACTTGGAAATGTTGGATTACAACTGAGACCACAATGATTCTGAAAAATCACAATAGCTCATATGCAGTTTATATTACCACAGCTGAGTCAGTCTTTCAGGCATGTTAGATATATGTATTTGTTATCAATTGTGGAAACATGACTGTAAACGTAGTAATCGTGACTGTGTATGTGAGAGAGTTGTTAATGCTGTCTCAAAATGTAAAGTTGTAAGTGTTCTGGTTAAGTATAATAAACTAACAAATTATGTAGATTATGAAGTGAGTCATTGAGCAAAGAATACAGAATGTCGGTAAGTGATAAAGACACAACATGGCGCAGCCGCTGTCGTCCTCCTTATTCGCACTTAAGAGATAGATTTTCCTGGCAATAAGTTATAGTTGGGGAAAAAAAGGGGGGGGAGAAAATAAATAAATAAAAATGGAAGGCTTCAGGCCTCCCTAAGGTTTGTCGTTAAGTGGTAACATCGTTGAAAACTTTAGAAAGTTCAAACTTAATTTTGAAATCTTTATGAAAGCTACAGGGCATCATGGTAAAGATTCTGAAACTAAAACAGCAATTTTGTTAAATGTAATTGGAGAAGAAGCTGTTGAGCTTTTTAACACCTTCGACTTAAAAGACAAAAAAAGAAAAATCATGACTTGGTCTTGGATGCATTTGAGAGGTATGCTCTTCCTCATAAAAATATTGTAGTGTAAAGATATAAGTTTAACAGTCGCATACAGGCCGAGGGTGAGCCTTTTGACAATTTTGTAACTCATTTAAAGAAATTAGTGAAATCATGTGAGTTTCAAGATCAAACTGAAAGTGTAATTAGAGACCGTATTGTCTTGGGTATTAGAGACACGTCGTTACAAGAGAGTTTACTGCGTGTAAAAGACTTAACATTGTCTAAAGCAACAGATCTTTGCAAAGCTGCGGAATTAAGTAAAGATCAGGTACAAAACTTTGCAGGGACATAATGAATCTGGTTTATATGCTGTTTCGGCAAAACATGAAAAATATAAGGATTCAACTGTTGGTAATAAATTGCGTGACTCTTATAACAAGAGTTTTAATCAAAAACAGACTCACACTAATTTTAAAGGTAATGTACAGGTGTACGAGATGTGATACTATACACAAACGAGCTAACTGTCCTGCATATGATAAAAAGTGTCAAATTTGTGGCAGGCTAAATCACTTTGCTGTTGGCTGTAAAATGAAGAAAGTCAGGGAAATAACTAATTCTAAATGTTGTGAAGTACAAGAAGAAAGGATTGCAGGACTTTCTGGTCATGATTTTGTAATAGATAATTTAAAAACTCCAGTGTGGAGCTTAAATAGACCAGAGTGGAAAAAAGTGATTAATATTGAAGGTAATGATATTGAATTTAAATTGGACACAGGAGCTGAAGTGAATGTGATACCACTTCATGCCTTCAGGTCACTTGATTGTAAAGCTGAAGTGAGAAAACCATCATTACTTCTGGAGGCCTATGGTGGATCAAAAATTTCGACTTATGGTGGTGTTACTTTGTCCTGTACAGTGCAAGATAATTGTAAGTACCTTGATTTTGCTATTGTAAATGATGATAAAATCAAGACCCTTCTTGGATTAGATGGGTGCATTAAGTTAAAACTACTTCAAAGAATTGATGTGAATAGTATAAATTCAACAAGTGCTAAAGAAAGGTGTATTAAAGAAAATGCAGATATTTTTAAGGGAATAGGAAATTTTGGTTTTAAATGTCCTATAATTTCTCCAGATGTTCAGCCAGTAATGAAACCTCCTAGAAGAGTACCAATAATAGTTCGGGATAAACTTAAGCATAAATTAAACCAGCTGGAGAATCAGGGAATTATTACAAAGGTTGAAGATCCTAAAACATGGGTTAGTAATTTGGTAATCATAGAAAAACCAGTTGGAACTTTGAGGTTATGTCTTGACCCAGTTGATCTTAATACAGCGATTCAGCGACAATACTTTTTGATACCAACTATTGAGGATGTTGGTACTAAATTATGTAATAAATCTGTTTTAGACCTGAAAGATGGTTTCTATCACATTGAACTAGATAAAAAGTCAAGTGAATGTTGTACATTTACCACACCTTTTGGATGTTATCAGTTTAATAGATTACCATTTGGTTTGTCTTGTGCACTAGTTGTTTCAGAAAATTAATGAAACTCATTTTGGAGATGTTCCGGGTGTAATTGTTTATTTTGATGATATATTAATTGCTGCTGATGATGAACAACAGCATGATGGCATCTTAAAGGAAGTTATGAGAAGAGCCTGAGAGTACAATATTAAATTTAATAGCTCCAAGATACAACAAAGTTAGTGAAGTTACATATTTGGGTCATGTTTTTTTCTAAGGAGGGTATTAAACCAGACCCAGGCAGAGTCAAAGTTATACTAGCATTGGAGAAACCTAGAAATAAAACTGAACTGCAGAGACTGTTGGGAATGTTCAACTATGTAAGAAAGTTTATTCATAATATGTCAGCCATAACAGCTCCATTAAGAAAAACTAAAAAAAGGACCGAGAATGGCAATGGCTACAAGTCCACACTGAAACGCTAGAAAAATGAAAGCAATTGATCAGTTCTGCACCAGTTTTGGGTATATTTAATGAACAGAAGAAAATTCAACTAGTGTGATAGCTCCAAAAATGGCATCGGATGCTGCTTAACGTGTAATGGACAGCCAGTAGCCTTTGCATCAAGAAGTTTAACTGAGACTGAAAAACGCTATGCTCAAATTGAAAAAGAGCTTCTCAGCATAGTAACAGCCACCCAAAAGTTTCATCATTACATTTATGGTAGGGAGGTTCAAGTGCAGATGGATGACAATCATGACTAAAAACATGACATCTGTGTCATCACCAAGACTCCAAAAAATTAAGCTAAAGTTACTTAAGTATAGTTTAAGGGTTGAATACATAACAGGCAAGCTCATGTATATTGCTGATTTACTGTCAAGATCATATATAAAGGATCCTGTTGAAGATGATAAAGAGATGATAGAAGTCATACATGCTCTAACTAAAAATGTACAATTGTCCAAAAAAAGGCTAGAGGAATTTCAAGAGCATACAAGAAATGATCCAGTACTTTTAAAAGTGATTGAATACCAGAGAACAGGCTGGACATCAAGTAAAGCAAGTGTTCCTGATAATGTTAAGTTTTATTATAAACTTCAAGACCAACTTTGCAAGGAGAATGATCTATTGTTCTTAAATAATAAAGTTATAGTTCCAGCAACATTAAGGAAACAAATGTTGGAGGTATTGCATGAAGCATATAGAAAACAAAAGCCAGAGCAAGACAAGTCCTTTATTGGCCAGGTATGAATAAGAATATAGAGAATATGATTGCAAAATGCACTACCTGTGAGAGATTTAGATCCTTAAATTGCAAAGAACCACTAATGAGTCATCATGTTCCCACTTAGCCTTTTGAAAAAGTGGCAGCTGATATTTGTGAGTATGGAGGGCTTAGTTATTTGATTCTAGGATGTTATTTAACTAAATGGCTGGAAATGTTACCACTACAAAACAAAACAGCTGAAGAAATTATGTCAAAATTGAAGGTAATATTTTCAGTTCATGGTATTCCAAAGCTCTTCATGTCAGACAATATGCCATTTGCTAGTTTTAAATTTAAACAATTTGCTGCTAATTGGGGATTTGATGTTATAACAAGTAGCCCACACTATCCAAAATCCAATTGATTTGCAGAGAAATTGGTTGGAATTGCAAAAGGAATTCTACGAAAAACTAGTGCAAGTAAGATTGACTTCTATCTGGCAATACTGGAATATTGCAATACCCCTATTTGCGCAACTGGATGTTTCTCCGGCTCAGATGTTGATGAGTAGGCAACTAAGAAGTAAACTACCTGTGGTACAGGATATCCTGCAGCCATATGTACAAAGAAGCTATAAGAAAAAGTTGAAACAAAAACAAGAAAGTCAGTCCCATTACTACAACAGAACTGTTAAAAGTAGACCAGATTTACAAGAACATGACAGCGTACTATTTAGAAGAAATAATACATGGGAACCCGCAAAAGTGATGAGTAATCATAGTAGTCCCAGATTGTACATTTTTAAAGATCAAAGAGGTGAGAAGTATCGTAGGAATAAGTTTCACCTAAGACTGAGCAGGAATCCTTTTGTTAGCACCAGATACTATAGGGATAGGGAACTCATGGTAAGGAGGACAACATGGAACCTGTGACAGGGAGTGACCCCATTCATACAAATGACAATGACTATGGGGATGAGGGAACTAATGGTAAGAAGGACAGCATGGAACCTGTGACAAGGACTGACCCCATTTATACAAATGACAATGACTGTATAACATACACCAAATCTGGTAGAATAGTAAAGGTACCAGAAATGTATAGAGACTATGTGATGAATTGAGAGAGGGGATGTTAGATATATGTATTTGTTTATCAATTGTGGCAACGTGACTCTAAGCGTAGTGACTGTATGTGAGAGAGTTGTTAATGTCTCAAAATGTAAAGTTGTAAGTGTTCTGGTTAAGTATAATAAATTAACAAACTTATATTATGTAGTGGGTCATTGAGCAAAGAATACAGAAAGTCGGTAAGTGATAAAGACACAACAAGGCATATGCACCTGTTGCTGTCAGTACAGCTATGTGACACAATGGCACCCTTCTAAATTATTTTTTCTAACATCAGAAATATAAAATAAATTTGTGTGTGTCTACAAGTTTTTATGGAGAATCAAATTTTGGTCTCACAGTTGTTTAAAAGCAACAAGCACTTTTGTGATATATTATATATATATATCATCATCATCATCATTGTCAACCATTATCAATCCACTGCTGGACGAAGGTCTACCCAAGTTTCCTCCACAACGGTCTGTCTTGTGCCAGTCTCCTCCATGTCACTCCCGCATACTTTCGAATTTCATCCACCCATCTTCCATGTGGTCTTCTTCTGGGTCTTTTCCTGTCCCTTGGAATCCAATCTAAAATTTCGGCTGTCCATCGATGGTCTGTTCTTCTGGCAGTATGTCCAGCCCATTGCCATTTCAGGGATTTAACTCTGATCACGATGTCTTCCACTCTTGTCATTTTTCGGATCCACGTGTTCCTCTTCTTATCTCTCCTGGTTACACCAAGCATGCACCTCTCCATGCTTGTTTGAGTTGTCTGCAGCCTTTGTATGTCTCTTTTACATAAGGTCCACGTCTCTGCACCATACGTAAGCACTGGAAGGATGCATTGATTAAACACTTTTCTTTTAAGACATAATGGCATATTGCTCTTGAAAATTATGCTGTTTCTTCCAAAAGCTCTCCAGGCAAGTTTTGTACGCCGATTAATTTCTTCATCAATGTGACCCTCACTTGATATCTGCTGTCCAAGATAAACGTACGTGTCTGTTATCTCCAGCTTTTCTCCATCAATCGATAAATCTTCATTTCTTGTAAAAGCATTGAACATCACTTTTGTCTTCTGAAAGTTCATTTTTAATCCCACTTCTTTACTCTTGTCAGCAAGTTCCTGGATCATACTCTGCAGCTCTGATGGGGTAGTTGCAAAAATGACTACGTCATCAGCAAAACGAAGGCGGGTTAGATAATCTCCATTAATCTTTATCCCCTTGTTTTCCCAGCTCAGCGACTGAAAGACACCCTCCAATGTGGCATTAAAGAGCTTCGGAGATATGGTGTCACCTTGTCTCACTCCCTTTCCAATTTTTACGTGTGTTGTATTTTCAAACAGCCTAATCTTTGCACTTGCATTTTCATAGATGTTATTAATAATATTAATGTATGCATCTTCAATACCGCAGGTTTTCAGAGCCATTGTAACTGCCGATGGTTTCACCGAATCAAAGGCTTTTTCATAATCGATAAAAGCCATGCACAATGGAAGTTCATATTCCCTCGCTCTTTCAATTAGTTCTCTCAGCACGTGGATATGATCTATTGTGCTGTAGCCACTCCTGAATCCAGCTTGTTCTCTCGGTTGAGCCATGTCCAGTGTTACCTTCAAGCGGTGTGAAAGAACTTTAGTGAAGATTTTATAAACTACTGATAGGAGGCTGATAGGTCTGTAGTTTCCGAGATCCTCAATGTCACCTTTCTTATGTAGCAGGATCATTGTAGCGGTGTTCCAATCCTCAGGAATCTTTCCTTTATTAAGGCATCGAGTGAAAATATATATATATATATATATATATATATATATATCAAGTAACCAATGTGACCAATAGTTTTCTTGTTTTGTTTATGTTTTTGAGTGGAGAAAAGCAAAATAAAAGTTACTCAAATACTTCATTACCTCATGGTTTCTTGAATTAAAGTTTTGCAGCTTTTAGGGGAGGCACAGTCAGAAGCAATGGTGCAACATAATACGACAGTTGATACATAGTCAACATAATTATTCTCCAACATGGCTCTCAGGAGACTTTATTATTGCTCTATGTTAATGAGCTGTAAAAGCTGTGAATAACTCATTTTAATAGTCTTTGCTGTAAAATGTCATCCACAGAACTATATTACAGAACAATGTTGTATACTTTTATATCTCCCACTATAAAAGTATACAACATTGGCATCAAAGCTGCATTTTTATGTAAAATTAATATAATTAAAACTGTTCATCTAGCATGCAAGTTTCTGGAAGCTATATCACATAGCTTTATATTGCAAGCTATATCACATAGTTCTAGTTTTCTGGAAGCTAAAAATAATAAAAGTAACTACTCAAATTGGAATGAGATTTACAAAGATTACTACGATTTTCATATAAAATGCCAAAAGAAAATTCTAGTAATTCCCCCATATATCTAACTCCAATTCAAGTACTAACTATCACTAGTGTGCCATGACTTCAATAATTCAGATAAACTATTGCATTACAAAATTCAGAACATAAAAGTTCAAAATCTATTGATACACAACAGTTCCATGTTTACAAATAAGCAATTGTATCTCTCAAATTTGCAGTAGTGGTGAAAAAGGTTAAATAAAGTTGCTTAAATTTGTTTGTTGTTTTGATAGTGAAAACCAAAATCAAATGCCATTTGATTTTGTTTCTAAAGAATTTTCCATTTAAAACATTTTGAAGTTACATGCAGCCTTTGCTTGTGTTTCATATTTTTAAACACCAAATTCTTTTTTCACTGGTAACAAATCTTGAATTACAAATTTCATTAATCCAACCATTACCATGTCTTAAAAAGAGTATTTCTGTAACTGATATAGTTTTCACAGCACAATTTGAAAACAAATCAGATAGACTAACTATATAGTGCATGACTTCAAGGGGTCCCAATAAAAATCTATTGCATTACAAAATATATTGTCCAACTGATTTGATTTTGAATTGTGCTGTACCTATGCAGCCCAAAATTATACTAGCTTAATTTTGTTAAAGTGGTTGATGATTCTTAGCAATAAATTTTATAAGTCAGATTTTGAGATTTTAGTTCACACCATCTCACAAAACCAAAAAAAAAAAAAAAAAAAAAACCTAACTAATCTGAACTATGTCACTTAATAAATATGACATGTTTAATATCACTATAAGTTTGAAGTTTTTATATCACAAAGGGCTCAATTGTTACAGAATTACATGAAAATAGTCTGTCCATTGCATGAAAATTGCAGATTGCACAGTTTAAGTTTACAAGTACTGTTTTCAACCAACTTGCAAATGATCACAAAGAAATTCTATTTCATTCTTATTTGAACATCATTGGATATATTTCATTATTATTTGAACATTATTATTTGATTCCTATTTTTTTTTTTATATAAATTTTGAACACCAAGGTGTGAAACAGTTTCATACTAAAGTAATTCTTCAATTATCACATACACATACATATTTACACATTTTCCTGACTGCCTGTTTAACAAATAGGCTGTTTTTAAATAACATACTTGCTTTAATAAACTACTTTAAAAAAATCCTATATATTACATTACACTTTACACATGTGGAACTAAGGAAACAAAAATTTTATATGGCGGGATTTCGGAAAAAAAAAAACATTTCGAACCGAATTTAATTACAGAAAAGGAAAATTTAAAATTCAAACATTCCTGGCTACCAGAAAACTCCAATTAAACAGAAATATATATATATATATATATATAGATTTATGTATAATCCAAAGACTTCTTTAATAAATTGTATGAACTGTCGAAACTTTATATTTGATGTGTACTTTTGATTTTACAGCGAGCAAAATATATTTAACTTGTATTTTTACTCATTACTGCCTTGTTTATAGATGAAAAAAAAAACTCATATGCCAAAAGAAAAAATCTACTGTAATTAGGAAATAAAATAATTTCAAAATTTTTCAGAAAACAACATGAACTCTATAAAAGAAAGCATTTGCAAGTAAAAAAATAATAAACGACGGAGCAGGCGTCTCCCCAACATACAAGATCAGCTTCCTACCAATAACAGATTTTTCTTATCAAAAATAAACACACCCCAGTTGCTGATCGAGTATTATTAATAACAGAAACTACGGAAAGGAATATAATCAAATACAAGCATACCGAATCCAAAAATTAGTTTAGCAAAAGACCTCGCAGCCATTGCCTACGTGCAAAAGCAGTCGACACACTTCTTCCACGAAAAACAAACACCTGTAGATCAAACGAGCGGCCCACCGAAGGTCGACACAGCACGATTAGTCGAACGACGCCAACAGAAACAGATGCAAAGCACGTGTGTTGCTCACCCTGGGAATGAAATCACGTGACTACATAAATATTGTGATTATTGTCCCATTGGTTCTCTTAGCCAGACATCCACACCATTCAGGCCAAAGATACATAGTACAGAATACCTCCAAAAGTTTACACACGTGAACTGGGAACCAATTGAAATACCTAGCGCCACCTGTCAAATTAGGGCCTTAAACAGAGTCGATCATTTTCTGCGAGGAAATGAATCAGAATTAATAAATGGTGCACTGCAGGAATGTGTTCATCCCCGATGGCCCAGATCTAAGCAATGTCTTCCAACCATTTGTCCGAGTGGACCAAGCTGGAGCCCCCCGTAAGGCACGTGTGGCGTGTTTGTCTTACGGCAAGAGCTCTTTCTTCTCTCTGGAACACGGTGTATGATAGTCAGGCGATATGACTCTGCAAGCAAAAATCGCCCGTTAATGTCACTTGCCACTAGATGGCGAGACGAACATGTGGGCCGATGATTTGATACAACCTATGCTTTCTTATGGGAGGAAACGGCAGAACATTCGTATTTTACGAATGCTACTTTTTTTTTTGATTGAAGGTTTAACGACCACCGTGAGCAACTCAATGGGCTATAGGCAGTCGCCCGTCCCTAATTTTGGGTCACTGGTTCCAGGGGAGGGAAAGAGCCAGTGCCGTAAGACAAACACAACATCCATGCCTCACGGGATTCGAACCCGGACCCCTTACGGGCGAATGATCAGTGGCCATCGTTTAGACCACTGCGCCACCGGGGCGGCTATGTAATTTTAGCTACGTGTATTTTGGAATTGCGTAGCTTTTGGTTGCAGAAACCATTTTAATATAAAATTGGAATGAATCATACTTCTTACACGAATGCAGTTTTCAATTTCAACGGCGTGGCGCAGTGGTCAAAGCGATGGCTTTTGATAATTCGTCCGAAAGGGGTCCGGGTTCGGCATTGATGTTGTGTTTGTCCTACGGCACTGAATTTGTCCCTTCCCCGGAACCAGTGGCCCTAAATTGGGAATGGGCGACTGCTTATAACCCATTGAGTTGCTCACGGTGGTCGTTAAACCTCCAATCAAAAAAAAATAAAATAAATCAAGGTTATGTTTTGTTCAGAATTCGCACTAACGTTCGTGTATTTCAATTTAAAAAAAAAATGGGCTTCAAAATAATTAGGCATTTTATAAATTCAGCATTTTTTCACACATCGGCAAGCAAGCTACGATGCGATATTGAAAACATTTGCGACGAAAGAAGGGAATTCGGCCTAAACAATATACATTGCATTTGATGGCCGTCGCTCGCGGCTATAGGCTTCACGCAAAGCTGTACTGCTCCATTAACAAGGGCATCTCCAGATATTTCATTTTAACCTCCTTGGATGTGTTTTTTTTTTTTGATTGATTGAAGGTTTAACGACCACCGTGAGCAACTCAATGGGCTATAAGCAGTCGCCCGTCCCTAATTTAGGATCACTGGTTCCAGGGAAGGGTGAGAGCCAGTGCCGTAAGACAAACACAACATCCATGCCTCACCGGGATTTGAACCCGGACCCCGTTCGGACGAATGATCAGAGACCATCGCTTAGACCACTGCGCCACCGGGGCGGCGAATGCTATTTTGCTTGGAATTAAAAAAAACAATGGCCTGAAACGCTTCGTAAGCATGTAGTTTTTTTTTGTTTTGTTTTTTTGATTGGAGGTTTTTTTTTTTTTTATTGGAGGTTTAACGACCACCGTGAGCAACTCAATGGGCTATAAGCAGTCGTCCGTCCCTAATTTAGGGTCACTGGTTCCAGGGAAGGGAGAGAGCCAGTGCCGTAAGACAAACACAACATCCATGCCACACCGGGATTCGAACCCGGACCCCTTACGGGCGAATGATCAGAGGCCAACGCCTTAGACCACTGCGCCACCGGGGCGGCTATGTAATTTTAGCTACGTGTATTTTGGAATTGCGTAGCTTTTGGTTGCAGAAACCATTTTAATATAAAATTGGAATGAATCATACTTCTTACACGAATGCAGTTTTCAATTTCAACGGCGTGGCGAAGTGGTCAAAGCGATGGCTTTTGATAATTCGTCCGAAAGGGGTCCGGGTTCGGCATTGATGTTGTGTTTGTCCTACGGCACTGAATTTGTCCCTTCCCCGGAACCAGTGGCCCTAAATTGGGAATGGGCGACTGCTTATAACCCATTGAGTTGCTCACGGTGGTCGTTAAACCTCCAATCAAAAAAAATAAAATAAATCAAGGTTATGTTTTGTTCAGAATTCGCACTAACGTTCGTGTATTTCAATTTAAAAAAAAATGGGCTTCAAAATAATTAGGCATTTTATAAATTCAGCATTTTTTCACACATCGGCAAGCAAGCTACGATGCGATATTGAAAACATTTGCGACGAAAGAAGGGAATTCGGCCTAAACAATATACATTGCATTTGATGGCCGTCGCTCGCGGCTATAGGCTTCACGCAAAGCTGTACTGCTCCATTAACAAGGGCATCTCCAGATATTTCATTTTAACCTCCTTGGATGTGTTTTTTTTTTGATTGATTGAAGGTTTAACGACCACCGTGAGCAACTCAATGGGCTATAAGCAGTCGCCCGTCCCTAATTTAGGATCACTGGTTCCAGGGAAGGGTGAGAGCCAGTGCCGTAAGACAAACACAACATCCATGCCTCACCGGGATTCGAACCCGGACCCCGTTCGGACGAATGATCAGAGACCATCGCTTAGACCACTGCGCCACCGGGGCGGCGAATGCTATTTTGCTTGGAATTAAAAAAAACAATGGCCTGAAACGCTTCGTAAGCATGTAGTTTTTTTTTGTTTTGTTTTTTTGATTGGAGGTTTTTTTTTTTTTTTTTTATTGGAGGTTTAACGACCACCGTGAGCAACTCAATGGGCTATAAGCAGTCGTCCGTCCCTAATTTAGGGTCACTGGTTCCAGGGAAGGGAGAGAGCCAGTGCCGTAAGACAAACACAACATCCATGCCTGACCGGGATTCGAACCCGGACCCCTTACGGGCGAATGATCAGAGGCCAACGCCTTAGACCACTGCGCCACCGGGGCGGAACCCTGTACTTTTGCACCTATCACACGGAATTCATTAAATAAGCGTTATATACGTATATCATCATTGTCAGCCATTATCAATCCACTGCTGGACGAAGGTCTCCCCAAGTTTCTTCCACAACGGTCTGTCTTGTGCCAGTCTCCTCCATATCACCCCCGCATACTTTCGAATTTTATCCACCCATCTCCCATGTTATCTTCTTCTGTGTCTTTTCCTGTCCCTTGGAATCCAATCAAAAATTTCGGCTGTCCATCGATGGTCTGTCCTTCCGGCAGTATGTCCAGCCCATTGCCATTTCAGGGATTTAACTCTGATCATGATGTCTTCCACTCTTGTCATTTTTCGGATCCACGAGTTCCTCTTCTTATCTCTCCTGGTTACACCAAGCATCAGTGGTGGCTTTTCAGGTGAAGTAGGTGAAGTGCCTCTTCACCTATTTTACTTAAAATAAAGTTTTATTCAATAATTTGTATAATATATTCTTTTTTGTCTCTAGTGTGTTACAAAATACTCAAAATGTTGATTAGATATCAATTCACATAGCGCGTTCAATACGGAAAACAAGTCCTCATACGCAAAACAGTGCAAGTGAAGAGCCGAAATGAAAACCCTTGGAAGTCTGCAGCTTTCAACCGAATTGCTATGGTAACCGTGACGTCAACCTCCCTATCTGGCGCGCAAGTCCGCGCCGAAGCTCTGCAGATGGAATCGTGACCTTGGAAGGAGATCACGGTGGAACGGTATACCCAGGGTATCTTGCAATGTTGTGGTACATGCTTTCCGAAAGTGATTTGCTTTTTCGTGCTTTGTGATTATTTGTCAAAAAGTTTAGCTGTTACTGTAGTTTCGTGTACAGTTTAACAGTTAGGGATAGTTTTAATTAAAGCATGTATCCTGTGAACGACATTGTTTGTAATTTATTACAACTCCATTTAATCGGTGGAAAGATGAAAATAAAAGAGACATTTTACTTCAAGGACGACCGACGGATTCACTGACAATTGTTGCCAAAAAAGAAATCAAGAGCGGTAAATCTTACAATATTAATTTTAAAAATTGTTGGTTTACTGAATATAAATGGCTTTGTAGTACTTCTGTGTTACAAAAATTATTTTGTTGGCCCTGCTTACTTTTTAGTAATAAACATTCGGCGTGGAATAAAGACGGATTCTCAGATTTATTAAATATAACACGCTCACTTCATAAACATGGTGATTCTAGCGAACACCTGAAATGCGAGTTAATGCTAAGGAATTTTGAAAAAAATCAGAACACCATTGCCGATGCCCTGAGGGAGAATGCTAGGCTTTTGAAAATGCATTTCAACGAAAACGTTCGTTTAAATAGACTTTTCCTGCAGACAGTAATTGATGCAGTATTATATTTGAGCAAACAAGAACTAGCATTCCGTGGCCATGACGAAAGCATGGACTCGATAAATCGTGAAAATTTCAAGGAATTGCTTTCATTGTTGATATCAAAAGTCCTTTAGAAATTCAAAATCAATACGAAAAGATAAAAAATGTCTTCACAGGTGACTCAAAAACTATTTAAAATGAATTAATTGAATGTCTATCTGAATAAACACTGCTGGCCACCCAAAATGCAACACTAAGAAGGAAGCATCCGATTGTCTTGAAAATCGCCCGCGAGAGGACATGCAAACGATTAGCATTGCAGGGCATATGCAAATCATGTGCGTCCGGCACGCCACCGAGAAGCACTATAAGAAGGGTGCACAGAAGGCGGGGTGTAAGTAGTGGAAGTGTGTTGTGCTGCCGAACCTGCGCGTGGGAAGCTTCCTGATGCCTCGTTGCAGAATACGGCAGTCATTCCAGCACGTTTCGGAGTTCAACAGAGAACGAATAGTGGTTTATCGCGACATCGGTTTATCGTACCGAGACATCGGCTCCTGTGTGGGACGACATCCAGCCACAGTGAGGCGAGTATGGATTCGGTGGGTGTAGGAGTGACGGACGGACCAACGTGAGCGATTGCCGCGACCCACCACCGAACAAGAGGACCCGCATGTTGTGCGGCGGGCATTGACGGCTCGCACCGCCACATCACGAACGTTAGCGCGGGAATTAGGATTTGTTGCGCAACAACCTGTGTAAGCACGTACCGTTCGACGTCGTCTGCAGGAGCGGGACTTGTCGCACGGCGCCCATTGCTCCGATTACCATTGACGTTACACCACCGGCGAGTGCGGTGGCAGTGGGCCGTTGAACGCCGCACCTGGACTACGGAATGGCACGACATTGTCTTCTCCGATGAATTACGCTTCTGCCTGTAACACCACGATGGTCGGATCCGCGTGTGGCGGCACCACGGCGAGAGACTGTATGACGCCTGCATTTGCATCGCCATACCGGTCCGTCGCCTGGCGTTATGGTTTGGGGCGCAATTGGATATGACACCCGCACCCCTCTGGTACCCATCGCCGGTACACTCAACAGCCACCGCTACATCTCCTACGTTTTGGAACCTGCAGTCCTCCCTTACCTGCAGGATCTGTCAGCGGCCACGTTTCAACAGGACAATGCGCGCCCGCACGTGGCACGCATCGTACAACATTTCTTCCCGGCCCACCAGGTGTCACTGCTGCCGTGGCCCTCCTGTTCTCCCGATATGTCTCCCATCGAACACGTCCTGTCGCTGATCGACAACTGAGTGTCCCGGCAAGCACCATCCGCGGCTATGCCTGATGAACTGTGGCAACGTGTGGAAGCAGCCTGGACCGACATACCACAAGCCTACATCCAAAGACTCTTTCGTTCGATGCCGCGGCGTGTAGCGGCCATTATTGTCAACCATGGGGGCCACACGAACTATTGATGTCTGCGTGTTCCGCAAGTCGCACGGGCCTGTAAGCTCAATCGTTTCATCTTTGTGTCTGTCGTCATGTGTCCAGTAAATCTGGCTTTGCTATCTCGTGTCTTTCTTGGTGTTGCATTTGGGTGGCCAGCAGTGTATAAACGATCACGTTAAAAATGAAATAAATGAAGTTCAATGCTTTTCTATTCAAGTAGATGACACCACGGACACAAATCAGACTTCGCAGTGCTCTTTAATAATAAGATTTGTGAATTCGGAAGGTGTATTGGCTGAGCGATTTTTGGGTTTCCACGACGTGAGTAGAGATCGAACGTCAGAAGCTTTATACAAAATGCTAGACAAAATTTTGGAACAATTCGATTATCAACACAAATTAATAGGACGATGTTACAATGAGGCAAGTGTAATGTCTGGACACTTGAATGGCTCCAGAAAAAAGTCAAGGATAAAGCTTCTCAAGCTGTTTAGGTTCATTGCTTAGCACATCGTTTGAATCTTGTATTACAGCAGTTTTTCTAAAATTTCAAAGTGTCGTATATTTTACGCAAGCCTCACTGGAATTCCTTCGTTTTTTTCACCACTCAGTGAAGCGATCTTATACCCTCCCATCTACAACCGCAAGACGCATACCAACCGTAGCAGAAACTCGATGGTCCTCCACTTCGAAGTTAGTAAGTGTAATTGTTGGAGATTGGGATAAATTGAAGGAAGTATTCGAATTTCTGACAAACAGTGAGCAATCAGACAAAAAAATCAATTAAACTTTCCAAGGGGTTTCTAAACGATATGAACACTTTTGAATTTACGTTTTTTGCAATAGTATTTAATGAAATTTTTGGCCCCACCGATCTATTATTCGAAATTTTGCAGAAAAAATCACTAGACATAAACTATTGTGTAACTCAAATTAAAAAAACTCGTGAAATTTTGAGTCATAAAAGGAACGATGAAGTATTTGAAACAATGTTTCAAATACTTCATAAATAAGCAGATCTAAACGGGAATATGCTGCTCTTACACAAGAAACAATTTTTCAAAATTATAAACAATTGTATTTTGAAAATTTAGACCACATTCTTATGGAAATGGATATAAGATTTCAAGACAGTGAAAAACTTCAATTTGTTTGTCTTGCTGACACAACCAAATTCGAACAATTTAATTCAAGCTTCCCTCTCACGCTTTTAAAAGTCTACAACATTTTTACGGAAAAATATTTACTAAACTCCAGCGCCTTAAAAATGAACTGAGTCTTGTATATGCCAACGAAAAATTAAGGAATATATCGACTCAAGAACTTCTTCGAGTGCTTCATGAAGATAAAGACATTTTTACAGAAGCTTATAAATTGGTTGCCCTCATTTTAACCATTCCATCTACAAGTGTGTCAGTGGAAAGATGTTTTTCTTGCCTTAAAAGAATACAAACTTACTGAAGAAACATGATTTCTCAAGACAGGCTTACTTCTTTGGCAAATATTTCTATTCAGAAAGATATATTATTGATTCTCACGAAGAAACAACCATTCTATGACGACATAATCGACAAATTTGCAGCTTTAAAAGGAAGAAGAATTGATCTAATATACAAAAAATAGGTCAATCTTCATTAGTAATTTTCATTGAAGACAGTAGATATCTTTTCATATTGCTGTTGTAGCTCTTCACCTATTTTTTCAACCACGAGCGGCCACTGTTAAGCATGCACCTCTCCATACTCTTTGAGTTGTCTGCAGTCTTTGTATGTGTCTTTTAGTTAAGGTCCACGTCTCTGCACCATACGTGAGCACTGGAAGGATGCATTGATCAAACACTTTTCTTTTAAGACATAATGGCATATTGCTCTTGAAAATTATGCTGTTTCTTCCAAAAGCTCTCCAGGCAAGTTTTGTACGCCGATTAATTTCTTCATCAATATGACCCTCACTTGATATATGCTGTCCAAGATAAACGTGCGTGTCTGTTATCTTCAGCTTTTCTCCATAAATTGATAAATCTTCATTTCTTGTAAAAGCATTGAACATCACTTTTGTCTTCTGAAAGTTCATTTTTAATCCCACTTCTTTACTCTTGTCAGAAAGTTCCTGGATCATACTCTGCAGCTCTGATGGGGTAGTTGCAAAAATGACTATGTCATCAGCAAAACGAAAGTGGGTTAGATAATCTCCATTAATCTTTATTCCCTTGTTTTCCCAGTTCAGTGATTGAAAGACATTTTCCAATGTGGCATTATATATATATATATATATTTTAACCACGGAGTGAGGACTCTTAAAGTCACGATTTCTGAGCAGACGATGCTGAGTTTTTTTACTGAGGCAACAGAAGATAGACCCTTTATCGTAAAAAAAAAGTGATACATCTTGTAAAATCAGATGGTGCTGTGCATTCGGAGAAGCAATTTTAACATGGAATATCAATTTTTGCGTAAGTCATTGGAACATCGATAATGGAAACTGATGGTTTTGAAAAATGACCGAAGTTTTCGCAAAAAATAATTTTATTATTTTTCCCCGCGAGAAATCATTCACTACTGACGTTTTCATTTAGCAATAAACAATATATTTTACATATTTCCTTTATTCTTGTACCTAATCATACTAATGTATAAGGCTCTGCCTCCATCTGTGCTGGCGATGACGGCAAAATGCAGCGCGGCAAAATGGCTGTTTTTAGTCGGTGGAGCTTTCCCCGACCTGCGTGCATATAGTACAAGGAACATACAGTATTTTATATCAAGGGAAAAAATTAGTGATCCTACATTTAAACAATGGTTAATGCTCTTAACGTAAATGTTTTCCACGTTGTAATCTGTGGGAAAATGTATCACATACTAATGGTTGCTGCATTTTTTCCAACACTGTTGGGTCGTTAAAGGTTGATAGAAGTTCTTTATATGTCGCATAACCTGTCCCATAACCGATAGTTCAGTACAAAACACTTTCGCCCTATACATAAAACAGATCCTAGTCCGACATTTAGCTACATTATAAATTTAAATCCCATTAAGTAAAAAGAGAGTTGACGTACTTTACCTTCTGTGCAGAAACTTTAACGTTTATGCAGCTCCATAGAATGTAATTACACAAAGTAATAAATAAAAATACTGAATAAAAATACCGATTTAGCATTGATGAAATCATAAACACAATGTAATCCTACGATGGTTAGCATGAACGATCGGCCCACAACTTCTGAACGCCCCCTGGCGAGCTGTGACATTAACAGTCCGTTTATCAAACTGTTGACAGTACGGAGAGTCGTATCACCAGATTTATCATATACCATGCTCTGGAATCAGTGGCCCCAAATTAGAAAGAATTATTAAATTGAAAAAAAAATGCTCATATATTATCACAAAAAAAAAAAAAAAAAAAAAAAAAAAGACCGTGAAGAAGAGTTCGCGCATGAACCAAGAGCTTGCTGAACGCAATTTGAAACCAGCATAATATGTAATTAAAAAGTTCTCTTCTAGGAAAAAATAAATAGAAAACAATGAACACGGGTTCTCATGCATTAAATGAACGTAAACCTTCAACGACAACGAAAAATAACACACGTATTGCAATTATTTACAAAACATACTCTAAGATCATCTGGATCCCAATGCTCTTTCATTGCCAGAATTATTTTTATGTGTGTGTGTGTGTGTGTGTGTGTGTATTGTTGTTGTTGTTGTTTTGTTTTGTTTCATAGAAAGACTGAAAGAAACGAAAAGTTAAGACTACGAAATTCTAGAAACAATTAGTCATTATTTCAATTTCATGATCTGCCTGCCCGGTGGCACAGGGGTCTAAGCGATGGCTTCTGGTCATTCGTCCGAAAGGAATCCGGGTTCGAATCCCGTGAAGCATATTGTTGTGTTTGTCTTACGGCACTGGCTCTCTCTCTTCCCTGGAACCAGTGGCCCTAAATTAGGGATGGGCGACTGCTTGTAGCCCACTGAGTTTGTAACGTATACTCTAGATTCAGTTTCCTTTTGATTTTACTATCTCTTGTTATTTTATTTTCCTATGCAAATTATCTTCTCACATAACGAGATGTTATGAATGATATGTGGCAACGAGTGTAAGTCATGACGTGGTGGTATGCAGTATATATAGGCGCGCTCAACTATACCAAGTGAGCTTCGTTTTATGTGATAGGTTCTTCTTAATTATTGTTATGCGATTCTACGAAAGTTCGGATATTCAGTAGTAGTGTGATTTGTTGAGAGTGTGTTTGATAATACCAGGAGTTCTCCAATAAAAGGTTTAAAGTGAGTACGTTTTCTCAGTTCATATTATTGTCAGACCTCTGTCTGGCCGTTAAGTCTCTTTCATTAAGTGCCTCCATTAAGTCCAGGGTATATTGTGTTTACCGCTCTAATAAGGAGCCTTCAAGGTACTAATGTACTAAAACCGAAGTTATAGTACTGATAGTCAAGATAATGAGGAACGCTGAATAAAAAGAAGTTCCATATTCAATGAATTTATTGCACGTGCGGGTCTTACCTAAACAAACTCTAGCACTTTGAAGATTAGGTACACTTTAGCTACGTCAAGTAACCTTCCAATAACCCTAACGTGACTTAACGTAAACTTCCCTGCACTACACGTCCAGCGGAGAACTTTATTCATTATAAGTTGCTCACGGTGGTCGTTAAACTTCCAAAAAAAAATGTCATGACCTTGAAATTCTTATTCTCTTACTATTTTACGGATTTTCCTTAACTATGCAGTACTATCACTTTCGATTAAGAGTTTCAGTTCTCGCTAAGCCAGGTGGTGCAGTAGTCTAAACGCTGGTCAGGGCCGGTGCTAGGGTGTTTGGTGCCCTAGGCAGGTCGTCAGCCTTGCGCCTCCAAAACTTTATTATTCTTTGTGGGGCCAAACATATTGTATTTATTCAATAATTATTTCAAGATGCAAAAATACAATGTAAACTAAATAGAAAAAAACTAATGGAAACTACATTCATTTACTTAGTGGTCCAATGGAAATGAAATTAAAATTTCATTTTGAGTGCTTTATTTTTCGCAAAATTATCAAAAAGCGTCTTCAATTCTATATTACCGGTAATTTTTTATTTTTATTGATAATGCATATAACCCAACAAGGTTTTTCCCTCCTGCATCCTAAGTACCTAGGGCTCCAACTCGATTGTCGACTTCCGTGGGTGACGAACACCAGTTACCACACAAATAAAGCTAGACAATGCCTTGGGCAGCTAGCTCCACCGGATAAACTTCCTTACAACACGGCACAAAGTACTGCTGTATAAGACGGTCGTCAGGCCGGTGCTTACCTACGCCTCCTCCATCTCGATTGGTATTAGTAGGAATCAGCGAGAGAGAATCGAGAGGGTGCAGAGCCGAGCACTTCGAATGATCACTGGGGCTCCCCCTTGGACCCCACTTCGTAACCTGGTGAACAGATTTGGAATCAAGAAGGTACATGAGTTTTCCACCAGACTCGTAAAGAAGTTCTTCAAGAAAGTGGAAACCCATCCTAATGAACTTGTTAGGAGCGCTGTTGACTACAATCCCAGCGATTTTCTTAGGTATCCCAGAACTAAGGTGACAATCGCTGACCCTCCTTGACGGAAAGAGTAAGTATGCGAACACTGGTGGGCGTTAGACAAACCACCACCCCATTCTTTTTCAGATTGGCATCGAGATGTTGAAAATGGATTCTGCTCGGGCATTTGGATTTGGTCTCGTTGAGTTGCAGTGACACCCTGGTGTGTCGGCGGCCGGGTGGTGTTGTGGTCCTCTGTGATGTTGTGCGGTGCTTGGTTCCCTTGCCCCTCTTTTCCCCGGACTGGTGTCACGGTTCACAGTCGAAAGATATATCACCCTCTCCTTTCACTCATTTTTTCTGTTTCTCTTTCCTATTGAGTTCACTTACTCAAATCTCCTAGCGTCCTATCTCTCTAAGGGTAATTTGAGACCTGGGGTCAGACACTCCCTTCCTAAAACTTCTTCAAATATCGTATCGTATCCTCCTGCATCCCCCGATGCAGAGAGGAAAAGAGAAAAGAATTCTAGCGGAATGAATATACAGTAGTTGAAGAGGCTCTCTTACTATTGCCCCTGTTATTACTAGAAAATAGCCTGAGTGAGACAATTCTCCTTTAGGCAAGCCGCTCCGGTAACGCAGTGGTTTTAAGCGCTGGCTTTTGACTACTTGTCCGAGATAGAGCCTGATTCAAATCCCGACGAGGCGTGTATGTTCCTTGGAACAAGTAGCCTTATATTAAGGACGGGCGACTGCTTACAGCCATCGAATTGCTCACGGTGGTCGTTAATCTCTCCCCTCCTTCTCCGCTCCCAAAGGACTTTAGACGTTGAGCATTGCTACTATCTGTGATAGAAGAATAGTACGGTCTAGATATTTCCATTGAAAGCCGGATAATACAGAATCCATTTTCTTAAAGAAAAAATCTTGTGACTCCGTTAGGCGTCACCTGACTTCCCTGCTGCATGGAAACGAGCTTGGTTTATAGCAGTTTTTCGACAGATAAGCGCTTTCGTTACGTGCAAGAGCGCCCATGGAGGGGGAGGGGGGTCCAGCTGTTGGTATAGCCAAATTTTTGGTAAATTTAAAACACTAAAATAGACGAAACCATTTTTCTTAAAGCATTTTTAAATTTTAAAAATAATAAGATTAATGCTTGACTGCATCAATTATTTTTGTTGCATTTTAGTATCTTGTAGATTTACTAAAATGTTTGACAGCCTTGAAGGAGGTAAGGATTTTTCTTAGCCCCCTCCCCCTAAAAGTACTCATATGGGCGCCATGGCGCCCATATGAGTGCACTGGTGGCGTGGTAAAAAGGGGGGGGAGGATTTACCGCATGTTGACTTACTCATTCTATAAAAACAGGTCTTTGTTTCTCAATGAATATGAATTCACAACCTATATTGAATGGACATTATTGAATGAGAAAACCGAGTCGATAAGACCTTACCCAGTCCATAAGAACCTGTATCCGTTCCTCAATGAGTAAGAATTCGCAAGTTATATCGAATGGACAGTAGAAACTAAAATTGTCTTTCTTTTTTTTTTTTCTCATTTTTTAACTCATTTGATTTTACCAACTCTAAATCTCAGCGCCCCTCAGATTTTGGCTCCCTAAGCGGCTGCCTAGTTTGCGTAATGGTTGAACCGGCTCTGACGGTAGTCGTTAAACCCCCAAACGCAACCTTGGTAGCGTAGTTGTGTAAGCGATGGCTTCTGATCATTCGTCCGAGATGGGTCCGTGTCCGAATCCGGATAAGGCAGGACTGTTGTGTTTGTCTTGCGGCATTGACTCTCTACCTTCACTGGAACCAGTGACCTTAAATTAGGGACGGTCGACTGCTAACAGCCCACAGAGTTGCTTACTATGGCCGTTAAGCCCCCTAACAAAAAAAGAAAGCAACCCAAACACACACACACGCACGTATAAAGCCAAGGGGGGGGGGACATATAAGTAGGTTCGGTTAAATGGGCAATTGGTAAATCGGGGAAGCCGTTTATTTGGGACAATTCTCTTGAAGAACATCCGAAATTAGCTCTTTGCGATAAAGCTTTACATAACGGACCTTATTCCTGTGACATCAGAAGCGGGTTTTTTTATTGGAGGTTTAACGACCACCGTGAGCAACTCAATGGGCTATAAGCAGTCGCCCGTCCCTAATTTAGGGCCACTGGTTACAGGGAAGGGAGAGAACCAGTGCCGTAAGACAAACACAACATCCATGCCTCACCGGGATTCTAACCCGGACCCCTTCCGGACGAATGATCAGAAGCTATAAGCAATCGCCCGTCCCTAATTTAGGGCCACTAGTTCCAGGGAATGGAGAGAACCAGCTCCTTAAGACAAACACATCATTTATGACTCACCGGTATTTGAACCCCGGGTCCGTTTCGGACGAATGATCAAGAGCAATCGCTTAGACCACTGAGTCACCGGGACGGCATATTAATTTTAAAAGTGCGTCATTAGTAGATATGGACATTTAACGTGGACCAGGAATATCAAACAGAAGTCATCGCTCTTTCCACGTTTATAATGAGTCACGGAAAAATTCTCATTGGCCGCCACCGGGAATCGAACCCAGTGCTTCCAGTTACGCACCGGACATGCTTCCACTGCACCACAGCGGCCTCGAATTCCTCCAGACGCACATACGACTAATCGCCAAGCCACATGGCAGGTTGCTTTTTGGAGCCCCGCACAATGCTGGGGATTCACCAAAGATGGTAAGCAGCAACTGAACAAAAGCATGTCCGGCGCGTAACTGGAAGATTCCCGGTGGCGGCCAATGAGATTTTTTCCGTGACTCACTTATAAACGCGGAAAGAACGATGACTTCTGTTTGATTAGTAGATATGTGCATTTTCACAGACAAAGCATGGTAGTATTAACTAGTGCCCAAGTGCAGATGAGGTAATTACCAACCACCAAGACAATTTTGTGTTCCATTTTTATTTCGCATGATGCAGAAAATCGTCATTAGTCATCATGAAGTTTTTAATGAAGCATTTCTCATACACGGTATATTGAATTTTCATATTCTCATTGTCAGGTATTGGCAAAACATAAATTCGGGATTTTATTTTTTTTTTTTTTTGCGAAACAAAACATTTAGAAGCCCAGACAAATACGTAATATGGAAACAAACAAGAGTAAAAAAACAAAAAAACTAAAAACTTTCCACTATCGCACACTAGGCGATTTGCTTAAAAAATCAAATGAGTGCGCAATAATAAATAAAAGAAAAATTATGTTTGTTTCATTATTGGTAAAGAATGCAGAACTTAATTCGTAATTTTCCGATACAAATATGACATCAATTTTCTCCTTCTACCTTTTTTTTTCTTTTTTCAAATTGAAATTCGAAGGAACACTACGAAGTTCCAACTGCTTTTGATTCATACTGTAGTTCATAATATCCAAAATCTTTGACGTTAATGTGGGAAGAACATACTCAGAATGCACATTGGGATGGAAATCATCGCGTTTCATTTTGGAATAGGATGAGCAAAAGTTAGGCATGTCGTTAATAAATGTAGAAAATCGCGATTTTCCTGAACCCCTGGAACGTAACGCCTTGTTAAGCAATGGAAAAACGCATGTCAACAAACTACTGTTAGTCCGCGGCCGCCGAAAAACTTTCCCATGATGCAATGCGAAATGAATAAGGTCCTTTGGAGGCCTAAGTGTTCTAGCCAAGGAAATTAGAATAAGGTATCTGAAGATGCCCTTGTTAATGCAGCAGTACCACTTTACGTGAAGCCTATAACCGCGAGCGACGGCCGTCAAAGTGTGGGAAAGCCGATG
This sequence comes from Macrothele yani, assembly GCA_039090855.1. Taxonomy (NCBI): domain Eukaryota; kingdom Metazoa; phylum Arthropoda; class Arachnida; order Araneae; family Macrothelidae; genus Macrothele; species Macrothele yani. The sequence continues at coordinate 92,427,192 of CM077016.1, read as the reverse complement.
GTTTTCAAGGCTATTGCATTTTGTGTTGGCCGAATCGCCTTCTTTCGTTGCAAATGTTTCCAATTTTTTTTTTTTTGATTGGAGGTTTAACGACCACCGTGAGCAACTCAATGGGCTATAAGCAGTCGCCCGTCCCTAATTTAGGGTCACTGGTTCCAGGGAAGGGAGAGAGCCAGTGCCGTAAGACAAACACAACATCCATGCCTGACCGGGATTCGAACCCGGACCCCTTACGGACGAATGATCAGAGTCCAGTGCCTTAGACCACTGCGCCACCGGGGCGGCTTCCAATTTTGCATCGTAACTTATTGCCGATGTGTAAGGAAATGCTGAATTTATAAATTTTTTTATTATTTTGAGGCTCCTTCCCATTTTTATTTTAAACTGTAATACACGTACTTCAGTGCGAATTCTAAACAAAACATAACGCTAAAATTGAAAATTTCACTGGTGTACGAAGTATAATTCATTCCGGTTTGATATTAACATGGTTTCTGCAACTCAAATCTACGAAACTCCAAAATACACACAGCTGAATTTTTTTTTTTGATTGAAGGTTTAACGACCACCGTGAGCAACTCAATGGGCTATAAGCAGTTGCCCGTCCCTAATTTAGGGTCACTGGCTCCAGGGAAGGGAGAGAGCCAGTGCCGTAAGACAAACACAACATCCATGCCTGAGCGGGATTCGAACCCGGACCCCTTACGGACGAATGATCAGAGGCCAGCGCCTTAGACCACTGCGCCACCGGGGCGGCACAGCTGAAATTACATGGGTATCATGTAAACAACGCCAAATTTCCATACATTGCGGATTCACGGTTAACAGACTCAGGGCATCTCCAGAAGTATTATTCTAACCTCCTTGGTTCTAGCTCGATGTGTCCAAGGAGGTTAGAATAATAGTTCTGGAAATGCCCTGAGTCTCTTAACCGTGAAGCAGGGTATGGGAATTGTACGTTGTTTACATGATACCTATGTATTTTTTTTTATTGGAGGTTTAACGACCACCGTGAGCAACTCAATGGGCTATAAGCAGTCGCCCGTCCCTAATTTTGGGTCACTGGTTCCAGGGAAGGGAAAGAGCCAGTGCCGTAAGACAAACACAACATCCATGCCTCACCGGGATTCGAACCCGGACCCCTTACGGGCGAATGATCAGTGGCCATCGCTTAGACCACTGCGCCACCGGGGCGGCTATGTAATTTTAGCAACGTGTATTTTGGAATTGCGTAGTTTTTGGTTGCAGAAACCATTTTAATATAAAATTGGAATGAATCATACTTCTTACACGAATGCAGTTTTCAATTTCAACGGCGTGGCGCAGTGGTCAAAGCGATGGCTTTTGATAATTCGTCCGAAAGGGGTCCGGGTTCGGCATTGATGTTGTGTTTGTCCTACGGCACTGAATTTGTCCCTTCCCCGGAACCAGTGGCCCTAAATTGGGAATGGGCGACTGCTTATAACCCATTGAGTTGCTCACGGTGGTCGTTAAACCTCCAATCAAAAAAAAAAAAAAAAATCAAGGTTATGTTTTGTTCAGAATTCGCACTAACGTTCGTGTATTTCAATTTAAAACAAAAATAGGCCTCAAAATAATTAGGCATTTTATAAATTCAGCATTTTTTCACACATCGGCAAGCAAGCTACGATGCGATATTGAAAACATTTGCGACGAAAGAAGGGAATTCGGCCTACACAATATACATTGCATTTGATGGCCGTCGCTCGCGGCTATAGGCTTCAAGCAAAGCTGTACTGCTCCATTAACAAGGGCATCTCCAGATATTTCATTTTAACCTCCTTGGATGTTTTTTTTTGATTGATTGAAGGTTTAACGACCACCGTGAGCAACTCAATGGGCTATAAGCAGTCGCCCGTCCCTAATTTAGGATCACTGGTTCCAGGGAAGGGTGAGAGCCAGTGCCGTAAGACAAACACAACATCCATGCCTCACCGGGATTCGAACCCGGACCCCGTTCGGACGAATGATCAGAGGCCATCGCTTAGACCACTGCGCCACCGGGGCGGCCCTCCTTGGATGTGTCCAATTAACTGGAATCCAGTGTACTTTCATTAAATGGTCACAATTACAAATACTTGAACATTTGGTCGATTTAAAAATTTAACTTTCATTCTTTCTTGAAAATTTGACTTTCATTCAGTGATATATTAATAGATATAAGTGCTACCGTCTCATTTGGAGTGGCAGATTTTTTTTAATTAAAAAAATACACAACCATGCATAAGAAAATGCCAGTATATATATATATATCATCATCATCATCATCATTGTCAACCATTATCAATCCACTGCTGGACGAAGGTCTCCCCAAGTTTCCTCCACAACAGTCTGTCTTGTGCCAGTCTCCTCCATGTCACTCCCGCATATTTACGAATTTCATCCACCCATCTACCATGTGGTCTTTTTCTGGGTCTTTTCCTGTCCCTTGGAATCCAATCTAAAATTTCGGCTGTCCATCTATGGTCTGTCCTTCTGGCAGTATGTCCAGCCCATTGCCATTTCAGGGATTTAACCCTGATCATGATGTCTTCCACTCTCGTCATTTTTCGGATCCACGAGTTTCTCTTCTTATCTCTCCTGGTTATACCAAGCATGCACCTCTCCATGCTACTTTGAGTTGTCTGCAGCCTTTGTATGTCTCTTTTAGTTAAGGTCCACGTCTCTGCACCATACGTAAGCACTGGAAGGATGCATTGATCAAACACTTTTCTTTTAAGACATAATGGCATATTGCTCTTGAAAATTATGCTGTTTCTTCCAAAAGCTCTCCAGGCAAGTTTTGTACGCCGATTAATTTCTTCATCAATGTGACCCTCACTTGATATCTGCTGTCCAAGATAAACATACGTATCTGTTATCTCCAGTTTTTCTCCATCAATCGATAAATCTTCATTTCTTGTAAAAGCATTGAACATCACTTTTGTCTTCTGAAAGTTCATTTTTAATCCCACTTCTTTACTCTTGTCAGCAAGTTCCTGGATCATACTCTGCAGCTCTGATGGGGTAGTTGCAAAAATGACTACGTCATCAGCAAAACGAAGGTGGGTTAGATAATCTCCATTAATCTTTATCCCTTTGTTTTCCCAGTTCAGTGATTGAAAGACATTTTCCAATGTGGCATTAAAGAGCTTCGGAGATATGGTGTCACCTTGTCTCACTCCCTTTCCAATTTTTATGTGTGTTGTATTTTCAAACAGCCGAATCTTTGCACTTGCATTTTCATAGATGTTATTAATAATATTAATGTATGCATCTTCAATACCGCAGGATTTCAGAGCCGTGGTAACTGCTGATGGTTTCACCGAATCAAAGGCTTTTTCATAATCGATAAAAGCCATGCACAATGGAAGTTCATATTCCCTCGCTCTTTCAATTAGTTCTCTCAGTACGTGGATATGATCTATTGTGCTGTAGCCACTCCTGAATCCAGCTTGTTCTCTCGGTTGAGCCATGTCCAGTGTTACCTTCAAGCGGTGTGAAAGAACTTTAGTGAAGATTTTATAAACCACTGATAGGAGGCTGATAGGTCTGTAGTTCCTGAGATCCTCAATGTCACCTTTTTATGTAGCAGGATCATTGTAGCATTGTTCCAATCCTCAGGAATCTTCCCTTCATTAAGGCATCGAGTGAAAATTTGGGCGAGTACTGTTTCGATTTCTCCACTTGCTTCTTGTATGATGTCTATAGTAATTCCATCTTCTCCTGGAGCTTTCCCCCGCTTCATGTTCTTGATTGCATGAGCAACTTCTGCTGGGAGGACTGGAAGAACTCTGGTACCTTTCATGATGTCTGGAGTACATGTATCATCCCTTTCATATAATTTGGAGTAGAAATCTTTCACTCTTGTCAAAATTTCGCCTCTATTTCTTGTTATAGAACCATCTTCTTTTCTCAGAGCCATAATCTGTTTTCTTCCCTTACTGAGATGTCCCTTTGCTATCTTAAGGCTTTGGTTGTTTTCAATTGCTTTCCTCACTAGCTCACAGTTGAATTTCCTTACGTCTTCAGTGATACTTTTTCGTGTTGTCTTGCATAGCTCTATATATTCCACTTTGGAAGTCACATCTTCTTTAGTTGTCCTCATCTCTCTTCTTTTTTGCATCAACATTTTGGTTTTTCCTGATAATTTGTTCACATGCAACTTGTTCTTAGACCCAGCTAATTTTGTTGCTGTTTCCATTAGAGCTTTGGTTACTTTTCTGTTAACTTCCGAAATATCCACTTCTTCCGATGTTAGGCCTTCTAAAGCAGAGAATCTGTTCTTCAGTTCTAACTTGAAAGTATTATGGTGTTTTTTAAGGTTGGTTATGTCAATACATTTTGTTTGCCTTATGAGCTTGCCACGTTCCAGTTTAGTGTTGAGGTGCATCTTACATCTCACCAATCTATGGTCACTACCTGTGTTGAACTTGTTCAGCACACTGCAGTCTTCGATGACGAATTTTTTGTTACACATAATAAAATCAATTTCACTTGTCGTTCCAATTGGATGTCTCCATGTCCATTTCCTGTGTGGCTTTTTCTTGAAAAAGGAGTTCAAGATGAAAAATCCTTCTGCCTCTGCAAACTCAACGAGAGTATTTCCACGCTGGTTTCTGTTGCCGTGACCGAATTTACCTACTGAAGTTTCATTCTGTTGCCGTTGCCCTATTTTTGCATTGAAATCTCCCATAATTATCTTCAAGTGCTGCTTACCTTTATTATTTAGATGACGAATTTCCTCATAAAATTCTTCAATTTCTTCTTCAGGATGACTTGTGGTGGGTGCATAAGTTTGAATAATCTGAGCCTGGTATCTTCTCGATAGTTGGATAACGAGTCGTGCAGCTCTGTCAGAGGAACTTTCAACTTCTACCACTTTATCCTTCAGTTTCTTGTTTATTATAAATCCAACACCACTAGTTCTGCCAGTATCTGTCCCACGATAATAGAAGAGATGTCCACTTTTCAGTTCAATGAGATGTTCTCCTTTTCTCCTTACCTCACTTAGCCCGACGATGTCCCACTTGATCCTTTGTAGTTCCTCTTCCAATTCAAGAAGCCTTGAATCAGAAGATAGGGAGCGTCCGTTATAGGTAGCCAAGGTCAGCATCAAATGGCAGCCTAGTCCGGTCCTCCGGGGATTCTTAGCACCCTCTGCCTTCATGTCGCACTGGCCGCTGCCTTGGCCAGGTACATTCCAGCTGCCGGAGACTGAGGGCCAAGATTTAAGTTGTAGAGTCATTTTGGAGGTGTTTGGCCATAACTCACCACGCTGGCCAAGCGGGTTGGTGAGTGTGGGATAGCATTTCCTCTGATCCCGATGGTATAGTTATACCGCTATTGGCGGTCGTCAGAGCCCCTTTAGTGGGAACAGGATGCACCACGAGAAGGCGAGAAGATTTTGCTAGGTTTATATATATATATATATATATAAACTTAGCAAAATCTACTAGGTTTCAACCCCTTTTTGCACAATAAATAAATGAAAACTACTTTTTGGAGGCTGTTTAACAACTCCCGCGACTGTCCGTGGTAGTTGCAGTGCCAGAATTCTATTATAGGAGGGCCTGAAGATGGGGTCCAGGTAAGGTGACCAGATATTGGAACGCTTATTGAGTACAATATAGCGCAGCGTCCCAAAATCAACAGCTCATTTGGGGACACATGTATACTAATATTGCTTATGAAAAAAAAAAATCCAAAATTGTATTGCTTCTGTAAGGGATATGTTATATCAGAAAAATAAAAATATTAAAAGGATATATCTTGTAGTTTTAAAATACCAGCAAAGCAGAGCTGTGATGGAGAGAACATACTCTGGATTGGAAAAGTTAAATACTTTACCTTAGACAAATATGCTGAAAAAGAGCAAGCTGCACAATTCTTGTTTTTCAGAAAAACGTGCTGAAAAAGAGCAAGCTGCATAATTCTTATGTTTTTCTGAAAAACGAAATGCACAGAGAATTTTCTTATTTTATAAAAGTCAAAATTTGGCCGTCGAGGTGGTTGAAGCCCTGGTTTACGACAGTTTAGCCGAGTGGCTGCGGGTTCGAATCCCGGACGAGGCATAGGCGGTATGTTTTCCTTACGCCTCTGGCTCTCTCTTTTCCCTAGAACTAATGGCTCCAAATTAGAGAAGAGTGGTTACTGTAGCCCTTTTTTTTTTTTTTTTTTTTTTTTTTAATTTGAGGTTTTATGACCACCGTGAGCAACTCAATGGGCTATAAGCAGTCGCCTGTCCCTAATTTAGAGCCACTGGTTCCAGGGAAGGGAGAGAGCCAGCACCGTTAGACAAACACAACATCCATGCCTCACCGGGATTCGAACCCGGACCCTCACGGACGAATGATCAGAAGCCATCGCTTAGACCACTGCGCCATCGGGACGGCCAGAAAGTTAATTACAGCGGTCGTTAAAATCCGAAAAAAAAAAAATAATGAAACAGGTACAACAAAATCTAATTTTAAGAACATAGGGCAGCCCCGGTGGCGCAGTGGTCTAAGCAATGGTTTCTGATCATTCGTCCAAGATGGGTCTGGGTTCGAATTCCGTGAGGCACGGATGTTGTTAATTTTACTACTTCAGCACCCAAAATGGGCAATTCTGACTCAACCTTTTTAATTAGGGTGTAACAACTACCATGAGCAACTGTATGCAGAGGCGTAGCCAAAGTAGAGGAGTTCTCGGGTCCAGACCCCCTCCCTTGAGCGTGGATTGCTTACGAATTTAAAGCGATATATTTATATATCAGGCTTTCACCAATGAACCGAATACATGGACTCCCCTTCCTCCAAGAAATTTCTGGCTACGCCACTGACTCTATGGGCTATAAAGCAGTTGCACGTCCCTAATTTTTTCTTTGATTGGAGGTTTAACGACCACTGTGAGCAACTCAATGGGCTATAAGCAGTCGCCCAGCCCTAATTCAGGGTCACTGGTTCCAGGAAAGGGAGAGGGCCAGTGCCATAAGACAAACACAACATCCATGCCTCACTGGGATTCGAACCCGGACCCCTTTCGGACGAATGACCAGAAGCCAGCGCTGAGAACACTGCGCCACAGAGGCGGCTACTCGCAGGATTAATAGGACCACAAAACACAAGGAGCCTAAAAATTATGTGAGTTGAGCTGGGGAGGTCAGGCATATGACTGTTCTGTGAAATGCATGCAAGGACATGTCATTAAATGGTATGAAATAGCGTGTCTTAAACACTACTGTCAATTCATTATCTGTAACATATCAAATTTTTCATACTATAGCTTTACAGAATTTTACCTTTTCCACAACAGTTTTACAATACAGCTTATGTTAGGAATTCATTTATTTCTGTTTTACAATAATTTTGACCCTAGTCCATTTATTTATTTACACAACTTCTTAATCCTTTAAATACTGATTTTCAAATTTCTTAATCTTTTCATTCATTCGGTTCTTAGCCATATTAATACATATATTATGCTTCCGGTGAAGGGGGGGGGGCAGAGTGATAAGAAGTGCTGGTTTCTGGCTAAGTCCCAGATGGGATATGGGTGGAGTGTGTATCTGATTAATGGCACTGGTTTTGTCCATTTCCTGGATCCAGTGGCACTAAACTAAAGATATGGCATTCATGGGGTCATTAACACATTGAAAAATATACAAGTTATTTGATATTTGTTTATTTAATAATTTTTGCAATACTGACTCTAGACCTAACTCCTCTTTTCAGTTTTTAATTTCTTATCAGTCTTAATTCATTCATTCAGCTTCACTTATTTTGCCTTTGTTTAAATTATTGGTCTTTTTTAATGATTCATCTGTTAGAGTAGTTTTTAATGAAATTAATTTACATGCACTTATTCATTTATTTGCCCATCACATTTATTCATTCCTCTTTCCTCTATCTGTTTAGTTAGTTGCTTTTCTTAACATTTTATTTACCTGTTTGTTTACTTCTTAATTCATTTAATAAATATGTATTTATTTGTTCATTTAGTCATATTTACTTATTCCTTTCACCTTTTATTTACTAATTATTTTTTTATTCAGTTAGTTTCCCTTTTCCTCTTATTTGTTTACTAGGCTTCATAACACAAATAAGACAATGGTGTTGAATAATCTCTAACAAACAAAAGACCATCACTGATAAGCTCTTTCTCCCCGAAACACTATTTGAACTTGATTATTGGTGTTAATACCATGTTTACATGAGCATATTCGTTTCATCCTGCCAGTCAATTGCCATACTATCTTGGACAAGAGCTGAAGTTCTTTTTACTGGGGAGAGGGATTGCACACCATATTAGATCATCTGTGTAGTAAACTAATAAATATTTGTTCTTTACACTTATGGGCACAAAAATTCAAACAAGCTATTTTACAATAAAATACATGGATGTTAAACATAGATCATATATTAAGTTCCTTTTCCATAACGTAGAATAATCAAATGACATGAGAATAAGAAATTGTATATACAGTAACACGCAGTTCAATGCGCAACAAGTTCTTCTCTATGTCACATGGCAGTCACTGTTTTATTGTGCAACATGCCCACTTACTCATTCTAGTATTTACACACTCTAAAATTACAACTTTATATTCAGAGGTTGTGAATAATTTAAACCTGGCAGAGTTAACTTTCTAAAGTTTGGTGTCTCCACGAAAGTGAGCAGCCAGGGCCGTTTTAAGACCTTTGTAGGCCTTAGGCACTTTTATTTCTAGAGGCCTCTGTTCAAAATTTTTATTTTTATGCTAATTTTATCGTTATGAATGTATTACAATTTTTTAAACTAATCTTAAAAGTACTCGTAAATTGCAATGCACCGTGAAAGCCTCTGAACCCCAGTTGACAAAATCTTGGGTCCACCATTGGTTTGAAATGCATGTAACTGCACATAAAATTATATGCATAACATAACCCCTAGCATGGTTCATACACCGCTAGGCAAAAAAATATTCAAGCGCTTTTCAAGGTCCTAACTTTTTCGAAGGACCAAATCACATTCAAATTAAATTCACACATATGAAAATAATGAAGCTACTTGTGTTGGATAGATAAACTAATCTGATATAAGAGTGTACAATTTAATAAACTATATATGAAATTGTCCTAAGGTATAACTGATTGTTCTTCAGCTGATATATGCTTGCTGAACACATTCATCAGCAGCTTTCAAAAGTTCACCTCTATATATCTCTAGTTGGCTCTTTTTTTATCTTCAATGCTTCATTCTTTCTGGTATCTACAGATGCATATCCTCCAAATACGTGGCGTCAGCAAATAAACAAAGACATAGCTCTTTCCACGTTTTACCAACACATAGCAACCGAGCGATGTCTTGTTTATTCACTGACACCACATACTTGGAGGATTTTCACCTTGGATCTCCCCCTTTGGATTTAACTGCTATAATTAATATATAGTCAGTGCTGTTAATGCCCATCAGATGGAGACGTCTCAGTAGCCGAGCCCATCTTACGGATTTATGATGTCAGAAGCTGACAGAAAAACCACACATAGCACCGCTGACTGTTGGCCACCTTGATGTAAGGCTAACGCGCTCGACTAGATATCGAGAGATCTGGGATTTGGATCTCCAGCGGTGACCGGTAACTTTTCGGTTGCTATGTGTTGATAAAACGTGGAAAGAGCGATGTCTTTGTTTATTATCTACAGATGCCTTTTCCATTGCTTTTCTAAAGCACCCCTAATTTTTTTCAGGCCCTCTAGACTACACACAGCCTTGCATTGAATTGTGCACCATTTTGAAATTATATCACAATCTGTTTGCACATTTTCAAATAACGCGAAATGAATTTGATGTGTTTGAGACCATGGCAAGTAAACTTACATCATCTGACAAGGAATGTGTGCAACATAAATGAACAAGAATTCACTTTGCACATGTAATTTTGGATAATGCAGATCCAAGTCTGAGTGGACACAAATTCTGTGCACAGCCAGTTTATCCTATAATCAACAGACTTATAGCTGAGATGACAAAAAGGTGAGAAGCTTATAAAGTTCTATGCAAAAGGTTTAATTTTCTACTGGACAGATTCATGACTAGAGATGAAGTCATTCATAAAGCAAAGAAACTAATGAATACATACATATCCGTCAGAACGAAGATGGATTTATTGAAGTTTTCACTATTTTGAAGAATGCATGAGGATAAAAAATCTGCAGTAGATATGATTCATGGACAAATTGATGATAATTTTGTAACAAGTTTTCTGAATGTAAACATAGCATTCAGAATCTCTCTCCATTTTCAGAACAAGTGCAGAAGGAGAAAGGAACTTCTCAAATATGACAGTGATAAAAAATTCTCTCTTATCAACAATGGGGCAGCAATGAATGCAGTTATTTTCACTACTTTCAACTGAAAATTATGTTATCTGACAAATGACCATCACCAACATAATTTCTGAATTTGCACATAAAAAATGTCTCATAGTGAACTTTTAAACATTGAACTGAAAGTACCTATTACACTACTGTGTCTGATTGTATCAGAGAGGCTGCTGCAAGACAATTAAACTGAAAACACCCACTACACTACTGTCTACGATTGTATCAGTGTGGCAGTTGAGAAACACGACGACTTCAATTTATTATTACTTTCGCTACTGAAATATCTAAATAAATAATTTAAATTAAAATTCGCAGTTTTTTCTCATTTTGGATTTCCCATTAGTTTCCTTTTTTTCACGTATTTATTTTTTCAAGTGAAATATTGTAGGCCCTAGGCACTGTGCCTACTTGGCCTAATGGATAAGTGGGTCTGTGAGCAGCAAGCAAGCAAGCCCCTGGTGGTCAAAAGAGGTTTTGCTTTCTTTGTGCAGCAAAGTTCTTGCAATAGATCAAGTTCACTTTCATCTTCCAAATATTGTAAGCATTTCCCAATTCATTTTAACCATTCATTAAAAAAAATGTGCACCATGGTGTCACATCATTTATGTGAAATAGGACTTATCAACAAAGTTGTAATAAAAAACTAAGAAAATTTTCATGAGAGGTCTGGAGCCTGTTGGGAGGGTCCTAGGGGGTCATCCTTGAACCTATAAGAAAATTCTGCAAACAGACAAATGAAAAAGTATGGTGCAGCAAAACTGTACCAGAAATTGGTGCTTAAAAGTTTAAATTCCAATCAGATTGTATGCCATATTTTTTTCACTCTCCCTTGAGTAGCCGCCCCACCTGCCCTGGTGAGACCTTTGATTGAATGAATAGTATACTTGCCTGTCTAATCAAAAAGCTCCAATGAAATTTAATCTCAATAAATATTTTTTAGAAGTTAAAATACTCTCTTCTGTGTTGGAAATATAACTTATTTATGGTGTTGATCTTAGGTAGAAAATTTTGTATTTAAAGAAAACACCTTCTCTGTGGTTTTTTTTTTTTTTTTTTTACTTTGCATAACAACTGCCAAAATTTTGAGAGAACAATTGTTTTGACCTAAATAATACTGCATAATAAGTTTGGTAGTATGTGTTGCTATTTTGCTACAGTTAAATGTTTCTTTTGTGTATGGTTCCTCACCTGTATGAACATCTTTATAAAGTTTTTTTTTTTTTTTTTTAATTTTTCATCTTACTATTTTAAACTCACATTTTTCTCACTGTAGCAACGATGCTTTGGGTGGGAATCCCATCTCATCCCTCTCTCCTAAATGTTGCTCTGCTAGCACAGTAAACACACTTTCCTCTTTGACCAGCATTTAGTGAATGCATAGAACAGTTGCAACCATTTGTTTGTTTTCAATGAGTAAGTACTTCTGCTCACTATATTTGTGGCATTAAAGCTGGATAGTTAAGAAAACTAGAAAGTGTGAGACAGCAACTAGACTACCACCTGTATGATCATTAATACCTGCATTTACCACAGAGCAGTTTTGTGGGGACACAACTTCTGGCCCACCCTGAACACTAACAACAATGAAATAAGATATAGTCTCAAAGTGCATATAAAATGGTGTCAAACAACACACTGTCTGCAATGACATTTATTATATATATTTACTGAAATATAACAAACGAAAGTAAATCACAAGGTTTTAAGCAAAAAAATGTACATATTTTGTCAACAAAGAATGCTATTTAGTGCTAAAGCACAGTTTCCAACATATATTCTTTCATATAAAACATTTAACCAATAGATGCATGTTTACAAAGATATTCAGTACATAAAAACTATTTTACAATAAATTAAACAATATGTACTTCATACACAGGACAGAATATATCAACATTTCTATGCTTAAATTAAACTGAAACTGATATCACACTGTCAGGAAATGAAAATATATTAACATCTGCAAAGCACAGTAAGATGTGTGCAACCCTTTTACAGAGGGCTGAAATCAAGATACAGATACCTCAAAAATCAATTAGCTCAGAATGAGGATATTCACAAAAATATTCAAAATAATTTTATTTACATTATACATTATGCTACCTGAAATAAAAACCTAGATAACTACCAGGTCATTAACCATCAGAAAAACATTTTATTACAAGTTTTCTTGATCATTAACTGCCATGAAAGACAATCTACACATATACAAATTTTTGGGTAATTTTCAATGAAAACTTCTCAAAGCAAAATGTTAGATGCTGTCTGTATTTTTGATAGTGGGAAAAGGGGGGGGGACCCCAATAAGCAGCACTAAGAAGATGTATATGAACACCATGATTTAATAAAGACCACAAAAACTCATTATACTGCAAACTCAGATGCACCACTTATTGTGTCATATTTTTCAGAAAACAATGTTGGATATCCTAAAAATTATATTATTTTTCCTATTTTACGAGGATATCAGGAAAAACCCTAAGGGGGAAAAACCCCCACCTGGGTTTGGTATGCTCACATTAGATGAGGCTTAATTCAGTTTTTTATTTTTTCAGTTTGATATATATAGCTCATGTTACAGTTCAATACAAAATCTTACACAAAGCTGCCATTTATACCAGTGGCTCAGAAAAAAAAAAAATACTGCAAACTAAAATAATTGCATAAAAATTCACAACTTGCAAAGCCAAAACCATAGTTATTTAGCAATGTTAAAAAAGACACTGATATTTACAGAAACAAAAAAAATGATAAATCCAAAGAATATACAGGTGAGTTATTAAAATGATGGTATTGCACAACTGTTAATGGTAAAAATTAGCCTTAAAAATCCTGGAAGAGAAACATAAGTGTGCTGAATGGCACTTGTCTCATTTATTCATTAAAAAAAAAAAAACACTAAGAAGCATGCTTAAACCAAATGCATTTTTCTTGCCTCTTTTGTATAAATCACTTTACTGGTCCTCCCTTCCCTATAAATAGAAAAAATAAAAGCTTTAATTTTGGTGTTAAACAGTGTGACACACCTCATGATTTCTTTAGAAAGCATTTGTTGTTGTGGTTAGTTGCTTATCATGGAAAAGAATAAACCAGTGACTAAAATAAGTTTACTCTATTACTCTTGAAGGTCAATGTCTACATACATTTGTGAGAAACAATACTGAGATTGCCAAATGTGTGATATAGATAATAAACAACCATAGTTACATATAATCTGAAGATATTCTGATCTGGTAAAACTTGCATGGATGTGTTTAGGTCTGATAGTCATTATTGAGGAGGCAGTTCATGCTACTTTTTGCTAGCCTCCTTGTGATAATGAGCAGATCATAATAAAATACTGCAACTCTTTGGAAACTCACTGCTAAAACCACCACACAGAACTCAATCAGGTGTCATCTATGCCACTTCTGTTTTATCCCACTCTTTACAGCAGCCCCATATATAAATGGGTTAGAGTAACAAATCAGGATTTTGATACATCAACTCATGTGTGCAACTGAATAGTTGAAGTTCAAGAATCCTGGTGCTTTTTAAACTGCAAGTTATAAAAAAACAGAACAAGTTAGGTAGGTAGAAGAATTTTATAATGAACACACTAAAGGCATATACAACATATGACAGATACTTATACCTAAGCTGTTGCACACTAGTAGTCACACAGTAATTACTTGTTGCCATAAAAAGTTTATTGAATGTTGAATTATAGCCTAATGGCAGGCTGCTGTTGAACACATGTGGAATGGTTGGTTAAAACTATGGTCAACTGGCACATGAACAGTGACTAACTGGAAACTTTAAATCATGAACAAGCTATAGCTGAACTCCAGTGAAAAGATACATTGAACAATGATTTTACACGAGCCAACAAGGTGACAAAAAGACAATTTTTAGCCACAAGATAGCTTGGGTACTACGGATCCACTGCCAAAACAACTGGAATACCAAGTGCCTCCTCCAGCTTGGTGCAGGAGGACTTCTGAGTACTATCTTCTATAGATGTGTTGGAGAAATTGTGCATAATTTTTACCAACTTCTAAAATAAACTTTGGGTGGTTTCTAAGAATGATCTCTATTGGTTCCAGTAAAAAGACGGAGGTTTTTTTTTTTTTTTTTACAAAACTACCCATTTCAATGCTACAATTTATGGTTGCTATCAGTAAAATAGACACAGATTAAGCTAAACTAGGATGATCACACATTCTGAAGCATGAAAACAAAGACATGACACCTATGCATTTAAAATACTAAATACTTCATATATTTTGTTATGACACATACCATTACTGATATGAAACTAACATTTTCTTTATTAAACAAAGCTTTATGTACTTTTTATACAGAAAAAGTTCTTATAGCAGGTGCATTTTGTCAAGTACAAATGCTGACACATCAGACAATGCAAACATTACAACAAAGTCATTTTGAGCAAATCTCAAGTGGAGGGGGGGCATAACCTTGGTCTATTTTACGCTCAGAAAATGAACAACTATTACATTCATTCTAGCTTTTTAAAACTTTTGACACAAAGAAACGAAAAAAGCTTTGCTACATATTTCACAGAAATGGTCTTTAAGCTTTTTAGGAGGCAACATGCATAAAATGCACAATAGCTAGAGAAAACATTCATGAGAGCAAATTAATTGGTTTTAATTAATATTTATCAGGGATGGTCTACACAAACAATAATTGGTTTGCAAATCAAAATTAATTTGGAAAAACAGACACTCTCCAAACACACTTTATACACAGATTTATTACTCTAGATCAATTTACTCTAAGAAGGCAAATTAACTGTTTACTAACTCTTCATATCAAGCACAAAAGTACTATGAAAGAAAACTGGCAGCATTGATGGACTAACTTATCTAAAAATTCAATACAAATAAATACATTAGTCAAAGTTCTTCTGTGACAACAAATCAGCTCAGGTCTAACATATTCTGGGGAATTCCTGCATTACTAAATGATGTGGTTGTTTTTCTTTTCATCCTGGAAACATACTATTCAAACGTAACACATTAAGTATTTGTAGCAATTCTATTTCTCAACAGTTTTAATAAGATTATTTTGTTTTAAAAAGTCAGTAATTTGAATTGTTTTTCTTTAAAATTAATATGGAACTATTTTATGCCTTTTCAGGGGTGAAAAAATAGTTAATGCACAACTGTTTTTACCAGTTCAATGAAAATACTTGAATTAAAAAAAAAAGAAAAATGTTATCCCCAGCCAAAATAATGTATCAAATGAAGAACCATAACAAACTTAAAAACAGCAAAATGATCCAAATTATTATACTTTTTCAGAAATAATACTTAAATAATTTAGCTTATGTAAAAACCAAAAATACTGCAACTCTACAAAAAAAAAAAAAAAAAAAAGTATAGAAAAAACTAACCCCTATGTCAATGTTTTATGTTCCTTCATATCAGTTGCATACACAGTTCCATTTAATAAGATCTTCATTATGTGTAGATTTATTTAACAAATTTCTATGACTAAACACAGAAAATTGAGAATTTTAGTTTTGTTACCAGATTAAAATTTAAAAAATGAGTACATTCATATGTCTAACTAAAGTAAATAGAAACTATAGCATACAATAACTGGGGAAAAACTACTGTGCATCTTACATGAGCTCATACAAAATTTTGCAGAAATCATGAGAAAAATCATGAAGCATTCTGCTAAATCCTGACAACTTTTGTTTTATGTGATACACGCATGGAAAAAGGGGGGCCATTAAGTATTATGAATTCTTTTAAAAATAAGAACAAAGCTAAATAAAATAATAATAAAACAAACTCACTCCACATAACCCATGCGTATATATTTCACAAAACATCTGTTACATCAACACCCATATTTGTAACATAACATTTCTATACTCTTAACGTGGATATTTTAGATCTTTGCAGATAATCACAACGGGGGAATATTCTGAAAAAAGCACTGATCATAGATTATCCAATTTTGTCTCAGCCAATAAACTACAACTTGGAGTGTGTGTGTTTTATAGTCACAATATTTAGAATGGTGCATGTAGTACAATGTTTCCGATACATTTTTTTGATATCTTATGGTAACACTACACCAATATTAATACATATAATGTTGTTCATACCAAACTTTTGGAAGAAAGGATGGCTGCATACTGAAGGTGGATTACTTTCACAATAATTTTTACACATATTTTTGCTGCTCTGATAATAATAAAATATGAAAAAACAATGTGGCATATATACATTTATTAGATACTATGTAAAACTGTGAAATATGCAATCAATTTTATTTAGAGGTGAAAGTTAGTTTTGCAAAAAACTAAGAAATCTCACTCTCTCTCACACTCACACTCACACACACACACACACACACAGACCATCCCTGATCCAAATATGAGTTATTTATTTTGGGACAAAATAGAAATTCAAGTTTAGTTGGTTGCTTCCTTTAAAAAAAAAATGATTTCCCAGACAAAAAGGCTTGAAAAGCTGATAGGCTGTTGTTCATTTGTAGAAACATATGGAAATGAACTAACTAAAATTTTTACGTTTCTTCATCACAAAGTTCATTCAGCTAAAGATATGGGAGAAGATATAAATACATGAACAGGACAACATCTGATGAGCCACAGCTTTAACTGCTAATGGTGAATACTGTCAGACTTGAAAACAAATACCATGTAAATATACAGCATACAAGATGGCTTGTGAATATTATACATCAATACAAGACTTGCACTACTGCAGTTTTTATTCTCTGTGCAGAGAACACTGTGTAGATTTGCTCTTGAACAGAACTCAGTTCTCACAACCATACAACATGTCATCCATGAATGATGTTTTTACATATTTTGTAGAAATCATTTCACATACCCGTCCAGTAAAAAATCGGATGTTATGCTGCATCCAATTAAAAAAAAATCTAATAAAAAGAAAGGTATTCCAAACTATTTGGTCATATGATTTATGCTTTGTGCAACAGTGAGGCCTGAAAAATGAAGATACACACAAGTCAGCATGAGCTGCTTTTAAAACGTCCGTCTCCATTTTCCAGGACAGGTATTTTCCCAGGTGATGTTGGAGAGTGAGGAGTTGTACCATTACATCCCTGAAGCTGATATCTTTCTTTCAGTTGTGACAATGCACCTAAGAGACGCGTGTTAGCAGCATCTAAAGTCTGTATCTTTCGTTCCTGGGAATCAATAACTTTCTGTTTAGCCACAATTACTCCCTGCATCTCTTGTTGCTCACGACGCAGCTCTTCTTCAACAGTAATTAATCTGAAATATTTAACATATTGTATTGGCAAGCAATTATGGATTAAAAAATGCAATCACATTGAAGTTCGTGTTTTAAATAAAAATATTTTCATTAAAAGTCTTGTGAGATGCTTTTACTCAAACACAAAACATAGTCTGCTCAAACATCAGTTATTGGTCATTTACATATTTTCTGTTTCTTGTGATACACATACACTGACTGGAATATTAAATATATGTTTTAAACTTGTAGATTTCAATAACTGGAGTAATTATATGACCAAGAACACTTCAAATTTCACTTCCATGTTTTCCACAGTACACATTTTTTTATTTTGTTTTCTCGAAAGATGTGCACCTGATGTTCCCTTGTGCAGGTGTGTATGCATATATTTTTTCTCATTGTTGCGATTGCACCATCTCTAACAGATGGGTGGATGGATAGACAGAAACAACAACTCAAAATAGTATAACTATACTAGTGATCCGAATTTCTTGGCGTGAAAATTTGGATCACTAGTATAGTTATACTATTTTGAGTACAGTTGGTGTACGGTTCCTATTTATTAATTACATAGATACAACACAGTATCAATATCATGCTAGAAATTTCGGAGCACCAAATTATAACTCATGTAAGCAAAAGTAGGATATGGGCCCAGTTCTAAACTGCAAGAAGCACAGGACATGCCTTTGTGCTACTGATGAGCCATTTCCTAGTAGGACTTCCATCCACAGTGAGTAGATTTTAGGTCCCAGCCACCTACAGCGAGTTTGCCTTTTGAGCAGGACACAGAAACGGAAGTAAAGAGAGCAATATCGTTGTTCAATTTTCGCTAAGTTGCGATGAACATACTTTTTACGAGGCTACAATATTTTAATTCGGTTGACATTAAATGTCTGTAAATACTGTTTCACACGTTATGCAAGTTCAGCTATCGGGAGATTGCAAAAGGACGTTAACATAGTATTGGCAATTGAAGTCAAGTATAATAATAATAAGTATCTGTACTTACAATATTCTTAGTGGCTGTCGGGGCTTCATATGTGCGTCATCAAAGAATGAATTTTTCAATTGTGAAGTTAAAATTCATGATATTGTAAAATCTACACCAGATAAAATTAAACAAGATGAATTTTTTACAATGCAAAAAAATCCATTAACATCGAAGAAATAAGAAACTGAATTAAAACCTTGTTGAATTTTTTAAAAACGAACTACAATCCTGAAGAGGAGACAATCTTGACCGCGAAGCACCCTGATACATAATGAAAACTGAAGATGAATTATACTTTTGCCAAAACCTCAAAAATAAACAATCTTGAAAAAGAAAATACAAACATACAAATCTCCCGAATGTGAAGCACCAAACTAGTTTCTGCTAACATTTATAGCCATCATCAGTGGTAGGTGCACGGACATTAGGATTACCGCACTCACTCGCTCAGGTATGCAGCTTAACCCCAATGTATGTTCAGCCCTGTCGTGTAGATATTTGCGCATCATGATTTGGGTTCCACTGCACATATCAATGGTGTCGCCATCTGTAGTCAAACAAAAATATACTAGTAGCATTTACGTAGAAATATTCAACTGTATTTTTAAGTAATATTTGATGTCACATGTTTTTTGTTAATGTTTTTCCTCTTGAAATGTTTTCTCTCCTGTTCAATAAGGTACCTCCATGCAAACTGAAGCTCTACTGGACTATTAACGTTACAGTTGTATCTTTTGGTTTTCTCAATGACTACAGCCTCGGAGGTTAGAATCTGGGCATGTGATCTATGTGATGTTAGAATTTTTGTGTTAGTCCAATCAGGAGTTACATGATTTTTGATACAATGTTGTATTAATGAAGTTTTTCATCTTTTCTTGTCCAGTTCGTAATATGTTCATTTAATCTAGTCAAAAATCTTCTACGCGTACTTCCGATATATACTTTGTCTTTTTGGTTATCATCCGTAACTGTTGGAATGACATAAACACCAGATTTATTTAGAATTGATCTATTATTAGTAGTAGTAAGTCTGCTTCCATTGTCAATAACTGTTTCTGCAATGTTAATATTGTTGTTGTAACATTCTTTTTTAAAATAGTACTAATAGGAGGTAAGTATGGAAATTTTCCATAATATTGCTGTATTTCTTTTTTAATGTTATTATCGAAACGATGTATACGATGTTATTATCGAAACGATGTATAGTCAAATCTTTATATAACAACATTACGGCCAATATACATCGTTTCGATAATAACATTAAAAAAGAAATACAGCAATATTATGGAAAATTTCCATACTTACCTCCTATTAGTACTATTTTAAAAAAAGAATGTTACAACAACAATATTAACATTGCAGAAACAGTTATTGACAATGGAAGCAGACTTACTACTACTAATAATAGATCAATTCTAAATAAATCTGGTGTTTATGTCATTCCAACAGTTACGGATGATAACCAAAAAGACAAAGTATATATCGGAAGTACGCGTAGAAGATTTTTGACTAGATTAAATGAACATATTACGAACTGGACAAGAAAAGATGAAAAAACTTCATTAATTCAACATTGTATCAAAAATCATGTAACTCCTGATTGGACTAACACAAAAATTCTAACATCACATAGATCACATGCCCAGATTCTAACCTCCGAGGCTGTAGTCATTGAGAAAACCAAAAGATACAACTGTAACGTTAATAGTCCAGTAGAGCTTCAGTTTGCATGGAGGTACCTTATTGAACAGGAGAGAAAACATTTCAAGAGGAAAAACATTAACAAAAAACATGTGACATCAAATATTACTTAAAAATACAGTTGAATATTTCTACGTAAATGCTACTAGTATATTTTTGTTTGACTACAGATGGCGACACCATTGATATGTGCAGTGGAACCCAAATCATGATGCGCAAATATCTACACGACAGGGCTGAACATACATTGGGGTTAAGCTGCATACCTGAGCGAGTGAGTGCGGTAATCCTAATGTCCGTGCACCTACCACTGATGATGGCTATAAATGTTAGCAGAAACTAGTTTGGTGCTTCACATTCGGGAGATTTGTATGTTTGTATTTTCTTTTTCAAGATTGTTTATTTTTGAGGTTTTGGCAAAAGTATAATTCATCTTCAGTTTTCATTATGTATCAGGGTGCTTCGCGGTCAAGATTGTCTCCTCTTCAGGATTGTAGTTCGTTTTTAAAAAATTCAACAAGGTTTTAATTCAGTTTCTTATTTCTTCGATGTTAATGGATTTTTTGCATTGTAAAAAATTCATCTTGTTTAATTTTATCTGGTGCAGATTTTACAATATCATGAATTTTAACTTCACAATTGAAAGAATTCACATTCTTAGATGACGCACATATGAAGCCCCGACAGCCACTAAGAATATTGTAAGTACAGATACTTATTATTATTATACTTGACTTCAATTGCCAATACTATGTTAACGTCCTTTTGCAATCTCCCGATAGCTGAACTTGCATAACGTGTGAAACAGTATTTACAGACATTTAATGTCAACCGAATTAAAAAAAAAAAAAAAAAAAAGTAAAGAGAGCAAGTCTGGTGACTTTGACAGAACAGTTTGTAGTGGATTAGAGTACAATAGAGGGCGCCACTGTACAAGTACGATGTTGCACATAGAGGGGTGAGAGAATTTCCGGGGGGGGGGCATAGGAAAGGATACCCATTTAACCAGGGGGTCCAACCTGGGGGCCGTCACTTAACGTGCTCGTCCGATGCACGGCGAATATTCAGCAATTGTTAGCAAATCACACCACCTCCGCAAGATCAGCCCAGGAACGAACCCGAGGACCTTGCATTGGCAGTCTGAACTGCTAACCACTCAGCCATTCGCAGCTCATATCTTTGTGCTACTGCACATTCTTATTTACTTATATAGATTCACTATGTGCTAATAAACATACATAAATTAACTTACTACAATAGCCAAAAAAAAAAAAAAAAAATCCATCACACCTTTGTTTTACTTTGCACTACATGATGCACTGTAAGACTAGAAATGAGACTACTTGTTGAGCATATTAAACAGTTAAGAAGTCAAAAAGCAAGTAACTGAAGTCAACAAGTCTTTTGCAACTGTCAAGCTGAAAGGAAGTATTGTTGAGTGGTTCGAAATTAAATGCTGGAGTTAAGACAGAGATGTAGCCTGATAACAATCTTGCATCTGATCTGTGTCGATATACTGCTCAATAAAAGTAACTTAGTTTGAGACACTGAAGATTCTAATAAAAGCAGTTTTGTTATATGCTGATTACTCACCACTAATTTCTAAGAGTTTACGCAAGTTATAGCATAACTTCAATGAGCTGGGTAAGATGCAAAAAATTTGGAATGAAGATACATGTTGGGCAATACATAATCAATGGTTCTAACTTGAAGAACAAAAACTTGTGCAGTGCTAGGAAAGAGTCAAGATACATACATACCACTAAGCTGTTCTCCGCCGCCCCGGTGGCGCAGTGGTCTAAGCGATGGCCTCTGATAATTCGTCCGTAAGGGGTCCGGGTTCGAATCCCGGTCAGGCATGGATGTTGTGTTTGTCTTACGGCACTGGCTCTCTCCCTTCCCTGGAACCAGTGACCCTAAATTAGGGACGGGCGACTGCTTATAGCCCATTGAGTTGCTCACGGTGGTCGTTAAACCTCCAGTCAAAAAAAAAAAAAAAAAAAAAGCTGTTCTCCAATGTTCAGAGGTTAGCTCCTCACAAAAAGAACTCACTGTTGCTGTATCAGGCGTCCCCAAATACAGCGATCTCAGCACACAGTTTGAGATTCATTAACATCCATCACACGCCGCACACAAGACCTTTTGTACTTCATACTCATGACCTTTTTCTCATGCAGACATTCCTGAATCTGGTCCTCCCATGATTTCCTTGGCCTTCCTCTACCTTTCTTTTCTTGCCACTTGGGCTGAATAAATTCTCTTAGTAAGTATCTCATCACTTATTCTTTCAACATGGCCAAACCACCTAAGAATATTGGTCTCCACCTTACTGACAACATTTTGCCTCACATTACACATCTGCAACACATCTTTATTCCTCACATGATCAGAGCGTGTCTTAACCCCCTCCCCCCGTAAGTAATGCATCTCCCCAGCACACAAACGACTCCTATGTCTTTTCTGCAGAACCCAGGTTTCACTGTCATACGTTAGAGTAGGAACAATTACACTTTCATATACAGCCATTTGGGACTTTCTTGAGAACCCATCATTCTTGTGAAATCCTCCTAAAGCAGATATGACTTTTAATGAAGAGTTCACTCGCCTACTAATTTCACCACCGAATTTGTTCTCGCTGTCCAACATACTTCCCAAATATACAAACTCGTTTACCTGATCAATAACGGTGCCATTTAGACTTATTTTACATTCAGTACTAACAGTTCCTTGTTCAAAAACCATAACTTTGGTTTTTCCCTTACTTATACTCAGTTTGAAATTCATACAAACTTCATACATCCGGGCCAACAGGACTGTGTCATCAGCATATAACAATCTACACACACGGACATTACCAAGACATAAACCAGTATTGTCCACTTTGGCATCACGCATGCACACATCCATAAATATACAGGGCTGGCCACCCAAAATGCAACACCAAGAAGGAAGCATCCGATTGGCCTGAAATTTGCAGCATGCGTCGCCCGCGAGAGGACATGCAAACGATTGGCATTGCAGAGCATATGCAAATCATGTACGCGAGGCACGCCAATGAGAAGCACTATAAGAAGGGTGCACAGAAGGCGGGGTGTAAGCAGTGGAAGTGTGTTGTGCTGCCGGGCCTCTGCGTGGGAAGCTTTCTGATGCCTCGTTGCAGAATACGGCAGTCATTCCAGCATGTTTCGGAGTTCGACAGAGGACGAATAGTGGCTTATCGCAACAGAGGTTTATTGTACCGAGACATCAGCACCCGTGTGGGATGACATCCAGCCACAGTGAGGCGAGTATGGATTCGGTGCGTGCAGGAAAGACGAACTGATCTACATGAGCGATTGCCGCAGCCGCGACCCACCACCGAACAAGAGGACCGGCATGTTGTGCGGTGGGCATTGACAGCTCGCACCGCCACATCAAGAACGTTAGCGCAGGAATTAGGGTGTGTTGCGCAACAACCTGTGTCAGCACGTACCGTTCGAAGTTGTCTGCAGGAGCGGGGACTTGTCGCATGGCGCCCATTGCTTCGATTACCATTGACGTTGCACCACCGGCGAGTGCGGCAGCAGTGGGCCGTTGAACGCCGCACCTGGACTACGGAATGGCACGACATTGTCTTCTCCGACGAATCCCGCTTCTGCTTGCAACACCACGATGGTCGGTTCCGCGTGTGGCGGCATCGCAGCGATAGACTGTATGACGCCTGCATTATGCATCGCCATACTGTTCCGTCGCCTGGCATTATGGTTTGGGGCGCAATTGAATATGACACCCGCACCCCTCTGGCACGCATCGCCGGTACACTCAACAGCCACCGCACCATCTACGACGTTTTGGAGCCTGTAGTCCTCCCTTACCTGCAGGACCTGTCAGCGGCCACATTTCAACAGGACAATGTGCGCCCGCACGTGGCACGCATCGTGCAACAATACTTCACGTCCCACCAGGTGTCACTGCTGCCGTGGTCCGCTTGTTCTCTCGAAATGTCGCCGATCGAACCCACCTGGATTGCTAATCGGCAACTGAGTGGTCCGGCGAGCACCACCCGCGGCTACGCCTAATGAACTGTGGCAGCGTGTGGAAGCAGCCTGGACCGACATACCACAAGCCCATATCCAAAGCCTGTTTCGTTCGATGCCGCGCCGTGTAGCGGCCGTTATTGCCAGCCATGGGAGCCACACGAACTATTGACGTCTGCGTGTTCCGCAAGTCGCACAGGCCTGTAAGCTCAATCGTTTCATCTTTGTATCTGTTGTTATGTGTCCAGTAAATCTGGCTTTGCTATCTCGTGTACTTCTTGGTGTTGCATTTTGGGTGGCCAGCAGTGTATTAAACAGCCATGGTGACATTACACAACTTTGTCTGACTCCTGCACCAATGGAAAGCCATTTTGATAATACACTATTCACTTGTACACAAGCTCTACTGCCAGCATACATGGCTTTTACATTATTAAGTAGATTCCCAGTAATACCATATTTATTCAATACCTTCCACAAAAGTGTTCCATTTACTCTGTCGTACGCTTTCTCTAAATCTATGAAGGCGGCAAAAACTTTCCTACCAACAGACAGGTACTTTTCAATCATCAAATGTAATATGAAGTTACAATAGACAGATTATGGGAATTACTTAGGAATAAAGGATGTTAATTCTTAGCGTCAAATTTTCGGGTAGTAACCCTACCCTTCATCAGGACGAACACTACAGTAAGTGTTGCCAACATTGGGTAAAACTCCAACCTTTAAAATCATTTAATATAGTTCCTCTTCTTCTTTTAATCTCAAGACCTTCCAACAGTTTTCTCTTGAAGAAATGCTTTTGGTGGGTCAGAATTTCTACTGAGTCCCATAGGATTGTATGTCCAGTAGATTGAACAGGTCTGTCAAGGCCAGTTTTATTTGTCATGCTTTTTATGGCTGTTTTATGTTCTTTCAGCCTGGTCTTAAGCTGTCTGCCTGTTTCTCCTACATAGCTAAGACCACATTCACACTTGATATTGTAGACTACTCCTTCTTTTAACAAGATTTTAGTTTCTTGCTGCTTTAATTTAGGAAGGCAGTTATTGATCTCATTTCCTAAACCAGGAGCTAGTCTAATTTGAAAAATTTGACGCTAAGAATTAACATCCTTTATTCCTAAGTAATTCCCATAATCTGTCTATTGTAACTTCATATGATCATCTAGGAAAGCCATGACTTCATTTATTACTAAAATCAAATGTAATGCAAAAATTTGGTTAGTGCAGCCCTTGCCAGGCATAAAGACACTCTGCACATCCCATACTTTCTCTGATGTAAGACCCCATACCTTATCAATAACAAGCTTTCCAAATACTTTCCCTGGCACACTCAGCAAACTGATACCATGAAAGTTCTTGCATTCAGTCTGATCACCTTTTCCCTTATACAAGGGAACAATGATAGCATTCCTCCAATACTGAGGGACCATTCCTAACTCCCAGCACAACTGGCAAATTTCAGTTAACCAGTCAATTACAGTCACCACCATATTTCAGCATCTCAGCAGTTATGCCATCCACTCCTGGAGCCTTACCATTCTGAAGAGATTTTAGAGATTTACACACCGCTTCCCTTGAGATCCCTCCTGTACTTCCATCTCTCACTGTGGCATTATCTGCTTCTGCCTCAGAATCACCTTTGCTTCCACGCTCTAATAACTCACAGAAGTATTCACCCCATCTTTCACTTAACTCATTGAGATCCCATATCATTTCTCCGATCCTATTCTTCCACATAACTTAGAATTTTATTTCCCCTATTTTTCCTATGTCTTATGTACTTCCAGTACAATGGGCTGGACATACTGCCAGAAGGACAGACCATCGATGGACAGCTGAAATTTTCGATTGGATTCCAAGGGACAGGAAAAGACCCAGAAGAAGACCACATGGGAGATGGGTGGATGAAATTCGAAAGTATTCGGGAGTGACATGGAGGAGACTAGCACAAGACATACCACCGTTGGAGGAAACTTGGGGAGACCTTCGTCCAGCAGTGGATTGATAATGGTTGACAATGATGATGATGATGATGAACTTCCAGAAAGATTTTTTATCTTTCCAAAAAGCCAATTCATGCCTTTCCACATTTTCCTTCCTATCTTTTGCCTCACTCTGGCGAACCAGCTTGGCTGCTTCACGCATCTTACAGCGATATTCATCCTCAGAAACTCTACCTTGCAACATCCCCAAATATGCTTCCTTCTTTCCCTTAACTGTTTCTTTAATCTCACTGTTCCACCAAGCATCACCTCTGTTACCTACCATTGCAGTACCACAGACCTCTTCAGCAGCAGTGACAACACAGTTCTTAAAATATGCCCACTTCTTTTCTACATCCCTCTCATAAGACTTCAACTCATTCATTTGCTTTCTGAGTAATTCAAAGTAAAGCTGTTGTTCCTCATGGAGTCTTTCAACCTTCATTCTTTTCATCACAGGCCTCTTCCTCTTTCTCCAGGCAACATTCAGTTTCACTCGTGACACTGTCAAGTAATGAACAGAGCCAACATCTGCACCTCTCATCATACGAGCATCAACAACTAAGTGTTTCAGATGTTGACCGTTAACAACAAAATCTATTACACTTTTTTGTTTTTGTCCCAGTCAAGATCAAGTAGCAAATTTTAATTATTTAGGGAGACTGTTGATGGGAGTGAAAAGCTCAGTAAATTGGAAAACAAAACCCCTAAAGGAAGGAAAGTTTATCAGTTGCATAAAAATATTTGCACTAAGAGAGTGGTTGGCCAGAGAATTAGACTAGCTATATACAATGCAGTAATTAGACCTAATAACTGTTATGGCAGCAATAACTTGTTTGGTGTCAAGTAAAGGATTCTTTCGGAGGTTAAAAGCTGTCAACACGAAAAGAGGAATATCAGGAGAAAAAATTAGACTGATTCATTAACAACACAGAATTATTAGAACTGAGCTAGATAATTCTTTGGTATAAGAAAAAGTTCAATGAGAACATATTGAGATGGTTTGGGCATCTCTATCATGTAGGAGATGCAATATTACTTAGATTAATATTACATTCCGTGGAACCAGGCTGCAGATCAAGACTCAGACCTTGAACAAAGTAGATTGAAAGCCTGAAATTAGACATCAGTGACTGTGGGAAAAAATGTGTTAGGAGCAGCAAATCTTACAATGGATGAAAAATATAGGGAAAGTTTGTTGCTAGTGAGCATTTATATTACATATAATGTACACATTTTTTAAATGCCAGGGACAAAAACACTAATGAATACTGCACTGGTACACAAATGTGAGATGATGAAGTTAAAAGAACATACCATGCAATACATAATAGCATGAATACTGTGGTATATACAGTAAGTTATGTTATTTGCATAGCAGATAAATTTGCATGGCACGAACAATGGTATTTTGGAAATATCAGTTTAGGTTTACCCTTTATAAACCTCCATTATCAGATTATAAAATTTAACATGAAAATGACATGTATCAAGTTAAGAATGACAGAAATTTCTGAAAGTACATCATTTGACAATGATGCAAAACCTCTATCAGAAAAATAAAGATCAGCTTGCAAGATTTTATTACTTTGAAGCCTTTTAGAACTTTAACAATATTTCAAGATAGAATGGGAACATGTCACATTTTATGTATGCACCAAATAATTGTATGAAACAAAATTTTATAGTGCAAGAGAGAAAGCAAGTAAGAGCATTAAAATACCCATTAAAACTCATCTTCCTTGTTGCTGCTGGCCCCTTGGTCATTTGCATCTGCCGAAAGGAGTGGTAAAGCTTTAAATTTATCCCAGGTGTGCTGGGTGGTGACAGTTACCAAGTGTAAGTATAATGTGTTAAAAAATTAATGTATTAAAATTTGGAGCTTTTTTCCAAGTCCAAAAATTATTTTAAATGTGCAATACACACATTATTTACTAGTCTTAAGTTGAGCAACACTACTCATCTCAGACTGACTATTTTGTTAACAACATATATCTTGCACATATCTCCTCCATCAATCCTCACAGTGGTGAGAAATGCACATTTTCACAAACTTTTCATAATTAAAATACTTTACAAATATAAAAAAACAACAACATAACTTCATGCTAAAACCTCTAAGTACTTAATTATTTACGAACTTATTTACACTAATCAAACTAACTGGAACTTCGCGACACTTTAGACACACACATTACAAATACTCAATTTTCAGGAGTTTTTTAATAAGTTATCATTAATTTTCAACAATAATAACTTATAAAAATAAACAATAACCATTGGTTACTGTTGAAAATTAATGACAACTTATTAAAAAACATTATCGAAAATTGAGTATTCGTAATGCGTATGTCCAACGTGTGACAATGTGTGTGTGTATGTGTTCTAGCTAATTTGACTAGTGCAAATAAGTTCATTAATTATTAAGTACTTAGGGGTTTTAGTATAAATTTATTTTCTGTCATATTTGTAAAGTATTTTAATCCTGAAAAGTTTGTGAAAATGTGCATTTTTCATGTCCGGAAGGATTGACGTACGAAATACATGCGGGATATATGTACGGCAGTTAACAAAATAGTCGGTCGGAGGTGAGTAATGTTACTCAACTTAAAATACTAGTACATAAGTGTTAGAAAAGGTATTGGTGGTTTAACAGCTACAGATTGGTCTAATCTCAGATGCACAACAAAGCTCATGTTTTACTTTGTGTTTGAAAGACAATAATAGGTGCTTTGGATCTTGCTGCGTTTGGCATCTTTTTTACTGACAGATGGCACTACAGAGTCTGTATTTGTGCTTTGCTCGAACAGTCATGTGCATTTAATATGACCACTAGATAAGTAATTCAGGGATCATAGCATACTTCTGGAAAATTTTAGGTAGGAATTTTAGGACCTTTTAGAAAAATTTTAGGAGTGTATTTCAATAAAAACTAGATGTATATTTGTATACATCTAGTAAAACAACTTTGTATACATTGTAAAGAGTTTGCTTCACACCCTTCAACCATATATACTGATAGACTGCGCATGACATCAAAATTTCTGGCTCCAACATAAAATCACATGACAACAGTCAAAAAGATGGGTTACACCTGCTGTGCTTATGGTTGCTCTGAGCGATATAGTAAAGAAAGTTCTATGATTTTTCATGGGTAAGAAACGAATTAAATACCTAAGTCAATAAAGTTCAATTACTTAACCAGAAACTTGCAGCTATTGATATAAAAATATAGTAACTTAAGAAAAAAAAAATGGAATGCATGTTCCAAATTCTTCGCAAATGTTCATCACATTATAAATCACGAAATGTAAACAACCCGATCATGCATGTATATAGCTCATAAGTAAACTTACCTGAAGAGTTTTCATTATATATGAGGTGCATTCACATAATACACCGAAAACACTGAAGTTCTGCAGCGTAAATTAGTAATCATAACAGCATTTTTACACGAAATTTGGAGTCTGATGATGACGTGCCCAATGTTTGAGCCATGGCGGCTTTGAGGCAGCTATTGCCAATGCGCAGTCCATTAGTATATATGGTCGAAGTTCACACCCAAATTTTTTGCATAACGTCTAATGTCTAAAGTTTAAGTATGATTTACTTCTAATGTTCAGTTCTTATCTTTTCACGTGTTATTATCATATTCAAGTATATTTACCACATTCAAGTTTCACTTTGAACATTAATATGCTGTTGAACCAGAAGCAATTCACGATTTTCACAGTAAAGTTTTCAGGTTTCACATTAAATTATAATATCCTAAAAAGGTAATTGAAAACCAAGAACTATGTACAATTGTTCACTGAATTACTTTTTTCATATTATTGTTTTAACCTTTTCCTGATTAGCCTATCTTTTTCTGCTTCCACCACAACTAATTTACTTTCAGTTTTCTTTATTTCAGCTGAACCTTGTATGATCAAGTTAAAGGCAACTGCTATTTCAACAGTATTTTGTTTTTCTACAGCTTTTCTCATTCTTTCTGTTCCCTCTTGAATTACTGCTAGGGAGGCTTCTTTATCTTTTTTAAGCCTATTTATTTCTGCATCATTTTCTTTTATTTTGTCATCAAACTCAGCTTTTCTTTTTTTCTCTAGCTGCTTTTCCTTATTTTCCCTCTCTTTCTGCTTCCTTTCTTTTACCTTTTTTGATTCTTCTTCCTTCAGCTTATCAACATACTCTTTATAAAATTTATGAGAATCACGAACACTATTTAACAAATTTCTTGTTATGGGAACTTTACTTACACATCCATAGTGTTTAATGGCCCCTTTAACTATTCTTAATGATGTTATAGTTGAGTCTTTTAAGTTAGCCTTGTCCTTCCTTAACAGAGCAGTGTTAACCAAAAATCCCCTTTCTGCATCATCATTACCATGAGGTAAAACTAATATTGACTTGATGAGTTTAGCAAGATTTGAGTATTTTTCTTTTCCGCTAGAGTCTTTAATACTAAATATATTACGCCAGGAATGATCAATCCGCACTGGAATATGCCCTTCCTCTGAAAATTTCACTAGTTCATCTAGAGTTGGCTTATTGCAATTTAAAAGTTTCCACTCTTCTCTTACTCTATCAATTTGTTCCTCAGAAAGATGCAAAACACTTGAAATTCTGGTTATTTCCTTAAGTCCTTCAGTGACTGAAAGTTGAGTTGACTCTTTCTTTGGTTCTTTTACCTTTAAAACTTCTATGTCTCTTAGTTGATTGCGGAATGGCAAATTTGACTTTAAATATTTTGTGGTTGCAATTAGTGATGATCTTACATCTAAGAGAAATAATTTCTGCCTGGTCTCCTGAACATTCCTGAGGAGATTTTTTGTCTTCATACCAACTTCTAACTCCCCTAGTTTTTTCCATGAATTTTTGTTTTCAAAATCTACATTCTTTAGGTCTTCTCCAAATTTCCCTGCAATAACATCATCTTGGATAAACTGAGCCATAACATTCCTCATTAAAGTATTTAAATCAGAATATAACTGGTGTATTTTTGGTTCTTCACTCTGATAACATAATGAAAACTTTTCAAAATTTTGGTGTGAAAATGAAATTAATGCTAAATAGCAAGGGCAAGGAATTAGCTCATTTTTCAGGAAACAGTGAATTCTTTTATACCTTGCCGAATTGCGTAGTTGTTTTTCAAATATTTTTTGAGATGGCAAGAAGTTTAAAAAATATTCTGTAATATTTAGCCATTGATCCAAGAGCCTCTGGGCTACAGAACCAACGGTTAACCATCTGTTGCTGACATGACGCAAAAGAAATTTGGCTGTGACCAATGTTATATCCTCGACAGATTTATAATCCTCTCGTCTTGCAGCACTACTCTTTAAAAAGTAATGCATATCAGTAACAAATTCGTCAAAATCTATATTTAAGCTTGTCAAAAATTTTTCAAATGCATTACTAACAACATGCAGGTTGCAAAAACCTAGTTCCAAAGATTTCTGGCCTGTTTCTTGTTTTGCAACTTCATTGAATTTGCGTAAGAAGCACTTATTTACATTTGGGCTGTTTATGGATACACAAATAATTCTGTTCAACGAAATATTGAAGGATGATAACACATCAAGAATTTCTTTTAGCAAAATATCTGCTGTTGCATGACCCAGAAAAACGCTTGTTAGGTATCGGCAAGAAACTGAATTTATTTCTGAAGACCAGTACCTGAGATACACATCTAACTGCCGTTTCACTTGTGTATTTGTAGTTTCATCAAATGCTATAGTAACCTTTCCTGGGCTACTAGATGCAATGTCTTTTTTCAAATCCTCTTCAAAATATTTTGACAATCCATGTGATATCACATAAGCAACTTTTTTTTCTTTAAGTTGCATTTTGGCTGCAATAGCAGAATCAGGAAACATTTCTTTGAAAAGTTCAACTGTTTCAGTGCATGAAACAAAAGACATTGTCCTTAGCAACTTTCATGGCCCATAATGCTTCGGCTTTAGCCAACTGTAAATCATGACTCAGTACTTCACTAATATTTGTTTTGGGCTGAAGATCCCGTCCTCCAAAGGCTTTCAGGATGAACTTATTTTGAAATTTACTTTGAAATTTCTGCAAATGTTTTTTTCCCTTTATGATGCACTTTTACTTGTGAAAAGCCACTATTAGAAATGTTGAAAATTTCTAAACACAATATATACACTTAGCAGAAAATATTGTTTCAGTTGCAGAACACCATTCTTTCAACTTCACTCCGTCCAATTCTTTGGCGAGCCACGCATCTTGCAATTTCGTTTTGGATTTAGGCATCTTAAACACTTGTATTACTAACCAGAAAATGAAAGGGAAGTACAAAAACACGTTCCAATATTGCAAAACCAGACAACTTCCCGAAATTTGGCTGCGAGGATGTCAGAAGATAGAAAAAAAAAAAAAAAAAAAAAAAGCAGGTCACCACTAGAGAACGTGCCACGGAGTTCGTCTGCAAAGCGCAAACCAGGGGTGAGAATGACCCCTCCCCTTTTCCCTTAGATCTCTTGTTACTCTTGAAAACTGTCCGAAGGCAAAAAAGTGGAGCGCCCGCCCCGAAGCAAGTGCATCTCGATGGCGTCATTTTCCCTCCCTTCAGCAGCACAGCATATAGGCTGTGTTTCTACAATAACAGGTCTTTTTACCTTACCGTAATGGTAAATTTATTGGCGTTAATAACGGTTGTATTTTTAATAAATAAGCTTACGAAAATTTTAGGAAGAATAGCAAATTTTAGGTATAATTTTAGGAATTTAAGGAGGGTCACAAAATATTAGGAATTTTAGGAGGAATGTGATCCCTGGTAATTCCTTATGGCTAACCTCAAGCTACTTCATTAAATCATGTTGCTTCTCATGCCAATTATAAAGGTATCTGTGTGAGCCAAGTCAGAGATTCACTGTCACATCCGTGGTTGCATCACCACAAAGTCAGCTGACTTAATCCAACCAATGAGTGTTTTTTTTATTCTCACCGACTAAGCTCTTTACATAGTAAGATTAAAACAGTGATTCCTGAACTATGTAAAAAAGCCAAGCAAGCAGCATTTCTCACAATTGGAATGAATAGAACAAGTGTGTTTCTCAAACTAGCAACACTTGCATCCCATTTTGAAGAACATATGCTTGCACTAGGCAAGAAGGATCCAGTAAAATTTTAAAATATAGTCTAATTGCTTCAAGTATTTTTTTTTCGAATTTGCATTTCAGGATAGTCATGGGTGAACATGGAAATGAAGTACCATGTCATATATTTCCTGACAAAGTGAGATCTCAGTTACGTTAATTCCACAAAATTTTCTCAATTTATTTTTTAATGAGAGCGAATTAGTCATGTTCAAAATGATCAGAAACAGTGTTTTGATCTAATACCCCCACCCCCCAATTTTCCTCCATCCTCCATGTGAAGGCACCCCTGAAATACAACATTATAAAATGTAAGAACATTAGCATTTTAAAAATTCAGTTAAATCAGATTTTTACTGTTACTAACTTCCCACAAAGAGGAACTGAAAAATATATTTCCTCTAAGTTCAAAATTCTTAGCATAATAAAAAATACTGCAGCATCACCTTAGAATCACTAATGATGTAACACTGCTAACTTGGTTTGGGTGTAAAAACTGAAAGATTAAATCATGAAATCAAGCTTCAAAAAGTACAAAACAAAATCTGTACTAAACTAATTTTCAAAGGCAAGACATGCCAAGCTGATTAATACAGCTACAGAAGTATGTGATTAGTGTTTAGTTATGATAAATATCAGAAGTGTCTAACTTGGATGGACTGCACTTAAAATAACAACAACACATCATTGTTATATGCCTTAAAAACAAACAAACAAACAGTATGCCCGTAGTTCCAGCGCTGACATACAGAAGTGAAATTTGACCAGAGTAAAAATGCAAAGAGCTGTTTTTAGCACTAACTTTGAAGACAAGCAGTACAATACTTAGGCCATAAACCTAAGTAATATATATATATATATATATATAGTCATTGTTATAGACAATGACCAGAAACGAGCAATCAAGTATGTGCCAGTGATTGATGACCAAGGGATGATTCCAGATTAAGATGAAGACCTGAGACGAGGTACGATATCACTCAGTCTGCAAGAAACTGTGGAATATAAAAAGCAGATCATCTAGTAGGGAGAAAAGCCTAAATCCAGCAGTTAACAGAAAATGAGAATTTCTCAAGCAGAATCTCACTGCCATCCAATCAAATTCTGTTTTCAAGTTTTGAAACAATATCCAAACCTGATATAAAACAAATGTTTTTAGTGAAACTGTTTACTCTGCATTAAGCCTTGTGCAGTAGATCTTAGAAAGTAATAAAATTACCTAGTAATGATGTTTTTCATTTGTTGATCTTTTTCCTCTTGTTGCCGCCTTATTCTTTCTTCACCAGCTTCTAAACGAGCTTGCCAATCAGCAACAACTTTTTCTGTGACTGTCTCTTGCTTTGATAATTTACTTTCAGCTTCAAACAACTTAGATTGAAGATCAAGCATCAGCTGTCGAAGTTCTTCCACTTCATGCTCATACTGAGAAAGAAAAAATAATAAATAAATTAGTGCAATTAGCAAGGAACTAATATATATGAATGTTTTGGAACTGAAACCTACTTCTTAAAAGAAATATGAATACAACAGTTCATTTATAATACACAGAACAACATTTTCTTCAAAGGAACATACTTTTAAGAACAGTTCATTCACATGAGACCTTCAGATGAATTATTATAACATAAGTTAGTGGAAAACCATAATAAAGATATTTAAGGATGTGGAAAAAAAACTAATCACTGATCTGTCAATATGAGCATATGAAAAATCACTGTAACTGCAAGCAACTTCAGTACAAGCATAATTATAAACACACACAAAATTAACTGAGAATCAGTTAGGTATAGTGAAATAACAGGTGTTCTTTGGTCACAACAAATCATTCAGTTGGCATAGGAAACCAGCTTCATTTCCAGTGAGTGCTTAACTTAGCCAATGGGCCAGTTTACTACAAACTGAATGAGAAATTATAATAGCCTTCATGGAACTTTTTAATTACAATTCCTCATAGTGTACCGAATAAAAAAAAAAAAAAATACTGGAAAACAGGAAAGTGAACTTAGTGGCTTTAGGGGTGTAGAAGAGTGATAGAATATATTTGCTCTTAGACATTATTCTATAAAGTTTCATGAATGCAATCGGTACCTGTGGACTTTGAAAAGACTTTTGGTACTTCCTACAAACAATAAGCTATATTCAAAAGGCAAACTGTTGAAATCAGTAGAAAGCCTTTGCTCTACAAGACTTATGAGTGGTTAGACCTGATAGAAGTATTGGCAAATGATTTTGAGATTAATTCTCAGGTGCAAACTGTTTTCACTTTATTTTTTAAAACTATATATGAATAAATTGATCAGAAAAACTTCAAAGTGAATGTTTCAGTGTGTGATTTTTCTATCTATCTATCTATCTATCTATCTATCTATCTATCTATCTATCTATCTATCTATCTATCTATCTATCTCTCTCTCTCCATGTTTTAGGATCATTAATTATTCTAAAAGTGTTAATGGATTGCAGCTGGAGGTCAGCTTAACAATTATTTCCCTGTGACAGTGACAATGGTGATAGTTTTAAGGAATTAGCAGTGACTTTAAACTGTGACAAAATCACAGTTTCTGACTGGGGTGAAAGAGCTGTAAAAAAGTCGGAATGGCGAGTCATTGTCTTACTTGTACCAGTGACAAAATCACCGTTTGTGATGGATATGATACGAAGCTGGAACAGAGTGGAAGATCACTGTTACAGAAGATGGGTACTAAATGGAAGAAAAAATAAATAAATAAAAAGGTGTTCTGCCATTTGGCAAAAGCAGACTAACACATTCACATCCCCACCATTTATTTGACAGTATTAGGATAACGATCTCGCTCAACCCATCGAGCAGTCAACAGCCCTAAGGGTTTTAAAGCTCTCCTAAAAAGGTGAGATTTATCTCAGAACATGGTGAATCACCAAGGCTGAAACTGTGACATGGTAACCGTCAGTTTGGACTTGTTTACCCTCCAAACTTTACCCTGATCATGACACAGCCAACTGTGACACCTTAACAGTGATTTTTCTGTAACAGTGATGTGATTTCTGACCCATCTCTAGTTGCAGCATAATCTTAATCAATTAAATATGGAATAAAGAAAAATATTTGAAAGTAAATTCACTGGTTTTAACTATAAAATATGTTGTGAGATTTAGGAAGTTACTAAACATATTTGATCAGGCAGTCATCAGTGTTATATTTAAGTTGGAAAGTCTGGTGAAGAACTAGACAACATAATTAAAAAACATGGAAATCTTTTACCAGCTGTGCAAGACTTGTTTACTGTTTAAAGAGGTATGATGATGATGATGATAATAATAATAATAATAATATCACTAAACATTGCCAGCACCACCCGAAGTCAGCAGCAGAAAGACCGAGACAAAGAAATCAGCAGCCTCAGAAAATACTTCCATCAGAGCAAAGGGCCCCTTCACCAAGCGATAAACTAGAGTGACAAGAAGTACACAGCCCTAGACCTCTCTACTCAGAACGTCGAGATTGGAACGAGGGAGCCAAAAGAAGAAGCTCGGGGCAAGAAAGTCCTACATGGAAGGCACTACAATGATCTGCAATCCGATATGGATACGACTGTCTCCAATGCATGGCTAACAAACGGATCACTCTTCCCAGAGACTGAAGGGTTCCTGATGTCTATACAAGATCAAGTTATAAACACCAGAAACTACTGGAAGCATATCCTGAAGGACACGTCAGTAGAAAGTGACACATGCCAGGAATGCCATCAAGTGCCAGAGACCATCCAACATATCACAGCAGGGTGCAGAGTCTTCACACAAACAGAGTACATGAATAGGCACAATCAAGTTGCCCAGATCGTCCATCAGAAATTGGCAAAAAAGCACCGCCTCATTACAACTGAGCCTGTCCCCTACTACAAGTATGAGCCAACAACGCTGCTAGAGAACAACATCCACAAGATGTACTGGGACAGATCGATCAGAACAGATAAGACCATCCCCAACAATCGGCCCGACATCGTCCTGGTCGACAAGGAAAAGAAGTCAACATACCTCATTGACGTAGCAGTGCCCAACATGTGCAACATCCAGAAGATGCACGGAGAGAAGCTGTCAAAGTATAACGACCTACGATACAAAGTCAAGGAAATGTGGCATATGGAGAATGTCACCACCATTCCCATTGTAATATCAGCCACACGAGTTGTACCTAAGACCATTCACAGCCCTATACAGACACTAGAACTTCAGCCTAACACCTACATGGAACTATAGAAGGCAACTATCCTGAACACTTGTAGGATAGTCCATCTGAAATTGGCATAAAAGCACCGCCTCATTACAACTGAGCCTGTCCCCTACTACAAGTATGAGCCAACAACGCTTCTAGAGAACAACACCCACAAGATGTACTAGGACAGATCGATCAGAACAGATAAGACCATCCCCAACAAATTGGCCCGACATCGCCCTGGTCAACAAGGAAAAGAAGTCAACATACCTCATTGACGTAGCAGTGCCCAATACGTGCAACATCCAGAAGATGCACGGAGAGAAGCTGTCAAAGTATAACGACCTACGATACAAAGTCAAGGAAACGTGGCATATGGAGAATGTCACCACCATCCCCATTGTAATATCAGCCACAGGAGTTGTACCTAAGACAATTCACAGCCCTATACAGACACTAGAACTTCAGCCTAACACCTACATGGAATTACAGAAGGCAGCTACCCTGAACACTTGTAGGATAGTAAGGAAGTTCCAGGACAATTGAAAGAAAAGAAATACACCACTTCCCAGACTTGGTACGTCGTACCTGTCCCAGAAGGAAGAGAAACCCCTAAGGAAGAGGTGTAATCATCTCTAAAATAATAAGCCTATAGCATTCAGACATCCACCCCTTTTATTTTGCAATACTGCAAGTTTTGTATGAAGTAAAGCTCTTGTTGTCAGAACTGACTGATGTAGCACTAGTGAGAGGAATATCTGGGGAAGGGGAGGGGGGGATTGGTAGATGCAGTGGGAGTCTTAAGTACCAAAGCAGATATTAAATCCAAACAAGGTTAGAACTGAACAACAAAGACAGCATTCCTGTCTCATGCAGTATTCAAATTCAGGTTCTTGTGAGTAGAAGCTAGCATACTAACTACTTTGCCTACTGGGTGACATGATATAAGGAGTAATTAAATCAATTTGAAAATTTTATATACTTAAGGTTGTTTTATGAATTTTATTAAAATTCTGACTTGATTCTTTTAAAACCCAATTGGTGGATCCAACACCCTTTTGATATTAAAATCATACATATCAATGTTTAATGCTGTAATTACATTGCTTGAGAATAAACAGATGTTCAAACACACAGAAAAGAAAATTACATAACAAATCAAGTTGCAACATTAAAATTCTTATTGTTATGATTTGGTGCATAAAGTCACCAATTTTCAAAAAGTTTTTATGAATGAATGAAACTTTCGTTCACATAAATAAATGATGTTAATTTCAAAATTTGCATTTTAGTACTATTTCAAAGCAGAACAGTAAAATAACTAGTTCAACGTTCACATAATACTTCAAAAATTACTTACATCTTCCGCAGACTTAGAGTTGTTGTTTTTACCAACAATCTTTTCAAAACTGGTAATCCTATTGGTGGAGCTAGCTGCTTCGTCAGAATGGAGGTTCTTGTTCACATTGCAGTTAACATCAGCTATTGAAGGTGATGCAACTCTAAAACAACAACAAAAAAAATATGTATACAAGGAGAGAGAAAGATATCACTTGTGTTTTAAGATAAAATTAATATGTGGCATAATATCCTTACCAAATAAAATGAGGAGGAAGTAAGTCAAATTTTGAGTAAGATCAACATAATACAAATATACAGTAAAAATAAAACCAAAATGTCGGAGATATAGATTCTTTAAATAAGTAGAGGAAATACTCTATTCTTGGGGTCAAGGCTAGGAGAAATCTCTCATTCCTTATTAAGGATAACCAGCTCCAGCAGCGTTCCCATTCATTTTCTCCCAAAAAATGTAAGCACTTTTTAAGGACTTTAAAGCACCCTACAAATTTTTTTTAAGGACCTTATTAACACAAAAATAATGTGTGAACAACTATACTTTTACACATGACTTAACTATACAAACTAGTCTATTGATGAAGCTTGCAATATTGTTACATATAATTAAAGTTTGTGGATGTAATAAACTAGAATTTATGCAATTTAAAACACAGTTCTGCTGGTCAAATCAGTTGTAATATGAGAGAATCACACATGCAACAAAAAGAATGTAAATCATAAAACTGTAGTTAAAGTTACAAGATCTAGATTTGGATATTGCACATAATTATTTCATGGCTTGAATTGTAAAACCAAAGTCAAATTCGCCATGAGTCACTGATAGAGCTTCTCCTGCCCATTGCTCTCCCACGGGCTTTCTGCCGACGTCACATGATCATCAACATAGCCAACCAGCAGCAGAAGTTGTAAGCACTACATTCTAACTTCTGCATTTCATGCAGGAAGTTAGGAAAAACAATATGTACTTTTTAAGCACTTGGGGGAATTTCTTACAAAAATTAAGGACTTTTAAGCACCCTAAAAAAACCTAAGCACTTTTTAAGGACTTTTAAGGATTTATAAAGACCGTAGTAACTCTGTCCAGGGAAAGGAGAGAACTAGATCTCACCTGGGACTTAAGCTATTGACCTCTACATCACAGATCACCTGCATGTGATAATTAAACTACCAATGTCTAACATGAATTCTCCACTTTGTGTCTAAAATGTAGCAACATGAGCTAAATTATTGATTTATGGATAATTTTAATATAATTATTACATAACTTATGAACCAATTTGAAAATCCACAAATTTAAATACAAGATTCAGTTTATTATTATGTATGCATGTGAACTACAGAGTTATGCATGAAACAATAGCATTAGTTACATTAAATAAAGAAAAATGACATATTTAGCAAATCTTTGTGGTTACTGCTAAACATAGCTGATGGCAACACAGCAAAATTGCAGGTGAATGAAGCAGCACTTTACTTGATACCATTTTCAAATATATCACGGATATCTAACTAAAAATTATGATATTAAATGTGCCACAACAAAAGTGTAACAAAAATTCAAAAATACACTTTTTTTTTCATTTTTAACAAGATGGAAACTAAAAGTACACCGGAACTGAAGAATTAATAATTCAGTTATTGCATCTGCATGTTATTACATACCTTATTTAAAACAAACTTATAATATTTACATTAAAGTTCTCACATTGAAAGAAAAAACCTTTACTTCATATCCACTTAAAAACTTTTGAGTGTGAGACATATAATGGAGAAGAACATAATGAACCTGTGGTTAAATTGCTCTTCTTTGTTTGTTGGATGGATGTGCTGATATTTATATGTTTCCAAGTCAAACAGTTTTATGTAGATCTTGAGCAAAGGCTTTTTCTTTAGATGTGAGAATTTTAACTTAAATATAATAAATGATGGATACATTCATATAATGCTGTGTTGTTGAGACTGTCTGATATCTTTTGATGCTGTGGGGAACAAAAATTAACTATTGATTTTTTTTTTTCAATTTGTAAAAACTCAGTGCAAAAAACTCTCAAAAGAATATGAAGCAAAATGTTTATGTAAAAAACATGAGTGCTCAGAAAAAAAACAACCACAAAATACATGTTTTTAAAAGAAGACATTTTTCAACACCAATCTTTATAATGGGAAACCTCAAAAATTGATGCCATTACCCAGAAGAACACAAGGATCAACAGGAACACAAAAATATGGCATTCTGTTCAGTGATCTGTTGCTGTAAAAGTTTCTTTTATTCAATCTTTTATCTTTCATTTACTGCTGACTTATGTTCTAACACTAGATCAGGGTGTACACAGAATTATCAAACCTGATTTCCCTGACCAAATATATCAGAAATCCCTGACCTTACACAAATAGATTTATTTGAGTTTTTCAACATATGTGCTATGATAATAAATAAAATTGAATTGTATAATTGAGAAACTTATATTATTTAAAACTGTTTCCGTTTGACGTATAAAGTTTCCCAAATAACTGATTCATTTAATTTTTTTTTCTTTTTTATAATCGGCCTCTACCTTGCCCATAGCCGTCTACCTCACACCTTTTTAATTTTAAGTTTACTCTTTTTTTCATGGTTTTACATTTACTGAAGAAACACTCAAACAAACCCATACACAATATTCAGAACAGTTACTATAAAAATATTACAGTAGGAGCACAGTCACTGTTTTTATATTACACACCACTTTTCTTCTTTCCCCAATCTGAAATCTTCGCCTGCAATGCTGCTTCTTCCAACTCTAGTTCCTTCCGTACTCTTTGGTCTTTTTTTCCTTCAATTCCTTTATTTCATGATCAATTTTTCTTTTTTCCTTCAGTTTCCTTTCTTCTTCGTTTTGAAGAACGCTTTTTTTCTCAAGATAATCCTTATATCTTCGTCTGGAGGCTCTTACAGAAAGAAGAAGCCTTCTATTGATGGCAATGTGTTATACTCCTCCCACATTTTTAATGGCATCAAAAACTGTTCTCTGACAAATCAGGGATTCTTCCAGGAGATTTTCCACAAGAAGAGACTTATTGACAGAAAATCCACCTTCCACTGAAGCATTTCCATGAGACATAATGAGACAAATTTTTATTACATCCCAAAGTTCACCGAATTGTTTTTGGTTGTCAAGTAGAGCACTGTAAAATTTGTTTAATCCAATGGAATCATCATGACTGTCTAAAAATTAATCAAACTGAGACAAAGCAGATTGAGCTTCTACACACAATGAAGCGTACTGTTTATTAGCTTTTTCAGCACAGTCATCCGAAATCCTGTTTGCACTAAGTAAAACTTCGAGCACAATTTCCACTCTCTTCTTGCCTAGACTCGGCTGCTGCACTATAATATTTAGGTCCAAACAAGTTACCCCACGAACAAACTTAAATTTTAGTGGGCTTTTCTCACGAAGTTTTTCAATCATACTGGTCACAAGTTTCCTAAATTCAAGCTCAAACTCTAATTTCTCCCTTTCTGAGCACTTCACTTTTAATAGCTTTTTAGCACTAAATCCAATATCAACTTTCTCAATTGAGAGAAGATTTTCACTTTTTGATACATCTAAAGTTAACAGTTTTGAGACACTATCAGCTTCACTTAATTTGTCAGGCTTCAAGCTTCGTGCCATCAAATTTTTCGTCAGATCCAGCAAATCAGTGTGTAAGAAAGGAATTAAAAGCTTTGGGCTCCGGAACCTTCTCAAAAAAGATTCACACTCTGAAGCTATAGTCCTAAATGTAGCCAATTTGCATTTCAACAGTGGACTTTCCATGAATTCTGCAAGAAACATGTGCTGTTTGCTGGAAACCGATGATTCTTGAACATATTTCTTGATATTATCATAGACAAGCAATGCCCTAGTCAAACAATTAACGTTTTCTAACCCATTAAAAGAATTCTTGAAATAGTGATCACACGCGTAAGTTACGTTGAAAAATTAAGAGCGGGACGTTTCGGTAGCGACTTCTACCTTCATCAGCCATGGAATGAGACACGTGGTAAAAGCATCAGTTGTTGCCAGATTTCAAAATCGCTTTCCAAATAATAGGGATGTTAAAAGGTGTGTCAGTATTGCAGGTGTTAGGGGTAAGGTAGATTTCAATGCTTTCGTGGTATCTGAGGGCATGCCGATTGCTGAACGGGCCGATTCGCTTAATATTGTGCCAATCGGGAGCCGCGGACGTATCGCTGATGGTTAAAATTGAAAGGGAAGTGGAAGGGCTACCTTTCTTAACATCAGCGATATGCTCCATCAACCGCTGGTTTATGCTGCGGTAAATACTACCAATATAGTGGATAACGCCTGTGGAAGTGTTGATAGGGATAGAGTAGACACCTTGTAAATCTAGGGGTTTATTGAGATCTCTCCTTAAGGATGAGTTTGAGAAGATGTGGAGGTGCTTTAACTGCAATCCTGTAGCCAAAAGACTTGAAAATAGAGCAAACTTTATGAGTGAAGGACAGGCTAAAGGGCAAAGTACCAACAAACTGATGGGTGGTGGAAGATTCAGGCAGTAAACTAGTTCTATTCTGTGATTCAAAACTCTTGATTAGTCTATGTAATAAGAGGGGTGGAAAGCCATGCAATTTGCCAATGTTGATGATGTTCTGATATTCTAGTTGAAGAGCAGAATACATACATACATACATATCACTAAGCTGTTCTCTGAGATTCAGAGGTTAGCTCCAAAAAGAAGTACAAACTTCCAGAAATTTTTACTTATTGCTGTCATATCAAACTTCGCCATTTACAGCGATCTTGACATACAACTCATGCTTCACTGATATCCATTACACGC
The DNA here is from genome assembly GCA_039090855.1 of Macrothele yani. Lineage (NCBI taxonomy): Eukaryota > Metazoa > Arthropoda > Arachnida > Araneae > Macrothelidae > Macrothele > Macrothele yani. Next base: position 92,383,396 of record CM077016.1, on the reverse strand, counting down.
CATACACAAGATCTTTTATACTTCATACTCATAATCTTTTTCTCATGCAGACACTCCTGAATCTGATCCACCCATGTCTTCCTTGGCCTTCCTCTGCCTTTCCTTCCTGCCACTTGGGCTGAAAAGATTTTCTTAGTTAGCATTTCATCACTCATTCTTTCAACATGGCCAAACCACCGAAGCATATTGGTCTCCACCTTGCTAACAACATTTTGCTTTACATCACACAACTGCAAAACATCTTCATTCCTCACACAATCAGATCGTGTCTTGCCACAAACCCCACGTAAGTAACGCATTTCTCCAGCACACAAACGACTCCTATGTTTCTTCTGCAGTACCCAGGTTTCACTGCCATACATCAGAGTAGGAACAATTACACTTTCATACACAGCCATGCGGGACTCTCTAGAGAACCCATCATTCCTGTGAAAACCTCCCAGAGCAGCTATGACTTTCAAAGAAGAATTCACTCGCCCACTGATTTCACCATCCAACTTGTTCTTTCTGTCAAACATGCTTCCTAAATACACAAACTCACTCACCTGGTCAATCACAGTGCCATTTATACTTACATTACATTCAGTGCTACCCATTCCTCTCTCAAACACCATAACTTTGGTTTTCCCCTTATTTATACTCAGTTTGAATTTCATGCAAACTTCGTGCATCCGAGTCAACATACTCTGCAACTCACTTTTGCTCTCTGCCAACAGGACAGTGTCATCAGCATACAGCAATCTGCACACACGGATATCACCAAGACATAAACCACTATTATCTATTTTGGCCTCACGCATGCATGCGCCCATAAATATATTAAACAGCCATGGTGACATTACACAACCTTGTCTAACTCCTGCACCAATGGAAAACCATTTTGATAAAACACCATTCACTCGTACACAAGCTCTACTACCAGCATACATGGCTTTTACACTATTAAGTAGATTCCCAGTAACACCATATTCATTCAATACCTTCCACAAAAGTGTCCTATTCACTCGGTGATAAGCTTTCTCTAAATCTATGAAGGCAGTAAAAACTTTCTTCCCAACAGCCAGATACTTTTCAATCATCATGCGTAATGCAAAAATCTGGTTAGTGCAGCCTTTAGCAGGCATAAAGCCACTCTGAACATCCCACACTTTCAATGATGTAAGACCCCATACTTTTTCAATAACAACCTTACCAAACACTTTCCCTGGCACACTCAGTAGGCTAATACCACGATAGTTCTTGCATTCAGTCTGATCACCTTTTCCCTTATACAAGGGAACAATGATAGAGTGTTTTTGGTGTGGCCAAATAATGAAGATGTCGTCCACATACCTTAACCAAATGGTGGGTTTTAAGAAGGATGGGGCAACAATTGTTTCAATATTCTGCAAATAAATTTCAGCAAATAAGGGAGAAAGAGGAGAGCCCATAGGTACACCTTGTTTTGGTTGGTAATAGACACCATTGTATACAAAACAGGAATACTTTTCCAATGAATCAAAACAGCCATAAAGATCTTTGATCAGTTCTCCAGGAAGTTCTTGGTGCTCCATTAGTTTTTTGACCATGAGCATGTAGGCATCAAAGAAAGGAACAGAAGGAAACAATGAATCCACGTCAAAGGTGTACGGGAAATCTTGACGATTGATGAAAGAAGGGAGTTTCTGGATAAAGTCCTTGGTTGATACAACAGAATAAGGATGATTTCTTGTCAGAACTTTGCAACATTTGACCAATTGCCTTTCAAGATTGACTGCAGGAGAAAAGGTGTTTTCAATTAAAGGCCTAATGGGATACCCAACTTTATGTAGCTTGATCTTTAAGAACCTGGGAGTATGAAAATAATCTGGGGGGGGGGGGTATGTCTCCTAAGAAAGATTTCAGAGAAGTTTTTTTAGAAAGCTTACTAACAGCATTACATAGTTTTCCAGTGTTGTCAGCCTTGAGTCTTATGCAATTGTTTTTTTCCAGGAAATCATCCACTTTGTTGTCCAAAGAATTCTTATGGATGAAGACAGGACATCCTGCTTTGTCTGCTTTTCAAACTGCAAGATTATTACACTGGGTGAAATTTCTAAATTTCTTCAAAAAGGAGGAATATTTGAGCCTTGGGGTTTGAACCTCGGAAATTTCAATAGCCGATTTTGCACAAATGATTGGTTGATGTGCGGGATCCGTGTTTTGGATCGCTGCTTCCAGTAATGAAATAGTATGTAGTAGGCTAGGATTAGCAATAGGAGAAAATTTGGGTCCATTGGCAAGTAGTTTATCAATTTCAGCAGGAATAGGCACAGAAGACAGGTTCACATAACTTGGAAAGTTGGTATCGACAACTTTCCTGGAAGCCGAACTTCGAGAGTTCTTTTGAGTGCAGGCTAGGCGCTGAAACTTGTTTTCAAGTCTCTTGGTTTCCCAACTGTGAGTCCTGGATATAGTTTCATGAATTCAGATAAAAAATTTGTCCAGTAATGCTGGATGGGTGGCGAAAAGAAAAAAATTGGTACCTGGTGTAACACTTGAATTCCAAAGTCCCGATGGAGGCATGGAGATCGCGGATAGCTGCGAAGAGGAGGCTGGTTGTGGTTCAGTCCAGAACTTTCTTGCATCTTCCCCGAAAAGAGGGTTTATGATTGGCACAATGTTAAGCGAATCGGCCCGTTCAGCAATCGGCATGCCCTCAGAAACCGCGAAAGCATTGAAATCTACCTTACCCCTAACACCTGCAATACTGACGCACCTTTTAACATCCCCTATTATTTGGAAAGCGATTTTGAAATCTGGCAACAACTGATGCTTTTACCACGTGTCTCATTCCATGGCTGATGAAGGTAGAAGTCGCTACCGAAATGTCCCGCTCTTAATTTTTCAACGTAACTTACGCGTGTGATCACTATTTCAAGAATTATTTTAATGTTTTGTGTGCTACGTGCTTTCCTGCCAATTCTTCTCACTATAGTTTTCCAAACACCTTACAGTGCAAAATTTCAAAGGGAAATCTTTACATCCAGTAATTATAGTATAATTTGCACGGCGAGCAGGACTATCTTTTAAAAGGTAGTACAAGTTACGCAGAAAGTGATGTATATCCCATTTCACTGCTTCAAGTCCAGTTTTCATAGCTCCATTGACAACGTGAAGTCCACATACTCCAATGTCAACTAATAATTTACCATCTGGTTTTTCAGTTCTAAGTTTATCTTTCAGCTTTTGAAGAAAGCTGAGATTAACGTTAGGTTCATCCATTGACACTTGCAGCATGTTATCCAAGGGAAGAGGTGCACCTTTAATGAATTTCTCTAAAAGGTCATTAGCTGTTGCCCGTCCTAAAAACACACTACTTAAGTATCTAGTGGAAACTTTTTGCAGATTGACGTTCCAATAACGAACAAACCGATCCATTTGCCCATGCTGAGCAATTTTGTTTAGTGATTCATCAAAACAAATTACAAAGTCAGTGCACTGCTTCAGATCATCCATTAAACACTCTTTGAAATGTGGTGCCAATCCATGGTTTATCACATAAGATGCTTTGCTTTTGCCTAAAGTAAATTTGGAAGCTATCGCACTATCAGGAAACATTAACTGAAATGTTTTGTTAATCTGTGTACAAGAGTTCAGAGACATTCGCTTGGACAACACTTCTATGGCCCATATTATTTCCGACTTTGTTACATCATCTTTCACTACATAAGCATTAAGGTCACTGGGCTTCACATCATCTTTTACATCATAAGTATTTGAGTCATTAGACTTAACATTTTCTAGAAGTACTGATTCCACATTTCCTGAGCTTGTTGATGGCAAGAGTTCGTTATTACAAAGATAGTTCTTTTTCACAGAGGAAGTGAAAGAAGCAAGACTGGGCTGAGACATTTTAGCATGGATGTTTTTCAAATGATTAGGGCCATTTCCGTAGCTGGAGACTGCCCGACGCCCCATGTTGCTAAGCTTGAAAGTTTTAGAGCACACTTTACAAAATGCTGATTCATTGTCGCCATTCACAGCAGCTATCCAACCAGAAAACTCAGGATTTAATTGTTTGTCCAACCATTGTTCATTAAACACACAACGCTTTGACATTGCTGCAGTCTTAATTGCCTTTTAACAAGGTAAAAACTAGTTGTAGTCTAACTGTGATTGAAATTTCCCTGACTTTTTTTTAAATATCACTGATTTTCCCTGACTTTTACCAACATTTCAGGCATTTCCCTGACCAATTTTCATTTCTCCGATTCCCCTGACTTTTCAGAATGTGGACACCCTGTAGATATGTAAACATGCTCATTTTTATGCTTCAAAATAATTGAAGTCCTCTGTCAGTATTTTCACTAACACTTCTCAAAAGACTGGAGAAATATACTTGTTCAGTTTGAAGCAAATCATAGACCCTACCTATTTTCAATATATTAATATAAACTCTATCAAACTCTTAGAATATCATATTAAGATATCTAGAAATTTATATTAGATACAAGGTTGTTTAAAAAATAAGATAACAGACCTTGCTCAGAAACATTTATAAGTTGAACAGCACTCTGCTTGTGCTCTTTAACCTTCCACTAAATCACCATAGTGATTTACACAAGCAGCCACACAATATTTTGGCATGTCTCCCATTTGCATCTGTAGCAAAATGCTTATGGGCTAAGTGTTTCTAGAGAAGGCCAAAACAGATAGAAATCACAGGGTGTGGTCAGGGCTGTAGGCAAGATGCTCAAAAGCTTCTCACCATGTCACGCAAACCACTCAGCTGTGGATTGGACCGTATGTAGTCTGGCAACATTGTGCAAAAGCACACCTCCTTTGCTCGGCAGCCAAGGTCTTTTGTAGCAAATGGCATCATGCATAGATGCCAACCTCTAAAAGTAGTTTTCAGTAACCAACATGTTCATTTTTCAGTGATTTTCAGTAACAATTTTTTTTTCAGTAATTTTCAGTAATCCAGTCTACAGTGGCAAATTTGGGTATTTAACACTGCAACAAATTTTAATCTGTCAGAACTATTAACAAAATAATAATAATAATAATAATAATAATAATAATAATAATAATAATAATAATAAATAATTTGCTAGTGGGAAAATTTAAAATACTGTCTACCAGAAAAATATAATAAATTACCTCCAGACATGAAGAAAAATTATTCCTTGGAATGTTGGCCAAATTATTATGATAAACTGGCTGTAGTTGCCATTTTGGCCTTCCTTAGTTCAATTTGCGAAAACTTCTGATAGCATAGTTCACTGTGTGCAATGCTGTTTATTTTTTCTACTAATAAAGAAGGCAGCACATGAGTACTTAAATTAGGTCTGAATTCATTCATGTTTTGTTTTTTTCACAATACAGAAAATTCTTTCTGTACTTGCATTGCTATGAGGGACTATTAAAATCATTTTCATAATTTTGCTTAATGATTCATACTTCAACTGGCCACTTTCATTTTTCATTAAAGAAATTCTGTGCCACATTTCATCTATTCTCTCAGAAGTAACAGCACAGTTAAAATTTTCAAACTGGTGGTGAGCAAATACAGATTTCACCTTGTCAGATTCTTCTGGTTTCAAAACTGGAAACAGGGAACACATATATTGGACTGATGCAAAAGAAACACTTTGCCTTAATGCTACATCTGAAATTTCAGCATGACTCAGAAATTCATCATTAAGTAGAAATTTTCTTAAAATGGCATTGCAGCCTGCCTTGTAAAATTTCCTTACTTCAGAATAAAAAGTAGCCACTGTTTCTTCACTCAGATCTGCAGTTGTGCCTATATAAGATCTCGCTTTTGACCCAATTACGAGATCACAGTTTTCTTTTTGATTTCTCCTTCTTCCAAAATTTCCATCTGCAAGAGATGTTGCTGTCACATCAAATGCTGATGGCTTGATAAATCGTACAAGCAATTCAGATAACAGACTATGAAGTTTTCTTTTTAATACATGTACAAGCGGAGCTTCCTGCTACAAGGACACGTTAACAGATGTAAACAGATAAAAAAAGACAATAAAGTTTAGATGAAGGATTTCCAATCATACTTGCAAGGTTCTTATACTGTGATTTAGCTTCTTCATTGTCACTGAAATAATGTTCTAGAGCCTCCCACTGTTCTAAAATTCTGTCAATGGATTCCAAAAGTGATAACCAGCGAGTATTGACATGCTTTGGAATTTTGTGTGGTTTAGTACCACAAACAGCTTGACTCAGTTTTAGATTGTGTTTCCTCTTTGAACTTTTCTCCAAAAAAAAAGTACAACTATATCAGAAACTGCTCAACATTAAATCCTTTCAGTTGAGTAGCAGATTTCTGCACAGCTAAATTTACTAAATGGCATGAACATCGCTGCACTATGATTGCAGGCTGAACCTTCTTTATGTGAGAAACAACACCTTTTACTTGACCTATCATAGTGTTAGCATTGTCACAGGAAAATGACACACAGTTGCTCCATGAGATATTTTTTAACAAACTCGTTGTTCGAAACATTGAATATTCCTTCACCTGTATTATTACTTAATTCAACCAATGATAACAAAACAGTTGAACTTTTCCCTATTTTTTCGTCAAAATATGTTATTGTAATGGGATACAGTTTATTTGCTTGAGCATCATTACTTCCGTCCGTAGATAGAGTAAAAGGATTTTTTTTTAACTTCAGATACGATGTTACTTGTAGAAACACTGGCCTTGTGCTGAATTAGTGCAGTGCCTTGGTTTTTCCACACGAATATTTTTTTGCGATCGCTGAATTGGGAAACATGGCTTGAAATAACGGTTTTTCAAGCCTTCAGTTTTCGGAAATTTATCCAACATTTTCAAGCTGAAATACAAATATTTATGGAATAAAATGATATCTAACAATACTGGGTAGAGGAAACATCGCAAGAAAAAAAAAATTACGATTACCAGAGAAATCTTACCTCCGTCTACTTTCTGTTTTCGAAGGATGAAATTCCGTCCTCCGACGGAGAAAACAATCCCCCCCCCATCGTCGCCACCAATCCTCCCAAAATTTAAGTTCAGTTATGCATCGATTTCGTACATGGTCCAAATGATAACAAAAAAAAAAAAGGAGGAATTCCTCGAATCTGCGTGAGAATCTAGTCGCCGAAGATTACGGGGAAATTTTCGGGCGGCCTAACTTCCGTTTTTGGAAATCGTTGCCTACAATTTCAAGCTGAAATTATGCAATGAAATTTCATTTAACAATACTGAACAGAAGCAACATCGCGAGAGAAAAAAATACAATTACGGGAAAAATCCGCACTTCGTTTAACTTCAGTTTCCGAACGTTTAAAAAGACAAAACAACGTCCCCAGACGGAATACGATATCCCCGAAAATTATAACCCGAAAATTTCTTCACTTTATCCCGAACTAATATCCCGAAAATTTCTTCACTTTTGCATCGATCTCGAAAATGACAAAAAAATAAAAAAATAAAAAAAAAAAAAATGGAGGGGACTTCGCGAATCCGCGGAAGAATCTCACGTACGAATTAACCGCCGAATCGATTTCGAATGCCGTAAGATAACGCTAAAATATCGATGACCTGTAAATTTTAACTTTTGGCTCCAAATTGGCGCAGATTTTGTCGAAATGGCGATTTTTTTAGCAGAATGGCGCACGAACAACGTTTTGGCGCGGGCTGCCGCAATTGGCGCAGGTCTGGCAGCCCTGAACGTAGCATTTAATTTTTTCCCCCCAGAAAAACTTGAAGAACAAACAAAAATTTTTAAGTCGATGAAAATTTGCTTTCTATCTCAGAAAATTAAATCAAATGGCGATTTTCCATAATTTCAGCTGTGTTTTTGTACTTCCGTAACAGCAACCAAAAATCCGTAAAATTACGGAAAATCTGTACTAGTTGGCATCTATGCATCATGCCACAATACAGTTTGTTTCACTTGCACCACGGTTCAGAAAATCAATAAAGGAACACAACAGACTCTGACAATCTCAAAAGGCAGCTGACATGATTTTTCAGCTGTATGGCGATGTCTTGATAGGCAGAGATGATGGGAGCTTTCACGTCATGGATGCTCGTCTACTTTCTCATGTCGAAAGATGCACCCAAGTTTCATCTCCCATTGCAACGTTTTTTGCATGATGCCGGCGATAGCATATCAAACGTGTGAGGGAGGGACCCATTTGTCTTGCTTATGTTCTTCTTTGAGATTCTTAGGCGTCCATCTCACACAAACTTTTTGATGACATGAATGGTCATGTACTGTTGTACACTACCAACTAAAATTTGCAGTTCATGGGCAAGTTCTTTCACTGCAACACATCTGTTATCACAAATGAGAGCATTAGCCTGTAGCACAATGTCTTCTCAAATGGCAGTTATTAGGTGCATTTCCTGAGGTCTGTTGTTAATGCCAGTCCTGTCTTTTGCAAAGTCCTTACACTATTTTCACACCTGTTCACATGACATAACGCCTTCACTGTACAGTTCTCCCAACTGGCAACAGAATTCTCCTGGAGCAACACCCTTTGCATGAGGAAACTGAATTATGAATCACTCTTTCCTTGTGTGACTATGTTGGCAATAATGCAGCCATCTTTCAACAGCCATTCATTGTAAATGACTGGGCTCAGAGCCCTCTGGTGATGAAGCAATGTTCTTGGTTTTTTTGGTGTGTGCATGCACTCATTTTATATCTTCGTTGGCACATTAAGAATGTTGATGTCTTGCTACCTTATTTATTGAATGACCCTTGTATATAATATACAAGCTACATATGTGGGGTGGGAATATGTACAGGTGCATATTGTGTAGGCTGTTTTCAAAGTGGATACCACAGACTTAAAAAAGCTGCAACAGTAAATGTCTATTTCTGAACAAGCAGGTTACTTGCAATGGGACTTAAATACACAGTGTGTCTAAAATCCTGGACTGATTTTCTGCGTGAAATTTTGGTAATGCTATCTGTTTAACTATTTAACATCAAGCACTGTATGTGTCATGTAAGCATGTTTTGTCTATATCTATTTGACAGATGCTGAGGTACCAATTCAAACTGCTTACTGTGTTGAAGTGGTATGTCAAAATTTCAGGATGGAGCAAAGAGCCACAATAAAGTTGTGCTTTTTATATGGTAAAAGTGCTATGGAAAAAAATGCATGCTTGTCCCATTCACCAATATTTAAAAGGTTCCAAAGATTTCAGGAAGCCAAGAATCCTAGCAAGATGACCGATGGAGCGGACACCTATCAAACAGTTGAAATGGCAACACAATTGAAGAAGTTTGGCAGTTGGTTGCACAGGAACATCACATCACTTTGAGGATGTTGAGTGTAGAGCTGAACATTAGCAAAAACATTTTAACAATTCTGCACAGCAATTAAGAGCACAGAAAAGTGTGTGCAAAGTTTGGTCCGCATTTTCTTACAAAGGAACAAAAAAAAAAAATGGTGCATGTTGATTCCTGCCACTATTTCATTGAATTCATTGACAAAGATGAAATTGTGATGAATAAAACTGTCATAAGAAATGAAACATAGTGCTTTGTTTGTGATCCTGAGATGAAAAGACAATACTGTGTGTAGTTGAGCTCCCCAAAACCCAAAATGATCAAAATTTGCAGGGAAAAATTCTGTATGAAAGCCATGCTGACATTTTTTTTTATCTTTTTATATTAAGGGTGTAATTCCTTGTAAATTTGTCCCAGAAGAACAAAGAGTCAACATCCAGTATTATTTGGGTGTATTGAAAAGTTACTTAAATAAATAAGACACATTCATCTGAAATTTCATAGGATGAAAGATTGCTTTCTTCCAGAAATACGAAGAATGCAATACACATGTAACAGATACATGTAGACTGCAGGAAAAGCAAGCTAGATACGTTAAGAAATTTCAGAAACACAATCACTCGCTCCTAATGTTTACAGGGGATCAATTCCTAAGGCTAAGTCGAGAGGCTTTTGTGCTTCTAAAATTTTCTTACACAACTAGTGTGCAATATTCATAGAAATCAGAATATAAATTCTGAATTGGCTTGCAGCTCTTACTGGTCATTTATGTAGCATCTCTCAGAAAACTTTAAAATTTCATTGCGTTGGAGTGGGAATTTCTTCCTTCATTGATATAACTAGTGTGCTTTTCCCATAACCTACACTGCTTTCTTCTTCATGCAGTAGCATGCTGTGTTACACTGCTGTTGTTACATGTTTCCTCATGAAAAATAAAGCATCCGTGCTACACCACACATCCTATTCACCAAATTTGGCACCAGCAGACTTCTTATTCACAAAAATTAAATTGCTGCTGAAAGGGAAGTGCTTTCAAAACATTCCAATAATCCAGGCTAATGTGACAGAGCAAATTAATCGTACTTCCTTTTCAGATGTTTCAGAAAAGCTTCTGCACTTTGTATCAGTGTAGTAAAACCTGCACTGAATGTGAAGGGGATTAGGTATATTGAACATTTAAGCAGGTAAAACTTCTTTAGTCATTAATCTGCGATTCTTTATCATTACAGTCCCATATATCAAGAAATGTGACTAAGGATACTCAAGTTTTCAGAAATTTTGAAATAAGCAGTGACCACTTTTAAGTAGCATCTACAATAGGATTCAATTGTCAAGTACTTAAGAATATATTATTTGTGTATTGCAAATTAACTTTTCACACAGGATTTTTAAGAATGTTATTTCCATAATATTTAAATTGTCATATTTTTTACATAAGGTCATCACAAGGAGAAAAATGATATATATATATATACATACATCACACAACCTGAGTTTCAAAATATTTTGATGGAAAGCTATTTGTGGGGTTGCATTCCATTTTATTTTGAGAGAGAGAGAGAGAGAGAGAGAGAGAGAGAGAGAGAGAGGGGGGGGGGTATTATTTGAAGGTAATTACTTCACCATGTCATTCTTCACTCTTTAGTGTTAGTTGGAGAATGGGAAAAATGACCTGTTTATTTAAGATATTTTTTGTTAATTTTGCACTTGTCGTTGATTTATCACTTAATTTTTCTATTTGAGCACACCTTTTTGGCTTCATAAACTTCAATTCAGGGAGCATTCTGAAATATCAGTACTTTTACTTTTTGTTGAACAAAAATTTCTTTAAAAGAAGTATCCACAGATATCATGATTACAAATTTAAATTTGAATGGTAAATAGAGATCACAATAGAACTTGCACTGCACTTCATGCTGGCATGTTTTAAGAACTGATCATAAAGAATAAGAAATTATTTGGTATACTTAATAATTGTCTTTGAAGAATTCGTTGGTGGGTTATGTGAAATCAAGCCCCAGGGAGAGCTCATTTCTAAATTTTGTGCATATATAATTTTAAAGGAAGAGAGTGATTGGAAATGTTCACCACGGACGTACGGTCAGAAGTATACCTAACATATACAGCTGAATGTCTTTGGTAATCCTATGGATATAACATGACAGGTACTAGAAACTGGAGAGATATGGGTCAATATAACACAGATATATCGTATAATAGCACAATCATTATGAAACAAAAGAACAGAATTATGTAATTTAAGTTTTGTCTCTAAGCCAGAGAAAAAATAAACACAAAATGCTTGATTTTATATAAGTAGAAGTTTGATTTGGAAGGCTGTCATTTTTCAAATGGAAAAAAACAACATAGTTTTTTTATTAAAATATATTGTCATAACTTCTTGCTTTATGGAAACCATGCTTTTCATTGAGAGAAGCACTAAAATTCTCATATCAATTACACTTTGGTTATGTTATGAAAAAGTAATTGGTGAAACGTTTTGGCAGTTACATTAAAAGTAATTGGTCAAACGTTTTGGCAATACCACATGTTTCATTCCCTGGCTACCTTCCTCAGCCATGGAATGGAACATGTGGTATTAGCATCAGTTGTTGTCACATTTCAAAGTAGCTTTCCAAATGATAAAGATTTGAAAAGGTGCATCTGTGTTGCAAGTGTTAGGTGAAAGGTAAATGTCAATGCTTTCACAGTACCTAAGGGATTTCCAATTGCAGAACAGAGAAATACATGTCACGTTCCCCACTATCAAATTCACTATCGATCTAGAATCTAGTTTCAGTCTCCCATTTTTGGATTTCTTATTAGTTCGTAACCCAGTCTCACAGTCCATCTCTTTTTCAGTTTATTGTAAACCTACTTTAACCTCCACTATTATCCCTATGGAATCCAACCACCCCCTCAACTACAAGCTTGCAGCATTTTATTTCCTTTTTCGAAGAGCATTTACGCACTCTTCTACATTAAAATTCAGAAACCTTGAAATTTCTAGGATTCTTGATATTGCTTCAGCAAACGGATTCCCCGGTACCATTATTACCAGTGTTTTAAACAAAGTTAAGAGACAATTTATGTCCTCTCTTAGGAGGGAACATAATAATACCAGATATGTTGGAGCCTTGGATTATGTACCTGATTTGGTTAATGTTTTGAAAAATTGTTGCCGACCTCTTAATATTGACTTCAGCATTCGGACTAAAAACATTTTTTCATTGGTCAGAAATGAAAGACCACCCAAAGATAACGACCAAAGGTACGGTGCTTACTGTGTTCCACTAATTTCAACGAGCTCACCTCCTGCTAACACTGTCCATGTGGGAAACATTTTTTCATTGGTCAGAAATGAAAGACCACCCAAAGATAACGACCAAAGGTACGGTGTTTACTGTGTTCCACTAATTTCAACGAGCTCACCTCCTGCTAACACTGTCCATGTGGGATCTACCATGCGCTCGTTGCAGACCAGATTGAAAGAACACAAATACACAGTCAAAATGGGTTCCCAAAATACTGCACTATCTCGACTTACTTCGAAAGGGTCTCACCAGCCTAGCCTTGCTGGGACGAAACACGCATTCTGACCACCCTAACTTCGAAGCCTAATACTCTGTTTGCTGATAGCTTAATTATTTACGAATTTGGGTCTGCATGCTGCAATGATGATTACCCTTCTATTATTCCTACTACATGGAAACTCGCATTAACAGCCAGGAACAACTCCAAGCTGAACTTGAACATTTGTAAATAACATAAATTAAGCCTTTTTCTTCTCGGTTCATCTGCGCATACAAACTACACCACCTAATCATGTGACTATTTTCTTGATGTATTTATATCACTGTTCCTTCACGTATTGTGTGATTGTGTTACATCTGAGAATGGGACCGATGCCGCCCCAAAAGGTCTTATAGTTCTTTTTTTTTAACTGGGTTGTTTTAATTGTACTTAGTAAAGTCTTTTAATTTATCATCAGCTTTTAACTACCCTTTTTTTATCGTGCAAAAACAGTTTTGTGAACTTCGATTCCTTGTCTTGCTCAGCACGAATGTTTTCGATCTCTTATGACATATTGCTGATAGTTAAAACTGAAAGGAAGGTGGAAGGGTTGCCTTTCTTAACATCAGCAATATGTTCCACCAATCACCGACTGATGCTTTGGTATGTACTACCAATGTAGTGGATAACACCTGTGGAAGTGTTGACAGGAACAGAGTAAACACACTGTAAATCCAGGGGGTCGCTGGGATCTCTGTCTTTAAGAATGAGACTGAGGAGAAGTGGAGGTGCTTTAACTGCAATCATGTAGCCAGAAGATTTGAAAATTGAGTAAACTTTATGTGTGAAGGACAGTTTTTATCATGCTACATGCTTTACTGCCAATCCTCATTAGGATACCATGCTTTTCTTTTTTCTCTCTCATTCTTCCTTTCTTATTTTTATTTATTTATTTATTTTATACAACAGCCTTTGGCAACTGATTGGACACAAGTTAATTAGCACTTGCACTATAAATAAATACAAAATAGTTACACTCACTTCATGTTTTCATTTTGATGATCATGCAAAGTCATGATGTGATTTAAATTAGACTGTTTCCTGTGAAGAAATGATGCAGTCGAGCGACAAGGTTGATTATGAACATGACTACGGTGATGATGAGATTTACTGGGATTAGTGAAAGCTTTAACATTGAGGTGAGGTGAGCAGGAGCTGGAGGCTTTGTTGCAAACATGCTGGGACCCAGAATACCGAGGATTAGTACGGGGTGCAGTTGATTTAAACTGACTGCCTCTCCTTTCTCTAGGTGGTGTGGAATTACAGCTTGCTGTTCCTGATGATGATGAACTAGAACAGCAACAGCAGCCTTCAGTGGAAAGGACAGGAGTAGAATCCGCATTGCCTAGAAAAGAACACAGAATTGTTTCCTTTGCTTAAAAAACTTAATTAACATGAAAATAATGCTAAAGTACATCATTGCTCTAACATTTCAAGAAATTGTTATATTTCCACTTCATAATACAACATAGATAAAATTATTTTGCATAATATACATTTCATTTTTTAATGTCATAGGCCTGTTTGAACACCATTTTTAAAAGCACACATACATACATTATTAAAATGAATAGCCCCAATACCTGCATGTGTTCCAAAAATCTTGGATGTTTCATATAATTATAAATTAATGACAAGGAAACTACACTTGTCTTCACTTTTATATGTATGCTGCAAGGACAACTGTGATATCCCTGTTTTAAAAACACTGTATGATTTTTTTCATTTCCCTAGAAATGAACCCTATGTAACTTAAATCTTACTGTTTTACCAATGCCTTAATCAAATTACCCCCACCACTTAATTCTCTTTACAATACAAAACTAAAGACACATAAGTATAATTTCATTACTTGTGACATTTCTAATGATATATGTTGTACACCAGTGCTTGCAAAAAACCAAGTAACATCTAAATTTTTAGGATATGAGTTATACCTAACTTTTTGACAATATTAAAATTATTAATACTGTCAAAAAGAGAGTTTGCCTTGCATCACAGATCTGTTCTTGATACACACTCTTGTCAAGCGAGTCATGCTGCTGCCATGGAGAAAAAGGAACTGTGAGACTTATTTTAAAAGAAAAATCAGTGTACATGCAACGATTTCCTCTCTGCTTACAGAAATATTTTACGATCAACACTAGAAGTCAACAGTTTTTAACAGCGTTTCATGTATCATAAAAATTAATACTTTGTAATGTAATATATTTTTATAATGAAGAGTAAGATAAATAAAGAAGTGTATTTTTAAATGCATATATTGAAGTGTGTCATTTAACGTTTTTTTGTTCCCAACTGTATATATCCAAAAGGATGTTTTGAAAATTAACATAAATTGTAAGAAATCATAACAGTAATATACAAAAAACTCCATAAGGCTGTCCTACAGTTTTAATGAAGGAAACAAATACCAATTTTAACTAAAATTACTTTATGTAATAGTTGGCACAAATGTGCAATATTTTCACTGTATCCATGTAGCCACTCCTTCAGAAAACTTGAAAATTTCATTGCCCTGGAGCGGGAACCTAACTCGCACCTCCCGATTTCCGGTCGAGCATGCTATCCTTTACACTATCCAGGACAAGGAAGTTCCAAGCAACTGAAACTAAGCAGATGTAGCTTAGATATCTGAGAACTGTTCAGATTTGCGTTAGTCGAAGCTATTCTGTGCTTCCTCATAGTGTCACCACAACCTTTTTTCACATCCGGGGTTGGATGTAGGTCACAAGTTCCAGAGCTTCTTAGAACAATTGAATAATAGCTACACACTATAGTACAACGTTTCACACGTTATATATGTTCTAGCACACTTGCAGTAAAAACGTCTTTTCATTCATTCATCATATATGACTTTGAAATATTATTATATGTTTAAGTTATTATGTCATCTAGCACTCACCTTGTGGAGGTGTTTCACAATAGGATTCTTCATCTAGTATCTTGAAATTGAAATATGCATATAGTGTGTCTTGGACACGTAGAATATTCTTGTTGCAAAAAGGCCTAGTTAAAATTGCGACCAGAGTTTCAGTTCAAATAAAATACGACTAAGTTAAAATTGCGACCAGAGTTTCAGTTCAAATAAAATATGACCAAGTTACAATTGCAACCAGAGTTTCAGTTCAAATAAAATACGACCAAGTTACAATTGCAACCAGAGTTTCAGTTCAAATAAAATACGACCAAGTTACAATTGCGACCAGAGTTTCAGTTCATATAAAATACGATCAAAGTTTCAGTTCAAATAAAATAGGCCTAGTTAAAATTGCGACCAGAGTTTCAGTTCAAATAAAAGACGACTATGGATATAATACAAAGAATGCGTGAAAGAATTATATACAATGCAATTAAAAATCGTTTACCATCAACATGTGTCGTTAATCTTTAAAAGAAGGACTGCAACACGCACACGACGCCACACACAAACCACCGGACATGTTTCGGCACGACTGACTTTCGGCCATTATCAACGGTATGCATCCTGGATCTATGCTCAAAGTTGTTATATAACTAGGACACCTCGGTCATACCCCCTCGTCATAGTTATTCCACATCGACGTCTTCCGTCATCATTACATAGAAGTGTATTCACGTGTGAGTCACATCCACGACATCTATCGGGTTAACTTCAGAATTGCTGCAGCTGTTCTTATTTTTTATGTATATGCTATTTCTTTTGTTTTTCTTTTTGTTTTTATACTTCATATTATTTTCTTGTTGTATTAAATACTTCCACAGATATGGGATATCTTTCGGAGTAGATGTATTGCAATTAGAGCCTTGGGTTTTTTCACTTGCTATAGCTTCAGACCACAAAATTTGATTATATTTATTATGGGGAGTTAAAATTTTTCTATTTTCCCAATCTGGTATTAACTCATAGTAATATTTTAACTTCCCAGAATAAATATAATCAAATTTTGTGGTCTGAAGCTATAGCAATTGAAAAAACCCAAGGCTCTAATTGCAATACAAATATTGCAACATTAAGCCGAGACGAAAATCGAATATAGATCGTAGTACATCGGACGCTAAAAGAATTTGTTTATCCCATCATAATGAAACTTTCCAAGAAACAGAATCTCGATTGGCAAATGATAGACAGAGAATGGCTTTACAAAGAGAAAGACAGTCGCCTGTTGAACGTAATAATCATCTCTCTTTAGATTCACCGTAAATTCTAAATTGCTACAGCGCGAAGCCGGGCCGGGTCGCTAGTCATACATAAATGGGAAACGAATTTCCCTGAAGAAATAACTCTTCACAAATACATTACTAAAAATTACTTTAGTTACAAAATTACTTTAGTTTCAGCAAGCAATGTTGTTAAAATTACCTATTACTAAAATTACTTTAGTTTCAGCAAGTGCTGTTGTGGGTAGCTTTTCTCGTGACAAATTACGAAGTATAGTAATCAATAAAATGATCTACGCCAAGTATGAAATCTTAAATTGATAACTATAAGCAAACAAAACAAAAAAATAATTCAACTAAGCACAAAGTGGGAAAATGACACAATCTGTATTGTGAGTCATATAAGGAAGTTCAGCTACCCAACTTTCATTTTGTTTTTAAGATTTTAATCTCTTTTCTTGTTTGCTTGTCAACACTTATGAATTGTCATTACCTACTTCTGTGATAAAAAAAGTTTGTTGGGGGAAGAGGATGACTTGGAGATTCCCACTTTATACAATTAGCAGACTCAATTCCCAAAAAGTCATTTATCCTCCCCACCTACAGATATCAGGTTAACATTGTGGTAGCTAATATTATTATGGAAGGGGAATATGCAGCTGTTAGGAAACTGAAGAAGCTTCACTCCTTTGGATATGCACACTGAGATGCTAGTTTATTAGACACACCTGTCCTCATCAAAGAAAGGTGTGTGTGTGTGGCTCACTATAACACTTAAGACACTGGCATGTGGACACAACATCCAATATAAATCAGGCAGACCAGCTCTTCAAGCATCAGTTTGTATTTGATTGAAGACTGGAATGGACAAAACAAGTAAAGTGACTTTAAACCAGACATGACCGTTGGTGCCTGGCTTGCTAGTTCAAGTATCTCCTGAATGGCTGCCATCCTGGACTTTCCACTCACAGTCACAGCAGGGTGCGACAAGTCAAAAACTTCCAGCAATCTGCAATCCTCTTGATGAAAACAGCTGGTGGATCAAAACAGATTGGTGGACATAGTCATCGACAGTTGTGCCCCACTCACGACAGGATCTGATACGATGAGCATTTGCAGACGACTCTTGGCATACCAATGTTGAATTCTGCAGTAATTTGCTGAGCTGAGGCCCATCTGTTTGCTTGCATGATTCTTGTCAGTCTCCCTTGACCCTTCTGATCCACTAGCTGTTTCTGTCCATAAGATCACCATATGCCTGCTGCCAACTACCATACAATGCTAAAATTCACTCAGATCACTTGTTTTGCTCATTCCAATTCTGAGTCAAAAACTAATTAATTGTTGCTCAATGAGCTGGTCTTCCTGATTTACACTGTACTCACATGCTGTCCTACATATTGGAGTGAACCATTTATGTGACGAGGGAAGGTGTATTTAATAAATTGGCACCTTGGTATACATATAACATTAAAGGTTTATTAGGTGTGTAAAAATTGGCAAATTCAATGCCATGTCTGCCCCCACTTCTTTTTTAGATAGGACTGCAGCACTGATATAAAGTCAGAATCTTAACTACTTGACCACACAGCAATCCAATTATGTCATATCCTTTGGTTAACATAAATGATCAATTCATCTAAACATGTTAGGGTAAAATTACTTAAAACTTAACTCCAGATGCAAAAAGTACATGAAATCTTAAGCATGTCAAACTTTCAGGTAAAAATGAGTAAAGCCCTGAAGATATATATAGCTTGAAAACATGTATTCAAAATACACTTTTACAAGTAACAACAGATCGATTTATAACTATTTCTTTTTAAATATGGGTTTAGGTGTTTCAAAAGACATGATTTGTTAAGATTAAGCACCGCTTAACAATTTCACATGGTTGTATTAACAGTTCCTTTGACAAAAGACTATAGCACAGTTATTTAAAAAGCACAGAATTATCCAGACAGCATATGAAATCCTGAAACCACATTTAATATACCCATATAAAGCTCAAAAGCAATTTATGTACAATATAAGGTAGCATTAAAAAGCAAAATAAAAAAATATTACCTAAAGATGATCGTCCCAATGTGGAGATATCTTCAGCACTATGACTACTGAAGGAATTTAGGTGGGACACTCTTAAAAGTTTCCTGTGATGCTTGTCTCCCCTTTCCCAAGGTGGAGCAGTAACTGGTGTAGGAAAGTGATACATAGGATTGTTGAATGCAAGTGGAGGTGGAAGATAAGGTGGGGGAGCAAGGGGAGGGACACGAGTGTTGCTTTCATGTTGGAAAGCTGGATCAACTGGAGAATTGGACTGGCTGTATGGAAATGACTGATATCCTGACGAAGCAACAGTAGAAAGCTGAAATATAAGTAGAAGAAGTTACTACAGCATGTATAATAAATGGCAAAATGAAATCTTGCATATAACATATCACTACATAAGCAATATTGAAAGAACAAAAAAATATTTCAGTTGTTAAGTCCTGTATTGCAAGCACTAAGAACAGCTGGCTGACAGGTTGGTTCATTTGTTTATTTAGTAAAACTGGCCATATCTAACCAAAGAGTGCTGAAACATGACAAAAGGTCAGCCCAGATCGTGGGAACACCAACCCCCAATCAACTGGAAGAACCAGCAAACTTGCATGTTTTGAGAAAGAAAAGCACAATATACAAAATATAAATGCTCCTATAATTTTCTGTGCCATAAAATGCTTTAAATTGCAAACACTTTAGCACATAATCTTGATAGTTCTATAATTGTTCTGCCCCCAAGTGCTTACAGAAAACAAACAAGTGATATGTTGCTGAAAATTTGTAGACACCTGATCAATGTCTTTCAGATTTTCATCAACATTATCCACGCTTTTTCATGAGGAGCAAATTGAAAAAGTAATGGTGATCAGTTCAGGGAGGGGTGACGATTCTTTCCTGGATTGGTTTTCTGTTAAATTTTTCAAAACTCAGATTTTGCCTTCCCTGGGTTTTTTCGATCTTTAGGTCCAGAGAAAAAGCCAAGAAAAAGTCAATGAAATTCTGTTTCCCATTTGTTTTTGTCTCTCCTTTATTCTGTGGAGCATGCAAGAGAGTGTTCTCCTTATCAAAAAAAAAAAAAAAAAAAAAAAAAAATGTATATAGTGTGAACTTGCAGTTATAATGATGTTCCTTTTGTTTTAGTATTACTCAGCCCAGCAGGAGGGAACAGAAAAGCATACTCGGAATCAAAGTAAGAGCAGTGTAAATAATTTTTTTCCCCTCGATGTATATGAACATAATGTAGCATTAATATTATTCATTATCTAAGCTATGAGTAGGACGATTCAGGAGTTAATAGGATGTATTATAATTTTAACTTTAAGATTATGAGGTTGGTGAGGTAAGGCTGGGGTAGACTTGATAAGTAGGCCTTAAAAACAAGAATAAATATAATCCTAATAATTAATGACTTCATGGCTTCCTCTTATTACTTTCAGTATTATAAATATTTAACGGGAATTATCAAGGATAAATTTATTAGGTACATTACCTCTCAAATTTTTGATCTAAACACTAGATCTTCGTCAGGAGTTCTTGCTTCCTTCTACTTCCACAGGTCTGGTTATCCTCGATATTTCCCGTTAAATATTTATAATACTGTAAATATAATCATCAAAATAAAAAGAAAAAAATAATCTTTCGCCGGGGTAAGTAACTTCATAAATGATATTTTTTTCTTGGTTAAGTGATAAAAGGAATGCAAGAAAAAAAGCTGGTCTATGCTCAAAATAGGTAATGAAAAAAATGTAGTTCTTTTTATGGTATATGATGTATGTATTTATATTTTCTGTAAGTCAAATGCAGTTCCTTTCTTCATCCAATGGTCACTTTTTTCGAGCTCCTTCCAAGAAAAGGGGAGTACAGTTTGAAATTGTTAGAATGTCGCCCACCCAGGAGTGAGCAGTTATTTCCACAACAAGGCATTTTTCCCTCTCACCAACGCTGTGGTGAATTTCTCTGAACTGAAACACTACGCCGATACTCCCAGGCTGGGTTTGTTGGCTGACAAAAGGGGCTTAACTCTGAGAAGTTATAGGTACTTGCTGTCAACTCTGAACAGCAAGAAAGCAGACGTGCATCAAAATTTATGTGTTTTCGTCCAAAACGCAAGAATGGGACATATCAAATTACACATGTGCTGGTCGCTGAGTTTTCCTGTGCTTCTGTTTCTCCCCCCCCCATCTTCCTTCCTCGCTGGAAGAGGGAGAACACATGGTCAGCAGGCTGTCCCTGCGTGGCGTTGGCCGACTGACCAATGGGAGCAAAGTGTCCCTCATGCGCTGATTGGCTCTCTTTGTTCCTCTGCGAGAGAGCATTTTTGAGTCTGGGGAAGAACGTCTCTCGAGAAGTTGGTACGTTGGTAGGAGGCAAGGCTGAAAAAAAAAAATGCAGGGCAGTTGGAAGATTGATCTTGTTCTAGGAGGTTATCCTCCTCCAAAAAGTAAAAAAAGGCACCACGATCCACCCACCCTCAAGCTGGGGACTCCTCAAAATGTCTTTCCTGCCTCCTGCTAATTTAAAATTAGACGACCCTGAGGCCTAAAGGGGTTTTCGATCTAAAATCATAGGGCCATGGGACCTTTCTGCATTTCCTCAGCAGACCTGCCAGGAATTCCCGGCTCTTAGCAATCAGCAGTGGAGGAACCCATTTCATCACATCCAAACAGCCTAGTCACCATAGAGGATCAAGGCGGCACCAATCGTCATGATTGCCAATGTGAACCTAAGGTAGTTGTCTTCAGACACTGAATTATTGACCCAATCAAGGAGAGGAGAGGGAAAATTCCGGACTGAAGTTGCCATGTGATGTTAACCTTTGGCTAGCTTGGCCAGAATATCCTCAAGGACGCTGAAAAAACCAACCGTGGAACAAAAACCTGTTGCCCACCCAGGAGCTATCCATGGGTAAGTCATGAATACTATTTAATCTCTGGGACTGAGACAAACACTCTGCCAGTATGCTCCTAATAAGAGCGAAAAAATGACAATACCCACAGCAGTCTCCAAACACCCAGGGTTTAATTTTTTTAAAATTTCCATTTGAAGTTTTATTTTGGTACATCGGTGTCCCACTGTTGGGATTAGGAGAAGGGGAAACTGTAGAGGACAAGAAAACAAATGAATTAAATGATGGTGTAATTTGTAATGTAGAAATCATATTAATTAATATTAATTTTGCTCATGTCAGTTACTCACCTCTTAATGGAGGCCATTGCACTGTTACAATGGCAAAATTTTAATTTAAAAGCACTTACGAGCCTTAAGAAAATCACTTTTTGAGTTTTGCCTGGGATGTTGCATATATTCATATAATCATGTTTCATCATCATCATCATCGTCAACCATTATCAATCCACTGCTGGACGAAGGTCTCCCCAAGTTTCTTCCACAACGGCCTGTCTTGTGCCAGTCTCCTACATGTTACTCCCGCATACTTTCGAATTTCATCCACCCATCTCCCATGTGGTCTTCTTCTGGGTCTTTTCCTGTCACTTGGAATCCAATCTAAAATTTCGGCTGTCCATCGATGATCTGTCCTTCTGGCAGTATGTCCAGCCCATTGCCATTTCAGGGATTTAACTCTGATCATGATGTCTTCCACGCCTGTCATTTTTCAGATCCACGAGTTCCTCTTCTTATCTCTCCTGGTTACACCAGGCATGCACCTCTCCATGCTTCTTTGAGTTGTCTACAGACTTTGTACGTCCCTTTTAGTTGAGGTCCACGTCTCTGCACCATACGTAAGCACTGGAAGGATGCATTGATCAAACACTTTTCTTTTAAGACATAATGGCATATTGCTCTTGAAAATTATACTGTTTCTTCCAAAGGCTCTCCAGGCAAGTTTTATACGCCGATTAATTTCTTCATCAATGTGACCCTCACTTGATATCTGCTGTCCTAGATAAACGTATGTATCTGTTATCTCCAGCTTTTCTCCATCAATCGATAAATCTTCATTTCTTGTAAAAGCATTGTACATCACTTTTGTCTTCTGAAAGTTCATTTTTAATCCCACTTCTTTACTCTTGTCAGCAAGTTCCTGGATCATACTCTGCAGCTCTGATGGGGTAGTTGCAAAAATGACTGTCATCAGCAAAATGAAGGTGCGTTAGATAATCTCCATTAATCTTTATCCCTTTGTTTTCCCAGTTCAGGGATTGAAAGACATTTTCCAATGTGGCATTAAAGAGCTTCGGACATATGGTGTCACCTTGTCTCACTCCCTTTCCAATTTTTATGTGTGTTGTATTTTCAAATAGCCAAACTTTGCACTTGCATTTTCATAATGTTATTAATAATATTAATGTATGCATCTTCAATACCACAGGATTTCAAAGCCATTGTAACTGCCGATGGTTTCACCGAATCAAAGGCCTTTTCATAATCGATAAAAGCCATGCACAATGGAAGTTCATATTCCCTCACTCTTTCAATTAGTTCTTTCAGTACGTGGATACGTTCTATAGTGCTGTAGCCACTCCTGAATCCAGTTTGTTCTCTCGGTTGAGCCATGTCCAGTGTTACCTTCAAGCGGTGTGAAAGAACTTTAGTGAATATTTTATAAACCACTGATAGGAGGCTGATAGGTCTGTAGTTCCTGAGATCCTCAATGTCACCTTTTTTATGTAGCAGGATCATTGTAGCATTGTTTCAATCCTCAGGAATCTTCCCTTCATTAAGGCATCGAGTGAAAATTTGGGCGAGTATTGTTTCAATTTCTCCACTTGCTTCTTGTATGATGTCTACAGTAATTCCATCTTCTCCTGGAGCTTTCCCCTGCTTCATGTTCTTGATTGCATGTGCAACTTCTGCTGGGAGGACTGGAAGAACTCTGGTACCTTTCATGATGTCTGGAGTACATGTATCATCCCTTCCATATAATTTGGAGTAGAAATCTTTCACTCTTGTCAAAATTTCGCCTCTATTTCTTGTTACAGAACCATCTTTTCTCAGAGCCATAATCTGTTTTCTTCCCTTACTGAGATGTCCCTTTGCTATCTTTAGGCTTTGGTTGTTTTTAATTGCTTTCCTCACTAGTTCACAGTTGAATTTTCTTACATCTTCAGTGATACTTTTTTGTACTGTCTTGCATAGCACTATATATTCCACTTTGGAAGTCACATCTTCTTTAGTTGTCCCCATCTCTCTTCTTTTTGCATCAACATTTTGGTTTTTCCTGATAATTTGTTCACATGCAACTTGTTCTTAGACCCAGCTAATTTTGTTGCTGTTTCCATAAGAGCTTTGGTTACTTTTCTGTTAACTTCAGAAATATCCACTTCTTCCAATGTTAGGCCTTCTAAAGCAGAGAATCTGTTCTTCAGTTCCAACTTGAAGGTATTATGGTGTTTTTAAGGTTGGTTATGTCAATACATTTTGTTTGTCTTATGAGGTTGCCACGTTCGAGTTTAGTGTTGAGGTGCATCTTACATCTCACCAATCTATGGTCACTACCTGTGTTGAACTTGTTTAGCACACTGCAGTCTTCTATGACAAATTTTTTGTTACACATAATAAAATCAATTTCACTTGTTGTCCCATTTGGATGTCTCCATGTCCATTTCTTGTGTGGCTTTTTCTTGAAAAAGGAGTTCAAGATGAAAAACCCTTCTGCCTCTGCAAACTCTATGAGAGTATTTCCACGCTGGTTTCTGTTGCTGTGACTGAATTTACCTACTGAAGTTTCATTCTGTTGCCGTTGCCCTATTTTTGCATTGAAATGCCCCATAATTATCTTCAAGTGCTGCTTTCCTGTATTATTTATATGGCAAATTTCCTCATAAAACTCTTCAATTTCTTCTTCAGGATGACTTGTGGTGGGTGCATAAGTTTGAATAATCTGAGCGAGAGTTGGATAACGAGTCGTGCAGCTCTGTCAGAGGAACTTTCAACTTCTACAACTTTATCCTTCAGTTTCTTGTTTATTATAAATTCAACACCACTAGTTCTGCCAGTATCTGTCTCACGATAGTAGAAGAGATGCCCACTTTTCAGTTCAATGAGATCTTCTCCTTACCTCACTAAGCCCAACGATGTCCCACTTGATCCTTTGTAGTTCCTCTTTTAATTCAAGAAGCCTTGAATCAGAAGATAGGGAGCGTCCATTATACGTAGCCAAGGTCAGCATCAGATGGCAGCATAGTCCGGTCCTCCGGGGATTCTTAGCACCCTCTGCCTTCATGTCGCACTGGCCGCTGCCTTGGCCAGGTACATTCCAGCTGCCGGAGACTGAGGGCCAAGATTTAAGTTGTGTAGTCATTTTGGAGGGGTTTGGCTATAACTCATCACGCTGGCCAAGTGGGTTGGTGAGTGTGGGATAGCATTTCCTCTAATCCCGATGGTATAGTTATACCGCTATTGGCAGTCGTCAGAGCCCCTTTAGTGGGAACAGGATGCACCACGAGAAGGCGGGGTTGACATTTGTCAAGGAGAGGCTGTGATGTTGTGCATCACCTGACGTTACATCCCTATATATATATATATATATATATATATATGTGTGTGTGTGTGTGTGTGTGTACTCTCTAACCTGGCTATAAGTTCTGTTAATTGAATTGTTGATCTCTACATATGAGTGGGCCAGTGAAGGCTTAAAGAAGTGCTCAATTGCAAATGTAGTAATGCTCTCATAGCAATATTAATACCTTTCTTGGTTATTCATGTTGTGTTGTACCAAAATAAATACAGGCATTAGCCTTTCAAAAACCAAATTTTGGCATAAGTTGTCATTCGATTTCTAGGTGTGTCTCATAGATTCTGAGCCATTGCATTCATCAAACAATGCTTTGACATTGGCCTAGGACGAGAATCAGGGTTATTGACGCAATATATACCAATGTCTATTTAACACAATGAAGTGGTGATTACACGACCATTTTTTATGCTTATATACACGAGTTCCAAAATTACTGATTTTTCCAGAGTTGACACATTTGTACACAAGTAACACGAATACAGTGTGATGTCATAAGGTAACTTGATCACGCTAGTTACGTTAAATGAAAACTTTTACAAAAAAGTTCGTAAGTTGGAAGCTTTCGACCTTATCTTAGGTCTTCATCACGCCAATGGAGGACTAAGATTGTTGCCAGATTCTACATTTGAATTTTTCCTATTTTTGTTACCAAAACTTAGAATTGATCTCCAGATCATTGGAATGTAGAGAGGAGATTCGGAATTGCAAGTCATTGAGTTGAAAATAATTTCCAGGCTTTCACGGTAACGGAAGGCAAAACGATTGTCAAAAGAAGCAATTCGTTTTGCTTCGTTCCAGTGGGGAACTGCAGATGTGTCTTCCATTGTCAAATTAGACAAGGCAGTATTAGGATTGGCTTTCGAAACATCTTTTTTGTGTCCTAAAATTCTATGGTTAATGCTCCTGTATGTGCTTCCAATGTATAAGTTATCCCCAGTAGAAGATGAGATAGGAATGCAGTAAACTCCTGGGAGGTTCAGGCTTTCAACTTTGTTCCTATCCCTTTGTAGAAGTTTCAAGATGTTTGGGGTAGATTTAATGGCAAGATGGTAACCAAAACTTCTAAAAAGAATCTGTAACTTATAAGCATAGGAAGGATGGTAAGGAACAGACCCACAGAATTTCAGGTTTTCTTTCTTTTGAGGAAGGAGGCATTCAATTTTCGAATGGTTTTCAAATTTCTTTATGAGGGAGTTGACTGTAAGAGCAGGGAATATCTCTTCTTCTACTGGGGATAACTTATACATTGGAAGCACATACAGGAGCATTAACCATAGAATTTTAGAACATAGAAAAGATGTTTCGAAAGCCAATCCTAATACTGCCTTGTCTATTTTGACAATGGAAGACACATCTGCAGTTCCCCACTGGAACGAAGCAAAACGAATTGCTTCTTTTGACAATCGTTTTGCCCTCCGTTACCGTGAAAGCCTGGAAATTATTTTCAACTCAATGACTTGCAATTCCGAATCTCCTCTCTACATTCCGATGATCTGGAGATCAATTCTAAGTTTTGGCAACAAAAATAGGAAAAATTAAAATGTAGAATCTGGCAACAATCTTAGTCCTCCATTGGCGTGATGAAGACCTAAGATAAGGTCAAAAGCTTCCAACTTGCGAACTTTTTTGTAAAAGTTTTCATTTAACGTAACTAGCGTGATCAAGTTTCCTTTATTTGTTAATATTGTTACGTGTTTTGCCCATCATCGTCATGTCACAACATATAGAAATAGTACAAGTGGTGATAACAAAATTGTATCTGTGTACACACAAATACACTTACAAGTGAAAACCTCATACACAATTGTCAATTCACAGTAACAAGAATATAGCCACTACATAAACACTTTTGTTTCGAAATGCACCCTACCCATCTCCCAAATTCTAATTTTTGCCTAAATTCAATATTTACCTTCTATTTTTATATTGGCCTTAAATTTTATAAATATCCATAACCTTTCTTGATTTTCGAAACAACACAAGAAAAGTGATGGGAAGAAACACTAGGAATAACACTAAAATACTTAAAAACTTTGAAAATTCAAACTGTCGGGGCTCCAGCCAGCAGACTGAAATATTGCACATTCAACAACAGAAGCCTTTTAACTATAGCAGCGATTTTTTTTGCGCTTCATCACTTTCAACTTAAAAACTATGAAGTAATAAAAAGGAGAAAACAGGTGTCAAATGCATATCTAAAAATCTTTTCATGAAAGCTTTGCAGGCCATTCTGTCATCATCAGCATGCATACAGCAAAGAAACTTCTGTGGTTGCTTTGAGTCTCTTCGCACAGCAGGTTTCTGCATTTGCATGCATATCAAAGACTGTCATAACTCACTGTAAAAGGTAGACTGTGGTGCCAATCGTTGAACCAGAATGTTACTTTTAACTGGATCTGACTGATTAGAGGTAATTTTCTTTTAGTTCTTTCCTTTCAAACAACTTCCTGTGAATTTATAAATTAATGCTTACCTCATTACATCACTCCAGATTCACCATTGACACAGCTATTAAATCCTAACAATAAAGTTGTTCTGTCTGAAACAGTAAAGTTCATAAGTGTCCTACAAACAAGGGAACTTATCCACAGAAGAAAACAGATTCTTCTATCATGACCCTTGATGTGATGGACTATTTTATTCTCTCAGCCGTGAACTCCACAGAAGTTGAACTCATTTCTGAGTTAATAGCACTATGCAACATATCCACAGAAATATCTACAGAACTTCGAGGTACAAGTTTCTTCACAGCAATATTCTTCTTTCTTTCTTCTTTTTTTTTTTTTTCTTTGTGATAGATTTAGGTACTTGCTCTATACACACTAACCTTCATGGAGGTCAGTCACTTGGAATGACTCCTCACTGCATACTATTCTTTATACTGGTCAGACACAGAAGCTGCCTCCCTTCATCTGGACACTGCTCTTCATGACCACCAGAAGAAATTCTACCCTGAAGTGGGACAGGAGAACAAACCTCAGCCTTGTTTTCAGCTTGGCACACTTTTTTTTTTTTGCGCAGCCCTTCGCAACTCTCTTTGGTATGTAATCCTCACTTGATGACAAACCATCTACAAGAAGTTGAGCACTTTCTTCCTCATATGGAGCTTCACAAGACAAGTTACAGACTTCAAAAATGAGAATTCTGGGATAGGGACATTCTCCCACATTATCAACCTCACAAGATCTCCTCAGGGCACTAAAGCACTGTGTATCAGAGTTATTAATTTCCACGGGTATACAGCTTTAATGTAAACAGTCTTCAAGGCACCATCATAAAAATGGAACCTCACTACATCAGATGTCAATCCAAATTTCAAAAAAATGCTTTGAATTAGTTGATCAACAATTTTTTTATGCATGTAGGTAAGGTCAAAATTATTCCCATTCCTACACTGTGCTGCATACATAGTATCACAAACATCCATCACTGCAACAACAGCCTTTGAAACACTTTCACTAGTCATCCCATGCAGAATGACAAACTTGAACCTAATGCAGACACTTCTACACAATCATTCCACACAAGAAATACAGAAGAGACAGGATAACATATCTTTGATGGACTGAATCAATGGAAACTGATTTAGTCTCACTGTCAGACTGGTGTTTTTCATAGAGTTTCACTACTCTAGGAACAATATATTGTACAAAAGTTTTCTTTCCTTCTGAATACCATGGATTGGCAAAATATTTTTTAAACATGTAATGTCTCATGTATTCTGGTCCATTGCCTGGCAGGTGAAGCAAAAAACAGAATGACTGAAACAAGCTCATCTTCCCTAAATCAGAAATTAGTTTATGAATGACACTGTAACACAAATAAGAACTTTCAGGAAGCTGTGCTGACATATTTCTTTGTTCAGTTTGTTACGTGTCCTTAGAATTCTTGAAATTGTCATATCATGCATAAGTTACGTTGAAAATTATAAGCAGGATGTTTCAGTAATGATTTCTACCTTAATCAGACATGGAATGACACACGTGGTAAAAGCGTCAGTTGTTCTCAGATTTCAAAATAGCTTTCCAAATAATAGGGATGTTAAAAGGTGCATCAGAATGGAAGGTGTTAGGGGTAAGGTAGATTTCAATGCTCCCATGGTACCCGAGGGCTTGCCGATTGCTGAGCGGGGCGATCCGCTTAACATTGTGCCAATTGGGAGCCGCGGACATATCGCTGATGGTTAACATTGAAAGGGAGGTGGAAGGGCTGCCTTTCTTAACATCAGCGATATGTTCCATCAATCGCCGGTTTATGCTGTGGTAAGTACTACCAATATAGTGGGTAACGCCTGTGGAAATGTTTATAGGTATACAGTAGACACCTTGTAACTCTAGGAGTTTATTGGGACCTCTGTCATTAAGGATGAGGTTGAGAAGATGTGGAGGTGGTTTGACTGCAATCCTGTAGTCAAAAGACTTGAAAATAGAGAAAACTTTATGAGTGAAGGACAGGCTAAAGGGCAAAGTGCCACCAAACTGATGGGTGGTGGAAGGTTCAGGCAGTAAACTAGATCTATTCTGTGATTCAAAACTCTTAATTAGTCTATGTACTAAGAGGAGTGGAAAGCCATACAATTTGCCAATGTTGATGATGTTCTGATATTCTTTTTGAAGAGCAGAATGGCTGTTGCAGATAAGGTTGGCTTGGTGAATGTACGAATTTAGAGCAGACAATTTGTATTTTTCAAAGGTGCAAGAATGGTAAGGGATGATATTATGGGTGGCAGAAGGTTTCCTGTAAACAGAGAGGCCAAGTGAGAAGTATGGGTTGATGTTGATGTTAACATCCAGAAAACTAATATTGTTGTCGACCTGTTCTTGAGAAGAAAATTTCATACTGGAATTTTGAAGTTATGGAGGACACGAGTTCAAACAGAGTGTTTCTGGTGTTGCCAAATAATGAAGATGTCGTCCACATATCGTAACCAAATGGTGGGTTTTAAGAGGAATGGGGCAACAGTTAATGTTTCAATTAATATAGAGAGCATTACTTGACATGTTGCTATGAACTGTAGTAACATTTCTTGGTTTAACAAAAATATTGACAGTGATAGAATTCAGTGAAAGGTTGTATGCATCTCATCTATACTCTTTGTTCTTTCCATCTCACATACATGCAATTACAATATGACTTTTTGGTATGAATCATTTTGACACGTAACTTACGCATGTTATGATGATTTCAAGAATTCTTCTAATGTTTATTGTGTTACGTGTTTCCCTGCCAATTCTTCTCACTATGGTTATGTGTCAAAATGATTCATACCAAAAAGTCATATTGTAATTGCATGTATGTGAGATGGAAAGAACAAAGAGTATAGATGAAATGCATGCAACCTGGGGGTGGTGATCTATCACTGTCAATCTTTTTGTTAAACCAAGGAATGTTACTACAGTTCATAGCAACATGTCAAGTAATGCTCTCTATTAAATATACATCTGAGTAATTATGTTTGTGATGTATATAGTCAAGTGTGATCTCCATTCTAAATGACAGCAAAATTATAACAACAAATTCACAATTTATCCAGTACAAATTACGAGCATGGTAGGATATAATTTAGGATGCATTAGGTAAATCCTGAGATTTATGATTAGAAAACACCTCAGGATCTTGGCAGATCACCACCCCAAGGCAAAACATACAGTCAATAAATCACAGATAGGCATGTTTTTTATTATTATTAGTGCATTAGCATTGGCTTTAAGTGGAAATTCAATATAAAGCAAAACTCTGAAGTCTATGAGATTCATCATCATGAACTGCAATGCACTGCCAATAATACATAAAACAAGTTTGAGTTGATACTGAGAACTTATCTGCAATAAGTTCTCAGCATCCAATCAGTGCAAACTATCTAATATTTTATGCAGAAGAAACATTCTGGAGGCTTTGGAGATCAACAAATTAAAATACAATAATAAATCACACCCACCCACAAATCAGGTGAGTTTAACCCAATTACGGTTCAACTTCTGAGTTTAACAAAGCACACCTGAACCTAAAATTTATATAGGCTGGAAAAGCTAACCACACTCTGAGCTAAGCAATAAAGAAAACATAAGTTCTCACGGCTTCAAGCCAGTTATAATTCAGCACATATCTTTTATGGCTCATTTGTGCCAATTGCCATGGGCACAAAATACTGGAAAATAAGTAGTTTTCTAGCAAAAATGATTTTTTTTTATTCAGTTCCAATAAAGGATGTAAAGGATGAGAGTGAGTGAGTGAGTGAGTGAGTGAGAGAGTGTGTGTGTGTATGTGTGTGTGTGTGTGTGCACACAGTTCGCTTAACGAACTGTATTATGGTTTAGGAAAATTGTGTTTTTTTTTAGTGCCACTGCATAGTTCTTCAGTGTTGTATATATATGTTCCGCAGATGTATAACGGATGTATACTCTTTGTAAATATGTGTGTCAAGTATGTAATGGTGTTGCTAATGTTCCCGTTACTCACTTGCAATAAGTCTATTTGTGCTGTGTTAAAATACTCACTTGATGACATTAGAAATAATGTTGCGATGTGAATGCCTCACCTGTTCTTATTGGGTTGCAGTTTCCAAAATTTTGGGCTTAATATATAATTATTGCTGTGTTTTGCCATCATGGAACAGATCTGTGTTATTTTTCTGGCATGGAATTGTAATTCCAGTAGTTTTCATTATCGTTTTTGTACAGTAAACCAAGTACACCCATTCTTGTGAACTGGGGGTTTCCCCCTAATTATGCATATGTGAATGTGTTAAAACTGTTTAGTTACTTTTAATGTTTTTATATTTGCGTTTGTAGCATACCTTTGTTATTGCAATAAACTAGGCTTGGAAAGTTTTCCTTGCCTACAGTGTTTTACCGTGTGTGTGTGTGTGTGTGAGAGAGAGAGAGAGAGAGAGAGAGAGAGAGAGAGAGAGAGAGAGAGAGAGAGTGTGTGTGTGTCCAAATTACATACTAATCATGCTGACAGCAATAAAATTAAGAAAAGATGTACCGTAATTTTTGGGCTAAGAGCCGCGGCTCTTACGTTACTAAAAGTGAAATTTTTTGGGTGTGCGGCCCTTATGCCGAAGCGGCTCTTATGCTGAATTTGTTTTTGATAAGACTGTTTCTTCCCTCCCCCTTTTTTTTTCATGCAGATGCTTAGTAAATTTTTTTAAACCACGTTTTTTTTTTCCCACAAACTCGACTGTGATCAAGTTTTCCCCCCTTTCTACTCATACGTTAGACACATCTATTTAAACGATAACTCCGCTGTCCTGATGTTGGTTTAGGAGGGAAAGTGGGGGAGGACAGGAATGCCTGACTCAAATGCCCTTTTGCGTGGGGGATGGAATGGGGACATAAGCACACAGACGAGTAGCGTGAAGTCCGAGTCTTCTGTGGATAGCGCGCCCAGCGTATCTCTTTCGTTGGCTGCAGCATACATCATGCAGGAAGGTGCGATGCAGCCAAGGGAAGGAATGTTGATTTTCACTGGGGTGGGGAGACCGGTTTGATGGGCACTTTCCTGCCCAAAAAGCCAGCCCCAGGATGATTCCATTAGCAGAGACCTATTCCAAACAATACTGGCTGGACGGAAAGACAAATTCTGTTCACTCTTCTTGGTTAATCTGGCATGCGATACAGGTGTTTCTTGGCTCTGTGCTCCTGAGTTTTGCTTCGAGTTTAATCTTTTTTATTTTATTTTTATTGACTGACGACAGTGGAAGTTGAAGGGCTTCGGCTGGAAAAAGAAAAAAAAAGGAGAACTTTCCCATTCATATAAAAGTGAAGCTCAACGCGAAGGCTCTGTGCGCCATAAATTAAAGTAGGTCAAACCACTTGAAAGAGAGAAAGCAGCACCGCTGTTTGGAAGTGTTGGCGGCCAGATCCGCGAACACGTGCGATGCAGCTGGTAAAAGGAAGCGCAACTTCATTCTAACAAAAACATCTCTAGATGAGAAAAAAAGCATAACATAGAAGGAACATATTATTAAAGAAAACATTAATTGAAAGCATTACAAGCGATAATTTATAAGTTAATTACTTCTAAGACGGATTCTATTGCGGTGAACAGAGAACCATCCTGTAGCAGACATCCACATTGAATGGAATTTAGACAAGTTTGCGGTTTTACGAGCAATGCGATATTCTAACGGGAGTCTTAAGATTAACTGTGATTTATATTGATTACATAAATGGTTTTGAGCATTTAATAAAGGCAAACAAATAACATCATTAGCATGATTAATAAAAAATGTACAAATAAGAATTTTTGCCAGTATGAAAAAATAAGTGTATAAAGCAGATCGACACTGAGCTGTAGAATTAGCCTTTGAAGTATACATATAATCACGTTGGGCGTGAGTTAATTCATGAAAATAAGGAAGATAATTTAGCTTTCTGAGCAGCACCACGACTTCACAGGTGCAGCTCTTATGCCGGTGCGGCCCTTACGCCAACTTTTGCTTCCAAGATTGCAAAATTTCTCACCTGCGGCCCTTACGCCGTGCGGCTCTTAGTCCGAAAATTACGGTAGTTTTAAAACACAATTATGTGTTAGGTAGTACTTTCATGACAAAGTACAATCAAGCTGATGGTATCTTCATTTAGATGATACAGAACCAAGTAGGGAAGAAATCTGAAGCTGGCTTTTTCACATTTTTTATAATAACAGATAAAGTGACTTCAATTTGTGATGAACTTCTCTACTTTTTGATGCATAATGTTTTGAACTTTCAATTCACAATGAAGACAATGGGAAATATAAGAACTGAGACTTCTAAGTCTCTTAGGGCAAGTGGTAGGTGGTCTACAGGAGTTGAACACCATTTCAGCATGTACAAGATGACTGATATTAGCAGGTCAAGCTGTGAGTTCTGATGAAGCTGCTACTACAAAGCTTTCTTGCAACCTTATCTTAAAACAAAAACTTATTGATAGAAGGGTTACACTCTTAGTAAGTTTTCTCTTCTCCACTGCTGCCTATCCAATTGTTTTTTAGATGAAGACTGATGTGATGATGCATCATATGCATTTTACAATTGCTTTATTCAACTAATATTATTACACTAAAATTTTATAGCAATAATACAAAAGAACATGTATGAACTAGCAATAACACAAAAGAACTGTACAAAAACATCAAACATGATGCCACTTCTAAGGCACCTATATCAAATCTATTAATTTCTATATTTGTAATAATAAGATTAAATGGAAAATTAATTCTGCACAGTGTCTCAAGAAATAGTCTGCATTTTTTTTTTTGGAAGAGAAGTTGCATTATTCTAATTAAAATACATGAATGTAGATAAATGAGATGACGGTTATGTATGAAATAAAAATATAATTAAATAAACACACAAAAAAAAGTCAAAGACAATTAAAACATAAAGTTGAAAACACTTTATATACAGGACTGATATTGTATCAAATAACAACTGCAAATACAAGGATCTAGTGCCACATAAAAGGGGCATAAGCGTAAAGTAAAAATCTAAAATGAACTAAACTTAATGTGCTTCAAGATAAAAAACGAACTTTCATAGTATTTACAGAACATGGCACTTTTAGTGGTAAAAAACTAAACAGCACTTACAAGGAAAAATATTTTAATTTCAATTACTCCAGAAAACTGCTGCAGATGAAAAGATGTGTAAAGGTAAAAAGAAAATGAAATGCAAGCAGTACTTGAAACAGAAGTATGTCTAAACACAGTGCAATACTCACATAGTGGGTAAAAGAAGTACAAAATTAAAGTAAGAACAATGAATAGGAGCAATACAATGGGCAGGCTGCTACAATTAGCTTTTGAAGTTTAAAATACATTTTAAGCAAGGTACTTTTAGATAAGTACACTGGACATTACACATCACTAATCTGTTCTCATTCAGAGTTTAGCTCCTCAAAGAAAGCTCAACAGCCACATTAAATTTTAAAACTGATGAAACTAGATTTTACTTATTGCTGATGTATCTAACGCCTCCAATTACAGCAACCTCGGCACACAACTGAATCAAGCTTCACTGACATCCATCATGTCTCACACAAGACCTTTTGTACTTCATACTTGTTATTTTTTCTCATGCAGATATTTCTGAATCTGATCCTCTCATGATTTCCTTGGCCTTCCTCTACCTTTCTTCCCAACCACTTGGGCTGAATAAATTGTCTTAGTAAGCATCTCAACACTCATTCTTTCAACATGGTCAAACCATTAAAGAATATTTACCTACAATTCACTAACAACATTTTGCTTCACATAACACACCTGCAACACATCTTGATTACTCACATAAGAATGTGTCTTGCCACTACCCCCATAAGTAATGTATCTCTCCAGCACACAAACAACTCCTATGTTTCTTCTGTAGTACCCAGGTTTCACTGACATACATCAGAGTAGGAACAATTACACTTTCATACACAGCCATGTGGGACTCTCTTGAGAACCCATCATTCCTCTCAAAAACCTCCCAGGGTTAGAAAAATCAGAAAATTTCTACATGCCCAAGAGGAACATGTTGTCCAAAAAAAAAAAAAAAAAAAATAGATACCCAAATCAAAAGTTTACATGCCCAACATTTTGCAGATAGCTCTGAACAGGAGCCCAGGAAATTAAATATATTAAATAATAGTATATACATAGCCTAATATTCAATATCAAAACTGCAAAATCAATTACTTTTAATATTATCAATTATTGCAGTCAAAACTGAAGTTTAATCTCACCTACAAGATTTCCTCACATTCTTCATGATACAGTTGAAAAGAGTGTCCATTAACATGCCTTGTGCTTTTGGCAGCTGACTGTCAATGTTCAATAGCTAGTGATAGGTCATAATTACAACTGCCAGGGCCATCAATGCTTATCTGCATCAAGTTGTTCATGATTTCTGTCAAGAGGCAGGAATGAAGAGAGGCTTTCACACGACTCATGCAGCTAAAGCCTCTTTCACATGCGGAGGTACTGGGAGAGAAGCAAAACATAAATTCAACCAATAAAAGGATGTTGGCCATGTCTATGGGTTTCGTGTTAAGATGGTATGCATACACAATGAAGGAGCATGTTGATGCAGTTGTCCTCATACTTCTTACACTTAACTTGAAAGTTGACCATTCCAGTTGAGCCAGCCTGATTTCCTCCTCGTTGAGAACTGCACAAAAATGTTCACACAATTGAGCGATTTCTTTATTCCTACAAGTCCAGACAACTTTAGACATGAAACCTTCAGAGCACTGCTAATGTCTAATAAAGTGAATTAATCTGCTTGGAATTTCTTTGAAACAGCTCCCAGGATTTCAAGAACATCAAGCCAGTAATGACGAACTAGGCTTTAGTTCGAAAATTTGACAACCAACTTTCATTAAAAATAACCTCTAAAAGACCCGTAAAAAAAGTTATTCCACAATCACTATGAATAGAGGTGCCATAAATGCATTTACAACTAAAATTGAACACTGCAAATTTCGCTCAAGTAGCCCTTTGCTTTTATTGACTTTTTACTATCTTTTTCTGCAGCAACATTTTCCGAATGTATGTCTATCGTCACCAATTTTTTTTTTTTTTTTTTTTTTTTTTTTTTGCAAGGCAACTAGAGAACATTGCTGGCTGGATAACCATCATATTTGAGATATACTACCCATTTGAAAGGAAGTAACTCCCAAAAAATTACTTATGGCAGTAAGCTGTCTGTGTTGCTTTGGGGATGAACTGTAAAACTTGATCATGCTTTTGACAGTAGATTCAAAAACTCCTTTAATGTACTTATTTTTTTACCACATTCATAACAGCAAGTTCCAGATTGTGGGCAATGCAGTAGATAGCCACAATGTGTGGGATATCTTTCTTCAATAGTGCAGCGACAACAGTGAAACACCGTATCTTTAAGGATGCACCATCCAGATTAATCTCAACAAGTTTCTGCAGTCTTGTGTCATCATTTAGATGAACTTCATCCAGAGTTTGAGTTAGAGCACTGAGGACTTCTAGTGCATCAGCATGCTCAACTCCACCAAATTCGCAAATTTAGTGACAGGATTACCAGATGAAACATATCAAACATAAACTACGTTCTCTTCAACAGTGCTGCAATCTGAGCTGCCATCTGCCAATGCACAGAAAAAATTGTACTTTTCCTAGTTCTTAAGTGAGTTGACCTCTCAGTAGTAGTGCAATATGATGAACAAACATATGCCCACTTTTGTCATTAAAATAATTGGCACCACACACAATTCCATTCTTAATTTGAAGCTTGCACAATTTTTCAAATTTGGTAAAAGCCAATTCCTCTTTAGCATAAAAATATGGTGTGTTAAAAAGAAGGGTCGTTTTATGCACTGCTCCTCAGTAATATTCAATAAACATTTATTTAATGGAATATCCGGTAACCCCGGTAAAAACTGTGTTTCGCACGAAAGGAACATGTAAGTCATAAAAGCTGTCTACGTACGATTAAAAAAAAATTATCCCTGCTGATACTATAGACTAGTTTAAAAAAAACTTTATTCACAAGTAAAAGCAAGTTAAAAGCGAGATCTTTCAGGATCCCTAGATCCCATCTTCAGGCTTAAGGACATAAAGAACAACAAGTGGTCCACTTATATACGATCAGGTTTGACCCATGATGTAACGCAGTAGGCGTTGACATCGGTCAACATAGCAAATCAAAAACGATCAAAAGTTCAAAGATATGAAAGGTTATACAATATTGTCCGTAGTGGTGCCGGGCATATCGATGGGGATTAGTTTTTTCCATATGTGAGGAATGAATGACGGAAGTTCTGAGTTACAGCATAAAGGCCCATATGAATGGATATATAGGCTCTCGGAGAAGAAAACATTTTCCCTTGTTACTTTAGAGTTCAAAACCACGGCGTTCTTCCAGTCAGGTATTTTTTTTTATTTATTTTTTTTTTTTGTCCACAGTTTCAGTTAGTGCTGTGTTGGTGGAGCCTGACCTCAAGTAATATTGGTGTTCCGATAATCGTACTTTTAAGGTCCTGAGTGTCGAACCTATATAATATTTCACATCCTCTGGATTATTAGGGTTGACTAAAGGTATGCGGTATACACCGGGTCTAGATAGATCGGGAATCACGTCACGATCAGTTCTGATAATAGAAAAGATGTTACGAGTCGAGACTCCAAAACCAAGTCCATATTTCTTGCATGTTTTTCTAAGGATTGTCACAAGTGGTTGACTTGCTTTACTTGTGAATAAAGTTTTTAAACTAGTCTATAGTATCAGCACGGATAATTTTTTTAATCGTATGTAGACAGGGTTAGACAGACATATACAAGCAAGTGGACACTCCATAAATTGGGACTCAGTATGAATAATCGCCCACCAGGCAAACTTAGTAAAGAGGAAACTAGAAGAAGGGATTGGAATAGCAAGAAGAAGAAGTACCACAATTAACGATAATTGCGGTTGGACACTTCTGACTGAGTGGCAGCAACTACTCCAGTGACATAGTTCTGATGATTAACTATGCTTTAAGTTCAAAAATTTGACCACCAACTTTTTGAATAATAACCTTCCTATAAGACCTGTGAAAAAGTTATTCCACAGTAAACTATGAATAGAGGTGCCATGAATTCATTTACAACTATATTTTTTTTGTTTGAGTTTTGAAGTATTTGCATACTTTTTTTGTTCTGTTCTTCATGTATATTTGCTTTTTAAAGGGTATATGTGACCAGATAAATTATTGATAATTTTGCAGTATTATTGTTCCTTAATTTTATTTCTTAAAAATGAACAAAGTATTAGATTTACCAAATTTGTTCTTGACTTATGAATTCTTATGTTCTTCTTGTCCTGTTTGCAGTTATGTCATTAGATTCAATCCTATGCTGTCTTCATATTCCACACAAACAAGTCCTTTGTTATATCTTTCTTGTAGCCTTTATATGCGATCAGGTATTTAAGGCTTCTATAGCTGAAATTCAATCTCTTCCTTTGTTCTGCTGTACATATTCAGTTCTTGTCGGAAATTCCGTTGGAGACTCGGAATTTCGAATAGGTCCGGCACTTGTCGGAATTCTAATGAAAAGTTCGTTAATTTAGCCGTACACAATAAAAATTATTTTATAACGTAATATATCTGCAGATACATCACCGACTTTTTATACATTTGAATACTTTTGGTGACTAGAAAATTTTACCTCATTTTCTTCTAGTCACATTTTCGTTTTTGGATGCATTTTGCGCAGCAATCTTCGCTGGCATTTTCAACAACTGTTTGTAGACAAATTAATCTTAACTTGTCTGTGATTAGTTCAGGTTTCTCCTCTAATGCACGTGCCTTTTGACGTCATAGTTTTTGTGTCATAACCAATAATTTCTTGTTATATATCATGGTTTCTTTTTCTTTTTTTCTGTTTATTTTTTATGTTTTTTAATTTCTTTCTTCTTTGATGATATGTTTCCAGGCATAAGATAAATTTATTGGTGTATTGGTATTACATTTTGAATTTTTTGTCACCTATCTGATCACCTATAAAGGCTACAAGAAAGATATAACAAAGGACATGTTTGTGAGGAATACGAAGACAGCATAGGATCGAATCTAACGATGTTGTAACTACAAATGGGACAAGAAGAACATAAGAATTCATACGTCAAGAACAAATCTGGTAAATCTATACTATGTTCATATTTAATAAATAAAATAAAAGAACAATATTACTACAAAATTATTAATAATTTATCTGGTCATATATTCCCTTTAACAAGCAAATACATATGAAGAATGGAACAAAGAAACTATGCAAATGCTTCAAAAACTCAAATAATAAAACCGTGTAATTACTGCATAGCAGACAAAAAACCTAAATGTAAAATTTGCATAGTTTTTTTCATTTTGTTATGTGCCTTTAGAGAAGTAATTCGTATGGCATCACCTACAACTTCAGGCACTTTGCAGTAAGAGCTTGATCCATCAGCAGTATTAGGAAAATTACGGCACATTGTACACCACATTTCAGTCCAATCTTCACTGCAGCCTAATCAGGGTATTCCTGTTTTCATTCATTCAGAACCAAACGTTTCTGATGTTTTTCATATTCGCATTATCTTTTATTACTTTCAGATGAAGACTCATTCTTCACACAATTACTAGCTCTTTTGTTTTGTAATCCAGTTAAAGAGCTGGTACCAGCTTTCCCCGGAAAAAAGTTTTGGATATCCATTAGTATTAGCAACAGTCAAAAATCCACGTGTTGTGCCTACTGCACAACGTACGTGTTCAGCAACCTTAAAACAAAAGTGCTCACTGGTCAACACACATTCACTTCACCAGTCAGCATGATGAATCGAGATCCAATGAATGAGAGGGAAAGTGGACTGGAGCTGCTTTGGAACTGTGCCAGAGGCTTGAGCCTCTGGCACAGCTCACACTGAGAGGTTAAGGGTCATCCAGAGCCCATCAGTGAATAATTATTTGACTTTTTTTTTTTTTAAATCCTTCTCCCTCATGCAGCTTTCAATGTTGAATGAAAAACATTTATAATACAGAGCAGTGCTGGTTACTTGCTCTCAGCTACCGGCTGGCCCACCAGGGCCAATGCTGAAAGAAAATTTTCTTACATGCATGCACGGCTGGGCATGTAATAAAAAACAATACATGCTTGATTGGAATTTTTATATGCCTGGGTGTGTCGGGCAATAGTGAGAATAATTGGCATTGAAACACGTAACACACAAAACATTAGAAAAATTGTTGATGTCGAAATATCACGCAAAAGTTACATAAAAACTACAAGTGGTGGGACGTTTTAGTAGTGACTTCTACCTTCATCAGCCATGGAATGAAACACGTGGTATAAGCATCAATTGTTGCCAGATTTCAAAATAGCATACCAAATGATAGGTATGTTAAAAGGTGCGTCTGTATTGCAGGTGTTAGGAGTAAGGAAGATTTCAATGCTTTCGAGGTACCCAAGGGCTTTCCGATAGATGAATGGAGCGAAACATTTAACTTTTTGCCAATCGGGAATCGCGGACGCATCGCTGATGGTTAAAATTGAAAGGG
Organism: Macrothele yani; assembly: GCA_039090855.1. Classification (NCBI taxonomy): domain Eukaryota; kingdom Metazoa; phylum Arthropoda; class Arachnida; order Araneae; family Macrothelidae; genus Macrothele; species Macrothele yani. Next base: position 92,341,892 of record CM077016.1, on the reverse strand, counting down.
AAGTGGAAGGGTTGCCTTTCTTAACATCAGCGATATGTTCCACCAATCGCCAATTTATGCTTCAGTAAGTACTACCAAGATAGTGGGTAATGCCAGTGGAAGTGCTGACAGGGATAGAGTAGACACCTTGTAACTCTAGGGGTTTATTGGGCTCTCTGTCTTTAAGGATAAGGTTAAGATGTGGAGGTGGTTTAACAGCAATCCTGTAGCCAAAAAACCTGAAAATAGAGCAAATTTTATGAGCGAAGGACAGGCTAAAGTGCCAACAAACTGATGCTTATACCACGTGTTTCATTCCATGGCTGATGAAGGTAGAAGTCAAAACGTCCAATATACATATATATGAACGCAAGGTCGGGTGATGTGCAAACATATCATAGCCTCTTCTTGACAAATGTCAACCACGCCTTCTCATGATGCATGCTGTTCCCACTAAAGGGGATCTGGTGACTGCCACACAGTGGTATAACTATAACACTGGAATCAAAGGAAATGCTATCGTTTGCTGTTGTGATTAGTCATCTGTCTTCTGCAATGTGAGAAATATGGCTTTTGAAGAGCAACGTTGTAACATTAAAGTTTGTCAGCGTTTGGGTAAAACAGCTGCAGAGACCTTAGAAATCATTTCGAAGGTGTACGGTCACTCTACGATGGCAAGATCGAAGGTGTACGAGTGGTATCGGCGTTTCAAAGAGGACCGAGAATCCATTGCAGATAATGAGTGCTGGCCTGTGACTGCACGGAGTGAGGAAAACATTAGGATGGTGGTGCAGTGTGTTCGTCAGGATCGTTGCCAAACCACTGAGGAAATCGCTAATGCAACTAATTTATCGGAGACCACATGCCAGCGCATTTTGACGGAGGATCTTAACATGCACAGCATGTGTCAGGACATTGTCCCTTGCCTTTTGACCTCCAAACAAAGGGATGAATGGATGCGGACATTGGGTGAATTAATCGACAAAGCCGACAGCAAACTCACGTTTTTGGACATCATCATCACAGGTGATGAAACGTGGTGCTACTTGTTTGATATTCAGCCAAAGCGTGCTTCTTCAACATGGAAATCACCGTCTTTACTGTGATCAAAGAAATTCAGGCAGGATCGCAGTAAAGGGAAAGTCATGCTCGAGGTGTTTTTTGATTCTCACGGCATTGTCCATTCCGAATTTATTCCTGAGGGCACAACAGTTAACAAGGAACGTTGCGACACTTTTTTTTTTTTTGATTGGAGGTTTAACGACCACTGTGAGCAACTCAATGGGCTATAAGCAGTTGCCCGTCTCTAATTTAGGGTCACTGGTTCCAGGGAAGGGAGAGAGCCAGTGCCGTAAGACAAACACAACATCCATGCCTGACCGGGATTCGAACCCGAACCCCTTACGGACGAATGATCAGAGGCCAGCGCCTTAGACCACTGCGGTTGCGACACTTTATGTTGCTTGCATGAGTCAATTCGTCGTAAATGGCCGGAGATGTGGCGAAGTAGACAATGGTACCTTCTCCATGACAATGCACTAGTACATCAGTTCCTACTGGTCACCGAGTTTCTCGAAAGAAATCCAGATGTGCCAACCTTCAAAATCTAAAAATCAGGAGATTTTTACAGCTCATAAAATCACATGAGTGCTATTTTTTATCGACATTTTTCAGATGCAGGATCAATTTTCCAGAAGTAGTATTATTGGTACAAAGCATTTTTAATGTTTAAAAAGTTATTCTAAATGCAGACTGTATGTTTATATGCAAAATAAAAAGCATAGTGAAAATAGTTGTCAACCAGATACAATTAATTACATTAATAATTAATACAAGATATGTACTTAATTTTTGATACATCATTTAATCATAATTAATCTTTATCCTTATTTAGTGAATGTACAGTAGCTAATTTAGCTCTCTTTAACAAAGATCTACAAAAGTTTTGTTCAAAGCATTTTTCTTTCATTCTGGACTTAACTGTCAGCAGTTTTTCCAGTGTAGAGAGAGAGAGAGAGAGAGAGAGAGAGAGAGAGAGAGAGAGAGAGAGGAGGTATCTGTCAAAACAAATGTGGAAGTGTCAAGCTTTCTTCTTGGTTGGAGGTTTAACGACCACAGTGAGCACCTCAGTGGGCTATAAGCAGTCGCCCATCCCTAATTTAGGGCCACTGGTCCCAGGGAAGGGAGAGAGACAGTGCCGTAAGACAAATACAACAATTCATACTTGCCAACTTCGGAAAATGTGCATCAATAAAACTTTTGCACGAACGCCATTTAGCACAAAACAAAACAATTATATTAATAAATATGCAGTAAAAATCTCTGCATATGCCACAATAACTAAACTAGTATTATATCTGTTTAAAATAATAATTTAAAAAACCATAAAATAAAATCTTAATTTCGTTCAATGTTAGCCTTGCAAACCTGTGGTGTTTCAATACTAAACTAAAATTTTCATTTGCTGATATCTTTGTTCCCCTTCCCATTTCTTTATTATCGCTTTTTTTAATGCCCTTGGGTGACAATTTTATTCATCATGAATGCACAACAGCTTTCACTATTTTAGACAAAAGATGAACAGTGTAACTTTGAAAATATAAATACTTTTGAACACCATCCAATTTTTCAGCTTCGTCACTTCCGTTTTCGCCCCCCCCCCCGTTTATCAAACTGAAATGCAAAACTTTTTTTTTGGGGGGGGGGGGGGATATTTAAGAATACAGGATACATGTTCTGATCATCATTGGGGGAAAAAATTACAGTTACAGGGGAAATCTGTGCTACGTCCGATTTCCGTTTTCGGACATTTTCCCTCCATTTCCAAGTTGAAATACAAATATTTATGAAATGATATTTAACAATAATACTAGGCAGAGGAAACATCATGTGAAAAATAAAATTACGATTACGGGAGAAATCTTCACTGCGTCTAACTTCCATTTCCGAAAGTTTAGAAACTTTCAGGCGGAAAACATCCTCCACCACTACTAATTGCCCCAAAATTTCTATTCAGTTATGTATTGATCTCATGGATAACCCAAATTATGACGGAAGAGGAGAAATTCCTCGAAGCCGTCGCACTCTCATGCCTAAAGATTACAGCAAACTTTTTCGCCGTCAAATTTCCGTTTCGGAAATTTTCCCTCCATTTTCAAACTGAAATACAAATATTTATGGAATAAAATGATATATAATAACAATACTGGACAGAGGCAACATCACAGGAAACAGAAATTACAATTACGGAAAAAAATCTTTATTTCGTTTACTTCCGTCTCTGACCCAAAGCGTATTTTTACGAATTGGTAAAATTCTTCGATGCGTAGTTTTAGGCGCTGAGAAAAATTGTCGATGCGTGATGCATATTTTTACGCGCCGAGAAAAATTCCCTGATGCGTATTTTTACGCGTCGAGAAAAATTCCTGATGCGTATTTTCACGCGTTGGTAAAATTTCGATGCGTAAAGAACTCTGGTCGGAATGTCATTTAAGCACTCCCGTGGAGAGAGAGCTACCGCACGACGCCACGAAGCGAAGCCATCGTTATACTTGATGGCTCCGCATGAAGCCGGCGGGGCAAAGATGACATCATCGCGTAACACGGCGCTCGTAAGTTCCGGTAGAAAATCTAAATGGACGATTGCAGGGGATTGAAATATTTCGATTGAGCAATCGAAATATTAAAAAATCCGTAAAAAAAGACTTCTATCCATAAATCAGTAAAATTAAGCAGAAATCCGTAAATTTTACGGATAATCCGTAAAAGTTGGCAAGTATGCAACATCCATGCCCCACTGCGATTCGAACCCGGACCTTTCTCGAACAATGTCAGAAGCCGGCGCTTAGTTTCACAACTTTATTATGCAGCAAAGACAATAACAGCTAATATGTAATGAAGAAACAAATTGCCAAAGATATGACATAAAATAAAACATCAAAAACTGCGAAAGTGGCATAATGCAAAAAGAAAAAATATCCCGCAAAAAGTAAGCAAAAGGAATGAAAAAAAAAAATAAAAAAAATTCACAAACTAAGTGTACACAAAATGCTACAATAGAAGATAAAACAATTAAAGCTGGCAATAACAGATTTGCAATTAGAGATGAACAAAGGAGCACATTAATCTTCCACGAAATGCGACAAACATGGTGCAAAACAAGAAATAAAAATCTCCACAGTAAAGCAAAACCGAAAAGCAGTTCGCAAACTCCGAAGAAAATAGAGCTCGCAGCTAAGAGCGGGGAGATGTGAAAAGATAAGTTGGTCACAGCTGGCGCTAGTGTGTTTGTAACCAACATAAAATAGACCACTGCGCCACCGGGGCTGGCTTTCTTTTGCAGATATGAGGAGACGAAAAGTACGATACTGATGACTGTAACTGCCGTCTTGCATCGACGCAGAAAGAAAAAGATTTCCAAAGCAGTTCGAAATCTTTTCTTCTGCGTCGATCCAAGGCGGTGGTTGATGGAATTTCGACCATCATAACAGCTAATTATCGGTGAAAATCGGGAGAATTTGACATTTATCCGGAGGGCAGGAGGAATGGCTGAAAATCCGGAGTCTCCCGCCTAAATCAGGAGGGTTGGCACGTTGTGCTTCCACATCCTGCCTATTCACTCAACTTAGCCTCCTGTGATTTTAACCACTTTCCACAAATGAAACAAAATCTGCAGGGAAGTCGTTTTGTGTCAACAAATGAGGTAAAAACAGCAATGCAGGATGCATTACGAGGGGTTGCAAAATGTGGCTTTCAGCAATGCTTCCATAAGTTTTTACAAGCGCTGGCAAAAGTGCAGCGGGGAGATGTGAAAAGATAAGTAAGTTACAGCTGGCGCTAGTGTGTTTGTAACCAACATAAAATAGACCACTGCGCCACCGGGGCTGGCTTTCTTTTCGCAGATATGAGGAGACGAAAAGTACGATACTGATGACTGTAACTGCCGTCTTGCATCGATCCAAGGCGGTGGTTGATGGAATTTCGACCATCATAACGGCTAATTATCGGTGAAAATCGGGAGAATTTGACATTTATCCGGAGGGCAGGAGGAATGGCTGAAAACCCGGAGTCTCCCGCCTAAATCAGGAGGGTTGGCACGTTGTGCTTCCACATCCTGCCTATTCACTCAACTTAGCCTCCTGTGATTTTAACCACTTTCCACAAATGAAACAAAATCTGCAGGGAAGTCGTTTTGTGTCAACAAATGAGGTAAAAACAGCAATGCAGGATGCATTACGAGGGGTTGCAAAATGTGGCTTTCAGCAATGCTTCCAGAAGTTTTACAAGCGCTGGCAAAAGTGCATCGTCACCCAAGGGGATTATTTTGAAGGTGGTTGCACATTGGTGTTTTAAAGTATTCAAGGTAAGGAACTATATGCCAAGTCCCCAAACTTTTGGATCATACCTCATGTATATACAGTAGTGGTCAAAATGTGGAAACCTTTTGGAAATAGTGTATTTTTGAGGTTTGATGGCTCATAACACCACTTTTTTTTGGAGTAATACCATAAACTTATATATATATATGAAAAGATAATTTCATCAAGAATGTAATGCAATAACTTTTATGAAGGATTTTGTATTAGAACTGCCATTATAAAGAAGAAAAGTGAAACACATAAATAAAATGAGATATACAAAAATTCCCACCATGTCAGTTAATACTTAGTTGGGTAACCTTTAGCGTTAAATACAGCCTTACAACGCCTTCCCATGGAGTGAACCAAATTTTTTAGTTCTGCAGCTGTTATAATGTGAAACCAAGATTGAATTATTGCTTCTATTAATTGGGTTTTATTGCTGGTTTTTTTCTGACTAACAAATTTCTTTAGTCGGCTCCATAGATTTTTGATGGGGTTAAGGTCTGGGCTATTCCCAGGCCATTCCAGCAGTGGAATACAATTATCTTGAAACCACTTTTTGCACACAGCAACAACATGACATGGAGCTGAATCCTGTTGAAATATAAATGCTTCATTATCTTGGAAAAGATCACGTGCGGAAGGCTTCAGTTTGGGCTCAAATATTTCATTTATGTATTTTTGGCAATTTATATTCCCATTAATTGTAACATAATCAAGAATTACTGAGAACATGGGTTGTTGTGGCAACCAGGTTGGTATGTTAATGGAGTTGTTTATTAGAAGTGAAGGAGGATCGTTGTGTTGAAATTACAGTTTATGTTTGAGATGGGACTTTGTAATTACTTAAAGTAAGTTCATTATATAATATTAAGGCTAAATATTTTGACATGGTGTCAGAATCGTAATGGAGAGGTTTCATACTCCAGAAGAATTAAGATTTACGGGCAATGTTGCCGAGAATTGGAGGAGGTGGAAGCAGAAGTTAAGAACATTTTCTCCTAGTTGCAGAGAAAATCAATAAACCTGATAAAACGAAAGTCGCTATTTTATTAAATCTTATCGGTGATGATGGGGTGGAAATATTAATACATTCGACTTAGACCCAGAGGCAGCTGATTATTTTACCAAAGTCATAGATAAGTTCAAATCATATTGTTTGCCACAGAAAAATGTAGTTTTCGAACAATTTAAATTCTTTAAGTGTATACAACAGGAAGGACAACCGTTTGATCAATACCTTACACAACTCAAAACCTTAGCTAAAACTTGTGAGTTTGGAACTCAACAAGAAGGGGTAATACGTGACCACGTAGTCTTAGGTTTGATCGACACAAGACTTCAAGAAAGGCTTCTTCGTGAACCGGATCTTACACTTCAAAAAGCGGTGAAACAGGTAAAGGCTGCTGAGGTGAGTAAAGAACAGATTAAAAATACGAAAGAACAAACTGAAGTTGTGAACATAATTAAAAATAAAACAGCTGGAAAAACGTTCATGAAAAGAAGTACATATTAAGCCAAATGTAGTTTCTAAAAGTAGCAGTGTAGTGGAGCCATATCTTTGTAAAAAGTGTGGTAGAAAGCACAAGGTAGGAGAGTGTTTTGCATTTGCAACAGTTTGTAATAAATGCAAAGGGTTAAATCATTTTGCTGTAGGGTGCAAAGTTAAAGTAAAATCTGGAAGCTAAGGGTTTACGAAGTACAGAAAGAAATTAAGGAAGAACCTATTTTATATGTGGATATTATACAGAACCCATGTGTAGATAAACTTGAAGCTGTCAGTAAAATTTGTGAGAAGTCGTGGAATAAAAACATATGGGTTGAAAATTGTGAAGTAGAGTTTAAATTAGATACAGGAGCTGAAACCAATATTCTGCCTCTAGAAACATTTGAGGAAATATGTTCTCAGGTTAAGTCTCAAAGACCAGAACTCCAGCGCACTTCTACAATTTTAACCACGTATGGAAATTTTAAGATAAAGCCAAAAGGGAAAGTAGTTCTCAGATGCTCCACTGAGAAGGTTAAACAACAGATAATACTGTTACTAATCAAAAACAACTATTATGGGAATTTTACTAGGAATTTTTTTAATTTAAATTGCAAATTTTTGGAGAAAACTCTTCTTCTTCAGGTTGTCTTTTTGTTGTCACTTATTCCCGTTACTATCGCGATTACGGTTAACCTTGACGGCTACAGTTAGTTTTCATCAAATCCTGCCAGATGTTAGGCTGGGAAAATCCTTTGCAGTCATTGATGATGGAATTTTGATTTTTCTCAATCTCTATTCCTTCTTTTAAGCTTTCTTTTTTGAAAATTGCTTTGGAAACTGATGACTTTAAGGTAATTCCAATCCATGCTGTGACTAGTTTCTCTAATATGCCTATCTAAACCAGTCTTGTTGGAGCAATTTTTTATAGCAGCTTTATGCTCTGCTATATGAGTTTCTAGTCTGCGACCTGTTTCCCCTTTGTAAGATAGTCCACAACTACATTTTACTTCATACACTGCACCTTGCATTTTTAAAACATCTTCTTCTCTTTGAACTATTTTAGGGAAATTTTTTTTAACTTTGTTCTCTAAACTTGGAGCTAGCCTAATATTGTACTTCTTACTAATTCTTTTTAAAGACTCAAATAAACCTCTGTGATAAGAAATTTTTCTAGTGAATTTTACTTGTTGCTTTTGCGGGTTCTTCGTACCATTAAAATTCAGAAGCTTCTCAATTTCTTCTTTAGGATAGTTATTTTCTGCAAGTATGACTTTAAGTTCTTCTTTATGGGCTTCTTTCTTATCTGCTGTAGATACTATTTTATTAATTTTTTTCCAAAAACTGACTTGCTACATTTTTCTTAATAGAAACTGGATGATAGGAATTGAAATCCAAAAGTCTGTTAGTATTCATTGGTTTTTTATACCAACTAGTAAGGAATTTTTCATCTTCATAATAGATAGTAATATCTAAGAAGTTAATTCTTCTTTCTTTTTGAAGTTCAATAGTGAACTTAAGGGAATCATCCAATTCATTGAATGAATGAAAAATTCCTCACTAGTTGGTATAAAAAAACAATGAATACTAACAGACTTTTGGATTACAATTCCTATCATCCAGTTTCTATTAAGAAAAATGTAGCAAGTCAGTTTTTAGAAAAAAATATAATATAGTATCTACAGAAGATAAGAAAGAAGCCTATAAAGAAGAACTTAAAGTCATACTTGCAAAAAATAACTATCCTAAAGAAGAAATTGAGAAGCTTCTGAATTTTAATGGTATGAAGAACCCGCAAAAGCAACAAGAAAAACTCACTAGAAAAATTTCTTATCACAAAGGTTTATTTGAGTCTTTAAAGAGAATTAGTAAGAAGTACAATATTAGGCTAGCTCCAAGTTTAGAAAACAAAGTTAAAAAATTTTTTCCTAAAATAGTTCAATGAGAAGAAGATATTTTAAAAATGCAAGGTGTAGTCTATGAAGTAAAATGTAGTTGTGGACTATCTTACAAAGAGGAACCAGGTCGCAGACTAGAAACTCGTATAGCAGAGCATAAAGCTGTTATAAAAAATTGCTCCAAGACTGGTTTAGATAGGCATGTTAGAGAAACTAGTCAGCATGGATTGGAATTCCCTTAAAGCCATCAGTTTCCAAAGCAATTTTCAAAAAAGAAAGCTAAAAGAAGGAATAGAGATTGAGAAAAATCAAAATTCCATCATCAATGAATGCAAAGGATTTTCCCTGCCTAACATCTGGCAGGCTTTGATGAAAACTAACCATAACCTTCAAGGTTAACTGCAACCATCAAGGTTAACCGTAACCGCAATAGTGACGGGAATAAGTGACAACAAAAAGACAGCCTGAAGAAGAAGAGTTTTCTCCGAAAATTTGCAATTTAAATTAAAAAAAATTCTTAGTAAAATTCCCATAATAGTTGTTTTTGATTAGTAATTGAATTAAGAAACTAGGAAGCAAATTCTCAACATGAGCTTAATTAAGCTTGCTTACAGCTTAATCTAACAAAGAGAGTTGATCACATTAAATCTACTTTAAGTAAAGAAACTATTATTGAGAATTATGCAGATGTTTTTAAGGGTCTAGGGAAGATTCCAGGTGATCCATATCACATAGAAGTGAACCCAGATACTGTGCCAGTGATAAATCCTCCAAGAAGAGTGCCTCAAAGGGCATTGACTGAAAATGAGAAAAACTTTGCACAAATTGAAAAGGAGTTATTAGCTATACTTTTTGCCTTAAAAAAATTCCATTATTTTGTTTATGGCAGGAAAGTAACAGTGCAGTCAGATCCTAAACCGTTGGAGTCCATTGTGAGAAAACCGCTGCTTAAAGTCACAGCAAGGCTGCAACATGTGATGCTAAAACTGATTAAATACACTTTTGCTGTGCAATACGTACCAGGCTGTAAGATGTACATAGCCGATACACTATCAAGGGCATTTCTAATTGGTGAGAACACCCAGAGCGATCCTGAGTTGCAGAATGTGATACATAGAGTGTCCAAGTACCTGCCAATGAGTGATGAAAGAAGTGCACAATTTAGACTAGCCACCAAAGTGGATAAAGAACTAAAAATAGTCATGGAATATTGTACAAAAGGGTGGCCTAAGTACTTTAAAGCTGAGAACAGGGATTTTAAAAGCAGTATTACAAATTACAAAATGACTTATACCTTGAGGATGGTCTGATATTCTTTGGTGACAAATTGGTGGTACCCAGGGATTTAAGGAAATATTTGTTACTGCTAATACATGAGTCACACCTTGGAATGGAAAAGTGCAAACTAAGAGCAAGGAAATTTATGTACTGGCCCAGAATGAATTTCAAGATTGATCAAGTTGTATCTAAGTGTGAAGTGTGCGAGAGATTCTAATCTAGCAATACCAAAAAACCTTTAATTCCTCATGCAGTTCCTCAAAGACCATTTCAGAAAGTTGCTGTTGACCTTATGGAGTTTCAAAATGTTACTTATTTGGTCCTAACAGATTACTATTCAAAGTGGATAGAGGTCTGCAGTCTGAAAACAAAGACAACTCAAGAAGTGATAAGCAAATTAAAAGCTGTCTTTTCTAGGTTTGGAGTTCCAGAAATTTTTGTTTCTGATAATAATCCTTTTAACAGTTGGGAGTTTAAGGCATTTGCTAAATCTTGGTATATTGAGTGCATATATTCAAGTCCAAGATATCCTAGGAGTAATGGCATGGCAGAGAAGGGAGTGCATATTGTGAAACAAATTTTCAAAAAGGCCCATGCGGACAACAGGGACTATTATCTTGGTCTGATGGAGTACCGAAATACACCAATAGCAGGAATCATGCTCTCTCCCGCTCAGCTGGTTCTTGGTCGCTGACTCAACCAAATTGCTGATAAAGGCAAAACTATTAAATGCACAACTATTTGAAGACTTTGAAGAAAGATTAAGACTAAGACAACAAAAACAGAAGAATTACTATGATAAGCGTTCTAAACCTCTTCCTCCATTAAAGGAAGGAGACAGTGTGCTTATAAGGAACTTAAATAATGCTTCATGGGAGCCATCAACAGTTGTTGGAGTGGATTATAGTCCTAGATCTTATATAGTTAAGAAGGCCAGTGGTGCTGTTGTGCGCAGAAACAGAATCCACTTAAGAAAGTCTTACAATCCAGCCCGGAATCTGCTATCTAGGGACTTCGAGACAGAAGAGACCAGTGGTGAAACTAATGACAGCTCTACAGACCGGAGACAAGAGGAGAGTCAGACAGAGGTGTTGCCGGGGGCAGAAGCTGTACAATATAAAAGTTCAACGGGTTACAGTCTTCCTGTGTCATTAGAAGAGACTGGTGTGAACAGGTCAAGTCTTCCTGTGTCCTTAAAAGAGACTAGCGTGCTTAGACCAAAACGACAAACAAGACCAACAACTTATTTAAGACATAATGTGTTCAACTAGTTGTATATGCGAGTATTCTTGATTGTTTAGAAAGGAAAGGAGATGTAACATAATCAAGAATTATTGGGGATGTGGGTTGTTGTGGCAACCAGGTTGGTATGTTAATGGAGTTGTTTATTAGAAGTGAAGGAGGATCGCTGTGTTGAAATTAAAGTTTATGTTCAAGATGGGACTTCGTAATTACTTAAAGTAAGTTCATTATATAATATTAAGGCTTAATATTTTGACATTAATCACACAAATTCAAGCCCACACCTTTTGATGTCATACAACCCCAGATCATAACACTAACTGGGTGTTTCACGGTACATGTAATGCAATCAGGATGCAAATCTTCTCAGATTCTTCTCCTTACATATTTTATGCCAACACTACAAAACAGGAAGATTTTGGTCTCACCACTCCAAATAACACTGTCCCATTGTTCTGCTGTCAAGTTAACATGGGTTTTAGCCCAGTTTAATCTTTTCAACCTTTCTTTGAGATATAAAAATGGCTTTTTTGTGGAATTCTAGCTTTTAGACCAAACTCCGGCAGTCTGCGCCGAACAGCCCCGGCACTGAACTTCGCATTGCATTGCACCATTTCATCTTGTATACTCCAGATGATTTTCTTCTGTGACATAGGCACAATCTCTTAATTCTTCTATCATCACTTGCTGTTGTGCACCTTTCCCAGCCTTTACCAGTCTGGTTTTGTAGTGACTGAGTCCCCTTATACCTCTTCAAAAATTTAGAAATGCCACCTTTGGTTAAGTTTCCACCAATTTTTCTTCTAATTTCTTCATAACTGAAGCCTTGTTCACTTAATAGTACTATTTTGTATCGTTTTCTGGGTGACCAGTGAACTCTGCGCCATTTCTTTAATTTTGTTACATTTTACAAGCTCACTAAATGAAAACACACACACACACACACACACACACACACACACACACACACACACACACACACACACACACAAAACCAACTAACTCGATAGCAATCAAATAACACATTAACAAATGTCCTCCTCTCAGCTCCAATACATGCCATCAATAGCTGAATACTACTGTAACCTGATTGGCTCATTGCTATAAACAAGATGACACCTGATTGGTGCTCTAAACACTTATGCTCATTGGCTACATTCAAATGAAGGAAAGCTGCTTCATATCAACCTAAGCAAGTTGTGCTTCTTTTTTCTGGTTATTTGGCTATACCATTTCATAGAATACATATAATTGAACGAACTTTATTGCATTACATTCTTGATGAAATTATCTTTCCATTGATAATAAATAAATACATTGCTCTTTCCACGTTCCAGAAACACACAGCAACCGAAAAAATATTTTCACCTTGGTTCTCGCCCTTTGGATTTAACTGCTATAATATATATAGCTAGTGCCGTTAATGCCCACCAGATGGAGACGTCTCAGTAGCTGAGCCCATCTTACGGATTTATGATGTCAGTAGCTGACTTTAAAAAATACACATAGCACCGTGGATTGTTGGCCCCCGTGGCGTAAAGGTAACGCACTCGGCGCGATACCGAGAGTTCTGTTGGTTCGATTCCACAGCGGCGGCTGAAAAAACAATTTTTCGGTTGCTGTGTGTTTCTGGAACGTGGAAAGAGCGATGTATTTATTTATTAACTGTCACCACGTATTTGGAATATTTTCACCTCTCCATTGATATATAATTTTATGGTATTACTAAAAAAAAAGGTGGTGTTATGAGCCATAAAACCTCAAAAATACACCTTTTCCAAAAGGTTTCCACAATTTTGGCTACTACTGTATAAATGCATGCATCCATAAATATATTAAAGTCATAGTGTCATTACTCAACCTTGTCTGACACTTGCACCTTACCAGGCATAAAACCACTCAGTCCTTACCAGGCATAAAACCACTCTGTACTTCCCACATCTTCTTTGATGTAAGACTTTGTACGTCATCGATAAGGCCTTTCCATCCCTGGCACACTGCACGCTGATACCATGATAGTTCTTGCAATCAGTCTGATTACCTTTTATCTTATACAACGGAACAATTATAGCATCCCCCCGATCCTGAGGGACCATATTTAACTCCTTGCACAACTGGAAAATTTCGGATAACCAGTCAATTACAGTCACCACCAAATTTTAACATCTCAGCAGTTATGTCATCTATTCCTGAAGTCCTACCATTTTGAAGAGATTTTAGAGCTTTACAAACCTCTTCTCTTGACGTTCCTCCTATGCTTCTTTCTCTCACTGTTGCATCATCTACTTCTGCCTCAAAATCACTTTTGCTTTAATGTTCTAATAACACACAGTAGTATTCACCCCATCTTCCATTCAACTCATTAGGTTCCCATATAATTTCTCCAATCCTACTCTTCACACAACTTAGAACTTTATTTTCCCTATTTTTCATATATCTTATGTACTTCCAGAATGTTTTCCTATCTTTCCACCTTATCCTTCCTATCTTTTGCCTTATTCTGATGAACCAGCTTTGCTGCATCACGATTCTTACAGTGATATTCATCCTCAGAAACCCTACCTTGTGACATTTCCAAATATATGTATGCTTCCTTCTTTCTTTTTACTGCTTCTTTAATCTCACTATTCTACCACACATCACATTTAATGCTACCCACTGTTGCAGTACCACAGACCTCTTCTGCAACAGTGATAACAGAGCCAAATGAATTTGATGGTCACAAAATACAAATAAAACACAAATGCTGAGTATAAAGTTATATGCACAGTATGTCATTAAAATGCAACTATTTTAAGTTGAAAGTGAAATAAAAAAAAACCCCCCAAAAAAAACACTTACTTGACTTACAGAAATCTGACTTCCTTTTGTATTATTATTACATGGTTCTGCCTCTACAGAAGAGTTACTTAGATCTTCATCAGCCTGCCGATCACAAGAAATACCTTTTTTGAGGCTTCATACTTTTCAGTGTTTTGTACACCAGTTTTTGCATTACTGACAAGAACATTTCGAACGACAATGCCATTCTTTGTTGAAAAGTTTGATTCACTTGAAGTTTTGTGGGCATTTAACACTTTATGAGGGTGATCATTATAAATAGATATGTTCATTCCATGACAACCAGAAGCTAATGGCTTGTTATTATTCAGTACTTCTCCATAAATGCAAGACTGGGTAAGACGTGGAGATAAACTAGATTCTCTCATGAATGCTGAAGATATATTATTATTTGTATTTACATCAGTTCCTTTCCCTGACACAACACCCTGGTCAGCATCAAATGCACTGAACAAAACATAATCATCTGATGTAGAAAGATCTGCAGCTGCCCTCTTCCCACTTCCTAGTAAGTAGGCATTACTGAAAAGTAAAAGAAAACAGATTAATATACAACAATACAAAAATTCAAACACACTGCAGCACAGTTTGCTATAGATACAAAGCAAGATAAATTCCACTGTATCTCAGAAAAACTACTTTGCATGTTTTTTTAATTCTGGTTTTCTGTTGTTACATTTTAAAGCACACATAAATCCTTTTAGAAAATCAATTTTATATTGCACAGTTAAAAGTGAAACAAAATTATCACATATGCTAAAATCCTTTAGTAAAAGATTATTTACTTTTCTATCTTAAAATGTAAAAAAACTTCATTTGCTGTGCTATAAAATTATTAGTTTGCCATCTAGCATGCTTTGATTATATAATCATGATTATTATATTTAATGTGAATGATATCATATACAGTTTTGCACCTCATCTACCATCTGTATAACCAAAAGGTAAAAAAAATTCACAGTATTTTCTACATGAATTTTTCAAAGCAGCTAATGGATTTTATGACACAGGAAACCATTCGTGTCAATTGATAAATTGCATAATTTATTATTCAATGTCCACTTATGTGCTAGGGAGTCTTGTCAATTTTGTAAAAAACATCTTCAGCCCAAAATGAAACATTATCCAGTTGCACCACTATGAATTTAATAGGAAAGTCTGAAAATAAATTATGTCTTTAACTGTATTTGGAACCTCAGAATCCATTTGCCAACATTTTCTGTGCAATCAAGTGTTAAATTATGGGCTGATGGAAGCAGCATCACTGAAGGAGTCTCAACAGAAATAATGTTTATAGCTTTGCACTTGGCAGCATAACAAATAATTATACAGGGAATCTCTGGAATTCTGAGTAATTTTTTGTTCTGCTGCTGAAAGCAAAGATGCAAGCTTCCAGTAAAAGGTTTAAGTAATCAATGGGAAACTAATCTCCATGAAGAAATAATTCTTCACATACATATGGAAGGCAATAAAAATGTCGTTATTGGCACAAATATGCAGTATTTTCACTGTTTCCCCATGTAGCTACCTCTTCAGAAAACTTGCAAACTACATCGCCCCAGAGCAGTAAGTTTTCAAGTTTTCTGAAGAAGTGGCTGCATGGGAAAAAGTAAAATTACGACACATTCATGCCGTTAAGGGCATTTATATTGCCTTCCATGTATATGTGAAGAATTATTTCTTCAGGGAGATTAGGTCCCATTGATACCTAAGATGTTCTCTGAAACACTGGAACTTGTGACCTACATCTTTACCTGGATGTGAGAAAAGGTTGTGTTGAGACTATGGAAATTATTTGTTTGGTATATTTAAACTGTATGATCTATACATGCAGTTTGGATATGTTTCTAAACTGTATATATAGATCATAGAGTTTGGAAACATATCCATTGAAAAATATCAGCAGTCCGATACATAATAACAGTGTACAAAGGAGCACTTCAAATTTTTCGTGCAAGTTGTGCTTTGTATGATCAATGTGGATATTTAATTTATTACACCATGCAATATCCATTTGTAATTTGTGCATTCAAGCCACGATTTTAACTCAGGAACATTATTTTCATGAAGTGCAAATAACTGATGGATGTTGGAGTTTTTACTGCTATCTCCACGCAGTGCCAGACCTTTCTGGGCCAAGAACAAACAAATAATTTACAAAATAACTTGTCTTACATCTTTCATATCTTTGACTTTGGCTTCAGAAAGACTGGCACATACATTTGTGCCCTTATTCACCAATAAGCATGCTGATACTGCAGTTCAGTCAAAGTGCTCTTTTTATAAATTTTAAATCTTCCAGGAAAAATATACATTGCTCACAAATGCACCACAATTGTTGACTATCAACAGAGCAAGGGAGACTTTCATATCAGCTGTGGTTTTGAATACAGAACAATACAGTTCGCCAGTTTCGCATTTCATCCAAGAAAAATATTTCTTTCAGTTTTCTTGGGACAACCTTGTTCATATACAAATTTTGGCCAAAGTTGTCTGGAATGAAACGTTATTTAATGCACTACTTCTTCTTGAAGTTATGGCTTGTTAGTTATTTACTGTCTTTATCGTCAGAATTATGTGATGATGCTTTTAATTGAATAAGGAATTTTCCCATGGTAACAGTAGATTCAGGGTTTAGATTGAAAAAGAAAAGCCTCAAGCTAAAACCATAAGTACAAAGTACATTTCAAGGGAAAATCAACTGCGTCTCCTTAAGAAGCAGAACAGAAGAGTGATGTGCACATTAATTAAGCATCATTCACGTCATCAACATCCCTGTTTGGCATGCGATGGTAAAGAAACAGAGCAGAGCTCCAAGAGCCTAAATGCCCTCACTCTGCTTTTGTTAAAATAATCCCTTCAGTTCTTCATTTGTCCCTCATATAGCACAGAACATTGGAAGACAGAAGGACATTTAGGATAACTCACTCACTAACTTTAAAGTCAGGAAAAAAATATCCTTCCCTCCCCTTTCAACCCTGCCTTCAAATTTAGGATCACCACTCACCTCCTTTGGATGCAGGAAAACGCATCATTTCCTTCCCTCCCCTCCCTACCATCCATAAAATACAACCTTAAACATCTTCTGCTGATGCTTTAAAATAAGATTATTCATATATTCTTGTCCGTGTTGTGTAGACTCTAACAATAAAAGTTACGTGGCTAGAAGATTAAACTTAGTAGCTATATACACTGGCGTGCAAAAATTAAGGATGACACGGTTTTTCAAATGTAACGTCGTGCAGAAGGGCTCCACATCGACTCAAATCATACCATAAGATCCCCAAGATGTAAGAATATGGGACAAGTGGTCCAAACAAGGAATTCAAAGGATACAAAGGCACTTTATTGAAAAGGTAGCTTCGAGCACAACTGGACAGAAGACATAAACATCCATGTGACAGGCAGCTGCCAAGAAAAATCCAGTCTTTGGTAGGGGATATGGTCACCCCTGACTGCGTTGCAGGATTTACAACGTCTGTCCATGCTGAGGACGAGGTTGTCAAGGAGCTGTTGAGGCATCGTGGCCCATTCCTCTTGTAGCGCCAATCGCAGCTGCGGAATTGTTGCTGGCGGCTGGTGACGTGCTGCCAAGAGTCTCCCGAGAAGGTCCTACACGTGTTCGATTGGATTTAGGTCCGGTGACCTCGCGGGCCAATTCATGCGTTGAATATCTTCACACTCCAACAGCTCTGCGACAGCCATTGTACAATGAGGTGTAGCTTTGTCGTCCATGAAGAGGAACTCAAGACCCACAGAACCTCTAAACAGATGCACGTGAGGCAGGAGAACCTCGGTACAGTAGCAGACATCAGTGACTGAACCTCCTTGGAAGATGTGGAGGTCAGTACGGCTACCAAGCATGATACCGCCTCAAACAAGAACTCCGCCACCTCCAAAGCGGTCCCTTTCGATGATGTTGGAGGTGTGATTGCGTGTTCCCTGCTCTCTCCAGATGTGTATACGTCCAGAATCGCTTGTCAGACTAAATCAGCTCTCATCCATAAAGAGAACTCGACCCCATTGCTTATGTGTCTAGTTCTTGTGTTCCTGGCATTACAGAAACCGCCGTCTCCGATGAGCAGGCGTTAATGGCACACACCGTACTGGTCGTTGTGCAAATAGACCACCTTTGTGCAGCCTCCTGGCCACGGTAAAATGCGATAACGGACGTCCAGTTGTCTGTTGCATGTGCCTTGCAATATCTCCCGCTGTCTGCCGTCTGTCTCTTCTCGCCTGTAGGACAATATACCGGTCGTCCGCCGCCGTGGTTGCTCGTGAACGACCACTTCTAAACTCCCGTACAGCTGTTCCTGTCATTTGAAATGCTCTCCAAGCTCATGAAACGATGCTGTGAGCGATCTCGAACTCCTCCGCCACACTAGTCACACTTTGACCTTCTTCCAACTTCCCAATGACGCGACCTCGGGTAAAGTCACCACATGTCATCTACTGGATTGCCTGTTGGCCATATCACACAGTGGCAGCAACTCAACGTCGTTCAAACCGA
Source organism: Macrothele yani (assembly GCA_039090855.1). Lineage (NCBI taxonomy): Eukaryota > Metazoa > Arthropoda > Arachnida > Araneae > Macrothelidae > Macrothele > Macrothele yani. Next base: position 92,323,298 of record CM077016.1, on the reverse strand, counting down.
TGTACACCATGCAATAGCTTTCACCGAATTGCTGAGCATACACCGCCCATGTGCTTTATACCCTTCCGACCCCCCCATGTCCTGCTGCATATATGTGCATGCCCTACCATACCGGACCCTATTCTATCTCCTGAGTGGTCTTTCGGTCCGTTCTGCCTGCTCGTTCTGCTCTTATGCTAATTTCTCCTCTACATCCTTAATTTTTGCACACCAGTGTATGATACATATCAGCTGAATAAAATACTGTTACACATGTTAGTAATCCTTCAGACATCTCCTCCTAAAGAGACACATTCCTCCAAATTTTTCCTATTAACAAAGAAATGAAGGATAGCTCAAACAGTTTTAAATAAATAGCAAGACAAGGTATGAAAAACATCTACTGCACTTTCCAACAAATCTGTTGCTTGACAATCTTGTTTGTTAAGAAAATCATTTGGCAGCAACACATGATTTTCTGAAGATGTTTAATTTTCTTATAACAACCAAATTCTTGGGCTCCGCTTTGATTCTTCTGATTCAATTTTCCATAATGTAGAAAGAAATATGTGAGTATGGATAGATTCAATGCATGAATTTAATTTCCACTACCTGAGTTTTCAACTTTACAAGCAGTTTTCAAGGAAGAATGAGTTTAGCTCACATAACAAGAAATTACTGTTCTGTGTATAAACATCCAAATGGGACGACAAATGAAATTGATTTTATTATGTGTAACAAAAAAAATCGTCATAGAAGACTGCAGTGTGCTAAACAAGTTCAACACAGGTAGTGACCATAGATTGGTGAGATGTAAGATGCACCTCAACACTAAACTCGAACGTAGCAAACTCATAAGACAAACAAAATGTATTGATATAACCAACCTTAAAAAACACCATAATACCTTCAAGTTGGAACTGAAGAACAGATTCTCTGCTTTAGAAGGCCTAACATCGGAAGAAGTGGAAATTTCTGAAGTTAACAGAAAAGTAACCAAAGCTCTTATGGAAACAGCAACAAAATTAGCTGGGTCTAAGAACAAGTTGCATGTGAACAAATTATCAGGAAAAACCAAAATGTTGATGCAAAAAAGAAGAGAGATGAGAACAACTAAAGAAGATGTGACTTCCAAAGTGGAATATATAGAGCTATGCAAGACAGTACGAAAAAGTATCACTGAAGACGTAAGGAAATTCAACTGTGAACTAGTAAGGAAAGCAATTGAAAACAACCAAAGCCTAAAGATAACAAAGGGGCATCTCAGTAAGGGAAGAAAACAGATTATGGCACTGAGAAAAGAAGATGGTTCTGTAACAAGAAATAGAGGTGAAATTTTGACAAGAGTAAAAGATTTCTACTCCAAATTATATGAAAGGGATGATACATGTACTCCAGACATCATGAAAGGTACCAGTACCAGAGTTCTTCCAGTCCTCCCAGCAGAAGTTGCACATGCAATCAAGAACATGAAGCAGGGAAAAGCTCCAGGAGAAGATGGAATTACTGTAGACATCATACAAGAAGCAAGTGGAGAAATCGAAACAGTACTCGCCCAAATTTTCACTCGATGCCTTAATGAAGGGAAGATTCCTGAGGATTGGAACAACGCTACAATGATCTTGCTACATAAAAAAGGTGACATTGAGGATTTCAGGAACTACAGACCTATCAGCCTCCTATCATCAGTGGTTTATAAAATCTTCACTAAAGTTCTTTCACACCGCTTAAAGGTGACACTGGACGTGGCTCAACCGAGAGAACAAGCTGGATTCAGGAGTGGCTACAGCACAATAGATCATATCCACGTACTGAGAGAACTAATTGAAAGAGCGAGGGAATATGAACTTCCATTGTGCATGGCTTTTATCGATTATGAAAAAGCCTTTGATTCGGTGAAACCATCAGCAGTTACAATGGCCCTGAAATCCTGCGGTATTGAAGATGCATACATTAATATTATTAATAACATCTATGAAAATGCAAGTGCAAAGATTCGGCTGTTTGAAAATACAACACCCATAAAAATTGGAAAAGGAGTGAGACAAGGTGACACCATATCTCCGAAGCTCTTTAATGCCCCATTGGAAAATGTCTTTCAATCACTGAACTGGGAAAACAAAGGGATAAAAGATTAATGGAGATTATCTAACCCACCTTTGTTTTGCTGATGACATAGTCATTTTTGCAACTACCCCATCAGAGCTGCGGAGTATGATCCAGGAACTTGCTGACAAGAGTAAAGAAGTGGGATTAAAAATGAACTTTCAGAAGACAAAAGTGATGTTCAATGCTTTTACAAGAAATGGAGATTTATCGATTGATGGAGAAAAGCTGGAGATAACAGACACATACATTTATCTTGGATAGCAGATATCAAGTGAGGGTCACATTAATGAAGAAATTAATCGGCGTACAAAACTTGCCTGGAGAGCTTTTGGAAGAAACAGCATAATTTTCAAGAGCAATATGCCATTATGTCTTAAAAGAAAAGTGTTTGACCAATGCATCCTTCTAGTGCTTACGTATGGTGCAGAGACGTGGACCTTAACTAAAAGAGACATACAAAGGCTGCAGACAACTCAAAAAAGCATGGAGAGGTGCATGCTTGGTGTAACCATGAGAGATAAGAAGAGGAACTTGTGGATCCGAAAAATGACGAGAGTGGAAGACATCATGATCAGAGTTAAATCCTTGAAATGGCAATGGGCTGGACATACTGCCAGAAGGACAGACCATCGATGGACAGCCGAAATTTTAGATTGGATTCCAAGGGACAGGAAAAGACCCAGAAGAAGACCACATGGAAGATGGGTGGATGAAATTCGAAAGTATGCGGGAGTGACATGGAGGCGACTGGCACAAGACAGACCGTTGTGGAGGAAACTTGGGGAGACCTTCGTCCAGCAGTGGATTGATAATGGTTGACAATGATGATGATGTATAAACAAGAAATCACATAAAGGGAAAAGGGCAAAAGGATGCTGCAACTCAGCATCAATCCATGCATCCAACATGGAACTTCGATAAGAACATCCTATGCTTTTCTTAGGTACAGAGCACGCAGATATATTGTCAGTGTTGACGAGAAGAAATAATGATCATGCAATAATGCTGTGAATTTCTTGTGTTAAGACCCTTTTAATTTGAGCCCTGTGTGACGCATGACTGCAATATTTGACCTTCTTTATGGCCCACTTCTTTCTTTTGAGCCAGCATCAGGAACATAGGAACTCTTAGCTGTGGAGGACTGCTAAACAGAGAGAAGAAAGAAACTACAGTATGCACTGGACTTATTTTCTGCCAAGAAACAATACAAGTTGGTTTTTGCAGAAGACAATGAAAAAACTTAAAGGTATATAGTTGACTCAGTGCTCACTATATTTTATTGCAAGTGACAACCTTCTTTTCTTAGAAAAGACTAAAATAAATACTGTAAAAAAATAAACAGCTCGGCATAAAAACTTTAGTTCCAATTAAAAGAAAGATATACTGCTTGATCACTTAAGACAATTGTTTTGCTATGTTTATGAAGAGGTACAAATATAGCAATATTACATGGAAAAAAATTCACAAAAAGCTTAATCTGAGAAAATCTGCCATCTGAACTTACTACCAGAAGCATTAAAATTACAGATTTCTCCTATGTCTCACTGTGCCCTAAAATATGGTTCAAACAGTTCAAAATAGAAATAATGCAATTTCTATTTTTTAACCATATTTTAAGGACACAGTGAGACAGAGGAGAAATCTATAATTTCATGCATTTAAGTTGAACATGGTTGAATACTATTGAAATATTCAACCATGTTCAAACTCAAATGCATAATAATTTTTTATTTTTATTCAGAACAAGGATTTCTTTTCCTCTGCAGAAAATCGGGCATGTTTGAAATTTCATGTTTTTGTAACTTGATAATTGACACCAGTGCTAGTAGTTTTCCCATGAACACAATGTTTTACGAGTTCAAGTCAAATAGTTTTTATCAGGGAACCTTTTCCTTTGCTAATTTAATAACTGAAAAAAAAAAAAAAAAAAAACAAGAGAAAAAAAAAGTTTTGTTGTTCCCATATTTTGCAAACTGTAATAAAAAGAAATGACAAAAATGGAGAAAGTAATTAAGTAATTTAGAATTTTATTTTAAATTTCTCCACAAGTTTGAAGATTTACCTTGAATTTTACATTTTGTTTTAATGTGCCTTCCAAAAATGCTGGACAAAAGGCATATTTATGTTCCTTTCTTATGACATTTCAATGCACCTGCATACTATCATCATTGTGAAACAAAGCAAAAACAGGCCCACTTTTTTTGTTTTTTTGGTTGAGGATGTAACGACCACCATGACTTAATGGGCTATAATGCAGTTGCACATCCCTAATTTAGGGCCACTGGTTTCAGGGAAGGGAGAGAACCAGTGCCGTAAGAATAACACAACATCCATGTCTCACTGGGTTCGAACCCGGACCCCACTTGGACGAATGGTCCTGCACCACCGGGGTGGGAAGGCCCACTTTACACATCATACAAAAATCCTAGGTCACATAACATTCAAAATCAACAATGAAATAGTATTCATCACTTGTGAAGCATGCAATCTGAAAATACTATTTAGAAACTAAGAAAAAACAATGGTAATTACTTCTTTCAAATTTGATGTATTGATCATGTTTTCTGCAAAGAAAATAACAATATCGTAAGTCAGAATTGTACTTACCGAGGAAGTGTTGATGGCCGATTGAGAGGGGTTACAGGAATTGAAGTTTTTCAGTGACAGCTGAGAGAGAATAATATTCATTTTCTGTATCCTTGACTAAAGCATTCTTTACAGAATAAGACTGAACAGCCTCTCTCTGAAGAATCTGCATATTTGAACATTCTTCATCTGGTTTCAAAGGTACATTGCTCTTTGCACTTGTGTTGTTATTTGTGGCATCAGATGATGCAATTGCAATGCTGTTTTGTGAGCCAGAAACAGCAACACATACATTATGAGAGGTATTTGATTGCTGTGCTAGTGCACATGATATACCATCAAGTATGTGTTGAAGGGTATCAACGTAATCAAAATAGCACTGAAAGGGGGGAAAATATGATTAGCATTTTAAGTGAAATTAAAATATTTATGAATCTACTTTTCATATTATTTTACAAAAAAAAAAATGTATGCATGCAAAGGAGACTTGCATACCAAAGAAAATGCACCAATGAATAAAGCATATATTAAATTTAAAAAAATTATAAACATATTAACTTCAATAATTTGAATAACAAGAATAAATCAAAAAGTACACAAAGTTAATTTTGTCTTCAAATTTAGGAAGGTATAATGTGAAAACTTCAAACATTATTTTCAAAGTAGGGTCCTTTAGGCTCCACATGAGTTCGTCAACAATAACAAATAACATTACAAAAGAAATAAATAACAAAGAAACACCTGAAAATCTTTTTGCTTTGGAAATCAAAAAAGGCTGAATCTTTCCTCATCTGTAATTGAACAATCCTTAAAATGACAACGTTTTTTAACCATATTGATACACTAATTCACCAGATCGCATGCAAAATCTGCACTTCTAACCAAAGATTTGTAATCTGTTCCTACTGGTTTAGGACTGTCATGTGACCATGTTGGTATGCCCCCTCACCGCCAGATGGTGCAGAGGTTTCGGGGATCCACTATTTCCATTGGAGTTCCTATGCTTACCATGTACATGCTTTGGTTTTATCATAATCATCATTGTCAACCATTATCAATCCACTGCTGGACGAAGGTCTCCCCAAGTTTCCTCCACAACGGTCTGTCTTGTGCCAGTCTCCTCCATGTCACTCCCGCATATTTTCGAATTTCATCCACCCATCTCCCATGTGGTCTTCTTCTGGGTCTTTTCCTGTCACTTGGAATCCAATCTAAAATTTCGGCTGTCCATCGATGGTCTGTCCTTCTGGCAGTATGTCCAGCCCATTGCCATTTCGGGGATTTAACTCTGATCATGATGTCTTCCACTCTCGTCATTTTTCGGTTTCACGAGTTCCTCTTCTTATCTCTCCTGGTTACACCAAGCATGCACCTCTCCATGCTTTTTTGAGTTGTCTGCAGCCTTTGTATGTCTCTTTTAGTTAAGGTCCACGTCTCTGCACCATACGTAAGCACTGGAAGGATGCATTGATCAAACACTTTTCTTTTAAGACATAATGGCATATTGCTCTTGAAAATTATGCTGTTTCTTCCAAAAGCTCTCCAGGCAAGTTTTGTACGCCGATTAATTTCTTCATTAATGTGACCCTCACTTGATATCTGCTGTCAAAGATAAACGTATGTGTCTGTTATCTCCAGTTTTTCTCCATCAATCGATAAATCTTCATTTCTTGTAAAAGCATTGAACATTACTTTTGTCTTCTGAAAGTTCATTTTTAATCCCACTTCTTTACTCTTGTCAGCAAGTTCCTGGATCATACTCCGCAGCTCTGATGGGGTAGTTGCAAAAATGACTACGTCATCAGCAAAACGAAGGTGGGTTAGATAATCTCCATTAATCTTTATCCCTTTGTTTTCCCAGTTCAGTGATTGAAAGACATTTTCCAATGTGGCATTAAAGAGCTTCGGAGATATGGTGTCACCTTGTCTCACTCCCTTTCCAATTTTTATGTGTGTTGTATTTTCAAACAGCCGAATCTTTGCACTTTCATTTTCATAGATGTTATTAATAATATTAATATATGCATCTTCAATACCGCAGGATTTCAGAGCCATTGTAACTGCTGATGGTTTCACCGAATCAAAGGCTTTTTCATAATCGATAAAAGCCATGCACAATGGAAGTTCATATTCCCTCGCTCTTTCAATTAGTTCTCTCAGTACGTGGATATGATCTATTGTGCTGTAGCCACTCCTGAATCCAGCTTGTTCTCTCGGTTGAACCATGTCCAGTGTTACCTTTAAGCGGCGTGAAAGAACTTTAGTGAAGATTTTATAAACCACAGAGAGGAGGCTGATAGGTCTGTAGTTCCTGAGATCCTCAATGTCACCTTTTTTATGTAGCAGGATCATTGTAGCGTTGTTCCAATCCTCAGGAATCTCCCCTTCATTAAGGCATCGAGTGAAAATTTGGGCGAGTACTGTTTCGATTTCTCCACTTGCTTCTTGTATGATGTCTACAGTAATTCCATCTTCTCCTGGAGCTTTCCCCCACTTCATGTTCTTGATTGCATGTGCAACTTCTGTTGGGAGGACTGGAAGAACTCTGGTACCTTTCATGATGTCTGGAGTACATGTATCATCCCTTTCATATAATTTGGAGTAGAAATCTTTTACTCTTGTCAAAATTTCGCCTCTATTTTTTGTTACAGAACCATCTTCTTTTCTCAGTGCCATAATCTGTTTTCTTCCCTTACTGAGATGCCCCTTTGTTATCTTTAGGCTTTGGTTGTTTTCAATTGCTTTCCTTACTAGTTCACAGTTGAATTTCCTTACGTCTTCAGTGATACTTTTTCGTACTGTCTTGCATAGCTCTATATATTCCACTTTGGAAGTCACATCTTCTTTAGTTGTCCTCATCTCTCTTCTTTTTTGCATCAACATTTTGGATTTTCCTGATAATTTGTTCACATGCAACTTGTTCTTAGACCCAGCTAATTTTGTTGCTGTTTCCATAAGAGCTTTGGTTACTTTTCTGTTAACTTTAGAAATTTCCACTTCTTCCGATGTTAGGCCTTCTAAAGCAGAAAATCTGTTCTTCAGTTCCAACTTGAAAGTATTATGGTGTTTTTTAAGGTTGGTTATGCCAACACATTTTGTTTGTCTTATGAGCTTGCCACGTTCGAGTTTAGTGTTGAGGTGCATCTTACATCTCACCAATCTATGGTCACTACCTGTGTTTCGTGAGATGTAAGATGCACCTCAACACTGTCGGGCCATGGAAATACAAAATGCGACGGCCACCATCGCAGACTCTGCGCATGTGTCTAGTGTCGGCATGTCACTTGAGCACTCCCGTGGAGAGAGAGAAAGAGCTACCGCACGACGTCATGAAGCCGGCGAGTCAAAGATGACATCATGGCACATGACACAGCGCTCGTAAGGTTCGGTAGAAAATCAAGTGGATGGTTGCAGGGATTCAAATATTTCGTTTGAACAATCGAAATATTAAAAAATCCATAAAAAAATACCTCTATCCGTAAATCAGTAAAATTAAGCAGAAATCTGTAAAAGTTGGCAAGTATGCTAATATACTATATATCTGCCTTGAAAAAAGGCACCTTCTTAAAAGAATAATAAAAATATAACTTCATGGGAATTAATCAAAAGCACACAGCAAATGCATATAATGTTTTTGACATAAAGATGACATAAAATTATTGGAACATTTGAGTTTTCCAAGTACACAGTAATGCACAGCTGCAATCTGTGACTGACAGTAGTTCATAAGGTTCCATGCAAATGGCTGAGGTACCAAAGACATAATTTGACCATGTGATTTCAAAATACAGATTACATCAAAACAAAGTTGAAGAAAATCCTTTTGAGCTAGAATTAACAGAACAAGCATGAACTCAAAAGCAGCTTGTTTATAAAATTTGATTTACTTTTTATGAAGTGTGTATATAAAATTCCAAAGAGATATCCATGCATATAACTTTTTCTCCTGCTTTTTTGTTTTCTAATTCCTACCATAAAAGATGGCATAGTGCTCTTTATTTGTGATTCCACAGTTCTTAATTTTTGGCTTTGAGATACCAAAAGCATTTTAATTGCCTTCTAACAAACCCAGATGGTACACTTTTGCTATGATTTAGATTTTTAAGAATATGATATGCTTTTGACAATAGGAGCATGCATTTGTAATATTTACAGAAATATTCTAAAAGCCATGTTTGTAATTTAATACCTTTTGATTGACTCGTGTGATACTTTCTGTCAGTAAATTATGCAAGACAGCCAATTCCTTCCCCATGTCAAAGCAACCATCAAAATCAGTTCGACGATGAAATTCTTTGGATGTAGGACTCTAAAATGGATCAAAAATTAGGCACGATTAAATTATTTTCTAGCATATTTATTGTTATAAATAACTTAAATTAATCCATTTTGCTTCCTAAATGATTTCCATACTATACAAGCTGCTATTTCAATGGTTAAAAACAGTTAACATTAATCACAGCAGAAGACAGTGGGTAGTTTAATAAGTAGTAGCAACACAACTTAACATTCAGTACGAACACTGATTCCCATACATTACAATAGAAATAATGGTGGAGGCTAGGATTATCATTTTTGCAAGTCTATTCAAAGTTTTATACAGCTGATAACCCACATGAAATTATTTTGCTTGTCAACAATTAATGTTTCTGCAAAACATGCAATAGTGCAAACTATTTTTTTTACTGAAACATTACAATTTTCAAAAGTTTTTTTAAAAAAATATACATATGGGAAAAATAAAATATAAAACACTATGATTCACAAAAATTTACTGACATGTTTGGAAAAAAGTATATCTCTTGTTTTCAAAATATATTCAGAACAAAAAAAGGTGAGTAGCACAGAAATGAAAATTGGTGTTTGCTTTACTCAACGATAAAGGTTTCTGAAATTTTTTACACGTATAAGTTAAAGCTAGACATAAAAACTTTAAAATGCACATTAGAAGATACCTCATCATAAAAAAAAGTATTATTTCAAAATTAATTATAGCTAGACATGTAACAGCATAAAAAGCACAAACATAAGTGACTACTTTCAAAAGGTATAATGAAAGTATTCACTTAGCTTTTTTTTTTTTTTTAAATAAGCTAGACCACAAGGATATGTTCACAAATACAATGATTACACACACACACACACACACACACACACACACACACACACACACACACACACACACACACACACACACACACACACAGTGTAGCTTTAATTCCATGAAATTTACTTGTCAGTTAATTTAAAACACTTTTGGTAATGTAGTAACATAACTGTCCACAAAATGTCCTTGTTTCTGTGAAATAACATAAATAGAACTGGATCCTTGGTCGTTTGTTAAGTACAGTACTTTCAAAACACTGAGTCATAAGTTTTAGTTCCAACGTACTTACAGTCACAGAACTCATGAACACATATAAAAGATAGGGTAAACAGTACATTTTTCTCTTTGGTCACATTTGGATTTCATGAAATAAACCTTCATCAGCAATTTGTGCTGCTAAGAGTGGAAATTGTTTGTGAGAGGGGCAGCTATGACTCAGAAGGCACATAAAACATTATGGGAGTAGTAAGTCAAAAGACTTATTTCCTTATATTCTCACTACCCTCTCACTTATACACAGAACAATAAACTACTGAAAGTAACAAATTCTTCTTTGCAGATTACCACCCTGACAAAAACCTAGTTACCACAGACTTCAGTCAGACTTTGCCTGTCAACTGGATAAACATGTTTCTACATGTACTGCATGCATGAGTGTGTGTGTGTGTGTGTGAGAGAGAGAGAGAGAGAGAGAGAGAGAGAGAGAGAGAGAGAGAGAGAGAGAGAGAGAGTGTGTGTGTGTGTGTGTGTGTGTGTGTGTGTGTGTGTGTGTGCTGGGATTGTAGTCTTTGTCTTCTGTTTCTCAAAATACCATAGGTGCTTAGTGCTGCACATCAGGGTGTCTGATGACAACAATGTGATAAGTTTTGAGTTTTCAACAACTTTAGAATGAACATTCTATCTTTGGGCAACTTTATTTTGACCACTCAACCAGCTTTAACAACATAGATTTCCTAGCTTCACCTCTTGTAAAACTCTTAAAGTATGTGTAAACACAAATCCAATATCAAACTTCTTTAGTTGCACCTTACATACACAATGCTTATGCCAGCAGAAATTACAACACAGGTTGATGCACAAGTTTCACTGTTCAGATTTACCTTTTACAATGAGAGCTGGGTATGATGTTAAGACTAAAAAGGTTAAAGTTAAATGGGGCTGCCCAAAATGTACTAAGGTATTAGGGGGAAATAGCTGGAATAATCAGTAAGATAGAAAAATGCAGGTATTACATCTGCAAAAAATGTTTCCTTTAATGGAACTTACAAAGACATTTTGGGATACTCACTGATATATATATTATACAGAAGATAAAACACTGTCACAGCATATGCTCTATTCTGGGGTTCTTTTGAACACTTTGGGCTTATCTGTTTAGAATTAGAAAACTCCACTAAGCTTCTCTTGAGCTATTAGGAGTCACTAATTCTAATTACTGTATATACATGAATATAAACTGAAGATTTTTGAGAGAGAAAAAGTTGCCTTATATGCGTGTCAGAAAAAAAAGCGGTAGTAGTGCAGCTGCATATCTTTTATGTTTTAATGAATTTATCATATGAAATGCTTTTTACTTCTTGCAGTCTTCTTTCTCTATGAATCAACAAAGAAAGCATTTTCTCTTTTCCCCTCCAGGCAAAATTGAAAATCACAGTTAGTACTAACTCTGTCTGTCCCCATCTTTGGTAACCTGTAAAGCTGTTTTCATGTTAGAGTGGGCAGAGACAGAACTTTATTTGCCAAAATAGTTCTGAACTTCAATTTTGCCAAAAAGAAAGGGAAGCAGGTCACTCCACTGACTGATATAACAAAAAGAGATGGTAAGAAATAGAAAGTATGTATTTTAAAGAAATTAAAGTTAAAAAATGAGTACTGCTGCTACATAATCTGTGAAAACAACTTTATAGATGATGAAAGATGGTGCAAACTGTAACATGGACAGGGTAAGTATCAATTTTGAAGTTCAATTTCACATAAGAAAGGAAGGGAGGGGGTGATGTTTCCACTATTTATTCATATAGCAGGAATGCACTGTGAAAAATGGGAAAATGTGCATCTAATTAGGAATATTCATAAAAACCAGCATGCAACCACTCTTCTGTACTATATCATTTCAATAAATTTCATGCTTTCCAAACCTTTAAAATCTGAGGATTAGCTTTTACATGGAGCTTAAGCGTTTGTCAATTTGTATGTGTTAAAGTACAGGGAGCAGATTATACATGTATGGGCTTATATGTCAGTATATATGCTATTTACAGATGCTATCTAAAGAACACCACTGGTGGAATCAGTATCATAGGAAGGAGGGCAAACAGAAATCTGAGAGCACACAAGACCAACTTTGTTATGGAATTCAATTTCTGTAACCATGCAACTGTTCTAAGAAAACTCAAAAAACCACGAACAGAGAAGATGGCTGACAATGGGTTCAAACCCAGAACTGAAACATCAAACATATCAATCCCATGATCAAAACATCAGATTTCACATAAACACAAACAAACAGCAGTTCAACCAAAGTAGGCCAAATCTGCAGTCAAACATGTAAAGACTTACCTGATGTGAAAACCTTTCATAACCTAGAGGTCTGCAGGGGCCAGGCCAGCCCGCCAAGCCCGGGTCAGGCTTTTTTAATGTAGAGAACAAAGCAACGAGCAAGGCCTTTTCCCAAGCACCTACGGTCGGGCCAGGCCAAGTTGACCCTATTTTTTTTTTTTTATCACAATGATAAAGAAAGAAGTCGTGTTTCCCAATTTCCTGGCCTGTTTAACTGATAAATCAATGAAGGAAGAAATATTCCTCATAATACATGGAAAAACGGTAAAATATTCAAAGCAACAGAATATAAATTATGAATATGCTTGTACCACATTACATGGATGACCAGTAATGTGGTACAAGCATATTCAGTTTATATTCTCAGACTTGCCAACCTTAAGAGAAAAATCTTGCAATTTTCTATGAAAATCCTGCAAGCATACTTTCATATGTTTGAAATATCAATGGACATAATTTGAAGCACTAATGTTACGTTAATACATATAAAAAATGTAAAATAAATTCTGTTACAAAAAATAAAAATTATTCTGTTCAGTTATGCATCGATCTCAAGGATAACCCAAATTATGACAGAAAAGGAGAAATTCCTCGAAGCCGCCGCACTCTCATGCCTAAAGATTACAGCAAATTTTTTTCACAGTTGAATTTCCGTTTTTGGAAATTTTCCCTCCATTTTCCAACTGAAATACAAATATTTGTGGAATAAAATGATAATATAACAACAATATTGGACAGAGGCAACATCACAGGAAAAAGAAATTATGATAACAGAAAAAATATTTATTTCGTTTACTTCAGTTTCGGAAAGACGAAGTACCGTCCCGATGCGTATTTTTACGAATTGGTAAAATTATTCGATGCATATTTTTATGCGTTGGTAAATTTTCGATGCGTACTAGAAGCGTAATTATGCATTTTGGCGAACTCTGGTTGGCACATCACTTCAGCACTCCCGTGGAGCAGGGCCAAACTAAATTCTGACTGGCCCGAGCATTTGAGAAAAGTTTGCGTTATGATGTCAGCAGAGGAGTCCGTACGAGCAGGACCGGTTAGAGCCCAAATCGTATTTTTACGAATTGGTAAAATTATTCGATGCATATTTTTATGCGTTGGTAAATTTTCGATGCGTACTAGAAGCGTAATTATGCATTTTGGCGAACTCTGGTTGGCACATCACTTCAGCACTCCCGTGGAGCAGGGCCAAACTAAATTCTGACTGGCCCGAGCATTTGAGAAAAGTTTGCGTCATGACGTCAGCAGAGGAGTCCGTACGAGCAGGACCGGCTAGAGCCCGAATCTAGTTTGGCCCTGCGCCAAGCCTGTTCCATGTCTGCAGCGCCAGAGATCATTAGCGGACAGAAGAGTAAACATCGCTGCCAACGGCAGAGCAGAACTGTTGACTCAGAGGGGAAAGGTCGCTTCTCCACTAATGAACCGATGCCTCGGAGAACTTCGAACTTTCCCCTCGTTACTTTTTAATTTACGCTACGGTAATCATTGAACTTCAAATTTCCTTCTCGTTACTTTTTAATTTACGCTACAGAAATCATGATGGAATCCGGCAATATTAATTTATAATCCGGAACTCCGGGAAATGTAATGAAATCCGGCATTGCTGGCAGGCCTGTATTCTGTTTTGCTGGCTTTACTTACTTCCATGACACAGCCCAGGACATAATCACAGAGGCGAGGAGGCACTCACAGTTTTTTACCACCTGTAGGAATTAAATTTTAAAAACACTTTGGGGCTTGTTGCCAACAAGATTTGACCTGCAGCGAGTGTGTGTGTTGTGTGGAGTGGGGGGACAAAGGTAGTCTGCAGTGGGGTGATGTGAGTGTGTGAGTGTTTGAGAGAGTGGGACAATGTTGATTGTTTCTCCTATTCCTAATCCCTATAGGGATTGACTTTTGTAGTGTTACAGCTTGCTAGTTCAGAGAAAAGAACATTTTATTACCTTTCTGCAGCATTTCTTGGAAAACTTATCTGCAGCAGACCCTGTCGATGTCTTCATGTATTCATAGTTGCAAATGTAACTTCTTTTACCATGAAATTTGAAAGAAAACCCAAAAGAATTGTGTGAAAAAACTGCCACAGGATAATATATCCTAATAGATAATGTAAGCAGGAAAAGGGTTATTTGGGTGCATTTTAAACTGTTTGGCAATGCAGAAAACCTTCAGCCGAAAAACTTTGTGCAGTTCAATAAGTGCAAATTTTTTTTAAGCTATGACATTTCAAAATCTGGAACAATCTTAAGAGACATAAATGTGTTTCTGCTGTTACAAGTTCTTTGTCCAAATTTTCTGTTTATATATTGCATAAGAGGAAATGTTTCCTGCTGCAATCAGGTATGGTAATGTACTTATGTTTATTTGGAGTTCGTATAAAAAAAATTAAATTGTTTGATCTTATTAAAACTTTAAGTTTATGAATTAACTAGTGTTTACAGTAGAAGTTGAAAGAATTTCAAAGAAAAGCTTTTTTTTTTTTTTTAAAGTGTAGTATATTTTGAAAATTTATTTTGAACAGCTCTTAGTCTTTTTTCTCTCTCCTTTAAGGTTATGTTCTTCAATAATTGACAAAGTTTAGTTGATATTTTTAGGCTTACATTCAACTAAATATTTTCAATAATATTCCATTTTATTATTTAATTTTCACAATTTAATAAAATAAAATAGAAAGGCAAAAGAATACAAAATTAGCACATCATGGCTGGGCCGGGCTCACCAAATAAGGCCCATGCAGACTTCTATCATAACCTACCACAAATCTTTCATTAATGCCTCTTCTAATACAAAAACTGATAGCACACATCTCTCCCCAACAACACTTGGGATGTTTCAAAACAGTTTTTATTACAAAAGTCCAGTTCATTTTTGACTGTGCACGATGGTAATATTTCTATAGTTACTGAACAGAGTTCACCAAAATGCACAATTACGCTCGAAATTTTACCAATGCGTAAAAATACGCATTGGGAATCTTTCTCGACTTGAAGCGTAAAATACACATCAACACGTTTTATAAGCATCGAAGAATTTTGTCAACACGTAAAAATACACATCAGGACGGTATTTCATCTTTCAAGAACGGAAGTAAACAAAAGGAAGATTCCCCCCCCCGTAATTGTAATTTCGTTTTCCTGCAATGTTGCCCTGTCCAGTATTGTTGTTATATATCATTTCATTCCAAAAACATTTGTATTTCAGTTCGAAAATGTAGAAAAAATTTCTAAAAATGGAAATTCAATGGTGCAGAAACTCTCCTGTAATCTTCAGGCACGAGCGTACAACGCCTTCGAGGATTTCTCCTTTTCCGTCATAATTTGAGTTATTCTCGAGATCGATGCATAACTGAACAGAAATTTCGGGGCAACTGGTAGTGGTGGAGGATGTTTTTTACCTCAAACTTTCAAAAACGGAAGTTAGATGCAGTGCAAATTTCTCTCATAATTGTAATTTTATTTTTCATGCAATGTTCCCCCTGCCTAGTATTATTGTTAAATATCATTTTATTTTATAAATATTTGTATTTCAACTTGAAATGGAGGGGAAAATGTCCGAAAACGGAAATTGGACGTAGCAAAGATTTCTCCTGTAACTGTAATTTTTCTTTACGCTATTTTTTCAGGTAGAACCATTTAATGGTGGTTTTAACCACCATTAAATGGTTCTACCTGAAGAAAATAACGTAAAAAAACATGTTTTTAAATCTTGATACATCGAGAAACACGTGTGTAATTTTTCTTCCCAATGATGTTCCGAACATGTATTTTGTATTCTTAAATATCGCCCCCCTCCCCCAAAAAATGTTCGCATTTCAGCTTGTAAAGGGAGAGGAGGGAAGGGTTTGAAAATGAAAGTGATGAAGCTGAAAATTTGTAAAAATAAATGCATGGTGTTCAAAAGGGTATGTAACGATTGGCCGACAGTAATGATTGGTCGGCATAACGATTGGTCGGCAGAAATGATTAGTTGACATAATGATTGGTCGACAGTAATGATTGGTCAACAGTAACGATTGGTCGACAGCACGTTTGATCGACATAACGACTGGTCGATATAACGATTAGTCGACATAAAATGGTCAACCGAAATTGGAAAAAAAATTTAAAAAAAATTGAATAAGTGCAAACAGTTTGGCGGTAAATTGCCCCACCAGAAGATTGCCACACATCTTTCAGCAACCCAGAAAATTGCCACACACAGAAAAATTGCCCCACCGGAAAATGGCCACATGGTTTTCATTAAGGGGACAAGCACAAATTGCAGTTCGTTCGAGAAACTCTTTGAATGTGTGGCAATTTTCCGGTGGGGCAATTTTCTGAGT
Source organism: Macrothele yani (assembly GCA_039090855.1). Classification (NCBI taxonomy): domain Eukaryota; kingdom Metazoa; phylum Arthropoda; class Arachnida; order Araneae; family Macrothelidae; genus Macrothele; species Macrothele yani. The sequence goes on along the minus strand of CM077016.1, from coordinate 92,306,625 downwards.
TTCCGAATTATGTGTGGCAGTTTCCCCAAGGTGCCTATACCTAAAGTTCTCCGGGACCCTTTCAGAAATAACATCGTTCAGAAGGCCCTTTATATAGATTTCACTTAGAGTACAAAAGATGACATGGGGGCATATTTGGAAATAATATGTTATAATGCTGTACGTTCTGAGGACTACATTCTAAAAGACATTATTTCCAAAAAGGAACGTCACGTTTTGAGAGGTCAGTACGTTCTGAGAGGTACCGCTGCAAATATAAACCATAATCCTCTGAACCAATGGTTATCTCGACCAATCGTGCTGTCGACCAGTCGTTACGGTTGACTGATCGTTATGTCGACAAATCGTGCTGCCAACCTATCGTTACTGTCGACCAATCGTGCGACTCCGGTTCAAAAGTATTCATATTCTCAAAGTCACACTATTGATATTTTATCTAAAATAGTGAAAGCTGTCATGCATTCATGAGGGACAAAATTGTCATCAAAAAAAAAAAAAAAATAAGTGACAAAGAAATTGGAAGGGAAACAAAAATATCAGCAAAATTAAAATTTAAGCACTAGATGCTGTGAAACTGCAGAGTTAACAAAAGACTAATGTGGCTGCAGAACTTGCTGAGAAGTTTATTAGATATTTTTAAATGTCTATAAGAATCTCTAAAGTGCAATGTATTCACTTTTTGAACACATTGCTGTTGCATGTGTTCATTACAAAACATGATAAATGTAATGTTATTTTAAAATACAAATATTATATTGATAACTAAAACAAGAAGCAATAGGGATCCAAATTCTAAATACATTGAATGGTAGCGAAATATTTCTAATACAAAAAAAAAATCTGGATTGATTTTTCATAATTCCCTAGCATTTTTGTAAGTTTTTCACTTCATCTGTTAATTTTTCTAAAATACTCCCCACTTTTAAAAATTACCCTAATTTTTTTCAAAGGAGTAAAAATACACTCCTTTAAATTTTTTCCCCGGCAAACTCTGTTATTGAATGTATAGGGAGTACCTTTCCCATCAGTGTAACTCAAGAGAAAGGAAATAACTCCTAAGCTGCTCTATTAAATATGCAATGCATTAAATTCAGATACATTTCAGATAAATTCAATGTAACACAGTAAATGATGGTTTCAATGTACCACTGAGGCAACATGTGTCAGTGTTCAGGAACTGTATTAATTACCTGCACATTGTTTTTAACCAAATATACTTTTTAATCAAGTATGAATCGTGATTTGGATTACTCGAGCAATGTGCAAGTGTGTGTGGGAAAGTTGCTCCACCTATTTTTTCTCTTTATTTTTTATATTCAAATCTACAGTGCATCATAAATTCAGGGTAAGGAGCTAAGGTGACCTTTGAAAACGGTGAGAAAGGTGACACATTTTTTAATAAGGTGACTAAAAGGTGACTTCTTGCCAATAGCACAAAACAACAAATACAGTTACAAAAAATAAATTATACTACCAAAAAAGGCCAGGTAAGATCATAATAAATTTCTTTATTATAGTCCTGGATGGAGTATGGCTATTTTATTGTCATTATATAATTTTACAGAAAAAAATTACACAAAATTCTGAAAATCTAATGACGTGCAAATCTCTCCAATGTTCCAGAAAAACACTTCTGAAGAAAAAACTGTTTGGCTTACTGTTTTCTAGGCATCTTAGCAAAAAATGATGTACTCATACTTGATTTTCTTTTCTCAAGGTTCTTCTGAATGATTTCCACTTCTGTTTCTCTCACTCTTTCTTCCATTTGCATACATTTTACTCAATCGAGCATGCCTTCAGCTAATTTTGCTCCCTTTAAATAATTTTTTCGAGTGTTTTCTTCAGTTTAGCTGAAGCTTCCAAAAAGAGTTCTTCTCTTGCCTCCTTAGTTTGTAAAAATTTTTTTCTTCTCATTCAGAGAAGCAGTTTCACATCGATTGACTTTTTTATCTTTTTCATAATCTGTTCTTTTTTGTTCTTCTTTTTGGTTTTCTTCTAATTCAGTTTTCTTTTTCCTCTTACATTCTTCCATAAAGGCAGTGTACTTTGAATGTGCTTCTTGTCCGTACTTAATGAGTTTTGGATTAATGGGTACAAACAAAAAATAAATAAATTAGGATATTGTTTCAAGGCATTCCCTCACAGTCAGTACACTGTTTAAAAATATTTTGGTCATTGCTGATTTATCTTCTAATATATGCTTAGAAATGAAAAATCATCTCTCTATGCCAGCATTTCCATGTAACAAAGTAAAAGCTGCCTTTATGACTTTTGCAACATTTGGAAACTTTATATCTTTTGATAATGAGTCCCTTTTTGAGATGTGTTGTTGCCAGTAATCATCAATAGTTTTCTTTTCAAATGCTGTATCATCTTTTTCCAGTTGCAAAATTTTCCACTCATCTAAAAAATAATCCAGTTGAACATGAAATGGCATAATTTTTGCAACTTTCAATATGTCTCTGCAGCTTCTATCATTCATTCTTTTTTTTGGGTCTAAAAATCTAAAATTTTCAAGTGATCCATTTGATAAGCAAGTCTTTTCCATCACATGCTTACCAGCAGTAATATAAATACAGTCGAAACCATTTATAAGGAAGTTGAAGGGAGTGAAGAAAAAGTTTGTTATACGCAAACTTCGTTTTATCCAATTTTGCCTTAAATGTATCAGCAAACGAGCAAAAGTTATGTAAAAAAGCACATACAGAATACTACTATAGTACGTATGTATTAGAAAGCAGAAGTACAATAATTGAAACATTTACCTTTAATTTTTCATTCACACTTCTGGAAGTAACTATCCAGAGTTGCCTGTTTTTGGGATTGAACAATTGCTGTAGACAGCTGTTTTTCTATTTGATCCAACAATGCTGAACAAAACAGATTTTTTGACGCAAAAAAAAAGCATGCAAATTATCAAGACTTTCAATTGCCACCGCATTTGAAATTTTTTTAACTTCTGCATATTCTTCCTCCTCATCAGTGGACGCGTCACACTGAGAGTTCAACACGCCATCAACGATGTCCTGATCTGTATTTTGAGATTCCATTGAGATGTTATCGTCAGCCAGCAGATAATCTGGAAAAGATAAATCCGATGAAATGAGCCCTTTTGCACTCAGGTGATTCCATGTTTCGTCTTTAGTAGTAACCACTGTGTCTTCATTTACTACTGAAATACCAAAACCAGCATGTTTCCAACAATTTTTTATGGTTACATCAGTTGCGGTAGTCCAAGCATCAGATAGCATATCACATGCCATTCGAACATCGATGACAGTTGGTTGTCTCTTTTTCACGTTAATAAGAATTTTTCTGAGTAAAATTTTGCGGTAATGAAGTTTTAGGTTTTTTTATAACACCCTGATCCATGTACATTTGTAGACGTTAACACTATGTTAGACGAATGTGCTGCACAATTATCGATGAGCAGCAGAACTTTCCTATTTTTCTTTGTCATTTCATTGTCAAATTGTTTCAACCATTCTGTAAAGAGTTCCGATGTGATCCACGCTTTCTTATTAGCTCTGTAACTTACTGTTAATTTTTCACCTTTCTTGAAGCATCTGGGATTTTTTGATTTCCCGATTACAAAAAGTTCCCTTTTATCGGATCCATCCATATTTGCGCACAGCAATACAGTTAAACGGAGTTTTGAGTTTTTCCCACCAGAACATTTTTCACCTTTGAAAGCTAAGGTTTTTTCTGGCAATAACTGATAAAAAACATCAGTTTCATCAGCATTGTAAACATCGCAAGCTTCATACTACGAAATTAAGGTTTCACTTGATTCCAGCCACTTTTGGGTTGTTTCATCATCCACGGAAGCACTCTCTCCGCAAATGGACTTAAATATGATTCCATGACGCTCTTTAAATCTTTGAAGCCAACCATTGCTTGACTGAAAATCAGGTTTTCCTAGAAGTCGGAGGAAAAATCTAATGCTTTTTCCTTCAGCAAAGGGCCAGAGACTGCAACATTTTTGCTTCTCACTTCTTGGAACCACTTTAATAGCGCTGCTTCTACGTCTATATAAAGACCTTCACAAAATCATTTTCTATCATGGCTAAAAGAACCTTCTGAGAACTTTCGCTTCAAACCACCTTTATTTTTTTAAATTGTGGATAGTGAATTTGCCGGAATGCCAAATGTTTTGGCTATGTCACACTTCTTTTTCCCTTTCTCCACCAAATTGATTGCTTCAATGTTTTCACTTAAACTCAGTGTTTTTCGTTTAACAACTAACATGATTTGCCAGTTTGTGTTCATGCGTTCTAACGAACGAATTTGTGAGAAAAATTGCTGCTTCCAAAGCTTTAAACCATCAGATGCGCCTGCTTAGGAATTGCAGAAGTGCGATTAAGACAAACGTCTGCCTATCTGGTCCATCCGAACAATTTAACATACGGCCCCAAAATGAAGACGCTGACATTGGACATCCCTGGCATGATTCCCCAACACCCCACCCCCTGATCCTTTGTCGCATTCCTCCTTCTGTTCTCAAGCTGGGAAACAGATCATTTACCCTCTAAGCTCTAGGGGCGATGAAGTGGGGGTCTCTTTAGTGAAGGATGATTAAGGAAAAGTGGGGGATTCCGACACCGCCTGGCTAGTCTTCGGGCATTTCACTGAGTCAGAGGTCTCAAGATATCCTGAAGAAAAAAAAAAAAAAAAGAAACTGGCTACCTCTCCCGCAAGAGAAATGTTGAATGGGAAAAAGGCAAAAACTTTGTTATATATGATTTTGGACAAAACTGCTGTTCATAATATCCAGTTGAAATAACATTACAATGGCATTGAAAATTCAGGGAACTGCAAAGACATCGTTATATATGAACCTTCCTTATATCCGAGCTCGTTATATGAGGGTTCAACTGTATAGTGCTTTTGAGCTTCCTTCAGAGAAACTACAACTTATCATTTTCTTTCAGTTTAGAAAGATCATCTGTGACCTTTTCATTAATGACAAGTTCTTGAAGAGGAAGCAGATTACCAACTGTAAACAGTTCATCAAGATCAACTTTAGAGAAATTAGTGATTTTTCTAATGACACCAGTCTTCAAAACATGAGCCATGAAAGTCTGAAGAACATTCCCTATTTCTTCATGCAATTTGTGGATCGTGGGTGCTTGGCACTGAAAACGTTGAGTGAACTTCATGAATAGTTCTGCTGATGAAATAATGAAATAAGTTCAGCTTTTATTGAAGGTTTCTTTAAGGCACTCACAACAGCCTTGTAGGATCTGGATTGAAGAACAGCAGAATTTTTTCTCAGAGGCATGTGCTTTAGGAAATAGAACTGAATAATGTCCCACTGTCCCAAAATCCTGCTGGCTGAAGGCCCCAAGGTAAGCCATCTTGTTGTTGCATGTTTCAAAAATCCATGGTGTGAAACATTATACTTAGATTGGATTTCTTCAAACTCTTCCCAACGGGGCAGGCCAACCATCAAAATAATGGTAAACGTTGATCAGCAGCTTAAAGACTTCTTCACCTAAACACTCCAATGATTTTGCACATGCATTGTGTAAAATCATTGGAGTGTTTAGCGTTGCAGGTACCTACGTTTATAAAACTTGTCCCTCGTGTCTCCTGGACATTACAACTGAAAAGCTTAAAAACTTTTTTATTAACATTAGGTCCATCTGATCCAAGCATTAGGCATCTGTTTTCTGGTAAATTGGCCTCAGAAAGTGCTTCACATAGTTTTTTATGCAATGTTTCACCATCCGCTTTACCTAAAAAGAAAGTTCTGAGGTGCCGTGTCGTTATGACACATTTGCTTTCTGACCAAAATGTGATGGTTGTTTGCAGCTCCTTTTTACGCTTTCGAACCGTAGGTTGAAGAAGCGTATATGCTCCAGCTTTGTCCGTCCGTTTATCCGCATGATAATTGGCGTAAAAATGGTTCGATTTCGATGAAATTTTAGTATGTGGTAGGGGACCACCTGGGGACGAACCCATATGAAAATGGGACAAATGGGGTCAAAGGTCATGACGTAGGAGCAGGATCCATTCATTGCACTTATGAGTCATAACTTGCATAAATATGGTTCGATTTCAATGAAATTTTACTATGGGGTAGGGGTCCGCCTGGGGACGAACCCTATTCAAAATGGGTGAATTGGGGTCAAAGGTCAGGACATAAGAGTGGGATGCATTCCATTGCCCTTATGCGTCATAACGTGCATAAAAATGGTTCGATTTCGATGAAATTTCAGTATGCGGTAGGGGACCACCTGGGGACGAACCCTATTGAAAATGGACGAAATGGGGTCAAAGGTCAGGACATAGGATTGCGATCCATTCCATCGCCCTTATCCCATATTATTAAGGTGGGCGTCAAGTAATTTTGCTTCCTATACTTCCAATGGAAAAACTTTTGTACACATTTCCTTCACAATTAATGTGTTCCCAAAGATGAAAATTTTAACATCGATTAAAATAACTTCATATTATAACTTGGAACACTTAATATTTTTTAAAACATAACCATAATTATATTAAAAATTAATAACTTTTCCTTTGGTGCTGTTGAAACCAGAAAAAGGATGGCATGACCTGTACTTTGATGACATCAATAGACAAACAAATGTTGGATTGCATAATTATGGTTACGTTTTAGAAAATATTAGATATTCCAAGTTATAAAATGAAGCTATTTCAATCGATGTTCAAATTTTCATTCTTGTGAACGCATTAATTGTCCAGAAAAAAGATGGCGCGACCTCTATTTTCATGACGTCAGTAGACAAACAAATGTTGGATTGCATAATTATGGTTATGTTTTAGAAAATATTAAGTATTGCAAGTTATAAAATGAAGATATTTTAATCGATGTTAAAATTTTCATCCTTGGGAACGCATTAATTGGGAAGAAAATGTGAACAGAAATTTTTTCATTCGAAGTACAGGAAGCAAAATTACTTGACGTTCACCTTAAAGGAGCAATTCTTGTATGTATGTAAATTTTATTTTGAAAATAGCTCTGAGGATTTTGATGAAAGTCGTTAACCTACTGTAGCCTGGTACTAGAAATCGATTTAGCTTGATCTCGACTTTAGGGAAAATTTGTTTAGTGGGTTAAATAACCACCCCGAATTACCACGTTTTTAGTGTAGTGTCATGGCGTCATTCCATTAGATGTTGGCACGCGGTCACGCCATCTGTCTCATTACGTCACGCGTTGTGTGTGGATCCTATTAAAGTTCTATGACGTCACACTCTTGCGAGCAGATGGTCGTGATTCCCATCTGCCTCATTACATCACGCGTTGTGTGCATATGTTTGTACGCACAATAACTTGCGTAAAAATCGTTCGATTTCGATGAAATCTTAGTAAGTGGTAGGGGAACACCTGGGAAGGAACCCTATTTAAAGTGAACGAAATGGGGTCAAAGGTCAAGACATAGAAGCGGGATCCATTCCACTGCTCTTATGCATCATAACTAACGTAAAAAAGGTTCGATTTCGATTAAATTTTAGTATGTGGTAGAAGACCACCTGGGGACAAACCCATTGAAAATTGGTGAAATGGGGGTCAAAGGTCAGGACATAGGAGTGGAATTACTTCCATCACCATTATGCGTCATAACTTACGTAAAAATGTTTCAATTTGGATGAAATGTTAGTATGTTGTAGGGACCTTCCTGGGGGCGAATCATATTAAAAATGGGCGAAATGGGGTCAAAGGTTCGGACACAGAAGCGGGATCTATTCCATAGCCCTTATAAATCATAACTTACGTAAAATTGCTTCGATTGCGACAAAACTTTATCATGTTACTTCGGAGGTATACCGAACCAGTTTCGTTGAATATCATCGAAATGGGATCAAAGGCCAGGGCACAGGAGTGAGATTTATTCCAGCCATTTTCCTCATAACTTGAGTAATGATTTCTAGTATGTTGGAAAGCGTATCATAATCAATGCATTGCATGATTTTACTAACTTGTTATGTTTAACATTAGTTGTTTCATCATAACTCAATGTGTAGTATGATGAACATGCTCTCTCTAACATAAGTTCCTGGAAATAAGGAGCCGCTTTGTACTTACAGCGTGAAGTAAAGTTGGACGGCATATAACACCATGTCACTGGATGTGCAGTGGCATATCCTGCATTGCCCGTAAACATGTTACTTATGAGGCCTTCCTACAATTATAAGGGGAGGTATACGAGAACAGAAATAACTACATTTACATAGTTTTACTATGTAACTAAATTCACATAGTTGTAAGCATACTTGCAATAATAAGCTTTCAACTTTCAGCATCTTCTTTTGAAACTATATGGTTAAATTGTACATTTTCCCCATATATGGTCAAAAATGTTTGAAAAGGTGACAAAAGGTGAGAAAGGTGACTGGCTCCTCACCCTGTAAATTATATAGCGAGTGGAGAAATTTACAATAAATAAAATTCTACTCAAATATTTTTTACAAAAAGCTTTTGGACTGTTTTACCATTTCTTGAATAATATTATTGTTTGAATTGCATAAACTGTGGTAATTTAAAATTTTGTATCTGAAAATCTAATGTGTCTTTTATATGAAGTGGACTAACACTGAGTATGCATAGTGCAACGCATTTCAGCTTAAGAGCAAAATTTACAAAAATTTTGGGAAAATGAACTTACAGATATTTTTCTGAGAAAGGCTTTCATTGTGCTCCATTCTTTCTCAACAAACCCATTCATAAATTCCATGAAGCTTTCTTTTCCACCAAATCTGAAAAAATTAGAGCAAAACTGTACATTTTCTGGATGTAAATTAATACCAGCAATTAACATTAACGAACAATTTTTCTTTTAAACTGTACACTGGCTGAACAATTTTCCCAGATAAGACAAAAAAGTACATAAAGTGGGTTCTTTAAGTTACAAGCTCAAAACGTTCTGGATAAGTCTGCAACAAGTAAAAAAAAAATTTTTTTTTTAGTGCAATAGCAGAGTGAATAAAATGAAAACTTAAAATAATCTGCTTCAAGTTTAATGACAAGGGGGGAATTAATTATTTAATACCTAAATACCTGGGGAGAACATATATATTTATTTCTTAAATGTCTGTGGAGTGCAAAAATTGCAAGGTACAATTTGATAAAGTGGAATTGAAATTTTTGAACTCCACAGACAATTTATCCACAAAATGCTACAAGACTGAACCCTAGAAATCTTACACATCATAGCTTGAGGAATATGTACAGAATGAATAGACGTAATATATGCCATTCTAACTTTTAGAATGTGTGCACAAGCAACCTATTTTTCAAACCTGAAGTCTGGAGTACACAATACTTTAATAAAACAAACTAAAAGTAAAATTAAGATTTTACTACATTATAAAATGTACAAAAAAAAAAAAAAAAATAAAAAATAAAAAAAACAGGATTTTTTAAAGTTGTAAAGCAAATATTATACAACTTATTATATATACAAATATTCATCATCTTCGTTGTCCACCATTATCAATCCACTGCTGGACGAAGGTCTCCCCAAGTTTCTTCCACAACGGTCTGTCTTGTGCCAGTCTCCTCCATGTTACTCATGCATACTTTCGAATTTCATCCACCCATCTCCCATGTGGCCTTCTTCTGGGTCTTTTCCTGTCCCTTGGAATCCAATCTAAAATTTCTCCTGTCCATCGATGGTCTGTCCTTCTGGCAGTATGTCCAGCCCATTGCCATTTCAGGGATTTAACTCTGATCATGATGTCTTCCACACTCGTCATTTTTCGGATCCACGAGTTCCTCTTCTTATCTCTCCTGGTTACACCAAGCATGCACCTCTCCATGCTTCTTTGAGTTGTCTGCAGCCTTTGTATGTCTCTTTTAGTTAAGGTCCACGTCTCTGCACCAAACGTAAGCACTGGAAGGATGCATTGATCAAACACTTTTCTTTTAAGACATAATGGCATATTGCTCTTGAAAATTATGCTGCTTCTTCCAAAAGCTCTCCAGGCAAGTTTTGTAGGCCGATTAATTTCTTCATCAATGTGACCCTCACTTGAAATCTGCTGTCCAAGATAAACGTATGTGTCTGTTATCTCCAGCTTTTCACCATCAATCGATAAATCTTCATGTCTTGTAAAAGCATTGAACATCACTTTTGTCTTCTGAAAGTTCATTTTTAATCCCACTTCTTTACTCTTGTCAGCAAGTTCCTGGAGCATACTCTGCAGCTCTGGTGTGGTAGTTGCAAAAATGACTACATCATCAGCAAAACAAAGGTGGGTTAGATAATCTCCATTAATCTTTATCCCTTTGTTTTCCCAGTTCAGTGATTGAAAGACATTTTCCAATGGGGCATTAAAGAGCTTCGGAGATATGGTGTCACCTTGTCACACTAATTTCCAATTTTTATGTGTGTTGTATTTTCAAACAGCCGAATCTTTGCATTTTCATAGATGTTATTAATAATATTAATGTATGCATCTTCAATACCGCAGGATATCAGAGCCATTGTAACTGCTGATGGTTTCACCGAATCAAAGGCTTTTTCATAATCGATAAAAGCCATGCACAATGGAAGTTCATATTCCCTCGCTCTTTCAATTAGTTATCTCAGTATGGATATGATCTATTGTGCTGTAGCCACTCCTGAATCCAGCTTGTTCTCTCGGTTGAGCCATGTCCAGTGTTACCTTCAAGCGGTGTGAAAGAACTTTAGTGAAGATTTTATAAACCACTGATAGGAGGCTGAAGGTCTGTAGTTACTGAGATCCTCAATGTCACTTTTTTATGTAGCAGGATCATTGTAGTGTTGTTCCAATCCTCAGGAATCTTCCCTTCATTAAGGCATCGAGTGAAAATTTGGGCGAGTACTGTTTTGATTTCTCAACTTGCTTCTTGTATGATGTCTACAGTAATTCCATCTTCTCCTGGAGCTTTTCCCCACTTCATGTTCTTAATTGCATGTGCAACTTCTGCTGGGAGGACTGGAAGAACTCTGGTACTGGTACCTTTCATGATGTCTGGAGTACATGTATCATCCCTTTCATATAATTTGGAGTAGAAATCTTTCACTCTTGTCAAAATTTCTGCCTCTATTTCTTGTTACAGAACCATCTTCTTTTCTCAGTGACATAATCTGTTTTCTTCCCTTACTGAGATGTCCCTTTGCTATCTTTAGGCTTTGGTTGTTTTCAGTTGCTTTCCTCACGTCTTCAGTGATACTTTTTCATACTGTCTTGCATAGCTATATATATTCCACTATGGAAGTCACATCTTCTTTAGTTGTCCTCATCACTCTTCTTTTTTGCATCAACATTTTGGTTTTTCCTGATAATTTGTTCACATGCAACTTGTTCTTAGACCCAGCTAATTTTGTTGCTGTTTCCATGAGAGCTTTGGTTACTTTTCTGTTAACTTCCGAAATATCCACTTCTTCCGATGTTAGGCCTTCTAAAGCAGAGGATCTGTTCTTCATTTCCAACTTGAAGGTATTATGGTGTTTTTTAAGGTTGGTTATGTCAATGCATATTGTTTGTCTTATGAGCTTGCCACGTTCGAGTTTAGTGTTGAGGTGCATCTTACATCTTGAAATCTCCCATAATTATCTTCAAGTGTGCTTACCTTTATTATTTAGATGATGAATTTCCTCATAAAATTATTCAATTTCTTCTTCAGGATGACTTGTGGTGGGTGCACAAGTTTGAATAATCTGAGCCTTGTATCTTCTCGAGAGTTGGATAACGAGTCGTGCAGCTCTGTCAGAGAAACTTTCAACTTCTACAACTTTATCCTTCAGTTTCTTGTTTATTATAAATCCAACACCACTAGTTCTGCCAGTATCTGTCCCACGATAGTAGAAGAGATGCCCACTTTTCAGTTCAATGAGATCTTCTCCATTTCTCCTTACCTCACTTAGCCCGGCAATGTCCCACTTGATCCTTTGTAGTTCCTCTTCCAATTCAAGAAGCCTTGAATCAGAAGATAGGGAGCGTCCATTATACGTAGCCAAGGTCAGCATCAGATGGCAGCCTAGTCCGGTCCTCCGGGGATTCTTAGCACTCTCTGCCTTCATGTTGCACTGGCCGCTGCATTGGCCAGGTACATTCCAGCTGCCGGAGACTGAGGGCCAAGATTTAAGTTGTGGAGTCATTTTGGAGGGGTTTGGCCATAACTCACCATGCTGGCCAAGCGGGTTGGTGAGTGTGGGATAGCATTTCCTCTAATCCCAATGGTATAGTTATACCGCTATTGGCGGTCGTCAGAGCCCCTTTAGTGGGAACAGGATGCACCACGAGAAGGCGGGGTTGACATTTGTCAAGGAGAGGCTGTGATGTTGTGCATCGCCTGACCTTACATCCCTCAAATATATATATAATAAGTTGTACAGGGTTCCCACTCAAAAGTAATAAAAAAAATTCCCTGACTTTTACAGGTTCTCCAGGTGGTTTTCAAAGTTTTCCAGAGTGGCATGTTGCAAATAATTGTTACATTTCATTCCATTCCATTCATTTTTCTCACCTAAGCACACACCTGTAAATTCTTTACGTAATTTGTCTTTATAAAATTACCTGCTTTTCATTAATAACAACTAACTGTGCACATTATTTTCTGTACCAAAGTTCCGTGAACTATTGTGAATACTACCCGCACGGAATTTGTAAATACATTCCCATAGAAACAGGCCATATGTAAAAAAACCTGCCAGTTGAGTAGTTTCAGTTTTTCTATAACACAATGCAGCTAAGCTTAATGATGAAATGGCTCTGTTCAAAGAAACATGTTTCAAGAGAACCAACAGACAAAGGACTTTGACCCATCATTTGGTTAGTTCTCTTGTGAAGTGTTTCTTCAAGCAGGAGCCATTGTGCCTAATTGTTCCATTTCTGCAGAAATTGAACAAAAGCTTAATAACTGGCAATTTTAAAAATTCAATTTTGCATTTTTTTTTAGAGAATAAAGGAAATACTTAATATAACTGAAAGTAAGTTTTACCAAATTCTAGGCAGGCAGTAATTGCAAGCAAAAGTTTGAAATCTTGAAAAATAAGTTTTTTTGGCAAAATAAAGAATCCATTGATTTTTACAAAAAAAAAAAAAAGGGGGTAATTTTCTCTGAGTTTTCCCTGACTTTTACAAAAAATGGTAATTTTTCCTGAGTTTTCCCTGACTTTTACAAAAAATGGTAATTTTTCCTGAGTTTTCCCTGATTTTTGGATCCATTTTCAAATTCCCTGAGAATTCCAGGTTTTCCCTGTTTTTCAGGTTGAGTGGGAACCTTGTATAATATGTCTCAACTCTATAATAAATATTATAGAGTTGAGACAAACTGGCACAGAATAACAGAAAATGAATCTCTTAAATGAAATAACAAAACTTAAGGTATTGAATTTTATTATACACACTTTAATATAAAAAATGACTAGTGAAAAGCATGATTTTTCAGCAGATGAGGAAACCAAAAAAAGGAAAAGGAAAAATATCACTGAATGCTTGACTTGTGCCTTTTCTTTTTTCCTTTGCCATTCATCTGCAACAGCAACTTGCTTTTTTTTTCTGTTCAGAAATACACTACAGCAAAGTGCGCGTTTAAATGCAACACTATAAGAGAAGGGAATGCTCAAATGAATTTTATAAAACTTAGCATGGATGAAATTTTTGAGGAAACGGCAAGTACAATTATTACACACTCAGATCACGCACTTATGCAAGAAAAAAGATATCTCAGAAATATATCCAGTAACAATGTTCTATTTTTTTCCCTTCCCACTTTTCCTCATAGTTTAATGTCTTTCATGTGCCTTTACAAGGCAAGAGGCAGCAGGCACTGCTGCATCTCTAATTTAAGGTTACAGTTTCTCTTAACTGAAAGGGATTAATCAGACCCAAAGATGTGACATAGAATTTGTCTCACCTGTTATTGAACTTAAGCACCCTGCATGAAGTTAACTCTAACACAGCGTTTCATAAACTATTTGATGGTGCGACCCCCTTTCGGGCGAGATTTTATTCGCGACCCCCAACCCCCCCCCTCCATTTTAGTAAAAAAATTTGCAATAAAAACATTTTAAAAGTGTGTACAACAGAGTTACAGAATTCATAATATTTGAAAAATATGATTAAAAAATGATTAAGAATTAACATCACGAAAAGTTTGAAAATATAGTTCTGCTAAGATACAATTGATGGCGGCACCATACTATGTTCCTGCAAGTAGTTCGCAAACTATTGTATCGCCTGCTTGCAGTGTCGGTTCAACTTCTGTCCACTGTGCCCATGTAATTTCTTGTCTCAACGTATTAGCGGAATCACAATTTTTATTTGCCCATCTTTGTTGAAAATGGACAAGTTTCTCAAAAGACCTATGTAGCCTTCAACGCCTGGTTCTAGTGCTAATGGTGATCCAATGCATAATAAAAGTAGACGGTATGAAGACAATTACATGAAATTTGGTTTTACTGTTATAAATAACAAACCACAATGTGTAATTTGTGGTGTTGTATCATCAAACAGAAGTCATTGCTCTTTCCAAGTTAAAAAATCGTTGCATGAAAGTATGAAACCTTTAAAACTTCTTCGTCACCTCAAAACTAAACATTCGAGTGAGAAGAATAAGCAACTGGAATTCAGTCTATACATATACATACACTGAAGAGCAATTGAATTAGAGACAGCTGACATTATGCAAATGTGGCACTGTGGGCGACCCTGTAAACGGAAACGACATGACGTATGCAGCAATCCGACAATATAAGGAGCGATGCGACGGGAATCAGTAAGAGTCAGACGCAGTATGGGTAAGACGAAGGATCTAAGCGCATTTGATCGTGGGCAAATTGCCGGGGCCTGACGAATGGGTCACTCCATCTCGGAAGTCGTGCAGGCACAGGGAATTTCACAAGCCACTGTGTCACGGGTGCACAGTGAGTACATCGAATCCGGTAAAACCATCTCTGCAAGGGCCAACTGCCGTGGACAACAGAGTGTGGATGAGCGGGGTCGTCGGCTAGCTCACATTGTATCAGCGGATAGACGGGCCACAGTGCAAGAAATCACTCGGCAATTTAACGCTCGTGCACAAAAACGTGTAAGCAGCCACACCATCCAGAACCATCTCCTCGCTATGGGGTACAGAAGCCATCATCCCACGAGGGTACCGCTGCTGACCGCACATCACAGGGTGCAA
This sequence comes from Macrothele yani, assembly GCA_039090855.1. NCBI lineage: Eukaryota > Metazoa > Arthropoda > Arachnida > Araneae > Macrothelidae > Macrothele > Macrothele yani. Next base: position 92,291,495 of record CM077016.1, on the reverse strand, counting down.
AGATTAGCATGGGCACGGGAACATAGCTACTGGACCCTAGACATGTGGAAAAATGTTGCCTGGACTGATGAGTCGAGATTCACGTTGGTACATGCGGATGGCAGGATACGAGTACGGCGCAAACCACATGAAGTGCTGGATCCTTCTTGCCAGCAGGGTTCTCTTTAAGCTGGTGGGGGGTGGCATTCTCGTCTGGGGACTGTTTACGTGGACTGAAATGGGACCCTGGTACATGTGACATCATCCCTCACAGGTCAACGTTACCGGGATATCCTGGACGACCATTTGCTCTCATTTGTGCGTCTTCAACATCCCACTGGGGACCTCATCCTGCAACAAGACAATGCACTGTGCCATCGCTCCCCAATTGTATCCAAATGGTTGGATGAACACTCCACCGACGTGACCTCAATCCCATCGAGCACATCTGGGATGCCATCGAGAGATGTTCGAGGCTTTGACCCCCTTCCATCAAATCTTCGTGAACTGTGGGAGCTTGTTCAGGGGTTGTGGATCCGTATGGCTTCCCAACGCTTCCGGTTCTTGTCGAGTCCATGCCGAGACGAATCGCCGCCATCATCAGGGCGAAAGGTGGTGCTACACGTTACTAGACAGGTATCTCTAATTCAATTGCTCTTCAGTGTATTTGAACAATAAAATATGTGGGAGATAGGCAATGTATATTAGGACAAAGTTCTCTATAGTACTGTTACACACGATGTACTACATGTGCCTAGAAAAGAAAAGTTGACTTCGATGATAATGGAATATTTATATCTGCACCTAAGAACATCTCTACATGTACAATATATTTACATTAAATTTTGAAAGCTTATGTAAGTTATATCCACGGGGAGACATAAAATCAGTAATGAGGTATATGGAGCATCACATATTGCGCTCACCTTATTTTGGTTTCAGTCCTCCTGGTTTGCAATAGTCTGGTGTAAACATATTCATTACATTTCAGTTCAAACATGCTACTTGTCCGGTATCCACTGTTGCACCACACCATTAAAATATATTCAATGTTCAAAGTTCAAAACAAACACAAACAACAGCACAATTCTAAAAAAAGGGGTGATGTGTTAAAATAATTCGAGACTGTTGTTAAGACTAGATTACATCGACACAGCCAATGTAATCTAGTCTTAACAACAGTTTCGAATTATTTTAACTCATCACCCCTTTATTTTAGAATTGTGCTGTTGTTTATATTTGTTTTGAACTTTGAATATATTTTAATGGTGTGGTGCAACAGTGGACACTGGACAAGTAGCATGTTTAAACTGAAATATAATAGGTATACTTACACCTGACTTATGCAAACCAGGAGGACTGAAACCAAAATAAGGTGAGCGCAATATGTGATGCTCCATATACCTCATTACTGATTTTATGTCTCACTGGATGTAACTTACATAAGCTTTCAAAATTTAATGTAAATATATTGTACATGTAGAGGTATTCTTGGGTTCAGATATAAATATTCCATTATCATCAAAGTCAACTTGCCTTTTCTAGGCTCATGTACTACAACGTGTGCAACAGCACTATAGAGGACTTTGTCCTAATATACACTGGAATTCTTTGAAAGAAATCTGAAATTTCTTCACCGGCAGCAAACTATTATAACCAAGGTATCCAGTGTAAATGAGAAGGCATTCTTAGCAAGCTACCGAGTAGCATTTCTCCTGGGCAAAGCAGGAAAGCAGAATACAATTGCTGAGAAACTTATTTTGCCAGTAGCCCTAGATATGGCAGAAATCATGCTCGGTAAACAGGAGGCAGACAAGCTTAAAAGCATACCATACATATCATTAAGCTGTTCTCTAATATTCAGAGGTTAGCTCCTCAAAGAAAGACCATCTGACAAATAAACATTTGACGCATACCGCTCTCCAATAATACCGTGCAACACAGAATAAGCAATATGGCAGCTGATATTCACGAGCAATTAATAAAAAAAATCAATCAGAGCCCACACATCGCTTTGCAGCTAGATGAATTGATGGATATTTCAGATTGTGCACAATTTGTGGCTTTTATACGGTTCGAAGCAGAAGAATGTATCATGGAAGATACTTTCTTTTGCAAAGCACTTCCCACAAACAGTACTGGCCAGAGTTTGTATGAAATGTTTGTAGAAAGTACCTGTGACTTCAACATCGATTGGACGAAATGCATTGGCATTTGCAGCGACAGCGCTATGGCTATGACTGGAATTAAATCCGGACTTATTGCCAGATTGAAATCAATAATGCCAAATGCTGCATGGATGCATTGTTTCCTTCATTGCCAAGCTCTTGCAGTCAAATCTTTACCTCCTGATTTAAATCATGTGTTAAAAAATGTGGTCAAAGTTGTGAATTCTATTAAAGGTAAAGCCTTACCAACTCTACTGTTCTGAAGAATTTGTGAAGACATGGATTCACTTCACCAAAATCTTCTTTATCATACAGGGGTCAGGTGGCTGTCCAGAGGAAAGGTATTGACAAGGGTTCTGGAACTTAAAGTGGAATTACTAATCTACTTGAATATGCTGACTTTTTTTGAGACCTTGTTTACAAGGCTGTTGAAATTAGCATATCTCGCTGATATTTTTGAACATCTTAATATTTTAAGTAAAAGTCTTCAGGGGAGAGAAGAAAACATCTTAACAGACAAATATACAATTAATGGATTCATAAGAAAATTACTTTATGGTCCACATCCATAGAAAAAAATGTTTGAATCGTTCCCTTTAATGCAAATGACTGTTGAAGAAATTTCAATTGATTAAACAGTGGACATTGGTCCTCACATTCCTAACATGGTTGCGGGATTGCAAAATTTAAAAGAGCAACTGGTGAGTTACTTTCCAGAAGAATCTCTAGCTGGCGATGGGCAAAGATGGATACTAAATCCTTTTCTGGATATGTCAGTGGAACTCGCTGATCTCAGCACAAAAATGAAGGAAAAACTTACGGAACTTTCTGCTGATGGAATGCTCAGAATGGAATTTCACTTGCAGAGGTTGGACACCTTCTGGATGAAGAGAAAGGGAGGATACCCAGAGCTTGCAAGAGAAGCTCTGAAGTTATTACCATTCGCTACATCCTACATGTGTGAGCTAACGTTCTCCTCAATGATGAATCAAAAATGAAAAAAATAGGAGAGAGACTAGATTCTTTGCGTTTCAAATATAGAGCCACAATTTGATGAATTGGTGAAAGAAAAACAAGGGCATTCCTCTCATTGATCAATAATTGTACCACCTGTGTATTAAATGAGATTTCAAAATAAATGATTAAATTTTATTGGTTGTTTTTCTTTATCACTTGCGACCCACGCTTTGAAAACTGCTACTCTAACAAGTGGAATACCATATATTTATGAATAAAGTGAACCGAGGTTATATGATTGTTATCACACCTCTGCCTCTAGCAGACAGCCCCATTTGGGATTCGGTAAGCGAAATCAAGCACCCTTATGATTAAACAGTATTTCCTAATCTATTCTGAGCATCAAACACACACACAAGTGTGTATGGAAGTTGGGAGGGTGGGTTCGATTCCTGTTCCACAGCAATGTAATTTTTAAGTTTTCTGAAGATGTCGCTACATGGGAAGCAGTGAAAATACAGCACCTTTGTGTTGATAATGACGTTTGTAATGAACTGGTAATAAAAATCGCAGATTTTATTACACACACTAGTATATGCACAGGGTGTACACAACAAAAATTACAAATAAAGCAAAGATCAGCACAAAACATAGATAAAAAATGCTGTTTGCGATAGCAGAAAGAGGAACTAACCAAGTTCTGTTGGCGGCACAAGGTTAGGGTCGTTGATGATAGATTGCGCTATTGTTTCCCTGCACAGGTGGTATGTATGTTGTGAGTTAGTCATTATTAAAATAGTGTTTACGGTGCAGCAGAAAAGTGCGATGTTGTTATTGGCTTGTAGAATTTAAGTTTCCAGTGACACTGCAGAGGAAATTCCGGCGAATGTATGAAATGGAACCAGACGCACAATAACAGTGTGGCACCAGTGTGGCACAAAAGGTTGCTGGAAACAGACTCTCTTGAAAAGCCGAAGGCACATGGGAAATGCGTTGGAAGAACAAGTGGAGGTCATTCGTCAAGCGTTCCACCGCAACCCAAATAACTCAGTTCATCGTGCCAGTTGTGAACTGAGAATCCCAAGGTCGACAGTTCACGTTGTTCTTCATAAGAGGTTATGCCTTTGTGCATACAAAATTCAGTTACTGAAGAAGTTAAAGCCAAATGAAATACCCCTAAGTTACCACTTTGATTCTGACATGCTATCAAAGATTGATAATGACAATGGCTTTCTTCAGAAGGTGATTTTCAGTGATGAATGCAAATTTCACGTCTCAGGAACAGTCAACAGAGACAACTGCAGTATATGGGGATCTGAGATTCTGCACGCACTGAGAAAGCTAAAGCATGATAGCTGTAAAGTGAATGTTTGGTGCGGCCCCAGTGTGCATGCACTAATTGGTTTGTTCTTTTTCATTGAAAGGACTGTCACTGCAGATATTTACTTGGATATGCTGAAAATTTATGCCATACTACAGATACCAGACAAATTCTTTTTCCAACAAGATGCACCCCCACCCCTCATTATGCAACACATGCCAGGGCTCATTTGGGTAAATGTTTTCCTGTACGTTGGACCAGATGTAGTGGAACCATGCAATAGCCTCCCAGATCCACGGATCTTACCCCTTTAAATTTCTTTTTTGGGGGCATATCAAAAACCTTGTCTACCAAACTCCAGTAAATGATTTAGCAGATTTGCGTCGGAGAATAATCGCTGCTTGTGAAAGTGTCACTTCACAGGCACTAGAAAATACATGGCAGGAGGTTGAATACTGTCTGGATATATCTGTTGTGCCACAAAGGGTGCACATATAGAGATTTATTGATGCCCAACAAAACTTGGTAAGTTCCTCTTTCTGCTAAGGTAAACAATACGTTTGTATCTGTGTTTTGCACTAATTTACAAAGATTTCTTATTGGTACTTTTTGTCCTGGACATCATGTATACATACATATTTCTTTTTTCTTTCCTTTTCTCTCTCTCTCTCTCTCTCTCTCTCTCTCTCTCTCTCTCTCTTTTTGCATTTTCAAAAAATTTCAGTCGTACCACAAAGAGAACTTCACAGTTCCAGTGATTCAGCATTCTGAAAATGGCATTTGAAAAGAATAAGCACAAAAAAATATTTGATCATTCCTGAAGTTTGCAAAATTCCTGTAGCTATACGTAATTCAGAATCACATAGGTTCGCAACTCATAACTCCTACATGGCAATACCTGACTTTGCCCTTACACAGCTTGTTCATTTCTGGGGGAGTATAGCATTGACCTAAATATGGTATTTGCTAGATTAATAATTAACAGATAAAAACACATCTTTTTCTGCGCATGGCTTACACTGCAAAAATATAAAAATTACAAGGAGGGTAAATAAAAAATCATCACTTAAAGCTAAGTAGATCAACTACTTACAGAGTAACTCATATGACAAAATAAAAATTAAAATACTTACTTCGTAAAGTTTGCTAAAGTCTGTATGGTTTTTGCCACTAAAGTCAAATTTCTAGCAGATTTTCCCTGAGGATATTCTATGGAAAGAAAAAAAAATCAGACTGCACAAAATGCAAAAGCTACAGGCATTAATTTGAAAGCAATCATTCATATATATTTTATTTATTTATATGCTCTCAAGAAAAATTTGCTACTGTTTGTATTTTTTGCACAGATCACAATCAGTACATTGCTGAAGAGACAGTTTTGTGACAAATAATCATATATAAAAGCATTCAGTATAAGCAAGTATTGATAGTTGGCCGTAAAAACTTTTACAATGATGGTGGGCAAAATATAAAAACTGATGGATCATATAAGATACATACTGTCCTATTTATTTCATTCACATAGAAGGTCAAATAGAGGAACTTCTAGAAATTTCTTCTAACCTGCCCTCCTGATAACTCTCATGGGTCTAATATAATATATCAGTCAGTATGCTTAGATAGCAGATCTTCTTACAGAAACTTTATGGACAGGCAGCTGAATTTGCTATTACAGGTCCATTAAAATACAAGGAAACCACAATACAAGTCTTAATCACATCACTCCTTTTTTCCTTGCTTCATGAAGCCTCCATGCTTTGGGTACAACATAGTGTGTAAGTGAAGTGAGGATTGAAAGAGACTTCCTAGCAAGAGGGGGTGGGTGGTGGTGGAGAGGTCAGATGAATAAAAATTACCCATGAATTCTCACTGAGGACTGAAATAATATACAGATTTTTCTCAAGACATTTGAGTTCCAAAAAATATGGCAAAAGTTCAGAAAAATTGAGGTAAGCACAAATAAATATGTGGAAGGAGAAAGAGGGGGAGGGGAAAAATCTGTCAGTAACTTTCAACAAAAAAGATAATCTAGCTTGACAAATGGTTTGTCCAAAGCTGAGCTTTACCTTCAGTATTTCTCTTCTCATTACAGGCTGTGATCAGCAACTGCTACAACTAGCAGAGATGCCAATAACAAATATACAAGAAATGTACATTTATGACAGCGGTATCAATCTCAACTTTTCTGTTAATGTTTGTTAATAATTTTATTTTAGGCAAAAGATGAGCAATTGAAACAACAAAACAAAAATATTTAATGTTAACTATGAAAAACATCTTATTTCTAAACTGTTGCTAAATAGATCCTATGTTTTACTACCTTCCATACATACCCAAAAGAATGTAAAAGAACTCAGAAATACGTATGTGCACTGCTGCTTATGAGGAGGAACAAAAGGGAAACTTTTAATGCATTTTTTATTCCGTGAGACTAATAAATTGCACTGATATAATATTTTACAAAAGGGAAAAAAACTTGGACTCATAAAAAAGCCAATGTTTTTTTTTCTTTTTCTTTTTTTCGTTTCTAGAACACGTTTTACAAAGCTGACAAATTTCACTGATTCACACCTAATTTCTTTTGTGTGATTAATACAGATATTTTACGTGGACCAGGAACATCAAACAAAGATCTTCGCTCTTTCCACGTTTATAAGTGAGTCACAGAAAAATTTTCATTGGCCGCCACCGGGAGTCGAACCCAGGGTCTTCCAGTTACGCGACGGATTTGCTTCCCCTACACCACAGCGGCCTCGAATTCCTCCAGACTCACACACGCCAACTGCCAAGCTAATTTGGCAAATTGCTTTTTGGAGCCCCGCACAATGCTGGGGATTCACCAAAGATGGTAAGCAGCAACTGAAGAAATAATTAGAAGTCGAATGAATAATTAATACAGATATTTTACATGGACCAGGAACATCAAACAAAGATCTTCACTCTTTCCAGGTTTATAAGTGAGTCACAGAAAAATTCTCATTGGCCGCCACCGGGAATCGAACCCAGGGTCTTCCAGTTACGCCCGGATATGCTTCCGCTACACCACAGCGGCCTCGAATTCCTCCAAACTCACACACGCTAACTACCAAGCCAATTTGGCTCTTGGAGCCCCGCACAATGCTGGGGATTCACCAAAGATGGTAAGCAGCAACTGAAGAAATAATTAGAAGGCGAAGGAATAATTAATACAGACATTTAACGTGGACCAGGAAATTCAAACAAAGGTCTTCGCTCTTTCCACGTTCATAAGTGAGTCACGGAAAAATTCTCATTGGCCGCCACCGAGATTCGAACCCAGGGTCTTCCAGTTACGCGCCGGATATGCTTCCGCTACACCACAGCGGCTTCAAACTCCTCCGGACTCACACATGCTAACTGCCAAGCCAATTTGGCAGGTTGCCTCTTGGAGCCCCGCACAATGCTGGAGATTCACCAAAGATGGTAAGCAGCAACTGAAGAAATAATTAGAAGGCGAATGAATAATTAATACAGATATTTTACGTGGACCAAGAACATCAAACAAAGATCTTCGCTCTTTCCACGTTTATAAGGGAGTCACGGAAAAATTCTCATTGGCCGCCACCGGGAGTTGAACCCACGGTCTTCCAGGTATGCCAGCATTGTGCGGGGGCTCCAAGAAGCAATTTGCCAAATTAGCTTGGCAGTTAGCGTGTCTGAGTCTGGAGGAATTCGAGGCTGCTGTGGTGTAGCGGAAGCATATCCGGCGCGTAATTGGAAGACCCTGGGTTCAACTCCCGGTGGCAGCCAATGAGAATTTTTCCGTGACTCACTTATAAACGTGGAAAAAGCGAAGATCTTTGTTTGATGTTCTTTTGTGTGGTTCATGGCAGTGACATTTTTTGAAGATATCTCATAGGAGCTTTAGAACTTCCTTCAACACTCGTAAAAGCTCTTGGGAGGGGAGTCAGGATCTAAACAACAACAACAAAAAACTGAAATCCACAGCCTAAAGCACTAACTTTTCAACTTCTCCTTTGTGAGTGTAAATATAAATGAGTGGTAGGCAATGCACGTAACTAACAAACAAATTAAGAAGGTAGTGTAGAACATGCTAAGTTACGTATAAGAGTTTAATGCAAATATATTTCAGCCATTACTATGGCCTTCATCAGTGCGACTACGATTGGTTTACGTTGCCAGATTGGAAAGGTAAGTTTTGTAATGGTAACTTCGAGTGACATGATGCAATGAGGGATTTCCAGATGTAAGGAACGAAAATGGGGAGCTCAGAGTTGCAATTTTTGGAAAATAAAATTTCCAAACTTTCTCTAAACCTCAGAGGATACCGATTTTGGAAGGGAGCCAACTTTTTAGTATCGGACCAAAGTGGAATATCGGAAATGTCAGCCATGGTAAGAAGAGATAAGGCAGATGGTTCTCCAAATTTCACATCAGATTTGTGTTCCTGAAGTCTTGAAAGAATTTTCCGGAATGAACTTCCTATGTACGCGGTTAATCCAACGTTAGTCTTGATCAAAATTTTATACACTCCAGGCGAAGAAAGCGGAGGTCTTGGGTCTGTCATTACGGAGTATAACGGAAATTGAAGGGGAAGAACGAATGGCAAGTCTATATCCTTCTCTTTTGAAGATACTAATGAGTTTGTAGGCAGAAGGTTCATGGTAAGGGATTGAGCCAGCAAATGTTAGTTCCTTTTTTGGTGAAACAGGTTGAAGGGCAACAACTGGTTTTTTCTTAGCATTTTGAATTAATTTAGAAACCAGGAGAGGGGGGGGGAAGCCATGCTGAGTAGCGAACAAGCGAATGTTTGCTAATTCATTTGTAGGATTAATTTCAGTGTTACAAACCAAATGAGCTCGATGAATGAGAGACTTGAGGGCTGACAGTTTATATTGGTGGAAAGTATGAGAATTGAAAGGAATAATGCTATTGGTAGAAACTGGTTTTCGGTAGACAGAATTGGAAAGAAGATTATTACATTTTGAGATGATGACATCCAAGAAATTTATCTTGCCATCAATTTCTTCATTAATAGTGAATCTAATGGATGGGAATTTTTCAGTGATTAAATTTGTGAGTTGCAATATATCTTTTTTAAGGATGAGGCCAGATGACAAAAATATCGTCGACACAATGGAGCCATAAGGTAGGTTGTTGGTCATGTTGCATCACTATTGATTGCTCAATATTTTGCAGGTATACTTCAGCCAAAAGTGGGGAAAGAGGTGACCCCATCGGTACACCTTGGTTTTGTTGATAGCATTGATTATTAAAACCGAAGAAACTGTGTTGACGAAGAGAATACAGGCAATCATACAAATCCTTGGTTAAAGTGCCGTCCATGAGGAATTGTTCTTTGAATTTATGAATGAGTAGCATGTGTGTTTCAAATTGAGGCACAGAAGGAAAAAGTGATTCAACGTCCAGGGTAAACATACTGGCATGACCATCAATGGAATTTGGAAGTCTACAGATGAATTCAGCAGCGGATGAGATATTGAAGGGGTGGTTATTAGTGATAATCTTGAATTTTTTGGCAAGACATTTTTCTAGGTTACAAGCAGGAGAGTGAGTATTTTCCACAAGAGGTCTAATTGGAGCATTAGCTTTGTGTGTGATTTAATTTGGGCAAATAATCTAGGACAATTGCAGAAAGAAGGAGCGGAAAATTCTCCTAAAAAAACCTTTAATGAGGCGATCCACAGATGATTTTAAGGTTTCCAGAGGATTTTTAGAAAGAAGTTTGCAATTGGTGGAAAGGAGGAAATCATTGACTTTTTGATTAAGGGTATCCTTTGCGATAATGACTGGAAGGCCGACTTTATCAGCCATACATACAGCTAAATTATTAGCTTTTAGGAACTGTTTAATTTTCAAGAGCTTTGAGGCAAACTTAGTATTATTGACAGTACTTGAGTGTGCTTGCTTAATAAAGATGGCAGCAGCCTGAGTACGAATTTTATGCTGAGCATCAGAAGTGGTGTTATGAATAGCAGATTCAAGCAAGGGGATGGTTTCCATGAGATTCTCAGTAGGAGGAGGAGCAAATTTTGGGCTTTGGTTAAGACAGTCGTTCAAGACAGAAGGCAGAACAAACAAAGACAAGTTGACGAATTTAGCGGCATCCGAGGTTGGAGAGTCCATGGTTGACTCCCGGTGAGAGCGGTTGACAAAATCTGACTGAGAGCGTAAGAAAGTTTGTTGTCTTCACAGAATTTGACAGAAGAGATGGATTGATGAATCATAATCATGAACTTATCCACTAGGAATGGGCTGGTCGAAAACGAGAGAGTTTGGTAGTGGTTGAAACACAGTAATTCCAAATTAGCAATCTGAGCCCTAGTATCACAAGTTGCAGCAGAGAGAAGATTCTTGCTAGCGGTATAAATAATCTTCTGACATCGACCTTTTAGAGCTGGTTTTTGAAGTTTAAAAGCAGAAGGGATAACTTGAAAGAACTTACATTTGATGAGAAAGTTCAGTTGGCATAACAGGAACATCACCTTGATCCGAAGTTTACGAAACTGTTTCCATTCCTTAGGCCAATCGTAGTTTGATTGCCCGGTAGATGCGTAATCCATGATCATGAATGAGTGGTAGGCAATGCACGTAACTAACAAACAAATTAAGAAGAAGGTAGTGTAGAACATGCTAAGTTACGTATAAAAGTTTAATGCAAATATATTTCAGCCATTACTATGGCCTTCATCAGTGCGACTACGATTGGTTTACGTTGCCAGATTGGAAAGGTAAGTTTTGTAATGGTAACTTCGAGTGACGTGATGCAATGAGGGATTTCCAGATGTAAGGAACGAAAATGGGGTTGCTGGTTGAAGAGCAAAAACCAGTTGTTGCTCTTCAACCTGTTTCACCAAAAAAGGAACTAACATTTGCGGGCTCAATCCCTTACCACAAACCTTTGGCCTACAAACTCATCAGCATCTTCAAAAGAGAAGGATATAGACTTGACATTCGTTCTTTCCCTTCAATTTCTGTTATACTCCGTAATGACAGAGACCCAAGACCTCCGCTTTCTTCGCCTGGAGTGTATAAAATTCCAATCATTGGATTAACCGCATACATAGGAAGTTCATTCCGGAAAATTCTTTCAAGACTTCAGGAACACAAATCTGATGTGAAATTTGGAAAACCATCTGCCCTATCTCTTCTTATCATGGCTGACACGTCCGCTATTCCACTTTGGTCCGATACTAAAAAGTTGGCTCCCTTCCAAAATCGGTATGCTCTGAGGTTTAGAGAAAGTTTGGAAATTTTATTTTCCAAAAATTGCAACTCTGAGCTCCCCATTTTCGTTCCTTACATCTGGAAATCCCTCATTGCATCACGTCACCCGAAGTTACCATTACAAAACTTACCTTTCCAATCTGGCAACGTAAACCAATCGTAGTCGCACTGATGAAGGCCATAGTAATGGCTGAAATATATTTGCATTAAACTTTTATACATAACTTAGCGTGTTCTACACTACCTTCTTCTTAATTTAAGTGTAAATATATTGTTATAATGCAAAACAGGCTCAATAACACTGGAGTGTCACATTTATGATTATCTAAGGTATTTCCCACATAAGAATGGATTACAAAAACGTGAATTGCAGAACTGCGTGACCCTGGAAAAACTAAAAGATCAACATAATTATCATACAAAAGTTCATGATACAAAAAAGTTGAAGAACTTATAAGCATGCTTTTCTATGCTTTTAACTGAGACCTTACAACTATTGAAAAAAGAACACATTGCTCCTGTTTTTAAAAACTTTCAGCATGAAATCAAATAGTGCCTTTAGCTACAGGCAGCCACAGATGCCCTATTAAAGTCAAAACACATGGTCAAATGTTTGACAGAAACATCATGGGATTAATATGTAATTATAACTGTATAACTGTCTGGTGACAGATACTTTTGGTCAGCAATTTATGTGTAAATTCAGTTTCTGACTAAAATTAAGCATGGAACACTTCAGTGCTTTTTTTTTTTTTTTTTTGCCAGGGCAACTTTGGATTTTTATGAAATAACACATATCGGCATCCCCAATGTTTAAATCTGTACCCAATCAAAAATGTCAAATATACTAATGTCAACTTGATATTTTTCCAGCTCACCAATTCAAAAAGATTTTTGCTTACTAAAACTACCCAATTTACTTGAATTGTCACAATAATGGTTTAATATGGCTCAGCAAAATACCTGAAAATATGCATAAAGAGTTGAACACAAAAAAATTACTCCATAAATAATGAGCATAACTCAAGAGATACAATACAACAATTTAGAATTCAAAACTAGTAGAACACCTAATGTTTTTACAGTTACATAATTGGAAGAAAGAAAAATACTATGTAAACTTTTTAAAAAGTCTTACCCTGAGTAAGATTGAAGAGACTAGGGGATAAAATGGCTGGGCAAAGAAACCTCAAAAATATTGAAGCACTGATTAGGTTATCGCAAAGCTCTTCTTTCCCAACATTTGACAATCTCTTACGGAATTCGTGGAAAACTTCTTGCAGCTCACTGAAAAAAAAAAAAAAAAAAAAAGACATAAAATAATAATTCCTCAATTATTTATTCACCTCCTCTTTATTTCTTTACAAAGTAACTGCACACTACATACTTCTCTGGGTCTTATGCAAATCCAGAAACTAACACATAGATATGTTTAATATATGAGGCTACAATTCAAAGAAGTTTCACACACTGCTGCTAAATGAAAACCTAACTCCTTGGATTACATAATACTACCTAGGTAATTTATTAGAGGCATTTAACTCTTTGTGAAGTCCTAACTTCTGCATACCTTTTGTACATATTGGAATTGCATTTAGAGAACTTCAGGTTAATGGAGTGAAGATAGCAAGGCTGAGTGGACATGAAAGGCACATTCCACCCCATCACAAAGGCAGTGGGTTTCAGTTAAGATAAAAGCCATGCATAGTGGAAGTGCTTGATTGTCAAGGAGTGCCTGTGCAGAGGTATCAGAGGACTTTGTTCACATCATAAATATCAATGTATTCCAGACAAGCACACTGACTTTAACACCTCAAACACTGGTACACATGTTGGATCCATGGATTTGTGGGAATGGTGCCCATTCATGGTAAACAGCATGTAACACTCATTTATAAAAAGATCACCTAACACATTCCAATTTTCTACCACCCAGTTTCACCTTTCCTTGCAGTAGACTATGAGGAGGAGATGATGTCCCTGCACATTTCCCCAACAGCATACAGATGAATATCCTTAATATGGACTGGTGGTGTGGGTGCATCAAAACATCCAGTACTTGTGTCCAGTTGCTGTTCAACTAAAATGCCTCTATTATGTCAAGCATTATAGGTCAGTTTGCACTTTCCCCTGTTCTACTATAGCTGTGTTTTGTCACACTTTTCCTGCCCTGGTGACATTTTGTATTCACTGCCACATGACATACACTATCCACCCAAAAGTATCAGGGCATCGACATGTGCTGAGAAATACAGTAATAACCCTAGAGATAGGGTGTTGATCCTCCTTTTGCCTTAACCACAACATCCACTCTTCTGGAAAGATTTTTTACCAACTTTTGACAAAAGTCATTTAGTATTTTGTGTCATTCTATAAAAAAGTGCAGCAGTGAGTTTAGCTAATGGATTTGGATGATGTGGTTCTTATAGGATGCTATAACTCACCCCATAGGTTCTGGATTAGCTAGACTCTGAGATGACTAATTTTAGGAAAAATGCAATTCATGAGGCAACCTTAAAGCGCTCGCTGTAACAATGAACCCCTTGTGAGACGTCTCCTGACCGGATGAGTATAACTCTTTCTACTAAAATCTTTTAATTAATAGTAAATTTTAAACGTTTGATTGTGCGAGTGAATGAATGAATGTGGAACTGAAAATATATAATCTAACGGTTTTATTTCTGTAAAAAAATTTTATAACTAACCAAAGGTCCGTAACATAAGGGACTTCTCAGGCAGGAAGCATGTGCCTCACAGAGCAAAGAACGCGCAAAATACTTTGACAATACTAGGTAAAATACCTTAGATATTATGTATAGGCTAATTTTAGTTCTTAAAGTTTGCCAAATCAATCTTGCACAGATGGTGGTTTTTGTACTTCTGCACTGAAACAGGAATAGCCCTTCCCCAAACTGCTGTGCCAATGTAGGGAGCATGAAATTGTTCAGAATTTTGATGTAGACGGCAGAGTAATGTTAGATTCACAATCAGTGGAGTGAGAGGACCCAAATAAAATCATGAAAACAATCCCAGAGAGTGAGTTTAAGAAGGTCTTTATAAGAAAGTTCCATGTTTATGCTAGATAAGATCAATTTCACATTTTCTTACATTAACTTAAAGAAAATAATCACTAATATTGACTGCTACATAATTTATTTCTATAAGAACTTGTGGTTTAAAACATGTACAGATTTATTTAATAATATTATATAAACATTTTTCTGCATAAAAATGAGTTGTGCTAACAGACATTTTTCACACACCTCAAAATTTCTCCCACCAAAATGAAAAAAAAAAAAATACTATTCCAATACTAAAAGTAGTGTACATCACAATTTTTTTTTCAGATTTTTATCACCAGTCACGCATAAAAAAATTTTAGCCTCAAAGTTGGCCAATTTTTTAATTTTTTTAAAGCTTGGGACATTGTTTTATGGTGGACTGAGAAAAAAAACTGCATGATATTTTTTTTGTTCTCCAGAAACTACTCAAACTAGCTGCTATGAGGAAAAAGAACAATTTTGTTACTGCACCATTCTTAGCACACAAAAAACACAACTGTAGAAAAACTGCATCCTGTTTGCAGATTTTAGAGGGTTATGTAGTCCAATAAGCACAATATTTATTTAGCAAAGATATATGGTTGAAAACCCCATCTTTTAGCTTCAACTTGAGACCAACTCCCAAGGGTGGATCCAAAAAACTTACACGGAGAATACCACAAAAAGGAATACAAATGAAATTATGATGTGGTGAAAAACAAATGCACATTGTTTGAATAAAAATAAATTTTACAAATAAAAAAGCTGTTCATAACCTACAACAACACTAAAGAAAACTATCAAAATTATAAACCACTGCAACAAATATAAGTGTAATACACTGAGTGGCCACTTTATTATGACCACCCGACAGTTTTAAGCAAATGAGCTATGGCTGTACGCTGTTGCAGCCAGAGGGTGAGGCTAGTATAAAAAAGGAAAGCTTAGTGCTTGTGACAGTAGTAGCAGTGATTTTTGGGTGACGAGATGGGTAAAAAATGCAATTTGACGGACTTTCAACGTGGGATGATTGTAGGAGCTTGGAGCCATGGAGCGGGTATCACCGAAACCGCAGCATTCGTGAAATGTTCCAGAGCAGCTGTTGTTAAAGTGTTTAAAGACTGGACTGTCAGCCAAAAAACTGGGTCTCTACATGCAACGTGTGGTCGTCATCGACTAGTGACTGCTCGGGCGGAACGAAGAGTGTCCAAACTGGTAACAGACAACAGAAGAGCAACAGTGCAGCAAATTACAGACCATCTTAATCAAAGATCCCCTGAAATGATCTCTGCACGCACTGTTCGCCGTCGGATGGGATATGGCAGCTGAAGGCCTGTTCGAACACCTTTGTTGTCTGCAGTTAACAAAACGTCTCCAGTTCGCACAGGAGCACAACGATTGGACAGTCGATAATTGGAAACAAATTATGTGGTCTGATGAATCACGTTTTCAGTTGCACCATGCCGACAGCAGAGTGAGAATTTGGCGAAAACAGCATAAAAGCATGGACCCCAAATGCATTGCTACAACCCTTCAAGCTGCTGGAGGCAACGTTGTGATTTGGGGAATGTTTTCCTGGCATGCTTTGGGCCCTTTAATTCGTGTTGATCAACGTCTGACTGGCACATCATATCTAAACATCATTGCGGATGGTTTATCCCAATGGTGATAGCTACTTTCAACAAGATAATGCGTCCTGCCATAGTGCTCGTATTGTACAGGATTGGATTCAGGAACACGCCGGTGAGTTCCCTTTGCTTAGGTGTCCCCCATAATCCCCACTGAGAATTTGTGGGATGAAGTTGAACGAGCCATCAGACAGCTGGATCCACAACCCTGCAATCTCACACTCCTGGAAAGTGCTATTCATCAAGAATGGTCTCAGATTCCACAAACCACCTATCAATATCTCGTGGAGTCCATGCCACGAATAATCGACGCAGTATTGAAGTCAAAATGTGGCCCAACGAAGTACTGAGGGGGTGGAAGTAATAAAGTGGCCGCTCAGTGTATAGACTGCACAAAGTAAGGTAAACTGTCAAGGTAAAGGCCACAGCCTATATAGATTTCCACTTGCATCTGCACCTGCCAACCCCCAGCTCTCTATCATGTTTATTGGGTTAAAAACTATAAGCAATTACAAAGAGTACAAAAAAGGCACATTTTACTGTGCCACTGTACTTAATATTACCTGTATCTAATTATTTTTTAATTAAAAAAAATAGTGTTTTAAAAGTATACACAAACAGCCTGCAAAACATTATCAAAATCAAAAGTCAAGCAGCAACCACTAATCTTAAGTTTTGTTGATTTTATAAAGAATCATCCATTATTCTTGAAAACTGAATGTCTGCTTTAGTACTTTAATAATAAATAAATATACAATGTGGATTAGACTAAGAGAAAAACTATATCTTTACTCCTTTGTAAACTGCTAAATCAAAGAAAATCTTTCTTATTTATGGAAAATTATGGACAAAAGAAATATATATTTACACAATACCCCAGATGAGTTGGGTTTTTTGAATGCATATGGCTTAAACACCATTTTTTGATCAATTACATCAACTCTGATTTATTGATACTGGCCTTAGGGAAGTAGCCATAAAGGAAAACAGTATTGCCTTCAGAAAAAGAAAAACAAAAACAAAAACCAAACAAACTGAAAAAAGAAATTTACAAGGTAATTAAATCATTGGCTGTGCAATTAATCCTACACATGAAATAAACTTGCCACTCCATAATGTCCTTTAAATCGTGATTAAATTATTAACTGTTTGAGAGAGGCAGGAAAGGAGGGGTGGTTTTCTGACAGCTGCCTGCTCAGGGTAGTGAGGTGTTAATCTTCAAGAGTGATGAGGGCATACTTTTGGAACACTAAATTTGCATTGTCAACTGTTTGTCTTTAAGGTCACCCTTTGAAGCAGATGTTGTGAATTCTCTCTCTCGATGGCACTGATGCTCTCCCATTTGCGTTGAGCTCTTGATTGAGCACTCTCTCATAAGTATGTAACTGTGGTGTGCATGACAGTTTTTTACTCTTCCTCTTGAGTGTGGCTGAAGACTCTTATCAACTTGTTTTCAGATTAGGACAAGGGTGGAGGTGAGATGTTATGAATGTTGTCAGCTATTGATGCTGCCTGGTGACCTCCCAGGATATAAGAAAGTGGGGACCATTCTTCAGGATGAAATCCACGAGTAACTACCTCCGATTTGTGGTTCTGAGCTGTTTTTGCTATGCTTAGTGGACTGTTTACCTGCTGTTCACCCATGAATGAAGGTGCAGTTCTCATGCTTCACTGGACTGTTTACCCACCATTTGCCGATGAATGATTCAAGGTGTTGTTCTCACACTTCAGTAGACCAATCACCTCCGAGTTGTTGATCTGAGTATTTTTGCCATGCTCCAGGAAACTGTCTAACCACTGTCCATCCGTGGACGATTCAAAAAGGTTTCTCTTCTTATGCTTCTGTGGACTTTTTATTAATGAGTTGTTGCTTTTATACCTAGGTAATTGCCATGTACTGTCTACATTACATGCTAGTGTGTTTCTCTTTTGTGGATATTCTGAGAAAATGCATTTTACCTCTGAAGTCAGGTACCACGCTTCTGAGCCCTCTCTTTTTTGGGGGAATAAGATCAGTTGTAATTAAATTCAGATTGTCATGTTATGGGTATCCAATAGTAGTATTAATGAAATCTAAAGGCCTCGCAACATTTTCTTGAGTGCTTCTACTTTGTGTGCATCTACATATCTTGAGAACGCGAGTTCCTGAGCTCTTTGTTTCAGAGTGTATTTGCATATCTTTGGAACGCGAGTTCCTGGGCTCTTTGTTGTGGAGTAGGATAAAACAACACGTACTATAGATTCAAGGCTGCTTGCTGCTTTTGGTTTTCTTGCATTCAGACTGCTGTTTCTTTTTTGTTGCTTGTGGCGTGGCTCATGGCTGGCCTGCTTGACTATTTCTTTTTTTTTTTTTTTGGCTGGGAATTTGCTGACCTTGTAGGAACCATGCATCTGTAAAGCAGATATCAATCCAGTGATGCTAAAGTGGATTTTGGTTCTCAGCTGCCTGCTGGTGAGTGTCCATGCAGAGGAGTGGGCTGTGTGCCGAATTGCTGCTGGAATTGATACTTGCCTTGTATCGGACTGACCTTTGTCGACGGCCTCCTGCCTATGATGTCTGCTTCATGTTACAGTTGGTTCTCAGCTGCCTGTCGGTGAGCGTCTGTGCAGAGGAGTGGGATGTGTGCCAACATTCTGCAGGGGCTAATAATTATTGCATTCTTTTGTTCTGTGCTGCACTGTTCGGTTAAGAATTGTTTGTGCCTCTTTTACGGGGTAGAGCATCTCAGGTTAAATGTGATATTTTATTTGAAAGCTAATATTTTTTTGTGAAATTAAACAGTTTGATAAATTGAAATTGTGTCGTAAAGTTTTTGAGCACTGTTGACATTTTGTTTTAATCTAACATGTCAACTTAGTTAAGACGGTCCTTCCTGCGGGGGTTTAAGCTAGCCGGGCTGGGTGACAGAAATAGTGCAGGTGGGACTGTTGCAGAGAACTACGGGAGTGAACTTGTTTCCTCGTGTAAATAAAGGAATTAACCTTATGTTGACAACTGTTTCAGTGTGTGCTACCATGATTATTCTTGTCCATACCTTGATTACAGTCCACCTGGCAGGTCAGAGTTAGTCAGGTATTGTAGTAAAATTGTGCACCTGTGCCAAGGGTGACCATTACTTCAACAAAGAGAAAGTGAACCATGCCAGTGAGTGTGCCATGGCAATTGTATGCCAAATCAGTGAAAACTCTAAACCACACATGTTCTGCAAGCCCTGCACAATCACTAACCTTCCCACTCTCTTCTTACTTCTCATATTTTTAACAGGTCATATGTTTCAAATAAAATGATAAAGTATTCCATGACAAACATTTTTACTAATTCATGAAGATAACATTCGGATTGAATGTAGAAAAGTCTTGCATGGGTAGCACACAGTTTTAGAGTTTTACAAAACAAAACTTACCATGGAAAATGATTAGCAGAATTGATGATTTTCACCCACACCATCTCTACATAAGTCATGAGGTTTGACTGCTGCCTTTGAAGAGTGGCATTATTTGTAACTTTCATTGGATCAACCTTGACGAAATGAACAAGATTTACTTATTACAAAAAATAGACAACTTGCTAATGAAACGGGAGGAAATAAATAAAAAAATACAAAATAAATTTTACATTTCTTTAAACATACTCTTATAACTCCACAGGTGATAATAATGTTTCTTCT
Organism: Macrothele yani; assembly: GCA_039090855.1. Classification (NCBI taxonomy): domain Eukaryota; kingdom Metazoa; phylum Arthropoda; class Arachnida; order Araneae; family Macrothelidae; genus Macrothele; species Macrothele yani. Next base: position 92,271,506 of record CM077016.1, on the reverse strand, counting down.
ATAAAAAGCCACTGCCAATAATGAGACAAAAATTACCATTTATAACATTAATAAAGTGCATGGAAAATATGTCATTTATTCATAATGAGTAACATATCTTAAATGTCCCAATAAGTTGCAAATGAATTGGTCAGAAAACATATGTGAAACTGAAATTACAGGTGTTTCACAATGTATTCAACATTAAAAAAATGTTTATATCTAAAAACACAACTATTAATGAGCATATCACTACACCTTAATTTTTTTTTTTTTTTTGAAACTATCATGATTTTCTGAATAAAATACTGCCTCTTAAGTTACTAATAATTCAAATTTCCTGTGTTGTGGCTTTTAACACCAAATCTGTTTTCACAAATTATTTTTCTTCCTCAGTAACTCCAAGTTCATTCACTCATTTGTTTTCCTTTCCTTTTCTTTTTTATTCCTTTTTTTCTTTTTACACCTTTTGTTTGCACCCAGGAGGATAAGTGCTCCTTCGGCTAACTACTGTGAAGGGGCACAATGGGTGGGGTGAAGGGGTGCAATTTACTCCTATCCATTACATGGGTTCCAAGAGATGCTATATGTCATGTTTGATTTTGTGCACTGAGAGCCCAGCATCTTTCAGGTGTCACACATAGGGTGAGTTTTTAGGTTAAAAGACAGGACTGGCTTTGCTTGCATCACTGTTGTTCTTGCTCTTGTGTAGATATGGGCGCTCTTTGGCCAACCATGGCCCTTGCGCCATAAAAATAAAAACATAAAAATAAAAAAATAAACATGTTGATTTTTCCTCTTTGGTTATCCATGTTTTTTTTGTTTTTTTTTTACTGTGAAGATTATAATGGACAAAATACTGAAGAACCACTCAGTAAGTTTCAAACTCCAAGTAACTGAAAAAGCAGAAGCATTGGAAATCAAACTGCTGGTCATAATTTTATTGTTGATAAAAAGTGTGTGTGCATGCTGATGGAAAAATAAAGAGTTTGTTGTTACCCATTACAAAAGGTAGGGAGAAGAACAAATGCTCTATTTGGGGCTATTTTCATCTGGTTGGCCTTGGAAGAAAATCTGGCTACCAAAATTAAAAATGAAACAGAAGCTGGAAATCCTCCATCAACAGTTAAAATTTGCCTCCAAGCCAAAAATACGGCAGCTAAAATGGACATTAAAAATGTTCAAGGTGGACCAGCCTGGTGTTATCACATTATGAAGTGGTTAAAGCCCTCTCTTTTCAAATGAACATGACAGTTGGGCAATGATTACCACTTGACTGAAATATGGTCCAAGAGGTAATCATTTTGGAATGAAATTAAAAAGACTAATTTCATTCCAAACATTTGTGGCCAATGCAATTGGCTCTCCACTTCCCCCAAATAATAAAACAACAACAAGCATTACAAATCATTAACATGGACAAAGTAGCACTGTCGTCTGATTGCCTATCGATTTGAAAGGAGAAAGAACTGTTACTATCACGGCTAGTGGGAATGAAAAAACATATTTTACATGCATTGTAGCATGTGCAGCTGATGGACAAAAATCAAAACTCACTCCAAGAGGAAGATGATTCCAAAAAATCTGTTATTGCTGACTGAGTCAGTAAAAAAGGATGGATGCTGGAATACATCAAACTGAATTGGCTGGAAGAAGTCTGAAAGAACAGAAAGGGTTCCTTCTTCCAGCCTCAGGGGCTGTTAAGTTTAGCTTCCATGCAGGCACATATGGTTGCCCCCTATTAATGATGCATGCCCCTACTGCCTCAAAAAAAAACAAAAAAAAAAACATGCACAGTTAGCAGTTATACCAGATGGTTTAAGAAAATACTGCAGCTACAGGACATTGCACTAAACAGGTCTTTTAAAAGTGAAATCAGGAAATCAGGAACTGGGAATCATAGATGACTGAAAGACACTTACACCAAAACAGGGAGAACATTAGGGTGGGCCGAAAAATACTTTTTTTTTTAATTTGCATATCGCCTAGTGCGGAAAAGTTGCCATTTGGGTCAACAAGAATAACAAAAGAAGTTTTTTTCTAAATCAATTAATATCTTACGTCTCCGCACGGCACACTGAGTTCGCATTTTTCCGACCGCATTGGGTCGTAAGCAAAAACGGATGGATTTTTTTGTAATTGAAATCGAGTAACCCCTAGTGCGGAGAAGTGTCCTTTAGTGTTCCCAATAACAGTGAAAAATGTGTTTTTGAAGTTGATCAATATGCTATGTCTCCGCACTGCTTGCGAAGTTCACCATTTTCTTCCCACATTTGGCCCGTGGGGCTAGGGATAGGTAAAGGCATCCTGGCATGTAGGGCATCGGAAAAATCCATAGGAAACTGCACTGTTCTGAGTGCATCAATCATGCGTGTGCATGTGTAGAACACTCAGTTTGCTTTGCAATGTGTAGCGCGTAGCTCTTCCCTTGCTTCCAATGTCACATATGGAAACAACCCAGAACTCACCACGAGGAGGTGGCTACTGGCAACACTTCGAGTTCCGCCAACCCTCCCCTCCAGCTCAGAATTTTAAATCTACGTGGTATATCTTTTTCGGTAATCTGCTTTACTCAAAAAATGTGGCATTAATTGCCGTGATGCAATTGTTGCTCTTATGAACAAATCTCTAGCTTCAAATCCACACACTAAGGCAGCTGCTTTGGTCACCAGTTTCACGCAATGTTCCACAGCTTGCGAGTGGCAGGGAAACTTGGTTATTTCTTCGCCAGCTGCGGCAGAAGTTGCGATTAGTCAATCCAGATCTTCGTTTGAGATGTGTTTTGTCAGGGGTGGTTCGGTAAGACGCGTTTCAGTCCACTCGATCATCTCATAATATTCATTAGCATCCAAATTTAATTGCGGCACTTTGAATTCTCTTATGACGTCATTCATTTGTTGTTGTCTAGCTTTCTTTATTCTTCTCCATCCCAAAGCTTTAATGTGGGTGCGTTCGTCCGCAATCATACTTAGCAATATATTCTCTGGGTGACTGAAGAACGCATTTTTTTGTTGATCCCTACATCATTGATTACTTTGTACTTCAAATCCATGAATCACGATAAGTTGACCAGTTTCCAAAGTATTTGGCCCCATTTGTGCATAAAGGCTTCTTTATGGAAAACCAGACCAGGGCATATGTACCTTCATTATGTAGTTGGCAACACAGATCAAAGTTTGAGATGGGTTTTGAGTGGCGGCGACATTGGTGCAGTGATCCAGATAAACTCGTTCTTCAGTCACCTAGAGAATATATTGCTAAGTATGATTGCAGACGAACGCACCCACGTTAAAGCTTTGGGATGGAGAAGAATAAAGGAAGCTAGACAACAACAAATGAATGATGTCATAAGAGAATTCAAAGTGCCACAATTAAATTTGGATGCTAATGAATATTATGAGATGATCGATCGGACTAAAATGCGTCTTACCGAACCACCCGCGACAAAACACATCTCAGACGAAGATCTGGATCGACTAATCGCAACTTTTGCCATCAAGATTCACTGCCACACACAAGCTGTGGAAAGTTGCGTGAAACTAGTGACCGAAGCAGCTGCCTCAGTGTGTGGATTTGAAGCTAGAGATTCGTTCATAAGAGCAACAATTGCATTACAGTAATTAATGCCACATTTTTCGAGTAAAGCGGATTACTGAAAAAGATATACCACATAGAATTAAAATTCTGAGCTGGCAGGAGGGTTGGCAGAACTCGAAGTGTTGCCAGTAGCCACCTCCTCGTGGTCAGTTCTGGGTTGTTTCCATATGTGACATTGGAAGCAAGCGAAGAGCTACACGCTACACATTGCAAAGCAAACTCAGTGTACTACACATGCACACGCATGCTGCACTCAGAACAGTGCAATTTCCTATGGATTTTTCCGATGCCCTACATGCCAGGATGCCTTTTCCTAGCCTAGCCCTACGGGCCAAATGTGGGAAGAAAATGGTGAACTTCGCAAGCAGTGCGGAGACATAGCATATTGATCAACTTCAAAAAAACATTTTTCACTGTTATTGGGAACACTAAAGGACACTTTTCCACACTAGAGGTTACTCAATTTCAATTACAAAAAAATTCCAACCGTTTTTGCTTACGGCCCAATGCGGTCGGAAAAACGCGAACTTAGTGTGCCGTGCGGAGACATAAGTTATTGGTCAATTTCAAAAAAATTCTTTTGTTATTCTTGTTGACCCAGATGGCAACTTGGCTAGGCGATATGCAAATTTAAAAAAGTTTTTTTCGGCCCACCCTAGATAACACGCAGAGAAACTTGCAGGGAAGTTGCTAAGAGAGTAAAAAACTCCTGGTGGGCAGTGCAGATAGAGACTATCATTTCTGGATTTCAAACAGTGGGCATTTTGAAAGACAGCGAGAATGAAAATCATAACGATGGAAATATGGAGGATGACTGTGACAATGATAATTTGAAGGAAGACATTCTTTATTTCATTCAGAAAGTGACAATTCTGTTTTCAAAGTATTTGAATGAATTTATTTTACAAAAGTTGGCACACTTATTTTTTTTTATGTGGGGAAATTGTTGTACATAGTTGTCAAGAATTTAAATGAGTATAAGCATAATTTTATTGCTTTTCCTAAAAGTATTACGGAAAGAAGTGACTGGGCAACCTTTTACCAATGCTGCAAAATTTAACAAAATAGCCAAAGTAGTTTTTGAAAATGAAAATTATTTTCTAAAAAACAACTCTTATTTTCACTATAAAACTGTGTTTAGGTGTTAGAACTGATGACAATATAATCCTCCAAGAATGATTAGGTATCTTCTGCAGAAAAACAACGTGATTTTCAATGTATTATTCTTAAATTTCTTTATCACTTAAATAACCAGAAATAACTAAAAATACCCCAAATTATCAGAATCTTGAACAGTAATTTAAACAAGTTTCTGGACATATTTGTCAGTGCACTTACAATGATGTATAATACATCACAAAATTATGGGATGCAGTCTTTTTGTCAGTGCAAAAGGCTGCATCCATATAGGCATGTTTTACCCAATGCCTTCACATATTCCTCAAATAGAAAGTACAGAGAAGAAGAAATCCAATGGATTATTAACACAACTAAACAATATGGGTATGACACAAAAGCTGTTAAAAAATTGATTTTTGAATACAAAAAGAAATTAAAGAAGTCCCGTCAAAACATCCCAAAAATGAACTACAAATTTTCAGGTTCCTTTCCTTATGTTAGAGGAGTTAGTGGGAAATTCTTAAGGTCAATGAAGAAACACATTATTTTTGGTCATTCTGTTCAGAACATCGGTGATTTGGTTATAGAGAAAAAATCTAACAGAAGTATACTACAATCAGCAGGTGTATATGAAATTCCTATAATTTCACAGAGTTCTGATGCCCGCATATCTGACATTGGTAGCACAAAAAATAGACTAATAAAAAGATTACATCAACATATTACAAACTGGAACAAAAATGAAGAAAAAACCGCACTTATCCAACACTGCACTAATCATAAACAATATCCTGATTTTGAAAATATTAAATTACTAACTACCCACAAAGGTTTTCTGAAAGCGTTATAATCGAACAAAAAAAAAAAAAAAAAAAAAAAAAAAAAAAAGATAATATATGCAATTTACATGACCCCACTACTCTAGATACAACTTGGAAGTCACTTATAAAAACAGAAAAAATGCATGAAAAAAGACAAAAAAAAAAGAACATTACAAAAAATCACTCCTTTAATAAAGGACTAAAAATAATACAACAGTTTTTTTAAATAGATAGTAATAATTCAATATACCTTTATTAAAAATAAAGAAGAACACACCTGCCAACTAATCCAATAGATGGCGGCACTTGAGGAGTACTCACCTTACACACCATGTAGCCGCGACCCTCCCCCCCCTTCGTTTCCCGACATGCAACTCCAGCGGCTACACACGTGAAGAACCCTTGCGTAGATAATAGATGGCCTGAAGTCGGTGCTCTAGAAGCACAGAAAGCACTCGTCATAATATCATAGAAGAAGAGCCGTTTTTGTGAGCTGCGTGCCCCCCGACCCGATGAGTATAAACCTTTCCTTATGCATGTTTTAATTAATAGAACATTTTTTAAATGTTTGATTGTACTAATAAATGAATGTTTAACTGAAAATATTTAACTAAAACGTTTTATTTATAAAAAAAATTTAAATAAAAAAAAACAACCCGTAACAGAAATCAACCTCTCTCGGGACGGGAGCACGTGCCTCACGGAGAAACAAACGTGCAAAATACTTTTTCAATAATAGGTAAAAAATACCTTTTTATATTATTTATGTTTAATCTAAAGCACATTTTTACCATAAGACAACCATTAAGAGTTGTCTCATGAAATTTCGTAATTTCCTTTTGTTCTTTTCAGTAGTTACATCTCTGTGACAAGAAAAAGTATATACTGTTAGCAAGGCTTTAGCCTTTCAGTAGTAAATAAAACATGGGCTACGTAAGTTAATTTTATTGAAACACAGTATTAATGTTAATGAATTAACACAAAAAAAAAATACTGCATAGGAAAATTATTTAAGAAAACACATATTTTTCTGTCAAAATTATGCAAATTCTGAAGTCTAGCACAATTTACTAGTGTCATATAAAATTCAAATGCTTGAATAAATAGATTGAAATTATGCTAAAATGAATTACTATAATATTATGTGATAATACAGTAATTCATTATAAAATATACCTACAAAAAAAGAAAATGAACTCTGTACAACTAGTAGTGCTGATAAAGAAATTTGAATAAACTATGTGGAGCCATACAGTAAGAAAACAGAAGTACTTGAAAACCTTCTAAGAACAGAGACAGAAGAGTGAGAGATAAAGAAGAGGTGGAGAGGGTTACATTGCCCACACACTATATGTTGGGTTCCACTGGAGCCCCAGTGTACAGAACTAAATACAAGGACCACAACCATCATCATTCTGACAAGAGAGCCGTCACCAAATTTACATTAGTACCTAGGAAAAACATTGAAAAGTGCAAGGGTGCAGAACTAGTAGAAATGCAATTTAGTTGATTACCTGAGGAGGAGGAAGGGGCATGGCAACAAGAGCAATATGATTTCAGTTGCAATGCTTTAATATTTTCCAAAAACAGTGATTATGAGAGAACATCTATACATGCTATTTCTATAAAACAATGTTCATGATCCCTTAAACAGTAATGGTAAAAAATTAAAAAAAAAGTAAGAACAAAAAATTATTGCAGTATATACATGACTCAGTGAAAGCAAACTGTTCCAAATATGAGCAAATAACAAAATAATATATTATTTGTGCAAAAGGATTGTGCACATACACACTCAGCAGCCAATCTCAAAATTAAAACCCTTAAAATTTGAACCTAACAGTGTGTGTTAATGTGTTCTGTTAAAGGGGAAATCACTAACCAACACATTAAGTTTTAGTTCACCTAATTATCATCAATACTATCTTTTATTACAGTAAATTAAACTGAATGGTGGAAATGAATTTCTTACATTCCAAAAAACCTAACTTCAAAATCTTTTTCTTTAAAAATCTTTGCCTTAAATTGCTTGAAACAAAGCTTACTACCTTGCATTTTTTAATGCCATTTTAAATGTGTGAGTAAAAATTCTAATTTACCTCACAGTCATCTGTTGAATCCAGTGCCATTTTCAAAAACATTCCTAAAGTGTCCTGAAGGTACTAAGGTAAAGAAAAAAATAAAGCACTTAAAAATATGGCATGTAGGTATTACACGAAGTATAGCCACCAGAGCAAACTGAAGTTCACAATAAACACACAACAAATTCAAACTAAAACTAGCCATAATTAAGGTACAACAGCTGAATCAAGAATCCAAATGTATCATAAGATGCACTAATCCTGAATTTCAACTAAAACAAACAATACAAAAATATTGGTCAGTGGCAAATGAGGAAACATACAGTATCTGCAATACAAACAATGGACAAAATCATTAAGAACAGTGAAATAAATTAAAGCATGGAAAAGCCATTTGACACAGTAAAAAACTGAACTCGCACAGCATACAAAGTTATAAATATATAGGTGAGTTTACAGGTGTTTCAATTTACACAAAGCATACACATATAGGAACCACCAAAGTATTGCTCTTTAAAGATATTCTTCCTTAACTTTTTATATTTTTGCCATGGTAAGACACAGATACTGACAGCATGAAAACAATACTGCAGATACTGCACAGCCAATTTGGGAAATCATGCCTGAGTTTGTCACCTGTCTTGTACTTCTGCCAATCCAGATGTTCTTTCATTAGCCAAAAAAAGTGATTAATTACACTGGTCTGTATGGATTTTGATGTTTGAAATGTGATTGTTTGATCCTTAAAAAAATTTTTTGTTGAATTCAGAAATGGAATCTTATTTTCTGTCACACCAGGTTATTTTGATGAAGGTAAATGTTTATTCCTGTAACTTAGCTTAGAAATACATAGGGCAGCATAGCAATGCAAAGTGGCAACGATGTTGCAGAACATATTTTCTTATAGAGTAAAATCTCAGTTAACGGACACCTTCAAACAATGGCAAGTTTTGGTCGGTACAGAACAGCTGCAGTAGGATTAACATTAGCGATAAGCTCCAAACAACGTGACCTCTTAACAATGGTCAACAGAAACCAGAATCCGTCCTGAAGGACATCTAACAGACACTTTGCCTGAATGGATTTTATATAGTTCCTTTGGTACTTCGGCTGGAAGAATAAAAGGGGGACAAAAAATGTTGCTATACATGCATTACAGTGGTAGAATGCTTAAGAAAATATAAATGTGTGGCAGTAATTACTTAAGCCAAGTTCCATATTCCATGTATATTTCAGCCCCCTCACCATGGAAATATATATTCCATGTATATTTCAGTCCCCCATCAGGTGGGGTTGGGATGGTGCCTTAAATGCTGTCCACTGGTGGCAGAAATTATATTCATGATGATTTACACCGTTACATATACAGGGTGTTCTTAAACTGTTTTGACAAAAGAAGAGGGGTGATAGTACCCATTAAGACGAACAATATTTACAATGGAACCTAGGGTCGCATTCCACTCTGAGTGTCAGAAAAGAGTAAAGTTAGATATCCAAGTTGAACTTTCAACAGTGCAAAGAAAGAGAATTAATGGCATCATAAGTTGCACAATCCCATTTATGGAGATCAGGGACAGGCTCAAAGTGGCGGCCACGGGTGCCGTTGCACAATTCACACCGGCGGATGAAAGACTTGCGCACCCTCTCGAAGACTCGTGGTGTCGTGTTTATCCTGTCCGCTGCAACAACGATTCTCGTGACGAGATCTTTCACGGAGTCCACAGGCGTCTCGTACACCAATGATTTCATGTGCCCCCAGAAGAAGACCAGTGGGTTTAAGTTCAGTGAGCGTGGAGGCCATGCCACAGGTCCGCCACGTCCAATCCATTGTGCGGGATATGTGGCATTCAGGAAGTGTCTCCTGCACCTTGATAAGCCAATCAGCTGCAACTGTCGATGCTGCGCCTTTTCTCTGGCAATTTGCATACGGTAAATGCTTGATGGTGATGTTCTGGTGATGTGCTACTTCTCCGGCACGAAAGAAATGACGTCTGAGGTGACGACTTGTGCTTGTTGGACGTATTTCGAAGAGTACACTCAAGAGTGGAATGCGACCCTAGGTTTTATTGTAAATATTATTCGTCTTGATGGGTACTATCACCCCTCTTCTTTTGTCAAAACAGTTTACGAACACCCTGTATAAAGTGTCGATTAGTTTTGTTCCTATGGGTTCTGATCCTGCTTTCCACTTGCAAACTCTGCAGTTACACTTCGCTGTCTGTAACATTTTTCTGTTAGAGTAACATAATGCTAATCACCTTTCAAATGGCTGTTTAAGACCAGGCATCAGGCACTGCCTTCCTAAAATCCTCTACAACATGATTGATTGTAAAAGCTTTGCTTGGGCCATCTAATTCTAGTGAGCAATATGAGAAGATAACGTGAAACAACAGTGCTTTTAAAATGCAAGTCATACTCGTTACTCCTTTTTCTGCTCAAAAAAATCAGCTGCAAACAATCAGTTGTTTTACTGTGCTGAATCTGGACAATGACATTCTTGAATTAACCCCATAAATATGATACTGTTCTTGAATTAAGTTCAGTTTTTTGTAGGCTAACACTTGCATCTGCGTGCTGATCCCCACATTGCTAGAAGCAGAGAGCACATCTGTCTCTAATACCACATTGACTTTCACAATTTTCCAAACCCAACTATTTGATGAATTGTTTGTCATACAGAAGTTGCTTTCCTATGGATTGTGTCTTTTTTCTCCACATTTCGCAGAAAGCCGGTTTCACATACACGCAAGCAAAAGTAGTATTCAGGAAGTGGCTTCAATTAATATGAGCTTAAAGCTTCAATTAAACACTATTAAGTATGAACAGCATAGAAGAGTTTGTGTGTAGACTTCAAAATAATAAGTGTGTTCCTTGGTTTAATATGGTAACACCAAAATTCCTTGTTTTCTGTGTGAGTAAGACAGTTGTGTAACAAGTAATCATTAGGAAAAGAAGATGGCCACTAGCATTCTTTTTCACCTGGCTCAAAAAATACAATACATAGCTGTTGGTTAATCCTTTGGAGGTTTTGTGTTCTTCCTTGCAAATTGAACTAGAGTTAAAGCAAGTTTATGTCCCACATACTAGAGAACCTGAAAGCAGGTATTTTTATTGGGAATCAAATCTGAAAACTAATAATTGATCTTCAGTTTGAGAAACCATGAATCAATATAAAATACAAACATGGTTTAACTTCAAAACGGTTGTGCATAACTTCTAGGGAAGCATAACAGATCCAAAATACCATTTATTTAACAATGTCACATCCCGAATAAAAGAAGCTGTAGAATCTTTTTATATGTCTTTCAGTAGCAGCAGCTCAACATAAATGATCATTGTGACTATACCATTAGTCACATTTGTTGATTGCAAAGCAATTGGCGTTTCACGCATATTGGAAATTTGTAGGCATATCCTTTTTGCATAGGTAAACAAAAATGTTCTGGATTTTACTTGCAAACTTTTAGAAGAAATGCTGTATTAAGTTCAGATTTAATAAAACTGGCACATATCAACACAGATGATCCCCATGTTGGCACAGATAATTAATTACAAATACCCATCAATACTTTTAATTTACATATTTCAAAATGCAAATGTTTTCAGGAATGTGCAGTGGAAAGTGATTACAGCTGGAATTAACTTTGGAGTGTTTTACATAACATGGTCTCAATATGTAATATACTGATTTCATTGTCCCGTTCCGCCAATCTGTCTTGGCTCCACGGGGACTTGTTGAGCACCTTGGATGTTATTTTGAAATGTTGCGACAATTATCCTGCCTTGAGACGCGGTTCGGACCCTGGCCACCCCAATGGCCCAGAGACCAGCCCGTGGTGACGTGCTGGCAGGCGACCTAGAATACCTTGTCTGGGTTCCCGCTCTGTCTGGCGGGATAGGTCGTTTCTTTACTTTTTCGCTGACTGGAAGATTCCTTGCCCTCGAACTTTTTTTGGGGAATAATTTCCCTTTATTTTCTTTTTCAAACACCTACACACATGTATACACTGTCCTCATGCTTAGGACTTACAACATCAAGAGATAGCAAAATTTATTTACAGAATATTTACATTGGTGGTTTCTTCGTCTGCTTTCCCACAGACTTCTACCCTCATTCATCTTCCGATTCGCTTTCGGTGTGCACGTTCACCTCCTGCGTTTCGGTCCCCGTTTGATTGGGGAAGATGGTATGTTGCTGGAGGGTTAGCCTTTCAACCAAGGCTATTATCCCCTCCTGTTAACGGAAGATTGGATGAGCAGATCCAATCTTCGCGTTCTTTGCACACCTGGGATCAGTGTGTTTCTCCATTCGGCGAAGCCACTGCATTCAAGTACGCAGTGTTCTATGCTTGCCGTTCTCTTTCCACAGGGACAAGTGCAGTTCCTGATGGCAAATCTGCCTAGGTATTCAGGGCTGATGCCATGGCCACTGAGTACTTGATTCAGGAACTTATTTGTCTGTGCTCGTTTGGTCGAGACTTTCGGAAACACTCTGTGTGTCTTCCGCCCTGTCTCTCCCGTGTCCCATCTGACCTGCCATTCGGTCATGGTCCGACGTGCTAGTGCTGCGCGAATGCACCTTCGCGGCATTCTGCATTGCACGTCGACCGTCTCTTTCAGCGTGGCTGCCTTCGCCAGCTGATCTGCCCTTTCGTTTCCTAGGGTTCCGACATGGCTTCGTACCCAGTGGAAACTAACTGCCCCATCTCCCTCTGCCCCCAAGAGGGTTTTGATCCTCTGGACGATGGGGTTTCTTCCCCTGAATCTACTCAGAGCCTGCAGTGCTGCCTCACTGTCCGAGTAGAGTTTTATTCTTTCGTCACTACGCCTGGGGAGTGCCCAGGTGAGTGCCATCTCTATCGCCAGAAGTTCAGCCTGAAAGACCGAAGCATTCTGCGATAATTTCACGCTTCCTGCAGTGGCTTCGTTCCCGTCCGAGAACGCACAGAAGCCTGCCCCCACTTGTCCCTTCAACTTTGAGCCGTCCGTGAACAGCTCATGCCCAACTCCCGTGGGTTTCTCCTTGTCCCACGGTGGGCAAATTTCCTCGGCAGGGTGGATCTGCCAGTCCACACTTTCCATCTCCATGTCGGAGGCTCGATGCGGCGCACCGAGAAGGTAGGCGTCCTCGCCTGACCTTAGGCAGTGCATTGCTGCCTCCCTTTCCACTACTAGGTCTGCCGGCTCGCACCCCGCCAGCACTTGGAGTGCTAGGGTTGACGTTGTGCGAAAACAACCGGTTATCCCCAGTAGGGCCAACCTTTGGATTTGGTTTATCCCCTTCTTCATTCTGACTGTGGGGTTCCACCATGCCCCACTTGCATACGTCAGAATTCTTTCAATTCCTCTCTGATAGATGGCCTTCTTGGTTTTGCCCGTTAACCTCATGCCATTCAATCTATTGAGAATCATCGTGCACCTTGTTCTAAGGTGCCTCAGGTGTGGCAGCCCTGATAGACTCTGATCCAGGACCACACCCAAGTATTTCATTTCACGCACCGCCTTGATAGTGCACCCTTGGAATCTGCACTGGGGTGGTGTTTTCATTACTCCTCTCTTAGCTATTGCTAGCAGAGTGGTCTTCTCAGGAGCGAAGCACAGTTTGCTTTCTCTGCTCCAATTTTCTAGCACATCCAAGGCCCTATGTGCTTCTCTTTCGATCACGTGTCTCCCTGAGGCGGAGACCACGAGAACGAAATCGTCCGCATAGGCTTGAATCTCCACTGCGGGCCCCAGGTCTAGGTTCAGTGCTGAATCAGCAACTATATTCCACCAGAGCGGCCCGGAGTTGGATCCTTGCGGACACCCTCTATGGTACGAACGCGAGGATTGCCCATTCCCCGCTTCGAACTCGACTCTTCTATCAGACAGGTAGCTGCTGATCAGTTTGAACAGGTTCCTTGGACAGCCAAGTTCTTTAAGTCTGGTTAAAACCATTGGCCACCAGACACTGTTGAATGCCCCCCTCACGTCTAGTGAGATGAAGCAGGTATGGAGCCCCTCCGCTTTGTTCCTCTCTGCCCTCTCTCGGAGGCTGCGAATTGCCTGCGTTGCGCAACGCCCCGGAAGGAAACCAAATTGGTTCCTGTTTAGCTTTCCCTGCTCCATGAGGAAGCCAAGCGCTCTGTTCGTTATGAGCTTGTCCAGCACCTTGCTCCACGCCGAGAGGAGGCAGATGGGCCTATAGGCTGCGGGGTCATTTTTGTTCTTTCCGGTCTTGTTGAAAAGAACTAGCACCGCTGTTTTCCACAAGTCTGGGAAGATTCCCCTCCCGAGGCATTCGTTTAGGAGCGCCACAAAATACCCGGGATTTGCATAGTAGATTTCTCTGACTATGCTGAGGTCGAACCCATCCTTGCCTGGTGCTTTGCCCGTATTTAGACTGGAGAGGGCATTCTCCACTTCGTCTCTCGTGAAGGGGGGTCCTCACCAGTGTCCGGCGGGATCCGACTTTCTTCCCTTATTTCTTTTTGTTGAGGGGAGTCCCCTTCTCCCTCATCTCCTTGGAAGTGGTAATCCAAGAGACTTTCTACGGTACTATCAAGAGTCTTTGATAGGCTACCGTCTGCCCTTTCTACCGCTGCTAGTTTTAGCGGTTCGGTTATGGATCCCCTCGAGATCTTATAGGGGATCCCGAAAGGGTCAGCCGGAGTTTGAAACTCACACAGTTTTCTCCAGTAGGAGATTTTCGAGAGATTCAGTTCTCTCCTGTATGCTGAACGAGCCTTTTTATGCACTTCTGTGCACTCCCTGTCTTGCGGAGTAGCTTTTGCTCTTTGCAGAGCTTTCCTACTCCGCCTAGCTCTCGCCCTTAGAGCTTTTAGTTTCTCCGACCACCAGGGGTGGGGGTCCTTGGCTCCCCTTTTATTTCCCCTACTACTCTCGCATAGCGTTGTTATTTGACTGGTTAGTTCTTCAAAGAGGGAGTTGAGGTCCGACACTTCTGCGGCCTCTTCTTCCCTCCTACCTCCCAACAAGGTAGTTAACTTGGCTTTAAAAGCCCACCAGTCTAGATTCTTCATTAAGAATCTTTTGCGCTTGGGTCGGATGGGCTTTTCCGATCCCAAAACGAAAGATAGCGCTAGGTGGTCACTGCAGCTCTCGTCGTCCAGTACTTGCCAATCCTGGACAAGGCTGCGCTTTGAGACTCTGACGAGAGTCACGTCGATCCAAGAGGAGCCCCTCGCCCCTTGGAAGGTCGGGGTGCTCTCTGGATCGTTCAAGAAACTCAGGTCTGCCGCGTTGGCAAAGTCCACTAGTAGCTGGCCGCGTTCGTCCTCGTTCTGATTGCCCCAGAGAGAACTCTTCGCGTTGAAGTCGCCTGCTATTATTATCTCATGACTGGGGAATTCCCCTAATAGAGCCATTAGCTCATTCAGCGTTTCTCTCAAATTGCCTGCCGGAGAACTGTATACGTTCACCATTAAAAATTTCGCATCACCACATTCCACGCCGAGGGCGACCACGTTCTCGGAGCATTTTATCTCGAGAACCGCTAGGGACGGGTCTTTCACGACCGTGGCCACCCTGGGCTTTGCCACCCTAGGGTGGTAGATCCGGTAGGAGTTAGGGAAGCCCACCACTCTTCCCCCCTGTTCGAATGGTTCCTGCAATAGCAGAATATGAGCTTTTTGCTCAGTGTAAAAGTAATGCATACTGATCTAAGAAATCCCAGCACTAAGCATTACACCAAAGCAACAAAAACAAGTGAATTTTTGAGTTTCCTTATACAACCATTAAATTTCAAAATTACATAAATTTTTCTCTCCTACAATGACTAAGTTTCTTAAAAGGAACATAAACTTGTTTCAAAATGGTGCATATAGGACCACATAGAACAGGAAATTTAAAACAATATAGGATTAAGCTGGTACATACTGTTTCATTGTTGAAGCACCTACAAGTGAAAATAATAAACAAAAACTACAAAGCAATGAGATGGTGCTTCAGCTGCATTCCAGTCTTACAAGTCTTGAAGAAACAATGAGGGAAAAAATGAAGTTCAACATTAATATAACTGATGTTCGTTGGTCAAACTGCAGCATAAATTAAGATCAACAGCAGCAAAATGCCAGAAGAAAAACTGTAGCCTAACATCAACAAAACTGAGGTTGATGAGTGGTGGATCTTCTCCCTAAAAGTAAGTGATTGGCATGCAATAAGAATAGGATCAAACGTCAAGTGAAGTCAAGACAAAGGTATTAATTATGATAAACAGAAGCTGTTACTTTTTTATGGGTATCAGTTCTCAAGTAAATGGTTAATCAGTTGCCTCTGTGAATGGTTGTGTGCATGTGTGAGTGAGAGGTCTTCCACAGCACTGTCACATTAAAAACACTGTATTCTGACACACATAAGTCTTATGAAAAATCATTCTGCATGGTTTCCATGCAGATAAAGCAGTATCTGAATGAATGCGACTTCTGATTTCTTCAATATGTTATATAACTATAAATATAGCAGCTGAAAATAAAGTGTAACACACTTTTACAGAAAAACAAGAAAATATTTATCACTGCAAGATTACTCCAAACACCACATGGGTACTTTTTTCTAACGAAAAAGGCTTAGATTATGCATGTCTTTTAGAAATTTTAAATTAACTTATGCTTTCCACACTACATAATCAACTCTCACAGGAAAAAGAAAAAAATGATATTCACTTATTGGGAACTTACTTTGTCACCCAGAAGTTTCATGTAAGCTTCTGTGGCTTTAGTTGCCAAAGAATTGCCCCTAAATGTAAGATGAAGGTCACCTGTGAAAACCAATGGCAACAGTAAATAAACAAAACACAGGACAAAAATATCAATGACATAATTTAAAATTTCTCATGCTAATTCAGCTTGTGAATTCTAATAGTAAACCTAGAGCTCAGTTATTTAATTGATCAGCCCTGAATGCAAGTTTTTATGTCAAACATATTTTGTACATCTCTTCAACAAATGGATTTTTCATTAAGAATAATAGTACTGCTCAGAGTGTAAAGTGAAAGTCTGCAGCATTCAATGGTTCATGTTCTAAGAGGATGATAATCTAAATTTAGGAAGTGATTTACTAGCTTCTGTACAAATAGCTCACCCTTCTCCAAACGCTGCTTATCTACTTTGTATCATTAAAGTAACTACAAATCTACATACATACACATCACTAAGCTGTTCTCTGAGATTCAGAGGTTAGCTCCACAAAAAAATACAAACCATCAGATAAATTGTTAACTGATTATTTACTTGCTGTTGCCGTATCAAACTTATCCATTTACAGCGATTTTGACACACAACTCGGGCTTTACTGACATCCATCACACGATGTGCACAAGCCCTTCTACACTTTATACTCATAATATTTTTCTCATGCAGGCACTCCTGAATCTGATACTCCCACGACTTCCTTGGCCTTCCTCTGCCTTTCCTTCCTGCCACTTGGGCTGAATAAATTTTCTTAGTAAGCATCTTATCATTCATTCTTTCAACATGACCAAACCACCTAAGAATATTAGTCATCACCTTACTAACAACATTCTGCCTCACATTACACAACTGCAGCACATCTTCATTCCTCACATGATCAGAGAGCATCTTGCCACAAATTCCCCATAAGTAACACATCTCTCCAGCATGTAAACGACTCCTATGTCTCTTCTGCAATACCCAGGTTTCACTGCCGTACATCAGAGTAGGAACAATTACACCTTCATTTACAGCCATTCGAGACTCTCTTGAGAACCCGTCATTCCTGTGGAAACCTCCTAAAGTAGCTATGACTTTCAATGAAGAATTTACTCACCTACTAATTTCACCATCTAATTTGTTCTCTCTGTCAAACATGCTTCCCAAATACACAAACTCATTCACCTGGTCAATCACTGTCATTTAGACTTATTTTGCATTCAGTACTAACAGTTCCTCACTCAAAAACCATAACTTTGGTTTTGGGGGGCGATCTTAGTGAAAGATGGGTTTGCCTCCACCGGGCGCTCCACTGGGCAACAATGTCACACACGACAGCAACAAGGGCCTCTGTGATTCTTGGAAACTGACACAATTTTAAGCTTCAGTATAAATTAGTGTTGAGGTACCAGCTAGTTCCGTGTGACATTGACCAAAAGACCCCAACTTATTGGGTTTTATTCCAGAATCCTTGGCGGAACAACCAACTGGAATCATCAGCTGTGGGCTAATCCCCGCCCTGATCAATTTCTTTTACGGACTATGAGATTCATAGTCCGTAAAAGAAATACTTTTATGGACTATGAATCTCATTTCACTAAATTGTCATATTACTTTTAAACTGATGGAAATTTCAAGCAGATACCACACTACATCACCATCATGTCAATCCTATGTGATGAACCAAGCTGAAGGTCCATCTTCAATAATTAGGGTTTGTCCCCTTTCAAAGAATGAGTGTTATATACCTTGCCATAAAGGTTTTTTTTTTTTCCTATTGATTTACCATTTTAAGCTATTAATTTTTAGTACGCAATTTATAAAAAGAAAATAGTAATGAACATACATCATAACGATCTCATGGAATGTGAACAAGAATCAAACTAAGGAAATCAACCTAGAATTAGGAATTAGCAGCAAGTAGCAAATTCTCATTTAAAAAAAAAGCTACAGACTGCACATTAACAGCAGAAATAACCTTTATGGTATTTCTGCACTAAAATATAATTGTTTTTCTCATCACATACACAAAAATCTTGCAACTTTTTACTTGGCTTTATAAATTGTTAATTTTTTACCATTTTTTTAGAGTAATATAATATTTTAGAGTAATTTAATATCAAAAAGAAATACATCTGAACCTACTGATTTCCAGAAAGGGCCACCCCAGTACTAACAAATAATACTATCTAATTGCATAACTTCTGTAAACCATTTAGTAAATATGCATGTGTCCACATTAACAATCGGGTGGATTCATGCAAGGCAGGCAACCAAAAACTAATCCTCCTTTAGTGATTTAAATGTGCTAAAATAATAAGACATCTTACAGATCCACTTTCTGATTATTACAAATCTTGATCAACTTCCACTTACAGGGGTGAGTGGTAACTAATGATTCCAGCACAGACATGCAAACACTCAGTAAAATTTATTTATTTATTTTTGCAGCTAACAGTTACAAGCACAATCGTTTTGCATAAACATTTTTATCATAATTTTTACAGAGTAACAAAATATTTGAGTTTTACTCTCTTCAGCAAGATATAACCTAACAGCAGCTCATTTAGAAATATTTGATTGCTAAAGGAGTAAATGTAGCCTAAAACATGAACAGGTTTCAGGCAAGCCATGTAAATGACATCCTGAAATATGTTTCACACATGAAAGAATTTAACAGGAGAATATATGCATGTGCATATCAAACTGAGAATTCCAGATTATCAAACTGAATAAATGAAATATTTTAAGCATAAAAGGATCATATGTAGTAAAGAAAAATCTCATGTATACAATTCAGTTCAATTCAATTCAATAAACAGAGCTGTTATATCTTTATCCTGTGTGTGTGTGTGTGACAGAGAGAGTATCAAAGAACATACTGTATAATTACATGGATGATGTAATCATCTTTACATATTCCTATTTTTATGATTGCATTTCCAGAATTATCTAACAGACACAAAATAAGATTACATAAAAATATTTTTAAATAACCAAAATAAATCTTATATGAACGTTTGTAAAATATGTTTATTACTGGGCACAATGTAGAACTCAAATTAAGTAAACATGACAAGTAAAAAAGTATCTTTACAATTGTGGATTACCAATTTTCATTGATTACTGCTTTTTACTCACACAAAAGTATTTTTATCATTATAAAATGCAACAAACTAATAAAAATTGTTAAATACATATATTAGGTATTTGAATCATACCTGCTTTTTAGTTCATCACAAAGCAGATGAACAGAATGGAGAACCTTCTGACCTCAAGAAGTACAATGATGGAAAACACACCCACCCATACACACACACATACAGAAATTTTTTTTAATGACTGTGGTTGCATATAAGCAGAATAAAACTAGTACATACCTATTTTTTCAATATCAGACATGACAACTTCAGCAAGAAATTCTTTGGCCATACTTTCTTTCTGCATAATGTTCACAAGTGTCGTTGCAACGTCTTCCTAGGTGAGGATAAAAGAAAACACCTCGATATATATATATATATATATAGAATTTTTCTTAATTTGTTTGACATCCTTATCTTTGACAAAATTCATTTTAGGATAAGGATCAAAGACTTAAATTGATTCTCACCTGCTCCCAAAACGACATGTATACATGTTAACAAAACACAAATGTCGCCATTAACTTCTCAAGAGCCATCAGAAGGCAATGAAAAATTTTGCTTAAAAAATTACAAAAAAAAAAAAAATCAGCCTGTCGATCTATATATATATATATATATCCATCTGAGTGTGTTCACACCTCATTATTTCTTCAGTTGTGTTCTTAGGAGAGAAAAATATTTTTGTCTTTTACAGGACTGGTGTGGAAAAAAGAACTTACCTAAATGTGTGTTTCCTTTTTTTATGGAGTTGAAAATGTCATTAGCTTCAAGAGAACTGAACTGCATTATACTCATAATAGTTATGTTTATTGAACTAAAGGAACATGAAGACTTACCTTTCCACACAGCAAAGATTGTTTTAATTCATTCTTTGAGCTTCCACAAACTGAATTTTTCTTTAAAAATAAATTTATTATTTAAGAATAAACTTTGGGGCATTTCAAAATCATCTACCTACCTCTGGAGATATATCTAGACAAAATCAGCAATTCGCAAGCACAACCTTCTAATTACAGCATTAGGTGTCCCCCACAAGAAATGTCAGCAACTGAGAGGATAAATTGCTGATATTTTAACTGAATCAAATATATATATAGCACTCCTGGAATATTTTGTAAATATTGCAACTAATTGTTAACTTCATGTAATTTTTCCAAAGCATCATTTAATTTTTTTTTTGTTCTTATGACGTCTGTTTTTGTGGAAGTTGTAGGAACAAAAATCCTATTTTCTTTCAAGTCTCTGTTGTAATTTTTATTCTTTTATTTTTTAATTTTATGGCATTTTTGGAAATGCTTTTTTTACCACAAGGAATAAGACTTTGTAGTACTTTTAGTACTGTGATTCATGTTAAAATTCTCTCTCAAGCGGTTTGGTTGCTCAACCACGTGTTTTAGCTGAATAATTCTGCTGATTTGTTCAAACCTTCTCACAACTTGTGAATTTTTTGAAATCGTTTTTCTGTTTTTTGTGACAGATGACGAGTATGGGTTGGGCCAGGAAAGTTATAGATGCATGCAAAAACTTTTGACTAAATTATTCTTCATGCACCCTTGAGGGCAGTTATGTTACTTATAAATTTTAGAGGGATTTAAACTTGCATCTATGGCTTTGCAGAAACCCATTTCCAACTAGGACTTTGTGGAAGTGAGAAAATGCAGAGTTTTGCTGGTCCTTGATAAAGCCAAGGCTCGGCATTCTCAACACTTTCTACATTCAGGTTAGCTATTTCTTTATTATTATTTTATTATTTTTTTACTCATGCCTGTTGAGTTTTGAGGTTTTCTTTGTTGTTTTTGTTGTTGTTAAATAATTTTTTTATTCCAGTCTCTACTTAGTAGTGTGTGAATTCTGAATTTTCATAACTGCTGCGTTGCGCGTCATGATCTTCAGATTGTTTGTTAAGAAATTTGGCTTTAAATTCTTAGGTGTAAATTAAGTCTTAGAATACATATATATTGAAGTTGGTTTATATATAATACGGTAGTTATCAGCAGCAACCTACAGCTGCACATCAAAACCTTGATACTAAGTAATTTATGCATTCAATTTCGTGAACAAATAAATGTAACATTAAGTCCTTCACATTTTTTTTAAAAATCTAAGAGCATATCAAAAGCTATTTCATGACAACTCATGTAATTCCCAAACACACTGAAATGTGTCTATAACAGAAGTTCAGTTGTAACTTGAAAATGAATAGGACTATCAATTCTAAAATTCTTATGAATTCCTTATTTATTCTGGAAATAGTCAATGGCTAGCACTAGGTGTTCAATTTAGCATTTCCTGTGCCACAAAATATTATGCATTACTTGCAGAAGTCAAGAGCAGCAACCCTGATTATGTGAGTATTCATATAATAAAAAAAAAAACTTTCCTGGAGGAGTATTTGAAGGTCAAAATCAAGGGAAAATTTGATACACACATATATATCACTACGATGCTCTCCGAGATTCAGAGGTTAGCTTTTCAAAGACAGATCACCTGCCAAATTAAAGTCACTGATAGGGTTAGATTTTACTTACTTTTGGTGCATCAAACATCCCCATTTACAGCAATCTTGACACACAACTGAAGCTGCGCCAACATCTATCAAATGCCTCCCAAAAGACCTCTTGTACTTATTATTATTATTTGCTTGCTGGCATTTCTGAATCTGATCCTCCCAGGATTTTCCCTTTGCTTTCCCTCTACATTTCTTTCCCACCACTTAGGCTGAAAAATTCTTATAGTTAGTACCTCATCACTTATTCTCTGCCTGATGACCTTAGTGGGAGATATTTTGCCTCAAAGGGGTGCTCCATAGAGCAATATGACAGTAACACAGGCCTCTATGAATCTGAGAAGCTGACACAAAACTAAGATTCAGTATAAATATAGCTGAAGTATTAGCTGGTTCTGTGTGACATTGGCCAAAAGACTCTGATTGACTGGGTTTGTTCCAGAACCCTTCGGTGGAATAACCAAATTGAACTTTGGCGATGGGTTGATCACCACACTGATCTTCTTATGATTTTGAAGACTCGCAGATACCAAAGAGAAAACTTGAACTTCATGGAAAATTTGAAAATTAATTTACACTCATTCTTCAATTTATAAATAGGGGCACACATGAAAATCACTTCTAAAGCAAAATATTATTTGAAATGTGAAAAACCTAAATCCTTAAAAAATGCTCATACACAAATATTTGGTCATGCAAAAAGTCCTAGTGCTTTCTGGTGTTCACAGAGAAGCAACTTTTTTTTTTCCCCCACCAAAATAATCACCAGCATATGTACCGACCTTACTCTAATGCTGCTCAAAGTCAAAAACACCCTTCCTACACAAGCAAATACTCTTATGGGTGGAAAAAGTCCTGCAGGCTATCTCTAAGGTGTCCCAATTACACGACCATTACGCCTGCACATGTGATTGTCCAGTTCACAGAAAAGATGGTAGCCTGGTGGTGAAACATTGAGGTAATACAGTGGATGCTAAAGAACATCTCATCTGAGGCAGATGTGTGCAGAATTCTGTTATTTTATAACATAAGTGGCACATGATAATTTGCTACGGCAGTCTGTAACTCCTTGATTGTAACATCAACCTACACTGTCATAGTATTTCTGATAATATGGCTGTAGTGATGATTTCCCCTTGATTAAACAGCTCATATATAATGCACAATACCAGCTGCTGTCAGGGCCATAGCCAGAAAGAATTTTCGGGGAGGATTTCTGAATTTAAAAATTAATGTTCACCATACGTTATACCTATGTTGAGTATTTTCTCTGTCACATTTAAATTGGACATGAATTTTTTCCATTTAATACTTCCCATTTTACAAATACTGTACTGACTTACATGCTATACTACTTGCACTAGTATATGGAGCTATCTACCCTCTCTTTATTTAAGTATGGCATATGCATCAATATATTTTTTTATTAAATTGATGTGTATAGACTAAGTAAAGAATTATAAGATTATATACATTACATTCTTTGTGTTTTCTTTACTTACACTTAATACAGTTTCTTGTCATGAAGTGCAGTAGCACAAAGTTCAAAGTAGTACATGTCTGTCCGCCTATAGCACAAAGGACAGCCAACTTTCTTTTTCTTCAGCAAATCTATTAACAACTTCAGGACTGATGTATATATATTCCAATAGATGCTCATAAGACCCAAACCAGTTAACCTCTCTTATCCTGTAGAGTTTTGTAAGTATGCTTTCAAACGCTTGAGGGATGAAAAGGCTCATTCCGGAGTACTAGTTGAAACAGGAAGAGTATTGAGCACATTTAACAGGAAATTAACATTCGGGAAAAGACTTCTGTTGCATTGAGGCAATGCTTCAATGACTATACTATGACATTCATTTCACGGTGTAACGTTTCATTTTCTTTTTTACAAATTTATGTCTGACGTGACAAAATCATTATTCAAAAGAATCACTATTCAAAAGAATCACCATCCGGGGATGTGTGTGGTTCTGGTGATTGGATATGTGTGCGTAAAATCAAGAGCTCTGTCGATTTTCTAGCAAAAATTTATCAAACAATTATTTGATTTTTGAGAATCTTAAAAATTTTGGGTAGGGTTTAAACCCTCAAAAGCCCTCCCAGGCTGTTGTCTACAACACAGTCGAGCAGCACCTTGCAAGGATGCAGCTTGGGCTTTGGGGCCTTTTTCGATGGTTCCTCTAGAGATAACCACTGACATGGCCATTAGCTCTTGTCATACATGATCCATTTTCCATCAGACACATCTACAAGGACTATGTCCTACAGGCAGTGCTCTAAGCTTCAAACAAGGAGCAGAGGCTCATGCTCGAGGAACAGGAATTCTACATACTCAGCTACACTTTGTTTTATTCAGTAAGAGCATGAAGGATCTACTTATCCAACTTTCTTACCTTTCCCAACTTGTGTAGGTGGTCCATACAGTCTTAGCACAGGTTTGAAGCCTAGTAGGCATCTTCACACATTTGAGAGGGATCAGCCTTGAGCACTGCCTGTAGGACCTCGTTACCCAGAACAGCAGGTCATCCAGATCTCCAGGGTCTCATCACCTTCATTAAACCATTTGAACCATGTCTGTGACAAATGAACCATGTTATCTTCTCCATATGATTTGCATATGCTATGGGCTGCCTGGGCCATGTAATTACTGTGTTTAAACTCATATAGTAGTGGTCCATGGATTCTGATCTGCAAACTTACATGATTTCAACATTTTAGCACCATTTGAAGAGCAATTTACACTACCTGATAGCAAACAACACCTGATCTCTTATCTTATGAGATCCAGAACCCTAGTGGTTCAGTTTCACAGCACATAGCACTGTATTTTGACTGGACAGTGCAAAGAGTGGGAACTTTGTATAAGATCTAATATTTCTTTTGTAAAGGTGAAAAATGGTATATGCTGCAGAATTTTTGAGTCCTATAAAAATGAATTTTAAGGACATTGTCAAGGTAGTCCTTGTTGCCACTCAGTACATAAGAACCAACCATTGTGGTTCACTGCCTTCTGCCTACTTACAGGGTATGGCCTCGCCAGATTTCAGTCTTACTCTTTAAAACATATGGTTGACTAGCTATTGTTTTTAAAGAGTTTCACTGTACTGCATGCCATGCATTTTGAACATATCTACCCAAAACGGGCTTGTCCACCTCATTCTTTCTGAATTTCTTCACAGCAGCCTTGTGCTCTACCACAAAGGTTTAACTGCTTATACAAGCTATAGATAACACTGTTTTAACTGCTTATACAAGCTATAGATAACACTGTTTTAACTGCTTATACATGCTACAGATCACACTGCATTGCAGGAAGATATATGGTACAATGCTTTTGTTTATTACTTGGGAAAATTTTTTTAATATAATTTTGTTCAGATAAACAGTAAACATTAGTTGTGCAATTTTTGAAGAAAAAAGAATTATGGAATGCAAATTTTCAGGTGAATTTAGTTACTATTAAATTGTCTTTACCTTTTCATTTCCATTTTCTTAAATCACAGAAATGGAGTAACTGTTGCTTTCTGTCAAAACTTTCTCCTGTACAATCTAGAATATATATGCTTTACTAGATAGCAACATTAAATTTTACGGGTTTTATGCGAGACACATAAGAATGATAATCCGATAACATTTTATTGATGTTGGTATTTCTTTTTATCTAATTGCATTATGATTCCTTTGTCATATGCAAGAGTTAAGTTCAGGCAATTAAATTCATACATCATCATCATCCACCATTCTCAATCCACTGCTGGATGAAGGTTTCCCAGAATCCCTTCCAATATACAGGGTGGTAAACAAAGTCCTTACCAGGACAATTACCTGAAAACAAGTAATCCAACCAACATGGATGTAAGGCAGTCATAAAAGAAAGTGGGTATGTGCTTCCTAATAAGCACAATTGTAAAAACCAAAACTTACAAAGGAAAAAAAAAACATGATATAAAACAGACAGCAGAAAAGTTCAATTACGAAGTTGCAGAACAGAACATAATATGTAGAAAATTAGTGTTAAAACTTTCCAAAATCGAAAAGGAATGACAAAGAAAAAAAAAGAAAAGTGATTGCATATCAGGACATTAAGTGCATTTACAGTTGTCAGGCAGTTCTACGAGGTTGTTACCCACCCAGCAACACAAAGTACAGATATGCAAACCACCATACAACCATGTGTATATAATGCTATTTAAACAACTGTCAAGCAGAATGCCCATGCTGCTGCCAAGGCTTTATGCCAATAGATTTACCCAGAGTTGGCAACTCACACATATAACACCATCCTCCCTACTGATGCTTGAGTACGAGCTTACAGGAAACAGTGGAGCATCCAAGATTGGGAGCATCCAAGGCAATGTTGTGAGAACATAGATATAATTGTTTATGTGCTAGTACATTTTCACATTGGAACATGGGAAATTGTGATCGCACTGGGCTGAGTCACACGCAAGTCCCCCACATTCCTCATTGGCATCAAATTTGGCAGCACTGGGTCTTTTAACTACATGTCTTTACATTACAGTGACGCAGAACAGAGACTGAACTGGTGCAATTACCTACTGAATGCTGTGGAAGAATCACTTAATTTCAATTCCATCTTGTGGATACACAAGGAAAAATTCAACCGTGAAGATGTAATGAGTTTGTATGACCATTGCTGGGTCATAAAGAATCTGCAATGAACTCAAAACTCTTGCCACGCAGTATGATGGTCCACAAGTGTATGGTGCAGCATTTGGCAGAACACCATTATTAGGCATTTTTTTTTAAAGAATAAACTCTGAATGGAGACCACTTTATGGATGCCCTGCAAAATCAGTTGGAGGACTAGTCGAAAAATGTACCATTAAGCGATTTGTGGGACATGTGGATGCAACTGGATGGAACATGACCTCAATGCACACTCTGGACTTCTTTCTGTGGGATAAGTGAAATCAAAGCTATATGCAACAAATCTGGTTGATTTGCAAGACTTGGAGCAGTACTGGATGCTGTTGACCACGTCTAGTACTATACATTGTGGCAAATGGTAGTCATTTTGAGTATGTGTTAAAGTAAAATATTTTACCAATATTTGATCACATGCTAAGTCTTTGTCTCTTGCCCTGCTTTGTCATTTGCCTCTTTAACACAGTTCTTTTGCAGCTCATTTTCTGAATTCTGATGTTATGAAGCCAATTTTGTATGGCATTCACACTGTTCTATAACTTTGTAATTGGAACTTTTTTGCTGTCTGCAATATTTCACTGTAATATTTGACAATTTATTTTTTCTTAAAGTTCTGCATTTCACTGCCAGGGGTGCTACAATTGAGCTTATAAGGAAGCATTGCACCCATTTTCCAACAAATGTTCGATGGGATTCAAGTCGGGGGAATTTGGCTAGCAGAGGAGCACATGAAATGATTGGACTTGATCATCGAACTATCTATTTTAAACCTTGTGACACAGGGCACTATTTTGCTGAAAGAATCCAGTGCCATCTAGATACAGGGTCACTCTGTAGGGGCAACACTTGGTCTGAAACAATGTCCAGGTAGGATCTGGTGGTAAGGGTGCATTCAATGGGGATGAGAGGATGAAGTGATGCCCATGAAAACAGTCCCCATACAATGATACTGCTGCTGCCAGCCTATTTCCATCCAACTGTGCAGTCTGGTTTCAGCTACTCACCTGCCCAGTGTTAAATATGGACTCATCCATCAGCATGCTGATGAGCTGGAACTTGGACTCATTGGTCCAGGCGAGTACATGAACAGGTCACCGACTCCTTAAGCTCATCTGCAAGAGCACTCGCTAGATTGTATTCTTGGAAATATTTCTCTGAATGCCCTGTTTGTAGTCTACTGTTAAATGAGGAATCATGGGCCATCTGTTATCCCAGATATCATGTGTCGACTGGGGGCTCACCTCGACTATCAACCAGTGATGGTCTTTACTTTTTGGAAGGTTGGGTGGATGTGTATCATTCTTCGGAACATTCCCATCACACCTTCACTATGGTAGCACTCAAACACTTACTCACTCACACATACAAACTTATCTAAAACATATATTCCATTTCTACCTGGTTCACAGGTGTGAAGAAGAAAACTCATATGAAAGGTGTGAAGAAGAAAACTCTCCACATAAAACAAAAACACAATACACAGGATGTTCACACATTTTTAGGAAAATTTTCCAATAACATTATTAAAATTTAAAATAAAATTATTTATTTCTTAAATGTTCTATCTGTTAGCCCTTTCTCTGGACTATGAGCCTACAACCTAGATTTCCAAGATAACAGGGCATTTCTTAAAACTGGTAGTGGTATTTTATTCCACTCCTCTTCCACTGCTTTTCATAGTCCAATCATTGTTTCACATTTGCATTTCGAAAGCCCTCATTTTAGCCATCCAAAGGCACAATAGTCCATGGTGACACATCAGGGGACTTTGAAGGAATATAAGCAAAAGGTATAGACTTAATACCCATCTCTTTTTTCATTTTTTCAAGAAACAGAGTGGTAGATACAGATATATGACTGGTGGTCTTGTCCTGATGGAGTTCTACTCATTGAAGGCTCTGTGGATATAGGAATGGTATTTCCTCTTGAAATATATGAGTTAAAACATTATTTCAGCAATATGTAGAATTAATTTTAACATTCTTTTCAACTTTTCTTACCCAATTTACAAGAAACTAGCAATAATTGTAAATCCTTTACTGCCACTTCCTCTGGATTCTTGGAACCAAGATTGTAAGTCTTTTTCTGCTCTTTTGCAATAGTAAACCAACATTTCTTTGTTACAGACATTTAGATAAATCCATGGTTCATCAATAGTCACAATAAATTTCCATCTGTCTCCGGCTAAGTAATTTTCATAAAGAAGTCTACACCGTGTTCTGAGCTCAGCCACGTGCCTAGACAAAATGCGAACCTTATGTTTTTAGATATAGAGTTCAAAAAGATATATTACTTACTTGAAGGAGATTTTTACATGGTATGATGATTATTATCATTACTACATTAGCTGTAGTTATCCTACTGTTACACACCTTCAAAATGTTGACGTAGTGGTCGCCTGAAGAGGACACTTTAGGGCTAAGTATATATCTCAGTCGTACTCACCCATTTTTGGTTGACAAACACTCTGGATACGTAGACGGTAAACTGTAGCACTATGTATTGGTGAATCAATCCACTTCCTCCTTACCATGACTGTTGAAAATATTGCCGAAAAACAGAAATTTCATTACCAGGCATATTATGCATGAAGTTAAACGAAGTGCGAGGTTATAGATGAATGCTTAAAATTACGTAGAAAATGGAACAAAGGAACCTTAAAAAGATAAAATGAACATTTGCTATCTAAAAACTTGTGACATAATTAAAAGTGAAGTCCAGAATATTTGAATGCAATTAAAGAATCCTCACCACTGGGACCACTACCTTCCATACATGTTTCGACACTTACTTGTGTCTTTATCAATGGAATGTTACGGCATTCTAACTACTTGGTCTCTGTAGCTCTAATGAGATGGTGCTTGTGCATGCACTCTGCCCGTCATGGCCCGTGTCACATACGTCATCGTAGCCGTTACAAAAATAGAACTGATAACATGGCAATAGATGGCAGCACGGATCAATGCGAGGAGAGCCGAAGCAAGCACAACAGCCACAATGACTTATGTGACACGGGCCATGACGGGCAGAGTGCATGCACAAGCACCGTCTCATTAAATGAGCTACACAGACCAAGTAGTTAGAATGCCGTAACATTCCATTGATAAAGAAACAAGCAAGTGCCGAAACATGTATAAAAGGTAGTGGTCCTGGTGGTGAGGACTCTTCAATTGCGTTCAAATATTCTGGACTTCAATTTTAATGATATCACGAGTTTTTAGATAGCAAAGTTTGTTCATTTTATCTTTTTAAGGTTCCTTTGTTCCATTTTTTACGTAATTTTAAGTATTCATCTATAACTTTGCACTTCATTTAACTTTGTGCATAATATGCCTGGTAATGAAATTTCTGTTTTTCGGCAATATTTTCAATAGTCATGGTGAGGAAGAAGTGGATTGATTCGCCAATACATAGTGCTACAGTTTACTGTCTGCGTATCCAGAGTGTCTGTCCACCAAAAAATGGGTGAGTATGACTGAGATATATACTTAGATACTTAGCCCTAAAGTATCCCCTTCAGGCGACGACTACGTCAACATTTTGAACATGTGTAACAGTAGGATAACTACAGCTAATGTAGTAATGATAATAAACTTGTGGTTTTTTTTTTTTTTTTTTGTTTTTTCAGATTCAAATATTTGTTTATTACATTGTTCATATGGTCGGTGGATTTTCTTTTAAGATGAGAGACCTTACTTTTGAAAGTTAAGTACACACCTTCTTCGGAAATTCGTTAGGTGCTCTTTTTCCCGTTAAAATCAATGCTTGACGATTTTCCCCTCTATTATTAATAATATTGCTTATTTTACATTTAGAAATGACAATTCCATGATCTTCACAGTTCCCATACAGCACAAAACATTTCAGATATGTATCAGTAATGTTACAATCTCTCATTTTCATTACACTTTCAGAGATATCTTACAATTACGTTTCAGCAACATCTATTTTGGAACATAACTCTTTGTACATTACGGTTACGTTAAAAATAGCATTCACCGATACTACTGCTTTATAGTCTCCATTGTACATAATTGCTACCTTGATGTTACATTCCGGTGATATTTAAGATTTTAAATTTGGCAACGGCATGGATGCGCATGCGCATTTATGCTATTTCACCGAAGCACTTTTGTAGTTGTTCCATGTGCATATTCTTTGGCGATACCGTCGTACTCGAGTTAGCTGGGTGTAGGAGAAGTGGCCACAAATATTTTAACGGGCCATATAAAAATTGCACGACCCCCAGATAACCAACCTCTGGTGGCCACGACCCCCAGAGGTTGGTTATCTGAGTCATAAGGTTTCCATAATTTCGTCTTTTCTTAATTGTGATTATTAATGTAATTCTTTATAAAAAATGTTTGTGATCTACAACTCAACAAAAGATTTCAGGGTTTACAAACTACAAGTCTGAAAATTATCTGAGGGCATGTGCTGACTCAGGAAAACTGTCGGGGGGGGGGGTTAAACACCAAAAGTATAAAATATAAGGAATTTCTGGTCCGATGCAGAGATTTTCAGCATTTACAAGCTATAACTCGACACATTATTTAAGGGCATGTGCCGACTTTGCAAACCCTGTGTGTGTGGGGGGGGGGAGAGTATACCAAAAGTATAAAATATAAAGAATTTCTGTTACGATCGGGAGATTTTCAGCATTGTAACAATCTACAAGTCAACAAATTATCTGTGGGCATGTGCTGCCCAAGGAAACCTGTCCGGGGGGTGGGGTGGGGGGTGAAGTTACATAGGGGGTAAAGAGGTGAAAGAGGGAACGGAGTATTTAAAATAGCTTTCCGAGCATCGGAATCTGTTTTCATCAATATCATTCTTACCGATAGATCCTCCTCCCCCAACAATCGGGGGGGGCATCGGTAGGTAAGAGGGATATTATTAGCAAGATGAAGTTTTTGAGGAGGGTAATAGCAATTCCATTAGAATGTCATGGGGGTGGGCACACCAAAAGTATTAAATATAAAGAATTTCTGCTCCGATCGGGAGATTTTCAGCATTTACAACCTACATCTCAACAAACTCTCTGAGGGCATATCCTGACTTGCTGTGTTAATTATCATGACGGATTGCTGTGTTAATTATCACGACGGATAGCGCGCTCGAACGTAAATCGGGAGATGCGGGTTCGATTCCCGCTCCACGGCGGCGAAATTTTCAAGTTTTCTTATGTGATTTAATTCACATGTGAAACAGTAATTACAGTCAATTCGGCAATGTCCAACTGCTGTGTTAATTATCATAAAGTATTTCTGGTTGTAAATGCTGAGAATCTCCTGATCGGAAGAGAAATTCTTTATATTCTACACTTTTGGTATCCACCCCCCCCCCACACACACACACAGGTTTCCTGGGTAGGCACATGCCTTCAGGTAATTTGTTGAGTTGTAGCTTGTAAACGCTGAAAATCTCCCGACCGTACCAGAAATTCTTTATATTTCATATTTTAGGTTTTAAGCACCCTCTCCCGATAAGTTTCCTGGGCTTGCACATACCAGCAGTGAATTTCTTTAGCTGTAGTTTATGAACCTTGAAAAATATCATGAATACGAAATTACGAATGTTATGTTTGTCAGATAACCAATCTCGGGGACATAGCCACGAAGCAGTCCAGAACGCAATTTTTATACAGCCCCTTAAAATTTTTGTGGCCAGTTCTCCACTTTGTCTTTGACCCAAAAATCATGGAAATGTCTAAATTTCTTACTGAAAATGAAATATTAAAAAAAAAAAATATTTTATGAACAAGTAGTGGAAAATATAGCCACATGAAATGTGTTTATGCAGAACAATTTTATGGCACTGAAATTCCAATGTGTCCAGTTCTCCGTGTGGCCAGTTCTTCAGTGACCACTTCTCTGTACCCAGAGTTAGCTAGTTAGTGTACACTAGTGTCCGTCCTTAAGTTTTGCACTCCAGTGTATATAATATCTTAGTACGTTTGTTGGTTTTGAATCAGGAAAAAAAAAAAAAAGTCTCAATAAAAGTAGTTGTTAGTTTGTAAAGGTAGAAAAAAATTATGTTGATATACTGAGAAGTTTAACAACTACGCAAGATTCGAAAAAAAAAATAGAGTAAGATATGCACTACAAGGTACATTTCGTTGATTAATCATGAAGAAATTTAAGTCATCCTACAGAAAAATAAAGTGATCTGTGAAAAAAAAAATGCATTTCTATTAAATAACGTATTCGCAAAGCACTGGCCTTCTCGTTAGTTCCTACAGAACGCTGTAAGCGGGAGGCGTCCCATGGTCGAGTAGGATGATGCATCTGCCTAGAAACCCGCCGGACAGGGGCTCAAACCTGGCATGATCTTCAAAGATTTGTATTTCCTTGGGAGGAAAATTTCCCTAGCGTTGTGACGTCACACCGTAAAATTTCCTGATGGGGAAAAACAAAATGGCGTCCAAAACATCTTCGGTAACCACATGGCACACAAAATGTTCTGGTTGAACACAAAGAGAAAATGGCGGACAAAAAATGGTCGGGAAGATCACGTGGGAAAAAAATTGGCTGCGACTGACGTCATGATTGACCAGGAATCAACCACATGCTTCCTTGAGGCAGTATGTGGGTGGCTTACTTTTTACAGAAACCCCCTATTTATCACGTAACAGTAATATGATGATGTCACAAATATCTTTCAAATACGTAACAGTAACATGAAGTTGGTATGTTGAAGTTACAAAGACCTTTCACTGTAACATATCGATTATGTTTCAAAGTTATGTAACGTTCGCGGACATTTTTGATGTAACCGTAGGTTCCTGAAACATTACTGTTACATTGCGCAATGTATCTGAAAAGTCTCAATGTTTCAGTGCTACAAATTTGTAACATATACAAAATATTCTGTGCTGTGTGGGGTTTTTAATTACAGAATACAAATATTTCTCTTCATAAAGAGCAAAAACACAACCTATCCACAACTTATTTACATGCACCATTTCCTTAGCAGATGATATTTAACTGCAGATGTTTCTTTCATGTTCATATAACACACTGTTGCCAGTTTCAAATTTTTGAACTTCTTTTATTTTCCGTAATTTCTTATAAAAAACATTCCAAAAATGTGTGAACATCCTCTGCATTTAACTAGTTCAAAAAGCGCATTTATCACTATAAATCAATGTTTTTGAAACTACACCCATTAACTGATATTTCACTATGATCTTCACAGTTCCCATACAGCACAAAACGTTTCGAATATGTATCAATAATGTTACAATCTCTCATTTTCGTTACACTTTCAGAGATATCTTACAATTATGTTTCAGCAACATCTATTTTGGAACATAACTCTTTGTACATTATGGTTACGTTAAAAATAGCATTCACTGATACTACTGCTTTATAGTTTCCATTGTACATAATTGCTACCTTGATGTTACATTCCAGCGATATTTAAGATTTTTGGTTTGGCAACGGCACGGATGCGCATTTATGCCATTTCACCGAAGCACTCTCGTAGTCGTATTTCCACATGCTACTCGAATATTCTTTGATGATACTGTCGTACTCCAGTTGGCTAGTTAGTTGATTTAATATTTCATCCTCTTTTTTTTTATTGTGATTCAAGATCATCTGAAAGTAAGTAATTGCTTTGATTATTATAATTTTTAAATTCTAAAAAGCATTTATAAAATCTAAGTAGATGGCTGTGTTTTTGTATTAGTATACTATATCAGCATGTTTTTTTACTTGAAGCTAAGAAATTTCATATTGGTAGGTATTTAGAGAAATGATGAATTTGATTTTTTTTCTTTTGCTGAAATATAGTCTATTCCACATGTATAATAGAAATTTGACACCGTCATTTGGGACCTATTTTTATTCCATTTGTTATCAATATATAAATGCTGCCTGCCACTGTTCCCAATGGACAGCGGACTGCATTGAACTTGTGAAAACATAAACAACTCGTAATACGACTGTTGTTGCTTTTGAAACAGCTGTCGAGTGTAATATTTTTTATTGTGATTTTACAAAGTTTATTAAAACTATAATGTTCAACGTAATAAATACGTAACAGTAATATGATGTCACAAATATCTTTTAAATACGTAACAGTAACATAAAGTTGGTATGTTGAAGTTACAAAGACCTTCACTGTAATGTATCGATTACGTTTCAAAGTTATGTAACGTTTAAGCACATTTTGACGTAACTGTAAGGTTTCTGAAACATTACTGTTACATTGTGCAACGTATCTGAAAAGTATCAATGCTTCAGTGCTACCTACTTGTAACATATATGAAATATTCTGTGCTGTGTGGGAAGCATCAGCAACAAACATACTCCTTTGTATATATAGTACAGTATTTTGGTCAATTATATTTTACTATATCTCATAATTACAATATGTAATAAGAAGGAATCCAGTTGCTCTCACTAAGTTATGATCTACCCTGCCTCTTCATATCCACACTTTTAATTTATCTAAAAATTCGAATCAAATAGGATGCGAGATGGAAAAACTATTAATTATTACCAGCAAAAAATGTGTTTATGGTTACCACATTGTATTAATTTTTATAAGGATACAGCATTATTTTTTCATGATAACACAAGAACATCAATGAATTAAGAATAATAAGAATCATAAGCATTCTTCATTATGGAAGAAGATGGCAGCACTACTACACTATCTAGATGTCTCTAAAAATACATTGCTCTTCAACTAGTTGCAAAACACATTTTTATTTTAACCTGATATGTTTTTAACCCAAGGTTTCAGTAAAACATAAAATGCAATAAAATGCTCTAAGTTCTTTCACATATCTGTAACATACTTGGCTTGGAAAATTAGTTTTACACTCTTCCTTGAAAATTTCTAAGATGTGTAATCTGAGAGCTGGAACCTTAAAACAAACATATTATATCAGCACTCTAACAGCATGGCCAGTGGGAAAGAATTACTGTGAATAAGGGAACTCCTGATGAGCACCAGCTGACAAGTTTTATGAGGACAAGTGAAGAAATGGAATTTTTTTCTGATAGGAATAGCAGCTAAGCCTTTAAGGACATAAAAGATAGAATCACTGGCCACAAATTAAATTTACCAAATCTCTCAGATTAAATGCACAAGAAAGGGTGTGAAAGGAAGAAAGATGTAACAAACATCTAGAAAATAAAAGTTTCCATTTGGTCCATGTTTTAAAAACTTTAGTATTTGAAAAGAAATGCATATCATGTCAATGAAATGCAAAAGCTGCAATTTTTAAATCATAACATGAAATAATAACAGACACAAAAAGAATCTTACTTTAGCTCGAACGCTGATAACAGGTTCCAACATTTCGCAGAGGGTTTTGTACTCCATTTTCACAAACTACAAAAAAAGTGATATTCTATGTAGTAGCTTAGTATATGTTTACAAATTTCAGTAGTAAATCAAAGGATTATTTGATTTTGCACTCAATCAAAACTATAAGCATGTAATAGGCAAACAATTTAAATTGAGATCGAATTAACAAAGTTAAACTGAATATAAAAACTTTAGTCAAATCACACATCACTGAAGTTGAAAACTTAATTCTCAATAGTAAATGCATAAACAATTACAGTCACCTGCATCTGACCAATGCATTTAATTTAAGAACAAGTACGCACAAAGATAAAAAACTCAGGATATAATGTTAAACCTTTTACACAAAAGAAATGAGAACACTCTTTTAGAAACTAGAAATTAGTTCAGATCTAATTTATATTGCAATGGTAATCACAAATCCCCTAGCACTGCATTCTAGCAAATTCTTCTTCTGCAATTTAGGGTTAATGGCTCTGACAATAGGGGAGAACTAAAACTAATGGGCACTGACACTTCAACCAGAAGCCAAATTCGAAGACTTTTGACACAAGAGGTTAGTCTTTTATACCTTGTACATACTCATCAGTCAGTCCCATAAAAATCAGCATGGGTATAGAAAATCATTGTCATATTGCACCAATATGGTCAGTTTGTTTATTTACTAGTTAGAATACAATCTGATGCCTGCAACAATTTTTTTTAGAGCAGATTCCTTTACACAGTGAGGCATTCCCCCCCCTAAAATGCAAAGGGCCAGTAAAAATCACATTTTAACACCAAGTTCGTGGCTTAACTATAATATATGTCATATCTAATTATTACAGTTTAAACTTAGCCAAATTTTATTCAGATTACCATAAAAATTTATAAACATATTCAGGGTGTCTACCAAATTTGGGAAACAATTTCATGACCAATTTTAAAAGACGTCAGTATATGTAAATATATCCTTGTCCATCCAGGCTGTGGTATATCCACATGTACACACACATATACATATTAAAGAGGAGTAACACTCTACCCCCTCTTTTTTTATCTACCAAAAAAAAAGTGCCCCCTGTTGTTCTGTTACTAACAAAAATCTACTCATCATACTTTGAGTGCATTTAAAATACTCACCATTTCACTACAAGATTTCATCACACAGCCTTCTTTAACATTTATACCTGAAAAATGTCCTGATTCTACAAGTAACATAATTTAAATTGCTAAAATTGATCTCAAAATTTAGTAAACAACATTATGTACATGCATTTCTATGCTAAGCCATTTTTTGCTCTATCAGTTTTCTGTGTGGAGGGGGAACAAATGCCCTTTTTTATTACACCTTATGTTGTCAGTGTATGGAGAATTACTTAAGATTTTTGCCAGAAAATGAAAAATTACTAAAAATAAAAAGAAATTCATGACCACAAAGCAAAATTCATGACTTTTTCTGAATTCGTTACTTTTTTGTGACTTTCATGATTTTCATGACCAGTAGACACCCTGATATTAAAAAGCAACATACATTATCTCTGAAACAATCAATGAACTCACTGTAACACAGATAAACAAAATTCTATGTTTTCATAAGTTGCATGCGAACCATTTCATTTAAATCTGGCATAGATGAACCAGGTGATCTGTGGCATTTTATAGCATGAAGCATACATAAAAGAGAAACAGAGTAAAAGATCTTTTACTCCATCCTCCACAGGCATCAAAGGTCAGCAAACCCTAAAATTAGAAGTATCATGTCTTTAATTTCAGGACTACAGGCTCCATATCAGTCTGACAAGGAGAACCAAGGTGCATGCACAATTGCAAATATAATCATTCAGAACTTAAACCTGAGCTTTTAATGCACGATGTTAACTTCCCAATAACTTGGCTACCACATAGATGACAATGAAAATACCAGCCTCTGATTCTAGAACCTCACATGTATTATTATTGAACAAGTACTCCAAAACCCAGGTCCCAAAAAGCACGCACGCATGCACCCACACACCCACCCTTAGTTTCTGGTTACTTCACATCTTTCCACTCTCTAACTTATACAACCATAGATGGTGATTATTAAAAACTATGACTGTGACCATTTCTCAAAATAAAAAATTCATTTTTATTAATTGATAAAAAAAATTATTTCATTAAAACCTGAACTTTTTCTACATGAAATTACTTAAGTAGTTGTAATATTGCTGTTAGCTTGTTAGATTCATAACCATTTAAGGCAAATATTAATCATTCAGAAATACACAGTTACTATGCAATTTATGTAATTTGCACTTTTCAAAAAGCCAAACAAGAAATGTGTATGACAATATTCGCCTTTCAGACACTGGCCTATCTTTTTGTACTTTTCACTTTTGTTGAAATTTCCACAGTTATCAAAAAAAAAAAAAAAAAAAAACTAAAACCATACATTTAATATGCTACGGTGTATGCCTAAAAAAGTTTACCATAAAATTATTCTGTACAGCACGTCCTCTTTATTCAAATGCTACCTCTTTAGCTCAACTGCAGCTATGAAGAGTTCATAAACTACATGACCTGTTACAGGTTATGTAGTTGATGAATTCTTAATAGCTGCAGTTGAGCTAAAGAGGTAGCGTTTGAATAAAGAGGATGTGCTGTACAGAAGAATTTTATTATAACCTTTTTTAAGCATAGCATATTAGCTTAGTAACCATGTATAAATGTAAAATACAATATACAGGGTGTCCGAGAATTATTGGACACACTACAAAATTATGTACAAAAAAAACTATGAGCATTGTCTGTTTTTTTATGTTACGTATTACTGACACAGTTTCTATATTTTTGTTTTGCAGAATTGTTATTCCCAGAATCCGATAGATGGTGCTAGGTGTGGCCTGATGAGGAATGTATGAGAAATGTGCAATCACTAGTCATGTCATCCGTACAACAGAAGGCGATGTGTGTGTTATGGCTTGTGGAATTAAAGACTGCCATTAAAGTTAAAAGAAGGTACCGTTTAGAGTATGGTTGTAATCCTCCGTCAACGAATTCAATTAAGCGGTGGATGAAACAGTTTAAAGAAACTGGCAATGTGGAACATCATGGAGGAGCCGGTAGGCCTAGCGTCAGCGGCGAGACGGTTGACCAAGTTAATGAAAGTTTCCGACGAAGTCCCAGGAAATCCGTTCGTAAAGCAAGCAGAGAACTGGGCATTCCGAAATCGACAGCTCACGATATCTTGCACAAGAAATTAAAGTTTCATGCTTATAGAATTCAAGTAGTGCAAAAGATGCATGTAAATGATCACACTCTGCGATACGATTTTGCTGTAGATATGCTGAATCCACATTTCATGTATCAGGTATTGTGAATCGTCACAACTGTAGGATATGGGGCAGTGAGCTGCCTCATGCTGCTATTGAACTGGAACGTGATTCTCCAAAAGTTAATGTGTGGTGCGCCCTATCAAAAAGAGAAGTGATTGGCCCTTCTTCTGTGAAAAAACCATAAATGGTGACATTTACTTGGATATGCTAGAAAATTTCGCTATACCCCAGATCAAAAGATATGATGTCGTTTTCCAACAAGACGGCGTGCCTCCGCATTGGTCAACGTGTGTATGTAAGTGCCTAAATGAGCATTTACCCAAGAGATGGATTGGGCATGGTGGTCCCATTCCGTGGCCTCCTCACTCTCCAGATCTAACTCCATTGGATTATTTCATGTGGGGTTATGTGAAGGATAGTGTCTATCAGATGCCTTGTACTAATTTGCAGAAACTGAAGCAGCGTATCACAGCTGCTATTAATTCCATAACTCCTCAGATGCTTGCCAATACATGGCATGAAATCGAGCATCGGTTGGACGTACTACGAGCAACCAAGGGATCTCACATCGAAATGTATTAACTTGTGTAGTTACATTGTAAGTTAGTACAGTCTGTTTCTTTCTATCTGTTTAATGTTTTGTTTTATATAATTTTGTAATGTTCCCAATAATTCTCGGACACCCTGTATATAGCATGTATTGATTATTCATCTATGAAACCATACATTTAGCATTAAATAATTCAGTGCTGCTGTACAGTACATGACAGGCCAAACGGTATAAGCATCTTCTTATTTTTTTTTTTTATTGTAGGTTTAACGACCACCGTGAGCAACTCAATGGGCTATAATAAGCAGTCGCCCGTCCCTAATTTAAGGTCACTGGTTCCAGGGAAGGGAGAGAGCCAGTGCCATAAGACAAACACAACATCCATGCCTGACCGGGATTCGAACCCGGCCCCCTTTCGGACGAATGATCAGAGGCCATCGCTTAGACCACTGCGCCACAGGGGCGGCGCATCTTCTTATGTTTGCATTTTGAAAATATTTCAAGTACTTCCAATATTAGATTTCTTTAGTAAAGGTCCGCTATTGAAGGTTAGTCCAAAATGCAATTTTGAAAATAGATTTCAAGCTGTTAACTGACAGCTGAACAGCTATCTACATAGGAGAAGGAAATAGTTGGCACTGTGCTCCATTTGGAAGCAGTGTACAATCTTTCAAACTACAGTTCAATATTAGCAGAGGGACTGACTGAAATATGATTTAGTAGAGGTAAGATTTTATGGAAAATGATCAGTCATAATTTAAGATACCACTTCAAAATCCAATAGCTAGCGACATGCACCAATGTACAGTGCACTTCAAACACACCAACATTGTTTTAATGGATGGGTAGTTTATATTATTACACTTAATCATTATCCCTAGCATAACTGAGTGCAACAATAAAAATGCTTTACAGATTATTTTGGTAACCCACAATTTTACTATTATGAGTCAGATTCTTGATTATTGTGTTATTTCCCCAGTGCATGTAAAACACTGTTTCTTGGAAAACTTATTCCCATAAAAAAAAGGTCTGGATTCACTGAAACTGTTTGCTGAACAAGACAGAACAGAAGAATTTTAAGTATGCCATACCAACATCAGAGTGAAACACTTCCACATATATTTTTGTTTTGAGGTTTAACAATCCCATGAGCACAGAAGGATGTAAGGAGTTGTCTGGCTTTAATTTAAGGCCATTGGTTCCAGGGAAGAGAGAAAGAACCAGTGTCATAGAACAAATACACCACTCATACCTCTAGGCCCAAATCAGATAATTAGCCACAAGCCAAAGTTCCTGGCCAATTGGCAACTGGGACGGTTTTTCAAATAAAAAAAAAAAAAAAAAAAAAAGGCTTTTCAAGTACAGACCAAATAAGCACGATCAAAAAAAAAAAAAAAAATTATGTTTTGTTAATGCCCAGCAAAAACACAAGTGCTGGGAAACTGCTGGCCACCAGCTGGCAGTGATGGGTCACTGCTGGCTGAAATCTGCCGCTCACAGCCCGGTAGTGGTCCGTTGGTGGCAGTGCTATCAGTTGGCGAGCCATTGATGGCCCTGCAGCATCGCCGTGAATTGTGGGCCTCCAAGCAAGTGCCACTAGTGGCCCATTGCTGGCAACCAATGCAACCCCCAACAGTAGGTGGAATCAACGGCACTGCGCATGCGCAGAAGCAATACTTGCTGTGTCTCTCATGGTACTAGTTAGTTGAATACAACGCTATCGCCATCGTG
This sequence comes from Macrothele yani, assembly GCA_039090855.1. NCBI lineage: Eukaryota > Metazoa > Arthropoda > Arachnida > Araneae > Macrothelidae > Macrothele > Macrothele yani. The sequence goes on along the minus strand of CM077016.1, from coordinate 92,230,016 downwards.
TTATTTTAGTGGATGTTAAGAAAAAAATCCATATGTGGAGAGGCGAATTAATTTCCTAATGAAATTTTACGTCGACAAAGATATCAGATTAAGCCGTGAAATACTAGATTACAGCCATGAAATACACCCACTCCATTCCCATGAATAACAATTCATGGAATGGAGTGGATGAATAACAAGAAAAAAATATGAAACCACTTGAAACAAATATCCTGGAAAACCATTAAAACAACGTTTGTTGTAAAAAAAAAAAAAATTATACACGTACAAAATTTATTAATTATTTGAAAGAAAAAAAAAAGCAACGCTATGTGGTGTACTCATCCATGGGTTGAATACACAAGACTGGGAGGAATTCGCTTCTAAAAATAACGAGAAGTAAAATAAAATATCCTTTACTCTTTAAAACAAATGTAGCTTCGGACAACGGAAAGGAAAGACACAACATTAAAAATGTAACAGAATGTGACATGAACCTGGGTAAATATATATTTATTCAACAATCCCTTTTCAAGATGGCAAGGACAGTACAAAACTTTGGAAAGCGACTCTAAGTATGTACACGCCTTGAAAATGAGTGAAGTTCCCTTAAGGTAAAAAAAACCAAACTATCGTTACGTTGAAAAAATTAATTTATCAATTATATGAAACTGACTTATGAAAAATACCTCGCAATATTGTAAAATGAAAGAGGGAAGCATTCGATTACACATTGCATACCAAACAGACAGCTTTAAGCATATGCTTGAGCGTGGCAAATTAGTCCGGTCGGTAGAGAGCTCAGCTGCCATGTCAACGACCCTGGTTCAAATCCAGTCAGATGCAAACGGGCGTTTTTCCGGTCTGTTGAGAAAATTTCCCCAGCGCAGCGCGTTAATTCACAAGGTTCGTAATGGTAGAAAAAAAAAATTTTAGCTTTGGGAAACTGTGGTTATCCTTACTTTTTTTTAAAATTATTATTATGGCTACTACTGGGAAATTGGCGGACAAGATTCAGCAAGTCACCAGTTACGTCACGTGGTTGCTGGCTGCCACTAACGGCACACTAGCGGACCACATTAGGCTAGCCATCATTTCTGGCACGTGCTTGCAGGGCCACTTGTGGCAGCTACTGCCTGTGATGGACCACTGATGGCCCTGTTGTGGCATATGACAACTGATGGGGTGCCAACTGTTGGCCCTTCTGTTGGCCGCCCGGACATTTTATTGACAGTTCGGCAGCGGCAACATAGTGCTGGGCCAGCAAGACTGTTTTTGCTGGGTGCTATTTACTTAGTACATACCTGAAGCTGCCAACTGGCCAGGAACTTTGGTTTCTGGATGAAATAATTATTTGTTAATGGTATTTACTTAGTACATACTTGAAAAAAAAAAAAACAGAATACAGGGTAGGAGGATATAAGAGAAAAAAATATTCTATATGAAAGGATCTTGTGTGCAATTTTAATAATTTATAGCAATTTTATTAGGTTACTTGGAGAGATTAAATTTAACTCTTAAGATACACTTATACTGTTACGGAAAAATTAATAGCAACTCTCGAAATTTCTGACATTTTTGAGTTTTCAGTATTGCTATAAAAGTAATTATGCAGATAATATTCACAATATATATATCATTTTAAAGCACATTTCATGCAGAAGCCAACTCGGTTTACAGAATGAGAATATCTTTAACAGAACTCAAGTTATGGCCAGAAATGTGCTGCGAAGGAAGCACACTTCGTTATGTGAAATGGCATTGTCGTTGCTACAAGCCGACGGAGCTTGCTTGTATGTTCGCGTATAAGCAATATAAATGGCAGGCGACGTGTGGGGGGTTATTCCAGACGTTTTTGCAGTGCGCATAGGTAGTTCGTTTACATTGGTGAATGTGTAGTCGTTACTCCTGTGGACTGCAGTGCAAACCTGAGTGCATTTTGTTTATTCTGTGCAAACTGTGTTGCAATTATGGGAATAATAGGTTATATTTCAGCACGAAAAGCTTCGCGAATAGCGACTTTAAGTGAATTCGGCAAAAGCAATGCAGAAATTGCCTCAATAACTGGGGTGCACAAGAGTACAGTTGGATGGCAGCTGGCGAAGATCCGTGATATGGGTGGAATCAAGAATAGTAGGCTGGGTAAATTTGGCCGAAAAATGAAAACAAGTCCTAGAAGTAACAAAGAGTTGAAACGGTTATGTCTGCTAAACGGGTTCGTCTCGTCAACAGTTCTTACCAAAGAATTGCGGGATAGCTGTGGTACTGTTGTTTTTCCTCGCACAGTGAGAAACAGGTTACGTTCTATGGGTCTGGCGTCTCATAGGGCAGTAGAGAAGCCATTGCTAACCAATGTACAATGCAAGAAACGTTTCAAATGAGCAAAAGAACATAAGGAATGGAACACTGATAGGTGGGGTTAAGTGTTATTTAGTGATGAGACAAAACTGAACATTGACGGTAATGACGCGGGGTGTAGAGTGTTTTGACGAAATAATGAGGCGTTGCATCCCTCTTGCACACTTAAGACAAGAAAGTATCCATGCAGTGTTGTGATTTGGGAATGTTTTGCTGCTGCTGGTGTGGCCAGAATCCTTGTGTGTGAGAGCACTAGTAATGCACAGGTGTACAAAAGTATCCTCGAGGACAAGATGGTGCCTTCAGGACGTGATTTGTTCCAGGGTCAGCCACACACTTTCCATAATGATTTGGCCCCATGCCACCGCGCAAAAATCATTAAAGCTTATGTGACATCTTTGGGCAATGTTGTGCCTCTTCCTTTGCCAGGTAATTCGCCAGACTTGAACCCGGTTGAGAATTTGTGCCGCATTCTGGAAAGAAAAGTGCACGAACGTCACCCCACAAATAAAGTGGAACTGATTAACGCAATTACTGACGTTTGGCACAACTGTATTTCATCGGATATATTGCGTAAGTTGGTTGATTCCATGGTCAACAGGGGTGCAGCCGTTATTAAATCAAGGTCACCCAACGAAATATTAGGTACGTAATTGTATTTGAATTTGAACATGTTACTTTGCCATGATTTCTGTTTCACAGCACATTTCTATTCAAAACTTGAGTTCTGTTAAAGATATTCCCATCTGTAAACTGATTTGGCTTCTGCATGAAATGTGCTTTAAAATGACATATATATTGTGAGTATTATCTGCATGTTTACTTTTGTAGCAGCCCTGAAACCCCCAAAACCTCAGAAATTTCCAGAGTTGCTATTAATTTTTCCGTAACTGTACATTGAAATGCGCATGTCTGGCAAATTGGACTTGCTTTTCAGATGTTCTCTTATATGACACTTACTACAAAAAAGGGGGAGGGGAGGGGAGGGGCAAACACTTTGATGTCTTAATATTTTACAGTTCTAGATAAAAATGTGGCCACTGGTTCATTTCACATAACATCTTCACAAACACAACTTTGTAGCTATGTAACTTCAAAGAGAATGCTTCCACAGTTTAAAACAGAGCTTGAAAAAGTATAAACAAAACTGTGCTAGTCAAAAGACACTGTCCAAACAAGAGTGGCAACTGTGAATAAAGCAAAAACTGCTTTCCAGGCTTTCAACAGAATGCTACTGTAAGCAGATCAAAACATATCCATAAAAAAAAAAAAATTACTTTGAATAAAGCTCAGCTCATGCGGAATATTTACTTGTTTTTATAAACCATAACACTGAATCATGTCACGGGAATCCAATGTTACAGTTCGCTTGCATTGTCTAAGTAGAACATTTTTAACAGATAATTTACTGTGATACTAAAATGCCTGTAATAAACAACATCACGACCAACTTTAGGTTTTTTCTTATCTAAATGAGTGAAGATTAATGTTTAAAAATGCATTGTGTAACAAGCCCTCATAGTAACAGCTTTTTGCCTTCCTTTAATTGAAAGATGATCAAGTGAAACAAAACTTCTTTGACGAAAAATTTTCAGGGAGCAGTTTTCATGTAAAAAACATGAAAATTCTATCGAGATTCCCTAAAATCATCCATTACTATTATGTATTACCACTGAGACCCACAAGTTGGACAGTTCAAATGAAGAGATTTACACTCTGATTTCTGAGTGAAAACCAGTTGTCCATGTCATGCATAGCTGTAAACTAAGGTGGTGAGAAGAATTGGCAGGAAAACACGTAACACACAAAACTTTAAAAGAATTCTTGAAATAGTCATCACACGCGTAAGTTATGTTGAAAAATTATGAGCGGGACATTTCGGTAGCGACTTCTACCTTCATCAGCCATGGAATGAGACACATGGTAAAAGCGTCAATTGTTGCCAGATTTCAAAATCGCTTTCCAAATAATAGACATGTTAAAAGGTGTGTCAGTATTGCAGGTGTGTTAGGGATAAGGTAGATTTCAATGCTTTCGCGGTATCTGAGGGCATGCTGATTGCTGAACGGGGCGATTCGCTTAACATTGTACCAATCGGGAGCCATGGACTTATCGCTGATGTTAAAATTGAAAGGGAGGTGGAAGGGCTACCTTTCTTAACATCAGCGATATGCTCCATCAAACGCCGGTCTATGCTGCGGTAAGTACTACCAATATAGTGGGTAACGCCTGTGGAAGTGTTGATAGGGATAGAATAGACACCTTGTAAATCTAGGGGTTTATTGAGATCTCTGTCCTTAAGGATGAGTTTGAGAAGATGTGGAGGTGGTTTGACTACAGTCCTGTAGCCAAAAGACTTGAAAATAGAGCAAACTTTATGAGTGAAGGACAGGCTAAAGGGCAAAGTGCCAACAAACTGATGGGTGGTGGAAGGTTCTGGCAGTAAACTAGATCTATTCTGTGATTCAAACCTCTTGATTAGTCTATGTAATAAGAGGGGTGGAAAGCCATGCAATTTGCCAATGTTGATGATGTTCTGATATTCTAGTTGAAGAGCAGAATGGCTGTTGCAAATAAGGTTGGCCCGGTGAATGTATGACTTAAGAGCAGACAGTTTGTATTTTCCAAAAGTGCGAGAATGGTAAGGGATGATATTATGGGTGGCAGAAGGTTTGCTGTAAACAGAGAGGTCAAGTGAGAAGTCTGGGTTGATGTTAACATCCAGAAAACTAATATTATTGTCGATCTGTTCTTGAGAGGAAAATTTTATAGGCGGGAATTTTGAAGTTTTGGAGGACATGAGTTCAAACAGAGTGTTTTTGGTGTGGCCAAATAATGAAGATGTCGTCCACATACCTTAACCAAATGGTGGGTTTTAGGGGGGATGGGGCAACAATTAATGTTTCAATATTCTGCAAATAAATTCAGCAAGTAAGGGGGAAAGAGGAGAGCCCATGGGTACACCTTGTTTTTGTTGGTAATAGATATCATTGTATACAAAACAGGAATACTTTTCCAATGAATCAAAACAGTCATAAAGATCTTTGATTAGTTCTCCAGGAAGTTCTTGGTGCTCCATTAGTTTTTTGACCATGAGCATGTAGGCATCAAAGAAAGGAACAGAAGGAAACAATGAATCCACATCAAAGGTGTACGGGAAATCTTGACGATTGATGAAAGAAGGGAGTTTCTGGATAAAGTCCTTGGTTGATACAACAGAATAAGGATGATTTCGTGTCAGAACTTTGCAACATTTGACCAATTGTCTTTCAAGATTGACTGCAGAAGAAAAGGTGTTTTCAATTAATGGCCTAATGGGACATCCAACTTTATGTAGCTTGATCTGTAAGAACAACCTGGGAGTATGAAAATAAGCTGGGGAGGGGGGAGGGGGTGTCTCCTAAGAAAGACTTCAGAGAAGATTTTTTAGAAAGCTTACTAACAGCTTTAACATAGTTTTTCGGTGTTGTCAGCCCCTTGAGTCTTATGCAATTGGTTTTTTCCAAGAAATCAACCACTTTGTTGTCCAAATAATTCTTATGGATGAAGACAGGACATCCTGCTTTGTCTGCTTTGCAAACTGCAAGATTATTACACTGGGTGAAATTTCTAAATTTCTTCAAAAATGAGGAGGAGTATTTGAGCCTTGGGGATTGAACCTCAGAAATTGCAATAGCCGATTTTGAACGAATGATCGGTTAATGTGCAGGATCCGTGTTTGGGATTGCTGCTTCCAGTAATGAAATAGTATGTGGTAGGCTAGGATTAGCAATAGGAGAAAATTTGGGTCCATTGGCAAGTAGTTTATCAATTTCAGCAGGAATAGGCACAGAAGACAGGTTCACATACCTTGGAAAGTTGGTATCGGCAACCTTCGTGGGAGCCAAACTTCGAGTGTTCTTTTGAGTGGAGGTTCGGTGCTGAAACTTGTTTTTAAGTCTTTTGGTTTCACAACTGTGAGTCCTGGATATAGTTTCATGAATTCGGATAAAAAAATTGTCCAGTAATGCTGGATGGGTAGCGAAAGATAGAAATTGGTACCTGGTGTAACACTTGAATTCCAAAGTCGCAATGGAGGCACGGATATCTAGGATAGCTGCAGAGAGGAGGCTGGTGGTGGTACAGTCCAGAACTTTCTTGCATCTTCCATGAAAAGAGGGTTTATGCACCTGAAAAGCAGTTGGAATAACCCTGGACCCCTTGCACTTAATGAGGAAGCGAAGTTGGCATAACAAAGAAACGACTTTGATACGGTCTTTACGGAAAACGATCCATTCTTCATTCCAGTCGAAAATCTGCCTAGAAGTTGCGTTAACTATAGGAATCATAGTGAGAAGAATTGGCAGGAAAACACGTAACACACAAAACATTAAAAGAATTCTTGAAATCGTCATCACATGCGTAAGTTACGTTGAAAAATTAAGAGCAGGACGTTTTGGTAGCGACTTCTACCTTCATCAGCCATGGAATGAGACACGTGGTAAAAGCGTCAGTTGTTGCCAGATTTCAAAATCGCTTTCCAAGTAATAGGGATTTATTTGCAGAATATTGAAACATTAATTGTTGCCCCATCCCTCTTAAAACCCACCATGTGGTTAAGGCATGTGGACGACATCTTCATTATTTGGCCACACCAAAAAAAAAAAAAAACACTCTCTGTTTGAACTCATGTCCTCCATAACTTCAAAATTCCTGCATTTAAAATTTTCCTCTCAAGAACAGATTGACAATAATATTAGTTTTTTGGATGTCAACATCAACCCAGACTTCTCACTTGGCCTCTCTGTTTACAGGAAACCTTCTGCCATCCATAATATCATCCCTTACCATTCTCGCACTTTTGGAAAATACAAACTGTCTGCTCTTAAGTCATACATTCACCGGGCCAACCTTATTTGCAACAGCCATTCTGCTCTTCAACTAGAATATCAGAACATCATCAACATTGGCAAATTGCTTGGCTTTCCACCCCTCTTATTACATAGACTAATCAAGAGGTTTGAATCACAGAATAGATCTAGTTTACTGCCTGAACCTTCCACCACCCATCAGTTTGTTGGCACTTTGCCCTTTAGCCTGTCCTTCACTCATAAAGTTTGCTCTATTTTCAAGTCTTTTGGCTACAGGACTGTAGTCAAACCACCTCCACATCTTCTCAAACTCATCCTTAAGGACAGAGATCTCAATAAACCCCTAGATTTACAAGGTGTCTACTCTATCCCTATCAACACTTCCACAGGCGTTACCCACTATATTGGTAGTACTTACCACAGCATAAACCGGCGTTTGTTGGAGCATATCGCTGATGTTAAGAAAGGTAGCCCTTCCACCTCCCTTTCAATTTTAACCATCAGCGATACGTCCGCGGCTCCCGACTGGCACAATGGTAAGCGAATCGCCCCATTCAGCAATCGGCATGCCCTCAGATACCGCGAAAGCATTGAAATCTCCCTTACCCCTAACACACCTGCAATACTGACACACTTTTTAACATGTCTATTATTTGGAAAGCGATTTTGAAATCTGGCAACAACTGACGCTACCGAAACGCCCCGCTCATAATTTTTCAACGTAACTTCTGTGTGTGATGACGATTTCAAGAATTCTTTGAACTAAGGTGGTGATCTCCAAAGAACAGAAAAAGAATAATCAACATGTGGTCTTATAATTTAACAATGAAACTATGCTCCGAGTATTGAAACAGGAAGAAATTCCACCCATAGCTGTAAACTAAGTCTATCAGAATATTACCTGGTTTATTGCGAGCATCACTGACATTTATTCTCGTGCATTTTTAGCAATTGTCTGGATTCGTTAAAATGAAAAATATTCAATGAGCATGATAAAAAGTACACACCTGTAGAAGATCTTTATATACAACAAGGGGTAGAATTTCAATGGTTTGAAAACGTGACTTAATACGAATGGATGGATTATCTTTGCCACCAACACCTTTTTCTGTTGTAACTGGATACCTGCAAAATTGAGGAAGATAATTAATAAACGAGTGATAAAACAGAACAAATAAAAAAAAATAATGCATTACAATAAAGTAATTATTTAATACACAACAGATGAAAGTAATCATGCTACAGTGCAAGTGAAGGGGTATTTATATACAGTTCTCTACTATTAATATCCGGACACCACTCTGTTGATAATGAATTTGGTCCTACGCAAACACCATCTCACACACCAAACTATAAATGTGCTCATAGGGCTATGATAAAAACAATAGCGTGACTGTGAATGCAAGATGCCTCAATCCACATAGTTCACTGATTTCTAGCAAGAATAAGTAACAGGGTGTCACATATGCAATTGCTCTATACATAACATACCACTGACTTTGAATATCCCTAGGTGGGTTATTGGTGATGTGATAGGCAAATTGAAGCAGAGTGGGGCTGAATCTGCAAAGAAATGATCTGGTAAACCTCTGAAGCTAACATAATGTGACAGGAGAGCTCTGAGCAGGACTGTCCACACAGAATGCAAATCAACATTATCTCAAATTATGCAAACTCTATGCGAGACTATTGGGATTGATTTTAGCACAAGTATAGGACACACAGAATGCTTCACGACATGGGTTAGCACAATCAAGCAACCACCCACAAGCTGCTAATCATTTTGACTAATGCCACATACTGAGCTTGGACTGTATACCTATGGAAAACTGTGCTTTCTCAGATCAATTTAGGGGACAAATTGGATCATCGGTTGCATGCAAGAAGAGGTCGCCTAACAAACAAACCTGAACTGATCACTGCTTCGAAGGTTGAACATATCAGCAAACATTTACAAACACCTGGTAGAGAATATTCCATGAAGATTAGAAACAGTCATAAAGGCCAAAGGTTTCAACAGACAACATTAAATTTCCTGTAAACATGATTATTCATAGACAAGTGGGTGTCTGGATATTAATGGTAGAGCAGTGCGCATTTACTTGCACAGGATCCAGCTCATGTCTTTTTAATGGCTAAAAATCAGTAAAAATTGGGATATGTCTTCTTATACCTTACAGTCTGTTCTTGTCTAAGAACCATTCCTCAAATATCAAGAGTTTGGAAAACATGGTATTTATTGATGACAGTAATGCAAAAGTGTCTCTTCGTAACTTATGTCTAGTGCATTTTTTTAATGCAATACATGTCTTCTTATATACCTTACAGTCTGTTCTTGCCATATCAATGAAGCAAAGATTTTGGTTTTGTTTTAAAGAGAAACTAAAGTTTAAAGATGGTACTTTGTCTTAACTAGTCACTGCCATCTCTCAAAAAGAAAAAAACAACAACATTTTTTTTCACAGTAGTGGACAGAAGCAGAACTGATTTTTGAGGTTTAAAATCATTTAAAATACATGGTTTTTTTCCATTACTCAGTGTCATCTTGCCACAGTAATCAAGAGGGCAAGCATAACATGGTGGAAGCAGTTGGGAGGTATGGGCCAACCAAGCTGTGTATAATGCAGCCTTCAATGCAGGTATTGAGTCACATGACTGGTGTATCCAGACGTCTGATATGCTGTTCCATAGTGTCTCACAAGTGCTCTATGGGATTGATATCGGGGGAGTTCAGAGGCCAATCGATATACTGGAAGTCTGAACTGTGTTCCACAAACCATTTCTGCACAAATTGGACCCGTGGTTGGGCGCATTGTCATCTCGGAAGACACATTCACCATTCCGGGAAAAAGTGCAACATTTGCTGGGTGTACAGAGTCAGCAATCAATTCACGATAATGGGCACCAGTCATATGTTGTTCCACATGCAACAGGGGTCCAAGTTCCTGCCAGGTAAACATGCCCCACACTATACAACCACCTTCATCGGCTTGCACTGTGGAGACCACACAGGATGGATCCAGTGCCCCACATTGTTTGTGCCAAATAAGTATACTACCATACACAGAATGGAGTAAAAAAAATGCGACTTGTCAGACCAGCACACTTTTTTCCAGTCATCCGACATCCAACTTGCATGATCTTTGCACCAGATGAGTACCATAATTTTTGGGCTAAAAGCCGTGGCTCTTACATTACTAAAAGTGAAATTTTTCGGGTGTGCGGCCCTCATGCCGAAATTTTTTTTGATAAGACTGTTTCTTCCCTCCCCTTTTTTTTTCATGCAGATGCTTAGTAAATTTTTTCAAACAATGTCTTTTTTTTTTCCCAAACTCGACTGTAATCGTCCCCCCCCTTTCTACTCATACATTACACACGTCTATTTGAACGATAACTCCGCTGTCCTCCTGATGTTGGTTTAATAGGGAAAGTGGGGGAGGATGGGGAAATGCTCGTGTAGGTCTTAAGGTTAGGAGGTTTGTTTGTGAAAGGAATGCCTGACTCAAATGCCCTTTGCATGGGGGAAGCACATCCCGTGGCAGTAGCATGGAGCCATGGAATGTTAATACATGGGGGATGGTATGGGGACATAAGGACACAAACTAGTAGCGTGACGTCCGAGCTTCTGTGGAGAGCGCGCCCAGGGTATCTCTTTCGTTGGCTGCAGCATACATCATACAAGAAGGTGCGATGCAACCAAGGGAAGGAACGTTGATTTTCACTGGGGTGGGGAGACCGGTTTGCTGGGCCCTTCCATGAACAAAAGCTTTAAGAACATGAACAATGCAAAAGCCTGTCCCAGGACAATTCCATTAGGAGTGATCTATTCCAAACAATACTTGCGGGACGGAAAGACAAATCCTCTTCACTCTTCTTGGTTAATCTGGCATGCGATACAGGTGTTTCTTGGCTCTGTGCTCCTGAGTTTTGCTTTTTTTTTTTTTAATTGACTGACGATAGTGGAAGTTGAAGGCTTTGGCTGGAAATGCTTTCTCACTAATAAGTGCTGTAGCATTATCATCTGATGTTAACAATGGGTAATTAATTTAATACTTGGCTGAAGATAAAATCTGTTCACAAACACAAAAGAAAAAAAGAAGGGAGAGCTTTCCCATTTATATAAAAGCGGAGCTCAACGCTGAGTACGCTGTAAATGAAAGTAGGTCAAACCACTTGAAAGAAAAAACAGCCAAAAGCGGAGACAACGCTGTTTCAAAGTGGTTGGCGGGGACGGGGAGATCAGAGAACACAGTGCGAGGCAGCTGGTAAAAGGAAGCGTGCGAATAAGAAACGTGTTAACTACCTCATTTAGCAGCTGCATAGAATACAGAAAGCAACTTCATTCTAACAAAAATATCTGTAGATGAGAAAAAAAAGCATAACAAACATAGAAGGAACATGTTATTAAAGAAAACATTAATTGAAAGCATTACAAGTGATAATTTATAAGCTAATTACTTCTAAGATGGATTCTATTGTGGTGAACAGAGAACCATCCTGTAGCAGACATCCACACTAAATGGAATTTAGACAATTGTGCGGTTTTACGAGCAATGCAATATTCTAATGGGAGTCTTAAGATTAACTGTGATTTTGATTGATAACATAAATGGTTTTGAGCATTTAATAAAGGCAAACAAATAACATCATTAGCATGATTAATAAAAATGTATAAATAAAAGCTTTTGCCAGTATGAAAAAATAAGTGCATAAAGCAGATCAACACTGAGTTGCAGAATTAGCCTTTGAAGTATACATATAATCACGTTGGGTGTGAGTTAATTCATGAAAATAAGGAAGATAATTTAGTTTTCTGAGCAGCAGCACCACGACTTCACACGTGCGGCCCTTATGGTAACTTTTGCTTCCAAGATCGCAAAATTTCTCACCTGTGGCCCTTACGCTGATGCAGCTCTTAGTCCGAAAATTATGGTATTCCTGCGCCAATGAACCCATGGTTAGGAGAGGATGTTGTCACGGTCATCTGCTGTTATAGCCCATATGTGCGAGACATGGTCATGACAGATCCTGTTCCGAGTTGACCCCTGTTGTATTGGGTAGTCAACTGTTGAACAGTGCTGCGTCTCTTGGCCTGTACGAGTCGCCAGACCCAGCACTCACCTCTCACACCAGCCTTTTCCTGCTCTGTGCAGTTTAGACCCTTGGTTGTTGTTTGACTATTTTCATGCCAGCCCCGATTACATTTAAACTATGGCGGCTCACGAACAACCCACTAGTTCAGCCATTTGGGAACTTGAGGCACCCGCCCTTTGAGCTGCCACAATCTGTCCTTTCTCAAAGTCTGATAAATCCTCCTATTTACCTATCACGCTCTGAATTTTACTACCTACTGCCCCACTCACACTTTATATATGCTATGTTGGTTGACTAATCACGCCCTCTCAGAAACCACGTGGTCAATGGGCCGCATACACTTTTCATAGGGATGGTCAAAATTCAGTGATCACTCAGTATGACATCTATCTACACTGCTGGCCACCCAAAATGCAAAAACAAGCAGGAAGCATTCGATTGGCCTGAAATTTGCAGCATGCATCACCCGCGAGAGGGCATGCAAACGATTAGTATTGTAGGGCATATGCAAATCATGTATGCCCGGCACTCCACCAAAAAGCACTATAAGAAGGGTGCACAGAAGGAGGGGTGTAAGTAGTGGAAGTGTGTTGTCCTGCCGGACCTGTGTGTGGGAAGCTTCCTGATGCCTCGGCGCAGAATACGGCAGTCATTCCAGCACGTTTTGGAGTTCAACAGAGGACGAATAGTGGCTTATCGCGATAGAGGTTTATTGTACCGAGACATCGGTGCCCGTGTGGGACGACATCCAGCCACAGTGAGGAGAGTATGGATTCGGTGGGTGCAGGAGGGACGGACGGACCGACGTGAGTGATTGCTGCAGCCGCGGCACACCACAGGATGAGAGCACCAGCATGTTGTGCGGCGAGCATTGACGGCTCGCACCGCCACATCACGAACGTTAGCGCAGGAATTAGGGTGTGTTGCGCAACAACCTGTGTCAGAATGTACAGTTCGACATTGTCTGCAAGAGCGGGGACTTGTCGCACGGTGGCCATTGCTCCGATTACCATTGACGTTACACCACCGGCGAGTGCGGCGGCAGTGGGCCGTTGAACGCCGCACCTGGACTACGGAATGGCACAACATTGTCTTCTCCGACGAATCCTGCTTCTGCCTGCAACACCACGATGGTCGGATCCGTGTCTGGCGCCACCGCGGCGAGAGACTGTATGACGCCTGCATTATGCATTGCCATACCGGTCCGTCGCCTGGCGTTATGGTTTGGGGTGCAATTGGATATGATACCCGCACCCCTCTGGTACGCATCATCGGTACACTCAACAGCCACTGCTACATCTATGGCGTTTAGGAGCTTGTAGTGCTCCCTTACCTGCAGGACCTGCCAGCGGCCACGTTTCAACAGGACAATGCGCGCCCGCACGTGGCACGCATTGTGCAACATTCTTCACGGCCCACCAGGTGTCATTGCTGCAGTGGCCTGCCTGTTCTCCCGATATGTCGCCCATCGAACACGTCTGGTCGCTGATCGGCAACCGAGTGGCTCGGCAAGCACCACCCGCGACTACGCCTGATGAACTGTGGCAACGTGTGGAAACAGCCTGAACCGACATACCCCAAGCGCACATCCAAAGCCTGTTTCGTTCGATGCCGCGGCGTGTAGCAGCCGTTATTGCCAGACATGGGGGCCACACGAACTATTGATGGGCCTGTAAGCTCAATTGTTTCATCTCTGTATCTGTTGTTATGTGTCCAGTAAATCTGGCTTTGCTATCTCGTGTCCTCCTTGGTGTTGCATTTTGGGTGGCCAGCAGTGTATCTATACAATTTGAGCAACTCAATGGGCTATAAGCAGTTGCCTATTCCTAATTTAGGGCCACTGGTTCCAGGAAAGGGAAAGAGCCAGTGCCATAAGACAAAAACATCCATGCCTCAACAGGATTCAAACCCGGACCCATCTCAGAAAAATGGTCACAAACCAGCACTTAAGACTGGCTTGTGACCATGGTCATCATATCATGTCTTCCATTCTATATGTATATATATACAGTATATACATAACTCAAAGATCAAAAACCAAATTTTAAAATAAAAAATATTTTTTTTTTTTTTACATACTCATATTCTGAAGACCAAAACGCACAAAAGCAGTGGTGAAGAACACTAACAAAGCAGAAAAAAAAAAAAACCTTAGAAGAAAAATGAATAAATTTAAAAGAAACACGAATAAAAAAATAATGAAAAATAAAAGAAACGACTCAAAGCCAACTGGCAGGGAGAAAAAAACAAAAACAAACCGAGATGCAGAAAGTGTCAAAAATGCCTTTCTCAAGGACCAGCAAAACTCTGCGTTTACAACTTCCACAAAGACCTAGTTGAAAATGGGTTTCTGTTGAGTCATAGATGTAAAATTAAGTCCCCTAAAAATTACAAATTAACTTACCCGCCCACAAGGATACGGAAACATTATAATTCAGCATATGAATTTAAAAAAAAAGTGTTTTGTTAACATCTATTTTCTCAACTGGCCCGACCCATACTCATATCTCCACAAAAACCAGAAATACTTTTGCACAGAGTTCACAAATATTGTGAAAAAGGCTTAGGCATTCCCATGTTTCATGTGAATGTCTAAGCCTTTTTCATACTCATATCTCCACAAAAACCAGAAATACTTTTGCACAGAGTTCACAAATATTGTGAAAAAGGCTTAGGCATTCCTATGTTTCATGGGAATGTCTAAGCCTTTTTCATACTCATATCTCCACAAAAACCAGAAATACTTTTGCACAGAGTTCACAAATATTGTGAAAAAGGCTTAGGCATTCCCATGTTTCATGGGAATGTCTAAGCCTTTTTCATACTCATATCTCCACAAAAACCAGAAATACTTTTGCACAGAGTTCACAAATATTGTGAAAAAGGCTTAGGCATTCCCACGTTTCATGGGAATGTCTAAGCCTTTTTCACAATATTTGTGAACTCTGTGCAAAAGTATTTCTGGTTTTTGTGGAGATATGAGTATGGGTCGGGCCAGTTGAGAAAATAGATGTTAACAAAACACTTTTTTTAATTCACATGCTGAATTATAATGTTTCCTCATCCTTGTGGGCGGGTAAGTTAATTTGGAATTTTTAGGGGACTTAATTTTACATCTATGACTCAACAGAAACCCATTTTCAACTAGCTCTTTGTGGAAGTTAGCAAATGCAGAGTTTTGCTGGTCCTTGAGAAAGCCAAGGCTCAGCATTTTCGACACTTTTTGCATCTCGTTTTTTTTTTTTTTTCTCCCTGCCTGTTGGCTTTGAGTAGTTTCTTTTATTTATTATTATTTTTTTATTCGTATTTCTTTTAAGTTTATTCATTTTTCTTCTAAGTTTTTTGTTTTTTTCTGCTTTGTTGTTATATATATATATACATAGACATATATACACCGAGTTAGCTTTGCATTAAAAACACACTCCATTTTACATATTCGGGGCAATAATGAAATACCAGGTGATATCAACATCACATGCGGCTACTATAAATAGTGCACGCCTATCCACTGTACACAATCAGTAAACGTTTGCCAGTAATGGGGAAATGTGGTGACCTAAGCCAATTTGACCGTTGCCAGACAGTTGGGTCCCGGAGGGCAAGTGCCAGTATTTCAGAAACAGCTACACTTGTTCGCTGCTCCCGTACTACTGTATCAAGGGTGTACCAGGACTGGATTAATCATGCACAGACATCCCAGCAGAAGGGCTCACATTGGTCAGTCATGAGCAGTTGATCCTAGAGGTTAGCATTAGGTGTTATGACTGGTATCTCGGCAAATGACATGAAACAGTCACCCAGTTCACCCACCAACACAACAGTGGTGCAGTTTGACCTATTTTAAATATGCACCACATGTTGTACCTTGCTTCACTTGGGGTTCCACAGCCGGAGACCAAAGAGGGTATACATGATGACGCCCAGACATTGTGAACAATGCCTCACAATGGGCCAAGAAACATAGGCAATGAACCATCTACAGATAGAAGGTTGTCAGAAGTGATGAGTTCCATTTCCAGCTGCACCATGCTGATGGCCAGGTTTGCATATGGCATAAACAGCATGAAGCCCTACCCCTGGTTGCACAGTTGGGGTTCAACAGGTTGGTGGAGGTGGTGTTCTGGTCTGGGGACCCTTTTCCTGGCAAGCCCTATGTCTGTTGGTTATCATCCCACAAAGACTGAATGGTGGATGCTACAGGAATCTGTTAGCCAACCTTCTCCATCCAGATCTGCAGGAGGTTTATCCAGACCACAGTGCCATCTTTCAACAGGACAACACACCATGTCATCAGGCTCATACAACTAGTGAGTGGTTGGAGGAACATGGTGAATTTCCCACATTGCCTTGGCCCCCAAAACTTCCCTGACTGTAACCCAATTGAACATTTGTGAGATATGCTAGAACAGGGTGTGAGAATTGCTGATCCTCCTCCACAAAATGAGCGTGAACTGAGAGAGCTGTTGCAATGGACATGGGTCAAGTTACACATGGAGTATTTTTGACATCTTGTAGAATCTGTTCCTAGGTGTCTGTGAGCCGTGATTGCACAGAAAAGTGGACCAATGAGTTATTAGGTAGGTGTACCTAGTGCAAAGCTGATTCAGAGTATGTGTGTGTGTGCCTAGCTCTCTATGGCAAGCAAAATGATCACCCACCCACCCACCCTTATATATTCCCATCTATGTTTCCCACACACCATGCATTGTTGATGTTTCATCTAAATGATCACCTTATATATTCATATGTATATGGAA
The DNA here is from genome assembly GCA_039090855.1 of Macrothele yani. NCBI lineage: Eukaryota > Metazoa > Arthropoda > Arachnida > Araneae > Macrothelidae > Macrothele > Macrothele yani. The sequence goes on along the minus strand of CM077016.1, from coordinate 92,212,978 downwards.
ACAATTATAATTATAATTTTTTTTAAATAAAGACTCACCATTTTTCTAACAAGTGTCTTCCATTAATACTAGCCACTGGAATATTTACACAACCTGAAAACACGATAAAAGTACCAAATGAAGTACAAACATCAGAAGACTCAAACACAAAATGCAAGAATTTTTCAAAACGATTTACTATAATGATATCAAAATGCTTCTGGGAAAAAAACCCAAAAAAACTACTCAAGTGTAAGACCATATTACTATATACCACAAATTTACAGCACATACTTCTTTCAAAATTATTTTCTTTTTATGTAACAAACTTTTTCTTGGGGGAGGGGTAACAAACCCCATCAGCATCTTACACTATAAGGAATTTTCTGTTTCTAATTTAAAATCACAGGTTCTAGGGAAGGGAGAAAAGCAGCACCACAGGACAAACACAATGCACATAGCTCATGCAGGACTTGACAAACCTGGGCCCAACTTGAATTATTTGCCAGAAGCAGGAGCTTTGTCCACTCAGCCACAAGAGTTTTTTTCTTTTCTTTTTTCAAGAATCCATTACATCTCCAATGATCTGTGAAGGTCAGTTGGTGGTACTGGTTAGGATATGCCATATCTAGGCAGGCTATTTAATGTTGGGAAGTAAAGCATTATTATCAGCCCAGTTACAGTAGTCAGCACATCATTTTTTCCATACTTGATAGAAGGACAAGTAATATACATATCTTTAGAAAATGATTGCTTTATTATGAAATCCTTCACTGAATGTCAGTTTTAATTGAATTTTCTGAGAATACACTTAGTAGTGCATTACTGAATATTTTATCATTTGCTGATACTAAGAGGAACATCTGTATTCTGAAAAATAGGGCTATGAACACATTTTAAGAAATGCTGATACTAGGAATGGGGTGGACAGTAAATGACTATTATATTGAGTTATTAGTTTTCCTGACATTAAATAACATACACAGATGAATACCATACAGCTGAAAAATCACCAAATTTGTTAGTGCTGTCTAACATTTTCATATGGTAGTTTACACAGTACAATGACTGTTAATAAAACTTCTATTAATGTCTTCAAAGTTTTCCTGAAACTTTAAGGAGAACATCCTACAATATGACTTCATAATCAGAAAGACCATACTTACCTCTAAGGTCTTGGCTTCCTTCCTTTAATACACTTCATGCACGTTATCGAGAACATTTTGTTATGCAGCTGGCCATTTTTAGGTTAAGACTTTCTTCTTATCTGCTCACAGGTTGTTGTTGTTATTATTCCTCAGGTCATGAAACATTTTTATTTTCATTCACAGGACACTACAACTTATTGAATTCTGACTGCTGTTTGACGTGCGTGATATCTCGTCCATACAAGACGCATACTCACTAATATGCGAGTGTTGTCGACCTTCATGAAACTTTTTTTCCCCCTACACTCTTCCCTCAATAACTTTCAGTTCAAATTCACATTTCTAAAAACGGTACTCCATTCTAAAACACACACTTACATACCTAATAAATACTCACTTATATCACACCTATATTCTATTCTATACAAACTCTACTACGTACTATTTACATACCGCATACAAACACTGTTACGTACTATATATACAACACATTCATACACTCAATTTAAAACCACTATCTACATAATTTATATTACACTATTTACATTTTACACCAGTCAAACCTCCGTCAACTGTGGTTTATGTAGCGCCCCATTTGCCCCATACCTCGCAAATACCCTGCAGCAAACGCCAACCCTATTTGGCCAGTCACAACATTCCCCAAGCACTTTCAACAGTAAAACTGCCATCATCAGGAGGTTGATGTACCCTTCTGCTCTGCTAACCGCAGATCAAGTGAGCAAATTCATCAAGGTTCTGGCTTCAGTCGTGAACTCCGCATTGTTGTTTTGCTGGCGCCATCTATTATCAGTTCTGTTCCCTTTTTTCTTCTTCTTTGATTGTTGTTCTAATTCAATTAAGGCTTTCCAATGGTCATTTAAGTTGTTTGTGCCGTTAATATTACATACTCTTGATCTGTTTTTTTTTTTATTAACACTGACTCTGCAACTTTCAACTGCCCAATATACTGCAGGTATGTTGATGATATTTTTCTGTAATCCAGGCTAAAAAATGAGGAACTAGAAGACTTGACAAAAAAATATAAAGAAATCTATCCATCCATCGAATTGACAGTGGAACAAGAACAAAATAACACATTGCCATTTTTGGATATTATGATAATAAAAACAAATGACAATTTACAATATAGAGTGCATCGAAAATCATCATATATTCCTGTCTTGATACCTTTTCAGTCGTCGCACCCAATAATGCATAAAAGAAATAGTATTAAAATACTAATTAAAAAAGGTATAACACACTCATAAAAAAAAACAATATCCAAAAGAAGAATTAGAATATATTGAAAAAATTGCCCATGATTTTGGCTATCCTAAACAGGTTTTAAAGAAATGGATTAAGGAAGTAACTCAAGCAAATAATAAAAATGGTATAAATTGTAAAAAAAAACATTAAGATATGTGGGAGCGATTCCATATGTTGAAGGTATTTCTGCTGAAATTAATAAGCTTTGTGGCAAATATGACATACAAGTAGGAAATCAAGTACATACTATAAAAAATATAGTAATAAAAATAATGAAAAGATCAGCCAACTTGATAGAGCTGGTTGTATATGAGATACCTATAAATAAGAAACCACCTATGTCATATACAGGCAGCACTAAGAACAAGTTAAAATATAAATTAAACCAACATCTGAATAACTTGAATAAAAAAGAAGCTAAAACAGCCTTAACCCAGTACTGTCTAGAAAACCATCAATGTCCAAAATTCGAAGATATTAAAATCATTAAGGGCTTTAAAAATGAATGGCAGTTGAGAGTTGCAAAGTCAGTGTTAATAAAAAAAAACAGATCAAGAGTATGTAATATTAATGACACAAATAACTTAAATGACCATTGGGAAGCCTTAATTAAATTAGAACAACAATCAAAGAAGAAGAAAAAAAGGAACAGAACTGACAATAGATAGCGCCAGAGAAACAACTATGCAGAGTTCACGACTGAAGAAGCCGGAACCTTGATGGATTTGCTCACTTGATCTACGATTAGCAGAGCAGAAGGGTACATCGACCTCCTGATGATGGCAGTGTTACTGTTGAAAGTGCTTGGGGAATGTTGTGACTGGCCGAATAATGTTAGCATTTGCGAGGTATGGGGCAGATGGAGAGCTACATAAACCACAATTGACGGAGGCTTGATTGGCGTGAAATGTAAATAGTGTAATATAAATTATGTAGATAGTGGTTTTAAATTGAGTGTATGAATGTGTTGTGTATATAGTATGTAACAGTGTTTGTATGCGGTATGTAAATAGTACGTAGTAGAGTTTGTATAGAATAGAATATAGGTGGGATATAAGTGAGTATTTATTAGGTATGTAAGTGTATGTTTTAGCATGGAGTACCGTTTTTAGAAATGTGAATTTGAACGAAAAGTTATTGAGGGAAGAGTGAAGGGGGAAAAAAGGCTTAATGAAGGTCGACAACACTCACATAGTAGTGAGTATGCCACTAGTAAGGACGAGATATCACACACGTCAAACAGCAGTCAGAATTCAATAAGTTGTAGTGTCCTGTGAATGAAATTAAGAATGTTTCATGACCTGAGGAATAATGACAACAACAACCTGCAAGCAGATAAGAAAAAAGTCTTAACCCAAAAAAGGCCAGCTGCATAACAAAGTGTTCTCGATATCGTGCATGAAATGTAATAAAGAAAAGAAGCCAAGACCTTAGTGGTAAGTTTGGTCTTTCTGATTATGAAGTCATTACTGACTTGCACGTAAAATAGTGCACTTAATTGGTAGTTATTGCCAAAGAAGATGCAAATAATATGATCCTACAATATGACACTAACACAGATATGAAGTTTTTGATCGAAAATGAACATCAGCTTACCTCAACATGAAGTTTTTACAGATATGAATCTGATGTCAGGAATACATATAATTGACACAATGCAGTATGATGTACAAATCAAGGAAGTACCAGTTACACTTTTATTTTATGTACTTTGCAATACAGAAGTGCATCTGGTACTTTCTTGATTGGCAAAACACAGAATTTTTTGGCATAATGTTTTTGTACTTCAGCCGACTAGTTTGTGGATTTTATAGCCCATACAGCCAAAGACTGAACATCCAACAACTTTGCTCATTAAAAAGCTCAATAATTTTCACATTTAATATTTCAGCTTTACTCAGAAAAATTAAGTAACTAAAAACTACACAGCATTATGTTTATGCTTTGAATTTTCTGAGAAATTTTTGGTCTTCAAATATCCAGTTTTCCGATGGCAACAGAATTTGAAAGACATCAAGGAGGCACAGATGTCTGTATGGAAATTAAATCAATTCAAATCACAAATGGAATACAGCATTACTTTTCAGTCACTTCACTGAATAAAAACAACTGTGTTGTGCAGAGCAGTTTTCATGAAGATTTTGAATAATCATGTGCCTTTCTTTTACAAGAACAATCATCAAGTTCATCCAAGCACTTGAAATAACAATGAGTGCTACCTGCACAGGAATAGTCAACAAATATCATTCAGCATCATCAATGGAGTACATGTAAAAATGACAATGGTGCTCGTAATCAGAATGCGATGTTAATTGCAAGAACTACACATTGCTAAAAATACAACACAGAAAATCTATTTCCAGATTGTATGACATTCTTTTTCAGGATTTCATGACATTTATTGTGCGATTTATCAGCTGTCTGGACAAAAGATATACAAGTTGAAAATAATGACTAAATGTCAAAATTGAAAAGCTTCCCACACAAACATACTGTCTTGTACCCTAAAAAAAAATTACTCATGTTTATATAAGCCATAAACTATAAGGGTTACATATTGCTCCAAAATGATGAGAATCCATAGCATAGTTTTCATCCTATTAAAGCAAAAAGTTAATTTAGAAACTCACATGTATCGCTTTTAGTGCATGTGTCACATGTTCAAAAAACAATCCTTTATACACTGCTGGCCACCCAAAATGCAACACCAAGAAGGAAGCATCTGATTGGCCTGAAATTCGCAGCATGCGTCGCCCGCGAGAGGACATGCAAACGATTAGCATTGCAGGGCATATGCAAATCATGTGCGCCCGGCATGCCACCGAGAAGCCCTATAAGAAGGGTGCACAGAAGGCGGGGTGTAAGTAGTGTAAGTGTGTTGCGCTGCCGGACCTGTGAGTGGGAAGCTTCCTTATGCCTCGTCACAGAATACGGCAGTCATTCCAGCACGTTTCGAAGTTTGACAGAGGACGAATAGTGGCTTATCGCGACAGCAGTTTATCATACCGAGACATTGGCGCCCGTGTGGCACAACATCCAGCCACAGTGAGGCGAGTATGGATTCGGTGGGTGCAGGAGGGACAGATGGACCGACGTGAGCGATTGTCGCATCCGCGGCACACCATCGAACGAGAGGACCAGCATGTTGTGTGGCGTGCATTGACGGCTCGCACGGCCACATCACGAACGTTAGCACAGGAATTAGGGTGTGTTGCGCAACAACTTGTGTCAGCACGTACCGTTCGACGTCGTCTGCAGCAGCGGGGACTTGTCACACGGTGCCCATTGCTCCGATTACCATTGACGTTACACCACTGGTGAGTGCAGCGGCATTGGGCCATTGAACGCTGCACCTGGACTACGGAATGACACGACATCGTCTTCTCCGACGAATCCTGCTTCTGCCTGCAACACCACGATGGTCGGATCCGCATGTGGCAGCACCGCGGCGAGAGGCTGTATGACGCCTGCATTATGCATCGCCATACAGGTTCGTCGCCTGGCGTTATGGTTTGGGGCGCAATTGGATATGACACCCGCACCCCTCTGGTATACATCGCCGGTACACTCAACAGCCACCGCACCATCTCCGACGCTTTGGAGCCTGTAGTCCTCCCTTACATGCAGGACCTGCCAGCGGCCACATTTCAACAGGACAATGCGCGCCCGCACGTGGCACGCATCGTGCAACAATTCTTCACAGCCCACCAGGTGTCACTGCTGCCGTGGCCCGCCTGTTCTCCCGATATGTCGCCCATCGAACACGACTGGTCGCTGATCGGCAACAGAGTGGCTCGGCAAGCACCACCCGCGACTACGCCTGATGAACTGTGGCAATGTGTGGAAGCAGCCTGGGCCGACATACCCCAAGCCCACATCCAAAGCCTCTTTCGTTTGATGCCGCAGTGTGTAGCGGCCGTTATTGCCAGCCATGGGGGCCACGTGAACTATTGATGTCTGTGTGTTCCGCAAGTCACACAGGCCTGTAAGCTCAATCGTTTCATCTTTGTACCTGTTGTTATGTGTCCAGTAAATCTGGCTTTGCTATCTCGTGTCCTTCTTGGTCTTTCATTTTGGGTGGCCAGCAGTGCACTACTCAATTGAAACATTATACTCCAATTTTGAGTTTTTTTTAGAGATCACTTCAAGCAATTTCTAGAAAAATTCAACTTACCAATAAGAACGTTTTTATCCCTTCTCTTCTTTTTGTCAGCTTCACGGTATAAATTTACAGAGATAGTATCAACACTAGGCAGATTACTGCTGAAAGGAAAATGAAATAACATTTTGGATATATTATTTGAACTTAATAAAAATTACTTATAAAATCATTTCAAGAATATGGTCAAATATGCAAAGCATTAATACACATAATTTTGGGCAAAAAACATACAAATGTACAAATAAAATTTATGCTGAAATTGTAAAAAAGTATATAATTCCCTACTTTGGAGAATTTTTAAATTAAAAATATTTTACAAAATTGTTTGAACTGTTTCAATGCCACCAACCATTAATAAATACTGTAGCTCACTGACTTATATATAAACAACAGCTTTCTTTTTTTAATACTGAATTATGAAGATGATAAAAATATATCACAAAATGCAAAAATATTAGGTGTGCAACTTAATTCTCGGCCCCTAACCGCAAGCGAGCATAGAACGTCGGCAAATGCAAATAGCTGTGTGCGATAATGGCTGATTGCAGTACCATCCAACAGCTTTGCAGGCAACCGCAACCGCTCACAGCTGTAGTGACAGAAGGGGCACTGCCTCCTGTTTGCGTTTCAGATGAAAAAAAGTGTCCAGCAAATGATCTGTGCTGCTTTGGGTGAGTCTGCTGTGTCCTAAAGTACGTGTAAGAAGTGGTTCCAGCGATTTAAGCAGGGAAAATTCGATCTCCGTGATGCAGAACGTCCGGGACAGCCACAGAAAGTTGACAATGAGGAACAGGAACAACTGTTGGACACTGATCCTTGTCGCACACAGTCAGAGCTCTCCCAGGAACTCGGGGTAACATGGCAAGCCATTGCAAAATGCCCGCACAAGCTTGGACGGATTCACAAGGAGGGCCATTGTGTGCCCCACCAACTCACAGCTGCGAACAAGTCTAGGCGCAACGATGTTGCTGTGTCCTTGCTCTCCAGATTCAAGAAGAAGGATTTCCTCCACAAGATTTTGACCTGTGATGAGAAGTGGATCCTCTACGATAATCCTAAGCGGCGCAAATCATGGGTTTATCCAGGTGAGCCTACCTACCACCAGTACCGCCAAACCGAATATCCATGCCAGGAACTTGTTGCTGTGCATATGGTGGTTGGTTGGTTGGTTAGTGGATTTTAGTGGCGCAAGGGCCAGGTTTGGCCAAAGAGCGCCAGGCAAAGAACGATCAGTCACAGATTTTGAAAAGCGTGGAAAATGAGTAAGAGCAGACAGGCTTGGGAAAAGTTGAAAAAGAGTATGATGAAAGCAGGGAAGACAAGGTAGTTAATCAGATTTATAAAAAAAATTACTAACGGAGAAGGACGAACAGTCACTCTCCTCCCCCCACACTCCTCTGCAATGCTGGCAGAGGGCGGGGACGAACTGTCACTTACCTCCCCCCATGTTCCTCTGCAATGCTGGTTGAGGCTGGGGACGAACTGTCACTCTCCTCCCCCCATGGTCCTCTATAATGTCGGTTGAGGGTGGGGACCTCGCAGAGGCCGAGACAGTTTGATGGACACTGCACACCTTTGCGGATTGAGGGCCGGGTCTTCCGCACGTGCAGGCTGTCTGCTGGGAACCGGAAAAGGCGGGCGTCTTCAAAAGAGAAGGCGCAGACTCAGTTGGGCGAATAAGCTGGAGCTCGGTGAAATCCACCTGTGTCACTTGTTCAACTGTAGATCGCTTGGCAAGTGCGGCGAGAGCTACAGGGCGCGGAACAAAGGGCTGCACGGGTTGTGGCAGAGACTTAACAACTGCGGCAAAACTACGCTGTCGGGTGTTGGGAATACCCAACTTGGCTTTGGCAGCAGGGTACGAGAGGCCTTCCAGGGTCTTGAGGCGCTGGATCGCCATCTCGTCCTTCCATTTCATACAATTGCGGGAGTAAGCTGCATGGGCCTCACCACAGTTAACACAGCAGGCCGCAGAAGTGCAACCATCCCCGTCATGTTCACTGGAGCCACAATTTGCGCAACGAGCGGAACTCTTACAGAATCGTTGTGAATGCCCGTACCTCTGGCACCTGAAACAGCGCAGAGGACTGGGAATGTACGGGCGAACTGCACAGACCAAGTAGCCTGCTTTGATTTCTGTCGGAACTTTCGGGAGTCAAAAGTCAAGATGACATTTTTTGACTTAATCATGGAACCATCACGCCGGAACATCATACGACGTGCAGCAAGAACACCCTGATCCGCAAGTTCAGTCACCAATTCATCCTCACTGCATGGCAAGAGATCAAACTCCGAAATAACACCGCGAGAGGTGTTAAGAAACGGGTGAGGTGTCACTCTGACAGGAATGCCTTGAAGACTAGAAAGGCGCAGAAAAGTGTTACTCTGAGAAACACTGCAAGTTTGAACAAGCAGGTCCCCAGAGCGAAGCTTCCTCACAGACTTCAAGGGGCCAACCGCAGCGTCCAAAGCTTTAGAAATGAAAAATGGAGATCTGGTGGACAGTCTCTCATTCGGATCGATGGATTCTACAAGTAAGTGTGCAGCATGCGTAGTCACAGCAATCGATGGGAGACGACGCTTCGGAGCGACTGGTACAGCTGCCGAAGAAGAAGTTCCACATTCTGGGTCCAGGTCATGGTCTAAAGACCGTTTAAGGTTATGAGACTTGGTAAGGTGAGAAGACGAAGGAGAGTCGTTTGCAACTATCATTGTCTCAGGCGACTTAAATTTGGAGCGTTTGTTTTTAGGTTTACCCATGGAAAAAAGAAAGAAGATTCGTCTGCAGACTACTCCACCCACCACCGAGCCCTACAAGGGAGAACTGGAGGTCCGCAAGCCAAGAAAATGACGCTAGACACAGTTCTGGAGCTTATACGTTGCAGATATAGTCCGTTGGCTGTGATCACACGCACTCGGCGGACACTTCGGCCTCCTGGTACCGTCATGCCAACGCCTTTGGCATGATCCCACAGCCCCGGGCTCACCCTGCCGTGCCATACGACAAAAAAGCCGCTAAAGCCCTGTACACAACTTGGTACATGACTTCTGACTAGAGGTGGGTTAGTCTCTAGCCTCCCGTTTACAGCGAAGCCGGGGTCGAAGAGGAGTGTTGGTACACAGGAGGCACTTATCCGGTCTCCTGCGACCTCAGCCGCCAGACATCCCATTTCCACCTCACGGGTCTCCGCACGCGGCAAACATGCAGGTAGGTCTAGCACCCAAACCAGCTAAAAGGAAAAAAAGAAATCGAAAGAAGAGAAATCCTGGCAGGGAACCTAAACGGAATCTCAGCAACCTACGAACTGAGCGGTTAATATTAAACAGTTAGTGGTGGAGGGTAACAAAACCACAAGACCGGGGTGTTAGTACATAACGTGGTAGCGATTAGGTAAAGTATACAACACGGGCAACTAGCCAGTGGAGAAAATTAATAAAAACGAAAAAGCGAGACACAAGACCAGCTCGGGATCGTGGGGCCGCGACTCCCCAACAGCTGGATGAACAGCCGTCCCTGCAAACACCAACAGCACCAAAATAAGAAAAAACAAGCTGTGGCATGACATCAGATGTTGACCAGTCACAAGGTCAGCTCGGGCCGTGGGGGCGCCGCTCCCCAAATAACTGGAAAACCAGTTATCCCCGTGCGGGGGTGCATATGGTGGGATCAGCGCGGTGTTGTACACTATGAGTTGCTCAAACCTGGTGAAACGGTCAATGCTAAGCGTTACTTTCAGCAACTTATTTGTGTGAGTGACGCAATGGAGGCGAAAAGGCCATACACTGGCAATGGCAGAAGGTCGGCCCTGTTGCTTCAGGATAACGCACGTCCTCACACCAAGAAAATGACTTTAAACACGATCACTGACCTGGGATGGGAGATTTTGTCCCGCCCAGCATATTCTCCAGACTTCGCCCCTTCGGATTATCACCTCTTTCGCTCCCTGCCATATCACCTGAGTGATACACACTTCACTTCTGTTGAGGAGGTTCACACAAGTATTGATGATTTTATCAACTCGAAACAGCCCTCTTTTTTCTGCAGTGGCATTCGGCAGCTCCCTGACCGATGGCTCAAATGTATCCAACACGACGGGGATTATTTCCCTGATTAGGTACGTATTCTATTTTCTATAATTTGCCGTCAACATGTCATGCCTGTGGCCGAGAATTAAGTTGCACACCTAATAAAAGTGAAGAAACTATCAATAGAATGCACATAATTTATTAAAAACGAAAGTAATAATATGGTGTTGCAAATACTGATTAAAACATTTTGAACTTGGCTAACTAAACAACATACACAATGTCTATTTGAGTTTAAGATTGTTTACTAGAAAAAGCCTTTAGAGAGATCATATTATAATTAGAAGTTTAAGGATTATCCAAAAAGTGGTTAGAAAATTCCCTGATGGTACTCAGTTAATTGTATAAAAAGTAGTACAGATTTGAAAATAGATTTTTTTATATATAGGGTGTCTGAATAATGACTGTGCACTGAATGTATGAATTGCAGTAATGTAATAATAAAGAAATTTTTAGTGGAATTACGGTAGAAGTGACCCGCCACATGGAAGTGCTCAGGGTCTGATAATTTTCCTGTCTCCCCACCCCAAGGCATGTGCAGCTGTCATTCCGAGTGAAAGTCATTCCCGAGAGCTTGGTCGATGGAGGCAGACATGTCGATTGATCACTCATCTCGGCACAAGAACAATGGTGTTGACGGTTGAACACAGAGTGTTTTTGGTGGAACATGTCCTTCGCCATGATGACAAATACATGGACGAAGTGGAAAAACAGTTCGCTAGGAAATTTCATGATGCAGGCGTCCCCCACCATAATGCGGTATGTCAGCTCATAGCAAGGTTTTGGGAAAACTGGCAGTGCTCTGGATGCCCCCGCCCTGGTAGGCCATCCATGGCAAACGAAACCATACAGGATTAACAGGACAGGATACAGAGGGTCTACACAAGTTCATGAGGCAGCTGTCACAACAAGATACTGTACCAAAGAATTAAGCCCATGATATTCTGAAAAGGAAGTTGTGTTTCCACCCATACAAAGTGTCTGTCGTGCATCAGCTGAAAGAAACAGACCACAAGGCCCATGTTTGGTACTGCAGGTGGTTCCAAGAGATCCTGTCCGAAGGTGAGGACATTCGGACATGGTTTTCTGTACAGATGAAGCATGGTTCCACCTGTCTGGGTACATCAACAGCCAAAACACTCGTCTGTGGGGTACTGAAAATTCCCACAAATTTAAGGAAGTGCCTTTTCACAATCAGAAGGTCGGTGTTTCGTGTGCCACGACTCGTACACGCATTATTGGGCCCATTTTCTTCAGTGAAACTATTAACTCAGAACAATACCATGCCTAGATTATCCAACCATTCATATCAGAACTCACGGAATGAGAAATCAATGAAGGATGGCTCCAGCAAAACAGTGCAACTGCTCACGCTGCTGGAACATCAATACAGCTTCTGGAGGAATTCTTCAAAAATCGCATCATCTCCCAGGGACTGTAGCCTGCTTGGGCACCAGATCTGACACCGCCTGACTTTTTTCTGTGGGGGAGCACCAAAGGGGAAGTTGTATGCAGGTAATCTGCAGACCCTTCAAGAGCTACAGGCTGTAATAATGACCCACATCCAACAAATCGCACCACATATCCTGAGAAAGGTCTTCACCAACATGCAGAAGCGTGTGCAGACATGTCTGGATGTCGGTGGGGCGAATTTCCAACACTTCCTGTAGAAACCAGTTCGACATGGTAAGTGTTACTTTCAGTGCACGGTTATTTTTCGGAAACATTGAATTTGTTTGGGTGTTTAACCACTGTGAGTAACTCTAAGAGAAATAAAGCAGTCACCCATCCCTTATTTAGGGCCACTAGTTCCAGAGAAGGGAGACTCTCAGTGCCATAAGACAACCACACCACCCATGCCTCATCGGGGACTTGAACTCAGACCCACTTTGACAGTCAGTCAGAAGCTAGCATTTAGACCACTGTGCCTCCAGGGCGGCAAAAATATGGTATAGAAATGCATGCTTCTTATTACTCCACTTCACATATAATGTAAAAGCACACAGACTACAAACAAGTTAAAATACAACCAAAATGTAAAATGGAAAATACACAAAAAAGTTTCCCAACCTGCCCATACACATAAATAAATATAAAAAGCCACTGAAGGTTATAATTGCATTTTACTGTGTTGTGTTTAGTTTATAAAATTGCTACAGATTTTACCAATATTCAAAGTTTAAATAAACCACAAGCCAGTAATTAAAAGAATTTTTGTGTCTGTATTATCCAAAGTGACATCAATCAGAGATCAAAATGATAATACATTAACATGACAATATCTAAGTTTTGTACAAAAGAGCTTCAAATGTTAAGAAAAAATGCCCAAAGGATGGGGTGTGGTAATTTACACTAATTATTTCAATAAAGACAGTGACTGTACACAAGCCAGAGAGTAAGCCACATCACTATATGTTTCTGATTATAGAAAGTTCTGTTCTTCACATTTTCATATTTCATCTCCTATTTACTTGCTTGGAGGACTTGGCAAATGCCATTTGTGGAATGCATAAGAAAGTGGATGCGCTTACTGTGTGTAGCTATTTTTAGTTCATTTTTCAAACATATTTTAATGTATACAAATTAAATAATGCATGAAATTAATAATATTTGCAACTGAACTAACTTTGGCATTTTCATAGATTTCAAGTTTCTTTTATTTTATCTATTTGTATATTTATTTTGATACTTTGTTGTTTTAGATCTTTTTTTTTTTCAAATCAGTTACTTTATTTTCAAAGATTTCACTGGTAAATAGTAAACAATGATGTATCACACTTTTAAAGCTTGCACTTAAACAAAAGTCAAAACCTACCGAATATCAAAGTTCTTGCAGTTACAAAACAAATCGATTGATATTGGAACTAATTTATGCATCATCAAAACATATGGTAAAAGTGAACTAAAAACAGCTACAATGAATGTTTTCAACTTACTCATACAGAAGTGATAAGAATAATTTTTAACCTCTTCCAAGCTAGCCAGCAGATGAAGGCCCAAACAAATGTGAAGTGTGGAACTTTTTACAATCAAGAGGTACATCTTGCACTCTGAAATGCACCTTTTTCAAAGCATTAAATGTCACATTTTAAAGAAAGACCTTTTATTGTTGATGAAAATACCTTGTTTGCACTCTACTTACTTGAATTCAAAATGTTCTCCCCAAAAACACATATCTACTTTTTGCTTTGAAGATGTCCTGGCATACAGCGTTTTGTCCAGACACAGCTCACAGAAGTACTTGCTACAAAAAAGAGAAGTTCAAAGTTTTCATTTAGACAACAAGTTTTTATGAATTATAAATTATTTATCCTGACTTACAATGCTGAACCCAGAAAATAAGGCAAATTACCACAATCAAATTTCTTATGTTTAATAAACAGAGTAAGCACAAATGACCTTTCAAGAGGGAAATTCACCACACAATTTAAAATAACAGGCCAGATCCATACACATAATAGAGTCCAACACAGAACCATCAGTTGGAGGAGCAAGGAGGCATTTTTGGGCCTGTTCAAGTGGTTAACCTGATGTTTCAGGCTTACATTAAGTGCTATGGTCAGAGAAGGAAATAGATCACAAGTCAAGATTCCCTCACTTGGTTTTGACTTGATTTATATATTGATGCTCCATTTTTCACTAAAACTAATGATTAAGAGGTACAGATCTAATTTTTTTTTCTCACTAGAATTAAAATCTGTACCTAACAGCAGATCTAATATACACTATCTACCAACAAGTAATTGGACACCCCTGCAATCGACGATATCTGCGATCCTGATACACGTCACGGCCGCCGCCGTTAAATATCATGTGGGAAACAACAACGCAACCAGTCGCATGCAAGATGCCACGCAGTTCGGAGCTCTCTGATTTCGAGAAAGGTGTAATCGTCGGGTATCACAGAAATGGCCGATCCATACGTGACATATCCAGCGAGTTGAAGTACCCAAAATCGACAGTGGCTTACGTGATTGGCAAGTGGAAGATGAGAGGTGACTGTCGGAATGTGCCCCGACCCGGCAGACCCACAAAACTGGGAGTGAGAGACCGACGGGTGCTGGACAGAGAAATTCGGAAGAACTGCACCAAATCGATGGGCCACATTCGCGAGGAGTTTCAACAAGCATCCGGGAGTGTTCTTTCGATGAATACCATCCGTAAGGAAGCCCATCTGCTCGGTTATCATGGACATGCTGCCGCCCACAAGCCTTTGATCACCAAGTCCAATAGCGCTGCTCGGCTAACGTAGTGCAAAGAACGTCGACAGTGGACCGTTGAACAGTGGAAACAGGTTCTCTGGAGCGACGAATCAAGGTTCAACCTCTACCGTTTGGATGGCAGGGTCTGGGTTTGGTGTCTGCCTGGAGAATGCCTCCTGCCGGAATGTATTGTGCCAACTGTGAAGTTCGGCGGCGGTGGAATTACTCTATGGGGGTGTTTCTCCTGGTAGGGCACGGGACCCTTGGTCGCAATTCCTGGTAGACTCAACGCCAAGACCTACTGCACCATTTTGGATGACCATGCGCTTCCTATGTTGTGGCAGTTTTTTTATGGGGGTGGACCCATGTTACTTTCAGGATGACAATGCCACCTGTCATGTTGCGAGGTCCACCATGGCTTGGTATGGTGACAATGGAGTTAATCGAATGGACTGGCCTGCGCAGAGCCCGGACTTTAACCCTATCGAGCACCTCTGGGACGAGTTGGAGCGTCGACTTAAGGGGTGCTCCCACCGTCCGAAATCGGTGAAGGAACTAACCTGTCTTCTCCAAGCCGAGTGGAAGAAAGTACCGCTAGCCGTCGTACAACGCCTGGTTGAGAGTATGACCCGGAGGGTTGCAGCTGTAATCGCCGCTCGTGGAGGCTCCACCAACTATTGAAGGTGAATAAACTTCGTTTTCCTTTGCTATCACAGGTGTCCAATTACTTGTTGGTAGATAGTGTACATTTTCCAGGACTTTTGTTTTAAGTCTTGCCTTTTTAGGTGCAGTGTTCTACTGCACGATAGATAGAAAGGAACCCACTGGTTCCAGGAAAGGAATCGATGTTGGAAGGAGAAACATAAACAAATACATCTAGACTTGGGATTCAAACCCAGAACCAGCAGCATAAGAATTTAACAACTTTGTCAGTCAAGTTCCATTTAGTGTTATTTGTCTGACATCCAGACATGACATCCACAAATGCTGAGACAGTGGTTAACTTTAAAATGCTGAAACATATTGTCTTGCAAGCAGCTAGAAATTATTATACTTTGGAGAATAATCCATTATTTAATGCCATTCATTAGAGCACTTTTGCTTCTACTATGAGCAGGAGTTATGAACAAATCTGTGCTTTCACATTTTGTTCCAACAAAAGAAAAGTCGCTGACCCTGAAGAAGGATTCCATCATGAAACTTTGGATGGTCAGTTTTACATTCAACTACCTAAATATTGTGTTTTTCAAACCTACTTTTAAAAATTACCAAACAGTTTGATGGCAGCCACAGCAGTCTGGAACATTCATAAGCACACAGTCAGAAAAACAATCATAAAATCTAATCTGCTATCTGTTGACAGAAACCATTCTAAATCTCATGTGTATATGTTAATTGGCATAAACCTCAGTAAAATATATGGATATACAACAGCAGCAGCGGGGGGGGCTGCATGTTTCCCTTTCTCCGAGTTAACGCACAGCATTCTCTAGATGCAATTTCATTGTTTTTATTTCATATTTATGCTCGTCTGTACTTTGTCCTAAAAATATGTGCCTGTTGATGTTTCTACGCAATTAATTACCCTTTCTATGGCAAATATTTTATTGAAATGAGTTTAAAGTCTAACAGTTGAATATGATCTTATGATTGACTGGCCCTGCATGTTTCCATGCATTTTACTAATTAATTATTTTAAGTGTTTAGTTTGGTGAGGCAAAACACACTAAATACTTCATCTCATGCATTTAGCATTGTTCTTTGATCAAACTCTTTCTTTGTGCAAATAGTCTTGTCCAGTCTTCTACAGCTGACACGAGACTTACCATATTTTGCCAATTCATGAACAAGCATTCTTGCCTCATCAATTGCTACATAGCTTCACTGTCCTGACTCTATTCTTATTTTAATATAGCTGTTCAAGTGCTCAGTAATCACCTGTGTTTACATTTATGATTTTTTTTCTAAACATTTTTGTACAAAACTGTTGCTATAGATAAGATAAACCTATTCAAATATTTGAATAGTCCCAGATGAGATTGTGGGACCTTAGCCTAAATTGTCAATATGGTCAACTTGATCACAGAGATAAGGTGTTAGACTGAAACTGGCAGTGTGCACAGTGATTTCTCTGGTGAACCAAGTATGTTCAATTGATCATACTCAAATGTCCTGCCAGGGCATGAAACTAGCAATCCTGGAATGTTTTTGGCATTTTTCGTGTCCATGGTACTGAGGTAAATAAAAAATAAAATTAAAAAATGCACAAAAACTGGTTTTAAACCGGAAAATTTTTAATTATTTCTATTTTTATTCATATTTATAAGATACAAAATTCTTTACAGTATGATATGCAATGAAACACACAAAGACCAACACCACACTTAGCTTATCTCCATTCAAAACTTGCTTATCCCACCCTGCTTATTCACACTCAACTTATCTCTAGTCAAATTATATTTCATTTTGCATGCACTTGCTACCTGCTCAACAAAGGTAAAGTTTTTTACACATGTGCTATACACTGAAGAGCAATTGAATTAGAGACAGCTGGCGTTATGCAAATGTGGCGCTGTGGGCGGCCCCGTAAATGGAAACGACATGACGTATGCAGCGATCCGACAATATAAGGAGTGATGCGACGGGAATCAGTAAGAGTCGGACGCAGTATGGGTAAGACGAAGGATCTAAGCGCATTTGATCGTGGGCAAATTGTCGGGGCCCGACGAATGGGTCACTCCATCTCTGAAGTCGTGCAGGCACTGGGATTTTCACGAGCCACTGTGTCACTGGTGTACCGTGAGTACATCAAATCCGGTGAAACCATCCTTGTAAGGGCCAACTGCCGTGGACAACAGTGTGTGGATGAGCGGGGTCATCGTCGGCTAGCTCGCATTGTAACAGCGGATAGACGGGCCACAGTGCAAGAAATCACTCGGCAATTTAACACTGGTGCACAAAAACGTGTAAGCAGCCACACCATCCAGAACCATCTCCTCGCTATGGAGTAGAGAAGCCATCGTCCCACGAGGGTACCGCTGCTGACCGCACATCACAGGGTGAAAAAATTAGCATGGGCGTGGGAACATCGCCACTGGACCCTAGACATGTGGAAAAATGTTGCCTGGACTGATGAGTAGAGATTCACATTGGTACACGCGGATGGCAGGATATGAGTACGGCGCAAACCACATGAAGCGATGGATCCTTCTTGCCAGCAGGGTACTCTTCAAGCTGGTGGGGGTGGCATTCTCGTCTGGGGACTGTTTACGTGGACTGAAATGGGACCCCTGGTACGTGTGACATCATCCCTCACAGGTCAACGTTACCGGGATATCCTGGACGACAATTTGCTCCCGTTTGTGTGTCTTCAACATCCCACTGGGGACCTCATCTGCAACAAGACAATGCACCATGCCATCGCTCCCGAATTGTATCCAAATGGTTGGATGAACACTCCACCGACGTGACCTTGCTTCCTTGGCCAGCTAGGTCACCTGACCTCAATCCCATCGAGCACATATGGGATGCCATCGAGAGAGATGTTCGAGGCTCTTGCCCCCCCCCCATAAAATCTTCATGAATCCGTATGGCTTCCAAACGCTTCCGGTGTCTGTCGAGTCCATGCCGAGACGAATCGCCGTCGTCATCAGGGCGAAAGGTGGTGCTAAACGTGTTACTAGACAGGTATCTCTAATTCAATTGCTCTTCAGTGTATATCAAACAACTCAGAAAAACACACTGATCAATAATTCACAGAAAAAGTTGAGAAATTCCAAACAGAGCTTGAAATATTACTAGTGACTCATATTTGAGTCACTTGTCTTGAGATGATTATTTGAGGAATGATTATCTCAATCTAAGAGCATCGCTGTCTTTCTAAACAAATATACAATACATGCAATCTCAAATGCAAACACAAACTCCAAATGCATATATAGTGAGTGTAAGACTATATTCGTGCCTTATAAGAACTCTCGTGAAAGACTAAAATAAGTTGTAACAAACAATCAAAAAGTTCAATTAAAATTATAGTTATAACTATACATAGGGGCATAACTTAGTGAGGTATTATTGTTCCAAGAGATTTCAGGTTTTCTTATCACTGACACAATGTGTTACACATTTGACAAAACAGTTAAAAGCAAAATATTTTTCATTAAAGTCAAACTAAGTAAAGAATAAAATATAAGAAATTGAAAGCAACATCCCGTTGGGCACTATGTAGTATGTATGGTCATCAGTTGCAGACAAACACAAGGAAAATGCTAGGAAAAAAGTAATGCTTGACTGCAGAAATTTAATTTTCATTAGTATAACTTAAAGCCAAAAGCATAGTCAAGTTGTAAATACAGTTTCTATGCCAAAATTTCATCTTTTATCCACTTTGACTTATAAAATGCATATTTGGTTTTACTTACATTTGGAATTCTTCTGGCTCTTGCACAGAGCTACACAGATGTATAAAATATCTCTTTATATATATACTGTATATATGGTAGATAGCACGATCAGAGTAAAATCCCTGAAATGGCAATGGGCTTGACATATTGCCAAAAGGACAGACCACGGCCTTACACTCCCTTTCATTCACTTATCCTAGTGCAGAATCACAACTGCGTGAAAACTGGAAATGTGACAGCTATGTATGTGCTCCTGATTCCAAGAGAGCATTCCACAATACAGCGCTTGAACTGCAGCTATTCTGAAATTTGGTGGACGGGGAAAAAAATCAAGTACTTTTCAAGGACTGTTACAAAATTCAAGGACTTTCAAGGGCCCTTGAAAAGGAAAATTAAATTCAAGGAGTTTTCAAGGACTTTCAAGGACCGTGGGAATCCTGGGTGACGTTCACCTTGGTATTGACCATTGTATTCTCTTTTTTTAATTTTAATTGGTGACTTTTAGCTTAGCATTGGTGACAGATCGGAATAATGTGAAAGTACCCTCAACTAAACATAATAAAAACTTTGTCACTATGGGTACGAATATCAATGAAAAAACATTTGCATACTATATATTTTACTGATGATAATAAAATGAGGCGATCAGTGTCCTTCAATTTCAAGCTTCACAGCAACTAAGATGCCCATTCTTATAATATTTGAGAAAGCTCTTTCTACAAATTAAATGCAGCTATCTTAACAATCTGTGCATTTCAGAAGTACACCTTATGTTATATCTTAATATTATAGTGGAATTTGTAAAATCTCTATTTTAAAAAGGCTTTTTACTTATATTTGTCATACTTACTTTTAAAGAAGGTGACGAAAAATTTAAAGTGCTATATTTTCCCTTGCTTTAATGCAAGCAAAATCATGAATAATGTCTTTAAAACCCAATTTCTCAGTAATCTCTCCTTCAATGCACAATAAAGCTAAAGAACTTAATTTGTTCTGCAGGAGAGTAGAGCATACGGGAGATTTCAACCTCTTTAATTAAGAAAAGATTGTTCTCCAGAACAGTTTGAAAAAGTCAAAAAATTCTTAGTGCAGTTTCAACATTTGGAAAAGTTTCTTCTAATTTCAGGCATTTCAGCTTTTTCAACATCTGTAATATGGAATCTCCACTTTGTACAAGAGATGAAAATTGTTGAAGCCCATCTGCTAAATCTGATGAATAACAGTTTTGTAAAAACACTGAATCTTTTTGCAGCACAGAAGTAAATTTTAAGTTAATGAAGCAAAACAAACTTATTTGTTGTATCTGTATAAGGAACTTTATGCTGTGAAAGATGCAATATTAAGGCATCACATACACATAATGAATATTTGAAATGTATGCTTGGTGTGCAGTCATTTGCACTTCAGCATTATCTATTGCATGGGGATCTTTGCTTCAAGGAATAATTTTTTTTTATGCATTTCTGTGTATGTTTTGTTCTCCCCACAAATTTTTCTGGCTAGATCTTCATACAAGGTAAAAATTGTTTCCAACGAACTGCGTGAAGTCAATTAAGGACTGATAAAGAAGTGCAACTTGAGATAAATTCAATGATGGACTTTGAAGTTTCACACTTGTTTCATTAATTTGCTGTAAAAGACTATCCCACACAACTATATTTATTACAGTTTCAAATTTGTTCAATTTTTTATTAAGTACTGATGCTTCAGATTTTGTTACAGCACTCTGATCTCCATGAGTTGCTTTAAAACTTTCTTAGCCATCACATTGATGAACTGGTTCACACAAGTTGATAAGTAGCTTGCATTTTCCTTACCAGGATTACCATACTTCTCTGAATGACCAGCTAAAAATGGATCAAACTGAGCTATAATTTCTAAACATCCCAAGAAATTACCATTATGTCTAGAACCAACAGTTTCATCATCACCAAAAAATAACCCACGTAATGATAAAAAATTTCAAAACAGCAACAACTCTTTCAAGAACAGCTATCCAATAATGTGTTTCCTCTTCATACTGCATAACTAGAGATGAATCAATTCTCTGTGATGTATCCATTCGTTGTGACATTTTAATCACTGCCTGTCTGTGTAATGGAGAATTCCCATGTTCATTCGGTCTTACAGCAGCATGCTTCCAATCATTAAATCCTGTTACTAATTTATTTTTGGATGAAATAAGTGCACTAAAAATTTTACACACCTAGAAAAATAATTTTTTTGTAGATGCTTATAAAATACGCCATTTACTAATAACTTCCTCTCAATTCCCCCCCCTCATGGTAAAAGTTTCCTTTTGTGAGGCTCCTCTTTACACCACCGCATACACTTTGTGTTTCTGGTAACATTCATATTTTGAGGTGGAGGATTTTTAATAAAGTAATCTATCATATGATTGATAATTACTGTCCACAGTGCTGGATTATGGATCAGTTTCAATACTATTGGGAAGAGCGTTTTTACTCACGCCATTTCGATCCTCATTCCTTCAAAAATGGATCAGTCTTCAGATTCCTTCACTGGTGCATCGAAATCTTTACAATGCTCATTATTACTTGGTACACAAGAAACAATCATTTTATTCTCAGAAATATCCGGTCTCTGACTGACCATAACAGTATACTTTAACAGCAATTCTGCAAGTTTTTTGGCAGATTCTTCTTCTTCAGTCTTTAATTTCCTTTTAGCAGAACTGGACAGATACGTTCGTTGAAACATCACTTAAAAAGTATTGTATTACAATTTTAAACAAATACAATCAGTTAAAATTCTGATTAAAACTACAAAATTTAAACAATTATCTCACTTTAAATTATTACCACATGATAACACTAACAAAAACGTAAAATTGAGAGCTTTGCTACAACCAAGTTGAAAAGCTTCATGGTCAAACCACATGCTTTTGATTTTTTTTTATTGAAGGTTTAACGACCATCGTGAGCAACTCAATGGGCTATAAGCAGTCTCCTGTCCCTAATTTAGGGTCACTGGTTCCAGGGAAGGGAGAGAGCCAGTGCCGAAAGACAAACACAACATCCATGCCTCACCGGGATTCGAACCCGGATCCCTTTTGGACGAATGATCAGAGGCCATCGCTTAGACCACTACAGCACCGGAGCGGCAACCGCATACTATAAACAAGTGTTTGCTTCATAAATGTGTTGCCATTTTTCTCGGCAGATATTTCCAACCGTGCGGCTGCAGACTGAAAGCATCATCCACAGACTTTAGATTACTGTGCCAATCAACGTGTCGCATTTTACGATAGTGGACGTGGTAGCAGTAGATAGAAGGCGGAGCTCACAATCTGAAATATTTAAAATGCCTCACAGAGTTAGTTAAGATGGGTGCCTCAGAAATTTTATTAGTTCTCTTGATAGTTCATCCAATCAAAATGGAACTTTCAACAAAAAGAAATTTATAACATAACATTGTTATAAAAATTGCAAATTTGGGGGCCCCGGACACATGCCCTGCATGCCCCTGCGATAATCAGGTCCTGGCAATAATACAGATGTATCACTGCCAAAGACAGTACGAAGGGAAGAGGAGGTTCTTCATAGGGGATATGATCACTCCTAACATTGATGCATAATTTGCACTATCTGTCCATACTTTGCATTAGGTTGTTGATGAGTTCTTGCAGTAACATCACCCATTCTTCTGTCAGTGCCATCTTCAGCTGTTGGACAGTTTCTGATGCATGTTGATGTGCTGCAACACATCTCTGCAGAGCATCCCACATGTGTTCTATGGGGTTTAAGTCAGGGGAATGTGCTGGCAAATTTATCCACTGAATGTCGTCACTTTCCAACAGGTCATCAACAGCCACTGTAGAATGAGGTGAGGCGTTATCTTCCATTAACACAAACTGTGGGCCAACGGCAGCTCGGAACAGAAATGTGGGGAAGGACTACCTCATTGCAGTAGCACGCATTGGTTACAGTACCTCCTTTCAGTATCTGGAGCTCTGTATGTCCATTGATCTAACTCATGCCAGATTAGCTGACATTCAGAATCACTACAGAGACTAAATCTACTCTCATCAGCAAAGAGTTCAATACCCCACTGTTCTGCTGTCCAGTCCATATGTTCTCTGGACCACTGTAAATGGTGTCTTTGGTAAGCAGTTTTTAATGGAATACTGCATACTGATCATCAGGCAAACAGCTCACCTGTTCACTTGTGTATAGTTGCCTGGCCACTGTAAACCGTGATACCGCACATTCTGTGCTCATATTCAGTTGTTTGGCAAGGTTACTTGCTGTTTGGTGTGTCGATCCTTCTTGGCCTGTAGGAGCAGATAGTGGTCCTTACTGGGGATGGTTTTTAGTGGACGACCACCACCAGTCTTTTGCATAGCTGTACCTGTAATCCTGAAGGCCAACCATGCACACAATAAGACGATATGTGTGATGCCGAACTCTTGGGCCACACTCATCACATTTCGCCCCTCCTTGAGCCTCCCAATTATTTGACCACAAGTAGAATAATCAAGATGTTCTCGATGGGCCATTTTGTCATCTCTAGCACACAACAAACACAATCAAATATCTGTAACACTTATGCACACATTCTGGTGACTTCCTTTCAACTGATACTATTGGACTGCACGAGCGCATTTTGTTTTCACGTCATGTAAACCACATTGTGCTCCATTATTATGCATGTGCTGTTGCTCCTGTTCCGAGACACGGTCCCGAGTTTATTTGTGTTTGGGTGCTGCTGCTATTTACAGCGTTATTTTACTTTTCCCACTTTGTCCTTAAGTTTTGCACACCAATGTATATATCGTGTGAATGTGTGGTCTCCAAAGTACAGCACAGAATTATACACAAAAGAATAAATGGAACAAACATGTGTAACAATACAATGATGGGAAGACAACATTGTTCAGATTATTTTACAAGCTCAACTGAACTTATCAACAGCTCTTAAGAATTCACACACTTCTAATTTAGGGCAACTTGTTGAAGACCAAAGAGAAACCCAGAACAAACACCATGCAGGCCTTTTTACCTTTGGCTGAACACCAAGCCTCACAGCACGTGAAAGCTAAATAATTAAACATGTATCAAGCATAGCAAGAAATAAATAAAACAAAATAAATAAATAAAACTTCTTCAGTGAGGAAGGCTTATACATCGAAATCTGAAACTGGTATGAGGAATAATACGTCAAGAAGACAATGCCAATACTTCACATTCCTGGATGTCATCAAGGTAACCATTAACTATCCTTTGGCTCAAAAGAAACACTTAACCTCAAGAAATCAAGAACCATCATTGTTAAGCCTATTATCCAAAGACTGCATGACAGTAAATAATAACATCAAACTTGTGTTTTTTACACAGGTTTCTAAAAATGAAGTACAACTTCGGTTCTTGATGAATAGAACTGATATTAACGTGTGATACAGTAAATTAAACCACGAGTAATTATACTCTGACATTATATTAAAGCGAAAAAAGAAACTGATTTAAAAAAGAACCACTTTTGATATTGCAACTAGAAAGATAGCTTTATGCGCCACAAGTCTTGGTTCTAAATGGTGTAAAATATATATATATATATATATATATGTATGTGTGTGTGTGTGTGTGTGTGCTCTCCAATCCCTGTTCTTCTTCTTACCCAGAGCTGGTAAGCACCTAAATTATGGATAAGAAACTCTGAAGGTCAAGACACGTTCCAACGTATAGAAGAATATGAATGGCTCAACTGTCTTGGAATTTAAATACTGAACATGAACCATATATAGAACATTTGGTGCATACATATGACATTCAACATGACTCAAAAAAGTTTAAATAAGACAAATCATGGTCTTATCCATCATCAGCTGTTTTCTAAGAGCTAATGATAGACAAAACCATGATTAAAAAGAATGGTATAAATACATAGTACAGAGGACGTTCACACATTCAGGGATCATAGCATACTTCTGGAAAATTTTAGGTAGGAATTTTAAGACTTTTCAGAAAAATTTTAGGAAAATTTTAGGAGTGTATTTAAAAAAAAACTAGATGTATATTTGTATACATCTAGTAAAACAACTTTGTACACACTGTAAAGAGTTTGCTTCACACCCTTCAACCATATATACTGATAGACTGCGCATGACATCAAAATTTCTGGCTCCAACATAAAATCACATGACATCAGTCAAAAAGATGGGTTACACCTGCTGTGCTTATGGTTGCTCTGAGCGATATAGTAAAGAAAGTTCAATGATTTTTCATGGGTAAGAAACGAATTAAATACCTAAGTCAATAAAGTTCAATTACTTAACCAGAAACTTGCAGCTATTGATATAAAAATATAGTAACTTAAGAGAAAAAAATGGAATGCATGTTCCAAATTCTTCGCAAATGTTCATCACATTATAAATCACAAAATGTAAACAAACCGATCATGCATGTACATAGAGTTCATAAGTAAACTTACCTGAAAAGTTTTCATTATATATGAGGCGCATTCACATAATACACCAAAAACACTGAAGTTCTGCAGCGTAAATTAGTAATCATAACAGCATTTTTACACGAAATTTGGAATCTGATGATGATGTGCCCAATGTTTGAGCCATGGCGGCTTTGATGCAGCTATTGCCAATGCGCAGTCCAGTAGTATATATGGTCGAAGTTCACACCCAAATTTTTTTCATAACGTCTAATGTCTAAAGTTTAAGTATGATTTACTTCTAATGTTCAGTTCTTATCTTTTCACATGTTATTATCATATTCAAGTATATTTACCACATTCAAGTTTCACTTTGAACATTAATATGCTGTTGAACCAGAAGCAATTCACGATTTTCACAGTAAAGTTTTCAGGTTTCACATTAAATTATAATATCCTAAAAAGGTAATTGAAAACCAAGAACTATGTACAATTGTTCACTGAATTACTTTTTTCATATTATTGTTTTAACCTTTTCCTGATAAGCCTATCTTTTTCTGCTTCCACCACAACTAATTTACTTTCAGTTTTCTTTATTTCAGCTGAACCTTGTATGATCAAGTTAGAGGCAACTGCTATTTCAACAGTATTTTGTTTTTCTACAGCTTTTCTCATTCTTTCTGTTCCCTCTTGAACTACTGCTAGGGAGGCTTCTTTATCTTTTTTAAGCCTATTTATTTCTGCATCATTTTCTTTTATTTTGTCATCTAACTCAGCTTTTCTTTTTTTCTCTAGCTGCTTTTCCTTATTTTCCCTCTCTTTCTGCTTCCTTTCTTTTACCTTTTTTGATTCTTCTTCCTTCAGCTTATCAACATACTCTTTATAAAATTTATGTGAATCACGAACACTATTTAACAAATTTCTTGTTATGGGAACTTTACTTACACATCCATAGTGTTTAATAGCCCCTTTAACTATTCTTAATGATGTTATAGTTGAGTCTTTTAAGTTAGCCTTGTCCTTCCTTAACAGAGCAGTGTTAACCGAAAATCCCCTTTCTGCATCAGCATTACCATGAGGTAAAACTAAAATTGACTTGATGAGTTTAGCAAGATTTGAGTATTTTTCTTTTCTGCTAGAGTCTTTAATACCAAATATATTACGCCAGTAATGATCAATCCGCACTGGAATATGCCCTTCCTCTGAAAATTTCACTAGTTCATCTAGAGTTGGCTTATCGCAATTTAAAAGTTTCCACTCTACTCTTACTCTATCAATTTGTTCCTCAGAAAGATGCAAAACACTTGAAATTCTGGTTATTTCCGAAAGTCCTTCAGTGACTGAAAGTTGAGTTGACTCTTTCTTTAGTTCTTTTACCTTTAAAACTTCTGTCTCTTAGCTTTTGATTGCAGAATGGCAAATTTGACTTTAAATATTTTGTGGTTGCAATTAGTGATGATCTTACATCTAAGAGAAATAATTTCTGCCTGGTCTCCTGAACATTCCTGAGGAGATTTTTTGTCTTCATACCAACTTCTAACTCCCCTAGTTTTTTCCATGAATTTTTGTTTTCAAAATCTACATTCTTTAGGTCTTCTCCAAATTTCCCTGCAATAACATCATCTTCGATAAACTGAGCCATAACATTCCTCATTAAAGTATTTAAATCAGAATATAACTGGTGTATTTTTGGTTCTTCACTCTGATAACATAATGAAAACTTTTCAAAATTTTGGTGTGAAAATGAAATTAATGCTAAATAGCAAGGAGTTAGCTCATTTTTCAGGAAACAGTGAATTCTTTTATACCTTGCCGAATTGCGTAGTTGTTTTTCAAATATTTTTTGAGATGGCACGAAGTTTAAAAAATATTCTGTAATATTTAGCAATTGATCCAAGAGCCTCTGGGCTACAGAACCAACGGTTAACCATCTGTTGCTGACATGACGCAAAAGAAATTTGGCTGTGACCAATGTTATATCCTCGACAGATTTATAATCCTCTCGTCTTGCAGCACTACTCTTTAAAAAGTAATGCATATCAGTAGCAAATTCGTCAAAATCTATATTTAAGCTTGTCAAAAAATGTTTTAATGCATCACTAACAACATGCAGGTTGCAAAAACCTAGTTCCAAAGATTTCTGGCCTGTTTTTTGTTTTACAACTTCATTGAATTTGCGTAAAAAGCACTTATTTACATTTGGGCTGTCCATGGATACACAAATAATTCTGTTCAACGAAATATTGAAGGATGATAACACATCAAGAATTTCTTTTAGCAAAATATCTGCTGTTGCATGACCCAGAAAAACGCTTGTTAGGTATCGGCAAGAAACAGAATTTATTTCTGAAGACCAGTACCTGAGATACACATCCAACTGCCGTTTCACTTGTGTATTTGTAGTTTCATCAAATGCTATAGTAACCTTTCCTGGGCTACTAGATGCAATGTCTTTTTTCAAATCCTCTTCAAAATATTTTGACAATCCATGTGATATCACATAAGCAACTTTTTTTCTTTAAGTTGCATTTTGGCTGCAATAGCAGAATCGGGAAACATTTCTTTGAAAAGTTCAACTGTTTCAGTGCATGAAACAAAAGACATATTGTCCTTAGCAACTTTCATGGCCCATAATGCTTCGGCTTTAGCCAACTGTAAATCATGACTCAGTACTTCACTAATATTTGTTTTGGGCTGAAGATCCCATCCTCCAAAGGCTTTCATCAAGGATGGACTTATTTTGAAATTTACTTTGAAATTTCTGCAAATGTTTTTTTCCTTTATGATGCGCTTTTACTTGTGAAAAGCCACTATTAGAAATATTGAAAATTTCTGAACACAATATACACTTAGCAAAAAATATTGTTTCAGTTGCAGAACACCATTCTTTCAACTTCACTCCGTCCAATTCTTTGGCGAGCCACGCATCTTGAAATTTCGTTTTGGATTTAGGCATCTTAAACACTTGTATTATTAACCAGAAAATGAAAGGGAAGTACAAAAACACGTTCCAATATTGCAAAACCAGACAACTTCCCGAAGTTTGGCTGCGAGGATGTCAGAAGATAGAAAAAAAAAAAAAAAAAGCAGGTCACCACTAGAGAACTGAACCTGCACACAGCACAGAGAACACCATAAAAGACGCAAAACCAGAAACTATCATATGCATCTCGCGCAAGTTCAGTCAAAGCGAGTCGGAGCCGAGATATATTGCGCATCGAAGGTCGCTGTCGCCGACGCACGATCGAAGGTCAATGATCACGTGCTCTACTGCCTGCCATGATAACACTCAGCTAACATCCCATCGTCATTACCGGAGGTTACGGAAGGAGACCACGTTTCCTCTTTGCTTCCACCCACCTGCGGTTTACAATAACAAAACATCAGCAGAAAGAGGAGGTTCCACAAGGCATGTACAAAAATAAAGTACGATCTTCTGCGTGCCACGGAGTTCGTCTGCAAAGCGCAAACCAGGGGTGAAAATGACCCCTCCCTTTTCCCTTAGATCTCTTGTTACTCTCGAAAACTGTCCGAAGGCACAAAAGTGGAGCGCCCGCCCCGAAGCAAGTGCATCTCGATGGCGTCATTTTCCCTCCCTTCAGCAGCACAGCATATAGGCTGTGTTTCTACAATAACAGATCTTTTTACCTTACCGTAATGGTAAACTTATTGGCGTTAATAACGGTTGTATTTTTAATAAATAAGCTTACGAAAATTTTAGGTATAATTTTAGGAATTTAAGGAGGGTCACAAAATATTAGGAATTTTAGGAGGAATGCGATCCCTGCACATTTTTAGAATGTTTTTGGTAAGAAATTACAGAAAATAAAAGAAGTCCAAAAAATTTAAACTGGCAACAGCAGGTGAACACAAAAGAAACATCTTCTGCAGTTAAATATCATCTGCTAAGAAAATGGTACACGTAAACAAGCTGTGGACAGGTTATGTTTTTGCACTTTAAGAACAGAAATTCGTATTCTGTAATTAAAAAACACTGTGAAAATCATGGAATTAATACTTCTAAATGTAAAATAAGCAATATTATTAATAACAGAAGAAAACCTCATCAATCATTGTTTTTAAGAGGAAAAAGAACAACACCAAGCGAATATCCAAAGAAGTTATATGCTTTTATGACTATTTCAAAAGTAAGGCCTCTGGGTCTTATGGTCTTAAAAGAAAATACACTGACCCAAAGAGCAACCGCTAAGTTATTAAAAATCTAAAAATCTCTGTATCAACTGTACACAAGGTAATAAACAAACATTTGAATCTGGAAAAAAAAAAAAAAAAAAAAAAATGTTCACCATTTTTTGCCTAGGCATGTGGCTGAGCACAGAACACAGTGTAGACTTCTTTATGAAAATCACTTAACTGGATACAGATGGAAATTCATTGTGACTTCACTGATGAAGTATGGATCTGCCTAAATGACTAACAGAAAAGGGTCAATTTACTATCATAAAAAAAGCAGAAAAAGACTGACAAACTAGGTTCTAAGAATCCAAAGTTTCAGTAAAGGATCCATGATTATTACTGGTCTCTTTTGTACAATGGGAAATTAAAGTTAAGAAAAGTTTAAAAGAATGTTAAAAGAAATTCTACATATTACCAAAATAATGTCTTTTTATGTTTAAAGAGGAAACACCATTCCTTGATCCACAGAGCCTTCAAAGAGTAGAACTCTATCAAGATAAGGCTACCAGTCATATATTCAAATCTACCACTATTTCTTGAAAAAAATGTAAAAAGGGTATCAAATCTATACATTTTGCTTATATTCCTTCAAAGTCCCTTGATGCATTACCAATGGACTATTGTGTGCCTTCAGACTGCTGAAAAGAGAGAGTGCTTTCTATATGCAGACCTAAAACAATGATTGGACTATGGAAAGCAGTGGAAGAGGAGTGGAATAAAATACCACTACCAATTTTAAGAAATGCCCTGTTATCTCGAAAATCTAGATGTAGGTTCATATCTAGAGAAAGGGCTATCAGATAGAACATTTAAGAAAGAAATAATTTTATTTTAAACATTAATTACATTGCAGAAAAATCATTCTAAAAATGTGCGAAGATCTCTGTAGCACATAACATGCATCAAGAACCAAACTATCTACAAAGCAGAACAAAAGAAACTACATGGCCTATAGTTAAAAACGGGTGATTTTGCACAGTGGTAACATCCTCAAATCAAAATGGCTCCCATTGCCAGGGTATTTTAGAACCAAACTTCTAAGAAGTTCCACATGATCATTGTCTCCACTGGGAATTTGTTCCTTTGTTTCACACTGAATTTCTTTTACATAGCACTAACACAATTTGAATCACTATAATGCAAAATGTAAGCTACTCTGGCAATAGCAGCCTTAGACTAGTGATAAAAAAAAAATTGAAAAATGTCACATAAGGTCAAAATATCAAAATAATACAAAACTTTTGGACTTCGCACTTTCATTGCTTTACATGTGCTCCAACCTAAGTTGGGGGGGGGGGGGGGGGCAACCAGTCTCTTCCTTTCTTGAGAAGTGAATCTGAAGGTTGATTGCACCAACTTACTTGCTCAGAAGAGGACTATTTTAATCATGCATTTGAGGTATATTTCAAAAAATGCTTTTGCTAAATGGGGAGTAGAAAAAATGCAAAACAATCCTCAAGAGAAAAGTCTGTAATGAAAAATAATTGTTCACTCATCTGTGCGGACGTCAGTCTTTAATTTTCAGTTGCCCTCCAGTAAAATGTAGTTATTGTGGATGGGTGGATTTTCAAGCTAGCAGCTAAGGCATCTTTAATGAATACCATTCTAATTTTTAGCTTTAACATGACCTACCTTTTCTTAGCAGCCATTCCTTTAGCTTCCAAGATCCAAATACGAAGAGAATTTTCCTTTCTGCGCACATTGTCTTGATCAGGTTGAATTGTTCGCCTTAAACTAAGGTAAGAAGATGACAAATAAAGCACATAAAAGGATGCCAAATTAAAAAATTCATAATCTAATAAAAACTGGCACTGTAACATATGAGACAGGTTGCAAATTAACAATTGGTTTTCATACATAAAGAATTTTTGTAAAGCATACTTAATTGTATTACATAACAGGAATTGGCTAATTTTCAAAATGTCAGTAACCAGAAAAGATTCTAGCTTTAATTAAAAGAAAAGAAATACAAGAAATTTATCTGCAGAGGTAAGTTAACATAACAAATGACAAGAAACAAACACTATCAGCCACAATTTTACAAACTACATTACACTACAATAGCACCATTTATGATAATGCTTTTTTTAGATATGACAATTTGTTTCACTATACCTAGGCTAGCAATTAACAGTGCAAGTCAAGAGATGTATTGAACTAGCTGAAATGAAGCCTTCATGGAATTTGAAATTCATGAATATATTTAAGCATTCCTTTTGAAAACCATGTGGCTGAGACTATATCATCCATGCATGTGTGACAGATGCTGACAAAATCTGGAACACTGCCTTAGAAGGATATCAGTGAGAATGTGGAAACATTAAAAAATCGTGCAAATTAATGAATCTTTAATTTCTAAAGCATATGGTAATTAAGTACGAATATTATCATTATACAGCTTCTGTACAATGATAACACAACAATAGTTATACAATAGCAATATCATAAATTATTATTTGTGGATGAACATCCCTTGGCTACATTAGAAAGGTTGTTGACCAAGTAGAAATTTGGTAACACAGTTGACTAACACATATTTTGTTTGTGTGCTTAGTGATGACTCTGACTTAATACACATCTGTCTGCTCACGATATCCCTTGAAGTGCACAATCAAAGACTGACATTTACTGGACATGGTTCAGCAGTACACTTACTTGAATAAGTCCATGCTTAGTTGTTATAATAATAATTCACATTTTCCTGTGGATCATAGCACATTAAAATGCATAACACATTAAGACAGAAAATATGTTATACATTTTCATGCACTCTTCTTCTTTATACAATGATAAAATTTGACAGAAATGGGACCTTTTTAATTACCGTGTTGGGTCATTCATCCATATCAAATATTTGTAACAACTGATTATGATAAAAAAATTAACCATTCCCATCAATGCAACCATACATTCCCCACACCCTCGTTTTATGAACCCCCAAGATCATTTACAGCTACAGCAAATCAGGGACACCAAAAACAGCTGAAGAAATTCTGACTTGAGGCCTTATTATACTCTACTACAGAATCTACAGCTATTGTTGCCACAAACGAGGCAGAATGAAAACTACAAAATAAATATAACTATGTTCAGTCACAAGTCAAACTCGGACCCTCAAGGCAAGGGGTTAGTGAGTCTAATCCCTTGATAGCCCCATTACTTCTCCCTACATAGCGGAATAGATTTTTAAACCAATCTTACCAAACAGAAGTCATCGCTCTTTCCATGTTAATAAGTGAGTCATGAAAAAATTTTCATTGGCCGCCACTGGGAATCGAACCCAAGGTCTTCCAGTTACATGCCGGACATGCTACCACTGCACCCACAGCGACCGCGAATTCTCCAGACTCACAATTGATTAACTGCCAAACCACATGGCAGGTTGCTTCATAGAGCCCCGCACAGTGCTGGGGATTCACCAAAGATGGAAAGCAGCAACTGAACAAATAACTAGGAGGCGACTGAATAATTAATTCATACACTCGACGTGGATCAGGAACACCAAACAGAAGTCATTGCTCTTTCCAAGTTAATAGACTCACTTATTAACGTGGAAAGAGCAATGATTCTGTTTGGTGTTTCGTTTCTGATCTCCTGATCCACATCAAGTGTATGAATTAATTATTCACTCGCCTCCTAGTTATTTGTTCAGTTGCTGTTTTCCATCTTTGGTGAATCCCCAGCACTGTGCGGGGCTTTATGAAGCAACCTGCCATGTGGTTTGGCAGTTAATCACTTCCGAGTCTGGAGAATTCGAGGCCACTGTGGTGCAGTGGTAGCATATCCGGGGCGTAACTGGAAGACCTTGGGTTCGATTCCCGGTGGCGACCGATGAGAATTTTTCCGTGACTCACCATGTGGAAAGAGCGATTACTTCTGTTTGGTGTTCCTGATCCATGTTGAGTGTATGAATTAATGAAACCAATCTTGATTTGAACCCCATCTATCTTAAAAAACATTTGCACAAAATATGCAATCAAAATCAAGATAATGAATGGTATCTTCCATTCACACAAAGAGAAGTGTAATGCAACAATTCAACTACTTTTTGCAAGTTTATGAGCAGTAAAGAATTATCTGTGAACACATGTGCAAGAATAAAACATGAGGCATTCATGTATCTAACGATTTTCTTAATTTTTTTTTTTTTTTTTTTTTTTTTTTTTGCAGGAGAGAAAGCTTTTAATATCTGAAGAGACACTTACTACAACTGACTGTTTACAAGAATTTTGTAGTTTAGTGTCATGAATTTTTCATACACAAAACATGTTATAACAATAAGATGAAGTGGTAAATATAATGTTCAGTATGAGTCATGTGGGTATAATATTTCTCTTAGCTACTTCTTCATCACTCCTCTCAATCCCATACTTTTTATGCTCAAATTTAGTTGATATTTTTTTTGTTTTTGTTAACAGTATATACAACTCTCTTGCTCTATCTCTAACATTCACTGAAATTGATTGCACTTGTCATCTGTCTTAAAAGCACACTCAAATATCTGACATACCAATATATAAAATAACTGTCACTGGAAAAAAATCACAACATGATAAATTCTTCTATCATAGATCATATATTTCACCTGTGGTGACAAACTGTACACCAGCATTCAATGTTCAATGCTAATAGGACTTACTAAAACATAACTGTACCACACAAAGCTGCTTGTCCAATATGTCTTTTCTCTCATGAAAAATACTTCGTTTGGGGATCAGGATAGCAAATCCCTATGCAGTGTGAAAACTTCAATTTCTCTTTTGTATGCCAAGACTGACTTATCTGGCAGAGCAAACTTGTAAGTCTGGAATATGGATATAGGCACATACAATTATTTCCTAAAATGGGGAGGCAGAGAGACCAATGGTATATCTGAATTTGCTGAATGTGGCTGTCAGAATTGTAACTACAGAGCAATGCATTACAGTTTCTTCCATACAGAGAACAAACATGACGTTGCTCAATGTAAGTTAGAGTGCATTTCCAATTTCTGCAGTTATAGTATTAATAAATTGCTCAGTGGTTGAATGGTCAAGAAAATAAATAATAATAATAATTGCTCAGGTTTGTGTTTAATAAATTGCTCAGGTTTGGTTTCACAAGGCTTCTGACTTCTTGTAATGTGAGCCTAGGTTTAAACCCCAGGACAAGGCATAAGTGCTGTATTTGTTCTTTTGGCACTAGTATCCCCCTTCCTTGTAACTAGCAGCTCTAAACTAGGGATGGGCAACTTCCATTGCAAGGAAATAAATTAAAATTAAAATCTTAAATTTCACTTCACCAAGATAATACATTTAATTCCTTGGAATTAATTATTTTTAGGAAAGAAGACAAAATTCTCACTCCAACACATTTCTGAGGCTTACACAAAGTAATAGTGAACAAAACCCATACTTTGGCAAGATATTTATAAATAACCTTTACATCATGCAAACACTTTTTATGGTGTTTGTTTCACAACACAATAGCCATAGCATTCAACATGCACTATATTAGGAATTAAAGAGTCACTATCATGTTTTGGTTTAACTTTCATCCACTTGTTTTCATTACTATATTACAGAAATATGAAAGCCAGTATCAAAACGTGCATCACCACCAAAACCATCATCAAAACTCAGTCCCCACCAATGTCAATATTTTCAATTTAGTTACATAACATAGCTGCCTGCCAACCTTGGAAAGTGAAAAACTGGGAGATTTTTACGTACTTCAGATTCAGGTTTGGTTTCACAAGCACAGGTGGCACTACGAGTGCTTATATGCACATGTGCAGGGAAAAGAAAATGATTTTAAAGTTGTTGCGTGCTAGCTTTTTACCAGAAATGAGCAGTTGAAGCTAGAATAGCAAAGCGTGCTATACAAGATTTGAAAAACAAAACAAAAACAAACTAGAAATATATGATATATTAGTTACAGTCAATGCCCCACTAAGGGATTATTATTGTTATTATTATTATAAAAAGAGAAAAGGTGCTAAATCAAAAAAGAGATTGGGAGTTGCAATGAATGCCAATTATTACCTGCAGTGGAAGAGAGGTTTTAAATTTCTGGGATTTTTGTTTCTCACATGTAACACATACAAAAGTTAAAATAAAAAAACTGTGTCATAGTCACAGACTATCAATTTATTGTATTATAATAAAAAAAAAGACAAATTGGATTATTCCTTCTGAGTGCTTCTTTATGTGTTTTTCGGGGGGGACACCCCAAAGCCACACACACGAAGAAACACTCAGAAGGAATAATCCAATTAAGATGACAATTGGCATGTGTATTTGGAAAAGAAATGATTGCAATTCCATAGCAGTTGGGTTATTTATTGGGACAAAACAGCTACACAAATGGAACAAGTCAGTACGTTGTAGCGCTACCTAATGGCTCGGATACAAGCAGTTACCTGCCGTGGCATAAACACATACAGTTCTACCGTCCTGAGGTATAGCATGCCAGATGGTGTTCAAATGGTGGCCCATTTCACAGACATTCTGGGATGGGTGTAGCTGGCATCCCAAACATGTTCGATCGGTGAGAGGTCAGGTGATTGGGCTGGCCATGGAAGGGAAATTACAGAGGCAGATCTGGGAGAGCCATGCTGTGTGTTGCTGGGTATTATCCTATTGAAAAATTGCTCAGTGATGCTGCAACAGGAGTGGCAACACAACAGGTTGTAGAATATCGTTGATGTAGCCTACCATTGAGCCATGAGGGTTACAGAGGACTACCAAGGGTGTCCGGCTATTGTAGGAATAGGCTACCGAGACAGTCAACACCGGTGTGCAAGCCGTGTGCCAATCCATGGTAAAGGCAGGATCCATGCGCTAGCCTACCTGTCTCCAGACGTGCATGAACTAGTCATCGGCACCATGTGCAAACCATGACTCATCACTGATGACAAAACGATGCTACTGGACACTATCCCATGTTAATTGGGCTTGACACCACTGCAACCAATGCCAGCGATGGTCCGTGGTAGGTGGCAAAGTGGCCTCCTCAAATGTAGTCTCTGTGCTACAAGTAATCTGGCAATAGTCCAGATGGCCACTTCTGTACCAGCAGACGCCGCAACATGGCCATGGATGGTTGAGAGCAACAAATTCGGTTCTGCTAGTGTAGCTCTCACAATAGCAGCTCCATTTTTGCATTCTGTCATTGCCCTCAGCTGCCCATTGCCTATGTGCTGCTGAGTTGTTCCCTCCTTGACCCATTGGCGCCAACATTGTCCGATTGCCTTGTCGCTCCAACCCAAATGCCTAGTGATATGGCAACTTGACCAACTGGCCTCTCTCAGCCCAATTATATGTCCTCTCTCAAACTCGCTCAACTGCTTTTTTTGTGCATGGATCCAATGTTGGGGCATCCTCACAGTCCATGGAGGTTAATGCAACCACTACCATAACTGTCCCTACATGCAAGCTTTGCTCTTGATGTACCCTCCTTGATGTGTAGTTTTCCCACGCGCTGTGGCGGGACATAATTTAGTCACTGGACGCTAATTTTCAAAAATTTGCATATTCGGCTCTGAGGTACTTGCATGCATAGTTTCACCAGCATAGAACGACTTTCTTGTCTTGCTTTTTTTTTTTTTTTTTTTTTTTTTGGTGAAGAGTGTAATATAGTATCATCAATTAAACTTTACTCACCAAGCAATAAATAATCACTGTCATCATTTTACTGAGACATAAATCTCACTCAGAAATCTTTTGCTTATCTTCAAGTGATTTATATTTTGCTTCCCAAATATTTTGTCACTGTTTTGTCACATTTTCTTACTCACATTAGCATCCTTCAAAGACAGAGAAGTTGCAGATTTTGCTGTTTGTAAAAAAGGTTTGCTAAATACTTCTTTAAAACATGCACCTGTTTTTTACCACTTTGTGATGAGTAAGCTCTCCAAGTTCTTGTTTGTAAAAGAGGATCTAAATTCTGTTTATATTTTCTCCACTTGACTCACTCTCGGCATCAGAATGTGGAAATGTTAACAGTGACAACATAGCCTGCCTTAGCTGTTTATACTTTCTTTCCCCCATTTCATTCTTCAAATCGTTTTCTAATGCCACTGAATATCAATTCTTTTTTCTTCTTTCATATTTCATGTCTTCCATATAATATATTCACAAAATTGGTTATGCACAGCATCTAGTGCTAGTTCATAGGTTTCATTTTCTTTCTTGACTAAGATTACTGGAAATTTATCAATAAAAAATTTCAAACTTGAAAAACTTGCATTGGCTATGGAAATACAGGGTGTCCATAAAGTTTTTCCCACATTACAAAAATCTCTCTATTCTAAAAAAAGTAACTGCTGCTGCTGCCGCAGCTGTTTCAGAAATTTCGCAACACTCGTGCTTTCCTAGCTCGCAGTGCAAAAAGTATTGAACACAAAATTTTTTAAATATATATTGTTTGGAGAACATGCTGAAATAAACCGTTTTTTGATTCTGGCAATACTTTAAGAGCTATTGTATTTCAAAGTTCAGGTAAGCAAAAAAGTGCTATCAGTTTGTGTTCCAGACACACTATTAGCAACAGAACCACAAAACTTTGTAGACATGTAGGGCCATGAACGAAATTTTGCTCGTCGCCCTTTTTTTGAAATTCAGTTTAAAATACGAAAAATTAAATCTTTAAATTTCACAAAATTCTCTATTTTGCAATGGGAT
Source organism: Macrothele yani (assembly GCA_039090855.1). NCBI lineage: Eukaryota > Metazoa > Arthropoda > Arachnida > Araneae > Macrothelidae > Macrothele > Macrothele yani. The sequence continues at coordinate 92,174,467 of CM077016.1, read as the reverse complement.
TCATTAAAAAAACCCCAAGATATATGGCAAACTATAAATCGTAACGAATTGCAATTCTTACAGCATAAACTCACAACTATCATCCCTCTTTACAAAAAAAGAAAAAGTCATTTTCTGATTTTTAAGCATTTTTTTTAAAGGAATGAATGGCTTTGTCTGTCTTCAGCAATAACCACACAGGGAAGTTCTGGTCCCGTGACCTGCTGCAATGGTAATGCGGATAATTTGTTATGCATATGTTTTGTTGGTAAAGCTATCTCAGTTGTTTAATGGTTTAGGATTTTTGTAAGATGTATACATCTTATGGAAATGTTTTTTACACCACTTTTGTTTTCCTTAGTGGTAGATTAAGTGCTATAAGTTCAAATGACAAAAGTTCGCCCTTCCATAACATGACATTAAAAAAAAAACTCAGAAAATATGTTCAAGTTTCAAGTCTTCTTCCTTGAGTAATCCATGAATAAGGAACACACTGACACCACACACTAGTAATGTTAACATTACAGATATAGGCCAGAACCAAAAATATCAATGCCAGAAACTCCAGAATGGTGGCGGTGTCCTTCAAATAAAAATAGAAGGAAATTGAAAAAAGTTTCGCAAAAATCCAACACGGAGTTCACCATCGATTCCAAGATGGCGGCTTGTAAACAAGCCGCCATCTTGGAATCGATGCAGATATCCAATATGCCATCAAAAACATTAAAATATTCGCATTTTGTGCCACAACTTTTTAAGTAAACCACACACAGGTAATGTTAACATTACGGATATAGATCAGAACCAAAAATACTGAGGAATGGGAAAAAAGCTCAAAATATAGTGCACAAGAAAATACTATCTTAAAATGTTATTACTTTAATTTCATGTACATGTTTGAATTAAGTGTTCATATTTCTATCAGTTTTTCAATACTTATTTGCTTAGACATGCAATAAAAATTGAAATTGATATGAATTTTCCAGGTTTTATTTCATGTGATATTCTTGAAGATCGGGCTGCAGGGCCCAAGTGCTACTCTTGAAATGAGCCTAGAGGAGCAGCCCCTAGTTAATATAAAAAAATGTATTACAGGTACAAGAAAGGGATTGCATGGCAATGATGGTGCACAAGTACAGTTTTTTTTTCCAGTGTCAGTACACCTCCGCATGGGTGCCATTTGTGGCCCGGAGGACATCTAAGCGGTATTCGATTTCACACCATGTTTTGTTTAACATCTCAGCAGAGACAGAACCAACGACATCAGTTATTCTGCTCTTCAACGTCTTGACATCCGGAACACTGCTAGAGTAAACTTGGTTTTTCACATAACCCCACAGGAAAAGGTTAGAGGGGTTATGTCGGGCGATCGAGGTGGCCATGAAATGGGACCGTTGTGGCCAATCTATCTGTCTGGAAATGTGGCATTAATTTTGCTTCCTACACTTCCAATGGAAAAACTTTTGTACACATTTACTTCACAATTAGTGTGTTCCCAAGGATGAAAATTTGAACATCGATTAAAATAATTTCATATTACAACTTGGAATACTTAATATTTTCTAAAACATAACCATAATTATATTAAAAATCAATAACTTTTCCTTTGGTGGTGTTGGAACCAGAAAAAAGATGGCGCGACCTGTACTTTGATGACGTCAGTAGACAAAAAAATGTTGGATTGCATAATTATGGTTATGTTTTAGAAAATATTAAGTATTCCAAGTTATAAAATGAAGCTATTTTAATCGATGTTCAAATTTTCATCCTTGGGAACGCATTTATTGTGAAGAAAATGTGTACAGAAGTTTTTCCATTGGAAGTATAGGAAGCAAAATTACTTGACGTCCACCTTAAACAACTGAGATACCTTTACCAACAAAACATATGCATAACAAATTTTCTGTGTCACCATGGCAGCAGGTCACAGGACCAGAACGTTCCTCTGTGGCTATCGCGAAGATAGACAAGCCTTTCGTTTCTTTCCTTTGAGTCTTTAAAAAATGCTTAAAAATCGGAAAATGACTTTCTTAAAAAAAATTTTGAAAAAAAAAAGAAAAAAGGGATGATAGTTCTAAGTTTATGCTGTAAAAATTGCAATGTGTTATGATTTATAGTTTGCCATATATCCGGGTTTTTTAAATGGATCCCATCGCGAAATAGAGAATTTTGTGAAATTTAGAAATGTAATTTCTCGTAAAATAAATCAAAATTCAAAAAAAGGGAGACGAGGCGCAAAAATTCGGTCATGGCACTACACGCCTACAAAGTTTCGTGGTTCTGTTGCTGTTAGTGTGTCTGGAGGGCGGCCTGATAGCACTTTTTTGCTTACCTTAAGTTTGAAATTCAATAGCTCTTGAAGTATAGCCAGAATCGAGAAACGGTTTATTTCAGCGTGTTCTCCAAACAGTTCTCTACAAATGATGTAAATTTCATAGTTTTGTGTTCAATGCGTTTTGCGCTGCGAGCTAGGAAAGCAAGAGTGTTGCAAAATTTCTGAAACAGTGGCAGTTACTTTTATTTAGAATAGAGAAATTTTACGCCAAGAGATTTTGGATTATTAGTGTAGTTATACTATTTTTGGAGCTGAAGCTCCAATTAGCAATTCACTGTCATCCTTTTGGTCATTCTAAGCTTGACAATCTATTGCCATTATTGAAGTATACTCTCTTAATTATTCTTGGCTTCACAAATTTGCACAACAGTGTTTTGAACAAATCAGTTATTAGTGATTTTAGCACACGAACAAGTGATTCCCTTGACTGCAGTTTCACACATGCTGCTCTTAGTATAGGTATGATATTTGAACGAAATAAACAATATGCTTTGGCCATATCTGAATTTAGGAAATTATAAACTCTCATGTTTCAACTGTCAGACCTATGCGCTTCACTCTTACCCAGCCTTTGAGAAGAACTTTGAATGTATTTTTCTTGACATTTTTTAAGTGCAACCACATTTTTGGATTTCTTCTCTTAATCCACATTTGACTTCCTTTCAGTTGATTCTGTTGTCCTCCTGAATCTGAATGTTCTTCTTGCTTTGAACAAAATTTGAGAAATTTGATGTGTTTGCTTTCAATTTTCTTTTTTCTGACTTCTACACAAATGTCCATACATTTTTTTCAACTTCATTCTTTGGAGAACAAGATGAACTACCTGCAGATTTTACTTCCATTTTAATAAATTTTGGCATTCTGTAGATCACCAAGTTTGTTTCAGAAGTTTTCTATTTACTATTGCAGGACTTGAGCATCATCTTCTTCAAAAAAAAAAAAAACGATAATGTCCACAGATCTATTAGTTGGCTTAGGCATCTACCCATGGATAACCAACATGTTTCAAAGTGCTTTAAGATTTTCCTCACATCACTGTCATGAAGTGCTTGAAACTACTTAAATCTGTCTGTTCTTTTGGAACTTTTCTTAAAGTAATAATAGATATCTACCAAAATCTCAACAACTCCACTTGGGGAGAATCTGCACCTCTGCTTGCGATGACACAGACAACCCATAATGACTATGTCTTTGTGATACTTTAACAGCACTGCTGCAACACCATTCTTTCGGCTGATAATAACTTTTTAGCGTTGTCATACCTGAAGGCTATGCAGTTGGTCAGGGGTATTCCTTGGGATGCCAAACTTTTTTTTTTGTTTTTTATTGGAGGTTTAACGACCACCGTGAGCAACTCAATGGGCTATAAGCAGTCGCCCGTCCCTAATTTAGGGTCACTGGTTCCAAGGAAGGGAGAGAGCCAGTGCCGTAAGACAAACACAACATCCATGCCTCACCGGGATTCGAACCCGGACCCCGTTCGGACGAATGATCAGAGGGCATCGCTTAGACCACTGCGCCACCGGGGCGGCACCAAACTTTCAATTACAAGAGTTTTCCTATGTTTCTGCCTGTTGAATCTTCACTTAGTATTGGTACACAGAGGAGGTTACTTTCAAACATGCAAGTCAAATCATTAAAAAAAAAAATGAAGTCCCAATGATTGAGTACAACTTGCTTTTGCTGTCATTGCTTGCATCAGTTGCAGCTGCAAATGCTTGTTTCTGAAAAGAACTTACTATTGCTGCTTCTTCTGACATCACCATTGCATTTATGATGGCTGTGGTTTTAGTGTGGTCGCAAGCATACTTCTTTGCAGTTTCACAGTTGGAGAACATTTTTTGAAACAAAAGCCCTGCATCATCAGCACAGGTTACACACAGGGGCAAATTATGTTCCCCTAAGAACGAAGTGAACAAACACTATGCACAAATATTGCTGAAGTCCTCAGCTGGAGCAAAGTTTTTATTTTTGCATTGTTTTTATGCTGATGCACATTGTCATTATGCTTTTTCATTTGAATATGTGCTACAATACCCCTTTTCCACTGTCTGAAACACGTACGTTCACTTTGCATTCGGAATAAAATGTGTACAATGATCCTTTTCTTGATTTTACGAAGCAGGGAAATTTTGGCACTGTAAGACTTTTTAAAAGTTTGATATTTTTTTTTAGTAGCAGTCATAGCTGGGTCTATTTTCCCTGAACACTAACAAATCTAAACCTTTAGATCAAGACCAGAAAGCACTGAAAACAGTATTGGATGCTTCCAATGAAACCATTTAACATATAGGCCTAGCAACAAAAATCTTTGGAATAAAACCCCATGCTTAAAACAATACATATATGTTGCCAAATGCTGCAGCAAGAGCGACAAAAAGCATCATCTTGAACTTTGCATTGTCAATCACTACAAACCAAAAAAGCTATGTATTGCACTGCATAATGCGAAAACATGTGTGTTCCATAGAACTTACTTCTTTCTTGCATTGGAAAAAAAAGACGCACAGACTGCAGCTAATCCTTTTGTTGCTCGCACTCCCTCCCCTCTTTGGCTGTTCCGCCAGTTACTGAGCTAACCTCCCGCCAATGCGCACAATTCTTTCTGTTGTTTTCACTCCCTCTTTAGATATTCAGAGCTTTGCACCACATGAACTGCTGGAAGCTCAAGGTTCAGAGGTCAAAAAGCTCTTGGCCCAATGCCAAGGGTTGAGTTTTTATAACTTCCATCTTCTCACCAAGTATCTCTCAGCCAGCCTGGGTAAACAACTACCTTAGGGGGAAGGGATGCAGTTCTTTCACTGGAGGAGGAAATTCCAAGCCTGTGTTTTTTAATCCCTGCCAGTAGGATTCTTCAAAAAATTCGTTAAAAAAACTGGGAGATTCAGCAACAAATTGGGAGGTCAGAAGATCAGTCAGATAACTGGGAGTCTCCCAGGAAAACCAGGAGGTTGGCAGCTATGACATAAATATAAACAATTCAAGTGTATTTTCTACAGTTATATTTTTGCCTCAAATTCTAGTTATTTCAGTTTACCTTTGTTTTTTTTGTTGTTGTTTTTTTACATTTAATTAACATGAAAGTAGTAGAAACAGATAATTTCAATTTTGGGTTGGACAGCTTATATCAACAGCTCAAAAACCAGTGAACTTATTTGGATAATATTTTTCCCTGATGAGTATGTACTGTTTGAGCTACATGAAAGCTTCACTCATTTTCTTCACTATCAGAGTCTTAGCGGGAGACTTTAACAGTCATCATCTTTAGTTTTATGTACTGTTTTATTTACTTCTTGAACTCATTTAGATCCTCACTGGATGTAGGATCTGAATAAGACATCAATTTACCCACATCTTTCCCGTTGACAATCCATCGAGTTTATTCATGAGCTAAAAGAGTTCCTTTGCAGTTACATGGACATACTAGGACATAGCTGAGATATTCTATCTGAATGATACACCCTTCACAGACTTACTGCACACATTTTAATTTTTTTATTATGCAATAATTCAAAATATTCATCAGCTGATGTACACAACAAGGTTCGAAGGGCAACTGTACAACATGCAAAACTGTGTGAATTGTACGAAAGTAGAGGACTGCCTGTACTTAAAGATATGAGTGAAAGACAAAGGTGTAAGAGAGAGACAACAGCTAATATAAATGAAATAAATATTAAGTAAAAAAACATTATTCCAAAGTGCAAATAACATTTACCTATAGAGCCAACGATCCCTTTCTTCCTTTGTGCGACAAGTATAGAAGCGTGTTCCACCATTGGAAATCATCTGGAAACAATGATCTTGACCCAGCAGACTGCTATGCAAAGGTGCAACTCTAACATCTCCATGAGAAAGATCCAATGTAGCTAAGGAACTAGGGCTAGACTGAAGCAAGGACTCATGAGAGCGTGATGTTCTCAACCTAGATGGTGGCACACTAAGACAAAATAAGGTCAAAATGTACAGTTTAATAACATCTTTTCATTTACAAAAGCAAATAATATACTTAACTTAAATATTTGAGACTGATATCCCTAGGAGAAGGCCTGGTTACTTCAGTGGCGTGCGGTGACCCAACAGACTACCCAAGCAATCGCAAAGGCAATTACTTTTCATTTTTTCACAATTGTCATTAGGTTCAGATTTTTGAAATAATAAAAGTGGAAAAACATGGCATACAATATAGATACCATAGCTACTTTTTTACATCTATTATTTTACACAACACAGCAAAATCTAAAACAAGACTTCTGTTTTCCGAATAGACTGAAGTCACTTAACGTACCTTTCTATTTAAAAGTAAACTCCATTCTTCGATCACTTGCAGCAAAACATTCTATTACAGAATCGAAAAAAGTATTTCTTTCTTTCAGAGTATTTAACAGATCACTTTCAATTGATATCAGTCCAAGATGCGAGAGTCGTTTCTGTACTGTTAAAAATGCTCAAAATGAAATTTCTAGCTTTGCAAGGAAGCAAACGGCATTTATAAGCCGTTTCAAAATATCTCTATTGCGTTTTACCTTTTCATTGTGTTGACTTATGTTTTGTCGTATCTGGTCACTGACCTCAGTTTCAATACGAACAGTTCCAAAAGTTGCGAGTGCAATGGACACACGAATATGCTTAACAGTAACATCATGACCCCGTATTGCTTTAGTTAAATTGCTTAGCTTGCTGTATCCTGTTGTCCAAGTGGCACTTCTGTTACAGCTAAACAGCAAACAGTTCCAACAAAACAGTTTGTTGGTCTTAACTCTTAACACTTCCAGTAAGCCATTCGCATCTTTCACAATTGGCGTTTTGAAAATGTCGAGTAATATTCTTTTGTTGCTGCATTAAACTTGGCAATGCAGGCATCAGTCTTCCTTTCGAAATCACATTTTTCTTTTCTTCACAAGTTCGGCGAGAAAACAGAGTTTGTAACAAATAGGCTATAATGTCTTCGTTTATATAATCAGATATGGCTGTTCAGAATATTTTTTAATACACATGCACGATATATTCAGTAATTCACAGCACATGATGTAAAAAGAACTTCGAACAATGCATCCACAGTTCAGCTCCCAAAACCCACCCAAGCAGTCCACCGACTGCTTGGTTAAGACAAAGAATATCTAACGAGAAGAAGGCTCAGTGAGACGTAACTAGCGCCGCCATATCTTAAGGGAAAAAATGCAGGGCACAGAAGCCAACATACAGGCTGATGCCGGAGCAGACAGAGCAGACTGCACACGCGTATTTATGTTGACTTCAATCTTTGGGAGTAAAGAACAGTCAGCTGAGCTACTCACAGCACGTGACTGTTACCTTCTCGGTAGCATAATCACTTCGCAAATCGGATATGTTAGTTTTGTTACGCCAATCGGGTTAGTTAAGGCTTTTGTTTGTTCTTCAGTTTTTCAGAAACATTTTCAGTAATGCCAAATACTAGGGAATGTGCATTTTGTATGGATCCTTAGGCCTAACTGTAATATTTGCTGAAATTTAATTTAAATAGTAATACTAATGTTATTGCATATTTTTCTCACCAAAATAAGGAATAGGGGAGGGGGATATCAGAAAAAAAAACTGCTCTAAGCAAATAGTCATCAGATTGAAGGAAACCATCATGGATCAAAGAAAAGCTTCACTGCCATAAGTCCCCCTAACGTGTTTTGCTCCAGAATGTTAACTTTCCTGCAGAGCATATTACCTCTTAAGATGTGGTGGCGCTGTTGCAACCTGTTTTATGTTATCTCTATGAGAGTTGACCTTCTTTAAGCGTTAGATATTCTTTGGTTAAGAGCAGCTACATGCTAAGACAGTCGTTTCTAGGGAGCATTTCTCATTGTTAGCAGACTAGTGCCATCAGGTTGTCATAGCAACACCCCTTCAGCGGCGGCGACGCTTGGGTGACGGAAGCAGGTGTTACATGCGCTCGGCAGCTGCGACCAATCGGAGTGCATCATCATTTGTTTCTCCCGTCTCGTCGTTGTTATTGTCGGTGTGTGTAGATTATACACTTATGAAAATTTCAGAGGTATAAGAACGGATTTCTAACTTTATGGTGATTATTAACTGTGTCGAAAACAGAAATTTAAAGAATTAGAGATTTTTTATGTATCCCTCATTTCCTTTGCCCAAGCACTGCTTGGGTGGAATGCACGTCACTGGGTACTACTCACACAGTTCTGATGAGCATTAGAAGTTGCTCTGTAATACTCATTTGCCTTCTACCTGCAACAATTTATTACCCTATTAAAGTGATAATCTTGCTTGGTTTATTTCTTAATAGAACCTAGCTTCTTACTATAAATAATACAGGAAATCACCCTCCCAATTACCATGTCAAATATCCTTAAAAATACAGGAATTTGTTTTGTTGCAGGGTTTAACAAACTGTAGGAGTGTCTAAGTCTATAAGGAGTCAGCCACCCCTAATTTAGAGCAGCTGGTTCCATGGAAGAGACAGCAAAACAACTACAACATCCATGTCTCAAATCCAGACTCAACAGTACAAAAAGCCACAATTCCATGCCTCATACCACTGATAGTTCTCTGCCTGCTCTTGGTTTGATTATTCCGTTCAACCTCTCATGATAATGTCATATTTTCATCCATCATAAAATGACTTTTTTTGCAGAAATTCTGGATTTTCTATCAAAAAACATTTCTCCTGTACTTTACAGTCTGCAGTTACTCATAAAATCAATAACGCATAAACTGCTTTGGAACAGTTTAATGAACTCCAGAACTATAGAATCCAACACTCTAAATGACTATAAAACAACTTTACTTTTTCTATGAAAGGAGAATCATAAAAGCATAATTTCGTATCTGACATCATAGGCACTTACTATGTACAAGAACAAGCCAGGGCATAAGTACTCAATAAAATTCATCAGTATGTATGAAGAACTTTTAAAGTAACAGATGATAATATAAGCCTAAAAAATAATTTACACTTTCTAAGCTTACAGTGATGATGTTCATGTGTGATTGCGTTCAACTATGCGCTTCGTTTACTGAATACATATAATTTATAAAATTAATCCTAACTACTTCCCTCTCAATATATCCTGCAGAATGTTCTTTTTCAGCTCTTTGATGTCTAAAAAATATTTCTGAGGTCAGCAATGACCTTGGAAATATATATATATGTATATATTTTTTTACATAAACAAAGACTTAACTTGCAATTTAGACCTTAGCATTGTAGGAAGAGTTTATCAATCAAGTTACTATGAAACAGAACATATTTTACACAGATAATTCATAAGGAAATTTCAATTATTAAGCCAATATTATTTGCCAATAGTGCTGCTTTTATTTCTGGCTCATGATAGGATATACACTGCTCAAATTTATAAGGGAAGCATGTGACTTTGGCAACATTATGCAAATCGCTCGTGTGATATCTTCCCAAAACCTGGGAAACGCAAGTTGAATGTGACATAGACAGCCGAATCATGTTCATTTTTTTGCAAATTAGCATCTGTAACATCAGAATGCATAAATCACAGATTTGGATAAAAATGAAGATTTTATTGAGAGCCTCACATTCTGCCGAGTTTATCGTGACATTTTGTTTCATTTTGAATTAATGACTTGGAGAGCTACTGATTTGGTTTGGGTGTTTAACAACCACTGTGAGCAACTCAGTGGGCTATAAGCTGTCGTCCATCTCTAATTTAGGGCCACTAGTTCCAGGGAAGGGAGAGAGCCAGTGCCATAAAACAAACACAACATCCATACCTCACCGGGATTTGAATCCGGACACATCTCAGACAAATGGCTTCAAAAGCCAGTGCTTAGAGCACTATGCCACAAGGCAGCTTGGCAGGCTGGAAGCAGGTCACTCACAAAAGAGTAGCAGAAGCCATTGGAGTGTCATTTCCCAACTGTGGATACAATTACAGGATACAGGAAGTGTTGGAAGAAGGCAAAGTCAAGGCTGTCTGTGAGTATTTACAGCAAGGGATGATGACTATCTATTGTTAACAGCCTGTCAAAACAGGTGCATAAATATATATATGTTTTTTTTAAGAAAATTACTTTTCCAACATAAATAAAGCTCAAATGAAGGTAACAATTATAATAAGTATCAAAATAATTATTCATTCATTCCAAAAATTCCAGATACACAAAACACACCTGGCCGCAGGGCCAGGTGTGAACCTAGCCACAGGGCCGCTGCTTAAAGCCTCATCCCTACACTAGACATAAAACATACACTAGACTTAAAACACAGTTTATTACACTTATCTTTACAGTAATGAAACATCAAGACGTTTGAAAATTAACCAATAATGAAAGACAGCATTTTAAATTTTTTGAACACTACTGATATTTGGCAAATGTCTTAAATGATGTAAATAAAACAAGCACACCAGTATACGTTCTTCCCTCACAATGGCTCCATCTCTACCTATTATGGGACAGTACTTACGTTATTGAACTCACCTTATAAGAACTGGACTTTTCTTGCTTTTATACCAGCAAAGTCAGCTGTTAAATCATCAAAATTTATTTTGCTTTCTTTATCCTGTTCAATTAATAAAAGTTGCCAAAGACATCAATCAATCTTTCTTTCTTGAGACATGACAGATCTTAAATAAGATTTAATCAGCTTCAAGCATGAAAAGCTTTTTCTACGCTTGCCATCGTTACTGGGACAGTAATATCCTGTAGGCGATGAAGGCATTAGGGAAAAGATTCTGAATTTTATTCATGTATCTTAAAGCACCAGCTGCAGTTTTGACATCAGATGGAAGTAACTCTAGTAGCACAACTTTTTCAATAACTACCAGTGTGTGGTGAAAGATATAGCTTCAATACTAATGTTTCGCTGGACACAATATTGTAGTTTGCTGCCGATATTTGGGTAAATATAAATTCAGCAATCAATATACATAAAAAAAAAGGAATAAATAAATGAGACAGAGTTTAAAAAACAAAGTTAGAATAGTTGAAAATAAGAAATTCGCTCCCTGGCTCTTTCTCTCATTTTCTTTCTTAGGGTGTGAGCGTCAGGCCCTGTGTAATCGAGCCTGTCGCACACTCCTAAGGGCGGCTCTAAAATGGGCCATTTCTTCAGTGGTCCACTGGGAAATGTCCAGTGGGCCAATCTGCTCCTGGACAAAAACATGAAAGATCCAATTGTAATTTGTCATGCCAAACAAAATTGGTTGTGAAAATGATAAAAACACTTTGTATTTTAAAAGTACAAATAAAAAGGCTTCTTTTTTCATTGAAAAATGTTATCTTCTGTTCCAATATTTTCTTTTCGTATTTCTTTTCTTATACTACTTTTGGTTTTTTGGTTTTTTATGCATCCCCTTACACATTTTAAGATTTCCATTGCTTACTTTAATCAGTGGTTCTCCAAGTGATAAATATTTATAGAAAGAAAAAATTAACGGAAAAACTGAACATGTTTGCAAATTACCATGACACATGATAATTATACCTTATGATTATATCATAATAGCTGTACATGCTCATCATGCATGTTAAAGAAAGAAAAAAAAAAAAAAAAGGACAGGAAAATCTATGGCCATTACAGTCAACAGAGTTAATATATACCGAACAAAAACAAGTGACAGTGAATACACTGACTGAATAAATCGTATTTGGAACAGATGAGAGATCCAATGCTTTTATAAGAAAATCTTAACATAACTTGAGCATGTTTTTCATTTCAATACATGATACAGTCATCCAAGGATTTTGACAGACATGCTTAAGATTTAAGGCTAGTGATTGCTTAATTAACTTTAATAAAGCAATCACTAGCCTTAAATCTTAACATTTAATAAATGTTAGAATTTACATGAACTAACAGCTCTATTATAAAATACCTTTTACTTCTATTAATTTCTGTAAAGTGATTTTACTAAATTCTGTGAAATTTTATAGATGATCATACACCGTCTTATACCACAAGTCATTTCACTCAAACATGCTTTTTTCCATGTGAAAAACTTTTTTCTGTTCAGCAGACATTACAAGTATCATTTATAAAATCAAAAAGAAAAAATGCCCCAAATTTAATTCTAGGAATTTTAGTTAGTTACCTGTCTCCATCAATGGTACACCTCTTGCGTTCAAGTTTGGTGACACTTTTCGTCCTCTTAAGGGGATTACTTTTAAATGAGCGCTTTGAGAAAAAATTCTGAAATACAAAAATAAATTATGGTAGGCAATTTACAAAAGTTGAAAACTTTTACAATACTTATAGACTATATCAATAGATTTTACTGAAGTTCTTAAAACAAACCCATAAATTATATTTTTAACAGTTAAACTCTATCAAGGAGTCTGACAAATTGTAACAACAGAATGTAGCACACCTTAAGTTTTTCAATATTAAAACAGTCCATAACAGCTTGAAACAGAACTATGCATCTAATATGCAGTTTAACCATGCGATTGAATTCACATCCACGGGCATCCACTGATGTTTACACAACGATTTCGCGTGCAACCAAAGATAATTTAATGTTTAAAATACACACCCACACAAAACCCATCATGTAGAACACGACTCCTAGCAAGTCAACACGTGACCACAAGCCATAGGTTTGCAGGATCATCCCCATCAGATCCAAAACAAACCATGACTCGTATACGGATTTTTGTGCAATCGAGCAGCGAGGACAAACGTACTTTGACCTAACTGCGACTGCCCGGCAGAAACTTCCGAACTGATCTCGGACGATTACTCACCGCAGTATGACAGCACTCAAGAAGTGAAGCAGAGGTGGACACCTGTCTTTTCATTTCCGCAAAAATATGCTCGTTAGACAGTACCATGGCAACACAGAAATAATACCGGGTTACATCCTAAGTGGGCTTATTAAAAGGAACTGTTAAACTACAACAACCTGAAACGATGGTGATCACTGCCACAAGTACTGACGTATGCAGGGGCGTAACTATTGGTTGGCGGTTGCCCTCCCAAAATGGTCAACTAAAGGGGTGATATCATGCTCTGAGGGGAGTAAAATTAGAAATGTACAACATGTGAATAAATTTACTTATGCATTTTATCGTACAACCGTTGCCTATATCATAAAATGCACTTCTTTTTTTTTTTTTTTTATTACAGTTTTTTTTTATTGGAGGTTTAACGAACTTTTTTTTTTTTTTTGATTGGAGGTTTAACGACCACCGTGAGCAACTCAATGGGCTATAAGCAGTCGCCCGTCCCTAATTTAGGGCCACTGGTTCCAGGGAAAGGTGAGAGCCAGGGCCGAAACACAACATCCATGCCTCACAGGATTCGAACCCGGACCCATCTGGGACGAATGATCTGAAGCCATCGCTTAGACAACTGCCCCACCGGGGTGTCTACACTCATTCGCTCTGTGCGTGCTTGTGCGGTTTTCATTTTGTATTTCTGCAGAGTGTTGTGCTTTCGTCGTTCACATAATTTTTACATTTTACATGTTTTTACGTAGCCCCGGTGGCGCAGTGGTCTTAGCGCTGGCTTATGACCATTCATCCGAGATGGGTCCGGGTTCGAATCCCATGAGGCATGGGTATTGTGTTTGTCTCACGGCGCTGGCTCTCTCCCTTCCCTGGAGTCAGTGGTCCTAATCAATTAGGGACGGGCGACTGCTTATAGCCCACTGAGTTGCTCACGGTGGTCGGTTTTCTTTTTTTTTTTTATTGGAGGTTTAACGACCACCGTGAGCAACTCAGTGGGCTATAAGCAGTCGCCCGTCCCTAATTGATTAGGGCCACTGACTCCAGGGAGCCGCCCCGGTGGCGCAGTGGTCTAAGGCGCTGGCCTCTGATCATTCGTCCGTGAGGGGTCCGGGTTCGAATCCCGGTGAGGCATGGATGTTGTGTTTGTCTTACGGCACTGGCTCTCTCCCTTCCCTGGAACCAGTGACCCTAAATTAGGGACGGGCGACTGCTTATAGCCCATTGAGTTGCTCACGGTGGTCGTTAAACCTCCAAAATGCCGCCCCGGTGGCGCAGTGGTCTAAGGCGCTGGCCTCTGATCATTCGTCCGTAAGGGGTCCGGGTACGAATCCCGGTCAGGCATGGATGTTGTGTTTGTCTTACGGCACTGGCTCTCTCCCTTCCCTGGAACCAGTGACCCTAAATTAGGGACGGGCGACTGCTTATAGCCCATTGAGTTGTTCACGGTGGTCGTTAAACCTCCAATCAAAAAAAAAAAAAAAAAAAAACCTCCAATCAAAAAAAATAAGACTCCAGGGAAGGGAGAGAGCCAGGGCCGTAAGACAAACACAACATCCATGCCTCACGGGATTCGAACCCAGACCCAGCGTTGCATTCAGACTTTTTTCGGGGGGGGGGTACAAATTTTGAGAGGGAACTTGGTGACTGATTATATACATACAATCACAATTTTTGTTATTTATATATACATTAACATGTATAAACATTTAAAATACAGTATAAATATGTTTCTATGTTCGTATATCTGAAATGCAAATTCCAAGAAATCTACACATACGTACATGTAATTAAAAATATGAAAATGTTTTACCTTTGCTTTAATTCAGTAACGCCCCACGTATTTCACCATGGGGTGGTGTAAAATATTAAGGATCCTAGTAAGATAACGCCGTGCTGGAGAAAATCCCCTTCCCCCTCATAAAACATTAGGAGTGGTAAAAATGTCCGCCTTACTACAAGTGTGTTTCTGATTATTAAGGAAGCATTACAGAATGATTATTAAAGAAGCATTACCTGAAAACTTATGGTGTAAACCATTCCCCTGCCACTTGGTTTCAGCCCTTTTAGATTAGCATAGTAGTAGTAAAAAACAAAAAACTCACTAACCTTTTTGGATGCCAGTTTGAGGTTCCCGATTTTTTTTTCTTGTAACAGTGTCCACTCACCGCCAGAAAAAAAAAAAAAAACTTTTTATGGGAATAATTTCTAATAATTTGCTAATGTTAAAAATTAGGTAGCAAATATTTTGTTGTATTTTTGCACTAACGTAGCTACACTGAGGTTTAACCATATACATGGAAAGTCGGCATCCAGAAGACTGAATAAAGCTGAATGTCAGCTTTCAAAATATGATGATGCATTGCAGTGCAAACATCTCTACTCTGTAGAATTAGGTTTTTATTGCCGAAGTAGTCCAAGCTGTTAGTGCTTGAAAAATTGCTCCTTCAGCAAGGGCTGTTTAATGTTTTGTTGAAGCATGATAGAAATTTTAAATTGAAGTCCATGTGGATGGTTTTTTTCTTTATTATTATAATATTTCCCTAATTTTTTTTAATTAATTTTTCCAAATATTCAGCTGTAAACGAAAATAATTAGACTAGGTATATAAGGAAATCACCCAAAAGCTTACGGGTGGGGGGGTCGTGGATTTTCGGGGGCTAAGCACCCCCGAGAAGATACCTGAATACTTTCCTGAATAAATCACTGCCCGGACCCATCTCGGACGAATGATCTGAAGCTATCGCTTGCCACCCCGGTGGCGCAGTGGTCTAAGGCGCTGTCCTCTGATCATTCGTCCGTAAGGGGGTCCGGGTTCGAATCCCGCTCAGGCATGGATGTTGTGTTTTGTCTTACGGCACTGGCTCTCTCCCTTCCCTGGAACCAGTGACCTTAAAATTAGGGACGGGTGACTGCTTATAGCCCATTGAGTTGCTCGCGGTGGTCGTTAAACCTCCAACCAAAAAAAAAAAAAGCTATCGCTTAGACCACTGCGCCACCGGGGCCGGTGGTCGTTAAACCTCCAGTGGTTTAAGCGATGGCCTCTGATCATTCGTCGGGAAGGGGTCCGGGTTCGAATCCCGGTGAGGCATGGATGTTGTGTTTGTCTTACGGCACTGGCTCTCTCCCTTCCTTGGAACCAGTGACCCTAAATTAGGGACGGGCGACTGCTTGTAGCCCATTGTGTTGCTCAGGGTAGTCGTTAAACCTCCAATAATAAAAAAAAAAAAACATTTTTACAACCGTTTTCCTGAGTAATTATATTTTCACGTCTTTAGTAAAATTGCGTCAAAAACCGGAAGCGAGATTTTTGAGCAATCAGGGTACTTTCCCTCAGCGGCGTATTTAGGAAGGGGCCTTGCCCCCAAAGTGTTTGATTTTCATGTTTTCGCTTAAAATGCAACTTACATTAGAAAAAAAAAAATGCCTTAATTTAATAAAAATGCGTCAATTTACATTTTTAAGAAAAAAGTACTTTAATTTTTTTCTTCTACTTTCCATTAACTTTTATTTTGTCCAGGTGGATTTCAAAAACTTCCATTTTTCGTCGCCCCCCCCAATTATATACGCCCTTGCTTTCCCTTAACGGAAGTTTGTGCAGTGGCTCAGCCAAGATTTCTGGGAAAGCCACTCTAGAGATTTTTTAGAGATTTATGTAGGGAATTTTAGGCAGGGAGTATCTGACCCCATGTTTTAAACCACCCCTAAAAGTAGGAAGCTAAAAGATTTGGGCAAGAGGACAGAAAAGTCGCACGGAAGCGAGGTACATAAGGGGAGGAAGACGCACTTGTTTATAACAGGAGGGCCAGTGCCCGGTCCGGCAGCTTAACGTGCCTATCCGACGCACGGCGGATATTTAGTGGTTCGAGCGTTCGTTCCTGCCTGGGATCGATCCTGAGACTTTTCCGTGGCAGTCCCAAACGTTAACCACTTGGCCATCAGCGGCCCGAGTCCAGTCTAGCCGGAATCAGGGCCGTAGGGGCGAGGAGTAAAAGCTCTCCCTCCCCTCCGGAACATGTATTCCACAAAACTTTCTTAAAGTGGATTGGCCGCCCCGGTGGCGCAGTGATCTCAGCGATGGCCTCTGATCATTCGCTGGCCACTATTTTCGCGACGAACATGTCACGCAAAGTTAATGGTGACATTTATCACATGAGGAAGGGGCTATTAACGTATTTGCAAACACGAAAAAATAACATATTGGAAAAAAAAGTTCCCTCAAAGTGTTTAATTAACCAAAACAATTCACCAGATGTGACGACTTTGAAATTTGAGGTCAAAAGTAGTCATCACATTTTTTCGCACTTTCATCTTTATCAATCTAGGAAACTACATATTATCCAACCGGACGGTGTGCGAAGCAAAGGAGACTACACGAACAATGGCTAGCAGGGAAACGTGTAACAAAGCACAATGGACACTTGAGCGGTAAACAGAGTCAACCAGCCGAATAAACGGTCACGCGCGATGTCTTATACTCATCAAAATTTACTCTCATTTTCGTGGAACACGAATTCAAGAAGCCACTGAATCAATTGCTAAAGCAATGCGGATTTACGCGCACGAAATGGAAAATTCTGTCGGAGGGACTTCCTGTGCATGCCCGCCGGCTTCGATTTGTGTGAATTCGTGGAGAATACAAAGTGGGAAATAAAAATGTGGACGAAAGGTGTACAAGTTTAATTGGGGTTTCGTTGAGGGAACGATTTAGATTGCATAAAACCATGCAAATGTATCGAAATAAAGCAAAGCGAAAAAGATGACACCGAATTTTCGGTTGTAATGAGCACGTCTTTTAAATCCTTCCCGACGCGAATAAAATTTATCGAAGTTATTCAAAGTCAATGGAACCGGTTAGAAAAAAATAAAAAATAAACTGGATTTCTACAATCCATAAAACACCCAGAAATCGGAACAGCTACTTACTCCCACCAGCAGCTAAAAAGTATGTTATGAAGATTAATAAATGGCGCACAAAAAGTTTTTCATAGCACAAGGAAGGTATCAGAGACAAAGAGATTTTCAAATCGAACAGTTAAAAGAAGAAATATAGAAGGAAACATGATATAACTCTACGCCTTCTAGCGGAAGAATTTTGCATAATGGAAAAGTTGAAAATATGAGAAAATAATTCTTCATGGAAAAAGCTATGCTAAGGAAAAAGAGCTTTTCAAATACGTCTCCCGGAACCAGAGATAGCAAGAAAAAGGTTTTTGACCTTTGCGACCCCTAGCTGGAAAGCTGTGCATTATTTAAAGAGAATAATGATCTCCATCTTTATTGTAGCCAATGGGATACATTAAAAAAAAAGAAATTTCTCAATAGGTTTTTAGAAGAGGAGATACAGCTGCAAACAGAAGTACACAAACGCCACCTAGCGACAGAACTGTGAACTACAAAACTCTTCAAATACAAACCTGAAAGTGTTTAACAAGGTAAATGGTAAATAAATAAATACATCGCTCTTCCCACGTTCCAGAAACACATAGCAACCGAAAAATTGTTTTCAGCAGCCGCCGTGGAATTGAACCACGGAACTCCCGATATCTAGCCGAGCGCGTTAACTTTACACAAGGTAAATGGTATCCGGTGTTAAAAGTATTTTTTAAATCGCACATTTAAAAGCAGAGATATTGAGAAAAACAGATTAAATATTTGCGCCCCTAGCGGCGAAATTGTGCATTATTTTGGGAAGAAAATACACACAAAGGGTTTTCATAGTTAGTAGTATCTTACTGAAAAATAATTTTTTCGATCGAGTTTTTAGTACCGCAGATATTGCTGTAAACGGAAACGTTAACTTACGCCCTCCAGAGGCACACTTGTGCGTTAAGAAAAATTTGGTACAATATGAGAAACATTTCGCACCGGAAACGCTCTCCAACAAAGAAATAATTT
This sequence comes from Macrothele yani, assembly GCA_039090855.1. Lineage (NCBI taxonomy): Eukaryota > Metazoa > Arthropoda > Arachnida > Araneae > Macrothelidae > Macrothele > Macrothele yani. Next base: position 92,155,560 of record CM077016.1, on the reverse strand, counting down.
TTCAAATCGGACTCTTGGAAGCAGAGATATCGACAGAAATAAGATATACATCTACGACCCCTGGCGAAAAAACTATGCTGTACTTTACGCAGGAGGTATTCTGAAAAGATTTTTTTTTTTTTTTTGGTTGGAGGTTTAACGACCACCGTGAGCAACTCAATGGGCTATAAAGCAGTCGCCCGTCCCTAATTTAAGGTCACTGGTTCCAGGGAAGGGCGAGAGTCAGTGCTGTAAGACAAACACAACATCCATGCCTCACCAGGATTCGAACCCGGACCCCTTTCGGACGAATGATCAGAGGCCATCGCTTAGACCGCTGCGCCACCGGAGCGGCGAAAGGATTTCCGAGGTGAGCGGTATCGATCCACGGAAAAAAATTCAATCGAGTTTCCAGAAGCTCAGATTTTGCTGCAAACACATCAGAAGCCGAAATAAACACTTACGCCGCCTGCCGACCAAACCATTCTTTAGCAAATATTTGAAATTACATACAAAACATTTCCCATCAAGAGCTGTATTCGATGCAGCAAGAAATTTTCAAATCGGACTTTTAGAAGCAGAGATATCGGGGAAAACGCAATTTACTTTTATGTCACTTAGCGAAAAATCTATGGAATACTTGAAAATGAGACTATACCTAAAATAGCTTTCGATATAAATGGCATCGAAAGGTAAACTGATTTATTTCAATCGGATATTTAGAAGCAAATATATGGAATAAAATGTATTTTGAATTCAATATCATCTGCATTTAAGCCCTCTAGCGGCGAAGTTGTGCATCGGAAGAAAACCGGAATGCAAGGATCACCATTCTCACATTTCAAGCTTCCCAATGCAAAAAGAATTTTCAAATCGGGCTAATAGTTGCAGAGATATGGTGTTCACAGTCGGACAAAGAAATAACAAAAGCACGATATTTTTTTTTACAAAAGACGTGCTAAAAATTACACGTTCAATTATGTTACAAGTTTATATAAACGGTGCTGCCCCAAAATAATGGCCATCATATCTCGAGGAAGCGACTGTTACAAATTTCCTCGACAGATTTCTGTTACTACTGCTTCATGCACATAATACAAAAAACAGCTATATGTAACTGCCGGACACACACACACACACACACAAGGATCTAAGCTCCAATTTTTCATTCATAAAACTAAATGTTAACATTTTCATCATTTAACGTTATGGGATATTACACTTTCCCCGCATTCGTGTTTAATCTTTGAGAACTACTAATATCCCAATTTACAGTTAAGTATTCATTTGAGAGCTTGGTTTACACCCTTTTAAAGTACAATTGGTGTGATTACATAAAAACAAGCAAACATATACAGGGTGATTCAGAAACTTTGAAAGCGTATATAAATTTATTCAGAATACTTACAGAATTTCTTGAGGCGTTAATCTGTAGAAAAACACATCAAGTTTTATCTCACATGGTCATTTTGGTTCGATGTGACTGCCATTGGCGATACGGCAGACACTCCACCTAACACGAAGCAACATATCTGTTTTCACTTCTGCATCTGCAGGCTGCGGCGATGATTCGAGTTCAGCGAGATTTGTAGGTAATCTTGGTACAAATACTCGATCTTTAATGAAATCCCATAGGAAAAAATTGAGAGGTGTCAACTCGGAAGAACGAGGTGACCATGCTGTCGGCCCAGCGCGAACAATCCACGGACCTGGGAAACGTTTATTGAGGAAATCCCGGACACCTGTACAGTATATAGGTGGTGCGTTGTCTTGCTGAAAGTGAATGCAACCTTCTTGGTCATCATCGTAACTGTGGAATGAGATAATTTTCGAGCATATCCAGATACACGACACCGTTGATGGTTTTCTCGTGAAAAATGAAGAGGCCGTAAACCTTATGTTTGCTAAATGAACAAAACACATTCACCTTGGGCTGTCACGAACATGTTCCAAAGATTCGCGTGGATTTTCAGCGCCCCAAACACTGCAGTTGTGGGTATTAATCCTGCAGCTGTTGGTGTCATTTCCCTAAAAAAGCCTTTTGCTCTCGACACCACAGCAGGAGTTTTTGGCCTTGGCTGTCAATTAGACACACCAGACGCTTTGGATACCGTGCATGTAATCCAAATACCTCGAAAGGTCATCGGACGGTCGTTGTATATACCGGAGGATGTAAGGAGTTTAACCACATCTACTGCTATTCTACATTTCGTTGAATAGCAGTAGATGTGGCAAAGAAAGGTTTACAGTTTCCTATCTCCAGATGAGTTGGTCCTCTCGTTCTATGGTGCGTCTACGTCGACTAGATCCAGGGTGACCTCATTAATCCACTGTTGTAAATGTCAGATCACCGTACTTAGAGCACGACCGATTTTGGATGGCTGATCGATGGGCTGACCAACTTGCCTTATGCATTTCCACCATACAGGCCCAGCTCAAATGACTCTAGTAGTTGGTATCTCTGTCACCAGAGTTGTACTGGCGTACCTACACTGCATTAGTACGCAGATAAACAACTCTGTTCTCATAGCATAATCGGGGTGCTTTAACCAGAAGTGTCACTTGGGACATTGCCACCTATATCTTTGTCGCCAAAATGTCACGGGCTGTAGTTTGTGTCACGTATATAGGATAATTTAGTACCATTGTTGCCGCGGAACTACTTCGTATTTCGGGCCACATTGTTTTGTGGCTTAATTAATCACAAATACCAGGCGTAATTTACTTAAAAAAAATTTTTTTAAATATTTTTCCCTTTGCGCCCTTTCCAGCCTTATACCCCAATTTCCCATATCGGAGCATAAAGCCCAGTGGTGAAGGCAGTTTATGTCGTTTCCCTCGGACATCCGCGGGAATGACCAAGGAATTTCCCTTCTTTTCACTCTCGTGAGAAGAAGCAAGGTATTCACGAAATTTAAGAAATGTTTGTCCCCAGTGCTAGTAGCGCTGCTGGTGGACAAACCTCCCTGGTATCTAAGGATGCACATTTCAAAGTCCGAATCCCGGTCAGGTGAATAGTCAAGTTAACGTTTAACGACCATCTCTTTTAGATGTAGGCACTAGCAAAAGTCATAAAAATACACTGCGGCGTCACAAGGAAGTCGTAACTCTGTCATAGGTAAGCCACCGTAATCTTTCGTTATTCACCAGACCCAAGAAAATATGTCCCATTTAAAGTACAAAAAGCACCACCTGCCCATAACGCCAGTTGTTACAAGCGAGTAGCTCAGTGGCTCATAGTGCCAATCAATAATCACTAATCACTAGATCAACTCAGTCAGCTGACCAATCAAGGACCTAGGCGGAAAACTCCTAGAGGACGGAAGGCATGCCCAGACTATGTGGAAAATTAAAGGGACTCAAATATATACACGAAAATAACATAACCAAAGAGTCAATGTACAGAAGTCAATATACCGGAGTCGATATACGAGAGGCGAAATACAGGAGTTCAAGCCCATGGGACACAGTCCGTATAGGCAGTTAAGAGTATATACACTATCTACGAATAAGTAATTGGACACCCCTGCAATCGACGATATCTGCGGTCCAGATACACGTCACGGCCGCTGTCGTTAAATATCGTGTGGGAAACAACAACGCAACCAGTCGCATGCAAGATGCCACGCAGTTCGGAGCTCTTTGATTTCGAGAAAGGTGTAATCGTCGGGCATCACAGAAATGGCCGATCCATACGTGACATATCCAGCGAGTTGAAGTACCCAAAATCGACAGTGGCCTACGTGTTTGGCAAGTGGAAGATGAGAGGTGACTGTCGGAATGTGCCCCGACCCGGCAGACCCACAAAACTGGGAGTTAGAGACCGACGGGTGCTGGCCAGAGAAATTCGGAAGAACCGCACCAAACCGATGGGCCACATCCGCGAGGAGTTTCAACAGGCATCCGGGAGTGTTCTTTCGATGAATACCATCCGTAAGGAAGCCCATCTGCACGGTTATCATGGACGTGCTGCCAACCACAAGCGTACTGCCAACCACAAGATCACCAAGTCCAATAGCGCTGCTCGGCTAACGTGGTGCAAAGAACGTAGACAGTGGACCGTTGAACAGTGGAAACAGGTTCTCTGGAGCGACGAATCAAGGTTCACCCTCTACCGTTCGGACGGCAAGGTCTGGGTTTGGCGTCTTCACAGTTGGCACAATACATTCCGGCCTCCTGCCGGAATGTATTGTGCCAACTGTGAAGTTCGGCGGCGGTGGAATTATGCTATGGGGGTGTTTTTCCTGGTATGGCACGGGACCCTTGGTCGCAATTCCTAGTAGACTCAATGCAGAGACCTACTGCACCATTTTGGATGACCATGCGCTTCCTACGTTGTGGCAGTTTTACGTGGTGGACCCATGTTGCTTTCAGGATGACAATGGCACTTGTCATGTTGCGAGGTCCACCATGGCTTGGTATGGTGGCAATGGGGTTAATCGAATGGACTGGCCTGCGCAGAGCCCGGACCTTAACACAATCGAGCACTCTGGAACGAGTTGGAGCATCGACTTAAGGGATGCCCCCGTCCGAAATCGGTGAAGGAACTGACCTGTCTTCTCCAAGCCGAGTGGAAGAAAATACCGCTAGCCGTCGTACAACGCCTGGTTGAGAGTATGCCACGGAGGGTCGCAGCCGTAATCGCCGTTCGTGGAGGCTCCACCAACTATTGAAGGTGAATAAACTTCGTTTTCCTTTGCTATCACAGGTGTCCAATTACTTGTTGGTAGATAGTGTATATACACTGACGAAAAAAAAATCCCAACACCAAGAAGGGGTTGTGTTAGATAAACGACAGTTGGTAGGCGGTGAGAGTACATCTGTAAGATGACGTCTATGCAAATTTCGCGCTCGGCGCATACGTGTGGCGCTAGTAGCGCCCCTCGGAACATGCAAAGCAGGTTTGCTGTAAATACGCGCTGTAACGTTCGTGAGTGTTAGTTATCGTTGAGATTCGACGTAGTGTGTTGATGTTAGTCAAGAATGCCTTTAAGAAGACAAAGAAGCCATTATCAACAGCTCACGGAGTTTGAACGAGGTCGTGTAATAGGGCTACGAGAAGGTGGATTTTCTTTCCGCAATATTGCAGAACGACTTGGCAGGAATGTAGTCACTGTGCATGATTGTTCGCAGCGGTGGTCAAGGGAAGGTACTGCCTCAAGAAGACCGGGTTCCGGCCGGCCACGTGGCACTACTGAGAGGGAAGACCGCCGTGTACGGCGTATGGCCGTGGCGCATCGTACCGCGTCTGCGGCAGCAATTTGAGCTGCAGTTGCCACCACAGTGACACAACGAACTGTTACAAATCGGTTACTTGAAGGACAGCTCCTAGCCAGACGCCCTGTAGCGTGCATTCCACTTACTCCAAACCACTGCCGTTTGCGACGTCAGTGGTATCAAGCTAGAGCTCATTGGAGGACGGAGTGGAGATCTGTTGTGTTTTCTGATGAAAGCCGGTTCTGCCTGGGTGCCAGTGATGGCCGTGTGTTGGTTAGAATGAGGCCAGGTGAGCGCCTGCAAACAGCCTGTCTGCGGCCGAGACACACTGGACCTACACCTGGAGTTATGGTCTGGGGAGCAATTTCCTATGACAGCAGGAGCACTCTCGTGGTTATCCCACGCACCCTGACGGCACAATTGTACGTCGGTCTGGTGATTCAACCTGTTGTGCTGTCATTCATGAACAGCATTCCAGGGGTGTTTTACAACGGGATAACGCTCGCCCGCATACCGCTGTTGTAACCCAACATGCTCTACAGAGTGTCGACATGTTGCCGTGCAGGCACCAGATCTTTCACCAATCGAGCACGTATGGGACATCATTGGACGATAACTCCAGCGTCACCCCTAACCAGCATTAACCGTCCCTGTATTGACCGACCAAGTGCAACAGACATGGAACGCCATCCCACAAACTGACATCCAGCATCTGTACGACACAATGCATGAACGTTTGCGTGCTTACATTCAACATTCTGGCGGTTACACCGGTTATTAATGTACCAGCATTTCACATTTAAAATGGCTCTTCTCGCGCTTACATTAAGCTGTGATCTTGAAACCTTAATCGATTAAATATGTTACCTATACAAATGTATTGCCGCCATTTCATTCCTCTACAACTATTTTTTCGTGGTGTTGGGATTTTTTTCCGTCAGTGTATATGAGTTTAGGAGGTTAGCTAAAGCGAACAGGAGTGAAAAAGAAGTGGATGTCCATAATAAAGTGTTAGTAGTCTACACCGCGAGGCCTGGAATCGCAGCAGTCAGCAAAGACTTCACCGGATGGAAGGTAGGATGACCTCCCCCCCCAATTCCAGTTCCAAAGTTGTATGCATATACATGGTCGTTATGTTTCCTCGTAGATAAAAGGGGACAAGTCATTTTAACTTTAAGCTCAGGTTAAGCAGCAATGAACCAGTAAAGACGGCTAATTTTATCTTTTTAATTTAATGTAACTTTATTTGGCCTCTACCTAAAGGCTGTAACTGATTTAACGTAGTTTTCCTCATAATAAACATGTTAATTACTTACTGTGTAGCAAACTTTTCTAGGCTGTGTATAATTTTCTAAATCATAATATGCGGCATATGGGTTTTTACGAATACCTCGTAACGAATCTATATGAAACACAACGCGAAGTTCGTAAACTTTGAGATTGGGTTTCTTAAATTTAGGGGGACGCAACCTCACTGTTTATCTATTTAGACGATGAAATAAGTATTCCTCGACCACCGCACTACCGGGGGTTCATGATTCTAACATGACGTCACAAGGTTCACCCGTAAGTAATGGGTAATGCAAATTTTATATCTCTCTGTTAGTTTACATTATATTCCACAGCAGACATTCTTTCTGCATTCACTGTTGAGCAAAGATCTCCACAAATTTGTCCCCTAGTAACAAATAAATATCCACTAATGGGTCTAAATACTATTACGTATCTCTTGATCCATAGTCGATACGAAGCACATTCTTGGTGTGTCATTCACTTTGTTTGTGGATTCTTTGACGTTTCTCAACACATGTCGCGATTATTCCAACTATAATTCCATTGGGAGATGAAACACCTGGTTTTAATCTTTCTGTTATGTACATTATTGCACATACATTATTGCACTTTGGTTTCAACATCCTAAATGTTAAACTCACTATGTACATGTTGATAAAATATCCCATTCTATCGATGTTCACTTGTACTTGTTGCACCAGCAGTAAAATTTGAAGTTTTATTCAATGTGCGCTAGATGATTGGAATCATCTAGCGCACATTGTCGGTCTGCAACATCCTGTAACGGATGAAGCTTCTGATGATGGCTCTATATGAGTTGAAAAGCTTTAACGAGAGTTTGGTGGGAGTTTAATGGTGGTGATCTCATGCATGCAGTGATTTTAAATTTTTTTATTGGATTTTAATGATGAAATATTTTTAAACTTCAAATTTAACTGCTGGTGCAACAAGTACAAGTGAACATCGATAGAATGGGATATTTTATCAACATGTATATAGTGATTTTAATATTTAGGATGTTGGAACCAAAGTGCAATAATGTACATAACAGAAAGATTAAAACCAGGTGTTTCATCTCCCAATGGAATTATAGTTGGAATAATTGCGACATGTGTTGAGAATCGTCAAAGAATCCACAAACAAAGTGAATTGTCACAGAGATTTTATACTGGGTTTTAGGATTTCATATAAAATCTCAAAATGGAACTTTTATTCCATCTCGTGCTTCACTTCCTTTGTTTCCACAAAGCGTGAGAGAAATTTCTTAGAGTCAGTTCCCCATTAGACACCGGATGCACGGTTATTTATTTAAGACGACATTTTGTCTATGCTTAGTATTTGCATTTTGTATGCTGAATGGAGGCGCAATAGCAATAGCAAAAGAGGCGCAATAGCATTTTGTATGCTATTGCGCCTCTTTTGATGCTTTACAGGTTTGTATTTCAATGCTGCCGGCTAATGGACTAGCCCCTCACATTTTACTTTGAGGGTTTAGATTTACCGAGGGCGGTATGATTGTTTCTCACGGGGAACTTTCGGATATGCTTAATTAAGGGCATTTTTTGGTCACGAGGGAAGAGGAGGCGAAAAGAGAGTTGTCTCTGGTCTTCGAGAGCGAGCGGTCGCACATAGCAGGAAGAAGGAATTACCCCTGGGTAGGCTGGGAGGTTTTAGGCGGACCGGCAGGTTAGGGGATTTCTCGACAGCGCGAGAGATGAGGCAAAGCAGGACATAAGAAAACGAATTAGAGTTTTTAAGCTGAACAGGGAGCAAAATTAATTGAGCAAACGGACAACCTTTTCATGCGATTAGGTGAAGAGAAGAATAAAGGTTTCTTAGGCATATTTACGGATCGCAAGAATTATTTGCTTATTACCTATTGCATACAATTTTTATCATTTGCTTATTACTGTTAGTTATATTACTATCTTCAATCTATAAGACTTAGCAACTCAACCACGCAATGTTTATGAAGTTAAAAAGAACATATTAACAGAATGACACACCAAGAATGTGCTTCGTACCGACTATGGATCAAGAGGTACGTAATAGTATTTAGATCCATTAGTGGATATTTATTTGTTACTATGAAACTTTCTGTGTGAATAATCAACGAGCACCCAGAAAAACACAAACATTTTGGGGCTCCAGTAAGATATTTACAATTTGTCCCAGAACTCTCTCCTGAGGATCTGTAACGTGTTAGTTAACCTCCCGGTTTTCTTTACCTTATCTTTAATAAACTTTGGTACCTCTTGTTTAGTTTACTGCGCTGAACGTCACGTCGGAACTCCCAAGACCGCATTTCTCTAGGCCACACTGGCAGTCAGTCAAGTCAAGTAGACTTAGATAAAACACGATGTGTAGCTGAACGAGTGTGTTAGATGCGAGAGCTATCAACAAAATCCAAAAGATCGATGAGATAGGAAAACGCTATTACGTTGCTGTTATGTTTAAAAACTATTAGTTATTGTAAATTTTGAAGTTAACCACGTTATTAGATTTCGTCTTTAATATTGCTGTTTGGAATTGTCTTCAGTTGCTGTTTCCTGGTGTACCTTGGTTGGAGCGTCAAATAAAGGTCCGTTAGAACTTTATGATCTGTAAGTCATTCTTGTTTTTTATACCATTCATTACTTTGTGTGAACACTGAAACTCTACAGGTGTGCTTATTTTATTGTTGACTGATCAATGGGGGTTTCAGGCGCAAGGGACCGAAGTGACCAAAAGGTGCAAAACTTGAAGTAGAAACGCATACTTAGGCGCCCATAGAGGGGAGAGCAAGAGGGGGTACTTGCCCTCCCATGGAAATATGACCCTGTTCTTTCAGTTTTTGGAAGGCATCACGGAGATTTTCGTGATAACACTAATTTTGATTGCTAATTTTTCGGTTGAACTTCTGGATGCGTGTGTACGTAGTAACAATGGGGACAACGTTGGGAATTTCCAGTAGAAAATATAGAAATTTACAGCAGAAAGTAATAAAGAAATTTTTCAATTGCATGTTGGAGCATAGCGTACATACGTATAGTATGGAAAAGTATAAACGGTGAAGAAATGAAAAATATATCTTCTTCTGCAGCAGCCATTCACAGCTGGACAAAGATCTCCAGAAGTTGTTTTTTTTTCTTCCGGAACTTTGTGTTACTGGGTATCTTTTTCTTCTTGATGACCAATTGAGTGATCGCGGAGATTTCGGGGTTCATGTCCAAAAGAACACCAAAGAAATTTCCTTATTGTACCAGCAAGCTATCTAATTTCATTTATCCATATTTTTTAAGTAGTTTTTAGGTCGTTTGGTCAATTAAATTTATTTATTGAGTGTGTGTTACAAACGGTTAGATAACAAAAAAGGTACACTGGAAATTTGCACGTGGTGTTCGTATAATTATCTTATTCGCAGATACAATATCTGTTTGCCCCCTCCTGGAAACTAAGCTATGGACGCCCATGAACACATACAGCAGAACAATTTCTTTATTCTTCCAATATGCAATCAAATCTCACGTACTCGTCGCTTTTTGTAGTTCCTGGGTCATGGGTCTTCTGATATTCAATTCAGTTGTACGTGTGTGGTAAAAACGCTTAGACAATAGAGAGGGCAGCGTAGAAATTTGCATATGGGTGTTTGGAAACAAAGCTATGGGCGTCCATAGGTTTTCGCACACAATATACTTTCATACGAGTCCTTATTAATCTCAGGTGTAACGTCTTCACTTCTGACAGGAACGGAAATCATAAACAAACAAACAAAACAAAAGAAAGAAAAAACACGGGGCAGCCGTTAAAAGGAAGTATGGACTCTCTATACGTTGTGGAAGCGTGCGATTAACAAGCAATCTAACTGCGGTTCATTCGTTATTTGACGCCCTGTGATTTCGTTACTGTCCAACCGAAAATAATGGTTCTGAGCTTTTCTTCTTTTACAATTAGTTTTTGAAAGTCTAACGAACACTGAATTGTTGAAACGAACACAAAACTTTCCAAACAGTCAAATAGTGAAATGAAGAAGACATTTTTGTTTGTCGGTTATCAGTATGATAAACGCTGGGCGTGAATCCTCGGAGGCAAGGCAATTTGTGATTGTCCTTTAGAACGTCAAGGTCAAATAAAGAAGGCCAGCGTCTCACTGACTCAGAGCTTCATTAAGCTAAAGTAGCCGTGGGGGACGATGGAGATAGCGCAGCATTCTAATATCACTTTGCCAGTGTCAGCAGCCACATTCCGTTGTCGTTTACCCAATTAAACATATCAAGTTTATTGGAAGGGACGCAGGTTCACAGAGTTCATTTCCCCTGAAAAACCGCCGCTTCTGATCAAGTAGTGCATTATTTTTCTACTCTCACTTTCAAACGATTAAAGAACTACGCAACAATTCAGTAAATGCATAACAACTGTAAGAAAAACTCAAAGTTCATTATTCTGTAAAAGACGGAATTCAGTGGTATTCATACTTTATCGTTAACGATTTCGCTTTTCTTTCACTCCGATAAAGTTTCTTTTGAAATATTTTTTTTATTGATTGATTTGCAGGTCTTGAACAGTTTTCATAACTCAGTTAAGAGATCATGTAGTTGAAATGAGAAAAATTAAAAATGAAGAAAACATGAAAAAATTATTAAAAAACTATATATACAGGGGTTCAAAATTACACTCGTCCACGATGAGTCAAAAATTATAGCTGACGAGTGACGACGCTACAAGGCATGTTTTTTAATTCCCAGCCAAGTTAAATCCACTGGTTTTAATCGTTGTCATATATTTTTTTTAATTCCTGCTTTTCTTCCGTAGCATGCGTCATATGACTAATTACGTTCTTGTTCTGCAGTTTTGAGAGTAGACTAGTCTAGTGTCTTGCTTTAACCCTTTAAGCGGCCGAAGTACGTGAACCATATAATGCCCAAAATTTTCTACACTTTCAAACAGAAATGTTCACAAAGCGGCGGGATTTTAGAAAAACTACCGCAAAGCGATTCCTTTCCCCCAAGCATCTCAGCGGTACGGACCATTAACCTGTCAATCCTGAGAAGATATCCTCTCTAGTCCTGTATTCTCTGCTCCATCACCCAAGGTATGATGGGGAAGGGATAATCCCTCTGACACGGACATCTTGCCACTGGGCAGAAACAAAAGACTGAAACACCGTCTCTCTTCTTTCGTAGTAAGTTCGTCGCCATTGTTATAGCCCTTTTAGTAGGCAATCAGTCAGAAAAGATTAGTGTCAATGATCCCCATAAATGCCCATTTCCTTTGTACAACAAAGCTAAGGGGAAAGCAGCGATTTCTGATGCGCAAGTTCACTTGCTGCAGTCTTTTTTTAGACACCGAATATATTCGTTGGAGCTTATTTTGCTAACACTGAGGCAACTCGCTACAGAGCCAGCGAGTTGCCCGGAGTCCTGAGCTGTGCATGTGGGGGGTGGAGGCCAGCCCTAGAATATAGAACACAGAGCGCGCACGTGAAACGTTAAGGTGGGAAAGGAGGATGTGATGGGAGGATCGGGGAATGCAAGAAGTTGATGGAGAGGGCAGTCTTGATTTGTACGTACAGCAATACGCCAGTAATGAGTTCATAATGAAGACTTTTCATTCTTTGAAGAAATGTCTTTGCTCTTCAGGGAACTGAACCCGACACAAAATTTAAAGATATGAGAATGAAAACAGCAACATGTAAAATAATGGCTTTTACCTACTACGGAATATTTGCTGTTATTAGGTTTGTAGAATTGTCTTTACGTTGAGGTTTCAACTCAACTTAACTTGAAGACATACAGAATTTATTTTCTTCGGATACCCGGTATGAATATCAGTGGGTTATAGCTGAAAATCTTAATTCGTCACATATATTATTACTTCAAGATAACGGCCAGTATTCAATGATAACAAAGTCTACTTACATATCCCGACCACTTTCTTTACTCGTCAATCACGCACGTCCAAAGTCCAGAATCATCAACAAGTCTTTCAAAATACGCTAGATAGAACTCAAACAACGATGTTTCATAATATGCGTGAAACTTGTCACTCTTTCAATAACAAACTGTTCAAACAATACAGACTGCTTTTACAAAAATAAGAATCGCTCTTCTAACATTGCACACTGAGCTCTGATCTCAGAAGTCCTAATCTACGTTGACTGCCCTTTTACAAGCTGTCAGGATTGCCAACCTCAAATTCATCGGGAGAAACTTTGTGGGATTAAGTTTGGAAAATATTTATCGAAAAGAAACCAAATTTCCACAAGAACACGGGAACTCAAAAAGAAGGTTTTACACATACAGGTCACAAACAGCAGGCAGTGTTGCTGTTTTCATCCTCATGTTTTTAAATTTTGTCTTCTGTTCAATTAGCTGAAGATCAAAAACATTTCTGCTATGAATGAAAAAGAATTATATGTTCAAGCAAGCGTCCATTGAAGAAACGCGCCGTCCATGTTAATAGCTTACAATACAGGCAGAAATGACTCTCATGTACTTATCAAAAGTCTTGAAATACACACATATCAGGAAATTATTCTGACCCCCCACCCCCACTTTGCTTCACATGAGCAGCAGCCAGGTATTCCCAATAAGGGATGCGTATTATTTAGTGTTTAGTATCCAACCACTGTGATGATCGCTTACGATTGTTGTAGAGGATCCACTTTTTCTCTCAGGTTACGATCCGATGCAGGAATTCTTTCCGTCTGTGCTTGGCAAGAAGGGAACCACGCACACCTCCAAAAGACATGTCTTACTGGCTGCTATCAGTTCGTGCGGTGCCCAGACATTCAGCCTTTTCACCTTCCCCCAGGTCAGCCAGGCGCCGGACAACCACCGAATGATGCACACGGACCTTCGTTGCGATTTCACGGACACTTTGCCTTGGATCAGCTTCCACGATGTTCTTCAGATCCTTAGCTGCTACTGGTGGACGACCACGAGGCGTGTTCGCAAGAGACTTACGTGTCTTCTGCTTGGAGTTTTGCCGAATATCGGCGTATGGTGCGTTCATTAGCAGTACTCTGCACAAACGTCGCATTACAGTTTCTGGCCCCCATAGTGTTGGAATATCTGAGTTTGAATTCATACAGAAAAATTTAGCGCAACTGGTCTGTCTCCACAGTCCACTTTGACCGAAGCCTGTGACATTCGAGGTTGAACTTTGTCACGAAATGAGGCACACAACACCAGATACATGTATATATATACCTACCTACCTTGTGATCTACGCTATTGCTGGATGACACCATTCCGCTGAAGGGGTCGAACATGTACTCTCCATGAAAGCGGACATTTCATCTGCACCAACCCATTATATGTTGCAGAAGTTAAGACTATAGAATGGAAATAGTAACAAAACCTGGGTGATTTATTAAAGTCAACGCAAAAGTACGTAAATTTAAGTACAAAAAAAAAAATAATAATAATAAGTGCTCAGAATTCACGGAAAATTTCTGAAAATAACATACAGCATAGTTGCCAGTAGGTGTCTTGTCTTTTTCAGAAATTTTTTAAAAGTGCCCGTTTATTTTAACTTCCGTATTTTCACAGATTTTTCCATCGATTTCAGAAAAATCCATTTCAGGTTTTTCCGGATTTAAACTGAAATTCCGCAAAATCGATGACCCTGCAATTTTTAGCCCTTTCCCCAGATATTGTTTGGGTTGGTTTAACAAGCAACGTACGCCTTTAACCACTCAGCCACAAACGCCAGAACGCCAAAGTCTGTTATTTCATTTTTTGGTTGTTTAATTCTCCCAATGATACCTTTATTGTTTATAATTTAAAACTACTGCCCTCATTGTAAAACTGATCTAGGGAGCATGGGACCTTGTGAGGCCTGGCTGCCCCCCCCCTGCTTCCTGGCTGGGCATCGTTTCAACTGATTTACCTGTAGTACTGTTCTTTCTTTTTTTTTTTTTTTTTTTGCTCAGCAAAATAAATTAATTGAATTGAAATTGCGCGACGATGATTTTCTTTTTTCTTTTTTGTCATTAATGCGAGTGATTTAGTCATTTTATTTTCTGTCGGAGCTTATTATTTTTCTGAACAGGGTTGTAATAATTTTTTTCTGTAGGAGGACTTTTCCCAAATTAAGCATTTTTCATCGTGATTTTTCGAAGGAACAAAATTATTTGCAACTTGATCTTTTTAAACTGACAATGACTTTCAGTTATCTTTAACAAAAGGTCAAATGTACTTTTTTATAGTATTATTTCACAAAACTCCTAAGAATAAAATTTACTCTTGATAGCTATAATAGCTTTTGTTTTAGGGGTTCAAAGACTGATGCATAGACATCGTATAATCACCTATATACAATAAGTACCCAGTTTCTTAGAGTAACACAAAATTTAATAAATAGCTGGTGCACAAAAAGGGAGAAAGGAAAAGATATGTTCTGTGCCACAATAAACAGAATTCGTGCGATATGCTATCAAAACAGAATTCATGCGATATGCTATCCACAATATCCAATCTCGCTACAGAACTTCAAAATCAAATACTTCGACAGACTATTGAACTTTAACAATAAATCAAACTTCCAAGTATTCCCGTGAATCTCTCCTATTACCGGAAATTTTCGTCATATGAATACGGAAAAAGTGAGAACGGAATTTTTCCGTTAATATAAGAAAGGAATTGCGGAAATGTTTCTGAAAATTCAGAATTTTCCGTTAACACGTCTTGAAAACGGTAATTTACCGTCAATATAAGAAAGGTATTGTGGAAAGGTTTCTGAAACTTCAGAATTCACCCGTAGTACGAAAAATCCGAGAAATTCAGGTTTCCCCGTCATTTCACGGAAAAGGTTGTATCAGAAGTATGCTTCGTTAATTCACGAAAGGAACAACGGAAAGTTGCTTGTGAATTTCGGAATTTTTATAGTGTACTGAGAAGAAACAAACGACAATACTCTAGTTCGTACGGGTCAGTAAGACAGCACCAAATACACTCACAGACAATGAAATTTGCGCACCAAGGAGGAAGCATCGGATTGAACTGAAATTTTATGAACGTAATGATACAAATGAATGATACACATGATGGCAAAAACAGAGCTGCAGGACGATTACAGAGGGACCTGTGGCACGCAGTCTGGTCATCTTCAATAGCGCGTCGCGCAGAGATACGTGCTGCAATACGGTCTGGCATGGAGGCGAACAGACGCTTCATGTTGTCATGCGGCAGACTGGCCCACACGTGTTGGACGGTGTGCTCCAAATCGCGGATAGTGCGGCACGGCGGGAGCCGGCGTTTTAACTGGTCGCACACATGCTTGATAGGAGACATGTCCGGAGAGCGGGCAGGCCATGGAAGTGTCTGGACATTATGTAGGCAGTCCTGGGCAACCCGAGCCGTGTGAGGGCGGGCATTATCCTGCTGGTATAGCGCACCTGGAATCCGGGTCAGGAATGGGAGCACACGGGGCCGTATGATCTCATCCACATATCGCTGGCCCGTCAATGATCCACGTACCACTACTATAGAGCTGATCGGCTATCGTAGGCAATGGCTCCCCAGACCATAATGCCTGCAGTAGGGGAGGTGTGGCGCTCGACAGCGAGGTTGGGATTGTGCCGTTGAACCGGGGACCTCCATACCCGGACACGATGATCATCTGTCCCCAAAACCAACCGGCACTCATCGCTAAACACAACACGTCGCCAGTCTGTGGCGTTCCACGTCGCTCTGGCCTGGCACCACTGCACACGGAGCCGGCGATGTTCCGGTGTTAATGGCAGCACACGTAAGGGGCGCTGGGATCGCAGATTCGCTTCAGCGAGGCGTCGGGAAATGGTTCGTGGGCACACAGGAGCCGCTACATTTGCTTGTGTAGTGGACCGGGTCCCCGTGGGATCCGTTCGTGCCTGGCGCACGATCCGTCGATCCTTTCTACCGGTGGTCCTCCTGGTCCGTCCAGTGCCGCTCCGCTGTGTGGCAGTGCCGTCATGTGTTCACTGCTCCCAACACAGTCGGGCAGTATGGTCAGAACGATTCACGTGGCGGGCTATACGGCGCGCCGACCACCCTGCGGTTTTCAGCCCGATGATCTGGCCTCTCTTAAAGTCTGTAAGTTGCGTAAATCGACGTCTCTGGCGTCTACCCGGCATTCTTGTCACTCTGTACTCTTGCTTGCGTCGGCCGGTGCTTTTCGCTTTCATGGGGCATCGACTACACGCCGGTTCATAAGGCTGCCGGTTCGTGGTTGCAGCGCCACCACAGGGTGTGCGGTCATGCGCACTCGCACCAAACGCACTCTAGCTATTTGCAAATTTTCGCGGTTGTAGCATGTTTTCTTCTAGGTGCGCAAATTTCATTGTCCGTAAGTGTAACTTAGGATACACCAAACATTTTCATGTCAGATGTACTTGAATAAATTATTTTTTTCTGTATCTTCTACAGCACTTTCCAGTAAGAACCAACGGTTCTTAGAAGGATGTGAATCATGGACAGAGAGGCTTAAAAATGGATTCGTTACACATTCTACGTGGAATACTGACCTCATCGAAAAATAATTCAAGTATGACCTGTAATATCTGAGTAGATGAACAGAATTATACGGATAAACGGAGTGTAGGACATGTGAGGAGGAAGAGAAACCATTTGAATGTGATATTTTCGATACAACTCATATTATTCCAAAACATTTTGAAGCATTTTGAACGAAATCGCTGAGATGCAGCAAACCTTTTACTGTCTCAGATTCAATCACTTATTTTGGAGATCACTTATCCTTCCCGAAAGATTGCAAGCTCGGTATAACGGCTGAAACTAATGCCACCTCACACAACAGATCCAACACTAAGGCTGCCAAGTTGCTCCCGACAAGAAAGCACTGGTGGCCAGAGGAATAAATTTCATCTTCTGTATGCTTCTTAATGAACCGACAGAATTATCGACGATAACCGAAGTGCTTTTCTCGACGTCGACACAGATTCACTGGAAATTTTTCCCGAAGTAGCACTCTTCTGAACTCTGCAGAGTTACCCTTAGCAGGGTAGAGCAAATTCCAGGCTCTCGATTTTCTGGTGCTTGATGAGAACTGCCCCGTTCTCTGCGCTAATGCTTTTATAGGTCAGTTAGAAGAGATACTATAGCACGTACAATGCGCCCAGCAAAATAATTATAATCATGATAATAATTTGGTTTAAAGGCGGGGTTTTTTGTTGTTGTTGTTGCTATTTTTTTTTTTTTTTTTTTTGATTGGAGGTTTAACGACCACCGTGAGCAACTCAATGGGCTATAAGCAGTCGCCCGTCCCTAATTTAGGGTCACTGGTTCCAGGGAAGGGAGAGAGCCAGTGCCGTAAGACAAACACAACATCCATGCCTCACCGGGATTCGAACCCGGACCCCTTCGGACGAATGATCAGAGGCCAACGCCTTAGACCACTGCGCCAGCGGGGCGGCTTGTTGTTGCTATCACGATACTCGGCGATTGAAACGTCTCTCATCCGCACAAAACCACTGCGCTGGTTATGCAAACGCACTTCAAGACAAGACCCCCTCCCCCTCATTCCAACCAAATTGTCGCTCTAAGCCCCTCTACATAGAAATTCTGGAGCCGCAACTAAATGGATGACATAAGAAAACACAAGTTTGTCCGCGCCCCTTCACCCCGAAGTAAGTTGCTCTCCCAACCAAGCTACACGGATGGAACGTACCGCTGCAGATTTGTCGTCTTGACACGTGGTTTACCTCTGCAGTAGGTCACATCATCTCCCTCTTAATTTATTTTTTTATATGAAACGAAGTAGGAATTTTTCATTAATTCCAGACGATGTGTGGAATGAACATCACACATTTATCGAAGAACCCAACGGCCAGTAGATCCATTTTAACGTTCGGGCGCCAATGTGAAAACACAAGTTTGTCCGTGACGGAGATCGAAATCCCGCCCCCTCACTCCGAAGTAAGTTGCTCTCCCAACTAAGCTACACGGATGGAACGTACCGCTGCGGATTTGTCGTCTTGACACGTGGTTTACCTCTGTAGTACGTCACAGACATCCATGCATTCTCCGGATTTACCAGACGAAGGAAGGAAATAAATCAGAATATCGTTCATTATAACATATAATTTTTTTGGGGTGGGGGCACATTTAGAAATTCCGCTGAATTCAGGTCTCAACAACCATAAAAACTTTTAATTGTTTTTATATTGTACATTATTGATCTGTATCGTCTCCATACGAATCTCAGAACAAATTCATATAATGCAATATACAAAGAAATGGAAACTTTCCTGAATGAAAGTCATAATCAATTATTTCCATTTTGGGCGGCGGGCAAAAAAAAATGGAAATCATAAAAAATGGGTGTTTTTCAATATCCGTGAATCTCTACCAATAAGAGGTGCTGTCAACTCCTAACATGAAGTTATTGGTTTCAGACAAGAAAGATACCGAACCGCACACATCGGATAAATTCTCACGTTTCAGCTGTTGCTGCTACTTCAGCATACAAACAAATTTTATGTTTAACAATACGCAGTGAACAAATACAGCTTCTTTATATTTTTACTTAAAAGTTTTACCTTTTACATCTACACAACCACTGTTCTGGTTTAACTTCTATGAACAAGAAATTTTTCCATTGCCAGTATTTCAAGCAAGAATACTTTTTTCACAGGGCTCGTTAAAACTTGCATTTGAATAAACAGAGTAAGAATATAAATATGAGGTTCTCAACCGGTTGTGAGGCTCCACCCGAGAAATAATAAGCATCCAAAGAAGGTGCGACAGCCTCTTCTTTTCTATTCTTTTTCTGCTGATTCGAAACACGAACCACGTCTTTTACAGCAATCAGAAAGCTGTGACTCGCCTTTCAATCGAGCTAATCCTGATATTTGGTG
Organism: Macrothele yani; assembly: GCA_039090855.1. Lineage (NCBI taxonomy): Eukaryota > Metazoa > Arthropoda > Arachnida > Araneae > Macrothelidae > Macrothele > Macrothele yani. The sequence goes on along the minus strand of CM077016.1, from coordinate 92,136,233 downwards.
TTTTAGTCATTAGTTGGATTCATACTCTACCAACCAGCAAATTTTTCGGGAGAGGGAGGGAAGAATAAAATAAAACAAACAAACAAAACGGTCATCCAGTGGTCGAAAGTGCGGGCTTCTGACTTCTCGTGCTGCCACAGAATAGCACACGGATGCTGTGTTTGTCTTTCTGTCTCTGGTTCTTTTACTTTCGTGGAACCAAGGCTCTTCATCTGATGCTCGTGCTGGAAATCGGTAAACAATTCATTACCAAAACCTTTCAGACAAAGGAATATACTTTATCTGAAAGGTTTTAGTCACAAAAATGTTACAAAAAAAAAAAAAAATCGTTAATAAAACCCTTTATGAAATTCACTTTAGTTGTCATTTTTTAAGATCTGAGTAAACATTTGTGGCTGTCGCAACCAAGGCGCAAATCTCATGTAGGCACAATACCAACAGATATCCGCTCGAGCGGTAATACTGTATTATGAACTAAGCAAAGTTTCATTTTTCCCCTACGAATGCCACGTCGCAGTTTACGACACGCCACCCTGACGCAGTTACATATAAGTTAGCAAATGATTTGATGCCACGTGGAAAGATAACGAAGAAAATTAAAGGGAAAAAAATAAGCGATTGTAGTGCTAGAAAAACAACAACGACGACAAAGTGAATTCACAAATTGCTGCTAAAATTAATGCGCTTTAAAAAATGCTCAAATAAAATTATTAATTGAAGCCTGTGGTTTATAGCGTTAACTGAAAATGAAACATCGCTGAGAACCACTTGTCAAACTTAAAACGTTGGAGCCAGGAAATGAGGTAAAAAAATAAATGATGGCAACAACTTACAGGGGTTGGACAGAATAATGTGAACACCTAGGAAAAGAAGGTTTTACGTACCTAGTAGGGTGTGGAACTACCTTTAGTATACAAAACCGCCTGAATACTCTGTGACGTGCCTGCATCGCAGGACGGACATGAGATAAAGGCAGATGGCAGCGAGAGCATCGTAGCGCAGTTGGGAGAGCGACTTATTCCGGAATGAGGGGACCCGGGTTCGATGCCCGGCGTGGACAAAAATGACGGAGAAATTTACTTCGTTACAACTCATTGAAATGGACGCATTCAAATCCTGGATGGTGGTTAGTGGGATGTTACGCCATGCAAAAATTGCTCCAGGTCCTTAAGAAATGCAGGAGGAGAATAACCGCATTTTACTCTGTTTTCCAACACAGACCACAGTAGTTCGATGATGTTGGTGATTGGGGAGGCCAAGGAAGATGTGAAATTTCGTCTTCATGATCCTCAAACCATGACTGGACATTCTGAGCTATGTGAATTGGGGGTTATCACCTTGATAGTGACATCCCCTGCAGAAAACAATGCCTGAGCCAATGGATGGATTTGGTCAGCCAAAATGGTTTCACGCGCCCTGCCAGTCACCCGCCCTTTCAAGGTGATCAGGGGACCTGCTGAAAACCACGATATGATCGCCCAGAGCATGACAGAACCACCACCATGCTGCTCTGTTGGGAGCAGACATTTTGTGGTGTACGCTTCTGACGGTGTTCTCCACACGTAAACACGTCTTGCGGCGGGGAATAGTGTGAATGTGGATTCACCCGACCACATTTCACATCGGCAGATCACGTTATATGCTCTTGGCACCACTGCCGTCGCCGTTGTGCATTCACCCGGGTCACCAGAGATTTTGAAATAGCGGCTCTGCCACAAATATCTTGTTTATGCAGTTCCTTGCGCACTGTTTTCGTTGATACGACCTTGTCTCTATCAGTCAGGGTCGTTTTCCGGCCGCTCTTGTGTTTCGTAGACGAGGTTTTCCACGAACACGGTATGCTGGCATGACGCTAGACACAGTAGCTCTCGATATCCCCACTACCCTGGCGACTGTTTTCACGGAGGCACCAACTATAGCCGAACCAACAATTAGCCCTCTTATGAAGTCTGTTAGGTCACTCATTTCGTCGTCACACCATGCCCCGGGCCTCTAAAAGGGGCTTAGAGCCCTTTTCTAAAGTAATTTTTTTCTAATTATTATTTTATGGAGCCCGAATATTTTTCAAGCTATACCGTCACCAGGGTTGGGAAGTTACGCATAAAAAAATATTTTCTACGTGACGCGTAAAATACGCGTAAAAATGCGTAATTTATGTCATAAACGTAAAAAATGTAATAAATTCAAAACTTGCTTTAAATACAATAAAAACAAAACAAAAACGAAGTGTTACAATGTTACTCGAGTTCCCAGGCTAACTGCAACACGCGCGTTGGTGACCTGCGGCAAATCAAAGGAGCTCTCCATATTACGTTTATCATTTCTTCTTTCCTTTCCAACGACACGCCGACACCACACATTGGGTTCTCTGTGTTGCTTTGCTACTCACCGACACAGACTATGGTGTATGATATACAACTTTATTGCTAGTCATCAAAGGCTGCAGACAATTTTCATCATGTGGATTTTGTCACTTTGTGTTTCCCACCAGAAGCCGGCATCTTTTGTCTTTTTATTTTATGATCAACTCATTATTTTCGCATTGCGGCAATTTTTATAAATGAATATAGTGTCTTTGTGCGTAATTCCGACTTCGTTTATTTTCCCTTATTCCGATGACCGATGAAGTCGTCCTGTTCACAGCGGCAACTTAAAAGAGAAAACAGAAAATTTAATGTTTACTTATGAGAACTTTTTGTGGATACTTTCTCAGAGGCTGCATCTTTAGAAGTATATTACACTCTAAAAATGAAAGGTGAAAAATGTGATGATTATGAAAACGTACTAAGAAAAATAAGAATGTCGGTCGGTAGATGGTGTTCAAGAGTTTTTTGAGAAAACCCTTTTCTCGAAAGGGAGGGTTCGAGGGTTTGTTTACGGAAGGGAGAATATGAAAATTTATCCACCGCAAAAAAAAGATTGAAGAGTTCCAACCGGTCGGGTTGTCGGGAAGTAGGGGAATGGTGGGTGGTGGGCAAGGTATGGTGAGGAAACGGAAATGTGGATTATATGGTTAGTGGAGGAGCCGAGGTGGAGGGGCGGAGGGGGGGCGCCGGAGATTTTATTGCACTGGGGCCTGAGCTCGCTCTCCACGGCCCTGCGTCACCCTGAAAGAAATTTTGCAACAAGACACTTTTAAATGCACTTAAACAGGACCTTGAGATTCTAAACAAAGCTATTACAACCAAAAAGTGGTGGATATTTTTTGTGTATTGCGACGCACGCAGCTGCATTTTGGTGTTGTTCACATTATTCTGCCCAAACCCTGTATGCCACAAATATCTCTATTTTTAAAAAAGTCACCGGAATTGAGAAACATTTTCCGCTTCATCTCTTACTTTTCCCTTTGGTAAGAATACAGAGCTTTTGTTTTCTTTCTTAGCTTTTCTTAACCCTTTAATCATAGATGTGTACGGAAAACCAATATATTACGTACATCACTTACACACGAAGTCGGTTGCTTTCGAGAGGAGGAATGAACTGCCAATTCGCACAAAACACTGAGTGCCGTTGGCACTTGAAAACGTTTTATTACAAATCCCAACCATGAAGCTTAGTTCGGAAAATAACATGAGAGCATCACCTTTTTCCCATCTCACATTTTTTCATCTCTTTACTAGGTATAGTAGCATTTGACTTTCCCCGCTTTTAACGAACAACAGAAATAAAACCAATGATATCACGCTTCGTTAGTTGTATCTGTGAGATCGCACGCCACGCATTCCGATCAATTTCAACCGCTGTCCTCGCAATTCAACTTTCATTGATTCCATATTGTTTTCACGTTACCATAGTTACGACTTCGGGAAACTTGGTTTTCTTTTGTGATTCAACCAACTACATGCTTCTTTGATTTTATAAAGAGATCTTCCTCATTTAGGGGTCTTTGACATCACCACTAGCTTTACTGCACTGAAGGTACATTACAAAATTAAAAAAAAAAAGGGGGGGGTAATCAGATAGTAGGAAAGGAGATACTATACTAATATCGCTTTCTTTCTTTTTTTTTTTTTTTCATTTCAAGTAACTGAAGCATTCACCCACACTGAAGACGTTTGCTAGGAAAACTCAAGATTATTACCTGCACAAGAGGCGCGGATTGTAAATATTTTGAAAACACAATTTTCAATTCTGTATAATAAAAATATCTATATATTAATTCAATAAGGTTTTTTACTGTGAGTCCTATTTCGAGAGAACGGCTGAACGTAAAGATATGGTTGAGGTATCAAAATAAAGGTCTTACCATGTAGACGTGCCAGTCGAAGAGAAAAATGACATTGGGGCAACGGTTCGAGCGTTGTAGGGAGGCAAAGTTCCCATGTAAAGTCTATGGGAGAAGCGTGCGGTTGACATCCGATCGCCTGCGGACGACTCAAGCGCTGTTGAAGGCGAAAGTATGGAGGGACTCAGATAGTCCAAAGTCTCTCTTCTCAGCGAAAACAACGCTAGAGGAATTTGTTTGAAAGTTCTTATCGGAACAGCGAACAAATGTTATGAATGCTATACAATTTAACATTCATTTGATCCACTTTATTCACGTAGGTAAGACGTTTCCCATTATGTAAAGATGTAAATAAACGTTTCATATGAGTTTACTCTTTTCAGAAAAAAAAACAAAAAAAAAAAGACAAACTTATCGTCGATTGCGACAGGTTTCGCCTACCAGGGAAAAATAACCTATTCGTCGATTCCGACGGGTTTCGTCTACCGGGTTCGAATCCCGGTGAGGCATGGATGCTGTGTTTGTCTTACGGCACTGGCTCTCCCCCTTCCCTGAAACCAGTGACCCTACATTAGGGACGGGCGAATGTTTATAGCCCCAATGAGTTGCTCACGGTGGTCGTTAAATCTTCACCCCCCCAGACCCAATTACTAACCTGGACTATTGTCTTTATTGAAGCAGTTGAATGAATTTGTCAATCAAATAAAGTTTACATTTATTGTTTCATATGAGTTTATTATTAAATATATATATATATATATATCGTCGATTCCGACGGGTTTCGTCTAGTTAATACTGTTTTCCCATTTTTTTTTCACCTTAAGGTTCCACAAACCGGTAGAAGCGCTGCCGAAAACCTGCTACACCCACCTACTTATGAATGGTATGTTTTCAAGAAGATTACAAAGATAGGATACGCGTAGCTGTGTTGGTAAGATACTTTGCTGCGGAGAGGGAAAGGACAAAGACGCCCAGGGCCGCCGTTAAGGGTGTGCGACGCGTGCGAGCGCACAGGGCCTCGCGCTAGTGGATAAACAAAAAAGAGAAAGAAAGAAAAATATAACATTAAGTATACAGACAAAAAAAAAAAAATCCGACAATTCAAAACATGAATTACCATCCTAGTTCCCCGCGAGTCCGCATACACAAACGTTACAGTGATGTCATACATATGCTCCCCCTTCCTGATTCAAAGTGCAGCGCGCTATAAGATCGGGGCTTCTGTATCACTGAGAGACCCTGAGTCTGGTGGGCGGAGCCAGATGGTGTTTCCTTGATAAGTCCAACACACGCCGCAGCGCCGACAGCAATATATTTTGTTTTCGCCGCTGGAAACTGTGATTGACGGGTGTGAGTGGACATCACGTAGCGACATTCTTTGAGATTTACCGCCTATCTTGGGTCCACTTTTTGTGGATTTTCACAAGCTGTTTTTCCAAAGCAAAAACAGCTGTGTGTGTGTGTGTGTCAAGTCCACTGGCCGCTGTGTTTGGCAATCTATTAACTTTCTTCGGTTGCTCATCCGTGCTTGTTTTAACGTTTTAACCAGGTTCACTTCTGTACTTCGAATGTAACTAATTAACTTTTTAATAGAGTTTGCGTTAAGTGAGTTGAGTTGAGATGTCTAGAGAACGGGATAAGTTCCGTAAATTCGAATCAGGTTAACAAAAAGCAAAGAAAAGGGAAAGAAGAGAAATGTTTTTACGAAGTCTGGAACGTGCCTTCGATAATTTTTACTAGCTTCAGTTCCTGTGGCCATTTCTGAATAGTTAGGTGTTGAACCAAAATTTTCTGAGCATAGAGTGGCTAAAAAAAGAAATATATTTGATTACGAAGTAGACAATGAGCCCTTGAGAAATACAAAATCTGCAGAGGAAGTCACAAAAATAGAGTATTTTTATCTTATTATAGACACTGCTTTACAGTCTCTGAAATCTTGTTTTGAACAATATAAGGAGTTAAATGACAAGTTTGGTTGTATTCTCTACCGAAAATGAAACAAATGAATGACGAAGATCTAATGAAATATTGCAAAAACCTGGATTTCACCCTTCGTTCAGGAAATTCCCTCGATATATGCGGAGAGGAGCTATTCACAGAATTCAAAATAGACAGATAACTAGTTCCGGATGACGTCAGTACTGTCATCCAAGTATTGCAATTTTTAAAGGGAATGCAAAATCCCTTCACTAACGTAGCTATCGCGTACAGAATCATGTTAACTGTGCAGATAACAGTCGCGAGTGCGGAAAGAAGTTTCTCTCGCTTGAAATTAATCAAATCGTATCTGAGGACAACAGTGTCTCAAGAAAGGTTAACTGCACTCGCTACATTGTCAATAGAACGCGATGTGGCATCAAAACTAAATTACAATGATATTATTGAAGATTTTGCTGGACAAAAGGCGAGAAAGTTCTCCTTTGCGTGACAGGTAAAACGTGAAGTTTTCTTTTTACATGCCAGTATATTCATGAGACACGATGACTGTTTCTCTAATTTTTACAGGACATTTTTTTAATGTGTTACAATTCACTAGGAAATTGATGTACCTATTTAAAACATTTTTCTTTTTGTCCCGCATAGGTTTCATTTTTAAAATACAGAGCTATAGTAAAACAGATTTAAAAAATTCATACTGCGTAGTGCATAGTATTTATTGTACTAACATTTACTTTCTTTTTTTATTTTGCAAAGGAGGACGACGGTTGAGTTTAATAATAATAGCAGTTGTTCGTATCCTCTGTATGTCTTTTATCGTGCTCCGGGGCTGCTTGTCTATACGTCAGTAAATTTAAATAAATATACAGCTAACGTGCAGAAGACTTACTTTATAAATAAAGTTTTAAAGCCCGTTCATCTATCGTGATCTCCGCAACTGTTTTCGATTTTACTGGTGAAGTACTACACTCCAGCAGGTCACCACCTGATACCAAGTGGCACAGGTGATCAGGTGGTAGTACACGAGTAGGGCTACGGAAGCCGACGCCCTACTCGTGTGCAACTGTTAACTGCTCATCATCGGACATTACGCCTCGCCTGGCGCCGGGAACATCAAAACTGGAACCCTGCAAAGGGACGCCGCTTCGTGTGGTACGACGAATCCCGTTTTCAGCTGTACCGAGCTGACGGGAGGGTGCAGGTGTGACGTCGACAGCATGAGGCCATGGTCCCGACGTGCCAGGTCGGCTCGGTTCAAAGCGGTGGTGGCTCTGTGATGGTTTGGGGAGCCTTCTCATGGGACACATTAGGTTCTTTAGTGCATCTGGAGAGATCCTTAAACGCTGCGCGCTACCGGCATGTGCTGGCTGGTCATCTACACGCTTTCATGGTCTTCGCGCATCGTGCGGCTGCTAGTCTGTTTCAGAAGGAAAATGCGTCGCCCTACCGAGCCGCAGCCCCCAGGCATGGCTCGAGGAACACTCATCTGAGTTAAGAACCATCCAGTAGCCCCAAAGTCCCCGGATTTAAGCCCTGTGGAAGCTCTGTGGGATGCCGTGGAATGGCACACCAGACCCATGAATCCTGGACCGACGTTTTGGACGAAGTTGTGGACAATTCTGCAACAGGCATGGCTGGCATTACCTCCGGAAACCCTACGGCATTTGGTGGAATCGATGCCAAGGCGTGTACATGCTGTTATTCGCGCTAGAGGAGGACCAACACGCTATTAGGTAGGTATCTCTTAATGTTTTGTCCATTGAGTGCATATACATGAAACACTGGACATGGCTCAACCAAAAAAACAAGCTGGATTCAGGAGTGGTTACAGAACTACAGATTATACCCGTCTACTAAGAGACCTAATTGAAAGGGCGAGTGAGTATGAACTCACATTATACACTGAGTGGCCACTTTATTATGACCACCTGACAGTTTTAAGCAAATGAGCTATGGCTGCACGCTGTTGCCTCCAGAGGGCGAGGCTAGCATAAAAAGGGAAATCTTAGTGCTTGCGACAGTAGTAGAAGTGATTTTTGGGTGACGAGATGGGTAAAAAATCCGATTTGACAGACTTTCAAGGTGGGATGATTGTAGGAGCTCGGAGCCTAAGAGCGAGTATCACCGAAACCGCCGCATTCGTGAAATGTTCCAGAGCAGCTGTTGTTAAAGTGTTTAAAGATTGGACTGTCAGCCAAAAAACTGGGTCTCTGCGTGCAACGTGTGGTCGTCATCGACTAGTGACTGCTCGGGCGTAACGGAGAGTGTTCAGACAACAGAAAGGCAACAGTGCAGCAAATTACAGACCATCTTAATCAAGGATCCCTCAAATGATCCCTGCACGCACTGTTCGCCGTACACTGCATCGGATGGGATATGGCAGCCAAAGGCCTGTTCTAACACCTTTGCTGTCTGCAGTTAACAAGAGAAAACGTCTGCAGTTCGCACAGGAGCACAACGATTGGACAGTCGATAATTAGAAACAAATTATGTGGTCCGATGAATCACGTTTTCAGTTGCACCATGCCGATGGCAGAGTGAGAATTTGGCGGAAACTGCACGAAAGCATGGACCCTAAATGCATTGCTACAACCCTTCAAGCTGGTGGAGGCAACATTATGGTTTGGGGAATGTTTTCCTGGCATGCTTTGGGCCCTTTAATTCGTGTTGATCAACGTCTGACTGGCACATCATACCTAAACATCGTTGCGGACCAAGTGCATCCTGTCGTGTGGATGGTTTATCCCAATGGCGATGGCTACTTTCAACAAGATAATGCGTCCTGCCATAGTGCTCGTATTGTACAGGATTGGTTTCAGGAACATGCCGGTGAGTTTACTTTTCTTAGGTGGCCCCCACAATCTCCAGATCTCAACCCCATTGAGAATTTGTGGGATGAAATTGAACGAGCCATCAGACAGCTGGATCCACAACCCTGCAATCTCACACTCCTGGAAAGTGCTTATCATCAAGCATGGTCTCAGATTCCACAAACCACCTATTAACATCTCGTGGAGTCCATGCCACGAAGAATCGACGCAGTATTGACGTCAAAATGTGGCCCAACGAAGTACCGAGGGGGTGGTCATGATAAAGTGGCCACTCAGTGTATATGGCTTTTATTGATTATGAAAAGGTTTTTCATTCCGTGAAACCATCAGCAGTTATAATGTCTTTGAAATCCTTCGGTATTCAAGCTGAATGCATTAATATTATTGATAACATCTGTGAAAATGCTGATGCAAAGGTTCGATTGTTCAAGGACACAGTACTTGTAAAAATTGGAAAGAAATTAAGACAAGGTGACACCATACCTCCCAAGCTCTGCAATGCCACATTGCAGAATGTTTTTCAATCATTGAACTGGAAAAACAAGGGGATAAAAATTAATGGATATTGTTTAATCCACCTGTGTTTTGTTGACGACACAGTGATCTTCGCAAGTACTCCCTCAGAAATGCAGGGTATGATCCAGGAGCGATGACAAAAGTAAAGGGCTTAAAAATAAATTTACAGAAAAGAAAATTGATGCACAATGCTTTTACAAGAATTGAAGTTTTTGCGATTGATGGAGCAATTCTAGAAGTAACCGATGCCTTCTACATTTACTTTGGACAACAGATATAAAGCAAGGGTCCCCATCGAAGAAGAAATTAATAGGCTTATAAAACTTGGTTGGAGAGCATTTGAAAGAAAAAGCACGGTTTTCAAGGCAATTTACATTATGACTTAATAAATAAGTGTTTAACCAATGCATCCTTTCTAGATCTTACTTACGGATCAGAGACATGAACCTTAACTAAAAAAGACATACACAGGTTTCAAACAACGGACACATGCATATTTGGTATAACTGGGAAAAATCGGAACAGGAACCCATGGATCAGGAACATGACACGAGTCGACAACAACAACGCAACCAGTCGCATACAAGATGTCACGCAGTTCGGAGCTCTCTGATTTCGAGAAAGGTGTAATCGTCGGGTATCACAGAAATGGCCGATCCATACGTGACATATCCAGCGAGTTGAAGTACCCAAAATCGAATCGACAGTGGCCTACGTGATTAACAAGTGGAAGATGAGAGGTGACTGTCGGAATGTGCCCCGACCCGGCAGACCCACAAAACTGGGAGTTAGAGATCGACGGGTGCTGGCCAGATAAATTCGGAAGAACCGCACCAAATCGATGGGCCACATTCGCGAGGAGTTTCAACAGGCATCCGGGAGTGTTCTTTCGATGAATACCATTCGTAAGGAAGTCCATCTGCTGGTTATCATGGACGTGCTGCCGCCCACAAGCCTTTGATCACCAAGTCCAATAGCGCTGCTCGGCTAACGTGGTGCAAAAAACGTCGACAGTGGACCGCTGAACAGTGGAAACAGGTTCTCTGGAGCGACGAATCAAGATTCACCCTCTACCGTTCGGATGGCAGGGTACGGGTTTGGCTGCCTGGAGAACGCCTCCTGCCGGAATGTATTGTGCCAACTGTGAAGTTCGGCGGCGGTGGAATTACGCTATGGGGGTGTTTCTCTTGGTATGGCACGGAACCCTTGGTCGCAATTCCTGGTAGACTCAACGCCGAGACCTACTGCCCCATTTTGGATGACCATGCGCTTCTTACGTTGTGGCAGTTTTACGGGGTGGACCCATGTTACTTTCAGGATGACAATGCCACCTGTCATGTTGCGAGGTCCACCATGGCTTGGTATGGTGATAATGGGGTTAATCGAATGGACTAGCCTGCGCAGAGCCCGGACCTTAACCCTATCGAGCACCTCTGGGACGAGTTGGACCGTCCACTTAAAGGGTGCCCCCCACCGTCTGAAATCGGTGAAGTAACTGACCTGTCTTCTCCAAGCCGAGTGGAAGAAAACACAGCTAGACGTTGTACAACGCCTGGTTGAGAGTATGCCCCGGAGGATCGAAGCTGTTCTGGCCGCTCGTGGAGGCTCCATAACTATTGAAGGTGAATAAACTTTGTTTTCCTTTGCTATCACAGGTGTCCAAATACTTGTTGGTAGATAGTGTATATATATATAATCATTGTCAACCATTATCAATCCACTGCTGGACGAAAGTCTCCCCAAGTTTCCTCCACAGCGGTCTGTCTTGTGTCAGTCTCCTCCATGTCACTCCCGCATACTTTCAAATTTCATCTACCCATCTCCCATGAAGTCTTCTTCTGGGTCTTTTCCTGTCCCTTGGAATCCAATCTAAAATTTCGCCTGTCCATCGATGGTCTGTCCTTCTGGCAGTATGTCCAGCCCATTGCCATTTAACGGATTTAACTCTGATCATGATGTCTTCCACTCTTGTCATTTTTCGGATCCACGAGTTCCTCTTCTTATCTCTCCTGGTTACACCAAGCATGCACCTCTCCATGCTCCTTTGAGTTGTCTGCAGCCTTTGTATTTCTCTTTTAGTTAAGGTCCACGTCTCTGCACCATACATAAGCACGGAAGGATGCATTGATCAAACAGTTTTCTTTAGAGACATAATGGCATATTGCTCTTGAAAATTATGCTGCTTCTTCAAAAAGCTCTCCAGGCCAGCCACGACCATCCCCGATTTACGAGTCCAGGTTCAGGATGCTTGGAACTCAATACCCCAAACTTACATCCAACATCTGTACGACAGACTCCATGCCAGAATTGCACAGTGTGACGCAGTCCATGGCGGTTCAACCTCGTACTAACCATGTTACATGGAAATGTTATTTTTCAGTTTACCAGCGAATACAGCTGTATTTTGTCATAATGTTTCGATCACGTTATCCTCTGTATTCCGTTATTATGCTGTATAAATTTCGTTGGTATCAGACGTCTCCTTCTTGGTGTTGTTCCTTCACTTTCCGCCAGTGTATATATGTATATAACAAAAATTCGTCATAGAAGACTGCAGTGTGCTAAACAAGTTCAACACAGGTAGTGACCATAGATTGGTGAGATGTAAGATGCACCTCAACACTAAACTTCAACGTGGCAAGCTCACAAGACAAAGAAAATGTATTGACATAACCAACCTTAAAAACACCATAATACCTTCAAGTTGGAACTGAAGAACAGATTCTCTGCTTTAGAAGGCCTAACTTCGGAAGAAGTGGATATTTCTGAAGTTAACAGAAAAGCAACCAAAGCTCTTATGGAAACAGCAACAAAATTAGCTGGGTCTAAGAACAAGTTGCATGTGAACAAATTATCAGGAAAAACCAAAATGTTGATGCAAACAAGAAGAGAGATGAGGACAACTAAAGAATATGTGACTTCCAAAGTGGAATATATAGAGCTATGCAAGACAGTATGAAAAAGTATCACTGAAGATGTAAGGGAATTCAACTTGTAACTAGTGAGAAAAGCAATTGAAAACAACCAAAGCCTAAAGATAGCAAAGGGACATCTCAGTAAGGGAAGAAAACAGATTATGGCACTGAGAAAAGAAGATGGTTCTGTAACAAGAAATAGAGGCGAAATTTTGACAAGAGTGAAAGATTTCTACTCCAAATTATATGGAAGGGATGATACATGTACTCCAGACATCATGAAAGGTACCAGAGTTCTTCCGGTCCTCCCAGCAGAAGTTGCACATGCAATCAAGAACATGAAGCAGGGGAAAGCTCCAGGAGAAGATGGAATTACTGTAGACATCATACAAGAAGCAAGTGGAGAAATCGAAACAGTACTCGCCCACATTTTCACTCGATGCCTTAATGAAGGGAAGATTCCTGAGGATTGGAACAACGCTACAATGATCCTGCTACATAATAAAGGTGGCATTGAGGATCTCGGGAACTACAGACCTATCAGCCTCCTATCACTGGTTTATAAAATCTTCACTAAAGTTCTTTCACACCGTTTGAAGGTAACACTGGACATGGATCAACTGAGAGAACAAGCTGGATTCAGGAGTGGCTACAGCACAATAGATCGTATCCACGTACTGAGAGAACTACTTGAAAGAGCGAGGGAATAACTTCCATTGTGCATGGCTTTTATCGATTATGAAAAAGCCGTTGATTCGGTGAAACCATCAGCAGGTACAATGGCTCTGAAATCCTGCGGTATTGAAGATGCATACATTAATATTATTAATAACATCTATGAAAATGCAAGTGCAAACATTCGACTGTTTGAAAATACAACACACATAAAAACTGGAAAGGGAGTGAGACAAGGTGACACCATATCTCCGAAGCTCTTTAATGCCACATTGGAAAATGTCTTTCAATCACTGAACTGGGAAAACAAAGGGATAAAGATTAATGGAGATTACCTAACTCACCTTGGTTTTGCTGATGACGTAGTCATTTTTGCAACTACCCCATCAGAGCTGCAGAGTATGATCCAGAAACCTGCTGACAAGAGTAAAGAAGTGGGATTAAAAATGAACTTTCAGAAGACAAAAGTGATGTTCAATGCTTTTACAAGAAATAAAGATTTATCGATTGATGGAGAAAAGCTGGAGATAACAGACACGTACGTTTATCTTGGACAGCAGATATCAAGTGAGGGTCACATTGATGAAGAAATTAATCGGCGTACAAAACTTGCCTGGAGAGCTTTTGGAAGAAACAGCATAATTTTCAAGAGCAATATGCCATTATGTCTTAAAAGAAAAGTGTTTGATCAATGCATCTTTCCAGTGCTTACGTACGGTGCAGAGACGTGGACCGTAACTAAAAGAGACATACAAAGGCTGAAGACAACTCAAAGCAGCATAGAGAGGTGCATGCTGGGTGTAACCAGGAGAGATAAGAAGAGGAACTTATGGAAAGGAAGCATCCGATTGGCCTGAAATTCGCAGCATACGTCGCCCGCAAGAGAACATGCAAACGATTAGAATTGCAGGACATATGCTAATCATGTGCGCCCGGCACGCCACCGAGAAGCACTATATAAGAAGGGTGCACAGAACGCGGGGTGTAAGTAGTGGAAGTGCGTTGTGCTGCCGGGCCAGTGCGTGGATAGCTTCCTGATGCCTCGTCGCAGAATACGGCAGTCATTCCAGCACGTTTCGAAGTTCGACAGATGACGAATAGTGGTTTATCGCGACAGCGGTTTATCGTACCGAAACATCGGCTCCCATGTGAGACGATATCCAGCCACAGTGAGGCGAGTATGGATTCGGTGGGTGCAGGAGTGACGGACGGACGGACCGTCGTGAGCGATTGCCGCGGCACACCACCGAACGAGAGGACCGGCATGTTGTGTTGCGGACATTGACAGCTCGCACCGTCACATCACGAACGTTAGCGCAGGAATTAAGGTGTGTTGCGCAACAACCTGTGTCAGCACGTACCGTTCGACGTTGTCTGCAGGAGCGGAGACTTGTCGCACGGCGCCCATTGCTCCGATTACCATCGACGTTACACCACCGGCGAGTGCGGCGGCAGTGGGCCGTTGAACGCCGCACCTGGACTACAGAATGGCACGACAGTGTCTTCTCCGACGAATCCTGCTTCTGCGTGCAACACCGATTGTCGGATCCGCGTGTGGCGGCACCGCGGAGAGAGACTGTATGGAGATGTCGCCTGGCGTTATGGTTTGGGGCGCAATTGGATATGACACCCGCACCCCTCTGGTACGCATCGGCGGTACACTCAACAGCCACCGCACCATCTCCGACGTTTTGGAGCCTGTAGTCCTCCCTTACCTGCAGGACCTGCCAGCGGCCACGTTTCAACAGGACAATGCGCGCCCGCACGTGCCACGCATCTTGCAACAATTCTTCACGGCCCACCAGGTGTAGTACCATGCCGGCTGTGCTTCTTCTATTGACTAAAGGGGCTATAACTGAAGTCTTAGTTTAGGTTTCAACTATGATACGCCCTATATAAAATTCATGAACTCCACCCTCCTCTTTATGAAGTCACGATATCTCGGCATCAGATATCGTCACTTCATATATATCAGAGTGGTGCAACTCACAAATTTTGCATACTCGGTCCACATAGGTAAAACCTATCATTTGATATTTGGGGAAACTGAAGTTTCGTTTCCTTTAAAACTTGTTCGGCCATACATATGGATGGACAAAAGTTATGGCCGGCCGGTGTTACTGGGTATCAAACTGAGATTCAATAAAATATTATCACCATCAGAACATAGATATGGCGACTGCTTGTAGCCCATTGAGTTCTTCACGGTGGTCGTTAAAACCCCAATAAAAAAAAAAAAAACATCCAGATGATATAACGATTAAAAAAATCACTCATAATCATGTAAAAAATTAAAGAAATGAATAAAAGATCCCGAGTAACAGTCAAAACATGTTGAGTTTACACTTCAGACTACTTAAAGGATCAAATTATATGAAAAGAATAAATTAAACTTTTGCTCACATTAATTTCCAAAATATACTCAGACTCGTAGTATTCAACATCTTGTGAAAGGAACTATTTCCACTACGGAGAACTAGAAGTCTGTTCCATAATGGCAACCATTGTTAACATAAAACGAAAACATCAAAACTTATGAGGCAAAAAAAAGTTTATTACCTTGTTAATTACTTCAGTTAATGAAAGGGCAGATCAAGTTTTGAATCACACAACGACCACGGCTCGTCTCTGAAAGCTGCTCAGTCAAGGCTGAAGAAATGAGGAAACCTAGCCGCTGTGCAGGATGAATTCTTATTAAAAAAAAAATTCCGAACCTTAAAATACACGACTTGTCTTCATTATGGATTCTTTTTAATGCACCTCATTTAAAGGGCTGGATGTCTTTCAGGTAGATCACGGAGTACAACACGTAATATTTACTCTCAAGTAACAGCAGACCTCTTTTATCATAAGAATAATGGACTTAGTACTCATTAAAAACCCTATCATTAGGTTCTGGCAAAGGCCACTGAACTAGCGACCAGCATGCATTACCGCAGTAACTAATTAAAAGTGCTCCTTCCAATGTTCTGTTGTGCCAGTGTTCCGACCTGATCAAAGACCTTTGTGAAACTTTCTTTGAAGTGTGAAGATCTAATCATTTACAGGATTAATCCAAACCCTAAGCATTGGAGGGATACCTTCACTTCCTGGCTTATTTCTAGGAGTTTTAATCGCATTTTAATGAGGTGGATTGTGGGAAAGAGGCAAAGGAAGAATAACTGGGAATGCCTTTGACTTGGGTTTATATTCTTCACTGAGGCGTTAAGAAACAAGAAACTGGAAGCTTTTGTGTGATAAACATGAAAAGGAATTTCCAAGGAAACCTGTATTTCTTCTAAACCTCATAGAATGCTGCGTACAGAAAGAAAAAGTTATTTCTCAGTCAGAAGTCCAGTTTATATTTCTCAAAAAGGCACGAACGAGAAAATCTATGCCAACTTAAAATTCACTTTAACAGGAATTTAATAAGAGCTTCAAATTTACTTTCACGGTAGAATTTTATTCTACACAGTGACTGGAAATTAGCATATCACGACTGCCTTTTTTTTTCCATTCAAAAGAGGAAAACGCTTTTTTTTTATTTTTCCCCCTCCTCTTTTCATCAGACGTTAATTGGGCGATTCACAAACGTGGCTGTTGAGAAATAAATCCGATGTGGTGGGAGTGGGGGTCGGGGAGAACGCCATGTAGCTCAATTTGGAGAAAAAGAACACCGCTGGAAAAAAAATGCCACCCATGTCATTCTCGGTACAAAAAGGAGACAATAGTAACACATTTTAAAAGCCAGATAGAAATGTGGGAAGCATAAGTATTATTCCGGCCATATCCCCAAAATGCATCCAGATTCGAAATTTTGCCCCCTCCACCCGAAAAGCAACCGTATAGAACATAGTAATAAAAACAAAAAAAAATCTAAACCACATTCCGCTCAGTTCGACGTTCGCACAATTAAAGAAACACAGATATACCGGTAAATCTGATTTTTTTCACAAACGAAAATCAAAAACGCTATTTTGCAACCGAACAAACAGAACAAATTCCAGAGATCCTATTGGTGCGCGTACATACGTTTAATAAAATACCTATCTATGTACATTGAGCATTTTTATATAAAATACACCAAAAATACATTCAAGTGTTTCTAAATATTCCCAAATTCATATAAATCCCTGCTATGCGCGACTGGTTTGAGGGAGTAATTTAACACCTTTCCCATCAAAACAAACGAACCATTACGAATGCTACAGAACTCGAGAGCCCGGTGGCGCAGTGGTTTAAGCGCTGGCTTATGGTCGTTCGTCCAAGTGGGTCAGGGGTCGGATCCCAGTGAGGTATGGATGTTTGTTTGATTTACGGCACAGGCTCTCTCCCTTCCCTGGAACCATGGCCCTAAATTAAGGACTAGCGACTGCTGATAGCACACTGAGTTGCTCACGGTGGTCGGTACCCCCCTCCAAGTATTCGAGATGACTGTCTTATGATCAGGAGAACGTTGCACACTATTTCCTAGTAATGCTGCACAAGTAAGGGCAATCAACCAGAAAACTAGGCACAGCAACAGTTTCCAGAGATAACAGAAGTCTTGAGAGATAAGACAGACAAGACAAAGAACTATAATCGACAAAAGAATCCAATTCTGTGATGCCAAACTTTTTCCCGAACACGTAAGTTGCTGAGAGTTAGCAGGTGCTCATGAATGGTAATACTATCCATTTATCACTGGCTGTCTGCCAATGCCAAAATACTGTAGCAGATGATTTGGTCATCATCCAAGTAACAGAAGACATAGCAGAAACACCGAGTCTGACGGATGCACCCGCGGAAACAAACATTCCTCTTGACTTTAACAAAACCCTTTTTGCTTCTTACCTCACATGTCAAGAAAATAAGGTCACTGAACCATGGCATGTGCTAGACCAAGATCTCCCATCCAATCCACCTCTCCACAGAAAAAAAAAAAAAAAACAATAACAAAAAACGAAAAAAAAAACCCCAAAAAAAACTGATATACACATATGCCTTAAGCATGAGTGTATACGCGTGTGCACATGAACTTCATATTCGATAACGTCAGTCATTTGCGCTTTCAAAGCACTAGTCGCTAACATTTTTCGTACAGCATTAATGAGATGCACGAACGTAAAGCGAAGAAATAGCACGAGTTTAAAATACACTACGACATGAAGAAAACCTCATGGAGATGTTATACTATTTTACGTCACCTTATATAATTACAACTCATAGGAGGTAGATGAATGCCGTTTTGCTCAAAAACTTAATTTAAACACACACGTGAAAAAAAAACTGACGGAGACACCATTTGTTACCCTAAAATCCAATGCAATGGAAAACCTGTGAAGCTGCCCCCCCCCCCCCTCTGCGTTTTTTTTTTATGCTTTTTGTCTTTTTACGTGGCAAATGTTTTTGCACTCGTGCTATAAAGATGAGAAAACATGTCTACACTTACACTGGTGTCTAAAATTAAAGTCCAGGAGGCATTAGCGCGCAAATAATCCAAAGCGCTCAATGAAATGTTACGATGCCCACAGGACATATGCAAATGGACACGAGAAATAAAAGCCCGCAGTGAAATTTGCATATCAGTGAGAGAAATGCTGCCCATTATGCAAATTGAGTTACGTACTTAAAGCCAACAGCGAATGGCAGTGGCATTCTCGTTGACAGCACGTGTAAGAAGCGTTCCGTTGGTTTTATATGCTTTCTTATATCTCATACACGTATGTGCGACACTGTACAGTGGCGAGAGATAGGACTACTAAAAGCAGGCTAGTCTAAGGCCCACGTCGCAAGGGATTTAAATATATAACCCCCGAGTGGTGCCGCGGTTATGACAGCAATTCAACAACACCGGTGGGGTGTCACGAAGGCCTGGCCAAGTTCGTCCAAGGCGTACGGCACCTCTGAGGACCGTTATGCCTTTAACCGCACGGTGTCATAGGTCCTATACAGCCCGGCAATTCTTCGGAGCTCCCCGCTGCAACTGGGACTAGAGGTATCAAGGCAAACGATATGTCGAAAGCTTAATGCGATTGGCCTTTATGGCAAGAAACCGAAGGTTCGTGTCCCGCTAACCGCATTTCACAGGAAAGCTCACTTCAACTGCTTAATCAACATCGTTCCTGGAGCCCGGACGAGTTGACCGGTGTTCTTTTTACAGACTAGTCGAGATTCAGTTAATAAACGGATTTTCGTCCGCATTTCATCTGGAGGGAATCCGTAATGATCCTGCAGACGTCCGCAAACGAGGAGAGATCCTTCAGAGGCGGTGGTCTGCTCGCGTGGGGTGGCATGATCTTCGATGGCCGCATACTACTCCACGTGTTCGCAGGAGGCAATGTGAATGCTGAGCGTTATATCAGACTTTTTCGGGGACCTGTTCGCTATCAGTTCCTTTTAATGGATGATAGTGCTCGCCCGCACACGGCTCAGCTTGTGGATGATTTCCTGCAGAGCGAGGATATTCGGCGTATGGAGAGGCCAGCCAGGTCTCTGGACCTGAACCCGATAAAACATGCCTGGGATGCTCTGAGCATTTCGCACATTATACTGTATAGATTCAAGGCGATCGCAAGATAAAATATTGAACTCAACAGTATCTAAGAATTTAATCAACCACGCAAATGGATATATCTTGAGCAATTCTTTTCCACGCCACTCCAGCATGCTGTCGAATTTAATCCACCCATCTCTCGCGTGGTCGGTCTTTTCTGTCTTTGTCTGTTCCGTGGTGTTGAGTACGGTATTTCAGTTGTTCAACACTGCAAACAATTTTCTGAAATTCACGAACCACTTTTCGCGATTTAATGAAGGGAAGATTCCTGAGGATTGGAACAACGCTACAATGATCCTGCTACATAAAAAATGTGACATTGAGGATCTCAGGAACTACAGACCTATCAGTCTCCTATCAGTGGCTTATAAAATCTTCACTAAAGTTCTTTCACACCGCTTGAAGGTGACACTCGACATGGCTCAACCGAGAGAACAAGCTGGATTCAGGAGTGGCTACAGCACTATAGATCATATTCACGTACTGAGAGAACTAATTGAAAGAGCGAGGGAATACGAACTTCCATTATGCATGGCTTTTATCGATTATGAAAAGACCTTTGATTCGGTGAAACCATCAGCAGTTACAATGGCTTTGAAATCCTATGGTATTGAAGATGCATACATTAATATTACTAATAACATCTATGGAAACGCAAGTGCAAAGATTTGGCTATTTGAGAATACAGCACTCATAAAAATTGGAAAAGGAGTGAGACAAGGCGACACTATATCTCCCAAACTCTTTAATGACACTTTGGAAAATGTCTTTCAATCACTGAACTGGGAAAACAAAGCGATACAGATTAATGGAGATAATCGAACTCACCTTCGTTTTTGCAACTACCCCATCAGAGCTACAGAGCATGATCCAAGAACTTTCTGACAAGAGTACAGAAGTGGGATTAAAAATGAAATTTCAGAAGACAAAAGTGATGTTCAATGCCTTTACAAGAAAAGAAGATTTATTGATTGATGGGGAAAAGCTTGAAACAACCGATTCCTACATTTATCTTGGACAGCAGATATCAAGTGAAGATCACATTGATGAAGAAATTAATAGGTGTATAAAAACTTGCCTGGAGAGCTTTTGGAAGAAACAGTATACTTTTCAAGAGCAATATGCCATTATGTCTTAAACGAAAAGTGTTTGATCAATGCATCCTTCCAGTGTTTACGTGTGGAGCAGATACGTGGACCTTAACTAAAAGAGACACAAAGACTGCAGACAACTCAAACAAGCATGGAAAGGTGCATGCTTGGTGTAACCAGGAGAGATAAGAAGAGGAACTCGTGGATCAGAAAAATGACAAGAGTGGAAGACATCATGATCAGCGTAAAATCCCTGAAATGGCAATGGGCTGGACATATTGCCAGAAGGACGGACCATCGATGGAGAGCCGAAATTTTAGACTGGATTTCAAAGAACAGGAAAAGACCCAGAAGAAGATCACATGGGAGATGGGTGGATGAAATTCGAAAGTATGCGGGAGTAACATGGAGGAGACAGGCACAAGACAGACCATTGTGGAAGAAACTTGGGGAGACCTTCGTCCAGCAATGGATTGAAAATGGTTGACAATGATGATGATGATAATTACTGATAACAACGTTTTCCGTGAAATAACGGAAAGAAATATGAATTTCAGGGATTTTTCGTAAGCCAGGAAAATTTTCTGCAATTCCTTTCTTATATTGACTGTAAATTACAGTTTTTAAGATGTGTTAACGGAAAATTCTGAGTTTTTTCCAAAGAACTACGCATAAAAATTAAAAGCAAAGACGGCTGCAGCTGAATTAAGTAGATTCACGTATGTGTTTATTTATTACAATAAAAACAAGCCCCTTGACTTAATGCGTACGATTCATTAAAAATGAAACACGTTCTCTCCAAATACATAATTAAAATAAGTTTTCTGTCTTCTTGTCCTTACTACAGAAAATAGTGTTTTAAAGGTTTAAAGGATCTGCAGTATTAATTGATTCATTTGTAACTCCAAAGCAGTTTCTATAAAGCTACACCATGCACTTTCGAGCATTTTGCCCATCAGGCTAAAGGTAAGCGCTTCAGTTGTTCAAACAGTTTTCTAATTTCGAAAGAAGGTTTCGAGAGCGTAATCGCCACCAGAACAAAGAAAACTTCTCTGTCCAGGGTTTTGATAATAAGAAGGAAATTTCCGCACGGCAAAGCAAAACAAAGAAATTCAACAACCGCTGCACAACGCAACCGAAAATTACGCAGCAAAGCACATGGCACAGAAAGAAATATGAATCCCGCAGGACCACGCTTCACCTTATGAAATCAGAGAGGGTAAAATCTGGTTTCCACACTGGAATCGATTCAAGCAGAAAGAAAATTATTTCCTCCCTAGTTTTACAAATCCAAGGCGAGATGAGAAAAAGAGGCACAGTTTGAGTAAACACGTTTGATTTGCATGAAGCTATTAGGAGAAGTCAAAAACAGAAAAAGGATCGTGCATGTGGATCGTCGTGGCAAGCGAAGCGGTATGTTTGCTTCGGTTGAAATCATTTGGAAGAAGATGGACGGTTAATGAGACGCTAGAAATGCTGCCAGATCCCATCGATCAACACACACACACCACCAAAATATTCTTCTGAAGAATAAATAAAAAAAAAAAAACGGTCGTCATTCAAAATATTATAAGTTCATGAGACACGAAGATTAAAGCCACTGGCCTTTTCCCCCGCGTCCTTCAAGTGCAAAGCAAACAAATCGTTCATTCAGATCATCGGCCACAAGAACGTTCACTAGTGCAATAACGGTATTCGAAATAATCTCGAAGAAGCTACGGAAACCAATCATTTTTTACACCCTCATCAGTAAGCACGTCAAAAACACTAAAAAAGCGTAAGTACCGCAAGCTATACTAACTTACTCTAGGCTTCAATTTTTCGCAGAATTTTTCTTTCACCGACCGCTGCAGGATTGTCCGTGTGTATATACTTCCATTTCTTTTTCTACGGCTTTTACTTTCAAATCGTTACTGTTTCTTGATGCAACAGCACAGACGCATAAAGTGATGAGGTACCGCAACATCAAAACTGTCGACGTCAACTGCGGCAGAAATGCTCACCTAAGATAGCAGCACATAACACATGACGATGGCGTGCCGACCCTCAGCCAATAATTTACCCAGCATTAATAACTATGTGTCAAGATTACGGACTTACTGTAATCACGCTAATATATGATGACGGACTCAGCTGCCTAGCAATATCGTACGAATTTTCGGAAAGCATGTTGTTTACATATGATTTGCCTCGGGGCTAATTAAATGGGTTGCTCTAAGGTTTGACACTCATACTTCGAATTTTTAACACGCTTCTGGGTTGAACTGTGATTCTCAATTAAACAACACACCGGTTTTTCTATGCGAAAATCTACTAAGTCTACAAATTGAGTATATATTGGAAGCTGTACCAGTGTTAAATTATTTCCTTGCAAAAAGCTCTATCCTATGATAAACATATACGAACGGTATTTTTCCAGATATTTCAAAGTAACAGCACATAAAAAATTGAAGGCCAAAAATTATAATATACAGTAACTACAGTAATCATTAAATAACTTCAGGAACACAAGTGGGGTGTACACGGGCTAATCGTATTAATGTTATGTAGATCACATGTTTCCGTATTGAAAGGCATCGTGCGCCGGATTCCGGTCTAAGTCGAGACATGGATGCTGTGTTTGTTAGTTCTGGTATTAATTAACCATTGCACGATGCCAATTATCAAAAGTACGGTTCGACGAATCGTCCCTTTCGACACAAATCAGTATCCTTAAAATTGCTTACAGCAGAAGAAAATGGTTCGTGAAAACATTGAACTCCTGTGAAGTCGCGTCCATTACGCAACCTGCACCTTGCAGAATATATGGTTTCGAAACTGTAACGTTCGTGGAATATAGCTGTTTGAACACTACATAAATCAGTTCTCAAAAACTTCACCTACAGTGAAACAGGAGTCTTCCAAGAAAACGTCAAGAATAGGTTACTTACAGATTGATTCCTTTATTCTGTCAGCGGATCCTTGAACATTACAACAGAACAGAACACTTTAATTCGAACGCTAAACGTATCAGATTAGTAGTAAACTTCAAAACTAAATAACATTAATCAGTAGAACTCTTAACGCTAAATATGCATATGTCAGCACAACATGCAGCCTTTAAACAGACACAACTTTAACTTTTAAACAACGTCTTTTCCACAATTAGCATTATACTTCCACCATCTCCATACTTTTGCTTCTGCTCAAGCATTATATAACGTTCAGTTGTCATCGGACACATACACACGTCATACGTTCTGACCTCAAGGTGTTGCCAACCATACACTTGCGAGAGAGAAGATATCACGTGAAGTTTGAAAAACGATAAGGAGGAAGAACTCAAATTTACATAGAGAAAGAAACTAAAAAGGAAAGTTAAATTAGAGTTGTAACGTATACTCTATATTCACTTTCCTTTTGATTTTACTATCTCTGGTTATTTTATTTTACTATGTAAATTATCTTCCTACTGAACGAAATATTATTTCACCCGCTGAATGAGATCTGGCAATGAGTGTAAGTCATGACGTGGTGGTAGCTAGTATATAGGCGCGTTCATCGAGACTTAGGGGAGCGTTTGTGTTGTTATGAGGAGAGCTTGTGGTCGTTAAGAGAGAGCGTGTATAAAACGAGGAGAGATTATTCATTATTGTTCTACAAGTGTTGTGTGTGCCTTAGTTGACCAAGAGTCGTTGAAATAAAGAAGTTTTCAGTAAGTCAGTCTTTCTCAATTCATAGTTTTTGTCAGACCTCTGTCTGGCTGTTAGGTTTATAACATTTATTTGATTCCTATAAATAACCAGCGTTGAGACTTTGTTCAAGTTCGTAATTAACTAGTAACAACACCCTTTTTGAATTCATTATTTTGAAGCTTAGTACAAGTATATCATTAGCTAGCTGGTAGGAAGAGAATCATTCATAATAATTAGCTTAGCGGATAGCAAATAAAGCTAATTCATTATAGAGTGTACGCCACAAAACTCATCGTGATCTTGCGATTTGATAATTGCTGTTCAAATGGATTACTTTCGACAGATTTCCTTGAGATTTCTTGATTATTTCAGATAGATCTGATTGACTATGCTTCAATGCAATGCTTACAGTTTCAAAATTCATTAGTAGCAAAAACACGTGCTTCGCCTGTCTCGGAATGGAAAAAATTACAACACGCCTCATTTTCATGCAAAGTCGCTCAGTAGTAAACTGGCCTATGGCGCTAGTTTGGGTTCGAATCCAGGATAGGACGTGGACGTTGTGTTTGTCCTTCCAGTGCTTGTTCATTTTCATCTTTGGAACCAGTAGCTAGAGGAGGTTGCTCAACTCGCTCTTCCAGAAAATGAAATTACATGTAGATGTTTGTCGCTTATGTCGCCCGCTGAGCAAGATCCTTGAGAATGGGCTCAAGTCACGAAAGAGCAAATATGTTGTGCTCTTTTTGTGCGTGTGGGAAGGGGGGCTTTCGCCATTTACTCTTCCAGGAAATCAAGCCCTAAATTACGGATCGTCAATTCCTTTTAGTTTCCAATGTTTATAGGATTAAAACAAACAAACACACACACACACATATATATATACACTGCTGGCCACCCAAAATGCAACGCCAAGAAGGAAGCATCCGACTGGCCTGATATTCGCAGCATGCGTCGCCCGCGAGAGGACATGCAAACGATTAGCATTGCAGGGCATATGCAAATCATATGCGCCCGGCACGCCACCGAGAACCACTATAAGAAGGGTGCACAGAAGGCGGGGTGTAAGTAGTGGAAGTGTGTTGTGCTGCCGGACCTGTGCGTGGGAAGCTTCCTGATGCCTCGTCGCAGAATACGGCAGTCATTCCAGCACGTTTCGGAGTTCGACAATGGACGAATAGTGGCTTATCGCGACAGCGGTTTATGGTACCCAGACATCGGCGCCCGTGTGGAACGACATCCAGCCACAGTGAGGCGAGTATGGATTCGGTGGGTGCAGGAGGGACGGACGGACCGACGTGAGCGATTGCCGCAAACGCGGCACACCACCGAACGAGAGGACAGGCATGTTGTGCGGCGGGCATTGACGGCTCGCACAGCCACATCCCGAACGTTAGCGCAGGAATTAGGGTGTGTTGTGCAACAACCTGTGTCAGCACGTACCGTTCGACGTCGTCTGCTGGAGCGGGGAGTTGTCGCACGGCGCCCATTGCTACGATTACCATTGACGTTACACCACCGGCGAGTGCGGCGGCAGTGGGCCGTTGAACGCCGTACTTGGACTACGGAATGGCACGACATTGTCTTCTCTGACGAATCCTGCTTCTGCCTGCAACACCACAATGGTCGGATCCGCGTGTGGCGGTCCCGCGGCGAGAGACTGTATGACGCCTGCATTATGCATCGCCATACCGATCCGTCGCCTGGAGTTATGATTTCGGGCGCAATTGGATATGACACCAGCATCTCTCTGGTACGCATCGCCGGTACACTCAGCAGCCACCGCTACATCTCCGACGTTTCGGAGACTGTAGTCCTCCCTTACCTGCAGGACCTGCCAGCGGCCACGTTTCAACAGGACAACGCGCGCCCGCACGTGGCACGCATCGTGCAACAATTCTTCACGGCCCACCAGGTGTCACTGCTGCCGTGACCAACCTGTTCTCCCGATATGTCGCCCATCGAACACGTCTGGTCGCTGATCGGTAACCGAGTGGCTCGGCAAGCACCACCCGCTGCTACGCCTGATGAACTGTGGCAACGTGTGGAAGCAGCCTGGACCGACATACCCCAAGCTCACGTCCAAAGCCTCTTTCGTTCGATGCCGTGGCGTGTAGCGGCCGTTATTTCCAGCGATGGGGGCCACACGAACTATTGATGTCTGCGTGTTCCGCAAGTCGCACGGGCCTGTAAGCTCAATCGTTTCATCTTTGTATCCGTTGTTATGTGTCCAGTAAATCTGGCTTTGCTATCTCGTGTCCTTCTTGGTGTTGCATTTTGGGTGGCCAGCAGTGTATATATAATCTCACTGACGGAGCCTTTTTCTTTCTTTTTAGAAATAACTAAGGGCACACATTATTCTCTACCTTCAGAGGACACGGTGAAACTTAATACTATTGAAAACTCAAAAGAATCTGCATGCCCAGGGATCTGAAAGTGGTCTCATCCCACCGACGTAGGCGGTTTTCTTTATGAATAACAAAGGCCTAATTATTCTGTTACTCTTCATCACAGGCCACAGCGAATCAGTTATAATGAAATATCTCTAAATACCCTATAAGTATAGATATCTTGTTTTTTAAAAAAAGTCTCATCTCAAGAAGGAAGTCTGTTTTCTTTTTTATAAACAATAGAATACCCGCCGAAGTCTTTTCTTTTGTTATACCAGTGGTTTTCAAAATTGCGGTCCGCGGACGCGGAGATCCTTTCAGGGGGTCAGCGAGGTCATATCTATTTTCATAATAACACTTAGACGTTATTTGGCTTTTTTACTTTCATTCTGTCAGGAGTGTACAGTGGAGTTTTCCAGAGGCTACATGACGTGTGATAACGTCATCATTCTGCATGGGCGCCCATAACTTACTTTTCGGAGGTGGGCAAACAAAAATTGTAACTAAACAAAATTACATTCACGAACACCATTTAAAAATTTTTCCACCACGCCTACTTGTCATCTAACTTATTTTAGTACAGAATGACAGAATAAGGGAGACTTAATATTCTTAGCACCTGACTTCCACGTAAGTTTTATCTTTTTTAAAAAATTACTCCAGTTAAGCAATTTTAATAAAAGTTGAAAAAAATAATTAGCAATGAAGATTGATCAAGAATACTAACTGATGAAAATACTATATCAAATTTTATATTGCTTTTGAAAATTTTAAAGGCTTTCGGGGTTGTTTCACCTGACCTATTCACCGCTAAGGCATTTTTTTCCTTAGAACTACATCACTATCGAGGGGGCATGATGGTTTACATAACCCCAACAGAATCAGATGTGAGTTCTTGTACAGTTCAAGGGCAACGCGAGGTTCTTTGTTAGCTGATTATAGGGAACAGCTGCTTTCCAAGGATAGGCAATTTCCATTTTCTTTCCTTCTTTCTTCCTTTCTTTTTTTCAGAACAATCCCTGTAACTTCTGTATGTCAGTGTATTTTGAAATGCGCGACACTCGCGTCATTAGATCATGCACGTGACCTCATATGTATATGGGATACACACTTCAATATGGTTGGGATTTTTTTTATGGCTTCCTCATCACATTTTGGGAATGTTTTCTCCTGGGTATTTTTATTCGGCCATACCTGAGCTTGCATGTCAATCATCGAGTAGCCGACAGAAACTGAAGCATGGTTTGCACGTGTAAAGCAGCTCCTTAACGAGGTAAAGTGTTGTAAGAATTGATATTCAGTTACTGAATTATGTTAAATTTGTTGATACAGTTTTAAAGTCTTTTCTTTTTCTAACAACCTTTTCGAATTAATACTCTGAGGAAATTTAAGGCCGGGGCGGCGGCGCAGTGGTCTAAGCGATGGCTTCTGATCATTCGTCCGAGGTGGGTCCGAGTTCAAATCCCGGTGACGCATGGATATTGTGTTTGTCTTACAGCGCTGGCTGGCTCTCTCTCTTCCCTGGAGTCAGTGGCCCTAAATTAGGGACGGGCGACTGGTTATAGTCCATTGAGTTGCTCACGGTGGTCGTTAAACCTCCAATAAAAAAAAAAAAATAAGAAATACGGCGTTCTAACGAGAAGACAAAACTGAACATATGCAGCAGAATCCTAGACATACTTAAAAAAAACACACACACACACACACAAAAAAAAAAACACGTTTCCAGTCTATTTCTTTGCAACGCGGCATCTAGTGAAAATGCATAGTCACCCCGGTGGAGCAGTGTTATAAGCGCTGGCTTCTATCCATTTGTTCGAGATGTGTTCAGGTTCGAATCCCAGTGAGGCATCGATGTTGTGTTTGTCGTACGGCACTGACTCTCTCCTTTCCCTGGAACCAGTGGCCCTAAATCAGGGACGACTGACTGCTTATAGCCCATCAAGTTTCTCAATGTGGTCGTTTAACCTCCAAACAAAAGAAAAGTGTCGAAAAATACGATAGTCTTTTTGTACAACTATTGTTAGTGAGGTTTGCGTCATAAAATGTTTTGGTGCTTCATCTGTTATGTCCAAACCACGGATTAAATACGCTCACATCTATCTTTCAGGGTAAGTTTTGAGTTTTGAAACTGTACTCTCAAAAATTGCACTCAAAATTTTTTTCCAACTTATTTTAAGTTGAACAAAAGTATAGTAAACGTGCGTATTATCTTACTCCTTCGAACATCGCAAGCGGAGGAAAGGTAAATATCATCATCAATCTTTCACATTTTACTGCTGGATGAAGGTCTCTCTAAGTATCTTCCATAACTCTCTGTCTTGAGCAATTCTCTTCCATGCCACCATTAGCGGTGCGTGGTTAATCGGGATCCGAGTGTAAAATCATTAAATGAACCCCACTCCCCACGAAAAAAACAAAAACAAAAACAACGTTGAACATGGTTCATGAAGATAAAAATCTTAGCACCTGCAGGCGTAAGTTGTGCATTTATTCTGCTTATAAGCCAATTGAAATGCACAATAGACCTTAGGTCGCGGTGCTGGGTCAAGTACCCCCTCCTCCCCATTGGTACAAGCTAATTGAATAATATAATCAATTAATATTTTATGAATGCATAATTTTTGTTTTGTTTCATAAATTTTCATAAACTACATAACTGTTATTATGGGTCAAAATTTGATTTTATACTCCCTTCCCCAAGTATCCGTTGGTTGCTCATCAACCATCATATAAAAATTTTGAAGTCATTCAAATGACAGAGTAATAATAGCGGATAATATGTTGTCCGTTCGCCATTCATGAGTTATGAGTATTTCGACTTCATTGAAGTTCCACAGTAAGCAAATTGTAGTTGGGCGCACTAAAAAGCAGGGCATAGATACTTCTTCAAAAATAGGAAGAGATAAATACAACTGTCATTATTGCAGAAAAATATGAAAAGAAAAACTGACAATCGATTTTTGTGGGGTTTTTTAATTGATTTTTTTCGGTAAATTCACATCAATAATTTTCTTTCTTTATTCTGGATCCAATCTTTATTACGGAATGAAATTCACGCTTCTTTTCTTCACTTTCTTTACTAATGTCCTTTTCTTCTCACTTACTTTCTAATACCGCTAAAGATGACAACATATCTTGGGCCACAGTTGATCTTAAACATGTTTTAATCATTTTTGCTAACTAAATGATGTTTTGGAACTTTCGGCGGTTACTGGTGCAATCAAAAACAGTCATACAGCGATCATCAAGTTTAGAAAAATATCGCTGAAATTTTAGTATGTGGTAGGGGACAACCTGGGGAAGAACCCTATTGAAAATGGGCGAAATGGGGCCAAAGATCAGGTCACAGGAGCGGGATCCATTCCATCGCCCTTACGCGTCATAACTTACGTAAAAATGTTTCGATTGCGACAAAACTTTATCATGTTCTTCCGGAGGTATACTGAACCGTTCTGTTGAATATCATCGAAATGGGTTCAAAGGTTAGGGCACAAAAGCGAGATTTATTCCACATCTATTATCCTCATAACTTGACTAAAAATGCTTCTGTTGCGACAAAACTTTAGTATGTTGTTCCGGAGGTATACTGAAC
Organism: Macrothele yani; assembly: GCA_039090855.1. Classification (NCBI taxonomy): domain Eukaryota; kingdom Metazoa; phylum Arthropoda; class Arachnida; order Araneae; family Macrothelidae; genus Macrothele; species Macrothele yani. The sequence continues at coordinate 92,105,872 of CM077016.1, read as the reverse complement.
CAATTCTGTTTAATATCATCGAAATGGGGTCAAAGGTCAGGGCACAGGAGCGAGGTTTATTCCACAGCAATTATCCTCATATCTTGAGCAATAACTTGAGTAATGATTTCTGGTATGTTGGAAAGCGTATCATAGTCAATGCATTGCATGGTTTTACTAACTTGTTTGGTTAAGATCCATATCTCTGATTCAAAAGGAAGACTATAAGGATGCACAGATTAAACACTTTTCTTTCAAGACATAATGGTACATTGCTCTTGATACCTGTACTATTTCTTTCAAATGCACTCCAGCCAAGTTTTAGACACTTATTAATTTCTCCTTTGAAGAGGTCACAATGCCAAGAATTAATGTTAAACTTTACGGAACTTGTAGTTGACTTTTCAGGTATACAGACAGAGTTTTATATGTATATAAAAACATCAAGCGGATGAAGTCACGATAATAAATGTACTTTCCGAAGAAAAAAATTCTCGGAATAATATGAACTGAAATAATGTAATATTTTTTCTAGGCATCGTAATAATATTAGCAGACTACACGAAAGGGTCGAAGAAAAGGAGCTCGGAATAAAAAGACAATGGGAACAGCAAAGAAAAGGAGAAGAGAAAAAACTTTTTAAATGAATTCCCACCGACTTTCCAATACGTTAGGATTATATACTTCACGGAAGGTTTGCAATTTTTTTGACTGCAATTGTGTTTGAGGAGAAGGGAATTTGCTTGAAGGGGGCCCAATGCCTTCAAAACCGCAGCGGCGTTACCTAGCAACGGTTCATGTAAATACAAGAGTCCCAAGCCAACTCTTTTCATCTGCGTGCGAAGGAACCATTCAGAGCCACATTTGCATATTCAGGCGAGGGTTTCGATTAAGTTTTGCTGCGGTGGAACTTCGTTCTTTTAGTGGTCCTTGTTTTCTTAAACCATTGGAGGGAAGATCTCCTTATCCAAATGAGGTCGTTAAGAAATCAGCAAGAGCCTCAGAGCCGACCCTTTTCGCTACCAACTCACCAAAGACAGACTGCAAACAGAAATAAATGAGATAACGAGAAAAAATGCCGTACACGTAATTGTAATGTTATAGTTTACAGTCGGGTACTTTCTAAATCACGATATGAATCAATTTACTTCACGCAGGATAAAAATTATGTCATGCAAATTTTAATTAAACTCAGCAGAAAATTAGTTTACACAGAAAAGGCATAAGAGCACTACTCGAACAACAACAGTTTGGACTTTATTATTATTTCCGGACTCGACGACTACTGGTGCGCCACGTTATATATCTGAAAATTTATGCTTAGCACTGACTACAATACGAAATGCATTTACTTTATTTTAACAGAGAGGTCTCAAGGTAGGTTACAATGCTGTATGTATTCCGTTCGACAATTCTGTGGTACTTTCTCTTTCATGAGACGGCGCGGCATCCCCAAATTATCATGGACGGACCTTAAATACTGACGACGACAGTGTGTCCGACACAATGAAATCCTCCAGATTTCTCAGCAACATTCTATACGGTTAGCAATGGTTGTTTATTAAATAATCTGCCATGACACATGGACAACGTAAGAGTGATGCTTACCGCAAAGCGCGAAGGTGTAGTCGTATCCATGGTTCGAAGTCCCAGCACTGGTGTTGCTGGAGCACTTCCCCGGCGGTCAGAACACGCTTTTTCATAGGAAGTTTCTGAAATGGGAAATAAAAAATCCTTTAACACAGAACATACCACAAGAAAAAAACATTTACTGGTATCATGAACAAAAGCTGTTAAATATGTCGTAAAAACTGATACACGGCCGAGATTTCACGAGACTGTTAAATATGAAGCCATTTATTTAAACCTAGGAATATAAGACGAAGTTACAAGTGACAAGAACAAAGCAGTTGTCGACATTTAATATTGGCTTTTAAATTCAACATAGCTTTATCGATCGCAGGTCACAGATCGCCTTTCACTAATCTGTACAATAGTACCGAGCCATTTTTTAAACCTGAAGGGGTGAAAATGCACAGATTGATCTTGTTTTGCAACAAGTGATCTCGCTTCCACCAGATTCACCAGCATAACACCTGTTATAATCACTTCCAAAGAGTAGAGCGGATGTCCTATTCGATAGTACCCACGACGTGGAGTCGGATGGGCTTCCGAGCTGCGTTCTCACCACTGCCGAACACCCACAGTGATTGGAAAGCCACTCCAAGCCGCTGTTCACGGGCAAAGAACCCTATTACAAACAAATCCACTCTCATTGCGTAGTATAAGGAGCACCCAGTCCACGGTTACCCGTAAAACTTCCGAAAAACGCGGCAGTACTGGGTAAATTCAAACTCATTTGCATCCAAGCTTTGGGAAAGCACACTAGGTTGTGCCACTTCTGAAATATATGGTGTCCATAAATGATTACTCTAATTACAATATGATATATTTTTTTAATGTCAAGCCTTATATCCGTTTTCTATTTACAAGGTGATCTCGTACATGCATATAGTTTCTATGCTGGTGTGTTTCGTATATCGCATCCGCCATTAGAAGTGCTGTAGCAACTGTGCAGTCAAGATGGCGTCTGTGACCGAGAAGAAACAATGTGTTGTGTGGCTGGCAGAAATAAAACCACCTGTCAGTGTTCAGCAGAAGTTCAGAACAAAGTACGCAAAGAAGCCACCTCATGTAATGTTAAGTCGAGGATGACTTGGAAACAAAACTACTGAAAAAGGGAAGAAGCATTGGTAAACTATCAGTTTCCGATGAGACGGTGGGAAAAGTTCAAACTGCTTTCAAACGGTCACCACGGAAATCGGTGAGCCTAGCTTCACGCCAATACAGATACCGAAGTTTAGGGTGCACAAGGTTTTACACAGCCGTTTTCATTTACACGGCTACAAGTTATAAATTCGCCGCCCCGGTGGCGCAGTGGTCTAAGGCGTTGGCCTCTGATCATTCGTACGTAAGGGGTCCGGGTTCGAATCCCGGTCAGGCATGGATGTTGTGTTTGTCTTACGGCACTGGCTCTCTCCCTTCCCTGGAACCAGTGACGCTAAATTAGGGACGGGCGACTGCTTATAGCCCATTGAGTTACTCACGGTGGTCGTTAAACCTCCAATATAATAAAAAAAAAAGTTATAAATTCTCCAAGAACTGCAGCTTGATGAATGTTTAAAATGTGTGGCGCGACTGTGAATATCGTTTCGATATGTTACATGAGTAGTATAAAAAGAGGGCTCCTGCTACCGAAGGAGGTGGGTGTGTCTGCCAGCGAAGGAGAGATGAGCTTGGGTCTGGAGGGCTAATGAAGAACTTCTCGTCACGTGCCCTTGATGTTGGCGCGCGGAGGAGGGGTGTGGCTGCTTGCGGAGGTTACTGAGCTTGGGGCAGGCGGAGGACTGTTGATGTCACATGCTCTCGATGTTGGATGGAAGCAACTCGTGTGCTGCCCTCTGGTGTCAGTTGAAATAATTTTATTTTTAGAAATTCACGGGGATTTTATTCCGAGCGTGTTGGGAAGTTTCATTGACTTTGTATGCCAGAGCAATAATTTCCGAAAGAAATAAAGCAATGTTCTCCTCATCCTGTTTGGTAGTTCCTAGATAGTGTTCTTTTGACTAACCGAAGCGTAGTCCAGTGGGTAACGCTTTTGCTTTAGCGCACATCAAGAAGTTTATTAAGTTCATTAACCATGTGTCAAAACTTTGTATGTTTATCTACTTCTATTTAAAACTGTTTACTAAATAGTGTTCGTTTGAAAGTTACAACCCGCTTAAATCAGAGTAATCATTTATACACACTGTAACAGTTAGGTGAAAGAACTGCACTAAAGGAAGAATGGGATTGGGGGACTACTTCAAAAATCTGCCAAGCTGTAGCAGAACACCCTAATGAGAATCGGTGATTTAATTTGAAAACCTACTTTTTATGATCAAGAACACAAGACAGACGGACTATACATTTGAGTTACGTGAACACGCATGTCAATAAGTCAACACATTTCTTTGGGGGGGGGGTAGTATCACCATGAGCATATCTTAGGGTTATACGCAGTCGCCTTTCCCAAATTTAGAACCACTGGTTCCAGAGAAGGACGGAGCCAGCGCCATCAGGCAAATGCACCACCCATGCCACATTCGGGACCAACCGGGTCAACGATGGTTTAGACGCACATTCAGGTTACTGACAAAGTGGATTTAAAAACATGACCTGTAACATACAAAAACTTTCTTCAGATAAGTGCGAGTAATAAGTAAATAAAACCTAAATAAAGAGAAAGGCGGGAGGAAGGGGGGGGGGGAGAAATAAAATAATCAGTTAGGCAGTCATTGCTCCTTCAATATATTTTCAATCAAAATACCATGTTTCAGAATAAAATACACGTTTTTAACTAAAATAATGAAAACTATAAATGACATATTATGACTTCTTTTTGGGAATATGATGCATAGTCCATCCAACTAAAGAACAGCCATGCACGGATCTCATTGGCATCAATACGGCCCGTGGTTCGTCTCTAGTTGCACGAAATGTACTATTAGTGGCTACCAATTACTTTTATTGTTGCAAACCCTACCATACATCATTAAAAATTACATTTAACGAGGAACTGCAATTAAAATTAAAAAGAGATTATGGAGAATTGTAAATTAATACCATAAACCGCCTACTGTGTACGACGGATTAGAAGCGGTCCACGAATCACAACCATTGAATTAGTAACTTTTATTCAATACCAAGTTGAACCTCCTTTACCTTGAATTGCATCACGTATGCAGTTTGGCATTGATTTCATAAGGTATTAGATTGTATATACGTCTACAGCACACCAGTTTTTAAACTGGCTCAGATTTGACTGAAGGGGACTTTGCTCCCGGATCTGTTTTTCTGATATGTCCCATACATTATCAATGGGGTTCAGATCTGGGCTTTGTGGTGGCCAGAGAAGATGGTGAAAGACGCTGTCATGCTTGCTGAACCACTGCTGAACACATCTTGCGTGATGGATAGTAGCTCTGTCGTCCACGAAACAGCCGTCACCCGCTGGATGAGAAGACAACATTGTAGGATAGACTTGATCAGCAACAATGTTCAGATAATCCTTGGAGGACACCCAACCTTTCAGCAATATCAAATCAACCGTTCCGTACCAACAGAACGTGGCCCATACTATGACTTCGCCTCCAGAACCCTGAGTTGTGTTCACAAGGCAAACTGGGTCCATTGCTTTATGGGGCTCCCGCCAAACTCTATGCATCTCGTCGGTACAGAACAAGGTGTACCTCAACTCGTTGGACCACATGCCTTTTTTCCAGTCTTTCCGTGTCCAGTCGCAATGTTCTTTACATCACTGTAGACAAACTTTCCAGTTCTTCGCAGAAATCAGGGGTTTCCGTATAGGCGTGTGACTACCAATACCGATCCTCTTCAATTTCCTGGGCATAATTCGCTGAGATATGGGTTGGGAACAGTTTTCATATGGGTTGCGAACAGTTTTCCCGTCGTCTGAGAAAGCTTGTACGGAGAAACAGAAAGTCATGTTTCTCCGTACAAGCTTTCTCAGACGACGGCGATCACGTTCCTTACAGATTGTCGTTGCGCCACACTTACGCCTCTCAGAGAATGTGGGTTATTTGTCCACTGATTTAAGACCCGGGATATCTCACCTTTTGAGAAACCAGTCAACTCTGCTGTTTTCAAAATAATCGCTCCAGCCAGACGGACACCCACAAACAGACCTTTATCGAACTCCGATGGATCCTTTGTTTTTTCCGTTGTGATCAACACTACTGACGAGTAGCAATCTTAAATAGTTGCACAGATCACGTGGCGATGCACGTGACCACGTATTTTGTTTATACGCTGCTTAAGTGACGTTTACGTGCATCTGCATAAAGGTTTCTAATTCAGTGGCCGATGTGTGTAGGTTGGAAGCCAATAGTCTAAAACCATTCGGTGTTAACATCAATTAGTTATATTTCAAAGTATGTGCGAGTTTAAATATACTGATATACTGGGTATGTATGTTTTCCTAAGTTCCTTGTTTTTTCAATTTGTTTAAAATGGAAAAAAAATAATGAACTTACAGTTACAACGAATACACAATATGTATAGGCTGTGCGCGAATAAAAAAGAAAATGAGGCTCTGAGAACCGTAACTTCTCTGCTGGGTAATGCATTAGCGTAAAGAAGTTTCTAAAGTATAAAGAAATCACCTTTCTACAAAATAATGACATCAAAAGGCGAAAAAAACGTGCCCACTTTCGAGAAAAACCCACTATCCTTGCTGGACGGATAAATTCGTAATGGATGTGAGTGTAGGAAGAATGCGATTTCAAAATATTACCATGCCGCAACAATGAGTTCCACATTACGAAAAATTGGCCTCATGCCCTCACATAACCAAAATGAATATTATACAAATAAACAACAACAAAAGTGGCGGAGGCGAAGATACATATCCCGTGCTTCTGCTATTCTCTTTTGAGTCCTCTCTCACCAGAAGAGCTAAAGTAATTGTCACATTTGGATAATAATGGTTACTGCCCTTATCCGTTATAGTTAGAGAGCTTACTATTAACTGCATGTACAATGCATGAATATGAGGCGGAGGTCGGTAACGGAACTCACTGGGGGTTTTGGGATTGAACTCTGTTTTTACGAGCAATCAGCGGGTAATGTACTATTTATGTACCCCCGCCCATACGTCAAAACCTCACCTGTTATGCCATCAAACATCTGAAATGGCAAATATAGCGGACAAGCCAAAATAAAATGCTTAATCTTTTGGTACACAAGTTTTCTTCAATTTTCGAGCACACACACATGCACGTACTCGAATGCATATTATCATCATCATTGTCAACCATTATCAATCCACTGCTGGACGAAGGTATCCCCAAGTTTCCTCCACAACGGTCTGTCTTGCGCCAGTCTCCTCCATGTCACTCTTGCATACTTTCGAATTTCATCCACCCATCTCCCATGTGGTCTTCTTCTGGGTCTTTTCCTGTCCCTTGGAAACCAATCTAAAATTTCGCCTGTCCATCGATGGTCTGTCCTTCTGGCAGTATGGCCAGCCCATTGCCATTTCAGGGATTTAACTCTGATCATGATGTCTTCCACTCATGTCATTTTTCGGATCCACGAGTTCCTCTTCTTATCTCTCCTGGTTACACCAAGCATGCACTTCTCCATTTTTCTTTGAGTTGTCTGCAGCCTTTGTATGTCTCTTTTAGTTAAGGTCCACGTCTCTGCACCATATGTAAACACAGTAAGGATGCATTGATCAAACATTTTTCTTTTAAGACATAATGGCATATTGCTCTTGAAAATTATGCTGTTTCTTCCAAAAGCTCTCCAGGCAAGTTTCGTACGCCGATTAATTTCTTCATCAATGTGACCCTCACTTGATATCTGCTGTCCAAGATAAACGTACGTGTCTGTTATCTCCAGCTTTTCTCCATCAATCGATAAATCTTCATTTCTTGTATAAAAGCATTGAACATCACTTTTGTCTTCTGAAAGTTCATTTTTAATCCCACTTCTTTACTCTTGTCAGCAAGTTCCTGGATCGTACTCTGCAGCTCTGATGGGGTAGTTGCAAAAATGACTACGTCATCAGCAAAACGAAGGTGGGTTAGATATTCTCCATTAATCTTTATCCCTTTGTTTTCCCAGTTCAGTGATTGAAAGACATTTTCCAATGTGGCATTAAAGAGCGTCGGAGATATGGTGTCACCTTGTCTCACTCCTTTTCCAATACGAATGCATATACTGAACATTTATTATCGACAAAGAAACAAAAAAGAAAAAAAAAAGAAATACACACAGCTCACAGATTTCGCCGTCGTGCCGCAGAATAAAGTATTTAGATGGAGAATACACAGCCAGTAACCTTCCCTTGAAGCTATTGCTTAGCTGAGAAACCGACGAAATGCTTGTGATCTTTCGATGGGGCAGTTAGTTACCTGAGAAAAACAGGGGGAAATACCTCTGATAATTATTCGTGCGCCCTTTGCAAACAAGAGGATGGGGGATAAGTCGTGTTATGCATAAACTTATTCATCTATAGGAGCAAGTACGTACTTCGCATACTTCTTATTTTCTTAGTGTGGATACATCATCACGTTTGTTTTGTTTCGAACTGTTCTCCAACATCGGAGGGCCGCCCCGGTGGCGCAGTGGTCTAAGCGATGGCCTCTGATCATTCGTCCGAACGGGGTCCGGGTTCGAATCCCGGTGAGGCATGGATGTTGTGTTTGTCTTACGGCACTGGCTCTCTCCCTTCCCTGGAACCAGTGACCCTAAATTAGGGACGGGCGACTGCTTATAGCCCATTGAGTTGCTCACGGTGGTCGTTAAACCTCCAACCAAAAAAAAAAAAAAAAAAAATCGGCGGGGCATTCGCAAACTCACCAGATGAACCTTCTTCCTTGTGTGAACAGGTTGTGGTTGACTGATCTCGTTTGTACTTGACTAAATAATCCAGTTGAGGGTGCTACAGAAACATTCCTGTTTATCTGGTAAAGGGTCTTCAGCAGGGGGTTTCATATCCTTCACACCTTTTGCTTCAAAAGTATGCCTCCCTGGTTGCAATGATGACATTTCAGTCGGAGATAGTTTTTTTTTCAAATCTTTTCCTAAACGCTGCTGAGACATATAATTCTTGTTTTTTCTATGACACGGGACTCTGCAGCAAGAAACTGTTTTATCTTTCGACGAGCTCGCACCCTCCCATGATAGCACCAATACTCACTCGCCACTAGACTAGTTCACACCAGCCCCATGCTCAATGAACGAAGCAATTTCCACAGCACACGTATCATCACTGGCCTCAGTTGAGTGCGTGGGTGAGGGAGACGCACATATGTTAGGAGACTGCTAATAATGAATGAATTCGCATCTCTATGGTTTTTTGACGTATGACTACGTCTAACTCCACGGATGCCGCCACCCCGGTGTCGCAGTGGTCTAAGCGATGGCCTCTGATCATTCATCCGAAAGGGGGCTGTGTTCGAATCTCGGTGAGGCATGGATGTTGTGTTTGTCTTACGGCACTAGCTCTTTCCCTTCTCTTGAGCCAGTGACCTTAAATTAGGGACGGGCGACTGCTTATAGCCCATTGAGTTGCTCACGGTGGTCGTTAAACCTCCAATTAAAAAAAAAAAAAAAAAAAAAAACTCCGCGGATAGTACGGGGCGGGGCGCGTCTTATGGCTGACCGCCTGTGACGACAAAAATAGCACTCTTAAGGGGTATTCAACACAAGGGATCACATTACATCGCGTGATCGTTGAATTATATGACCACCTCTATCAAAAATGGATGCGGCCCGTTGTCCATGTGATTTCCGAGAAAGTGCGATTAGTCGACCGACGTATCATATATAAGTTATGAGTGGAGCAGTAGGTAGTAAAATCCGGAGGGGTAAACGGAAGGATTTACTGGACTTTGAGAAAGGACAGATTGTGGGAGCTCGGAAAGCCGGTGCCTCGATTTCCCAAACGGCTGAACTGGTGGGTTGTTTGCGAGCCGCCGTAGTTAAAATGTATCAGGAATGACGAGAAAATGGTCACACAACAACCAGGAGGCAAAACTGCACAGGACAGCGAAAGGCTGATGTGAGAGGTGAGTGCTGGGGTCTGATGCCTAGTACAGGCTAAGAGACGCAGCACTGTTCAACAGTTGACTAGCCAATACAACAGAGGTGTCAACCCAGAACTGAATCTGTCATGTCCATGTGTCGCATGCATGTATGGGCTATAACAGCAGACGACTCCGACGGCATATTCTCCTACCACGGTTCATGGGCGCAAAAATTCTCGCCTGGTGCAAAGATCATGCAAGTTGGATGTCGGATGACTGGAAAAAGGTGTGCTGGTCTGACAAGTTGCGTTTTTGACTCCAGTCCGTGAATGGTCGTGTACGTATTTGACGCAAACTACATGAGGCACTCAATCCATCCTGTATGGTCTTCGCAGTGCAAGCCGGTGGAGGCAGTTGTATGCTATATGACATGTTTACCTGGCAGAAACTTCGACCCTTGGCGCATGTGGAACAACGTATGACTGGTGCCCCCTATCGTCAATTGTTTGCTGGCTCCGTACAGCCCACAATATTGCACTTTTTCCCCGAATGGCGAGGGTGTCTTCCAAGATGACAATGCGCCGAGCCACAAATCCAATGTTGTGCAAGAATGGTTTGAGGAGCACAGTTCAGACTTCTAGCATATCGATTGCCCCCGAACCTCCCGATATCACTCCCATACAGCACTTGTGGGACGCTATAGAACGGCATATTAGGCGTCTGGATACACCACTCAGCTCCATACCTGCATTGAAGGCCGCATTACACACAGCTTGGTTGGCCATACCTCCCAAATGCTTCCGGCATCATATACAATCGATGCCAAGTCGGATAGCTGCTGTACTGAGGGCGAAAGGAGAACCTACGAAGTATTAGGTAGGTTGTCATAATTCAGTGATCACTCAGTGTATGTTGAATCGATGCCACGTTGGATAGCTGCTGTACTGAGGGAGAAAGGAAGACCTACGAAGTATTAGGTAGGTGGTCATGATTCGCTGATCACTCAGTGTATGTTGAATCGATGCCACGTCGGATAGCTGCTGTACTGAGGGCGAAAGGAGGCTCTAAGAAGTATTAGGTAGGTGGTCATAATTCAGTGATCACTCGGTACAAAGTAATATTTTGTAAATTTATTACAAAAATTCCTTGCATAATACATCTGAAAATTATGGTATATTGAATCTCTGATCATATTTTATTTTTGGAGGATGGACCTTCCCCCACATTGGGTAACACGGCGTATGATTCACTAACAACAACAAGAACAACAAATAAATCAAACATAAGTACAATTCGAAATTTACCTAATTATTTGGTTCGCCGAATGGTCTAGCAAGAAGGCTGTCGAAGCATTTTTGTCCTACTCAAAACTGAACTTAGTGATTGAAGTTGGATAAATAAACTCGGCGGTGTCGAATGCATATTTTAACCGAACATGTTAGAAAGAAGCGAGAATAAGATTCCAGTAACAGAAGACCAAGACAAGAAACAAATAATACTATTTGCATTTTGGCACAATGTTTTTGAAATTAGTTTCAATACAGAACATTCAGTTTCTTTTTCTTCTACCCAACGAACCTATGCATATGATTAAACGTTGCGCTAATAAAGGCTTCCAAATCTCACTCACACAGCGCTCTTTCATAATATCACTTTTCATCTGAGAAGGAAAATAGCACCCTTGTTCACCCATCCTACTATACGATGACATTGCTTTATTGTAACACAAATTCTTGCCGTTACAAGAAAGGAAGAAGAACGAACAGAAGAGGGGGAGGGGGTAAGATAGAACGACAGAAGACCTAGAAAGAGAAATGGTCATCGACATAAAAAAAAAAAAAAATGGGTGCACGTGATCTAAGGACGTGAAAATCCACAAAAAGTGGAAATAATGCATATGCGAGTGAAAACCAATGCATCAGCACAACAAATACGATTACTTGCTGCAACATTTTCCGTTTGTTGTACTTTTATATCAGTTTGCAATTCCGCTTGCATTCTTCCTAAACAGTTTTTAGGAGAGAAATTTAAACATGTAGATTTCTTGCAAAATTTCACTCTTAATACATCTTTGATGTGTACCACCACTTCACACGTTATACAGCAGAACAGAATGGGGTAGCGTGAAGCACGAGTAGAGGTAGCACAGGTTCCGACTACATGGGTGCTTTGAGCCAACGCACCCACTGAAATTCATCATCGGACGCGGAGCACCCATTAAGCTCCAGAACTTATTGGACTTCGCATCCTGAGCTCCAGCACCAAACCGACCAATCCAGAGCTCGATCACTCATTAGATTTCATGTACAGATCTGGAGCACCCACTGGATTTCACACTTTCAGCTCCAGCGCCTGAGGGAGTTATCCAGAACTCGAGCACTCATCATATTTCATGTCCAGAGCTCGAGCACCCATTGAACTCCATGCTCTGATCTTCAGTGTCAAAAGGGTTTATCCAGAGCTCGAGCAGTCAGTCGACTTCTCGTTTAGAAATCGAGCACCCATTGAACTTCATGTCCAAAGCTCAAGCACCCACTGGCTTTCTGAAAAGTGGGAGCCTATGAGGATAATGACTACTAATCTATTTTTTTTTCAGTAATAATAATAATAATTTATTGGGATTCAGGGATGTGTTACAACAAACTCAGAACTATAAAAATCACACAATGCAAGTTGAGGTTGGTGATCCAGTGCAAGTTATGTGGGATGCTTTGTAGGTGTAAATCAGGTATGAAACCCTATATTAGGATAGACATCTTTTCTTCAAGCGGTTCTCTAGGTACTGGTAAGCTTTGTTCTGTAGTTTGTTGGTGTTGCTGGCTTTCCACTCGGTTGTAGCGTCATTATGTTGTATTACGTGTTACTGCAGTGGGTGTTCTATATTCCAATACTTTGTCATTCTGATCTAGAAGTTCGTACCTCAACCTCCCAGCTTTAATTTTTACAGGGGATTTTAATCTTTCCTGAGAGTTGACGCATCTTACTAATAAAACATAGATAACACGAAAATGACAAGTCTGACAAGTGAAGAAAGTGTGGCAAAGTCAATGAAACTTCTTATCGTCCTTTGGTTGGCTGTACTTTTCTCGTACCAAAAGAATACATGGAAACACACGACCAGGTGGCTAAGATCCTCCACCAAAGCCTTGGTATTACGTGTGGCCTAATCCCAAACTTTTCTCCCCTCTGCTACAAGAGTTCGCCAACCAAAGTAGGAACTGTTTGTGAAAACTTGGAGATAAGAGCTGTTCAAAATCAGGCAGCAATATATGTGTTCGTGTAGAAAAGCACTGTTTAACACTTCTGTTCATTTATGAATTATGTAATAAAGTTTACTACTACTGATAAGTGCGGAACTTTCAGGAGACAATGAAGGGGTAAACTTACAATAAAAACTAACGTTTGACACATATGTCATTATTGTTTATTACAGTGTAAGTAAACATTTATGCATCATAATGACTGAGCAATGTCCCACTATCAATTCCGATCAACGACTGTCCAGCTGTTGATACGCGGAAGTGCGGAACTCTCCGAACTGCATGCGCAAACGTGCTTTTACACAGGCATAAGACAGCAAATGTCTGCATAAAGAAAGGAGTCTCTAATACATAAATATAAGCTCGTACCACTAGATACTGCATTCGATGAGCGGCGAGCGTCCAACTAAAAGTTTAGCATTGGTTAGGTTATTGGTCAATCATGCTATAGCATTTATGTAAATTCTTAATTGGACAACTTTGCGGTGGACACTGGCTTTCTGCATGAATTTTGTTTTCTTCTTTGGAACATACACTGCTGTCCAAAAGTTAATAATAGTTTAATATATGGACAATATGAAAGATACGAGACGATAGAATGACAAAGATTACATATAATGCAGGTGGAATATGAAATGAATAAACAAATGCACAATATAACTCACATAAAATACAGAGGATAAACGGGAGCAATGGACGGTAGTTCAATAGAGTGGCAATTGAAGGAGTTACCCGGAGATGCACTCACTGGTGCACGAGAGTTCAGTATGGCGTCTGATAACACCTTACAGCAGTACAAGTACCGCATGGACGTTGCATGCTGTTGACGAAGGCAGTAACCCGGTCCTGCCACATTAAATCACACTCCTATACAAGATCAAATCGGGGGTTCAGGAGAGTTTTGGGTGGAAATTGACGAACGGAAATCTGTCTCCCCAATGTATCACACACGTGGTCTACTGAGTTGACGACCGGCGAATATGCTGGCCAAATATCTTCATTTTCAAGAAAATCATCCACTAAAGCAGACCTATGTGGACACGCGTTATCGTTCAAGAACTTCATTAGTGGGCCAACAGAACTCAGAAAATGCCTCACATAGGGTTCGATGATTTCGTCACTATATCTGAAGCCCCTACAAGCTTCAGATATAGTGACGAAATCATTCCTCCAGAAAAAGACATGGAATGGCGTGCGGCAATGTGACACAACAATGCCCCCATCCCTCTTCCAAATCCACCACAATCACCTGTAATGGTGCATTTCACTGAACTTTGAGAGATGAAAACCGGTTTCGAATTCTCTCCATATATAACAACATGACGATTATCACTCTGTAAACTACATTTAGATTCGTCACAGAGAAAACGTTGGCCCATTGATTTGCAGTCCAATCCCGGTGTTGTTTGCCCCAGGACAACCTGCCTCCTCTCCTTGACGGAGTATGTGGGTGAAAACTTTAAGTCGCCTCGCATAAAGTCTTTGTTCATGAAGCATTCTGTATACCATTTGCCTCGAAACTGCTTGACCATAAGCTGCAGACAACTCCCCAGCGAGATCTCTCGCTGACATGCGTCTGTTACGTCTCGCTGTTAATGCCACATAGAGGTCATCCTGAGCCGCTGTAATTCGTGATCGACCATGCACAAATGGACGACTAACATTTCCTTTCTCTTGGTACCTTGTACCTTCTCCACAGTCTTAAGGCTGTACAAGACCCGCCATCTTGTATTGTGCCTTCTCCTGTTAACCAACGGGCAAGCGTATTTCACAAATTGCTCGGGCAATTTTGCACATTTTGGAACACCGTTTGTGGCTAACGCAAGGTATATGATAAATAAAGAGTTCCCTGGTTTCAGATTTTCATTTTGGACCCTTTAAGTATTTTTTATTAATTAATAAAACTTTGGAAGACGCCTTGGTACGACTTTCGCTGCAGATAAAAAATGAAGGGAAAGGTCAATAAAAATTCTGAAACCAGGGAACTCTTTATCATATATCTTGCGTTAGCCACAAACGGTGTTCCAAAATGTGCAAAATTGCCCGAGCAATTTGTGAATTGCGCTTGCCCGTTGGTAAACAAGACAAGGCAGCAATACAAGATGGCGGGTCTCGTAGAGCTTTAACTTTACAGATTGGTACACACATACTGTCTTGAGAACATCACTATTCGGTAGCATTCCAACATCCCGATAGCGCGACCACGTGTGAAGACATCCATAAGCTGTCTGTGTGACATAATGTTGGGCAACAAATCGGTTCGAACACAAACAAAATCGAGCTTTGCACATTTATCAGTTTTATATGCCATTACAGGTTTACCGTTCTTGTCTCTCATACAAATTATAAGTGACAAAATACTACTGCATTATTACTCCCACATCTGTATATGCCACGGTTACATGCACGCGCATTTTGTTGCTGTTTTGTCGGTCGTTTGTTCGATACAGCCGATTTTGTTTGGATAACAGGATACGTTTCATGAAATACATGCAAGTCAACAGGTTGTGTACAGATGTACAAATAAAATAATTCTCCTTTGGCTATATGTTTAATGCAACACATATACAAATCAATAGGTTTCCTATATAAAGGAAACACGAAGATTTCTGTTTCGGAAATTTTACGCAATATACGCAGGCCAATAGGTTATCTTGTCCCGTTGTTCACCACGGCTCTGATGTACTCATCTACAACAAATAACAAGATCTTACAGTAATGTAAGTTTTCTAAAGTAATAGATGTATACGATGATTAAACACAGTTTTAATAATTACTTACGAGAAAAAGTTGAATTCTAATACTGCCATTTGCATATAATCAAAACGAATAAACATGGTAGTGCTGAAAAGATAAAGATTTCATATATTGTAGCTAGTTGGTGTTAGTTATCACACAAAAACGTACAGTGCTGAATAACGCAAGTGTCGGCATAATTCGCTTTCTTTTTTCGCATAATGGAAAATACTATATATATTTAATACTTTTACTTTATTGAACATAAAGTAGAGATATCACGTACCCAGTCTTAGCATAAATACTGTTACAAACGTTCGACAGACGGCGCACCGGTGTGCAAACGTCACTGACCAGCCAGGAGGCATGAAGCAGTTAGTGAATCATTGTGCATTCAGTCACAGAGATACCGTGTTTCGTGAAACACTTGCCGTGACTAGCATAACACCCCCCCCCCCACCGCAAGATTTACTTTAGCGCCCCTAAGCTCAGTAATTTCCCCAGGATTTCAAGCAGGAGGGATGATGCGTTTTTCGCGGTCTCTGTGTGTGTGTGTGTGTCTGTCGTGGATGGGGGGGGTCAGGGAGATTGTCTGGAAAAGTAATGCTGGTACCGAGAGCTCTGTTGTTTTAACTTTTTAGTTAATAGATTTAACAATACATGTAATTGTTTTGTACAAAACTAAAATAAATCACTTGAAGAAATCACCCTCTTGTATGCCGCAGATCTGCGGCTGCTGTGAATAAACGCTGGCGCCTGTCGTATACGTAATTCTCGGTGACTGACAATTTCCCCACACCCTGCATGGGGAATCCCCATGCGTCCTCGCGCTTTTCCTCAGTAGCGCAGAGAGAGCAATTGGAGAGCGATCGTATTACAACTCGAAGCGAAAGGGCCGAATAGCTTCAATCTGTAGGACATTCAGTGCTTTAAAAGTGAAACTTGGCATTTATTTAGGCAAAGCTAAATGTACCTGAAAAGAAAACATGAACCTTTGGGTTAATTATTTGGTTGTCTTTGTGCGTGTTCGAATTTTTTAGAAAACTATAACATGGAAGCTGCGGTACGCCCCTTGGCTGCCCCCCCCCCCCAAAGCTGCAGGGTGGTTGTTACGCCACTGGTGGAGTGGGGAGATTATGAGAATCGTGTTGCTGTAATAGCGCTACAAAAAGTTGGAAAATCAGCTTCCGAGATTTTCAACACGTTAAAGAAGCTGAAATTTAGCCGAATTTTTGTCTATCGGAACCAAAAAAAGATTCCTTGAGACTGGAACGTCGCTGACCGCCCCAAAAAGGGTCGGCCGCGTACCGTGAGGACTGCTCGCCTGGTGAAAAAGCAGTGGCAGCCCCCGTATTCAACGAAATCCTGTCAGAAAACAATCAGTGATGGTTGTGAGTTGAACATTTCAAAAATGTCGATGTCACGCGTGCTGCGAAGTGACCTAAGGGTGAGAGCTTGCCGGCGGGGTACAGGGCACTTCCTCCAACCCACAACTGAAGCAGCAGAGGGTGCTAAAAGTGAAACGTTCGCTTCAGCGTTACGCAGACAATCGCCACAGACAGATCTTTTTCTCTGATTAAAAAGTTTTCACTTTTGAAGAGGCTTTCAATGACAGGGTGTATGCGTCACTGAAAGCCTCTGTAGTGCCAAAATGACAGGGTGTATGCGTCAACCTCACAAGAAGCTCAGGAGAAAGATAAAAGGATGATGAGGGGCCATTATCCTGCTTCTGTCATGGTTTGATGGGGAGTCTCCTACGAGGGTGCCACGGAGCTCTATTTTTTGTAAGAAAGGAGTGAAAACATCTACCAAAGTCTACCAGGACAGGGTTTTAGAGCCAGTGGTCAAAACTGTGAGTCACACCCTCTTCCAAAACCGACAGTGGAGCTTTCAGCAGGATTCTGCATCTGCCCACAAGGCCAAGTCAACCCAGGAGTGGTTTCAGGCGAATTTGTCAGACTTCATTTCTCCAACTGATTGACCTTCAAGCAGCCCAGATCTCAACCCATTGTACTACAAGTTATGGGCCACGCTGGAGTACATGGCCAGCAGAAAGAGACACCCCGGTATTGACAGTCTCAAACGCTCTTTGGTGCGGGCAGTAGCAGCTTTCCCTGTGGAGACCCTGCGCAGAGCTATTGATGAGTGGCCACAGAGACTGAAGGACTGTGTAAAGGCAAAAGGATGCCATTTTGAAAAGTGATTGGTGCCATGTATTCACAAGTGTACTATTACGTCATTTCACAGGTATATTAAAATATCTTTAAATTTCTTTTATTTCATTGAATACTTTGTAACAGTATTTATGGTAAGACTAGGTAAATTAAACTTTAATATCGGCAGCAACGTTTATAAAGAAACGCACCACACCTCAAGACCTAACGATATACGACTGAGAAGCGTAGAAGTTCGCACTTTTTTACTTCTCCTTCGAAATTAAATAAATGTTAAATAATTCAAGAATTATCACATGACCCAAGATTCGTTTATTCGTAAGAAAAAAGAACAAAATCTTAAAATCGCAAATAAAAAAAATACAGTTTGCATTCGTGATTGCACGAGATGAGACACAACATTGTTGCCACATTGAAAAGTCTAAAGAAATAAACCATTTTTGTTCGTGATATTTTCACTAGTGAAGCGCTCAGGAGGTTCCTTTCGTGAGTTAATACCCCGCGCACATTGTTCATCAGCTTGAGACAGCCATCCATCATCTAACAGAAAAATTAACAAACAAAAGACTTTCCCTTCCTTTTCCTTTCCATTCTTCTGTGGAAAAGTCCTTGAGTCAATTATTGGGTAGCTGCAAGACCACCGCTATCACTATGCTATCAGTTCCTAATCTACTATAGAAGCAGCTACGGTATCTGCAGTCACAAAAATGCTCCTTCCTGAGCGATCACGCGCACTTCCGGTTCTTATAAACTGATGAAAAGGGTTTCGCTTCAAATATCACGATAATTATGGCCCAGAAACGAAAGGACACACAGCTGCATGCAGAAGACTTCTGTTGCCAAGTTGTAATATTAGTCTCGAATGAAGACAGCGGGAAGCGGGGCAGCGCAAGTAAGACGGCTAGCTGAACATGCAGTCATTAGGTTAGAGGAGTGGCAATTATTTTAATGAGGGTTTCTTTCCCCTTTTTTTTAATTGATCGACTGAGACTGTTATGCATTCTATATAGTGTTGAAACTGACAGGGAACTCTCACGAGCATAACATAATGCTTAAATTTCAGACGACATACGGGGTGAGGAATTAAGAAGACACTGAGCTACAGAAAATGAAGCAACTTAACTTACTGTCTACATTGTACAAACTAGGTGCATGCATACTGTTGTCTCTTATTCCACACTTCCACACTATTAAATTTGACATAACAGAAACCTAATTTTGGTCGTAACTACTATTTGTTTGCTTGTTTATTAGACAAAACTGGGGCAAGGTTCATATTTGGCTGAAGTGCGACAAAGCACAGTATATTTATACAAGGTGGTCCAAAAGTCTTGCTTTATTTTTAGAAAATTGTATAAAAACGTAACTACATCACTTACAGAAACAAGATTTGCAGCGTTTGAAAAGTAAACATCTGAAGTTTGTTGTCTATCATTAAATGTAAACGGCCCTAGTTGTTCTTTCTGTTTACAGTTACAAGCTACAGTGGCGAGTGTACAGGAAAAAGCTATTTCTGTGGCGTGGTTTTCTGAAACGAAATCAGTAATTCAAGTGCAAAGAAATTTTCGTACATGTTTTGTCAGGAATTCTTTTGCTGCTAAACGAATTAAGCATTGGAAAAATGAATTTATAGTAACTGGCAGTGTGTTGAACAAACCAAGAAGTGAACGTCCTAGTGTTTCGGATGGCGACGTGGAACGAGTACGGAAGGCATTTTCCCGGAGCCCGAGGAAATCAACCCGACAAGCTGCTGCACAATTGGGATTGCCACGCTCTACAATGATAAGAATTTTGCGTTAAGAACTACAATTATACGCATACAAACTGTTAAACATTTGGAGGAGAATGACAAGTCTCGCCGTTTTAAATTTGCCTGCAACTTAATGGATCGCCTAGATAATAATGAATACTTCTTTGAAGTCTGTTTTTTAGTGATGAGCCGGAATTTCGTGAACAAAGAGCAATTAATAGACACAACGTGCACATACGGGGTTCGAAAAACCCACACGTCTGGCAAACTCATATTTATGATAACACTTAAGTTGATGTTTGGTGTGAGCTTATGCACAACTGCATTAATTGGTACTTTTATTTTCGTGGAAAATTCTATAAACGCAAATGCCTACTTAGATATGCTGCAAAATTTTGCTGTGCCACAAGTCGAAAACTTTTAGCCAGATATCATCTTTCAACCCATCACGACTACTTGGATAGTGTTTGTTCCAAGGAGGTTAGAATAGATGGAGTAAAGGGTAACCGTTCCCCTTGTGTAATTAGAGAGAAGCCACCGAAACGACACGATCGTGACGTCACAGCCAATCACAGCTTCTGCCGCTATGTTGGTGAGACGTGTGAGACGAGTCGCAGCCAATCACAGTCTCTGCCGTCACATTGGTGAGACGTTTGAGCATTAAAGTTGTCTGCTCAAAGTGCTTCAAGTTTGTGACGTCATTCTTATTTCATCCATTCTAACCTCCTTGGTTTTTCCCAGGAAGCTGGATTGGCCGAGATGGCCCGATTCCGTGGCCAGCCTGTTCACCTGATACAACTGCATTGGAAACGTGTTTATGAGGATTTGTCAAAGAAAGAGTATACAGAACAAAGGTTAGTGATTTAAAGGACCAAAAGGAAATGGATTGTACTCGTAAGCGCCACTACTGCTGTTGATGTGGATTTACTACAACGGACATGGCGAGAAATTGAGTACAGGTTGGACATCCTCCGTGCAACTAAGCGGCACTCACAGAAGTGTACTATTAGTATGTATCATAAAAACTTACAATGTTTACTTTTCAAACGCAGCAAATTTTATCTCTGTAAGTAGTGTAGTTCTCACAAACAATATAATTTCTTTTGTTTGAACGTTTGTCTCACTTTGGTGAGCAAAAGTGGAAAGAGCGCTTGCCTGTTTTAATTGTTGGATCCTTGCCTCAACAAATATGTTTTTTTTTATTGTTGTAATGCTCATGAAATACTTTCACATTTGGACATCACAAACCTGGTTATTAAAAAAATACTCTATATATCTTATTTTCCTGCGACATTATTGACAGGCCTTCACCTAGTTTTTAAATAATTTTCTAAAACTAGGGCAATACTTTCGGATCACCCTATACAGCAGGGTCGGCTCTGGCTGTAACTACTTTTACCTGCGGATTCTGAGTTAAGATAGGCAACAAACAGTATGCTCATCTCGTCAAGTTATTATTCTGGATCTGGCTAACAAATGCCATTATTTAAAATTCATTTTGGTGTAAGTTATTTCTGCCTAGAAAGTAGTTAGCGCTAATTTTCTCATATAATACTGAAAATGTGTTTTACATTTCACATGAGAAACTTCAAATCCGACGTACATATAACGGCATATTTTTATTCATTTAAGTTTTGGCTAAATTAAGTTTACGATTCCCATGCGCACGCATGAATCGAGAGACAGTTCTATTTTACTAATTTAACGACACACATTACGTGATTTTAGTCTTGATGTATTTCAGTTTAGAGGAAGTCCTGTCACAGTTCAATATTTTTCGTTCCAGGGAACGTAAAGAATCGAAACTAAAGAACAATCACAACGCCTATACCTTACCCGACACTTGAACCAAAGATCTCAATTCGAAGAATTAGCATTCTAAGTGTTTGGGCACGAGGCTGACTAACTCTTGCAGTATTATTGCCTTTTGCTAATATGTAGCTAGTTATAAGGTGACCAGACGTCCTCATTTTCTGGGGACAGTCCTCAATTTCAATGCTTTGTCCTCAATTTCGTAAAAACTTATTGAGGACGTCAAATGTCCTCAATTTCTTAGTTTTAGTCCACAATTTTTGAAATTTCCCCCCAAAAATTGAAATTTGTAAAAATATGTTAAATAAAAGGCGTAGAATTCAATTGAATTTACCAAATGCAACCAATTTTATCAAAAATTTCTTATTTAATTGCTAGGAAATGGATTCATAAAGGAAAGGTATGGAACTATTTTCCGAAGCGAATGAATTTTTCTTTGAATTAATTTAGAAATCATGCAGTATTAATGGGAGACATGACGAAGCCTTAAACAAAGTCATCTCGATAAATGTAGTGTTACGATTTCGTTTCTGTTTTAAGTACTTCTTTTCTATTTTAACTGGATTTAACTAAAATATTTTTAGGATGGGAAATGAATCTCATCTTTTTCAGCATCCACTTTCTTGCAATTAAATAACTAACTGATGTAATTAATTTTTTTACATTTGATAGATTCCATTGAGAGTTCCACAACTTTTGTTCAGTACATTTTTAATTAAACTGTTTCTTCAAGTGAGGTTATTGGACTTGGAATATTCCTTTCCATAGAGATAACATACAGACAGCTATTCCACGATTTCTGCTCGGTCAGCACATAGTAATTTTCTAGCTTTAGATATCTATTCTTGTACAGAATCACAATGAAATTTCAGTACAAATTCAAAATGTAATTTTGATTGCAAGTGCTGCCCCCCTACAAATAAGATTTAAAATGTATCGGAAGCAATATTCTGCATGATAGTATTTTATTGCTATTTTATACGTATTTCACATGAAAATCATTCTTCCGATTCATCGTATGTTTTCCAATGAAACTGGACAATTATGGGACATTTCATAACATTCTTTGCTAACCTTTGGCTTTATCATAATGTGTCAGATGGTGTCCTCATTTTGAAACGAAATTGTCCTCAGTTTTGCATTGAAATTGAGGAAAAATGTCATTTTGTCCTCAACTGCATTCTCAAAAATCTGGTCACCTTAAGCTAGTAGTTTCAGGAGAATGAGACTGAAGAACAACAGATCATATCATCTAGACATCACTAGTGGCTAAAAGCCCCACCCTAAGATTTTGTAACCCACTCAACACCCAGTATATATCCGCATCCGATATCCAAAGAAGAACTGATTTGTTCTTTTAGCATTTTCCTTAAATTCAGAAACATGATTTGTAGTACAAAAACACAGTTCTCGTATCCTAGAGCTTTCCCAATCACGCAATTAGAAAAACATGATACATTTTACTTTTTGTGTTTTCTTCTGATAAAAATTCATATTCAACATGCGTTTAACATGTTTTTTCTTATGAAACTGTAACGCAGGGGGAAGGCTGGTAGGCCGCCCCGGTGGCGCAGTGGTCTAAGGCGCTGGCCTCTGATCATTCGTTCGTCTGGGGTCCGGGTTCGAATCCCGGTGAGGCATGGATGTTGTGTTTGTCTTACGGCACTGGCTCTCTCCCTTCCCTGGAACCAGTGACCCTAAATTAGGGACGGGCGACTGCTTATAGCCCATTGAGTTGCTCACGGTGGTCGTTAAACCTCCAATCAAAAAAAAAAAAAAAAGGCTGGTAGAGTAGATCGGCGGTTGACGTCCCTACGGACCGAACAGACCAAGTGCATGCTGTTTTTAACATGCTTTCGACAACATGGTTCTTTCACAAAAAAATAAAAAATAATAATAAACAACCAATCTTACGAAACTGTTATTCCACAAGAAGTGAATTCTTAACGTGCTTTAGACAAACATGGTTCCTTCACAAAAAAAAAAAAAAAAAAAAAATAATAATAATAAACAATCAATCTTACGAAACTGTTATTCCACAAGTAGTGAATTCTTAACGTGCTTCTCGACACGCATAACACGAGAATTCTGTTTCAAAAACTAATTAATGAACACTTACTCCAAACCTTAAAAACAGAAAGCTTCCGTATTTCGTCTGTATACATACGCATTCATAGACTGGTACACTAAACTGCTGCGACGAGGAACTTACAGAAATTTCTCTACTCGAAAGCACTGATATATTAACCGTTCATCAAATCATAAGCAAATGGAAGTTCAAACAAATGCACTCTCTGAAGCATAGTGGCTTCTGACCATTCGTCCAAATTTCGGAACAGGCATAGGTAGTGTGCTCGTCTAATGGTGCTGACTTTGTCCCCTTTTTAAAACCAGTGAACCTAATCAGGCAGTCGCTCATGGTGGTTGTTAACCCCCCCCCCCCCGTCTCAGAACGAGGAAAATATATATATATATTTTTTTTTATTGGAGGTTTAACGACCACCGTGAGTAACTCAATGGGTTATAAGCAGTCGCCCGTCCCTAATTTAGGGTCACTGACTCCAGGAAAGGGAGCGAGCCAGTGCCGTGAGACAAACACAACATCCATGCCTCACCGGGATTCGAACCCAGACCTCTTTTGGACGAATGATCAGAGGCCATCCCTTAGACCACTGCGCCAGCAGGGCGGCGAGAAAAAACATTAATCACTTCAACACGGAGTTGAATCTTTCGAACGATAAATTGCAGTGCAGTTCGTTTCAAGTTTCAAGCAAATTTAGTTCAGAGTCTATGAGTTGGCAAGAAAGATCTCAGGTGTTTTTACAATCAACAACGGCTTTTTAGGTTTCAAAATTTCATTTTCTTGCAATTTGTAAACAGCAGCTAAATTTGAAGTTCGGGAATTTTACTTAAATTTTACCACGATCAATGTACCCTAAAGGCAGCTTTTATTATTTTTGTAAAAAAATAGTTACTCAGAAAATTACTGAAATACAAATGAGACGTCGAGAATGACTGCAGCCGCCCCGGCGGCCGAGTGGTCACAGGAGCCTGCCAACCCGGGCTTGAGCCCCAGATGTGACATGAGCCGTGGGCTCACCTTCCATGACACTGCCTTCTTCTTCTTGGATCTACTGGTCCCAAATTAGGTACCGGCAACTGCTTACAGCTTTTTAGATGCTGACGGTGGTAGTTTCACCCCGAACAAGAAATATGACACCCAACTCTCGGGCTAACTAGCACGTCTTTTGAATCCTTTTCGACAGGAAAATATTTTTTTTTTAATTAGAGGTTTAACGACCACCGTGAGCAACTCAATGGGCTATAAGCAGTCGTCCGTCCCTAATTTAGGGTCACTGGTTTCAGGGAAGGAAGAGAGACAGTGCTGTAAGACAGATACAACATCCATGCCTCACCGGGATTCGAACCCCTTTCGGACGAATGATCAGAGGCCATCGCTTAGACCACTGCGCCACCGGGGCGGCAAAAATAATTTTTCAAAGATGGTTTTACGAAATAAAAAAAAAAAGAATTATCTAAAACGAGAACGTATTTATGCCTCCTAGTGGAAAAACTGCGCAATCTGAGCAGTGTTAAATATGTATATGGAACCAGTTACTATTAAAAAAAGTTCATACGGATTTCTACGGTCTGTAAAACACCCGCCTCTACAAATAACTACTTGCGTCCACTGGAAAGTTCCTAACAAGGGTACATATCCAAAGTCAGAAGAATTTTCCAAATCGAATGATTAGAAGAAAAGATATAAAGGAAAACGTAATGCAACTTTTTGCTCCTAGCGGGAAAGCTGTGCGTTATTTGAAGATTCAAAGGGAAATAATATATTCTCCATAGTGAAGAGTATCCTACCTAAAGAAAGAATTTTTATAATCCGAGGTATTCCTTCAAACAGAAATAGATGCTGATGTCCCTGAAGGCAGAATTCTGAATTATGAAAAAGTTTAAAATATGCGCAAAATATTCTTCATTGTAAAATCTATGCGACGGAAAAATAATTTTTCAAATACGATTTCTAGAAGTAGAGATGGCAAGAAACATGTTTTTATACACTGATTGGCCACTTTATTATGACCACCTGACAGTTTTAAGCAAATGAGCTATGGTTGCACGCTGTAGCCGCCAGAGGGTGAGGCTAGTATAAAAAGGGAAAGCTCAGTGCTTGCGACAGTAGTAAAGTGATTTTTGGGTGACGAGATGGGTAAAAAATGGGATTTGACGGACTTTCACCGTGGGATGATTGTAGGAGCTCGGAACCATGAAGCGAGTATCACCGAAACCGCCGCATTCGTGAAATGTTCCAGAGCAGCTGTTGTTAAAGTGTTTAAAGACTGGACTGTCAGCCCAAAAACTGGGTCTCTACGTGCAACGTGTGGTCGTCATCGACTAGTGATTGCTCGGGCGGAACGGAGAGTGTTCAGACTGGTAACAAACAACAGAAGGGCAACAGTGCAGCAAATTACAGACCTTCCAAATCAAGGATCCCCTCAAATGATCTCTGCACGCACTGTTCGCCGTACACTGCATCGAATGGGATATGGCAGCCGAAGGCCTGTTCGAACACCTTTGCTGTCTGCAGTTAACAAGAGAAAACGTCTGCAGTTCGCACAGGAGCACAAGGATTGGACAGTCGATAATTGGAAACAAATTATGTGGTCCGATGAATCACGTTTTCAGTTGCACCATGCCGATGGCCGAGTGAGAATTTGGCGGAAACAGCAGGAAAGCATGGACCCCAAATGCATTACTACAACCCTTCAAGCTGGTGGAGGCAACGTTATGGTTTGGGGAATGTTTTCCTGGCATGCTCTGGGCCCTTTAATTCATGTTGATCAACGTCTGACTGGCACATCATATCTAAACATCGTTGCGGACCAAGTGCACCCTGTCGTGTGGATGGTTTATCCCAATGGCGATGGCTACTTTCAACAAGATAATGCGTCCTGCCATAGTGCTCGTATTGTACAGGATTGGTTTCAGGAACAAGCCGGTGGGTTTACTTTTCTTAGGTGGCCCCCACAGTCTCCAGATCTCAACCCCATTGAGAATTTGTGGGATGAAGTTGAACGAGCCATCAGACAACTGGATCCACAACCCTGCAATCTCACAGCCCTGGAAAGTGCTATTCATCAAGCATGGTCTCAGATTCCACAAACCACCTATCAACATCTCGTGGAGTCCATGCCACGAAGAATCGACGCAGTATTAAAGACAAAAGGTGGCCCAACGAAGTTTTGAGGGGGTGGTCATAATAAAGTGGCCACTCAGTGTATATATCCCAACTATCACGAAAACTGTGCACTATTTGAAAATTGTAATGTTAAATCCTATTGAAGAAATATTCTTTTCATGATACGTGGAAATAGGTCAAAATGATTAACACAGCAATCAGACATCTCTGAATTGCTTGCATTATTTACATCACGTAATATTACTCACATCAAAAACATCTTACTCCAGCAATAATACTGTTGCGACTAGGAAGCTGGTCTTCACCAAGTAAAAAAAAAAGTTCACCATTTTTAACTTTGAAACTACATCTAGAACTTTTGTTCTGGAAATTTCTTGTAAACCTCAGTTTAACTTTTTGAAAGACAGAATACGGCTTCTAAAAGCAAAAAGAAGAAAAAGAAATAAAATAGATTTGAAATGACCTTTGCAAATCACAACAACGAATGCGACAGCAAGAAAAGTAAACAAACACGGAAATGACGAGCAGAGATCCATGTACTCCGGCCACCCATTTTTAAGGTCATAAGGTCACTGAGAGCAGGAAAATATAGCATGTCTAGAAACCCATTTCGCTGGTGTAGAAGAAAAAAAAAAAAAAAAACCCTGAAGCCAGACGAAACAGACCTTCTTTCAAACTAAGGGATTAATTTCAATGCCATGAGCTGCGGGGTAACGTTTGATTTACAGAATGAGGCAAGAAAACAAGCATGGCATGTGCTTTTGGGAATTCGAGAAGTGCTGCTATCCGAGTCAATTTTAAATCACGAAATATTTTCGATAGGTTTTAAAACTTGTAAGCTGAAGCTGGAGAGACACATTTTAGTGATTTATTCCAGCTCACGTTTATAACTTTCCAAGTTTGAAAGATGAACGGATATCTGAGAGAAAGAATTTCGTTTCAGATGAAGGCAGAGCCAGATTTTTTCTCTCTCTTATCTTTTTTTGCTCATGAAAATTGAAGTGCTTCGTCGATCAACAGACTTCAATATTACGCACAGAAACGTCGCAAATCCGTTTCCAGCACATCTTACGTAAAATCTTCGCCAAGTTTCTTTTCTTCTTTTTTTTTAGAAGGGGGGGGGGCAGCATCGTGCTATTTTTTTTTTTTTTTCTCTCTATTCCTTTTTGTAAACGCCAGTTCAAAGAGTACAGCTGAAGTTTCCGTCGGGTTTTAAAAGAAATTTTACGTAAACCTAATCGTTCAAAAGCAGTTTCCACGCAATATGGACATAAAAGCTTCGCAAAGATAACCCACATTATAAACTTCCATAATGAAAATGAGAAGTTCAATAAGAGTACAAATGAAATGAATTAAATAATAATAATAATAATAATAATCACAAGCAATATAATTTGCTTTGTCTGAACGTTTGTCCCACTTCTTTGATGGCGCAGTGAGCGCTTGCCTGTTTTAATTAATTGTCGAATCCCTGCCTCAACTAATATTTTTTTTTTTATTGCTGTAATGTTAATTGTTGTAATGCTCATGAAACATACTTTCACGTTTGTACATCACAAACAAAAAGAGTGCCTGGTTATTAAATAATTACTCTATACATATCTTATTTTCCCCGTCATTATATTGGCGGGCTTTCACATAATAATAATAAACTTTAGTCCAAGGGCAACTTAGAAACACATGACGTCAATTTCTCTCGTCTGCGGTTTTTTACAGATATTTCATGAACGAATCGTTTACGAAAATCGTGTTTCAGTAGTTATACGGTTAGACTATTGGAAACAGATCCACGGTTCATTTCCACAAAAGGTATGGCGGAGTGTTTGTCTTATTGTTCCCATTTTTCCCTTTCCTAGAGGTACTAACTCTAAATTATAGATGGGGGAAGTTCATTTAGTCTGAAAACTAAAGGTCAACCAATGTAATCCACATTCTTCAATTACATTTTTTGCAAAAAAAAAAAAAAAAAAAAAACAAAGAAAAAACGAAGCACCCAGAAAGAATCATCCAATCGAAATGAAAATTGGTAGTGCCATGCACATGTGTAGGAAAGGAAATGACTGCAGTTCCAGAGCAATTTGACCATTTATTCGGATAAAACAGTAACATGAGTGGAACAAGTCAATACGTTGTATAGCGCCTCTTCTGGTTCGGATACAAGCGGTTACCCGCCATGGCATATAGACGCAAACAGTTCAGGGATGCTGTCCTAAAGTATAACATGCCAGATTGTGTCCAAATTGCGGGCCAGTTCGCCAACATTCCGGGATGGGCATAGGTGGCGTCCCATTATGTTCGATCGGTGAGAGATTTCGGAGGTACGCTTGGGGGAGCCATGCAGTGTGTGGCCGGGCATTATCCTGTTGAAACATTGCTCGGTGATGCTGCGACAGGAATGGCAACACAACAGGTTGTAGAATGTCGTCCACGTACCGTTCAGTTGTGACGGTGGTACGAAAGGACTACCAAGGGTGTCCGGCAATAGTAGGAAATGCCTTCTCACACAGTCAATCCCGGTGTACGAGTCATGTGCCGTTACACGTAAAGGAAGAATCCGTCCGCTGGCCGCCTCGTCTCCAGACACGTATGCGCTGGTCAACGGCGCGAAGTGCAAACCGTGACTCATCACTGAAAACAACACGACGCCACTGGACACTATTAAACGTTGATCGGGCCCGACACCACTGCAACCGGTATCGGCGATGCTCACTGGTCAGTAGTATGGGCGGAGTGACCTTCTCGAATGTAGTCCCCGCGCCGCAAATCATCTGGCAACAGTCCGGCTATTCACTTCCGTACTTGCAGACGACGCAAGATGGCCACGTATGGTCGAGAGCGACGAATTCGGTTCCGTTCGTGCGGCTCTCACAATCGCTTTATCCTAGCGTTCTGTGGTTGCCCTCGGCAGTCCACTGCCCGCGTGCCGTTGGGATGTGCCCTCCTCGACCTATTGGCGCCAACACTGTCCGATTGCCGTGTCGCTATGACCCAAATGCCTGGCGATACGGCGACTTTACCAAACGGCCTTTCTCAGCCCAAATCGTCCTCTCTCAAACTCGCTCAACTGCTCGTATTATGCACGGATCAGACGTTGAGGCATCATCACAGTCCGTGGTGGTTAATGTAACGAAATCTGCTGTCACAATTGTACCTGTGTACGAGCTTTGTTTGTTCTTGATATACCCTCCTCGATGAGCGGTTCCCATGCGCTGTGGCGGGCCACTATTTCGTCATTGGTCGTTATTTTTTTAATCAATTGCATATTTGGCCCTAAGGTACTTGCATGCGGAGTTTCATCAGGATCGAACGACTTTCTCGGGATGCTTCACCTTTTTTTCTTTTTTCAAAAGAGTGTATTTCAGTATAAATTAATAATTATCAACATGAAAAATAAAATAAAACAAAATAAGAAATAAAAAACGCAGCTTTCCAAATTTCTGAAACATGAGAACAACCACACATACTGTATTAAAAATCACAGTTAAAAGTGATTACAATAAAAACGTAATCTTCAATTTTCACTAAAAAATACAGCTGATACATGGATGGTTAGCTATTCACCACCGACCACGCAGGGATTGCTTATGCAACACAATGAGACAAATGGCCCAAGATCAGGTCCCAGGGTGGGTGGGTAGACTTCGTCTAATCGAGGAGTCTCCGTCCTGAGACTAACGGTTTAGCGTGCCTTACGAACCACAGCGGGTGTTCGGCGGCAGCGAGATACGAACCAGCGACGCGTCTGTCCGAAGTCGTGCACACTACTAACTCACCCACGGACGCAGTTCAGATGAGATCATGTGTAGAGGATTTTAAGAAGGGAGTGTCTGACCCCAGGTCTTAAACAGCCCTTAGAAATAGGAAGCTAGGAGATTTGGGCTAGAGTACCCGATAGGAAAGTGACACGGAAGAGAGGTAGAAAGGGGGAGGAAGACGCCCTTATTTATTACCGGGGGCCAGTACCCGAGGGCCAACGGCTTAACATGCCCATCCGACGCACAGCGGATATTTAGTGGTTGGAGCGTTCGTACCTGCCTGGGATCGAACCTGAGGTTTTCTCTGTGGCAGTCACGAACGTTCACCACCAGGCCACCCGCGGCTTACGGACGCAGTTGACGCATGACGCCGCTCTAATGTATGACAGTTTAAATTTAAGTTTTCGATCAGAGTTTTACAACGATTTTTTTTTTTTTTTTTTTACACCTGGTGTTTTGCCTCACACTTACATATATTCGCCCAACATTTATTCCGAACAAATTCATTAAGTTCTACTTTTGGGCGAACGTACGGGACACTTTCTCAAACTCAACGCTTTTATTGTAGTTGTTGTTTTTTTAACATGAAGACGATCTGGAATTTTTTGCTTATTTCTGAAATTCGCCTGTTGGGCTTCTTAAAATAACGAAAAACTGCAGCTGCTGTAAGAAGAAAAGTTAACTCGGAAAAATTCTTAGAACTTTAAAGACTTTCGTAGTAGGTGCACGTAAACATTACATATCCTTTAAAAATCATAACATTAACAAATGTAAACTGTTTTTAGAATCGCTAATGGCTGTTCTATCAAAATATGTTTCGAGCTTTGAAATTCTTTTTAAAATTTTTATTAACAGAAACACATCCCAGAGAATTATTATTTTTAAGAAGATATTTTCTACGAAATTTTTCATCATTTTCTACCATTTGTGTACGTCAGAGCTCGTAATAAGCAGTTATTTCTGCTTCTCCATACACAGTAGAGGAACGAATTTAGGCTGATGCCTATAAAACACTGGTCATTTTGTCTACAAGCGTGGTGTGCAAAAGTATTGCATCATGTGCAAAAACGGTGAATTTTTAAGTATATCGAATTCAATTAAGGCCTCCAACTCGGCATCATCGATAGCTCCTTTCAGTTTGCTGCAGGGTTCATTTTCGAGGCTCTTATTGCCGGACAGGAATTTAGCAAACCAACGTTGTGTCTTGAATTAACTAAGGATGACTTTTCCAAATGATATGTTTATGTAGCAAGCAACCTCCGATGAACGGTGTCAAGTTTAAACTCATATAAGACAAGAAAGATGACACCTAATTTTCGGTTGTAATGAGCGTGTCTTTTGAATTTTTTCCGACAGGAATAAAATTCTTCAAAGTCGTTCATAATCAACAGAACCCGTTAAAAAAATCAAGGTGATTTTTACAATCGATAAAACATCTAGAAATAGAAATAGTCACTTTCTCCCACTAGAGGTTGCACATCATGTTACGAAAATTGACAAGTTGTACACAAAGAGTTTCTCGTAGATGAGGGAAGATATCAGACACAAAGGGAACAGTTAGAAGAAGCGATATAGAGGAAAGCATGATATAAATTTGAGTCACTCAGAGGAGGAATTTTAAATAACGGAATGGCAGAGAATATGCGAAAAGTATTCTTTATAACAAAAGCTAAGGAAATATAATTTTCTAAATACATCTCCTGGAAGCAGAGATAGCGTGAAAAAGGTTTTTGACATTTATGCCCCTTAGCGGGAAAACTGTACAATATTTTAAGAGATAAATGTTCTCCATTTTTACTGTAGTGAATGGCATGCAGTAAAAAAGAA
This sequence comes from Macrothele yani, assembly GCA_039090855.1. NCBI lineage: Eukaryota > Metazoa > Arthropoda > Arachnida > Araneae > Macrothelidae > Macrothele > Macrothele yani. The sequence continues at coordinate 92,073,774 of CM077016.1, read as the reverse complement.
TTTTTTCAATACGATTTTTAGAAGTGGAGATACAGCCGCTAACAGAAATGCACGCTAACACTACAAAAACGCCGTAAGTGCAAGTAAAGTATTCCGGAAGGTAAATGGTATTCAGTCTAAAAAGAAAATTTTCAATCGGACTTTTAGAAGCAGAGATATCGACAAAAACAGATTAAACTTTTGCGCCATCTAGCGGGAAAATTGTGCATTATTTCGAGAAGGAAATTCCAATGAATATTTTTCGTAGTTAGCAGCATGACTGAAAAAGGATTTTTTCAATCTGGTTTTAGGCGCGCAGATATTGCCGTAAATATGCTATAAACGCAAACGTGAACTTATGCTCTCTGGTGTCAAATTTGTACATTCAGAAAAATTTGAAATTATATGTAAAACATTTTGCACAAGAAACACTCTCGGACTAAGAAAGAATTTTTCAAATCGGGCTGTTAGAAGCAGAGATGTCGGAAATGTACGACATACATTAACGCCCCTGGCGGGAAAACTATACATCATTTTTAAGCAGAAGTTATTTCGGAAAGGTTTTTCGTAGTGATCAGTATCTAACCATAAAATAATTTTTTTAGCTGAGTTTCCAGAAGCGCAGATATTGCTGCAAATGCATCCGAAACAGAAATATACACTTACGTCTCCTAGTACCAAAACTGTTCATTACGAGAAATTAAGAATTATAAACAGAACATTTTCCACCAGGAGCTCTATCCGACGCAAATAGATTTTTTAAATCGATCATTTAGGGGGAGATATCGGGGAAATTGCAATTTACCTTTACGCTCCCTAGCGGAAAAACTATGCGTTACTTGAAAAAGAAACTGTACCCAGAAAAAATAGTGTCGAAAGGTAGAAAGGACTTTTTCAATCGAATGTTTAGAAGTAATGATATGGAATATAATGTATTTTGAATTCGATAGCATCTGCACTTACGCCTTCTAGCAGCGAAGTTGTGAATTGGAAAACAAAACGGAAAGTAAGAATCATCGTTCTCACACTTGGGACTTCCCAATGTAAGAAGAATTTTTCAAATCCGAACAATAGTTGCAGAGATATGGTGTCCACAGACGGACGGACGGACAGACGTACAAAGTGACACTACAAGCACGTATTTTTTTATAAAAGCCGTGCTCAAAATGACTTGAATTTCTCTCTGATCCATTGCACTCTTCACTGCAGCATAATCCGTTTGGTGACGCACCAAACGGATTGTGCTGCTGCCTATAAAGCTCTGACGAAATGACCAGAGCCTCAAAGGCAGCAAGCAGCCTTGACGCTTTAAATTTCGATATCACAAGTCAGATCGCGTGAAGTATTAATTCCTAAACCATCTGCCAACTGAACGAGTCGGCAAAATTCATTTCATGTGCAACAACCTAATAGATATTCACGCATTGCACGTACTACACTCGAACACAGTAGCAACAAATATTTACTTAAAAAGATACACAGTAACGTACGGGATGATTTTAGCATTCAACAGCATTTTTATACTTGTGCTCGCGCTCCAGCGCACATTTTCCAATTTGTATTATTACCATGTGATGAGCGAGGGCGTCAAGCAGCGTGCAGGAATACTAGGAAATCCGGGTAACATGATTAATAAGGGAGAACATCGCTTGGCCCACTTCGTAGGGTGATTCTTTAATATCTTTCACTTCTTCACAAAAAGCTGAAAAGGGATCCTCAAGAAAACCATCTTGATGAATGATATACTATTTTTGCTGCCATATTATATGATGCTTGGGCGTTTCCTACACGATGAAAAAATTAGGACGACATTTAAGCACCATAATCATTACGTAGATACTGATGATAAATTACGAAGTGCATCGGAACAAAAAATTCTGAAAGGAAGACACGTTTCCTCAAAATTATCATTTATTTAGCTGGAAAATATCGCCTACGCGAATTCATGGAGCTCACTCAAGTCGCGTGTTTCCCCCTCCCCAAGGTCGAGTGGCGTTATCGTATAAGCTCTCCCTGCTAAGAAGTCCCTCCTCCTAATCCCCAAAACTTTCTTCGAACGATAGTACTGCTTACTGCAAACCATGAATCGCACATTCAATCACCTACCTACGCACAAAAAGTAAAAAAATAAAAATTGATAGAGAAAGAAAAAAGTGGAAGGAACGAAGGATGGCAAAATTCGCACTTTTCTTTCTACCCAGACACCTGAACAAGTTGAATTTCATTTTACGCAGGCTCGGTCATGAACAGCTTTGCATAAAAGAATAAAGACGACAAACTTTTGGATGATGAACCACACTTTCCCTACACTTCTTTCGCATCTGAATCTACACTTAAAATTAAAAAAAAAATTGATTGACCTTACCATTGCAAGCTATTAGCTACATAGCACACAGAATTGTTCATATACAAAACATCGCTTAAATTTTCATCAACCATATATTAACATGTCTTCGTTTATTTCTTTCTCTGTGAAACTTCCTTCGGTGGAAAACTTTTAACCCATATAAAAGACTGTTTTTGCGGCGTAGATTTCCTTAATCTTGTTAGGTAGGTTGCCGTCCAACTTAGCCGTCCTCAGAACAGAAGGACACCAAAAAGACCACATCACACCACGTTGACGTCTTAGAAAATAGGAGAATCCTTGACAGAAGCCAGTTGTTAATTGTATAGTGCAAATTTGCGAATTTCCTGCTTAGGCGAAGAAAGTGCAAACAGTAGTGGTTGTGAAAACACAAGTTTGTCTGCGACGGACATCGAAGTCGTGTCCCCTCACTCCGGAGTAAGTCGCTCTCCCAAATGAGCTACGTGGACAGAATGTCCCGCTGCAGATTTGCCGTCTTGACACATGTTTTCACCTCTGTGGTACGACACATCCAGTGGCGGATTTCCAACTAGGCGCATTAGGCGCGCGTCTAGGGCCTCAGAGCTTGAGGGGCCCAAAAAACCTATGATTGGGTTTCCAGTATTGTTTTGATTTTCGAAAACCGAAACAAAAAACTACACACCTTCTTAATTTTCCGATGAAAATAATAAGAAAAATTGCTTTCAAGGAACTCTTCACATTCTCGCTTTCCTGAACTTACTGATGAAATTCTTACTGTCCACCATTCTAGGTCCATGGCATTCGTCTATGCTAAAACTCCTCCACGAAAAGTCATCCACCCTTTTCAAGTGAAGCACTGAGCATAAATTGTTTTTTGCCCGTATTTTCTAATGTGGAGAACTTTTCAGGTTGCCAATATCTTCAAGTATTTTATTTTTGCTTGATACCATGCTCGTTCCCTACTAATTTGCTCAAAATGTAGGAAAATAAGATGATTTTCCAAAGCTGAAGCAATGGAAAGAGTACGTTTTATAATTGAAATGCATTCCAATTTTGTGAAATTTTATGAGGACTTACACGCGTTGTACGAAATGTCATTTTCAGCGCCCTTAGCTGTAAATTTGCCAAGAAACTTGCAACTGTAAAGATGTTAAAGTAATCAGTTTTGCCTAATGTATCAAACTCGAAAATAACTTTTGCTGTAATTGAAATAGTCTCTTCGTAGCGCAAAGCTAAAATTTGCGAAATTTCTATTTTGAGAACTCCTAGTGGGAAATTTATGAACTAGTAGTGAAACTTAAATCGGGAAAATTTAAGAATTTTTATGTCCGATCATTCGCGAAAATCACTTTTTAAAAATCTGTGAAAACCAAACTTTTGGCCTTCAGCAGAAAATTAACGAACTAATTGGAAAATTTAAATATTTGAGAAGGAACAGTTAAGCTTAATCTAAATAATTTTTTTCTTTATGTTGAATAGTTTCTTCACAACATAACTTTAATTTTTTGAATTTTCGACTGGAGAACACTTAGCGGTATTTAAAGTGCCGAACTTAATATCCTTAAATTTCCTATAAGCCGCAAAAATAATTTCTGAAATATCTCTAAAAACAAAAAGTTCGATGTGCACTGGCAGACAAAGGGATTACACTACCACTGTTTATTACAAAACGTTGTAATAATAAGATCAAATGGAATTTTAAAAAGCGTAAAAACTTTTCCCTCTACTTTACTTCTTTTTTTTTTCTTAATCTGACGGATGATGAAAATTTCTGAGGCGATAAGAAGTGGCAGGGGGCCCCCTGAATCTTTTAGCGCTTAGGGCCCCAAAAGATCTAAAGTTGCCTCTGGACACATCATCCTCTTAATTTATTTTTTTCTTTGAAGCGAAGTAGGAATTTTTCCTTAATTCCGAAATGTGTGGAACAAACATCACACATTTTTCGAAGAACCCAACGGCCAGTGGATCCATTTTCCACAATCGAGCGCCAATGTGAAAACACAAGTTTGTCCGCGACGGGCATCGAATCCTTGTCCCCCTCACTCCGGAGCAAATCGCTCTCCCAACTGAGCTACGCGGACAGAATGTCTCGCTGCAAATTTGTCGTCTTGACACATGTTTTCACCTCTGTAGTACGTCACATGGTGATTAAATCCATTGACAGTCAGAAAGAAAAGCCTTAGTACAAATGCATTATATTTCATTTAGTAATCTGTCGTATGGACGCAAACTGACAACTAAAAAAGTCGTTAGAGAAGTTTATGATCACGTGCTAATGCTCACAGAATTTCGCGGCAGGCCCTTCACTCCGGTTCAGTGGCGTATAGCCCCACCAACACCTGAGGTGTGGGGGACCCGATGGCCAGGGTCCCCGTGACCCCTGTGAATAGTATTTTCCTATACAACCGTTCTAATGTTTAAGAAAACGCTTTGCATTATCATTGTACAACACTTATAAAGGGGTCGCGCTGGCTCTTTTAACCCTTTAACGACCATAACGCCCAAAACGCCCGTACGTACAAACGACCCTAGCCGCCCGAAACGCCTGTCTAGAGTGAGTCAGATTTCATATCCTTACTTGTTCTGCAAATTTTCTCGACCTATGAGGGATCAGCAGGACTCACCCTCAGTCATTCTTGTTGTTATTAAACAAAAGAAGTTAATAAACAGACAGTTTCGGGCGTTATGGTATTTAGAAGGATACAAGATTTTGGGGTCATGGTCGTTAAAGGGTTAAAGTTTTCCCCAATTTATTCGCCAAATTAAATTTTTTATCGCCAAAGTGTTATAACAGTACAAAAAGGTAATCGCCAAAGCTCTTTTACCATCGCCAAAACGATTTTTTTTTTTTTTCGTATATTGCGAAGATGGCGATCGGCAGCGCGACCCCTGCTTATATTCCGGAGGGGTATCACATATACTTAAAAGCAGGTTCTATAACTGATTGCCTTTTTATATTTCCTTTTCACACTATAAGCTCTTCAGGATTTACTCGTTTCTTCTCAAACCCCAGACAACGGACGTTGATAATATTTTCACATCTGCTGTTTGTTCGCGTTTTTACCGCTTTCCCAGTTGACTGCCAATCAGGACTGCACGGCGAACTGAAACATAATCCCATTGTTTCTAAATTTTGTAGAAGACGTTCTCTAGATTTCCGAAACCGAGGTGGTCATCTGAGCTCTGAAATAGTAAAATTTCCCTTCAGTGATCTATATATATCTTCCACCTTAAAGTGACTTCTTTGGTCTTTTTGTCGGGGTCACTTTACCCCATTCCCGGACGTTTGTTTTTACTGCCCAATGTTCTGGATCTTGCCGTGGATTTAAAACTTTTTTTTTAGCTCTCCTAGTAAGTGTTGCAAGCCCCGAGAGATCATTTTTTACACTGAAATTGGTGAAAAATTATGCTCGCACCATAGGAGCCGACTAGAGGGGGGGGGGGCAAGGTGAATCTTACCGCTGCTACTAATTTTACTGGAGGGCAGTGCCCACTCAATATTTTTCGTCCTGTTTAATTAAATAAGTTTTTGTTTTTGTGTGTGTATGTCATTTTCGAAATGCGTGAGTTGAAATACATCTATAGAGAAAAAAATGTTTTCCCATGCTATTCAGGCTATCGTGAGCTGTGCTAATTGCAACAATGAATCTCCTTCCCTTATAGAAATGCATTATTCTTTATAAGATGGACCAAGCTCCAACTTCCAAAAAATTTATAAATAATAAAATAAGTAAACATTTATTTCCCATATTCGGCATTGCTCAGCAATTTGACAAGAAATTTAATTGCCAGCCTCGTAGTGTGTCTGACATGTTCTCGTGATACGTGGTAAATGTTTAAAACAATTATCAAAACTAAAACAAGAAAAATAAAGATACAGAAACATACTATCTTTTTGCGCTTCTCGTTCTTTGTTTGAGTAACCGCGCTAATTTCTCATATTTTTTATAAACGTTTGGAAATCAAATCTCTCTGGATATTTTCATAAAATCACAGGCTGAATTTTCTTTTTAAAGATATTAATATTCAGCAAAAGAACATTTCTGTTTCCTTGTTCATTTGCAGATGAGCAATTTACAGTTGCGTTTTAAAATATAAGTCGAATCTCGTAGTTTATCTTATCGCCCCCCATCCCTTTTTAGCACGTCTTTTGTAAAAAAAGATCGTGCTTGTGTTATCGGTTTGTCCGTCCATCTGTAGACACGATATCTCTGCAACTATTACTCCGATTTGAAAAATTCTTTTTGCATTGGGAAACTCGAAATATACGAATGACGATCCTTTATTTCGTTTTATTTTTACGATGTACAATTTCGCCGCTAGAGGGCGTAAATGCAGATGATGTAGAATTAAAAAAAAAACCATTTTATTCCACATATTTGCTTCTAAACATCCGATTGAAAAATCTTTCGATTCCATTTATTTCGAAGAGTATTTTAGGAACAGTTACTTTTCCAAATTATTGATAGATTTTCCGCTAGGGGGCGTAAAAGTAAATTACGTTTCCCCGATATTTCTTCTTCTAAAACTCCGATTTGAAAAATGTTTTCTTTAGCGGATACAGCTCCTGATGTAAAATCTTTTGCATATAATTTCTAATTTTTGGTAAAGAATACTTTCGCAACCAGGGGGCGTAAGTGTTAATTTTTGCTTCTGATGTATTTGCCATAAAATCTGAGCTTCTAAAATCTCGATTGAAAAAATTCTTTCGTGGACAGATGCCACTCACGCCGAAAAACCTTTTTGGAATATTTTTTTTAAATATTTCATGGTTTCTCCTCCAGGGGGCGTAGATGTATATCTTATTTTTGTCAATATCTCTGCTTCTACTGGTCCGATTTGGAAAATTCTCTCTTTATTAGATAGTTTCCGGCGTGACATGTTTTTCAAAGAATTTCAAATTTTTCAAGTAATTCATAGACTTTCCGCAAGGGGGCGTAAAGGTAAATTGCGTTTCCCCCTATATCTCTGCTTTTAAATCTCCGATTTGAAAAATTCTTTCTGCACCGGATACAGCTCCTGATGGGAAATCTTTTGCACATAATTTCTAATTTTTGTAAAAAATGGTTTGGCCACCAGGGGGCGTAAGTCTTAATTTCCGCTTCTGATGCATTTGCAGCAAAATATGAGCTTCTAAAATCTCGATTGAAAAAAAATTCGTTTCTGGACCGATACTACTCATGTCAACAAACCTTTTAGGAATATTTTCTTCGTAAAATAATGCCTGGTTTCAACGCCAGGGGGCGTGGATGCATATCTTATTTTTGTCAATATCTCTACTTCTAGGAGTCCGATTTGGTATATTCTTCCTGTATGGCATACAACACCTGAGGGAAATATTTTTCATATAATTTCTAATGTTTGGTAAAGAATCGTTTGGCCACCAGGAGGCATAAATATTAATTTCTGTTTCTCGTGTATTTGCAGCAAAATCTGGTCTCCGGAAAACTGGACTAAAATTTTTTTCTCTTGGACCGATACCGCTCATATCGAAAAACTTTTGAGAATACTTTCTTCCTAAAATAATGCATGGTTTTCACACCAGGGGCGAAATTATGTCGATATCTCTGTTTCTAAGAGTCCGATTTGAAAAATTATTTCGGTGTTAAGAGAGCGTTTCCTGCGCGAAATGTTTCTCATGTAAATTCGTATTTTTCTTAACGCACAAGTCTGCAACCAGAGAGCGTAATCTCACGATTCCGTTTACAGCAATATCTGAGGGATTAAAAACCAGATTGAAAAACTTCTTTCTTCCGTCAGATACTATTGTTTTCCATATCGGTTCCATTGACTTTGAATAGCTTTGATAAATTTAATTTGAGTCAGAACGAATTCAAAAGACGTGCTAATTACACCCGAAAATTCGGTGTCATCTTTCTTGTTTTTTATTTCCCTAATGACAACGGAAGAGATGTATGTGCCCCTCCCACCAGAGTAGCAGAATGTAGACGTACACGCGTACGCCGTACGCGGATAGTTTCCATATTATTAGCAGATTTTGCAGATAGTTTTGCGTGTAGATTAAACAAAAAATGAAATGTTATTTACAGCAATTAAAACACTTGCTCAAGGCTTTACTCAAATTAATATACTTAATTCCATTTTAACTTGAATTTTCAATTATTTTAAAAAATTTCCACATCTTCTGAGTTTTATTTTTGCAGACATTTCTGGCCTCTAGATTTTATCAAGGCCTGTTCTCAATGTATAGAAACTGTATCAAAAGTTTCGTTTACACATAAAGATTTTAAATTTAATTGCCAGGTTCCTCATGTAGTTACCACTTATTAAATTAATATATATTTTTTATATTTTTAGACTTTCTTATGTATTTTGTAAGTTTACTATTTTTAATTAAATTGTTGAAAATGCTACTTATAATTTTTGAAGTTTATTAGTGGAACTGTTTTTCTGGATATAAATTTTTTTAGTCTCTTGTTTTTATGAGGTTCATGGTCCAATATTTTACCATAAAGGTCCATTTTACACACATTGCTGCATATTCAATTGTAATGTACTTATTTTGTGCTGATTGGAGTCTGTAATATTCTAATAATTATTTATTGTTTAATTGATTTTTTTTTTAAATTATCTTATTGCATTGTTATTCGTGATTCGCGGGTTTGCAGCAAGTTTTCTGTTTCAGTGCTTGTGTACGTAGATACATTTTATTTTTATACAAATCTGCCTCCCACGTCTGATCTTTTCACGCCTGTCCCCACTAATTTGGTGAAGTCGGCGCCTCTGGTTCGCACTTCAATAATGTAGAACAGACCCTTAACGCTGAGCCTTAGCTAGCATAAGTGGAAAACTCGAGAAACTAATATTGACAAGATTCTGGAAGAATTCGCACCGAAGAACACAAAGACGTGCAAGAAAAATCATATGATTAATTATGACTATGAGATAAATTATACTATTTTAAAACCTTATTTACTGAATTTTTTCAGCTCAAAGTTATAGGTGCATTTAACCACATTTTTTCGTTGTTAACAATGCCGCAGACGAACAGTTAAATTTGTACTTTGCTTTAAGCGTTTCTTGATAAAATTTCGATTTCACTGGTCGAATAAGCTACTTTTCAGTCATGAAGACGAAATATGGTATTTCTAATTTTATCGTGAGATAATATTCACAGTAGATTTGGCTCAAAATCGGCAATGGGAAGAGGCTATTCCCGCGCCCATTTTTTTTATTTAAATCAAGTAACTAAAGAAATTATTCCATCAATACTGAATTTCAGATTTAAAAGTTTGTCAATCATTAAAAAGGAAATTCTCATATTCAATCTTAGTTACAACTGGCCAACCGGAGGGGTGGGTTGGTTAGGTCTTCAAGTTACTGAAATAGGAATATAAAAAAGTGCGTGTGCGCATGTAGGCTTACAAGACCTGGTAACACAATACAGGCCCTTTTACAATGCGACTGAAATCTTTTCTCCAACTCTCACACGTTGTTACAGATTCTTGCTATAATTCCGATTTCCACAGCTACGCCAGAAAGGACATTTTCAACACTCAGATGATTGAAGACATATTTAAGAAACTCAACGGGAGAAAACAGACTGAGTAGATTAGCACTTTTAGCAACCCATTGGAAAACTGAGGTGCAACCGGATGAAATTTTAAATCGGTTTGTTAAATCTTCAAGGCGCGCTAATTTTTTATAACGTGAGTGAAAATGTAAACCTTATTTGTTCTTCCTAATGTAAACTTTTTTTTGAATTTGCTGATTTGTACAAATTGTATTATACCTATGTTAAATGTTTTAATGTTCGCCTTAAAATTTCAAACTTTCTATCGATACATACTGTAACTGTTATTGCTTGTATCAAAACATTGGTTCAACATAATTTTTACGTAATTAAAAACAGTTATCTAAAGGAATTACCTCCCGTTGTGTCTGATCTATGTTTATTGCAAATTTATAGGCAGAAATTTCAGTAATGCAAATTTATGAGGAAAATTTTACAATTACTAATCTCAAATATGGGTGGGGGAGGGAAGGGTTGGTACAGCTTTTTGAATTGTAAACTAAAAAAATTTAGTTTCCATTCGATCATCAAAAGAAATGAATACTCCACCGATAAAAAAAATTTAGTCCCCCCCCTCCGAAAAAAATCCTGGCTACGGGCTTGGCGTCTTCGATGTGACTGCATTTTCACAACTTAAATCAAAGTGGCCCCCAGCAAAAGTCGATGGTGGAAAGATACGTCCTTTTTTTATTCTCCCTTCTCAATCATTTCCACTAAAATGCTGACTTTAGTGTCTTCATTGAATTGAGATTAGCACGTTAAGCGCAGTGTGGTTAGGATGTTTAATCTCTTTGCAGCGGCATAACCTGTCTTAATAAAGTTTTAACAGAATTTGATAATCAAATTTTTAAAGCACTCATTTCACCTCCCAAGCAAATTCATAAATGAAACTCATATAGTTGATTCAAGAGTTTAAACTGCAATTAAATTGCGGTTAGAGAACACGTAATCATATAAATAATATCTATAGAATGCGAATTTGCGATTTAAGCTTAACGTAATTAATTTGTTCACGTTGAACTCTAATGTATTCCCGACACCTATTGAAATTTGCATTGTTAGCATTTAACTGCAGTTCTTTTCCCAACTTCTTTGTTTGGAAGCTTAACCACCGCCGTGATCAACACGATGGGCTACAGGCAGCCGCCCGTCCCTAACTTTGGACCACTGGTTCCAGTGGTTGGAAAGAGCCAGTGACGTAAGACAAACACACCCGACCATGCCTCATTTGAAACTCGAAGACGGGCCCATCTCGAACAAATGGTCAGAAACCAGAGCTTCAGACTGTTATTTAATCATATTTTTGGTCACACTACACGGCCAAACATAAACACATCCAGACGATCACAAAACCACCCATTTGTCAGCTATAACATTAAAGCGTTTCCTATCGCAATTATAATATTGTTAACGTTTCCATTTTCAAGTATAATAGTACATTTCAGTACGGTATGTCATCCTAGTATATAATCTGCTAGAGCCCTCCTCCTCCTCCGTGCCACTTTTTTAAGTCGTCATAGCAACAACCGAGAAACAAATGTTTGTGACGCCACGCTTAGCTTTTCGTGTAGGTGACGTTACACCTGCACGCGCACAGTCCACGCGTATATCACTTTGTCCTGTTGTCATAACAACAAAGAACACAGCTGCTAGTGTGACGTCACCTAATCCAAATCATTCTGCCGCCCCGATGGCGCAGTGGTCTAAGGCGCTTGCCTCTGATCATTCGTCCGTGAGGGGTCCAGGTTCGAATCCCGGTGAGGCATGGATGTTGTGTTTGTCTTACGGCACTGGCTCTCTCCCTTCCATGGAACCAGTGACCCTAAATTAGGGACGGGCGACTGCTTATAACCCATTGAGTTGCTCACGGTGGTCGTTAAACCTCCAATCAAAAAAAAAAAAAAAAATCATTCTCACATGACGTCAGAGATGCGTTACGTCACACGGTCAACTCTTTAGAGATACGAAAACGTTATATCAGGAATTTTGGTTCACTACCTGAACCGGTGTTTAGCCATCTGTATGTGGCAACGTCAGGATAAAAATAGTTCACGGAAAAGAACAGGGGAAATGATACAGGGTTCACAGTCAGTGTATACGAAACATGTTGAGTGTACAAGGAAGTGTTGACGAAATAGGGACTAAAGGTTTTACAAAACACATAACAAACAGACAGCCCGTCGTATCAAATTCCATAACCGACTGCTCGGGAAATTTTCAGAAAGCTGTGAGCCAACGTCGCCATCTATTGACGTGGAAATAGAGTTTTTTAACTCAATAAATAAATGTCAATAATTTCTGTATCATAAATTTTATTTTCCCCCGTCATTATTGACGGGCTTTTATCTAGTTCTGTAATATTTGTGAATGACACAATTGGTTGGTTATGCTGTGGTCTTTATAGGGACTATATTTGAGATGGTCACAAATAGCGAAATGTAAGTTATAACCACTAATTATGAAATAGGGATGAATACGTCGCCCTAACCGCCGATGCTTGTGGTGAAAGTGACGCAATTAGCATCGGCTGTCTATCAAATTATATTAATGTGGAAATTCAAAAGACAAAAGGCCTGTTCTCCACCACCCCGATAAGTTTTCTAAATTTAGTTGCAGTGCTAAGGAAAGTGCAGTTATTGCCTTTATTAATTCATTTAATGCGCAGGCATGCATGAGTAGCGATTCTACACAACACAAGACAACACGTTCTCCCATTGGAAACTTTCCTTACAGCACCATGGATTGCAAGACCGAGGCCTGTAGATATTTTGACACACAACGGCTGTAACCTACAACCAACAGCGAAAGGTGCCAGCTCTCGAGGTGTAAAGCCGGATACCCGCGGCTGGGAATCAATGCTCTTGCTAAGGGAAGGGAAAACAACACATCATCTATGTTTCAACTGGTATTTGTGCCTAGGACCAACGGTGCGACTGATCAGAGCTCTGAACTTCGTATATTCGATCACCTTCTTCTTGAAAAACAACTGATTCCATCATACAAGTTTGTACTGTTTGTTTGTAAACTTGAATTTCCTGGCGCAAGAGTCGTGTTTGTACAAACAGCAACGGGACACAATATATACATACACAAAAGGTTGGCTCGTCAACTAGAAAACCAGTTGGCTCTTATATTTCAAGTTGGCGCTGCTCTAAAACAAAAACAAATTAAACATAAAAAAAAATTAAAAAGAAACCTAATGACAACACAAAAAATTATATTATCTAGGTAATTTAGGTGACACTGCACTTGAACAGAGAATGAAGCTCTGCACAATGAAGTTGATTGCAAATTAATTGCAACTTAGATGTGAAACTGAAATAAAATAACTAAGACAGTGCATTTAAAAAGAAAAGTTTCGCTTTGTTTCTACAATGAGCAGACGCGAGAACTCTTTGTCACAAAGCAAGCAAGGGGTGACAAATATTTATGCGGAGAAGAACGAAGAATATTAATTCATCGTTATTATTACACTTTCAATTGACCTCCAAACCACTAAGTTGAAGGAGATGTATATCATTGGATCAATAATTCTTGAAGACGTCCAAAGGTGAAGGATAATGCAAAAGCAAAAGGAAGAAAAAACAAACTGTGATGTATTGAAAATACATTACGAAAAATTCAACCTTACCTCTCCATAGTCCTCGTTTACGCACTCTGCTCCTTTGACTCCTGCGACGATAAATAAAATTTCCAACAGCCATATCTAACCACTGCGCGCTTCAAACGAAAGCATTTTTAATGCATTAGTTACACCTGAATCACGTTTTCTTTAATTCTGCATAGCGTCGCGGTGTTTGAGCACATCACATCTAAGTTTCTTTTTTATCTGCATTTTCTCTTGAAAATCCTCAGCAATTATTACAATAGTTTATTCAATTCTAAATATCATAATACTGAAAAAAATGACTTCGTGTCTCTTTTAGCACAAGTCATCTTCCGTGAAGGTATACTGGAAGGCAGGTATACTGACAGGTTTTGTTATTACGATTTGGATTTAAAAACGTGCATCTGTGATGCAGCTACTTTAAATGACTTCCCACAACTTCTTCCCTCAGTCTCAAATATTTATGCATATACATGAACGTTTTCCAGGCAAACTGCGTCGATGGAGCTACGGTTGTTTTGAACCTAATTTGTGAGCGTATATAATTTATATAGCTGTTTCGTTGCACTTCATGAAGTTTAAAAGATGAGTTTCCTTCGTGCGTGTTTACTATGATGAAAATCAACCTTCACTGAGTTCATGCATCTTGAATTTTCTTAACACAAATATCTTCCCTCTGTAATTCAGAAATTTCTTCCTTGGTTTATTCAATACAGCACAGTGTTTATTTACGGAATTCCGAAACAAATGCTTTCCTAATCATCTTGGGAAGTAATTCAGTTGACTGGAATCTTGCAGAACCATTTGTTCGATCGCATAACGAGATCATCGTTACAATACTCTCGAGAACCATAAAGAATACAAAAGCAAACGAAGTTAAGCTTCTATCTTATCACCGAAACCGACAAAACTGTTGCAACTGACATCTTTCAGCGAAGAAATGGAGAACCATTGTTATTAGTTACACGCGTCACAGCGAAGGTACAGGTATCAGCAGCGCTAGCGGAAAGAAATTATTTCCCCCAATTAACGTCCAGAAATAGCTTTATGGCACGTCTGATGTTCGTAAGGATCAGAGCAGTGAAGCGGAACCGCAACGGGAGGGATCACAATTGCCAATGGTGCGGCCAATCAGGGGAGGCCACTGAAAAATACAAAAGAAAATTCTTTTTTCTTTTACTTCGCCAAAACAAAAACGATGCTTTGCAACGTTTGACTGACCATGGCTCCTCAAATAGCTAATTATATACAAAAGAACCTTCGTTACAACACGGATCGGAACATTTGCTTAAATCATGTACGTTTGAGCTCTGCTGTTGACACATAATCCTCCAAACAGTAGTCCACGTGATCTTCCCTGTATATATTTCCGAGATAATTTCCATGGAATGACACACAAAACGATGACATTGAAAAAGAAACACTAAACTTCTGTGATGTATCAGTATTCCAGAGACCAATGCGATAACAGTGTTATATGAAAAACCGCAGGTATCAACTGATGAAATTTTCAGAGGAACGATACTTATTATGCGAACCGGGGTCTTGAGAACCGGCTTTCCAAGAGAAGCAGCTACCCCGATGTTTCTGTCCCCCAAAGGGAAACAACGTTCAAACAGGAGCAACTTGCACCATCCCGGCAACCCTGCAATCAAGGGCCCTACAATTCCAAGGTTACTTGGTCACTTGGACAACTTCCTGAGGTCATCAAGCTAACTCGGGAAACTGGAAGGCATGCATAAAATATGAATGTTCGGGGATATTATGCCTCGTTGTTTTGTTTTTTAAACCGGTTACGCAACACAGCATTAATTATGCAATATGACAAAAAAGTCCGTTTTATTAAATACTTTCAGTACGTAATTGAAGCAGAATATCAATTCCACATAATGCACTGGATATTAAAAGTAGTTTCCCGCATTTCGTATCTAAATCTTCAATTAAATGAAACAAAAACAAAAGCTGTCGTACTCAAAGTTTTCGAAAAACTAGAAATCCTAGCTGCAGACATAACAAATACTAAACATAAAATTTAATGAACTTGAAAATGAATCGCTTTTGGTACTGGGGTATGAAAATCCCCCTCCTCCTCCACATCTTTCGAAAACTATATAAAAAGTAATATTTGGAAAAAGGTTACAAAAAGAAAAGTATAACTACGACCGAAATTGTCATTTAAAAGTACGAATTTACGTTAAAAAGTCAGGAAAACTTGCTAAGAATGAAGGTGCGATTTTCCGGTACTATCTCGCGTTGCCCTCCCTCTTTCTCTTTACGCAACTGACAGCAAGTTCAAATATTATTAACCTAAATTTTGTCCACGGTTTTGTGATACATTTTTTTACTTTGTCGCTCCTCTCGCTTTATTCTATTTTTAAACCACGTTCAACACGATACTTCAGAAACTAACGAGTAGTTTGTTTTGTGTTTTTATCAGAAACCGCAGGAGTTAGTGCCAGATGTGTATGAAAGTTTCCTTTAAGAGTTTTTTTTTTTTTTTGTGCAACATTCAGTATCGCACTATCACATTGTTATTCGTATAGGTAGGGTAAGCACAATTTTACGGAAGAAAATGGAGAGCTCACTAAAAGTTCCGAACTCTACTATGCTCTAAAAAAAGAAAAAAAAAAAAGAGGGGGAGGGGAGAAAGAAACAAATGTTCTCTCATTTTCTTTTTTCTGTTACGCAGCCCATTTAATTAATTTCCAAAGCGTTCTAATTTTCACCGAAATGAAATATACATGGACCTTCAATCGCAAAGTTTCTGTAAACCTGCATGACCACAGATTTTGCTCAGCTCCGATTCGTACTGGAGTGGAAGAATCAAGAATGCACTAGCCATCTCGTCACTGGCGAACACTCTTTCTCTCCAGGCGAGTGGTCCAGTTTTTTGTTTTTTTTAATCAAATTTTTTGATCTTTGATAATTTTCTACATCTCTTAACTAAGGAATATCGCTTTTAACTTTCAGCGACATTACTTAGGAAGTTACGCCAAATAACGCCTTGTATACCTTTATCGCCACCACAACGAATTCCTTATAACAATACCAGATACCGGTAGTTTACCGTACGGGTCGGCATTCATAGACCATGTACGAGAAAAATTGTTAGTAGAAGCCCGCTATCGTTTACGAACGAAGCGGTATATCCGACATTTGCTTTTGAGTCACGGAACGAAAAGTCTGCTTCTGAATCACGGTAAGCTAAAAGAGCTGATTTTGTTGATGTCGTAAAAAATAACTTTCTAAAACTATTCATGTTCTTGATGTTTGGAGATTCGTCTATAGAGAGAAGTTAGTTTATTTATATAAAATTTCGAAACGTAACAGAAATGGTTGTAGAATGTCCTGAAATACTCGGTAGCCCTGTAACGCCATAGTGGCGTAAAAGTTGTACATACTGCACAAGATTTTTAGGTTATTCACGACAATTACGTAAACCTTCGTCATATTAAACTCATTTCCATTTTGTCAGAGGATCTGAACTACAAGGCAAGCGTAATTAATACTTCCGTGTTTAAAGATGCGAAGTCACTGACGAAAAATACGGCAAAGAAAACCCAGAAAAGATCTAAACCAGTCCCAATCAGAAGTGAAGAGGTTGAGTCTCAACCAAGCACAAGCAAATGCTGGATGTGTTTTATTTGTGATGAAGATCGCGTAAAGAATATATATTTGAGTAAATTTTGTGTGAGGTATTTACATGATAAGTGTAGAGGCATCAGAAGGAACACAAATCTTTCAACAATATCGTGCAGAGTGATGGCTTCCCTCAATGAATTTTCAAACTCTTATGTATTTTCACTTTTCGAACACATTGTTTGTATTTTGTGAAAGATTGTATTTTGTCCATATCATTCTTTTTAATAACCCAGTAAGTTCATGACATATTTTTGCCTATTACAACTGTTGTTCTAGCTGCAAATCAAGAAAAACTTAATAATGAGTGAATATTTATGATTTTGTTACATAAACTCAAAATGGATTTGAGTTGATATTGTTGTATTTTGGTTAAATAATGTTAATTTTGGGGGAAATATTTCGTAATGTTATGTTAAAGAATAGATGGCGTTAATTGGGCCACCTGTTCCTAATAACACCATCATGCAAGCTTTTCCTAACTCAGTTTCATTTCACCTCCTGAAATACGTATCATTCATATTATTATGCTATTATCTACAGATGCGTGTTTAAAGTGTCTTAGTTTCCTATTTTCATATACCTTATTTCCAGAGCTACACCATTTTAAGTGTTAAGGTGGTGTTATTCGGGCCTGGTAGTTTCTATTAAATGAACATTAAAAGGACACTACGTACTTCCTATTCTTGTACAATGCGCAATGATGGCGACCGCTGCTGAAATAATGTAACGAAATAGCACTTTTAAGCGCATTTGCTGAGCATAGATGCGACTCTTGACACATGACCATCACCTATTGATCTCGGAGCGTAAGCATCATAAATATGCATCACACCAGAGTAACTGAATAGAAACATCGGTAGCTGAAATAACGGAAAGAAAATTTACCAGAGGAGATAATATGATTCTTCAGTTTGAGCGAATCAAGTGCAGAAAACATACCAAAGGTGCAGCAACAGTCCCTTTCCTCAAACACACACAAACGCAAGTACTGAACGTTTTGACTAATGGAAAGTTTTTACTGGGTAGTGAGAATATGCAAAATTGCCATCCTCTGAACACATGTTGAGTGTACTCTCAATTAACCGTGCATGACGTTTCTTTATTGATACGTAAAATTATGCGCTATAAATATATACGAACTATAAATACACTGACGGAAAAAAAATCCCAACACCAAGAAGGGGTTGTGTTAGATAAACGACAGTTGGTAGGCGGTGAGAGTACATCTGTAAGATGACGTCTATGCAAATTTCGCGCTCGGCGCATACGTGTGGCGCTAGTAGCGCCCCTCGGAACATGCAAAGCAGGTTTGCTGTAAATACGCGCTGTAACGTTCGTGAGCGTTAGTTATCGTTGAGATTCAACGTAGGGTGTTGATGTTAGTCAAGAATGCCTTTAAGAAGACGAAGAAGCCATTATCAACAGCTCACGGAGTTTGAACGAGGTCGTGTAATAGGGCTACGAGAAGGTGGATTTTCTTTCCGCAATATTTCAGAACGACTTGGCAGGAATGTAGCCACTGTGCATGATTGTTGGCAGTGGTGGTCAAGGGAAGGTACTGCCTCAAGAAGACCGGGTTTCGGCCGGCCACGTGGCACTACTGAGAGGGAAGACCGCCGTGTACGGCGCATGGCCGTGGCGCATCGTACCGCGTCTGCGGCAGCAATTCGAGCTGCAGTTGCCACCACAGTGACACAACGAACTGTTACAAATCGGTTACTTGAAGGACAGCTCCGAGCCAGACGGGGCTGTCCTTCAAGTAGACCGCCATGTCATTCCTCTACAACTATTTTTTCGTGGTGTTGGGATTTTTTTCCCGTCAGTGTATAAAAGCGTCGCTGTAGGACTCCCATGGATAGTCGACGTGCTCTTACGGTGATAAAATTTCTTGGGGCACCTGAGCTCTTCTGTCCAACTGTATAAGAAACTTCTGGAAGCGAGCGTGCTCAGAGAGAACTTGGGAGTGCAAAGGTTTCTCTGAGCCTGCGTCTAGCTAAAAGAGCGGTCGGTAGGTGTTCGAGAGCCACAACGGTCTGTGTGGACGAATTTTCTTGCTGGAGTGTACACTCCAGAAAAATATCTGAAAAACGGAAGACAAAGGATTGCCACAAAAAGCAGTCACAGTATTGCTGTTAGACAATGCTGCTTCACATCCAAATGAAAGCATACTGAAACAGGACAATGGTCTTTATGCTTGGAAAGTTCATAATTCAGCCGATGGATCAAGGAGTTATTTCATCAACGAAACGATATTATCGAGTTGGTCATCTCAGAACTCTTAACTAATGAAGATGAAATCTTCTACAAAAAAATGACAGCACGAGATGCTAGATGCGATATTACGGTGTGTCTCTGGCAGGGTCCAATGTAAAACCGGTAACAATTACTCGTTCACAGAGGATTTTTTTTCTAATGAGCTAACGAGTTCTTACGAAGAAGAAAACAAGAGAAATGTCTGGGAAAATGGGTTTAATGGATAGTTCAGAAGGTTTTGAAGAAGTCGACAAAGCCTCGATGAATGCTGCAATGCGATTCACGTGAAACAGGATTTCAATAGTGCGATGCAGATATTGTTACTACTGCTGCGAATCAACCCGATGAAGAACGAAGTGAAGAAGAAGAAACAAACAAAATCGTTAGTCACATCATAACATTACCCTGCGAGAGTTGGAGTATATGAGTCAGTGTGCCTTTGAATAAAACGATATTATATCTGTCAGGGAAATTCGCGGACATTAGGAAACATAAAATAATAAATTAGGAAACATCTCAGGGATTCTCAAAAGCAGGCGAAGGTTGTAGATAGCATTGTTATTCGCAGTTGAGCCCGATTATAACGAGCCCGTACATGGAACCAATGAAGCTTGTCACCTTTTTTTAACACGGGAATAAGAGATCATCCTACGATGATCTCTTTGCATGGATCTTCAATCACAGACTTTGATCCAGTAAAATATCTTGATCGCTGGTATTTCAGTGCGAAATCAAACAGACACGTACTGCTGAAGCTTTAGGGTAATGAATGGTTTAAGGGAGACTGGAAGCTGAATGTAGTGCGTTTGGGTAATTGTAACTTCAAAGAAAACGAATGAAAAGTCTAAATACTTTTCAAACACCATACAATTTAAGTGGCATAGTGTTTGTGAGTGTATTTATGCATTAGTGCTTTTATTGTATGTGATACACCCCAGAAGACGAAGCTGAACTTTCTGAAATGTAAACCTATTTCGAAATGCCGCTATTTGCCCTGCATTTTTGAACAACATCTGAGAAATAATATATTAATTTTGATTGCTGAAGGTCACAATTCTGTATAGGTAGTTTTTTTGTTTAGATCAATCGTGATTTTCTCCTCGTATCCCTTGAAAATATCTGCTGGCTCATGAAGAAGAAAAGGAGCTGGCGCCTGAAAGTTTTAGGGTTGTCTAAAATGTTTACCCCTGATTATTACTATTTGTATTGGGATGGGCAAACCATACACATGATTTTACATTTCCCGCTGGTAACACTCTTCCTAAATCGTATGATATCAGGCATAAAAAATTTCTGATTTCTGTGATATTCGGTAGATAGAACATGTCGAACAAAAAATCTGGGAATCACTGCTTTAGAGCAATACTCATAACGTACCAATAACAGACATACAAAGCAGCCATTGCCTACCAGACTTAAGATAACAGTTGATCCTATGGCTGCAGATTTTATGAGTTGTCCTTGATGCATAACTTCAAGCAGTAGGTTTTTTTTTTTTTTTAAATTTGGATGCATAATCCCGACTTTGGAAGATATATTTCAGGATTGATCGAAGTCTGGATATGGATTTATACAACGTCAAAAGTTGCTCTGAACAAGATATCACCAATTGCCACCTTGGTTGAAAGTTGAATAGCAGCAACTTAGAAGTAAATTTTGCAATGGAAATAATGTGCCTATTCCACAAAGAACTGAAAAAAATATTCACGTCAGAAATATTTAAAAGCTATTTTTTTCCCTTTAAAGAGTTACTTAGCAGAAGTACACGTCAAAAACTTTCATTTCTTTTGTTATTTAGAACAAACGACTGGCCAGGGACGCCGAAACTACTTTTTGAAAATGGGAACATCAGAGTATGTATGTTTTGGTCAGATCATAAAATTTAATATGTTGTAAAACAGGACGTGATGGCGTCATTAGAACATCTTGCAGATAAACGATATGATATCGACCGCAGCTATTTGATCGGCGCGCCGATTCGCACAATGAAGTACTGGGAAATCGTCAAAATCCCGAGAAATCCGGCATTGATGCTTCAAATAATCGCTAATCAAAAAATTTTACATCGATTTTTACACGAACGCCACTATCGATAATCGCTCGTCAAGGTCGCGCCGCGCCGCCGTCGACAAAATCTAGCCGGCACGCCGCCGCCGACAAAATTTAGCCGGCACGCCGCCGCTGTGTTTTTTGCTTCGGCGCAGACCACTAGTTGGAGATCATGACGCCATTTCGAACCACTTCCCAACTTTCGGCGGGCCGGAGGTTTTGCATCCCTGGTAATCATCATCATCATCATCATTGTCAACCATTATCAATCCACTGCTGGACGAAGGTCTCCCCAAGTTTCCTCCACAACGGTCTGTCTTGTGGCAGTCTCCTCCATGTCACTCCCGCATATTTACGAATTTCATCCACCCATCTCCCATGTGGTCTTTTTCTGGGTCTTTTCCTGTCCCTTGGAATCCAATCTAAAATTTCGGCTGTCCATCTATGGTCTGTCCTTCTGGCAGTATGTCCAGTAAGACGGGAAAAATCTCAGATTTTTTTTTTTTTTTGCTTAATGTTGAATTAAGAAGATTTTACGTATTTTATGGATAATGACTCGATTTCCGGAGCAAAAGAACAACTTCGCGGAGCTGCGGAGTATTAGTGCTTTTCCGGAGAAACTCTGCAAAATTCGGAGCAGTTGGCAACCCTGCTAACGCAGTTAATAATTTAGGCATTTTTTGCGCATACGTCACAGATAGTACATCATAACGTACAGAACCTGAATAAATAACTTCTTCTTCTTCTTCAATCACTGAACAGCCCTGTGTGGGCCCTGGCCTTCTCAAAGAGTTTTTTCGTGAGATTTCGTAACGAGGGATTTTTGACGAGGTGGGGTCATTAGTCCCACGCCAAACCCCCAACCTGGGGGACCAAGGGACAGAGTGCGTCCGGGGCCGACTTCACGGGGAACCATCGACGCATTCGCGTCTCCAATCACAGGGAGTCTGCGGAAAACCCGTAGACTAGATGGCTGGTAGGACCGGGATTCGAGCACCCGTCAGAAACGCCCGCCTCCTACACAGAGTATAACAACTTAAGGTGAATCCACCTAAAATCTTTTTGCCTTGTAATATCCAACGGGCAAATTTCTGCAGCCATTTTCTTCACAATTAATGCGTTCCCAAGGATCAAAATTTAAACATCGATAAAAATAACTTCATATTATAGCCTAGTATGCTTAATATTTCTAAAACTTAACTATAATTATAT
The DNA here is from genome assembly GCA_039090855.1 of Macrothele yani. NCBI lineage: Eukaryota > Metazoa > Arthropoda > Arachnida > Araneae > Macrothelidae > Macrothele > Macrothele yani. The sequence goes on along the minus strand of CM077016.1, from coordinate 92,051,172 downwards.
TAAAAATCAATAACTTGTCTTTTGGTAGTGTTGAGACCAGAAAATAGATGGCGCGACCAGTACATTGATGACGTCAGTAGACAAACAAATGTTGGATTGCTTAATTATGGTTACATTTTACAAAATATTAAGTATACTAGGCTATAATATGAAGTTAATTTTATCGATGTTCAAATTTTAATCCTTGGGAACGCATTAATTGTGAAGAAAATGGCTACAGAAGTTTGTCCATTGGAAATACAAGGCAAAGATTTCAGGTGGATTCACCTTAACCAACTGCTGCACTATGCCGGTGGTGAATAATAACTATTCCTTGAATATTTTTAGTTTTTCTCAATTTTCCTCCTTTCAACAAGAGCATCCCAGAGCCTGAACGTCCGTGATTTACTACTTCCGGGGCTAATCAACACTTTTAATCAAAGTCGAGCACAGTGATCTGCCAAATTAAGTCTGAAATAGCCAACTTTTTCATGTCTCAAACAGCTAAGCGGGCAACACACTTCCACGCTTTATAAACTTTCTTCACCAAGCGTTAAAAACATGCATGCCATGCACGTGGCATGGTTCCCCACCAGCTCCGCTTCAAAAAGAAAAGTGGAGGCGGCCTTGTAAAGAAAGTTCTACTGGCGGAGCACAGTTAACATGCAACAAAGAATTTGCCCATTACAACAGTGAGCTTTTGCTATCTTAAGTGTTGAGCCCGACCGAGGCAGAATTCTTTGTAGCCGAAAGCATTTTCCAAGTCAGAAACTTCCACGAAAGTACGATAAGTCATTTCTGCTGCCAGACCAAGCGTTAACAGAGCGATTGATGTGAATCACAATCATTAAGATTTTTTAACGAGTTTTTTTAAGCTCTTGACAACTTCCTTGTTTTAATCATTACGTTTCGACATTCTGCACAGCCGGTCATCCAGAAACAACATGTCAAAGCCCTCCTACACTTCCAAACGCATCAAGAAAAAAATATATATACATCACCCAAAAAAATGTGCGTCAACCGACAGAACTTAATGTAAAAAGGCAATGTTTTGAACGGAAACTCACACTGTTTCTCTTCAACATACCGACATTCATACATACTAACGCCCGACAGATATTGCTATAGCATTTAAACTCGAAATGCCATCATTCCCGCTTTTCTCCGGTTGTCCGCTTCAATAGTACTGTGTTCTAATTATTTAACTTCGTCATTCCCGCATCCGTTACTTTGTTTCACACTCTGACAGCATTATAAATATATATATTTAAAAACATATGCATACTATAGACACACAAGTGACTAGAAACTCTCACTTCGCTTACCAGAAATGTTAAATATGTTAACTGCATACAGGGGTGTCGGAACTATTTTTTGATAACGGGGGCAGGATATGCATCTTTCGGTCAGATCATAAAACGTATTGTGGTGGTGTAAAAAAGGTCACGTTGACGTCATTTGAGCATGCTACAAATAAAACGAATACGTCTATAGACTCTAAATTAATATAAAACTTGAATTTTACATCTATATGATCAGAGACGTAGTCAAGGGGGTCCTCGGGTCCGGACCCCCACACGGGGATTGAGTACGAATTTAAAGCGATAAATTAATATACGTATATCATCATCATCATCATTGTCAACCATTATCAATCCACTGCTGGACGAAGGTCTCCCCAAGTTTCTTCCACAACGGTCTGTCTTGTGCCAGTCTCCTCCATGATACTCCCGCATACTTTCGAATTTCATCCACACATCTCCCATGTGGTCTTCTTCTGGGTCTTTCCCTGTCCCTTGGAATTCAGTCAAGAATTTCGGCTGTCCATCGATGGTCTGTCCTTCTGGCAATATGTCCAGCCCATTGCCATTTCAGGGATTTTACTCTGATCATGATGTCTTCCACTCTTGTCATTTTTCTGATCCACGAGTTCCTGTTCTGATCTCTCCTGGTTACACCAAGCGTGCACCTCTCCATGCTTGTTTGAGTTGTCTGCAGTCTTTGTATGTCTCTTTTAGTTAAGGTCCAGGTCTCTGCACCATACGTAAGCACTGGAAGGATGCATTGATCAAACACTTTTCTTTTAAGACATAATGGCATATTGCTCTTGAAAATTATACTGTTTCTTCCAAAAGCTCTTCAGGCAAGTTTTATACGCAGATTAATTTCTTCATCAATGTGACCCTCATTTGATATCTGCTGTCCAAGATAAATGTAGGTATTGGTTATCTCCAGCTTTTCCCCATCAATCGATAAACTTCATTTCTTGTAAAAGCATTGTACATCACTTTTGTCTTCTGAAAGTTCATTTTTAATCCCACTTCTTTACTCTTGTCAGCAAGTTCCTGGATCATACTCTGCAGCTCTGATGGGGTAGTTGCAAAAATGACTACGTCATCAGCAAAACGAAGGTGAGTTAGATAATCTCCATGAATTTTTATCCCTTTGTTTTCCCAGTTCAGTGATTGAAAGACATTTTCCAAAGTGGCATTAAAGAGTTTGGGAGATATCGTGTCGCCTTGTCTCACCCCCTTTCCAATTTTTATGGGTGCTGTATTCTCAAATAGCCGAATCTTTGCACTTGCATTTTCATAGATGTTATAAATAATATTAATGTATGCCTCTTCAATACCGCAAGATTTCAAAGCCATTGTAACTGCTGATGGTTTCACCGAATCAAAGGTCTTTTCATAATCGATATAAACCATGCATAATGGAAGTTCATATTCCCTCGCTCTTTCAATTAATTCTCTCAGTACGTGGATATGATCTATAGTGCTGTAGCCACTCCTGAATCCAGCTTGTTCTCTCGGTTGAGCCCTGTCCAGTGTTACCTTCAAGCGGTGTGAAAGAACTTTAGTGAAGATTTTATAAACCACTGATAGGAGGCTGATAGGTCTGTAATTCCTGAGATCCTCAGTGTCATCTTTTTTATGTGGCAGGATCATTGTAGCATTGTTCCAATCCTCAGGAATCTTCCCTTCATTAAGGCACCGAGTGAAAATTTGGGCGAGTACTGTTTCAATTTCTCCACTTGCTTCTTGTATGATGTCTACGGTAATTCCATCTTCTCCTGGAGCTTTTCCCCGTTTCATGTTCTTGATCGCATGTTCAACTTCTGCTGGGAGGACTGGAAGAACTCTGGTACTGGTACTTTTCGTAATGTCTGGAGTACATGTATCATCCCTTTCATATAGTTTTGAGTAGAAATCTTTCACTCTTGTCAAAACTTCGCCTCTATTTCTTGTTACAGAACCATCTTCTTTTCTCTGAGCCATAATCTGTTTTCTTCCCTTATTCAGATGTCCCTTTGCTCTCTTCAGGCTTTGGTTGTTTTCAACTGCTTTCCTCACTAGTTCACAGTTGAATTTCCTTACGTCTTCAGTGATACTTTTTCGTACTGTCTTGCATAGCTCTAAATATTCCACTTTGGAAGTCACATCTCCTTTAGTTGTTTAGTTGTCCTCGTCTTTCTTCTTTTTTGCATCAGAATTTTGGTTATTTCTGTTAATTTGTTCATATGCAGCTTGTCCTTAGTACCAGCTATTTTTGTTGCTGTTTACAGAGAGCCTTGGTTAGTTTTCTGTGAACTTCAGAGTTGTCCACTTCTTCCGACGTTAAACCTAGAGCAGAGAATTTGTTCCTCAGTTCGAGTTTGAAGGTATTATGATGTTTTTTAAGGTAGGTCAGGTCAATACACTTTGTTTGTTTTATGAGCTTACCACGCTCGAGTTTAGCATTGAGGTGCATCTTATATCTTACCCATTCTATGGTCACTACCTATGTTGAATTTGTTCAGCACACTGCAGTCTTCCATGACAAATTTCTTGTTACACATAATAAAATCAATTTCACTTGTCAATCCATTGAGATGTCTCCATGTCCATTTCCTTTGCGGCTTTTTCTTGAAAAAGGAGTTCATGATGAAAAAACCTTCTGCCCCTGCAAACTCTACGAGAGTATTTTCACGCTGGTTTCTGTTACCGTGACCGAATTTACCTACTGAAGTTTCGTTCTGTTGCCGTTGCCCTATTTTCGCATTGAAATCTCCCATAATGATCTTCAAGTGCTGCTTGCCTTTATTATTTAGATGACGAATTTCCTCATAAAATTCTTCAATCTCTTCATCAGGATGACTTGTGGTGGGTGCATAAGCTTGAATAGTCTGAGACTGGTATCTTCTCGAGAGTTGGATAACAAGACGTGCAGCTCTGTCAGAGGAACATTCAATTTCTACAACTTTATCCTTCGGTTTCTTGTTTATTATAAATCTAACACCACTAGTTCTGCCAGTATCTGTCCCACGATAGTAGAACAGATGTCCACTTTTCAGTTCAATGAGATCTTCTCCTTTTCTCCTTACCTCATTTAGGCCGACGATGTCCCACTTGATCCTTTGTAGTTCCTCTTCCAATTCAAAGAGCCTTGAATCAGAAGATAGGGAGCGTCCGTTGTAAGTAGCCAAGATCAGCATCAGATGGCAGCCTGGTCCGGTCCTCCGGTGATTCTTAGCACCCTCTGCCTTCATGTCGCACTGGCCGCTGCCTTGGCCAGGTACATTCCAGCTGCCGGAGACTGAGGACCAAGATTTAAGTTGTGGGGTCATTTTGGAGGGGTTTTGCCATAACTCACCACGCTGGCCAAGCGGGTTGGTGAGTGTGGGATCGCATCCCATTAAACCCGATGGTATAGTTATACCGCTATTGGCAGTCGTCAGAGCCTCTTTAGTGGGAACAGGATGCACCACGAGAAGGCGGGGTTGACATATGTCAAGGAGAGGCTGTGATGTTACGCATCACCTGAACTTACATCCCATATATGCATATACATATATATATATATATATATATATGAGTCTTTCACCAATGAACTACATCCATGGACCTTCCCCCACCAATGAACCAAATCTACGGACCTCCCCCACCCCTTAAGAAATTTCTGGCTACGCCATTGTATATGATAAGCTTTTTCGACATAAATAATTTTACTCACATTATAAACGATGTCAAACTGAATTGATTTGGACATCCCTACATTAGCATGAATTCCACAAGAACCGTAACCCTTACGTTATACATCAAACAACATACTGTACGTGAAAAAAAATTATCATCCCTTTCTTCTCCTCACCTTCTATTTTTTTTGTCTTTAAAGAAAAACTGATTTTATTACACTCAGGCGAAATAGAAAACGTTCCTGCTCTTCTTACAAAAGCACAATACTTTTCAGGAATTTCAGGATAACTGTTTTTTTTTTCTTTTCTTTTATAAGGCTAGTATTTCGTGAATTTTTTTTTTCTCAAACTGGACGAGCCAGGACAGTTTAACCCACATCTCAGGGATGGCATTAAAGATTCCGAGTTCTAGATGGTAAATAATCAAAACTGAAAATAATATTTTGTTTCATCTGACTCAGTTTTAAATGGAATTAAATAACGAAATTTAAATATTTATCCGATTTCCCATTCACGGACATAATTAAAAAGGAGGAAAACTAAGGGGGCAAATTTGATGTTTTGCATTCCACGTAAATGAGTACGGGGGCAGCTGCCTCCTCTGCCCCCGCGGTTCCGACGCAACTGACTGTTTAGTTTTATAAACAACGCCTTTTCCTGGCAGCCTATAAATAGGTTTCTTGAAAAAAAAAATTATTGCACAAAAAATATTGATTGCATGAAAATTATTTAATTGTACGAGGAAAAAATTGCAATTTTTCAAATTCTTATACAATACTAAAGAACACCCTAAAGGTGTAAGCATAGGCTGTATCAGCACGATTACAAATTGTTATTCAACCTCATTGAAAAACTGTCTTTAAAATGCATTAAAAACGTTATTTACAATAAAAAGGTTAAAAACACATGCGCGAGATCTTTTGCGGTCAAACATGTGTTTTTAACCTTTTTATTGTAAATAAAGTTTTTAATGTATTTTAAAGACCGTTTTCCAATAAGGTTGAATAACAATTTGTTATCGTGCGGAAACAGCCTATGCTTACACCTTTAGGGTGTTCTTTACAACAGTGTGTACGACAGATTTATTTAATTGCTTATACAATAGTTTGATTCATATTATTTTTCTTTAACCAGGTGACTATTTTTTGATGAGTCATACGATTTCATTGTGCACGGGATGTAAAGATGCACACGAATTTCTAGCACTCGCACATTTTGCACTAAAAGCCTATTTGCGGTATCTAGGAGAATCAGAACCATAATGTAAGCTGAATCTAGGAAATGGCATGTCCCCGGGGGCGTTTAAATTCTTCAACGCATGGCATACTAAAAAAAATCACCAAAATGAGGCATGTATAAACTCCATATTGTGCATCATTCTGACAAGATAGTAATGATTGCAAACACGATGCTTTGCGCGACTTAATACCGGTAACAACAAAAACCATGTTCTTTCAAGAAACACAATCTAATCTTGAATTCAGTCGACAGTTTTGCACTTTTTGCAAAGAATAACGGCAAAAAACTATTCCACTTAAGCTTACTATAAAAAAAATCAAAGACCGAGGGTAAATACTCTTATTATACAGGATGGTCCGAATGTCTTGTTATCCCCCTATGGTTATTACAGTGGAACTAATTAAATTCGTTCTCTGCTTTCAGATGGCTGACACAAGCAACTGTAGTGTGGAAGAACGGTTAGTAGCAAGTGTATGGACACGCGAACGTTCACAGACTGGTAAAACAACAAGGGAAGTGCAACGTAACTTTACTGCAAGATTTAACAAAGAAGCCCCGCCGAAACAGACATTATTGAGATCAGATCATAAGCTGTTCACAACTGGATCAATACTGGATAAGAAGAAGACTGGAAGACCACAATCGAGGCAAGAAAAATGTACAGCTGTGGCGGTATCAGTGCTGAGATCTCCCAAAAAGTATCTGAGGAAACAATCGGCAGAACTTGGAATCCCAAAGACCACCACGCTGAATCACATGAAAACAGATCTGCAATTCAAATCCTACCGTCCTGTGTTTATCAACGATCTTACTGATGCTGATTTGGAGAAACGGAGTGCCGCATGTGCAAGATTGTTGGAGACGTTTGTGACGCTTCCTCAACGTGGGGCGGTGTTCTTCAGTGATTAATGTGCCATCTACCGAAGTAGCCGTAGGAATGTTTATTTTTGGAGCAAAGAAACCCCACGTTATTATGAGGAGCTAGAGCGCATTCCACCACATGTGATGATTTGGGATGCACTGTCCAGTAAGCACTTGATAGGCCCCTATTTTTTCGACGGCTCGGCCGATCATCATTTTTATCTCGCCATGCTAAGGAGCTGGTTTGTTCCCGAGCTGCAAAGACGTGGTCTTCTAGCAGAAAGTTGGTTCCAACAAGACGGCGCTCCAGCTCATTATGCTATCCGTGTTCGGGAATATTTGGATGAAGTGTTTCTTGATAGGTGGATTGGAAGAGGATCTGCTCACCTGCCTGCGCCTCTCGAATGGCCTCCACGGAGTCTATGTCTCTCGTCTTGTGACAATTCCCTATGGGGTATTATTAAAGACTGTGTGTCCAAGACAAGGTACCAGATAACTGACCAGTTGCAAGACGCTGTTCGTTTTGCATTTACACAAATTGATATGGTTTGTCTCCGTAAAATCTCGCACAGGGCATGGGGACGAATTATTTTGTGTCACGAAAATGGTGGAAGTCATACTGACCTTCTGGATCGGTAACTTCGTAAGTTGTTCTGCAGGGGGTAACAAGACATTCGGACCAAATCCGTACAATGTTCGAGAAATGCTGCGAAAGTACCGTGGAAAAATATGGATTTAGTGGTGTCTAAAAGTGATGTGCAGAAAAATCCAACAGACAACTCACCTGAGATGGATGTTTGTAGCAACCATAAAGGACAAAATGACAAGGGCAAACGCATTCTTGCGCATAATAAGCATGTCTTTTCTCATATTTAATACACCAAAAGTTTTTCAAGGTACTTTTTTTTAAAGTGCGCAGTCTGAATTTTCTAATAAAAAAAAAAAGGTAATCGATCTTATCCCGACTAGTCGGAAATGGGATTATCAGAAGTACAGATGTAAATCCAAATCCTAAAATACCGTGGCATATAACACTAGTGATAAAACTATGATAAGAGAATTACAACAGAAGTACAGCAGACCGCACTGGTAATAAAACTTTGCATCGTGGAGATCAAGAAATGCATGAAAAATTATGCTCACAGTTTCAGCTGATTAATATAAAATGAAATTTTCCAATTTGACTTTTAGAAGTGAAGATATACTGTGCCAAACATAAACATGTATTTATGCCACCTAGAGAAAAAACTTGCTCTACAGGAATTCGGAAAGTGAGTGCATCGTGATCACTGTGACTTAGCGGTACCCGGTGCGAAAAGGAAAGTGTCGAAATCGACTTACAGATATGGATATATCGTAACTACAGACAGAGTGATAAACAAAGTGATACATATTTTTTTTTTAAAGGCATGCTAGTAGACACGTCGACCATTAATACAGAAACTTCCACCCGACGACAGGCTGGAAAATGTTGCTAGAAGAACAAATCAACGTTAGCTAAAAGAAACATTTAAATGATTGCTAGGCCCAATAAACAACCGCATGGAAGATGTGTGATTGAAATCAAAGAACCTTTTGCACGAGGTAGGATCCAAAAGTTCGGGGACTTGGCGTACATTTCCTTACCTTGAATACTTTAAAACACCGATGCACAACCACCTTTAAAAATAATCTCCTTGGGCGACGATGCACTTTTGCCAGCGTTCGTAAATCTTCTGGAAGCATTGCTGAAAGCCATGTTTTGCAACTTCTCGAAATGCCTCCTGAGTTGCTGTTTTTACCTCATTTGTTGACACGAAACGACGTCCATGAAGATTTTGTTTCATCAGTGGAAACAGGTAAAAATCGCAGGGGGCTAAGTCGGGTGAATAGGCGGGATGTAGAAGCACATTAGTACGATTTCTGGCGAGAAACTCCGTGGACAGTAGGGACCGATGTGCAAGCGCGTTGTCATGGAGAAAGTACCACTGTCCACTTCGCCACATCTCCGGCCGTTTACGACGGATTAACTTCCGTAAGCGACGTAAAATGTCCAGATAACGTTCCCTGTTAACTGTTGTGCCCTCAGGAATAAATTCGGAATGGACAATGCCGTGAGAATCAAAAAACACCTCCAGCATGACTTTCCTTTTGCGGCGATCCTGCCTGAATTTCTTTGATCGCGGTGAAGACGGTGATTTCCATGTTGAAGAAGCACGCTTTGGCTGAATATCAAACAATTAGCAACCCGTTTCATCACCTGTGATGATGTTATTCAAAAACAATAGGATCGCTATCGGCTTTGTCGATTAATTTGCCCGATATCCACATCCGTTCATCCTTTTGTTCGGAGGTCAAAAGGCGAGGGACAATGTGCTGACACGCGCGGTGCATGTTAAGATCCTCTGTCAAAATGCGCTGGTATGTGGTCTCTGATAAGTTAGTTACGCTAGAGATTTCCTCAATGGATCGACGACGATCCTGACGAACACACTGCGCCACCATCGTAATGTTTTCCTCACTCCGCGCAGTCACAGGTCGACCACAACGCTCATTATCTGCGATGAATTCTCGAGCCTCTTTGAAACGCCGATACTACTCGTACACCTTCGATCTTGCCATCGTAGAGTGACCGTACACTTTTGAAAGCATTTCTAAGGTCTCTGCAGCTGTTTTACCCAAACGCCGACAAAATTTATTATGTTACAACGTAGCTCTTCAAAAGCCATGTTTCTCACATCGCAGAAGATAGACGACTAATCACAGCAGCAAACGTCTGCGCGCAATCCAATCACTTTTCATGGGCAAAACCATTCTGACTACCGAGGGGAGGGATGGCGAGATGTATTTCAGACGCTGTAACTTTAACTACTAGGGGTGTTCAAATGAAAAGGTACGAAACGTCATAAGAACGTAACCGTTAACATATTTGCCTATGCCGCTATGGGAGAACGTAGCGACACATCTAGGGATGCGATTGGAGTCGCCGGCGTGGATCGGAGCATGCGCGGGAGCCCGCATTCGCAGGAGAGACCAGAGGCTCTTATAAAGAACGCCGTCCAATTGACGCGGCAGTGCATGTGAGGACAGGATGGCGTTCACATTGCAAAATTCGACGATTGAGGAGCAGCTAGGCGTTATCCGATTTCTGACAGCGGAAGGTGTTAAACCGGCCGCTATTCATCGTCGGATGGTGACCGTATACGCGCGTCCACACGTCTCCAGGGTCACACACGCGGAACTGGCCAAGTTCCAGTGGGAACAGCTTGACCACCCGCCCTACAGCCCGGACATGTCGCCCTGCGATTTCCATGGGTTTGGTCCCCTGAAAAAACATCTGAAAGGCAAGTGCTTCCACTCGGACGACGAACTCAAGGACGCTGTGCAGGACTGGGTCTCGTCACGGCCACAGGAATTCTGGGAACAAGGAATCCTTCGGCTCGTTAATCAATGGGATCGTTGTGCTACGGCCTATGGTGTATACTTTGAATAAAGTCTTCACTTATACCCACAGTGTCGTTTCGTACCTTTTCATTTGAACACTCCTTGTACATGCTTCCGTTGTCACGGGTAGGTAGGCGCTGTCCCCGAACTTTTGGATCCTACTCCGTAAGAACGTCGAAAGGCCCAAGACAGGTTGCTTGACGTACTACAAAAGTGAAGCTCGTATCAAGACGACAAATCTGCAGCGATACACTCCGTTGGTGTAGTTTAGTCGGTTAGAACAACTGGCTTCGGAGCTATGAGGAGCGGCGCGAATTCAATCTCACTCGTCGACAAAAATGTGTTTTCACATTAGCACCCGATTGTAGAAAATGGTTCTACTGGTCGTTGGGTTCTTCGAAAAATGTGTGACGTTTGTTCCACACCTGGTCTGGAATTAATGAAAATTCTTTCTTCGCTTCAAATAAAAAAAAAAAAAGAATTAAGAGGGAGATGATGTGATGTACTACAGCGGTGAAGCACATGTCAAGATGACAAATCTACAGCGATACATTCCGTCGGTGTAGTTCAATACAGCTGGCTCCGGATCGAGGAGGTGCGGGTTCGATCCCCGTCACGTACAAACGTGTGTTCTCACAGTTGTTGCGCGGGAAATGTGGGAAGATCTCATTTTGTTGGTGTTGTTAATCGAGGTTTAACGGCTATAAGGAGTCACGCATCCTTATAGTTCTGAGCTACTGGTTGCAGCAAACGAAGAGAACGAGCGCCGGAAGAACGGGATTCAAATCAAACTCAGTAGCAGTATGTGACGCATATTTCTAATTTAACCTTCCTTTTGAGTTCCTGTGTTCTAATGCAAATTTGGTTTCTTAAAGATTTTCTAAACGTCAGAGTTTCTCCTGATGAATTTGAAGTTGGCATTCCTGTCGGCGGATTACAGAGCAAGCAACGTAAATTAAGATTTCTGGGATAAGATATCAGTGTGTGTAATGCTAGATGAGCGACTGACGTACAATGCGCAATGTGCAGATTGGTTTCATGTATAACGTGAGTTGAACGATTCATGATATGCAGTATTAGACGAGCAGAGAGCGAACTTATCTTGTGACAGCGTTTGTATTGAGAGAGTAGATTCAGGCATACTGTGAACCACCAATTATTGAAGTCTGTTTAGCGTATTGCGAAAGAATTCTGTGTTGCAGACCATTTGATTACAGACTGGACGTATTTGATTAAAGAATAAAGAAAGTGGTTAGTAAAGTGGTAAGTAAACTTTTATCATTGAATCTGGCCCGTGATCTTTAAGTGTTATACAGCAGATTCCGATTAATTGGGACATTTCGGGGCTAGAACGCTTAGGCCCAATAAAGCTGCTGCCCCAATTATGAGGAGCTCCATCCCAAAGAGCAAATTTGGGATGTTCTTCAAGAATTGTCCAAAATAAACGGCTGCGCCGATTAACCGATGGCCCGATTAACTGAAATCTACTGTATATGAATAATTAAGACTTTTTTCTCAGCTATACAAGTGACAGCTTATCTGGGAAGAGGACGAATTAAGCCTGCATGCTAAGCTATCCAAAGTGAAAATTAATTCACTTAGTCAACGAAAGCTAATTCAGTAAACTTTACGTCATTAAGCTTCAAGTTAAGCTAAAGATAAAACCTTAACGTAAAGTCAAATATTCAAACCCAATAATAGCAAATATTCCATTGTAGATAAAAGCTATTATTTCATAAGTACGAGAAGTTAACAACTCCTTGGATCACTCGATAACAGGGAGGGAGACCTTCCGTCCATGGGAGTACGTTTTGAAGACAGCCAAAGAGGACACATTTCAATTATCTGTAAGCAAAACAATCTGCATGTACGAGCAATTCGGAACACAAAGTAAACACTTTCAGACTGTTTCGAAGCAGGGAAATCTAAATCTTCAAGCCCACGCATAAAACAAACATTGAAGCCACTGAAGGACAAAGTAACAAAATTTCGGTCACACTGATAACACAATAAAATGCATAACGTACCTCTGTAGGTAATACAGAGATGATTACATCATAACATTCTGCCCTAATTTCTCATTTTCAAGAAAAACGGATGTAAACGCTTTAAGTCCAATCGAGCTGATTTAAAAAGTACGTATGTACAAAGATTCTCATCAAAATTTGTTTCCCTGCAGCTGAGTCTCTGACATAGCTCTGTTCAAAATTCCGACGTCGGAACTAGCTTCCGCTGCTTTATTATTCTTCACTTAATTTTCTTTTTTGGTTCTGGATTTAACGACTCCTTAGAGCATACACATATATAGGATTATAAGAAGTCGCCCGTCCGTAATTTGGGGTCAATGGTTTCAGGGAAGAGACAGAATCAGCGCCGTATGGCAAATCCATGCATCTTCAGGGACTCGAACTGCGGTCCAGTTCGTATCATTAAACACAGGGCTGAGCCTCTGACCACTGTGGCAGCCTTCTGATTTAATCTATTCATTTTAGAATGAAATGTAGAAACTCACTTATTAACTGCAGTCGCACCAAATGTGGATGCTTCTTCCGGAAGGACGCACGCAAATGGTGCACTGTGTGCACATAAGTAGATCGGCACAGCCCGGCGTGCATGGATCAACCCAAATGACTATCCAAAAGCACTGCAGCTTCACGAATCACCGACGGCAGTCCATCCATTTTTAAATCCTCCTCATTAACAATTCACGTAGGGCGATCTCAACACTCGATACTAAGTTATGAAACAGCTTATCATAGAAACAAACAAATGCCTTAGAACAATAAGACACGGTTCTTTAATTCCCACATAACCCCCGAAGTGGTTAAGACATTCGCCGATGTTATATAACAACTGTTAAAATCTTCACACGAAGAAATCTGCGGCTGTCTTCGATTATCACTTCGGGAATGTTTTCCTCCGAAGGACTTTTATTTTTTAGCGGCCTGAATAAGTGAAAGCTGTTGTCTTCTTGCAAGCGCCTTCACACATGCCACGCCGTTCTATTGTCGGAGGTTGGTCACTACGTCGCTCATCAGCCAACCATTCCGATGTATTCCTATAATTTCACGACCACACACTTCTGGAAGTTGGTGATGGATTCCAGTGCAAGGGCATTTATTCTACGCAAAGAAAGGCGTTATCGCTTTGCGTACCGCCGATTAAGACAATGTTTCCAGAAAGGGAGCCACGTTAATTCGATTCTGTTCATTGCAATAAAACTTTTTTATTCAAACTTCAACGCCCAGTTACGCCCTCTACTTAGCAGAATGTAATGATTTGGAAGCAAGCGATTCACATAATCCTTTTCAGAGCTTGAAAAATACCTGCTGGAGATACCCGGGACATATAAATTATTGGTCTGGGCAGGTAAAAAATCTGGTTGCCCTGCCCGGGAAAGTAAATTAAAAAATGAAAAAGTTTGTAATATTAGGTGTACAAATAAGTTTTAAAGCGTTTTTGTGTGACGTATACTGCTAATTTACATATCCGACATTCCCCCGCGTTGTTGTCATGTGACCGTAACTGGTCCAGAGTATAAAATGTGACACAGACGTTTGGCCAACAGTCAAACGCACTTACACATCGGTAGGTGAAAGATGGCAAGTGATACTGCATTTATTCGACACTGTATTCGTTTCATCAAGGAAAAAGTGCTGCAAAATCAAGTGCACCGATCTGTTCTTTTCTGGGGGAGAATATTGTATCGAAAAGCACGTGTGAGTTTTGTTTTAGACGGTTTAAAGCAGGTGATTTTTATGTTTGCAATCGAGAACGTAGCGGCCCCCGCAGAAGGTTGCACATGAGGAATTGCAAGCAATGCTGGATGAAGATTCGTTTCAAACGCAAAAAACAAAATAGCTGAACAACTAGGGATAACTCAAAAAACCATTTCCAATCGTTTACGCGCAATGGGAAAGATTCAGAAGGAAGGAAAATGGGTGCCACATGACGACCTGAGCTAGAGGAACAAAGATGAGCGTATCATGAAGTTTTTGAATCTGTTGAATAAACAACACAGAAAGTCTTTCCTGTAGAAAATCGTTACGGGTGATGAAAAGTGGATATGGTACGACAATCCCAAACGCAAAAAACACTGGGTAGACCCCAGTGAAGCAACGACTTCGACACGGAACTCAATATTCACTCCAAGAAAGTTCTGCTGTGTATCTGGTGGGGTGTGAAGGGTGTGATATATTATAAACAATTGGAACAGGGTCAAACTGTTACTGCTGATCGCTACAAGCAGCACTTGCTGCGATTGAACCAGGAAATCTGTCGGAAACGCCCATTAACAGGCAAAGGATTGCGTCCCGTAAAATTACTGCATGACAAGGCTGGGCCGCATGTCGCGAAATCGGTCAAGGAAACGTTATTGAGGCTTGGCTGGGAAGCACCCGGCGTATAGTCCCGACATAGCCCCTTCAGACTATCATTTGTTCCGATCGATGCAACATGGTTTGTCTGCTGTACGGTTCCAGACATGTGACGAAGTGTAAAAATGGGTTGACGACTTCATCGCGTCACACGACGAAGTATTCTTCATGGCTGGAATCCGTCAGCTGCCCGACCGATGGCGGAAGGTGATAGATAATTACGATTCGTAAAGGTATTGTTGTTTTCTCTCAAATTACATATTGCCTTGTCTTAAAACGCTTTAAAACTTATGTGTACACCTAATAGAATTTCCTACTGCAAGAAAAAAGACAGTCGTCGCATGTCCTGTTTCATTCCACTGCTAATCACTGGCAGTTGTATTATATTTGCGGAGTGCCAAGGATAGGTGGATATCACTTCTGTAATTATAATTATGTTCTAGGACCAGAAATTGAAACCGTACGTAGTTTTGCTCCAAATGTTGTTTATAGTCAACGATGGGATGCATGCCTGTGATGGAACTAGCCTCCGGTGTTTAGTGACAAAGGGCGAAAACTTGAACGAAACGAACATGGCAGAAACACTAAATCTCTGAAATACCAATTTCATCTTCATACCAATTTCTGCGTCATCATCTTATAACTTGAGATACACGCTTTCGTGCATTGAACATTTTGAGTACAGAGCCTTAAAACGGAAATGCAAAACGAAAAAAAGTTCATCATATTTTTTAACTTAAAAAAAAAAGAGGGTTCTGATCTTTTCAGATATTTTTCAAGCCCTGCTTTTCCTCCGCTACAAATCAGTGGATTCTACTTACTGATCAGTTGGTGTATTTAAGCATTGTTATTGAAATTACAAACTATTTTTTTTGTCGAGATTCGTACAGTTAGTGACATTTTCAAATATGCGTACGCAGGGGTCGCGCTGCCGATCTCATTCTTCGCAGTTTGCGAAACAAAAAAAAAACAAAAAAACAAAAAACGTTTTGGCGATGAATAAAAAGCTTTGGCGAAAATATTGGCGATTATCTTTTTTAAAGACGTCCGAGCAAAAACAATCTTAAAAAAAGATTGTCTTTGCTTAGACGTCACGTCAAATTTTGCTTCGGTTAATGCCAAGGATATTTTAGAAATTCATATAGCATCTTTTAAATGCAATCATATTTGTGGATTTCTTTTCTTTTCATGTGAACCATGAACCAATATTGCATGACTCATATGAACATAATATTACATGCAAGTTCTATAAGTAATAAAATGCGATTTTTTAACATCTGTATTATTGTTTTTTGTACACTGGCCCTTTTAGAACCAAGCCACAGAATAAATGTAATACCCAATTTTTCAGTTAATTTGGTATTTATCCTGTCAATAATTCTTTGTTTGGCAATTTTATAGGTACAAATAAATTGAAAATTGAAAATAAGTGTTTATATTTCTTTATTATGATTCGGGATATCTTAACATAATTTCCAGCTTAATTGTAAAAAAATCTATAACCTATTGTTTTTTTACTATTATAAACACTTTTTAGTTTTTATATTTCCAATGGAGAGTGAAAAAAAAATGGCGACATTAGGTTACACTTGGCGAAAAAAAAATTTAATCTGGCGAATGGGTTGGCGAAAACTTTTAAAAAGCTAGGGCAACCACTGTGCGTACGGACAGAATGGACCCTGACTTTTAGAAGTGATACGTATTCCGCCTGGGCTTACTTCTTCGGTTCCTCAATTTTAATTAGAAAGCATCTAATCCAATTCAAATAACCCATCTAGCTCACACTTACTTAGCACACTTCGTTTTAATAGCTTAATTTTAAGTAATACGCAAGAACCGAAAAAATGTAGAATATTCGGTTTTCGATGTTATTACCAATGATTCGATTAACAGCGGATATTTCCAGATGTCACAGAATGACAAATTTTGATCGGTTAATCACTGACTGGCCTTCCCATAGACAAGAGGTGGAGAGCCTTTTTATGTTTGAAGGCCGCATTAAGTTAGCTTTAATCTAAGAAGGCAGCATTAAAAAAACTGCAATTAGATGTACTTCGAAATGTACATTATTTTGTAAAAATCTTACGTGCTACTTAACTTCAAAAAAAAAAAATTGTTAATTCTAAAGTTAACTAGCCTTTCAATGACTTTGTTGTGACTGCTTTTTGATGGAAAGCGTTTGAATATTTGGTTGCAACATGGGGGTCCGTACTTTTATAGCAGATCCTCCAGACGGGTATCCGTCATTTGTGACCTTAAGGGCATCTTGATTTGGGTTAGGCAAGAAAATGTAGATTCGCAGCAATAAGTGGTTGAAAAGCAAGAATGCATTTTTCGCGCATGTTGCTGAAGGCGTGGGTATTCTACGGCATTTTTTCAAATTTCAACTGGAAGAGTTTCTTAGCGTCAGATAAGGACTTTAAAATGTCATCTTCTGAGAGCTCAATCAATTCCATCTGTAGTTCTTTAGGAGCCATAGAACGAAATTATGAGCTCAGCAGGTGTCAAAACAGCCCTTATGACTTACTAATGTTAATTGTGGCCTTCAGTCGGGGAGCATTATTTTGTTGAATCTTCTTTTACTCTTTGGTATTTTATATATGGTCATTTTAAGATTAAAATAAAAATAATAAAAGATGAGCAAAAACATAACATATTAATAAAAATAAAAGGATTTGTTTTGCAAAATTTAGATTCACTCACAAGGTTGCAGGTTCCCCACCCCTGCCATAGACGAAAAGAGAACCAAAAGTGTAATAAGTATTTACTCTGAGTACCGCTCTTCTTCCCGTTTTTTAAAAATAAAAATCGTCTACTGATAGACCAGGAGTTGCTCGCTTGATTGTCTTAAAATGATACAAATTTCTTCAGTTAAAATCCATAAAACTACCCGAAGAATCTCCCGAGCGCCAGTACTAGGAAAAAGTTTTCTAATTATACATCACCTTATCACCATGAGAAAAAATAAAAAATAAATAAATAAATAAAAAGAAAAGATCTGTCAATTTCTCATTTATTTTTCTACCCTTCAAGATATGAAGTTCATCACTTCCTTTTCTCTTCGAATGTTTCGGCCCCATACGTCACTCATATGTTAAAGGGTTCCTAACCGGATTTGACCCCGTTATTCTCAGAGGTTAAGCGAGGGCAAAGAAGTCACGCGACCATCTATTTCATGCTTGAATGTTTATTTCCTCCTCCATCATGTTATTTCCTGTACTCACCTTTCGTCTCTGACAGACGGCGATTCGTTCGAAAAAGAAAAAGAGCAGTACCAGCTCCTTTCTCAATGCTTGTAAATAACGAACATTTAGGTTAGGGAAGTTAGTTGATAAAGCGTGCTAGAATTTCGACGTTTCTAAGGTACACTGGTCACATGGTATGCATCAGTTTCCATTTACAGAAGAAAAAAAAAGAAAAAGAAACCTAAAGGGCACAGCGATTTTTTCCCCTAAATGCTAATTACTCTCGGGAAAGGCAAATATAAAACTATGTCACGTGAAAACACTTCACGCTTTGTGTGTCTTCCGCTACTCTGCGCACACATTACACTTCTAAAGTATTATGCTTTCAGTTCAGTTCAGTTCATATATATATTCCTCTAATTGTTAAGCAGAGAAGCACTCAAGTTAGTGTGAAAGTCCCCGAAATAAGGAAAGATTTTCAGAACACAAAAACCAATGCTAAAAAAAAGAAAGCGCATGTGAATTACTACTATTTGCAGTCAAGTTCTTACACTTCAGCTACTAGTTCGAGAATGTGGCATGGTATCTCCTCATTTTGTATATGGGTATAACTACTGACGTCAAGTGGAAAAGCTACTCTTCCGTTTTCGAAAATAATCCGTTTGAAAAAAATATATACATTCGGTTTTCATATGAAAACAGCCCAAATGACAAGACAGTAGGAATAAGGGGGAAATTGAAGTGTTACGGTAATAGTATCCATTTGGTAGGTTATAATACGCTAGGTATAGTGACCCTGGTCGTGATGGTGATCTAAGTGAGAGGAGCCAAAAGACTGATGGCGTGCACAAAAAGTTGCACAAAAGTGGATATGAGAGGAATGATACGTTTTTTACATGCAGAAACAGTGAAAGTGGGTTATACTCAGAAGAGGAAGGTTCAAGAGTACGGATATAACTGTTCAACATACACTGGTATGCAAAACTTTAGGACGAAGTGGAAAAAGTAAAATAACGCCGTAAAGAACAGAAGCAGCCAAACACAAATTATACTTTTTTTTTCAGGACTGTGTCTGGGAACACAGAAGCAACGGCACATGCGTAATAGTGGAGCATGGCGTGTGGTTTGCGTGACGTGAAAATGCGCTCACGCAGTCTAACAGCATCAGTTGAACGGAAATCACCGGACGGTGTGCATAAGTGTTACAAACGTTCAATTGTGTTTGTTGTGGGCTAGAGAAGACGAAACTGCCCGTCGAGAACATCTTGATGTTTTTTACTTGCGGTCGAATAATTGGGAGGCTCGAGGACGGGCGAATTGTGATGAGTGTGGCACAAGAGTTCGGTAACGCCCATAGGGTTGTATTGCGTGCGTGGTCGGCCTTCAGGACTACAGCTACAGCTATGCAAAAGACTGGCGGTGGTCATCCACCAAAAACCACCCCCAGTGAGGACCGTTATATACTCCTACAGGCTAAGAGGGATCGACACCAGACAGCAAGTAACCTTGCAAAACAACTGAACATGAGCACAGGACGTACAATATGGCGGTTTACAGTGGCCAGGAGACTACACAAAGGTGGACTGTTTGCCCGACCAGCACGGTGTGTTCTATTAACAACTGCTCATAGGGCAGTGGTCCACAGAACACAAGGACTGGGACAGCAGAACAGTGGGGTATGGTACTCTTTACTGATGAGGGTAGATTTAGTCTCTCTAGAGATTCTGGACGTCAGCTAACCTGGCGTGAGGTAGTCACTCAGTATCGCCCCGAAAACATCAATGAAAGGGATAGGTACGTATGGAAAGGCATTCTGATCGATGGACGTACGGAGCTCCAGATACTGGAAGGAGGTACTGTAGCTAGTGTGTGTTACTGTAATGAGAAAAATCCTTCCCCATGTTCGTCTGTTCCGAGGTGCTATTGGCCCACAGTTCGTGTTAATGGACGATAACGGTACACCCCATTGTACGGGAGCTGTAGATGAGCTGTTGAAAAGTGAAGAAATTCAGCGGATGGATTGGCCAACACGTTTCTTCTACTTAAATCCCATAGAACACGCGTGGAACGCTCTAGGAAGACGCATTGCAGCACGTCAACGCACATCGGAAACTGACCAACAGCCGAAGACGGCGCTGACGGAAGAAAGGGCGATGTTACAGCAAGAACTCATCAACAACCTATAGTGCGAAGTATGGACAGACGGGCAAATCATGCATCGACGTTAGGGGTCATAATATCTCCTACTGCGGACCTTCTCTTTCCTTCGTACCGTTTTTGGCAGTGATGCATCTATATCATGGCACCCAGTGCTATGTAGCCAATTCTGAATACAGTTCCACTACATCTTTTAGTATCTGCAGTTGTGTCGGTGTTGTTTCCGTCATCATTTCGGTAAGTAATAGAGTTCCTATGGTTTGAATTTCACACATCCAGGCGGCTCCTGTGCGATACAGGTCAAAATCTGGATCGTCCTTACGTTTCGCACACTACTGTAACACAGTGTGCATTAATGAGTGTAAAAGTTCAACAAATGGCATACAAGAAGTGGAAGACGCCGTTTGGCCAAGCCGGATGCAAAGGGCAGTCACATCGAACACTACTGCAACTGAAATATTTTTAATTATTGAAAAACCAGCGTTAGATTTGCTCGCAGTTACTGTCCACGTGCGAGATGGGTGCCCCGGCGACTTACTGAAGCAAAGGCGCGTCGACGTGTGCTTTGTGGTGCTGCCCTGTGGGTATGAAGCTGAAGGGTATATAACTTTTTTGATCTGTACCGCGAATGGTGGTGAGAAGTGTTTCAATCCTATTCTGCCTCGGAGTACGCGAGCCAGTAAAGAATGCCGGCATTCAATCTCACTGGAGAGAAAGAGACTCAAACAGTCACTCTCCGCAGGGAAAGTGATGTCTGCATTTCGGAACAACAAGCGGGAATGCTTGTAACCACTTCGTTTTGACCCTATACCATTTATCGCCCGGATTTGGCTCAATTTTTTTTTAAGCAACCTGAAAGAGCTCTAAGGGAAATAATTTTCCTCAGATTTCGAAGTGGAACAAGAGATGCACGAGTGGCAGAGCACGCAATCTAAGTAGGTTTTTTGGATATGTCTTTTTTGCATCGGGTTTAACGACCACCCTAAGCAGCGCTAAGGGCTATGAGAAGCCGCCCGGCCCTAATCTAGGGATACTGGTTCCAGGTAATGAAGAGAGCTGTAATACAAACACATCACCCAGGCCTTTTTTTTTTCGGATGACGTTCACGAGTAGCTTTCGCGTTGCGTGCATTGCACGGTACTATGAGGAAACGCGAATGTGTCTATTGTCCATGTACGAATAAAAAAAGCATTTGTTTTTTCCCCCTTTTGCTGTCTTTCTTCATTTGAAGAACATGTGGCGTGCCTGCACCGCAGGATGCACATGAGATAAAGGCAGATAGCAGTGAGAGCACATGTCTCCGTAGCTCAGTTGGGAGAGCGACTTACTCCGGAGTGAAGGGATCTGGGTTCGATGCCCGACGCGGACAAACTTGTACGTTATATTGGCGCCCGAACTTCAAAGATGACCCGGCTGTTAAGTTTCTTGCAATGATGTGATGTTCTTTCCACACGGCGAGACAGAAAAAATGAGAATCCCTTCTTGAGTGCTTCGAAAAAATAAATCAGTGTGATATTACGTTCCACACACCAAATTGTCTAGGATTTCTCCAATGTACGTTCTTCATGGGATTACTGGCAACAGCGACACATGATCCCGGCTGACCCGTGGGCCATGCCCCCGGCCCTCTTTCGGGGGAAGGGGGAGATGTGACGAGCCTGCACCGCAGGAAACACATGAGATAAAGACAGATAGCACTGAGAGCACATGTCCGCGTAGCTCAGTTGGAAGAGCGACACACTCCGGAGTGGTGGGGGGCCCGGATTCGATTTCCGGCGTGGACAAACTTAAACTTGTACGTTATAAACACGAATATTATGTCATATAATCAGATATTAACTAACGTAGCATCGAAGAGAGAAGCAATGAAGTTACAGCACTTCATTCACCAGCTTTTCTTTTTTTACCAAAATGAAGCTTGCTGATTTTTGATTTCTAGACAAATTTCCATGGAGAAAAGGAAAACCAAAAAAGTCAACAAAGCGGATATAGGAGCGCTAATCGTTCGTACAACACATCTCCCTAACGTATCTGTGAGATATTCTAATATGATCTTCATTTGAAGTACACATGTAAAAACACATGTAAAAAGGAAAACAAAAATATATATATATATTGTGAACGACAACCAGGCAGGAATTCCGACACGTTTTAAAAAGTGTTATGCATTTTTTCTCAAATCATATCCCATGTGCATGTAGTTATTCCGTTTGATTTACCACTCCCGAAACAGACATGAAAGCCCACATTTAAATAATGTACACATTATTTTGGCGAAGAAGCACAAACTGTAGCCCATAAACCACGTCTCGTCTTTTACATACTACACTGTACAAAATTTCCCAAAATTCACAAGCCACTTTCCGTGATTCCTTTTGTGAATTAACGAAACATATCCATGATTCAACTTTTTCCGTGAAATTGGAAACATTCACATACGTTTCTCCAAGTTACCAAAATCTTAAATAGTTACATTCGCCATGTGTTCTAACTACTTAAACATATTTTTAGAAAGGGGGAGGGAGGCGGGGCTAAAGGGTCGGTTCAAAGAAAAGTTGGGCCCATCGGTAGAGTCGCGCCTGGTCCTATCATCTATAAATTCACTAAGTGTTTCTTGCAAAATCAGTGAGAAACTGCTTAACTTCATGAACAGCTAGTTATTCTCATAAGAGTCGCTACTGCAATTTAAAATGCTGTGAAACATGATTTTGTGACGACTGTCACGGTGCATCATATCCATGACCACCTAAGAGAAACAATATGTATATTGTTATTAAAGTGCATTGTATAATTACTACGGACATGAGAAGTAGCTTCGAAACTTAGAATCTTGTGGCGAAAAGCTATTATTACCACTCGAATATTTCAATTAGTTTAGTCGTTTCTTCCGTTATTTCCATTCTTTCACTTGATTAAGCGACTACGGTGGATGAAACCTTGACGATTTCGTAAACAGACCTTCCCACGGGCATAGCATGTCAATTACCTAAACTGTGACATGTACACCGGAACTTCGTTGATTGGTTTCAGGATGCTCAAGCTGTGAGGTCATCAACCATGACATGGTGACGTCACGGTGGCTAAAGGGGTTCCATGGAAACCAAACATTAGAGTCAACACTGCTTAGCCTTCGGTCGATCTGTTGCATCGAATCGTACCAGCCGACGGTTGCGGGAATGGAGGAGGAACAGGTGGTCATTAGACACGCTGCTTGCTTTTCCGCGAAGATGGGGATTGCCAAGGAACTTGTTACTGTGCTCTATGGACCCATGAGAAAATAATGTAGTTGAGGAAGCAACCACGGATAACGTCGTGTATAGTAGTTACTCATGGCTACGTTCATAAAGAATTACGCATCCAGGAAAAAGAAATCTTGCAACCATATTTTATTTGGAAAAAAAAAAAAAAAAGAAACTGAACAAACTATTTCGACGTTTGCGCGTTGAAAATGCTATAACAATAATCAAATAATACACAACTTCCCGTAATCAAAAAGCCATGCTAACACTTCTATCACGAAAAGGCATATTTAACTCTGAATTTTTTTTTAAATAAAATTTTCACAGGAAAGATATGTTAACCCGAAGACGTTGAGTTCACCAAAATATATCGAAAACATATGCATTCATCATCATTTACTTATCAAACTACAAGAAAACGCAGCTTATTTTACTTTTTATTTATTTATTTATTTGAATCAGGGTTTAACGACAACCATGAGTAATGCTAAGAGATATAAGCAGTTGCCCGTCCCTGATTTAGGGCCACTGGTTCGAGGGAAGGGAGACAGCCAGGGCTGTAAGACGAGCACACCACCCCTGCCTCATCAGGGACTCGAAATCCCCGCCCACTCAGATGAACGGTCAGAGGCCAGCGCTTAGATCACTGAGCAGCCAGGGCAGCAAAACGTAGAATATTTCGGCCATCATCTCGATGAGAAAATGTGTAAAACTCAAAAGACACAGCACACACACTGTTTACATGAATTCGATTAATATCCAGACATCGCATCTGTATTTCATTTTCCATTAAGTCTTTCAAAAAACTTGTGGAAATCACCCCGTCGCTCCGATGGTGCAGTGGTCTAAGCGCAGGCTTCTGAGCATTCGTCCCAGTGAGCCTGGGTTCGAATACCGGATGAGGCATGGGTATTGTGTTTGACCTACGGCACTCTCTCTCTCTCTCTCTCTCTCTCTCTCTCTCTCTCTCTCTCTCTCTCTCCCTTCTTTGGAACCAGAGAGAGACGTTTTATCGCATGGGCGTAACCAGCGTTCGCCGGAAGCCTCAGGCTTTGGGTGGGTGGGTGAAGGGGGGGGGGTCATTCGTCAAACACCGTTTTGACTCTGTCGTCCAAGATATCTGTGTTACGCCATTTTCCCGCTCCGACTCACACTGCAGAGAGCGTGTTTTCTATTTCCCTTTTAAGATTTGCCAAATCATGGAGCAAGTCTGTTCTTTTTTTTTACAAAGGAAAGTGGAGTGTGAATCGCTGGGTGATTCGGAAAAACTGTTAACAATTTCCATCGGTATATGTCCTGCTTTATTTTGTTTCCCCAGAAGGTACTCTTGCTTTGACTCCTCTTCTGGAGATTGTTCAAAGATGTTTAGTGCAATAAATTTAGACTGAGATGGGATCTCGCACTTCGTCTTCACGCAGGCAAAGTAAATTGGGAAAGGCTGGTTGTGAGTTGTAAAAGTGTGGTTGTATGTAGACGGTGGGCCTCTCTCTCTTATTCTGCCTAATACTTCCCTGCTGAATAGCAGTACATCGTTACTACACTGCTGGCCACCCAAAATGCAACACCAAGAAGGATACGTGATAGCAAAGCCAGATTTACTGGACACATAACAACAGATACAAAGATGAAACGATTGAGCCTACAGGACCGTGCGACTTGCGGAACACGCAGGCATCAATAGTTCGTGTGGACCCTATGGCTGGCAATAACGGCCGCTACACGCCGCGGCATCGAACGAAAGAGGTTTTGGATGTGGGCTTGGGGTATGTCGGTCCAGGCTGCTTCCACACGTTGCCACAGTTCATCAGGCGTAGCTGCGGGTGGTGCTTGCCGGGCCACTCGGTTGTCGATCAGCGACCAGACGTGTTCGATGGGAGACATATCGGGAGAACAGGCGGGCCACGACAGCAGTGACGCCTGGTGGGCAGTGAAGAATTATTGCACGATGCGTGCCACGTGCGGGCGCACAATGTCCTGTTGAAACGTGACCGCTGGAAGGTCGTGCAGGTAAGGGAGGACCACAGGCTTCAAAACGTGGGAGATGTAGCAGTGGCTGTTGAGTGTATCGGCGATGCGCACCAGAGGGGTGC
The DNA here is from genome assembly GCA_039090855.1 of Macrothele yani. Classification (NCBI taxonomy): domain Eukaryota; kingdom Metazoa; phylum Arthropoda; class Arachnida; order Araneae; family Macrothelidae; genus Macrothele; species Macrothele yani. The sequence continues at coordinate 92,025,669 of CM077016.1, read as the reverse complement.
GATTGTCATATCCAATTGCGCCCCAAACCATAACGCCAGGCGACGGACCGGTATGGCGATGCATAATGCAGGCGTCATACAGTCCCTCACCGCGGTGCCGCCACACGCGGATCCGACCATCGTGGTGTTGCAGGTAGAAGCGGGATTCGTCGGAAAAGACAATGTCGTGCCATTCCGTAGTTCAGGTGCGGCATTCAACGGCCCACTGCCGCCATACTCGCCGGTGGTGTAACATCAATGGTAATCGGAGTAATGGGCGCCGTGCGACAATTAAGTCCCCGCTCCTGCAGACGACGTCGAACGGTATGTGCTGACACAGGTTGTTGCGCAACACACCCTAATTCCTGCGCTAACGTTCGTGATGTGGCGGTGCGAGCCGTCAATGCCCGCCGCACAACATGCCGGTCCTCTCGTTCGGTGGTGTGCCGCGGCTGCGGCAATGAATCACGTCGGTCCGTCCGTCCCTGCTGCACCCACCGAATCCATACTCGCCTCACTGTGGCTGGATGTCGTCCCACACGGGCGCCGATGTCTCGGTACGATAAACCGCTGTCGCGATAAGCCACTATTCGTCCTCTGTCGAACTCCGAAACGTGCTGGAACGACTGCCGTATTCTGCGACGAGGCATCAGGAAGCTTCCCACGCACAGGACCGGCAGCACAACACACTTCCACTACTTACACCCCGCCTTCTGTGCACCCTTCTTATAGTGTTTCTTGGTGGCGTGTCGTGCGCACGCATGCTGCGAATTTCAGGCCAATCGGATGCTTCCTTCTTGGTGTTGCATTTTGGGTCGTCAGCAGTGTATATTGTGTGTGCTTTTATTTAGAAAGCCGAATCTTTTTATTTTTGATCGGTCTATATTATCTACTCACACTCATTGATTCCAAAAGGCAGAAATTCCGGTTTGTACAGAATTGGGTAATTTACACAGAGACAGCCGGAGAAGCAATCTTAATGTTTGTGTCCCCATCTCAGTTTCAGCTGGGTTGGATACGTAGTGCCTAAAATTTTTATCGTATTTTCTTGAGATGAAAGGGAAAAGATATATCTGGCAACATTTTTAGATCTTAGATGATAAAATGGAATAATATATGTGTGTGCACGCGGGGTACGGAAAGAAGGGATCTCGTGCCACGACGCGCCGGGGGCCTCAGAGGTTCTTAAAGCGCCCCTGCATGGAACCAACGTCCCCAAATTAGGGACGGGCGGCTGCTTATAGCCATTTGAGTTGCTCAGGGCAGTCGTTTAAACCCCTAAACAACAACAAAAGACCTTTTCCCCTTACCCTACTGTTATGTTATTCAGAGCCCAGATTTCCATGCATGGGCTCTGAATCTCGAAATGTTACGCAGTCTCTAACCGTTATAACACCAAATGAAACATGCATGCGATGTCTGAAAACATCGGATCACAAAAGTGGTCGTTAACGCGTGATCTAATCACTAAAAAAATTTGGGCACAACAGTCGCTGAAATCTGACTACATAGCTTTGTGTTATGAAGAACTTCATAAGAAGCGAAATCGCCAAGAACCCAGTTATGAAAACTGAAGAAACAGAAAAGGAAGTGGGGGGCTATGGCCGCTCATAGGCCCCTTTCTGCCTTAAGCCTGGGTACGGTAACCCCCTATTTAAGCATTGCAGTCACGCCACATATTTACAGCATAAAAAATTTCTGACACATCCGTACACCGGGCTGTAAAAAAAAAAAAAAAAAAAAAAAAATATGAAAGGTGGCATTCGCACTAGTTCAATTTATTTGACGCCAAGTGTAGTGTTCCCGACGTCAACAAAAATTTGGACAACCCTCTTACCTTCACATACGTCCAATTACAGAGATATTTCTCTATGTCACTCGCTCTCTCACAGACCAAGTTGCATACCTATTCAAAACCAGCCCTAATGAAACTGACTTTACAAAGCTGCCACAACAATTTGGAGGCATTTAAATTTACAGCCTTTGCATCTATATATTATACAATAACATCTTTAAGCATACACGTGCTCATTACTTTATCAGACTCATACCTGTCAGAAAATAGTGTTTTATGGATATATCATGAACCTCTGATTTTCTGGCAATAAGTAGATGGTGGAAATTTGAAAGCGAGGAACAACTTTACTGTTACTAAATAGCAATCCTATTGCGGCAGTGGTCCGTTGAACACGTTCGAACAGCAATTCTCGTTTCCTCACTAACCAAGACTTCTCTCTCTAGCTTTAAAGTCATCGGATTGTTGTTGCCATGTACGATGTGAATAGGATGTTCCAGCAGGAAGGCATAAACTGATGCCATAAATTAGTGAGTAGTCATACCAGTATCGCACATGCCCTGCGATCTGGGAACAGATCAGCATAGAACACGGAGACAAATGAACAGCGCGTTGATATACACTCAGTAGACAAAACGTTAGAGATAGGAGTGATGGGCAGTTGATAAACATACAGTGATGGCCTCATCCCCCGCTCAGAGTAGAACAGACCCAGACCGAACGCAGGTGATAAATGCGCGGACAGCAGGGCTTAACAACAGTGTATCGCAATCGACGAACATAGGTAAACGTGGTGATCTGGGCGACTTTGATCGTGGACGCCCTTTTTAAACTGACAATAACTTTCAATTATTTTTATGAAAAAGTGAAATGAACTGTTTTATATAGTATTATTTCACAAAGCTCCTAAACATAAAATTTACTCATGATAGCTATAATAGCTTTTGTCTTAAAGACTCCACAGACTGATACACAGACATCCTACAATCACCTGTACAATAATTTAATTAACCATTTTCTTACGATAACATAATATATAACACCTAGTGCACAAAATGGAGGCTATCACCTGTAAAATAATTTAATTACCCACTTTCTTACAATAACATAATATATAACACCTAGTGCACAAAATGGAGGCTGCCCCGGTGGCGCCGTGGTCTAAGCCAGGGGTTCACAAACTTTTTGAGACCGCGCCGCCCTTCACATGTCACATTTTCCGTGCGACGCCCCTGTACCCAAAATTAAAAAAAAAATTGCCTAAATTCGAGTTTGTGGTATTTTTTTTAAATAGTCATTTACATTACTAGCTTGTATTCTTTTTAACGTAAAGATACAACAGCAGAATGGAATTACAGAACTGAATAAGAAGAAATGAATGAGATAGGCATATTTTCACAATGGTAACACTCTGGCTTTCCTATTTTTACAGTAATTTTAGAAACTACCTAACACAGACATTTGCGTCTTAATCGGATGGGGGAGCTTGTTTCTCGTCACGAAAAACATCGAATCTGGAAACAATGTTCGATACAGCTACGCGCATCTACTTCACAACGTTAACTTTGCTTCTAAATCTGGATTTTATTACCGCCAGAGCTGAAAATCCTGCCTCGCAAAGGTAGGATGTGGCAAAAGGGAGAATTACTCTCACGGCTTTCTTACTCAATTCTTAGTACTCCTTGCCGCACTGTTCCAAAATTGTGGCACGTTCCGGAAGAGAATGTCATTTTCAGTGTGGAGTTTGAAGAAATGTCTATTACCTATTCCTGCTCAGCAGAAGGTTGATGGTGAATCTGCTGTAAACGGGTCTGTAACCCTCTTGTGTTCATCTGTTTGTGGAGGAAAAATGTTTGTCAAATTGAACGTTGAGTTGAGATAGATGCCCCTTATAGTCGCGACGCCGCGGACCAAGACCGGTGACACCCTGGGGCGTCGCGACGCACAGATTGGGAACCTCTGGTCTAAGCAATGGCTTCTGATTATTCGTCCGAGATGGGTCCCGGTTCAAATCCCGGGACGCATGGATGTTGTGTTTGTCTAACGGCGCCTGGCTCTCTCACCCCCTTGGAACGGTGGACGTTAAACCTCCAATCAATAAAAAAAAGGGAGGGGGGAATATCCTGTGCCACAATACGGAAAATTCATATGATATGTTATCCACAATATCCGATCTCGTTGCAGAAGTTCAAAAATCAGATCCTTCGACAGACGATTGAAATTTAACAGGTAATCAAACCTCAAGTATGCCGCCCCGGTGGCGCAGTGGTCTAAGCGATGGCCTCTGATCATTCGTCCGTAAGGGGTCCGGGTTCGAATCCCGGTGAGGCATGGATGTTGTGTTTTTCTTACGGCACTGGCTCTCTCCCTTCCCTGGAACCAGTGACCCTAAATTAGGGACGGGCGACTGCTTATAGCCCATTGAGTTGCTCACGGTGGTCGTTAAACCTCCAATCAAAAAAAAAAAAAAACCTCAAGTATCCCCGCGAATATCGCTCCAATTATCGGAATTTCTTCGTCATATGGATACGAAAAAAGTGAGAACGGAGTTTTTTCGTTAATATTCGAAAAGAAGTGCGACAAGATTTCTGAAAATTGAGAATTTTCTTGGCGTACGAAACGAAGAATTCAGGTTTCTTTCCATCGTTTCACGGAAAAGGTTGTATCATAAATATGCTTCGTTAATTTCAGAAGTTTTTTTACAGCGTATCGTCCTTATTCGTCTACTATCTATATATTAATTCTATAAGGTTTTTTACTGTAAGACCAGTTGTCAGAGAACGGCTGAACGTAAACATATGGTTGAGGTGCCAGTCGAAGAGAAAAATGTGATTGGGGCAACGGTTCGGGCGTTGTGGTGTGGCAAAGTTCCCATGTAAAGTCAATGGGAGAAGCGTGCGGTTGACATCCGATCGCCTGCGGTTGAATGCGGAAGTATGGAGGGACTCAGATAGTCCCAAGTCCGAAGTCTCTCTTCTCAGCGAACCGTTGTGCAAAACAACGCTAGCAGGAATTTGTTTGAAAGTTCTTATCGGCACAGCGAACACTCGAAGACCTAATTGCGTTGTGCCATTGGACTGTGTGATGTATATATACAATTTAACATTCATTCGATCCAGTTTAATCATGTATAAGTTTTTTCTATTATGTAAAGATGTAAATAAAGGTTTTATATGAGTTTATTCTTTTCAAAAAAAAAAAAAAAAAAGGGAGAAAAGCTTATCGTCGATTCCTTCCGACGGGTTTCGTCTACTGGGTTTGAATCCCGTGAGGCATAATTCGATCCAGTTTATTCACGTAGGTAAGACGTTTTCCATTATGTAAAGATGTAAATAAACGTGTCATATGAGTTTATTCTTTTCAAAAATAAAAAAAAATAAAAACTTATCGTCGATTCCGACGGGTTTCGTCTACCGGGTTCGAATCCCGGTGAAGCATGGGATGTTGTGTTTGTCTTACGGCACAGGCTCTCTCCCTTTCCTGGGACCAGTGACCCTAAATTAGGGACAGGCGACTGCTTCTAGCCTAAGCGTTGGCTTATAATCATTCGTTCGTGAAGCGTCCGGGTTCGAATCCCGTTGAGGCATAGATGTTGTGTTTGTCTTACGGCACAGGCTCTCTCCCGTTCCTGGAACCAGTGACCCTACATTAGGGACGGGCGACTGCTTATAGCCCATTGAGTTGCTCACGGTGGTCGTTAAATCTTCAGTCACAAAAAAAAAAAATCACGAACCTGGACTTTAGTCTTGTACTGAAGTAGTTGAATGAATTTGTCGATCAAATAATGTTTACATTTGTTGTTTCATATCAGTTTATTATTTAAAAAAAACAAAAACAAAAAAAACTTACCGTCGATTCTGACGGGTTTCGTCTAGTAACATATTAATCATGCATACGAAGTATGGAACGACAAATAAGCATACAAATTCATACGAAATACTAATCAGATTACAGACGATTTTTTATTACTTAATCTACCACTCAAACTTAACATGCTCTACTTCTTCAGCGCAGTGGGAGATTTACAAAACAACCAACACTTCCAACGAAGGTTCGTAGTTCATACGACCTTTATCAACCCCACATACATCCTGGGCAAGACAGCAAACGTAGCAAAGCAATTATGTGGTTCCCGCAATAGGAATAACCAGACCCAAGACTATTACAGCTGCTCGACGTAAGCACCTCGTCATTAACCCCACTTTAATTATAATTACAGTAAACAGTTTTGCCTTGAAAGTAGTTCCTCCCTCCAAAAAAAAAAAAACTCAAAAATAATGTGAACAACCAAAAAATTTGTATATATATATATATAAAGGCCAATGTATTACTGTGAACACAATTATGTCGAAAAACAAAATTTCGTTCGTTCACAGACGAATACATAAAATCATCGCTAACGCGAGTTAGAAATAACAATTGCCTTTAATAATCAGTCTATCAACGACGCCGAGTGTGCGTCCCACATATCAAGCAACTACGCATTTGTTTTTTCCTCTACTGATACGAAGACCTAAGTGATTGCATCACAGTTCTTTTGTAAACGTCTAGTTCAGTTTTTAAATGACACAAACAATTTTTTTAAAAAAGTGAATTTCCTCGCGGGCGTGTCTTTAAAAAAACACTAAAATTTTATTCAATGTACAGTGGGAGTTTTAATTTACTACGATTTACTATTAAAAAAAAGAAACAGTTTTGAAAATTCAGACGAATCAGAATCACATGTCGAAGCGGACACGAGTGTTTTTTTATAGCATGCCTGTTAACATAATATGTATGACATGAGACCTGATACAAACTGTTTGAAAAAAAGACGTGTATATCGCTTTGTACGACCGTCTTTTGAACACAATATCTCCTTTTCCGGAAGTCGAACTGGAAAAATCTCTTATGAAATGGCTTCTTTTTTCAGGTAATTTTCCACTAATTGGGATACATGCGTATTTGACAATAATTCGTGTTTTGTGTGTGTGTGTGTGTGTGAGTGCCTAGACGCCGGATTGGAATTTTTCCATTCTCTTAAAACATAAGATTGCAGTTGAAAAGGACTGACTGTGGACAAGCTATCTCCGCTACCATGGGTTCCATGTTGCGTTGGTATATTCTAAAATTGAGAAATTTTTCCATTTTTTTTTCGAAATGTATCACTGTCCTTCTTGAAGATAATGCGAATTGTAGTGCTGGACTTGTCTTCCACATATTTTGCACATCCGTCACCATGTCCACATAATCTCTAAGGACAGAGATACATTTTGCCAAATTAAAAAAGTCACAAAAGAAAAACGTAAGAAAAAAGGCTCATTTTAAAATGTTCCTGAACAAAGTCAGGGCATAAAAAATATCTGAAAAGTTACATGCCCGACTGGGCATGTGCAGAAATTATTTACCTGCACAGGTAATAAAGCTGGATGCCCAGGAATATTTATCTTTCAAGTTAACAAATTAGAAGCCTAATTTCTTTTAAGTTAAAAAAAAAAACTTTTCATTCATCTTTTACATTTTAAGTGTCTGCATTCAAAATGGCCAATGCACAAAAGCGTGTATCTCAAGTTTTAAGAAAGGCAATGATGCTGAAATTGGTATTTGAGAAATTCAGTAATGCTGTCGCCATGTTCATGAATTTTTTAAAATATATCCTTGTTCTGCAGGAAAGTCAAATAATCAGTTTAAATATATAACAGTTTTAAATGGTGTAGCAATTATGAATTAAATGATTCATGCACGGTTCCTGAACAATGCGACGGCACTTTTTTCGTTCACTTTATCGTACTATCTGCCTATGTAATGTTTCCGTTTTACCAACGACGTAGATTCCGATTCTGAAATTACATCACTCAGCAATGCGGAAGACGAATTTGTAACAACCGCTGCCCGATTGGGAGTTTCACATATTTACTTACTAGAAGTTAAACTCTCATTGATTGATTTTTTTCCGAAATGGCATTGGATATCCATTAATTTAACACGACTTGATCAACCGTAGCTGAAGCGGCAGTTCAGATAAACTAAGTATCGGCGTCGGTAATGTTCGCTCTTCTCCCATCGCAACTAACTAGAACGCATAACGCAGGCTCGTTTTTTAAGGGACACTTTGCCTTTGTTTCAGCAGTACCGTTGTTTGTTCATTGGTGGAAGCTTCCATGCCCTCGCTTATCGCCTTACTCGTTCAAATTATAATACTAGAGTGATCCAAGTCCAACCTCACCAGGAGCTGTAAGATATCCCGTTGTCGTTCGTTCCACCCCCACCTCATCGCTAACTGTAAACATTTGGAGCGAAACTACATATGGCTCGAATTTTCGAACCCAGAACACAATGTAATTACAGAAGTGATATCCACCTATCCTTAGCAATCCGTAGCAATAATACAACTTCCGGTGATTTGCAGTGATATAAAGAATAACATGCAACGACCGTCTTTTTTCTTATAGGAGGAAATTCTTCATTCCAAACTTTTACTTTCTAAAATCTATATAGTTTCAACTAGATTTGTTTTTTACCTGCCCAAGCCAATAATTTACATGCCCGGGAATCTCGGGCAATGGTATTTTTTCAAGCCCTGAGCGTGGAACCAAGACAGTGGAGAATATCTCTTTTGTTACATCCAGGCTAAACGATTGGTTTAACGATTTTTTTTATTTTGTGTATGTGTGGTTTTCAACTTCGGGGCCTCAGTCCATGAATAGCCCCCAGGATTTGACTAATTTTCGTTTTCTAATGTAGAAATGGTATCTCTTATTTTCCGTTCTAGTTAAAAAATAATTTTATTCCATCGTTGTTATTCTCTTTCCTATTTTGCAAATCAGATTCAGATCCAAAATATACATTAAGTGCATCAGTATGTAGACCCTTTCTTAGACATCATAGCAACTCCACTTATCGAGGGCAGGAGGCATCCACATGATAAAATTTAAATATGTAGGCTTGATGGTACCTTCTTTGTTTTGGACAGCAGAGAAGTCAAATTAGTTGAGATGGCGAGTTCCACAGTTTTAATTTGTACACCTCGTAATTTTTTTCTTTACCTTTGGAGACTGCACGGAAGAACTGTGTTAATAATGTATAATAAAACTATGAGAGTCATTTCATTAATCATGGCAACTTATTTTTACTGAAGAAACCACTGCTAATGCGGGAAAATTGAAAGATACATATATTTGAAAATGTGTGGTACATTATACTTCCAAAGAACCCCGCAGGCAGATGGAGTAAGAATCCAATGACGTGAACACACGTTAGAAGAGTGCATCCGCATTCGTACGTGAAAATTGCTGTTCTCTGCGGAAGGAACGCGAAGGAATGTGACTCAGAGCTAGTAACTGCATTGGGCAATCACGCTTTACCATATACGACTGTAGGTATTCAAACGTGAAAGAGCGTCAACTGCCGACAAGGATCATGGTGGACGACCCATATTCATTCACACGGTCAAGTGAGTGTATATATGATTACTCAATGAATGCACGATGAAAAACGTCGGAGCGTGAAGCAATTAACAGTGTATTCCGAATTTTACAACAGTATTGTGGCAGCCATTTGGGTGCCACGTGAGTGGATCAAAAGTGGGGCTCAAACGACAGCCCGTCAATTGGTGCCATCCACAGAACACCTCGAAAACACAAGTTTTCAACAAATCCTTCCCCGTTAAGATGATCATTTTGACGTACGGCGTCCAAGGTGTCCTCTTTTGTCGTCCAGTTCCTCACGGACGAACCACGAATGAACAAAATTACAAATCATTTTTGCGGCACCATCTATGTCGTGCAATTATAGAGAAACGTCCTGAACTGACAAACAATGTCATCAACCTTCACAATAATATGTCATCCCACAAATTAGATAGATGTACAACAGTTTGCGGCGTTGGGGATGGGAACCGCTAAGCACATACTTTATTCTCTTGACATCAGTCTGTCTGATTCTGATTTCATTCCTAAGCTCAAGCAGCCGTGGATGGAAACGAGTTCGTAACAGAGATGAGGACACTGTTATTGCAGTGCGGCGCGAAGTGGTGAAGATTAGTCATGCTGAAGCAGATGAAATTCACCGTTGTTCCCAGCAATTTCAGCGCAACAGGTAATGGATCACCAAGGAGAGTACTTCGAAGGTTGTTGAATCGTACTGTATGTACACTATTGTGCTTGTATTATTTTTAGTATGACAATTTTTCCAAGGTTAAAGAACGTAGAAAGACGAAATAAAATGTGTGTTTTTAGCATATCTGTTTTCTTTAGCCACCTGCGCACGTGCCTAATCTAACGACGCCATTTGGTGTTTATTTTTATGAACTTTTAAATGTATGCTTTCCGATTTTCGTATCTTCAAAAAAAAAAAAATAGTTACCATAATTTGCGAAATGACAGTTTAGCTGATGAATGAAACTGTACATACAATTGCTAACTGTAGTCCTTCCGTTTTGGTCAGCGTTCGTCTATAAAGATGTATTTGTACCACAGATTTTCGCATAACGTGTGGGACAAACACAAAACTCAAAGATAATGTATAATTCGTCTGGAAATTTAGGTAAAGAACACTTCGTGTTCTAGGCCAATAATTTTTTAAAGATCCAGGCGTTTTTCGTCTATTTTGCTATTTCTTTTTGTTCTGGGGTATCAAACAAAAATTGCTACGCCAGGCCTTTTTTATCTAATTTAATATCAAAACAATACATACGCTGTTTGTACAAAAATGAAAAAAAAAATTAAGTATCACACGCATCGAAACCGAACTTCCATACTCCAATCCTTCAAACTTACGACATGGCAATAAGCGAGTCATTTGCAGTCCTAGACAGAGTAAATATGCCAGCATTTCTGTTATACGTAAAACAAATTTCGGGCACTAATCTGCGATTTCTCTTGGCTGCTTCACTAATATATTTACTAGCTCACTCTTATTGGTGTCCGAAGCATCAGCTGATCTAATTAATAGGTCTACGAAATAAACTATTTTCTCAAGTGCATGTGTGCGCGAAATAAAGTACATATATAACTATATTTTTTAAAGGCAGTCGTCGCAAAATTTTATTACAGAAAAATAGCTCTGAAGGGCATTAGTTTTTTAGATGTCGTAGCCGTAGTTTTAACTTACTACTATTGAAAAGCAGTTTTTCAGCACTGCATTTGAACAATGCCTACATAAATTACCGACACAATAATGCCACGAAGTTCCGATTGCGCTGCCACCCATTTTCAGTTGCGTTACAACGATTGCTATTTTTCTTATTTCTTCATTTATGAACATATTTTAATACATGAATACCGCCATTGCCTCCTCGTCCAAGCTAATTACAAAAGACATATAAGGTCATAATAATGAGTATTAAATTATCGCGGATGGCCAACCCATTGAAGCCCCCCTTTTGTTCCGTGCGTTTGTTATGGACGAATGACGCTTCAATTCTTTTAATCAAACTCAGTACATGTCATTGCTGGAGAAAAGAAAACCAAACAAAATTACTTCACAGACCGGCACGTAGGAGCAATCAATGCGTTTCCAATTAGACCAACCACTGAGAGAGAACCAGACGTAGAAGTAAAATTAAATTGTACAGTGGTTAAATTAAATACAGGAAACACCATAACTACTTTATTATTTATCTTGAAACAGCAAATGTGTGTGTTAATACTTGGCATCTTACTAGAGTTTCAGAGAAAAGAGATGCCTTAATTATTCAAGTCAAGAGGGTTTCCAAGATTATTAAGAAACCGGGTCGGGTACTTCCTTATACACAAATCTTGTAAATAGGTCCCTGTTTTCAAGACCTGAAGAAAAAAAGTGCGCAGGTTAATTTGAATGACTTCACTGTTCACCTGACGTGAGGAAAAGTAACCATACAAAATGCAAACTATCACAGAACTGGTACTTTGTTTTACATAGCAGTTGTTGCTATTTATGAAAGCCGAACGTAAAATGCATAAGAATCTGAACTAAATACAAATACGTGTTAACAGTGGCTTAGCCAGAAATTTCTTAAAGGGGTGCGGTGAGGTGGGCCATTTTATTTGTCGTTTAGTCGATTTTCTTTCACCGTTTATCACAGCTTTGAGCACTTAAGTTTCTATTCATAGTTTCAACTCACATCTTTTTTTTTTTTTCATAGTCATATTCACTAGAGAAAACTTTTTTTCATTTCTTTCCTAAACAAAAGACATCCATAAATTAATAAATGTCAACCAAAATGCTCAAAACGACAAAGCAACCAAAATATTAGTCAAAATATAAGAGAATAACTAGATGTGGCGTTGCCATCACTGTTTTCATACCGCTTCTTACGGAAAATTCAATCCGAAAAACACGATTTCATCCTACAGCTGGGATGAAATCGTGTTTTTTAGTGCTGGTAATCAAATATTTTTGTATAGGAATATCAGCATGGTCGATACCATGCTGATATTTGAAAACCAGCACTACGTAAACTGATGGCACTGCAGTACAGGATTTACGGAAATGTCTTTCGGTTTTTAAAAAGTAATATTAAGACCACTTGTGTTAAGAAATACTGGGTTCACGAGTGGCCTTGTTTCTTGAGGCAGTGAATACATATCTAGTTTCAGTTGATGTCTTTGCTTTTTCCCAACGGCAGGCCGGCCCTCTTGTTCTTATACATAGCCTGAGGGGGAGATCACAAACAACCCTGGCAAACTTTTGTAAGCAGTACTTACTTGTCACAGCAGCTAAATTTGGCGGAACCATTTATGTTTCGTTTCTTGTGAGGTTTCTTTTTAATCACTGACAGTTTACACATGTCTCTTGCCGACAGATCAAGAACAGCCGAGCAAGAGGTCCAGCTGCTGATGTTTTTATCGTCAACAAACTGACTTTTCTCTTTACTATTTGTTACACGCACGTTTAAGGCGGCCAGAATTGCACAAGGGTTTTTTACTTTTTGTAGATCTTTAAACATATCAAAACAGAATAGCGATCTTTTTGTAAATCTGTAAGCATATCAAAATAGAGAATAGCGATCTTTTTGTAAAACTGTAAGCATATCAAAACAGAATAGCGATCTTTTTGTAAAACTGTAAGCATATCAAAATAAAATGCCATGATATCAAGAAAATTTATAATCAATAGTTAAATACGCTCACTACTCTACATTTAAAGAATCTGTTTTCCCTCCCGAGTATTTGATGACCACTATGTAAATCGACGGCTAGGTGGAGTTAGTTGCTCATTCATGATTCACTTGCTTTGAGGCTCCATGATGAAAAATAGATAACCACAACTGTAAGACAAAGACACTTTTGCCTTATTTGAGAGTCCAATCCACGCTCACAACGCAAGACGCAAGCTAGTACCTTAACTACTCAGCCACCACAATTCTTACTTACAAAATTAAACAACATCGTTAAAACTTACGCTAGGTGTTTATTGTTCTACTCGTATGGTACCACGAGAGTTTTCATAATTTCGGCTAGAGGGTCAAAATGAGGGAAAGCCGTACATTGCATCGGCGTGATTAAATTTACATGAAATTTAATACATAATATTACTGAGATCAGAAAAACTATAACAGTAGAAATCGGATTACACAGAATAAATATTGTAGGCCAAACCAATGTAGCCCTGCACCTGACCTCTGAGAATGATAGGATTACCATAAAAATTAATGTAAACTCTTCACCATAATCCGAACAACACACCCACCTTTTACAAAACACATAGCTCCCCACATTTCAAAAAACAATGCTGCTACAGTTAATTAGCCCAGCTTGCGAAAACCTGAATGCTGTAATTCGACTCTGTAATTTTTCCTGGTTAAAACGATGCCTTAAAAGCCTGGCTGAAAAGATGCTCAATCTTCGTGATATTTTTTTGTGCGGAGCGTTCATCAAAATCCAAGCCACACTTATCTCTTTATTAGGACTCAAATTAATTAATTCAGATTAGGGCTGTTCATGGTTTTCGATTTTTTGAAATCCGGATATTTCGCTATTCGAAATTCGGATTTTCAGCACCAGAATGTCCGGAATTTCGATATTCGTCAGGCTTCAGATATCCGGATTTCAAAAACCGAATATCCGAGTATTGAAATTTTGTTCACAAAAACGAAAACCGAAAATTCTGATTTCAATCCTGAATGTCAAAAGCGGTAGATACGTCGTCCCGGACAGTCACGGTCATTTCTGTTAGACACTTTAAACGAAAAAGAGTGTTTTCGATCTCACATTGCCTTGTTGCCAGTCAGTGTGTGATATAGGAACATGCATTCTAAGAGAGACAAAAGCATATGTACCATAGACCGCTGCTTAAAGGATGTTGCGCTTTACGGGAGATGGAAAATACGGCTTTGCGGTGGAGCATAGAGTCAGTGGAAAATTGCGTTGTGGATGCACCAAATGAGGCAGAATGGTACGCGAAAATCGATGCTGGATGTACGCGATTGCTGCTCGATGTTCCATTCCGAGCTATTTGATGCGCAGCGCTTCAGAAGACATCAACCGCAACAGGCCACAACCTGGCGTTTGTGGAAATCCTGGCTAAAAAGGTCCAAGGGTAAAGATTGCATTTGTTTCTGCAGGATGCTCATTAAATACGTAGTTGAAGTAATCTGCGAGGAGCTCGTGCAGAGGAGTTATATCGTCTGCCAATGACGTCCCACAAGTTTTCTATTTGGGAGAAGTCTGGGAATCGCGTTGTTCAGGGCAACACCTGGACACTTTGTAGGCACTGCCTGCTGATGTTGGCAGTGTGCGGGAGGGTGTTATCTTGTTGATACTAAGTATCAGGGACACCACACACACCTACGGCAACAAAACGGATTGCAGCATCTCAACGACGAATCATCGTCCTCTCGTTGTACCCACCCACTATGCGTACGAGCTGTGAACGGCTGTTGAAACTGATAACGCTTCAAACCATGAAACCAGGCTGAGGAGCCGTATAATACTCACGGATGCCAACAAGATCATTCCGGTGACCACGTCGTCTACAGATTCTCAATCGGTGATCATTGGTGCTCAGACAAAAGCGAGACTCGTCGCTGAACACGACATGATTCCATCCGTCCTGCCATGTATGACTGGTACGGCACAATTGCAAGCTTGCGCGAAGATCTACTGCGAAAATGGCAGTAGTAGCAATGTCCGGGCCAGAGCGCAAACCTGACACAGTCAATCTGTGATTCCCAGCCCGTGTCGATATGGAATTGTCTATAGCTGCCTTTACACCTAGTCGAATGTCATCCGCTGTGGAATGTGGGGCTGCTACGTCTTGCCGTTGAATGAGGTGATCGAAGCGTTCGAACGCCCGCCCACGTACACCAGTCCTATCACGGCGACGCACATTACCTTCCTCCAATCACTGCCGTCACATTCGGCCGATGTTGCATCCGATGCGTTTCCGCCACGGTGCGACACAGGGACCAACCAACTGCCCTACGAAGAAACCTCTGGTAAAAGTGACCGTGCGATGGTAGGATTCTCGATGACGTGGCACAGGCACTCTTGCTCCTTATACGTGATTCGGCCACCGGCCACCGAGATGAGGACGACCAAACTTAGCTATGAACAACCGTTTTACCCATTTGTTTGCCTCACATATCACGTGATTGGTTTGCAAATGCAATCATTTACATAACCCAAGTGCCCAGGAGTCGCGCTGGCTCTTTTAAAGTTTTCGCCAATTTATTCGCCAAATTCAATGTTTTATCGCCAAAGTGTTATAACAGTACAAAAAGGAAATCGCCAAAGCTCTTTTTCCATCAACAAAACGCTTTCTTTTTCGCAAATTGCGAAGATGGCGATCGGCAGCGCGACCCCTGCAAGTGTCGACACATACCCACCAATTTGCATGGCGCTCCGGGAAATGCTTCCTGGTGTGACATTTTCTATGTCGAACAGTGCAATTAAAATACACTCTTTGCCAAAAAATAAAAATAAACACAGCACACCGAGGAAGTAGTTCGATCAGGATGAAACTCCGTATGCAAGTATCTCAGGGCCCAATATGCAAATGATTAAAAACTAACGACCAATGACGAAATAGTGGCACGCGACAGCGCACGGGAACCGCGAATCGAAGAAGGTATATCCAGAGGAAAGCTCGCACGCAGGAACAATTGTGACAGCGAATTGCGGTGCATTAACCTCCACGGACTGTGAGGATGCCTCGACGTCGGATCCGTGCACCATACGAGAAGTTGACCGAGTTTGAGAGATGACATATAATTGGGCTGAGAGAGGCCGGTTGGTCAAGTTGTCGTATCGCCAGGCATTTAAATCGGAGCGACGCGGCAATCGTTGGCTCCAATGGGTCGAGGACGGTACAACCTCGCGGCACGCGGTCAACGACAGAACGCGAGGATCAAGCGATTGCGTGAGCCGCACGAACAGAACCGAATTGGTCGCTGTCAACCATCCGTGGCCATGTTGCGTCGTCTACAGGTACGGAAGTGGACATCCGGACCGTTACCAAACGACTTGCGTCACGGGGACTACATTCGAAGAAGCTACTCTGCCACCTATCACTGACCAGCATGCATCGCCGACACAGGTTGCAGTGCTGTCGGGCCTGATCATGTGGGATAGTGTCCAGTGGCGTCGTGTTGTCTTCAGTGATGAGTTACGGTTTGGACTTGGCGTCGATGACCAGTGCATACCTACCTAGAGACGAGCCGGCCAGCGCACTGACCCTGCCTTTAACGTGGAACGGTACACGGCGCGCACACCAGGAATGACTGTCTGAGGAGCCATTTCCTACGATCGCCGGACACCCTTGGTAGTCCACTGTACCACCCTCACGGCTCAACGGTACGTCGACGACATTATACAACCTGTTGTGTTGCCATTCCTGTCGCAGCATCATCCAGCAATTTTTTCAACAGGATCATGCACAGCCATACACGGCACGGCTCTCCCAGGCCTGCCTCCGTAATGTCGACACTCTTCCATGGCCAACCCTATCGCCCGACCTCTCACCGATCGAACATGTTTGGGACATTATGGGACGCCACCAACGCCCATCCTGGAATGTCGACAAACTGCCCCGCAATTTGGACACCATCTGGATAGTACTCGTGAATTGCATGCGTCTTTGCCACGCCGGGTAACCGCTTGTTTCCGGGACAGAGGAGGCGCTACAATGTACCAACTTGTTCCACTCGTGTAGCTATTTTATCCGGATAAATGGCCCAACTGCTCTGGAACTGCAATCATTTCCTATTATATACATGTGCATTGTACATAATAATTTTCATTTCGATTGGACGATTCCTTCTGGGTGCTCCGTTTCTTTCTTAGTTTTTTTCTTTCTTTCTCTCTTTATTTCTTTTTTTTTTTTTTTTTTTTTTTTTTGCAAAGAATGTAAAATAACCTAGCACCAATTTTCGAACAAAAATGAGGCATCAACATATTTATGTTCCCCAGGGAATTCTCCATCCCTTAAAGAGGGGAAAATGTAGACCTCTATTATGGAACGCATTATGAGCCGCCACATTAAAGGAAGGTCCTAGAGTCCAGATTTATTGGGCGAATTGGGCGAAGGGGGGGGAATGTTTTCTTTAAAATTTTATGCAATTTTTACAGAGTAATTTTTGACAACATTCTTGTGGGAATAGAAAATATAACTTAGCAAATCTCTTTTACATTTCTTGAATTGCGTTGGCAGAGAAGTCATTTTTCATGCATTTCCTAACCTGCGGAAAACTCACTGAAATGATTAATAATTCTGAGAGAGAGACAAACATGTTTCAAAAAACAATGGAAACAAAACAATTCCTGACCTGTTCTCAAAAGTCATGACTTTTCCTTGATTCCCTGACCTATCTTCCATTTCCCTGACATTTTTCCGACCTAGTATAAACGCCCTGACATATACACAGGAAAAATCATGATGAGCAACTTGGCAAGAACTTTAAAAAAATCCTATTTTTTTTAATTTTGATGATGAACTCAGTGCAAGTACAAAAACACGGGAGAACACGTTTATGAATACATGTATACCAAAGAAGCTTTGATTTGCATGTTTTTCTTATATGTCTACACATTATGCTTAACAGCGGTTACATTCACTTATGGTTATGAAAATACTGCATGGAACACGCCCAGAAGCCAGTTAATTGTTAAATAACTACAGGATACTTTTACATTTCAGACGTCTTTCTGATGACATATTTAATATTGAAATACGAAATTATATTGAGAAATTAAAAAATAGTATATTGAGAAACATTTGGCACCTCAACAATAATGTAAAAACTTACTTATTATCAAAACACCGAAGCCAGACATTCCCAAAGAAAATAAAAATAGCAAGAGATTATACCCAAACGGAAAAATATGTAGTTATATTGTCCAGCCTCATCTGCCATATTTTTCACATCAGAACAGTTAAAGACAACTTACTAAACAGGCAAAGGCTTTAGTTGTCTTTTACTGGACGATATGTATGTTGTAAATTTTTAAACTCACTACACGAATCCTACTCAAAGAACAAAACAATCAAATGGAAGTTTTTACACTTTTATTTTTATTTTTACTTTATGCTCTCACTTCCGATTTGAGATTAATGAAGTCTCTTGGTGACCAACCTACAAATGACTTTTTTTCTTTCGCTTTTGGCAGCACTTCAGTTCCTTACTCATTTCAAAACCTGATTCTAGCTGTTAGTGATGGATTCTTAATGAACTGATTTAGTCGGGGGAGAAATATTTTGCCCATTAACTTATACCAATTTTAATTCTAGTTTGTTTGTTTTTTTATCTCACTGCTTGGGCGCGCATATTCATAGATTAGCGGAAGATGGACAGAATGTAAAAAGTACAAGGCAGTTAATTATTCTTGCGTTATTATTTCACTGTTGAACAATCTTTTTCAAAATAAAAGTCTGGCAAAAAAATAAGGAAGTGGGAGTTGCGCTCAGTATATCTATAACGGAAATACAACGTGAGTTCGAGTTCTTTCGTGTAATACTCGAACCTATTCTTTATATTTTCGCTAGACATATAAGTCTTCGCTTTTGGAAAGGTGTTCGGAACGAATGCACACGGTACTCTGGAACACTGTTCTTAAAGTTCTTAAGCACATATCTCCCCAAAACGGCTGCGAGGGGAGGTGGATTTCTCGATGAAATGATTGCGAGGAAAATGTGGATTTCTCACGCTTGTCAAACAAATTTTTGGGGCAAGGGGACACCCTGGCGAGCATTTAAGACTATAAGAAGCTGCCAGTCCCCAATTTAGCGGCACTGGTTCCAGGAAAAGAACAGAACTTGAGCCGAAAGAACAAATACAACATCCATGCCTTGCCCAGCGATTTGAACAAGGACGCAGTAGTACGAAGAACCAAAAAGAAGCCCGTACTTATACTACTCGACCTACGGGGTGACGTCAGACTACGAATTTACCGAAGTACGATGGTGGTGAAAGAAGTTTAAAATCAGAACTCCTATTGCTCCAGTTTGATATCCCACTAATGACGTGAGAGAAACAGCATCAGCCATTTTCCCTTCCTTTTTTTAGGTTACATAATGGTTCTGACCTACCATACGCCACCAGTGGATGACGCGAGTTCGTATTTAAAAGTACTAGCTGACCCAAGTGAGTTGGTCCCGCGAGGGAAAGGGCAAACAAACATGTAATTTACGTGTTGCATGGACTCGAACTCAGGCTCGAAAGATACGATTTACTAAATGCCCACATCCTAGGTCACTCATTACGGTATTAAAAAATAAATGTGTTCTCTAACATGAACCTCTAAGTTTGCGAAATGCATTTACTAAGATAATGAGTTCATATTTAAATAAATTACCATGAATCGTGGAAAAGACACCGAACGAGAAAAGTTCCATTAGAACAGCTTCAAAATGCATGAAAAATCATGGTTGTGGTTAAGAAACTGGGATGGACAAAGATTTTAAAAATACAACTCTTAAAAGCGCAGATACAATGTCAAATGCAAAAAATGCTGCTCAATCCTGGTGAAAACAAAGCCAAAACAGGAGGCAGCAGAAGGCATGCAAATAATATCGACTACCATTAGATAGACAATGTTAAAACAATTATTTCTAATCCGACTTGTAGAAGGTGATCTATCGTCGTACAAAAAATCGAAATTTAAGCCAGCTAGAATGAAATTTTATTATTCACAAAAGCCAAAAACAGTGCGATACAAAAGGGGATAAAAATGGTAACCATGACTGTACCAACCCAATGAAAAAACGATTTTGTGTCGGATTGCTGTAGGAACGTAATAAACAATTGCAAACAATTTTTAGAAACATACACACTTTTTCAAGAGTACATACAACGCGACACTCCCTAGCGGGGACATAGGGCATCTGGAAAGTAACACAGTACGCGGAATATATTGATCAGAATGACGTTAGAATACATTAAAATAAATTTTTCAATCAGCCAGTTAAGAGCATAGATATCAGCGAGCTTAAAATCTAAATGCATGCCACCTAATGGGAATTTTCTAAATGAGAAAAGTTTCAGCACAGTGAAAGAAATATTTTTTTCCTTTATTACACCTATTCGGATACAAGCAAAATTTCACGAATCGAAGTTTTAAAAGTGGATATACAGAGTCAAATGCAAATACATATTTACTGCAAAAGATGCACGTTGTAAAACAGAAGGTACACTGGGAAATTTTGCACAGAACTACCAATATCAAAAGGAAAAATAATTTTTCCTATGCACCTTTTACAAGTTTCCACATGGTGTCAAATGCAAAAATTAGTTTACGCCACCTAACGGGATAACCATGCGTCACAAAAATTCGAAATTGCATGAATCATCATCCTCACGCATTTAACGCTATCAGGTGCAAAAAAGTAATTTGAATCTGACTTACAGATGCGAAGATATCGTGTCAACAGATCGATGGACAAAATGATACTATAAGTCCTAAATAAACGTTAGAGAAAGAGAGAGAGAGAGAGAGAGAAAGAAAGAGAGTGAAACAAAATCACTGCCAGCATCTGAACTGCTCCGAGATTTTCAAAAGCAACTAGTGTTCTCCAGTATGCTAAAATAAATAAATAAATAAATAAATAAATAAATAAAAGAGTGGGACCCACACATGCGTCTGGAATCTAAACTTACCTCATGCATTTGTGTAATAGGGGCACACAATGCAAAGCGTTCCTAATTTATTCATCGCTTTCTGTGCTCACTTACGAACTTGTTTAGACAGAGATTTGAGGCGCTCTAATGGACCAAGTAAGTACCAGCTTTATGCTTTATTAGCTAGAAAACAATGCACCACATAAAATTTCCTTTATCAGCTAAGTAAAGGACAGTATTCACGAGCCGTAGAAAATGAAACCATTGCGCCACATCAAGAAAAAAAAAAATGATTCAGAATATCAAAATACAACTTCTTAGGAAACGCAGGCCTCAGTTGGTGCTCCGGTTCCGTTTTGAATTTTGATTACTTCAACACTGTTCATTCCATTTCCTTTTATTGACTGTTCT
This sequence comes from Macrothele yani, assembly GCA_039090855.1. Classification (NCBI taxonomy): domain Eukaryota; kingdom Metazoa; phylum Arthropoda; class Arachnida; order Araneae; family Macrothelidae; genus Macrothele; species Macrothele yani. Next base: position 92,004,472 of record CM077016.1, on the reverse strand, counting down.
GAGCTTGTTCTGAAGGCGCACTACTAGGAATAATGAGAAGATAGAATTCAAGGACTGACTGATGAGGACCATCACAGCAGTATCTCGCACCACTAGGCCCTACAGGAATTCGGGTAATGCACAGTAGTTGACCTCGCATACCTTGGAAAAAAATGTTCGGGGGCTGAGAGGGAGGATAAGTCAGACTATGGAACCAACCATTGTATGGAAATAAAAGGGAGATGCAATGGCGGTAAAGGAGAGAGGGAAATCTGGGTCGTCAAACTGGGAATTTGAAAGGCTGTTTCAAAACGTAAAATCTAAGAGCCGTATGGAAAACTTCAATGACATACAATAATACAGTAAAGTCAACTTACTATCAGTGCTTTCCGCTAACGTCATTTCGTAACACAGGTATTAAAAACACCTGAATGACAAAGAATATCAAGCTTCCTCAGAAAATTCGTATAGTTGTTCTAACGCACCACACGTTACACAAACTTTCAGCTGAACTTCAAGAATTCTTTTCAGTGCTCTTTTAAACCATGTGGTGTGCGAACATAGCTGTATTACAGTAAACTGCCGTTACAAAAATGCAAACTTTGCGTAAACATTTTCGCTAAAAAAAATTTTGATAATTTGTGCTAGTCTCCTTTCATTCGTCTGTTTTGTTTCATATCATTGCTAATGTAATAATGTAGAGATTATATGACATTTTAAGAATGAAATGACACTTATCTCCCCGCGGTCGCACTTTATGACAAAAAAAAACAAAACACGAAGCTAGTCCGCGAGAACTATATGTTGTAGTGATGGACCATTCGTGAACGATTCGTTCACAACGAATAACTCTTCCCCGTGAATGATCGATCATTCAGTCCGCCAATATTGCCACACACACTGAAGTCGCAGCACCTTAAACTTTTCTCTGCCCTCATGAGTTCGGAAACGAATTCCCAATAAGAAAAGTAATGTCGAGAATTAATACACTCATCGTCATAAAAATCCGCGCACCAAGAAGGAAACGTTAGATTGAAATGAGATTTTAGTAGTGAGATGGTACATACCGAGGACATAAGTACAGAAGTTTTTCCATTGGAAGTATAGGAAGTAAAATTACTTGACGTCCACCTTAACCGCACGGTTTTTTCTTGGTGCGCGGATTTTTATGACAATGAGTGTAAGTGTCAACCGTTATGTGAGTGAGCAATCAACAGTTAGCTAAGGAAATCGGTGAAACTTCAGAATGGGAATGGTTCGCCACGAGCCTTGGCTGCGCTTTGGTCGTAAACACGGGATTCCTGCGTTACTCAGTGAGGGTAGTGGTAAACTCGAAATTGAATGACCATTCGTCTGAATGATCATCATGAATGACTGTTGCGTGAATAATGAATGAACTCCCACGATGATTTTTGCAATCACTAATAAGTTAAGAATATTACTAGTACTTAACCATAACAGTCTGAACCGCACTATGGCTAAGCCCGCTTGCTGGAAGTGACGGAACTCAAATACAAAAATACGTATTTCTTATTCCTATAGATTATTATGAAAACAAGTGGCTAAATAATATAAGTCACTGCATGGCATGTCCGCAATGAATTGTTTGGAGAATAGTAAGGCCAGTGAGGTTAAACCAAAGAGTGACCCTTGTTAGCTTAAAACTTCCCTATTTCTCATTGTGTTCTACATCTTCTGACGCAAATCTCTAAATTAACTTTCCTTTTTGAGTTTCTGTCTTTGTAGAAATTACGTTACTTCTCTGTTAGATTTCTTTCCGAACAGAACGTCAACTTCTCTAAATGTCCTTATACTTTTTGGCAACGACTGTGAGTCGAAGGTAAATAAAAGCTACGCCGATAAAGAACGTCGTGTGGTGTGGTGGTACGAACGTTACTGTTTGAATTTCGACCTCATGTTCAGTAAAGTAACTACAAAGTTTTGGCCGCTAAGCAAAATTATAAAAAAGCCTCTCCCCTGTTGTTTCCACTCTCTTTGCAAAACTAAATCAAAATACATATATTTTAACTTGTAAAACCATTTATTTTGTCAAAAGAAGTTCTCATATTTTTTTTTAGATAGATAAATCATCGATATTGAAATTCTTCCTGCTTTTTTGCATTGGCAAAGTCTTTTCTAATTAGATCTATAATTTATCTGCCTCTTGAGCTTCAGTGGCAAATAGTGAAAGATAAGCTTTTTTAGTCATTCCTAACATATTGCAAATAATTGTAGACTATTTTTCAGCTTGCTGAATGATCTTTCAGAAGCAGCTAAACAAGTAGTGTTAAATATAAGTGCTGTAGAGACGTCTGGGTAACTACATGACAAATAGTTAAAGTTTATTAATAACTATTCTACGAGTTCGTTCACTGAATTTATTGAGTTAATCTCTTTTATAAAGCTATTTGAAATTATTTGCAAAAGTTTAATGAAGAAATTCCTTCTTAAATCTTTATCATATATTTTTTGAAAATTGTCTGCATATTTAAAAATATCCCTTTCCGTTAGCCTAAGTAAGTTCTAAGGCTCCAAAAATGCGAAATATTTGACAATTTGTTTGCATGCCGGTAAATCTTTTTCCACTTTGTGTTGTTATACATACGTCTAAAATTCTGTAAAACACATTTTCCCTGAGTGCGTCTTCGGCTCTTTTAAATCCAATGTTTGGCATCATGATAGTGCCGTCCCCAGCAATGTTGACACCATAGCAGACGAGCTAACTGAAAAGAGCTTCTCTTTCCTCCTAGCTAGCTGTTCGCAGACGATTTTCTCCCCCCCCCCCCATCTCTCATTTATTTTAATTTTTCTTCAGTAAATCTGAATTTTTTTTTTTAACTCTCGTTGGGCGCCTTAACTTGCGGATCCTTAAACATTGCTTACCCCTGCTTAATAGTAGTTACATATCTGCGCATGTTATTTTGATAATCTGTATGCTGAATAAGTTCTATCTACGAACGAGACTGATAATGTGATTCAGCCAACGAAGCTCTTTTAAAAAGTTGTTCAAAAAAGGTGTTTACAAGCTGTTAGTCAACAACCAGGAAGCCGAATAAACAAGTTCTTTGTAAGTTCGATTTCTTGCTGTATTGATTGATTCCTGAGGCCGTTAGTGGTCATCTAGGTGTTACTGTTAAGCATTTAGTATTTAAGTGACTATGGTTTCAACAAACATTCTGAGAAACACAGGAACCTAGATCATTTTAATCTTCACGGGTTTGTTGTTCTTATGGAAATATGTGCGTATATACTGCATAAAATAATGGCAGCTCTTTTACAACTGAGCCCTAACATTTTTGATGTTTCCGCAACGCAACATTACAAGTCTTTCAAGACAAGATTTCTCCTTAGTGGTCCAGTTTTATTATCTCAATAGCAAATACCAGTTTTTGTAACGAGATATCAACAAAGCCGAATAACACTGGTACAGTTTTTTTAAAATAAAGGTTAACAACTGTTTTTCGTCTGCAAACTTGAAGGCCGGCAATTTTTTTCTAGTTAAATAGTTTTACTCGAGGATTGGGGAACCGCTGATATAGAATCCTTTAGCATTACACTGCAGTTTAAAACAGCAAGATACTGATTAAAACACAATTTCTCATGCTGATATTACGCAAAAATTAAGCGTTACAGCGGCGTGTCATCTCTGCTCATATTCGGTGCAACTGTAGGTAATTCATTTTCAGCATAAACAAATGTGACACGGACTTTTCCTTATACGCAGCACGACTCAAAAAATTCCTCTACGCCAATATGCAAAAATCTAAAATTCTTTTATTCGCTGAAAGGTACTTTTTTTTTATGTAAATGAATCACTCATTTGTTTTCATATCCTGTAATAGCAGGACAATTTTTTATTGATGGGCTTCTAACGCTGCTCATTTCTAACGACGCAGAATTATTCAACAGGGATTTGCTTGCTGTGTATTGAAGTGTTGAAAATATTATGCGGGGAAATGCCTTGCCGTAGGGAAAGAAAGAATTCCAAGATTTTGAAGTAGCAGAGAAAAAAGAATGTAAAGCATTCTGAGCAACATCATTGCTCTTTTCGACACATTATGGATGTCTGCTGACAGTTCCGGTTGTGAACAGACTGCTAGTGCATTGAGATTTGTCAAAGACTGCAACTGCAGTATACAAGGAAGGAGGAGAAGAAAGGGGTGATGCTTAGGTAGGTAAGAATGAAGTGGGGGAAAAGGGTGGAACTATACTGCTAATTCAACGATCACAACACCTGCGCATAGAACAAGAGCGTCCAGATTTTTTTCCCTTTTTTTGGTAGAAAAGCGTTTCGAATATCTTCCTGCGCGAAAAGAAATTCCAAGTAAATTGTACTTTTCTTTACTAGGTTCTATAAACAGATGTGGCCATAATAAAAGTGACAGAGACCAGTGCATAACACAATCTTCATGTTTGTTTTTACCTTATTGCTAATTCTAAACAAAAAAAAAATAATCCCTTACAACTCTTGTGCAATTTTAAAATTTATAAACAATAACTATTCAGCTAGTGGGTGACGAGAATAGTGAAGCAGGGGTCGCGCTGCCGATCCATTCTTCGCAATTTGCGAAAAAAAAAATCGTTTTGGTGATTAATAAAAAGTTTTGGCGAAAATATTGGCGATTACCTTTTTTAATGACATCCGAGGAAAAACAATCTTTAATTTTTTATTCGATTTGGTATTTGAAAAATGAAATTCGAATGTTAGTTGCTTTTCTTCATTGTTTACACTGCGCGTGAGACGGAAAGCGATTACGTGAAAAGAGTGACGCAATCGCTGACGTAAAGCGATTGCGTCACTCTTTTCAAAATACATTTGGTGAAAAAAATTTAATTTGGCGAATGTGATAGCGAAAACTTTAAAAAAGCCAGAGCAACCGCTGGTGAAGGGTACTACTGCACTTCCTATGGCTTTTGGATGTACAGCTGCTGACCCGGACCCCTGAGAGATCGAGAACGATTTTAAAGTAGAAGCAACGTTCACTCGAATCCTTTTAAAAAACAAAAGCCATTACAACGAGGCTCATGGAAACAATTTCAATTAATTACGAATTAGTGGCTATCTGAAACTGCATCCAACGTCTCTTTCTTCAAACTGAAATGGCTTTTTAACGTTTATTTTCCGGATTATAGGAAACAAAATATTATGACAAGCAATTCACCAATGCCTCTAAATTCACCAATACACGAAGAATTCACCAACACCTTTTTGGCACTCCTTTGAAAATCAAATGCCTCTTCCTAAATTTTTGATTAGTATGGAAACGGGGAGCGAAAAATGAACAAAGAAAGCTACAAAAATGCTGATTTCCTTTTGAACGTCTTACTTGTATGAATCAGGGTTCTCTGAACTATCACTTTAAAGAACAAATCGGATTTCAAATGTAGAGCACGAAATGAGAGTGTCAATCCCAGCTTTACGGGAAAACGACCTGCTATCAAACAGACTTCTCACTCTCATTGAAATTTACTGTCAACCTTGAATGAATCGCTTCTTCACCCCTGTCAGACAGTTGTACATTCTTAAAACTAAATGCGCTTTCTGTATCTTTTTGCTGCTGTTTTTACAAACATATTACTCTTAATAAACAGAGTACAATAAACTCTATTTATCAGCACCCAAATGAAATTTAATCTCATAATGAAATTAATTTCTTTAATCATATGAAAGGTCCCATGAATTTATAAACCATTTATTTTTCTGTAGTTTGCGGTATAACATAGCTTGGGGTATCCCAAGGGAAATTATTAATTTTTTTTTAAATTTATACATGGAAATCCCCCTCCCATGCTAAAACATTTCACGACCTGGTGGTTCTTAAAAAATATTTCAAGAAATTTCCCACAATTTTTTTTTGTGTTTTATGTTTTGAAAAGCAAAAAATATATAGACAATCTGAACTCCATCTAGTTAATGAAAATTCAAATACACCGTAACTTTGATTACAGTAGCACTAAAATTTAAGAAGCTGCAAAACTTTAATCCCATGTTTTGAATATATTGTTCCCAGTAGATTTTTTTTTTTTTGATAAATTTAACTCGACTTTTTACGTTGATAAGACTGATTTAGAGATTTCATTGAACATTTTGTGAAACAGAATCTTCCGCAGTTTTATAAAAGGCATTATTCCTTAAAACAATAAAGCCAAAAATTTTTATCTCAATTCGTAACCCCGATAGAGCCAAACTCCGTAAGGACGCCCATTGTCCAAGTCGAAGAACCGTGAGATTCTAGCCGGAAAAAAATAAAAAGGGCAAAGTTTGGCCCCATTACGTGCACATTGCGCTGATCCTGTGCTGTCATCGATCGGGGCATAAGCCAATGTACTACTGAGAGTCTGACAGAAGCGCAGTTCTAGACAGAATTAACTTAGCTCAGGAATGCTGGAACACTTCTCTTGTTTTCCCTCCAATTTTTTTGTTTTGTACTGTATTCTTTTATCACATAAATAATACACATTGATGCAAGATTTTTAAAATTAGAGCAACAGCAACACTAAACAAGGCATTTGCGACCCAAAGTTACATCTTCAAGTTATGTTTAAGAAAACAATCTTCGTGCAAAAAGTAACTATACTAATAAACTGAATGCCGTCTGTGCACGATATAAACCAGGGCTCAGTGGAACCACCGGTTACGTTTAATTAAAATACACTGAGTATAAAAGAACTCCTGGAAAACTTTTATACTTTATACTCAGTGTATTTAATTAAACGTAACCGGAGGTTCCACGGTAAGCCCTGGTTTATATCGTGCACAGACGGCATTCAGTTTATTAGTAAAGATATGCTTATGCATCCAAAAGGTAACTTACCATAAAAATGTCATCTAAACTGATACTTTTATCGAGTACGGAGAACACGAAAATCCATTCTACGTTCCTATGTAAATAATATTATATTCGCCATTCACAGGGTTCGTACAATTTTACATAAAATAAATTTCCGTTTCCCAGGAGTTCATAAAAAAATTCCAGGAGCTTTTCTAGAATCATAGTTCTTTTATTTATATTTTGTAAGTTGCGGTGAAGTTTACTACACATTCTTTTTTATCCTCTGTTTCGGGGTTTAATGACCACCATGAGCAACTTTGAGTGCTATAAGTAGTTATCAGTCTCTAGTTTACGGCCTCTGGCTTTAGGGAAGGGACAGAGTCAGTGCCATCGGAAAAATACACCACCCATGCCTCATTAGGAACTCAAACCCAGGGTCACCTCAGACGAACTTGGCTATTGGGGCAGTACTACGCATTTTAAATAAATCAATTAAAAACAGAAAAAATATATGCACATTTGTAGAGACGGGACTTCTGATTCATCAAACCTTAAGATGCTTGCAACAAATAAAATACAATGCATGCATGATACTGACATTTTCCTTCCCTGTAACACAGTATTTTTTTAGTCCCCAGGGATCGAGCTGACGATCGCATTCTTCGCAATTTGCGAAAAAGAAATCATTTTGGCGACGGAAAAAAGTTTCAGCGATTACCCTTTTGTACTGTTATAACACTTTGGCGAAAAAAAAGTTGAATTTGGCGAAAAAGTTGGCGAAAACTTTAAAAAATCCAGAGCAACCCCTGAGTCTCTATATATAAGAGTGTAAGGCACTGAGTTATATAGAGACTAAGGGATTGCTCCTGAGTTTCTATAACATCATTCATGTAAACCTCAATATAAACACTTTTCATCAGCAAGCCTTCCAGGATTTAGTTTTTCGATTTTCTTTGATACAGACCTTAAAGGCAAGATATTACATCCTCAGAAATTCAGAAAACCTGAATGAAGAACCCGAAAAGCTTTAAACGCCACCCTTTGGGGAACCAGAAATAAAAACAAAACAAAAGACTACTCAGTATTTACTTGTATAAAATTACGAATTTTTAAGACATATTAACATGCCTTCCTTAGATGACTAGTGGAAGTGGGCGAAATATTTCTATTTGCTTATTTAGCGCCAGAGGGAAAAAAGAGAGCAGTACAGTTGACAATTCTCGAGCACAGGAACCTGGGTTCGAAACCTCCTGCAGTAAATAACCCTAAATCAGGAAAGGGCGACTCTTCCGATTCTCATGGAAAGTCATTGAATGTTAAGGGGGAAAAAAACTTTTGGTTAAAGGAATAGCGGTCAGTGGTTCTGTCGTTTCTTTTATCCTAATTTCGATGTACGCATCGATATTCTATTTTAATTCGGTTCTGGTCTACTCGTCCTTGCGCCAAGTATTCCTAATTTGGGAATGGGCCAATTTTGGCCACCTTTAACCCTGAAGGGAAACGTGGGGCACTGAGTACCCCAATGAAAAAAATGCAATTCAAAACAACATTTAATTTAATATTTGCTTAGTAAAACATAAAATAAAAACTGTAAGGAGTAATAAATTATTTATTTACATGGGGTGGGAAACTCGGTGCCCCGCGTTTCCCTTCCAGAGTTAAGCACCGGCGCCGTTAAAATAAAACAAAGACAGAAGTAACAGTATCTTAAGTTTGGTACGCGAAAAGTTAGGATTTAAAAAAAAAACTAACCGTTAAAATGATATCGGTCACCTTGGTTCGATAAAACATAGAAACAACAATTTGAACAGAAAAATGTAATATCCAAATGTCACCCATATTTTTGTGGGCTTTAAACTTGCATCTATGGCTTTGCAGAAACCCATTTCCAACTAGGTCTTTGTGCAAGTGAGAAAATGCAGAGTTTTGCTGGTCCTTGATAAAGCCAAGGCTCGGCATTCTCGACACTTTCTACATTCAGGTTGCTATTACTTTATCTCCTTTTTACTCATACCTGTTGGTTTTTGAGTATTTCTTAGTTGTTTTAGTGCCAGATAAAGATTTTTTTGCATCTGTCTCTTCTTAATAGTATGTGAATTCTGAAAATTCATAACTGCTGCGTTGCGCGTCATGATCTTCAGGTTTTTTAGTAAATTTAGTTTTAAATTCTTAGGTAAAATTTTGTCTTTGACTCTGCTCTTGGGTAACCCGTTATAGTTCTAAAATATTACAGAGCATGTTTTCACGAATTAGTGAACGGCAAGTTTTTAAGGAATACATTATAATTACAGGAAACTGCATTACAAAAAATCAAATGCCTTGGAGACTCCAGAAAACAGGCAATCAATCTTGATGACCGATAACACAGGAATATGATGCACTTTGAATAAAAACTTCAACACTCTTTCAACATAGTCACACGACAAATAATTATTTGTCGTGTGACTATGTAGAAAGAGCGTTGTCACACGACAAATAATTATTTGTCGCTGAATACGCCATATAATCAGCGGAATACGCTTACAACTATTTTTTTTTTTAATTACTCTCAACTCACAAACGATATTTAAAAAGAGGCTTATTCTGCAGGAATTTGTATTTTATATGAACTAAAAGGAACTTGACGTACATCCGCAAGGTATGCACACTGGATGGGAATACTCTACTTTTATATGTCTACAGCCCTTGAAAATAACACACTCATGACAAAAATGACTTTCAACTAAACGAACTTCTAAAAATCTACCGAGAGTATCTCATACGTCAAGAATATAAAATGTTATCACGTCTCTTACTCAGCTTCCAGATTAGGTGCATAAATATGGCTCACATGAAAACTGATTCCCTCATGTTGTATGGTGATTTTGTTGGGGTTTACTGAAACTCTAGAACATAAATCTCTACGATAGCACACGCACACACACAATTTAGTCCATGGGGACCATGTTTTGTTTTCTAATTTAATGTGTTCTTGTGTCTGGGCAGAGTAAGTAAATCCTACACATTTTAGTTACACGCTCTAAGAACAGAACCAGAACAAACTTATGTATCGTCCAATTTGAATCACGGCCTTCTTTCAGATATGCCAGTTTTCCTAATCGCTTGGCTATTAAACACTGTATAATGTGGAAGTAGTTAACGGAAGACATACAGAATTTGCGTATTTTTATAACGCTTCTTATTTACCTGTAGTTGCTAAAAGCTACGGTGTTCATGTGTCTTTTCCATAAGGATAAGAAAGGATGCTCTGCTCTTCACAATTTAACAGGAGCAGAATGGGAGAGACAGTAAGTACTCTTGCTTGTTACGATTTTTTTCTCCTGTAACGCGCCAAGGAAGCTTAGTAAATGCAACTATGACTTATAAGTGGGCACGTTAAGATACCATTTTATCAGTGAAAAATAGAAGACCCTATAGTTACATCTTCCAACTGCACAAGTAGAAGTACTTATACAATCATGTATACCGTGACCATGTTCACATTGTGAAACCGCTTTCACCGTTACTGCATTCAACTTCACGTTTCGATTAGGTGCCAGAGAAAAACAGGTAAAATCGGCCCACACTTCCACAACGTTTAGAATCAACATGATTTGCTCAATGGCTTGATTTATTTTTGCTTCGAGAAGTGCAGCAGGGGTAAAAAAAAATGAAAATTCTGCAAAGAAACTTATGAAGAATAATGTACACCCTTTCGGCACGCTGGTATTCCTGTGGTGATAGAGAAAGGGGAATGTGCCGTCTCAGTGGCCGAGTTGTCTGAGGCACTGGCTTTCGGCCATTCATTCATTCGTGGTAGAACAGTATTTGAGTCCCGCCAAAAACGCACACACACTCTCTGATGCAGCAAACAAACTATGTGCAATCGTGGCTACTTCTTGGACGATTTCTTCAACATTTTGATATACCAAAGTACGCATTCGGGAAAATAAAGGCAGCAAGGGAAGTTTTATAATCTTTTGTATGGGTTACATTTCTATTTTGGTGTTTTTAAAAGTCAGTACTGATTTCATGAATACTCGCTTTCTTTCCGTCAAAACATTGATTATATATATATATATGCAAAAGTTTTGCTGATGACGTAGTCATTTTTGCAACTACCCCTTCAGAGCTGCAGAGTATGATCCAAGAACTTGCTGAGAAGAGTATAGAAGTGGGATTAAAAACTGAACTTTCAGAAGACAAAAGTAATGTACATCGCTTTAAAAGACAAAAGTAATGTACATCGCTTTAACAAGAAACGAAGATTTATCGATTGAAGGGGGAAAGCTGGAGATAACCGATACCTGCATTTATCTTGGGCAGCAGATATCCAGTAAGGTCACATTGATGAAGAAATTAATCGGCATATAAAACTTCGATGGAGAGTTTTTGGAAGAAACAATACAATTTTTAAAAGCAGTATGCCATTATGTCTTTAAAATGTTTAATCAATGCATCATGCAAGTGCTTACGTATGGAGCAGAAACTTGGACCTTAACTAAAAAAGACATACAAAGACAGCAGACAACTCAAAAAAGCATGGAAAGATGCATGCTTGGTGTAACCAGGAATGATAAGAAGAGGAACTTGTGGATAAGGAAAATGACAATAGTGGACGACATCATGACCAGAGTGAAATCACTGAAATGGCAATGGGCATGTTGCCAGAAGAACGGACCACCGGGACAACCGAAATTTTAGACTGGATTCCGAGACACAGAAAAGACCCAGAAGAAGACCACGTGGACGTGGATGGATGAAATTCGAAAGAATGCTGGAGTGACATAGAGGAGACAGGCTCAAGACAGACAGTTGTGGAAGAAACTTGGGGAGACGTTCATCCAGCAGTGGATTGATAATTGTTGACAATGGTGATATATATATATATATACAATAATATTAAAAAAAACAACAACATTATTTTCATATGATAGATGCAATTGCATTTCCTATACCTTAAAATAACAGATTAATATGATATTAATACACCTACTAAGATGCACGTTTGTGACACCAATTAAGGCGACTGAACCATATATTGCGCAAGGTATGTTCTTGCACCGAGTCTTAAATGGTGGCTTTGTTTACATACTATCAGCCCCAAAAAGTTTACCACAAGATCTGCAAAACTCGACACTTGTCTCTTCTTTAATTACTAACAAATAATTTTTATCTTTATTAAAAATTTTAGGAGGAACCTTAATTAAGTTTTAAAAGCTGCGAAGATTGTTACTTACCTTTTCAGTGGAAAGCGTTTCCCGAATAAAATCGGGGAAGGATATAATCCGTGTTTATGCACATGTTTCACTTCATAAAGTTGCTTACAACAACAAAGCAGCACCGGACGTTTCCTCATCGCGGATTAGATATGACAACACCCAATGTTTTTAAACTACATCGTACAAAACGTTCCTATTTTATTTGCGATTAAAACGTTAAAGCTGTCTGTCTGCATATGAAAAGCTGAAGAGATATGGGTAAGTAGGCTAGTAGTCGTTGGTTCGGTTTTGCAGTGCTTCAGGAGACACCACAGGGGTTCTGGGGCCCGAACAAATCCCTAAGTTACCCAACAACTCCTACCTGGAGCATCAGTTCAACGAGAGCTCACTCCGTGCCGAACGAGATTCGAAAACGATCTGCATGAGGTGAAAAGAGACGGAAGTGCAATCTTTGCCCGCCAGACCGTTAGCAAGACAGTTGCGCCATCTACTATCCAATGGTTTTACTAATCTATAAAAAAGATGATATCCAGTGACATTAAGCAACTGGCTTTTAATTTGCAGCAGCTTCATGTCTTCAGGTATTTTGGGCGGTGAGGAAATGTTTTCCATTTTAAAATAAAACATGACAAAAGTTATATTAAGTTAATATAGATTAACCATAAATGTCCAAATTTAACAGCAGCTCTTTATGGTGAAATACGTTAACTCAAAGTCCTTCGCCAGTTTACGAGGGAAGTTATTCATCATCTCTCTGCTGAACGATGCCATGCAATCATCTGAAACATTACCTGAATTCACGAGCTATTTTTTGTTGGTATTTGTCTCTGCGCAGTGAAATCAAATTAAGTTAATCTATTTATCCTTCAGGTTTTTAGCATGATTTAAAAAATATTAATAATAACAATAGTGAATGAAAACCACACAGTTGTTGACAGGATGATATTCAGTCATACATGAGAAACTAAATTAAATACTGCACGGAGATGTCACCCAACGGATAACAGTTTAAACTACGAACATTTTACGTTCACCGAGAAGTGTATTCGAGCTCCGTGAGAGACACTGGGTGTTTGTTCTTTGGTTCAATTCTTTCACTTTACTGGTTCCGGTTACCTTAAATTAGGGAAAGGGTACTGAACCTGGTGTTAGATGAGCTCACTACTGTCGCTAATTTAGCACATTAAACACACATACACACAGAAGGCAATAAACAATGGCACACGGGCAACGGTACATGATTTCATTTCAGGGACAAAAATAGGATTGGCATTTTTTAAAATTATTTTCCGGTGTGAAGCCCCTCCGCCACAAATGACTCTTTCAGTCTGATGATGTCCGATCATGTTTCACATCAAATGCAGTCTGCTTCCTGCACAAAAACAACACTCGCTAGTCAAGCATGAACAAAACACCAAAATGCTTTGGACGGGGAGGCTGAGGGTAATGACCCCTATGAGCATTTAAGGTTAGAGAGCGTCGTCCGTCCCTAATTTAGGAACGCTGCTTCCACAGAAGCAAAAGCATCATCGCCGTCAGTACACAGGCACAGCATCCATGCTCTATCCGAGATTCGAACTTATACTCAGAAATACAAGGACCCGAGCCCACTGAAACACTTGGGCAACGCTTCGTGATAAGGAAATCGTCGGCTGAGGTGTACTTGTTTACCTCCGCTGTTATGTTGTGACTACGAGTTTATCTTTGGCTTGACAATGAACGTCCATGTCTTGCAGGGAAGTAAACTATTAGTCAAGCAGGATGTAGCGTCATCAGATTTTAAGAGTCGTTTTAAAGGGTAAGAATGCTCAACATCAAGAAGCACAAAACATCACGCCAGGCTCATTTTCGTTACAAAAATCGCATACCGTGTGTGGTTAATTATGAACACTCCATGAAACATTATTCCTACGGAAACACTCTCAACTTTTTGCGTAGCATTATGATAAGTTTTACTGAATAAAACAGAACTTGAAAAAAAACCAAGACAAACTGCATATGAATCACGTATCCAAATTACTTATCGTTAATTGTTTATCATATTACAAGAACATCCGCACATAATGCATGGGATTATTCCTCTGAGACATTTTTTTACTGGTTCTGTTTTGTAACGTATACTCTATATTCACTTTCCTTTTGATTTTACTATCTCTGGTTATTTTATTTTACTATGTAAATTATCTTCCTACTGAACGAAATATTATTTCACCCGCTGAATGAGATCTGGCAATGAGTGTAAGTCATGACGTGGTGGTAGCTAGTATATAGGCGCGTTCATCGAGACTTAGGAGAGCGTTTGTGTTGTTATGAAGAGAGCGTTGGTGTTGTTATGAGGAGAGCTTGTGGAGATTATTCAGTATTGTACTACAAGTGTTGTGTGTGCCTTAGTTGACCAAGAGTCTTAGAAATAAAGAAGTTTTCAGTAAGTTCAGTCTTTCTCAATTCATAGTTTTTGTCAGACCTCTGTCTGGCTGTTAGGTTTATAACTTTTATTGCTTACTATAAATAACCAGCGTTGAGACTTTGTTTGCGTTCGTAATTAACTAGTAACAACACCTTTTTGAATTCATCATTTTGAAGCTTAGTACAAGTATATCATTAGCTAGCTGGTAGGAAGAGAATCATTCATAATAATTAGCTTAGCGGAAAGAAATAAAGCTAATTCATTATAGTTTCTTGAACATTTTTCTTCAGTGGAGTTTTCGTTGGAAAGGCCTCCGGAAACTCAGCTGTTACACTGAAAAACCGCTTTACTATTTACGCCTACGAAAAGAGATTTCACAGGTTGTGTTACTCTTGAAATAACAACTGCAAGTAAAAACTGCACAATAAAAAGTTCGTTGAGTTGAACAAAACCTAAGTAGAACACTTACTTGTGTTTTAAGTTAAATATTTAATCACTTGAACACTTAAACGCTCGAACCTAACACCTAAAGGTCCTAAAGTTCAAAAGCACTTACGACAATAAAAATTTACTTACTACGTATTCATATAATATCATGGTTTATTCGTCACTTGCTTCACTTATCACAACATAACAGGACCTCTAATATAACAATTAACACACAAAACGTAGCACGTGAGGTTCAGCTCGAAGAATATAACTCGTCACCTCTCACCCTTCTCACACAGTGCTGCTAGTTTTTACGTATCGTATTTACGTTTGACCCACTGGCAGTGATGCCAAATCATTAGAAACCTTCCGTAGTCCGATATGATGTTAAGGTAAGAAGCGGTAACGAGAAATAAAATAATTTAAATAAGAGCAGACAACCAATATTGAATGTTATATTACAGTCAACTGCACAATAAAAAGTTCGTTGAGTTGAACAAAACCTAAGTAGAACACTTACTTGTGTTTTAAGTTAAATATTTAATCACTTGAACACTTAAACGCTCGAACCTAACACCTAAAGGTCCTAAAGTTCAAAAGCACTTACGACAATAAAAATTTACTTACTACGTATTCATATAATATCATGGTTTATTCGTCACTTGCTTCACAATATAACAGGACCTCTAATATAACAATTAACACACAAAACGTAGCACGTGAGGTTCAGCTCGAAGAATATAACTCGTCACCTCTCACCCTTCTCACACAGTGCTGCTAGTTTTTACGTATCGTATTTACGTTTGACCCACTGGCAGTGATGCCAAATCATTAGAAACCTTCCGTAGTCCGATATGATGTTAAGGTAAGAAGCGGTAACCAGAAATAAAATAATTTAAATAAGAGCAGACAACCAATATTGAATGTTATATTACAGTCAACGCCACAACTTACATTTATCATTAAACAGGAAATAAAACGTACCAAATCAGTTCACTGTTTCACAAATTCTGTTTCTTAAATATTTTTAAAATAGAGGGGGGAAAACAGCCAAGTCATTGTGCGAACGAATCCAATACATGTGAAAGGGAGGATGCATAACACCGCTGGGTATAGGAAACTTATTTAAAATGCTACGTTAACTGCGAATGATATTTTTCAGAAGCATGTATCTCACAAAGTGTTCACACGGTGTACATTTACACAAAAGTGGACCGATTGTGAATTTCTTTGCTCCGTGCATATAAATATACAGGGAGATATTCCGCAGAGCTGTACAGATTTTGAGCAGCTCGTCCCTCCCACAGGAACACTATTGTAGTTGTTTATTTCTTCGTAGATTCAATCTTTTTAAAGAGCATCAGAGTCAAGGAGTGATGCAGATTTACTCTCCCCACAGGACGGACTTACTTTTTACTGCATGAAGTTCCAGTTTGTCGAAAGGTTCATAATTTATTTGAAATTTTCACGAAGAGCAGCTGCAACACTGTCAAACGTGAAAAATGATTTTTATTGTGACAGAAATAATATTTTTGCAACATCAGTTCGAAGTCTGGCATTTCTCAGAATCGGAGTGCTCCTTATACGAAATTTTCGAATTAAATAGAAAATTTGAATGCGCATAAATGAATCTTTTTCCGAGATCTCCCAGACACAAAAAAAAAAAAAAAAATTCTTCAAAGAAAAAAGTTAGAACACGTACATAAAATAGTTACATAGGCATTTTTTTTTTTTTATTACAAAATTCACTGAAATCATCCCCTCCACCCTGCATTTCAGTTAAATGCAAGGGGTGGGGGGATGATGTTCATTCATTCCTGATTTCAGCAATATCAAAATGACTTTAAGAATACAATATGAGCTAAAAAGATTAATCGGTGTTGCTTTCCCTGAAAAACACAAAAACAACTAAATACTGTAAAGCAAAGTATACGACATTATATCCATCCTTCATTTTTCTTCTTCTTACAGTTCGTAATTTAAAAATTCTATGAATAAATGTTATAAATATTTATTTTCATAAATGTTTTTAAAAAATTTCGAAATAAAAGCGAATATTACATTGCTGCAATTTTCTTGAGCCTTTCCAACTGTGCAACAGTAGGGACCATTATCACAATTCCACCATTTTTTACTACGACTTTAATAAAAGGGGAAAGAGTAATATTATATCACTTCGTTCGCCCCTCCGTCTGTAGGTATGGCATCTCGACTTTGAAATATTCATTTTGAGTCCGACAGCGCCAGATACGGATGATGATTCGTGCGTTTCCAAAGTCCTCTGATGAGCATTTTGTCCTGCTGAGTGATGTAAACGCTATTTTGCATATGGCACGATATCGCAAATTGTAAATGTCGGATTGAATGAAAAAATTTAGCATCGGTTAGCTAAACAAAAACTGTTTCAAAAAAGAGTTTCTAAAAACTATGAGCGAAATTTTCACCGCATTTTCAGCTTCATAAGGCGATCAGTTTTTTCGTTAGGGGACGTGAAATCACGTTTGTATTTGGTGCGATATCTCCAGTTTATAAAAATTAGATTTTCTGTATACCTTAGCCATGACCAGTTCATAAAAATTAGATTTTCTGTACCTTAGCCATGACCAGTTCATAACTTCTTAACACCGTTTTCGGACGAAAAATTTCTACTCTGAGTGGTGAACATTTACACCTATATTTCGCACGATGTCTCAGTTTTTACTAGTCACACTGTAAAAATCATTTTAACTTCGGATGTCTAAGACCACGATTAATATTATCTCAATAATTTTCAATTTTCCAGGACCACAATTTTTTTCCATAGGTGGCATGAAAGGACGCTTGTAGTTAGCGCTGCACATCGGCTTCCAGAGGCTTCACTGCGATTTTGTTCTCTTTTTTCAATATTTGCTACAGATAACTTAATCATAGTGAAAAATACTAACTCATGTTCCACCTTTTCTTGATGCTAATTTTCTTGCTAGGTGAGGTACAAGAATGTTTCTATTTGACACCATATCTTCGCATTCGATTTCCTTTGGTCATCTGTAATCATCATTAAGACTTTCCACATATTTTCCAGCTTTTCTAATAAAAATTTCTCTACCGGGTGACGTCAGTGTACATACGCATTTCACAAAATACTTCTGCTTTTTACATGTCGGACAGGAAGAATCCTTTTACCTCACAGAGATGTAAGTATGGTCATGATTATCCATAAACTGTGAGGTTTTCCAGTACACCCTTATTCTCTTAGGTTGTACAAACGTAACATCGTGGCCAGAAATTACATACATTGGTCTTGAGCAAATATCGAGCGTTGTACAGCGGCGTACGTAAATGTTGATGAATGACTGGTTTTTGATATCTTCACTGATATTGGATATATGTATAGATATAAAAGGTTTGGCACCAACAACCGCAGTCGAACGCAGTCATCGGAAAGACGCAGGGCGTCTCCGAATTTAAAAAAAGAAGTGATTATAAGTGAAGGTATATAGCTGAGGCCAATATCGCGCATACCATGAAAATCATTAACTTCTCCAAAGCTATTGTCTCAGAAGTCACCATAAAGTATAAAGATGAACAAAGAGAAGTTGCTGCAGTTTCTTGAACACAAAACTTCGGAAGGAGTGACATACTCTAAAAGCAGGATCGTCCATTGGTTCGATATGGGCCAGAGTAGGCATGCCTCTACCCAGCAACTAAAGGCACAGTTCAACTCTATATCCTCACAGACAATAAGAAGGAATCTGAAACATCTGCTGCCCGTCCAGCACTTAACCGGATGCCACTGGTATCGGTGAGGAACAGAAGAATATGACTGACATGCCTTGAACGAAAAGACTGGACCATGAACCACAGAAGATCATACAGGCTGACCAGAGCGCCACAAGCCTTTTGACACTTACAGCTAGTAAAGGTCCGGCGCAAGTTTCATGTGTTGCCGTGGAGCTGGGGTGTCTGCAGTCAACCCTTCAAGCCACTAGCAGCAATATTTCGTACGCAGCACATGAAGCGAATACCAGTTGGATCTGTCACAATGTTGACTGACTGTGTAACATCCAGAGCGTAGTTGGATCTCCTGGAGAATCCGATGCATCTTTGCATGCTACACTTTTACCCGGCGGATCGGGATGCTTCCAGAACGACAATATTCTCCTGTTCCACAATGTGCGATTAATTTAGTGAGTAATCCGAGGACTTCGCACATCGTTCATGACCCTCTTCTTCTGGAAATCTCAATCCCTTGTAAAATGTCTGGGACAAGTTGAAAAGAGATGTATTAGCCGCCGTTCTTCATCTTCATAGACTACGTTCAGCTACAAGATATCCTGCCAGAGGAATCGTTGGCTCCAGATCTTCGCATTACCCGACACCTTGTGAAATTCAGGGCACGCCGCATTCGACTTGTTACTCGCACAATGTTATCGTATTCGTTAATGTGTCAAAATTTATGATTATTTGGCCAGAGTGTTTATATTTGTAGTTTACCACTATCTCTTCGCTTGCAATAGTTGAACTGGATTTTTTTTTTTTTCAATAGACAGCTGCAAACAGGGCCAAGATTGTTCTCATACATATGGTTTTTCTTAGCTACACTTTTGCCACTAAGTGACATTTCGTGTTTGTAAAACTACACTCAGTAGACAAAACATTAGTGATAGGGGTGATGGGCAGTTGATGTGGACATCCCCTGCGCAGAGTGGAACAAACCCAAACGAAATGCGGGCGATAAATAGGAGGACAGCAGGGCTTTCCAACAGTGTATCGAAATCGACGAACATGGGTAAACGTAGTGATCTCTGCGCCTTTGATCGTGGACGCATTGTCGGCGAAAGACGGATTGGTCGTTCTATCGCCCAAATGGTAAGAACCCTAGGGTTCCCGAGGGAGACCGTATCAAGGGTGTACTGCCAGTATACCATCGAAGGATGTACCAGCATCCAGAGAGCAAGCGATGGTCGACGACACGCCATTGATAACCGGGGTCGACGTAGACCATACAGGTTCGTACAGACCGACTGCTTGGCAACGGCGGCGAAAATCGCATCCAGGTTAAATGTCAGAAGCTCAAGCAGAGTCAGCGAGTGAACGGTGTGGCGCACAGTGCATACCATGGTCTACGGAAGCCGACGCCCTACTCGTGTGCCACTCTTGACTGCTCGTCATCGGACATTGTGCCGAAATCACATCCAGGTTAAATGTCGGAGGTCCAAGCAGCGTCAGCGAGTGAACGGTATGGCGCACAATGCATACCATGTGCCACGGAAGCCGACGCCCTACTCGTGTGCCATTGTTGACTGCTCGTCATCGGACATTGTGCCAAAATCCCATCCAGGTTAACTGTCGGAGGCCCAAGCAGTGTCAGCGACTGAACGGTATGGCGCACAATGCATACCATGTGCCACGGGAGCCGACGCCCTATTCGTGTGCCACTGTTGACTGCTCGTCATCGGACATTGTGCCGAAATCACATCCAGGTTAACTGTCGGAGGCCCAAGCAGTGTCAGCGACTGAACGGTATGGCGCACAATGCATACCATGTGCCACGGGAGCCGACGCCCTATTCGTGTGCCACTGTTGACTGCTCGTCATCGGACATTGTGCCGAAATCACATCCAGGTTAACTGTCGGAGGCCCAAGCAGTGTCAGCGACTGAACGGTATGGCGCACAATGCCTACCATGTGCCACGGGAGCCGACGCCCTATTCGTGTGCCACTGTTGACTGCTCGTCATCGGACATTGTGCCGAAATCACATCCAGGTTAACTGTCGGAGGCCCAAGCAGTGTCAGCGACTGAACGGTATGGCGCACAATGCATACCATGTGCCACGGGAGCCGACGCCCTATTCGTGTGCCACTGTTGACTGCTCGTCATCGGACATTGTGCCAAAATCCCACCCAAGTTAACTGTCGGAGGCCCAAGCAGTGTCAGCGACTGAACGGTATGGCGCACAATGCATACCATGTGCCACGGGAGCCGACGCCCTATTCGTGTGCCACTGTTGACTGCTCGTCATCGGACATAGTGCCGAAATCACATCCAGGTTAAATGGCGGAGGTCCAAGCAGCGTCAGCGACTGAACGGTATGGCGCACAATGCATACCATGTGCCACGGGAGCCGACGCCCTATTCGTGTGCCACTGTTGACTGCTCGTCATCGGACATTGTGCCGAAATCACATCCAGGTTAACTGTCGGAGGCCCAAGCAGTGTCAGCGACTGAACGGTATGGCGCACAATGCATACCATGTGCCACGGGAGCCGACGCCCTATTCGTGTGCCACTGTTGACTGCTCGTCATCGGACATTGTGCCGAAATCACATCCAGGTTAACTGTCGGAGGCCCAAGCAGTGTCAGCGACTGAACGGTATGGCGCACAATGCCTACCATGTGCCACGGGAGCCGACGCCCTATTCGTGTGCCACTGTTGACTGCTCGTCATCGGACATTGTGCCGAAATCACATCCAGGTTAACTGTCGGAGGCCCAAGCAGTGTCAGCGACTGAACGGTATGGCGCACAATGCATACCATGTGCCACGGGAGCCGACGCCCTATTCGTGTGCCACTGTTGACTGCTCGTCATCGGACATTGTGCCAAAATCCCACCCAAGTTAACTGTCGGAGGCCCAAGCAGTGTCAGCGACTGAACGGTATGGCGCACAATGCATACCATGTGCCACGGGAGCCGACGCCCTATTCGTGTGCCACTGTTGACTGCTCGTCATCGGACATAGTGCCGAAATCACATCCAGGTTAAATGGCGGAGGTCCAAGCAGCGTCAGCGAGTGAACGGTATGGCACACAATGCATACCATGGGCAACGGGAGCCGACGCCTGACTCGTGTGCCACTGTTGACTGCTCGTCATCGGACATTGTGCCGAAATCACATCCAGGTTAACTGTCGGAGGCCCAAGCAGTGTCAGCGACTGAACTGTATGGCGCACAATGCATACCATGTGCCACGGGAGCCGACGCCCTATTCGTGTGCCACTGTTGACTGCTCGTCATCGGACATTGTGCCAAAATCCCATCCAAGTTAACTGTCGGAGGCCCAAGCAGTGTCAGCGACTGAACGGTATGGCGCACAATGCATACCATGTGCCACGGGAGCCGACGCCCTATTCGTGTGCCACTGTTGACTGCTCGTCATCGGACATAGTGCCGAAATAACATCCAGGTTAAATGGCGGAGGTCCAAGCAGCGTCAGCGAGCGAACGGTATGGCACACAATGCATACCATGGGCAACGGGAGCCGACGCCTGACTCGTGTGCCACTGTTGACTGCTCGTCATCGGACATTGTGCCGAAATCACATCCAGGTTAACTGTCGGAGGCCCAAGCAGTGTCAGCGACTGAACGGTATGGCGCACAATGTATACCATGTGCCACGGGAGCCGACGCCCAATTCGTGTGCCACTGTTGACTGCTCGTCATCGGACATAGTGCCGAAATCACATCCAGGTTAAATGGCGGAGGTCCAAGCAGCGTCAGCGAGTGAACGGTATGGCGCACAATGCATACCATGGGCAACGGGAGCCGACGCCTAACTCGTGTGCCACTCTTGACTGCTCGTCATCGGAAATTACGCCACGTCTGGTGCCGGGAACATCGAAACTGGACCTCTCTGCTGAGTGGCGCCGTGTGGCCAGATGAATCCCTTTTTCAACTGTACCGAGCTTACGGGAAGGTGCGGGTGTGACGTCGACAGCATAATACCCTGGCCCCATCGTGCCAGGTCGGCTCTATTCAAGGCGACGGTGGCTCTGTGATGGTTTGGGGAGCTTTATTATGGGACATATTAGGTCCATTAGTATGTTTGGAGAGTTCCCTAACACCCGCCCGCCACCAGCACGATCTGAGTAACACCTACCCGCTTTCATGGCCTTCGCGCATTCTGCGGCCGATGATCTGTCTCAGCCGGACAATGTGCCACGCCACCGAGCCGCAGCCACCCAGTCATGGCTCGAGGAACACTCATCTGAGTTTGGAGCCGTCGAGTGGCCCCCAAGGTGCCCGGATTAAAATCGTGTAGAAGCTCTCTGCGATGCCGCGGGGTGGAACAACAGATCCATGGATCCTGGACCGACGTCGTGGGCGAAGTTGTGGACAAGTGGACAATACTGAAACAGGCATGGTTGGCATTACCTCCAGAAACCCTCCTGCATCTGGTGGAATCGATGCCTCGGCGTGTACGGGCTGTTATTCGCGCTAGAGGAGGACCAACACGCTATTAGGTGTATATCCGCATGCAATTTGGCGAATCCAACTGAGTTTGTCCAACGGGCGCAATAATGAACGCCAATAATGGGTTTGTAAACAAAGATATTTTCTTTTCGGATATAATTTTTATTTCTCGAATTTTCGAAACATATTGGACTTGTTATCATTTTTAATATACCATTAACAAATTTTAGGAAACGGATTTTTAACTTTGTAGCAAAACTAATGAAAATAGTAAAAGCGTAGTGCTTCAGTGCATTATTGCGAACCGCCAATATAAAAATGCTGCCCCAGTGGCCGAGGCGCTGGTTTCTGGCTAGTTGCTCGAGCTGGCACAGCATGAGACATGGATGACGCGCCTCTCCCTTCTCTGGAATCAGCAGTCCCCAAATTACAGACGGACGACTCCTCATAGACCTAATATTTGTTCATGGCGGTGTTGAGCTCCAAACTAAAGACATAAAAGAATTGTAATGATCTGCCATTTTTTTTTAATTTTGAACGGTGACTTTAAATATAAAATGAGATTCCTTTTATCTGATATCCATCGTGCCGACCTCCAAGCTGGGCCCGACTTAGGTCAGTTGAGATCCTATGTCTGGGGCTCCCGTGATTAAAATTTTCAGTCAAACAGTCGAAAAGAATATTTACTGGTAAATATTTTTCTTGCAAACAGCAGTTTTTCTAGCAGTAAAAACAATAAAACACATCCCACATGCTCGTCAACTTTACAGCCATTGTGGCATGTAATAGATGAGGATTCTTACCGCTTGTGCTCCGTCGTACCCACAGAGCTTACAGCTGTAACATTAATTACTCTGGAATTCTCTCTTTGTTTTACAGTATCATTTACGGAAACAAATAACTATCCTTCCAGAGATATAATTTAAAACACATAGTTTACCATAAATTTAATGGAAACGATGGACCCACGGTAGTTTAAGCTGTAAGAAGCAATTCCTCACAAAGTCTTACAGCTGACCACACACATTTGTAAGAAATTATTGCAACACTGTATGTAGATAATTACAACAGTCTTTAAATAAAGTAGTGTCAATTAAAATTTATGTAAAAATAAACCCTACATAATTATGAATATTGATTCACAATTTTTGTTTTCACAAGACTAATATTAATAATAAAGATATTTTTAGTAAATTATACATGTTTGCTGAAATGCTTTTCATGTATACTATACCATATTGCTCCGAATTTAGGCTGTTCCTATTGCATTTTGATTGTTTCAAATAAGAGTCAGATTAAGATGTTACACTGGCCGATCACAGCGCTTGAGCTTTGTTATAAGAAATAGTAATAATTTGGTTTTTAAAATCTCATCCGAAATTTTGAAACCAAACCATATAGTAATTTTGTGCTATAACGAAAAATATATTTTGGTTCTGTAAATTTATATTATTATTAAGGTAGTTTGGAGACCCCTCCAAATTCTGAGGCCCTGTGCACGTTCACCGCGTGCACGTGCAGAAATCAGGCCCTGCCTCCAAGTTAATTCTTTCGATGTAACAGGTACACGAATGCTAACCTTAATCAGCATCAAGAACCATTAAGTCGATGTTCATTCAAAGTCCAATTCTTCAAACAAAATAAATTCTCTCTTTAATCTAAAAATCAAAATCACAAGGATATGAATGGTCAAACTTCAAACAAGAAAACCCCCTTCGTGTTCTTAAAATCAAATTTTGGATGTTGTTTTGAGAACCAATGACGTAATAACATTGAAAGGGAGCGGCGAACACATTTTTTTCAAGCAACCACAATTGCTCACCGTGAAAAAGAATTCCCTGCCTTTCCAACGTGTAAGATGGTTGCAGAAAGGGGTTGCAGAGGATGAATGAATCACAGCGCGCTTCTTTAGGAATGTTACGTGACTGGTCTATACTGATGACCGCTTTGTTCCAGCAGAGGAGGCTCACTACCGCATTCACTTTGTTTCATGAACTTCTAATTTTTTATCTGCATAAAAAGACCCGCATACAAGCATCCGGTTTTATATTGCTCCTGAAATAATTAATCGAAGCTAAAAGCACAGTGGGAAGAACCCAACATTAACTAATGCCACAAGGGAAAAAAAAAACAGTGGGAGTGCGGTAACAAGAGCTGGTTACTGTCTAGTTTAAAATATTATTAGAACAATTTCCATATTTCATGATGAATACAGGTTCAGCAAATTGTTGGTAAACAAAAGGTAATTGAGTAAAAAGAATTACCAGCATGTTAGCAGTTTTGACCGGCATTTTCTTAAACAGTGAATTAGAGGTCTAAACGAGACTTATTTGGTGAGCGAGGCCCGGCCGTGAATTGCAGGTTTTATTTAGGCCTAGCCCGGCCTGGCCTGTGATGTGCCATTTTGTATTATTTTGTCTCTCTGTTGTTGTTTAATAAATAGTGAATATTAGATAATGAAATGAGATATTTTTTTTAATACTTAGTTGAATGTTAACTCTAAAAATATTAGCTATACTTTGGAAACTATCGAAGAATATACATTGAGAGAAAAAAAAAAAAAAAAAAAGACTAAGGGTGTTCAGAATAAATTTTCAAAGTACAGATCACTTAAAAAAAAAAAAAAAAAGATTTTTTTTGAAATGCTTCTACCCCTAGTCTAAACACTAGTACGTTCACAAACTGAAAGTTTTAATAAGAGTAAACGATTTATTTTTTTATACATACCTAATTGCAGCAGGAAGTATTTCCTCTTATGCAGTATATAAAAAGAAAATCTGGGCGAGGAACTTACAGCAGAAGAAACGCATTTATGTCTCTTAAGATAAGATGTTCCTGATTCTGAACTATCATAGCTTAAAAAATTGTTGCACTTAATGCACTGCACAAAGTTTTTCGGCTGAAGGGTTTCGGCCTTTGCCAAACAGTTTATAATGCGCCCAAATATCACTTTTCCCGCTTAAATTATCTGTTAGGATGTGTTCTCCGATTTTTTCAAAATTTTTATTGACAATTTTTTCGCACAATTCATTTGATTTCTCAAATTCCATGGTAAAAGAAGTTACATTTGCAAATATGAATACATAAAGACATCGACAGGGGTCTGCTGCGGATAAGTTTTCCGAGTGTAATGCCGCAAGAGGGTAATAAAATCTCCCTTTCTCTGAACTACCAAGGGATAACACTACAAAAGTCAATCCTTTTAGGGTACTGAGTATAGGAGAAACAATCGATGTTGTCCCATTCTCTCATACAAACACACTCCCACTCCACACTCCACACACACACACACACACACACACACACACACACTCACTTGGGGTCGAATCTTTTTGTTGTCAACAAGCTCAAAAGTGGTTTTACCATCTTAATACCTACAGATGGTAAAAACACTGTCAGTGCCTCTCCTCGCCTCTGTGATTACATTCTGGGCTGTCATGGAAGTAAGTAAAGCTACACTGTAAAAAATTGCCGTGAATAGTCAGTGTTTCACCCGGATTAAGACAGTTTACAGATCGTAAGCACGCCACCTGGCGGTCAACCATAAATTTTCGGTAGATAAACTACATGTTCACGGTGTTTAAACTGTTTGAACTGTCACTGCATTTTAACCTTGACAATCTGGCAACGTTCTTCTTAAAATGGTTCTATACCTGTTTTTTCACGTGCAATCAGTCGACTGGCAACACGTTTTTATTTCACGGTCATTAGACTGTTAATGATAATTACGGTATGGTACTGTAAAATTACGGTTTACTGACTGGCCACTCAGCTGCCGGTGTATCTACCGTAATTTGACCCTGCAATTTTTTTCAGTGCAGCAAAACTGCTAAACAGACCAGGAAATCGGGAAACACGACTCTTTTCTTTCTTTACCACTGCAATAAAAAAAAATGTGTGCTTGGCCTGGCCCGGCCCGTTACTTTGTTCTCTAAACTAAAAAAGCCCGATCCGGTCAGTGCAGACGTCTAATGTGAACACATTTCACCATCGTCAACAGTTGCGCCCAGGGACGTCGCCAAGGGGTGCGAGGGTGGGCTTGAGCCCACCCTGAAATTTGTCTTGCCCACCCTGCTGCCCACCCAGTTCAGAAACTGCCGTTTTTCAATATACTTAACCTTAAAATTTAATCTGGACTGGCCAAGTAATGATAAGTCTTGTGTCTTACTTCATGTAGCCCCTACATATTTCCCCCTAGGAAGTGCATTGTTTACGTCTCCGTAGAAAGGTTATCAAAATAGCATCCCTAGGGCCATGAAATTTCAATTGTTCTCTACTCTTCTAATTCCTTTGTTTAATCCTGTTTTTCGTGTTTATATGGGCAGGGGGCGAATGAGGAGGGTGGACAGGAATTCACTGAGGGTGGTAATTATTAATTGCTCTGCTGTTTGATTTCTTTACAAAATTGGGGATTCTAACACGGAAAGTGGAATCTAGAGCTATACGAGCGCTCTTAAAATTGCCCCGGGACAGTGAAAGTGCAGAAAGTGGCTGACGACTGCTTTGCAGGAGAGGAGTGCAAGGCAAAGTCGCTGTCTGGAAGGAAGGAAGTTAAGGAGGGGGTGGTATTGTCTCTGCGTGGCACGACGTTAAAATTTGATTTAGATAAACAAAAACGACATTTTCTTTTAAATAAATTGTTCAAGTACAGTACTATTTCCTTAAGCAAAAATGGAAATTTTTGAAAAGAAATGTAAGACAATGCATCCAGAGCAAGCGAAAAGTTGCATGCGACATTCTACCAACACTTTTATCTTACACCAGCGACGTAACTAGTCAGATCCATGTATGTATGTGTGCCCAGGTGGAGAGGGTCGGAATTACACGAATTCTTTTGTAGCCGGTAGTGAAAAGCACTGAAGCCGACCCGGTGACGCAGTGATCTAACCGCTGGCTTATGACCGTTCGTCAGAGAAGATTCCGGGTCCGAATCCCGTGAGGCATGAATGTTGTGTTTGTAATAAGGCATTGGCTCTCACCCTTCCCTGGAACCAGTGACCTTAAATTAGGGGCGGGCGACTGCTTATAGCCCATTGAGTTGCTCACGGTGGTCATTTAACCTTCAATTAAAAGAAAAAATACATTAAAAATTCGTTCTTTCAGTGTTTCGTAAAAAAAAAAAAAAAGTTGCTATGAAGCTTGCCCCACCAAAAATAATGTTCGCCCACCCGTCGCCCATCCTGATTTCGAAGTCTAGCGATGTCCCTGGTTGCGCCTAACAGAATTTACAAGGGTGGGTAAAAACTTTACAACAAATTTAGGAATCGTTAGTAACATGTCACAAAATTACAACTCTAAGCAAGAAAATATTTCATGTTAGCAACATAATATAGTTGTACTCGTTCATAATCAGCACGAGGGACGGATCAAGTGAACTGCAAATTGATCTACGAATATTTACGTGCAGGATCTCCCTTTTATAATGAATATGCTTACTGATATATTCCGCAAAACTTATCTCTGACACAGATACACACGCACAAAACAAACAGGAACTCTATATTTGGTTCAATGATTTAAATTTCATGATATAGCTGTTCGCAACTTCTTGGAAATCGTCTACTTGTTTGAAAACAGGGTTTTGAAATGAGCGCCCTGCAGCTGGCGTGATAAATCAATACACCTGAACCTCCTCTAACGAATGAATCCATTAACGATAAATCGTTTAACGATTGGCCAGGGTTACATTGATCCAATTACCGATGATTGATCAATTAACGATTTCGGAACGATTATTCTATACCTACACGCAGGCATCAATCTTGACTAATCGGAGATCACGATAACGGTGTGAGCGGTATTCAGCCAATCAGCGCCGCTTTCGTTTTGCCAACATAGTTTTCGATGCTGTGGCAATGTAAAAACAGCTCTTGTGTTTCTTATTGGGAATTCATAAAGAAAAAAACAAAGAATAAGTCTAACGTCTGTTAGGTGCATACGGTGGTGCAGTTCATCGATCAGTAAATGCACGTAAAGAATTAACGATACTCTCATGTTTTGATGAAAATGTATTTATAATATTTAAAAAAAATAAAAAAAGACATGTATACACATTTCGGAACATACATAAATCCAAGGAACATTGATCCCGTCCATGTGGAAAATGTCTTCAAAAAAGAAACTTCGACTGCATGACCTCATTTTGCATTGCCCTCAACTTCAGCAACTCCATAACCAGAGCCTATTATGGAGGGAGATTCACCTGAAATCTTATTTCAACTTTTCGTACTGCAAATATTAGTACTGCACTTTTATCTCAACTTATGCCTAATTGTATGTAGAATACAGTACATATAAATATTCACTGAATAAGCGAGTAGGCTCTTTGGGTGTAAAAAGATGGATCATCTGGAATGGATTAGTGCTTTAACGTGAAAAATCCTATATAAAGTTAATGCTGGGTTTGGCGGAAGAGATTAAAATCCTTAAAGAAGGTACGACTGTCTAGAATCTGCTTTCCTTTCAAACTTTCAACCCTTCCGTATCTCTCTCTCTCTGTGCAATCCCACGCCACTAGCTAACGGCGGACATGCGCAAGTACGTAAGACCACTCATAACAAGATGTAGCTTTTGTCGCAGAAATACGCACAGATTGATAACGTGGAACTGTACACCAACTATACTCAAAATAGTACAGCTATACTAGTGATCTGAATTTATTGGCTTAAAATAGAAATCAAAGTTTCCAAGCTTTCGCATATCAATCACATAACTTTTTCAAGGAAGTCATTTCTCAAGGAATTTGCTGTCTACCTTCCGTGAGAAAGGCATCTGGTTGATATGCGGGAGCTTGGAAACTGTGATTTCTATTCTAAGCCAATAAATTCGGATAACTAGCATAGTTATACTATTTTAAATAAGCACGGAATTCGCCCTTTAACTTAAAACACGTTATTGAATAAAACGAAGAAACTCAAAAGTGGTAAAATAAAAACGTCCACAAATTTTCAAGTTATAGTTACGTGCACTTTCCACAGTATCACACACAAAGAAGTGAATTTATCTGTACTGGAAAACAGTAGAACACGAAAGCAATGGAACCTGAATTAGATGATTTTAAGACTAACTGAATTGTTTCAAAAGTAGTGACACTTCCCGAGGTGTTTTTAAAAAGTGCAATGAAAAGAAATCTGAGGCATCACAGTACAACGTACGAAATCAGCCACGATTCTTAAATTATGTGATAAAAAAAAAAGAAACGACTGATGGTTAACGCTTTTGATCTTGAACATTTTAACATTTTGTCTATTTATGAAGTGCTAATACGCTCCATATGAACACGCTACCGTAGCAAAGTATCTTAAATATTATTAAAAGCCCATGTACGAATGCATGTTTTATTTTCACGAGTATAATGAATAACGGACATCACTAGAAAAATCTGCTAGATACGTAATGTGGGGCTCCTTATACAAGAATTTTACAGTACACGTATACAGATATACAGTATCTGACTATGTCTGAGATAACTTATAGATGGAGATAAAACGTTTTAGATCTGCAGGACAGTTAAGAACAAAAGTTTCCTTAACTGAACCCTGACATAAAAAAAAATACGCTTCTTTCAGGAGCAAGGAATCAACTTTAGAAATACGAACAAAATTACAAAAATAAAATCATGCTTGCTCATCGGCTTCACATCTAAGTGTTCATTTAAAATTTCAAAGGACGAGAGGAACTCTGTTAGGACTTTCGGGAAGTAACCTTAACCACTGTTAGGACTTTCGGAAGTAACCTAAACCACTCTGTTTGGACTTTCGGAAGTAACCTAAACCACATGAGGAACCCTGTTAGGACTTTCATCGTTACCTAAACCACACAGGAAGTTGACACACACGAAGCTGATCACGTAACGTGGGTCCGAAAAAAATCCGTTTTAAGTAGGCTAGATTACTGCCCCTTTCAATAAGCAAGGAGTCACGGATAATCATAATTTGAAAAGAACGGGGACTCATCGCTTTAAACACGGAATCTACTCATCCTATATGGAAATGCTCCAGACGAAGACAGACCATCTGCACGTGGCATAAAATCCTCGCGAAAGAGATATGCGTTGTTGCAAAAATCCCATACATTCCCAGTGGAACATCGCTCCAAGGTAATTACTTCCAGTAATAAAGTATCCAGTTTTGCAGTTTAAGCGCCAATGCAACCACCCCTAAGCATGGGTTCTCGTTATGATTGGTTTGTGGACGGCAGGTCGCACAAGGACATACTGAGCCTTTGGCAGTGAATGTCACTGCCTCACACTAGGACTCACATTGGCACGGTCTTAGACATCCATGGTTGATTGCGATGCATTTCTCCTCGTGCAACTGCTTGATAACAAGTGTTACAGTCCTCAGACTCCTTGCTGTGAAAATAAGCGTCCTCTTAAGACAAGGTCCTACACTGTTAAAAATTTTGTAGTAGGTTGCACCAAAAGGTGGTGTTACATCAGCTGCACCACTTGTGCGGGAAAAGTAAACCACTGTGTGATGCATGAAACATACATAAACATGGTACAATGGGTGCAACTTCACACCATTCACGTTGTATACCATACCGTGGTGCATAATTGCATCATGTTTTGTGTATTTTATGCACAACACAACGGTTTCCCTTGCGCCAAAAGTGGCGCAACCTACTACAAAGTTTTTAACAGTGTACTCTGGTATTTCTTCTCAATGTCCATTACTGTACGATGTCCGATACTGTTGTTCTGGGGTAGTTTAAGACCTCAGGAAAATCTGCCCTATGCTTAACCCTGCAACATGATACCCACCAATCTTTCCACGGTCGATATCATTAACTACTACGTTCAACTCCACGGGGCATTTTAATCGAAACTGAGTGTGGCGTTTCTTTAAATTCTCCCTCACATGCGAATAGATATAAAACACAATCCATATCCTCTGCATAGTCTTGATTAACACGTTCTTTGCATCACGTGGGCTTCTGCTGGATTGTCCTAATCAGCAACAAAATGCACATATGCACATACGTGTATTATTTCTTTGAATGAAGAAAAGTTGAGTAATCTTTATAAAAAATCTATTTATTACATGAGATTTCACTGAAGTTACTTATAATTTCAGTAGGTGCTGTGACGTATACTCTAATTTAACTTTCCTTTTTACTTACTTTCTCTATGTAAATTTGAGTTCATTCTCCTTAACGTTTTTCAAACTTAACGTTATATCTTCTCTCTCGCAAGAGTATAGTTGGCAACACTTTGAGGTCGGTACGTATGGCGTGTGTATGAGTCTAACGAGAACTGGAAGTTGTATAATGTGTGAGTAGCAGCAAAGGTGTGGAGATGGAAGTATGATGATATAATAGTACTGTAGTTGTAGAAGTTGAGTTACTTGAAGTTGTGATTTCTTGACGTATACGTATTATATATTTAGTGTTGGTGTTTGTGTTTTGTTTTTCATTCACAAAGTTCTCTCACATTAATTCAGTGGCGGCGGAACCGTCCGGGCCCGGTCAATAATTTTAGCCAAGAAATTTTTTGTAGTGATGTGCCTTAGAAAGAAAGTTGCTCTAGGTAAGTGGTCAGGTGGTCCTAATCCCTAACAAAGCTCCTTAGGCATTGTTTTTCTTCTGTTTGTTCCGGAAAGCGGGAAGGGTGGGGGTGCACCACGACTCGAAATTTTGGGCCCGGTCAGCGAAATTCCCTTTCCGCCGCCTCTGCATTAATTGGATTACGTCAATAATAATATTGTTGAAGAGTGAGTTGTGCCAAAGGAGTTTTGGCTAAACAAAGACTAATCGTAAGTAACTTTTTCTCGACATTTTCTTGAATGACTCCTGTTTCACTGTAGGTGAAGTTTTTGTGAACTCATTTATGTAGTGTTCAGTCACCATACAGGATTAGAAGGAAAGTCCTTGATCAGGCCAATATCTCATGAACTATGGCAGTTAGCGATTTACTTCTTGTGCGGTTGTATAGGAAACCCCCTTTTGGGGAGGGTGAGGGGGCTATCGTGCCCCCTTTGCAGATAAGGCAAAAAAGTCAATTACAAACTTGTTCAGCGAGGCAAAAATAGTACATAAATGTTTTTGTCCCATAACAAAAGATGGAAGGGGATCGGGAATGTGTCTCCAAGAAAATCACAACAACCGGAAGTAACGACAGAGAATTTAGACAAGAACTTATTACTTAGAACTTAACTAAACTGGTAAGTTCTAAGCAAATGAAAGCACAAAGGAAAAGTTTTCCTACAAACCTTATCAACAGTTCTTGTTCTGAAATAAAACGCAGTTCCTTGACATATTCAATACCAGACTTTGATGTACAATACAGTAAAAAATACACTGAGACAAGGAGAAATAGCATAAACTGGCGAAACACTCATCCAATAGGAAAACTATATGCACATCTAATTGACTTGCGTACGTGGCAAAGCTTTCGACTTCCGTTCACTGGTTCACTAAGTGTTGGCATACCGACCACGCATATCATTTTTGTATTCTGACGACGGAGCAGAAAGCACATTTGAAATCCATGCAGATATGCTTCGAACACAGCGACTCAGGTAGCTTTCCACTTTTTTCGCATTTGGAGAGTTCCCTTCCATCTTTTATTATGGGACAAAAACATTTATGTACTATTTTCGCTCGCTGAACAAGTTTGTAAGTGACTTTTTTGCTCTATCTGCAAAGGGAGGCACAATATCCCCCTCAACTCCCCAAAGGGGGCAAGGGGATCCTTCATAGTGTTATTGTGTGCGCCTAGGGGGGTTCCTATACAACTGCACAAGAAGTAAATCGCTAATTGCCATAGTTCGTGAGATATTGGCCTGGTAACGGACTTTCTTTGTAACCCTGTATATATACACGAACATTACAATGATCTTTGAAATATATGAAAACAGCTTTTTTTTTCGAAAGAACAAAATTATCTACAGCTTTTAATTCCTTCCGTAGTCATCACTAGAACCATTCTTTTTATTTATTTATTTATTTTCTGGAGGAGACTCTTCAAAAAACAACAAATTCAGGGAGGGGGCGTAAATTAAACACATTTTTTTGGAGGACAGGCTACAAAAATATAGATTCCATCAGATTTTGTTTTATGGATACTAAATGTGACGAAATTATAAAGGAAGACAAGTTTGAAAGCATTTTTCCAGTGAAAGGAGCATTTTAATTAAGAAAACATTTTTTTTTCTCAGTCACATCCCTGGAGATTCGACAATGAATTTCCGTCGCACTCATAACAAAGCTGAAACTTGAAGTCGTTTTTATAAAAAAAAATGTATTATTATTTGAAAGCACACAAATTCAATCAATTTCAAACACAAATATATTGGAGGGGACCAACTGCACTCTCCCTTCTCCTTACCCATCCCGAGTTGCGCATACGTGTGATTTAATTTTTTGAAACGAGAAGTTTGCAGGAAGAGTCATTCATCAAAAGTTACAGCAAATATATTTGATCTATCAAATAAACTTCGAACAAACTCTCGTAGAACTAAAAAAAAAAAAAAAAGGAGAAAAATCTGCACGCCATCTGTTCTTTTGTCACTTTTTCCCCTTTTTTTTCTCTCTCTCTCTCTCTTTTTCATTACACTCGTTCTCCGGAACTCTTCTATTTCTTCCATCGCCTTATCAGAACGACATGAATTTAAGTTAAAGACTGTGGATGTTAGCGACGAATGACTTTCTGGCGCAATGAGTTATTTCGGGCAGCTGTGAAGCAAGAGCGAACTAAGAACGACGTTACCGGGGATGGGGAGGAGGGCGGATAATGACCAAGAAACTGCTCATAGAAAGCCGTAGCGTGTCTGTTATCTGGGAACAGGTTAGAGAGGTCACTGATATTTTAAGATATCGTTGTTTCGCTGTGTTCTAGATTAGTGAGAGCAAACCCAGCTTAAACCTCGGGAAATCTTAGTTTATCTATCTCCATACCCCTGCGAAAGATGACACTGGACAGCTAACAGAATGAGTTAAAAGCCACGCAGCATCTCCCTTGAATGCCACTACTCTTTTTATTTCTTTAATTCCAGGAGAAATAAAACACACAGCGTTATATGAAAATATATTGGATTAGAATTCTTAGTATACTGTGAAACCAGTTCAATGTCTTCCATAAGCCGGCGCGGACTGGGCGCATTAGTTGCAATAATTTGTATATATGTAACCTAGTAGAAGTTTTCTCTCCTTGTTATTTCTTTATTTAAAAAGCATATAGCTTTATGATTGTTTTTACGATGTAGTGTGTGTCAATATATGTGTCTATTAATGGCATTTACAGGTATCAATCATTTGCAACAGTATATGGTCTGAGGTTACTGGTGTAGTGTGAGTTGGGCCAGGATTATTCCGTTTGCAACTGGGGTTCTTTCTCGTTTTTTTAGTCGCCTTTTGTTATTTTTTTATTTACCTCTATGTTTTTAATGATTAATATACATTTTTTTAATTGTTAATTTTGGAATTCTTGTTTTTCATTTTAGTGGTTTGAGTTGGGTAATTTGCTCTTTGGTTGGCTTTTTAACTAATGAAGATTTGTTTGTTTATTTTTTATTAATTTATTTTTTTCTGTTTCCTAAGATTTCCTTAGGTACTGAGCTTGCAAACTGAGTGATGCAGAAACCCACACTTTCTTGTTTGTGTAGAATAGTGAGAGCCGTGATCTGTGTAGGCCCCTGATGAAGCCATTATAGATGGATGACAGCTGCCATGTGTTCTACAATCCTTCATCTTTTTATCCAGGCAGAGGCACCAGATTTTAGCTTTGTGAATTCGAATCTGGATTTTTTAGGATATTTACGATAATTTTTTTTTTAGGATGTTTATATCACATCGAGTTTTGCGACGTAAGTTTATTACCGTTTTTCGTATGAATGCACTACGCGTTTCACAAGACACTCACTCACTGCCTGTTCTCACTCTACAGAATTTGTCCGAAGGCTATCATTTATTGTTTTACAAACAAGTTTTGTCAGTGTTACCACGTAGGTGGTTGAAATGAAAACAGCTAAAGTAACAAGAAAGTTACACTGCAAAATCCAAAAGCCTTCACTGCAAAACGACAAACTCGACAGAAAAGCAAGTTCCCACAGAATTCGTTTAGCAGTGAAACCACTTTTCTTGTTGATATTTTGGATATTCACGAGTACTGTGAGACACTTACAGCCAATCAGGAGCTGCGTTTTGAAGCACTATTCCACACCAGCTCCTTATTACCCGGATTTGGCTCCGAATGATTTCGATCTTTTTTGTTCTACTCAAAGAGGCACTGCAAAGGAAAGATGCGGGTTCCCAGAGCGAAAGGCGACAAGCGGTGCACGAGAGGGAGTGCACGCAACCTATCAAGATGTTCTTGGACAAAACCCATGCGTTGGTTTCCCGACGGCGGACGTGTTTTCCAAGAGGAAGGAATTATGTGAAAAAAATAAATAAATAAATACGTGTCGGTTGTTCAAAGTATGACAAAATCTTGTGTTCTTCCCCCTTTCGCTATTTACATTTGAACCACCCTCTATATTTTCCATAACGTAATCAATATTATTTCATTTTTAAGTGTGGAGAACATTTATTCTTCGTCTTGTGTAATTTGCTCCGCACTCTGATAGTAATCCATTACAGTAAAACTTCCCTTAACGGGACACCACTCAAAAATGGACCCTCTCAATTACGGCCTCTGTCTACAGTCCTTGCGGAACACCCTGGGTTATATTGGACATTTCCCCTCTCTTTTGCGGACTCTCTCAGGTATGGACGCGGGCGTTGATCAGAACATGTTAAATGCATATTTGGAACCTCCCAGTTACAGCCAGGTAACGGTAGTAAGTATGATTTTATCTTCAGGAATCAGCAGCATTTCTTAAGAGACAGCGCACGTAGTCCAGGCCCAGCTTACAAATTCCCCCTTTCCTGTGAGGGATTGACTGTCCCAAGCCTTTGGGACTGAACAGTCCCCAGTGTTTGTTTTTTTGTTTTTGTTTTTTTTTTCGGAGTTTAACGACCACCATGAGCGTCTTTGAGTACTATTAGCACCCGTCCGTCCTTAATTTAGGGCCACTGGTTCCAGAGAAGAGAGCCAGCGCCGTAAGGCAAGCACACCACACATATCTCATCCGGGACTGAGGATCTATCAAATCGCTACTGTTTTCTCTGTATTTAAAACAGTGTAGACCATAATAATTTGCATTATTTGGCATTATGCTGATGGCGAAATCATCAGCTTTTGGTTGACACAACACTGAGAAAAACGTTTTGTTAATTCAACAAAAATTTGTGTTGAATTTGCAAAATTATTTTGTTGAAAATTATTATTGATTTAACAAAATTTATTGTTATCACGACAAAACGTTTTGTTCATTTAACAAAATGATTAGGTACATTTTTGAGAATTTGTTTGATCCAACAAAACATATTGTTATCATGACGAAATGTTTTGTTGCTGCAAAAAAACATATTATTATCGTGACACAATAAGTTTTGTTGCTATAACAATAGCAACGAAACTTATTTTTGAGAATTTGTTTGATTGTTGGATCAAACAAATTCTCAAAAATCGACCTAATTATTTTGTTAAATGAACAAAACGTTTTGTCGTGATAACAATAAATTTTGTTAAATCAACAATAATTTTCAACAAAATAATTTTGCAAATTCAACAAAGTTTTTTGTTGAACTAACAAAACGTTTTTCTCAGCGAATAAATTATCACACTTTAATTGTGACCACTGACACCAGCCACTTGACACAGAGGCTTGACAAACATCTAATCCATTCAGAGATTAATAAACAATTACATCGCTCTTTTCACGTTTCAGCAACACCCAGCAACCGAAAAATTGTTATTCGGTCACCGCCGGGGAATTGAATCCCGGATCTCTCGATATCTAGCCGAGCGCGTTAGCCTTATACCACGGTGGCCAACAATGCCCACCAGATGGAGATGTCTCAGTAGCTGAGCCCATCTCACGGATTTAAGATGTCAGAAGCTGACAGAAAAACACACATAGCACCGTGGATTGTTGGCCACCTTGGTGTAAGAAGGCTAACGCGCTCGGCTAGATATCGAGAGATCCGGGATTCAATTCCCCGGCGGTGACCGAATAACAATTTTTCGGTTGCTGTTGTTGCTGAAACGTGGAAAGAGCGATGTATTTGTTTATTCACTGACGCCACGTATTTGGAGGATTTTCATTCAGAAATTACCTCAAAAATAACTATGTTACATACGTTATCTGAAATTTAAAAAATGGCGTAATTTCTTTGGCAAACCTTTTTTTCTTGCTGCTTTCTGTAAGCCTTAAAAATATGACATAATTCTCTAATAAATGTGTCAAACATCTACAGTTCTTCAACGTGCTGGGGGGGGGGATAACTTTATCAAGCTCACTGAGTGACATGCCCAGCTGAAAAATACCGTATCCATTACATGCATGATAATCGGGTTTATTTATTTTTATTTGCACTTTTCTGATTTTTTATTTTCCACTTCATTTTCGTGGGTTCTCCTTCCCGGAAGCTTGGAAGAACAGTACCACGAAAGAAATATACCGAGATTACGTAATATGGTGAGAAATACTATCTTGTAGTGTTTTTTTTTTTTAAATCCATCAATGAGGTTCAATAATCCAGGGCTTTGCTTTAAAGTGAATTTCGGCATCATCTAAACTCGCTGGTATACAAATTTCCTATTTTTCCCTTTCCTTTTTTTTTTTTTTTTTTTTTTTTTTTTTTTTGATTGGAGGTTTAACGACCACCGTGAGCAACTCAATGGGCTATAAGCAGTCACCCGTCCCTAATTTAGGGTCACTGGTTCCAGGGAAGGGAGAGAGCCAGTGCCGTACGACAAACACAACATCCATGCCTCACCGGGATTCGAACCCGGACCCCTTCGGACTAATGATCAGAGGCCAACGCCTTAGACCACTGCGCCACCGGGGTGGCTTTTTTTTTTTTTTTTTTTTTTTTTCATGGGGCAGAGGCGTAACTAAGCATTCCTGGGCCCGGTGCAAACCACAAAATTCTGCACCCTTATCTATCTTTATATTACATTAAGAATTTAATTGTTATATACATACGCATTACTAATTTAATACTTACATATATACATATATATATATATATATATACGAGTATTACTAATTTAATATTTACATATATATCATCATCATCATCATCATTGTCAACCATTATCAATCCACTGCTGGACGAAGGTCTCCCCAAGTTTCCTCCACAACGGTCTGTCTTGTGCCAGTCTCCTCCATGTCACTCCCGCATATTTACGAATTTCATCCACCCATCTCCCATGTGGTCTTTTTCTGGGTCTTTTCCTGTCCCTTGGAATCCAATCTAAAATTTCGGATGTCCATCTATGGTCTGTCCTTCTGGCAGTATGTCCAGCCCATTGCCATTTCAGGGATTTAACTCTGATCATGATGTCTTCCACTCTTGTCATTCTTCTGATCCACGAGTTCCTCTTCTTATCTCTCCTGGTTATACCAAGCATGCACCTCTCCATGCTTCTTTGAGTTGTCTGCAGCCTTTGTATGTCTCTTTTAGTTAAGGTCCACGTCTCTGCACCATACGTAAGCACTGGAAGGATGCATTGATCAAACACTTTTCTTTTAAGACATAATGGCATATTGCTCTTGAAAATTATGCTGTTTCTTCCAAAAGCTCTCCAGGCAAGTTTTGTACGCCGATTAATTTCTTCATCAATGTGACCCTCACTTGATATCTGCTGTCCAAGATAAACATACGTATCTGTTATCTCCAGTTTTTCTCCATCAATCGATAAATCTTCATTTCTTGTAAAAGCATTGAACATCACTTTTGTCTTCTGAAAGTTCATTTTTAATTCCACTTCTTTACTCTTGTCAGCAAGTTCCTGGATCATACTCTGCAGCTCTGATGGGGTAGTTGCAAAAATGACTACATCATCAGCAAAACGAAGGTGGGTTAGATAATCTCCATTAATCTTTATCCCTTTGTTTTCCCAGTTCAGTGATTGAAAGACATTTTCCAATGTGGCATTAAAGAGCTTCGGAGATATGGTGTCACCTTGTCTCACTCCCTTTCCAATTTTTATGTGTGTTGTATTTTCAAACAGCCGAATCTTTGCACTTGCATTTTCATAGATGTTATTAATAATATTAATGTATGCATCTTCAATACCGCAGGATTTCAGAGCCGTGGTAACTGCTGATGGTTTCACCGAATCAAAGGCTTTTTCATAATCGATAAAAGCCATGCACAATGGAAGTTCATATTCCCTCGCTCTTTCAATTAGTTCTCTCAGTACGTGGATATGATCTATTGTGCTGTAGCCACTCCTGAATCCAGCTTGTTCTCTCGGTTGAGCCATGTCCAGTGTTACCTTCAAGCGGTGTGAAAGAACTTTAGTGAAGATTTTATAAACCACTGATAGGAGGCTGATAGGTCTGTAGTTCCTGAGATCCTCAATGTCACCTTTTTTATGTAGCAGGATCATTGTAGCATTGTTCCAATCCTCAGGAATCTTCCCTTCATTAAGGCATCGAGTGAAAATTTGGGCGAGTACTGTTTCAATTTCTCCACTTGCTTCTTGTATGATGTCTATAGTAATTCCATCTTCTCCTGGAGCTTTCCCCCGCTTCATGTTCTTGATTGCATGTGCAACTTCTGCTGGGAGGACTGGAAGAACTCTGGTACCTTTCATGATGTCTGGAGTACATGTATCATCCCTTTCATATAATTTGGAGTAGAAATCTTTCACTCTTGTCAAAATTTCGCCTCTATTTCTTGTTATAGAACCATCTTCTTTTCTCAGAGCCATAATCTGTTTTCTTCCCTTACTGAGATGTCCCTTTGCTATCTTTAGGCTTTGGTTGTTTTCAATTGCTTTCCTCACTAGCTCACAGTTGAATTTCCTTACGTCTTCAGTGATACCTTTTCGTGCTGTCTTGCATAGCTCTATATATTCCACTTTGGAAGTCACATCTTCTTTAGTTGTCCTCATCTCTCTTCTTTTTTGCATCAACATTTTGGTTTTTCCTGATAATTTGTTTACATGCAACTTGTTCTTAGACCCAGCTAATTTTGTTGCTGTTTCCATAAGAGCTTTGGTTACTTTTCTGTTAACTTCCGAAATATCCACTTCTTCCGATGTTAGGCCTTCTAAAGCAGAGAATCTGTTCTTCAGTTCCAACTTGAAAGTATTATGGTGTTTTTTAAGGTTGGTTATGTCAATACATTTTGTTTGTCTTATGAGCTTGCCACGCTCCAGTTTAGTGTTGAGGTGCATCTTACATCTCACCAATCTATGGTCACTACCTGTGTTGAACTTGTTTAGCACACTGCAGTCTTCGATGACGAATTTTTTGTTACACATAATAAAATCAATTTCACTTGTCGTCCCAATTGGATGTCTCCATGTCCATTTCCTGTGTGGCTTTTTCTTGAAAAAGGAATTCAAGATGAAAAATCCTTCTGCCTCTGCAAACTCAACGAGAGTATTTCCACGCTGGTTTCTGTTGCCGTGACCGAATTTACCTACTGAAGTTTCATTCTGTTGCCGGTGCCCTATTTTTGCATTGAAATCTCCCATAATTATCTTCAAGTGCTGCTTACCTTTATTATTTAGATGACGAATTTCCTCATAAAATTCTTCAATTTCTTCTTCAGGATGACTTGTGGTGGGTGCATAAGTTTGAATAATCTGAGCCTGGTATCTTCTCGATAGTTGGATAACGAGTCGTGCAGCTCTGTCCGAGGAACTTTCAACTTCTACCACTTTATCCTTCAGTTTCTTGTTTATTATAAATCCAACACCACTAGTTCTGCCAGTATCTGTCCCACGATAATAGAAGAGATGTCCACTTTTCAGTTCAATGAGATCTTCTCCTTTTCTCCTTACCTCACTCAGCCCGACGATGTCCCACTTGATCCTTTGTAGTTCCTCTTCCAATTCAAGAAGCCTTGAATCAGAAGATAGGGAGCGTCCGTTGTAGGTAGCCAAGGTCAGCATCAAATGGCAGCCTAGTCCGGTCCTCCGGGGATTCTTAGCACCCTCTGCCTTCATGTCGCACTGGCCGCTGCCTTGGCCAGGTACATTCCAGCTGCCGGAGACTGAGGGCCAAGATTTAAGTTGTAGAGTCATTTTGGAGGTGTTTGGCCATAACTCACCACGCTGGCCAAGCGGGTTGGTGAGTGTGGGATAGCATTTCCTCTGATCCCGATGGTATAGTTATACCGCTATTTGCGGTCGTCAGAGCCCCTTTAGTGGGAACAGGATGCACCACGAGAAGGCGGGGTTGACATTTGTCAAGGAGAGGCTGTGATGTTACGCATCACCTGACCTTACATCCCACATATATATATTACTAATTTAATATTT
Source organism: Macrothele yani (assembly GCA_039090855.1). Lineage (NCBI taxonomy): Eukaryota > Metazoa > Arthropoda > Arachnida > Araneae > Macrothelidae > Macrothele > Macrothele yani. The sequence goes on along the minus strand of CM077016.1, from coordinate 91,962,183 downwards.
ACATATATATATATATTATTAATTTAATATACAATAGTTATACACATATGCCTTACTAATTTAATATGCAATAGTTATATATAAAATTATTAAATTAGTAATGTCGGGCAATATATGCTTATATACAGTATATAAATATACATAAGAATACACTACTCGACAAAACAAAATTAACATCATAGCCCAGTACTATTTTTATGATGGAGGCACAATCAAACTGTATGTATTAGTACAGCTTTTCGCAACTGTTTCGGAATTCGGACCTTCAGTATAACATCAAACTGGCCGAATGTAACTGGAAGTTGTGGCTTGCAGCCGCGGTAAAGATCGAATAACCCCCAGAGAATCTTCAACAATGTGAACATCCTTATCCTATCCATTCAACTAAAGAAAAATGACATCTTATATAATATGTATCGAAATAAAGGAAAACGTTATCTTTTATCTTATCCGTCCAACTAAAGCAAAACGACATCCTTAGCCATCCAACTAAAGGAAAAACGACATCCTTATCCATACAACTAAAGAAAAAGGACATCGTTATGCATCTAACTAAAGGAAAGAAAACCATCCTTATCCATCCAACTAAAGAAAAAACGGCATCCTTACTCATCTAACTAAAGAAAAACGACTTCCTTAGCCATCCAACTAAAGAAAAACTGCAGACCCCATTGTTGTTGACGAAGGCCACGGTTCTTCTTTACTTGGACGGACTATACAACTGAGCCTTCATTTCTGAATGTAAGCAAATTCAGAACATTCTTTTGAACATTCTGAAGAAGAAATTTGAAGTTTAAGTTTAACAGAAACTGATGTAAAATTTTCAATTTAAATTTTAAGCCGATTGCAAGCAGTGATTTCTGCGCCCTCTCTTGAGCTGCGCTCGGGACAGCCGCGCCCGCCTGGCCCGCCCTAGTTACGCCTCTGCATGGGGTTTAATAGCCCTCTAGGATCATCCAAGGTTAGGAGTCGCACAGCCCTAATTCAGGGCTGTACTGAATTTAGGAAAAGGAGAGAACCACTTATGCAAGAATGAACACAACATTCATGTCTATCTGGATTCGAACACAGATCCAACAGTGTAAGAAGCCGTAGCCCTGAACCATGAGACCAACGGGCCATACACTAACTGCTGTAAATATCTATATGCTGAGGCTGTTTTCCAATCGCGCCAGCCTTTGATCCGACAAACCCTGGACAAAAGTACGGTATTCCTTTCGTCTTCAAGAGACACAACTCAGTTGGTCTGAACTTCCTCGCAAAATGGGCGCTCCGTTCTTTTTGGAACCTAAAAAATTACATAAAAATAAGTGCGACGCATACGTCAGTATAGATAGAGTAGCATTTTTCCACTCTGATAGAACGAATATGTGCGAAGATGGTAACGGCAATAATACGCAACAATGCATTGCGGAAGAAAAACTACAAGAAGGAAACTAACGTCAGTTAGATACCATAGCAGAAACCGATAGTGCTACACAGCAGCATTATTTTCTTGCAAGGAAAGTGTTTTGAAATATCAATGCACGAGGTTGTTTCAAATGTAAACAGCGAAAGGGGAAAAAAACAAACGGTTTATTCGCCATGGCCAACAGACGCATTCCTTTTTCCACATAGTCGTCCTCCGTTTGCCTTCGCCATCGCGGAAGTACGGCATGAATGGTGTCCGACAAAAACTTAGTTGCGAGCACAACCCGTGCATAGGCTGTTACCGGAGTGGAAACGAAAGTGTTTCCCTTTCAGAGCTCCTCCGAGTGGGCCAAAAAGATTGACATCACTCAGTGCAGGCGATAAGGCGGATCTTCACAACGCAGTTCCTGAAAGCTTGCAAGCGCCTCACGGGAACAGCGAGACCCTTGTCAAATACGCTTGTCCCGGGAATTTTGGAGCTCCCGTAAAATATCAACCAAAAAACTAGTTTCACTTAAAAACAGAAATTTTTTTACAGTAGAGTAATTTGCAGGGGAGGGGGCTATTTCTCCGACTATTGCCGTTTGCAGTGAAATCTGTTGGATGCTACAGTGAAACTCCCTTGTTACTTTTGCTGTTTTCATAGGAACAACATACCAATGAAAAAAAAAACCCAAAAAAAAACCGCTGCAGCATTGATTTCCATCCGTCGGCTAATATTATATGTCCCGATCTATTTTCTGTTTTCATTTGATAGCTGATATTATAAGAATGATAACTCCTGCATTTCCACTTTTCCTGATGAAAAGCATTCAAGCCAGGTAGTGTACACGTATTTTTGTATTAGGCATAATGGCTCCAGCTTAAAAAGCAGTATTGAAAAATTTCTGCCGTGGTAGATAACTGGAACCATGACAAACAGTCATCGTGCATGTCCTGCACGCAGCAGAAAGCAGTTTTTTCGGCAAGTGGCACAAATGAGTTTCTGTCGTATATGATATTTCTTTCATCTTCTAAACAACAGACTCGACAAAAAGAAAAAACGAAAAGAAAGAAAGAAACTGCATGTAATAATTGTAACTATGAGCAGAACTTTGCAGGTATTTGACTGTTTTGTTTTTTGTTTTTTGTTGTTGTTGTTGTTTGTTTGTGTGTGTGTGTGTGTGTGTGTGTGTGTGTGTGTGTGTGACTGTGAAACCGCCAACTGTCTGATTTCACAGTCACAATTTTTCCATTAGGTGGTACAAATGTGTTTTTTTGTGACCATGATGTCTCGGCTTACATTAATTGGTCTGGAATAATTATTTCTGCTTCGGATTAAACCCCTTAATCATGATTATCAACATATTTATCTTCCGAGTTTCCTTATACACAATTCGGTAAGTGTGCAGATTAGCGTCCTAAATTATTTCGTCGGAAAAATGTTAGTACCTGGAAAAAGTGCGACGTACAGATTTTAAAGTATGGAAATTAATGGCAAATGGAGCAGAAATTTCATATTTTAAATGTGTTTTAAAGATTTTTATCGTAATATTGACCTGTGAGTCCGACGCTGTGAAGAGAAACTGCGGTAGGCCTAACGTATCGCTCCGGCGAAGATGTGAAGATTTGGTCCGTTAAAAGGAAGGTTCGTTGCTATGCCGAAATGACGGGCTTGGAAGCGTACAAGAGAAAGAGGTTACGTTGTTGGCAGGAAAGCGATAAATGTTGTAGTGATACGCTACAAAAAATAGGTCCACATCATCCACCCTTTATTTTGTTGTGTCTTGTACGTTGTGGGCAGGAAAAACCTGATAAAACCTCTCAGGTTTGCAAAAGATACGTATGCGTAAGATAGAAAATGACATGGGAACAAGCTATTAACAGGACAACCAAACATGCAGCGACACAGCAGATCAGCTACGAATGGAAGCTGTTCAAACCAAAACCGAAAGTTGTAGTTCCCCAGTTTTCTGTACAATATAGAAAAGTATATTAGTAGTTTCTATTTCGAATCAGGGAATCATATGTGTAAGAACGAAAAATTTCTCAAAATCTGCTTTAAAAACAATGACAAAACATTAACTAACTATATTCTGTAGCGTATGAGTACACGATGCTTCGCTGTCCTTGCGAGAACGTACGCGGCTGGACTTGTAGTCATCCGCGCGTGAATTACACGGCGCAGCGAATCTTCCTTTCAACGGACAAAGCTTGTCATCGTCGCGGTAGAGATGCGTTAGGCCTACCAGCGTCTCTTCATAGCACCGCAATTACAGTAAATATTACGATAAAAATCTTTAAAACACGTTTAAAATATGAAATTTCTGCATCAATTTGCCATTAATTTCTGTACTCTAAAATCTGTACTTCGCACTTTTCCCAGGTGCTAGCATTTTTCCGACGAAATAATTTAGGACGCTGATCTACACATTTACCCACAATTCTACTGCTAGGTGGCGTTTCATTATAGTTGAATTTAGAAAAATACACTGAACGCACAATTTATCATACACACCAAACCCCTCTATAAACCTGCTCTACCCCGCCACAATAATGCGGCCAGGCGAAACGCCCTGCCCGCCATAAATAGTTCAGATACCCACACAATGTACACCTTACCAAGGACTGTGATGGTTATGGCAGGTATACACGGCGACCTGAGGGAGTTCGATCGTGGGCAGATACTTGATGTGAGAAAGATGGGGGGGGGGGGGGGCTCCATCTCCGCGACTGGAAAACTACAGGGATTTCGGCGTGCGAGTAGTTTTTATACGAACATGTAGTACTCATCAAATTGTAGAGTTACCTTGACATTTTTTAATTTTCCTCCAGATTTCAGGACTTGAAAGTTGCACATATTTCCACCACCAGGAGACACCCCCTATTCATCATGTTGTCACAACAGGACAAAGCATCCTGTGTATTGGAGTTTGCTAAACTTGGTTACAAAGACACATGTCGCGATTGAACACGATAGGGAATCGGCGAAGTACAGGAATTCGGTGCATTCGTTTTTGCGCAGAACAAAATGACAGGGATCACGTATCTGGACATGTTGATAGAGTGGCGTTTCCACTACAGGAACACTGACGCTTTTATTTTCCAGCAGTATGGGGGTTCCGCCTCAGTTTCATCGCAAGTTCCGGAGGTTCCTTAATTAACATCTTCTACGGAGCAGGATTGGGCGTTCTATTATAGTATTAAAAACATTGATCTGCCTCAAGAAGAGTGGCTACCCTGATCCTCCAGATATCCCGCCATGCGATTTCTTCTTGTGTGGATGCGTTAAGACTTTCGCGTTCGTACAACCTATTCAGTTAGCCCAACATTTTAGAAACACTCTGTATAACTTCTACACATTTTACAGGAACAACATGATGTTTTTAAAAGTTGGGCGTAAGGTTTTTTAAGTTTACACGTTATGTGATACTCTCTTAAATTAATTTAAAAACATATATGCTGCTGAAAACCGTTACTCTGTTCCCTGTGCTGCTATTTCAGTTTCGAAGAGCACGCACTCGGCTGCAGAAACTTTGGCATATATTCGGAGAAACCTTTAGCTATCAACTGGGATAGGAAATTAGGACTCGGAATGTGGCTGAAGGATGAGGCGGATTAATATTAACAGGAAATCAGAGGTCTTAAATTCATGATAGAGGATTTATGGATGGAAAGTCTTAAAAAAGGTCTGACAATAAACACAGCAAAAATTAAATATATGAATACAGAAAAGGATACAGAAAAATGTTTGATAGAAGGAAAAAGTGGATAAATACATTTATTCAGGTCAAGTAATCAGCTTTAAAGAAAGACAAGAAAGAGAAATCAATAGAAAAATTATCCAAGGTAACAGTGCCTTTCGGAGACTTAAAGACTATTTAACCGGCGATATTCCATTATGTTTAAAAAGAAAAATCTTCAATGCACGTATTAACTCCGTATTTACTTACGGAAGTGAAACGTGGAGTATTACAGAACAATGTGAAAAAATAAGAGTATCGGTAAGAAAGTTAGAGAGAAAAATGTTGGGAATAACAAGAGGAGATAGAGTTAGAAATGTACTTATAAGAGAAAGAACAGGAATAATAGATATTATAAAAATAATAAAAGAATCAAAGTGGAGATGGGCTGGACATGCTGGAAGACTGAAAGATGTACACGATTAATAACAGAATGGCAACCGAGAGATGAAAAGAGACGAAGGGGGCGCCAGAGAACGAGATGGAGAGATGCCTTCAGAAAATTAGAGGTGCTAAATGGTGGACTGTGGCTAAGGATTGGGGAAGTTGGAAAGGACTGGAGGAGGCCTATACCTAGCAGTGGGTGCCAACAGGCTAAAAAGAAGAAGAAGAAGAAATTCACGAGGCATTGACTTTGACTCTAGCAGATGTGCAAAAAAAAAAAAAATAATAATAATCTATACACCCAATTGCTTTCTAGTTTCCCGCTGCGTTTCAATGGTGTACTCGCTAAACATCCTAAATCAATTTTAAAATAGGGCCGTAATTCATATTATTACATACTATTACATTTTAACACTGAGTCTATGCGGTCCCAAACCTGAGAACGTTTCGTTTTTCAGATCACATCATAATTACAGTGCATCATCTCTATATGAATAAATTAAGTTTGTGCCTTTCGATAGTTAACACACTGTTTATATAAATTATAAATGAAATATATCCACGTAATATGGAGCCCTGAGGATATCATATAACTTATTTGCTAACGTGAACTAATATTATTTACTACTTTAGTGATTCTTTGTCGTGCGGTATTCAGAAAAAAAAATTGGTTTAAAATATACGTAAATGATATTGTTACGACCCACCCCCGCCATTAATTCTGGAATTAATGGGTGTAGTGGATGTATGAAGTTAATTAGGTATTAATTAAGTTCGAGGCTTTGTTGGGGTTAAAAAGTGTAAAGAGCTCAGGAAGTTTTATCGGGGTTAGGAAAGAAAAGAGAGGAATAATTCTCACACAGGTTGGGTGGTCGGAGTTTCGAGCGCTTTGAAGTCGTAAATCGCAGGTCGCAGCTGACGGGTACACTAAACAACGGGAGAAAGGGATGGATCGAAGCGAGATATTACGGGCCACTTGTAGAACTAAATGAAGATGGGGGACCAGCGGGTGAGCGAATAATCATAAATTCGTCGATTGTTTAAGAGCATTTGCGAGTACAATTGCTCTCTTTTTGTGTGGTTCGGACAGTAAGCAAGATTGCGCACTTGGCGTTGAAAATAAGGAAGAAATTTCCGTTGCCTGTATACGCTTCCGATGTGAAAGACAAGATGTATTTGGGCTGCTATGCTATTTGTAAAAATGAAGAAGCAAACCTCCCGCATTTTGAAAAAACCCGAGATTAGGAACTCGAGGTATCTGGATAGGCAAGATTGCCATTAAGACGGCGGAATGCTTGTATCCGCGTGATAAAGCAGCAATTCTTCTGCTATGAGGCGAATGAAAATTAGCGGCTTGTTGGCTCAGTAATGAAGTTGAAGCTACGGAGAAATTAAGAAATCGGCGAGTTGACGTTGGTAGTACTCTGGCTCCAAGGAGAAGCGAAGCCAAGAACAAAACTCAGGTTGGGAACGCCAACGACAGCGGCGCGAAACCATCAATCCAATCATCACCTCGTCGTATGCAGCAAAAGAGGCTAGCTCATCTTACGAGGCGAAGCGAAAGCATCTTACGAGGCAACAAAAAGATGTGCGTGTGTGCGTAAACGGAAGCAATACAACCCCTAGGCGTGATTGCTGCGGAACGCAGCCCACGCAAGGAAATCTTCAGCGTAGAAGAAGTGTGTTGGTGTGCTCGTATCAGTTTACAGGTGAAATTGCTTATTGGATTTACAGTTGATAGCCCCATGTAAGTAAAAACATTTTTTTTTTATTGTTGTTACATCTGGTACGCTGATAGTCAATGAACTGTTAGGAATGTATAAGCCGATCAAAATTACAGTTTATGATGAACTGAACTAGTAAATTGTTAAGAACTGAACTGTGGAATTTAAGTACACAAAAACTTTATAACGGAAACAAATTTCGGTCAAAGATGACCCAGCACTTAAGATCAGCAGTCAACTAATTGTTATATGTATCTATGCCATTTTTATTTTATAGCCTATTACATGTTTATGTTTAGTGCAGTCAGGAGGGCATTTGCAGAACACACTATTTATGTGCACGAATGTGATTGGTTTTGATTGTTTAACTGTGTGCCCATAAATTACAGTCTTCGCGCCAAGGACAACGTCGAATTACCGTGGATAAAAAAGTTGATAATTGCTCGGCTACGGTCGTTACATTAATGGCCCTCGGTGGGACCACGGTTACAACAATATTAAGCTGTACATTTCATACAAATGCCTGAAATTGTAAGATAAATGGAGGGTAAAGTACGCTAGGCTAACTCATTAAGACAATCTGTGCATAAAGTTAGCATATAATTGCAATTTAACTTACGGTATTCAGATTTCCTTTCTGGCAAGATATGGGTCTAGATAGAGCAAAGCGATACACGTATGGGATGGGGATCTAGGTTGTATTTTCATCCGATTATTTACGTCTCATTAGTTGGACAAAACGATTGATTTGACGATGATAAATTTGAATTTGCCGCAAAAGTCTTCGTCTTTTTTGAGATGTTCAGTTTCTATAAATAGCAAGAAAGAGTGTTTTGTTTATATATACAACCTACGTCCGAAAAGTTCCAGGACTGGCGCAATAAATAATATAAAAATGTACCATAATCACAACTAATGCTGGTCACCTTCAAAATACCGCTCTTCTGGATCAACACACAGTTTTCAGCGTTTCTTAAGATCCCGAAAACAGTTTTGGAAAGCATTTCCCGGGATGTCCGCAAGCTGTTTTATCACGGCTGCTTGGATAGATGTAATATCTTCACGATGCTGGCCTTTTAGTGCCCGTTTTGTCCTGGAGAACAGGAAGAAGTCACAGGACGATAAATCAGGGGAATACGGCGCATGTGGCAACACAGTGATTTGATGGTGAGCCAGGAACTGTTGGACTGACAACGCGGTATGCGGTCTTGCGTTATCATGGAGCAACAACCAATTTCCGGACTCCCATAACTGGGGACGACGGCCACGCATATAGTGCAGCGCAAACGCTGCTGGACTTGGTGGTAGATTTCTTGATTTACCGTTTGACCCACTGGTTCGAATTCCTTGTGCACTATACCTTTCGAATCAAAAAAGGCTATTAGCATCGTCTTTGTCTTTGATAGTTGCATGCAGGCTTTCTTGGTCGATGGTGAGTGGGTACCTCTCCATTCAGCGCTTTGTTGCTTGGTTTGTGGATCACATTGCAAGCACCATGTTTCATCTCTTGCAATAATTTTGGAGCAAAAATTTGGATCCTGAGCTGCAGTGCCCAGCAGATCGACGAACGAGCCTCCTTTTGGTCATCATTCAGAATGTGGGGTACTAATCTGCCATCAGCTTTTCGTTTTCCCAGATCCTCGCGTAGAATCTCATGACAGATAGGCTTACCGATGCCCTTCAACTCAGCCAAAAGTCTCACTGTAATTCGGCGATCTTTCTTTAACTCATTCCGCACCTCTTCGATTTTTTCCGCTGTCCGCACACTAGATCATCATCGAATCTCGGATCATCATCAAAAGGTTTCCACCCGTCACGAAACAGTGCATACCATTCGAAAACTCTGCTGCGAATAACGCTGTTTCTCCATAGCTTCATTTAACATTCTGTAATTTCAGTAGCTGATTTACCAAGTTTTCAACAAAAACAGATGCTTACTCCTGCTCTTCTATGGCTAAAATGAAATGGAACGAGAAAGCCTGCTATGACTCCCTTAATGCCCGTCAGCCGCCTGTCGGTACCGATATGAAACAGTTTCCATGTGTTCGCTGATTGGCCAAGGACTGCTGTCTTCTGGCATACACGTAATATTTTTATCCCACTGCTGTTACGTCAGCTATGCAGTCAATCCTGGAACTTATTGAACATAGGATACACTACGTCAAAAAAGGACAGCTAACATAGATTATCTCGCTTAGTATAAATATGGCTGTCGATATCGGCTGCTTTCTTTCGATAAGATAAGAAAGATGTGCGATTTTTGCCCCCCCCCCTTTTTTTTTTTGCAGGTGTTCATAAGATTATAGCATAACTGAATACTTAAGAAAACGCTTCTCGTATTTCTGTTTGTACGCCAACAATGTCGCAATAAAAGATCCTTTTTTCCAAAAATTCATTTTTACGGAGTGAAACATTAATATTCATAATTTGTAATTCGTTCAATTTCACATACCGGACAGAATTGAAGAAAGCTTCGATTTTCTTTCTTCTTGGCGTGTTTCCTTCCGCTACTCTTATCATTACGACGCGACAGTCTAAATAGCTCTCAAAAATTTAATAAACCCGCAATCTGAAAAAATGACGCTGGAACTGAAGAGTCACTTCAGTTCTTTTCTTTCCTCTTGAATAATACAATATCTTTATTAAAATTGCATAAAGTAATATCTACTTAAAAACAAAATTGATCTTTCCTGACCTGATTGATTTAACATCCTAATTTCATTAACATTGATCACAGAAATGAAAAGATCCATCTTTAAAGCACTAAAAGCTTGTAAAATTGTGTATTGAGAATGCTTTAATTTTGTTCGAAATGTGGATCAGACTTACAAAGCAAAATCCAAATTTAAAGATATAAATCGAAGTAATGTTATTAATTTCGGTAAAATATTCTGCAGGAAACTGATAAACATCATACGCTCCACTCTGTAAAACATAAGTGTTGTGAATTTACGGAAAATTCCTGAAAATAACGTGCGGCAAATTTGCCGGCAAGTGCCCGTCTTTTAAGGAAAATTCCGCTTTTAAGAGTTTCCCATTCTTATAACTTCAGTATTTTGACATATCTTCCGTAGTCATTAATTTCAGAAAAGTCCGTCTTGGGTTTTTCCATATTTATACAGAAATTCCGCAGTCTTCAATTTTGGCCTTTTATCAGAGTTCCTTCTTTCCTGACACACGAAGTTAACGAATCCTTTACCTTTGTCCCTGGTGAGTTTCGAACCGGATTTGGCTTCAACAGCAGCAGCCGCGCATGCTACCGTTGAGCCAGAAAGACACGTAACGCACAGTCACGTATAAGGTAGAAATCTAATCGTGCGATTACGAAATGTTTTTTACTATTAATGTGGGTGAATTAGTCATTTTACTTTCTGTTGGAGTTTATTATTGTTCTGAATAGGTCTGTAATAATTTTATTTTTTCTGTAGGAGGACTTATTACAAATTACGTATTTTTTTTCATCGTGATTTTTCGAAGCAGCAGAATGCTTTGGAACTGGAGATCTTTTTCAACTGACAATAACTTCAGTAATCTTTAAGAAAAGGTGAAATGTACTGCTTTATAGTATTATTTCACAAGACTCCAAAATATAAAATTTACTCTTGATAGCTATAATAGCTTTTATCTTGCGGGGTCGACAAACTGAAACATAGACATCATACAATCACCTGCACAATAATTTAAGAAACCGGTTTCTTACGGTAACACAATATACAATAGCTGGTGCATAAAATAGGGGAGAGACAAAGGAATATCCGGTGGCACAATAACCACAATTTCATGCGATATGCTATCCACAATATCCGATCTCGCCACAGAACTTTAAAGTTAGATCCTCCTAAAAGACGGTTGAAATTTAAGAATTAATCAAACCTGAAATATTCCCGCTAATCGCTGCTATTACCGGAAATTTTCCATCACATGGATACGGAAAAATTGAGGACAGAATTTTTCCGTTAATATAGAAAAGGAATTGCGGAAAGGTTTCTAAAAATTCAGAATTTTTCTGACGTACAAAAAATTCGGGAAATTCAGGTCTTTTTCATGCCATTTCACGGAAAAGGTTATATCAGGAATATGCTTCGTTAAATCACGAAAGGAATCACGGAAAATGGCTCCTGAATTTCAGAATTTTTTTACAGTGCATATATGAGGACTGAACCTTAGCGACCAGCAACAGCTTTCTTTTCGTTTCGTTTTTTTTTTTTTTTCCTGCTATTATTGTTATTATGAATTTCGAAAACTTTCTTAGCACCGGTAACGCTGTAACAGGTTACCTCTCTCCTTAATGTAGGGCACCTAGTTCTAGAGAGGGGGGGGAGGTTGAACAGAACCGAAGGAATAATGCACCAATTGCAAACCTGACCTCTAATTCAGACTTTTGACGCAAGAAAACGGCGTACGAAATGTTTGACCACCGACTGGGTGGCAGCTACGTGTTTCAATCGTAGTTCCTATTTCACGATCAAATAATTCCACGTCTCTACAGCATTTTCACTAATTACCGCTGATAGCAGCGTAGATATGGGTTTAGGCCTGCATAAGTCACGTGCACGGTCGCTTGAATCAGCGAAAGCAATTTATAGCACAGCAGGCCAGTTAAGAATTCGCCTTAAACAATGAAAAGTGTGGGAAGCGTGAGTACTTCCTTTACCTACCACTAAAAGGAAGGCAAAATTATTTTAACCCTTCTTTCCAAAATAAGTACATCGATAAGAACTTGAAAATTCGGAGTACCAGAAACAGCAAGCAAAAATATATGTTACTAATATGAGAAAGTAAAATATCAATTGACAATACAAAGTAGCCACTCTGATAATTGATCTGTTTCGGTCCGTGAAAGCAAACAAAACTGGAAATTTAATTATACGTTTTCTGGCCCCCTCACGCTCTGGGGACCTAGGCGTGCGCCTAGTGCGCCTAGTCGGAAATCCTCCCCTGAGTGTCAGCAAATTATTTGGGAAGAGGGATCGCTTAAAACCCTGCAAAAATTCACAGGATACGATGAACTGGACGAAGCAGTCGTATTTGCGACCGGGGGTGAAATGGTAGTAAATGCGACCGGCTTAAGAAGAGGGATGGGGAAAGAAAGAAGGGAGGTCAGATGGGGGGCAGCTACTGACGATGCCGTGTGACGAGACGGATAGTATTTGCGACCATCACGTGAACTACGGAAGTGCGTTTTCTCTACACCGTAAAAGAAGTTGCTTTGTACCAAAGTACGTACTTCAGTTTGAACGCGACAGAACTTCAGTGTTTTGAACGCGTGTCTGGGGACTCGCGATTTCTCCCACACGAATTTTAGATCTCCAGAAAATATTAAATAATAATATGGCTTTGATTCATTTGTCGTTTTTAAGAATAGCTTATTTATGCTCAGACTTTATTACAACCACATAATAACAATTGGTTAGAAAATGTAGAAAATATCATTCCCCATAAAACATTCCTACCTTCTCTTTCTCTTTTAATTCCTCATAGATTATTTGATACGTACCAGGAATTATTATTCCTAAAATATCTGCAGAAATACCTGTTGTAAATTTCAGATCTTCATACGAACGCTCAGTATCGGACTGGCGATTCATAAACAGCCCTGGAAGCAGATTTTTTGCGGCTCACTGTTGGCAAAAAATATCCAAGTGTCCCAAACCTAAAATCAGCGGTATGCTGACATCACCATTTCCTGTTTGATAGTCTTTTTTTAGCAAAAGTCTGATAATTATTGTATTATTTGTATTTAGAAAATAAGGTTTGTTTCATGTTTCTGGATTGCAGCTGAAGATACCCCTAGTAAAACTTGATCTGTATATAAAAAATAAAACACTTCCTTTTCCCAAGCAATAGCCATAGTACTTTCTCTACGACAAACTGCCGGAGATTGTATTCCATTCGTGTGCGAATTTTATTGCGATAGCTGCATTCAGAATTAATGGCAAGTTTCTTCGCTTTTAGTAAGAAAGGAAATCCAAATGTTCCCAAATTTAATTTTTTTTTTTCAAGACTGTGAAAAACGAAGTAGTTACGAAAGCATCAAAACATCGATGACAAAATTTAAAATTTCTGTTATTGCAAGAATTTCAATGATAATTCATATATAAAGTGAGAGGAATTAAAGAGTGCAAAAATTGGTTTATTCAATTAATTCCTACAAACGTGATCTGCTCGGCCCTGAACCCACTTACCATCTGACCTTTCAACGCTGGTCGCATTGACCGTTGGAAGACCCCAGGTGGTCAACACCTTATCTCCCCACCCTGCCTCCCTCCTTTCATCCCCACACCTCTTTGCCCCTGCCGGTCGCATATGCTACCATTTCAACCCCGGTAGCAAATGCAACGACACCAACTGAACACCGGTGTCGTCTTGGCCAAATTAAAGTTGGTTTTGCAAGTTTTCAACAACGGTTTTGATCCAGTCCAATGCTAAAGTGCTCACATCCCGGCGCCGTCTGACTCCCACCGCAGATAGTATTGTACTCCCACCACAGACAGTATTGTCTGCTCTTCTGAAATACAAAGGACACAGGTTGCACATAACTGTACTATGTGTTTGTACCTTGCTTTGTTCTCAGTCGTATCTATTTTTTTTTTAATTTAGAGCGGTTACCATTTTGATGCTCACTTCTTTGGATGCTACAAAATAATTTAATAGGTTTCGCGTACCCTACCTACCCTGCGTTGAGAAATGAATCTTTTCTACGTCAGCACCTACATATTATGAGCTCAAAAATAAATACACAGAAGTTCAGAGAAACTAAAATCTTAAGCTCCTTTTATTTTTATTGTCAAAAATAGAACTAAAAATCGCGTTATCGTGTAGTCGGTTTTAGCATATACTACATATTCACGAAGCAGTATGAAAAATGGGCGCAGCACCCATATATGCACACATGAGTTCCTTGGCACTTTCAAAAACAGCTATAAATTAAATAACAAGAAAGGTTAAATAACGCTCTGCACTTACATCCTATAATTAACATCTTGTATTTGCACTGTGCAGTTAGAAGTGGGCAAAATGTGCCGTTTAGGGGTTTTATTCAAGCACATCATAACGAACCAGCTATTCTCAAAACGTCTACCTTTGTATGTTTTGTATTATTGGATAATGCATCAATTGTCCACTGCTGACTGTGACGTATACTTCTAATTTAACTTTCCTTTTGAGTTTTTGTGTTCTTATGTAAATTTGGTTTCTCCTCATTAAATGTTTTCTTACTTAACGAATCATTATTCCTTCCCGACGAGTTTTCAAAGTTGGAATCGTGATAGTGAGTCAAAGGAAAATAAAACTGCGTAGAATTGTTTGAGAGAGCTGTGAGCAGAGTACCATATGCAGGGGCGCGCCAAGGGTATTTGCCGCCCCCTTGTACGAGAATATTTTTCGATTTTTATTCATTTTTACAGGAAAAAATATCTTTAGCAACATTATTTTCTATTTTCCGTAAATTAAGATTTTTCATAAAACACAATTGTCTCATATAAAACTGAAGGAAAAAAATCTGTAAAACTACTTCAGATGACGATACGAATAATCCAAGAAGTCCTCCCTCTCTCTCTCTCTCTCTCTCTCTGTCAATTTATACAAAAGTCGTCTTTACCGGAAAAAAGAAGTTTCGTCATATACGATGATAGAATGTTACAGCTTCCCGATGGCGGAAGGGGGCACGCACACACACATATAACCAAGCAAGATAAGAAGAGGAACTCGTGGATAAGGAAAATGACAAGAGTGGAAGACATCATGATCAGAGTAAAATTCCTGAAATAGCAATGGGCTGGACACATTGCCAGGAGACAGACCACTAATGGACAACCGAAAGTTTAGACTGGATTCCAAGGGACAAGAAAAGACCCAAATGAAGGTCACGTGGGAGGTGGGTGGATGAAATTCGAAAGCATGCCGGAGTGACATGGTGGAGACTGGCGCAAGACAGACCGTTGTGGAAGAAACTTGGGGAGACCTTTTTTTTTTTTTTTTGATTGGAGGTTTAACGACTACCGTGAGCAATTCAATGGGCTACAAGCAGTTAGTTGTCAGTCCCTAATTTAGGGTCACTGGTTCCAGGGAAGGGAGAGAGCCAATGCCGTAAAACAAACACAACATCCATCGAACCCGGACCCCTTTCGGACGAATGATCAGAGGCCATCGCTTAGACCACTGCGCCACCGGGGCGGCAGGGAGAACTTCATCCAGCAAAGAACTGATAATGGTTGACGATGATGATGGTAATACTATATATAACATTGAACCTGACGGGCGTCTCTGTAACTATTCTAACCAAAAATTGTAATAAAATACATCGTGGATTACGTCGAAATTGTACCCCAGTCCTCGTTACCCTTATTTCATCGATCCTATTTCCCCACCTTGTTTTAGAGCACGGTTTTACGGTCAACGCTGGAAGCTCTTTCTTAAAAACCTGTCATCTGTAAGGTAATTCAGAAAAGAAAGCATATATTTCTTGAACAATGCTAAAAATGTTCACAATCTGTAGGAAAAAATTTTCGTCGTTATTTACGACCAGATTTAAAGTATGATCCGCTCAAAGTACGTAAAATGCATAAGGGTCTTAGATCGAAAAATTCTGTTTTTTGAAGTTCATTGTGTTTTTCCTTCATACTGGCCCCATTGTCAAAGTGCGGGCCACGCATATCATGAATGCTGAAATCTTCAAGATTTAAAAAAAATTAGAAAAAGGTTTTTCAATCTTTTGCCCGCGGTCTCTGTTGCTGAACAAAACAGTAAAAATTCTTCTCCGATTTCAAGACGTTTTCTGTTGAATTATAAACGAATTATTTTTACTAAAATATTAAAAGTGCCACGTAGCATTACGATTTGTAACAGTAAAATGTTTTCTTAACTTTTTTCACGTAACTGATATTAATTTATCAACCGAAAAATTTGACTAAGGCGTCCTGCCGCCCGCGGAATCTGACGCCCCGGTGCTTTGCACCCGTTGAACCAACGCTTGGGGCGTCTCTGACCATATGTTATGTGTTAGGTGTAGAACGATAAGAGATAAGAGCGAACGATAATACTGTACAAATAGAGATCTATGTGGATTACGTTTGTTACAGCGAGCAAAAGTTGTCAATTGTGTCTTGTTAAGAAATGGAGAGTTAATAGTTCGAACTGCTGAATTTAAATCACCGTCTTGGTATTATTTGTGAATTATCATCAAGCTGTTCGTCTTGACGTGCCTACCGATGAAATAAACTGGACACTCAATTGTAAGTACTGCTTCTGCTGAATTATTTACCCTGGTCCGTTTACTGTAAAGTATTTAGTTGTAGCCTTTACAAATGCTTAATAAAGGCTGCAGCTTCTACAGGGTAATGAGCTAAATTCAACAAATAACCTTAAACTTTAAAATTTCTACAGCCATTTAAAAACTTATTACTTTACCTGATACTGTGAGCAATTGCTCAAACAGTGAAAGACATTATTTTAGACAGGGAATTTCGTCGAACTCAGTCCAGGCATTCAAGATTTACATCACTCGTTCTATGTTGCCACTTGATGCACTGCACAGGTATTATGCGCTTCTACGATATTCAAAAAAACTATTTTATATTTATGTTCATATATGATAATAAATGAAGATGAGACATTTATATAAAATTTCGTCAAAACTGCTAAGTATGTTCTTACGTATGTGCAATATTCATTATTATTGTGTCTAGTTCGGAAATGTTCATTCATATGTTCTTACATATGCATAATATGTACTATTATTGTGTTTGGTTCGGCAATGCTCAGGGTATCGCAGTGACTTAGTACTGTCACTGAAACGGAATTTCACGAAAATCGAATCACACGTTATCGCAGGGTTTTATTCAGGAATTTCAAATTCGGGGGTGCTGAAAAAGTTTGTGGGAAGTGTTGGAAAATTAAGAGGGGGCCCCCTCAATTTGGAGGAGCGACTTGTTTGAGGGCTGAAAATTTTCGTAGTGAAATATTTAGGCATTAAACCTAGGATAAAAAATGGGGGAAACTTCAGAAAACGGAGAACAGTTGAATTTTTGATAGTTAAGAATTATTATAACCGCAAATCTTTTTTCCAAAACTACACGCTTTTTATTTTGTTGTTTAGCTGCTTTTATTTATCTCTCACGTCTAAATGCTTCCCCAAACCAAGCTAAAGCAAAGAAGCATTAACATGGGTTGATGAAACAGTAGATATTGATATTTTCACAAATTTTGTGTATGTTGAAATGATACAGAAGTATATCTGCGAAATTTGTAACAGACTAAAGAGATACATACATATGTTTTGTGGTTGCAATGACTGACTTTAAATGTATACTTTAAACAGGAAAAACTAAAAAAGAAAAAAATACACATTAGACTGCTATATAAACAGACTTCAAACTAAAAAAATGGGGGAAATTATTACATTGTGGTAGAAGATATTTCAAGGTAAAGATGAGGAAATCATGTAAATGCTAACTGCTATTGGTAACTGTACTATATGATAATAAAAAGGACTAACAGTTAAAAATTTAAAGTGTATGCTACTGTATATATATATCTCCCCCTATCTGGTCCGTCTATAGCGGGTTGAGTTTCGCAAAGACGACAATGCGCCCCTGAGGATTACTGGCAAATTAATGCAGCCGGCTTGCCATTTCTCTGCTGCATACGGGTAAAGGACAAAGTGCGTCCGGGGCAGACTTCACAGGGAACCATCTACGCATTCGCGTCCCAGAACACAGGGAGTCTGCGGAAAACACCGGGAAAATCGCAGACTAGATAGCCGGCAGGACCGGGATTCGAACATCCGTCAGAAACGCCCGCCTCCCACACTGGGCACAGAGAGTTAACCAACTGCGCTATGCCGGTGGTCATTATATTATATTATATTATATTTATGGGTATGTGATGCACACCTTCAAATGGAAAGGTACTGAGATTTTCTATTGGGGGTATCTGAGGAATTCGGGGGTATTTCAGGTGTGTTAGTGGTGTGTGAACAAATCCCTGGGTTATCAGTTTTATGTACGTACAGTATTTGCACTTTCTGCACTCAACACAGTTCTTAAACATTATTTCTGATTTTCATTTATCTCTTTCTCCTGATATCTAGTTCATCGACATAATGACAGACGAACTACCATGAAATGCTCTCTTTTCCTATTTTCTGTGTAAAGAATGCCAACAAATATTCACAAAAGGAAACGCGCGTGCACACACACACACACACACACACACACACACACACAAGAACACTTATATAATATTTTTTAACATGCTTAGAAATACTGTTAGATACCGATGACTATCTCTCAATTTCTTCCTTTTCTTCTTTAACTTTAGCTTTTAGCTTCCAAGTCAAGTATGAAATCTATATATTTAAATATTAGCAGGTTTTTAAGCACTTTGACGACAGCAAATATATATTACTGAAATAAAAAAGTAGCAAAAAAAAAAACTACGGAAAATTTTAATGCTAGATTTCATTGCTACCGTATCTTATAAAATGCAATACAATATTTAGGGGTGACACTTTGTTGCAGTTAGCGAATTTAAACACTAAAACGATCCGATTTTTGGCATAAAAAATTTCATAAATTTAATTTACACAAAAACGGAAAATAATATTAACCGACCTGTGACATGCAAATAAAATTTCAAGTAAAATAAATCCACGCGAAAATTTAGCAAATTTGCCGGCTTCTACTTTTCGATGAATCCTTTTCAGGATTTCGCTATTTTTAATAGACCTGCAAAAGAAAGTTTCCCAAGTTCCGATGCAATACAACTTCCCTCGCTCGTAAGTTCCGGTTACTGCACGCATGTTTGAATGACGATGAAAAGTTGCTCGCATGATCACTAGATGGCGATACCAATCAGCTATCTAACAGAGCATAAGCTAAGTTATTGGCTTTACACACTGGAGTTTTCTACAAATATAAATATATACATTTGACAGGTGACCTGTGCTGTCCGTGATCCATTGAGTCGAGTGTTATAGTGTGTGAGCATGCAGATCGCTGTGACCTTCTCGAAATATAGATGCAGTAAACCTATAATAGGTATACGAATGGAAGACTTCCTTTTGTGGATAATAAAAAGAATTGTCAGGAAAATACTTTCTCGAAGGAGAAAAAGTGCGTTATACTGCGACTAAAGCAAAATAAAACATACGCTGTAGTTTTGGGGGAGAGAAAATTCTAAACAGGATAAGTTTTTAAAGGACGTTCTTCACGCAGATAACGCTCGTTTATAGTACACGAAATCAAAGCGTTATTTCGTCTACATGTATAATGCTTTCCTCTCTCCAGCTAACTACGATTATTTATTTACCTCACCAGGGTCGGATTAAGGCTTCAGAGGGCCCCTAGGCTAAGCCATTTGAGTGGGCCTCAAGGCTAATACATATCTGAGTGGGGCCCCAAAGAACTTATGACGGGGAATAATTATGAAGTCTTTTAAAACATGAAACTGTAACTACTAAATTATCTGCAGAGTTTTCATAATAAGTCACTGTATTTTTCATTATTCTCGCAAGAACATGAGTTAAAAGCTCAGATTTTGTCTTCGATTTTCTAATGATTTAGCATTGTATACTTTTCTTAGTGCAGGTTTTTTTGTTATGCAATGTGAAGCCACAGGGAACTTCGACCATTAACGGTTCCAAGTCCAAATTGGGAGGTGTGGGTGGATGGTAGTGAAGAAGCTGAAACTGTCACGCTGACTAAAGATTTCGGGCTCAATTTTAGGAGCCCGGGCACGGCCCGCTTTCTTTGATTACATGTGTTTGCTGAGCCTGGGTCCGGATTCTTGGAAAATTTTGCTTATGAAGGCTTGCATTTATGCATTATACACTGGCCAAAGATATGGCCCAAGCAAGGATTAGTTTAAAAATCATTAGTTTAAAGACTTTAGTTTAGTTAATCCACTTCACAATATTAATATGTTTTTAGAAATACTACGCATAAAGCCAAATGTTCTAAAACGTGGATTTAAAAATAAATAAATAATCAACGTGCCCTTCGACCGTATCAGGGGAATCAGTAATTTTGGTAAAAGCTGAAGAAAAGAAAATCGTTTAGAAACAAAAAATTCCATTCGTTATTTCTTTTTGATTTCTAAATTTACTTTTATTTTGAATAAATTACAACGCCGTACAGACAGTTGCAAGCGTTTGCAATTTTGACTTTAGAAAACTAATCTTTTCTATATAATTTACATATATGCTAATTGGTAAAGGTAGTTTAGAGTGATGTAGTAGAATATAAAAAAAAACATGTAGGGAAATTTCCAAAATTAAAAAAAAAAAAAGAACGTAAAAGCATTCCAGACCAGATAATTCTGCATTTTGTAACATTAACAAAGCTTTGCAATTAATAGTATAATAATCACAATATTATCATAGTGTGTGCAGTTTCCAGATCAAGTTCATCATGAAAAGAGAGAGAGAGAGAAGCATCTAATGCCTCAGCACTTCAACTTGATCTTCTTTATTCTAAAACTTGACCTGCTGCACTAAAAACCAACGTCACCCCAAAAATCGCGGGTGAGGAAATTAAAAAAAAATAAATAACAGTACTTCTAACTGCACAATTTTAGAAATTAATACATCCTTTTAAAGATAAGATTATTGATTTTTAATAAAATACAAAAAATGGGTATGTGATTTTTTCCCAGTTTTTCGATACCAGACCTCCTTAAACTAATCCTTGCTTGTGCCATAGCTTTAGACAATGCATAATGCAAGTCTTGCTAAGCAAAATTTGTCTTGCAATGGCAGCAAGCTTAGGAAATTGAAAATCCTTCCACCATGGTAACAAATCCACAATGAAATTCAACACGTGTAATTCAACCGGGCTCGGAATTACACGTGTTGAATTAATTACAGTAATGAAATTCAAGACGTGTAATTCCGTGCCCGTGCCCGGGGTTTTCGGTAGTTAATGAATTCTGAGCCCGTCCGAGCCCGGGCCCGAGCTCATCTCTATCGCTGACCCCGCTGTATACAGGAACATGGAACCTTTACCCTTGGTGTGTCACTATCTTGAAATCTATTGGTCTTCCAGCCCCTGTTTCTGACCATGTAAAAATCATGTAAGACAAAATTAAAATTATTTTATAAACCTCTCTCTCCCCTTATCTATCTATCTATCTATTATTGGCGCAGACATGCCTTCTGGGCCCTTCGTCATAGTGGGCCCCAAGGCTATATAGCCCATATAGACCCCCCCCCTTAATCCGGCCCTGTACCTCACCACTCACCACCAGGATTGTGTTGCAACTGCTTTTTTCCCTTCGTGCTGTGTCTAAAGCAAAGGAAGCCATACTTGGTCCTTGCACAATTAAGCCACTCACTTATATACCTAAAAACTTGACGAGAGGGTAATACATTTCTCTAAGTTCGAATATTGGGAGTTGCGTTTTAGACAATTTGGCAGTTTTTAATACATTTTATATAATGAGATTCAATTTCTTCAGAAATATTAGACTTCCGCTTTATGTGAGCTTTCCAGTATTTTTGTGCCTTCATATTCCCAAACTTAAAAGTAACGATTTTGTTCAAATGTACGGGAACCATCCCGTACATTTGAATAAAAACATCAATGCCATCTCACTGTTCTGTAATGGCAAGTTCGGTAAACAATAACTAGAGGGTGCAATGCACATGGGCCTCAAAATTCTTCTAAAGTATTATCTTAACTAAATATGGAAAACTGTTTATAATAAAAAGGAGGGAGAAACGTAGTTGAATTGACCAAAACTAAAAATTCAGTTGTTAAAAGTTAGTATCTAAACAAAAACTAAACGGGGACATTTTTGCTGGATTGCGCTTTTGAATTCTGATCTCCTATAAACACAAAACTTGCTCAGTTAATAATATAGAAAATTATTGGTGTGAATTTACTGAAACAAAAATAATTTTAACAAATAAGCACAAAATCAATTGCCAGTTTTTTTTTCATATTTTTCCGCAACAATTACAGTTGTATTTATCTATTTCTTTTTTTGAAGTATCTATGAAAAAAGAAAATTACTAGTGTAAATTTACCGAAAAAAAAAATCATTTCAACAGAAGCACATGGTTCAGGGTTCGCAGTTAACGAAATATTGTTATCATAAATAAAGTTGACTTAGAAACAAGTCTTAGATGAGGCTTTTTATTCTTTCAATCACACAAGACTGACGAAGAAAAAAAAAGCTAAACTTTTTACCCTGGTGAAAAATCAGAGCGCACGGCAAAAAACATTGAATATAACGAAGCATGAATAAGGCAGAACTGTTCACTGCAATTTATTTATGTAAATATTAAACTGGAGCACATCACTGTATTCACATTATACAATACAATCACTGACTTCAAAACATTTAAAAAGATTTTAAAAGACATTGCTTCAAACACAGTTTTTTTTTCTTGTTTTATTTTACTTGCTAAAACATCAGATCAAGTTTCCTCTTATGAGCAAGTGAAAGCCATAAATGTCGTTTGTTGAATCTGCACCTGTACAGCATCCACTGCTTAATTTTTCTTTCTGCTGATATCTTTCGCCTCCCATTTCTTCATTGTTGCTTTTCTTTCTTTTTTTCTTTACGCCCTCTAGATGACTATAATTTTCCCCATCATGCTGAAAGAACTTTCCGCTTGAGGACAATGAATGCATGATATCAAAGCTTTCGCTATTTTAGATAAATGGAATAAACTTTGACAATATGCATGCTTTACACTACGTATCAATTCTTACGAATTCCCTCACTTCCGTTTTCGGAAAGTTTCCCTCAGGTATCAAGCTGAAAGGCAAATTATTTTTTCGGGGGGGGGATAGCATTTAACAACACAGGTTAGAGAGAACATCGCCAGGGGAGAAATTACGATATCTTCGCTCCGTCCGACTTCCGTTTTCGGAAACTTATCCTCCTTTTTCTTACTGAAATACAAATATTAATGTAATAAAATTATATTTAACAACAGTGGGCAGAAGGAACATCGCGAGAGAAAAATACGATGCAAAACTGATGAAGTACCGTCCCCAGACGTAAAAACTGCGTTTTTCCGTCTGGGGACGGTACTTCATCAGTTTTGCATCGACCTCGAGATGACCCAAACGATGTCAAAAAAAGCTGAATTTTGCGAATTAGCGAAAGAATCCCATGTACGTTTCAATCCACTAACGGTACATCAATCCACTAACAGTACATCTAACACTTCAGATGGTTCACAATATTACTGTCAGACTTGGGGGGGGGATTCAACGACCACCATGAGCAATTCTACGGGCTATAAGTAGTCGCCCGTCTCTAATTTGGGACCAATGGTTCCAGGAAAATGACCAGCGCCGTAAGACAGGTGGTCATCAGCTATGCTTCATCTGGGACTCGGGCTAATCCTGGATGACTAAGCAGAAACCGCCACTCGGCAACTGAGGCAGCAGTAATAGATTAATCACAAGTTTTTTTAACATTCCACAAAGTGCACATAAAGACAATCGTAAGTTCAACAACATAATGACGACATTCACCTATATCATCGATCTCGCTGATAATGCGCTGATTTCTTACACCTAACACACTTTTCCATAATCGCCCGGCCTTGTTTTTATTCACGCCTGCTAAATTTGACTGACTAACAGAGAGTAGCTAAAAAATAAACTCTTGGAAATTCTGACGTGACGTTCAGGACAGAAAGAATAACAAGAGGTAACCAAAATTTATATAACAGAAATTAAACAAAAACGGAAGGTCAAATAGGTAATATACGCTACAACCTGAAGCTAAAAGCGACTAAGTGGGGAGCGCAGAAAGGTTTGAAGAAAGTAATTAAATGGGTCTGGCAGCATGAAGAAAGTACTTCTTGACTCCTCAGCTAAAGACACTCATTATTTTTACTTATTGTTCAATACAGCATGTCGTTAAACCAAAGATGGCTCTATCAATTATTGATGTATGATTTATAATCGGAACAGCAAGTGTAATTAAAAAAGTGCTGTTTTGCCTGGACGAAGAGAGGGGTTGTACAATGCTGGTTTTTGTTTTCAAATGATTTGTTTCTGCCTCAGGGGATTTTATTATGCATCTCTGCAATATTTCAGGGTTTCTCACCACTTTCTGCCTGAAGCACTAACTTTAATTAATCACGTACTGTAGTCGGAAGATGATCAACACAGCAGTTCGCTTTCCCGGTAAAGCATCTATTGTTGTGTTGTTTTACTAACATTCGGTACTCGTGCTCACAAGGCACTCTATAACATTATTTATTTATTTGTATATGCATCAGCAGCGTCATATTCACACCATGCAAATGAAGGTACATTTACGCTTTAAAGATATTCGTATCAAGGGTTGTCAACCGTAGGTAAAAAGTCGACGAAATTTTAATATGCCGGTAAAAAAAATAACATATCAAAGTTATTTTTAAGAAAGCAACAATTATAGGGCAACGTTATTTCGAAGTAACGGTCTGTCAAGCAAAACAAAACAAAAAAGCGTTGCGGTCTGTAAAAATGTCTGTTCTTTTTCGTAAAAGAAAAAGCAACCCCCTTTTCTTAGCAGAAGCCAGTGAGTGGAAATTCCTATAATAGATGTTAATATACTAATTTTATATCCTATTACATTACAGTTAGAATCCTGCCCTTTCTTAATTTGGCCTTTTCAGTTTCTCCGGTATTTCCCTCCCACTAATATATTTGCACTTTTTAAATATTTGATACAGGAAAAGTTTTGCCAAATGAGAGATGTCAGATGAACTACTCCTGAAGCAAATTTTATTAAATGCATGCACAATCAGGGTCTGCTTGCAAAGGAGAAAAGCACAAGTTCCATAAAATATGAAATATGCAACTGGGTACAGGTTTTTCGAAGAACTGATGAATACAATTAGGTCAGGAAGCTTTGCTCTTGTTGAGGACAACAGGCTTTGACGTACAGCAGAATTCTTGCAGTGCAGACGGAACGAAAGATAATCGAATGAAGGGGAATACATCTACAACTCGCTGTCTCTCATCTACAGAGTTTTATAAAATGAAGAAGCGAACAATGCCGCTTGGACTCGTAAAAGCATTTTAACAACCATGTCAGAAGAAATAACACAGGAATAAAGAGAGAAGCAGAGGTTGCCACTGTGAGTTTCGTCAACGGATTCGATAGCATCTTTTTCATGGTTTTGGTTTAATCTCGATGATCTGAATGCAAGGTTGCTTTTAAATAAAGCTATCCGTTCGTAAATCAAAGTTTATGGACAATGATTTACGAACGGACAGCCTACGATCTTGGCCCTAAATTCACTGAAATAACAAAATATTTAAAAAACCTTTTGGAACTTCAGACAGCAGCAGATACGCCTTAGGAAGGATGAAGTACTGTGCATGGTACTTCTTCTCCCAGTCAGTTCAAGCTAACGAAACAGTATCTTGAAAATGACATTTTCGCGTTTTGTGTGAATAACAGATCCCCAATTCACAGTTCACCAATGAGCTCAGCAATGCAATCGAGTTAAAACTCAATTTCGCAGGTTATTCTTCGTTTTCTTTGCGAGGGGTGGGGTGGGGGGAGATCAAGACTTTGGGTGACATAGGACTTGTGCGTAGCTGACCCAGCATGGTAACCGTAGACATGCAGTTCCCTACGGACTTTTCTCGTCGATAGCTGTTCCAATGGCTTGTTCCTATGCTGTTCCACCGGTCAGGTCTATGGGGGCGGACGTGCGTGCTTTCTTCGCATTCCGCAGTAAGCATTGTCTGCTACGAACACTCAGTTTATGTTGCCTCCCAGAGCGCAGTTTTGCTGCAGAGGCACCAATTGCGTTCCGTCGATGAAGAACATCAGCAACAGTGGGTTTGGGGAAACCTAGAACAGGGGCAATGCTACGCACTGGTAATTTACTCAGATGGAATCCAACCACCAGACCCTTTTCAAAGTCCGTCAGTTCAGCTCCGCGCGGCATAATCACTTACAATGCGGTTTGACAGGTGTGCCATCGCTATATATATAGATACACTGCCCTACCATTAATATAAGGACACTTGCATATCTACAGATAATCTTTATTTACAGAAAACTTAATATTGCGTGCTGAAATCTTTGGCCCTTACGACGGGCTCTAGTGTTCGTGGAATACTCTTCACCAGTTATTTGCAAACGTCCGCCGACATGTTCCGCCATTCGGCCTTCAAAGCAGTGACCAGTTCAGCTTTGTTTGTTGGAAGAACTGTGCTTGCATGCTACCGATGATCCAATTCGTCCCAGAGATTCTCTATAGGGTTCAGGTCAAGACTCTGGGCTGACCGGTCCAACTTTACAACGCCCATGTCTTCATGCCAACCTGTACCATAGCGATCAATATGACATGGTGCGTTGTCCTGCTGATAGAGGCACATGCCTTCCCCAAAGAACTGCCACAATGTTGGTAGGCACAATTGTCCGGGACGCGGAGCCCAACATTCATGGTTTTGTCCAAATGAACTATTGGGCCCAAGACGAACCACCACAAACAGCTCTATACCATCACGCTCCCTCCACCAAACTACATTCATTGTCTGGTCGATACAATCCGGAAGGTACCTTTCTTCCTGCATCCCCAAACCCAGGACGACTATCAGACTGACAGACTGTCTATCATGACTCGTCAGTCCGAAGCACAGTATTCTATCGGTTTGTAGTCCAAGATAGATCGATGTTCTTTACATTCCGCTAATCAGCGTGTCGCATTACTCGAAGTGATTAGCGGCTTGTGAATGGCTGCTGAACCGTGGTAACCCATGTCATGCAGGGTCCTGCGCATCGTGCTGGTGCTAACACCAGTCCAAATAGTAGCACTTACGGTTTGCGTGATTTGAGACAATGTTCATTTGAATTCTGAGCGGATGGTCCTTTGCAGAGCTCTCATGTTACGTTCTGTCAGCTTCGGAGGTTTGCCCGGTCGTTTTTGGCAGACCCATCCCCAGTCCGCTTCCATTTCCATATCGCATCACCAACTGACGACCTAGGGATCTTCAATACCGCTAAAATGTCACATACGAAGCGATTGTTTACGAGGCACCATGTTATCAATCTGCACTGGAAATCTGGAAATCCTGTCGATCGAGGTATCTTGCATTCACTGTCATGCTGTCTCATCAGAGCCCTATGAGCATATTTATAATTGTGACTGTGACATGGTGCTTGCATGTTAATGGTAGGGCAGTACTCGTAGTAATGTAGAAGTTGAATCACAGATCTAGCTTTTATAAAAGCACACACGCTACAAGCTCGTAGTAACGTAGAAGTTGAATCACAGATTTAGCGTGAGCGAGGTTCCTAATAAAATCTTTAAAAATCTTTCAAGTTTTATGGTTCCTATATTTATAAAATTATCATGCCTGACTGCAAGTCATACCCCAGAGAACAGAAATGCATGGGAGTTAAGAAGTGACATTCAGTATGAAAATAACATAACGAGGAGCAGCCAAAATTTACAGAAGTGAAGAGTCCACAAAATACGGAAAGTTAGGAAGGCAGTATGTACGTTAGAAATGGCAAGGGGAATATTGTAAACTGAAGTGCCTCTGGTAGGGATTGAATTTTTAACGAAAGAAGACGTTTCTCCGACTAATATTCAGCAGCATATGTTTCCCCCGTTCAATATTCAGGACTACATGTTTAGAATCTATGGAGATCGTGCACCATCCTATGCGATGCTAGGAATTTTCATCTGAAACAGTAGAACACGTTTCAGAGAAAGACCATGAAGAAAGAACTCCGGGCAGTCACAGAGGGCGGCATGAACATGATAAAGACTTTTATTACCAATATTCACGAGCGTATGGTTAGTGTATGGAGATTTTGTGCCATCCTATATGACATCCTAGGGTTCTTCATCCGAAACTGGAACACTTTTCACAGACAGACAATAAAGAAAGAGCTCCAGAAAGACACACAGGGAGGAGTGGACATGATAAAGACTTTTGTTAGCAAGGATTAACACAGCTAGAACAGACTTGTTAATTAAAGTTATTACATCGAAATTAATTCTACAGTACTTCCCGACTATAAGACACGCGCATGCCTGATTGAGAACTTACTGAGTTCTCCTAGCAGCATAGGAAACTCGCGTGCCACACTTCAGTGCCACTTTCTTTTTAAATTAATGGAAATGAATTAATTTTGTTTTAAATGCTTTGCAGCGTTGCCAAGGTCTTGATCAAATGCTATCAATTTGTCTTCGTCCATAGACATCACCTGAATTTTGTTAGGGATAGGAGAATAAGGTCTGAATTCAGAACAACCTTTTAAAAATGATAATTTTTGCA
Source organism: Macrothele yani (assembly GCA_039090855.1). NCBI lineage: Eukaryota > Metazoa > Arthropoda > Arachnida > Araneae > Macrothelidae > Macrothele > Macrothele yani. Next base: position 91,933,689 of record CM077016.1, on the reverse strand, counting down.
TTAACAACAGGTAAAAAAAAAAAACAAAAAAAAACCAGGCAAAATTAATTAATATTTGACGTCCAAGATCGCAAAAGCATTATTTTTTGCATGAAAATGGCATCAGCAACTATCACACCCCACAGGACAGCTTCTCAAAAAACTTCAACACAGTGTCATCCTGGAAGGGGAACTGAATTCGTATCCTCCGATTTCGGCCCATCGTAAGTTAACAAGTTGGAATGGCATTGCCTCGGGATGTACATGTATAATGCCTAGAATGTTCGATTGTAATCGGGAAATTGTGTTCGATTCCAGTTCCACGACGGTACAATTTTCTAGTTTTCTGAGGAGTTGGGCACAGTTCCTGACGGCACTTTTCTGCGACGAAAAACCACACACTATATTATCAAAAGTATTCGAACACTACTATATCTTTGCATAAGGAAGGTGCGCTGTGAGTGGAGAGGTACGTACATAAAGCTGAGGTGTTCAGTCGTGTTTTCAGTAACTTTGAAGCGGATGTGCCACGTGGACGTGAACTTTCCGAGTTGCAGCGTGGGCTGGTCATAGGATGTAATTTGAATAGCGTTTCCACACGGAGAATTGCAGCTAAACTAAACATACCAAAACAAAATCGACTGTGAGTGATGTCGTGATGGGATGGAAGCTCAGGACGGTGCAACTACAACAAAAAATAAACAAACAAACAAAAAAATAAACGTTCAGGAAGGCGGCATAAACTGACGGAACGTGATAGAAGAGCAATGGTAAGAAATGTTAAGAAATCCCGGTCTTCCTCTTCCGTTTCCATCGCTGCTGAAGTAGGAAATGCTTGTAATGGCTCGGTTAGTACCATAACTATCCACAGAGTGTTGCACAATGTAGGTTATTATGGTGCAGCAGCGGCACACAAGCCACACATCATTACCATAAATGGCGCCGTTTAGAGTGCTGTGTCTTCCGTCGTTCCTAGACTGTAGGTGACTGGAAAGCTGTTTTTTTTTTTTTGGAGTGATGAGTCACGCTTTTCACTCTTTCAATCCGATAGGTGTGTCTGGATTTGGCGACAGCCCAGCGAACGATTTCCGTCGGACTGTGTTCTTTCAACTGTTAAATTCGGCGGAGGCTCCATCCTGGTAAGGAGTTGTTTTTCATGAAAAGGACTCGGCCCGTTGGTTATTATACCACAAACCATGAACTCTGAAATGCACCTCGAGGTTCTGGATAATTCTTCCCTACCAACAATGTGGCAGTATTATGGAAATGACCGTTGTCTCTTCCAACACGGTCGAGCTCCCTCCCACACTGCACGATGTGTGCAGGACTGGCTTCTTGAAAATGAGATGGAACTGTTAGACTGGCCTGCTCAGAGTCCTGATCTTAATCCCACAGAACACCTCTGGGATGAACTGGAGAGACGGATACGAAATCGACCACAACGACCGTCTTTGCTCTCCACTCTGGCAGCAGCTTTGTAGGACGAATGGCGAGCCATTCCTGTCGAGACCTACCGAAAATTGATTAATAGTATGCCTCGACGTGTTCCGCTGTCATACAAGCAAAAGGTGGACGGACTAAGTTCTAATTGCGATAATGAAGCCATTTGTCCTAAAACATTGTGGCATCCGAATACTTTCGATAAAATACTGTACAGATGTATATATATATATATATACTGCAGAGCAAAGCTGAAAACAAAGGGAAAACTTTGAATTTGAAACTAAAGTTGCAAAATAACCTGAAGATCAAAACGCGCAACGCAGCAGTTATGAAAATTCAGAATTCACATTCTATTAAGAAGAGACCTAAGCAAAAATATTTTTGACTCATACCAAGTACAACATAGAAAAAGTTATGTATCTACCGGTGTGAGTAAAAAGAGAAAAATAAAAATAAAATAAAACAACTGAATGTGGAAAGTGTCGAGAATACTGAGCCTTGGCTTTATCAAGGACCAGCAAAAACTCTGCATTTTCTCACTTCCACAAAGACCTAGTTGGAAATGGGTTTCTGCAAAGCCATAGATGCAAGTAATTAGCCCACCAAAAATTTTTAAAAATATATATATATAAGTCATGCCCTCCGCAGAGTTGTATGACCTAGCTCTAGTTTACAATTTAGCTTGCATCCATAAGTTTTCTGGCCCGACCCATGCTCTTCATCTGTTACGATTAAACAGAAAGAAGAAGATTAAAGAAAACTCAAGTTGTGAGAGTGACATAATAATTAGAAATAATGTTCAGCAATAACGAAATGCCAAGTTCGCCTGAGAGAGAATTTAAACCTGAATAGCAATGCAAAAGTTTTCCAAATTCTTACATTGCAATTAAAAAAGGAAATATTAATTATTTAAAACTCAGTCAGATTCTTGAAAGAAAACTTGATTCTAAAACCCCCTACTCCACAACTTCTGACAACACAAAAACGAGAATAAATTAAAGACAATAATTAACTAAAGAAATGCTTTGTGAAGGTTATATGACATAAACAATTAGTTGCAATATGTACAAAGTATTTCAGAAGTGCTTTTAGTGCATAATTAAGTAGTTATTAAGAACTTAACTACTTTGAAAACACAGCGCAAAGTACAAGAACTATGAAAGGCCAGCTGCTTGGCCTAAGTTTCCTAAAAATCGCGCAAAGTTACCAAGAAAAGAAAGAGTTAAAATCCGCAAAAAAGTTAACAGACTTGCCAGTGCCTAAATGCTAAAAAGCAAAATATAACAGAGAAAAAAATACTAGAAGTACAAACATTGAACTTGGAAAACCTAAAACCCAAAGACAATGAAGAGAGCTTACCTCTTATGCAGCTGAACTTTCTCCACACAAGAGGAAAATGGCCATATATATACATCAATTGGATCTTAAGAGGTGTGACGTACCTACCTCAGATGAGATGTACATGTCAAGTCGGCAAAGTTGCAGCTACAAACTTCGTCGGGGTAACTTAATTGAGAAAGCATTCTGCTCCGGAGCAGAAGGATGTGGCAAATATTTTCGCCACCGGCAAAATGGGTTTTACGCTAGAGAGGTTGTACGGAATACAATAATTGTCGCGGTACACAGCCATGCGCATATTAGCGCCTGGCGACAAGATTGTGCATCGGAAGAAAAACAGAAAGTATGAATCATAGTTCTATAATTGAAGCTACCCAGCGAGAAAATAATTTTTTACGTCCGACTAAAAGGTGCAAAAATACGGTGTCTGAAGACCGACGGACGGACATACAGATACAAATAGCAGAATATTCCTCGTTAAAAGGCGTGATAAAAGAAAACTAAAATAATTATGGATAATATAGTCGACGTAGGGAAAACTTTCCTCAGGTCCGTGAAAGTCGACCATAGGTTTGTGAAATAACATGAAAAATATTAATAGTTTACTTATTGCAAAATGATCATCATCAACAACCATCGGAAGATTCCCGTAGGTATCTTGTGCCATGAGGCTTCAGATTACAATCGTCTTTCATTGTTTTACTACCACCGCATCGACACTCATCTGGTGAACCCTGGCAGCCTAGGGAAGGGGTCCAAGGACAAAATGCGTCCGGGGCGACTTGAGAGGGAAGATACCCGTAGGTGTCTGGTGCCACGAGACATCAGATTACAATTGTCTTTTAGAGTTTTACTACCAGCGCATTGACACTCACCTGGTAAACCCAGGTAGCCTAGGGAAGGGGGTCCCAGGACAAAGTGCGTCCGGGGCCGACTTGAGAGGGGAGATACCCGTAGGTGTCTGGTGCCACGAGGTATCAGATTACAATCGTCTTTTAGAGTTTTACTACCAGCGCATCGACACTCTCTGGTAAACCCAAGCAGCCTAGGGAAGGGGTCCAAGGACAAAGGGCGTCCGGGGCCGACTTAAGAGAGAACCATCCACGTCCCTAAACACGGGGTGCCTTCGGAAAACCTTGGAAAAACAGCAGTCTAGATGGCCGGCATTCGAACACCCGTCAGAAACGTCCGCTTCCCACACAGTGCACGGCGACTTAACTAATTGCGATATGCCGGTGGTATTGCAAATGAGGAGGCACCTATCAATTTTGTTGAAACTATAGAGATGTGACGCATATTTCAAGTTCTGTGAGCCATATACTGTACACCGAAGAGCAATTGAATTAGAGACAGCTGGCGTTTTGCAAACGTGGCGCTGTGGGTGGCCCTGTAAACGGAATCGACATGACGTATGCAGCGATCCGACAATATAAGGAGTGATGCGACGGGAATCAGTAAGAGTCGGACGCAGTATGGGTAAGACGAAGGATCTAAGCGCATTTGATCGTGGGCAAATTGTCGGGGCCCGACGAATGGGTCCCTCTATCTCGGAAGTCGTGCAGGCACTGGGATTTTCACGAGCCACTGTGTCACGGGTGCACCGTGAGTACATCGAATCCGGTAAAACCATCCCTGCAAGGGCCAACTGCCGTGGACAACAGCGTGTGGATGAGTGGGGTCATCGTCGGCTAGCTCGCATTGTAACAGCGGACAGACGGGCCACAGTGCAAGAAATCACTCCGCAATTTAACGCTGGTGCACAAAAACGTGTAAGCAGCCATACCATCCAGGACCATTTCCTCGCTATGGGGTATAGAAGCCATCGTCCCACGGGGTACCGCTGCTGACCGCACATCACAGGTTGCAAAGATTAGCATGGGCGCGGGAACATCGCCACTAGACCCTAGACATGTGGGAAAATGTTGCCTGGACTGATGAGTCGAGATTCACGTTGGTACATGCGGATGGCAGAATACGAGTACGGCGCAAACCACATGAAGCGATGGATCCTTCTTGCCAACAGGGTACTCTTCAAGCTGGTGGGGGTGGCATTCTCGTCTGGGAACTGTTTACGTGGACTGAAATGGGACCCCTGGTACGTGTGACATCGTCTCTCACAGGTCAACGTTACCGGGATATCCTGGACGACTGTTTGCTCCCGTTTGTGCGCTTCAACATCCCACTGGGGACCTCATCCTGCAACAAGACAATGCACTGTGCCATCGCTCCCGAATTGTATCCGAATGGTTGGATGAACACTCCCCCGACGTGACCTCGCTTCCTTGGCCAGCTAGGTCACCTGACCTCAATCCCATCGAGCACATCTGGGATGCCATCGAGAGAGATGTTCGAGGCTCTGACCCCCTCCATCGAATCTTCGTGAACTGTGAGAGCTTGTTCAGGGGTCGTGGATCCGTATGGCTTCCCAACGCTTCCGGTGTCTTGTCGAGTCCATGCCGAGACGAATCTCGCCGTCGTCATCAGGGCGAAAGGTGGCGCTACACGTTACTAGACAGGTATCTCTAATTCAATTGCTCTTCAATGTATATATTAATAATCGTGCTTCTATTAGTCTCCGTACAGACTTGAGCTGATAAGATAAATAACAAACAGAACTTTGTGTTTCAAGGTCTCGAAAACAAACGAACACATTTACTGGAAACTGCACATTATATGACGAGAAGATTTGTTGCACTCCTTTCTAAGAAATTCGGCACGGGAAATGATAGAAAATGAGATGCAACCGATAAACTCTAAGTAGAGAATTAAGGACGCACATAACATTTTTCTATGACGCTAATCTTAGAATGCGTGCCCGGAAGCCACTACTCAACACACAGACATTTATAAACAACCATTGCATCTCAAACAGGACGAACCAATTTGAAACTTCATATAAGAGGAGGGTATGATCCAGTTCTGATAAATCCTTGGATGAATTAACATAGGAAAGACTACTAATCACAGTGTTGCATTCTGATCACGTGGCATTCCACATGGCCTTGGTCAAATTCCAATCGCAACAACACATGGCCTTGGTCAAATTTCAATCGCAACAACACATGGCACAATTGAGGAACAAAATCTCTCCAGATGGTATCGTCACTGCAGTTGTTAGTATTCCTGGCTACCTAAGTTTTCAATATGACAGCACGTAACTGTAAAACTATAAATCACGTTTACATTTAAATTACATGTTCATAAAATAATTAATAGTGTTAACACGAGTAAATGAATAGGTAATAAACATAACATATTTTGATGTCATTTAGACTGTAAGGACAGCGATGTCAACCCACTGAAAGGACAGCGAATGAAGTTAGTGGAGCGAAAGTGTCGCAGTAAATGAACACCATTCACACCAGCGGTGGACAATGAATTTAATGACGGTAATAAGTTTAGTTCTGCAATTCTTGACTGCGTAGGAAAGATCCAAAGCGCAATATCAGCTGTAATTCAGATAAACATATCTTTGAAATGTACCAACTTACGGTTTTCAATGTATATGTATGAATCTCTCCATTCATAATATTTGTGGAAGGTGGAAGGAGGAAACTACCTACACGTGTTACTTGAAATACAGGAGTCTTTGGTTATATAATACAGGTGTCCTTGGGTATACGCGATCAGGGGCCGCGGGTGGCCTAGTGGTCAACGTTCGTGACTGCAACGGAAAAGACCTCGGGTTCGATGCCAGTCAGGTACGAACGCTCGAACCACTAAATATCCGCCGTGCGTCGGATGGGCACGTTAAGCCGTCGGACTCCGGGTACTGGCCCACCGGTATTAAATAAGGGCGTCTTCCTTCCCCTTTCTACCTCGCTTCCGTGTCACTTTCCTATCGGGCACTCTAGCCCAAATCTCCTAGCTTCCTATTTCTGAGGGTTGTTTAAGACTTGGGGTCAGACACTCCCTTCCTAAAATCCTCTACATATGATCTGATCTATGTGAGATCAGAGGCGTAACTAGGGCGGGGCAGGTTACTGTCCCCAGGAAAGGAACATAATCGGGACCGAAGGAACAAAGGCAATGTTTATTATATCTGGCATGAGACTCGAAACAAATCTTTCAGCACATAAAATTAACATTTCAACCGTTGGGACCCTTGTCGACGTAAATCAGATTAAACAGAAAGAAACAGCCGCTTTACTGTTCCTCACATACGTACACGTGCATGACGATTTTTCTGAAAGGTTTAAACACACACAAATTAAGGTGGACGTCAAGTAATTTTGCTTCCTATACTTCCAATTGAAAAACTTCTGTACACATTTTCTTCACAATTAATGCGTTCCCAAGGATGAAAATTTGAACGTCGATTAAAATAGCTTCATTTTATAACTTGGAATACTTAATATTTTCTAAAACATAATCATAATTATGCAATCCAACATTTGTTTGTCTACTGACGTCATCAAAGTACAGGTCGCGCCATCTTTTTTCTGGTTTCAACACCACCAAAGGAAAAGTTACTGATTTTTAATATAATTATGGTTATGGTTTAGAAAATATTAAGTATTCCAAGTTATAATATGAAGTAATTTTCATCGATGTTCAAATTTTCATCCTTGAGAACATACTAATTGTGAAGGAAATATGTACAAAAGTTTTTCCATTGGAAGTATAGGACGCAAAATTACTTGACGTCCACCTTAAACAGAGAAAAATATGTTTGTCTGGTGATTTTACATGTTATTCCAATGTGCTGAATAACTGACGTTAAAATTTGGTTGTTTCATTAAAATATTGTTTTGTGTCTTATTTCGAAGTTATTAAACTTTGCGTTTTTGTTATTTTTATTTTCCTCACAGGTTTAAATAAGAGCAGAGTACGACTTCCGTCAAGCGGTGTAGATATAAAAAATTCTTTGTGCATAATGCAAACTAGTGCAACAACAGCAAATGATGTCATATACCAGTAGGAAAAAACATAAAAATGAAAAAAAAAAAAACCTACCCAAGCAAGAAAACAAATTTAGTGAACTCTTTCCTCGATTCAGAAACAAAATAATTTAATACTTCATGGCTTGAAAGTCGCCTTCTGCCAAAAGCCCTTATCACTACAGCTACGAGTTCTGTCTGGGAATGTGATCTGCTATCCTCAGCATGCAAACTAACATTAAAACACCCCCTTATCTGACTGACGTATCAAGGTTATCGACATGAACAGCCCTCTGAGTATGCTTCTCTCTCCCTCCTAGAATCTTATTCCCTGAAGTGACTGTCGTATAAATAGAGCGAATATATTACTAAACTGAAGTTTTAATGCATCACGTAGATAACCCCTCAAAAAGACGCTCAGTTGATGGCACTACGACGCGTGCCTGGAAGCAGCTTTTTGGCTACAAAATAAGGTGAACTTTATCAAAATATTAATTTTTACAGGACCAGTCAGACGTGGCATGCCTAGCTAGTTTTTATACCGTGAAGTTTTATTTAAGGATGACAGCTAACTATATAAATTGTCGCACTTACGAGGATGTGCCTCGCTGATATCTACCCTCAAGCGTACGTAATAACGGTGGCTAACGCCAAAAGCGAAGCAACAGATACCACAATTTTTTTTTTCTTCTTAGAATCATTCCTTACAAGGAAAATCTGCTTACTCTTTTGACCCGGCTAATGTGATTATTTGACATGCAAAGCTCTGCAGTAACACATCTTTTTAACGTTAATTCAGCAAGAGTTATATGCATACAGCGCATCTACGTAAAAACTGATATAGCAAATCCTAGGTGGGACATTAACATGGTCATGTGAAAGAAAACACTCATCAGTCTGGAAGCAACCCACTGTAGTGGAATTTACAGAAGGTCGAAACTGGAGACAAATCCGCCGAATGCAGGGACGTTGATATTAAACGAAGTGCAAAAGCCGAACTTCTCATAATGCACGAAGTTTGGAAAAGACCCAATTAACAGCAAAATTGCAGCACTTTAGAATGGCCGACGATGGTGATGAATGTCTTTCTGCAAATGATATCTGATTGATAGAGAATAATAGTTCTCTTCCGTAGGTATAAATTGAGCTATTCTTTGGGGTGAAGAGACAAACTGCAAAAACTTCGAATTTTGGAGTCCACATAAAATTGAAAAAAAAATTCTGGAGGAGGGGGAAGATTACAAATTCCAGCGAATTTGCATTTTATGAATAACAAATATGAACAAATACTAAAAGAAGACAAGTTAGTAAACATTTTCAGTGTACGAACTTTTTAATGAAAAAACTTTTGGCTCACGTTCTTTGGAGATTCAACAGTGAATTGCGTCACAATTTTAACTCAACAAACTACAGAGTCAAATTACTTTTAAAGAAAACACGTTTCTGCAAGAAGGCATAATTTAACTGTTTGCAAAAGCAAAAAATATTGGAGTATCACCCCCCTCCCTCCCTCCCTAAGCTAAAGCTAATGTTTCTGCGAAGTATTTCCCGTGATAGAAGCACAGCGAAACGAAAAACGACTTGGGAAGGCAGTACACAAATCTATATTGTATAGTGAAGGGTAACCTACAACAAATATACAAATTGTTGATGAACCGATGCATAAACAAATACGAATCATTAACTAGTAATTCAGTGTTAATTTTGGGATATATATGTATATATACAGAGAGAGAGAGGCATCAACTCCTGCAGATTTCGGTTTGTTTAATCCTTTTATGTATCCTACAAAGTTTTCAGGAACTTAACAAAAACATTAAAAGAGCTAATGACATTTTCCTTAATATTTAAAATTTTTCGATATATAACAGCAACAACGAACTGAATTCAATATTCATTGCTTAGGGTGAAATTTGTAGTAGCCTAAATAGGTCTCAATAGCCTACAAGTGTTTATTTTCAATTAAAGTAATTTCATGAGATTACAATAATTCTCTTAGTAATTAGAGATAGTGGAAAATTTTCATAAATATAGCACGGGGAATACCATTCTATTATTATTTATTATATTATACTAGGTGGAAGCCTGTCAATAATGACGGGAGAAAATAGATATGTAGAGTAATTTTTTAATAACCAGATATTCTGTTTGTGATGTCCAAATGTGAAAGTATGTTTCATGAAGATTACAACAATAAAAAAAGTATGTTAGCTGAGGCTGGAATTCGACAATTAATACAGGCAAGCAGGAAATTATATTATATGATTATTTATTATATTATTATTTATTATGTTATGCTACTGTTATATTATTATGTTATCATATTATACGCTTCTAAAACACAGGTTCTAGGGCGTTTTAAGGATGCAATACATTCTCTGTTTTCTATCTCCTGGTTCTCGACGAAAATAAATACAGGAGCGGCAAAATGTTTAACATCGTCTCCTACAAACATCCACGGCTGAATGGTTGCTATACTGTAACGCTTATTAAGTGCTACTCAAACGATTAACTAGTTGCTATATTACTTTCCGTTCCTCAAACCATGAAAACATATTATACATAATACACTAAATGATGCCATATTCATTAAAATAATACACACATACACTACTCCGCTTACGTTATGCCATTAAAGCGACAAAAGTTATTGAAACTTTTTTCGGCGAGCAAAAGCCCTATAATGAAACGGCATAACCTACAGTTTAAGGCACAAATCCATTGAAAAAAATGAGAGTAATCGGGGATAATATTCATGTATACAGTTACCAGTAATCTCTGTCCATGAGAACAATTATTCTTTTTAATTTAATTTATTTATTTTTGGTACGGAGCTTATCGATAGTCATGAGCAACTCGTAGGGCTATAAGAAGTCCCCCTCTTATAGCCCTACGATTATTACGACCACTTACTCCAAAGATGAGAGAGAGAGAGAGAGAGCCGTAAGACAAAACACACCACCCATGCCTCATTTGAGATTATCTCGGACGAATGGTCAGAAGCAACGGCCTCAGAGCACTCGGCTACGAGGGCGGTAAACAGCTATTCGTTTTACATATGTTTCATGTAAATCAATGATAATAATAATAATAATTCAGAACCCCGTGTATCACACCCCTAGTAGAAATGATAGCAAGTACAGAGAGCGCATGAAATTTCAAGAAAAATGTGATTTTATACAGAGCGTTAAAAGAGCAGATTAATTCCAACTGATATTTTAAGTGAAAATAATAAAAACAGATAACGATGAATACTTACGAAGAGCGGATTCAGAGACCCAGCAAGCCCTACGGTACCCACTGTCCAATGTTTGACTTCTGGATATCACAGCAGGTGACCGCTTGGGTGCCATGTTTTTCTTATGAAACTTAACTGCTTAGAAACTGGAAATGCGCTGTTTCTACAGACATACCTGAAAAACACACACGTACAGGACGAAAAATACTTTTGAAGGCCAGATATTTTCGAATCCTGAAAAGCGTTTCGATTTCAGAAAAATCACTAAAGCGGCATCGTTTTCAACACAGCTGTGATTATTTCCATTCAGACTTTTGCAAAATTAAAGTTTTAAACTTCACATACATTTTCGTTTCACAATATTTCAAGCTTTCCCTGCATCAATCTTACTGTGTTTTTGCCAACTGCAGTTTTCATCAACAGGCGTTTCCAAATTCAGCTTTAAAATATATCCAAGAAGGTCTGATTCCGTGCATGGGTTTCACGCCACAAAATAGAATATTTTCCTGTCCAAACTATCTTTTGTTTGATGGCCATATCACTTATGCTGATAAATATTATCTCTTCTAGGATACCAAGTGAAATCGGCTAGAACTTCCTTATTCGCTGTAAACATAGAACGGTCTTTCATGCTTGACGGAAAAGATACATACACACAGCCATTATCTCCGAAAATGTCTACCTTCACATCCTGGCAATTTTTCGCAATGTATGAAGTCTACATAACCAAATATAATTTTCAAGTAACTAAGGAGATCTCGGAACGCCTTTTTTTTTTTTTTTTTTTGTGATTGTATCAGTTGTGCACGCAATTTAATTATCTCTAAAGTTATAAAACTTAAGAATCAACCAAAGCAAGTCTTGTTGCTATAATTTTCAAAGCCTCAAACAAATCATAATCTTTCCACAACCGTAAATTTTCACTTCAAAGTCAGCACATGTTCATAACTAGCGGTAAGTTTCGTAACAAAAAGTTCGCACAGTACCTCTTTAAATCCAAGACACCGATTTCCTTCAAAAAATCGCGTTTGAGCAAATAGTTAAATATGGAAGTATCTTGTTTTACCTCATAAATGCTGTAATCTGTCCTCTTCCACGTCGCCTAAACATAAGTTTCCTTTCTCTTTCTGAATAAATGATTTCTTTGCAATTGCATAACTCCGTAAGAAAATATTACTACAATAAATATAATGTACTGAATTTTGCTGCTTTAAAGGGAAAAAAAAGAAAAACTCATCAAAATGAGTAAATTTTTGAAAAAATACAGTTGATAAACTTCAGCGTATTGTTCCAAAATTGTTCATTTTCCCGAGGCATTGAAGTTTTCTGGAAGGATAAAAAGCAACAAGTCCAGTCACAATTTACAAGCACTAAACTGATGTAACCTCAGCAAATACCATTTCCTCGCTAACATTCCGTTCCTGGCCAACGTTCCCTTATTGAATCAACATCCGGGATATCGCAGCAGGTCTGATGTTGATGCAACTAAAGATGGGTCTAGTAACAATTCGCTGTTCGTTAGGGTGTGTTAGGCGGATCGCTCTTCTTATTGGTTACAGGCAACCTCATGGCTACCCAGTTGATGTCAGACATTAGACAACACAAGGGTGGGTACGTACGACAATTATTTTTCTTTTCCACATGAACTTTTTTCAGGCGAATGACTCAGTACAGTTTGAAAGAATAAATGAATAAATAAAACGGGGAAAAACAAACAAAGTAAGCAGTCAAGTGCTCAGAAAAGAAAAAAAAAATTCGGGTTAGTTTTTTAAAACTGAATCTTTTCGTCCAACAGGTGACCCTGACTCATCTAAATCACATGTTTCATCCTCGGTTATTTCACGGACGTTCACAAGCATAAAACTTTTTCCGTATGCAACTTGATCGTATCGCCAATTGAGCAAATGGAAATAATAGTTTAGGGCCATTAGAAGTTAAAAGCGACAATACAGAAATATGTTTAATTGAAGAACAGTGTATAGCAGCGATGTGTTAAAGTGTGTGTGTGTGTGTGTGTGTGTGTGTGTGTGTTCTCGTATAAAGAAACAAGTCTTTGTGACTAAATCATACAGTATGTACACTAACTGGACACTATATTAGGAACGCTCTTATATCAGGCGGTTCGGAAAATAATGGCCGATTTTCTGAAGTGCCACATTCAACTCGCCCACAATGCTTGCACACCAACCCCTCGCAGCGCCATTTGTACGAGTTGAAGGGCGACTCAGACGCCACATACACGCCATAATCGCTTGAGTTGCAGTCGTTGGTACTCGCGTGAGAGTGGTTCGTACAACATGTTAGGAAGGACTTAGTTGCGGGTGATTCTGCTCCATGAGTTTAAATTGGGTCGTAACGTGGTCGAGGCATGGGACGAGGAGGCAACATCTGAACGTACTGTTCGTCGGTGGTTTCAAAAGTTTCGTTCCAGTGACACGAGCCTACAAAATGAGGAGGGCCGAGGACGAAATTCGGTCATTGATAACGACGCTCGGAAGGCAAATGTGGAGGCAAATTTTCTCGCGTTACAGTCTGAGAACTTGCCAAACAGTACAATGTGCCGGTGCCAACTGATGCCAAACATCTCTACCAAATTAGTAAGGTCAAGAAGCCAAGAAGCTCGATAAGTGAGTCTCTCACGAACTGACGGAGCATCAGAAACAACAATGGTTTGAGATGTGCAGTAACCTCCTGCCTCGCAACGAAAATCAGCCCCTATTTGATCACATTGTAACCTGTGATGAAAAGTGGGTGCTATACGATAACCGTAAGAGATCTGGACAGTGGCTGAACCATGGTGAACCACCGAAACAGCATCCTAAACCTAGGTTGACGCCAAAAAAGGTTTTGTTGAGAGTGTGGAGGACTGTTCACGATATCATACACTACAGTTCTTGAATGCTGGTGAAAGCATTACCTCAGTAACATACTGTTAAGAAATTGACCGAATACACCAGAAGTTGTGTTCCAAACAGCCATCTTTGGTGAACAGGAAGGGTCCTATCCTCCATGATAAGGCGAGACCACACGTGTCTCAAATGACGAAACAAAAACTACACGAACTGAGGTTCGAAACCCTCCCACATCCAGCCTACTCGCCTGACTTGGCACCTACCGATTTCCACCTCATCATGCAGTTTAGCAATTTCCTCAGAGACAGGACCTTCAGAAACCGGGAGGAGGTCGAAAGTGTATCCCGGGACTTTCTTGCATCCAGGGAGCCAGATTTCTTCCGGACTGGCATTGAAGCACTTGTCACTCGCTGGCAGAGGTGTGTATCTGCTGAAGGCGCCTATTTCGAATAAAAGAAGGCTCTGTGCTATGAGGTATGTCTCTTTCAATTTACCTTCCAAATCGGCCATTATTTTCCGAACGACCTGGTATTAAGCAGATAATAAGCTATCACAATTCAAGTAACAATATCGTGTAAACATTTCACAAGAGTCAAGTGAGGTTTACAAAATTTACGAAAAATATTCTAATTCAGCATCGGTTGCTAATCACATAACAAGAACGTAATAGCTTAAAGGTAGCAAATCTTCCCATCGTATAAATTATGGTAATCAGATTTCTTTAAAAAGGGTAATTTAACACAATGTTAATACCCGTGAATGGTGACATTTTGGATTTTAACAAAAACTACAATAAATGAAACGTTATTTCGGCGATAAAGCAGTACCGTATCAGTTAACTCCTTCCAACCCTCTCCCGTTTTTTTTCGGAGTTTAATGTTACCCATGAGCATATAAGGTTTTAATGAGTAATCCATCCCCAATATACAGCAACTGGTTCCAGGAAAAGAACTAGAGCGGAAGGACAAACACAACATCCATATCTTGTCTTGTCCCAGGAATCGTACCTGGAGCCAACAGTACGGCAAGTCAGCAGCCCACGCCCTACAGTACTTGGCCACCGAGCTGCTTTCCTTTTCTTATAATATTAGAAATAAACGTCCACAAATCTTAGAGTTTCAGTTTTATGTCAAACAGTCTCCAACTAGTTTTGCCAGTACTATGAATTTGGTGCCAAAAGCCTTTTCCTTCACCAAAGTGTTGATTTATTGTAATTTAGATTAAAATGTGGTAAGCAATGGGTTGAGAATTTCGCTTATGTATATATATAGTATATAACTTTCACTTGTCAATAAATTAAATTTCAGCCTTCAATTTATGAGAACAAAATAAACACTTTCAAGAATCAAAAATTTTGTAGAAGCGCACACTAGATAGTACCTACAAAACGCTCATTGCCTTTCCCGAAGTTACTAGACTTGAATTTGAGACCGCATTACAAATCATTTAATAACTAACACTTAAATGCATATTTCCCATGACTGCTATTCATCGCAAGACTAGCGTTCGTGAATTTTAGGGCTTGTTAATTTATGTTTCCGATTCATCAGAATAACATTCACGCAGACATGAAAGAACTTGTAGAATTATCTTCAAATTCAGGATTATAATCAGTTTAATTCGTTATATTGAATGATGTCTCGGTTAAAGGTAAAAGCCGGAATATACAGTAGTGGCCAAAATTGTGGAAACCTTTTGGAAAAAGTGTATTTTTTGAGGTTTGATGGCTCATAAAACCACTTTTTTTTTTGGAGTAATACCATAAAATTATATAACAATGGAAAGATAATTTTATCAAGAATGTAATGCAACAAAGTTTGTTCAATTATCTGTATTCTATCAAATGTTGTAGCCAAATAGCCATAAAAAGGGGGCACAACTTGCTTAGGTTGATATGAAGTAGCTTTCCTTCATTGAGCATGAGGGTTTAGAGATCCAATCAGGTGTCATCTTGTTTTGGCAATGAGCGAATCAGGTCACAGTAGGATTCAGCTAGTGATGTCATGTATTGGAGCTGAAAGGAGGACATTTGTCAGTGTGTTATATGATTGCTATCAAGTTGGGTTTTTTTTTTTTTTTTTTTTTTTTTGTGTATGTTCTTTCATTTAGTGAGCTTCAAAAACGTAATAAAATTAAAGAAATGGCGCAAAGAGTTGACTGGTCACCCAGAAAATGATGTAAAATAGTACTATTAAGTGAACAAGGCTTCAGTTATGAAGAAATTAAATGAAAAATTGGTGGAAACTTAACCAAAGGCAGCATTTCTAAATTTTTGAAGAGGTATAAGAAGACTCAGTCACTACAAAACCAGATTGGTATAAAGGCAGGAAAAGGTACGCAACAGCAAGTGATGATAGAAGAATTAAGAGACTGTGCCTAGGTCACAGAAGAAAATCATCTGGGTGTTTAAAAGATGAAATAGCGCAATGCAATGTAAATTTGAGTGGAAGGACTGTTCGGCGTCTAAAAGCTAGAATTCCAGGAAAACAGCCATTTTTATCTCTCAAACAAAGGTTGAAAATATTAAACTGGGCTAAAACCCATGTTAACTGGACAGCGGAACAATGGGACAGAGTTATTTGGAGTGATGAGACCAAAATCTCCCTGTTTGGTAGTGATGGCATAAAATACGTAAGGAGAAGAATCGGAGAAGATTTGCATTCTGATTGCATTACATGCACCGTGAAACACCTAGTTAGTGTTATGATCTGGGGTTGTATGACATCAAAAGGTGTGGGCAGAATTTGTGTGATTAATGGGAATATAAATGCCCAAAAATACATTAATGAAATACTTGAGCCCAAACTGAAGCCTTCCGCACGTAATCTTTTCCAAGATAATGAAGCATTTATATTTCAACAGGATTCAGTTCCATGTCATGTTACTGCTGTGTGCAGAAAGTGGTTTCAGGATAATCATATTCCACTGCTGGAATGGCCTGGGAATAGCCCAGACCTTAACCCCATCGAAAATCTATGGAGCCGATTAAAGAATCTTGTTAGTCAGAAGCAACCCAGCAATAAAACCCAATTAATAGAAGCAATAATTCAATCTTGGTTTCACATTATAATAGCTGCAGAACTAAAACACTTGGTTCACTCCATGGGAAGGCGTTGTAAGGCCGTAATTAACGCTAACGGTTACCCAACTAAGTATTAACTGACAAGGTGAGAATTTTTGTATATCTCATTTTTTCTATGTGTTTCACTTTTCTTCTTTATCACTACTGTTCTAATACAAAATCCTTCATAAAAGTTATTGCATAACATTCTTGATGAAATTATGTTTCCACTGATATATTATTTTATGGTATTACTAAAAAAAGGTGGTGTTATGAGCCATCAAACCTCAAAAATACACTATTTCCAAAAGGTTTCCACAATTTTGGCCACTACTGTACACATCTCTACGTAAAGGCAATTAAATGGAGCAACACTTTTGGCTACTCCATTAATAAAATTGAAGAAAATATTTTGGTGTTTGATCTTGCGCGCCTTACAATTAACTTCAACTTCAAGGACAAAAATATCAGTGAGTGAAAAGATTTCAGTTTCCAGAGTTTTTAAGATTCCACATCTTTAGCATAACTTCTACGTGTATATTTTTAAACAAAATTCTAAATATAGATTGTTTTGCGCCCAATGAAAGAACTGAAAGATGATGATTTGAATACAAAAATACTCTGTTGCAAAGATTTAATTTGAATAGCATTGTCTCCATAAGAAATTCTGACAGTAACACCCGGTGGATAATTCTAATACGTAGTTTACCATCCAGAGGTATAGATTTCTAACGATTTATTGATAAGCGGTGGAGAATTCTCACCGTTCACTAGTCTACTTGTTTTAGTATCTACAAATCTACACAATAATCCTGTTGTCAGGCGAGTGAAAATTCAGAAACTTACAAAAAAACTGAGTAATCGCGTTAGAAATTTTTTCTTAGTAAAGTTCATTTTTTGTTGTAGTTGCTGTTACTGTTCTAGCTGATAGGAGTTTTTAGGTTTTGCTGAGACAAACTCGAAATTTCCCGTCAGCAGGATCCACGTAATTCACATCGAATTGGAAAACATTTAATATACTAACAGCACTTACATCCATGGGAGAAAAAATTCTGTGAAAAACTGCAATTTTAACAAGGACGAAATTGCTGAATTATGAAATCTTGAGTGTGTGTGTGTGTGTGTGTGTGTGTGCATGAGCTTCGGGGTTTGAGGCTATAGACCATTTATTATACACACCTACCTAATAAGGTGTGGGCACACCTTTCGACCTCAAAACGGCATCAACACTTCGTGGCATGGACTCTACAGGTTTTGGAAACATTATTATACACAGCCACCTATAATAACGTGTGGGCACGCCTTTCGCCCTCACAACGGCAGCAACACTTCGTGGCATGGACTTTACAGCAGGAACGTCGCCAAGGGAATGCGAAGGTGGGCCGGAGCCTACCCTGAAATTTGTCTTGCCCACCCTGCCGTCCACCCAGTTCAAAATGTGCTATTTTTCAATATACAGTGTTTAACTTTAAAATAAAATCTAGACTTTGCCAAGTAATAAGTCTTGTGTTTTATTACATGTAGCTCTACGTATTTCCCGTAGGAAGTGCGTTGTATACATCTCCAAAAAACATTATCAAAATAGCATCCGCAGGGCCATGAAAATTCAATTGTTCTTCACTCTTCCAATTCCTTAGTTTAGGCCTCTTTTCAAGTTTGTATGGCCAGGATACTAATCAGGCGGGTGGATAGGAATTCACTGAGGGGGTCACTGCTAATTGCTCTGTTTGTCTTCTTTACAAAATAGGGGATTCCAACACAGAAAGTGCAGTCTAAAGCTGCACTAGCGCTCTTGAGACTGACTCGGGACAGTGAAAGTGCAGAAAGTGGCTGATGACTATTTTGTAGGAGAGAATTGCAAGGCAAAGTCGCTGGCTGGTAGGAAGGAAGTTAAGGAGGTGAGAGGTATTGTGTCTGCATGGCACGACGTTAAAATCTGATTTAGACAAACAAAAACGACCTTTTCGTTCAAGTAAATTGTTCAGGTACAGTACTATTTTCGTAAGCAACAATGCAAAATTTTTAAAAGCAATTTAAGACAACGCATTCAGAGCAAGCAAAAAGTTAAAGGCGACATTCTACCAACACTTGTGTCTTACACCAGTAGCGTAACTAGTTAGATCCATGTATGTGTGTGTGTCCAGGTGGAGGGGGTGGGAATTGCACGAATTCCTTTCTAGCCGGTAGTGAAACGCATTAAAGCCGCCCCTGTAGCGTATTTTAAGTGTTGGCTTATGACCGTTCGTCCGAGAAGAGTCTGGGTTTGAATCCCGGTGAAGCATGGATATTGTGTTTGTTTTATGGCACGGGCTCTCTCTCCCTTTCCTGGAATCACTGGCCCTAAATTAGGGACGGGCGACTGCTTATAGCCCATTGAGTTGCTCACACGGTGGTCGTTAAACTTTCAATCAAAAGAAGAAGAAAAAACATTAGAAATTCGTTCTTTCAGTGTTTCGTAAAAAAGTTGCTATGAAGCTTGCCCCACCAAAAACAATGCTCGCCCACCCGTCACCCATCCTGATTTCGAAGTCTAGCGACGTTCCTGCTCTACAGGTGTTGAAAACATTATTATACACACCCACCTAATAACGTGTGGGCACACTTTTCGCACTCACAACGGCAGCAACACGTCGTGGCATGGACTCTACCGGGTGTTGGAAGTGTTCAAGTGGTATTGCAGCCCATGATCCCAGGACAGCCGTCGGTAAAACGATGAGAGTTGTTTGTGTGATGGGGTTTCGGTCACTAATACATCACTCCACTTAGACCCACAGATGCTTAAATGGGTTTATATCCAGAGTGTGAGAGGGTCATGCGAGGGTTGCGAACTTACTGGAATTTTTTCGCCAAACGGGAACGGTGAGAAGTAGCGTTGTCTTGTGGAAAGAAATAATTCTGCTGTAGAAAATGGATAGCTATGAACGGGTGTAGGTGATTGATAAGTCAACATGGCCTTGTGCGGCGATGGTAATCTCAACAGGTAGAAGGGGACCCAAGGTGGCCCACGTATACGAGCCTAGAGCATTTCACCGCATTCACCAACCTAAAAACACCCCAGCTTGACATTTTGGGAACATGGCTATGTGGTCTACACAACACAAGCACCTTCCTGTACGCGTGTTGTAGTTGGATCCTCGATTCGTCGGACCAGGCTTCCTTTTTCTAGTCTTCCACTTCCGGTGGCGATGTTTCTTCGCCTATTGTAGCAGCACAGCTGGTGATGTGCTGTTAACAAGAATACTGGACGTGGACGTCAGCTGCCACAGCACAGTCGTGCCATCTTATGTCGACTGGTATTTGCACAAATGTTAGTAGGTGTCCAGCTGTTGAATACGTACATTATCATCTCCTTTGTGGTCCTCCGTTTCAATGTTACGATATGGGAGAAGCGGCGTTCACCTCGAATATCAACGGCTCGTTAACTTTACCGTCACATTTTCCCCGGAGGCTGCTGGTTTTGCCAGTATTGTTGTAGTTCTAGCACACACGTGCTACAATCGCACGCGAAACACCAGACGTTGTGTAGTCGCGGCGAAGGAGCACTCCATCTTCTTCACACAGACTATCTGCCCACGGTTGAACTCGCTAAGGGGGCAGCGCTTACCCATAATCACAGTAACCATACTATACAGCAGGTAAGTATTTGACATATTTATAGCTCGCGGGGAGTTACAGGTGAAAGCATTACCGTGGCGGGGAAGGGCAGGTTTGTGGATTGGTGCGGTGTGTAGAATAAATTGTGATTTCACTGTATATGGCAAGATGAGTAGAATTTGGGTTGTGAACACTAATTTAAAATAAATAATTTCAAAGAAATATGCCAGCAGCAAAAATTGACATACTTTGGACCGATGGGACATAACAACCAGCTGCGTTTGGTACATTCAACTTTCTGAAGAAGAAAAAAAGAAAGAAAGAAAAGAAAACTTATTTTTTACCGAAAATTGGGTGTTCTCGTTTTTATTTGGAACAGCGGAAGTAAAGGTAAATTATATACAAAGTCATGTTAATCTGGTTCGGGTAAGCAGACTTCGAGTCACGTCAAATTTTGTAACACGGTACTTAGCTTAGCAGTTTTAAAACCATAACTAAAATACAATTATTCGCAATCTATTTATACGCGTGTATGCCGACTTACTTGTCATGCAGGGTTAGTCTAGCGTTCGATCCCGGATCGAAATCGCGCCCCCTCACTCCGAAGTAAGTTGCTCTCCCAACTAAGCTACACGGACGGAATGTATCGATGCAGATTTGTCTTGACCCGCGCTGTACCTCTGTAGTACGTCACAACCAGACCAGTGACGTACGCAGAATCGTATTGTGGCAGCCGTTCATTGTAGTGTCAAGTATGACGAATGACGTACACGCACACTAAAATCTATACTCACATTAATGTTTGAGTCAATGGGGATTCTACTCCCCAATTCCTACCCCTATACGCTACTATATCTAACCCATTCGACCCCTAGATGCGTGACTGGCTTCCATCTCTGCTGATAGCATTAGAGGTCTGCACAGGGTGGGCTGGCCGGCCAAGTCCGGCCCGGCCCGCGGACCGGGTCGGGCCTTTTTTTAGTTCAGAGAACAAAGCAACGGGTCGGGCTTTTCCCCAGAGACTTACGACCGCCAAGACGACCCATTCTTTTTATCGCAATGGTAAAGAAAGAAAAAAGTCGTGATCCCTGATTTCCTGGTGTGTTTAACTGTTCCTATTCACCCTCTTCATTTGGCTTTACTTACTTCCATGGCATAGCCCAGGACGTAATCAGAAAGGCAAGGAGAGGCACTCAGTGTTTTTACCAATCTGTAGGTATTAAGATGGTAAAACCATTTCGGGGCTTGTTGACAACAAAAAGATTCGACCCCGAGCGAGTGTGGTGTTGTTTAGAGTGGGGGGCGGAGAATGTCTGCAGTGGGGTGTGTGTGTGTGTGTGTGTTTGTATGAGAGAGTGGGACGACATGGGTTTTTTCTCCTATCCCTACTCTGTATAGGGATTTATTTTTGTAGTGTTACCGCTTACTAGTTCGGAGAAAGGGAGATTCTGAACGCGTTTACTCTTCCTTTTTCTCTCTTTTTAAAGGTTATATTTTTCGATAATTGTCAAAGTTTAGTTAATATTTTTAGGCTTACATTCAACTAAATATTTTCAATAATATCTCATTTCATTATTTAAATATCACATTTTAGTAATATACAATAGAAAATCAAAATAATACCAAATGGCACATCGCGGGCCGGGCCTAAATAAGAGCTGCAATTGACGGGCGCGGGCCGGACCGAGTGTCGGATATTTGAAACGGGACGGGCCAGGCTGAACCTTAAACGCACGAGCTTGGGCAGGGCCGGGCTCACCAAATTAGACCCGTGCAGACCTTTAGATAGCATACACACTCGAATACCGAAATTGCCCAACTCAGCAGAAATTGGCGGATCCATTGTTTCAAAATTGGTATGCTGCGTGCTATGTCGCGATACATACAAATGGCCAAAATGGAAAAACATGTAGTGACATTCACTGAGTGTAAAACAGGGAAGCGCGACCTTGCTATCGAAGGTACTTTGGGTACTGGGTGCGAAGTCAGAGAATGAACAAAAACCAAAGCATGCAATAACGAAGCGCAAACCAAAATCCAAAAAGAAGCCTTTCGAAGTAGTGTGATACGAGACGGAAAACCGTTAAAATTAGTGAGTTTAATGATAAACTGGAGAAACTGCGGCATATCCAGGATGCAATAAAAAAAACATTTGGTCGATGTCTGCGATAATGGTTACAAAACGATAACCACATATTCGTAGGATGTGTCTCTAGTAATTAAATGAATAAGCAACAGGCTGAAATAACTTTTTATGCAATGCTCTCGAAAGACGTACATTACACATGCGTAGGGCATACAGTAAACGACCCGCAAAAGCATGACTGCATTCACGATGTTCATTGTGCAGCTTTTCTCTCATGGCTGTCATTAAAAAATGTGCATGGACTGATGTCAGCCTAGAGCTATATGAAGGGAAGAGCGGCATTGTGTCATCTTCACCGATGAGTCCCGTTTCTGCCAATGTGCATTGATTACCGCAATGACATATGGAAATCAAGTAAACACAAATCTTGTGTTTACTTGATTTCCATATTGGACGTATATGACTTCCACATCGCCCATAAAACCAAGGCACTGGATATTAAATTACATCTATAGCTTAATTCCTAAATACATCAAGTTTTGTATGTTTGGGATCAAACTGTTTAAAATATAGTAAACGTTCGTACAAACGGAATATGGAGAATGAATGTTTCTTAGATGTAAAGTTCTACGAACTTCCGCTTTTCTTTGTTGTCTACGGCAAACGTCAATGACAAATGTTTGGAACGGCAAATCTGTATTTTGATGTCTTAAAAATGCTAACAAATACGTGACAGAGCAGTTTGAATGAAATGCAGTAATGTCAAAGGACAGGAGTAAAGCATTTTCCGAACTTTGGCTTTACGTCAATATTTTCAGCCTAACGGTAAGCGTTTTCAACTTATTTCTGATGCTGAGAGTAGTGAAAAATATAATTTAAAACCATAAAATAGCTGAAAAACGCTAAAGAAAGTTAAAAAGCAACAAAGAATTTTGACTTGAAGCAGAAGAGAAAGAATAGACCGATGCATATCACGTGTCATATGTAGAAGAACTTAATTTTACTGAAGTTGGGGGGGGTGTCAGCATTCCATCAAAATTTGATAACAGTTTTTCAAAAAAAACCCCAAGAACTTTGAAATCAATCAAGAAACAGAATAAGAAAGTCAAAAGTCGTAAAAAAATGCTGAATATTTCGGCATTTCCGCAATACAGATACAAAAAAAAAAAAAAAATAAATAAATAAATAAAAAGCACCACGTTCTTGGCGACTGTGCGGCTCATCGTCGATAGAAAGATCAACTTTCTTCCCCCTTTACAACATCCATAGCACAATACTTCAAGCATTAAAGACAGTGAAATCTGAACATCGATGGTTGGCACTCATATTCAACATCAATCAAGTTCTGTACTTTGAAAAACTCTAGGATCATAAATATGAAACCATGTATTGAATACCCCGTACAACCGATTCACTCCTCGGACGGGAAAAATCAATGAGGCCTGTGATTCTTCTTTATTTGTACAGACTATAAATCTAAACTTAATTCCAACATGAAAAATTACTGCCATTTTCTGGATGAATTCAGTCAACAGTAAAATCTGAAGGCATATCATTTTGGAGTAGGGGTAAATCCGTACGGGAAATGTACCAGAAAAGGCACAGATTTGAATACCTGATGTTACATTTAGGTTCATTAAGATTAAAGTGCTACCACTGTTACTTTATAAACTTAATAACTTTGTGCAGAGATGAGTTCTCATTTCACTCTGAGTCGTGTTAAGGGCATTTTATCGCAACATACGAACAAAGAGCTTAGACTAGTTCTGCCTCAGACAGCTCACATACAATATAAACTGAATACCCTTTTCCGCACATGGGTTTTCATTTTATATTAAGGGTATTTTATTGCAATATATGAACAAAGAGCGATTGAGACTAGCTCTATATCAGAAAGTACACAACCTTTGTTCATAACGGTGCACTTAAAATTTTTTGCCAGGGTTTTGACGGTATTTTAAATTAAACTGATCGGCAAATACACTGCTGGCCACCCAAAATGCAACACCAAGAAGGCCACGAGATAGCAAAGCCAGATATACTGGACACATAACAACAGATACAAAGATGAAACGATTGAGCTTACAGGCCCGTGCGACTTGCGGAACACGCAGACATCAATAGTTCGTGTGGCCCTCGTGGCTGGCAATAACGGCCGCTACACGCCGCGGCATCGAAAGAAAGAGGCTTTGGATGTGGGCATGGGGTATGTCGGTCCAGGCTGCTTCCACACGTTGCCACAGTTCATCAGGCGTAGCCGCGGGTGGTGCTTGCCGGGCCACTCGGTTGCCGATCAGCGACCAGACGTGTTCGATGTGCGACATATCGGGAGAACATGCTGGCCACAGCAGCAGTGACACCTGGTGGGCCGTGAAGAATTGTTGCACGATGCGTGCCATGTGCGGGCGCGCATTGTCCTGTTGAAACGTGACCGCTGGCAGGTCCTGCAGGTAAGGGAGGACTACAGGCTCCAAAACGTCGGAGATGGTGCGGTGACTGTTGAGTGTACCGGCGATGCGTACCAGAGGAGTGCGGGTGTCATATCCAATTGCGCCCCAAACCATAACGCCAGGCAACGGATTGGTATGGCGATGCATAATGCAGGCGTCATACAGTCTCTCGCCGCGGTGCCGCCATACGCGGATCCGACCATCGTGGTGTTGCAGGCAGAAGCGGGATTCGTCGGAGAAGACAATGTCGTGCCATTCCGTAGTCCAGGTGCGGCGTTCAACGGCCCACTGCCAACGCACTCGCCGGTGGTGTAACCTCAATGGTAATCGGAGCAATGGGCGACGTGCGACAAGTCCCCGCTCCTGCAGACGACGTCAAACGGTACGTGCTGACAGAGGTTGTTGCGCAATACACCCTAATTCCTGCGCTAACGTTCGTGATGTGGTGGTGCGAGCCGTCAATGCCCGCCTCACAACATGCCGGTCCTCCAGTTCGGTGGTGTGCCGCGGCTGCAGCAATCGCTCACGTCGGTCCGTCCGTCCCTCTTGCAACCACCGAATCCATACTCGGCTCACTGTGGCTGGATGTCCCACACGGGCGCCGATGTCTCGGTACGATGAACCGCTGTCGCGATAAGCCACTATTCGTCCTCTGTCGAACTCCGAAATATGCTGGCATGACTGCCGTATTCTGCGACGAGGCATCAGGAAGCTTCCCACGCACAGGTCCGGCAGCACAACACACTTCCACTACTTACACCCCGCCTTCTGCGCACCCTTCTTATAGTGCTTTTCGGTGGCATGCTGGGCGCACATGATTTGCATATGCCCTGCAGTGCTAATCGTTTGCATGTCCTCTCGCGGGCGACGCATGCTGAGAATTTCAGGCCAATCGGATGCTTCCTTCTTGGCGTTGCATTTTGGGTGGCCAGCAGTGTATATAGAAATTATCTTTCGAACAATTTAGCTGATGAGGTATTACTGTGATGGTACTTAAATTCTCCAGTGAGTGAATTAAAATGATGGCATTTTTAAAAAACTGTGCGGCGAGTACACTCCATAATCCGTACGGCTGTCGATCTTTCCCAACGGCTAACGAAAATTGACCTCACAATTCATATTGACGGATCATATCAAAAGAAAGAAGTGTAAGAGTGCGTAGGAATCTACGATTTAGCAATCAGGGCACATCTCACCCCGTTATGATAACTTTTTTGTGTTGCAAAAAGATTTCAAGGAAAATAAATCTCACTGCATGAGAAATGGAGAAACTAGGGAGGTTCATACCGCCCTTTCTACCCACAGAAGGGAGGATGGCTTGTTCTTTCAGGAACAACAACCCTCGCAAAATCCTTGAACACGTCAACCAAACAAATTCGACGAAACGGTTTTCCGGCATAAAACAATCTCACGGGAATAAATTATTTTTATTTTAGCCACATGAAAACAACCTGCTGGATGAGTTCGATTACAGACTGTTGAAGGTACACGTGTTAGTTTTAAAAATGTGTAACTGCAACACGAAATCATTCAAGCACCACATGATGATAATTCTAATACATCTGAATAATGATATTCTAAAGCTACTGAAGTTGCCTCAGTCACTAAAAAAAAGTAGCTGCAAAACATTATCATATGGACACACTGCATAATGATAATTATAAGACGTCGTAATCGCTGCCCTGGTGACCGAGTGGTCTGAGGCGCTGGCTTCTAAGCACTCGCCCGAGATGGGCCTGCATTCGAGTCCCGGATAAGGCATGCGTGGTGTGTCTGTCACACTGTGTTGACTCTCTCCCATCCTTGGAACCAGTGGCCCCAAATAAGGGACAAGCGGCTGCCCATAGCGATCGTCAACCCCCCCCCCAATTATCAATATTACTTTAAGTATATATTAAGGTAATACAACGTTTTTGTCACAATTATTTATTTTTTCAAGCCGACCATGGTTTCGCTGGGTATTGTGACCTAGCTTCATCAGGACGAATGGAACGTAAATATTCAAATTGTATATGACATCATAAATGGTGTTTAGAGTCACGTGTTTTGGTTAGATGCTTCCACGCGCTTGATAGAAACGGCGTGGATGCCATGTCATTAACAAGTTGGGAAGACTTCTGATATATATGGAAAGCTTCCAAAATATCAAGTTTGGTGGTTGAATCTAGCTTGTCAATTAATTTTGCTTCTTCAAAGAGAAATTTGTGGTCCTTTTCGTAACAGTGTTTAGCCATCGATGACTTCTTTAGGTCACAATTCCGAATGTAGGTCTTGTGCTCCTTCAATCGAAAACGCAAGGCTCTACGTGTCTGTCCTATGTACGAAGCGCCACATTCACATGGAATTTGATAAATTCCCCACGAGTTTTTGTCTTCAACACAGTCCTTTGATCCTAAAAATCTCTTTTTGTTTATGGGTTTAAAAATCACCTTAAAATTAAAGGTTTTGAGAATTTTTGTAATTTTGAAGGCAATGCCACGGGAAAACGGAATAATGGCAAAATTATCTCGCAATGGGCGCATCACAGGAGTTAATGTGGAGATAGGCTTCGGTTTCCGGAATTTTGTTAGAGCCTTGTCTATAATGGAAGGGTTGTACCCTCGCTCTACTGCAACACGTTTAAGGAAATAAAGTTCTTTTTCCAAACTGTCTTTATCTGAACATATATGTATCGCGCGATATACGCAAGTGTAAACGGCGCTGAGTTTTTGTTGATAAGGGTGATTGGACTTGGCATGTGGGGGTGAAAAAATAGCGTAAGGCTTCCGATAAATTGTGGTTGCGAGAGATCCATTGAAGCTAGTTACCAGGACGTCAAGGAATGGTAGGCATCCGTTATTTTCAGTTTCGTAGCTGAATTGAATGTGAGGATCAATGGAATTTATAAGTTTGACTAATTCCGGAATTTCAGAATGTTTTCCCATCCATAGAACGAAAGTATCGTCTACATATTGCATCCATAAGTCAAATTTCAGAAGTTTGAAAAGTTTTTCCTCAAATCGACGCATGTAGATTTCACATAATATAGGTGACAGTGAGATCAAGAATACTTTAAAGAGTCGAAGGTATTCACTGTATTGTAAATAGATCAGTAGAACGAAACAGCACTTGCGTTATATAATCATATGCAAAGTAATAATTTAAAAATCTCCTGATTTCCTAAAAGGTTTATGAGAGCCAACTTTCGTTCCAGGTGACCACACACACTCAAAATATCATTGCGCGCTGAATTAAAAAATAAAAATAAATGTTTTAACTACTCATTTCTTATTTTAACGCAACTGTCTAACCTGACAAACCAGTAGCACATTATCAGAATCCAAGAAGGTGATCTCATCCCTTCCCGTTCTTTTTTTTTTTTTTTTAATTTCTGATGAATAAGGCATCATGAGTATGCCCAGTGAACATAGACAGGCCACTCTGACCTAAAAAACCTTGCCCTGACTCAAGACACAAGATACCTGTGGACACGACTCTGTTTTGACACTTATACACTGACGGAAAAAAATCCCAACACCAAGAAGGGGTTGTGTTAGATAAACGACAGTTGGTAGGCGGTGAGAGTACATCTGTAAGATGACGTCTATGCAAATTTCGCGCTCGGCACATACGTATGGCGCTAGTAGCGCCCCTCGGAACATGCAAAGCAGGTTTGCTGTGAATACGCGCTGTAACGTTCGTGAGCGTTAGTCATCGTTGAGATTCGACGTAGTGTGTTGATGTTAGTCAAGAATGCCTTTAAGAAGACGAAGAAGCCATTATCAACAGCTCACGGAGTTTGAACGAGGTCGTGTAATAGAGCTACGAGAAGGTGGATTTTCTTTCCGCAATATTGCAGAACGACTTGGCAGGAATGTAGCCACTGTGCATGATTGTTAGCAGCGGTGGTCAAGGGAAGGTACTGCCTCAAGAAGACCGGGTTCCGGCCGGCCACGTGGCACTACTGAGAGGGAAGACCGCCGTGTACGGCGTATGGCCGTGGCGCATCGTACTGCGTCTGCGGCAGCAATTCGAGCTGCAGTTGCCACCACAGTGACACAACGAACTGTTACAAATCGGTTACTTGAAGGACAGCTCCGAGCCAGACGCCCTGTAGCGTGCATTCCACTTACTCCAAACCACTGCCGTTTGCGACGTCAGTGGTGTCAAGCTAGAGCTCA
The DNA here is from genome assembly GCA_039090855.1 of Macrothele yani. Lineage (NCBI taxonomy): Eukaryota > Metazoa > Arthropoda > Arachnida > Araneae > Macrothelidae > Macrothele > Macrothele yani. The sequence goes on along the minus strand of CM077016.1, from coordinate 91,904,608 downwards.
TTGGTGGACGGAATGGAGATCTGTTGTGTTTTCTGATGAAAGCCGGTTCTGCCTGGGTGCCAGTGATGGCCTGGGTGCCAGTGTTGGTTAGAAGGAGGTCAGGTGAGCGCCTGCAACCAACCTGTCTGCGGCCGAGACACACTGGACCTACACCTGGAGTTATGGTCTAAGGAGCAATTTCCTATGACAGCAGAAGCACTCTCGTGCTTATCCCACGCATCCTGACGGCACAGTTGTACGTCGGTCTGGTGATTCAACCTGTTGTGCTGCCATTCATGAACAGCATTCCAGGGGGTGTTTTCCAACAGGATAACGCTCGTCCGCATACCGCTGTTGTAACCCAACATGCTCTACAGAGTGTCGACATGTTGCCGTGGACTGCTATATCACCAGATCTTTCACCAATCGAGCACGTATGGGACATCATTGGACGACAACTCCAGCGTCACCCCCAACCAGCATTAACCGTCCCTGTATTGACCGACCAAGTGCAATAGGCATGGAACTCCATCCCACAAACTGACATCCAGCACCTGTACGACAAAATGCATGAACGTTTGTGTGCTTGCATTCAACATTCTGGCGGTTACACCGGTTATTAATGTACCAGCATTTCACATTTAAAATGGCTCTTCTCGCGCTTACATTAAGCTGTGATCTTGAAACCTTAATCGATTAAATATGTTACCTATACAAATGTATTGCTGCCATTTCATTCCTCTACAACTATTTTTTCGTGGTGTTGGGATTTTTTTCCGTCAGTGTATTTAGGAACACAGAGGTAGGCAGGGAGCCAATAAAATCCATCCCAATATGAGGACTTAATTTAGATTAGTGTAACTGAGTGAAATGATCTTGGAGAACATCGGGGAAACTGATGCGCAAGCAATGGGAGGTCTGGTAACCTCACGTAAAATGCAGCGGATATTTTTCGACATTACACGATGAAAAGGATTAATACGAAAATGAAAAAGGTTTAATAAAAAAATGGAAAACTTGGTCCTCAAAGGGGAAAAAATGGAAATATCTCCGAAGTAACCCTTACTGTTGCCTTGAAACACTAACATGTACGAAGTAAATGCAATATAACTTAGTGTCTCGACTCTAACTTTACTGTATTAAAAAGATGAAGTCCTGAAAGAAAACAAGAAAAATTGCACCGAATTCTCGGGAGCAATTATCACGTCTTCCGAATGCATTTACGCTCCTAGCGGGAAAATTATCACGTCTTCCGAATGCATTTACGCCCCTAGCGGGAAAATTACGCATTATTTAAAAAGCACAACGGGAGCAGGGTTCTTAATAGTGAATGGATTCAGTTACAAAATGAATTTTTCCAACCGCATTTATAGAATCGGTAAAACATTTGCATGCACAAGACTCTACTTATGCCTACTGGAAGCAGAAATGTACTTACGGAAAAATCACAAATTGTACATAAAATTTATTCCTCATCGAGTATATGTGCTTCTAATGGTTCGATATTTCATATATATTCATAATTATAACGAAGTAAATTTCTCCGTCATTTTTGGCCCACGCCGGGGATCGAACCCGAGTCCGCTTATTCCGGAACAAGTCGCTCTACCAACCGAGCCACGCAGACGTCCGCTCTCGCTGCTATCTGCCTTTAGGTCATGTGCGTCCTTCGGGGCAGGCACGTCACATAATATCGAACCATTAGAAACACATATATGAGGAAAACTTAAAACTTTATGCCCCTGGACATTGTCCTCGAGAATGGCATCGCTGAGGAGGGTGGTGGGACGACGACAAAATAAAGAATTCAGTGCACAATTGTGGAAGCTTCACACAATACAGGCTCTGCATCCGATGTAACAGCTTCTTATGTGCTTCTTATGTGCTTCAACAACGCATGTGCCCAGTGTCGGCTCAAGCCGGTAAGTAAAGCATTAAAGCGTCTTTGACAATGCAACTCTTGTAAAATTTTAAATGTTGAAATAACCTGTGTGGGAAAAATAAAACATTTCTTGGGTTTCTACAGCCTTATTCTGTTGAATAGCCAAGAACAAGGAATGGGGTTTTTACCCAAGAGCAGTAAACTCATTTATCCTGCCTCCTTGCCAACAGGCTATCTTGGTTTGTTGCATTTGTCAGCGCATTTTCTTTGTTTAGTTATCAGAAGCCACCCACCTGCCGTAGTGCTGTATTTCCCATTAAACAAATGAAGCGGCTGCTTGGAGTGACAGTAAAGGGTGGAGCGGAATTTCGCTCTCTAAAAATTTCATGAAATACCTCTTCTTTTTGTATGAATAAAATTTAGAGAGCATTGAGAAATTACTTGTGTATTTTTACCTCTGTCTTTTTGGAATCACTCTGAGTAGGTAGAAGCATAACTGGCGCCGACCCGGGTTAGTGAATCTAATAAACCCAATAATTTTACGAGAAATATACTAAAACACCTTATCTCTAGATTTTTGGAAGTGGAATGGGGAAGAACAGCCAATGCATGTGTGTATGTTAAATTCGAAAACAATAGTAAATTTTCTTCAGCGAAAAGTTCACAAAGGGTCGCCGAAGTGAAACTTTACGTTACGTTGGGGCGCAACCATACCTCGAGCCGGGGCTGCATGTGTCTGCTTCATTCTTTGGCAAATTACTCTCGTAGTCATCAGTCGACACAAAAGTTCGTTCTCTGGCAGTTTACCAACCAGCCTAAGATGTGCCTTTCGCAGTTCTCATTCTTTCAAGAACGTTCACAAGGATGCTAATAGAACAGAGGATCGTAATTACGTGTAGTGTTAATTACCATACAGTGGATTTATCATATTTCACAGCGCGTTTCTGTTATACTATACAGTAGATAGCACGAATTGCTGGTTTACTGCCGCAGGTAAAATTATTTATTTCAGTACGCGTAATAAATAGGGGAGAAAAAGTTTGGATTTGATTCGAACATTTAAGTAACTCCCTTGCTTTTAATCATCTACGTTTCATCCGCAATATGAGAGTTCTGACTGATTTTCTACAGCTATATACTCTTCGTGTGTGTCTGAAATAAAACCGATTGCCTTCGTAGCAAACAAACGCATGAAGTTTTCCGTTTTAACAACGATCGCCACAAAGAGCTTATAACGTAAATGTCTTTTCGTACTGATACGTTATTTTAAAAACATAACCATACGATGAAATAGTTCCTAAATTAAACCTTAACGTCCAGACGAAACATTTAAGACAGAAGTCAAACTTACGGAAATTGGCTTTATTTCTCCAGCACTTCATCAGGATAGTATAGAGATCACATAACACAAATCAACACTCCACATTCCACCACACAAGCAACTGTTGTATCGCAGTTTATATCTCTCGTTCTTATCTCATAATAGGCATACGTCACGTTCATTCAACCTCAATTATGTTGCCAACAGTATCCGTTTGAGAGAAAAGATATCACGTTAAGTGTGAAGTATAACTGAGAACAAACTCCAGATTTACATAGGGAAAGAAACTAAAAAGGAAAGTTAATTTAGAATATACGTCACAAGCACAATATGTAGCATATGTGATGAATTCGTGGAACAAAACGAAGTTTTTGATCGGCGATTCGGTTTCTCTGCAACGCTCAAAAGGCTACCCTGCAAAACCTCCTAATCAGTGAAAGCCATCTTCCTTTTGAAATAACTTTACTATGCAAAGTTTTGGTATTACAGCGAAGCCAGCATATGTCTACCCAAAACTTTGATGTTAGTTCTCTGCTTCAGACTCAAACTCAACTGTAATTAACTGACTACTGCACAAGTACCGCAGCTGCTCGAAGAATTGGTTTCATCTTACACCGAAGATTGTGGAATCAGTTTTATTTCCACTGTACAGAAGTGGAAAAGCTGTCTGGAAGCTTCATTAAAAGATCTGTTACATGCAAAGAACTGCTTACGGAATGCGCAACATTTTAAAGGCATGTACATACTCAATCCCAGATACATCGTGTATACCAGGAAGAGTTTTGGTTGCACGAAAGCCAACCTTACTTGAGATAAATCGGCATGACTTTTTTTTTCGTCATCCTCAAGCTTCATTTTTGTTAAAATGTAATAATAAAAAAAAAAAATTCGCGTCTTTGGTGGGCTCCATAGCAACAACGCACAAGGGGGAAAAAACGATGTAGAGCCTTGAGTTTAACAAGTTTAGACAAGCTTTGAAATACGTCATACCCTGATAACTTCGGAGGAACAAGTGCAAATCTGCAGACACGTGTCAAAAACTTTTTGAACCCCCTCGTGACAGCATCATACCCACCTACTGTTATTGTTATCATACAATGATGTTGAGATTACTTTATACTGCTTAGTCACAAGATTATACATCAAAACAAACACCAATGAACATACTTTAAACACATCTTAAAGGCATTTACGCTGAATAAGAAAACAATTCGCATATATATAATAATTATTGCTATGCATAATAATAATTATTATTATATATATTTATATGCTACTAGGCCGCCCCGGTGGCGCAGTGGTCTAAAGCGTTGGCCTCTGATCATTCGTCCGTAAGGGGTCCGGGTTCGAATCCCGGTCAGGCATGGGTGTTGTGTTTGTCTTACGGCACTGGCTCTCTCCCTTCCCTGGAACCAGTGACCCTAAATTAGGGACGGGCGACTGCTTATAGCCCATTGAGTTGCTCACGGTGGTCGTTAAACCTCCAATAAAAAAAATATATATATATGCTATTAGTTTCAACGTAAGGTAACATCGAAAAACAGCTGCTGCTAAATAAGTGTCTGAAACAAAATAACAGTACGTCGCATAAAAAACGACAAAATCAGGGGCTTTTTATGATGGTTTACAATACTAGCTACACTGTAAAAAATAAGTGATGCGAATTCACGGAAAATTTCTGAAAATAACGCACAGCAAAGTTGCTGGTAAGTGTCCGTCTTTTAACTGAATTTCCGTTTTTAAAAGTGCCCGTTCTTCTTAACTTCCATATGTTCACAGATTTTCCGTAGTCAGTAATTCTGATTATTTCAGAAAAGCCCGTTTCACGTTTTTTTCGTATTTAGACAAAAATTTCGCAAAATCCAACACGCCGAATATTTCGACCTATGCCAGAGAATCCTTTTGAACCGGAGGTGGGGATCGAGCCCAGTTCCTTTGGGTTGAAGCCGCGAGTCTTAACCACTGAGCCAGAAAGTCAGTGGAATTGGACACACTTTCAAGGTAAAACTCATTGGGCGATGACAAATTTTTCTTTCTTTCATTAAAACAAGTGATTTAGTGATTTTGTTTTCTATTGTAGCTTATAATTTTTTTAAATACGTTTGTAATAATTTTATTTTTTCTATAGGAGGTCTTATTATAAATTACGTACTTTTTTCATCGTGGTTTTTCGAAGCAACAGAATGCTTTGCAATTTGATATCTTTTTTCAACTGACAATAACTTTCAATTATCTTTAAAAGAAGATGCAATGTACTGTTTTATAATATTACTTCACAAAACTTTTTAATATAAAATTTACTTTTATACATAGCTTTCGTTTAAGGACTCCACAGATTGATACATAGACATCATACAACCACCTGTACAATAAATTAAGTACCCGGTTTCTTATGTGAATACAATATATAATAGCTGGTGCACAAAATGGGGAAGAGAAGAAGAAATATCCTGTGCCACAGTAACTAAAATTCGTGAGATATACTATCCACACTATCTGATCTCGCTACAGAATTTATTTATTTTTTATATTTTTTTCATTGAGTTGCTCACGACCACCGTGAGCAACTCAATGTGCTATAAGCAGTCGCCCGTCCCTAATTTAGGGTCACTGGTTCCAGGGAAGGGAGAGAGCCAGTACCATAAGACGAACACAACATACGTGCCTCACCGGGATTCGAACCCGGACCCCTTTCGGAAAAATGATCAGAAGCCATCGCTTAGACCACTGCGCCACCGGGGCGGCCTACAGAACTTCAAAATCAAATACTTCGACAGACTATTGAAATTTGACAGTTAATCAAACCCCTAAGTATTCCTGTGAATCTCTCCTATTACCGGAAATTTTTCGTCATATGGATACGGAAACAAGTGAGAACGGAGTTTTTTTCGTTAATATAATAAACGTATTTCGAAAAAGGTTTCTGAAAATTCCGAATTTTTCGTTAACACATCTTGTAAACGGTAATTTACCCTCAATATAAGAAAGGAATTGCGGAAAGGTTTTTGAAAATTCCGAATTTTTCTGGCGTACAGAAAATCCGTGAAATTCAGAGTTTTTCCTATCATTTCACGGGAAAAGTTTTATCAGAAATATTCTTCGTTAATTCATGAAAGAAATCACGGAAAGTGGCTTGTGAATTTCAGAATTTTTTTTACATTGTATATATGAGCACCAAAACTCCGTTATGTTGTCCGCCTTTGTCTGTAATCCTAGTATTTGCCAGTATATCATTGTCTTCCTGATTTCTTATACGTTTACCAAGTATTAGTGTTTTTTTCTTTTTCTCCACCTTGTGATCTTACCGGCATCAGGTTGAATGCCGCTATTACAGTCAAATATAATTTTTGTTTCACGTTCGTACACAAACATATGATTTCAAGCACTTGAGTGCACATTGTTTTTTCATTCAGAAATTGTTTGAAGATCACGAATATCTGTTTGTATAACACGACGATATGTCTCTCTTGAACAATGAATGACTTTAAAAGAGTTTGGACGTCATTCATGCGATGCAATAACAATAAAAGAGAAAGCCAAATATCGCTACTATTCAAATATAACAGCAACATATCTTTTACGGGTAAAAGGTTGGAACAGAGAGGGTATAATTACTCGGCGGAAGCGAATTCAGCCATGGTGAAAACCGAGTTGTGGGAGAGGTTAGTGTCGTCGTCATAAGGGCATTGTCTGCCGAGGACAACGCATTACTGTGGCGCTTACTACCCAAAAGCGCCACGTTCTTTTCTATTGCGGACAAAAGATGACGACAGCCATAAAAGGCCACTGAACGATAGTCATAGAGAAATGTTTCCACAAAGAAAGGAAAACGAATACGCAGTGTCACGTACCAAATGCAAAGAATTTCAAAACAAATATTACAGGAAACATCGCAGCTGTGAGCCAGCTGAAAGACTTTACTGAATATTGGAGGTGATGGAGTTAAATATATCATCGGCATCAACCATTACCTATCTACTGCTGGATGAAAGTCTCCCCAAGTTTCTTCCACAACTTTCTGTCTGGAGCCAGTCTTCTCTATGTTACTTCGGCATGCTTCCGAATTCCATCCACCCATCTCCCATGTGGTCTTCTTCTGCGTCTTTTCCTGACCCTTGGTATCCAGACTAAAATGTCGGTTGTCCGCATTGGTGGTCCGTTCTTCTGGCAATATGTTCAGCCCATTGCCATTTCAGGGATTTTACTCTGATCATGATGTCTTCCACTCTTGTGATTTTTCTTATCCACGAGTTACTTTCTTATCTTTCTTGGTTACACCAAATATGCATCTCTCCATGCTTCTTTCAGTTGTATGCAGTCTTTGAATGTCCTTTTTAGTTAAGGTCGATCCCTGTCTTTGATCCATAAGTAAAAATAAAAACTGGAAGGATGCAGTGATTATAAACTTTTCTTTTAAGACATAACGTTAAACTGCTCTTAAAAATTGTACTGTTTCTTCCAAAAGCTCTCCATTCAACTTTTATACGCCGATTAATTTCTTCATCAATGTGACCCTCACTTGATATCTACTGCCCAAGATAAATGTAGGTATCGGTTATTTCCAGCTTTTCCCCATCAATCGATAAATCTTCATTTTTTTTTTTTTTTTTTGTAAAAGCATTGTACATCAATTTTGTCTTCTGAAAGTTCATTTTTAGTCTCACTTCTTCACCCTTGTCAGCAAGTTCTTGGATCATAATCTGAAGCTCTGAAGGGGTAGTTGTAAAAATGACTACGTCATCAGCAAAACGAAGGTGAGTTAAATAACCTGCATTAATCTTTATCCCTTTGTTTTCCCAGTTCAATGACTCAAAGACATTTTGCAATGTAGCATTAAAGAGCTTGGGAGATATGGTAGCAGCATATCTCCCAAGCTTTTTAATAATATACCAAGCATGTATCTACAACCAAGCATGCATATCTCCATGCTTCTTCCAGTCTTTGTATGTCCTTTCCAGTTAAGGCAGCATGGAGAGATGCATGCTTAGTGTAACCAGGAAAGATAAGAAGAGGAACCTGTGGAAAAAGAAATCGACAAGAGTGGAAGACATCATGATGAGAGTAAAATCCCTGAAATGCCAGGGAACGGACCACCGATGGACAACCGAAATTTTAGACTGGATTCCAAGGGACAGGAAAAGACCCAAAAGAAGACCACGTGGGAGATGGGCGGATGAAATTCGAAAGCATGCGGGAGTGACATGGAGGAGACTGGCCCAAGACAGACCGTTGTGGAAAAAACTTGGGGAGACCTTCATCCAGCAGTGGATTAACAATGGTTGACAATGATGATGATGACACAGATGTATATCATCATCATCATCATCATTGTCAACCATTATCAATCCACTGCTGGACGAAGGTCTCCCCAAGTTTCCTCCACAACGGTCTGTCTTGTGCCAGTCTCCTCCATGTCACTCCCGCATATTTACGAATTTCATCCACCCATCTCCCATGTGGTCTTTTTCTGGGTCTTTTCCCGTCCCTTGGAATCCAATCTAAAATTTCGGCTGTCCATCGATGATCTGTCCTTCTGGCAGTATGTCCAGCCCATTGCCATTTCAGGGATTTAACTCTGATCATGATGTCTTCCACTCTTGTCATTTTTCGGATCCACGAGTTCCTCTTCTTATCTCTCCTGGTTACACCAAGCATGCACCTCTCCATGCTGCTTTGAGTTGTCTGCAGCCTTTGTATGTCTCTTTTAGTTAAGGTCCACGTCTCTGCACCATACGTAAGCAACAGATGTATATATATATATATATATATATATATATATATTGAGGTTTAACGCCCATGGTGAGCAGCTTGATGGTCTAAAAGCAGTCGCCCGTCCCTAATTTAGGGTCCCTGGTTCCAGGGAAGAGAGAGAGCCAGTGTCGTAAGACAAACACATAATCTATCGCTCACCGGGATTTGAACCTGGACCCATCATGGACGAATGGTCAGAATCTTTCGCTAAGACAGTTGCGCCACCTGGGCGACATACATTGCTTGGAACAGTAAATGTGCGCAAAATGTTCACAGTGAAAGCTATCCGACACAGAGAAAATAAAAGGGTTTTTTTCAATCAGAACTTTAGAGGTGGAGATGTCGAAACAAATAAAAATATGCTCTAACGACTCCTAGTGGCGAAGTGTGCATTATGAAATATACGTAAACTGTTTCTCATAACGGAAGCTATCCTGCGCAAAAACATTTTTTTAAGTCAATCTTTTACAAGCTCAGATAACGAGATAAATAAAATATAACATTTGGACACCCTAGCAGAAAATCATGCATGATCTGAAGTAGAGAACATGTGCAGCAATGCAATTTACAGTAAAAGACATCCAACAGTAGAATATTTTTTTTTTTTTTCAATTTTTCAGTCTGCTTTTTGTTGTTGTACTGTTTGAAGCAGTGATACGAAACCAAATAAATATCAAGGTAAACAGTCGTGTGCATTTGCGCCCCCTAACAGCAATGCTGCGCATCAGACTAAAGAATTAAATGTATAGATCACTCTTGTCATATCTGAAGCTATACAACGGAAAAGGAGTTTTCATATGGACGAAAGGTACAAAGCTTTGGTTCTCACAGCTGGACATTTTGGACAAGAATTCATTCATCTTCGTATGACAAAACAGTTGCCAAAATTCTTGTACTCATTCTAAATGTTCCTTTCTGTAGTATAGTATACTAGCTTACCTAAAAAAGTGGCAAGTCGGTGTATATACACTTTCTAATGAGCAGATCAATCGGTGAAGGTTTTAGAAAAGTTCCGATTCACGAATTTATATGTAATACCCATCAATAGTCTAGAATTTGTTTTCATTTCATTTTAGTGCGCACGTCACAACTTAATTAACAAAGAGTTTGTTCATAAGGAAATCACATTAAATAAAGGAAAATAAGTACACAAGACTGCGATAAAGAACTGAGAGGACAGAGTGGCAGCACATGAGAAGTTTTCTACCCTACTATTGTGCAAAGCAAAGAAAGGGCTGCGTTGCTGATCATTATCGTGCCTAGAAATCATAAGGCACCACCGCAGTCCATTTAAGGGACCGGTTACAGAACACTTTGGGGTATCCGTTAGTTCAAGTGCGTTCTTCTTTTAGGAAGCGTAGGCCATTGTCTTCCATCCTAATTTCCAATTCCGTTCCCACACATCCCTTGGGTTGTTCCCACAATGAACCGTATGTGGGCGCGCGTGCGTTGCTAGGGGCAACAATGCAAATCGGAGGCAACGGACCACTAAGCTGATCGGCCAATGGAGGAGGATTTCACTTCATAACAGAAATCGCCAAGAACTTCGTGGGAACAACACACTATTATTTAATACGGTGAATGAAAACTTTGTGCGCGGAGCTTTTTATATTGTTACGGTAATGCTAGACAGGTACATGCAGCCACCCTCCAATTCTGCTACATGAAGCTCCAGTTTACGACAAAACATTCGGCAAATAATATGGCATCATCACGACTCCTATTTTATGGAACTCTATAAGTCCTTTTTCTTTTCTTTTGGGTGGGGGAGGGGGTTTAACGACCACCGTGAGCAACTCAGTGAGCCATAAGCAGTCGCCTGTCCCTAATTTAGGGCCACTGGTTCCACGGAAAGGAGAGAGCCAGTGCCGTTAGACAAACACAACACCCATGCCTCACCGGGATTAGAACCCGGACCGAGGACTGATCTCGGACGAACGGCCAGTAGCCATCGCTTAGATCACTGCGCCACCAGGGCGGCAGTCCTTTTCTCACACAATCCCATTAACATGTTATGCAGCAAAATAATTAACTGCAAGTTCGTCTGGCGACAACACATGTACACTGTATAAAAATGTTTGAGCATGCACACAGCGATTTCAGTTTTGAGCATTGTATGCGTTTTAAAAAGTAAGATGTTCAGTAAATTCCTTCTTAATTGTGCTCTCATGACCTGCAAATTGTAACGATAAGTCTTATAACAGTGAGTTGTAAGCGACCCCATAATGATGTTTCCTCAGCGCGAAGAACAGTAAAAGTATCGACTATAAATGAGAAATCAAAAGTACACGTATTAAAAAGAAATGGAAAAGCAGATGTCACAATTGTTTCTAGGTACGCCGTTCAGCAATACATAAACGGGACTTATTCTAATAATAACAAGTAAAATAAAACTGGATTTCCAAAGTACATCATGATTCGAAGCCAGCGCTTCAGACCACTCGGGCACCGGGACGGCGCATTAATACTCTAACCATAAATACATTATTTGCACGAAACGATGTTAAATGACGAACTAAGAAAAGAAATAGAATTCCCATGTGCTTCTAAAGCTATCCGAAATTATGAATTACATTAACGCCTAATAACAGCATCCTATGCACACACTGATAAATTGCGATTAACAGACATCAAAGACGTAGCGACGAGGGAAGGGGGAATTGCCCTTGGGCGCCAGTCTACGGGGGCGCCGAAAAAACTGGAATTATGGTGCTGCTAAAATTGGAAATGCCCTACGATAAGTCATTTTATAGAATGGAAACACTTCTCACACGCAAAAGAAATTCTCGAAATATAACGTTGATATCTTTTTTTTTTTTTTCTTTTTCGGAGTTTAAAGACCACCATGAGCAACTCTAAGGTCTATAAGGAAGTCGTCCGTCCCAAATTTGGCGCAAATGGTTCCTGGGAAGGGAAAAAGTCAGCGCCATCAGCAGATAACACCAATTTCGCACAATCGATCTCGGGCGAATGGGCAAAGCCAGCGCCTCGGACCGCTCAGCCCCCGGAGTGGCGATAAATTTTTCATTTCTGTATTTAATTTGTCATTACATTAGGTGCTGTGCGTTTGTGGTGCTCTTTAACTCGACCCGGCACTGGTTCATAACAATCTTTTTTCTCAATTTAATCTAGGTTAACGTTAATGTATTCCAGTGTATGATGATATGAAATTGAATTTGTTTTGAATAAACTCTCAATATAGAAATAGAACAAACTTTTCTTGAATAGGTGCCCATCGATACTCAAGTCGCTTCCCGAGACCACTGTCTCAATCGTCTGAGTTGTTGTTCTCCAAGGGGAGCAAATTATATATCTTGACCCCGGGCGTAAGTCACATTCGCTACGCCACTGATTGACACTGCATAATTCTTTGTGTGACGATACGGAATGAGAATTTATCTCATAATTCCAAGAGAGCAAATAAAACGTTGACATGTAAAAATAATAAAAACAACTCAACAAATAAGGAACAGCAACAAAGACAAAAATAATAATGATGATAAAAATGTTAACATTTTCGGGGAGGAAGGGGAAGAAAAATGGATGATGGAAACTTCAAAGTACAGAATATACGTGTTACTTATGAACCACCATGAAGTCGAAAACACATTAACTTAATTAACTTTCTTCTAACTTGGTCCAGAACCGCCCTCCTCCCTGACGTGCTGGGTTCTAAAACAAACGGAAGCCTTAATCCCTCTCAAGGGACAAAAAGTTCGAACACCACAGGGTATCCACCACCCCATCTTATGATACCTACACTACAAACGCCCATGAAACGTATCGAGTGAAAATTGTAGTCGAAACTCGATGTTAAATTATGCGGTTTATTCCATAATGACCATGGAAAAGTAAAAAAAAAAAAAAAAAGGAAAAAAAAATTCGGAAAGTAAATTACACTTGTTTGAATGTTTGAAGTACAAATGCAGAAGATGTTCACACATTTTTAGAACGTTTTTGATAAGAAATTACAGAAAATAAAAGAAATTCAAAGAACTGAAACTAGCAACAGCGTGTTATAGATGATCACGAAAGAAGCACCTGCTGCAGTTATGTTTTGCTCTTTACGACTATTTCAAAAGTAAGGTCTCTGTCTGGTCTTAAAAGAAAATCCACCGACTAAAAGAGCAGTCGCTAAGTCTTTAAATATCTCTGTATCAACTGCAAACGAGGTAATAAACAAAGATTGGAATCTGAAGAAAACAAAAAAACCTAATGTTCATCGCCTTTTGCCTAGGCACGTGGCTGAGCGCAGAACATGCTGTAGGCTTCTTTATGAAAATCACTTAGCCGGAGACAGATGAAAATACATTGTGAGTTTTGATGAAGCATGGATCTACCTAAACGACTGTAACAGAAAAAGGTCTATTTATTATCACAGAAGAGCAGAAAAAGACTTACAAATTTAGTCCCAAGAATCCAAAGAAAGTTTCGGTAAAAGGATTCATGATTATTGCTAGTTTCTCGTACAATGGGAAAATAAAGTTAAGAAAAGTTGAAAAGAATGTTAAAATCAATTCTACATATAAGCAAAATAATGTTTTAACTCTTATGTTTAAAGAGGAAATACCACTCCTTTACCCACACAGCCTTCAAAGGGTAGAACTTCATCAGGATAAAGCTACCAGTCATACATACGAATCTACCGCTTTATTTCTTGAAAAAGTGAAAAGAGAGACGGGTTTCAAGTCTATACCTTTTGCTCATATCCATTCAAAGTCCCCTGATGTGTTACAGGGCCGCGGGTGGCCTAGTGGGCAACGTTCGTGACTGCCACGGAAAGGACCCTAGGTTCGATCCCAGCAGGTACGAACGCTCAATCCACTGAATATTCGCCGTGCGTCGGATAGAAATAAATAAGGGCGTCTTCCTCCCCCTTTCTACTTCGCTTCCGTGTCACTTTCCTATCGGGCGCTTTAGCCCAAATCTCCTAGTTTCCTATTTATAAGGGTTGTTTAAGACCTAGGGTCAGACACTCCCTTCCTAAAATCCTCTACATCTGATCTGATCTGATGTGTCACAATGGACTACTGTGCTTTCGGACTGCTAAAAAGAGAAAGCGCTTTCTAAACGCTGACCTAAAAATATGATTGGACTATGGAAGAGAAGTGGAATAAAATACCACTTCCAGTTTTAAGAAATGCCCTGTTATCTTGGAAATCTAGATGTAGGTTCATAGTCCAGAGAAAGGGCTATCAGATAGAACATTTAAGAAAGAAATAATTTTATTTTAAACATTAATTACACTGCCGGAAAATCATTCTAAAAATGTGCAAACATCTTCTGTAAACAAAACTTCCACAAAAAACCCTGAAAAATGTAATGCCGCATGTCTTTACACAATAATTATATACAGTACTTCACTATGACTGAATTACATATTCACCGACATTAAAAATGCAAACAAACAAAAACCGGTGATTGCGCGCAGTTTCATTGACATCAGTTTGACAAAATTTTGATATACATCTTTGTATGGAAATCAATAAAATATAACTTTTTTGCTTATATATCACGCAAAGTACTGGCTAAAACAAAATTTTGTCATTTCGAAGATTTGTGTGTGTATGTGTGTGTGCTCAGCGATTTGCTCTAAGTCCCACCCCAGAAAAAATTTAAACTCATTTTCCGTAACTTATACAGGGTAATGTAATGGTCCATAAAATCTCAAGACCGAAGCATATTTTCCACTTTCTGCCTGTCAAATTAATCAAAGTAAAAAAAAAAAAAAAAAAAAAAAAAGATCTCTAAAAACAGTTGAATTTTTACTAATTGTTGTCTTCGTGTCTCATGGTTTTCGATCGCTATATAAAATGTCAAACAGAAGAAAGCCATGGTCAAGAATCAACACGATTAAATCAATTCAGTAAGTAAGACACTACAAACAGAATAAAAAAGAAGTAGTAATTCATATCCCCCTGCTTATAATTTCGACAAGGGAGCACATTCGAAAAAGTTAAACGACAATTGATGCGATTAGAACGGAAGAAAAAAAACGGTATCAGAATCTTGCGAGAGCCAAAAAACAATAAATATGCAATAAAAATCACACTGTTGTGTATTCACACGGAAGTTCCTGAATTCCACATTAAATTAAAAACGATTTCGTACAAACATTGGCTCTAAATTTTCGTCTAATGCTCGTGATTTGTCTACTGAGCTCTAATATGTGTCACGAATTTCGATCGAAAGCTGATGAGAAAAGTGAGAGACAGAGGACTGCAATGAAATCCATGAGGTACTCCATAGTTGTTCTTTTCATTCTATAGTCATCAATTTAAAGTCTAGGGGGAATAAAAGAAGATAAAAAAAGTCAGCACACACTTGCACTGATGATACGGCACAAATATGTGCTTCACATATCCTGATATGCAGAACATGGACATCATTACTAACGTCTTGCATGGAGGGTTTGGGTCCGATGTTGAGTTTGATGTACAGTTCTGGTTCCGTTTACCTGGCACCTGGAAGAAAATGACCCTAAATTAAAAAAAAAAAAAAATCCCATTTTTTTTAAAGCCTAACATTGCCCGTAAGAACTAAAACAAGTCGTCTAAAACTTAGGATGGAAGGAACAGCTTTCTTTGTCTTGGGCTTGTGTCGTGGAGGCGAAAAACACCAAACGTGGATGGGGGGATACTGCTGAAATTTTGAAAATATTACTCACGAAAAGCAGAATTTAAAGCGTGGCCGCATTTGTACTTTACAATACATATGTTAAAGAGAATGCTCATCCGACTTGTTAGATATCGGCGTTTCTAATTATCTTGCATTTTTATTTTAAAATTTGAAACGAAAAATTTTTGAGGCAACTACTCTCAATTTTGGTTAGTATAACTTTCAGTTTAAACCAAAAATGTTGATGCGAAAGGGGGCACGGAAGGAGAAGGAAATGAAAGTAAATAAAGAAAATGTGATTTTAAAAGTAGAATGTATAGCACTAAGCAAAGCAATACAAAACATATCACTGAAAAATTCAAAATTAAAGAATGCTATCTGATTTTTGTTTTTCATAGATATAGTAAAATACGTTCCACGCTTTATTCGTTTTCACGTTGCATTACTTCAAGTAACGTGTTGTACCGAGCTTTGTCATTCGTACGATGAACATAGCAACTCTGTTTCTTTTTTCTTTTCTTCTTCTTTTTCTTTCTTTCTTTCCTTTTTTTTTTTTTTTTTTTAATTTACAGTGATGCGATTTCTGGTGCAGTTTTGCTGAGCTTAGGTAGCACGAAATGCGTTCGTGATGTCAGAGCCAAAAGAATACGGAAAAACTCATTCTCCTGATGAAGCAGTACAACGAAATACTAATACAGTCACGTAATAGTGTTAAAGGCATTTGTTTCCTTCATTATAATTTAAACATGATGTTCTGTGGTCAACTTTTATTATGACTTCATTAGTTTTTATTTTTCTCGGATATAAGATTTAACAGCCTATGCCTGCAGGTGGTACACAGAGGACGTAAGAGTGCAATGTCTGAGATATTTCTCTCTTGGAAAATGAGCAAACGATTCGGTGAATTGCTTCTCGGTTTTACGACCTCCGTGATTGTAAACAGAGAGAGACACTTAATGGCCAAACAATTCGGAAAGTCGAAACGTATTTGATCTTGGAGAAGGGCCAACAGCGGAAGGAGTAAAAATATAACCTTCCGTCTGCGTTTTATGAATGAGATTTATTTATCCACGTTGCACCGATATCCTTTAACACGATCACGAAACAACACAAGGCTCCATTACAAGCTACGCACAGAAACATTTGACGAAACCGTGCATTAACTTTGTACAAGTCAGAGAATATGCGATGGAAAGGTGAAAAGAACAGTTCAATAAAAGGAAACTACTGAACTTATTTTGCGCAAGATAAGCTGCCATTATGTATCCATCTATCAAATTTAAATGGACACGAAAGGTGCCGAGCCGGGTGGCGCAGTGGTCGTCTGAGTGATCCCGGAATCGAGTACGGGAAGAGTCACAGGTAGTGCGTTTGGCTTATGGCACTGACTCTCTCTCACCACCCGGAAACCAGCAACCCTAAATTAGGGACGGGCGACTGCTTATATCACATTGAGTTGCTCACGGTGGTCGTTAAACCTCCAAACAAACATAAATGTGCTCATAATTTTGGGCCTATTCTACACACACTCTCCTAAAAATTCTAGACATACACGTACATCCATGGTGATGGGAACAGCACACAACGGTACAGTGTTCTGTGAAATTTAGAATTACAATTTTACGCACACTGCAAACTAACGGGTTGCTCTGGAAACAAGGCAAGTTATAACGAAGTAAATTTCTCCGTCATTTTTGGTCTACGCCGGGATTCGAACCCGGATCCCCTCATTCCGGAATAAGTCACTCTACCAATTGAGCTACGCGGACGTTTGTTCTGATTACTATCTCCCTTTATGTCGTATGCGTCCTGCTGGCAGGTACGTCACATCTCCTCCCCCCGAAGGAGGGCCGGGGGCATGGCCCACGGGTCAGCCGTGACCATGAATCGTTGCAAGCAGCCATCCACTGTAGAACGTGCACTTGAGAACTCCCAGTCAATCTGGTGTGTGGAATGCAACGTCACGCACATTTATTTTTCGAAGCGCTGGAGAAGGGATTCTCTGATTTTTCCTATCTCGCGGTGTGGAAAGAACATCACACCAATGCGAGATTTTTGAACGGTCGGGTCATCCGGATATTTCGGGCGCCATTATAACGAAGTAAATTTCTCCGTCATTTTTGGTCTACGCCGGGATTCGAACCCGGATCCCCTCATTCCGGAATAAGTCACTCTACCAATTGAGCTACGCGGACGTTTGTTCTGATTACTATCTGCCTTTATGTCGTGTGCGTCCTGCTGGCAGGAACGTCACAAAGTGTGACCTCTACAAGTGAAAATAAACCGACCAGCAACGGGACAAGGAAGAATGAGAAAGAGAGAAATGTATTACTTACGTTATCCTTGGTGTATTGCAATACTGTGTCCATCGAAATGACAGTTCCTTGTCTTGACTGAAGCTCAACATTAACTGACAATATAGTACACGGGTGTCCAACTGACACTTTGGAAGCCGCGCTTAAGTAACTTGGGTCTCCTGCAGCCACACCTGAACGTATTAGGAGTTTCTTTCTTTATATCTTTTTTTCAATAGTCGGAACCGATCAAAGAATTTCTTACAGAATAAGGCAAACCCTTATTCTGTAAGAAATGTCAAACCGTAGAAGCTAGTATTTGAGACCAAGTCTATTAACTTGAAGATGCTAAGACATGACTCCTGCGTATAAAATGCTGAACTTGATATGGCCTCCTTTAATGTTCTGATGGCTTCCGGAACGGTGATTTGAACGGTCTAAAGGGAAACCACGTCGAAGCTGCCAATAATGTCAACTCACTGTCCTACCGGCGACATTATTGGCAGCTTCGACGTGGTTTCCCTTTAGACCGTTCAAATCACCGTTCCGGAAGCCATCAGAACATTAAAGGAGGCCATATCAAGTTCAGCATTTTATACGCAGGAGTCATGTCTTAGCATCTTCAAGTTAATAGACTTGGTCTCAAATACTAGCTTCTACAGTTTCCAAGGACAAGTATATAAACATGCTAATGGCGCTCCGATGGGATCCTCACTTTCACCCGTCCTTGCAGAAGCAATACTTCACCCAACTGAGCAGAATATATTCTCCAGCATGACCTACCACCTGGCTGCGTTTGCGGACGACGTATTTTCCATGTGGCCTCACGGAAAAGAGACTCTTCCAATTTTCCTCGATAAAATCAATGATATTCATCCTACGATCAATTTTACAATGGAGCTTGAACACAACAATACTTTACCTTATCTGGACGTTTTATTGAGCAAATCGCCTGACAACCCCCTCGGTAGACAAGTCTACTATAAAGCCATGTCCGTCCCCAACCTGATGCTCCGCAGCTCTTTCTGTACCGCAGAATACAAAACAACTATCTTCCGTTCTCGAATTAGAAGAGACTTCGCCGTCTCCTCCGATAACCATTCTAGACAACACGAAATTGAAAGCATCGTCAGGTTGGCCACTGATGCAGGATATTCATTGAATCAGATACATAACTTTATCCAAAAAGCCAGGGTCAAACATTCTAATCTTCCAGTGCCGCAGCTTCGCTATTTAGGCTCAATTTCCTACATACCAAATGTGTTTTACAAACTCAAGAACGCCCTTAAGAAGATGAACTACGGTGTCGGCATAAGGTCTCCTGCATCTTTATATACTATGCTAAAGAGAAATACTGAAAAACCACCTCTTTCCAACGAAGCAGGTGTTTATGCGATCCCCCTACAATATCCAGACGGCTCTAAACGATACTACATTGGAATGACCAAGCTTTCGTTTAGAATCAGAGTCAACGAGCATAAAAGGGACCAAAAATACGGTAAAGTAGCCACGGCCCTATCCAGAGGAGTCAGATTCAAGTCCGTTACTCCTATGTGGGATGATATAAAGAAATTAGCTATACTTACTCTACTCTTAAATGTACAGCCATTCGGGAAACCTTGGAGATCATTACCAACAGTGATACTTGCAATGATAGCGTCTCACTCGAGTTGCCACAAATTTACAACTAGCTCTTCAAGTAACACCTTCTCCCTACCAGGATACCGCGTGCACAACCAACGTGATACCTCGTATCTTTAAATGAATATAACGTCGTATCTATTTATTCTCAAGTCACTGCATTCAAATTGTTAAAGCGTTCTAGTTCTATTATTCAGATTGCAGTTTCTGTCTAACTTCCTTGAAAAAGCCACCCGGTTGATGTGCAAAAGCTTGGAAACGCTTATTTATACATTCCTACGCCGATAAATCGACTCGCTAGTATAGTTTTACTATTTTCTACATAATATAGCAATTCTGAGTATAGCCCAAGAGTACACATTTTAGATAAAATCCAGGAGTACATATTTTGGATAAAAAAAACTTCGATCGCTTCTCTTAGCCTTTCTTTTTTTTTTTTTTTTTTTGTTGTTGTTGCAACTAATGCAAACGACACAGAAACTTTACGAGACGTGTTTCAATGTCAACAGGTCACTCTATTGTTATCTACAGCATTGTTTTCTTGTGAAACAAATATATATATATGCATCTTTAATATGCATCCTTTTTTTCTGTGGTTTTCTTTCATTATATGATTCAGAAGATTCCAAGGCCATCAATGTCAAGAGAATAAAGAGTGGAAAAGAGCGAATGAGACACAGAGAGCGAAAGAGCGAGACAGCAAGAAAGGAGGGGGCGGGGGTAGAGAAAAAAAGTATTTATTGACTCGGAGGCAGTGTGTTGGTGGTGACGTTGAGACGAGACGACCACTGATAGTCATGGGCCAGTTGGCCCAGGAGTTTTCAGTTTTCTATTTGAGGTGCCTTTCAGAGTTGCGAGGAATATCAGGAAGGCCATGAGAAACAAGATCTTCTGCGTCTTTAAGATTGGCCTTCCCGCCCTCAAAACACCCCATTCGCAATTTTGTCAGCGACTTCCATCAGTGTCTTCTGAAGCTCTATCTTTTCGCATCAATGCCCTGATAGCATGAAATACACAAAAGATCATTATGGCGCAGATCTCAGGTTGACTATAGACCTGACTGTACAAGAATAGTGAGTAATACACACACTAGCACTTTTCAACGATTTTACTGCTTTCGACTTATATCGTCAGGTAGGCAAAATTGAATCCGTTCAATCCGAACATTTTTTTAAGCCTTACAGTGCTTATTTATAAGCACATTGTGTCTGATGATTCAGCTGGCTTAGTAAGATAATACGATTGGTTAACTGCGGTGATTATTGCTTTGACATGATAATCAGGACTACCTAAATTAAATATTTTTGGCTCACTATTAACACTTTCGCACAGTGGCGTAGCCAGAGGGGGTTGACCCCCCCCCCTCTTTAAGAAATTTCTGGCTACGCCACTGCTTTCGCGTCAACATACACTGATATATAACTGTCATCCCTCGACTGTCGGCCACATTTTTACAATAATTCATACGAAATTTCAAATATGAGTACAATACACAGTGTATCTGAAGAACATCAAGCCCACGACAAAATTTATTGAAAAGCCAGCATTGTGAACACAGTTTTCCATCAAATTCAGAAAATTATGAGAATTTAAAAATACTACATTTCCCCCTTGAAACACAGACGCATCCCCCTCTCTTTTCTAAAAGAAATAACCACTGCAAAAAATAGGGGGAGGGGAGAAAAATTATCTCTAGAGAAAATAATTTCGAATAAATTTATGAACAGCTGATGAGAAATTTGGGTTCGAAAATTTGATTTCATAGGTTTTTACTATTTTTATACTGTACAGATTTTTTCTCATAAAAGACTGTTTATCGACATATTTTCACATATATGTATAAACCAAGTGGTCACTTTTTTGGAAAGGAACGCAAACTGGCAGTGCAAATTATCAAAATAACAGTTCCATGTGTGAAACGCACTAAAGAAATGATGAAACTGAAAAAATCTGCGCATAACAATCCAATTTATTATCGCTTATTTAACAAATTTCAAGAATACCGAAACGTAAATATACCGAAGGGGTTCCCTGTCTCACAAATTCTGTTCCTAATTTTGATTAAAATGGGAAAAACATAAAGGTTATTATCTGTATGCCTTTCGAACTGTGACGGTGAAGAAATTGTACTGATTCATTAGAAAACATAGCAGTACATGCACACTCAAGCAAATGTGGTATTTTTCACATTTGCCAGTTTGGGGGACTACATGAACTTATTCTAACGATGTCCCCACTGTTCAAAACATTTCTGGATCTCTTTTGCGACAAACTCCCTTCAGAGTTTTCGTCACGTTCTTTTGAATTTCCTCAGTGCAGGGCCGTAGCTGCCGGGAGGCAGGGAGGGCGGTTTCCCTCCCACAATGGTCATTCCATAGGCGTAAATTCATGCTCTGGGGGATGTAAGGAATAGAAATTGTAACTAAAAAAGAAAGTTACACCCTTCAATATTTTCCTTTTAAAGACTTTAGTTAGTCTTATACAGTATTACATGCTGTGACGTACTACAGAGATGAAAACATGTGTTAAGACGACATATCTGCAGCGAGACATTCTGTCCGCGTAGCTCAGTTGGGACAGCGACTTACTCCGGAGTGAGGGGACAAACTTGTTTTTTCACAATGCAGTTAACCAAGGTACATAGAGTAACATACAGTATGAGGTGTGAACATCTCATATCCATGAAGGGGATTTTTCAAAACAGTGAATGGAGGCATAGAAAACAAAACGCTAATATGCCTAACCTCCATGGCCTTTCCGAACATGTCGTTAGGATGAAGAGATAATTAATCATTTGTGCTCTGTCGCAGAAAGTTTTCTGAGCGTTTAACCTTGAAGGGAATTTTTCCAAGCCCTACCCCTAAAGCTTCTGCCTATTATCCGATACTCATTCGTTCTGCATTTCTGTGGAATGTTGCGTTGTTGGTCTTCACATAACGTTTACGCTTTACTCGGCGGTATTACGACCTGTGGTTCTTGGGGTTTACCTACTTTTTAATAAAATTATATCAAATACTGCCATACCACTTTCATATAACGACGGTGTGAGATAAGGTAAAAACCATGTATTATTGAGTGGAACCCGAAGAGGCATAATTTTGAACTCGAAGTGGGCGTAATTTTGAACTTGAAGGGGCATGATTTCAAGTCTCGCCTTCCCTGATAAGAAAAGGTTGCTACGGTACTTACCTCAGTAGTAGCAAATCTGCGTTCGTTAGGGGTAGCTTGATTTCTGAAAACAGCCAAAAGCCAAATGGCGCCAAGTCTGGTGAAGAAATTGGATGACCAAAGTAGGTAATCAACTGCTAGCACACCATTAAATTTGTGACTTTGTAACGTACCAGGAGATGTGACGTACCTGTCAGAAGAACGCACACGACATAAAGGCAGATAGGAATCAGAATAAAACGTCTGCGTAGCTCAATTGGCAGAGTGACTTATTCCGGAATGAGGGGATCCGGGTTCGAATCCTGGCGTGGACAGAAATGACGGAGACATTTACTTCGTTATAATGGCGCCCGAACTATCCGGATGACCCGACCGTTCAAAATCTCGCATTGGTGTGATGTTCTTTCCACACCGCGAGATAAGAAAAATAAGAGAATCCCTTCTCCAGCACTTCGAAAAAAAATAATAATAAGGGGGAGATGATGTAACGTACCAGGAGATGTGACGTACCTGCCAGAAGGACGCACACGACATAAAGGCAGATAGGAATCAGAATAAAACGTCCGCGTAGCTCAATTGGTAGAGTGACTTATTCCGGAATGAGGGGATCCGGGTTCGAATCCTGGCGTGGACAGAAATGACGGAGAAATTTACTTCGTTATAACTTTGAAAGCGCAGCGAACTGTTGGAAGTTTAAAACAAGTTCTGATGTGCAACTGCCTCGAACTCTTGGCTTCTTCTTTCATCGGCCATATGCCAAAGTAATTGTCAGGGGCGCAATGTGCGAGCGAGGAGGATAGCGAAATTTAAGAGATTCGCGGGAGAGACTACCTCTCAGAGAGGCTCACCTTGCAGTTTTTCAAGGAGAAATAAAGGAACCTGTGATTTTCTTAGAAATTTTGAAGAGAAATTCCCCACAAACATTTTTATTGGGTAGCACGAAGTTCCAAGCCCCTCCCCCTTTAGTTCTGACCACGACTTCCAGCCTGTCTCCCTCAGTTTCCCTTGATCATTATTTTATACCACTTCTTGCATAAATTCAGTTTTGTTGACCTTAGGCTGTGAATGTGCTTCATGAAAGAACGCAGACTTACCATTTCTGCTTCTAAAACACCGATTTGAAAAATTCTTCCTGTATCGCGTACAAGACCTGATGGAAAATATTTTTCACATAATTTCTAATGTTTGGGAAAGAATGGTTTGGCCACCATGGGGCATAAGTGTTAATTTCTGCTTCTGATGTATTTGTAGCAAAATCTGGGCTCCTGAAAACTCGACTAATTTTTTTTTTTTCTTGGACCGATACCGTTCATATATAAAAACCTTTTGAGAATACTTTCTTCCTAAAATAATGCATGGTTTTCCCACCAGGGGACGTAAAGTCACATCTTATTTTTGCCGATATCTCTGTTTCTAAGAGTTCGATTTGAAAAATTCTTTCTGTGTTGGAGAGCCTTTCCGGTGAGAAATGTTTTTCATATAAATTCATTTTTCTTAACTCACAAGTCTGCAACCAGAGGGCGTAAGCTCACGATTCCGTTTACAGCAATATCTGAGGGATTAAAAACCCTATTGAAAAACTTCTTTCTTCCGTCAGATATTATTGTTTTCCATACCGGTTCCATTGACTTTGAATAGCTTTGATAAATTTAATTTGCGTCAGAACGGATTCAAAAGACGTGCTTATTACACCCGAAAATTCGGTGCCATCTTTCTTGTTTTATCTTCTTTTTAATTATTTGTTGTCATAAGGGTGTTTATGGATTTAGTATGCAACCTGACATGGAATATCTCCCCTCCCCCCAATCTATCTATGTTTTAAAACTAAAATTACGAAAATGGTGTTTCTCTACTACTCTCTTAGACATTCGGTCAGAGGATTCTTTCCACTTCACCGAATACATAAAGTGCAGCACTAAATGTCACTAAAAAATTCATTTTATATTACAAAATTCCTTAATTTAGGAAAATTCAAATATGTTTATTCAAGTTCCCTAAAGTCTAAAATGGTTGCACTTGGCATGTAAGCTAACTGCCTAAATACTTGGGAGGGGAGGGGAGCAAAAGGGTGGGCACACAGAAAAGTAGGGTGGACCACAGACACCCGTAAAGTCGCGCCGGTGATGAACCGATTATACCGGTTGCCCCCCACTTCCAGTACGTCGTGCTGTTTACGTACAAAGGAAATCCAATGTCATTTCCGTACAACGGTACCACGTTTAGATGTGGGGAATACACACACACAAGAGACAGGGAAAGAAAATATTAATTCCTTTTCCAAATTCCTCCGCAATCAATAGAATTCCCAACAAATCCAAAGCTGCGGCAATTTTATGATTATTTTGTTCAGCATTGTTCGAAAGTACATTTATTACGCCTAATATGTGGAACTGCCATAACGAACTACATATAACAAACAATGCAGTCGAAGGTTATAACGGCAGACTTAACAAATTGGTAAGTAAGTAATCCACATCCTAGCATCAGAAATTTAAAATCCATTTCTTTCAAGCAAGAGCCACCTTCTCTGTGAAAGAGTTGAACTATACCTATACTTCTTGAAGAAAAAAACGCAGAAAACTTACGGCAAAACAGGAAATGACTTCTGCAAAGTGTTGCAAAACTATGATGTAATTCACGTAGTGGAAAAAGAGAAAATAATTAAAAAAACCCCAAGAAAGCTATAAATGTATAATCTCATTCTAAAATCTACAAATCTTGCCCGAAACTTTACTAAAAAAAAACTTGCCAAAAGCTTCACTGTTTGTTCTAAATGTTAAAAAAATATGTTGATATGTTAAATATATGAAAAAATATAAAAATAAATATATAATAAATAATAAAAAAAAACCGCTCTGGAATTAATGAGTCGAAAAAACAAACGAAACTACAAAGGATATCACTAACGCATAGACACTCCACTAATTAGTAACTCCTGCTGATGATCCAGTGCAGTTTAAAAAAAAAAAACTAAAAGTTTATCCATATACAAATACGTAATACGACACTAATCGTTATCATCTGTCTTGCTGACCCAGTATCTCACTACTTACGGGCGATCAGATCTGTGGTTCGTTTCATCATATAATTCGAACTTAAAACCAGTAGTTTAATGAATGTGAAAATAATCATCACATATTATTATGCATAGATTCGTGGACGATGTAAGAAAATTTACCTTTGGACAGAAATGCTGCCTTTAACAAGCTATCCTGCTGAAAACTAATAATTAAAATATGGACATATGCATTTTTTTTACTTGTGAATTAGAGACATAGACCTTAAGTAAAATAGACATGTAAAGGCAGCGGACAACTCAAAGAATCATGAAAACATACATGTTTGGTGTAACCAAGATAGATAGAAAAAGAAACTAACGGATCAGGAAAATGATAAGAGTGGACGGTATAGTGATCAAAGTAAACACAATCCAGGCTCAATGCGATGGACAATTGCTAAAAGAACAAACCACCGTTGGACAACTGAAATACTAGACTGGATGAATATACCATGGAGCAGGAAAAGACCCCAAAAAGACCACGTGAGAGATGGGTGGATGAAATTCAAAAGCATGTCGGGATGACATGGAAGAGAATTGCTCAAGAGAGGGAGTTATGGAAAACTTTTGGGGAGACCTACATCCAGCAATTGACTGAGAATGCTTGGCAATGATGATGATTACATGTTTTTTTTTTGTTTTGTTTTTTGCAAAGCTGAATTCAACGTAACAGCTGTAGCATTTTGATTTGATAAGCAAAATATTAAGTCACTAAAATAAAACAACTATATGAAGGTTACGTTTCTACTGCATCCACAAATTTCAGTACATATTAACTTGAATTTCCTAAACAAGGTGTATGTATAAATTGAAGTTTTCACTCTTAGTTGACTTTTTAAAAACATTTATGTATCAAATAAATCTGAAATTTATTAAAATAAATAACCAATACAAAATATAACGGAACTGAACTGTTTAATATAACGGAACTAAATCGAAACAAGTGAATTGTTTCGGATCTTAAAAAAAAAAAAAAACAGTCTTAAGCAACAGTTTCGACACTTTAAGACGACTGTTGAGATTCGCAAAATTTAGTTTCTCGTTTAAATGGGACTAGGGCATGATGATTAATATGCTGCTGAACTGGAAACAATGAGATCGATTAATACGTTATTGAACAGGAAATGATGAGCACTGAGATATATCACAGTAGTTTTCGTAAATAGTTTTTGGTCGTTTCAATGGCATTCACTTAACATCAACAATCTACGTTAGTAGAATTAATGTTTGTTAATCGTCCAAAAGCAAAACGATGCCAAACATCCCATATATTTTCGCCAGAAAATACAGATTACAGGAAAACGGCAAGGAATCTTTTGTTAATAATTCAGCGCTACAAAAACTGATCTGACATTACTTACTTGCACAGTAGATTGCTTCTTAAATCATACTTTAACAGTTATTGTATTTTTAATGTACCTAACTAAAAATGCATGGACATATCTTTTTCCTTTTTTTTTTTTTTTTTGATTGGAGGTTTAACGACCACCGTGAGCAACTCAGTGGGCTATAAGTAGTCGACCGCCCCTAATTTAGGGCCACTGGCTCCTGGGAAGGGAGAGAGACAACGCCGTAAGACAAACACAACATCCATGCCTCACGGGATTCGAACTCGGGCCCATCTCGGACGATTGATCAGAAGCCATCGCTTAGACCACTGCGCCACCAAGGAGGTCATATCTTTTGCTGGTGTCGTATTATTCATTTTTCTGTATTAGCATCTCCCGTAAACTTAATTGATTACCAGAAAACTGAAATTCCGAAATATTTTGGCCCCTAGTTACTTCGGATAATTGATGCTTTACTTTATTGCGACAGTAATTTAAAAATGTTAATGTATTCCTTACCTGATACTCTATCCCAGTGAGGGTTTTCACTTCCATGTACTATGCCACGAGGTGGTCCCATGCACGAGCTAAATAGAACTCGTGCAAAGCGTCCACGAAAATGGTTTTTTCCACTGGAATCCAATTCCTCACAAGAACTACTCAGCATTGCTGCCATTATAACGTGTTGATCACAGAATAAATTGGTTAATCCTTATCCTGCAACAACCGGTGCACACAGATATTTCAGAATAAATTATATATGATTTATGCACGTTAAGTGCCATTTTTCTGGTTCAAGGTTCTTCAAGGAGGTAGTATTTTGAACAACAACAACAAAAAAGAATTCGTTTCACTGTGTACTATCGTTTGATCACATATATGTTAAAAAATGTCTCATTTTTTCATAGTTTTCTTTCGAAATTTGATGTGTTAGACATTTCATTTCACTTTGAAGAAAAAGGCTTCAAACTGTTTTGCATGCGATTCCAGGTATCGAAAAACTTCATTTTAATTGAATTATCACGCGCGGCAGGAAATTAAGACGCTTCAGTGAATGTTTTTCTTTTTCAGTAAATACTCAGTCTGCATTTCTTCTTTTCTCTCACAGAATAGTTTCAGGTCTATAACCAAAGCATCACTGTCGCTTTGATACACAATCTCTCCTTTTTTTTTCTTCATGTTGATATCAGTTATAAACATGCAATACACTGAAACAAAGATGATTTCACGAAACACAGTTGCAAATTTTACATTGACGAATACTGTGCTCCCGAGCGCTATAATCTAAAGAACGAATCATAACCTTTTAAACAGTTGCGCCAGGCCAGGTCTTTAGATCACCTTCTGACGATTTCATTTGCACTTCCACTAGAAATTATGAATTGCGTTACACCAAGACCTTGTATTTTTTCACAGAAAAGTTTTCTTATTCGGAAGGGTAATATATGGTCTTCAATGACGTTTATAAATCATCTATCGCATAATGACATTTGAAATGAAATAATTTTCCAAATTTCACATTTTTGTATGACGAACAGAAGGCACAGTGTGATGAGTCATTCCAAAAGACAACAGCAGTACCAGCACAGTTTTATCTTACTAATATATCTGATGCTGCTTTTCTCGATTTAGCCACCACTGGGCACTAGCGTGAATCCACGAAGATAAGGAGGAAACACAACAAGCTTACTCACCGAACCTTTAGAAACTTTCCCACGCTTTATTTTGATCAGCTAAATAGCCAAAACATGAAGGACTATGTTTTTTTAGTGCTCAGTTTTGACGAGGTGAAGAACCAAGAAAATCCGCCACACTGTAAATCTTAATACTCCAGAAGCACGTACGTGTTAGGTTATTAATTACAGAATGTTCAATTATCTTCCTTATTTTAATACAATGTTAGAAGTTTTGAAAATTAAGCTGTACACTTTAGGTCAATACAACAGAAAGCCAACGTGTTTGGAAACTGGATTTTGAGCACAGAGTAGCTTAAGAGTATTCCATTTTAGTCAATGATTTCTTCATGCAGTTTATTTCCATCAAAAACTATGGTGAATTAATAAAATCTTATGCATTAAAGTAATTCTGACTTTTAACTGAAGCAGCATGGCTTTTGACGATGGAGTCATTGCTCCAGATTCGGCAAAATAGTCAACTCAAGTTTCACAATATTTTGTTGTACG
The DNA here is from genome assembly GCA_039090855.1 of Macrothele yani. NCBI lineage: Eukaryota > Metazoa > Arthropoda > Arachnida > Araneae > Macrothelidae > Macrothele > Macrothele yani. The sequence continues at coordinate 91,875,385 of CM077016.1, read as the reverse complement.
GGGGATAAATACTGACAACGAAGATGCCAATTTCTAAATTTGCAACATGCCATTAACAAAGTGGTAACACGTAGTTTGAAATTCCTGCTAGTTTTCCGCTTTTAAAAATTAAATTGATCTTGTTCATCGAAATTTTTTTAGTAAAAAGTATTCATCCAAAATCTCTCGATGAAATGCTTAAGTCCACCATCACAAGGGGATTTTGTGTGAGTGTGTGGTTAAAAAGTATTAGTCAAATTAATTAAGAGAAACTTATCCTGAAATACAATAGCTGAACTTATTTATGTAAAAATAATATTTCGCATTGTTTCACTAAAAGTTTTCAGTGACGGAGAAATATAAGAGCTGCACTATTCAAAAACTGAAGGCAACGATGTATCCAACTGTAGCTGCGAAGTTCTAAATAAGTGAAACATTTTGCAACGCTTTAAACTCTGGAATGACAATAAACAAATGTTTCAACAGTTGCAGACAGATTGTTGTTATCATGGGCAAACACCAAAGAAGAACAGTTGCGAAAAAATAAAAATGAGCATAGCATCATATTAGTTACCTTGCTGGCGGTATTGCATGTGTGGAAGCTGAACAGAGAATAAATAACCAGCACACAACTGAAAATATAATTCGGTCAGCACCGACATGTCCCACGCGCAGGATAAGTTGGCGCGGACAATAAAGCCCTCGAGGAACTCCAAGAAGTTGTCGACCGGTTCAAGATGGTGGCTACTTCCCGCCGGTTGTCATGGGGACGCAGCTGCTCGAGCCAACGGTCGAGCGAGATCGGATGTCACGCAGCGCCTTCGTGCGGACAGAGAATGAAACAAAGCACTAGTCTTCACTCCCAACTGAGATCCGCAAATCAACGGAGCGATTTGTTTACTAATCAGCATAGCGGCCGGGAAAAAACAGCTTTCAGGGAAAACAAAACACCAAGTAGCCCCAGAACAGTACTCGATTACCTTGGATACCTCATTAAAAAAAAAAAAAACATTATTTGTTGAAGCAAAAATTAACAAGAATATGATTTTGGGCCTGGGGGATTCTCACCTATATATCACCTAAATCGAGCACGAAATTGATCTCTACATACTTATACGGTATAAAATAATATAAAAATACAGCCTACATAACGACGTTTCGTATTTCAGGAACTCTATGTGCTGTATAATCCGGCCTGGTTCCAGAACATTTTCTCTGAGAGGGCAAATGAAAATTCCCCTGTGGGAGCGGAGGGCGATTGCAACCTAGAGGCCTCCTGGTGGTATCCTGGAAGAAAGTCTAACTACCATACAAATGAACTTAAAAATTACAAACTCATGTGAGTGAACTTGTTTCGTTCCACTTAACTTTGGCAAGGCTGAAGTGCGTTTACTTCGTTTCAGTAGTAAGCCACACTCAACCTTCATTTTATTTCCATGTTTGTTTTAATGCGAAATATGACAGAAAATTCTGATTTACACAAGTACATTATACTAAAAGGTAACAAAAACTACAGTACTCTGTATGAAATAATTTGAATCCTTTTTCAAAAAAAAAAAAAAAAAAAATCGTCCTTGAACTCATTTTGCAGTCCATTGCCACGTTATGACAGATCTCTATTGCTTAGTTCATCACGTTCTTGCAGTGGAAATGAATTAAACAGTACCTTGACTAGAAAACGGTTGGCCATTCAGATTTAATTCAATAAGTTTTCAGGAAAGTAAGAACGAAGTGGAATATTAACTGAGAACAATGCTAGTTGATACTCAAAATCAGTTAAGGTTTCAATATGCAAATGTTTTCGGTAATAACACTTCAAGTGATGGACACGAGTAATTTTTTCTGTTCTATAAATCTTTTATGATAAGTTAAAGCTAGTAACCTAAATGCTGAGAACCGATTTATTTATCCAAACACTCTTCCCCCTGCTGCGTCGTCTTGTGGTTGAATGGCTAGGATGGAAAACAAAACAACCTGTAGATCCAGATGCAGATAGTGCACATGTACCTTTTTACTACCGGCATAGCGCAGTTGGTTAAGTCCAGGGGTGCCGACTTCTCCAAATTATTGAGGGGTAAGCATGAAGAGATCAGACTTGGGACGGGCACGTCTCTTCCATTGTCAAGAGGAACATAAAAAAAAGATGGGGAGCAAAAAGACAAACTATGAGATTCGACGTATATTTTAAAACGCAACTGTAATTGTTCATCAGCAAATGAACAAGGAAACAGAAATATTATTTTGCTGGATATTAATAGTTTTAAAAATAAAATTCAGCCTGTGATTTCATAAAAATATCCAGAGATTTTATTTCCAAAGTTTAGTAAAAAATATGATAAATTAGCTGGGTTACTCAAACAAAGAACAAGATGCGCAAAAAATAAATAGATAAATAAAGGCGCTAGAAATTATACGTTTCTGTATTTTTATTTATTTTATTTTTGATAAATGTTTTAGACATTTATCACATATCACGAGAGCATGTCAAACACAATACGGAGCTGGCAATCCAGTTTCTTATCGAATGAGCAATGCAGATAATGGGAAAAAAGTTTTTATTTATTTTGTCATTTATTAATTTTTTGGAAATAAATCGCTTTGGCTTCATAAGGTGGAGCTTGGTCCACGTTATGAGGCTAAAGCGATTATTTAATTAAACAGGATGCAAAATACCGGGTGGGCACTGCCCCTCCAGTAAAATTATTGGAGGGGCAAGATTTACCTTGCCCCCCTATAGTCGGCGTCTATAGTTAAGTCACTATGCGCTGCGTGGGAGGCGAACGTTTCTGACGGGTGTTCGAATCCCGATCCTGCCGGCCATCTAGTATGCGGTTTTCCCGGGGTTTTCCGCAGACTCCCCGTGTTTGGGGACGCGAATGTGTAGACGGTTCCCTGTGAAGTCGGCCCCGGGCGCATTTTATTCCTCACCCGTATGCAGTAGAGGAAAGACAAGCCGGCTGCATTAATTTGCCAGTCAAGGGCGTACAGTCGTCTTTGCGAAACTCAACCCGCCATGGGCGGACGAGAGAGAGAGAGAGAGAGAGAGTACCTCTTTGCCGAAGAGTGGTCATGGCATGTTTGCCTTCAGGCGTCTCCCAGTTCTCCAGGAAAATAAAGCTTAACAATAAGTTTCACTTTCATATAATTATTACAGGTATAATAATTATTATTGTTATTATTTTTGATTGGGGATTTAACGACTACTATGAGCAACTCTTTGGGCTATAAGCAGTCGCCCGTCCCTAATTTAAGGTCACTGGTGCCAAGGATGGGGGAGAGCCAGTGCCGTAAGACAAACACAACACCCATGCCTCATCGGGATTCGAACCCATACCCATCTCGGATCTCGGACGAATGATCAGAAGCCATTACTTAGAAAACTGCGCCACCGAGGACGGCCCTGAAATTATTTACTGGAGATCATATGTTCCCATACACTTATCTTTACCACTTTCAGGCTGTTACTTTCTGAAAATTGACTTAGTAAAACTTAGTGGTGTTGAATTAAATAATGCCGCTGGTCTATAATATTCAGCCATACCTGTAATAATTATATGAAAGTAAAACTTATTGTTAAGCTTTATTTTCCTGGAGAACTGGGAGGCGCCTGAAGGCAAACATGCCATGACCACTTTTCGGCAAAGAGGTACTCTCTCTCTCTCACTGCATACGGGTAAGGAATAAAATGCGTCCGGGGCCGACTTCACAAGGAACCGTCTACACATTCGCGTCCCCAAACACGGGGAGTCTGCGGAAAACCCCGGAAAAACCGCAGACTAGACGGCCGGCAGAATCGGGATTCGAACACCCGTCAGAAACGTTCGCCTCCCACACAGCGCATAGTGACTTAACCATAGACGCCGACTATAGGGGGCAGGGTGAATCTTGCCCCTCCAATAATTTTACTGGAGGGGCAGTGCCCACCCGGTATTTTTCATCCTGTTTAATTAAATAATCGCTTTAGCCTCATAACGTGGGCCAAGCTCCACCTTATGAAGCCAAAGCGATTTATTTCCAAAAAATTAATAAATGACAAAATAAATAAACACTTTTTTCCCATTATGTGCATTGCTCATTTGATAAGAAACTGGATTGCCAGCTGCGTATTGTGTTTGACATGTTCTCGTGATATGTGGTAAATGTCTAAAACAATTATCAAAAATAAAATAAATAAAAATACAGAAACGTATAATTTCTAGCGCCTTTATTTATCTATTTATTTTTTGCGCATCTTGTTCTTTGTTTGAGTAACCCAGCTAGTGTATCATATTTTTTACTAAACTTTGGAAATAAAATCTCTCTGGAATTTTTATGAAATCACAGGCTGAATTTTATTTTTAGAAATATTAATATTCAGCAAAATAATATTTCTGTTTCCTTGTTCATTTGCCGATGAACAATATAGGAAAATCGAAGAACGCCTAACGGTTATCGCATGCGTGTATACATGCTGACCCAGCGCATCTCCTTACGGGTTAATAAATTCACTTAAAAAAAGGGGGGGGAGGTAGTTGTCCGTGACGGACGTTCTTATCATCTGACCTGCACTGTGCACAAGACCGTGGAAGGTGCGATTAGCGAGGAAACCTTTCAGTTTTCAATGGCAACGATGCATGGTGATTCTGCAATAAACAGATTGAACCTTTGCTAAGCTTATTTCGTTGCTCTCGAGAAGAAAATGCAAAAAATAAATTATCAGTATTTTTTTGGCGTTTCAGGAGGTGGACTGCTAAAGAATTGGGCGTCTCAAAAGATTTATAAATACTTTGTCGTAAAAGGGTGTCAACGTCTGTACGACGCTGACCCTCGCGACACAGACGTGAAGTCACTCGTCATGTGGTTTGAGCTCACATGGTTTGCTGGGTTGCCAGCCAACCGCGAAAAGGAAATGTCTCCGAATAAGCCATATGTTGCCGAATGTAATGAGCGAGCTTAGAGTAGGGCCCACCACACCATCAACTACCCTCCCCTTCGCTTTCTTTTCTCTGCCATTCCCTAGAAGCAACTCCCGGAGATAGCACAGGTACATGTATGTCCCGCAGTCCAACCTTTGTTCCAAGGTTGAGTAGGTCAGGGCCAATGTTACCCTGCTTCTGCTGGTCAGAAGGCCCTTTTCATTGAGTCCTTTTTTCTGCGCATTTCGTAGATACCAATCTGGATTAGAGGCAGAAAGTACACGCATAAAAGCGCGGACGCGGTGTTTTTATTTATTTCATTTATGTTCTATTCAATACAGGTAACTAAATTTCATCTTAATGCAATTCATTCTTGTTAAAGAAACGCAGAAGTTCATAAATTGAAGAAATCACGGCATTTTGCGTGAAATTAACTTTTTAGAAACTCGTACTCGGGAGATTAGAGTCGGGTGAACCCGAACACGGAAGATTGGTACCCAAAGATATCTTGCTTGTCGAATTAATTTCCACCTGTCCAGCCAAGGGAGTATACAAATTGTATTAAAGGAAGTTCATTGTTTCTTTTTATTATTATTATGTAGGGGATTAACGACAGCCGTGAGCAACTCAATGGGCTATAAGCAGTCGCTCGTCCCTAATTTAGGGAAGATAGATAGCCAGTGCCGTAAGACAAACGCAACATCCATGCCTCGCCGAGTTCTGAACCCGGAGCCATCTCGGACAAATGGTCGGAAGCCAGCGCTGAGACTACTGTGCCACTGAGGCGGTAATGCAGTTAGCAACTAAAACATAATGCATTTATTTCTTTTGCGCGAAATTTTTACATAAACTTTACAGCTTCACGAAACCAGATGACCGTGCTTCTGGAGCGATTGTTACAACGGAAATCAGGAATTTTGAAGTACATGCTTTCATACACCTTGCAAAAAAAAAAAAAAAAAAAATGAAGCACCCAGAGAAAGTCGTTTGATCCTGATGAAACTGCGCATGCAAGAATCTGAGGTATAAATATGCAAATGATTAATAAATAACGACTAATGATTAAATAGTGGTCCGCCACAGCGCATGAGAACCACGAATCGAGGAGGGTATATCAAGAGCAAAGATCACATACAGGGACAATTGTCACAGCTGATTGCAGTTGCATTAACTTCCACGGACTGTGAGAACGCATCGACGTTGGATCCGTGCGTAATACGAGCAGTTGAGCGAGTATGAGAGAGGCCGGTTGGTCAAGTCGCCGTGTCGCTTGGCATCTGAACCGGAGCGACGTGGCAATCGTGTGAAGTTGGCGCCAATGGATCGAGTAGGCACAACCCAGGGGCACGCAGGCAGGGGACGTTCGAGAGAAACGACAAAACGCGAGGACCGAGTGATTGTGAGAGCCGCACGGACAGAACCGAATTGGCAGCTCTCAACCATCTATGACCATGTTGACTCGTCTACAGGTACGGAAGTGGATATCCGGAGCTTTGCCAGATGACTTGCGGCACGGGGACTACATTCGAGGAAGCCATTTCGCCACCTCTCACTGACCAGCAAGCAACACAGACACCGCTTGCAGTGGTGTCGGGCCCCATCAACGTGGGATACTGCCCAGTGGCGTCGTGTTGTCTTCAGTGATGAGTCCCGGTTTGCACTTGTCGCCGATGACCAGCGTATACGTGTGTGGAGACGAGCCGGCCAGGGCACGGATCCTGTCTTTACCATGGAACGGCACGTGGCTCGCACACCGGAAGTGACGGTCTGCCGAGACGTTTCCTACGATAGCCGGACAGTCTTGGTAGTCCTCCGTACCACCCTCACTGCTTAACGGTACGTCGACGGTATTTTACAATCTGTTGTGTTGCCATTCCTGTCACAGCATTATCGAGCAATTTTTCAACATAATAATGCCCGGCCACACACGACATGGCTCTCCCAGGCCTGCCTCTGTAACGTCGACACCCTTGCATGGCCAGCCCGATCGCCCGACCTCTCACCGATCGAACATGTATAGGACATGATGGGACGTAACCTGTGCCCATCCAAGAATGTCGGCGAACTGGCCCGCAGTTTGGACACCATCTGGCATGCTATACCTTAGGACAGTATTCGTGAACTGTATGCGTCTATGCCACACTGGGTAACCACTTGTATCCTAGCCAGAGGTGGAGCTACAGCGTACTGATTTGTTCCACTCGTGTAGCAGTTTCATCCGAATAAATGGTCCAACTGCTCCGGAATTGCAAACCCTTCCTTTCCTATACATGTACATTTCACATACCAATTTTCATTTCAACTTGATGATTCCTTCCGGGTGCTTCGTTTTTCCCTTTTTTTATTTTTATTTTTGCAAAAAGTGTATTTGGAGATCGAGGCTTCCTTGTTTGCACTTTGATGTGGAAGAGGAAACGTGTTCACATTTTTAACAGAAATTTGTGGTCAGGTGTAAACCTCATCTGTGGGAAGGAATACCTACAAGAAATTGCACATTCCTCTGCTTGACGTTTCGTTTACTACTGAGATAGTTCAGCTCAGTAGATCATTTTCGTTTCGCTAGAGGGATCCTAGCGTTATTTGTAATCAGAGTCGTAACTATGCATTTCTGCGCCCGGGGCAAACCACATAATATTGCACCCTTCATATGTTTCCAATTTTAGGTGCAACATCATTTCTCTCTATCTTTTAGCATATACATACACATATATATTAGTATGCATATAAAAGTACATAAATGTACACTGTTCAACAAAATTAACGACACACCTCAATGTTATCTCTATGGTGGAGGCACAACAAAACTGTGACTACGGGGAGAATTTAATGCAGACAAGTTCAGCATGGATTCTTCATTGCTTAGCAGGAAATTGAGCCAAACATAAATTTCTCTTACCGTCCAGTTTAATTCACAAGAAAAATCACATCAATATAAAAACTTACAATTGTTTTAGAGCAGTAAAATAGCGGATGTACTGTATCTTAAGTGCCTACTTCCAGTAGTCTGAGTCTGAGTTTGGTTTTGTTTCCTTCCTATAGGAACTTCTGTTACTATCGGACAAGGCCGATAGGGGGTAAGTACACAGTAAATAGGGCATTAGGAGTGAGGTTTAATTTCTTGTCCCAAACGAAAACTCCACTTTACGCTCTTTAAGGGGGTTCGGTAGGATAATATGGGCACAAAAATCTATTTTTGTATTACTGTATATTTCCATTGCATGAATCATTGGCTTTAATTTGACACCTCATTTGTACTTATCCTACTGATAGAACAAAAGTTATGGCCATAAATGTGAGTACATGTCGTTGCTCTCATTTGGTATTTGATCTCACGCTATATCGTGTTTTTTATAGTACTACATATTCCACAGTTCTAAGGACAAGAAAAAGGAAAGCCCATATTTCAGAATCAGGCTAACCCTGCACTGTTGAAAAAAATGCCTGCATGGGAAAAATCAAAACCCCAACGAATCTGTGAATATGGTCATTTGGTCAAGAATAGCGAAAACTGACTTTGTAGGGTTTCGTAATATGGTATTTGCAGTGTATGATGCATCCTACACTTTAACAAAGGGAATGAATATATCTAGATGCATGGCTTTGCAACAGCTTGGGACCATTGCCAGCAAGAATACGGGATCAATTCTGGCGGAGCTCGATAGTCTGCGGGTGAGAAGGGGTGAGCGTATGTTGTCCACACTCCATAAAAAAGCTAGACAACAGTGTCCAAGTGCCAAGAGGAAGCTTGAAGAGGCGTTCCATGAAGGAGAGGGACCAGATAACCCCTCCTATGGTGCTGCAATGCATTGAATCTACTGTTGTATGGTAAGCGCTACCTCAATAAACTTCAATTGCATATTTCCGAGAGTTGTATTTTTGAACATTAATGACCCGTTATCTCAGAAACTATAAAATATGCAGCTCTGAAATTTGTACCACAGGTTTGTCTCTTGTATCTACAGACTTTAACACAAGATTTTTGTATGTGATGTTTTGGTATCCTTTTATACATATTTATGTTTCATTTTTTACAACGTTTTTAGTGGTTCCTGAAATAGAAATCATACAATGACACATAAAATTAATTTTAAGAAAGATTTGTGTTAAAGTGCGAAGCAGTATGTAGCGAACAACCCCTGAAAATTTCAGCCACTTCTTTCCAGGGTTCCTGAGATAACGGGTCTTCAATATGTTACAATTAACATGGCCGAAATACAACCTACCAAACCCCTTAATTGTGTAGGAAGAACTTAGGAAATGGAGGGAGGCAACACTCAGCGGACGGATCTCGTGCATTTCCCTTATTCTTCTATCAAGGACGTTCTGGGTAGTGACTCGATCTGAATGCCATTTAAAGCAGTAAAACACAGCAGGAGGAGGTGAGATTTCCAACTCGTCGGAGATGTTTCAAATCTTGGTGAGGCATGGATGTTGTGTTTGTCTTACGGCACTGGCTCTTTTCCTTTCTTGGAACCCATGGCCCTAAATTACGAATGGACGACTGCTTGTAGCCCATTGAGTTACTCACGGTAGTCGTTAAACCCCCAAACGAAAAAACAAAAAACAGAAAAAGAATTTCCAACTGCTTTGGAATTCAGACCTTCAGTACCACTACAAACGGACCGAATCCAGCTGAATTTCGTGGCTCTCAGTGAAAAATCCTTCAGAGAATCTTCAACATTGCGAACATCTCTGTCTTGGAACGAACGTACAACAGCGCCTTCATTTCGAATGTGCGAAATTGCCCTCCTCCCCCTCCCCTCAATATTTTGAGGAAGAAATGCAAATTTTAAGCTGATCAGGATACTGAAACTGGTGACACATAAAAGCCAATTCTGCAAATTGTCTAATGACAAAGCATGGTGAGAAAAAATTGTACCACAAACTGGTACAGAAGTTTCAATTCCAATTTTAATCAAATCGTGCATAGTGGTTTTTACGTCCTCTCTTGAGCTGCGCCCGGGGCAGCCTCCCCTCCTGCCCCAACCTACTTACATTATTGTTTGCAATTAATGACAGAGAACGCGGGATGAAAATCTGAAAACGGGCCGGTCCATAAACTGGAATGTGTGAGCCTGGCCTGGCCGGGCCGGGCTTTCCAAATTAGGGCCCGTGTAGACTATACTCAATAGCACTAGCTGTTTTTGGCCTTGCGCCACAACAGCCCATAATATCCTCACCCCATTTCGTTAACAAAAAATTCGCACCTAACATTATTACAAGACAGCATTAATCAAATGGGTCTTTGCTAGCTTACGTATAATAATAATTATTATTATTGCTATTATAACTCTAATGATCGTTGCAAAATTAGGATGATAACTTTTTGACCGGAGTTCATGATTTCGATTCCAGACTTGAGAAATACTTGCTATGTTTGCACACAAACACTTTTGAAGTTTATAAGAGCACTTAAGATATTAAAATACTCTAGCTCGCACGAGCACCTAATAAATCTAAAAGAGTATTCACCACTGATATAGTACAGGGCCGCCGTTAAGGGTGTACCGCACAGTGCCTCGCGCTGGTGGATAAATAAGATAAAATAAAACAAAAGAGAGAAAGAAAGAAAAATATAACATTAAGTACACATACAAAAAGAAACATCCCACAGTTCAAAACATATGAATTACCATCCCAGTTCTTCGCAAGTCCGCATACACAAACATCACAGTGATGTCATACATACGCTCAGGACTTCTTATATTACTGTTAAGAAGTCCTGTGACACTAGATGGGAAAGTCGTGTACAAAGTGTTAAACCCATTAGATACAAAAGAGAGAAAGAAAGAAAAATATAACATTAAGTACACAGACAAAAAGAAACATCCCACAGTTCAAAACATATGAATTACCATCCCAGTTCTTCGCAAGTCCGCATACACAAACATCACAGTGATGTCATACATACGCTCAGGATTTCTTATATTACTGTTAAGAAGTCCTGTGACACTAGATGGGAAAGTCAGGTACAAAGTGTTAAACCCATTAGATACAAAAGAGAGAAAGAAAGAAAAATATAACATTAAGTACACAGACAAAAAGAAACATCCCACAGTTCAAAACATATGAATTACCATCCCAGTTCTTCGCAAGTCCGCATACACAAACATCACAGTGATGTCATACATACGCTCAGGACTTCTTATATTACCGTTAAGAAGTCCTGTGACACTAGATGGGAAAGTCGTGTACAAAGTGTTAAACCCATTAGATACAAAAGAGAGAAAGAAAGAAAAATATAACATTAAGTACACAGACAAAAAGGAACATCCCACAGTTCAAAACATATGAATTACCATCCCAGTTCCTCGCAAGTCCGCATACACAAACATCACAGTGATGTCATATATACGCTCAGGACTTCTTATATTACTGTTAAGAAGTCCTGTGACACTAGATGGGAAAGCCGTGTACAAAGTGTTAAACCCATTAGATACAAAAGAGAGAAAGAAAGAAAAATATAACATTAAGTACACAGACAAAAAGAAACATCCCACAGTTCAAAACATATGAATTACCATCCCAGTTCTCCGCGAGTCCGCATACACAAACATCACAGTGATGTCATACATACGCTCAGGACTTCTTATATTACTGTTAAGAAGTCCTGTGACACTAGATGGGAAAGCCGTGTACAAAGTGTTAAACCCATTAGATACAAAAGAGAGAAAGAAAGAAAAATATAACATTAAGTACACAGACAAAAAGAAACATCCCACAGTTCAAAACATATGAATTACCATCCCAGTTCTTCGCAAGTCCGCATACACAAACATCACAGTGATGTCATACATACGCTCAGGACTTCTTATATTACTGTTAAGAAGTCCTGTGACACTAGATGGGAAAGCCGTGTACAAAGTGTTAAACCCATTAGATACAAAAGAGAGAAAGAAAGAAAAATATAACATTAAGTACACAGACAAAAAGAAACATCCCACAGTTCAAAACATATGAATTACCATCCCAGTTCTTCGCAAGTCCGCATACACAAACATCACAGTGATGTCATACATACGCTCAGGACTTCTTATATTACTGTTAAGAAGTCCTGTGACACTAGATGGGAAAGCCGTGTACAAAGTGTTAAACCCATTAGATACCAAGCAAAAGAAGTAAGGGACGCACTTCTTGAAGTTGCGGACACAGTAAATGATCCTAAAATCAAATGTGAAGTTCGCTCATTGGTAGTACGTGAACTTCAGAGTTATAAATTCTTATTGGGTATTGTTATATGGTATGGCATACTCTTTTCTCTAAACAGTGTGAGCAAACCACTTCAATCAGAGAGCGTGCAGCTTGACATGGCAGAAAATATTCTTCAGGGGGTTATTAAATGTTTGAACCAATTTCGAAATGAAGGCTTCAATTCAGCAATTCTGGACGCTCGTGAAATTTGCGAACAGTTAGGTATTGAACCAAAATTTTCTGAGCATAGAGTGTCTTAAAAAAGAAGAATATTTGATTACGAAGTAGACGATGAGCCCTTGAGAAATACAAAATATGCAGAGGAAGTCTTCAAAATAGAGTACTTTATCTTACTATAGACACTGCTTTACAGTCTCTGAAATCTCGTTTTGAACAATATAAGGAGTTCAATGACAAGTTTGGATTTTTATATTCTCTACCGAAAATGAAACAAATGAATGACTAAGATCTAATGAAATATTGCTAAAACCTGGATTTGATCCTTCACTCAGGAAATTCCCGCGATATATGCGGAGAGGAGCTATGCACAGAATTGAAAATAGTCAGAGAACTAGTTCCGGACGATGTCAATACTGTCATCCAAGTATTGCAATTTTTTAAACGGAATGCAAAATCCCTTCCCTAACTTAGCTATCACGTACAGAATCATGCTAACTATGCCGATAACAGTCGCGAGTGCGGAAAGAAGTTTATCTCGCTTGAAATTAATCAAATCGTATCTGAGGACAAGCATGTCTCAAGAAAGGTTAACTGCACTCGCTACATTGTCAATAGAACGCGATGTGGCATCAAAACTAAATTACGATGATATTATTGAAGATTTTGCTGGACAAAGGCGAAAAAGGTCTCCTTTGCGTGATAGGTAAAACGTGAAGTTTTCCTTTTACGTACATACCAGTATATTCATGAAACACGATGACTGTTTCTCTAACTTTTAAAGGACATTTTTTTAATGTGTTACAATTCACTAGAAATTTGATGTACCTATTTAAAACATTATTTTTCTTTTTGTTCCGCATAGGTTTCATTTTTAAAATACACAGCTATAATAAAACAGATTAAAAAATCATACTGCATAGAGCATAGTATTACTAACATTTACCTTTTCTTTTTTTTTTTTTTTTTTTTGCAAAGGAGAACGACGGTTGAGCTTAATAATAATAGCAGTTACAGTTACAAGTTTAAGAAAAATATCAGTTCCTTCTATAACAAATACATGAGTGAAAAGCTTATCATCACTTTATCAGAAAATAAAAATATTCTATTGCGTACGTGCGCAAAATACCTCTAGCCAAGTTGATTTAGCAAAAATTATTAGTTAGCAAGAGGGCCTCGCAGGGAGAGTTTGCACAGGGCCTAGCGTAAGCTTGCGGTGGCACTGATATAGTACAAGAAAAGGAAATAACCTAATCCACACAACATAAAATCCAGTCTCTTTCAGGATTCGTACCCAGCCATCTGCATGAAAGGTAAGCGTCCCAATCACTCGTCAGACTTTTTCCAATAGAAACGATTGAAGGATAAATATTATAATATATTTCATGCCGCAAAAGCAATATTGTATTACAGTGATTACAAAAAGCAAAAATTCCTTGTTTAAAAGCGTAACGTGCTTATGAAAACCAAAATATTAAACATGAGTTCTTCTGAGTTTTTTTCCAATTACACTTGGCTGAGGCGAGTAACCCCCCCCCCCCCCCTTTTTTTTTTTTTTGGTCCAGCCCTCAATTTTTTTAGCTTTGTGACATGACCTCTGGACTCATTTTTTTCCTGTTTCAGTGAGGTTCCAGTGTGAGATAGGTGGGGAAGAAGCGGATGTGACGTCACGCAACGACCTTCGCACTGAAAGCGATGCGTGCCAGCAACAGATTCACAAGGGGGTCAAGCAAAAAGCAGCATTCTTTTTTTTCTCTCTCTCTCAACTTCATTAAGAATAAGATCACTACTTTGCTGAAAAGATCGACAAAACACTGATATTCTATGTTTTTCACTATAAAATAATTCAGTGAACTTCTAACAGAGTTCCATTTCTTTTTAGAAGTTCTAATGTAATCGATCACTTTGTTCCCCGGCTCGGGTACACGCACATTGTTTTGTTTTGCTTTAAGGCTTTAGAGAATATTTCAAGTAAACAAAAAATATATACGAGATGTTTTCCATAGCTCCATAAAAACTTTCAAATTTAGTATGCTTAGATTTTTTGAGGTACGTTGTACGTTCTAATAAATACGTTCAAAGGTCGAAAATTACAAAACTTTGAACCAGAATTTTCTCCGATTGGTAGATCTTCCATGCTAGCAAGTTTGAACAAACTTCGATTGATAGTTTGTACCCTTGTATCTTTCCCTTCTATTGAAATTTCCCACGACACTCGTCAAAAGTCTGAAACTCGTATTTAGATAAACTCGAGTAGAACGAAAATAAATTATTATTTGACAAGTCTTCAAAAAATCATGAATTTCACTTAGCAGGTTACGGAGTGTGGAAGTTTCCGATTCTTGCTACATTTTCAAAAACACAAATTTTAGCATAGTTGTATTTCATTTATGACGCACAGCATGACTAAAAAAATGATAGACGTTTTCTCTAAAAAAAAAATTAAAGCAATATTTCTTACTAACCATAACAGCAAAGTCCAGAAAGAATAACTCTTAAGTTATTTCTATTTCCTGGCATCAAAATGTTACAGCGCGCAAGGTACGAGCTCATCACATTAGTAATTAAAAAGGGCAAGGCGGCAGTTAGTTCTAACGGAGTAAGGTAACATCATTTAAATAGCCTCTTTTAAGAAACGCAAGTAAAATAGCATCGACTAATTAGCAGTATATGAGTGCAGCGGTAAGAGTTGGATAAGTCAAAGGATTTTATTCTAGTTTTATATATATATATATATATATTTTTGATTGGAGGTTTAACGACCACCGTGAGCAACTCAATGGGCTATAAGCAGTCGCCCGTCCCTAATTTAGGGTCACTGGTTCCAGGGAAGGGAAAGAGCCAGTGCCGTACGACAAACACAACATCCATGCCTCACCGGGATTCGAACCCGGACCCCTTTCGGACGAATGATCAGAGGCCATCGCTTAGACCACTGCGCCACCGGGGCGGCTTATATTTCCCCCCGTATCAGTTATTAGAGAATTAATTTAAAGATGTCGAGGCATTCAAGAAAGGAATGGGAAGAAGAAAAAAGAAGCAATCTGTTTAAGTTTGGGGCAATAGCCATCAGAAAGGGATCGCCGAGAAAAGGGAGGCTGGAATACATTGTCATCTCAGGCGAGCGAAGAGGTGCGGGCAAGCGGTAAAAAGGTACTCCGCCACCGCACTTCCGTCCGCCCCCCCCCCTTCTCCAGAGCAACCGACGAGGTGGACGAGGCTCAGAGCAAGGCAGGAGAGGAAGGCTGATTGCTGAATCAGGTAACGACCCCCACTAGGAGGAAGTAGCCCTTAATACGCACAAGGAAAAGTAAGAGGCTGCATCGAGCTATTGTGAAGAAGCGTCTAATCCAATGTAACTGGCAATTAAGAAAGAGGAGACATCGAGGCGGAATCAGTGGCGGATCGTGGTTGGAAAAATAGGTGAAGAGGTACAAGAGCAATATGAAAAGATATATACTGTCTACAATGAAAATCCCTTAATGAGGACTTACTTATTTTTTGTATATTAAATCACTTTTTCTTCCTTTTAAAGCTGCAAATTTGTCGATTATGTCGTCATAAGATGGTTAGATAGTTGTTTCTTCGTGAGCAACAATAAAATGTCTTCCTGAATAGAAATATTTGCCAGAGAAGCAAGTCTATAATGGGAACTAGTGTTTCTTGAGCAAGTTTGTATTCTTTTAAGAAAACTTCTTTTCACTGGCACACTTGTAGATGGAATTGTTAAACTGAGGAAAACCAATTTATAATCTTCTGTAAAAATGTCTTTGTCTCCGTGAAACACTCGAAGGAGTTCTTGAGTCAATATATTCCTTAATTTTTCATCGGCATATACAAGACTCAGTTCATTTTTAAGGCGCTGGTGTTTAGTAAATATGTTTAAGTAAAAATGTAGATTTTCAAGAGCGCGAGTGGGAAAGCATGCATTAAATTATTCGAATTTGGTTGTGTCAGCAAGTCAGACAAATTGAAGTCTCTTACAGTCTTGAAATCTTATATCCATTTCTATAAGAATGTGGTCAAAAATTTCAAAATACAATTGTTTATATTTTTGAAAAATCGTTTCCTGTGTAAGAGCAGCATATCCCCGTGCTTATTTCTGTGATTCTGCTAGCTTTTCCAAACTGTCTTTCAAATAACTCATCGTTCCTTTTATGGCTTAAAATTTCACTAGGTTTTCTTGTTTTTTTTTTTATTTGAGTTGCACAGTAATTTATGTTTAGTTATTTTTTCTTCAAAAGTTCGAATAATAGATCGGTGGAGCCAAAAATGTAAATTCGAAAGTGTTCATATCATTCAAAAACTCCTTGGCAAGATGAATTGATTTTTTGTCTGATTATTCGCTATTCGTCAGAAATCCGAACACTTCCTTCAATTTATCCCAATCTTCAACAACTACACTTACTAATTTCGAAGTGGAGGACCATCGAGTTTCTGTTATGGTTGGTCTGCATCTTGCGGTTGTTGATATAAGTGTATATAAGTGTATAAGACCGCTTCGCAGAATGGTGAACAAACGAAGCAATTCCACTGAGGCTTGCAAAAAGTATTCGACACTTAGAAATTTTAGAAAAACTCTGGTGTAATACAAGATTCAAACAATGAACTAAGCATTGAACAAAAACAGCTTGAGAAGCTTTATCCTTGACTTTTTTTCTGTAGCCCATTTAAGTGTCCACACATTATACTTGCCCCATCGTAACATTGTCCTATTTATTTGTGTTGGTAATCAGACGGTTCCAAAATTTTGTCTAGCATTTTGTATAAAGCTCCTGACGTTCTATCTTCATTCACATCATGGAAACCCAAAAATCTCTCAACCAATACACCTTCCGAATCAACAATCAAAAATTATTTAATTTTTGACGTGATCGTTTATATATTTAGAAGTACATTCAATTAATTCATTTTGAATAGTTTTTTTATCTTTTCGTATTGATTTTCAATTTCTAAAGAACTTCTTCATATCAACAATGAAAGTAATTCAATGAAATTTCCACGATTTATCGAGCCCATGCTTTCGTCATGGCCATGGAATGCTAGTTCTTGTTTGCTCAAATACAGTATAGACTAATACTGCATCAATCACTATCTGCAGGAAAAGTCTATTTCAACAAACGTTTTCGTTAAAATGCGTTTTCAAAAGCCTAGCATTCTTCCTCAGGGCATCGGCAATGGTGTTTTGAATTTTTTCAAAACTCCTTAACATTAATCCGCATTTCAGGTGTTCGCCAGAATCACGATGTTTATAAAGTGACCGTGTTACGCTTAATAAATCTGAGAATCCGTCTTTATTCCACGCCGAATGTTTTTACTAAAAAGTAAGCAGGGCCCAAAAAAAAAAAAAAATTAACATAGAAGTGCTGCAAATCCATTTATATTCAGTAAACCAACAATTTTTTTTTTAAATTAATATTGTTAGATTTACCGTTCTTGATTTCGTTCTTGGCAACAATTGTCAGTGAATCCGTTGGTCGTCCTTGAAGCAAAATATCTCTTTTATCTTCATCTTTCCACAGAGTAAATGGAGTTTGCAATAAATTACAAACAATGTTGTCCACAGGATGCATACTAAAAACTATCACTATCAGTTAAATTGTACACAAACCTAAAATATCAGTTAAAGCTTTCAACAATTAATCACAAAGCACGAAAGAACAAATTCCTTTAAGGAAAATAATGTACCAAAGCACAACAAGGAAAAAGCCATAGTAGATTGCATGGTACCCTGGTAGTCCGCCCACTCCACCGTGATCTCTCACGACTTTACACTCAAAAACTGAAAGATGCAGAGGTAAGGCGCGTGAAGCTGAAACACTTCACTTGAGCGAGCAGATTGGGGAGGGTGATGTCACGGTTACCATGGCAACTCGGCGGAAAACTGCAGACTTCCAAGCATTATCATTTCGGCTCTTCACTTGCACTGTTTTGCGTATAAGGATTTGTTTTCCGTATAGAGCGCGCCATGTGAATTAATATCTATTCAAAATTTTGAGTATTTTGGAACTGAATAAAGGCAAAAAAGAATATATTATAAAAAAATACTGAATAAAACTTTATTTTGAGTAAAATAGGTGAAGAGGCACTTCACCTACTTCACCTGAAAAGCCGCCACTGGGCGGAATAGGATTTTATTAAGTAAAATTGCTTAATGGGACCAAGCGAACAGAATAGAAAAAGAAGACCCGAAAGTCGGAACGTTTGTTATGTAAGAAAATTGAAGGAACCCCCAGCGAAGTATATGACACGTACCTGGCTGGGAAAATTTTTGGTGAGAGCGCGAATAAAGAGCACTTTCGCTTGACCCCTCTACCCAATGATAATTCTAGTGTGGTACGAGGTAACCATTGCCAGCTTGGGGGAAAGCGCTAAAATTTTAATTAATATCCCAAAGAGATGAGAAGAAAGAAAACGCAAGACGTTGGATAAGGTTTTGGGAAGGAAGCTCAGGTCGGGAGCAACAGCCCAAAATCTTGAAGCATTAACGAAGTATTTTCTGTACGAGAGGGTCGTTTCCAGAGAAGACTTTAGATCTTTTGGGGCCCTAGGCGCTAAAAGGTTCAACCCCCCTTCTTATGCCTTCAGAAATTTTCATCCGTCAGATTAACAAAAAAAGGGGGGGGGCGGCGGAATCAAGAAAAAGGTTTTTACACTTTTTTAAAATGTCATCGCTTCCTATTATTAGAACGTTCTGTAAGAAACAGTGCTAGTGTAATAATTTTGTCTGTCCGTGCCCATCGAACTTTTTGATTTCAGAGATATCTCAAAAATTATTTTTGCGGCTAATAGGAGATCAATGGATATTAAGTTTGGCACTTTTAATATCCCATATACTTCATGCACTGCAGTTATCATAAACAGAATTTTGAGGCTAATAGGGAATCAATGGATGTTAGGTTTGGCACTTTAAATACCCGTATCCCATTTATACCTGCACTGCAGTTATAAGAAACAGAAGCATGCAAATTAAATGCAAAAGATCCGGTTTGAAATTGGAAAAGTAGGGACTGCAGGTTTTTGAGTAAGAGTATCATCGAAACTTTTTATTTCTTTTTCAAAAGCTAGTTTTAAGTCGATTTAAGGAATAGAAAAGGTGAGAATACTTGATAATTATCAGTATTAAACCGAGGGAGCAGAAAGTAATGAGAAAACGTTGTTGCAATACAGTATAAATTACTTTTAACACCATTAAATAAGATAGTGTGATATTCTCAAATTTCTTTATTTTTTCAGCCTAAATATTAATAACTCTTTTGGTTTAAGATGGTTTAAAGGGATTAGGGCCGAGAAAGATTGTCCTAAGAAGAATTATCCTACGAAGAATATTTCTTTCTTCATAGATTATCCTACCACGAAGGAAAAAAAACAATTAACAGCAAACACGCCCGATCATCAGGAAAGTTTTTACAAGTACTCCTCATCGCAACTTGGGAACAAGGTGGGAAGATTCCAACACAGATGTGTTCCCTTGGCTGGAAGTACCATGAAAGCAATTTATAGCACAGCAGGCCAGTTAAGAATTCGCCTTAAACAATGAAAAGTGTGTGAAGCGTGAATACCTTCTTTACCAACCACTAAAAGGAACTCAAAATTTTTTTAACCGTCCCTTTCAAAATAAGTATATTGATAAGAACTCGAAAATTCGGAATATCAGCAACAGCAAGAAAAAATATGTTATTATTAATATAAGAAAGTAAAATATCAATTGACAATACAAAGTAGTCGCTTTAAGGAATGATTTGATTCGGTCCGTGAAAACCAAAACTGAAAATCCAATTATATGTTTTCGGGGCCTCTCAAACAGCGAGGCCCTAGGCGCGCGCCTAGTGCGCCTAGCCGGAAATCCGCCCCTGGTCGTTTCTGACCTCTCGCATGTTAGGCATTACACAACTTAATTTTGTACGAGTAGGTCGTTTCTAACCTCTGACATGTTAGGTGTGAGGTGAAGTTTCTTTAATCGAGAAGGTCGTGTATCGACCCTTCTCCCGTAAAGCATTAACCTGGTATACCGACGAGGGAGGCACATCTAGAATCAAATGGAAATTGCGCGACCGGAGGAAGAGGAACCATGCTAATAGGCCTGTCCTACAGTGAAAACCACCAGAGATACAACATCGCGGTAGTCTTGAGAGACGACAAACTGACTGAACTATTTTAATTCATAAAGCAGCCTGGACATCCATACCCCAAGCCCACATCTTTGAACTCAGTGTGTTCAGTGCGACCCTGATGATATAATGAAAAGGAACCGGGAGGGCAACGTTGGAGCAAAGGTAAAAGCGTTTTTTTTTTTTTTTTTTTTTTGTTTTTTGCAACTTTAATTCGTCTCTGAGTTGCATAGTCAGAATTTATATTCTATTTACGAATGGTTGGTAAGGTCAGTGAACGAGATTTAGCGGTAACTAGAAATGGAAATGATTAAAAAATTTCAAAGTGAATCACTTATCTTTAAAAATACGGAGCTGAAGAATGATAATGACTTACCTAGGGATTATAAGTATTTTGGTGCGAAAATACCGGTAAAGGAAGGTAAATTAAATTACGTTTAAAATTGAGGAGCGGAATAAGAACAGCGATGGTTACGAACGAAAGAGAGTAAGTAAACAGTGGAAGAATAATTCTTCAAAGTCTCAAAAATTCAAAGAACGATTTAAATAAATATTTAATTCCGAAATACTAACGATAAGCTGTAAAGTAAGGTACCTGTAAGTGTAATAACATATATGAACAAACAGTTTTTTTAAAATAAATGTTATTTTGTTGATTACCAAAAGGTATTATCAATGTGTTGAAATGTTTACATTTACTAAGTTAAACTCTGATTATTTGTTTTCTACATATGAGTATTATCAGTGGTAAGCAAGTCACATCATGTTCAGTTATTATTGGTATCTATGACGAAGTAAATTTCTCCGCCATTTTTGTCCACGCCGGGGCTCAAACCCGGGTCCCCTCATTCCGGAATAAGTCACTCTACCAATTGAGCTACGCGGACGTTCGTTCTGACTGATATCTGCCTTTATGTCGTGTGCGTCCTGCCGGGTCACCTCATTCCGGAAAGAGTCATTCTACCAATTG
Organism: Macrothele yani; assembly: GCA_039090855.1. Classification (NCBI taxonomy): domain Eukaryota; kingdom Metazoa; phylum Arthropoda; class Arachnida; order Araneae; family Macrothelidae; genus Macrothele; species Macrothele yani. Next base: position 91,854,062 of record CM077016.1, on the reverse strand, counting down.
AGCTACTCGGACGTTCGTTCTGACTGCTATCTGCCTTTATGTCGTGTGCGTCCAGCTGGGCAGGCATTTACTAAGTTAAACTCTGGTTATTTGTTTTCTACATATGAGTATTATCAGTGGTAAGCAAGTCACATCATGTTCAATTATTATTGGTATCTATAACGAAGTAAATTTCTCCGTCATTTTTGTCCACGCCGGGGCTCGAACCAGGGTCCCCTCATTCCGGAATAAGTCACTCTACCAATTGAGCTACGCGGACGTTCGTTCTGATTGTTATATGCCTTTATGTCGTATTCGTCCTGCCGGGTCCCCTCATTCCGGAAAAGGTCACTCTACCAATTGAGCTACGCGGACGTTCGTTCTGACTGCTGTCTGCCTTTATGACGTGCGCGTCCAGCTGGGCAGGCTCGTCACATCTCCCCCCCTCAGAAAGAGGGCCGGGGGCATGGCCCACGGGTCAGCCGTGACTATGAATCGTTGCAGGCAGCCATCCGCTGTAGAACGTGCACTTGAGAACTCCCAGTCAATCTGGTGTGTGGAATGCAACGTCACACACATTTATTTTACGAAGCGCTGGAGAAGGGGTTCTCTTCTTATTTTTCCTATCTCGCGGTATGGAAAGAACATCGCACCACTGAGAGATTTTGAACGGTCGGGTCCTTCGGAAAGTTCGGGCTCCATTATAACGAAGTAAATTTCTCCGTCATTTTTGTCCACGCCGGGGCTCGAACCCAGTTCCCCTCATTCCGGAATAAGTCACTCTACCAATTGAGCTACGCGGACGTTCGTTCTGACTGCTATCTGCCTTTATGTCGTGTGCGTCCTGCTGGGCAGACACGTCATATATCTTTAGCAAATTTTCTTCAGTGGTAAAGAAATTAATTCAAGAACATAACTTGCATAATATCATCCAACTTCTAAGTACGGTAGCAGTATTTTCAAGCATCAACAAAGTGATACAACGCTTGATTTTTGGTATTTACAAAGAATTACAAAATGAAAGAAAAAAAAACTATACAAATTTATGTTTTCAAGAGAATATATTTTTTACAGATTAAGTAGCGTAATGACTCCGAAATCCTTAACATAGATTATGATGGCAGACTATTGTTTCTTGCACACTTTTTACACTTGCGATTGACGGTTTTTGCCCATTGATACCGGTTGGGTTTGTGAATTTTTTTTTTTCTTGCCTGAGTGCGATTTTATTTTGGAATTTTTAGAAACTTCAGCATTTTTCTAGTATTTCTAGTTTCTTCTTTTTTATTTGAATTTCTGTTTTGCTTTCTCCGTTGGCATTTCATTGTGCATTAATTGGAACTGCTCTTAAATGTTGTGTCTGACATTAACTTTTACTGCAGGCTATTTTCTGTAAATTATAAATAATATAATTACGTACCAACTTCGTATTGAAGAAATGGGGGATGCAGGTTTCATGTCACCTACGGGACAAACTAATAACCGACCAAAATAACCATTACATAACAGATTCTAGTTCGTAAGTCTTCGATGAAAATACCTCCTACGGAAAACCACCGATGGCTGAGACGGAAGTCTTGTGTTATATAATTACCAATTTCAGTCATGAAAAGGAGCATGAAATGTATATTTGAGGACCAACTTCTTAACACTAGGGGACGAAGACGAAGAGAAACATCACTCGAATATTCTCCAGACCATAGACGCCGACTTCCGAAAATTTCGGGGGATTCCTAAATTCAAAAGGTAAGTACTATTTCCAATGTTGAAGTTTTAAATGTTGGCTCTTAGCCAATTATTGCCACTCACTGCAAAACACACTTTACGAAGTATCTTGTAAAATATCTTGCGATGGGTCAATTAAATGATATTCGCGTAATGATTTAATAAAATTTTCAACTGGGAACTTTGCCCCTGTGTGAATTTATTTTCGCTTGATGCCTCAGCATGTTTCCTACACGTATATCGACATATTGTGTAAATGCTAATCGAACATAATACATTAACCACAAAACGGAGCGTCGCGAACATTCTCGTCTTGCGTCGATCCACAATATCATTGAACAGGTCACTGTACAATTTCAATGAAGTTTGTCTCCTCTTCCATCGCTATTCTGCGTACGAGTTCGCCCACAAGGGCCTACAACTGTACTCTGGAAGCTTCTCTTCTGCTGATGGCTAACACGAAGCGTCGCACTGTGCGCGCACACACCTCACATAGGGCCAGTTCCTAGGCTCTCACCGCTAAAAAAAAAAAAAAAAAAAAAAAAAAATAGCAATTGGTTACGATTTCCACATACTTTAAATTGGTCTTCTTTGATCGAATGCATTAAATTCAGAAAAGGTTGAAGTCGTTTTAAGTCTTGAATTTAAATCATCCAGTTATGAAATTTGAAGTATTTACAATAAATTTAGAATTTCAAAGTTTGAATTTATCTGCATAAATTAAATTAACTAAATCACCTGAAACATCGATAGCTTAAAAATAAGTAACTGTATTTTGCATACTGCTTTAGTTTTATTTATTTGTTGATTACTATAAAGGAAGGATGGCTTGGACAACTTAAAATAATTAGCAAGACAAGGTACGAGAAACATCCTCTATTGCACTTTCCGACCATTCCGTTGCTCAATAATTTTCGTTTGTTTGTTTGTTAAGAAATCATTCTGGAGCGATACACGATTTCCTGGAATAGATGTTAAATTTTTAACAGTAACCAAATTTTTGAGCTCCGGTTTGATTCTTCTGATTTCGCTTTTCGTAATGTGAAAAATACAGTATTTAAGTATGGATTCAGTGCACATCACAACTAGGTCTTTGAGGCCCCTGAGCACCAGCACAGTCGGCGCCTATGTTCCAGATGCAACTACAAGAGGCTGTCTGCCAGTTTCTTTGAAGCAAGCTTCCGCACTGATGAGTTCAATTAACCACTCATCATTGAGTATTCTCACATCCTTGTGGGGGTATCAGAGATGCGTGGACGTGAATTCTAGCGATATTCCACTTGAAGTACTTGGGGTGTTCCTGAAATCGTGTAAGTCATGTGAAATTCGGAAATGAGTAAATGCTATCCTTGATTCCCGCTTCTTCAACATTTCGACCATTTCCTGTTTTTACGGATGCACCAATGACTGGGAATTTGAACGGCTCTTTACAATTCACAATTCAAAAGCTGAAGACACTTCCACGAAATCTAACGATAAAAAAAGAAATAAATGCTCGATATATGGCTGGATTTTTCGCAAAAATATCGTCTGCAACTCATTAACTTCGGGATACAGAAGGTATATCCGTAATTATGCTATCATCTCGAAATTATAGATTTTCTCTTCGTAATTTCATAGCTATTTTCGGGTTATATAGTAAAATATTTTCAATAAAACTTGGCAAAATAATCGCTTTGTACAGTGACAATCTTAACGAAGTGACAATTTTCTTGGGTGATGAAACAACAGAACGCGGAACAATGTAATCATTTTCCGCATGGAATACCTGGCTAATGCTGAGAAACACGCTGAATAACTTTATGAAATGTTTACACACAACTGGAATTTAAGAATAAAATAAAACTGACAGCCGCGAATATACATGTATAAAGCCACATCCACCCTAAAAAATTAAAGAAATCAGAATTTTTTTAGTTACTATGTGTATATAGAATGATTAGTAACATAATAATAACAGACTGGCCAACTGATTGTCACTTTACTACTAGATTCTACTGTGTAACATTTTTTAACAAATGAAATGTTTCAAAATCTCAAAAAAAAAAAAAAAAAAAAGAAAAGGAAGAAAGAAAGAAAAGAGAAGAAAACAAAAAATTATAAAATTTGTATAGTACAATTGCACATGAAAAAAGTATCTAAACTGTATTCATATCTGCAATACTGTGCGCTGAAATAAGTTTTCGCTAAAAGTCTGGTGGCATTTATAGCTCGTTTAATGTCTTTAGTCATTAGCGATCCACCTTTAGATTCAGGTGCTGTTGCACTGCTTTGAATTTTATCATATCACACAGTACGGAACAATGTGCTATAAATAAACCATTTGCGAGAAAATCGGTGAGTCAGCCAACGAAACACAACTGCTGAAATAACATTTATCGAAGAAACTACGAGATATGTATATGAATTTCTGAGTGCTTCTGTTGTTTCAAACAGGACGAATACCAGCTAGAACTAACGAAACATTTAGAGCGGGCGCACGCCGACCAGCTACAGAGAATGAAGAGAATGAATTGGAGATTACATCTGTAAACTAAATTAGAGAAAGAAAGGGAGGGAGAGAGAGAGAGAGAGAGAGAGAGAGATAGCAAAATGACAGAACATTAACTATTTGAAATGCCTGGTAAACGTAAGATCTATACTCCGGGCAAGGCTAACCTGACTATGGAGTTTAAGTTACAGAGTGTGTAAACTTCCACTGCACAATACAGTTCCAGTTTAAAAACCGTGTTTGAGCTTGAACTGAGACTTAAGAAAGCATATGGATATATAGATGTTCTAAATGTCGGACGTACGCACATTAAAAAAAAATGAAGATCCCAGTTACGGTCGCGTTTCTAAAAAACACAAATATTAGCATTTTGGCGGCGTCGCTGTCACTTCAGTTTTGCTTCAGAGAGGCTATACGTTAACAAGAGGATATTTACTGCGACTGGAAGGGTAGAATTGTTAGCCGGAGGCGGAGATAATGGCTTGGTGGTCATTGTAATGAGCTCACTACTTTCTTCGTGGTTGCTGTTTTAAAATACTCATTCAGAAATCGTTTTTCTGGTGGTCCGCAAGGTTGAGAAGGTGTGGGGGTGGAGGAGGACATCGTGATTGAACGCGGGAAGTTTTCTTTTGTCTCGCTTTCAGTCACCCTTAGGGGGAAGGGTCCCAGACACACAACACCCCATTAGTGCGCGCAGAAATACTGATAAACAAGAGATTTCATGTCGGTGAATCGGTTTCACAACCTTAACAGTGTAATCAGGTTAGCTTTGCTTGGAGTATAGAAATAAGGCGTATTCCGACCAATATTGCTCCACGGCGGCTCGCATAGGTCTAGAACCAAAGTCACAGTTCGTGAGTTCTGGCTTGTTTTAATCTACAGAAACTAATGAATACTATGCACTGTTAGCTTATTACCGTTAGCCTGAGTGGGACTGGGTTCGAGTCCAGGATGAGGCATTGGTGGATTGTTTGTCTTAGGACAATGGCTCTCTTCCTTCCCTGGAACCACTGGCCCTAAATTAGGGACGGGCGACTGCTTATAGCCCATACAGTTTCGCAAGGTGGTCGTTAAGCCCAATCCCCCCCTCTCCCCAAGAATCCACAGAAACTGAGGCATAAAAGTCAGAATCCACAGAAACTGAGTTTTCCAAAGTCAGAAAAACTGCAAAGACAATAACTCAGTAGAAGGTGTTGGCTTTTTAAAAATTGAGCTACAGATGTGCTGGCAGCAGTCGGGGATTAAATGTTCGTAGTTCTGAATGAGCTTACCTTGAACGATATTACCCACGAAAAAGAAAACAGATTTCACTGAAGCAGATTCAGTACTTTTTTGGCCCATCGGGTTACTTACACCTTGTTGAAAGTCCATTTCTAAGAAAATGATGTCACAAATAATGCCTAAGTTACCAAAGCATTAGAAATATGCAGCGTTACTGAAGGACAAACAAAAAGAATTGAGCAACTTAAGTAAGTAGGCCATAGATGCAAAAACCCCATCACCCACGTCTGATCATTTACTAAAAAAAATACATAGCATAGCACCAATTTACATGCACTGCAGTGATGCGCGTTTTCAGCAAATGCGAATTAAAAATATTATCTCCCAAGCAGAAAAATGCATTTCGTCATAAGTTGCAAGATTAAGTTTCGCGCATCTGCAAAATTCTGCAGGGGCGACCAGTTTTTCGCCTTGTCATTATGTAGTAAAACCTCCTAAGTCTCTTATTTAAAAGTTCTGTTAAAGTCTAACAAAAGCTTCAGTTCAGTGTGAGGGCATCTATAACATATAACGTTTCTACAGGTACCTTCGAGAGGGAAAAAAAAACAACTGCTGATGGAAAACTTAGAGCTGTGAAAATATATCGAACACGTAGGAGAAACAAAAGAAATAAAACATGTCACAGCGTTCAGCAAATCAATACTTTGCACCAACATCTTCTAGTGGGTTCATTCTATATCAAGAATCAAAGTTTTACTACTGAAAGGAATGAAATTTGTCCTGTACACTGGGTGTCGATTGCGCATGTCTCTTACATGTTTCTTACGATATAACTGAAAAGATATATTTACCCTATGTTTTTGTAACACATAAAATGAAGTACTGGTTGAAAAAAGGTTTCATGTGAGTATGATCTGTTTCACAAAGGTGAAGCTAAACAACAGAACCTATCACTTTGTGAAAACACAAGTTTGTCCAATCCGCGGCCCCTCACTCCGGAGTAAGTTGCTCTCCCAACTAAGCTACACGGATAGAATGCATTGCTGCAGATTTGTCGTCTTGACACGTGCTTTACCTCTGTAGTACGTCACAACTTTTTCTTTAAATGGGAAAATTCACCTCAAGCTGGGTGAATTCCAGTGAATTTTTACGAGGACGTATCTACCGAGGGAGTCTAGTAGCAACACCAAAGGAATACATTTTAATTATTAGTAAGAATGATCAAAACTACAAAACATAACAGAAAAGAAGTTCCATGTAATATCCCACATGATTTAATTTAACTATTCTGCAACGGAATTCGCACGACTTATTTATGCCTCAAAAGAGAATTTAAAAGAAAATCATTCCTCTAAAATAACGCATTGCAGGAATAAAATGTTATTTGCTCATTTCGTCCGTTTGGACGAGAAGGAAAGTGTAGCTGATAAAACATTCTCGTAGCGTCTAAAACCAGATTTCTACCAGGTGCATTTACCACACAAAGCAGGTGTTTCCCTTGTACAAAAGCAAGCACTACAATGACAGAAGGTAGGAAAAGTTCAGCCCGGAAATCAGTGAATGATTCACAGCAGGAATCCACGCAACTGTGCAATGAACGTAGCCACTGAATCAAAAGAAACGCCCACATTACAGAAAACAAACATCTGCTTTGTTTTACTGCTGGACTTAAAAAATGTCTGTTATTTCACACATAGCAAATGACTTTTCAATCACAACATCGGTTTAGAATGCTAAATGAGACATAGATTTCGTAAGGTAGTTTTTTTTTTTTTTTTTTTTTTCGATGAATGAAAACAGTAAATTAACTTTTTTTTTATTTTTGCTGCTGCTTACATGACAAATTATTTTTCTAATATAACATCGCTTTAGAATTTTAAATGAAACTTAGATTCCACAAAGGTAGTAGTGGTGATGAATGAAAACAGTGAAATAAAAGATACACAGTACTACTCCCCACAAAGTATAGAATATGCAATATCCATGACTAAAATGTGATCTGGAAGATCAGACAGCAGCAGGACGGAATTAGATAAACTCTTTTATATATCATAAATAATGCAATATCGTGTTGTTTACATTAAGATAGTGGTCGATATATATTTTTTTTTTCTTTCAGAAAACAGTGACAGACCAACAGAAAATCAGTAGACATAATTAATTCTTATAAAGTGATGTCATGTTTACATTCTTATAAAGTGATGTCATGTTTACTCTACGGAGGATTTGCCAAAGTTATTCAAATAGTGATTTTTTACTTAACGTTTCATCAAATCAGCAAAACCCGCATGTCCTAAAAAATAATGTTAAACTACATATTCACCAATTAAACCCTAACAGAATACATAAGAAGTTAAACACAGCTAAGTATGTGACTGCGTTTTGTTTATATTTTTTACAGTTCTGCTTACTTCCTGAAACATTCCGAATAGTAATAACAATTACCAGCGGCAACGCTATGTCAGGTGCAGATCTTTAAGAACTTCCGTATAATTAGGACATTAAACAATAATCAGTTCCCATATCACAGTCACATTCAGGTTATGAAAGAGCTATTGAATGCTAAAATGTAAGACGCATCAGCAAAGCAAACTGACTAATATGTACCTGGATTTTACACTCAGACGGAAAATAGGTATTCCAGTTCATGTGCTCACCTTCACGACGATATAGTGTTTAAACAATGCAGCGAGGTTTTATAAATACACTGCTCGACATAGGAAATGCCACGCCAATAAGTATTTGCATGGCGGCCCAAAAAAGTTGGTCCGGTATGGTGCCACCATACCCACCAATTTGCATGGCGCTATGGATTATGTAAATGATTGCAGTTGCGAACAAATCAGTGATAGGTGAGAGAGAAAATAGGGCAAAATGGCTTGGCGTAGGTCGTCCTCACCTGGGCCACTGCATCGGAGTGATCTCGGTGGCGAAAACACGTGCAAGGAGTGAAGTGCCTAGGTGACGCAATCGGGAATCCTACCATCACACGTTAACGTTATTTCTCACTTTTTCATACGAACAGGAGCTCACTTGACGATTTAATTGTAAGGAAATGGGCGCAGGTGGCGTCCCATCGTGTCCCAAACAGGTTCGATCGGTGAGAGGTCGGGCGATCGGGTTGGCCATGCAAGGGTGTCGACGTTACGGAGGAAGGCCTGGAAGAGCCATGTCGTGTGTGGCCGGGCATTATTCTGTTAAAAATTTTCTCGGTGATGCTGGGACAGGAATGGCAGCACAACAGATCGAAAAATGTTGTCGATGTACCGTTAAGCAGTGAGAGTGGTACGGAGGACTACCAAGGGTGTCCGGCTATCGTAGGAAACGGCTCCGCAGACAGTCACTCCCGGTGTGCGAGCAGCGTGCCGTTTCACGGTAAAGGCAGGATCCGTGCGCTGATTGGCTCTTCTCCAGACATGCATGCGCTGGTCATTGGCGCCAAGTGCAAACCGTGACTCATCACATAAGACAACACAATGCCACTGGACACTATCCCGCGTTGATCGGGCCAGACACCACTGCAACCGGTGATGGCGATCCGGGCCGTGGAGAGCGAGCTCGGGCGTGTAGGTCACGGTTCGGGCCCCAGTCCAATAAAATCTCCGGGCACCCCCGCCACATCGGCTCCTTCACTAACCACATAATCCATATTTCCGTTTCCTCACCCCCCACTCCCCCACCATTCCCCTACTTCCCCACAAGCCAACCGGTTGCAACTCTTCAATGTTTTCTTTGCGGGGGATAATTTTTCATATTCTCCCCTCCGCACATCAGTGATATCCCGTTGCAAATAAATAGTGGTAGTATTATATCAAAATTATGATCGGAGTTTCAAGGTCAAGATTTTTTTTTAAATTGAAGTAAAATTAAATTTAGAAGAAATTAAAAAAATAACATGTTTTAATGTGTATTGTAGTAGTACATATATAGTAAATCAAATATTGTATATATTTAAAAATTTTATTTTAAAAACACTTTCGAAACAACTCTTTTATTTTTTTTTATTGTAATTAAAGCAAGTTTTGAATTTATTACATTTTTTACATTTCTGACATAAAATACTCATTTTTACGCGTCACGTAGAAAATATTTTTTTACGCGTAACTTCCCAACCCTGGTGACGGTATAGCTTGAAAAATATTCGAACACCATAAAATTAAAATAATAATTAGAAAAAAACAACAACCACACTTTAGAAACGGGCTCTCACCCCTCCCCCTCGTCAGGCCTGCTGGCGATGCTCGCTGATCAGTGGTAGGGGGTGGTAGAGGTCTGCACGCGCAGGGTCGGGCTTTTTTTTTTTTTTTTGCTTTAGAGAACAAAGCAACGGGCTGGACCGGCTTTTTCCCCAGACACCCACGGCAGGGCCAAGTCGACCCATTTTTTTTTATCGCACTGGTAAAGAAGGGGAAAAAGTCGTGTTTCCCGATTTTTTGGTCTGTTTAAGTGCTTTGCCGGTTTTACTTACTTCCATGGCATAGCTCAGGGCGTAATCACCGAGGCGAGGAGAGGGCACTAAAAGTGTTTTCACCATCTGTGGATATTAACATGGTAAAAACACGTTGGGGCTTGTTAACAACAAAAAGATTTGACTCCCCGCAATTGTGTGTGTTGTGTGGTGTGAGGGACAGTTACCTACAGTGGGGTGATGTGTGTGTGTGTGTGTGTGTGTGTGTGTGTGTGTGTGTGTGAGAGTGGGACGCGCGCGACATCGATTGTTTCTCCTATCCCTAATCCCTATAGGGATTGCCTTTTGTAGTGTTACCGCTTGCTAGTTCGGAGAAAGGGAGATTTTATTACACTCCTGCAGCATTTCACTCGGAAAACTTATCCGCGGAAGACCCTGTCGATGTTTTCATTTAATCATAGTTGCAAATATCACTTCTTTTGCCATGGAATTTAAGAAATCAGAATTGCGGGAAAAAATTGCCACAGGAGAATACATCCTAATGGATACTGTAAGTGGGAAAAGTTATATCTGGGCGCAATTTAAACTGCTTACGAATGCAGAAACCCTTCAGCCGAAAAACAAGTGCAAAATTTTTTTAAGCTGTAACAGTTCAGAATCAGGAACATCTCATCTTAAGAGACGTAAATGCGTTTCTGCTGCTACAAGTTCCTCGACCAAATTTTCTGTTTATATACTGTTCAAGAGGAAATGTTTCCCATTGCAATCAGGTATGTTAATGTACTCATGTTTATTCGGAGTTTGTACAAAAATTAAATCACTTAATCTCATTAAAACTTTAAGTTTATGTGTTAGTGTTTTAAGACTAGGAGTTGGAAGCATTTCAAAGAGGAGTCTTTTTCTTTTAATTTTCTCCTATTGTGCACTCAAAGTTAACTGCAGGATTTTCTTTTTCTTTTTTTTTTTTTTTGAAGTGTGCTATACTTTGAAAATTTATTTTTAACGATCTTAGTCTATTCTCTTTTTTTATGGTTATATTCATCGACAATTTCCAAAGTGCAGTTAATATTTTTAGGCTTACATTCAACTAAATATTTCCAATAATATCTCATTTCATTATTCAATTTTCACAACTTAATAAAATTCAACAGAAAGACAAAATCACACACAATTGGCGCATGACGGACCGGGCCGGGTTTAAATAATAACTGCAAGGGCCCGGGCCGAGTGTCTAATATCCGAAATGCGCCGGGCCTTAAACGCATGGGCTTAAACCGGGCCGGGCTTACCAAATAGGGCCCGCGCAGACCTACAGGAGGCGGAGTGACTTTCACGAATGTAGTCCCCGTTCCGCAAATCGTCTGGCAATGGTCCGGATGGCCACTTCCACTTCCGTACCTGTAGACGACGCAACATGGCCTTAGATTGTCGAGGGCGATGAATTCGGTTCTGTTCGTGCGGCTCTCACAATCGCTCGATCCTCACGTTCTGTCGTTGCCCTCGGACGTCCACTGCCCGCGTGCCCCTGGGTTGTACGTACTCGATCCATTGGCGCCAACTTCATCCGATTGTCACGGCGCTCCGGTCCAGATCCCTGGTGATACGGCGACTTAATAATACGTCCTCTCTCAAACTCGTTCAACTGCTCGTATTGTGCGCACGGATCCGACGTCGAGGCATCCTCACAATCCTCGGAGGTTAATGCAACCGCAATCCGTTGTCCAAATTGCTCCTGCATGTGAGATTTGCTCTTGATAAACCCCCTCGATTCGCGGTTCCCTTGCGCTGTGGCAGGCCACTATTTGGTTGCTATTTCTTTAATCATCTGCGTATTCGACCCTGCGGTACTTGCATGCGTATAGTTTCATCAGGATAGAAAGACTTTCTCGGGGTGCTCTGTTTTTTTTTTGTTTTTTTTTCGAAGAGTGTAAATTCACCCAGGGAGCAAAATCCCCAGTATAAAATATGTAGTAATTTGTATTAATATTATCTTACTATATACTGTATTTTACAAGATTGGGCCGCGGGTGGCCTAGTGGGCAACGTTTGTGACTGCTACGGAAAGGGCCCCAGGTTCGATCCCAGGCAGGTACGAACGCTCGATCCACTAAATACCCGCCGTGCGTCGGATGGGCACGTTAAGCCGTCGGACCCCGGGTACTGGCCCCCGGTAATAAATAAGGGGGTCTTTCTCCCCCTTTCTACTTCGCTTCGGCGTCCCTTTTCTGCCGGGCGCTCTAGCCCAAATCTCCTAGTTTCCTATTGGTTGTTTAAGACCTAGGGTCAGACACCCCCTTCCTAAAATCCTCTACATATGATCATTTTACAAGATACTTCGTACGGTGTATTTTGCGGTGAATGGCAATAACGGTTTGAGTGCTGACATTTAAACATTTAAATTTTCAACATCGGAAACGGTACCTTCCTTTTGAATTTGGGCGTGCCGCCCCGGTGGCGCAGTGGTCTAAGGCGTTGGCCCCTGATCGTTCGTCCGATGGGGTCCGGGTTCGAATCCCGGTGAGGCATGGATGTTGTGTCTGTCTTACGGCACTGGCTCTCTCCCTTCCCTGGAACCAGTGACCCTAAATTAGGGACGGGCGACTGCTTATAGCCCATTGAGTTGCTCACGGTGGTCGTTAAACCTCCAATCAAAAAAAAAAAAAATTTGGGCGTCCCTCAAAATTTTCAGAAGTCGGCGCCTATATGTGAAATATATCTCCACAATATGACAAACATATATACGAAAAAAGGCAATGAAATCTTTTATGATATTAAAATTTAGGAGTTATACAGCTTGCATTGACTGGAATAAAAATTAACCGCGGACTGGACCACCAGAATACCGGGAGAATTCCCGGTGTGCCGCCATATTTTGGACCGGTAGACGTTATGTTAACTGAAGAAAAAAAAGTACTTATGTACTTGTACATCAATATTCTTGTAGAAGAAAACCAAGTTACACTAAAACGGAAAAGTTTGTTTGCCACTTTTATGGCTTCAGATAAATAAAGTAAAATAAATATACTTAACAAATGTTCTGTTGAGCTAAACACTTTTTGATACATCCTTTCCTCCTTTCTTTCAAGTAAGCCCCATCCCTTTGGGCTGATATCCTCTACCTCAGCCGCTTTTGCCAATTGCATTTGCAGTTGAATACCCAATACAATATATGAAATATGCTATCAATAGCCTGGAATAGAAACTCAAAATTCATTGTGTAAATTAATGCATTGAGCTTCACTTACGGTAAATTTTTTTGGTTTGCTGCTTTTTACATGTATGGGCTTCTTTCTTTCTTTCACTTCTTTTTTATTTATTTTTTTTTTCTTTGAACAACATCTGCATCTGATTTTACTACTTTCTGGGCCTTACTGTTACACGAATTTTTGAACTGCCGTTCTGGAAAGCTTGTTTCAGCAACAGCAAAAATACTTTTTCCATTTGAAAGTAATTAAATAAAAAATAATTTCGCATTTTTTAATTTCTCTCACTTCATAAATTTGCCCAGAAATTCTTGCAATTCTAGACTTTCCGTTTTTCCAACATATCATATTTTTTCGTAATTTTTTTTATTAATAGCTTGAAAAAAAAATAATTTTTGGCACATTTGCATTTTCGTTCTCACTATAAGCGTAGAAAATCAAATCCTTAAATTTAGTTATTGCAATAAAATTCATAGGAATGGAATAAAGTCTTCGCAGGTCTCTCTCAGATAACGTACCTTGTCTATTGCTTCTCAGCAACCGAAGTCTTACATTAAATTTCACTAGGTATCTGCGGTCCAGGAAAATGGGTAAAATATTGTTAGTTACTGCCTCAACTCCAAAATCTACAATGATTTGTAGACTTGTGACGAAAAGTTATTTAAACGATGAACGGTGAAGTTAACATATGGTATTTCAGGGCGGAATACATACCTTGATAATTTCCCCCGAAAGTGGGCCGCACAAAATAGCTTCCAGGGCCGGTTATGGATCGCCAGTCCGCCACTGGTAAAAAAAATATATAAAAAAAAAACAAAAAACTTCATGATAGCAGTTAGTTTTTCAAAATCAACAACTTACCTGAAATTTCTGTATTGTATCTGTGCAATAGCTATAGAAATTCAGTTCTTAGTTGTGGAGTGATTATTTTTGTGATTTGTGCATTACATACTTCACCTCTCAGGAAGTAATTTGCTCACGAGGAATAAAATTTTCACAGTAAAATAAATTCTTTTATATTTCCTAGGGATGTAAGGTCAGGTGATGCGTAACATCACAGCCTCTCCTTGACAAATGTCAACCCCGCCTTCTCGTGGTGCATCCTGTTCCCACTAAAGGGGCTCTGACGACCGCAAATAGCGGTATAACTATACCATCGGGATCAGAGGAAATGCTATCCCACACTCACCAACCCGCTTGGCCAGCGTGGTGAGTTATGGCCAAACACCTCCAAAATGACTCTACAACTTAAATCTTGGCCCTCAGTCTCCGGCAGCTGGAATGTACCTGGCCAAGGCAGCGGCCAGTGCGACATGAAGGCAGAGGGTGCTAAGAATCCCCGGAGGACCGGACTAGGCTGCCATTTGATGCTGACCTTGGCTACCTACAACGGACGCTCCCTATCTTCTGATTCAAGGCTTCTTGAATTGGAAGAGGAACTACAAAGGATCAAGTGGGACATCGTCGGGCTAAGTGAGGTAAGGAGAAAAGGAGAAGATCTCATTGAACTGAAAAGTGGACATCTCTTCTATTATCGTGGGACAGATACTGGCAGAACTAGTGGTGTTGGATTTATAATAAACAAGAAACTGAAGGATAAAGTTGTAGAAGTTGAAAGTTCCTCTGACAGAGCTGCACGACTCGTTATCCAACTATTGAGAAGATACCAGGCTCAGATTATTCAAACTTATGCACCCACCACAAGTCATCCTGAAGAAGAAATTGAAGAATTTTATGAGGAAATTCGTCATCTAAATAATAAAGGTAAGCAGCACTTGAAGATAATTATGGGAGATTTCAATGCAAAAATAGGGCACCGGCAACAGAATGAAACTTCAGTAGGTAAATTCGGTCACGGCAACAGAAACCAGCGTGGAAATACTCTCGTTGAGTTTGCAGAGGCAGAAGGATTTTTCATCTTGAATTCCTTTTTCAAGAAAAAGCCACACAGGAAATGGACATGGAGACATCCAATTGGGACGACAAGTGAAATTGATTTTATTATGTGTAACAAAAAATTCGTCATCGAAGACTGCAGTGTGCTGAACAAGTTCAATACAGGTAGTGACCATAGATTGGTGAGATGTAAGATGCACCTCAACACTAAACTGGAACGTGGCAAGCTCATAAGACAAACAAAATGTATTGACATAACCAACCTTAAAACACACCATAATACTTTCAAGTTGGAACTGAAGAACAGATTCTCTGCTTTAAAAGGCCTAACATCGGAAGAAGTGGATATTTCGGAAGTTAACAGAAAAGTAACCAAAGCTCTTATGGAAACAGCAACAAAATTAGCTGGATCTAAGATCAAGTTGCATGTAAACAAATTATCAGGAAAAACCAAAATGTTGATGCAAAAAAGAAGAGAGATGAGGACAACTAAAGAAGATGTGACTTCCAAAGTGGAATATATAGAGCTATGCAAGACAGCACGAAAAAGTATCACTGAAGACGTAAGGAAATTCAACTGTGAGCTAGTGAGGAAAGCAATTGAAAACAACCAAAGCCTAAAGATAGCAAAGGGACATCTCAGTAAGGGAAGAAAACAGATTATGGCTCTGAGAAAAGAAGATGGTTCTATAACAAGAAATAGAGGCGAAATTTTGACAAGAGTGAAAGATTTCTACTCCAAATTATATGAAAGGGATGATACATGTACTCCAGACATCATGAAAGGTACCAGAGTTCTTCCAGTCCTCCCAGCAGAAGTTGCTCATGCAATCAAGAACATGAAGCGGGGGAAAGCTCCAGGAGAAGATGGAATTACTGTAGACATCATACAAGAAGCAAGTGGAGAAATTGAAACAGTACTCGCCCAAATTTTCACTCGATGCCTTAATGAAGGGAAGATTCCTGAGGATTGGAACACCGCTACAATGATCCTACTACATAAAAAAGGTGACATTGAGGATCTCAGGAACTACAGACCTATCAGCCTCCTATCAGTGGTTTATAAAATCTTCACTAAAGTTCTTTCACACCGCTTGAAGGTAACACTGGACATGGCTCAACCGAGAGAACAAGCTGGATTCAGGAGTGGCTACAGCACAATAGATCATATCCACGTACTGAGAGAACTAATTGAAAGAGCGAGGGAATATGAACTTCCATTGTGCATGGCTTTTATCGATTATGAAAAAGCCTTTGATTCGGTGAAACCATCAGCAGTTACCACGGCTCTGAAATCCTGCGGTATTGAAGATGCATACATTAATATTATTAATAACATCTATGAAAATGCAAGTGCAAAGATTCGGCTGTTTGAAAATACAACACACATAAAAATTGGAAAAGGAGTGAGACAAGGTGACACCATATCTCCGAAGCTCTTTAATGCCACATTGGAAAATGTCTTTCAATCACTGAACTGGGAAAACAAAGGGATAAAGATTAATGGAGATTATCTAACCCACCTTCGTTTTGCTGATGACGTAGTCATTTTTGCAACTACCCCATCAGAGCTGCAGAGTATGATCCAGGAACTTGCTGACAAGAGTAAAGAAGTGGGATTAAAAATGAACTTTCAGAAGACAAAAGTGATGTTCAATGCTTTTACAAGAAATGAAGATTTATCGATTGATGGAGAAAAACTGGAGATAACAGATACGTATGTTTATCTTGGACAGCAGATATCAAGTGAGGGTCACATTGATGAAGAAATTAATCGGCGTACAAAACTTGCCTGGAGAGCTTTTGGAAGAAACAGCATAATTTTCAAGAGCAATATGCCATTATGTCTTAAAAGAAAAGTGTTTGATCAATGCATCCTTCCAGTGCTTACGTATGGTGCAGAGACGTGGACCTTAACTAAAAGAGACATACAAAGGCTGCAGACAACTCAAAGTAGCATGGAGAGGTGCATGCTTGGTATAACCAGGAGAGATAAGAAGAGGAACTCGTGGATCCGAAAAATGACTAGAGTGGAAGACATCATGATCAGAGTTAAATCCCTGAAATGGCAATGGGCTGGACATACTGCCAGAAGGACAGACCATAGATGGACAGCCGAAATTTTAGATTGGATTCCAAGGGACAGGAAAAGACCCAGAAAAAGACCACATGGGAGATGGGTGGATGAAATTCGTAAATATGCGGGAGTGACATGGAGGAGACTGGCACAAGACAGACCGTTGTGGAGGAAACTTGGGGAGACCTTCGTCCAGCAGTGGATTGATAATGGTTGACAATGATGATGATGATGATATTTCCTATAAGTATTTTGAAAAATAAAATGTTCGAAATGCAAACATAAGATTTTATAAATAATCTTCAATGAATTCTTTGCACTTAAGATACACTGGAAATGATTATTAAGTTTTTAACGCCATCCAGGTGATGACACTTTATGAGAGCCCTCAAGTTTAGTCGGGCATAGGGCCCGACTAAGTGATGATCAGGCTGTGTATATGCGTTTTAGTTGTTTTATTTACCTGCAATAAAGTTGTCATGCTGTTATTAATTAGCCTGAAAGAAATTAATGTTAAATGCCCACAATTTAGCATTTTAGTTAAAATTGGAGAAAAGAAACAAACAAAAACATTTTTCATATTACTCCTATTTACAAGAAATGTTTGCTTTTAAATCTCCACAGCCGCAGGAAATAGAAAACCTTCCTGCCAGGCAGTGGCGTAGCCAGAAATTTCTGAGGGGGGAGGGGGTCCATGAGTTTGTTTCTGATCCCCCCTCCTGGCTACGCCACTGCTGCTAGGTAATATGCAGATTGTTCGTTTTCTGTCAAATTAATTATCATTGAAACGGTTTAGAAAACATGTGAAACTTCTTCCTGCATGCGTAATTACAAAATAAGTGTCGAAAACAACAAGATAAAATCACTTTCCACTAAGCACACCTTGAATTTGTAAAAATGCTCGTAATAATTAGCTAGTTAAAATAACGTAACCTTATAATGAAGAAAGAAAACGAAAAGTTGGAAGGTGCTGACTTTTGGAGTCGTAGCTTTGCAACCGCACTTATTTTTCCGCTGCTAACTTACGGCGCCATCTGTTAGCAGAAATGAAGTTTGAGACGGTAAGGCAGGCTGGAAGAAAATTACATGTTTTTATCGCGTTACATTCTCTCCATTACATCCGTCCAAAAATAAAAGTTGCTAGTTAATAAGAACAATAAATTACTCTCTACAGTCAAGGTATGTTATTATACGAAAACATATGGGAGAATAATAAAGCACACAGCAGTAGCCCATTTAACATTCTGTGCTCTTCGCGCAAGTTATTATTTGCATCATAATAAACTATTGTAGCATTGAATTCCAATTGCAGTGGATGAATCACCAGCAACCTCTGCGTTGGGAACAAGAGAAACGTTCGTGTGCAACACGATTAATCGATTACTGAGTGGTGACATGTAATTGCAGAGGTTCAATATTCCTAACAAATTGATCTGTCTTCCGTTTCTATAAAGGAGCAAATGGGAGTGGACCAAAGACTGCAAATGGAAATTAATTTCCAGATGCAGGCAAATCGTTAGAAAATCGTTATTAAATAAATTGAACAGCGCGCTGAGGCCTTTTTGCCATCATTAACGTTACACCCCCTTCCCCCACCCTCCAACGTACACGTATGAGCATTCGTTATCAGTAAACTTTTTTAGACCTCTTCGGCTGAAGAAAAATTATTTCCGTCATCACAGGGTAGCTTCGAGAAAATGCAAGCATGACGGAAAAAAAAGCTGTTAAAAAATTCGATCACTGATTTCCGTTCATTCTCGTGAAAAAGTATGAAAAAGAAAAGCGTAAAAATACACACTGCCCTGCTTGGATAAAAATAATTTCAAGATGCAGGAGTAAAATAAAAAACCAAAAACAAACAAAAACCAAAAACAAACAAAAACCAAAAACAAACAAAAAACAGACGGGACATCGTGAACGACATATACTGAACTTTAAAGTTAAATTGATTAAATAATAGATGTGTTCACAATCAAATTCACTGAAGATAACAGAGGATTCATTTACATTAACTTAATTAACAGCTTTGGGAGTTGCGAAAAATTTGTTCAAATGAAACTTCTTACAAAAAAAAAAAAAAAGAAAGAAAAAAGGACAGAAGAAAAACTTGATTTCGTAAACTAATTTCTTTTCTGTTTTATTTAATCATATGAGAATACAGTAATTTCTGTGTTCCGAAAAGATATATTTTCATTGTATCATTTACCATGATGAAAGAATAAACTCGTTGTAAGCGTAGATGCTCTTCTAAGAACTTAAAATACTGACACATACAGTAGAGAACTAAAGTCTTTACTGAATAATATGGTAAGAAAGTTCATCTCATTTGATCAGTAACTCAAACCTGACTTTCCACAATGTGGTCATCTGACTGGCCTACAATATTTGATTGGTCGAATTCTTTTATCGAAAATGTTATCATATACAATTTGAAGTTGAGCTTCTCGATTTTGATATGTTTGTCTGTTTTTTTGTTGTTGTTTTTTTGTCATCGCTAAATAAAACACTTTTCAACAGAACTCTTACCTGTGTTCTATAACTGAACAACCAATTTGAGAAGACAGAACAATGGCTATGTAAGCATGAGAGTGGTGCAGGTATTTTGTGTACCTATTTAATATTTTTGGCCACAATCAATACTTTAATTTAACCATTGCTATCTAATAGGAGTAAATAATATGGTTAAAAAGAAATCATTTCAGCCAGTTCAGTCAAAATTTATTGATATATTTAGTTATAATTATTTTTCATTTAATCCGTTTACTTAACTTAAATGTTGAAAGGTTTGTAATTCAGTATGGGCAGTGCGACGAACTTTTGTTTTTTCCTTTACAACTTTTCCCAGCTCCATCACGATCTTAGGATGGATGGGTCTTTCGTCTCGTACTGAAGATTATCACGTAGCTTCATCCACGGAAACCTAAACAAGATTGGGAGAACGCGCAACAAATATTTTTTTTCACAAATCTGGATCTCAGGCGCTGCTATAGCTTGGCCATCGAGCGACCATGGAAGGCAGGTGTAATACGATACAGAAAACACACATATAATTTCATTTTTTGAAATTCGATACTCAAAAAAGACCTACCTCAAGGAAAATTCGAAGTTTGAAGCTAAACTCGGGCTGAGTGTAAGTTTAGCTTCCGAACCCAACAGTCTTTAAGACATAATTCGCGCGGTAGGGGAGGAAAGACAGCCTGTTATATGCTGTAAAAAAAAGTCACGTATTTTGTTGTGATTCTCATTTGGCTTGTACAATATGTTAAAATTTGCGCTGTTATTATCCAAATGCCTCTCCGTCTGTCAGTGGGCTCGTATTTCTGCATCTATTAATCTATTCTTTTTTCTACCAGGAGTTTGAACTGTAAGAAGGATAATCCAAATCCTTTGCTCTTTTGCCAAAACATAATCTTACCGTTAGGGGGAGTAAGCGTGCAAGGCTATTTATCTCACTACTGATTCAAAACCGACTGTTGTGGAAGAAACTTGAGGAGACCTTCAGCTAGAAGTGGATGATGAATGATGATGATTTCTTGTTTCAATCACTGTTACAAACTTATTTCTTCATCGGATACCTATCATTATGACCAAAATTTTGCGTGCATTTTCTACTTCCTATAACACACAGTTTTCCTGTTAGGGAAGGTATATTTATATTTGCCTCTCAATCGCTGCATTTAAGTGTTCTGAAAAATTATTTTTGGGTCTGACACCCAATGTTTCTTTCAGGCATACATCGGGGGGTGGTGGGAGGGGTGGCTCCCGGAAACGATCATTCGCCCCCCCAGTGTTTCTTTCAGGCATACATCGGGTGGTGGGGGTGTGGGGGGGTGTGTGGCTCCCGGAAACGATCATTCGCCCCCCCCCCGGAGACATTTTATGTTACCGACCCAAATGTGAATAAATTCAGGCTATAATGAAAAACGAAGTTTCGTTTTTTTTGATACTACAAATTTTTCCCCAATTATATATTTTTTAAATATTTGTTCAAGTATTATAGTTTATTTTGCAAAAAAGTGTATTAAGACGCATGCCATTCAACAAAATATAATAGGTAGACTAATCATACCTCACAGTCAGGGAATCGCGATTCAGGATTAGAAGTGTGTTAAATGCGTTTTAATAGATAAAATTTTCAAACCTGCCGAAACAAACACCCACATTATCCCCCCTAGTTTAGCTGAAGAAAGTTTGTTCTTGAAATGCTTGAAGAACAAACATTACTATACTATACTATATCTATTACTAAATATCTAGTGCGTATATAGAATTTTCTTCTATATACGCACTAGATATTTAGTAACAGATATAGAAGTTTTTTAAATCTACCAGAACAAAAATTAAAGTTAACGAAAAATAGAAGAAAAATTACAGCATTTTTCAATTGCAAGTTGATGCATTTTATTAAATTAAGGCATTTTTTTCTAATATAAGTCGCATTTTAACCAAAAACTAAAAAATGAAACAATTTCAGGGGGCAAGGCCCCCTCTAAATACTCCCCTGTACTGTATATATATATATAGTAATTACTTCTAGATATGTAGATAGAGTAGTTAAAAATTATATATATATATATATATATAGCAAATAGAAAACTTGCCCCCTCTAACGTTCCATTCGCCCCCCCCCGGCCAAAAAGTCCTGAAAGAAACACTGCTGACACCCACAACCATGAGCAACATTTTGTGTACAATTTGTACTTTACCATAATGCACAGTTGCTGCTAGGAGGGAGATAAGTGTGTACTTCTATTTGTAACCGTATCACCGCTTCTATGAAACCAACCGATAAAAAGTTTCGTTTGCTACCGAATAAAATTTTGCTCACATTTTTTTTTTTTTTTTTTTTTTGATTGGAGGTTTAACGACCACCGTGAGCAACTCAATGGGCTATAAGCAGTCGCCCGTCCCTAATTTTGGGTCACTGGTTCCAGGGAAGGGAGAGAGCCAGTGCCGTAAGACAAACACAACATCCATGCCTGACCGGGATTCGAACCCGGACCCCTTTTTTTTTTTTTTTTTTTTTTTTTTTGATTGGAGGTTTAACGACCACCGTGAGCAACTCAATGGGCTATAAGCAGTCGCCCGTCCCTAATTTAGGGTCACTGGTTCCAGGGAAGGGAGAGAGCCAGTGCCGTAAGACAAACACAACATCCATGCCTGACCGGGATTCGAACCCGGACCCCTTACGGACGAATGATCAGAGGCCAACGCCTTAGACCACTGCGCCACCGGGGCGGCGCTCACATTTTCTCTTTCAAGTAATGCACAATGTTTCCACTACGGGAATGTGAAAGTATATCTTATTTTCCTGATCATCTTCCTTCCGAAAAACCAGAGCAGCGGTGGCGCAGTGGTCTAAGCGATGGCTTATGACCATTCGTCCGAGATGGGTCCTGGTTCGAATCCCGGTGAGGCATGGATGTTGTGTTTGTCTTATGGCACTGTCTGTCTTCCTTCCCTGGAGTCAGTGGCCCTAAAATTAGGGACGGGCGACTGCTTATAGCCCATTGAGTTTCTCACGGTGTTCGTTAATCCCCCCCTCCCAAAAAAAAACCTGATTTAAAAAATTACGCTTGTGTCGGATGGCGATGACCACGAGAAATTTTTCAAGTACTTTTTCTACTTTCTCACAAAATATAGTTCTCTTTCTGAGGGTGTGAGAGCGGGTTCGACCACAATGAGCAACTCTTACAGCTAGCTATAAGCAGTCGTCCGTCCCTAATTTGGCGTCACTGGTTCCACGTAGGGGAGAGAAACAGCGCCATAGAAAAAGCACACCACCCATGCCTGATCCGGGACCAGCTCAGACGGCTAGCTAGAAACCAGGACTCTGACCACCAGAGTGAAGGCTCATGCAAAGTTCTACCGCTAGGGGGAATGAATGTACATTTCTGTTTGAAGCCAGCATACAAGTAAAACGCCGACTGAGAAAACTCTTTTTCCATTAATACCTGTCGCTATGACAAATATTTATAAGCATAATTCTACATCAAACTTAGGGCAGTTTTTCGTTAGAAGCGAAAACGTATATTTGCATTTGCTACCGCACTTACGCTTCTAAAGGAGTGACTGCAAAAAATCTTCTTATATCAGATTCCATCTTCCATATTCAGCATTTTGCTGGTTATCATAAAACTTTTGTTATAAAAGTTCCTACGACACTAAATGTTTAACCATTATTAAATTATCACACTTTCTTTCGGAAGAAAAAGACGTTCCCATTATGCACGAAAATTCGGTGGTACCCCTTTTGTTCAATGTTTTCTCTTTTTTGGAATACTGATTCTAAATGACAGCCACTACAGATTCATTTCCATCTGTTCTTAACTACTTCGGGTTTCTAAAAGTATGTTAGTCGGATCAGATGGCTTATTCGACTCTGCTGTACCAGTCAGCAAAAAATGATCTGTGTCGTACGAAATTGGTCAAACGATCCTTTCATTCAGGAGTCTGGGCAGAAATTATTTACAAATGAGACAAAATGGAACGTAAGAATCTAGCTTTAATACAGTTAGTCCAGGAGCAGATTTCCCACTAGGCGCAGCAGGCGCGCGCCTAGGGCCCCAGATCTTGAGGGGCACCGAAAACGTATAATTGGATTGCCAGTTTTGTTTTGGTTTTCACGGACCGAAATAAATCAATCCTTAAAGTGACCACTTTATTGTCAATTGATAATTTACTTTCTCATTTTAAATTTTCGAATTGTTATCGATGTACTTGTTTTGAAAGAAACTGTTAAAATAACCTAGCCTTCCTTTTCGTGGTAGGTGAAACAAGGATTGACGCTTCCCACACTTTTCATTGTTTAAGGCAAATACTTAGCTGGCTGTGATGTAAATTACTTTCATATGACTTCCAGCCAAGGAAAAACATCTGTGTTGGAACTTTTTACCTATCTTTCCTGAGCTGCGATGAAGAGTGCTTGTAGAAACTGTCCTGGTGATCCGGGGTGTTTTCTGTTTACTACCTTTTCTCTCTGGAGTAGTATAATCAAGTTCTTCCTTAGCCCTAATCTTCCTACACCACCCTAAACCAAAGTAGTTAATATAATCTTCTCTTCGCTAAAAAGAAAGAAAACGAAGCACCCAGAAGGAATCATCCAATCAAGATGAAAATTGGCATGTGTAATGTACATGTATAGGAGAGGAAATGATTGCAATTCCATAGCAGTTGGGCCATTTATCCGGATAAAACAGTTACATGAGTAGAAGAAGTCAGTAAGTTGTATTGTAGCGCCACCTCTCGCTCAGATACAGGCAGAAACCCAGCGCGGTAGAGACACATACAGTTCACGGATACTGTTCTGAGGTATGGAATGCCAGATGGTGTCTAAATTGGGGGCCAATTCACCGACATTCCGGGATGGGTGTAGGTGGAGTCCCATCACGTTTGATCGGTGAGAAATCGGGTGATCGGGCTGGCCTAGGAGGGTGTCGACATTACAGAGGCAGGCCCGGGAGAGCTATGCCGTGTGTGACCGGGTAGCAAAATTATTCGGTGATGTGCTACAGGAAAGGCAACACAACAGATCGTAGAATGCGTCGACGTACCGTTGAGCCGTGAGGGTAGTACGGAGGACTTCGCAGGTTGTCCAGCTATCGTAGGAAATAGCTTCCTAGACAGTCATATCGGGTGTCCGAGCCCTGTGCCGTTGCACGGTAAAAGCAGAACCTGTGCGCTGGTCGGCTCGTCTCCAGACACGCATGCGCTGGTCATCGGCGTTAAGTGCAAACTGTGACTCATCACTGGAGACAACATGACACCACTGGACATTATCTCTCGTCGATCGGGTCCGACACCACTGCAACTGGTGCCTGCGATGCTCTCTGATCAGTAGAAAGCGGCGAATTGGCCTCCACGAATGTAATCTCTGTGCCGCAACTCGTCTGGCAACGGTCCGAATGGCCACTTCCGTACCTGTGGACGACGCAACATGGCCAGGGATAGTTGAGAGCGACAAATTCGGCTCTGTTCGTGCGGCTCTCACAATCGCTCAATGTTCGCGTTCTGTCGTTGCCCTCGGCCGTCCACTGCCCATGCGCCGCTGGATTGTGATGCCCTGTTCGACCCATTGGCGCCAACATCGTCCGATTACCGCGTCGCTCCGATCCAAATGCCTGGCGATACGGTGACTTGACCAACCGGCTTCTCTCAGCCCAATTACAGTATATATCCTCTCGCAAACCCGCTCGACTTCTCGTGGTGTGCACGGATCCGTCGTCGTGGCATCCTGACAGTCTGGAGGTTAATGTACCAGTAATTCGCTGTCCCAATTGTCCGGTACGTCGACGCATTCTACGACCTGTTGTGTCGCCCTTTGCTCTTGATATACCCTTCTCGATGCGGTTCCCATGCGCTGTCGCAGGCCGCTATTTAGTCAAAGGTAGTTATTTTTTAATTAATCATTTGCATATTCGGCCCTGAGGTACTTGCATGCAGAGTTTCATTAGGATCAAAGGATTTTCTCGGGGGGCTTCGTTCTTTTCTTTTTTCTCACAAAAAGTTTGTGCTTAGGCAGCAAAATAAAGAAATTCGAAAATGTTGCACTGTTTATCTTTTTCTTATTGAATAGTGTTAAAAGAATTTTTTATTGTATTGCAATAACATTTTCTTATTGCTTTCTCCTCCCCTAGTTTAATACTGATAATTATCAAGTATTCTCACCTTTTCTATTCCTTAAATTGACAACAAATTAACATTTGAAAAAGCAATAAATTTTTTTTCTTTTAATTGAAAGTTTAACGACCACCGTGAGCAACTCATGGGCTATAAGCAGTCGCCCGTCTCTAATTTAGGGTCACTGGTTCCAGGAAAGGGAGAGAGCCAGTGCCGTAAGACAAACATAACATCCATGCCTCATCGGGATCCGAACCCGGACCCATCTCGGACGAATGGTCATGAGCCAGCGCTTAGACCACTGCGCCACCCGGGCTGCCAATAAAAGTTTCAATGATACTCTTACTCGAAAAACTGTGGTTCCTACTTTTCCAATTTCAAACTGGATCTTTTGCACTTAATCCTTATGCTTCTGTTTCTGATAACTGCTGTGGAGGTATAAAAAAATCTTACGCATCTTTTTGACATAATAAAAGAAAACGCAGACTTCAATTTTCTGATGAAAGTAATAAAGAAAAATGTTTTCAAGAAACGCTTCACACTCTCGCTTATTTGCACTGACTGATGAAATTCTTACTGTCCAACTTTTTTGGTCCACGGCATTTGTCTATGCCATGGACGGCTGAATCTCTTCGATTTAGAGAATCGTTCGTCACAAGAAAACTCTTCCACGAAAAGTCATCCACCCTTTTTAAGCGAAGTACTGTGCACAAATTGAAATTTACCCGTATTTTAAAACGTGGAGGACTTCTCCGGTTGCCAGTGTCTTCAAGTATTTTATTTTTGCTGGATACCATGCTCGTTGCCTACTAATTTGCTCATAACGTAAAAACAAGGTGATTTTCTAAATCTGATGCAAAGGAGAGGGCATGTTTCGTAATTGAAACTTATTCCAGTTTCATGACAATTTATACGAAATGTTTTGATAAATTTAGCGAAACTCCATTTGCAGCGCCTTTAGCGTTAAATTCGCCAAGTAACTATAGCAACTGAAGATGTACTAATGTAGCTAGTTTTGCCAAACGTATCAAACTCAAAAAGAACTTTTGCCGTAACCGAAATGGTCTCTCGTAGCGTAAAGCTGAAATTTATTAAATTTCCAATTTCAGAACTAGAGGGAAATTTATGAAGCCATTTTTTAAAATGGCCAAAATTTAATGAAATTTTATGTCCTATCATTCGCAAAATTAATTTTTGAAGAATCTGTGAAAACCATATTTATTGTCCGTCAGTACCTCTAGCAGGAAATTAATGAACTGATTAGAAAATTTAAGTATTTGAGAAAGAACTGTTAAGCCTAATCTGAGAGGCACAAAAATATTTCTTCATAAGAGAACTTTAATTTCTTGAATGTTCGACTTTGACAGCCTTTAGTCGTAAATTCATAAAGAATATGGGATATTTAAAGTGCCAAACTTAGTGCCCTTAAATTTCCTATTAGCCGCAAAAATAATTTTTGAAATATTTGTAAAAACAAAAAGTTCGCTGTGCGCGAACAGTCAAACTGATTACATTAGCACTGTTTCTGACAAAACGTCCTAATAAATTATGATAGAATCGCATTTCAAAGAGCGCAAAAACATTTTTCTTGACTTTACTTTTTTTTTGTTAATCTGACGGATGAAAATTTCTGAGGCGATAAGAAGAGGAAGGAGGGGCCCCAGAATCGTTTAGCGCCTAGGGCCCCAAAAGATTTAAAGTCGCCGCTGGCTGTAAAAGAGTATTGGGGTTAACGATTGTTCACTGTTGCCATATTTAAATTGAAAATGGTCCACGGGAAAGTTTCGATATGTAAACGTTATTCTATAAAGTTCAACCTTCCCACAAAGCGGGCTTCGGCAAACGGTTACGTATGAGAAATATCATTGTCATCCGGTCCTGCATCCGTAGAAAGAAGTCCCAGCCACAAGAACAATGAAATGAATCATCAGCAGTTGTTTGCGTTGCCATTATTCTTCAAGGAAACGCATAAGTATTGCAAAATTGGGCAATCAGCGAACACGTTCATTTATTCTCAGTTTCAGTAGTCTGCTAGGGAGAGTTGAGAGCAAAGGCACTAGGTCCTTGACCCAGGATCAGCGCTTTATTAGAATTATCAGGGCGTTTTATTCTTGCGGAAAGCACCCTGCTTCATAACTTTACTCACAAGCGCATAATTTGCGACGCTAATAATATTATTTCAGGAAACAGGTTGCTTGTACTTTTTGAATATCAAACACAATTATTGTTTACTTCAACGCTAACAAAACTAGAAATCTCAAACAGGCGCAGCATTAGGTGCACTTAAAAGATGGGCTGGCAGTGAAAATCCTAAATAAACACAATATAAGAATTAACTTCTCGCTGCATTTACCTATCATTTCAAGAAAATTTCAGACGCTATTAATAATAGTGCTCAAAAGTTAAATTTGATGACACAAAATATATTGCGAAAGGAATGTTCGAAGTCAAGAAACTTTTAAAATATTCTCTAGTGCCTAAAAATGAAGCCCAAAAGTGAAGCTCAACTTAATGCTACCGTACAGGAAAGCATGCTGGGATTACAGCAGCTTCAAAACAAACTCTATGATCCAGTAAGTAACTTAGCATAACATCATCTGCCAAAACAAAACCTATCAAAAGTACTAATATTTATTAGCAGTTATTTATTAAACTTTAAGGGCATACCAATGTCACAAGTTACACGTACTACCGTGACGACATTCTCGAAGATCCCCAGCCTTCAAAGTGTTCCTCAAAAATGCAAATAATTATCAAGTTACCTGTGATACCTATTTTCCTTCAAAAAATTATACATATATTTTTTATATTTTCAAATTAGCCGCCTTTTGTATTTTCGTCTGTGATGCAAGTGAAGAATACACAGTAACACCAGTGTGTGAAAACACAAATTTGTCCGTGTAGCTTAGTTGTCTGCTCTCTCAACTAAGCTACACGGAGGGAATGTATCGCTGCAGATTTGTCGCCTTGACACGTGCTTGTCGTCACAAGTGTTGCAAACGTGTAGTACGTCACAAGTGTTGCAAACATGGGGGTAAAGTCACTAAATTTATGTAAAAAGCTACAGAAAATCTAAAAAAAAAAAGTACAAAAAATCACGAGATATATTTTAAGGTCATTTTTTTTCTTGTAGGACTTCCGTCCACAGTGAGTAGAGTTTAGGTCCCAGCCACCTACAGCGAGATCGCCTTTTGGGCAGGACACAGAAACGAAAGGAATGAGAGCAAGTCTAGCGACTTTGACAGAACAGTTTGTAGTGAGATTAGAATACAGTAGATGGCGCCACCGTACAAGCACGAAGTTGCACATAGAAGGGTGAGAGAATTTTAGGGGGCCATAGGAAAGGATACCCATGTAACCAGCTGGGGGCCGTCACTTAACGTGCGCGTCCGATGCACGGCGGATATTCAGCGATTGTTAGTAAATCACAGCATCTCTGCAAGATCAGCCCAGGTTCGAACCTGAGGACTTGCATCGATAGTCCGACTCGCTAACCACTAAGCCATCCGCGGCTCATGTATTCTAAGGAAAATATTATAAACTTTTATAATAATTTCATGGGTATTTTATGCCAGGATTAAAAAATGTAGATTTTCTGACAATAATGAATTACATAATGTCTCCATTCCATTCTCTTTCCTCAAGAGGCAAATAAATTAATATTCTAAAATGAACAGATGAATAAATAAAAAAAGAAATCAAGAAAACTACAACGAACAAATCTTCAGGCATAATTTTACTTTCATTGTTGTCCGTTACGGGTCACTCACTTTCGATCTACGCTGGAAAAACTCCTCCGGCGAACAGATGTCCAAATACAAATACTCCAAAATTTCTTACAAGGGAAAAAAGGATATAAATCCTGTTCTGAGAAAAACAAGTACGAAAACATTCTCATTAGTCTGTTGGAAAACCGTTACAAGAAAGGCCTTAAGGTGCAGATACGTTGAAGTGGAAACGAACCGGAAAGGCAAACTACAATTACCTGGCGCTTAGTGGCAACAATTTAACACTCTATTAAGCAACATCCCAAAAATGCCAAACCAAATTGCAGCATTCAAAAAGATCACGAGAGATCGTGGGTTATTTTTGGAACTTGACTTCAAAAGTCACGCAAAAGGTCCGGTTTTTCTTATGCCTCACATGAACTAGTAACAACAGCGATTTAACACTAAATTTAGCAGCTGCCGAAAAGGAGTTCGCGCTCTTTCTTCTCTCATTTGGTGATAGATTATCCTGTTACATACCGTAAAAACGTAGCCAACATGCAAGCACACTCTTAGAATTAAATATTCACAGGAAGTTCGCATTTCGGCATCATTCAATATACCTGAAATGCAAAAAAAAACAAAAAAAAACAGAAAAAGTTTAAACTGAGATGCAAAGAATGAGCATTTTGCAATGCTGTGTGTTTTTTTTAATTTTTTTTTTAATTTAACGCTGCTGAATTAGTTTACCGAATTGTCAACAAGATTCGATCGTCCCGTTTATCAGATGATGTTAACCGTAGGAACCATGCGGAACAGATAACAATGGGGCTCAAATATCATATGCGTTTTACATGAGCTTAAAAAACAAATAAACAAACAAAAAATACAAAAAGAAAACGGGTAGCAGGTGTGCAAAAAGAAGGAAACGAAAACTACCATAGCATACTATTATACCACGGTGAATCACAAGTCCGTCTCAGTTGCAGCTAAAAAGTTTAACGGTGCAAGGAAGCCACACACGCTCACCTCTCTCTCCAAAGTACAGGCCGTTATTTTCTATGGTCCTTTGCAAACGCTCTACAAGAGCCACGATCCCACGGCGGTGCCACTCAGAAGGTTTCAAGGACAGGAACACCCTGATGCCAGATTCTACATCCACCACTGAAACGAAATGCCGTCCTTGTAAGAAATGGGCCATAGAGTGGAACAGGTGCTAGTTGGAAGGGACAAATCCGGACTGTATGGAGGATATATACACACAATGTGTATATGGGGTAGTATCTCAATCTTTCCCAATTTCTGTACTTTTCAGCGGACCACTCTGGAGGTATGACTTGGGGGCATTGTTTGGAATAGGGGCTCCCGTCAACAGCCTGACCATCTAGCATGAGTTCCCAGTGCACAGGACGCACATAATTTCCCCAAATGCATAACATGACTTTCTCCTCAAACCCCTCGCTTTGCACCACAGGCTGTGTACTTTCCGGCCTGGCCTCAGCTACTGGTTCCCAGTGGTAGGATAACGTAGGAATATCCACTTTTCATCAACTGTGACAATACGACCCCAAAACCTAACGTCCTATGATTTTGACAGTAATTTGCGACAGAGAACGCACCTTGTTACGCCTACTGGAGTGTCAATTGATACGGAACCATTCAATGGCGTCTGGAGGAGAAACCAAGATGGTGCAAGTGACGAACGATGGCGGATTGGAAAGACTCCATCTCAGTTGACGTGTGCTGGTACCGGAGTTCTCTGTCACAGCTTCGACTAAGGCGTCAGTGTTGACAGCCTTTAAACGTTCTAACCTCGGCTTGTCTTCGAGACTCGTGCCTCCAGGACTAAAAAGTAACGCCGGACATTTTCGTGCAGTGCTGCTGTCCACTGTTTAATCGCCTTTAACTGCACAAATTTCTATCGCACTTAACCCTTTTTTTCATTAACGCCGTAGGAGCGCCCAAACATCACGTTTATTGACCTTCATCATCTGCTCACCTGATAACGCGATGTGTCTCCGTGCCACCTGCACGTCATCAGCCTCGTGTGTTTCACGTCATCCCGCTACCCAATCGACGCAGGCGTGTATTTCACACAAAAAGAGGCCCAACATTATGTGTAGCTGAAAACGAGACGAACTTTTGACTCACGCTGGTGTATATGCATGTTTGAATTTCAATTTCGCTGCGGGAAATAACAGTATAGCTTTGCAGCACGTTTAGCAGCTCCCCTCTCCTCGGGAACGCTGATGTAAAGATTGTTCGTGAGTTTAATTGAAAAAAGTAAATGCACAAACACACAAAACCTACAGACATCCACCATAAAATACAGCACCATAGTATTGCAGTTAACTAAGGTGACACAAATTATTATTCAGTACGGTTTTTATGGCTATTTATAAGAGAAAATCAAGTTTCAGTTATGTTTAGTTGTAATGCATGAACTTGTTTTGATACCGTCAATTATTATATTATAAGCGCAGCGGAAAATCGACTTTCAATATCGTCGGTTATGCTTTTAGCAAACAAAAAGGTACAAGCAGTGAATGGTTTATCCTTAGAACTATGTTAAGCAAAATACCCCAGCTTGAACAACAGAATCAGCCGTATGCAGAAAAGAAAGTCCACTCTTCTTGAACTTCTTTTTATTATGGTCTTTCTCATCACACACTTTTTGCACAGAATTGCGGGATGTGAAAATGTGAGGCTAAAGTTGACTATATGTATGTTGCATGGTGTAGAGAAAGGGTTAAGTGCAAAGTTTCGTCTGCGAGAGGTTTAGTTTCTGAAACTTGGATTCTGCGTTCCACATTCTTTACTCTCTTGCGCGTTGTGTAGAGATGGGCATAAGGAATCGCCCTACGACTGGAGAGCGTTTGTTGATGTGTGCAAAATGTTATGGTCATTTACAAACTCAATGAAAACGTTTTCAGTTATTAACGCCCTATCCCTACTTCTCTAATCGAGCAAGCTCCAGACTAAGTCCCTTAAATATTAATCCCTACTATTTTCCATTGTATATTTGCACGTAAGTTTCTGGATTTGAGGTGTGGCACTATCTGTGTAGGGGTACTTACACGCACGCGTTGTGATGCACGAAGCTTTTACAAAATTGATCAAAATAAAATGTGGAGGGAACCTCCAAGCGCTGATGTTATGAACTGTAGGTATCAAATTAGTATTAATTACAATTAAAAAAAAAACTTTTTCTCTAGTAGATGACTCTCTGACAAGAAGCATTTCTCCAGTGGCGTACCGGAGAATTTTGAAGCCTCCCACATACGCAAAAAATGTTTTCGAAGCCCTTTAAGTGATAATCCATTAGCTTTCAATTACTAAAAATTTTAACTTCCATATTATTAACTAGGCATTACCGGTGTTTTAATAAATCAAATGTTTTGGAACGTTCGAATATTTTTCGTAAAATAAAAGTTATTTCACTTTATTGCGTGAAATACAAATATGTACCTTATAATTAAAGTGATTGTCCTCGTTACCGATACAAATTATTACAAAATACTTACGCCAGTAGTGTATAAAATGGGGGTTCTGCGCCAGTGGAGGGTCAATGGTAACCTATGGGACCCTCCACTTTAGTAGGTGGAGGGGTCATGGAGTAGTGGAGTGTTGCATCATACGCCATCTTGGGTGATTGTGACCCCCTGCGGCATCCCCATGACGCTATCAGTCCCAAGCAATCACCCAAGATGGCGTAAGATGCAACCCTCCACCACTCCATGACCCCTCCACCTACTAAAGTGGAGGGTCCCATAGGTTAACATTGACCCTCCACTGGCGCAGAACCCCCATTTTATACACTACTTACGTCAAAGTTAATCCTATTATGAAAAATTTATTATTTCAAAGAACTAAGGCCTGCTTTTTAATTTCTGCATTTCTCCCTCTGTACTTGGTTAAATATTACTTCCAACTGGACTTGGTATTTCCCCATTTTTTTCCATAGCGAAACCTACTTGAAAAGCTATATTTCTCGACAGCTCCTTTTCAATGAACAATTTCTCCTAACCTTCTGCAGCCTTTCCTTCTTTCTTTTCTTTTTTTCAATGTTTTTTTGTGTTTTTTTTTACATTAAAGATAGAAGTTCTTGATGCTATACAGAAAGATCAGTTCACCTAATTAACAAGCCAGTAGTCTCTAGCTCTTTACAATCCTTTTTTCTACATGAGGACAGTGCATCTTCTTAGGCGGACTCTGTGCGTCTCTCGCCAGTGCTACTATGGATATTGCTCTTAAAAGTTGTCAGCGTTTTTCTACCATATCCAGATACACAGTGTGTCCAACTGATTAAGAGACACTCTATAAATTTATTTATCACCGTTACATCGAAATTCTGGGTTTCCTTATCTGGCTAACTTTTCCTAAAGAGTAAAACTTCCCAATATTTAAATGAAAGACAAAAGAACTACTTTTGGTCAGTTACATGTCTCAAAAATTAGGAAAGCAAGCTGATTATGGCGTAGTACACTAAAAACTTTGCCTTTCACGAAAACTTCACCACGAAAAAGTGCACAAGGTTAGCCCAGAGTCTCATCTTTGTTAATATTAAGAACCTCAATAACATTGATTTGACTTAATAGAATCAATGGAATGCTCTTTTTCTTATAACGAAAACTAATCATTCAGATACTGAAATACAGGGAATAGGTGAATAAAAAATCCATTGGCTAATTCAACAACTGTGATCACTTTACTAAAACTAACTGAACATCTCTAAAGTTAAACTGTCAAAAGTATCCTGATAATTCGTCTAATATGAAGTACAGTCAAAATCTTGCAATTTTCGAGCAAACAATTTCATGAAAGAAACACTGCGCTAATGGAAAGCGGGTCTTATGGAATCCGTCTAAACCACCAAAATTAAAAAAAATGATTTATCAATTTATGAGAACATGATAGGGGAAACATACTGTACAACCATATTTTTTGAGAGGAAAAGAGTTTTTCCGCTACAGATTTTGAAAAAAAAAAAAATTGCCGCTCTGAAATCAGAACGGTTTTCACGTTCACTCCAACGATAGTTATGCTGTTTTTTGGCAATTTTAACGAAATTTTACGGCTTAATCTGTAAGCCAGAGTACAGACAAGGGGCGCATGATGCAAAAAATGTAGGAGGGGTTTTTACAACTCGTAAAACATAATAAGTAGTATTGAGCCCCACTTCTAAATTTTCAAGGAGAAATGACCCTTTGTTCGATCCGCATATAAAGGATACAATATACAATTGTAATCTTATATGCGCCGCTTCCCCGCACTGTTGAGGTGCAGAAAACCTACGGATAAACAGATCTCAGCAAAAGAAATTTATGATGAAACCTGACACAGAATTGAACAACTAAACGTTCAAATGAGTGAATTCAGTAAACATTCGAAGGAACTGGCAGTGGCAGGAAACAATCTTCAGAAAGGCAACATGGAACAATGGAGTCGGCTCTTATCAGTCACTCCATGGTTTCCGCCAGGGCCTGCTGGACCATAGGGGCAAACGGGGCGGTCGCCCTGGGCCCCGCTCCTTGAGGGGCCTCGTAGTTTAGAAAATAAAAACAGATAATTTTTGCTAGAATTCTCTACATTTATTGCTATTTTTTTTAAGTTTTGGGGCGCTAAGCCTAAAATATATTTTTGTAATGTTTTTTTTTAGTTTACAATCTTCCCTCCCCTCACTTTTTCATATCTTAAATTTGTTCCACAATCATGAAATAGAAAGTTACATTTCATCACATTTTGTTTCTCCCTACTATTGCTCAACAATTAGTGTGTAAACCAGATACTGAAATTTAACAAAATAAAAAGAACAATATCAAAGTTGTTTTTGGGCTATACATGGAGGCCAAGTTTTTAGTGACTTTAAAAACAGTACTATAAATTAAAAAAAAAGTGCAATTTTCACACATGAACGCGTATAAAAGGTACAAAAAGTGACTAATTTCTCAGTTATTCCGCTTTGCGTAAAAAATAAATCACTAAAACGCGTACCAGGATATACACGGATTTATTTAAGAGGGATCCTTATAACTCGCTACGCAAAAATGTTTGCTATGGAAAAATATTCGCTACGCAGATCAGTAAAAGTTATCTTTCTATCATTTTGTGAGAAAGTTTTTACAAAAATCACAACGCAACCTAAACGAAAATCGTAGATTTTAGCACTTGTTACTTTCTCTCTCTCTCTCTCTCTCCGTCTTCCTCTTTCTGCCTTCCTGTGTGTGTCTTGCTCTCTGTTTCTGCCTCTTTCTCTCTGTGCCTGTCTCTGTCTCTGCCTCTTTCTCTGTGTTTGTGTGTGTGTGTGTGTGTGTGTGTGTACGTGCGTGCGCGTGTGTCTTTTTCTCTGTCTCTCTTTGTGTCTTTCTCTCTGTCTTTCTTTGTGTCTTTCTCTCTGTCTCTCTTTGTCTCTTTCTCTCTGTTTCTCATTGTCTCTTTCTTTCTCTGTCTCTTTTTCTCTCTCTCTCTCTGTCTCTCTGAACTTTCAATCCATTTTATGGCCTTTTTCTTAAGATCACAGTTATTTGAGATAGTTTTTTTTTTCTTTATGATAATTTGCATGTGTTTTCATTTTTCACGCAACAATTTTATTAGACTATGAGATTTATTTTCGAGGGCCCGCAGTGAAATTTTGCCCCGGGCACCGCAAAAGTTCCAGCCGGCCCTGATTTCCGCAGCTTCAGAACGGAACAATCTTTTTATGTGCCCAGTACAAAAAGATGAATATTTGTGAGCAAGAATGACATTGAAATTTTCGGCAGTTGAAAAACAGCTGTTGACGTGAGAAAGGTTGCTTGATTGTTGTCGAGCTATTCGTTATCTGTATTGTCTTAAAATTCAGTTTACCGACCATTATACGTGATATTGAAAACTCTCCCTATCACTTCCCTCTAACGCAGCAGTACTCACCACTCGTCTGGACTGGACAGTATTCTAAGCCATGAAATGATGTCTTTGGTCACGACTCAAGAGTTAATAAAATGATCATCTCATTGTAATCATTCAAAAGCATGCCGTTCGGTTCTTCACAGAAGTACTGCTCTCTCCCTAACTGCTTTGCACCGGGATGCCCAGCACTACTTGGCCTCCATGTATAGCCCACAACATGCTTGAATACGGACTTGATCATGAATAATACTTTTCTTTCTCCCATCACATTTTGTTTGCAATATTCTGAAGGCAACTTCTTTCATTATTTTTATTGAAGGGCTATTCCCGTTCCGTCGCCTTGTGTATAGATCACTGTCCTTTTAACCCCATATTTCAATTTGAAAAATAACTGATGTTTAATTTGAGTGCTGTTGATAAGACTTTGCAGAATTCGGCTTTCTACTCGTGCTGCACAAGAAAATTTTTTCAGAAGTAACTGCGATATGACTAAACTTTCCCTTGCCCGGTGGCGCAGTGGTATAAGCGCTGGCTTCTGACCATTCGCCCGTGAAGGGTCCGGGTTCGAATCCCGGTGAGGTATGGATGTTGTGTTTTTCTTACGGCACTGGCTCTCTCTCTCTCTTCCCTGGAACCGGTGACCCTAAATTAAGGACGGCCACTGCTGATAGCCCATTGAGTTGCTCACGGTGGTCGTTAACCCTCCAAACAAAAAAAAAACTTCCCTTAAACAAAACACACTATATGGGCTTACTACGGTTGTACACTGAATGGCCACTTTATTAGGAGCACCCTTGTATTATGTCTACGGAAAGGAACATTCACAGCTCATGTAACATTTTAAATAACAATTTCTCATACACCGAAGAATGCTGAATTTGACATAACCTACATGACTCACCGAAATACAATAACACCAGTGCTCTATTAAACTCCTAGAACAGAAAACTTAACTTTTGAGGCCAATTTTTTCAGGACGGTGGTTTCTCTGTGATTTTAAACAAAACTGAACACCATTGTCAAACCACGCTTCCACATGTATTGAATTCATACAGACAATGACATCGCCGTCTTTCCTCGATTTTAATGAAATTTAGGGACAGAATAAATGATCTGTGAAGCAACTGATTTAGTTTTCATATTCTTGAAAGTGATAAATATGCGTTGATACATTTGAGTGTTTCACTTAGCTTTTGTCTGGCTCAGCATTGTTTAAGTAGAGTTCCTACTGTTATTTCAACAGTTTACTCTTACCTTGAGTGTTCCTTTTCACGAACATATAAGATAGTGGCCTTAAAAATGTGGCCAGACAATGTATATACACACACAATTATGAAATATATGAAAGGGTTGTGTATACGAAAACATTTCGTGCATCTGAATTTCTCAAATTGAAGAATAATTTCTGACTCTTTCAAACAGAAAAATTCAAGAACTCTTACGAGCACTTACGAAATGCTCCCTGTGCTATTAAAAGTTTTCACGTAGGGCAATATTGTATACTTAGTAATACAGTATTATTAAAATTTTATTTTCATTTATACATTGCGCAAACATATTTAAAGTTGCTAACTTTTAGAAAAGACCTATATTGCTGGCTGATACAAATCAAACTAAAAGGAAAGAAAAAAAAGGGGGGGGAGCGTTTTTCGTAGTCACATAATAACGGCATGACATTTTAACGATTTCTTCAGTGACTGCTTAAGTAGTGTTCCAGTTTTTTTATTCTTTTTTTTTTACGACTACATTTTGTAAAGGTACCTTGAATAGGTTTAATTTTCTAATTTCATGAAATTGGCAAATAAAAAAAAATCACGTAATCGCGGAGTTCAGGGTAATCATAGATTCTGGTTGCGCACTTTTATGCTTTTTTTTTAACTGTGTCATAAAATATTTTTCAAATGCATTTCGTCGCATTTGATATTTTTCTTAGTCATTCTGATCTTCTCTGACAACGATGAGAGAAATGTGAAACTATACGCACAACAGAAAGTGATTCACTTTACTGATATTGTCATTTTACCAAAGTTTACTGCATTTCATTGTTACTCCTGTAACGTCTTTATAAAAGGTTCTGGAGGCGACACATTCATGTTTTTTCAGGGTTTTTTTTTTTTGTAAGACACATCACAGCAGCGCTTTTATTTCTCTTTTTAAAATTATGAAAAATATTTATTTCGGAAGAATTTGTAAGCAAAATATATAAAAAAAATTCTTTCAAAATCTGTATATTAGCAAGTGGTTTTTCCGTATCAAAAGGGTTTCTTTCTGGTTTACGGGGACGAACAGATTGTCGAAATTTTATAAGATCTTATTGTTAACGAATCAAAACTACTGCTCTACCTGCCTTGAAAAAGCCATCTGGTTGATGTGCGAAAGCTTGGAAACTTTGATTTGCATTCTACGCCAAAAAATTCGGATTACTAGTATAGTTATACTATTTTGAGTAATGGGGGACATTAACAATTTTTAGTATACTCGCAAAAAATACTTTTACGTAGCAAAATGTTTGCCGGAAATACATGTAATGGTGGAGGATGAGATTTCGTAACAATTTTTCTGAGATGATATATCAACAATTAGCTCAAGATACAGGACTATCAGTGTCAGAAATACCATTGAAGTTCTAAATAACACACAGTACAAATTATATTGGGACCGTGAGATCAAAACAGATGCAGTCATCTCTGCCAATCGTCCAGCCACAGTGCTATATGTCGAAAGGCAGAAGGAAGAAGTCATTATTGATATAACGGTACCGTTAGACCGTAATATCTAGACTACCTATGCGATAAAAATCAACAAGTATGTGGAACTGGCTGCAGAGATTAAACAGATATGGAAGCTGAAAACAGTTAATGTACGCCAACTAATTATCTCTACAGCTGGTATAATTCCTCAGACTCTTATAAATCAGCTTGATGCCTTGAGTCTACAGCACCTAGGTTCAAAATCCAATAGGCAGTGATTCTCGATCGTATCACATCGTACGACGGTTTTAAAACCATGAATGACTACGACCGTAATTAACTTCATGTCCGTACTGATAAGTGGACCATACTAGAGATGCCATTGATATAGATGAGAAAAGTAAATAAAAGGAAAAACGACAAAATGACACGTCGAAGTTTTGGAAGTCGGAGCACGGTCGTAATGTTATATTAATATAGATACTTTACATAAGTTTTTCAAAGGGGCGTTAAAAATATTGAACTTACAATAACCTCGAATTGAAACACTTCAAATAAAATAAACATACTATTCTTATTTCGGAAGCGTGTGAATTCTCCCAGCACATGAATTTCATAAATTGTACTTATTCTGGTCTTGATTTGTATTATTCACTCAAAAACTGCTTGCAAGAACATTGAGTTTTAGCTTACCTGGAGTTTCACGAGAATGAGAATTGCTGCACAGAATTTTGGTAAAGGACCTTGGTAAAGACATCTTGCTGTATTGAAGAGACTCTCAAAGGGGTCGGTTATTTTTAGTGCCACTGAAGAGGAACACAACACAGCAAGTTGAGTGAAAATCCAAGGTTTACATTGCTGGAATTTATAACACCGTCAGGAAGAGCCGTTTCAAAAGCCGGAGTGATGCAAACGTTCCTCTGAAGAGCGGTGACATATTCACTGTGACAATTTGATTATTGTCTATAACCTTCCCTGCAGTAGCGGTAGTAGTCTGTGATGTGTTTATGCACGGATTCCACCTCAGGGAGGATGAACTGGCGTGCGGAAAGGAATAGCAACTCCTCCGGTGTAAACACACGTGACGACTTGATCACGTGATGCGGCGTACGCGGAAGTCAACGCACAGTTCCCACGCCGTTTGAGGCGAGTCGTGCCTTTCTTCCGCTCAGCTAAAGCTGGCGTGAACACCGTTGCCAGTTTTAGGAGAAATAATGAGAGTTGATGATTGCTATCAGAAGGAGACACTGTATTAATCTACTTTGAACGAAATTAAATCAGCGCAGAACGCTGTCCCAATTTTCGCTCATTTCAGACTTTTCTTTCCCTCCGTCTCCTAATTTTCTAAGTAATCAAAGAAATGTCGACTTAAAATTCCGAAAGAGCATGGATATTTTCAGTAAATAATCACCTGTTATTCTTGACATTAACATAACAGCTATTGTTGCGACACAATAAATAAACCAAAATATGTCTTAATTTACCATGGCAACCCTATTTGTTTCTGAGGTACAATTTATTGTTTTTATGGATTTTACATAATAAAAAGTTTAACATATTTTGTTTTATTAAAGATATGTGGATAAATACATATTCAAACACAGTAAAAATAACAGACATTAGGCTGAGTGAGCACCATTTTTTAATAGTTTAACGACCTCCACGAAGACTGGCCACTCTGAAGAGTGGCTGAGCTGCGCTTTTCTTTTGTGCTGAGAACCTAGGTTCGAGTCCCATGAACAGGGCCGGCTGTAGGGCCGTGCAGCTCATGGAACTCGCTCCGGGGCCCTCTCACCGGGCGCCAACTTCGGGGGGGGGGGGGGCTCCGAGCTGGGCTTTTTTTTTTCCTTTTTCTTATTCTTCTTTTTTTTTTTTTTTTTTTTTTTGGTAAAATGGTGGTAGTTTAAAAACAAATAAAAAACACTCTGAGAGTATTGATGAACGATGATGGTTGGAGACGATGTGACGTTCCTGCCCCGCAGGACGCACATGAGGTAAAGGCAGATAGGAGAAAAATACATGTTAGTGTAGTATAGTGGATAACACTCGAAGCTCCGGAGCCGAGAGTTACAGGTTCGAATCCTGGCATAAAAATGATGGAGAAATTTACTTCGTCATAACGGTGAAATACAGTGAAGCATCTAAGTATTTTCGGCCCGTAAGCAAAATTATTTAAAAAAAGCCCCTCCCCCTCTTCTGTTATATTTGCAAAGCCAACAATCAAAATCGAAACGCATATTCTAACTTGTAAAAACATTCACTTCATTAAAAGAAATTCTTATATTTTTATAGATACCTAGATTATAGATATGCACGTAAAAAAAATATTTCTTCCTACTTTTTTCATTGGCAATGTCTCTAATTAAAAGCTTTGACATTTAATTTATCTGTCTTTTGGGTTTCAATGGCAACAAGTGAATATAATTTTTGTATATTTTCAGCTTACTGAATGATTTTTCAGAAGCAGTTATCGTAACAGGTAGTGTTAGATATAAAATAAGTGCTGCACAGACGTCCGGATAACTACATCATGACGAATGGTTAAACTTTATTATCGACAATTCCGCGAGTTCTTTTATTGAATTTATTATTTAGTTTAATTTCTTCTTTTGAAAAGTTATTTGAAACTATTTGCAAAATTGGAATAGAGAAATTTTACTTAGATCTTTGTCATATGTTTCTTGAAAATTGTCTGCATATTTTAAAATGTCACTTTCTGCTCATGTAAGCCAGTCTGAGGCTCAAAAGAAATGCAAAATTATCGATGTACCGATAAATGTTTATTTAGTTTTTGTTAGACATATGACTAAGATTTTTCAAAACACATTTTCTCTTAACCCTTTAACGACCATGACTTTCTCTCCCTCTAGCCTGGCAGTGTTTGCAGTTATTTTTCTTTCCTCCCGCATTTCTCGTCTTTCTTCTTTGTTGATGGATTTCAGTTAAAAATTTAATTTTCTTAATTCTTTTCGGGTCCCCTAATATAGTTTACGCCACTGATGAAAGGTCTCGCTGTCACTGAAACGATCCAAATCATCGCAACAGAGTATTATTACAACTAAGAGCTAAAGGGAGCGCTATTTTTGTCTTTGACCTTAGGATCAGCCAGTGATGTATTCAGGCATCTTCTCGGGGGTGCTTAGCCCCCGAAAATCCTTGACCCCCCCCCGTCAGTTTTTGGGCGACCTCTCGTTGCTTAACTGTTTTCGTTTATAGCTGAATATTTGCAGAAATTAATTAAACATAACTTAATGAGCGAAAATCTTGTAATAATAATAATAAAAACACCCACATGGACTTTAATCTGAAATTTCTATCATCCTTTAGTAAAACATTAAACTGTCCTCGCTGAAGGAGGCAATTTTACAAGCACTGACAACTCGGACTACTTCCCGCAATAAACACCTAATTCCACAGAGTAGAAATGTTTGCACAGCAATACATCATCATGTTTTGGAAGCTGACATTCAGCTTTATTTCAGTCTTCTGGATGCCGACTTTTCATGTATACGGTTAAGCCTATGTGTAGCTAACGTGACGTTAATGCTTCCAAACAACAAAATATTTGCTACCCAATTTTGAACAACAGCAAATTATTAGAAATTGTTCCCACAAAAAGCTTTTCCCCCCTGGTGATGGGTGGTTTACCCTCTGTGACGAAAAAAAAAAAAATCGAGCTGCG
The DNA here is from genome assembly GCA_039090855.1 of Macrothele yani. Classification (NCBI taxonomy): domain Eukaryota; kingdom Metazoa; phylum Arthropoda; class Arachnida; order Araneae; family Macrothelidae; genus Macrothele; species Macrothele yani. The sequence goes on along the minus strand of CM077016.1, from coordinate 91,811,476 downwards.
TCAAATTGGCATCTAAACGGTTAGCTTATTTTTATTTTTTATTTTTTCACCACTATGTGCTACTTCTAAATAATCCAAAGGGGCTGAAACCAAACGGCAGAGGATTGGTTTACACCACACGTTTTCAGGTAACACTGTAATGATTCCTTAATAATCAGAAACAGGCTTGTAGTTGGGAGAGGACATTTTTACCACTCCTAATGGTTGGGGGGGATGATTTTGTCCGACACAGCGTTATCTTACTAACATCTTCCATATTTTACACCTCCTCATGGTGAAATCTGTGGTGCATTACTGAATTAAAACAAAGGTACAATAGTTTTACATTTTCAATCACTTATATGTATGTGTAGAGATTACTTGGAATTTGCATTTGCGAAATATCAGCATAGGAAAATTTTTAAACTCTAAAATTTATATATATATTAATGTATACTGTATGTAAATAACAAAATTGTGATTATATGTACCGTATATACTCGTGTATAGGTCGACCCCCCGATTTGTATCTGAATATTTGCAGTTTTTGTATATCCCGTGTATAAGTCGACCCCCGATTTTTATGTGAATATCGGCAGTTTTTGTATACCTACCTATCTTGTGTATAAATAAATAAAAAAAAAATGTTTCGAGGATGCGCCCGCATGCGGAAATGTGAACCTACTATTTATTGTTGTAGCAATGTTCCTCGTAGCAGTTTCTCTCGCAATGTTCCTCGCAGCAGTTTCTCGCAAAATGTGTGTGGAATCAAAGCACAATTGTGCGAAGATGATAGGGCTCACCACCCTGGTTAGAGAGTTTTCAGGGGAAGGTTACACACTTTAACAATATATGAACCCACTTTTGCACATTGTCCCCCCTCCCTTTCACCCCCTTTTTTTGCGAGCGAGTTTTCTGCAGTTACTTCATTCATGGAGAGTAAAGCATTTGCTCCCGCAGCAAACGAATCATGATGCATTTACCAAACGTCGTAAGGCACATCGTTATTTAAAAAAAAAAAAAAAAAAACACTTCCTGAAACACATTTGGAAAGCGTAAATAGGTCTTGATGTCAACCTGATAGTTTTTTTTATCCCATAAAGAATATGCATGCCGTAAAAAATAAATGTGTAACTTTTGAAGTTTTCAATGAATCTCTTGAAAATTTAAAATTAATCTTTATTTTGATGTATTGTGGACACTGTAAAATTTGCGCGTAACTATTTGAAAAATTGAAGAAAATTTGTTCCATAAAATTTTCTCCCACTACCCTGTGCAGCGTAGCAGCTGTCGGTCAACTGCTGAGCTTGAGGAGTGTGTGATTGACAGAGAGGTCGTTTATCTACTCCCGAGTTTCATCCCCCTTCTCCACCGTGTTTTGTGACAAATAATCGGCTTTAGTGACAAACCCAAACATCCACCATTCAGTAAAGATGCAATCCTTTTTGCTCGCTCTTAATCTTTTTTAAATGTTACTGTTTGTTTGATTTTTAGAGCCAGGGCACACTCAATTTAATAACAAACGTAAGTAGGTTGTTAAACTAATGCACTTTTTTACTATCAGTAGCAATGTTATTCTGAGCGATCGGCCAAGTTTAAACACTTTCGTTTTCGGGATGCATTGATGAAGTTACCGCTGTTCTGTAGATTATCACGCGTCCGGAAGAAAATCTCTGAATGCAACACTGGGATCAACGCGTGTGACTGTTAATTTATACTGTATAACTTTCACATTACACACACATGCACACAATACACAAAACGCTCGGGGATGAGGGGGAAGGGGGTCATCAATCGCACCGGGTGCAACAAACGCTGAAGCCAGCCCTGCTTACGAGGCATGATTATTGCGTTTGGTACACAGTTGTTGTTCTTACAGAAAGCTTGACCTAAAGTTAACGATGTGGACTTCATCTCAGACGCTCAAAAGGGATCGTTTTAAAAACATTGCCTGCCTCTAACTCACAATTACTAATTCAACAACTGAGAAAAAAACACAGGGCTTGTACTTTCTGGTAACTAGAGCTCGGCACTGAACGCGTTGGGCCAGTTCTTTTAATCTTTAAATTCTTGTGACGAGTGACAGGTGACACAGAATCCTTTTCCTTAGAAAGTAACAATACCTTGTGACGTATATTCTAATTTAACTTTCATGTTTAGTTCCTTTTCCTATGTAAATCTGAGTTTTTTCTCTTTTGCACTTTCCAAATTTAACGTGTATCTTCTCTCTCACATGAATGAGATTGGCAACACTTTTGAGTCAGAGAGAGTGACGCATGATGTGATAAGAACGATAGATCATCATCATCATCATTGTCAACCATTATCAATCCACTGCTGGACGAAGGTCTCCCCAAGTTTCCTCCACAACGGTCTGTCTTGTGCCAGTCTCCTCCATGTCACCCCTGCATACTTTCGAATTTCATCCACCCATCTTCCATGTGGTCTTCTTCTGGGTCTTTTCCTGTCCCTTGGAATCCAATCTAAAATTTCGGCTGTCCATCGATGATCTGTCCTTCTGGCAGTATGTCCAGCCCATTGCCATTTCAGGGATTTAACTCTGATCATGATGTCTTCCACTCTTGTCATTTTTCGGATCCACGAGTTCCTTTTCTTATCTTTCCTGGTTACACCAAGCATGCACCTCTCCATGCTTGTTTGAGTTGTCTGCAGCCTTTGTATGTCTCTTTTAGTTAAGGTCCACGTCTCTGCACCATACGTAAGCACTGGAAGGATGCATTGATCAAACACTTTTCTTTTAAGACATAATGGCATATTGCTCTTGAAAATTATGCTGTTTCTTCCAAAAGCTCTCCAGGCAAGTTTTGTACGCCGATTAATTTCTTCATCAATGTGACCCTCACTTGATATCTGCTGTCCAAGATAAACGTACGTGTCTGTTATCTCCAGCTTTTCTCCATCAATCGATAAATCTTCATTTCTTGTAAAAGCATTGAACATCACTTTTGTCTTCTGAAAGTTCATTTTTAATCCCACTTCCTTACTCTTGTCAGCAAGTTCCTGGATCATACTCTGCAGCTCTGATGGGGTAGTTGCAAAAATGACTACGTCATCAGCAAAACGAAGGTGGGTTAGATAATCTCCATTAATCTTTATCCCTTTGTTTTCCCAGCTCAGCGACTGAAAAACACCCTCCAATGTGGCATTAAAGAGCTTCGGAGATATGGCGTCACCTTGTCTCACTCCCTTTCCAATTTTTATGTGTGTTGTATTTTCAAACAGCCGAATCTTTGCACTTGCATTTTCATAGATGTTATTAATAATATTAATGTATGCATCTTCAATACCGCCGGTTTTCAGAGCCATTGTAACTGCTGATGGTTTCACCGAATCAAAGGCTTTTTCATAATCGATAAAAGCCATGCACAATGGAAGTTCATATTCCCTCGCTCTTTCAATTAGTTCTCTCAGTACGTGGATATGATCTATTGTGCTGTAGCCACTCCTGAATCCAGCTTGTTCTCTCGGTTGAGCCATGTCCAGTGTTACCTTCAAGCGGTGTGAAAGAACTTTAGTGAAGATTTTATAAACTACTGATAGGAGGCTGATAGGTCTGTAGTTTCCGAGATCCTCAATGTCACCTTTCTTATGTAGCAGGATCATTGTAGCGGTGTTCCAATCCTCAGGAATCTTTCCTTCATTAAGGCATCGAGTGAAAATTTGGGCGAGTACTGTTTCGATTTCTCCACTTGCTTCTTGTAGGATGTCTACAGTAATTCCATCTTCTCCTGGAGCTTTTCCCCGCTTCATGTTCTTGATTGCATGTGCAACTTCTGCTGGAAGGACTGGAGGAACTCTGGTACTGGTATCTTTCATGATGTCTGGAGTGCATGTATCATCCCTTTCATATAATTTGGAGTAGAAATCTTTCACTCTTGTCAAAATTTCGCCTCTATTTCTTGTTACAGAACCATCTTCTTTTCTCAGTGCCATAATCTGTTTTCCTCCCTTACTGAGATGTCCCTTTGCTATCTTTAGGCTTTGGTTGTTTTCAATTGCTTTCCTCACTAGTTCACAATTGAATTTCCTTACGTCTTCAGTGATACTTTTTCGTACTGTCTTGCATAGCTCTATATATTCCACTCTGGAAGTCACATCTTCTTTAGTTGTCCTCATCTCTCTTCTTTTTTGCATCAACATTTTCGTTTTTCCTGATAATTTGTTTACATGCAACTTGTTCTTAGACCCAGCTAATTTTGTTGCTGTTTCCATAAGAGCTTTGGTTACTTTTCTGTTAACTTCAGAGATGTCCACTTCTTCCGATGTTAGGCCTTCTAAAGCAGAGAACCTGCTCTTCAGTTCCAACTTGAAGGTATTATGGTGTTTTTTAAGGTTGGTTATGTCAATAGATTTTGTTTGTCTTATGAGCTTGCCACGTTCAAGTTTAGTGTTGAGGTGCATCTTACATCTCACCAATCTATGGTCACTACCTGTGTTGAACTTGTTTAGCACACTGCAGTCTTCTATGACGAATTTTTTGTTACACATAATAAAATCAATTTCACTTGTCGTCCCATTTGGATGTCTCCATGTCCATTTCCTCTGTGGCTTTTTCTTGAAGAAGGAGTTCAAGATGAAAAACCCTTCTGCCTCTGCAAACTCAACGAGAGTATTTCCACGCTGGTTTCTGTTGCCGTGACCGAATTTACCTACTGAAGTTTCATTCTGTTGCAGTTGCCCTATTTTTGCATTGAAATCTCCCATAATTATTTTCAAGTGCTGCTTGCCTTTATTATTTAGATTACAAATTTCCTCATAAAATTCTTCAATTTCTTCTTCAGGATGACTTGTGGTGGGTGCATAAGTTTGAATAATCTGAGCCTGGTATCTTTTCGAGAGTTGGATAACAAGTCGTGCAGCTCTGTCAAAGGAACTTTCAACTTCTACAACTTTATCCTTCAGTTTCTTGTTTATTATAAATCCAACACCACTAGTTCTGCCAGTATCTGTCCCACGATAGTAGAAGAGATGTCCACTTTTCAGTTCGATGAGATCTTCTCCTTTTCTCCTTACCTCACTTAGCCCCACGATGTCCCACTTGATCCTTTGTAGTTCCTCTTCCAATTCAAGAAGCCTTGAATCAGAAGATAGGGAGCGTCCATTATACGTAGCCAAGGTCAGCATCAGATGGCAGCCTAGTCCGGTCCTCCGGGGATTCTTAGCACCCTCTGCCTTCATGTCGCACTGGCCGCTGCCTTGGCCATGCAGGTACATTCCAGCTGCCGGAGACTGAGGGCCAAGATTTAAGTTGTGGAATCATTTTGGAGGGGTTTGGCCATAACTCACCACGCTGGCCAAGCGGGTTGGTGAGTGTGGGATAGAAATTCCTCTAATCCCGATGGTATAGTTATACCGCTATTGGCGGTCGTCAGAGCCCCTTTAGTGGGAACAGGATGCACCACGAGAAGGCGGGGTTGACATTTGTCAAGGAGAGGCTGTGATGTTACGCATCACCTGACCTTACATCCCAAGAACGATAGATAAAAAGGACTATATAGCAGTTGCTTAGTGAATGTGTGTGTGTGGAGATATTCGATTTGTGTAAAAGCTAGATTATACGATAAATAGTTAAGGTATTATATATGGCTATATTATGGATTTCTTCAATCATTGCGGGACCAATAAAATGTTATCGTAAGTTTGACTTCTGTATATGTTTCGCTGGCTGTAAAACCTTCGTTAGAGCTATTTCGTGCAGCCATTGCATCGTATTCTCATTTAGTTCAATATTTCCTTAGTCATGGTTTTAGACATAGCGTAACACCAATCTCGCACACGAAAAAGGGTTACGTTATAACCTTTTATGTCACCCCATACCACTATCTATCATTTTCTAGTTATGTCGAATGTGCAGCCCAGGCTCTCAGCCCATAGTTCTGTCATCTGTCTCTCAAGCAATGATGTTCAACATAAATGGCATAAAAAAGGGGGTTCTGAAATTCTGTGATACCGCAACCCCTAAATGACACACGGTTTTGTGCAACCCTCCCCCCAAATAAAACTGGGGATTACACTGAGTTAGGGTTAGGCAATGAATATTGATAAATATACCACTAACTTAACATGACGTTACATGCCACACATGACAAGGAGTTCAAATACTAAATGTATCCAATAAGAACAGGAAAAGCAGAGAGTAACTCAACTGGCTCTGTTTCCCTCTCCCCGTTTTTAGTACGCCTTTTGTAAAAAAAGATCGTGCTTATGTAACCGGTTTGTCTGTCAGTCCGTCCGTCTGTACCCACGATATTCTGCAACCATTAGTCCGATTTGGAAATTTTTTTTTGCATTGGGAAGCTTGAAATATGCGAATGATGATCCTTCATTTCGTTTTTTTTTACAATGTACAATTTCGCCGCTAGAGGGCGTAAATGCAGGTGATGTCGAATTCAAAAATACGTTTTATTCCACATATTAGCTTTTAAACTCTTCTTCTAAAACTCCGATTTGAAATTTTTTTCTTCAGTGGATACAACTCCTGATGGAAAATCTTTTGCATATAATTTCAAATTTTTGGTAAATAATACTTTGGCCACCAGGGGGCGTAAGCGTTAATTTTTGCTTCTGATGTATTTGCCATAAAATCTGAGCTTCTAAAATATCGATTGAAAAAATTATTTCGTAGACTGATGCCAATTACATCGATAAACCTTTTCGCAATATTTTCTTCTTAAAATATTCAACAGTTTCTCCGCCAGGGGGCGTAGACGTATATCTTATTTTTGTCAATATCTCTACTTCTAGAAGTCCGATTTGAAAAATTCCTCCTTTGTTGGATAGTGTTTTCAGTGTGACATGTTTTTCATGTAATTTCAAAAATTTCAAGTATTTCATATACTTTCCGCAAGGGGGCGTAGAGGTAGATTGTGTTTCCCCCTATATATCTGCTTCTAAATCTCCGATTTGAAAAATTATTTCTGCACCGGATGCAGTTCCTGGTGGGAAATCGTCTGCACATAATTTCTAATTTTTTGTAAACAAATGGTTTGGCCACCAGGGGGCGTAAATCTTAATTTCCGCTTCTGATGCATTTGCAGCAAAATATGAGCTTCTAAATTCTCGATGCAAAAAAAACGTCGTTTGTAGACCGATACTACTCATGTCGACAAACCTTTTAGAAACATTTTCTTCATAAAATAATGCATGGTTTCTACGCCAGGGGGCGTAGATGTATATCTTATTTTTGTCAATATCTCTACTTCAAGGAAGTCCGATTGAAAAATTCCTTCTTTGTTGGATAGTGTTTACGATGCGAAATGGTTTTTTTATAAATTCAAAATTGTCAAGAAAATCATAATCTTTCCGCTAGGGGGAACAAAGGTAAATTGCGTTTTCTGCGTTATTTCTGCTTCTAAAACTCCAATTTGAAAAATTCTGGAAAATATCTTTCACATAATTTCTAATGTTTGGTAAAGAATGGTTTGGCCACCAGGGGGCATAAGTGTTAATTTCTGCTTCTGATGTATTTGTAGCAAAATCTGGGCTCCTGAAAACTCGACTAATTTTTTTTTTTTTTTCTTGGACCGATACCGTTCATATGGAAAAACCTTTTGAGAATACTTTCTTCCTAAAATAATGCATAGTTTTCCCACCAGGGGACGTAAAGTCACATCTTATTTCTGCCGATATCTCTGTTTCTAAGAGTCCGATTTGAAAAATTCTTTCTGTGTCGCGACACACAATTTTGAGAATCCCTCGCGTAGAGTCCAGGCTGCAGCGTCAGAAATTTAGTTTACCCAGCGTCAGAAATTTAGTTTACCGTCAAAATTGTCACCACGTTTAACCAGGAGCGGACCCAGAAGCTTTCCTGGAAGCCCCCCCTCGACAAAATCTTTCTTTCTCTCTCTCTCTCTTTCTTTCTTTAGACCGGTCTAAAAAAGTGAGAGAGAGAGAAAGATTTTGTCGAAGGGTCAAGAACGGGCGAGGGCACGCACGCATATACACACAATCTTGCAGCGCCGTCCCTTCCTGGCATTCCAAGTCTTTTTAAACACCTTTTCTGTCAACAAAATTGTTTTAAATTTTTAAATTACGAAGTGCGAACAACAAGTGAAAAATCAGCACTATTTTGACGGCGTTCAATGACCTGCTTTTCGAGAAAACGAGCTTGATGCTTTTTAAGTCTCACATCTGAACAAAATCTTTCAAAATACAATTTGATCCTTTTATTTAGATGAGTTAATTTAATAGAAACATTTCCAGCTTCAATCACTGAATCGTGACTTAGAAATGTGGCCGATAATTTCTCTCCGAAATGTCAGTTTACACTTTCGCACTACACGATTCCTGCATCTTTTGAAATGAACTTCACTTCGACAAATCATACCCTGCATTATTCATTGGCTTACTGCCATTTTCTTTCTCAAGTTTATGGAAATACTAACGCAAACATTTTATTTTTGTTCGCATAAAATTTACAAAAATCAGAAATTTTCAACTAATTTTATTGCTATTTAAACTATTGAAGATAAGTGCGTGCGTGCAACATTTATAGTTGTGCATACATCTGTGTGCGTGTAAATTCTATTGACCAAATGAAAAATTTACTATCCACTCAGCATCGGAACCGGGAGGGAGGTATAGGAATAAAGCACAAGTTACAATATAGGAAGAAATTCTTATGGGTTGTAATCCTTGATGTCGTCACGTTAATCGTCTAAATCTATTGAAATATAGTGATTACATTGGTTTCGTACACGTTTCATATTGAATTTAATACACAGGAACAAGTTCTTTTCCACCAAAGAACAGACTTTCTGTTGCTCAAAATATATCACTGGAAGTCAAGAACCGAAAAAAATTATTCCAAAGAGGACATACAGTGAACGAAAAAAGTATTTGCACACAGGCATTACTTTGCATAAATAAACGGGAAAAGCAATTGTGAAGAAATATTTTTAACCATTGTATAACTTTTACAATAAACACACACGCACGTTTCTTTTTTTGCTAACCAGAAGAAATATATAAGTAACAAATGAAAATCTTATTTTTTCATGCCCAAAAAGTATCTGCACATTAGTAAAGATAAACAAAAACAAGAAACTTTCGAATTTAAAAAAAACGTTACTTGTACTTAGTATGCATGCCTTTTGCTTTGATTACAGCTTTAATCGCTTGGGCATTGATTCTACTAATTTTCTAGTTGTTTCTAAACTGAGTTTCAGCCATTTTTCGCTGAGTGTTAGCTTAAGTTCAGTTTTGTCGAAATTTTTCCTTTTCCTCACTTGCAAATCGAACAAATGCCAGAAATTCTCAATAGGGTTGAGGTCTGGCGATTATGGAGGTGTTTTTAGTTGATTTTTCTCTTTATAAAGCAACCACGACCTTGTTATGTTGGCTGTATGTTTAGGATCGTTGTCCTGCTGAAAACAGAACGAATCTGTAATTCCCAATTTCGATTACGGCTAATAAATTACTTTGCAATATATCAATATGCTGTCTAGCATTCATATTACCTTCAATAAAGGCCATATTGCCAACTCCATTAAAAGCCATGCATCCCCAAATCATTACATGACCACCGCCATGTTTTACAGTTGGTCTTAAATTTATTTGTTTCAAGGGAAGCTTTCCCGACACATATTTCTTTCCATTCGAATTGGAAATATTGAACTTGCTTTCGTCGGAAAATATCACATTTTGTCAAAACTCTTCTGGTTTGCTGAAATAAGCTTTAGCAAACTCAAGTCTTTTCTGCCTATTTGTTTCAGTGATATAAGGTTTTTCCTTGGTTCCCTGCCTCGAATATGTGAATCGTGAAGAATATTACGAATAGTTTGAGAACTTACTATGGTCCCCGATGTTGAAGTAGCCAATTCTCGAATATTTATGGAGGGTTTTTTCGATACGTTCCTAATAATGTTCCTCCGCTGCCTTGCATTCAGCTTTTTAGCACGCCCAGATCGTAGATTATTTTCTGTACTACCACTCTCTTTTTTATTTCGTACCGAAGTATTGAACACTAGAGAAGTTCAACTTTTAACTTCTTACCAATTTTGCGATAACTTAAATCACAGTCATGAAGAGCTATGATCCTCTCCCGCATTGCAATGGAAAACTTGCACTTTTTCAGGCCATGACAGCTAACACTAAATAAATTTATCTCCAAAGATCGTATAATGTGTTTTTTAAACAGTGCGGGACTTGTATTTGTTATCAATTTGCATAATGTAATGTTTAGTTGCTTTAAAACAGAGTGTTGTTATGTGTGCAGATACTTTTTTTGGCATGAGAAATTAACATTTTCATTTGTTATATACGAGGGGTGTTCGATAAGTATCCGGATTTTTATTCCTATCGATACAAAACCGTGTGTATTGATCGTATGTATGCTTGAAACTATTAGGACTACTTTCAGTGAAGCGCCGTAAAAGCGGAGCGGCTTGATACCAATGTTAGGTGGCGCTGTCGATCAAAAACAATGGTGGCTACGTTAAGTGTTCAATTCGAGCGGCGAGCAGCAGGGCCCAACTTAGGTCAGTCGAAGTCCTGTGCACGTCCTATGTCTGAGCCCCCTTGATTAAAATTTTCAGTCAAACAGACAAAAAGAATATTTACTGGTAAATATTTTTTTGCAAGCAGTTTTTCTAGCATTAAAAACATTAAAACACATCCCTCATGCTAGTCAACTTTATGGCCAATGTGACTAGCATTCACACCGCTTGTACGTACTTCCCCGCACCTGCAGAGCTCACAGCTGTAACATTAATTACTCTGGAATTATTTTTTTGTTTTATAGTATCATTTACGGAAACAAATAACTATCCTTCCCGAGATATAATTTAAAACACCTAGTTTACCATAAATTTAATGGAAATGATGAACCAATGGTAGCTTAAGCTGTAAGAAGTAATCCCTCACAAAGTCTTACAGCTGAATACACACACTGTGGAATAAATTATTGCAACACTCCATGTAAATTATTACAACAGTCTTTAAATAAAGTAGTGCTGATTGAACTTTTTTTGTATTTTTATTTGTGTAAAAATAAACCCTACATAATTATGAATATTGATTCACAATTTTTGTTCTCACAAGACTAATATTAATATATTTTTTTGTAAATTCTACGTGTTTGCTGAAATGCTTTTCATGTATAATATACTATATTGCTCCAAATATAGGCTGTTCCCATTGCATTTTGATTGTTACAAATAAGGGTGAGATTAAGATGTTGCACTGACCGATCACAGCTCAGCGCAGCGCAACGCTTGAGCTTTATATTATACGAAATAATAATAATTTGGTTTCCAAAATCTCATCCTAAATTTTGAAACCAAAACTTATACTAATTTCGTGCTACAACGGAGGAAAATATATTTTGGTTCTGAAAATTTATATTACTGTTAAGGTTGTTTAGAGGCCTTTTCAAATTCTGAGGCCCTGGGCACGTGCAGAAATCAGGCCCTGGCGAGCAGTTGTGAAATTTTTAACGAAAGAAGGTGCAAAGGCCGCGAACATTACGAGAAGACTTAGGACGGTGCATGGTGATGCGGCTATGTCTCGTTCCAGTGTTTATGAATAGAATACGAAGTTCAAAGCTGACCACGAGAGCCTTGAAGATGAGGCACGGTCAGGTAGGCCTAACACGGAGGTGACTGATTCAACGATTAAACGGGTTGATGGCTTGATTAAAGGTCACAGACGCATTCGTGTTCGGGATATTGCCACGGAATTGGATATCAGTAAAGATTCTGTTGGATGAATTATTCATGAACATCTCAACTATAGGAAGATCTGTGCCCATGGAAGATCTGGAAGATCTGTGCCCATGGAAGATCTGGAAGATCTGGAAGATCTGTGCCCTGAATGCTTACAGCTGTGAATAAACACCAAAGATTAGAGTTCAGATGTGCGCACTGAAACCGCAAGCGCACGTTTGAACTCATTGAGAAAGTCCGCGATAGGATAAAAAGTTACCGTTGTGTGACCTTGAGAATGCTGGAATGTGAGCTCGGTGTTAATAAGGTGATGATTCTTCAAATTTTAGTGTCAGATTTGGGTAAAAAAAAAAACGGTTTTTGCTCGTTTTATTACGCACACTTTGTCTGACGACCAGACACATGCACGAGTGGAGTACGCAAAATACATCCTGGAGATGGCAGAAACAATGCAAAACTTTTTCCAAAGCATTGTGGTAGGTGACAAGACATGGTGTTTTCGTTATTTTCCTCAAACGAAGCGATAGTGCACAGTGGAAGTCGCCCCAGCCACCCAAAGAAAAGATTAGGTTACAGAAGTCTAAAATAGAGACAATGCTTGTGTGCTTCTACGACAGCAAGGAAATTCTGCATCACGACTTCATTCCTGATGGTACAACTGTCACTGGCAATGCTTACACATCCATTTTGGAACGATTATGGAAGAGGATTGTTCGTGTCAGGTCTGAGTACAAAAACGGGCAATGGTTCCTTCTTCACGATAACGCACCAGCACGCAGAGCAGTCAGTGTACAGCAATTTCTGGCACGAAAACAAGTGTGTGTACTCATTCATCACCCCTATTCTCCAGGTTTGTCACCGTGTGATTACTTTCTATTCCTTAAATTAAAGCTGCCTTTAAGAGGAAAAGTTTTTCAAGACATTGAAGACATATAAAGAACTGTGACATCAGCTCTTCACTCCATACTATTATATGACCTCTGCATGTCCTTCCTTTCGTTGGCTGATCATGCCACTTCTTGTATTAACGCAGGAGGAATACTCGAATAAAATATATTCACGTAAGTTTTCCTGCTTTTTTATTAAAAAAAAAGTTCAGTCTTATTACATAATCGCCGCACTGTGTATAAGTATGTATGCGGTATTTGGGACTGTGTCAGGTTGTAAATTATTAATTACAACATCTTGGTTAATATATATAATTCATTTTAAACATAACATTGACACAGTTCCCATCTCGTATCTTCATTGCAACATTGATTCCGTTAACATTTCAATTATACCAGAGCCAACTGAAAAGTGCAATAAAAGGCCATAGGGGAAATGTTTCTAACACTCGAGATAGTAGATTCTAACGTATAAGTGTTCAAAGAGTGTCTGCTGCCCCGGTGGCGCAGTGGTCTAAGCGATGGCCTCTGATCATTCGTCCGAACGGGGTCCAGGTTCGAATCCCGGTGAGGCAGGGATGTTGTGTTTGCCTTACGGCACTGGCTCTCTCCCTTCCCTGGAACCAGTGACCCTAAATTAGGGACGGGCGACTGCTTATAGCCCATTGAGGTGCTCACGGTGGTCGTTAAACCTCCAAAAAAAAAAAAAAAAAAAAAAAAAGAGTGTCTCCGGTTCTGTCTGCTGTGAAACTGGGATTAGATTTAAGGGGGTTTACATACACAGAGGCGCATTTTATCCGCAGTATAATCATGAGACAAGAGTGACTTGCCAGGAACCGGGCGCCAAGTACACACGCAATCTGCTTCTCCCTCCTCCTCTGACTGAAGGGGAGAATTCATTTAAGCCAACCTTTCCCGATACCGCATACATACTTAACGCGTTCCGTAGTCTTTCACCGTAAGTCACAGGAAGAAACGAAAGACGTAATTGAATTCCCATCTGCACTTTTCTTGCTCATCCATCAGTTTATGACAACGAGTCAACAATTAGAAATCTCTTTCTTAGTTTAATCTTACCATGACTTCGCGCACAAAGGATGTTTTCCGCTCGGCCCTTTCACAAAGTACGAGCAAACTTGCGAATAGAAGCCAACGAAGGTGACATCCGTATATCAAAACCTGTAACTTCAGCGTAGGAAAATGGGAAGGGTTGGAAACAAGAAGAAAAATCCTTGAAGCGAGACGGAAAGCTGTGCCATTGGAAACATATTTAAGGGGTTTGATTATGGTCCAATCGAAGTAAATACTTCGGCATTATCACCCACACTATCTCATACACCCTCAAAATTCCATCCCACACCGGCGCGGACTGGACCGCCGAGATATCGGGGAAAATCCCGGTGGGCTGCCATATTCTGGGCCGGAAGACCTTATTCTAACTTACGAAAAAAAGAGGAATAAATAGTTTTACTTCACTATGCTTACGGAAGAAAACCAAGTTATACTACATAAAACGGCAAAGTTTTTTTACTACTTTTACGGCTTTAGGAAAAATAAAAACTTTGTAGCAATTGATTTGATGAGGCAAACACAGTTTTCGATATATTCTTTCCCCCTTTCTCGGCTTTCAAATTGAAGCCCCGTTCCTTTGGGCTTATGTCCTCTACGTCTGTCCGATTCTACCAATTGCAATTGCAGTTTAATGATCAATACAATATACTTACATATGCTATCAATAGTCTGGTATAGAAGCTCGAAATATGTTCACTGTGTACGTTAATGCATTGAGGTTGACCTACGGGGTAAAATTCTTGGGTTGTTGATTCTTATACGTACATGCCCCCCCTCCCTTTTTTTTTTTTTTTTTTTGGACGAGAACTCTGTCTGGTTAACCACCTTTTGGGCTTTAGGGTTACAAGAATTTTTGAACTGCAGTTCGGGTAAGTGTTTCAGCTACAGTAAAAATACTTTTTCCACTTGAAAGTAATTAAATAATAAATAATTTACGCATTAAAGTATTCATTTTTCTTCGTGCTGATAGGTTCTGAAGAAACATATCGTTAAAAACTGTGTTGGCACGATTTAAATTAAAGACCCTTAACTGAATCAGAATGCAATTTTAAAACATGACATTTATTTACAATCCTAAAACAGTAAAACAGATTTAAAATGGACTAAATCTAATTTAGTCGCATCATCAGGACCAAGCAAATGACAATACTGGAATGAGTGGTAAGAGTTTTATAGTTCTAAACCTTCCCAGAAGGCATTAGTAAAAACAGTTCCCCCTGCTGCCAGAGAGCAAAGTTGTACTTACCGAAAGATAGCATTTTTCAATTGGTACGTCCACGTCTAGGTGATGGTAAGCCTTGGACAAATTGTTTCCAAAGTTAAGGATGTAACCAAACGTTCACCATTACCTCATACATTTTCGAAATTTGTTATGCACAAAGCCTCTGCTAAGAGTAAAGATTGTTTGTTATTTACAGAGGTCACTATAGCCACTTTATCCCAATCCGGGTAATATTTCCCGAAGAGACTAATTTAGTTAGGGACGACGACACTGTGGTTGTTCTCATTGAGTATTCGCGCTCTGACATCCGCACCTTCAAGTTACGAAACGTTGATCCTATATACACTTTGTCCTCTAGGTTAGGGTTGGTAGAACAGAGTGGTATACAATACACTCCGAATCTAGATTACAATAGGACCGGGTACTTGTCTCGTTGTATTTCATGAAAGATTTTGATAGGTCTTATTCCAAAGCCTAAGGACGCTTTTTTTACAATATTTCTTAAGGATATTCACAACGTGATTGATGTAGCTACGAATGTAGTTAATGGATGTAGTTTTTTTGTAACGTGGAAAAAGCGATGACTTCAGCTTGATGTTCCTAATCTACGTCAATTGTGTGTATTAATTATTCATTCGCCTCCTAGTTATTTATTCTGTTGCTGCTTACCATCTTTGGTGAATCCCCAGTATTGTGTGGTGCTCCAAGAAGCAACCTGCCATGTGGTTTGATAGTTTGTCGTATGTGAGTCTGGAGAATTCGAGGCCGCTGTGGTGCAGTGGTAGCATGTCCGGAGCGTAAGTGGAAGACCCTGGGTTCGATTCCCGGTGGCGGCCGATGATAATTTTTTCCGTGACTCACTTATAAACGTGGAAAGAGCTATGATTTCTGTTTGATGTTCCTAATCCACGTCAATTGTGTGTATTAATTATGCTGGTGACTTTCTGTTAATGCCCTGGCCTTCAAATTCACCTGACATGAACGCAATCGAACATTTGCGGTTCGCATTGGAAAAGCGGGTTCGCGCTAAATCACCATTACCCCGAAATGTACGGGAAGTGGAGGGCCTGCTGTTGACATTATGGCACCAGATACCCAAGGATACCTATCACCACCTCATGGAATCAATGCCTAGCCGAGTGGCCACTGTTTGTGGGCTAAAGGGGGTCCTACAACTTATTAGGCAGGTGGTCATAATGTAATGACTCATCGGTGTATAATTTTACAGAATTTAATGCATTAATTATTTAAGATCTTCACCATTTAAAAAGGAAAATCTCTTGAGGTGGGGGGTCACTCTAGTCATGCCCCCCCCCACTGAATCCGTCACTGCGTTAGCTTAACCACCTCAATTCCGATAGATAAATCGTGTATTCTGTATCCAGAGTTTGAAAACTTCTATCTCATTTGCTCAGTATCAGTAACAACATCGCCAACACGTGATTGAACGTCACTGATAACATTATCAGTTATCATACCTAAACTTGTTTCTGAGTGCATCGTTGACTCTGCTACGCAAATTCGACGAGATATCGCCACCATCGAAGATAGTTCAATCACTATTTACAATCATTTATTAAATTAAACTGCACGCGTTTTGATGTCTTACTAATAGGGATTACTGAATTACACCCTCCCAAAAAATTCGCTCAAATCAAGAATTTCAAGGAAAAGCACAAGGCCGGAGAATTTGAGTTGAGTATTTATGGAGCACTCACAGTCACCTACTTTGCCTTTGGTTTTTACATGCAATTCACGAAGAGAAATACAAAAAAAAAAAAAAAAAAAAAAAAGATAAGAAATTGTGGAAGCCCACACCGGTCCGGTCCGCACCTAATTCAGCGCCTGAGCTCATGCAGATCTCTATAATAGACAAAACAAAGGGAGGGGGGGGGGAGAGAAATTTCCATTATTCCATTACTATGGTTGATTGATTACAGTACTGGAAACTTTCATCAAAGTAAAATTTTCTTGAAAAACCTATTCTGAAGAAAAGTCAAAACGGACAGTTTCCCAAAACGCATCAGGGTTTCATTTAAAGTTTTATTCATTCTGGAAACAGAACCATATCACAGATAATGCATATCTGATAAAGAAGGTAGAATGTCTCACCTGTAAAAAGTGTGTTCTGCTTAAACTAGGTTAAATGAGCAGGTGCATTGAGTGTCGTATAATGCACAGAGTGACTTCCCTCCAAATCTGTTTTCATTAAATGTCCTGGCATGAGCTGAAAGATATAACAACCACTTTAGCCAGTTAAAACAATCAGATCTGGCATTTCGCTTTAGAGTTACAGATTCGTCGTTTCTTTCGGTTTGGAAGTTTCAAACACGTTCGTCACTTTTGAAATGTATTCAGCCATTTTAAAAGACGGAACCACTCAAAAACTCATCCTGGGATCAATATTTCATCTTTTAATCCTACTCGCATTAAGTGGTTAGCTTCACAGTCGCTGACCTCACATTTTTCTTACCAAATCGCACTGTTCGTTCTATGTTTGACACTTCCAAATTAGGTACGTTACAAAAAGACACTCAATGTACAAAAGCGAATCACGGATTACTGCAGCTAAGTGAATAAGCTGTGAACGATAAAGAATGAGTTCTTTTTACGCTTTCCAACCGTAGTTTGAAGAAGCGTATATGCTCCAGCTTTGTCCGTCTGCCTGTTTGTCCACACGATAACTCGCGTAAAAATGGTTCGATTTCGATGACATTTTAGTATGTGGTAGGGTACAAGCTGGGGACGAACCCTATTGGAAATGGGCGAAATGGTGTTAAAGGTCAGGACATAGGAGCGGGATCCATTCCATCGCACTTATGCATCATAACTTACGTAAAAATGCTTCGATTGCGACAAAACTTTATCATGTTGTTCCGGAAGTAAACTGAACCAGTTCTGTCGAATATCATCGAAATGGGGTCAAAGGTCAGGGCAAGGAGCGAGATTTATTCCACAGCCATTATCCTCATAACTTGACTAAAAATGCTTCGATTGCGACAAAACTTTAGCATGTTGTTCTGGAGGTATACTGAACCAATTTTGTCTAATAAAATCGAAATGGGGTCAAAGGTCAGAGCACAGGAGCGAGATTTATTTCACAGCCATTATCCTCATAACTTGAGTAATAACTTGAGTAATAACTTGAGTAAAAAATGCTTCTATTGCGACAACACTTTATTATGTTGCGCCGGAGGTATACTGAACGAATCATTAGTCAGGGTAGGGAGGAGGGTTTGTCTGCGCGCGATCTTTGGTATATTGGAAAGCGTATCATAATCAATGCATTGCATGATTTTACTAACTTGTTTTTTTAATGGTCGAATATCAAAAGTGGCGAACACTCTGGAAGTCGTCAACCAGGAGTAACGTTGCATCCTCTGCTCTAACCATATGACTTCTCTCTCCGTCAAAACGCTGACTCTGCAGGAACAAATTGAACTCTCTCAAAATTATTAAAAAGTTAAGGCGTTGTGAGAGATCTGCTCTTGCAGGACAGACATCAGTGTGCTTTCTGCCTTGGTAAACTTCAAGTCCACTATTTATTGCGTCTAACAAAATGTTCTGGCGATTGGCAATCCCTTGGTTCTCAAGGTGTGGTGTTTATAAGGAGGTATATTAAAATCACTTCATTGCTTATTTGTTCAAAGAACTGTTCTAAAATAGCCTCGGCTTATCATGCATTTGCCCCGATGTTCCAGTTTTATCTGGGTCAGAAATTCTACGCCGAAGGTTCCTTTATTTTTGTTTTTCATTGCTTTCCACATCTGTTCTAACCCGGTAGAGGGTAGAATAATAGCTAATAATGAATATTTGTCTGTAACAACTATTATCCTAACATTAAACTTTCGTATAAAGCACTACATAGCTTACCTCACGTAAGATTAAACTTACCGCAGTAACTTGGTTTCGCTGTAAAGTTGCACATAAGGCTTAATGAATAACTGTAAGTTGAACCCAGAAAGCTTCACTTTTCATTGCAGCTGAAAGTCTTAATTAATTATTGTGCAACTTAAATTAATACAACAAAATGACCAAAAGCTCAGAGACTACATAGCTACTTACGAAATCAGTGGTTTATTCTCAACCAGCATGTCATCTAATTGGCACCCACTTAGCCCCAAACCTCTTAGATGTTGAATAAATTTGAAAGCCACTTCAAATCGCATGATATTTAGGTTATTGTGTCAACGGATATTCTTTCCCTCAGTTTGGTGCACAAGCTTATTGTGTTACCGCAAGAAACGGGGTATTTAAATTATCGTACGGGTGATTGTATGATGTCTATCTATCAGTAAGTGAATCCCTTAAGACAAAAGCTATTATAGCTGTCAGGAGTAAATTTTATATTTAGAAGTTTTGTGAAATACTATGAAGCACTATATATTTTACCTTTTCTTAAACATAATTGAAGGTCATTATCAGTACACAAATATTGAGTCCCAAAACATTCGGTTGTTTTGAAAAATCCTTATGGAAAGCAAATAGAATTTGTGATGTCTACCTATAGAAAAAATAAAATGATTATAAACCTATTCAGAAAAATAACGACCTCCTACAGAAAATAAGAAGCCTAATTAACCCGCAATGATAGAGAAAAACATTTCATCATCGCGTGATTCGAGTCATCTTAATTTATACCTTATACGTGAGCAAGCGCTAAGTGCCTTTCCAGGTCAGTCGGTAGCGCGCTTCACCTGGGTCGAAGGCATGCCTGGTTCGGTACCAGAGAAAGCATACTTTCACTTTGTGTGTCAGTAAGGAATGTCTGGTAAAAGGAATGAAAAAGTCAAAAGTTTTAGCAAAATTCCTGTATAGAAAGGAAGAAATCCGAAACTGACTTTTCTGAAAAGAAACGGAATTACTGACGACGGAAAATCTACCAATCTACTAAAGTTGGAAATAGAAACTTTTCAAAACGGAAATTTCGTTAAAAGTCTGAGACGTACCGATAACTTTGCTACTCGTTACTTTCAGGAATTTTCTGCAAAATCACACCACTTATTTTTTACAGTGTAGAAAGCACTATTTTCAAAACGCTTCCCCGACAGTCCAACAAAAATGTTACATTAATACCAATCCGCCATTACTTCTTGTGTGCTCGAAACTCTGTTATACAAATCAGCATCTTGTATGAGTAATAATTAAATGTAAGAAAAATTGGCTGTTTTCTAAACGTTACAAATAAAAGCATGTACAATTCTATTAAACTTACTTTCATCCTGTGATGCGTCCTCCTGATTCACTGTTATAGTTCCCGCACAGCAGCATCTATCATTGTTAACGGCAATTACTAGCTCACTCAAATCACAAGCACTTTCTTTATCACTCTTGCGAAAATTTATTTACATGTTATTTACACTCGATAATTTTTCATGTAAGTGTAGCCGAAAGCGTCTCTTTATTTCGGGGGTCTCCTTTTAATCCTTCCTGTCAAGTGGAATTCCTCCTTCCGTTAGTTTTCCTCTGTCTTCTGTGTCGCTCATGCGTCAATCCTTTCACTTATCAGATCAGATGATATGTAGAGGATTTTAGGAAGGGAGTGTTTGACCCCAGGTCTTAAACAACCCTTAGAAATAGGAAGCTATGAGATTTGGGCAAGAGTGCCCGATAGGAAAGTGACACGGAAGCGAGGTAGAAAGGGGAGGAAGACGCCCTTATTAATTACCCGGGTGGGGGGCAGTACTCGGGGTCCGATGGCTTAACGTGCCCATCCGACACACGGCGAATATTTAGTGGTTCGAGCGTTCGTACCTGCCTGAGATCGAACCTGAGGTTTCTCCGTGGCAGTCACGAACACTAACCACTAGGCCAGCCGCGCCCCCCTTTCACTTATATCTATTATAACATACACAAGTTTGTCAGTGCCGGACATCGAATCCGGGTCCCCCTCACTCCGGAGTAAGTTGCTCTCCCAACTGAGCTACGCGGACATGTGCTCTCACTGCTATCTGTCTTTATCTCATGTGCGTCCTGCGGGGCAGTAACATCACCCCCCGAAAAAGGGCAGGGGCGTGGCCCGCGGGTCTGCCGGAACCATGTGTCGCTGTCGGCAGTCATCCTACGAAGAACGTGCATTTGAGAAATCCCAGATAATTTTGTGTGTGGAACGTAACATCACACTGATTTATTTTTTCGAAGCACTGAAGAAGGGATTCTCATTTTTCCTGTCTCGCTGTGTGGAAAGAACATCACATCATTGCGAGAAACTTATCCGCCGGGTCATCCTGGAAGTTCGGGTGCCGATATAACGTACAAGTTTGTCAGCGCCGGTGTTCGATTCCGGGTCCCCTCACTCCGGAGTAAGTTGCTCTGCCAACTGAGCTACGCGGACATGTGCTCTCACTGCTATCTGTCTTTATCTCATGTGCGTCCTGCGGGACAGTAACATCACCCCCCGAAAAAGGGCAGGGGGCATGGCCCGCGGGTCAGCCGGAACCATGTGTCGCTGTTGGCAGTAATCCCATGAAGAACGTGCATTTGAGAAATCCCAGATAATTTTGTGTGTGGAACGTAACATCACACTGATTTATTTTTTCGAAGCACTGAAGAAGGGATTCTCATTTTTCCTGTCTCGCTGTGTGGAAAGAACATCACATCATTGCGAGAAACGTATCAGCCGGGTCATCCTGGAAGTTCGGGTGCCGATATAACGTACAAGTTTGTCAGCGCCGGTGTTCGATTCTGGGTCCCCTCACTCTGGAGTAAGTTGCTTTCCCAACTGAGCTACGCGGACGTGTGCTCTCAGTGCTATCTGCCTTTATCTCATGTGCGTCCTGCGGGGCAGGCACGCCACACTATCTCAACCGCCTTTAATCCTCCTGAGTTCAAATGAACTAGCCGAATTTTCGACACACAAATCACCCAGCATCCACGTACCGAACCGTTCATCTAAGTGTCGCTTCTCACTAATCTGCACGTACTGTATATACTCTGATCTACTGCCTTGAGCAAAAATTCCAGCATATTACTTATCGTTATTGACTTCAATAAAATGTATCTTACCTAGAAGAGTTACCGCTGTTCCTCGACTAATCCTTCTTCACAGGGAGCGAATTGTCCCACTGGGACATTTCCCAGTGAACCACTCGTGAAATGGCCCACCTTCTTGTGTTCTTTTTGTCTGGAGTTTCTTTTTTTTTTTTTTTTGAACGAACGAATAGTTAATTATTTTGGTACTTATGAATAACAATTGAGAACTTCATTTGAGCTTTACATCCGTCAAAAAGTTATTTCTTTAAAAAAGAAAGTGTTTTCTTCTATCTTTACGTTGGGCGTTCGCTCTGAAATGACATCGGAAAATTCTCGGTATCTACGTAAGAAAAGTGCCGATGGACCGAACAATCATTTATAAGTTAATTAAGCTAAAGCTAAATACAGTAAAACGTAAGGCCGCCCCGGTGACGCAGTGGTCTAAGCGATGGCCTCTGATCATTCGTCCGTAAGGGGTTCGGGTTCGAATCCTGGTGAGGCATGGATGTTGTGTTTTTCTTACGGCACTGGCTCTCTCCCTTCCCTGGAACCAGTGACCCTAAATTAGGGACGGGCGACTGACTGCTTATAGCCCATTGAGTTGCTCACGGTGTTCGTTAAACCTCCAACCAAAAAAAAAAAAAAAACGTGGGTAGTTAGATTTGGTCATTAGTAGGTCATTAGTAAAAGGAGACCCGCCATGACGGCCGATCATTCCTTTCCCTTATCTGCACATTCATACCGAGCACAAAACGATTCTCTGTCAGAGATATTCGGAAATCCATGTCCCATTCATGAAACAAAGCGATTCTCCCTCAGAGATATTTGGAAATCCATGTCCCACCCATGAAACATAGCAGTACCGGTTCGTGAGTCAAAATGGCGGTTCATTCGCCAAAATAATGGGTACACTTAGAAAGAGCATCTACTCAAGGAGGAAGTACCACTACTATTGCGCAGCAGCCGGTCAGGGACCAAATAAGTATACACATTATTTGCGTAAGTGAATTACTATTTGGCATGTGCACAATTCGATTTTCAAAATTGCCTTCACGGTGTTTTAGTTGGAAATGGGGTCTTCAAGAGACTCCTTATTTTTGCCAAAACCAAAATTTTCAAAGTAAAATAATTATATGGTACAACAGCCCTGTTTCAAACGTGGTTTGATGGTACATTCAATTATCAGCGGGTTTAGAAATTATTTCCCATGTTAAATTGTTGTTAAAATTTGTTCACGCTTGCATTCGTTTTTAAAATGCCTATTTCAACAGTTCTCTTTCATCCAGGATCTAACAGAATGTTTTCTTTCATGAGGGAATTTTTGAGGTGTTCCCTTTAGGTACTGGTGTTTTGTAGTGAACAGCAAGAATAAAATTCCCGATCTGGCTTGATCGTCTCAATCCACCCCTGCTTCTTGACATCAACAACCCTACCCAACACCAAACGCTCGCCTGAATTCATTGTTGAACCTTGACAAAGTAATGGTTTCTAGGATCCGCATCTTCGTTAACGCATATTTCTTTCGGGTATAATTTTGTGATACATACATTATGTTGACAAAAGTCACCAGACACATAGAAGAGAAACACAACATAGCATTTATTGACATACATTAGTACGGTGTCGGTCCACCTTTGGCCTTAATGCATGCACTGACCCTTCGAGACATGCTTTCGACAAGGTTTTGGGACACAACGATAGATATGCGCTTCCATTCAGTACATAATGTTGCCGCTAACTATTGCTTAGTAGTAGGCCTTGGTTCCAAACTACTTATGCGGCGCTCTAATTCATCCCATAGGTGCTCTATGGGATTAAGATCAGGGCTCTGTGCTGGCCAGTCTACACACGATACGGAATTATCGTCAAACCACGCAGTAACATTCCTTGCTTTATGGCTCGGTGCATTATCCTGCTGGTGCCAACAAGGCTCGGTTCCATAGTATTGTCACAGAGTTGGTAGGGCATAATTGTCCAGAACATCGAAGTAGACGTGCTGGTTAACAGGTTTGTCCACGATAACCAATGGCCTGGGACCATACCACGAAAAACACCCCCACACGAGTACACTGCCAGCTCCAAATTTGACCGTAGGAACAGTACACTGTGGTAAACAGCGTTCCCCGGCTGCCGCCATACCCACACACGGCCATCAGACTGATGGATCGTGTATCTGGATTCACCAGTCCATAGGACCCGTTTCCATTGATCTACGGTCCACAATAAATGTTCTTTACACCATGCTAAACGACGAGTAGCATTCCAAGTGGAGATTAAAGGCTTATGAGCAACCGCACGACCACGGTAACTCATGGAATGAAGTTCTTTGCGAATGGTACGTGTACATACCGAGGTTCCAGCTTTGTTACTCACCTGTACACTTAGGTTTTGTGCAGTACTCCGTCAATTAGCAGTAACGACTCTCCTGAGGCTTCGACGTCCTCTATCGCTGATTTTCTTTGGTCTGCCGGTACGTTTGGCTGTTTCAGGCACGCCATGTGTCTTCCACTTATTCAGTACATCCAAAACAGTTGACTTGGGTATGTTTAAACGCCTCTCGGTTTCTCTTATGGACAACCCACTAATATAACACCCAACAATTTTTCCTTTCTCAAAGTCAGTTCTCTCCCGCCGCGACATTTTCACTCATCTTCACAGTGCGAATATGATCGCGGTCAGCTGCTGGCTTATTTTTATACCGTTTCCAGCTGTACCGCTCATCTTAGCAACGCAGCGGATCCGTTCATTTGCTTTTTAGGGGTGTCCGGTGACTTTTGTCAATATAGTGTATTTACACACACTGCATATGCATTTAAATTCAGTAGTAAGGTTAGGATCATGACATATTGATTATTTCTTCTCCCTAAAAC
The DNA here is from genome assembly GCA_039090855.1 of Macrothele yani. NCBI lineage: Eukaryota > Metazoa > Arthropoda > Arachnida > Araneae > Macrothelidae > Macrothele > Macrothele yani. The sequence goes on along the minus strand of CM077016.1, from coordinate 91,786,791 downwards.
TTTGTCAATTAAAGCTACTCCAAGCAGTATGCTAACTGCTTTATCCCCCTCCGGAATTTCGAAAATATTTTCGCCATTTGTCTAACGACGATAATATCATGAATGCCCAAACTCAAGGAAACAGCTCAGGAAATTTTGAAGTTAATGCTGAAAGATTACAAACAAACATAAAAACTTCGTGTATATAAGCACATGTTTAGGATATTTTCTTGCTGAAAAAATAAATAAAATCTTTTGGGTTTTAATTTAGTAGTACAGTTTTCGAAGAAAGTTTATTGAGTGAAATGTCACACGAAAGAAATGGCATGATTCATACCGTTTCCAGGATTTGATGTTGTTTTCGCTTTAAATCCGGAAACGGTCTTTTTGTTTCTGGATGATTACGAGAAACGTCAAACATCTGCAGCACGGTGCGGCGGAGTCATGAAAACAAAAATCATTTGCTTCGATTTCAAAAACTGTATCCTATTCATCCGTTTTTGTGAATACATGCTGATGTTTCAACTCCCGGAACCGATCGTTTCCGTCCACGAGAAACATTCTCCTTTTATTTATTTATTTATTTATTTATTATGCGTCATAGGCTTAACAAACTTTCTTTTGTACGTCGAATAAGGAAAACAAGATGTGCAAAAAAGAGGTGAACTCCATGATGTAATCCCTGAGGAATTAGTCATCATGAATCATGCAGTTTAAGAATAACAACCATTTGACATTGTCTTTCGTTGACATGAATATAAAATCTAGTGTGATGACCTTCATTACAAAAGTGAAACACTGGCACAAAACTGGGCGTCACTTTTTTTAAGATCGTTGAGCGGAAAGAGAGAGTTAAACGAGTCTGGGAGAGGAGTTCTGTGTAATGGGCTCGTGTTTAATGCTGCTCATCAGCACCATTCGCCCCAAAGGGGTAGCTTGTAAAACGTGTCTCATTAGCAGGTAGTTTGAGGAAGAACCGATTCCCAAAGGGCGGTTGCTAAGACAATTTCTCTATGAACGAGCTTTAATAAAATACCAAATAGATCACACGAAAAAAAAGTAATTCTTTCACTGCACCTAAACCTTGACCTTTACTATACATCTTGTACGCCAAGATAACTTTGAAAAGTCCGCTCTCTTTAAGAATCATGTACACTATATTGACAAAAGTCACAGGACACCCCTAAAAAGCAAATGAACGGATCCGCTGCGTTGTTAAGATGCGCGGTACAGCTGAAAATGGTATAAAAACAAGCCTCGAGATCATATCGTATTGTGAGGTTGAGTGAAAATGTCGCGGCGGGAGAGAACTGACTTTGAGAAAGGAAAGATTGTTGGGTGTGGGTTGTCCATAAGAGAAACCGGGAGGCTTTAAACATACCCAAGTCAACTGTTTTGGATGTACTGAATAAGTGGAAGACACATGGCGTGCCTGAAACAGCAAAACGTACCGGCAGACCAAAGAAAATCAGCGATAGAGGACGTCGAAGCCTCAGGAGAGTCGTTGCAGCTAATCGACGGAGTACTGCACAAGACCTCAGTGTACAGGTGAGTAAAAATGCTGGAACCTTGGTATGTACACGTACCATTCGCAGAGAACTTCATTCCACGGGTTACCGTGGTCGTGCGGCTGCTCATAAGCCTTTCATCTCCACTCGGAATGCTACTCGCCCTTTAACATGGTGTAAAGAACATTTATTGTGGAACGTAGATCAATGGAAACGGGTCCTATGGACTGATGAATCCAGATACACGATCCATCAGTCTGATGGGCGTGTGTGGGTATAGCGGAAGCCAGGGGAATGTAATTTACCACAGTGTACTGTTCCTACGGTCAAGTTTGGAGCGGGTAGTTTATTCGTGTGGGGGTGTTTTTCGTGGTACGGTCCAGGCCCATTGGTTATCGTGGACAAACCTGTTACCAGCACGCCTAACCACGATATTCTGGACAATTATGAGCTGCCAACTCTGTGGCAATACTATGGAACCGAGCCTTGTTGGTACCAGCAGGATAATGCACCGAGCCATAAAGCAAGGACTGTTACGGTGTGGTTTGACGATAATTCCGTATCGTGTGTGGACTTGCCAGCATAGAGCCCTGATCTTAATCCCTAATTCATCCCATAAGAGCACTTATGGGATGAATTAGAGCGCCGCACAAGAAGTTTGGAACCAAGGCTTACTACTAAGCAACAGTTAGCGGCAGCATTTTGTACTCAAGGGAAGCGCATACCTATCGCTGTGTTCCAAAACCTTGTTGAAATCATGTCTCGAAGGGTCAGTGTATGCATTAAGGCCAAAGGTGGACCGATACTGTACTAATGTATGTCAATAAATGCTATGTTGTTCCTCTTCTAGGTGTCCGGTGACTTTTGTCAATATAGTGTATATGAGATCTCTGCTTAAGTGCCACTGAGAAAGTCGGATTCATTACAACACGATTTAAAAATAACACAAATATATTTCTCCTTTCAGTTGTTAGAAATAAAACAGAGGAAAATGAATTTATTAAAAGAATTTCTGATAAATTTTCTTTATAATTTAGAGTCACCAAAGTGTTTTTAGCATGGCGTAACAGAGCACAAGCAAAAGGGAAAGCGTACATAATTAGTACAATCATTGCCCGCTTGCTTACTACACAATGAAACTTTTCTTTGCAAAAATAATCCAGGCATCCAAAACGGACCCGGTGGCCTAGTGGTCAGAGACGTGGGCTCATGGATTAACGTCCAATTTTGCCTCAGGTTCGAGTACTGGCTGAGGTATAAATGAGTGTTGTGTATGTATTTCGACGCTGTTTTCGGCCCTTCTGTGGAACCAGTACCCCTAAATTAAAGACGTACGACTCTTTATGGCCTTAAATGTTAATGGGGTCGTTAAACCCCCGAGAAAAGGAAGGGAGAGTACAGTGTACTTCTTTCACTGGAAAACACGCATCTGATCACCTGTTTTTACCAGCAGTTCTACTTCGCAACACGACCTAGTGGTACTTTTTCTCAGTGACCAACAGTACTCCTGTCTCCAAACAGGATTGTCTCCCACTTCCGTACGTGCCATTTCCGTACAAAAGAAATTTTGTCCCATTTCCGTACATAGCAGATCGGTTAGTGCCATTTCTGTACAGTTTCACCGCGCCTGGTATCAGGCGTGGGGAATGCTAAGGGAAAAAGTAAACGTTGATACCCTGTCCGAATTCCTCCGACGCCACAGAGATAACCATTCATTGTTTTCGTCAATCAATAGGTACTCATGGTAGGGTAAGCGGGATCAGCAATAAAACCTGAAGGGTGAACAGACTGCCCATTAATGCCATCTTTACGGTCTTCAGCATTCTCCGCAGATGTTTGATTTCAAAACCGCGAAACAAAAAATTGCTTTTCGTTTTAATATTTCGTTCAAAGCTGCCGTTCAAAATTTCGAGCTATTTCTTTCATCAGTTCCGTAGGAAGTTTCCTCGAAAGATTTCCAAAGATTTCTTTATCCCGAGGATAGAGGGTCCTACAGCCGTGAACCCTCTCGCAGTGGGGAGGGGGTTGCGGGGGTTTCAGTACGCCCCTGATCCACTATCTTCCTTCACGCATATCTCACTGCTTATGGATCATCACCTCTGTGTACAGAAATGGCCCTGGCTGATCTGGATGTGTACGGAAATGGGACAAAAATTCATTTGTACGGAAACGGCACATACGGAATTAAGTTCTCCTGTCTCCTACTCACACACACGCACACCTGTTTCTTTTTTCCCCTCTTCTCTCTTTACACAGGCTTGGGCAGTGTAAAAATGCAGACAACTTGGCGTTGCTTGCGTCCGATAGTGAGGCCCATACGAACGAAAAATTGAAGAAGTTGAACTGATATCTGACATTCGAGGAAGAAAAAGATAATAACTCCGCTCGTACGAAAGTGATGAAAGTCGAAGTTAGAGAAAAGGCACTTTTTTGATAATCAGTGCACAGTTTCTCTGGAAGAATACGGCAGTAACCTTATATAAGTCGGTACCTTGAAGCTTGACTATGACATGTTGTTTGAATGCTACAAACAAATTCTGAACACGAAAAAGCCAGATGCCAAGCAATAGAGCTTATGCTGTGTGTTCCGCAGTGTAGAACACATGAAAGATGTTAAACTACCTGCTCCGAGATCAATGAAATCTCTCGAATCAGGCTGCTTAACATTAGCATGGACGGACATAATTTCCATCTTTCGAAATGAAGATACTTTTATGCACACACCTAGATGTGTCAGATGGTGACTGGAAGAGCAGGAAGACAGAATTCAAGAGCTGTTATCCAATTTAAATATCAGACAGAAGCAGATTCGCTCCCTCTTCGCGAACCCTTAGCAGCAACATGTCCAGTGCCCAGGTAGCAAAGAATCACTGTCGCAGCTGTTTCTACTGATTCGCTTCGAGAACTAATTTCTTTTGAGTTATCTATCGTTCGTGTTGTATCGTTTCAATTTTGCTTTTTTAAAAAACAAGCAATGCACAAGCATGGGCGTCTATAGCTTAGGAGAGGTAGTTCATGGGCATTGACTTCTAAGAAGAGAGGGAACCAGAAGCATAGTACAAGAAATACACTCATGTTAACGCAGCAGCGCTGTCCGAGGTTCTAAGGTGCGTAACTGCGCAGTGCTTGGTCACCGGGCAAAGCACTATCTGATCTCCAATCAAAAAAATGACGCGCTTTTACTTGGCTCAAAAATGATGTGGCTTAATGAGCTTTTGTTTTAGTTTCCGAGTAAACAGCTGTTGTTTAGATCACTTAATTAAGAAGTGGCCTGTAAATTCCTTCCTGATCTCCTATAGCTGTAGTCAACGACCTTTTTAGAGCTCGGAGTGGGAAGTTCTCCACTCTTTTGTGTCCAAGTGAAACAACGCTGATACTGGTGGCAGGCACATCAGCAGCTCAACGCTGTAAGTGATCAGTAAAAAACAAGAGGGTTTGTTGAGCCTCTTTGTTACAATCACGCGCCTCGAAAAACTTCCTGAAAAGAAAGAAAGATATGAAGAATAGACGAATCATTTTCAAGCCTGATCGTGCTAGAGATAACAGACTTATTGATACATGGCTATTGTTTTAGCAGATTTAGAGAAGGTTCTAAATAAATATAGATTCTAACGATTCAGGATTATTTTTCAGTTTTGTTATCAGTGCGAGGGAACAGCTATCAAAACATATTTTACTAGTGGTGCAATTGAGCCGTCGACATTTCTTTGTATTTTAATGGTTCCCAAGCTTTTTCTTTTTGGTTTGATGAAACAGCTATTCTTGCTTGCTGAATAAGGCAAAGCAAATAACTTCTACTTTTTGACGATATTAAGTTCATCTTCGTATAGTAAGGTTTATTTTACTTTGTTTTATTCCATTGTTGTGAAGTTTAAAAGGAAAGCGGGAGAATGTTGTCGTTTCGTAAAGCTTCGCATATCTCTGATTTTTTCCACGTAAGTCGTAGCTAAAATTTGGTATATAGCATTCTACTAATACTGATAAACAACCGTTTATCATAACTAATAATGTAAATCGGTTGCGCTCTCGGACGCTTTATTTGGTACAATTTCATATTATACTAGCGGAAAGGAAACTCACAGATTATTGAAATAACAGTTGCATATATACATGTACAAGCAACGTTGAACCAGAGAAGATCTGCTTAAAACACTCAGATTTATCATCAATTATTTACCCCATTTAAAGAATATGGGATTATATAAAACGAGTTTCCTAATTTAAACATTGTGCTCCAAAATTTCATTGACACGGATTGAAGACAGCGGAATTATTGCCTGTTTGTGAATTCAGCACGCACATCTGAAAGCGTGAATGGATATTTTTAATATCATATAAAGTTGGGCTTGTCTTTAATTCCTTGTTTCTTGTAAAACTTATTTATTATAGAATGCTACACTGACTTTAAGTGTTGATAAACTGTTATTTAAATTGCTAACGAAACATTATTTTAAAATCGTTTTTTGAAATGCTGTCGAAACTGTTATTTAAAATGCTTCACTGACCAATTTTTGTTTGTTTCAGGGATTAACTACCACCGTGTGGAGGCAACTTAATAGACTGTAAACAGTCACCCGTCCCTAATTGGGGGCGGATTGTTCCGCGGAGGAGAGTTAGCCAGAGCCGCGTAAGACATCCCTTGCTAGGATTCATGCCCGGTCCCATCTCGGGTGAAAGGTTTGAGGCCAGTGTATTGTACCACTTGGCCACCAACGCGGTTATACTGACCATGAGTACTATGATAATATGATACACTGGAAAAATAAGTGGTGTCAATTCATTGAAAATTCCTGAAAATATCGTGCAGCAAAGTTGCCGGTAGGTCTTCGACTTTTATCAAAATTTCCGTTTTGAAAAGTTTCCGTAAATAATTTTAGTAATTTGACAGATTTTCCATTGTCAGTAAGTCCGATTTTTTGTTGTGTTTTTTCAGAAAAGACCATTTCGGGTTTTTCCGTTTTTATACCGAAATTTCCCTAAAATTTTGATTTTGACTTTTCCAGACCGTTTAGCAGAGACTGTTTTTTAAAGTACGAAGTGAAAGGATACTTTTCGTTTGCGCGCGATGGTGAAATGCGTTTCTTCCTCGATACGGGGTTAATTAGTCATTTTATTTTCTGTAGGAGTTTATTAATTTTCTGAGTAAATTGGCAATAATTTTATTTTTCCAATAGGAAGACATCACAAATTACATTTGTTTTTCATCATAATTTTTCAGAGCAACTGAACGTTTTTGGAACTCGTGATCTTTATACTGGCAATGACTTTCAATTATGTTTGAAAAAAATGAAATGTACTGCTTCATAGTATTTCACAAAACCCCTAAATATAAAATTTACTCATAGCTTCTGTCTGAAGGCGTCCACAGACTGATAGTTAGACATCATACAATCACCCGTACGATAATTTAAATACCAGGTTTCTTATGGCAACACAATATACGATGGCTGTTGCGATAAATGGAGGGAAAGGGGAAAGAAGGTATCATTCTGACGAAAAAGTAAAAAATTTATCCGAAGCTGAACGGTTCACTACGGCATTCATGGTGTGCTGACATCTTGCTCTGGGTCTCGTGTTGCTTAACCACTGGACATTTCCTTAATTAACCTGTTTCAGTCCTTTCTTTTCTTTTTTAATTGAAGGCTTAACGACCACCGCGAGCAACTCAATGGGCGATAAGTAGTCGCCCGTCCCTAATTCAGGGCCACTGACTCCACGGAAGGGAGAGCCAGTGCCGTGAGACAAACACAACTTCCATGCTTCTCCGGGATTCGAACCCTGATCCACCTCGGATGAATGATCAGAAGCCATCGCTTAGACCACTGCGCCATCGGGACGGCGCTTCAGTCTTGAAACTGACGGGTTGTTCATAGACTGGGGAGAAGGGGGGGGGGGAGAGAAGCGACTCTTGTGAATTTTGTTTCTTCCTCAAGCTGCGAGACTCCACCCAGTTCGGTCTTTGGCCGAATTTCGCTCTTGTGCCAAAAAAAAAAAAAAAATACAAACCGATAAACCAACCGACCAACCAACCACCCAGTTCGTAGGCGAAAATCTTGATTTCTGCGTCACTAAGAATTACTAAGTATAATTTCTGATGTTCATAAAGATTCCACGAGTGTAATCTTATCAGAATCGGTTCAGAATTTCAACTGCGATACTAAATCGGGACCGATGAGTGAACGGGCAGTTAACGTTCCTTTTTTTCCTATTTCTATGCGAAGAGCGCCTAATTACGTTCAAACTGATGAAGATCTTATTTCCGAAATTCGCCATCTTGGCAAATTTTCAAAACACTATAATTTTCTTCAGCAGAGCTCGGTTATGTCTTGAAAATTTAAACTGAATGCGCTTTCAGTTGGAAATAAGTCCAAAAAATCAAATTCGTTGATTAAAGTGACGTAAAAAAGTTAACAAGAAAGATGACAGCGAGTTCTCGGGTGAAATCAGCAGGTCTTTTGAGTCAGAAAACTGTGTGGTAATAAAAAAACGCAACAATAGTCGAACACTTACTGGTATTTTAAATTTCACCACTAAGGGTTCATGGTAACTAACAGTCTATTCGCCATTGAAAAAACAGTCTGATGTAAATGAACTTTTTAAATTTGTCTTTTGGAAGCAGAGTATCCATTTGTAAACAGAGAAATATCCATTTATTCCTTACCAGAAACCTGAAATATAGTGACACAAAATTCACGGAAAATGTAACTCACAATGAAATCAATCCGAAGCAAAAAACTTTTCTTCAATCGGACTTTCAGAAACGAAAATTTGGTCGCACATTGAAATAAATATTTGCACTCCTGGTAGAAAAACTGTGAATCATTGGAAGCAGGAAATGTATGCAAATCTTTGTCACAGTGACTGCTATTTTATGCAGAAAAAATTCTGTCAGCCGATATCTTGGAAGCAAAGCTATATGCCCTTCGGGTGAAAATATGCGTTTTCAACCTATTAGTGGAAGAATTGTGCATGTATGGAAAACTAAAAGATGCATACAAAATGTTTCTGTAATGGAAGCTTTCCAACAGAAAAATAATTTTTCAAACAGGACCTTTAGAAAAGGAGAAATCAGATAAAGCATGCATTTATGCCCCCTAGAGAAAAAACTGCGCGCAATTTAAAATTCACAAAATGCGCTGTGATTTTCGTAGTGAATGGTACCAGGTACAAAAAAAAAAAAAAAAAAAAAAAAAAAACATTTTTCAACCTTTCCCCCAACTAAATTTACCACAAGGCGTCTTGTTCCTGACTACATGGAAGGTATTCTGACACCATTTAATATGAAGATGATAACCCGTACAAGGCTCGGATAAATCCACTTCACAATGGAAGAAAACTACGCTCGAAAGCGGTAATGGTGTATCAAGCCACATTTGAAAAACTGGTGTTTCGAATTCAAGGCACAACTGTTGACATGCTTGATAAGCTGGATTTGTGAAGGTCGCCAATGTGGAAGAACTGTGAAAGTCACACCTGGGGGACTTGAATCTGAACACAGCTTCTAAGGCTTAGGAGGAAGACGTTACAGAAGAATCGAAGTGGTATTCCATAAAGATTGAGCTTATGAAAGTTTCCCTGCCAAAGCTCATGTCATTAGTGTATCGACAGCACCAGCATAATTCGACGCACTCTGGCTAGACCTTATGAGAGTTGTAAGCTGCAAATGGAGGTTCAAGATGACTTGAAATGTACAAGGAAGTCTACATTCAGAAGCTGGAGAATTGTATCACGAAGTTCATGGAAAAGCTGTTTACAGCATCCAAGGGCGCCCATAGGGGGGGGGGGGTCGAGCCTTCCCTAGCCATTGGTATAGCCAAATTTTTGATAAATTTAAGACAATATAATAGACGAAACCTTTTTTTAAAGCATTTTTAAAAATAATAAGATATTAATGATTGATTGTATCAATTATTTTTGTTGTATTTCAGTATCTTGTGCATTTACTAAAATGTTTGACAGTCTTGAAGGAGGTAAGGATTTTTCTTAGCCCCCCCTCCCTTCCCTAAAAGTACTTATATGGGCGCTACTGACAGCATCCACTACTCAACTAATTTACGCTCACTTTCTCACGCAAAACGTGAACTAATTTCTTCACGGGTTTTTTATGTTTTAAATCTATTCTGATTTAAATCTATTGTACCTTTTCTTTCGGGGCTACGTAAAAGTCAAATCTTACACAGCACTGTTAACCGCAAGCGCAAATGAGCTGGCTATGAATATGTCGGATCCTTGTGTCTTTTAAAATGGGCCATTAGAAAACGGATGGAACGCAGCTGACATGCAGCGGACGTGCATAAGATGTTTGACGGTGAACGTTTGTAATATCTCTCGAATGGAAAAAAGAAAAATATAGCTCAAAATATTAGGATTTGCTCAAATTAGCTCGAAATATTAGGATTTGTAGATGTTGGATTATACAATAGTTGCTATACAAAAAATATCTGAATCATTCATTTGTAACAAATTATCATCTTCAACTACTACATGAATATCTCCCCAAGCTTCCTCCACAACTCTTTGTCTTAAGCAATTATCTACCATGTCGTTCCCGCATGCTTTCGAATTTCACTCACCCATCTCCAACATGGTTTTCTTCTGCGTCTCTTTCCTGTCCCTCGGTACCTAATCTAATATTTCAGCTGTCCAATGGTGGTCAGTTCTAGCAATATTTCCAACCCATTTCCACTTGAAGATCTTTACTTTGATCATGATCCTCTTGTCATTTTCCTGATCCACAAGTTCCTTGTCCTGTGTTTCTTGGTTACGCCAAGTGTACATCTATACCTACTCTTATCTGAGCTGTCCGCAATCTCTGTATGTGTTGTTTTTAGTTAAGGTCCATGTCTCTGATCCATAAGTAAGAACTGGAAGGATACATTGATCAAACACTTTTCTTTTAAAACATAATGGCAAATGGCTCTTGAAAATTGCACTGTTTCTTTCAAATGCGCTCAAGTTTTATACACCTCTTAATTTCTTTTTTGATGTGTCCCTAGCTTGATATCTGTTGTTCAAGACAGATGTGGGCATCAATTATTACACTTCTAAATTTGCCCCCATCAACCTTCAATTCTTCAGTTCTTGTAAAATAATTCTACATCAGTTTTGTTTTTGGCAAGTTCATCTTTAATCCCACTTCTTTACTCTCGTTAGCAAGTTCTTTTATATTCTCTGCAGCTCTGAAAGGGTACTTGCAAAAATGACTATGCTGCCGGCAAAACAAAATTGAGTAACTGAGCTTCATTAATCTTTATCTCCTTGCCTTCCAAGTTAAATGACTGAAAGACATTATACAATATGGCATTTAAGAGCTTTGGAGATATGGTGTCAACTGTCTCACTCCAATTTTTATACGTCTCGTTTCCCCGAACAGTCGAACCTTTGCACTTGCATTGTCATAGTTGTTATTAATAATATTAATGCATGTATTTTCAATATTGTAGGATTTCAAAGACATTATATCTGCTGCTGGTTTCACGGAATCATGAGCCTTTTCATAAACAACGAAAACCGTACATAATGGAAGTTGGTATTCATTCTTTCTTTAAATTAGTTCTCTCAGAAGTCAGAACATAGATATGATCTACAGTATTGAAGCCACTATTAAACTTGCTTTTTTGGTTGAGCCACATCCAGCGTTTCCTTCAAGCAAAGTGACAGTACCTTAGTGAAAATTTTGTAAACAGCTGATAGGAAACTCATGGGTCTGTACTTCCTGATATTATCAGGCTCCCCTTTTAACGTAGCAGGATAACTGTAGCATTGTTCCAGTCTTCAGGAATCTTCCTTTCGTTGAAGCATCTAGCGAAAACTTGAGCGAGTGTAATTTCTAATTCTTCACTGGGTTCCTGTACAATGCGTGTCCATGGTAAACCTTTTTCTCAAAATTCTTATTAAGACAATGATTGTATTGTTTTCTGTTCGAACTAAACCAAAAGTACCAAAATAATGTGAAATTAAATTTTAATGTTCATTAGAATTTATGGCTTCAATTTCTAACATCCGCCATCTAAAGCTTGGGGTTAATTAAATCTTTATTCGTTTCATAGTAAAACCAAATGCTGTGAAATATCTGATTGTACAGTTGAGCAGGCTAATCATTGTATGTGCGATACGAGCACTTTTATTTAATTCTTAGCTGTTCGCTAACAAAGATGGGAATGTGGTCAGCAAGCCAACCATAATTTTTTTGTTTCTAGTGCCTACGCAGCGCACATCACAGAAGGCGTTCGAGGAGCACCGATTACTGACTTGAATCACGAAAGCTCCTTTGAAGTGGAAAGTCAGGCAGGCTAATTGGCGATTTTCTTCTCCTTTCAAATGGAATAAATAAAGCGGAGGAGTTTCAACCTTGGACCAATCACGGTTTCCCCACTGTGTGGACATCCAAAAACAAAAACGCACTGAATCGTTTCCTCAGCACAGGTAACTGTTTCCAATGACTGTGGGAAAGCAATGGTTTTAAGGAAGCAGACTTCACCTCTGAGTAACTGTTTTCATGCTCTGCTGCACACACACAAAACTTGAATCTTGTTCCTTGACTCAAGACGACGCAAATTTATCCAGTAGTATACAGAAGGTGAACAAAATAATGCAAACACCTATGAAAAGAGTTGCGGGTATGCTTTAATAGAGTGTTCAATAACCCTTTGCTTTTAAAACAGCTTGTTGTATCCGACGGGGAATAGATTCAAATAAACCACGAATACTCTTCAGAGGAATATTGGACCATTCCTCGTGGAGGAAAGCTTCATGCTCCGTGAGTGATGGTAGAGTAGGATATCTGGCTCTCTATTCTACCCACATAGGCTCAGTAGTGTTTAATTCTGGTGATTGTGCAGGCCATGGGAGATGTTTAACTTCAGTTTCACCCTCCAACTAAGAATAGGTCCATCTGGATGTGTGTATTGGAGCGTTATCATCTTGAAAGATCGCTTGCGGGAAACAATGTTTGCGCCATGGGATGAATCTGGTCACCCATCAAAATATGAAGATATGAAGTTGTAACTCGCCCGTTTAGGATGATGATAGGACTTACATAATGTAGAGATCGCTTCCCAAATCATTGTTGATCCCATACTATGTTTGACGGTTGGCACAAGACTGTCGCGATTATGCGCTTCCTTCGGCATTCGCCAAACGCAAGCTCTCTCGAAGTTGGAAAAAGTGTGAATGATGATTCGCTAGACCAAACCACATATTTTTTATCACATAGTGTTCACGTTTTCTGCTTGTGACATTATCGAATTCCACTTTTTACACTAGCATCAGTAACGTGGGCTTGGAAATAGCGGCTCTGCCATAAAGGTTCAAACCTAGCCTGGTAGTGTGAATTTTTAACAGTCGCTGAATATCAGACGAGCACGTTAAGTGACGGCCCCTTAGGTAGGAATGCCCCTGTTAAAGTTCCTAAACCCCCCACCCCTTAGTTTCTCTTTGCCTTCTATGTGCAAAATCGTACGGTGGCGCCATCTACTATGCTCTCTCTCATTACAAACTATCCTGTCAGAATTGCTACATTCGCTCTAACTTCCTTCAGTTTCTATGCCCTGCCCGAAAGGGCGTAGAAACTGAATGTCTTTTCCAAAAATGGGACACAAGTACTCGGAGCTATTATAAGCCCAGAATGTACTAAAAAACGAGTACATTTTGCTCATTTCTAAGTACCAGTTTTTAACAGTGTGAAGGCCCCTATTGGAAAAAAGCTGCCTCCTCGGCTCGGGACCTTGAAGTTCTGGGTTCAAGATAAGCTGAATCACCAATGATTAGCCGAGGTTTGGAAGTCTCGTTAATCCGTTGGTCCTGGGGTAAAGACTCTTCGTTATAAGGAAGTCAAACCCCAGTCCTCGGTGTAGAATAAGTAGTGCCCGCTGGATCCACAAAGCAACAAACTGAAATCGATCGTCATCGTTTCTGACTTATGGTGCAATAGTATTCCACGGAATTACATTTTCACACAAAGGAGTTTTTTTTCCAGGGATTTTTTTTTTCTACTTTTTTCAATTTTGGAGATTTTCTGGTGAAGGTATTTTTTCTGGATGATTTTTAGCTAAATTTGAGCATACGGCATACTGTCACTTCAAAATTTTCATTTCGAGCACTCAGCGCAAGCATATCAGCATGCATTTTAGGAATCTAACGAAGCAATCGTACGTAGATAATTTTTTAAAGAAAATATTTGCAGTTGTACTTTATTTTGTTTGTATTGGAATTTTAACGACCACCGTGAGCAACTCAATGGGCTATAAGCAGTCGCCCGTCCCTAATTTAGGGTCACTGGTTCCAGGGAAGGGAGAGAGCCAGTGCCGTAAGACAAACACAACATCCATGCCTGACCGGGATTCGAACCCGGACCCCTTACGGGCGAATGAACAGAGGCCAGCGCCTTAGACCACTGCGCCACCGGGGCGGCAGAGTTGTACTTTAGAGTCATATATTTGAAATTTCAATGTGTGTGGGTTTCCTATTTTTAAACATATTCGTGCGTGATGTGTTTTGCTGTACATCAGACACCAAAGGATTTCTTCATATTGAAAGCCATTTCATTATCACAAAAGATACTGCCTAGCATTTAGCAAATATTTTTGTAGAAGAGCGTGGTTTCGATCCAAGGACCTTTGGGTAAGTTTTGCTAGAGTACGTAATGCGTCATATCTAGACGGCGACTAACGAATTTTTATAACGTTTGACGAAAGGTGTTTTCACCCAAGGACTCATTTTCGTTTGTGGCGAAAAAGTTGTTTCGTACAAAATGAAAGAGCAAAGGAAAATAAAAAAAGCATTCTTAGCAGAGCGTGGTTTCGATCCACGGACCTCTGGGTTATGGCCCAGCACGCTTCCACTGCGCCACTCTGCTCTTACAACCCAGGTGCGATTCGATCCCGGGACCTTTTAATTAGAAGTCCACTGCGTTACAGAAACTAATGGCAAATTGCTAAAGATCAGAAAGATCACGCGAGCTTTTTATTTTGAAACTGGCGTAGCTCATAATGTTATCACTTCTCAGCTTTGTAAGGGTCATAGTTAATTAATTAGCAGCATAATGCTTAATAAATTGGAAAAGGTAAAATATTAAATTTATAAAAATGGAGAGTAGCGTGTACATTGCTATCAAACTCTTAGTACACTGCATGAATATAGACAGTGGCGTACCGGGAAAACATAGGGCCCCCAGAATAAATTTCTTCGAGGCTCTTTTGCGAAAATCTATTAGCTTTCAATTATTGAAATTTCAAAATTCCATATTATTAACTAGGTTTTATCGGCATTTGAATAATTCAAATTCTTTGGAACTTACAGGTATTTTTCTTAAAACCAACATTATTGCACTTTATTGCGTGTAACACAAATGTGCTCGTTGTAATTAAAATGATTGTCCTAGTTTTACAGCATTACAAAGTGCTACCAAATACTTATGCCAAAGTTAATCATATAATGAAAATTTTATTCTTTTAGAGAACTAAGGCCAACCTTTTGAAATGCCTCACGATCACACACAAAATACGTTGCTTCCGTGTGATGAAACTAAAAGGTCTAATGATCATTTACGATTTATACGAAAATACAAAACATAGGTAAGCAAACAAATAAGTAACAATTAAGAATTACGGCACAAAAAATGCAAAATTACTTAAATTATTTATTCTCGAGTCTTGAATATACAAAAAAACGCACTTAACATAATTCCACAATGTTTTGCACATGGTTTGTTTTGACTCTGTTATAAAAAAATGACACAGGTCTGTTTCTTCGTCCCCACAAAGAATACCTTTTAATTTATTATATTCTCAAGGATGCGTAGTTATGTGCAAACAACTGTAATACGTAACACCTTATCTTCATTGGTATAAAAGTTTCATTCATTGAACTGATATTTCTTTCAAGTTCTGTTGCTAATACAAGTATATACATGTATAGGAACTATTGCTATGGCTTTAAAAAGAGGCCTCAAATTGCCTAGAATTTCCCATCATCCAGTTTTTATAAACTGAAACTGCGAAAATGATTTCCAAATATTTTATTTATTGAAAAAAAAATGTACAAAATTCCTTTTCTTTTTAATACTTCATTCAAAGCTGTTATCAAAATTTCCTGGCTTCATATTAACTTGTTATTTTAAAAATAACCAACAGTATGTGCAGTTTTCGCAAAAAAAAATTAGCAAAATCTTTTCCCTGAGGTCAGAGGCCCTCGTAGCCGTGAGGTCCCCCCCGCATTGCGGGGTTGCAGGGGCTATCAGTACATCCCTGAATACAGATGACGAACAGAGCCCCTGAGGAAATACCAAATACCGTGGTGTACCGGAAAAAACTCAAGGCCGCACATAAAAAATGTCTTTGGGGCCCATTTTGCGAAAATCTTAACTTTCAGTTACTAAAATTTTTAAATTCCATGTTATTAACTAGGTTTTATATGGGCGGCTTAATAATTAAAATTCTGCGGAATCTACAGGTATTTTCCGTAAAAGCAAAATTATTGCATTTTATTGCTTGTGCAAGCTGCAATTTAAAACGATTGTCCTAATTTCATAAAAATTCAAAGTTCTATAAAACACGCCAAAGTTAATATATCATGGAAATTTTATTCTTTTAGAGGACTAAGGCCAGCCTCTTTGAAATGCCTGACGATCACACTGTTATGGGGATTTAATACTAGTTAGGCAAAGATATTAAATCTCATTTCGCAACTTTTATTTTGATTTTGTGCTCCATTTCCTTTGTTTCCATGATGCGTGAGAAAATTTTGCTATGTCACCCGATATAGAAACATCAGAAGCACGGTTTATTTAGAGACGCCAGTTTGTCGCATCTTTAGGGTCTCGGCCTTTGCATTTAGTAGACGTATTGGTATTGTCCAGCTCATTTGATCTTTTGCTTCTTAATTTCAAAGCAGCCGACTGAAAGCGCAAGCCCTCTTAATTTCCACCTTGATGTTTTGTGTAGCCGACGCCGGCGTTTTCCCATGGTTTTTGTGGAAGTAAATGGGTGAGTTTGCGTGGGGAGAAAGGGGGAATTAAGACAGTCGACTCCAGGTATTGAAAGCGAGCGGTCGCAGAAGGACCACGGGAGGAAACGCCTTAGGTGTTGGGAGGCACATCTTAAACTGACCGGGGGAATGGAGGTTTTTCTCTGCAGGCGCATAAGGGAGACGAAGGAATGACCGAAGAGCGATTTAGGGAAGGAAATCTTAGTTTCAGAGGAACAGGGAGGAACAATTACTAAGCTGAGGACGATCTTTCTGCGATTAAGTAAAGAAAAGAATAAAGTGCTTTTTAAGAGATCTAAAAGGATTGCATAAAAATTATTACATATAGCTGTTACTATTATCCTTACTTCACTACGTTAACCACGCAAGACTATGGAAGTTAACTAAAACCAGTTAACAACACACACAAAACGGGCGTGTGACAGTTGTGAAAACACAAGTTTGTCCCCGACGGGCATCGAACCCATGTCCCCTCATTCCGGAGTAAGTCGCTCTTCCAACTGAGCTACGCGGACAGAATGTCTCGCTGCAGATTTGTCGTCTTGACACAGCATGTTTTCGCCTCTGTAGCACGTCACACTGTGTCGAATGAACTTTTCCGATTTATAAGATAATATAGAACAAGAATAAGCAAATAAGCAAGTAAATAACAATTAAGAATAGAGGCACAAAAAGAAAACTACTTAAATTATTCACTCTCGAATATAAACACACACACACAAGCACAAAAACCGTGAAAATGGTTTCTAAAGATTTTACTTATTCACTGAAAAAAAAAAAAATACCAACCAAAAATGGCTTTTCTTTTTAGCACTTCTTTTGTAAAAAAGATCGTGCTCATGTTATCACTCGGCCCGTGCGTCCGTCCGTCCTTCCGCCTATGGACACCATATCTCTGCAGCTATTAGTCTGATTTGAAAAATTCTTTTTGCAAAAGCTTGAAATATGAGAACGATGATCCTTGCATTCGAGTTTTTCTGATGCACAACTTCGTCGCTAGAGGGCGTAAATGCAGATACCATCGAATTCAAAATACATTTTATTCCACATATTTGCTTCAAAATATCCGATTGAAAAAATTGTTCTTTAGTTTCGATGCCATTTTTAACGAAGACTAATTTAGGTACAGTTTCTTTTTCAACGAGTACATCGATTTTCTCGATATCTCTGCTTCTAAAAGTCCTATTTTGAATTTTTTTTTATGTCCGACACAGTTCCTAGTGGCAAACGCTTTCATATAACTTCTAATTTGGGGTAGAGAATAATTTGGTCAACAGATGGCATAAGTGCTTATTTCTGCTTCTGATGTATTTGCAGCAAAATATGAGCTTTTGAAAACTTGATTGAAAAAATTCTTTCTTTGACCGAATACCTTCTTGTTAAAATAGAGCATAGTTTTTCCGCCAGAGGGCGTAGAAGTTTATCTTATTTTTGTCAATATCTCTGCTTCTAAAAGTCCGATTTGAAACATTCTTTCTTTGTGGTAGAGAGTTTCTGGTGCGAAATGTTTCTCATAGAATTTCCAATTTTTCATAACGAACAAATATGCCACTAGAGCCCTAGAGGGCATAAGTTCACATTTCCGTTGACAGTAATATCCGATTGCTGCCCCGGTGGCACAGTGGTCTAAGCTCTGGCTTCTGATCATTCGTCTGAGATGGGTCGGCGTTCGAATCCCGATGAGGCATGGATGTTGTGTTTGTCTTACGGTACTGGTTCTCTACCTTCCCTGGAGCCAGTGGCCCTAACTTAGGGACGGGCGAGTGCTTACAAATTGCTTATTGCTTATTAATTGGGGGTTTAACACCCCCAATTAAAAAAAAATCCGAATGAAAATTTTTTTTCGGTCAGGGACTAACAACCATGAAAACATTTTGTATTTATTTATTTCCAAAAATTATTCGCAATTTGGCCACTACAGGGAGCAAATGTTTAATTTATTTTTCTCAGTATCTGTGCTTCTAAACGCCCGACTTAAAAAAATTCTTTTAACACCGGATATTATTTACTTTGTGAAACACTTATTACCTATAGCTTTTGGGGTAGAGAATAATTTGGCCACCAGATGGCATAAGTGCTTATTTGTACTTGAAAATTTTTCTGCAGTTCACAGTTCTATCACTAGGGGGTATTTGTGTACTTTTGGCGGTGTTTGTGTACTTTTGGTGGTGTTTGTGCACTTTTGGTGGTGTTTGTGTGTAACGTACCAGGAGATGTGACGTACCTGCCAGCAGGACGCACATGACTTAAAGGCAGATAGGAATCAGAATACATGTCCGCGTAGCTTAATTGGTAGAGCAACTTATTCCGGAATGTGTGGACCCGCGTTCGAACCCCGGCGCGGATAAAAATGACGGAGAAATTCACTTCGTTATAATGGCGCCCGAACTATCCGGATGACCCGACCGTTCAAAATCTCGCATTGGTGTGATGTTATTTCCACACCGCGAGATAGGAAAAATATGAGCAGCACTTCGAAAGAAAGAAAAATAAGGGGGAGATGATGTGACGTACCAGGCGATGTGAGGTACCTGCCAGAAGGACGCACACGACATAAAGGCAGATAGAAATCAGAATAATCGTCCGCGTAGCTTAATTGGTAGAGCAACTTGTTCCGGAATAAGCGTACTCGGGTTCGAATCCCGGCGTAGACCAAAAATGACGGAGAAATTCACTTCGTTATAATGGCGCCCGAACTATCCGGATGACCCGACCGTTCAAAATCTCGCATTGGTGTGATGTTATTTCCACACCGCGAGATAGGAAAAATATGAGCAGCACTTCGAAAAAAGAAAAATAAGGGGGAGATGATGTAACGTACCAGGAGATGTGACGTACCTGCCAGCAGGACGCACATGACTTAAAGGCAGATAGGAATCAGAATACATGTCCGCGTAGCTTAATTGGTAGAGCAACTTATTCCGGAATGTGTGGACCCGCGTTCGAACCCCGGCGCGGATAAAAATGACGGAGAAATTCACTTCGTTATATGTGTACTTTTGGTGGTGTTTGTGTACTATGGCTAGGTGGTGTTTGCCGCTGTATTTCCGCTTCTAAAAATCTATCGAGAAATTACTTTTTCTACTGTATGTCATTCACTACAATAAAGATGGGGAGCATTATCCTCTTTAAATAATGCGCAGCTTTCCGGCTAGGGAACGTAAAGGTCAAAACCTTTTTCTCGCTACCTCTGCTTCCGGGAGACGTACTTGAAAAGTTCTTTTTCCTTAGCATACCTTTTGCCATGAAGAATACTTTTCGCCTATTTTCAACATTTCCATTATGCATGCAAAATGTGTCCTTCTGTATTATTTCTTTTCACTGTTCGATTTAAAAATCCCTTTGTCTCTGATGTGCTACGAGAAACTTTTTGTGCACCATTTGTTGATTTCCGTAACATACTTTTTGGCCAGTAATGGAAGTAAGTAACTCTTCCTATTTCGGAGGGTTTTATCTATTGCAGAAATCTGGTTGACTTTTTTTTCAATCGGTTCCATTTACTATGAAAAACGTTGAAAATTTTTACTAGCATCGGAACGGATTCAAAAGACGTGCTCATTACAGCCGAAAATTCGATATCACCTTTCTTCTTAATGCCTCATTCAAAGCTGCCGTCAAAAATTATTGGCTATTTCGTTAACCACTTTCAATAAAGTTTCCGCAAAAAATAAATAAATAAATAAATTGTAAAATCTTTTAATTGAAGCCAGAGGCCCTCTTTGCGGTGAGGCTGGGGCTGCGGTGGGAGCTCCAGTACAGATCGGTGCCCATGGCCGCCACCTGTACTGGAGCTCCCAACGCCACAAGAGTCTTATGGGTTTACAAAAAGTCAGACTCTTTCAACACCCACCAGTAGTTTCTTTTTTTTATTTATTTAAAGAAAAGAAAAAAGTTGGAAATTCTTCTCCATTGTTTTTTCAAGCCTTGCTCGTAGCTTCGATTTCCCGATGAGGCAGGAGGGAGGTTAGGTGTCAGGGTGGATCTTTTGTGACAAAATAAGAAACGAAGAAAGCTGAATTCCCTTCCGATCCAGACCCTTGAGAGTCACGCACAAATCGTATTTTTTCCGAATTACTTTTTTCCCTTTAAACAGTCACATTTATAATGTCCGTACGAAGAAGTGCAGATATGTTTATCACTGGGGTTTGCCCAACTAGGCACTTATATATATTTAATCTTCTCTGTTTAAATAAATAACAATGACGGGGGCCGCATATCTGCATTTTTGCCCGGTGCGTCATGTATCTTGAAACGGCGCTGGTTAGTTTCTTTCTTTCTTCTGTTTTAATTTAATTTTCGTTGAATAATTTTAATTGCAAAAATTCATCCCTTTCCTTCTTGAGGGGCAAGGTGAATCTTGCCACTCAATAATTTTACTGGAGGGGAGGCAGTGCCCAACCAATATTTTTTTGTTCTGTTTAATTAAATAAGTTTTTGTTTTTGTGTGTGTACGTCATTTTCGAAATGCATGAGTTGAAATATTTCCACAGAGAAAAAATACATTCCCATGCTATTGAGGCTACCGTGTGATGTGCTAATTGCAAAAATTCATCCCTTTCCTTCATGAAAATGTATTATTCTTTATAAGATGGACCAAGCTCCACCTTATGAGGCTGAAGCGATTTATTTCCAAAAAATTAATAAATAACAAAATACGTAAAAACTCTCTCTCTCTCTCTCCATTTTCAGAACTGCTCATTTGATAAGAAACTTGATTGCCAGCCCCGTTTTGCTTTGAATATGTTCTCTGATATATGGTAAATGTTTAAAACAATTATCAAAAATAAAATGAATAAATAAAATACAAAGACGTATAATTTCTAGTGTTTTATTTATCTATTTTTTGCGCTTCTCACTCTCTGTTTGAGTAACCGCACTAATTTCTCGTATTTTTTATAAACGTTTGGAAGTAAAATCTCTGGATATTTTTATAAAATCACAGGCTGAATTTTATTTTTAAAATATTAATATTCAGCAAAAGAACATTTCTGTGTTTTTTTTTTGTTGTTGTTCATTGATGAGCACTTACAATTGCGTTTTAAATTATATACGTCGAACCTCGCAGTTTATCTTTTTGCCCCTTTTTTTCTTATTTTGCTCCTGAAAATGAAAGAGACCTACCTCCTCCACGTCTGATCTCTACACGCCTGCCCCCCCTAATTTGGCAAAGTCGGCGCCCCTGGGTAAATAAACGGTTAAATAAAATGTTCAGCAGCTGTGGCCCACTCAGTGGGAGCGGTCCAGGGGCCCGGACCCTCCTTGTGAGGTATCACTTGGTCCTCCGTTCTTTGCTACTGGCTTCTTATTCTTAAATATGTTTTTCATGAATACTTGGAAACGCACTTTAATACGGTGGAGACATTTTTTTCGCTTCCCAATATTTCGGGAGAAGTTTTCTCCAGGTTATTTGCATCTTCAATATTTTGAGTCACTCAATAAATGAATCCTGTGTGCGCCACTGCCCCCTCCAACCCCTCCGTAATCACAAAACAAACTACCTTAACATGTGGCAGCTCACTATTTGTCAGTTATTACTGCCAAGGCGTCGGAACCGCGGGGGCAGAGGGGGCAGTTGCCCCAGCACACCGCGGTTCCGACGCCTTGGCAGGAATAACTGGTGTATGTGTGTGTGGGGGGGGCAAAACATCACATTTGCCCCCCCTAAGTTTTCTTCCTTTTCAAATTACATATGTTCGTGATTGGAAATCTCAAACATTGTTTTTTTTTTTTTTTTTTTGAAGTTCATGTTGATAAAAATTGAGAATTGAGTATTGCTCTTCATTTTTCACTATGAACTATCTAGAAATCTGAATTTTTTTTATTGCCACGTACTCCTGAGATGCCAAGAAATGCTGACTGCATTAAACAGTAAAGACTGCTGGTTCCCGTTTGAAGACCATCAACGTTTTGTCTCATGAGGTATAAAAAATTAGTCTTCCTCTAAAAAAATGAGTAAAAAAAATAGGGAAATGGAAGTAGGGTGAGGAGTGAGATATAAGTTCCTTCAATATTTAATTATAGCTCCTACAGCTACAATTCCTACGGAATTCGTACCAATTCGAAAGTATCAAAATCTATAGTTTAACGCCTTTTATGTGTACAGTTAGTTTGCATTGAGAAACTATGCATTCTTTTTTCAGATGAATGTCTAACCGAAAAAAAATTTTTTTTTGTTCAGCAAATTTTCCTAATGAAGTCAGCACGTCTTCTTTTACAGTAGTACGATAAATTTTATGTCATGATAAAATATTTTGTTCTGCGACATCTTGACCCACTGTCAAAAAAGTGTTTCGACGCCACTGAACTCTAAATCTTGGCGCACTAGGCAGCTGCTTAGTGTGCCAGTGGTTGAACAAACTGGCCCTGCTGTGAAACCACCCTGTAATCTGAGCAACATTCCTGGTGTGCCAAAGCATAAACAACTCTTCCCATGAATTTCAACTTTCCGGCGGGGTCCATGGACCAGATCAGATCATATGTAGAGGATTTTAGGAAGGTAGTGTCTGACCCCAGGTCTTAAACAACCCTTAAAAATAGGAAGCTAGGAGATTTGGGCTAGAGTGGCCGATAGGAAAGTGACATGGAAGCGAAGTAGGAGGAAGACGCCCTTATTTATTACCGGGGGGCGAGTACCCGGGGTCCGACGGCTTAACGTGTCCATCCGACGCACGGCGGATATTTAGTGGTTCGAGGGTTCGTACCTACTATACCGTACAAATTGATCATGCTCATATGTAGAGGATTTTAGGAAGGGAGTGTCTGACCCCAGGTCTTAAACAACCCTTAGAAATAGAAGCTAGGAGATTTGGGCTAGAGTGCCCGATAGGAAAGTGACACGGAAGCGAAGTAGAAAGGGGGAGGAAGACGCCCTTATTTATTACCGGGGGGCCAGTACCCGGGGTCCGACGGCTTAACGTGCCCATCCGACGCACGGCGGATATTTAATGGATCGAGCGTTCGTACCTGCCTGGGATCGAACCTGAGGTCCTTTTCGCGGCAGTCACGAACGTTGCCCACTAGGCTACCCGCGGCCCATACCGTACAAATTAATTGGGACAAGCTTTTTTTATTCTCAGAATTGTAATGTGATCGCCAGTTGATGTCGGAAACCCACGTAAACCGGTTTTATCAGCTGCGAGGTGGTGTGACTGTTAGAAGTTGATAGTAAGAATGTGGTTTGACCAGTTTTAAACAGGAAATAGGCACTTCAGCTTCAGTTGTGAGCTTTCGTGTGTGACAGGTGGATGTTAGTTTTTGCTCTCTGTGAGTACGTGTTGCTTTCGTGTATTGAAAAATAAATATTTCCCAAGGAAGCGTGCAAAAATAATTGCTCTGAAGGATCACACTTCTATGACAGTGAGAGATATCGCTTCAGCCGTTGGTGTAGGCAAATCAAGTGTATCAAGACTGCTTACGCGATACAATGCATCTGGATCATCGTCTCCAAAAAGGAGAGGTAAATGTGGAAGAAAACGAAAAACAACTCCACGAACCGATAAATATCTTATCAGAAATAGTAAAATGAATCCAAAAAAAAAAAAAACAACAAAAAAAAAAAAACAAGCACCGACCTTCAAAGAGATTTATTGGCCAGTGGTTGTGATGTTAGTGATTCAACTGTACTCTGTAGGCTTCTAGAAGTTGGCCGGAAGGCAAGAAGAACACCGAAAAAACAATATTTGAATGCGAAAATGAAGATAAAACGTTTAGCATGGGGCAAAAAATATAAATCATGGACTGCTGACGACTGGAAAAAGGTAATTTTTAGTGATGAAACTCATTTATTTGTGCAGGGTTACCAAGGAAATGTCGTTAGACGAAGCAACTGTGAACCCTTAAGACCTGAGCATGTCAAACAAACTGTAAAACACCCTCTGAAACGGATGTTTCGGGGGTTTTTCACATCAAATGGCACTGGAAGCTTAGTTCCTGTTCAAGGTATGATAAATTCAGTTAAGTACGTAGAAATATTACAACGTAGGATTGTTCCATTCTTGCAAACTTTTGACGGGACATTTCAACATGACTTGGCCCCAAGTCACAATTCGAAATTGGTCAAGAATTTCATGCTGGAAAATCAAATTCATTTGCTCGATTGGCCTGGAAATTCACCAGACTTAAATCCCATAGAAAACGCGTGGAATATTTTGAAGAGACGCTTAGGTATTATGGAGTGTACAACCAAAGAACGCATGATAACGAATGCTATAAAAGGGTATTTCCACGATTACGAAGTCAAAAATATGTGCACTCAATTACTGGAGTTAATGCCATAACGAATTCAAGAGGTCATTTCTGCTAAAGGAGGACATACTTCATACTAATGCAGGTATTTATCAGTGTATATCAAGGCATAGCATGATATAAAGGCATAGTTTTGGAAGAAAGAGTGATTTTTTACTTTGTCCCAATTAATTTGCACAGTATAGTACTTGGGATCGAACCTGAGATTCTTCCGTTGCAGTCGCGAACGCTGACCACTAGGCCATCAACGGCTCGGTCCATAAACCAGGCGCAACGTCAGGACCGAATTAAAGGGGGAGGGGCATGTAACGGAGCTGTAGCTAGGGGCTCCCCATTACCAAGGGCCCAGGAGGCATGCTGCTACATCGCAAATAATAATACGACATATATATTTATGTAGAGAGAAGTGTAAAATAGTTTTTCTCTCGTATAATTTTCACTCGATCACAAGAAGTGTAACTAGAACAGATTTCAAGGCAGTGAGTCACTAAGGGCAAACGTTTCGTGTCGCTGTGTACAGCGGGGTCGACGTGACAGTTTCAGCGTTTTCACTATTATTCACTCACACCTCCGTGTTTGCACTTGGAACCGTTAATGGACGAAATCCACTGTGACTTCACATTGCATAACGAAAAAGATGCACCAAGAAAAGTATAAAACGCTAAATTATTAAATTCCAAGACAAAATCTAGGAATCTTAAGCTTTTAACTCATGTTCTTGTGAGGAAAGTGGAAAATAGTGACTTTTTATGAAAACTGCCGGTAATTTATTAGTTTGAAGAATGCACTACGTATTATCACAAGCATTGCATGTTTTAACAGACTTAAACGAATTTTCGTCATAAGTTATTAGGGGCCCACTCAGATGTCTTAGTCAAGGGCCCCACTAAGGCTTTAATCCCAGGGACGCTTTAAGAACCCCTAAGGCCTCCGGGGCGTGTGGCACGAGCCCCCCCCCCCTTTCGTACCGCGCACTATATTTCCAGGTGTCTTATCCTTTTCATCTCAAGAAATACGATAAAAAAATTTTGCAGTGTGTTTTAGGCACTACATTTTAAACCCAGCTGAAACTGAGATGGGACGCAAATATCGAGATTTTCTCTGGTTGTCCCTGTGTAAACCAATTCTGTACATACGGGGAATTGCGATCTGGAATCAGTCGGTGTGATTATGTCATATAGACACCCATTCGGCAGAGTAGTACGAGAGACAGAGAGAGAGCCACTATCAACAACCACTAGTGGCGTAGGGTGACCTAAAATTTATCCGTGGCTAAATATTTTTAAAATTGCTCTCAACCTTCAGTTGTGTGAAATATAATTTCAGGGGATTGTGGGGTTTAAAAACGCCCCCAGGTGAAATTTCCGGGTGAAGGGTCAGGTGCACTCAGAGTCCGGGTGGAGAGTCAGGTGCACTCAGAGTCAAGGTGGAGGGTCAGGTGCACTCGGAGTCCGAGTGAAGGGTCAGGTGTACTCGGTGTCAGGGTGAAGGGCAAGGTGCACTCGGAGTCAGTGTGAAGGGTTAGGTGCACTCGAAGTCAGGGTGAAGGGTCAGGTGTACTCAGAGTCCAGGTGAAGGGTCAGGTGCACTCTGGCTTTACCTATATTTTTTACTTAATCTTACCAAGTTTGATTGAAAGGGGACTTAACATTGAAAATGTCTCGTAGAAAAATGCATATTTCCATAAACGTTTTTAATTACCTTTATCTTGCAAAACTTATGCCCTTTAGTTGTGTGAATAAAACAAAATATTGCACACATCTCTTAAAATTATTACGGCAATTCTTTAAGGAACAAAATATGATTTTATAACTGCTCCTCCCCCCCCAAACTTATCATAGCAACCGCCAAGCCCTTTCCTCCAACTTTTGACGCAAGTCTACGCTCTTAGTAGAGATTTTAAATAACAAAATACTTTGTATCTAACAGCTTGAATGCATATGCGCAGATTTTCCAAGCCCGCCTAAACTTTCAAGGTAGAGAGCAGACTTTTTTCGACATAAGTATAAAGTAAAAATCCTTTTTAATATGGGTAGTAACATGCATTTATGCATGTTCTAGCTAAAATTCTACCATCCAGGACCGGTGCTCAGCTGCTTGGCGGCTTAGGCAATGGCCCAGAAAATCTATGCAATTCATTTGTGTGGCATCACAGTATTTATTCAATAATTTCAAGATGCAAAAAATACAATGTGATCTAAATGGAAAGAACTAATGGGAACTACATCGATTTACTTGACTGGTCCAACGTAAATTAAAATTTCATTTTGCATACTTTTATTCGCAAAATTACCAACAAGTGCCTTCATATCTAGGTCACGGGAAATTTCTTGTTCGACCAACAACGTATATAACCCTAAAAAATTCCAGCGAGATTAATTTAGTGGTAGCGCCCAGTGGCGCCCATATGAATACTTTTAGGGGGGGGGGGCTAAGAAAAATCATTACCTCCTTCAAGGCTGTCAAACATTTTAGTAAATGTACAAGATACTAAAATACAACAAAAATAACTGATACGATCAATCATTAATATCTTATTATTTTTTAAAATGTTTTAAAAAAAGGTTTCGTCTATTTCAGTGTTTTAAATTTATCAAAAATTTGTTTATACCAACGGCGGCCCCCCCGCCCGGGCGCCCTTTGGTAGCGCCTCTTACTTTTACCCCTGTTTTCGTTAGAAAATAAGTCGGAGTGTAACAGTTGCTAACCTCTAGCTAGACTAGGCGCTAAGCATTGCCACTGTTTGTTACAGAAGTGTCTTGATATTTCTAGGGATGTAGAAGGGGCTTAGCGGCGCTAAGGCACTATTTTTTTAGGCTTAGCGCCGCTAAGACACTTTTCGGGGTTAGATTGTAAGAGAAGCTGGGCAAGGATTTTTTGTAAATGATTGTGCATACAAAAATAGGTAAATCTGCGTTCTGTATGCAAACATAATGCTATCTTAACTAAAGGTTTAGACTACAGAGATGATCGTCCCGGTGCTAGAGTGGTCTGAGGCGCTGGCCTCCGACTATTGGTTCTAGCCGGGCCTTGGCTGAGTCCATGAAGAGGTATGAGTGGATGCGCTTGGCCAAGGTGCTGGTTCTGTTAGTTACCCGAAACTATAGGTGCCAGAAATTGGGGACGGGCAACTGCTTATTGCCCCCATGGTGATAAACAAACAAACAAAAAACACTGTATGGATTAAACAAACTATACAGTCTGACTACGCAGTAGGGGTTTCACGGATCCTAAGGGTTCGAGAGCACAAAGTCATTGTGAACTTTTTTTTTACTTGATGACAGTTGAAAGAAAGATATGTGGTGGATACTCGGTGGGGTTAAGACTGCACTGCCGCGAGAGAAAACAACTTAGTGAACGGCATTTCTATTAAATTGCTCCATATCGGCACTAATAAAAGTTATCCACTGGGAAACATAAAAGGCATATCGTGAATCCACCTCATAAACTTAAAAATAATGAAATTGCACATTAGTCACACTGAGTTGATGTAACTATGTTTGTTGCATTTGTTCAATGTGATTATATACATTCATTATTCACAAAAAATATTTGAAATCGTGCAGAACGTCAGAGTGATCTTTAAATAAAAATTTAGTGTTCTTAACATATGACTACTACGTAACATTCTTTCTTTCATAGGCACAGACTACGTGGGTTCGAGAGACTTTTTGAACCCCAATGATTTTGTTGTGGGTTCGAACCCCTAATATTTTTGCGCGTATTTCGTGGGAAAAATACACGTACGCATATATACATAAATTTTGTTTTTCGTTATCAGTTCTTCAAGTTTTTTATTAGTCATTCCCCGTTTACTATACATAGAAAGTATGTATAGAAATTTACCCCTCAGACTGTTTATTATTTCCCAAAAAAGAATTAGTGTTTGTTCGTGCTCATCAAATTTGACGCGACAGACCTCAAGTACCGTTGTTTAAGAGCATTTAAAACTGCCTCCTTTATAAAAGAAAATTCTTCGGTTTGTCTGGGTTCCCACAAAATACAAAAGTCTAGCTCTACATTTGGAGACTAGAACCTATTCGAGGTCATAGTGATAAAGGCGGAAATATGTTGTACAGTCAGTTGACTCACCCTATCTTCGTACAGTCGGGGACCAAGGAGGTTAGGAGGGAGAGGAGATGGTATCAGCAGCCGCTGGTGAAGCCAAATCTGATCATCTGGTTTCTTGCGCCCTCCGGGTGGGAAGGGTTCAGTGACGTGACGTCATTTCCTGGAGATCTGTGCTGGAGCACAGTTTGATAGCGGCCATCTCTTACACTCTGCAGCAATCTCTGAAGATCAACAAGGCTCCCACAGCTTTAGCAAGGCCGTGATTGGCTAATGCGTAATATGCGCTTCCGCTCTACGAAGCATAATTTTTCTTATTTTTTTTTTAGAAAATGCTAAACAGTATTTTTGTAATTTTTTGCGAATTTTTAGTTATGTGCGTGTATATTTCAGTCTCAGTTTTTCCTGACTGTATGTACCTTTAAAACTTCTTTAAAGTCAACGATTTTTTCATAGAAAAGTACAGAAGCAGAAGTAAGGAAAACGCAGGGCGTGCGGCTGATGCCATGTAATCTCCCTTCTAACCTCCTACAGTATTTTAACTCAGAAATCATTTGAAGAAAAAAATTGTTGGCATTTTTAAAATTGGTAAAAAAAAAACACACCTTAAAATAAATTTTACATGTTTTTGTTACTTTTACAAGACAATTGAGTTGGAAATTCACACAGTATCTGTGTATCGTATATAATAATGTAGCGCCTACAAAAGCAAAATAAATGGAATAAATAATTATCTAGAGAAAAAAAATTCTGTAATTAACTATAGTTTGCTTCATTTTAGCATTTCAGACGCCTTATTGTGCCAGATAATCTGACTGAATGAAATTTAAATTAGACATAAATACTTTGAAAATTGCATGGGTAACGCGATTAAAAATTTTCGGAAACCCCCATAATTTTTCAGGTCGGCGCCTATGCTTTCTTTTATTTAAAATTGCTCAAATTGTGCAATTTTAATATAAATTGATAGAAGTAATTAGTAATAAAAATTGCTAAATAAATAAATCAAATCAGACTTTTTTCATAGGGCTTTTGAAATATATTATTCTAATCAGTTCAGCGCTAAGGCACTTTTCAATTTAGAGCTACATCACTGGATATTTCCACTAAAGTCGCATAAAATAGAATCCATTTTTCTTAAATTTTGTACCGCCCTCAGGCGACTTTGATTTGCCTGCTATATAGATTTATGGCAGTTATTCGCTGATTTGCCTGCTACATAGATTATGGCAGTTATTCGACCGTTTGAAGACCAGCAATGTTTTGTGTCTCATTAGGTGTAAAAAATTAGTCTAAAAAATAAATAAAAGGAAATAGGGAAATGGAAGTAGGATGAGGAATGAGATATAAGTTTCCTTCAATGTTTAATTATAGCGTCTACGGCTACAATTCCAGCGGAATTCGTACCAATCCGGAAGTATCAAAATCTATAATTTAACGCCGTTTAGGTGCACCGTTAGTTTACATTGAGAAACTATATGGATATGAAAGTGGTTTTTTTTTTTTTTTTTTTTTTATGAATGTTTAATCGAAAAAAGAAATTTTTTTCAGCAAATTTTCCTAATGAAGTCAGCACGTCTACAGTAGTAGGATAAATTTTATACCATGATAAAATATTTTGTTTTGCGACATCTTGCCCCCGCTGTCAAAAAAGACTTCCGACGCCACTGATTCCTGCCATGAAGTGCAAATTCTTTCAACACAACAAATTTCGCACTTATTATGTAAATAAAATCCTCATGTGTAAGACTGCAACGAAGAAAGTAAAACTGAGCAATAGATTCCACAATTTTGTGTTACACATTACTTTCTTCCATACTAAATGTAGTATTAACAGTCCTTTGTGATGGTATGGTGTCGCCATCTGTTATCGGTAGCTGAAACTTACGTCCATGCGAGATGTGCAAGCAGTCAACAATTCATTTGGTGTTTATGTACAGCAGAAAGAGTACTTTCACAATGGAAGATTATATTCACACAAAATTACTTGAAACCACTGCATTCTTTCTTCCAGCCAATTAGAGGTGGTAACGCATCAATAAAATCGGGGATCCAAAACTTGTAAAACGGTTCAGAGGGGCAGGATGTGAGCACTGCTGAAAAGCCGGCGTGCAAAATGTCGAAACAGAACGAGTGGCGTAATGTATAACTGCGGGTATCCCCGCAAAAAATTATTTCGCACCCTCATCTTCCAACAAAAATTATTTTTACTCACTTTCAAGAATTTGAATTAGATCGTGATAATTTTTAATCACACATAAGCAATGCGTGTTAGTATATTGACAATATATAATAATACATAAATCTAGGACTGGGGAAAAATCGTGCTGACAAAAAGACTGAAGCAGTAATGATTAAATGGGAGTGATAGGTTGAATTAGCTGACCTCTTAGTTTCGGAAACCTACAGATGGTCAGTACTCCCACACAACTCACAAATGTCTCAGCTCAGTGGAGGCGGAACCGCCCGGGCTGCCAGGGCCCGGGCCCGGTCAATAATTTCAGCCAAGATTATTATTATTATTATTATTTTTTTAGCGTATGTGCGATCGTTGTGATGTGACTTAGAAAGTTTCTCCAGGTAATTGGTCTGGTGGTCCTAATCCCCAACAAATCTCCTTTGGCATAGTTTTTCTTCTGTTTGTTCCGGGAAGCGGGAAGGGAGCGGGTGCACCACGATCCGAAATTTTGGGCCCGGTCAACGAACGTTACGTTCTGCCGCCCCTGTCTCAGCTGCCGCCCCGGTGGTGCGGTAGTCTAAGCGATGGCTCCTGATCGCTCGCCCGAAAGGGGTCCGGGTTCGAATCCCGGTGAGGCATGGATGTTGTGTTTGTCTTACGGCACTGGCTCTCTCCCGTCCCTGGAACCTATGACCCTAAATTGGGAACGGGCCATTGAGTTGCTCACGGTGGTCGTTAAACTTCCCATCAAGAAAAAAAAATGTCTCAGCTCTCGAGAACTGACGGAGTCAGACAGCTGAGAAAACAGTCAGAGTACTAGTTAAGATCAGATGTAGCAAGAACATCCTCCTTGTACTGTATTGAAAATACAAAGAGAAACTTAGTTACGGAGTTGATTTAAGTAAACGTAAAAAAAGGAAGTGTTTCTTTAATTTTGCCACATATGGTCGGGAAATATTATTTGCATGGATCTGTAAGTCCCAGTGCATCAGATTCGCCGCACAGCCGTGGCTGTGGTCATATATGACTCTTTAAACATCACGGGTAGCGTATGGCCAGTACGATTACTTGTGGTGGATAGGAGACGCTGCGTGTCATTGAAATTTTAATACATACTTAACTTTGTGTTGAAGATTAGTTAAATGAATGTGTGTATGTCAATGTCCGTTGTGACGAGGAAGAACCGTATTGTAGCCCCGTTGAAAAATAAACTGAAAAGGGGGCCGGTGCAAAATTCCTGCGCCAAGGCCCTGTTCATTCACGCGTTAGCATTATTTTGCAGATTATTTTTACGTCGTTCCCGGAAATATGTTGTTTCAGAACTTTTCAGTCCTCAATAATGTTACTAAATGAATAATAAAGTAAATATAAACTAAAATGAATAATAAAGAGTATTTCAACTAGTGCTAACTTTCTCTTAACAGTCGATGTGGAAGCATAAATTTTTAATTTGAAATATTTTTCTAGAGTTTTTGTTACTTCACCATGAAAATAATTAATCACCAAGCAATCCTGAATAATCGATTGGCAGTGTGCTGCCATCTAGGGAGAACGTTCGATATAAAAGAACGGATGCTTGTTGTATTATAATGAGACACGTAAGACATTCGAAGAAATAGCAATCACTCATTTTTGCAATTTTAAAGTCTTACAAAAAAAAAAAAAAACAAAAAAAACTGAATAACGAGAAGTGTTCATTTTCCACAAAATTAATTATTATTTAAAAAGTCTGTGCGAAAAGAAACTTTTAATCAATGCATCTAAACTGCCTTTAAAATAAACACAAACGAAGGCTCCTAAATTAAAATTTACTCAAAATAAATTTAAATAATATATGCAAATAAACGCATTTTTAAAAATGTATTAATGTAATAGTACAATCATATTAAAAGCATACTGAAGCAACT
Organism: Macrothele yani; assembly: GCA_039090855.1. Taxonomy (NCBI): domain Eukaryota; kingdom Metazoa; phylum Arthropoda; class Arachnida; order Araneae; family Macrothelidae; genus Macrothele; species Macrothele yani. Next base: position 91,753,921 of record CM077016.1, on the reverse strand, counting down.
TACAGAAAAGTTATTTTATTTATGAATTCCTGGCATTCATGTTCTTAGTTACTATTATACACCACCTTATTCCTAAACCTTTCACGCCCCCTCCCTCCAAAACTTCATATTACACATCACTTTTTCTTTGCGTATAACACGAAACATGGAATCGTTTGATTAATTTAACAGATAGGTAATTTGAAAGACGCTTTTCTTGAAAGAAAAATCTTCTGTTTTCTTTTCCGTGTTTTTTTTATTTATTAATATTAACTTTTGATGCTAATCATTGGGGTGAAGGGTTTTTGGCATGTTCATAGATTTTTTGATGTGAGCTTTAAGAACAGAATGCAGTTCATAGGGCACAAAATACAATTCCTGGAACACACGTAAAGTCACAGGCATTAAACTTACCGAACATACACAAATTTGTCGCAGCTAAAAAAAAAAAAAAAAAAATCAACCTATAACTTCTAGTGCATTTTCGAAGGTGTAGTTATTGTTTCTTATTCCCGAATTGTGCTTTAGGCAGCCCAATTTTTATTTTTTCTTTCTTTGCAGCTGATGGTAAGGAAAGAACGACGAGGAGAACCATAACTACGATTTTTATTTTATGCATAATAATCTCGAAAAGCCTTCAACTTTTTACTCACTCGTTAGTCTTACAGTTGTGCGTTTTAGCGATACGACTGCCGCATTCAAAAAATAAAATAAAAGGAGAGCACGCTCAGCCAGCTTTTCATGCAGTCTGCTTAAGTAATATTTTAATATAATTTAAAAACCCAGCAATTAGGACGGGAAGATGCTTTTCTTAAAGCTCAGCACTTAACGCCCCAAATCTTTTCAGAATTTTATTACAAAATGTCTCTGAAATTCTAGTATTAAGATTTTCATGTTCTCCAGTGTTTTATTTCGCAGTGCTAGTTAGGACCTCACAGATGTTAGGTGGGCCTCGGAGAAGAATGTCTTCTAAAAGAGATCTCCATGGTTTGCACTACATGACATTTATTAAAATATTTAAGTGTTCAAGGCATCAAAGATAGTTTAATTAGTCAGTTATGTAACTGAAAGCAAAGAATTCACACTTTGGTATGGTTCTGTATCTTCAAGTCATCAACCATATTTCGAGTTTTTCTTTCCTTCGAAAAATAGTTAATCACACCGCTGAAATTAATTTGCTGAGTTATAAACTAATCTCTGTGCTCAAAACTGGCAAATCACTCAGCCTATCAAGGGACACTGCTGATCCTAAGTAAGTTTTGATGAACTATTTCTTTAAGCTATGCGCAGTAGAATGCAGAATAAGGATAACATTTTCGATTATCAAGTTTAGAGTAGGACATAGTCTATAAACTCCGTCTAAAAGAGAGGAGATTCCAAAAAGAAAGAAAGCCGATTTCCTTACAGTGATAAAACCATTCGTCACCGCACAATTTAATGCATATCTTTAATGAAGTTATTGTCAAATCAAATACTTACTAATCTAAATCAGCACAAAAAAAAAAAGTAATGAACAGCCACTTTATGTAGGTACATCTACCCTTTCTACGAAATATATTTCTCCTTCATTGACACGTCACAGTTTTATAGTATGTTATTTACATATGAGATGGTAGATACCCATAAATGATCTGCGGGGAAAGCTTGGGAAGTGGCTCTAACCCAAAGGTCCCAGTGGCCACATTGGCCCGGCAGTCACTGAGTGACCCTCGCTACAAACCAGTCTAAATACATTCCTTTTTTTTTTCTGTTTCTTTTTATTAATTGGAGTCAGTGGGCTAAATGCAGTCTCCCGTCCCTAATTTGGGGTCACTGGCTCTAGGCAGGAAGGCCAGTACTGCAAGACAAACACACCATCCACGTTTCACCAGGGTTTCGAACCCAGTCTCACCTCGGACGAATAATCAGAAGACAGCGCTTAGAGCACTGTGCCACCAAGGTTGGCGTACACATCTTGAAACTTTAAATGCCCAGTATTTTGCTTTCAGTGTTTCCCAATCAGGGTGTTCTATCTGAGTGATTCCATTACTACGACAGAAATCTCCATGACATGCAGAAAGAAAGTCGGAAATAAAGCTACCTCCAGGAACTGAATCCATAAACAGCAGCACCTAGTTTTTATGCTATAATAGGGAAGACGAACGATTTAGGTAACTTTAAACGTGGCATGGTTGTTGATGCCGGACGCACTGGTACGATGACAGAAGAGTACAACAGTGGCGGCTAAAGAGGCACGTCAGTGCTCACAAGTAGTCCGACCATGTAATGGATGGAACATGAGAGCCAATAAAAGCCTGACGCCAAAAAGAAAATGTGTACTGTAGCGGATTAAAAACCACAGACACTGAATGCACAGAGTAGTAGAAACGTCGCCCAGCTTGCTAACTTTCGTTTCTGTTTCTTGCTGTTTCACGCTTCGTGCGAGTACATGGAAGGAATGATCCTGCTTAACCTTGGTGGCGGTGCAATAGTTCTGTTGTACAAACTTTGTCCCCTGATACCACTGGAGTAGCATTTGAATGCTACACGATGTCAGAGCACATTTTCCGATCAGATGAATCCATTCGTGGAAACACAGCATCCACCTACGAATGGATTATTTCAGAAAGATGATGTTCCATGTCACAAGACTACGATTGTCCAAGAATGACTTTGCGGGTCCATGATAGTGACTTCGGCTTACTTCAGTAGTCTATCCAGACACCAGATTGCCATGGACACTTGCGAGATGAGATGGAACGAGCTCTTCTGGGTAGAGATCTATCATTAGCCAATGCCCAAGAACTGAGAGAAGCAGTGGTATCGACAAGTACCAGCATCCCTGTGCCACGCTTTCGACCTCTCCTACAAATTCAAACTGTTCTAAGGACAAAAGAGAAGCTACTTGCTATATCAGGTAGGCGTGTACAAACCCATAAATGAACTCAGCGTTTATGAGTTTGTACTCGTTTTTAGCTTTCAAATGAAGCTGAAAATTATGAAAATCTTGAAAATTATGTCTTAGATCAACGTGATAAAAAGAGAAACATGTAAAAGAAATTACTCACCCATAGATGAAAACCTGAGTAACCTTTCATCCCTGAGAGATGTAGTTTCCGAAAGCTCACTACTATCTTCATCTTCTTCCGGCAGAGCCGGTGGCGGCACTGCTATGTCATAACCCCATCGTCTCCGGAATGCTTGTCTTCCGCCGTCAAGACGCACACGAGGAAGGTCCACAAAAAGACGATCTCCAATCTGCAATCGATAACATAGGAAATTAGTTACAAATCGATCAATGACATTAGCTGTATTTTATCTGAAATATTATACACTGCTGGCCACACAAAATGCAACGCCAAGAAGGAAGCATCCGATTGGCCTGAAATTCGCAGCATGCGTCGCCCGCGAGAAGACATTCAAACGATTAGCATTGCAGGGCATATGCAAATCATGTGCGCTCGGCACGCCACCGAAAAGCACTATAAGAAGGGTGCGCAGAAGGCGGGGTGTAAGTAGTAGAAGTGTGTTGTGCTGCCGGACCTGTGCGTGGGAAGCTTCCTGATGCCTCATCTCAGAATACGGCAGTCATTCCAGCACATTTCGGAGTTCGACCGAGAACGAATAGTGGCTTATCGCGACAGCGGTTTATAGTACCGAGAAATCGGCGTCCGTGTGGAACGACATCCAGCCACAGTGAAGCGAGTATGGATTCGGTGGGTGCAGGAGGGACGGACGGACCGACGTGAGCGATTGCCGCAGCCGCGGCCCACCACCAAACGAGAGGACCGGCATGTTGTGCGGCGGGCATTGACGGCTCGCACCGCCACATCACGAACGTTAGAGCAAAAATTGGGGTGTGTTGCGCAACAACCTGTGTCAGCACGTACCGTTCGACGTCCTCTTCAGGAGCGGGGACTTTTCGCACGGCGCCCATTGCTCCGATTACCATTGACGTTACACCACCGGCGAGTGCGGCGGCAGTGGGCCGTTGAACAACGCACCTGGATTACGGAATGGCACGACATTGTATTCTCCGACGAATCCCGCTTCTGCCTGCAACACCACGATGGTCGGATCCGCGGGTGGCTGCACCGCGGCGAGAGACTATGGCGCCTGCATAATGCATCGCTATACCGGTCCATCGCCTGGCGTTATGGTTTGGGGCGCAATTAAATATGACATCCGCACCCCTCTCGTAAGCATCACCGGTGCACTCCACAGCCACCGCTACATCTCCGACGTTTTGGAGCCTGTAGTCCTCCCTTACCTGCAGGACCTGCCAGCGGCCACGTTTCAACAGGACAATGCGCGTCCGCACGTAGCACGCATCGTGCAACAATTCTTCACGGCCCACTAGGTGTCACCGCTGCCGTGGCCTGCCTGTTCTCCCGATATGTCGCCCATCGAACACGTCTGGTCGCTGATCGGCAAGCACCACCCGCGGCTACGCCTGATGAACTGTGGCAACGTGTGGAAGCAGCCTGTACCGACATACCCCAAGCCCACATCCAAAGCCTCTTCCGTTCGATGCCGCGGCGTGTAGCAGCCGTTATTGCCAGCCATGGGGGCCACACGAACTATTGATGTGTGCGTGTTGCGCAAGTCGCACGGGCCTGTAAGCTCAATCGTTTCATCTTTGTATCTGTTGTTATGTGTCCAGTAAATCTGGTTTTGCTATCTCGTGCCCTTCTTGGTGCTGCATTTTGGGTGGCCAGCAGTGTATATAGCTCTGGATAATACATAAGCCTTTATTTACAATTTGTTTATATTTTACTCGAACATACTTCATTATACAAGTGCACGATACACCCTCACATTATGGGTATGGAAATGAAAGCTCATAATCCATGTAACATTAAAAGTTTCGGTTCGCTAGAAAAAATACGTTGAAGATAAGCTGGATTTGAAATAACCTATCTAGACCGAAATATTATGTATTCAGTTGTTTCTTAAATTGCAAGAATATGGGAGTTCAAACTTTTGAAGTGAGTTCCCAAATTTTAGGGTAAAACGTAAAGTGTACCTAAATCTGCACGTGCAATAATTTAAAGCAGAAAGTGACTTTGCTATCTTTTCCCTCATGTTAATTAGATTTAGGAAGCGAAACAATGAGACTTGGAGAACTGTTTTAGAACATACATACTTAATTTCTCCTGATCCTGAAATGTAATGATAAATATGAATAGTGTTTTACGTAGATCTTTGTCAACTTCGAAAGTCTTTAAACACTGTTTTTACTTATAACTGTTACTTTAACCGTTACAAAACCTGTGAATTCTTTTGTAGAGAAGTACTACGCAATGCACCTAATAAAGTAGCTATTCAGAGCACAAAATAAGTATGAGTTCAGTTTAGATCATAAGTAGAATGAACTGGTTTACAGGCAAATAAAAGGTGCAGTTTGGGGGAAAGAGTTCTCGACCCCCACGAATGGTTATGGAGAGTTGCCCGTCCCCACATTGGGGTCGCTGATTTCGAGAGTGAGCAGCGCTGTGAGCGGGAGCACCTCCCATGCTCGATTCTGGACCCAGATGGCTCCAGGTGAATTAATCGAAAACGAATTCATCGAATACAAAATCACCGAAAGATGCAATATCGTAGGGCAAGCTTTTCTCGAAAACTTTGACTATGAGTGGAATATGGCCAAGAGATCACAAAAAAAAACGTTTGAGGAACGTATAAAAATTGCATGTTTTATTTCTTCATGTACACTTTCGTGTAGGATGACCACAAACCCGTTAGGGAGTCTTACAAGAAACATACTTTTGATTTCATTGTGCATACTTTCCCCGTAGATCGCTTCTATAAAGATTACAATTCTATTGCAGTCACCTCATCGTGCTCTTCAGCATTGGTTGAATGGGAAAACAAATTGCTTGTATTGAAATAACTTGTCGTAATGTTACATTTCTACTAAGGCATTGGTAATATGGGCCTCCGGATAGGCCATTTTGACAACTTTGAACCCACAGGTTGTAAGGTTAACATAAAAAATGAAAATTATAATGACACACTTTTACTAAGACGATAAATAATAGTTTAGAGCCCTAGCCTAGACCTGGGCCCTTTTAGAAATTTTTAAACTGCCCTGCTCATATTCATGAGATTTGCAGAGCATGTCAAGTTAGTAATATTGCGTACGACCTCACTCAAGTACACAAAAATTATTAATACCACATAGGCCAAGGCCTTTTGAACATTTTTTATACCATCGTGATCATATTTATAAGGTTTGGACACAAAGTCAAGTTAGTAAAGTTGAGCTTTTACTTAATCATCAAATATTTTAAAATAGGCCCACGATCTAGGCCTTTATAACAGTTTTCATTCCGTCGTGCTCTTGTTCATAAGATTTGAACACCCAGACAAGTTAGTAATATTACGCTTTTTCTTTGGCACTAAAAATAAATTAATATGCTTAGTCCTAAGCGTAAGCCTTTTTAACAGTTTTTATACCATCGTGCTCATATTCATAAGGTTCAGACACCAAGTCAGGTTAGTACTATTGCGCTTTTACTTAGGCATTAAATATTAATACATAGGCCGTGGCCTAGGCCTTTTTAACAGTTCTGATTCCATCGTGATCATACTGATAAGGTTTAGACACCAAGTCAAGTCAGTATTATTGCGCTTTTACTTCGGCATTAGATATTAATAAATAAGCCTTAGGCCTAGGCCTTTTTGACACATTTTATTCCGTTGTGTTCATTTTCTTAAGGGTTGGACATCAAGCCCAGTTAGTAATATTGCGCTTTTACTTAGGCATTAAATGTTAATAAATAGGCCTTAGGTCCAGCCTTTCTGACAGATTTGTTCAAGTGTATGAACTATTTATTTTTAAATAAAAGCGCAATATTACTAACTTGACTTGGTGCAGACCTTATGAATATGAGCACGACCGAGTAAAACTGATAAAGAGGCCTAGGCCTAAGTCCTATTATTAATATTTAATGCCTAAGTAAAAGCGCAATAATATTAACTTGACTTGGTGTGTAGACCTTATGAATATGAGCACGATGGAATAGAAACTGTTGAAAAGGCCTAGGTGTAGACCTATGTATTAATAATAAATGCCTAAACAAAAATCGCAATAATACTAACTTGATAACTTGACCGTGTACCTAAACCTTATGAACACGGCGGAATAAAGACATTTAAAAAGGCCTAGGTTTAGGCCTATGTATTAACATTTAATGCCTAAGAAAAAGCGTAATAACAGTAACTTGGCATTGCGTCTAAACCTTATGAATATGAGCACGATCGAATAAAAACTGTGGAAAAGGCCAAGGTATTAATATTGAATACCTGAGTAAAAACGCAGTAATATGTGTCCTAACCCTTATGAATATGAGCGCGACGGAATAAAAACTTTAAAAGGCCCATGCCTAGGTAGGGCCTATTTATTAATATATAATGCCTAAGTAAACGCGCAATAATACTAAACTGACTTTGTGTCTAAACCTTATGTATATGAGTATGATGGAATAAAAACTGTTAAAAGGCTTAGGCTTAGGCCTATGTATTAATATTTAATGCCTAAGTATAAGCGCAATAACACTAAGTTGACCTTGTGTCTCTAAACCTTATGAATATGAGCACGATGGAATAATGACTGTTAAAAAGGCCTAGGCCTACGTATTAATATTGATTGCCTAGGTAAAAGCGCAATATTACTTACTTGACTTCATGCCTAAACTTTATGAATATGAGCACGATGGAATAAAAACGGTTAAAAATGCCTAGGCCGAGGGCCTATTTATTAGTATTTGATGCTTAAGTAAAAGCGAAGGATTATTAGCTTAACTTATTATGTAAACGTTATGAATATACGTATTCTGTCGTGCTCATATTCATGAGGTTTAGACACAAAAATAAGTTAGTATTGTTGTCCTAATGTACTTAGGCACCCATAAGCCTTTTCGCACGTCTGAAACCAAGAGACCGCAATTAGTGGGTGTAGGCACTTTTCCTTTTGGCCAGTTGTCCGGTGGCCACTTGTTTTAAATTCCATTTCGATGAATTCGTTTCATTTTTTCGGAAAAGTCGTCTTTCGTAAAACTGCTGTTTGATAAATTTGTTTTCGATGAATTCGCATTAGATGAATTCGTTTTCGATGAATTCGCATTAGATTAATTCGTTTTCGATGAATTCGCCTGCTCCCAACCAGATCAGACACTTGCCACAGAGTCGCGTCTCTAACCACTCGCCCACTTGAAAGACATACAGCCATAACGGAACGTTTCCAACAAGGGAAAAAGGAAATTACAAAACAAGCGGAAAGTGAAACAATAGTTTTCGAGCTGTATTATTGTGCTTTTTATTACTGGGAGAAATTAAATCCTCGTCATTCTCATTTAAAAAAAATACAAAAGTCACACTCTTAGAACCTTAAATGTGAAACATTTTCAGTTAAATATCCGACTAATTTTGTCCATTCATTGTTCAAACCCTAGGGATGTTCTCTTTCTTTCTCTTTTTCTCTACTCTTTTTTTTTTCACAGAACAGAAAAATCGCCAGGATTTTCTTCTCTATGAGCTGTGCTACATTCTTGTTGAAACGACATGCTCCTTTGATTTATTCCATGTGAAGAAAGTGTTAAAAGTTCTTAATAATGTTCAGAAGCAGGTATGTACAATATTTCTTACCTGTTCTCCATCATCGTGGAATTCGTAAGGACTGACGATTGGATTTTAGGTAATACACACCAAACAGTAACTTCGGTACAGTACAAAGACCCACGGTAATACACGACTTGAATTTTCATTGCCACAACTTACATTACAGCATTGGTTATACGAAAATAAACTTGCGCATTTGGACGGGAAAAAGTTGCAGTTTTGGTTCCATTATGTACAGTAGATACGATTCTTATTCTACTTTTATATGCACACCGTATTTTAATCGTATACTTAATTAACCGTAACTTAATTGTTATTTCTAATTTTTCCTGCTACCAACGTTTTTTCTAAATTTCAGCTTGATGGATTATCTGAGAAAATCGGTTTTCTGGAATTCCTTGGTCCCGGTTAATTCGGATGTTCCATGGTATGTACTTTTTATTGTTCACATAATCACTTTAATGCAAATGAGTTTTACTTGATTTGTTGATTACGCAGAACTCTTTGGTTGCGAACCTATGAAGCAGTGCCCAACAAGCCACACTAAAACCGGTCAGATCTCGATTGAAACTGCCCATTAGAAAATACGCAAAGGGGATATCAAAATTCTAGTCTTCCCTGTACACTGCTTTCAGTTCACCTGCAGCATGTACACTGAAGTGCCAAAAGTCATGGGATAGCAATATGCAAATTTTTAACTGGCGCTGCCGTCGTATAAAGGCTTCGATGTACTCCACGATTTGTATCAATTGCGAGGTGTAATCTTGTGAGTCAGTTTGAACAACCACCAATAGGATTATGGTAAGCCGACATGAATCATCGGAGTTTGAACGAGGCATGGTAGTGGAAGCCAGACGGATGGGACATTCAATTCCCCAAGTTGTGCGAACTTTCAACATTCCAAGATCCACGGTGTCACATGTGTACCGAGAATACCTCATGGAAGGCATTACCGCCCACCGTGGACATCACAATGGACAACCACGGGTGCTGAATGACCGTGACCAGCGGCGTCTGACCAGGATTGTCCATGCTAACAGACAAGAGACACTGGCTCAAATAACATCCACATTCAGTGCAGGATGTACCAGAGAATATCCAATAGGTCAGTGCAGCGTAATTTAGCGTCCATGGGGTATGGGAGCAGAAGACCCACCAGAGTGTCTTCTTTGTTAACACCACGACATTGGACACAGCGCCTCACCTGAGCTCGTGGACACGGTTATTGGACCCTGGAAGACTGGCAACATGTGGCGTGGTCCGATGAGTCACACTACCAGTTGTTGCGAGCTGATGATAGGGTTCGAGTGTGGTTCAGACACCAAGAGGCCTGGACCCAAGCAGTCAACAAGGCACTGTGCAAGCTGGTGGTGGTTCCATACATGTGTGAGGTGTCTTTATGTGGCACGGTTTGGGTCCTCTGGTCCTTGTAAACACGTCATTAACTGGTAATCGCTTTGTTGCACTGCTGGGTGACCATTTGCAGTCCTTCACGTACCTCAACAACGATGGGATTTTCCAGGCGGACAATGTACCATGTCATCGGGCCCAAGTTGTTCAAAATTGGTTTGAGGAGCATTCTGGACAGTTCCAACGGATGGTGTGGCCACCACGTTCGCCTGACATGAACCTAATACAGCACTTATGGGACGTGGTGGAAAGGTCCATTCGCACCCAAGATCCTGCACCAATAAATACCAGGGAACTGTCTGCGGCTGTTCAGACGGCATGGCTCAACATCTCTCCAGAAGTCTTCCGGCCACTTGTGAAATCGTTGCCACGTCGAGTTGCTGCACTTCGCCTAGCTAGAGGAGGTCCTACACGATACTACTAGGTTCGTATCCCATGACTTTTGGCACTTCAGTGTAGAATGCTTATAACGAAGTAAATTTCTCCGTCATTTTTATCCGCGCCAGGATTCGAACCCGGGTCCCCTCATTCCGGAATAAGTCACTCTACCAATTGAGCTACGCGGACGTTTTATTCTGATTCCTATCTGCCTTTATGTCGTGTGCGTCGTTCTGGCAGGTACGTCAGATCTCCTGGTACGTTACATGCTGTGTTCTTACAATTTTACTGAGGTACTCAGTGTCATCTTTTTTCTTTTCTTTTTTAAGTATATCTTTTGAAAAAAGTTACGCGCTTATAGCATTATTATTATGCCAGTTCGTCCCTCCGTTCGTGGGCATCACATCACTGATCCTTCTAGTCCAATTCGAAAAATTCTTTTCGTATTGGAAAGAGTGAACTGTAAGAACGAAGTTCCATACCTTTTGGTCTTTATCCGATGCTTTAAACTGCCGCTAGGAAGCCAAAATGCAAATGCTATTCAATTTAAAAACAATTTTTCCCCGCATCATTCTGCCCAAAAATATGCTTGCAAAAATTCTTCAATCGTTTCCTTCAGATACTTTTTATCATCAAGGCAATTTTACGTACGACTTCTACTTCAAAAAGTGCACAGTTTTCCCGCTAGAGACTTAAAGGCTTAAACATGTATTCTATGATATCTTTACTTTTAAAAGTTCGATTTAAAAGTCTTTTTGTGAAGAATAAACTACAAAACAAAAGTTAGGAATGTTCTGAAAGATGGAGATCGACAGCATGCAAAGCAACCGCATGCATTAAATTATGGACAAAATAGGACACAGAATGCAAAAGAGACATAAATTGGTCTGGCAAAAGGTGTAGCATGAAACTTTCAGCGTTCGAACGAAAGAACAACTCATTGAGTCAACAGGAATGAGAAGCACACAAGGCCTGTCTCGGTCAATCAGTACATTCTTCACAACCGTTTGGAACCTCCGGGGCATACTACAGATTAGATGGTTCAGCTGGCTTTGGTGAAGTGCAGCCCACAGATGAGGTAAAAGGTCACTAAGTTCTGGAAATCCAAGCTTGTCTGCAGTTCATCCCAGATGTTTTTAATCGGATTAAAGTAAAGGGACCTTGGATGTAGAAATAAACGTGGAATACCGCGATCTTCAAGCTCGCGAACTATGGTGAGAGCTCGATGAAGTCAGGCAATATCATCTACAAAGAAAAATCTTTTTCCTATCGCCCCATGGGAAAATTTCAGTACTCCTGATGATGTCATCTCTGTACACGTTAGTGTTCATACTCCCATGACAAACATACAATCGGTACGGACATCGAAGCAGATCCCTCCCCATACTGTGACTGAGCCGCCTCAGAACGGGTGCACAAGTTAGCAGACCTGCTGACTACTGCATGTTCCTGAGGCTTTTCGGGAACGAAATCACCGACTATCGGAATGTAGGCCAATTCTGGACTCATTGCCGAGTAGAACGCTCTGCCACTCTATCAAAATAGGTGTTATCGCTCCCACGCACAAATTTCTTGCCGGGTTGCTTTGGTATAGGGCGCAATGGACGTCACGACTACACACTTTTCTGATGCAGTCGATTCCGGACAGTTTGATCACTTATCGCGACGTCGGTGACACTTCTAGAGCATCTCAGATGTAGTAGTTCGACATTGTGGGGTCTCCGAAAGCGTTTGTAGTTTGAGGGTTGTACTTGTCCTTGGACGACCACTTCTCGGCCATTTTGCGACATCGCCCTGGCTTCCCGTACTTTTCTACGCTCCTGGTTATTCGACGCTTTTCGGTGGTTATTTCGTAAGTTTTCCATACTTTTGTGTTTTAGCTAACGTTCTGAAATTTAGTTATGTGCTATTAGGGTTACGTATTATTCGTTGGTTTGTGTATACTCACCCCATTCTTGTTGTTTGGGTTCGGCTTGCTGATACTGTTCTAATATGGGTGCCATGGCAGCAGGATTCACAGCCATTGTCACGGCAACAACTCAAGCCGAGCCTGGCACGTTATCTAGTTATGTGACGTCTGCTGCAATATAGTACAGACTTCCAGCGCTGACATTTAAAAGAACTGTCACAGATATTTAAAAAGAGCTTATGCAACTGTGCGGCGTACTTTAAGGCTTCCTTAAAGTTTTTCATATCACAGCTTTCTTCCTCTTCTTCTTCATCACTTTCCGGATCCTCCAAGCACTTTTCTATTATGCCTTAATTGTCAACTAGAGGGATAAAAGCTCTGATGTCTTCATTAGCATCGTCGGTACACAACTGTTCATCGATCGCAATATATTCCTCTATCGCAACATTACTGCCACTGTCTTGGACACGTTCACACAGTTCTGTATTTTCTTCAGTTTACTCACTCAGTTCACTTACAGTGAAAATTGAAATAGTAAAGCCTGCCTTTTTAAAAGACTGTGTGACGTATATTCCAAATTAACTTTCCTTTTTAGTTTCTTTCCCTATGTAAATTTTGAGTTTGTTCTCAGTTATACTTCACACTTTATAACGAAGTAAATTTCTCCGTCATTTTTATCCGCGCCAGGATTCGAACCCGGGTCCCCTCATTCCGGAATAAGTTGCTTTACCAATTGAGCTACGCGGACGTTTTTTCTGATTGCTATCTGCCTTTATGTCGTGTGCGTCTTGCTGGCAGGTACGTCACATCTCCTGGTACGTTACATCATCTCCCCCTTATTTTTTTTTTTTTTTTTTTTTTGTTTATTCGAAGTGCTCGAGAAGGGATTCACTGATTTTTCTATCTCGCGGTGTGGAAATAACATCACACCATTGCGAGATTTTGAACGGTCGGGTCATCCCGGATAGTCCGGGCGCCATTATAACGAAGTAAATTTCTCCGTCATTTTTATCCGCGCCAGGATTCGAACCCGGGTCCCCTCATTCCGGAATAAGTTGCTCTACCAATTGAGCTACGCGGACATTTTATTCTGATTGCTATCTGCCTTTATGTCGTGTGCGTCCTGCTGGCAGGTACGTCACATCTCCTGGTACGTTACATCATCTCCCCCTTATTTTTTTTTTTTTTTTTTTTTTTTTTGTTTATTCGAAGTGCTCGAGAAGGGATTCTCTGATTTTTCCTATCTCGCGGTGTGGAAATAACATCACACCATTGCGAGATTTTGAACGGTCGGGTCATCCGGATAGTCCGGGCGCCATTATAACGAAGTAAATTTCTCCGTCATTTTTATCAGCGCCAGGATTCGAACCCGGGTCCCCTCATTCCGGAATAAGTTGCTCTACCAATTGAGCTACGCGGACGTTTTTTCTGATTGCTATCTGCCTTTATGTCGTGTGCGTCCTGCTGGCAAGTACGTCACATCTCCTGGTACGTTACATCATCTCCCCCCCCTTTTTTTTTTTGTTTATTCGAAGTGCTCGAGAAGGGATTCTCTGATTTTTCCTATCTCGCGGTGTGGAAATAACATCACACCATTGCGATATTTTGAACGGTCGGGTCATCCGGATAGTCCGGGCGCCATTATAACGAAGTAAATTTCTCTGTCATTTTTATCCGCGCCAGGATTCGAACCCGGGTCCCCTCATTCCGGAATAAGTTGCTCTACCAATTGAGCTACGCGGACGTTTTTTCTGATTGCTATCTGCCTTTATGTCGTGTGCGTCCTGCTGGCAAGTACGTCACATCTCCTGGTACGTTACATCATCTCCCCCCTCCTTTTTTTTTTTTTTGTTTATTCGAAGTGCTCGAGAAGGGATTCTCTGATTTTTCCTATCTCGCAGTGTGGAAATAACATCACACCATTGCGAGATTTTGAACGGTCGGGTCATCCGGATAGTCCGGGCGCCATTATAACGAAGTAAATTTCTCCGTCATTTTTATCCGCGCCAGGATTCGAACCCGGGTCCCCTCATTCCGGAATAAGTTGCTCTACCAATTGAGCTACGCGGACATTTTATTCTGATTGCTATCTGCCTTTATGTCGTGTGCGTCCTGCTGGCAGGTACGTCACATCTCCTGGTACGTTACATCATCTCCCCCTTATTTTTTTTTTTTTTTTTTTTGTTTATTCGAAGTGCTCGAGAAGGGATTCTCTGATTTTTCCTATCTCGCGGTGTGGAAATAACATCACACCATTGCGAGATTTTGAACGGTCGGGTCATCCAGATAGTCCGGGCGCCATTATAACGAAGTAAATTTCTCCGTCATTTTTATCCGCGCCAGGATTCGAACCCGGGTCCCCTCATTCCGGAATAAGTTGCTCTACCAATTGAGCTACGCGGACGTTTTTTCTGATTGCTATCTGCCTTCATGTCGTGTGCGTCCTGCTGGCAAGTACGTCACATCTCCTGGTACGTTACATCATCTCCCCCCTTTTTTTTTTTTTTTTTTTTTTTTTTGTTTATTCGAAGTGCTCGAGAAGGGATTCTCTGATTTTTCCTATCTCGCAGTGTGGAAATAACATCACACCATTGCGAGATTTTGAACGGTCGGGTCATCCGGATAGTCCGGGCGCCATTATAACGAAGTAAATTTCTCCGTCATTTTTATCCGCGCCAGGATTCGAACCCGGGTCCCCTCATTCCGGAATAAGTTGCTCTACCAATTGAGCTACGCGGACGTTTTTTTCTGATTGCTATCTGCCTTTATGTCGTGTGCGTCCTGCTGGCAGGTACTTCACATCTCCTGGTACGTTACAACTTAACGTGATATCTTTTCTCTCAAACGAATACTGTTGGCAACATAATTGAGGTCGAATGAACGTGACGTATGCCTGTTATGAGATAAGAACGAGAGATAAAAACTAGAATACAAGAGTTGCTCGTGTGGGGTGTAGAATGTGGATGATACTGGTTTGTTAAATAAAATGTGAAGTGCTATGATGTATTGATGAAAACATCTGGAATAAAGCCAATTTCCGTAAGTTTGTCTTCTGTTTAAATGTTTCGTCTGGGTGTTAAGGTTTAATTTAGGAACTCTCTCATCGTATGGTGATGTTTTTAAAATAACGTAAGAAGAGCGACAAAGAATAAGTACGAAAGACATTACGTTATAACTGTTTAACGAAACTTAGAGGTTTAAATTGTACAGCCGTAGTTATCCACTGTATTTCATTCAATACATTGACAGACTTGACAAGCTGTTCGCTGTTTTCATGATAACTTTAGAACGAAATTTTGTGATTAGAGAATATCCATGCGCCATTCCATTATGACCACCCCGGGCCTAGAGAAATGAGCGCTCATGGAGACCGAACGGTGGCGCAGGTGAAGTTCACAGAGCAGTATATACAACCCGAGGACTGC
Source organism: Macrothele yani (assembly GCA_039090855.1). Lineage (NCBI taxonomy): Eukaryota > Metazoa > Arthropoda > Arachnida > Araneae > Macrothelidae > Macrothele > Macrothele yani. The sequence goes on along the minus strand of CM077016.1, from coordinate 91,738,219 downwards.
CTTTCGGTTAGTAAAGTGTTCGGAGTCATAATGGGAAAAGCTGCCGATTTATCGGAGTTTGATAAAGTGCAAATTGTGATGCACGGTGCCTCGGAACTGCGATCTCGGGAACGGCGCGGCTTGTGGGTTTTTCACGTTACGCTGGAGTACGTATCAAAAGTGGTGCACTGATGGCCAAACGACGAACCGTGTGTCGTCCGCAGCTCACTGATGCCAGAGGAGAGTGGAGACTGTCGCGCATTGTTCACAGCAACCGCAGAGCCACGGTGCGACAAATCACCCGCAGGTACAACAGTGGTGTTCAGGGCAATGTCTCACAGCACACAGTTCATCGCAGCCTTCTGCGCATGGGCCTGCGTAGCAGAAGACCCAGCCGGGTCTCCCATGCTCACTGCACGTCATCGCCAACAAAGCATGAAAGGGGCCCAAGATCATCGAGATTGGACCGTGGATGATTGGAAGAAAGTGCCCTGGTCTGACGAATCAAGATTCCTGGTGCATCACGTAGATGGCCGAGCGCGGATGCGTCGATTATCAACGGAGGCTATGCACCCTGGATGCATTGTTGGGCGGAAACAGGCCGGCGGCGGTGTTATGTTGTGGGCGATGTTTTTTTCTTTTTTTGATTGGAGGTTTAACGACCACCGTGAGCAACTCAATGGGCTATAAGCAGTCGCCCGTCCCTAATTTAGGGTCACTGGTTCCAGGGAAGGGAGAGAGCCAGTGTCGTAAGACAAACACAACATCCATGCCTGACCGGGATTCGTACCCGGACCCCGTTCGGACGAATGATCAGAAGCCATCGCTTAGACCACTGCGTCACCGGGGCGGCGCGATGTTTTCTCGGAACACTTTAGGCCCCATTACCCCAATAGTACAATATCTGACAGCTGTCAGGTATCTGAACATCATTGCGGACCAAGTTCACCCATTCATGGCAACTGTGTTTCCTGCTGGTGATGGCCATTGCCAACAGGATAATGCGCCATGCCACTCTGCCAGAATCGTTAAGGAGTGATTCAAGGAACATGCTGGTGACTTTCTGTTAATGCCCTGGCCTCCAAACTTAGCTGACATGAACCCAATCGAACATTTGTGGTTCGACTTGGAAAAGCGAGTTCGTGAACATTTTGTGGTTCAATCGAACATTTTGTGGTTCGACTTGGAAAATCACCACCACACCGAAATGTACGGAAACTGGAGAACCTGCTGTTGACATTATTGTACCAGATATCCCAGGATACTTATCGCCACCTCATCGAATCGATGCCTCGCCGAGTGGCCGCTGTTTTGCGGGCTAAAGGAGCTTATTAGGTAGGTGGTCACAATGGCTTATCGGTATATGCCTCTGCCCGTTGTTCTCTAATCAGAAACTTGACCTTCAAGCAATGCTTGCTGCTAAAGGACTTGACCTCCAAGCAGTGCTTGCTACTAAAAGTTGCTATGACTAGGCATTTTTTGATTGGAAAATTTTTTTTTAAAGAAATATTTGTTTTCTATAAGTGTCCCTTATTCGGAGGTAAATACATCAAGATCCTTATACCAAGGGACTGGGACAAAGAGAATTATCCCTTAAATATAGGTGTCCCTTATTTGGAGGTGACCCTTAAAGGAGGTAGTACTGTACTTCTTGAAGTGAGAACGGGAATGAAGGGGAAGAGTAAGTGTAGAACTGTTAATTACAGAAAAACTATTCGTTCTTGCTGGCGTTCAAGTTCAATACCCCATGCATGGAAACCAAAGGCTGAAGATATGCGAAATTGAAAACATTTTAACCGTCCCAAAAGCACTTTAGAAGAAGAAATGATGTGAATCTAGACAATGAAATCTTATTTTGTTATACTATAACGCGTTTGAAGGAATTTTCAAACGAAAACGGTACAGAGAACTGTTATGAGACAGGATAACATCAGGATAATGTTTTCTGTCTTTTTATTCTTAATTTTAATTGTTCTCAAATAGAAAATTCTTACCTTATACAAAATATTGATATTAAGTATGCATGTTCAAACATTCTGTTAAATAAGTAATACTAAATTTGAATTCTTTGAAGTATTTTCCCCAGTTCAAGGCTTTTAGGGAAGCTTTTACGTGAAAATTGCATATCAAACGTTAAGGTTTTGCCTTCTAATCACATAGCCCTATCCACCAACTGCTGCTTTTAACTCTGCTAACGAGTGTAGATACCTCAGCATAGAATGAATCAGTTTAACAGAAAGCACGCTTGGTATTGCATGGTAAAATTGTTTCCGAGTTTTCTTCTTTTCTGTTTTAATGAAGCAGGCAGATATATCACGCATCAATTGAAAAACTTCAGTTACACAACGCCTCAGAGTTTCAAAATGTCTGAAGGTACGAATTAAGGAACATCATTGAATAATAACTCGCTAAGATCTAAGGATCTGCAGCCATGTTGCAGTCATTGTTCTGCAGTGTGAACATATCTCTACCTGGGAAGAAAAGAAAACTAGTTATCAAGCGATTACTTGACAATGGAAAGTCCTCCGTGCTGCAAGTGAATCGATGATATCTTTTCTGTCGGTGAATGATTACTGCGAATCAAAGATTACGTTCGTTGGTCACTAAACCTCTGGAATCCGATTCAAATCACATGACCCTGAATGGTCATTAAGTAGATAGTTAAAAACTGAAGGTCAAAAGGTAGAAATCTCTGAAACGTTTGCAGGTTTATCGTTACGGATGGACAATTCGTGTCCGGTTCTGAACTGACAGTGCACAAAATCAATTACCACTAAACTTCGAACAGGTAATCAACAGGATTTTATTAAGGAGCCAATGAGAAAGAAATAATAAGAAACAAAGGTGCTACAAAATATAAATGGAAAGCCAACGTAAGCTATACTAAGACCCTCAGCTTTGCCGGGAGAACAGACACTCAAGCTCTCTTGATTACTTTAGAGAAGAAAAAACGTGTGCTGATTTCAAGGAGGTAAAGCTCTCATAGTGAAAGTAACGCAACTCGTCTTAGAGCACGAGAGCACAAACGCTCACTGAATGCAAAATGTGACTTACTACTAACCACACAGATATTGAAGACATGCCCCAATGTATCAGCTATCTACCCTACGCTGTACACACTTTTTATTACGTATTCGAAGGAGACGTGCTCCTGAGAATATCGCGAATAAGGTCGGGAGCTCTCCCATAAATATATCTTTTAATAGAATAACGCACCATTTCGTATCCTTTTGTTCGCTTGTAATTTTTACCTTTTTCAACTCAAACAATTCTATTGAATACCATTCTGCTGCCACGTGGTCTGCATATGCTATTTTCTATTTAATGTTTTACATTGCATAGTGCAAATTGCTTTCTTGAATTTTTTTAACCAACTCTTTCTGGCTTCCTCTGTTCCCGATACTAGATCTTTCAAACCAATCAGCGATCGAAAACATTTTAGAGTCTAAAGATCTTAGTACACATCACATTGTAACCAAAGATGAATTTTTTTATCCCATGCTGTCTACCTAGCTTGACATTGTTTCCGCTTTTTAGCACGTCTTTCGAAGAAAAACAAGAAAGATGACACCGAATTTTCGGGTGTAATAAGCACGTCTTTTGAATCCGTTCTGACGCAAATTAAATTTATCAAAGCTATTCAAAGTCAATGGAACCAGTATGGAAAACAATAGTATCTGACGGAAGAAAGAAGTTTTTCAATCGGGTTTTTAATCCCTCAGATATTGCTGTAAACGGAATCGTGAGCTTACGCCCTCTGGTTGCAAACTTGTGCGTTAAGAAAAACATGAATTTATATGAGAAACATTTCTCACCGGAAAGGCTCTCCAACATAGAAATAATTTTTCAAATCGGACTCTTAGAAACAGAGATATCGACAAAAATAAGATGTGACTTTACGTCCCCTGAAGGGAAAACCATGCATTATTTTAGGAAGAAAGTATTCTCCAAAGGTTTTTCCATATGAGCACTATCGGTCAAGAAAAAAAAAGAAAATTAGTCGAGTTTTCAGGAGCCCAGATTTTGCTACAAATACATCAGAAGTAGAAATTAACACTTATGCCCCTGGTGGCCAAACCATTCTTTACCAAACATTAGAAATTATGTGAAAAATATTTTCCATCAGGTCTTGTATGCGATACAGGAAGAATTTTTCAAATCGGAGTTTTAGAAGCAGAAATAACGCAGAAAACGCAATTTACCTTTGTGCCTCCTAGCGGAAAGTCTATGATTTACTTGAAAATTTTGAATTTATGGGAAAAACAATTCGCATCGGAAACACTATCCAACAAAGAAGGAATTTTTCAAATCGGACTCCTAGAAGTAGAGATATTGACAAAAATAAGATATACAGCTACGCCCCGTGGTGTATAAACCATGCATTATTTCAAGAAGAAAATGTTCCTAAAAGGTTTGTCGACATGAGTCGTATCGGTCAACAAACCACTTTTTTTCAATCGAGATTTTAGAAGCTCATATTTTGCTGCAAATACATCAGAAGTGGAAATTCAAACTTACGCCACCTGGTGGCCAAACCATACTTTACAAAAATTAGAAATTATGTGCAAAGGATTTCCCATCAGGAGCTGTATCCTGTGCAGAAAGTATTTTTCAAATAGGAGATTTAGAAGCAGAGATATAGGGCGATACGCAATTTACCTCTACGGCCCCTAGCGAAAAATCTATGAATCACTTGAAAATTTTGATATTATATGAAAAACATGTCACACTGGAAACGATATCCAACAAAGCAGGAATTTTTCAAATCGGACCCCTAGAAGTAGAGATATTGACAAAAATAAGATGTGCATGTACGCCCCCTGGCGTAGAAAACATGCATTATTTTAAGAAGAAAATGTTTCTAAAAGGTTTGTCGACATGAGTAGTATCGGTCTACAAACGACGTTTTTTTCAATCGAGAATTTAGAAGCTCATATTTTGCTGCAAATAATCAGAAGCAGAAATCAAGATTTACGCCCCCTGGTGGCAAACTATTTTTTTACAAAAATTAGAAATTATGTGCAAACGGTTTCCCATCAGGAGCTGTATCCGGTGCAGAAATAATTTTTCAAATCGGAGATTTAGAAGCAGAGATATAGGGGGAAACGCAATTTACCTCTGCTCCCCCTAGCGGAAAGTCTATGAATTACTTGATAATTTTGAAGTTATATGAAAAACATGTCACACCAGAAACACCATCCAACAAAGAAGGGATTTTTCAAATCGGACTCCTAGAAGTAGAGGTATTGACAAAAATAAGATATACATCTACGCCACCTGGCGGAGAAACTGTGGAATATTTTAAAAAGAAAATATTCCGAAAAGATGTATCAATGTGAGCGGCATCAGTCCACGAAAAAAATTTTTCAATCGATATTTTAGAAGCTCATATTTTATGGCAAATACATCAGAAGCAAAAATTAACACTTACGCCCCCTGGTGGCAAAAGTATTATTTATCAAAATTTTGAAATTATATGCAAAAGTGTTCCATCAGGAGGTGTATCCGCTGAAGAAAAAAATTTTGAAATCGGAGTTTTAGAAGAAGAGTTATCGGGAAAAATGTTATTTACTTTTACGCCCCTAGCGGGAAATCTATGCGTAATTTGAAAAAGTAACTATATCTAAAATACTCTTCGACATAAATGAAATCGAAAGACAAAAGAATTTTTTCAATCGGATGTTTAGAAGCAAATATGTGGAATAAAACATATTTTTGAATTCGACATCATCTGCATCTACGCCCTCTGGCGGCGAAATTGTACATCGTAAAAAAAAAAAAAAACGAAATGAAAGATCATCATTCGTATAATTCAAGCTTCTCAATGCAAAAAGAATTTTTCAAATCGGACTAATAGTTGCAGAGATATCGTGGGTACAGATGGACGGACGGATGGACGGACAAACCGGTAACATAAGCACGATCTTTTTTTACAAGAGACGTGCTAAAAAGTAAGGAGAGAGAGAGAGAGAGAGAGAGAGAGAGAGAGAGAAATAAAATAACGTAGGGTAGATGAGTATATACTCATACATATCATCATCATCATCATCACGAACCATTGTCAATCCACTGCTGGGTGAAGGTCTCGCCAAGTACCTTCCACAACTTTCTGTTTTGAACCTGTCTCTTCCAAGTCATTCCAAGCAGGCTTTCGTATTTTATCCACCCATCTTCTACATGGTCTTGTTATGGTTTTTTTCCTGCCCCTTGGTGTTATATCTAATATTTCAGTTGCTCAAGCACAGCCAGTTTTGAAATTCATTTCAAGCCCAGTGCCTAAACAAATCTCTTGAGTTTTCTCTACCACACACAGGCATTGTGCATAAAGAAGACTGGTGAAAACACAAACATCAGGAAAACGCCGATAGATTGTTTCTACCCTCGGCAAAAATATCATCCAGGACGCCACAGAGTGTAAGAGGCAAGCGATTTCGATGCTCTTATTTCGATAACAGTTGTTCTCGCAGCAAGAGCACGCACTTTCGTCCAGGATCGTTTATCTTCTATGTGACAAAACACCTAGAACTATGCTCTGTGCACAACAAGTAGTGTACTCACCACTAAATTTGAGTTCGAGTTCTTTTTGTTCAGTTATTTATTTCTTAGATGTATTTAATGAGTTTTCTGATCTCGAGTAAAACACATTCGAACTTGTAAAAAAAAAAAAAAAAAAAATGAACGCACAGGGAGAAGAAAAGAGACCCCTTCTCCGCCCTGAAAAACAGAGCGGTGAATTACCTTTTCAGCATATTTCTGCGAATTTCAAAAGTGTACTTGAAGAATTTTCCAGATAACTGCGAAACATGGTGACGGTAGCCAGGAAATCGTAAACAAAAACAACAACAACAACAACTATAAATTATATGTAAACCACATATTTTTAGGATGTTTTCTGGTTGGACCCCTCAGTGAGGGCGACCATGAAATTCCAGAGGGAGTCCGGAAACCCACGTCTCCGCCGCTTATGTCTTCATGCTGCATCACTCAGGACTCGAACTGGCAAAATGAGATGCCACATGACTCACGCCTCCGTCTAGATACTTCAGGGATTAAACTTCAGCCCCTTCCGTGGTTTTTAACCCACCAGATGCCTCCTCAAATAGTCATTCATTCCTTTGACTTCTTTTGAAAATTTCAGTTAAATCGCTGTGACGTATATTCTAAATTAACTTTCCTTTTTAGTTTCTTTCCCTATGTAAATCTTGAGTTTATTCTCAGTTATACTTCACTCTTAACGTGATATCTTTTCTCTCAAACGAATACTGTTGGCAACATAATTGACGACGACTAAACTGTTGCTTGGAGAAGTGTTGCAAGTTGAGCGTTGTGTTGTAGAGCGTTGTGTTGTAGAGCGTTGTGTTAAGAGCTGTGTATATAGAGCTGTGTGGTGTGTGGAGTACTATGTGATGTTATGATTTGTTATGGAAGTGCTACATCCTGAATAAAGCATCTTTTCCGTAAGTTTGACTTCTGTTGTTTACATGTTTCGTCTGGCCGTTAAGGTTTAATTCAGGAACTATTTCATCTTATGGTTATGTTTTTTAAAATAACGTAGAAGTACGAAAAGACTTCTACGTCATATCGCCCAGTCTCGCTCGGGAGGAGGGGCCAGCCATACCTCATTTCTTTCAATATCTGAAATATTATACTCATTTCTTTTAGTTCTCTTTTTTTAATTCAAATGTGCATGCATTAATGGTTTTCTTTCACATTTAAAAGTATTATTTCTTTAGCCTTTTCTGCTCCAAAACGCTCTTCGCGTTACACGCTTAGGCAATTTTACTATAGAATAAAAGTCAAATATATGCATGAAACATTTTAGAACTTATCGGCAAAATTTCGACAACTTCAACTTTTTTGAAATTTGAGAGGGCTGTGAAATTTTCTAGGGGAACCAGCCAGTAATAGAAGAAACTAAGCTGTACATGATTTCGAAATTTTCGTATCACTCATTTTAAAATTTTGATGGATACCTGAGCTTTGTAGAAATATCAGAAATGCGAAAAACACTACTTTTCTTTATGTTCTAAAAATCTCATCCCTTGATTTCCAAAACTGAAGGGCTGCTTAACTTTCACAAAATTATAGGAATATAAAACTAAATGCCTATACGTAAATAAATTTCGAAAGCCCAGATTTCGAAATTTTTTAATAAGCATTTAATCGTCACAGAAATACCAGAGAAAGATAAAACTAAGTCCACACACACTGAAGTAGCAAATTATTAGGAACATCTACAGAATGACGTGTTGGGCCGCCTTTGGCTTTCAAAACAGCCGCGATTTAATGTGTCATGTATTCAACGAGATGCTGATATTGTTCTATGGCTGTGTTCACTCAAGATGATAAGATGGCGTCAGTTAATTGCCGAATGTTTGCTGGAGGAAGGATCTCTGTTACAAATCTCTCTCAATCTCATCCGACGAGCGTCGGATGAGATTGAGAGAGATATGTAACAGAGATCCTCTGGGGACTGGGGAGTACATTTTAGCACTTTGAAGTCACCATCGTGCTCCTGGAACCCCTGTGTGACGATATCTCTCCATCAGGAAACACCATGCACATGTACGGGTGTGCGTGTTCCTTTGTGATGTTAATATACCTCGTGGCATCCAAATGCTGTTCCACAGGTTTATAAAGGAACCCAATGCCTGTCATAAAAACAGGCTCCAGACCATTACAATACCTCCACCAGTTTGCACATTTAAGGCTAGGCACCTGGGATCTATCGATTTATGCTGTTGATGCCATATTCTGGCCCGTCCGTCGGCATGTATTAAAAGTATGCAAAAGTTTCCGCCGTTTTAAGGAGAAAGGAGACAGGAATAATCAGGAAACCAGTACACATTTATTCAACGAAATATTGGCCGTTAGCAACAATGACCTTTTGCCATTTTTCAGGCAACAAATGAATGACTCTGTGATAGAAGGACTCGGGGTTTGAGCTGAAGAACGCAGTGACAAATTTTCCACCTCCGGAACTGCGGTGGTGAACCGCTGTTGGGCTAGGGCATGTTGCTTAGAGCGAAACAGATGAAAGTCAGAGGGTGCAATGTCCGGGGAGTAAGCCGGGTGCGCTAAAACCTCCCAGTGTAACTGTTCAAGTGTTAATTTCGTGGTGCCACCGACATGTGATCTGGCATTATCGTGTAACAGGATGACTGGGTAACGTCCTTCACCTGCTCATGGGCGTTTTTGCTCGATTGCGGCGTTCAATTTCATCAACTGATCGCTATATTGTTGTGCAGCAATTGTTTCCCCGGTTTCAACAGTTCGAAGTACAGCACTCCATGCATATCCCACCACACACACAATAGCACCTTTCCCCCGTGGATATCCTGTTCTACAATGGACGTTGATGGCTGGCTTGGGTCGACCCAGGATCGCTTGCGTACGGGGTTGTTGCAATAGACCCAAATGATACTAACATGTACAGTTTCAAAATTAGCAATAGACCCATTTTTCATCCCCGGTGACAACCTTCCACAAGAAATTCTTCCCTTGAAACCTTTTCAGCAATGACATGCAGATGCCCAATCGTTGACCAATATTACGCTCCGCTAAAGTATGCGGAACCCACTTACCAATCTTCTGGATCTTCCCCAAGGCCTGTAGACGTCGTACCACAGTCGATTGAGCCACTTCCAAACGTTTCGCCAGTTGCGTGGTCGATTATGTGGCATCCTCTTGCAACAGCGATTCCAGCTCTTCGTCTGCGAGTTCCTGCAGTCTACCTGCGCGTTGCTTGTCTTCCAAGCTTAGATCACCTTTCTTAAACCTGGCAAACCATTCTCGACACGTCTGCTCACCCATAACCGTTTAGCCATACGCGTGACATATTGAACCGTATGCTTCAGTCGCACTTTTCCCTAAATTAAACATGAATAACAAACAGTGCCGCAAATGAACTTTATCGACCGCCATAGCTTGGCTTCATGTTCGAACTGACAGCACTGGTCGCCGGCCGGTTAGTCCCCTACAGCGCCCGCTAGCGGGGGCGGCGGAAACTTTTACATGCCCCTAATATTAACTTAAAATATGACTCATCGGACCAGGCGACCTCTTTCCAGTCCTCAAGGGTTCTCGTTTTGGTGCTCCCGTGATCACTGCAGAAGAATTTGTCGGTTTTTAATGGAGACGATTGGTACACGAAGAGTACGGTATCAAGAGGAGAATTTCAGCAGGCGTTGTATGCTGAAATTCTCCTCTCAATATAGTTGTTGTATTGCGCGGTGACGTGACGCAATGGAGCTCGTCTGTTACATCGTACAATCCGCCGTTGCTCTCGAATATCGACCAGTCGTTCCGCTCTAACGAAGAACGCTAACTGCTTGTTTTGCTGTTTGTGTACCACTCATTCTATACCCTCGATGCAATTTTCCTGCATTATTGAGATGCTTTCACCTGTTCGCCAAGCTCCCACTTTCAAAGTTGATTAGGGGGTTCCACCTTATGTTTCCAGTGGTAAAACGTCTTTACATATTTTCTTCGCAATTAATGTATTCCGAAGGACGAAAATTTGCACATCGATAAAACTAAGTCATAGCATAGGATACTTAATACTTACTAAAACATAACCATAATTATATTAAAAGACAATCAGTTTTCTTTGAGTAATGTTTAGACCTGTTAATAGATGGCGCGACCTGTACATTGATGACGTCACTTGACAAACAAATGTTGGTTTGCTTAATTATGTGTATGTTTTAGCAAGTATTAAGTATCTTATGCTATAACTTAGTTTTTTTCATCCTTAGGAATGCCTGCAAATATATTTTTTAATCCTTGGGAATACCTATGTATACCTGCAAATTTTCATCCTTAGGAATACATTAATTGCGAAGAAAATATGTAAAGAAGTTTTACCATTGGAAACAGCAGGCAGAGATTTCAGGTGGGACCACCTTAAATCACGAGTGTTTCCCATATTGCCGTTATCCACGCTTTGCACACATTTGAATCTTTTGCCCTGAGGTGTTTAAAAAGGCATCTCAACACCGTAATTGCGTATATAAGTGAGAATGGTACGTGTCTGATTGCTATTGAGTATTTCTTATAATTTGCTACTTCAGTCTACATTCTTGAAATTTCCAGATCGCTGATGTCAAAGACCCAATTTCCTGTAGATTCAATTTTCCATAGATTCAAAAAATTAAAAATCCCACAAGCCGCGCTGTGAGGCTACATGGCAGACAATAATGATGTAAGCAACAAAACTGAGGAGCTCTTTTCAAATCCTGACACCCCTCACCAACGGTCTGTTTATTAAATGAAGTGAATTTACTTCCAGTGCATTCTTCAAATCGTATCTCCTGGAAAATTACTAAATATAGTCACGTTCTTTACGTAATAAATGATAAATACACAGTTGATGTGGACCAGGAACATGAAAGAGAAGTCATCGCTCTTTCCACGTTTATAAGTGAGTCACGGAAAAATTCTCATCGGCCGCCACCGGGAATCGAACCCATGGCCTTCCAGTTACGTGCCGGATGCTTCCACTGCACCACAGCGACCTCGAAATTGTCCTGACTCACAAACGACAAACTGCTAAACCAAATGGCAGGGACTCACAAACGACCAACTGCCAAACACAAACCAGACTCACAAACGACAAACTGCCAAACCCAAAACAGACTCACAAACGACAAACTGCCAAACTACATGGCAGGGACTCACAAACGACCAACTGCCAAACCCAAACCAGACTCACAAACGACAAACTGCCAAACCACATGGCAGGGACTCACAAACGACAAACTGCCAAACCACATGGCAGGGACTCACAAACGACCAACTGCCAAACCCAAACCAGGCTCACAAACGACAAACTGCCAAACCACATGGCAGGGACTCACAAACGACCAACTGCCAAACCCAAACCAGACTCACAAACGACAAACTGCCAAACCATATGACAGGGACTCACAAACGACCAACTGCCAAACCCAAACCAGACTCACAAACGACCAACTGCCAAACCCAAACCAGACTCACAAACGACCAACTGCCAAACCCAAACCAGACTCACAAACGACCAACTGCCAAACCACATGGCAGGGACTCACAAACGACCAACTGCCAAACCCAAACCAGACTCACAAACGACAAACTGCCAACCCCCTGCCATGTGGTTTGGCAGTTTGTCATTTGTGAGTGTGAAGAATTTCGAGGCCGCTGTGGTGCAGTGGAAGCATATCCGGCGCGTAACTGGAAAACTCTGGGTTCGATTCCCGGTGGCGGCCGATGAGATTTTTTCCGTGACTCACTTATAAATGTGGAAAGAGCGATGACTTCTATTTGATACACTTTTTTTCCTTTTTTTTCTTCTTCTTTTTTTGGTGGAGAGATGTTTTCTACTACTTGGAAACAATAAACTGCAATGTCATTCCTAAACCTGCAGTACTGCACAAGCTAATTTACCTCTTAAAAACAAAGCTTTTTTGTTGACTAAATTGTTAACATCAGTTTGCAGTCTACTACTTCGTTTTCCGACGCAATTCTCCCTTAGTTCAACACATTCTAATTCTCGGTTAGTTCAACACATTCTTCCACTTCGATTTTAGTGACAAGAGTGTTCTGGCAGTTGCGTTTTTAAAACATTTTTAAAAATTCATGTTTATCTCTCATTCAGTGGCGTCACTTTTGGAAGATCTGAGAGGAATGATTCTTTATTTACGACACCATGAACGCCTGCGTGTTTCAAAACGAAGGAAGGTAATTACAGTCAAACGTGACATGAGCGAGGAATGAGACACGCAGGATATATTGTTCTTCACTTGTGAAGAAAAATGCCACAGATAAACAAACAATCGCCTCAGAAAAAATAAAAAAACTAACACGCACTGTATATTAAGTAAATGAAAGGTAGAACAGGACTAACACACACACAATAAAAAAGGAAACAAATTTTCCATCTTGATCACGAAATGGAAGAATGAGATATTATGGGGGATCAGGAGGGAAAGTTTTTTTTTTACTATAGCGACAAGAACGGCAACACTTCCGCACATTCTGAACTTCAACCTTTTGCAATGCTCCCTCGGATGGCACTAGCTGGAGGTCAGCGTCAATGGCCGACCATAATCCCAGACAAAAAGCCTGACGAGTCACCGCACTTTTGACTTTCCCACCCACACTCACTGATTGGCACTTTTCTCTACAATTTGACTTTAACTTCTATTCATTGATTTTCTTCTACACCCTTCCTGTATTTTGTTTATGTATACACCCATTAAGTTTTATAGTATAGAAAAGGGTCTTTAAAACGCAAGTAATTTGAACATACTACGGTTGTTTTTTTTTGCAACACCAAGAAGGAAGCATCCGATTGGCCTGAAATTCGCAGTATGCGTCGCCCGCGAGAGGACATGCAAACGATTAGCATTGCAAGACCTATGCAAATCATGTGCGCCCGGCACGCTGCCGAGAAACACTACAAGAAGGGTGCACAGAAGGCGGGGTGTAAGTAGTGGAAGTGTGTTGTGCTGCCGAACCTGTGAGAGGGAAGCTTCCTGATGCCTCGTCGCAGAATACGGCAATCATTCCAGCACGTTTCGGAGTTCGACAGAGGACGAATAGTGGCTTATCGCGACAGCGATTTATCGTACCGACACATCGGCGCCCGTGTGGGACGGATCGACGTGAGCGATTCCCGCAGCCGCGGCACACCCCGAACGAGAGGACCGGCATGTTGTGCGGCGGGCATTGACGGCTTGCACCGCCACATCACGAACGTTAGCGCAGGAATCAGGGAGTGTTGCGCAACAACCTGTGTCAGCACGTACCGTTCGACATCGTCTGCAGGAGCGGGAACTTGTCGCACGGCGCCCATTGCTCCGATTACCATTGACGTTACCCCACCGGCGAGTGCGGCGCCAGTGGGCCGTTCAACGCAGCTCCTGGACTACGGAATGGCACGACATTGTCTTCTCCGACGAATAACGCTTCTGCCTGCAACACCACGATGGTCGGATCCGCGTGTTGCGGCACCGCGGCGAGAGACTGTATGGCGCCTGCATCATGCAACGCTGTACCGGTCCATCGCCTGGCGTTATGGTTTGGGGCGCAATTAAATATGACATCCGCACCCCTTTGGTACGCATCACCGGTGCACTCCACAGCCACCGCTACATCTCCGACGTTTTGGAGCCTGTAGTCCTCCCTTACCTGCAGGACCTGCCAGCGGCCACGTTTCAACAGGACAATGCGCGCCCGCACGTGGCACGCATCGTGCAACAATTCTTCACGGCCCACCAGGTGTCACTGCTGCCGTGACTCGCCTGTTCTCCCGATATGACGCCCATCGAACACGTCTGGTCGTTGATCGGCAACCGAGTGGCCCGGCAAGCACCACCCGCGGCTACGCCTGATGAACTGTGGCATCGTGTGGAAGCAGCCTGGACCGACATACCCCAAGCCCACATGCAAAGCCTCTTTCGTTCGATGCCGCGACGTGTAGCGGCCGTTATTGCCAGCCATAGGGGCCACACGAACTATTGATATCTGCGTGTTCCGCAAGTCGCACGGGCCTGTAAGCTCAATCGTTTCATCTTTGTATCTGTTGTTATGTGTCCAGTAAATCTGGCTTTGCTATCTCGTGTCTTTCTTGGTGTTGCATTTTGGGTGGCCAGCAGGGTAAAAGGAAGCCTATACCGAGATGAGTAAAAGTTAGGCCACGGAATGACGACGAAGAACTATTAGGGGTGTGCAAAAGTTTCCGCAGTTTTAAGTAGACAGGAACAATCAGGAAACCAGTACACATTTATTCAACGAAATATTGGCCGCTAGCATCAATGACCTTTTGCCATTTTTCAGGCAACAAATGAATGACTCTGTGATAGAAGGACTCGGGGTTTGAGCTGAAGAACGCAGTGACAAATTTTCCACCTCCGGAACTGCGGTGGTGAACCGCTGTTGGGTTAGGGCATGTTGCATAGAGCGAAACAGATGAAAGTCTGAGGGTGCAATGTCCGGGGAGTAAGCCGGGTGCGCTAAAACCTCCCAGTGTAACAGTTCAAGGGTTGATTTTGTGGTGGCACCAACATGTGGTCTGGCATTATCGTGTAACAGGATGACTGGGCTGCGTCTCTCATCTGTCCATGGGCGTTTTTGCTCGATTGCGGCGTTCAGTTTCATCAACTGATCGCTATATCATCGTGCAGTGGTTGTTTCCCCGGTTTCAACAATTCGAAGTACAGCACTCCATGCATATCCCAACACACATACAACACCTTTCCCCCGTAGATACCCTGTTTTGCAATGCATATTGATGGCTGGCCTGGGTCGACCCAAGATTGCTTGCGTGCGGGGTTGTCGCAATAGACCCATTTTTCATTCCCGGTGACAGCTTTCCACAAGAAATTCTTCGCTTGAGACCTTTTTAACAACGACATGCAGACGCCGAATCGTTGACTAATATTGCGCTCCGCTAAAGTATGCGGAACCTACTTACCAATCTTCTAGATTTTCCCCAAAGCCTGTAGACGCCGTGCCACCGAACGTTTTGCCAATTGAATGGTCGATTGTGTGGCATCCTTTTGCAACAGCAATTCCAGCTCCTCGTCTGCGAGTTCCTGCGGTCTACCTGCACGTGGCTTGTCTTCCGAGCTTACATCACCTTTCTTAAATCTGGCAAACCATTCTCGACACGTCCGCTCACCCATAACCGTTTCGACATACGCCTCACAAGTGCAAGTGAACCGTATACTTCACTCGCACTTTTTCCTAAGTTAAACATGAATAACAAACCGTGCCGCAAATGAACTTTATCAACCGTCATGCTTGGCTTCATGGGCGAACTGACAGCACGGGTCGCCGGCCAGTTAGACCCCTACAGCGCCCGCTAGCGGGACGGCAGAAGCTTTTGCGTACCCCTAATATAACTGGGAGGATGGAACGATGCATGAAGTATTACACTGATGTGCAAAAATTAAGGACCGGACCTAGTCTATCAGGAGATAGACTAGGGTCCGGTAAGGTAGGGCATGCGCATATATGCAGCATGGCGTAGGGGGGTCGGAAGGGTATAAAGCACACGGGTGGTGTACGCTCAGCAATTCGGTGAAAGCGGTTGCATAGTGTGCATCGGTTTGAACGACGTCGAGTTGCTGCCACCGTGTGATATGGCCAACAGGCAATCCGGTAGACGACATCTGGATGACTTTACCTGAGGTCGCGTCATTGGGAAGTTGGAAGAAGGTCGAAGTGTGACTAGTGTGGCCAAGGAGTTCGGGATCGCTCACAGCATTGTTTCACGAGCTTGGAGAGCATTTCAAACGACAGGAACAGGTGTCCGAGAGTTTAGCAGTGTTCGTCCACGAGAGACCACGGCGGCGGACGACCAGTATATTGTCCTACAGGCGAGAAGAGACAGACGGCAGACAGCGGGGGAAATCGCAAGGCACATGCAACAGACAACTGGACGTCCGTTATCGCGTTTTACCGTGGCCAGGAGGCTGCACAAAGGTGGTCTATTTGCACGACAACCAGTACGGTGTGTGCCATTAACGCCTGCTCATCGGAGACGGCAGTTTTGTGGTGCCAGGAACACAAGAACTGGACACATCAGCAATGGGGTCGAGTTCTCTTTACGGATGAGAGCCGATTTAGTCTGACTAGCGATTCTAGACGTATACACATCTGGAGAGAGCAGGGAACACGCAATCTCACCTCCAACATCATCGAAAGGGACCGTTTTGCAAGTGGCGGAGTTCTCGTTCGGGGCGGTATCATGCTTGGTAGCCGTACTGACCTCCACATCTTCCAAGGAGGTTCAGTCACTGGTGTCCGCTATTGCACCGAGGTTCTCCTTCCTCACGTGCGCCTGCTTAGAGGTGTTGTGGGTTCTGAGTTCCTCTTCATGGGTGACAACGCTACACCTCATCGTACAGTGGCTGTCGCAGAGCTGTTGGAGAGTGAAGATATTCAACGCATGGATTGGCCCGCAAGGTCCCCGGACCGAAATTCAATCGAACACGTGTGGGACCTTCTCGGGAGACACTTGGCAGCATGTCACCAGCCGCCATCAACGATGCCGCAGCTGCGATTGGCGCTACAAGAAGAATGGGCCGCGATGCCTCAACAGCTCCTTCGCAACCTCGTCCTCAGCATGGACAGACGTTGTAAATCCTGCAACGCAGTCAGGGGGGATCATATCCCCTACTAAAGACTGGATTTTTCTTGGCAGTCGCCTGTCACATGGACGTTTCTGTCTTCTGTCCAGTTGTGCTCGAAGCTACCTTTTCAATAAAATGCCTTTGTATCCTTTGGATTCCTTGTTTGGACGGTTTTGCTCACTTGTCCCATATTCTTACATCTTGGGGATCTTATGGTATGATTTGAGTCGATGTGGAGCACTTCTGCACGACGTTACATTCGAAAAACCGTCTCGTCCTTAATTTTTGCTCGCCAGTGTATGAAGTTGGAGCGTGTCTGAAATAAGCAATATAAATCACTTGACAAAAGTTCGAAACTCTATATCTGTGGGAAGGTAGCAGTACTTTTTGACGAATGTTAAGTTCTTTTCTAAGAGAAGACAGATGCACTAACTAACTGCGACACATTCGATAAATGACAATCACTAGGAAGCTTGCTTATCGCACCAAGGACAAGGTGGTGTTGCTACCTGGTTCTAATTCTCTCCTCTTCCTCCTGACAGAAATCGTAAATATAGGATGAGTAATTACTGCACCTATGCCTGATGTGTAACTAAAGGAAACAACTAAACTAAATAAAAAACAGTCTATTCTGATTATGAAATGTCACAGAACGAACTACATCACTTGATAAAAACCCAACATCTCTGCAATATTCAAGAATAGGTACGGCATCTAACTACATCATTTAATAAAAGTTCATCACTATTCCTGTGATTATGACAACATAGAGTAACCAACTACAGCTACTGAGCAACTTACCTATGATATGACAGTTAATAGCATAAATGCGTTTAACTGTTACTTAATAGCAGTAACAAAATGCGATACTTAATAACATTTCGGAATCTTTTTTTACGCCTTTTCGAAAGCATAGTAACTATTTAAGGCTCCATTACATGAAAATTAAGCAATTCTCCTCCAAAAAGAAGGCACACAAATCCACCGTAGCAGTAAATAAAAGTATAGCATTTATATCTACACTGCTGGCCACCCAAAATGCAACACAAAGAAGAACACGAGATAGCAAAGACAGATTTACTGGACACATAACAACAGATACAAAGATGAAACGATTGAGCTTACAGGCCCGTGCGACTTGCGGAACACGCAGACATCAATAGTTCGCGTGGCCCCTATGGCTGGCAATAACGGCTGCTACACGCCACGACATCGAACGAAAGAGGCTTTGCATGTGGGCTTGGGGTATGTCGGTCCAGGCTGCTTCCACACGTTGCCACAGTTCATCAGGCGCAGCCGCGGGTGGTGCTTGCCGGGCCACTTGGTTGCCGATCAGCGACCAGACGTGTTCGATGGGCGACTTATCGGGAGAACAGGCGGGCCACGGCAGCAGTGACACCTGGTGGGCCGTGAAGAATTGTTGCACGATGCGTGACACGTGCGGGCGCGCATTTTCCTGTTGAAACGTCGCCGCTGGCAGGTCCTGCAGGTAAAGGAGGACTACAGGCTCCAAAACGTCGGAGATGTAGCGGTGGCTGTTGAGTGTACCGACGATGCGTACCAGAGGGTTGCGGGTGTCATATCCAGTTGCGCTCCAAACCATAACGCCAGGCGACGGACCGGCATGGCGATGCATAATGCAGGCATCATACAGTTTCTTGCCTCGGTGCCGCCACACGCGGATCCTATCATCGTGGTGTTGCAGGCAGAAGCGTTATTCGTCGGAGAAGACAATGTCGTGCCATTCCGTAGTCCAGGTGCGGCGGTCAACGGCCCACTGCTGCTGCACTCGCCGGTGGTGTAACGTGAATTGTAATCGAAGCAATGGGCGCCGTGCGACAAGTTCTCGCTCCTGCAGACGACGTCGAATGGTACGTGTTGACACAGGTTGTTGCGCAACACACCCTAATTCCTGCGCTAACGTTCGTGATGTGGCGGGGCGAGCCGTCAATGCCCGCCGCACAACATGCCGGTCCTCTCGTTCGGTGGTGTGCCGCGGCTGCGGCAATAGCTCACGTCGGTCCCTCCGTCCCTCCTGCGCCGACCGAATCCATACTCGCCTCACTGTGGCTGGATGTCGTCCCACACGGGCGCCGATGTCTCGGTACGATAAACCGCTGTCGCGATAAGCCATTATTCGTCCTCTGTCGAACTCCGAAACGTGCTGGAATGACTGCCGTATTCTGCGATGAGGCATCAGGAAGCTTCCCACGCACAGGTCCGGCAGCACAACACACTTCCACTACTTACACCCCGCCTTCTGTGCACCCTACTTATAGTGCTTCTCGGTGGCGTGCCGGGCGCACATGATTTGCATATGCCCTGCAATGCTAATCGTTTGCATGTCCTCTCGTGGGCGAAGCATGCTGCGAATTTCAGGCCAATCGGATGCTTACTTCTTGGTGTTGCATTTTAGGTGGCCAGCAGTGTATGAAGCGACACACACAATAACCAACTACATTCGTCTTATAAAAGTTTTGCTTCTCCTCGGTGTCTCTAGTGAGACGGAAATCTAACTACATGAGTTACTGAAAGTTATACGTTTCTCTTATTTATACAAGGAAAAAAATGACTTACCACATAATTCATTAAAGTTAATCACTTCTTCCATGTTTTTGGAGAAACATCTGGCCAATGACGCACACAGAACTATCTCGTGAGAGGAGTTTTTCGCGGGATCAACATGAGTTCGACTCACTGATGTAGCGCATAAAGAATAAACCATATACTACCACTAAATTTTTGAGTTCAATGGAAATCTGTATCTCATACGTCACTCAGTGCAGCACATCTAGCTAAAAGATGTGCTCTTTCTAAATCCCTTAGAAAAAAAGTAATAAACCACACAAAATAAACCGAAAATGAAAAATTATGAGGAGTTTCAGATTATCTATATTTTTTCAAGCGTATTCGGAACACACACCGGAAAGCAGGGTAGATGAGTAGGTACATATTGGACTCCAACATTACGGGTATTATAGAAAAAAAAAAGACAAAAAAATCAAAACTAAAACATTGTAAGTGTGCTGATGAAAGGATAAGAATTTAAAAGCATTCATAATTAAAATAAACAAAACATTGGGACATTCTTAGGATCAAGACATAATGATAACAATTTAAAACAATCCTTCGGCAGCAGAGACGTATTTAAGGGGAGGGTCAAGTGCAGTGACGTTGCGAAAATGACTGGCGTCCGGGGGCAGGACATTATTTGCGCCCGTTGGGAAATAACAACACAGACGACTGAAAAGGTGCTTTCTAGAAATGACTTTAGTATCGGTAAACACCTAACAATGAGCCTTTTGTTCTCTTTGTACACTATATACGTTATAAAAGTTTATTCAAAGCAAATTTAATTTCACATCCTTATAGACTCAAAAGCAGCAATTTTAACCTAGATTAAACAGCCCAAAAAAGAGTAAATCTGATGAATAAGTGTCAGGCCGAATCAAGGGACACTAAAAATGCCTAGCAGCTAACAAAGTGGCCAATAAAAAGCACCAACAGAAAATTTATCTTCATAACAATGAGAGTCAGTATCTAGTTTCTCATGGTAATACAATTAAATGCTTTTTGCATGCAAAACTGAGTGAAATGCTGCTCAAAAACTAATTCTGACCAAGCATGAAAAAACACTGATTATGATATGCAGCGTTCATTACTGAAACAAAAACGTGGATTATTTATGTTGAAGCATCATCTGTCATTAAGGGAGAAATTCACTGTACTTCTCAAAGTGCTAATTTGTATGCTAGCTGCTAATTATAATTCTGATTCTTATTGTCTCAAATACAGTTTGCCTTTTTATAAGTTGCCGAAGTATTATGAATATTCGTGCAATGTTTTTATTGCATCTTTAGTATAAAACTTAGCATTTTTATCTTAGGACGAAGAAATTTAAGATCATTTTGAAGGTTACCTATTGTATTATTTTAAGAAACTAAAGACATTTAATCCTATAAGGCGCTTGAAGTTCCATCCTTATATCTTTGCGCTGCGGAAAAAGTTAATCTGTTTCAGTCATAGAAATTGCTGCAACAAATGATGATCCTGAATTTACGTAAGCTAGGCTGAATTAAAATGTCCGTAAGTTATACGAAAATAATTTAATTTTCGAATAAAAAATACAAGTATTTCAAATACACTCCAAAACACGAAATCATCCTTTAAGATCATACACAAAATTTTTCAAGAAAAACAAACAGACAAAAAACAAAAACAAAAAAACAACAACCCCAGTTTATTATATCACATAACCTACATTTAAAAAAACAACAACCCCAGTTTATTATATCACATAACCTACATTTATTGAATTGTCACATAATCATAATAGTTTATTATATCACATAAGGTACATCTGTTGTAAGTTTCCAGTTAAAAACAGCTAGTTACTTCTAAACCACGGACAGCAATAGTACGAGTACGTTAAAATGAGTCGATTGCGAATGATAGGAATTGGTGTTGTTTACCAGGACAAATGTCGCAGAAAATTCACAAGGGGTGAAAACTAACGGTTGTATTTAGTTGACGACACTTGCTGTTTTGATAATGTTGTCATGGAGAGTTGTGTAAACTTTACCCTGTTCCGAGAGGACCCGAGAACACCTTGGTCTCTGATCGGATGGTAGTTAGTCTCTTCTTAATGCATATTCTCACAGCAGTAAAACATGTGATAAACATCCTCAGTGCATTTGAGAGAAATTTATGTTTCCAAGAGCATCAGAAACTGTCCTTTATTAACCAAGAAGCCTGAGAGAATTTCGTCTTCATCTCCCGAAAATTTAAAATCCCATTAAATAAAGCTTTTAACCTGACCAAAACGCGAATGCAAGACTTTGCAATTCAGTATCTTGTAGGTGCAATGTATTGATGTTCCGAAGCCAGCCATTTAACCGAATGCTGTTCGTCCACTAATGTTGTTCGATATTAACACACCATACGAAAATGAGCTGCGGATGGCAGAAGTTGTGACCGAACCAAGTACTATGCAGAAGTGTATGTTACGCTGAAAAACTAATAATAATGAAAAAGAAAGAGAAAAAAATGGTGCAGCAAAACCTGTGTGCTTTAAGATACAGTTTTCATTCCAAACTGGCATACTGAAAAAAAAACAGCCAATGATTTCTCATTACATTCTGTTCACTTTACTACAAAAATTATATTTATCATTAGGTATCTTCGTATCAAAGTGCATACGTTTAAAATCGGTTTGCAAATTTGCTTACGAATAGATTTCGAAAAAAAAACAACAAAAACATTTGTTTTGTGTACAAATATGCATGAAATTTTCATTATCTACCTCTACACTACATTTGCATTTTTGCTATATTTAAAACGTTTACCAAAAAAAAAAAAAAAAAAATAAAAAAAAAATCTAGCTGTTATATATTTGAATATACACTGTATTGCCAAAAGAATCCGACACTAATCTGCGACTGCAACAAACGCCTATATTTCAAAAGCTTTGAAAAAATACAGAAGGGCCAAATCTGGCTTTAATGACACGGAAACCCTTCTGAGCATGCTTTCCACAAAATTTTGGTAAGTCTCGACTGAAATATTCATCCACTCTTCCTGCAAATTAACTGCCAAAGCTGACTGGAAGAAGGTCGCAGGGACCGAGATCTGTTTCGGCGTACTAGTGCTTTCCAAGGTTGTCGTTTCATTTTTTCTTCTGCGTTGAGGTCCGGATTTTGGGCTGGACTGTTCAACGTTTCAACGCCGCTCGTAGTCTTGTACACATCATGCAGTGTGGTATGGGTCATACATGTGATGAAACAAGCACCTTTTCCTATCGGAGTAATGTCATAGTGTAAGGTGCTCTAAATGGAGCAGATCATCGCGGAGAGGTTGAATTGTCTGTTTTCCAGTACAATCACCAATAGATTAAGTCTCAGTAAGCTGAAACAGCTCCAAAACATTAGAGAACCGCTACCAAACTTGACAGATGGAGAGATGGAGTCACGAAGAAATTGTTCTCTCGGACATCACCAGATTCAAAACTTCCATCGAAATGAAATAGTGTAAAGTGTGATTCATCGCTCCATAGAATCCATTTCCAGTGCCCTAGGATTTAGGAACGGTGGGCGTGTCACAAGCCCAAAGGTCGCTAAGCATTTACAGGAGTGATGTTAGGTTCGCGCTTGGCTGCCTTAATATAGAAAACTAGAGAATGCAACTCTCTGTGCCAATAGTTCCAATACTGAAAGATGTTTTTACGGCATTTTCAAGCACTGTAAAGAATCTGCTGCAGACGATGGGTGTGTTTCCTGGATTTTAATCAAAAGGGTTCTTCTGGGATGGTCAGTGAGTTTGTGTTGCCTCTCAACGAGTTGTTTTTTCCCCCGCTGTAGTACTCCTGTCGGTATTTCACCTTCGAATTTCATCATCTTTTGTGGAGTTTGGTACATTAACACGGTTTGTAATGTCGCGTACAGAACGACTACTGATGTGGCATCAGCAAACCACCATTCCATGTTGAAAGCCTGCAAGTTCGTCATCCCGCTAGGCGAGTGGGTAGAACCGCTGGTTTCTGGCTAGCCGTCCGAGTTACGACCGCGTTTGAGTCCCGGATGAGGAATGGGTGGTAGGTTTGTCCTACAGCGCTAGCTATTTCTCCTCCCTGGAACCAGCGGCCGCAAATAAGGGTGAGGCGACGGGTTATAGCCCTAGGAGTTGCTCATGGCGGTCATCACACACCCCCAACCCTGAAAGAAAAAGAAATCACTGCAATCCTTTTGCACGTGCATATTGATTTCCAAAGTACCACTACTTACCAATAAAGTGGCCGAATACTCTTTCCAACTTAAATATCATAATGAGAAAAGACAGCGAGAGAGATTGAGTAAGTAAGAGACAGATAGATAGAGAGCGAGATAGAGAGAATCTCAGAACACTACCGAAATGAAAACCTGGTCACGTCACTGTTCGACTGCGAAAGAACGACGAGCAGCCTTGTTGGAGCTCGGTGAGTTCATCTATCACAAATACTCAGCAATGGCAAAGGAAAACCTTTGGCAGTGATTGAATTAAAAGAAAAAAGAACGAGTTGTGCCGTCTAATATTCACGAGCGTATGTTTAGAGTGTATGGAGATTGTACACCATCCTAGGAATCTTCATCTGAAAGCTTGCACGTTTCAGAGACAGAATATGAAGAAGAGCTCCAAGAAGCCACAAAGGGAGGCGTGGACACGTTAAAGACTTTTATTACCAATATTCACGAGCGGATGGTTTGAGTGCCTGGAGATTGTCGCCATCCAAGGAAAATTTCCTGATGGTATACAATGTTGGATCATCGAATAAATGTCTCATTTAGGACATTACCTGGAAGTCTTCATTTTTTATACAATTATTTTTTCTAGTGTAAACCCTAAAACGTTATAGGTTTTTACGCCACTTAGCAGAAACTTCCGCGGAAAAAAAAAAAAAATACGGAGAATCCATATTCTACCTGATTTTCCCTGCGTAAATGCATGTTTCAATTAGTTTGATATTTGCTTCTCAAAGTCGGATTGCAAAAATTTTTTTCAATGTATACCTATGATCATCAGTAATATCCTCTATGATTTTCCAATTTTTTCCTAGGTGCTCAAATTTCTCGCTAAGTTGTGTACCATTTTATTTGCATTTAGCACCAAAACCTTTGCTCAAGTTCCATTGGAAACTGTTTTTTCATGCGTACGGTTTAAACGATACCCATATTTCACTTTTTTTTTTAAACATCGCCCAGCTAGGTGATGCAAATACATGTTTGTTCTGTATTAGGCGTCATCTGTCAGATTGTAAAAATTATTTTTTACACGGGCGTTTGTAGTCACACCCTAGATTTTTCATGATTTCCCAGCCTTCGTGTTGGCGCTCTTTGGTCTATTCAGATCCTTGTGCCGAAAAACTCAAAAACGAACCAACCAACCAACCAGCCTTCATGATTTAAACAACTTCCTTTGATGGCGCATAAATGCAAATGTTTTTTTATCTGGAGACGAAGATATAATCATAAAATATATTATTATATGGATCCCACTATTAATAGGGAAATTAAGTTGTACATGGTCATATGGCTTGGTTACGTGGAAAAGATGGAGGATGACGACGAGATGCCTAGATAGAAATTTAAAAGGATGCAAGTTGGAAGACCACGTAGATGTTAGAAAGATAATGTTAAAGACTTCAAAAGTTATGAATCCTAGACTGGAGGAAGAAAGTACAGAACAGAGTCGAGTGGAAAAGGTAGGTGCTTGCAGCTTTGTAGGCTCAAATAGCTAATGAAGACAAAGATTTATTACGATATCTCTGCTACCATAAATCGAACTAATGAAATTCATTTATATCGGGCATTATTTATGAAGATAACCAGGTTCATCCACATGTTGATTCGGAAATCTTTAGGTACAGATAATTACTGTCCTCACACTTCAACGACTACCTTGCAATAAACCGAGATCAGACTTCCTGAAAATGTAGTGTCATCTTTTAGCAAGAATGTAAACACCTCCGATAGTGTTTGCGTTCAAAGTGTAATTACAGGAAATCTTCGAGGCATAAAAGTGAAATGCAAGAATCAGGCCATTCTCAGAAAGTGCCCAATGATGTATCTGTAAGACATTTTTTTAAACTTCTTTATCCCCCTCATGTTTTTTATTTAATAGGTGCATCAAATATACTCTTCACGAATACTTTATCTCTGTTAAACATATTAAATGTCGTTTATGTACGTGTTCCACACATTCATTTCTAAACATTATGATACGTATACAGAGTGCATAATAAAGTCCTATAACAGTCGCTTCACAGGCGAACTGCGACTGATAACGATGAAGAACTAACGGAACTGGTGTAAGTGCCAGAGGGCCGATCCCATCAGCTCTACGTCAGCTCCTCTAGTGGCAAATTGGCGAACTTAGTTCATTGAGCTCCGAAAATGCGATAGATAGAGCAAAAATGTAAATTGCAAAGTTGGAAAGCATGGAAGCAAATAAATCCTGAATTAGTCATCAGGAGGATATCAGACTATTCTTCATGAAGGAAAACTTCAAGCTCCGTCAGTGAACAAAGCAGAGAGATATCTGCTCCTAACTCTATTTTCAAGAACTAACCAGAGTGACTCGATGGTATTTAAATCGAGTGAGAGTGCAGAATATGAAAGGCATTAAACCTCGTCTCCATGGCCCTCTAACTATGAGCTAACACATTTGGCTGTGTTTACAAAAGCATGATCAATTGAAAGATGGCATCATACTTGGGAATGAATGCCCGAACTATGGTAATGTACCTGGCTCCCTAAATGTATGAAATCAGTATTTCTATTACGCAGTGTAACGACGGGACCGAAGAGGGTGCCACGCTATTGCTGCGCAGGCAAGTGCTGATTCTTCTTGTCATACGCTTCTTCTGCACGTTCTTCAAATACAAACCCTGCAGGATGTCAGAAAGGAAGTAAAAGACAACTCATCGGCACATTCCTAATAATCTGATTACCATTTGTTGTGCTCATTGGACCACTTTTTCCACATCAGAACATTGGCGTCTGTAAATACCTAGTTTAGCATCAGCATCTCTGCTAGGAATTGTTGCTTTTTGCCCAGGCCGCGAAGAACTGTCCCGCTGGACACGGTGTGATGTGCCACTGAGGGGATGCAAGAGTCAAAACGGCAAGTTGTAACAATAAGGCAAGGTCGGGTTTTTTAGTAGGGAAAATAACCGGCTTCGGAGTGGGGAGACGTGGCTTCGGAGTGGGGAGACGTGGCTTCGAATTTCACCACCAGCAAAAAGGATTTACGCTATATTGGCGTCTGAACGTAAAAATGAATCTCCTGGCCGTGAGCTTCGCGAAAAATGTGCGATGTTCCTTTCACACATCGTCTGGAATTATTGAGAATTTCTTCTTCAACGCTTCGAAATAAATGTGTGATGCTTCTTCTTTACATCGTCTAGTGTGACGTACTACAGAGGTGATGCACGTGTCAAGATGACAAATATGCAGCGATACATCCCGTCGGTGTAGCTTAGTCGGTTAGAGAAACTCACTCCGGAGCCAGGAGACGCGGAATCGACTCTATCACCGACAAATTCCTGTTTTAATACTGGAATTTATCAGAATTCCTTCTTCTACAGTGAACTACTTCAGACACGGTTTGCGGCGGAGCCTAAACCTGGGATTTCAGGTCCCCGCCTTTCTCTAGGGGGCGGGGGATATATGTGACGTACCACTGAAATAACGCAAGAATGAAAACGGCAAGTTGCAGCCACAAGCCAAAGTCAGTGGAATTACGTCGGGAGAATAACCGGCTCCGGAGTGGGGAGACGTGGTTTCGAATTCCACCACTGGCAAAAAGGATGTACGCTGTAAATGAATCAATGAGAGGAAAAGTAAGTTATGTGGATGTTACATGGGCAATGGGTTAGTACTGTTTTCCCACAGTCCTTGTCGACCTCTTTCTGTCTCTCTTGGTGAGCTTAGGTTTCCGACAACTTCTCAGATGCTGTCGTTCATGATTCGTGAATACCTTCATGGCTTTAGAAACAGTTCGTCTCGAGAATTGAACAAAATTAGCAGTTTTCGTCACGTCCCTGCTAAACCCGCATCAAGAATTTGCACTTTTTGGAACATAGAGCTCCTCATTCTTCCTTGTGCAATTTGCCACACAACTAAAATGTTAACTCGGCTGATAATGTTGAAATACCTAGCAGCATACGAGGTAAAAAAAAAATTACTCAGTTGCATATACATATGTATCATGATCAAAGTAAAGACCCCAAAGTGGCAACGGGCTGGTCATATTGCTAAAAGAACTGACCACCATTGGACAACTGAAATATTAGACTGGATACTAAGGGACAAAAAAAGGCCCAGAAGACTACGTCGGAGATGTGTGGATGAAATTCCAAAGCATGCCGGAACGACATGGAAGATAATGGCTCAAAACAGAGAGTTATGGAACACCCAGCAAAAGCAGTCTTGCTGAGCCAGCACTCAATCCACGCTGACAGCCAGCAGTTGGAGCCAACAGCGGGCATATGACAACTGATGGGGTGTCAGTTTGGAAATGGCACCCCCATCACTTATCCATCAGAGGTAGTGGCTGCGATAAGCTGCCCTTAAGCGGTCATGCAAGCAAGTGCTATAAATGGTGGCTAGCCTAATGTGGTCCGCCAGTTTCCCGGCAGTGACATCCGGCAATCATGTGACGTAACTGATGGCTTGCCGAATCTGGTTCTCCAATTGTCCAGTGGCGGCAAAAAAAAAAAAAAACGCAACTCTTCAACGTTTACTGGTCAGCGACAATTTTTCCCTCCATGTGGTCGATGTCACGACTCGGCGGCGCGATTTTTCTCCGCAAGAAATTTATCATTATGCCGACATGGTGCCAGGGAAATTTTTCTCAACCGGTCTGGCAAAATGCCCGGTGGATCAATGTAGCATCGAACCCACGACAGCTGGGTTGCAAAGCAGATGCTTTAACCACAACACTTCGTGGTCACGTGTGGTAGTTTGCTTGAAGGTGAGCCTCTTTCCTGCGAGATGTGAAACTAAGGGTTCTGTGTTTAATTTTACAATATTGCGAGTTATTTTTCATAAATGCCCGTTTGATATAATTCATAAATTTAATTTTTCAACGTAATGATTTTTTTATTTGCATTAATGGAACTTTATTCATTTTCAACAAGTGTCCCACTTAAAGACGTTTCCCAAAGTTTTGTGTTGTCCTTCTGGTTTTGAAAAGCGATTGTTTAATTAATATATTTACATGTTCATGTCACATTCTGTTACGTACATTTTTAACATGGTGTCTTTTTTCTCATGGTCCAAAGCTACATTTTTTCTAAATAGGAAAAATATTTTCCTTTATTTCTGGTTATTTTTGGTAGCGAATTTCTTCAATCTTGTGGACTTACCCCTGAATGAGTGCATTATATTCACATATCATTGCTTAATTCTTTTTTCAAAACTTTTATCATTTTGGAATGAATTTATACTAGGTTTTATTTTCAGAAATACCAATTTTGAATAATTCTTATTTTTTCCCCAATATAACGGGTTTTTAAAGTATTTCGGGAACTTTTGCTTGAAGCGGTTTAGTGCATGTTAACGAAATATTATGCGATACATCTACTAAGTTTTTAGAACTTATTCTTGTTCTTTATGGGAATGGAGTGAGTGTGTTTTAATGAATACGTTGACGACGTTAATTTTCATCAACGCCACATTTCATTATGAAATTAATTCGTCTCTCTCTATATACACTGCTGGCCACTCAAAATGCAACGTCAAGAAGGAAGCATCCGATTGGCCTGAAATTCGCAGCATGCGTCGCCCGCGAGAGGACATGCAAACGATTAGCATTGCAGGGCATATGCAAATCATGTGCGCCCGGCACACCACCGAGAAGCACTATAAGAAGGGTGCACAGAAGGCGGGGTGTAAGTAGTGGAAGTGTGTTGTGCTGCCGGACCTGTGCGTGGGAAGCTTCCTGATGCCCCGTCGCACATTTCGGAGTCCAGCATTCCAGCACGTTTCGGAGTTCAACAGAGGACGAATAATGGCATATCGCGACAGCGGTTTATCGTACCGAGACATCGTCGCCCGTGTGGGACAACCTCCGGCCACAGTGAGGCGAGTATGGATTCGGTGGGTGCAGGAGGGACGGACGGACCGACGTGAGCGATTGCCGCAGCCGCGGCACACCACCAAACGAGAGGACCGGCATGTTGTGCGACGGGCATTGACGGTTCGCACCGCCACATCACGAACGTTAGCGTAGGAATTAGGGAGTGTTGCGCAACAACCTGTGTCATCACGTACCGTTCGACGTCGTCTGCAGGAGCGGGGACTTGTCGCACGGCACCCATTGCTCCGGTTACCACTGACATTACACCACCGGCGAGTGCGGCGGCAGTGGGCCGTTGAACGCCGCACCTGGAATACGGAATGGCACGACATTGTCTTCTCCGACGAATCCCGCTTCTGCCTGCAACATCACGATGGGGGCCACACGAACTATTGATGTCTGCGTGTTCCGCAAGTCGCACGGGCCTGTCAGCTCAATCGTTTCATCTTTGTATCTGTTGTTATGTGTCCAGTAAATCTGGCTTTGCTATCTCGTGTCCTTCTTAGTGGTGCATTTTGGGTGGCCAGCAGTGTAGTTTTTTCTTAACATCCACTAAAATAACACGATGGCGTTGCGTCGACTTCAACTAATTGGTACCACGAGAGGCTGCGCACATGTTGCTTCGGCGGATGCGCAGTCCCGCTGCTTGCGTCTCGTGTTGGGGTTGTTTCGGTTGTCAGCTCTGGGCTACTCGTAGCGCTTGCTGGGAGGCCCGTGTCTCACAACGATGCGGCAGAGCCATCCATGGCTGCCAACTGATGGCACTACCTTACCGTGAGCGGGAGCAGTGTGATTTTGCTGGTGAACCTTGGGGAGACCTTCAGTCAGCAGTAGATTGTATATATATATATATATATATATATATATACTGAAGAGCAATGCTGAAAACTAAGGAAAAACTTTAGAATTTAAAACGAAAGTTGCAAAATTAACCTGAAGATCGAAACGCGCAACGCAGCAGTTACGAAAATTCAGAATTCACACTCTATTAAGAAGAGACCTAAGCAAAAAAAAAAAAAAAAAAAAAAATTATATATATTTGAGACTCATACCAAGTACAACATAGAAAGGGTTATATGTCTACCGGTGTGAGTAAAAGGAGAAAAGATAAAAAGTCTCAAATATATATAATTTTTTTTTTGCTTAGGTCTCTTCTTAATAGAGTATATATATATATATCATGTATCATACATATATATAATACATGATGCCATGGTAGTACAAAACATTTTTGCCATGGTAGTACAAAACATAGAGTATTTACATCATTTTGTCCGCTTCATGTATATATTTAATTGAATTTATTTCAGTATTTTAAATATAACGAACACCTACTAAAAAAGAAAAACAGAACGCGCTTTCTGACAAAATGCGTAGTGGGATTTCATTAAAATGCCTTCCCTTTGTTTCCTTATCATGTTTTCCGAATTATTTAATTAAAAAAGACATTTAAACTAAAGGGTTTTGCAGAAATCTCCGCGCATATTTTGGAACGAGGGCCTGGATGAGAACTGAATCAAGTAAACCCGGAGCAATAGTGAACTTTGACCCTCGAGAGGCCTTTGTGATGACATCCCCAAAAGGCTCAAGCGGTGCAACTGGAGTTCCTCTACCTGTGAGGCCGCACCCACACGCTACTTAACTTCCACGTTCCCATGACTACAAATGCCCTTTGACACCCAAGCTCATTCGCCTCAAGGTAGCGTATACAGGTTCATGGCTAATATGAGTTTCCTTTTCTTCTTTTACTTTAAGAATAGCTGGATGAGAGAGATGTGTCAAGACCTCTTCCATAACCCACACGCTCTTTTCTTCTCGATGATGTTGGAGCTGTGTGTAATCGGAAGACTATCAATCTGGGCCCGTGAAAAGCGCAGTTGAAAATCACTGTCACGATTCGATTAATGGCTGAATGCCATTTTTACAATGTAACAGTTTTCCATCAACGATACAGACAAGGAACGCAACTCTATCATCTAATTTTTCTAAAGGAGTGTTATTTTCTTCTGTCGTCTTCGTAGGGTGTTTATGATTCTTAATAGGGCTAGCTCTTATGGAAGTCAATGGGGAGGCGCGATGGTTGGGGCAACTGGAACTTAGCGGTGGAAACAAACTGTTCTTCATAGTAAGTAAGCGCAGTTTAATTCTCGTACAGAACTAGTGGAATATTTAGAATCATCTTATGAGAGCAGGTGCAAGGTGGGGGTCGACATGCCCCTTAAGCATAATCGCTTCAATGCCTATTTTTATTCCTGAGTTTTGGGGGCAGCTGCGATTTCCACCTCCACTCTGTATGCTAGTGAACATAACATTCCGATTATTTACATCCAGGGGAATAATAACTGGCTCATATGACGGTTTTTCTTTTTTCGGAAAATTCCCCAAACATATAGGGCGTTAAATACAGAAAATGTTCTCAAGTATAGTTGGCCCTTTGCACTGAATAAAATAAACAAACAAAACAAGTTAGTAAAATCATGCAATGCATTGCTTTCCAACATACCAAAAATCATTACTCAAGTTATGAGGATAATGGCTGTGGAATAAATCTCGCTCTTGTGCCCTGACCTTTGACCCCATTTCGATGATATTCAACAGAACCGGTTCAGCATACCTCCGGAACAACATGATAACGTTTTGTCTCAATCGAAGCATTTTTACATAAGTTATGACGCATAAGGGAAATGAAATGGATCCCGCTCCTATGTCCTGACCTTTGACCCCATTTCACCCATTTCAATAGGGTTCGTCCCCAGATGGCCTCTTACCAAAATTTCATCGAAATCGACACATATTTACGCAAGTTATGACGCATAAGGGCAATGGAATGGATCCCGCTCCAATATCCTGACCTTTGGCCCCATTTTCTATAGGATTTGTCCCCAGGTGGTCCCCTATCACATACTAAAATTTCATCGAAATCGAACCATATTTACGCGAGTTATGACGCATAAAGGCAATAGAATGCATCCTGCTCTTATGCCCTGACTTTTAACTACCATTTCACTCATTTTCACTAGGGTTCGTTCCCAGTGGTCCCCTACCACATTCTAAAATTTCATCGAAATCGAACCATTTTTACAAAAGTTATGACGCATAAGGGCAATGGAATGCATCCCGCTCTTATGTCCTGACCTTTGACCCCATTTCGTTCATTTTCAATAGGGTTCATCCCCAGGTGGTCCCCTACCACATACTAAAATTTGATTGAAATCGAACCATTTTTACGCGAGTTATCGTGCGGACGGACAGACGGACAAAGCTGGAGCACATACGCTTCTTCAATCCACTTTTGGAAAGCGTAAAAAAGCACTTATTTCACTAAAGTGGTTTGGGTACAAAAAATAATGAAAAGAACACCACTATACGACACTCCGATTAACGACATACCAGTTTTATGGCGCGTTCTAAGCACTACTTGGATCGTTCGTGCGACGCCTTTGTTCTGCAAAATTCTCTAAATATGCAGGGGATGAGTACCACAGGAATTATTCTCACTCAGAATTGGTAATTTGCATCGAATGCTAAAAAAAAAAAAAAAAAAACGAAAGAAGGAAAAGAAAAAGGACATAATTACTGAAGTTTGAATAAAGTGATATATTAAAACTATTTTTTATTATATTTATTATTTCTTTCAATTTTTTATTATTTCTGTTATTATTTTTACTATATAATTTTTTCCCTAAAATTATATCAACCGTAATTTCCGAGTTAACCTCCGCACCCCAAAATTTTCTTAGCCTTCGGTGCAAGAGCTTCGACAAATAACATCACGACACACACTCTGGACTAGCTGCATATTTTTGAAGTCAGTTTTCCATAATTTCCTAACACCTTTTAAGCTATTTTTGGTAATTTAATTAGTCAGTACAAAAACGAAGTGGATGACTGAAAATTCCGAATGTTTCCCCCTTAATTATCTTATTTACGCTTTCCAACCGTAGTTTGAAGAAGCGTATGGGCTCCAGCTTTGTCCGTCTGTCCGTCCGTCCGTCTATCCGCACGATAACTCACGTAAAAATGGTTCGATTTCGATGAAATTTTAGTATGTGGTAGGGGACTACCTGGGGACGAACTCTATTGAAAATGGGCGAAATGGGGTCAAAAGTAAGGATCCATTCCATTGCACTTATTCGTCATAACTTACGTAAAAATGCTTCGATTGTGACAAAATTTTATCATGTTGTTCCGGAGGTATACTGAACCGGTCAAAGGTTCAGTGCACAGGAGCCAGATTTATTCCACAGCCATTATCCTCATAACTTAAGTAATGTTTTCTGGTATGTTGGAAAGCGTATCATAATCAATGTATTGCATGATTTTACTAACTTGTTTATTTATTTGTGGTTAATAGTCGTTAAAACGCACTTTTCATGGTATGAATTACCGGTGATACTTTAGTTGAGAAAACTGATTTTGTGCTATCGAAAAACATCTGAACGAAAATAAAAAGAGGAAAATTAAATTCTTATAGAAGAATGTTCATGAGAGAGGTATAAATTGAAATCAACTGTGTTTTCAATTTCAAGTGCTTCTACTGCCTGTGTGAAAACGACGAATGCTATTTTTGACAAGGGTTTTAACCTGTTCTGTGGAACAGTACTGAATTCTCAGAAGTGCCGCAGGTTGTGAGATGAAAGAAACGCGAAGGATCACAGCTACAAATTCATGCTATTTATATTTGGCTTTGAAGTAACTATTGACCATGCATGAACGAAATGTTCCCCAACATGCTGTTCCTTTCTTATTAATATTAAATTTAGTGACATAACAACGCTGAAGTTCGGTATTTTTGACAGATTTTGCTGTTGTGACGTACTACAGAGGCGAAAACATGTATCAAGACGACAAATCTTCCGCGAGACATTCTGTCCGCGTAGCTCTGTTGGGAGAGCGACTTACTCCGGAGTGAGGGGACTCGGTTTCGATGCCCGTCACGGACAAACTTGCGTTTTCACACTGTATTCTAAAACTTTTGCTGAGTGCAGTTCGTAAGAAACGTGGAAAAGACAAATCCACATAGGGGGTAGGGTGATGACGGTGATATATCTTCTAGTCGTTCTCACTAACCTTGCAGGGATAAATTCATAGTTCGAAAAAAGGGGACATTCGTGGTTATTTACTGTAAAAGTGATAGCATACACAAACGTACAGTTGCTGTTTGCTGAGAAGGTGTTTCAAAAAAACATTCGGGAAGCAACTCATTGAAAATGTCTATGTCTGCCTTGAACAAAACAAAAGTAGCATCAAGGGATAACAACAGATCAACCGAAAGTAGCATCAAGGGATAACAGCAGATCAACCGAAAGCAGTATCAAGGGATAACAACAGATCAACCGAAAGTAGCATTAAGGGATAACAACAGATCAACCGAAAGTAGCATCGAGGGATAACAACAGACGCTTAAAACTTGAACGGTCTGTACTTGGATGAAACAAGGCAATTTTTAAGTGTGTATTAATTCCAAAGGGAAGTGGAGTCATTGCGTCCTACTAGTTCTCATGTAAGGTCTAGAGACGTAGATCACAAC
The DNA here is from genome assembly GCA_039090855.1 of Macrothele yani. Classification (NCBI taxonomy): domain Eukaryota; kingdom Metazoa; phylum Arthropoda; class Arachnida; order Araneae; family Macrothelidae; genus Macrothele; species Macrothele yani. The sequence continues at coordinate 91,702,981 of CM077016.1, read as the reverse complement.
TATAAAAAGAAAAACGGAGACTGAATAGCTTAAAGAAGCATGATTGTACGTAGTTCATGTAGCCAACCAATTAGCTCAACTTAAAATATCGTCGCAAAGAATTACTATTGTTTTTATTATCGCCTTTTTTCGGGAGATGGGGTGGGGGATACCCTCATTCAAGTGTTCTGAGGATTCTAGTGCATTTATATTAAAAACCTTTTTGACGCTTTTCGTAAATTTGCAAGATCTATAAGTGCAAGCAAGTGGAATAATCGTCCAATGCAAAAGAACAATGAACTTCATACCAAATTTGAAGAAAACTATAGAATGAGCAAATTACTTAACAATTACTTTATGCAGGTATTTATTTTTTCTGAGTATAATGAATATCATTTTCCGTTTGTTGTTTGGAAAACATGTGCGATTAACCGAACACAAAACTTGAATTTCCCGCTGGAGGCTGCAGACTCTCACTTATGAAATCACTAGCTGAGCCCTAATATCGATGAAAATTGATAGGTACACACCTCAGTCATTGTAAAACAGCACTCTCTCATATAAGGTCCTGAAATTAGTTGCATCTGGTGCCGGTTTGCGACTAGATGTAATGCTACAAATTAATAAACACATGCCATAGTATGTCCTTAGTAATCGATCCGATGTCCCGGAGAATGCTTTCCTTGAGGTCATCGACTGTTCCTGACTCATGCCCGTAGACTTTCTCCTTCGGCCGTTCCACAGGAAGAAATCTGGCAGACCTAAGTCTTGAGATCTTGGCCACAGATTTTTAAGATGACCCGGGTTCTCCAGAGTTCGCTTCCCGAAAGAAAGCCAGGCGTTGTGTTTGTCTTTCTAATGATGGGTTTTGTCCCTTTTCCGGAAACAGCGGTCTTATATTAGCTGCCTGCGTCTTAGAGCCTTAGTGACCACAAGGGTCCCCCTCCCCCACAAAAAAAAACTCACGTGGCTTATGCGCGCTAAGAAACGTTATCACACCATATGTAAGGTGTTCAATGCAGCAAAGGTGGTTCAAGGTAGTTTCACAAGAACTGAGGTGTATATGTATAGAAGAGTTGCCGCCCTGGTGGCGCAGTGGTCTAAGCGCTGGCTTATGATCATTCGTCCGAGAAGGGCCCGGGTCCGAAACCCGTGAGGTATGGGTGTTGTGTTTTTCTTACGGTACTGGGTCTCTCCCTTCCCTGAAGCCAGTGGCCCTAAGTTATATGGATGGACGACTGCTTATAGCCCATCGAGTTGTTCAAGGTGGTGTCGATAAAAAAAAAAAAAAAAAGAAGCGTTTCCCAAAGTGTGTTCCCCAGGATTCTCAAATAGATGTTTCGTGAGAAAATCTGAATTGCAAAACTGGGTCTTCAAAATTTTTGAATTAAAATTTAGCGCATTTGAAATCTACACCTCCTTTTGAATAATTATAATTTACAATTTTTTTTTCGGATATTCATACAGCTCGTATTTAAATATAATGCTTTTTACACATCTAAACACGAATGAGTATGAGGCCAAGTGAGGGGGGAACAAATGTTACCAGCAGAAGAATTTCTCAAAAAATTCCTGATTCGTTAAAAAAGTATGTTAAGTGAATCATTGAATGAGGTAGTGAACGAGGCAATGATCCACTTATTCAGTTATAACGAGTAAATTTCTCCGTCATTTTCGGTCTACGCCGGGATTCGAACCCGGATCCCCTCATTCCGGAATAAGTTGCTCTACCAATTGAGCTACGCGGACGTTTGTTTCATTCTGATTCCTATCTGCCTTTATGTCGTGTGCGTCCTTCTGGCAGGTACGTCACATCTCCTGGTACGTTACATCATCTCCTGGTACGTTACATCATCTCCTGGTACGTTACATCATCTCCTGGTACGTTACATCATCTCCCCCTTATTATATATTTTTTTTTTTTGAAGTGCTGGAGAAAGGATTCTCTTATTTTTCCTATCTCGCGGTGTGGAAAGAACATCACACCAATGCGAGATTTTGAACGGTCGGGTCATCCGGATAGTTCGGGCGCCATTATAACGAAGTAAATTTCTCCGTCATTTTTATCCGCGCCAGGATTCGAACCCGGGTCCCCTCATTCCGGAATAAGTTGCTCTACCAATTGAGCTACGCGGACGTTTTATTCTGATTCCTATCTGCCTTTATGTCGTGTGCGTCCTTCTGGCAGGTACGTCATATCTCCTGGTACGTTACACAGTTAGCTGAAGGTTTTCTTTTGTGTAGCGATTCAATGTGGCAGCCTGATAGAGGAGTATCCTAATATTACTAAACGTGCGCACTTCGATTTCTCCTTCCTTTTCCTACAGCCTATTTGCGTGAGATGGAATTTTCGTATTACACCGAAACAAAAACCTAATGTAGGAACAGACTTGATGCTGCTGCACCTGATACGAGGATTCAATTTTCTAGCATCAAACCTAATATTAAGCGAATTTGTGTTACAAAACCACAGATACCTCAATCCCATCTCAGCAAAAACACAAGTGTTAGGAAACTGCTGGCCACCAGCTGGCAGTAATGGGCCACTGCTGGCTGAAATCTGCCGCTCACGGTACGGTAGCGCTTCGTCGATGGCAAGGCTATTAGTTGGCAGCCTGTATAATACCGTTGATGGCCTTGCGCATCGCTGAAAATTACGGTCTTCCAAACTAGCGCCACAAGTGGTCCGAAACTGACAACCGAAGCAACACCAACATGAGCTGCAAGCAGCGGGATTTGACGTCGATGCCATTGCCATCGTATAATTAATTTTATGGGATGTTAAGAAAAAAAAAAGCCATAGAGAAACGAACTAATATCCTTATGAAATGTCACGTTCACGAAGATTAACGTCGGAAGAAAATTACATGGTAAATAATAATGAAGGAAGTGTAAGAAATAATAGAAAACTCTCTAGAATTTATAGAACTCATTTCACAGCAAAATTTGTTCACTGACACAAGAAGAATTGATCGAGAATATAGCCACGAAACACACCCACTCCATTCCCATGAACAACAAGAAATAATTTCTGAAACTCAGTAAATGTACCGAATAATCCTTCGTTAACATACACTAAACAGCTTCAAACAAAAGCCCCCGAAGACATTTAAAAAAATATATTTGGAAAAAATATGAATTATATAAAATGTGTATTTTTGAAAAAAAAGGCTATAAATTCACTCCAAAATGATCAAATATTTGAAATTTTTTTTTTACCAACGCTATGTGAATATAATGCACTCATGCATAGGCTGAATACACAAGATTGGAGAAAAGAAATAAAAGAAAATAACTTTCCTATTTAGAACAAATGGAGTTTCGGAATGTGAAAAGAAAGATACCATGTTAAAAATGTAACTGAATGTGACATGAACGCGTAAATATATTAATTAAACAAACGCCTTTCAAGACCAAAAGGGCAACACAAAACTTTGGAAAACGTCTTTAAGTTGAACACCCGTTGAAAATGAGTGAAGTTCCCTTAATGTAAATAAAAAAATCGTAACGTTGAAAAAATAAATTTATGAATTATATAAATGTATATTTATGAAAAATAATTCTCAATATTATAAAATTAAAAAGAGAACTCTTCGTTTAACATCACGCACGAAAGTGGCTCACCTTCAAGCAAACTCCCACACGTGACCACGCAGTGCTGTGGTTAAAGCATCTGCTTTGCAACCAAACTGTCATGGGTAGCCTGCCCACAGCTGATTTTTCAGATCGGTGGAGAAAATTTCTTTAGCGCTGTAACGTCAAGCAGTGAAATATCCTGATGGGGAAAAATAGCACCGATCGAGCCGTGACATCGACCACGTGGAGTAAAAAAATGGCGCTGACCGGGAAGCATCGAGGGGTTGTGATGTCGTCATCTACCAGAACAGTGACATGTAATCCAACATGGCGGATCATCCAACACGTGGTGCACAAAAAATGACGCTGTCCGTGAAACGTTGAGGAGTTGTGAAATGTTGAGCATCAGATCCTGTGATTACTTTTTATAGTTTTCTTCCGATGTTATCCTGTGATGGATAACTGATGGCCCTGTTGTAGCATATGTGAACTGATGGAGGTGCCAACTGTTGGCCGTCAGGACATTTTATTGACTTTTGAGCACAGGCACCATAGTGCTGGGCCACTGATGGCTGCCAGCGCTGGATTGTGTGCTGGCCCAACAAGATTGTTTTTGCTGGGATTAAATTTATTCCTTATGTCAACTTACTTATATATAATATATACAAAATCAGTTTTTTTTTGTAGAATGCTTTGGAATTTTGCCTCTTGCATTTGATATTTTGTACTACTTTTTAAGTTCTTTTGTGTTCAAGTCAATATCGGAAATTTTATACTTGTATTTTTGCTTTGTTTTATAAATTAAAATATATTTGAGCATAAATATGCAGATATTTATATGAACACCAAAAGAATACAAAAAAAGTCGTCCAAGACTCATTTTATACTTGTATTTTTGCTTTGTTTTATAAATTAAAATATATTTGAGCATAAATATGCAAATATTTATATGAACACCAAAAGAATACAAAAAAAGTCGTCCAAGACTCACTGGGTGCAAGGCACATCCTGTTACTAAAAATACAGTTGACTCAAAAAAAAAAAAAAAAAAAGAAGAGGTCCTCCAAATAATTGTTTCCGTGGGTGTTTCGTATATTTTTCTTAACAAAAAAGTGTTCCGCGGCCAGAAAAGTTTGGGAAACACTGGTCAACAGAATTTCATCCACACTGGTGCGTAAATACTGGTTTTATTGCTAAGGGTCCGGGACTCCTACTAGAAGAATTACCACGTACCTAACAGGAACTTAACTACATCAACAAAAATAAGAATGTGTCTCATGTAACCTTTAGCGTATTTTATTTTTAATTACTTACTTTCTGTCCGCTACAAATTTGTTTTCAGTCTCTTTAACAGAATTTAGGATATCGCATATTTTCCGTAGTTCTTAATTTCAGATCTTATGCGTGTCATTAATCGACCCATTGCATTCGGATACCTTTGATTTGATTTTATGTAAGCAGAAATTTGGCAATTTGAATGATTTGTTTAAAAATGATTTTACACTTAAATTCCGAAAAATTCTCCTGACTTTTCATTCTTTTAAATTCTGTGAATGACAAAAAGTACCCAACGGATTTGAGCTATGTTACCAGAAATCTTGTCCAGAATTTTACCCAGATTGTCCTCAGTTGACGACTTGAATTTTCAGTTTTCTTAAGCAAAACTATCCACGCCTTCACCAGGGCTCCCAGCTTTTCACCTGTGGGTTTCAAAGATTTTCCAGTTGATAACGGAAATTTTGTATTATAAAGTTCTGTCTCCAACTTATTCACGTCAGCAATTACTAACGTGAATAAGCAGCTTTCTTACGCAAACCCATCTCATCCCTTCCATCTCGTTTTTGGCTGTCCTTTTACCGCTTGTCTGGGTTTTTTACCTCGCTGTTTAAGGGACACGCAATTTCGATATATACAAAGGCCGTCCCATAAAAACTGACAGTAATTTTTTTTTGAGTTGGCAACAGTGCGAAGGGGAGAAATAACCACGCAGATGACTAACTGAATTAAGTAAGTATCTATGGCAACAGTTATTAGCCGTGGCAGACGATTCTGGTTTTGTTATTGCGCAGTTGTTCATTCGCATACGTCTGCATTTCGCTATATACAGCTATGGAGGTGAGTGAGTTAAGATGTGAAATGCGTTGTGCGATAAAATTTTGCTATCGTTTGGGTAAAACGGCCGCAGAAACAGTCGATTTAATAAAAAAAGCTTACAAAGATAAATGCTTGAGTGAGTCAACAATTTTTAGATGGTACCATGATTTCAAAAAAGGGCGTTTGTCGGCAGAATTCTCTCCTAGGCCTAGTCGACCTGAAAGTGTTGTTACGGAGCGTATTGTTAACATTGTTTGGGCAATCCTGCAAGAAGATCGACGAATGACGTGTGAGGACATAGCGGCGTCAACTAATATTTCAAAAACGTCCGCATTCTACGCGACAAATTGCTGCTGCATCGTGTGTGTTCCAGATGGGTACCTCATTATCTGACGAAAGAGCAATTGTTAGCCAGAGTTCAGGTGTATCATGAGTAGAAACAAATTATTGCAAAGGATCCAAACTTTCTAAACACAGTAATAACTGCCGATGAAACATGGGTTCACTATTTCGACCCCCTCACGAAGCACGCAACGAGTGTCTAGAAACACACAGGCTCGCCTCCTCCGAAGAAAGTCCGCCAAACCAAATGAGCTGGGAAGGTGATGATGATAATTCTCTTTGATCATAACTACCAGCGTGGCATTCCTCCACAAATTACTGTCAATGCTGAGTATTACATTTCAGTCTTGAAGCGTCTGCAACGACACACATCGATTAAGCGACCGGAATTGGTGGGCAAGTGGACCCTACACCACGATGGCGCCTGCCCATATGTGTTCAACAGTTTCTTACGAAATGTAGTATTGAAATCATGCCACAGCCTTCTTACAGTCCTGACCTTGCCCCGTGCGTTTTCTTGTTTCCAACAATGAAGGAGAAGTTTCGTGGAGCAACATTCAACACAGATGCTGACATTATTCAAGCTGTACAGGGGTCGCTAAAGCAGCTTCCACAAAATGCCTTCGCCACATGATTTGAAAAGTGGACTGAACGATGGGACCCTGGCATATCACCGAGGGAAAAAACTTTGAGAAAGAATAACATATATTTTGTTGTACCTATATTTCTTCATTTTGTGTGATTTCACTCAGTTTTTATGGAACGACCGTTGTAGATAGTACTATATGCTCGTATTCTATCATGTTATCAGCTTTTCTAAGGTTTATGAATCATGCAACCACAGCCTCTCTAAGGTTTATCCTCCAGTCGACAATATGAACACTCGGTTTATCTCCGTCTCATCATGCTGGCATGTACTGTTGTCACCGTATTTTTTAGCACATCTTTTGTAAAAAAAGATCGTGCTTCTGTTATCGGTTTGTCCGTCCGTCCGTCTGTACCCACGATATCTCTACAACTATTGGTCCGATTTGAAAAATTATTTTTGCATTCGGAAGCTTGAAACATGCAAATGATGATCCTTTATTTGGCTTTTTTTACGATGTACAATTTCGCCGTAAATGCAGATGATGTCGAATTCAAAAATACGTTTTATTCCACATATTTGCTTCTCAACATCCGATTGAAATTTTTTTTTTATCTTTCGATTCCATTTATGTCGAAGAGTATTTTAGATATAGTTACTTTTTCAAATTACGCATAGATTTTCCGCTAGGGGGCGTAAAAGCAAATTACATTTTTCCCGATAACTCTTCTTCTAAAACTCCGATTTGAAATTTGTTTTCTTCAGAGGATACATCTCCTAATGGAAAATCTTTTGCATATAATTTCAAATTTTTGGTAAAGAATACTTAGGCCACCAGGGGGAGTAAGAGTTAATTTTTGCTTCTGATGTATTTGCCATAAAATCGGAGCTTCTAAAATATCGATTGAAAAAATTCTTTCGTGGACTGATGCCACTCACATCGATAAACCTTTTCGGAATATTTTCTTCTTAAAATATTGCACAGTTTCTCCGCCAGGGGGCGTAGATGTACATCTTATTTTTGTCAATATCTCTACTTCTAGGAGTCCGATTTGAAAAATTCCTTCTTTTTTGGGTAGTGTTTTCCGTGTAACATGTTTTTCATATAATTTCAAAATTTTCAAGTAATTCATAGACTTTCCCCTAGGGGGCGTAAATGTAAATTGCGTTCCCCCTATATCTCTGCTTCTAAATCTCCGATTTGAAAAATTCTTTCTGCACCGGATACAGCTCCTGATGGGAAATCGTTTGCACATAATTTCTAATTTTTGTAAAAAAATAGCTTGGCCACCAGGCGGCGTGAATCTTAATTTCCGCTTCTGTTGTATTTGCAGCAAAATATGTGATTCTAAATTCTTGATTGAAAAAAACGTCGTTTGTTGACCGATACTAGTCATGTCGACAAACCTTTTAGAAACATTTTCTTCTTAAAATAGTGCATGGTTTCTACGCCAGGGGGCGTAGATGTATATATATTTTTTGTCAATATCTCTAATTCTAGGAGTTCGATTTGAAAAATTCCTTCTTTGTTGGATAGTGTTTCTAGTGTGACATATGGTTCATATAATTTCAAAAATTTCAAGTAATTCATAGACTTTCCGCTAGGGGGCGTAAATGTAAATTGCGTTTTCCCCTATATCTCTGCTTCTAAATCTCCGATTTGAAAAATTCTTTCTGCACCGCATACAGCTCCTGATGGGAAATCGTTTGCACATAATTTCTAATTTTTGTTTTTTCTTGGACCGATACCGCTCATATGGATAAACCTTTTGAGAATACTTTCTTCCTAAAATAATGCATGGTTTTCCCACCAGGGGACGTAAAGTCACATTTTATTTTTGTCGATATCTCTGTTTCTAATAGTTCGAAAGCTCACGATTCCATTTACAGCAATATCTGAGGGATTAAAACCTCGATTGAAAATCTTTCTTTCGTCAGATTTATTGTTTTCCATACCGGTTCCATTGACTTTGAATAGCTTAATTTGATAAATTTAATTTGCGTCAGAACGGATTCAAAAGACGTGCTTATTACACCCGAAAATTCGGTGTCATCTTTCCTGTTGTAACTACTTACGTGAGTACGTAATATAATATGTTACGTAGCTATATACTGTCCACCTCGGCGTTTTTAGTCTTCGCTCCTGACCAGAATAGCTATGGAGCTGTTAGGAAAAAAAAAAAAAAATTACAGGAGAGCCAGAACAATAAAAGTCTCTTTTCGCATTTCATGTTACTAAAGCGTAATGCAATTTTTTATTGTGTTTTTTTTCTTTTTCCTCCTTTCAAATCCTCTCCTGACTGTAAATCCGCGCTATTCGTCCTATGTCAGCAAGCAGGTCATTTTCCGAATGCACGTTCAGGAACAATAACTTCAGCATTTAAAATCACTATCGACACATGGAACAAAAAAAAAAAATTAGTTTTCGATTTTAGTTCCCACGCGAAAAGAGTGAACAGAAGTTACGGTTGCACACGGAAATATTGAACTTGCTTATTTCAAGACGGTACAAACGATTTTGTTTACAGTGTTTACAGTCAGGCTAGCTTTTTCAACGCTCAGCACACCAGCGAAGTTTCAGATAATAATCGCAACGAAGCGTCTTTTAAGATTTAGCGGAACACTATTAGATAACAGCAGACAGCCTCGTTTCCTTGTTGCAGCATTCCTGGCAGTTAACGATGAAACAATTATACCATTTTTTGTCTTCTTGTATGTGGTTCACGAGCATGATAGGGGAAAGAGAGAAAAGCGGAGGAAGTAAAACCGCTATTTTTTTTCTCTTTTTGAAAAGTTGAAGAATAATTGCGGAAGTAGTACGAAGAGCTGCCAAACACGCAACGCTGGTGACGCCATTAGGTGCGTCAAACAAAGAAGCTATTTGATTGGTCAAAATAAAGCGCACACATCAGAAACAAACTGTAAGCTCTCCCGAGTTTTCATTTTAAAACGAAAGCACAATGCATTCTCATTTTGAATTTACCTCTTATAATTCATTTTCTTTCTCACACACAAACATGCAGCGTCCAAGGTTTCCTGTTCATAATTAATATCGAGGAAAAAGTGCAATTAGTTATCACTCGTTTCTAGAAAGAGACAGAAAGGGAAGGACGAAGTTATCTGTGCGTGATGCAGCAGTTACAAAACAAAAACAAACAAATAAACACAAAAAAGCTTTGAGATCGATTTAGTTGCGCGCCAGGAAACTATTTCCTTTAAATAAATTCTCTCCTGGATATGCGAATAATACATTCAAATATTTAATTGCGTCAGAGTAAATACACTCTGTGACAATGAAATTTCATCACTCCGAAAGAACAGGATTACATAACGAATTCTCAAGCTAATGACAGCCAAGGAGGTAAGGAACATATGATAAAATTTTCGGTAGCCAATGAGCACATATAATTATTGACATAAAAAGATGCTTACTATGGACAGATCAATATGATGTGAAACCACCTCGGTTGCTGATACATTCAGCTGAGCGTTTTAGTACGGAGTCATAAAGATGTCCAGCCACTTAGGGTATTTTTCACCAAGACTCTTGCACCTAGTTCAGCAGAGCACCCGTAGTTCCTACTGGGTGCCGGTGTTCGATTATGGCCCACAAATATTTCGATTAGGGGGAAATCCAGGGACTGGGTGGCCAAGTAGTACGTCCACACCACGAAACCATTTAATGGAAACACCTGCGGTATGCATGCGAGGGTTATCATGCTGAAAAATGGAGTCAAGCACACCATAAAGGAAGGAAAGAGCGACGGGATCCAGAATCTTGGTGACATAGCGGACAGCAATTAGATTGTCTTGGAGGAGTAACGACGATTAATGCTTATCATTATTGATCGCTTCCTACACCATAATAATCAGCTGGACGTTCACCATGGCGTTCCACAAATGTTCTAGGTTCATTGCGATCACCACAACGTCGCCACAGATGTATGTCCCGATCATCGGGCCCCAAGCAGAAGCAGGATTTGTAGTTGAAGACCACTTGATGCCATTATGTACTCCAGGTAGCCCGTGTGCGGCACCACTATAGAATTGTTGACGACGGGCAGCAGCCACTGGTAATCGACGCAATGGCTGGTAAGTAGGGAGGCCTCCTTTCCACCAGTCAGCGTGCATTGGTTCGATGGTAAATATGATGATAGACAACGTAAAATACAGCTCGTTGGATGGCCACTAGTGTGGATATAAGTGCGGTATGAACTTGCTGAAGGATAAGACCATCTTCCAGTTCTATAGTCGCCTGTTGTGCTCCATTACCAATTCGACGAATACTGAACTTTTTGCATTGCTGTTGCCAACGTCTGTGTACTGCGCTTGTGTCATGACCCACATGTTACACTGCACGGCGAAACGATCATTCTTTTTCTCGGGGGCCAATAATCTGCCTTCTTTCAAAGTTGCTTAGATCGGTGTCGAAAGTGAAGTCTTGGCATTTTCGATACTATCCTTGCACCAAGTGGGTTCCTGCGAGAAAAGCCTATTAACTACCTCACGCACGCATTCTTTGAGCTCCACGCCCTCTGCACCTGTGTTTATATCAGTAGAAGCTTCCACTCGATTGATCGCGTATTTTTAAAGCTATTTTTAACTCGGCACAACTTACTCACCCACCGATTTGCGTACACTTCCGGTCACTTATTACAGGGGCTGTAATTTCATTGTCACAGAGTGTAATGTCAATATGCTTCCTCGAAGGAAGTAAAGAAAAAACAAAGCCACTGCAGGCAACTAGTTTTTTGAAGGAAACGAAAAACATGCTACGTTGGCGTTTTGTGCATACGTTCCACACACCAAACTGACTGGGATTTCTCAAATGCACGTTCTTCAAAGGATGACTGACTACAGCGACACATGGTCCCGGCTGACCTATGGGCCATGCCCCCGACCCCCTTCGGGGGGGAGATGTGACCTGCCTACCACGCAGGACGCACATGAGATAAAGGCAGATAACAATGAGAGCACACGTCCGCGTAGCTCAGTTGGGAAAGCAACTTACTCCGGAGTGAGGGGACAAACCTGTGTTTTCACAGCATATTTAAGCACGTAACCATTTAAACCTACAGCAATTTAATCCAAATATCCACAGCAAATATTACGTATTACAAGCTTAACTGAACTTTACAGCGCCCCGGAAACGACATGACTTGTTCGACACGCATGATGTTGAAATTCTTCAAGCAGTATGTTTTTGGAAGATGCAAGCAACCTTGACTTTTAGCCTTACGCTCTAATATAGCCAAGAGAAATAATTATATTTCCCTGCGTAGGGGAAGAGAATGAACTACATTCAAAATGCCTGTTAGGGTTAAGAACGATTATTTCCGGCAGAAGAATACGATTTTCACAATTTGCCGCCGCATGCGTAGAGTTACGGAATTAATGATAAACGACATTTTGTGATTCCAGTTTTGTCAACAGAATGTTTAGAAACATTTACATTTCTTTTCGTGATAACGAAATTGTTTTTTCCTGAAGTAGTCCGTAAAAAAAAAAAAAAAAAACGTGACCCCCGAAGGGCTTGCAAACTGAACTTTGGAAATAATGCTTTTGGTGATCGAATTTTTCTTCAGTCATCATTCATGAGTATGTGGTTCCATCAGACCATATCCTAAAATGACTGTTGGAAAAGTCAAAACATTTCGCTCTGCTTCAATTCAAGCATGAAACCTTCAAGAGTAAACAAAAGTCAAATAGAAAAAGAAGAATTCTCCACATGTGAAGAAAGAAAATTAAACATCTTGCGTGTTCTCTCCGCGGAAAGAACTATGTAACTCATTGCAGCAATATGACAGCTGATCCATTATTGCGCAAAACGCTCATTAGAACCCGAAGTGTTCTACAAAGAGACAACAAAAAGGAATCAAATTCGTTTCTTCACAAATAGAAAAAGAGCATCTCCAGCAAGAGATTAAATGTTTAAATGGAAATCTACTTCATTAATTTTTTCCAAAGAGTGTTAACCTTCGGTAACAGTGCATCAAAACGAAGAGCTTTTACGAAGTTTTGTTAACGTGCAACACATCGTCTGCAAAGGATAAAACTTCATAGAGAAAAAAATAAAAAAATTGATGATCACTTATAACAGGACGGCGCTCCCAGCTCAAGAACTTATATTAAAAACTGTTTCAACCGATAAAAACTGATTTCCTGAACTTCCTTTCACTAAAAATATAAAAATAAAATAAAAATATATAGCACTTTCTTTTACTAAAAATACTTAATAAAACTTACAAATATACAACACTCTCACAAGTTGTGGTTGATGAGATAGTTCAGTACGTTGCTGATGAATTCGTTCGGTTCACAGTTGATAAAGGTGTTGGGCATTGAACTCATGATTATTTAAGTTCCTGGTCCAAAAGTCATATTTTTGGCTTCTGATCCGGGTTCGTATCCCGGTGAGGTATGGATGTTGTGTTCGTCTTATGGCACTGGTTCTCTCCCTTCCCTGGAACCAGTTACCCTAAATTAGGGACGGGCGACTGCTCATAGCCCATTGAGTTGCTCATAGTGGTCGTTAAACCTCCATTAAAAAAAGTAATTTTGGAATTGCCTAAAATAAAATCAACATTTTGGAATATTTATAAGCAAGTCGAAGGAAGTCAGTTTCACTGTTTCTTGGCTATGTTATTGGAACTACGCTGAAAGCATAGTTGATGATCATTCGTCGGAGTTGGGTCCGGGTTCTAACCCCGGTGATGCATGGATGGTGTGTTTGTCTTACGGCAGTGGCTCTCTCCCTTCCGTGGAACCAGTGGCCCTAAATTAGGGACGGGCGACTGCTTATAACCTATTGAGTTGCTCACGGTGGTCGTTAAACCTCAAAAAAAAAAAAAAAAGAAAAAAAAGAAAACATAGTTGAACTCCTTCATAATGAGAACGGGTGTAACGAGGTGATAGATATACCCAAGGGCAAATGCTCATTGTAAGCTGAGTTCACAGATATTTGCATGCAAAATTTTCATGTTTACAACCAGAAATTCATAACTATACCGAACGAAACTTGTCTCTGCCAAAAGCAGATACAAACAAAGCAACAAAAATCAGTATTTGGTTCACAATTTAAAATTCCACTACTCAGCTATTTGAACTTTCTTCTTAACACTATTCCAGTCGTTCGAAAACATCTTCTTTGACCTGAATCCCATAGCGCTGGCAACATAAATCAACTCCGATATTGTATGCCATTCAAACCTTCAACCTTTTTATGTCTCTCTATGAAACTCGTACATTCCTATGGCACTAACTAATCGTTCACATATGCGAGTACACAGAAGCCACTAACAACATGGTCGTTTGTCCCAGAAATGTGCACAGAATTTCCCCCTCAATTAAGAACACGAAAGAAAAAACTTCAGTGGACTTTGAAATAATTTTAAAGGTTGTGTCTACGATGTAGTAGCATTCATTTGAAATAACTTTAAAATAAATTTAAAGTATCTGTAATGCGACAATATTTTTGATCGGCTCAGCTGCGGAGTATCTTTATACTAACTATGCATCATAGCCGTGGTAAAAATGTCAGCGTAGTTACAATTACAATTATTTTATTGCACACATTTAAAACTTATAGTCATATGAAAATGCAATACACCAGGAGGAATCTGAAAACATTGGTTGTAAGGCGATTCCTCCTATCAGATATATGAAAAGGAATAAATTATACAAAATATATAAAGGCCAGTAAGATGGTTCTAACACAAGCGCCACTGTTAGCAGCATAGCTTGGGACTTCAATTTAATGCTAGAATTGAGATTCATTATGGAGATCATGATGATTTACAATGAAATTTCGCAGGAACAAAGAAAACTTTTTGATATTTTCCAGAGATCTGATGCTCTCTGGGAGATTATTCCATAGGAAAATGGCTTTATACATTATGCTACAGTATTTAAACCATAATTAAGTAGACATAATTTTTTGTTAGCAACAGATCTGGTGAAGATAGCACAATCCAGATATCTGATGTGAGATTGAAAAATAGGCAGTTTAAGATGCATTATTTAAAAATAAAACATGATACCTAGTTTCAAGGTAAAAAATTCATGAATTTTTAGAATATTTAGTTTTAGAAATAATGGTTCTGAATGAGACATGTAATCTGTGTTCAGCATATAGCGAACAGATTTCTTCTGTAATTTGAGCAAGCATAACTTATTGTTTGCACTTATATTTGAATACCGGGATTTCAGACAATAGGAGAGATGGGTATAAATAAAAGCATAGTAAAATGTTTTTAGGACATTGATAGGGAATAGATATTTGATTTTACTAAGTAGGCCAACCTGTAAGGAAACTTTTTTTTAAAACAAACTGAACATGAGTATTCCAGCTAAAGAATTCATCAAACCAAACGCCTAGATACTGAACTTTGTCTACAATTTTAAGTGGGAGATTATTAACCTGACTGAAAGTTATTTACGTCATCTTTTTTATGAACATTTCGGAAATATACAGAGTTGGTTTTCAAAATTTTAAGCGGTATTTAGTTAATTTCTCTTACAACGGAGAGAGAGGTGGAATCAACACAACATCCTAAACAAGGTTTGGCCAGGAAATCGTCATTTCGGAGATGAAGTACAATACCTATTTTGACAAAAATGAGGTTGTGACCAAAAAAAAAAAAGTAATTTCATTTAGTAGTTGCACTTTTCTGAGAATATCAAATTTACATTGCGGTTATCAATAAAAATGAAATAAATTCAAAAGCGCTATGATTCAGAATGATGTGACTCCGACTATGTCCCTTGAGATACCAAGTAAACCTGTAACTAAATTTCTGGCAAGAAGGTTCACCTAGCTTACAATGGGAGTTGCCATTTGCGTCTACTAAATTAATTGCAATTTTCATAAAGATTTTATGTTCGAATAAAGCAAGTATGTGAATTCAGTTACGTATATGCATACGTACATGTAACTTAATTGCTATCTGAAATTTGGCTACAGGCAGCTGAGGTGTTGAGCTGTTAGTTGCTCATGTCGAGAGTTTGGGTTCGAGTGCTAGATGGAGCCCAGTTGCTGAATATTTTTATTTTTTCAGCTCTGGTCAGATGTTCGTTTTGCATCACAAACTGAAATCAGGAATGGGAAATGGGTCTTTGATGCTAAGCAAAATTTGAATCAATGATGGCGCTTGAAACATTTCCCTTTACAGTCATCTTGGCACATCGCTGGAGTTTTACACATGTCCTTCCTTCGTCTCATATGTGATTTTTCGTACAACATACTGATTATTTCTACTTTCAGATATTCCTGAATTTAATTCTCTGATATCCCTTGTATTTCTCCCATCTTCTTCCTAGGAATTTGGGTTGAAAAATTTCTCTGGATTACCATCAAGAGGGGCATTCAGTTTTTGTACCTTTTTTAAACTACCTTAAAACTTTTGTTCCTACTATACTGACAACAATATGTTTGATATTGTATCCTCATTTCACACACGATGCAAATGCGTCCCAACAAAAAGCAGACACCTTGCGAGTAAATGAACTCTTTTTCCCGTTCACAATCAAATCTGCTTTTACTATAATATTACAAGTTAGTAAAATCATGCAATGCATTGATTATGATACGCCTTCCAACATACCAGAAATTATTACTCAAGTTATGAGGATAATGGCTGTGGAATAAATCTCGCTTCTGTGTCCTGACATTTGACCCCATTTCGATGATATTCAACAGAACCGGTTCAGTACACCTCAAGAATATCATACTAAAGTTTTGTCGCCATAGAAGCAGTTTTACGCAAGTTATGAGAATAATGGCTGTGGAATAAATCTTGCTTTTGTGCAATGACCTTTGACCCCATCTCGTTGATATTCAACAGAACCGGTTCACTATACCTCCGGAACAACATGATAACGTTTAGTCGCAATCGAAACATTTTTTGGTAAGTTATGATGCACAAGGGCAATGGAATGGATCCCACTCCAGTGTCCTGACCTTTGACCCCATTTCGCCCATTTTCAATAGCTTTCGTCCACAGTGGCTCCCTACCACATACTAAAATTTCATCGAAATCGAACCATTTTTACGCAAGTTATGACGCATAAGGGCAATGGAACAAATCCCGCTTTTATGTCCTGCCTGACCTTTGACCCCTTTTCACCCATTTTCAATAGGGTTCGTGCCCAGGTGGTTCCCTACCACATAATAAAATTTCATTGAAATCGAACCATATTTACGCATGTTATGGCGCATAAAGGCAATGGAATGGATTCCACTTTTATGCCCTGACCTTTGACCCCATTTCGCCCATTTTCAATAGGGTTCGTCCTCAGGTGGTTCCTTACCAAATACTAAAATTTCATCGAAATGGAACCATTTTTACGGAAGTTATGATGCATAAGGGCAATGGAATAAATACCGCTTTTATGCCCTGCCTGACCTTTGACCCCATTCGCCCATTTTCAATATGGTTCGTGCCCAGTGGTTCCCTACCACATACTAAAATTTCATCGAAATCGAACCATATTTACGCATGTTATGACGCATAAAGGCAATGAAATGGATCCCGCTCTTATGGCGTGACCTTTGACCACACTTCACCCATTTTCAATAGGGTTCGTCCCCTGGTGGTCCCCTACCACATACTAAAATTTCATCGAAATCGAACCATTTTTACGTGAGTTATCGTGCCAACAGACAGACGGACGGACGGACGGACGGACAGACGGATGGAAAAAGTTGGAGCATATACGCTTCTTCAACCTACGGTTGGAAAGCGTAAAAAATCACACTACTATACATCGCAGGAAGAATAAATTTACTTTCATACAGAGACATTTTTGAATTTCTGACAACCCATGGGTCCAACGAAACTCAGATAATACAGCAATGACGTTCAAAGTTAAATCACTTGACTACCAATTTCCCAATGCGTATTATTTCTCTTATCAAACATGTGCCTAAACTCCTTTATTCACTTGGTTTACTGTAATTTCACTTGGTTTTATTTTGTTTCAGACTGACCCTTTAGTCTGAGCAGATATTATTTCATTCAAAATCCGTGATGCTGGATTCCTTCTCAGTTGTTCTTCGAAATTCCTATGCATTTAATTCTGTACAGCTACTGGATATAGTTCACTTCCACTTCCACACAACAAAAATGTATAAAAAGAAACAGATGCTCAAAAACACATCAAAAATGAAAATCAAAATTCACACATACACTCCTTATTAAAAAGAAAAAAAAACCTGTTCCAACCAGAAGAAATGTATAAACAAAGACATCGCTCTTTCCATGTTTTATCAACACATAGCAACCGAAAAATTATTATCCGGTCACCGCTGGGGATCCGAATCCCGGATCTCTCGATATTTAGCAGAGCGCGTTAGCCTTACGCTACGGTGGCCAACAATTAACGGCCCTTTGTGTGTTTTTCTGTCAGCTTCAGACATCATAAATCCATAAGATGGGCTCAGCAACTGAGACGTCTTAATCTGGTGGCATTCACGGCACTGGCTATATGTTAATTATAACCGTTAAATCCAAAGGGCGAGGCCGCCCCGGTGGCGCAGTGGTCTAAGCGATGGCCTCTGATCATTCGTCCGAACGGGATCCGGGTTCGAATCCCGGTGAGGCATGGATGTTGTGTTTGTCTTACGGCACTGGCTCTCTCCCTTCCCTGGAACCAGTGACCCTAAATTAGGGACGGGCGACTGCTTATAGCCCATTGAGTTGCTCACGGTGGTCGTTAAACCTTCAATCAAAAAAAAAAAGGGCAAGATCCAAGGTGAAAATCCTCCAAATACGTGGGGTCACGTATCTGGAGGATTTTCACAGAAGAAATGTTTTTTTATTTTTTTTATTGGAGGTTTAACGACCACCGTGAGCAACTCAATGGGCTATAAGCAGTTGCCCGTCCTTAATTTAGGGTCACTGGTTCCAGGAAAGGGAGAGAGAGCCAGTGCCGTAAAGCAAACACAACATCCATGCCTAACGGGATTCGAACCCAGACCCCTTTCGGACGAATGATCAGAAGCCATCGCCTAGACCACTGCGCCACCGGGGGCGGCCCAGAAGAAATGCGCGTACGGTACGAAATGCAAACAGTGTAAGGAACGAACGCTCACATTTACAGACTGTTCGGTGAGGCGGAAACATGGCTAAGACAACATTAGTACGATGTGTGGTAGCTTCTTGTGTCAATGCAAGCACTAATTAGGAAGGGAGTCGAATAGGTTCTTAATAACGTCCTGGTCCATGGTTCTCCAGGTTCGCTGCCAATAGTACTCCGAAATTTCTTCACATTACAGGTCTGTTATAAGACTTTCAAATGTGTTCGATTGGCTACAGATCCGGAGACCAGGTTAGCCATGGTTGCATATAAATGGCGTACAGGCACTATTGAAGAAAATGTACGATATGTGGACTGGAAATGTTGTGCTGAAATGCAGCGTTTGGCGTGATCCCTTCCTTGGGGCAAACTATTGGTCCTAAATCAGGGACGGGCTACTCCTTGTAGCCATACTCGTCGAGCCATTTGATCCCAAAACAGAACGAAAGTAAACCTTAAAATTGATTACATTGTAAAACTTGCTAATAATAACCTTTTGGAGTATCCACGACAAACCTGTATGAAACGCCAATTTCAGCTATAATTTTTAGAACTTCGTTATACACAGCGCCATATCGACTTCGGATCATTGAGAAACCATGTAAAAATGTGTTTGAAATTTTACATTATATACTGAATATGGCTGTATGTGATATTCAATTTACCAGTGATATTTTCCCTAGAATTTTCCATAGTACGGTACATGGTTTTTCGTGAAAAGTCATAAAATTAGTTCTATTCTTCTTCTCCATTCCCTTTTGCTTTCGCAATCTTTCATGTCTTGTTGTTCCATTACAATTTTCTCCCTGCTTCAGCCAGGATTTCATTGGTCTTCCTCTTCTTCTTTCAGGGGTCCATTCCAGAATCATTTTACACAATACCTTCCCCTCCCCATTCATACGCTTAATATGCCCATATAATCTCAACTGTTCCTTTTCGATAATTCCGATTAAATTTATTTCGATTTCCGTTAAAGCCCTGACATCCTCGTTTCTTATTGCTCTTAACTTTAATTTTCTTGTCAAATGGCTATCTCTGTAGCAAGTCATTTGTTTTGTTGGTACTTCTGTACTGCCCGTATTCGTACGGCTCACGTCGCACAATGTAGGAAACATTACAAGATTCCAGAGGGTGGATGAAGCCGTAAGCCACTAATGGTTATGTCTATGGAGAGTGGGGGGACTGCTGCGACGATTTCGATTAAAATTTCGATTTCGTGAAAAGATTCGATTCCACGCTGTGATAAGAAAATTTAACAAAACGCTGATTCATTTTTAAAAGTTTGCATCTTGAGCAACAATGAGTGGAATACAGCTTTGGGGTTACAAAAGATTATCTCACTAAGTTTAAATGAACATTTTACTATCAATACAAGACTTGCACATAAATTCTAACCGACTGAAATCATTAATGAGTTTCTTCCAGGGAGACATAGTTAATTTCCTTTCTAAGAATCAATCTGGCCTTAAGTGGCATCAGTGTGCCACTTATTTTGATTCTCAGACAATTTCCTATTATTCCTACATTTGCCATGACAATCAAAGTCTCACAGAGACAAACAATCGAACATGAGGAACCAAACCTCAACGAGTGTATTTTGTCATATTCTCACCTTCAGGTGGCTTTTTGGAGATAAAAAAAATCCTGAAGACATTAAAATATTGATTTAGACAATTCTGCTGACGGGAACTTTTTGTCGATTATTTTCAAATGTCACCCAGCATTATTTACATATAAGTGTTGGAATAAATAACTAAAATACCGAGTTTCTTTGCTTTTCCAATTCCCATCATACGGTAGAAATAAAAGGGTTGAGTGCATGTCAACGATCAGAGAGAAGAATTTAAGTTGAATGATAAAGAACGTTGAGTATAGATTCCTCAATTTCTGGTGTTTTCACGAATTCGTTTATGTTGGTATAATGACACATCTTAAACATTCCTGTAACGTTATTTTAAATACACCAGACTGTAAATACACCAGAAACACATATAGCGTATGTGACGTACCTGCCCCGCAGGACGCACATGAGATAAAGGAGATAGCAGTGAGAGCACATGTCCGCGTAGCTCAGTTGGGAGTGCGACTTACTACGGAGTGAGGGGAACCGAGTTCGACACCCGGCGCGGACAAACTTCTACGTTATACGTATTAAATCGGTTTATTTTTGTGGTGTAATAAGCACAAAGAGTCGCCAAGCTTTCGCACTCCACTGGGAGGCCTCTTTCCAAGGCAATGGAGTAGACGTAAAAAATGCAGGGAATTAGAACACGTAAGGAACAAAGATGATTTTTTGAAAATAACATGGGTGATATCACGAGCATATTAGATGCATTTTTATCACGTAATTATACGGCGCGCCGTGATGTGTTTCCATCTTTTAATAACGCATGCCAAACCATTGGTAGTACAGTAGATATCATATTGATCAGATCTACCGTGGGTAGTTATCCCACCGTTGACCACCAAATGTTACGAAATTTCGCCGCTGCCACCAATTGTTACGGCAGTGGGTCATTATCCCATCGCTGTCAATCAAATGTTACGATACCGGGCCGAGTGGTATAAGTATATTTCTTCACTGATCTTCTTCGACGGAGTTCTTGGCGCGAAAACTGTATTATATGGGCGTACACTTAAAACAATTTGAACCAATCACCTGCGTACACATAAATAATGTGTTCTATGACTGCGCTGATTGCCTAAACAAATATTTAATTGGCTATGGAAAACATAACAATAGCACACATGTGAATAAAATTTAGCTGTCTTCTGAACATAAGTATTGGGTCAACTTTGACCTAAATCAGTTCCCGCGAGATAGTTTTAATGAACTTAAATTTCACAGTTCAGTCTCACTATTTCTTTGTTCAGTTCTTGAAATACATTAGTTCAGTTCTTGCAATATATTAGTTCAGTTCCTCAACTAACTTGCGTAGCAGAAATTATAACAAAAACAAAATGTTTCTACTTACATGGATGCTGTTAAGAATAAATCCAAATTGTGATTTAACTTTTCACCTGTAAATTTCTTAGGTATCCAAGCCACCGCTCTTACGCTCATATTTTTCTTTCGCCATGTTTTTATCCCGTCGCACTTACACGTAGTGGCTTCGCTGCTTACGTAACCACACACACACACACACATAGGGCCTCACTTTGCCCCGCAGGACCAGCTGGCTTCCTTCGCCGCTTCAGGGAGAGGATGGTAATTGCACACTGCCGTAGTTGGACTCGTACCCGATCTTTGCTTCTCATTGGAAATACCACTGTCCACTCGCAGGCTTCTTAATTCTTTTGTAACTTTGCTTCCATTGGGCCAACCCGTCGCTAATTTCCATTATGCACCCAGCCTAGAAATTGCTGCTTTATCACGCGGATTTAGGCATTCCGCTGTCTTTATGGCAAACTGGCATCTCCATTAGCCGTCTCGAGCTGTCTCCATTTCTTACCAAATGCGGGGAGGTTCGCTGCTTCCTTTTTCCCAATTAATTTTTTGCAGATCCAAGGCATCCAGCCTTTCACATCGGAGAGCGTACAGACAACTAAACTTTCTTCCTCATTTTCACGCTAAGTGCGAAATCTTATTTTTCTGCACGGACCACACAGAGAGCAATTGTTCTCGAAAATGCCCCAAACAATTGACGAATTTACGATTATTCGCTAAACCTTTTGTCCCCATCTTCATTCATTTACTCAAGTGGACCCCTCTTCGAAATGTACCTCTTTCCCTTTCCGTGTTGCTTAGGCTTCCCGTCAGCTGCGCCCTGATATTTATGACCTAACTGAGCTATTCTGAGACCACCCAGCCAGAGAGAGAATTCTTCGCCTCTTTTCTTTCCAAACCCCCAGATAAAATTTTCTCTGTTGTTTACACTTTTAAACTCCAATCAAGCCTCGAACGTAATTAATACTTAATTAATTTCACACACCAACCCCGCCCATTAATTACTAAATTAATGGCGGGGGTGGGTCGTAACAATATCATTGTGTGCTAGTTTGCTGGAGAGGATTTCGACTGTTTTCCTGATGGCAGTCTCTTTAAAGTTCGTGTAAGGAGCAATTCTTTTAATACATACAGGAGCGGCCGACGGAATAGTGAGGAGCAATTCTTCTAATATATTCAGGAGTGGCCGATGGAATAGTGAGGAGCAATTCTTCTAATACATACAGGAGCGGCCGATGGAATAGTAATTAGAAGAACTGCCCCTAACACGAATTTTAAAGAGACTGCCATCAGTCTCTTTAAAGTTCGTGTAAGGGGCAGTTGCCATTTTTAAATATATTTAACTTTAAAATATAGTCTGAACTTCGTCAAGTACTAAGTCTTGTGTTTTATTTCAAGCCGTCTTACGTATTGTCCCTTAGAAAGTGCTTTGTTTACGTCTCCACAAAAAGGTTATCAAAATAGCATCCGTAAGGCCATGAAAATTCAATTGTTCTCCACTCTACGAATTTCTTAGTTTTAAGCCTCTTTTTCATGTTTGTGTGGGCAGGGGGCAAATGAGGAGGATGGATAGGAATTAACTGAGGTGGTCACTACTAATTGCTCTGTTTTCTTTACAAAATGGAAGATTCCAAGGCGGGAAGTGAAGTCTAAAGCTACACCAGCGCTCTTAAGACTACCCAGGACAGTGAAAGTGCGGGAAGTGGCCGAAGACTGCTTTGTAGGAGAGAAGTGCAAGGCAAAGTCTCTGGCTTGAAGGAAGGAATTTAAGGAGGGGGAAATATTGTGTCTGCATGGCACGACGTTAAAATTTGATTTAGATAAACAAAATCGACATTTTCCTTTAAATTGTTCAAGTACAGTACTATTTTCGTAAGCAAAAATGCAAAACCTTGAAAAGCAATTTAAGACAATGCATTCAGAGCAAGCAAAAAGTCGAAGGCGACATTCTAGTGTCACTTGTATCTTACACCAGTGGCGTAACTAATCAGATCCGTGTATGTGTGTGTGTGT
Source organism: Macrothele yani (assembly GCA_039090855.1). Lineage (NCBI taxonomy): Eukaryota > Metazoa > Arthropoda > Arachnida > Araneae > Macrothelidae > Macrothele > Macrothele yani. Next base: position 91,679,369 of record CM077016.1, on the reverse strand, counting down.
GTGTCCATGTCGAGGGAGTGAGGATTACACGAATTCCTTTGTAGCGGGTGGAGAAAAGCATTAAAAATTCGTTCTTTCAGTGTTTCGTAAAAAAAGTTGCTATCAAGCTTGCCCCACCCAAAATAATGCTCGCCCACCCGTCGCCCTTCCTGATTTCGAAGTCTAGTGACGCCCCTACAGCGAACTAGCATGCAATGATATGGTCTCTACTGAACAACCAATGGTTTGGCATGCGTTATTAAAAGATGGAAACAGATCGCGGCGAGCCATATATTCACGTGATAAAAATTCATGTAATATGCTCGTGATGTCACCCACGTTATTTTCAAAAAATCATCTTTGTTACTTACGTGTTCTAATTCCCTGGATTTTTTACGTCTACCCCATTGCCTTGGAAAGGCCTCCCAGTGGAGTGCGAAAGCTTGGCGAATCTTTGTGCTTATTACACAACAAAAATAAACAGATTTAATACGCTATATGCGGGTTTTGTGCATTAAACATTTCTGATTTGTTAACATTCGCGCATTTTTAAGCGATTTTATTTCAGTCTTACACATAATAAAGCTTCCTAGAGTAGCACACTGAAGAGGTTAGTCGGTAATTAACCCCGACCGACCACTGCTTTCTTCTACACAACGGGTTGAGTGGGCCGGGCTGGGAGGAAAGATGGACTTCTTTAAAACGAGGGATCCCCATCCCGGGTCCTGCGGCAAATCGAAGCTGGTGTACCTCAAGGCAGTGTACTCGCACCAACGCTGTATTCTATCTTTACGTCAGACTTTCCCAACTATAATAACAGGAATCTGACTACAGCTCTCTATGCTGATGACACTGCACTCGCTTATACTTCCAAAAATAAAAATCAAGCAACTTTCATGTTGCAACATTATGTTGAAAAACTTGAGAAATATTTCTTAGATTGGAAAATTAAAATCAATACCGAAAAAACTCAAGCAATTCTATTTTCTAGGATTAAATGCAATCACAATCCAGACTTTGAAATAGAAATGTATAAAAAAAAAATACCTTGGGTAAATGATGTTAAATATTTAGGACTTTTTATGGACCACAACCTAAACTGGAACAAGCATATTAAAGAAACTGTGTCCAAATCCCTTAAGATCAGAGGAAGTCTCCAGCCAATAATAAAAAATAAAAGGCTTAGCAGGAAAAACAAAACTTTGATATGGAAAGCCTGTATCAGCCCTGTTATTACTTATGCCTGTCCTATCTGGGGTAACTGCAACAAACAGCAGAAAAATAAGATTACCTCATTTCAAAATAAAACCCTACGATATATGGTTGGACTTGATGGAAGAACTTCAAACCATGCTATCCGAAGCATGCTAAATATTAATTCCATCCATTACACGATGTATGACTTAGCTTACAGATACTATGAAAAAGCTAAGATTCATCCTAATCCTCTGGTCAGAGCGGCCATTAACTATACTGTCAATGAAACTGACAGTTATAAAAGGCCAAAAACTATCTTAAATAAAGTTCCAGAAATGAACCCAATTCACAGCTACCCTAGCAAAAAAAATAACAATAATTGGGACTAGGTTTAGAGGTTATTTCTCACCTATGAAGAATTTCTGATAAAAAAAAAAAAAAAGGCTCTTTTAAGGGCCTTACTCTGATTTGCAAATTTACTTCACACATGTGAATTAATCTCGTTAAATAAAAAAAAAAAAACAAAAACAAAGAAGGGGTGGGCTCCTCTAAGAGCCGTACTCTGTTTTGAAAACATACTTCACCCATGTGACGAAACCTAGTTAAATTAAAAATGAGAAAAAAAAAAAAAAAAAAGGGCTCTTTTAAGGGCCGAGCAAAATGTTGCATAAAAGATTTATCTTTTTTGTACTAAATATCTCTGCCCCTAAAAAAAAAACAAGGTATTGTTGGTCTTGCCTTTTATTTTAAAATTTGTTGTTGTTTTTCTCTGATTAAAAAAAAAACAAAAAAAAAAAAAGGCTCTTTTAAGGGCCGACAAAATGTTGCATACTCTAAACGAGTATCTTAAACCTCGATCGGTGTAATTTTGTGATCACACCACCCCAAGCTATGGTTACTCTGACATGCCTGTCAAGAAGCAACAAAAGTAAACCTGTGAAAAAATTCTGTAAACCAATTCACAGAATTTTTTAACCCAATTCACAGCTACCCTAGCAAAAAAAATAACAATAATTGGGACTAGGTTTAGAGGTTATTTCTCACCTATGAAGAATTTCTGATAAAAAAAAAAAAAAAGGCTCTTTTAAGGGCCTTACTCTGATTGCAAATTTACTTCACACATGTGAATTAATCTCGTTAAATAAAAAAAAAAAAAAGGGGGGTGGGATCCTCTAAGAGCCGTACTCTGTTTTGAAAACATACTTCACCCATGTGAAGAAACCTAGTTAAATTAAAATGAGAAAAAAAAAAAAAAAAAGGGCTTTTTTAAGGGCCGAGCAAAATGTTGCATAAAAGATTTATCTTTTTTGTACTAAATATCTCTGCCCTTAAAAAAAACAAAAAACAAACAAACAAGGTATTGTTGGTCTTGCCTTTTATGTTAAAATTTGTTGTTGTTTTTCCTTAATTAAAAAAACAAAACAAAACAAAAAAAAAAAAAAAAAAAAAGGCCCTTTTAAGAGCCGAGCAAAATGTTGCATCTGAAACCTCGATCGGTGTAACTTTGTGATCACACCACCTCAGCTATGGTTAATCTGACATGCCTGTCAAGAATCAACAAAAGTAAACCAGTGAAAAAATTCTGTAAACCAATGGGGAAAAATCTTTTCTCTCATTGGCTGGCGAGCATCACTGAGCAAATGGCCAGTTTTGTCTTACCCGGAGTTCAAAGACGATTCTTCTCTGGGAAAGATGTTCTGTGTGTGATGATTTTTTTTTCCAGGTTCCCCTCTCCCGTGTCCTTTCCTTCCTTTCCCCCTGTGCTCTTCTGTGGCACAGATGTACCGGGCATTTTTCTGCGGAGAGAAATAGCACTTGAAATGGCTTGTTGTTACAGGTAAGTATGTAGGGCAGCTTACAACTTCACTTCTTAACGGGTAACCGTCTACTCCCTCTCCTCTAATATTTCCATACTTTTCTTTCGTACTATTCTATCAGGGAAATCTGTTCCCAAACATCTAATATTTCTCTTTTTCACCTGACAAAAGGCGCAGAGCGCTGAGGGTTCGGGTCTCTCAACCTCAGATAGGAAATATCTCTCTCCCGGGTCCTGCGGCTTGGCGTGGCCTCTCGGACACAGTGGGTGTTTGGCGGCAGTGGAACACGGACCGGAGACCCTCCGGCCCCAAATCGTGTGTGCTAACCATTAACCCAAACGCTGCCCATACTGAGGAGGCAAAGAATCACGAAGAAAATACTACTGCAGCGAAAGATTATTTATAAGTGACCAATACAAAGATGTTAAGTACTCTTTATTAGCGCAATCAAAAAAGAAAAGAGAGAGAGAGAGAGAGAGAGGGGGGGGGGGGGTGATGAGAGAACAAAAAAGTAAATGTATTCTGATCAGTGACGCAAATATATTATCACGTATCCTCTGACATTGCAGAAATAGTCAAGGCAAATTCTTTTGGAAGCTACCGAATTATGTAAAACTATTAGTCGTATTCAAATATAGGTTCATGGTGAAAAACCTGTTCTGGAGAACAGGTTACGACGAACTACAATAAACTATCAATGTGAATGTGACCATTATCGAGGTTTTACTTTGGCACGCTCTAAAAATTCGTCTTGTTATATTCCTGTTCACAATACGGTGTATGAGACATCATATCAGTTGTCGTGTGCAGGTGGATAGCATTTTTCATACGTACTGAAAACTCATAATGTTCAGTTTAAACACTGAACTTCAGCTTAAGTAGTTTGTAATCGCTCCCCCCCCCCATAGGTATAGATGATGTGTTCAAATATCACTGTCGAGGACACAGAAATGCACATATTCGGTGAAAAAAAAAAGAAAGAAAGAACAAAGAAACAATCTAAACGAACATTTAAGTTTTAAATATATGACGAACATTTAAACTTTTTCGACGCCACGTTACTGTTTTTTCGTGCACCACGAAAATTTGCATCGATTCCTTTCTGCATTTCTGCAAACCTATATTTCATATAACCGCAGGTTGCCAAATTTATAAGATTTTTCATTATTCTTATCAAAAGATTGTTTCCAAAAAAGAGTTTTGTTGTTTTTCTGGAAATATAAAATATAATTTTTTTGGTTGTTGGGCTTCCTGATTCTTTCTTTATTAAATAAAAAATAACTTTGTTTCCGAGCGCAATTATTCTGCCTTCCTTTAAGATTGGGACATACAATCATAAGTTTTTAGGCGTTCTGTTCAAAGAAGTACTTTATTAATCACAAAGACCTATCTAGATGTATCTGCTTTTCCTGAGCTCTGTGACTTAGTTCGGCGGCATACCAATTTGACTAGCCTGGTGGCCTAGTGCTTAGAATGCATGGAGTTCTGGTGACACATAGGTGTTTTGTGTTCTTCAGTTCTGGTTCTCTCCTTTCCCTAGAACCTGCGGCTCAAAATTAGGGCAGGAGAACTCAAATTAGATTTTCGTGTTCATCAGTGGTCATAAAACTTCTATCAAAAAAGTTAAAGGTCTTCGTCAGAGAAAGCCTTATTTTGTATCAGAAAAAGTAAAAGATCAAGTCACGCTTCTCACAGCTCGGCTTTGGAATACAATTAGGTAAAAGACATTCAAGGAATTAATTTTAGATATTATCTACATGAAGTTCTCACAGACAACATTAATTACTGCTAAAAATAAGTAGGAGAAAAAGTGTTTGATAGGAATATTATGTAATTTCATTTCATTTCATTTATTATTTCTGCCGTTACAGATTCATGATTTATTGTTGCATTATTATTTATCTATTTTTATAACAACAGCAAGGAAGCTCCGGGAAAAGGCCTCACAGTGTTCTGACTTGGCCTCGAGTTCCCTAAGTAAAGTTAACAATCCAAGACAGCAATGAAATTAAATTACTATTAGTATAACAAGAAATCTCCGAGGCGCTACAATTAGAGATAACTCTTGCCCTCCAACTTTCCGATTACCCTACCCTTCCCATCTCTTTTATTATTATTATTTTGTAGTTAGTTTAATATACATGCGTTAAGTTTTTTTTTATAAGTTATAGTTATTGATTTCTGTTAGTTCTCTAGGTAATGAATTCCAAAATCTTGGTCCACAGTAATGTAGACTTTGTTTTATGTTTATAGTTTTAAGTAAAGCTGGTATTAGTATAGGCTGATTTCTAGTATCATATTGATGAGTATTAGTAGTTATTTTTATTAGATCATGTTCTACGTTATTTTTTATTCTTTTATACATAATTTTCCCTAAGTTAAAATCGCATAATTGTTCAACAGTCATTATATTATACTTATTAGGGAAAACACTTGTAAATCCACGAATACCCAACCGCATATAATTATTACTGTTAAAGTTGTATTTTAAATCTATTAGTCTAATAAATTGATTTTGAAGGGTTTGCAGTTTTTTAATATTAGATTTAGTTGCTTGACCCCATGTTAATATGCAATAATTAAGGTGTGTATGAATTAAGGTAAAATATAATAATTTTAATGATTTAACCGTAAGATTTATTAAAACATGGCTTACAATCCCTATATTTTACTCAGAAGATTTTCTATATGTTTATTCCATTTTAAATAATTATTAAGTGTAATTAAAAACGACTGACATTATTAACACAAAAAACAACAATCAAAACCGATATTATTTCATTAATAAAAAAAGTTTAATGCATTTTACCTGTCACAAATTACGTAACACTATATTTGTAATATATTCGTACTTACAAATATGTAAACAAGCTGGATTCAGGAGTGGCTACAGCACAATAGATCATATCCACGTACTGAGAGAACTAATTGAAAGAGCGAGGGAATATGAACTTCCATTGTGCATGGCTTTTATCGATTATGAAAAAGCCTTTGATTCGGTGAAACCATCAGCAGTTACAATGGCTCTGAAATCCTGCGGTATTGAAGATGCAAACATTAATATTATTAATAACATCTATGAAAATGCAAGTGCAAAGATTCGGCTGTTTGAAAATACAACACACATAAAAATTGGAAAGGGAGTGAGACAAGGTGACACCATATCTCCGAAGCTCTTTAATGCCACATTGCAAAATGTCTTTTAATCACTGAACTGGGAAAACAAAGGTATAAAGATTAATGGAGATTATCTAACCCACCTTTGTTTTGCTGATGACGTAGTCATTTTTGCAACTACCCCATCAGAGCTGCAGAGTATGATCCAGGAACTTGCTGACAAGAGTAAAGAAGTGGGATTAAAAATGAACTTTCAGAAGACAAAAGTGATGTTCAATGCTTTTACAAGAAATGAAAATTTATCGATTGATGGAGAAAAGCTGGAGATAACAGACACGTACGTTTATCTTGGACAGCAGATATCAAGTGAGGGTCACATTGATAAAGAAATTAATCGGCGTACAAAACTTGCCTGGAGAGCTTTTGGAAGAAACAGCATAATTTTCAAGAGCAATATGCCATTATGTCTTAAAAGAAAAGTGTTTGATCAATGCATCCTTCCAGTGCTTACGTATGGTGCAGAGACGTGGACCTTAACTAAAAGAGATATACAAAGACTGCAGACAACTCAAAGAAGCATGGAGAGGTGCATGCTTCGTGTAACCAGGAGGGATAAGAAGAGGAACTCGTGGATCCGAAAAATGACAAGAGTGGAAGACATCATGATCAGAGTTAAATCCCTGAAATGGCAATGGGCTGGACATACTGCCAGAAGGACAGATCATCGATGGACAGCCGAAATTTTAGATTGGATTCCAAGGGACAGGAAAAGACCTAGAAGAAGACCACATGGGAGATGGGTGGATGAAATTCGAAAGTATGCGGGAGTAACCTGGAGGAGACTGGCACAAGACAGATCGCTGTGGAAGAAACTTGGGGAGACCTTCTTCCAGCAGTGGATTGATAATGGTTGACAATGATGATGATGATGATGATGACATAAAACTGATATACTCGTACTAATTACTGAAGTTTGACTCACCTGCTTTAGTGGATGCCACTTTTTGAGTTTGGCCCTTGGGATATGAGGCGATAGAATCACAAGGTTTTGTAAAGAGCCTGTAGACTTGCACATATCCTTAGTACTACAAGTGCAGCAGAGTTCACGAAATATCTTTGGACTCTCAGTACACTGAGAGGTACATCTCACATTGTATGAACCAGGATACATCGCAGAGTTCACGGATTTAGCAAAAGGAAAAATAGATTCAATTTGTTTTATATGTTTAATAGTTAGGAGAGGCTTTAAACACAGTCGGTGTAGCTTATATATCGATATGTTTTTCGGAACAATCAACACCAACCAGTCTTCTCTCTCTATTGCAACTGATTAAATACAGGAAAAAGGAGTTTACAACCTTGATTATGCTTAGAGAAAAAAAAATCCACATGCGAAGTTCAGGACATTTTTTCCGTACTGAATCTACGGACTAAATTTTTGCATAAAACATCCAGTGCTTTCCTGCTTAATTCATAACAAAACTTTAGTTTAGATTTAGAATACAACACACAGAACTAATGCGCAAAATCATTCGTATTTTGTGGACATTCTGCGTATCAGTGATCGGAAATTGCACGCATCATCACTGAAGTTACACTGTATTAATCAATACATATTCTCCTTTCTTTAAGCTATAGATGGAACCAATATTCAAAGTAGCAAGCGGTTGTTTTGCGATGCGAGATTTTAAATAACTTCACAGATTATCACTTTGTAATCGACAAAAAGAAAAACACTTCTGCCTGCATAGAATTTCATTTGCTGAGCGGGAAAAAAATCCGGTACATCACATTCGTCACCTTGAGAAATCCTTAAAAATACGATTCCTTCACGATAACATAAGAAAATAATAAGTCGTTTGGAACGCATGTTTTCAGATTTACAGGATTTTTAGCTCTATGAGTATTCCTGCAGAAGCACATTGCGCAGAGATAATTCATGGTATCTGATAATTTCCTTTTTGTTGTTTCATGAGCTCGTTTGAAGATGAAGTGCAATTAATCGGAAATATCATCCTGTACCGCAACACATATTGATGAATTACTTGCAAGATACTTCCAACCACTGAGAGCATGTTATTTTAGACGTAAACTATCGCGCGTTTAATACATTATCGTCACTCAGAAAATCCACATTTCCTTCTGTTTTGTTTTTCAGTAGCGCAAGCTGCAGGTAACTTCTGGGAAGTGAAGGCCCCGCGGAGCAGCACTGAGAAAAGCCCGGCAACCGCCCATCGGACTCCAGAGCGAAGATGCGCTTCTGCCAAATCACAAGAGCTCACGACTGTTGTTGTATGCTTGACTATTGTTCAGTTTGCTGGGATTGCGCGCTGACGGAGTTCAACTCGCCTGGCAACCTGGAAACGGCTTGCCCTACAGCACGCACTAGGTTGATCTTGATTGGCTAAAGCGGCACGCTGGATGGAGGGTGTTAAACGCTTCATTTGAACACGGAGATGCTTGCAATATGAGCAGAGAGAGAAAGAAAAAGTACTATCCATGAAACATGCAAATGCATGTGGCTTCAATTTCTAGGAGAAAGAGCATAAAAAAAAAAAAAGAACCGAAGTTCATTAACACAGAAAACGACGAAGGCGCACTAGGAGGTTTTGGCGAATAAACCAACATGAAATATGGATGGAAGATGCTATTTTTCAGACGAAAAAGAAAAATATTTACAGAAGATAAATAAAGGTTTCTGCCACACGAAAAAACGTCATGCTTTGAAAGATTGCATTCAGCTTTAAATCCTCACAGAAAATTCCATTAGCGCACCGTAAGAATGCAAAGCGAATGAGAATTGCATTTTTTTTTTTTTTAGTACTGTTTCAGAAAAATTACATGCTGACGTGATTAGCCGTTCAAGTCGACTGAAGAAATGTTTCGGTAAATGACTAATTCGTTTTATTAGAATGAGGACACGCAGGATTCAATGAGTTATATGGGGCTTACGCTGAAAGTGGCACACTGTCTTACATTGGATAACTGCTACAATAATCTAATTAATACTCTCCTCACACTATGAAGCTCCTAAAAATATAGAACACTACTTTTAGTATGAGGCAATTTTTACTACCTTTCAAGTGGGATAGATTCTTCAAATAGCCCACTGCTCTCTAAAATGAGGTAAATCAAATAAATAAATAATAAACGTACGTCACTTTCTTCCATAAGGTACCCAAAATATGATTCACCACTCTTAAATCTTATGTATCCTATAAATGGTCTACCACTTCTTATACAGCGTAACCCGGTGGTTTGTTCTACGTCGCTTTCCTTTCTCTGCGGTAACTCCGATTAATAGATCCTCACTTTCGCCCTTTATTAGCTTCAAACAAGTTAGTAAAATCATGCAATGCATTAATTATGATACGCTTTCCAACATACCAGAAATCATTACTCAAGTTATGAGGATAATGGCTGTGGAATAAATCTCGCTCCTGTGCCCTGACCTTTGACCCTATTTTGATGATATTCAACTGAATTGGTTCAGTATACCTCCGAAACAACATACTAAAGTTTTGTCGCAATAGAAGCATTTTTAATCAAGTTATGAGGATAATGGCTGTGGAATCTCGCTCCTGTGCCCTGACCTATGGCCTCATTTCGATTATATTAAACAGAACCGGTTCAGCACATTTGCGGAATAACATGATAAAGTTTTGTCGCAATCGAAGCACTTTTAAAGTAAGTTATGACGCATAAGGGCAATGGAATGGATACCGCTCCTATGTCCTGACCTTTGACCCCATTTTGCCCATTTTCAATAGGTTTCCTTCTCAGGTTGTCCCCTACCACATACTAAACTTTCATCGAAATCGAATAATTTTTACGCGAGTTATCGTGCGGACAGACAGACAGACAGACGGGCAAAGCTGGGGCATACACGCGTCTTCAACCTACGGTTGGAAAACGTAAGAAAATGATGGATATCTTTTTTCATAAGGTAACTTTAACAAATAGTCCATGTCCTCCTTGCATTTTACGGATGACTTTTACAAAAGGTCCACCTCTCCTATGATGTGCAGCTCTTGCAAATATTTAATTAAATTCTATGAGTAGTTCCAACAAACGATTCGCCACTCGTAGATATACTCTCTCTCTCCTACATATGGTCCACCACTCATTATTATTACATGGTGACTTCACCAAATCGTTCATTTCACAACATGGGGGAGTAATATATGATTTACTTATTTTCTTAGATTTTAAGCGAGTCAACAGTAAAAAAAAAAAAAAAGAGTGCTTGTTGAATAAAAATTAGGATGTGAGATTGAGAATTAAGAGAGTATAGAAATTCTGTTTCTTCAGATTTTTAGAGGGGGAAAAAATACATTAGCAGTGCCGTAGGTGCCATAGGGCGAGGTGGTGCAGTTACACTAAGGCACAGCCGCTTGAGGAGCCTATTGCCAGCTAACGATAAGCTACGGAAAGTAGCAATGAAAAACTGATGTTAATACGATATGATAACCTTACAATTTCTGTCTGGTTGTAGAACGACTTTTGTATGACATTCTCAAAGGGGAAACACAAAATTCATCCCACAATAATCTAATGAAAGACGGTGATAACATTATTCTGGAGTATTATTGCACTTATTGAACACTCACCGATCATCAAGTTAAATAAGTTAATTTTATTATTAAGAAAATAACCCCAAGAATGTAGGCTTTCCGGCTATCTCTTTCTCTTGTGTGAGCCATATTCTATGATAAGGCTTCTTATGCGCGATGCTGCGCTTACCGACTCTCGGAGACGATGCTTCGTTCTCACGTTCTGTCCCGTCGATCATTCCATAACGCCATACGTTGTAGGCGGCTATATAATCAGTAGGCTGTTGTACTGATAAAATACATCAGCGTAACCGTGTATCGTTCAGTGTTGACAAAACAAGGAGATATTTCCTTTAGGTTTTTTTTTTTTTTTTTGTTCATGGTTGGAGGTTTAATAAGCAGTCGCCCATCCGTAATTTAGGGTCACTGGTTCCAGGGAAGGGAGAGAGCCAGTGCCGTAAGACAAACACAACATCCATATCTCACCGGGATTCGAACCCAGACCCCTTTCAGAGGAATGATCAGAGGCCATCGCTTAGACCACTGCGCCACCGGGGCGGCTTCCTTTAGGTTGATCCGAATATTGGCGAAAATAGACAATCTTATACTCTGCGTTCAATACTTCCGATTGCATGATGAGCTACCGGTACAGAATGTAAGAAAATGCCGTATATAAAATAAACTTCAGGTCAATACGCCTAGGCATACCTGACTAATATTAATTTTTGAAGTGGTGCACACTTCAAAAATTAACGGAATGTTTACGACCACATTCCCCCGGTGGCTGCCGGTTTTGCCAGATTTCATGCAATCCTGGTACACACGTACGGCTATAGAAATTATAGTCGCTTTCCTAAATCTCTCAGACCTGGCATCTTTCTATGTATGTGAATATGACAGCTAAGATTCAAATGTCTGGCGCGATAATACTGGGGTGAAAAAGTTCAAACGTCAATCCCAGGGACGCCTGGAAGCTTTAACTGCCAGTTGATACAGATAAGATCGAAGTTTCAATATCTGGTGCACCAAGCCGGTTTAAATATAATTTCCAGGATGCAAGAAAGAGTTGGAAGCTTTTCACGTGTGAAAGAACATTTCATTTTGTGGAGTAACGTAGTAAAACATTATGCTAATCCATACAACAAAGCGGCTCACGTGGAAAGACAAAATGACGAATGGTATGAGTGAAGCAAAGAAGTATTTTTACTGGTGGCAAACACATAAATTGAGTGATAATAAACTCAGTTTACTAGTGGATAACGACGGTGTCTTCTCGTACTAGTGGGCCTAGTTTCAAATGTTAAATAAGGCATGAAAATTACGTTTGTCCTACGGTTCTGGGTGTCTCTCAGCCTTACAGCCAGCTACCTCAAATAAGGGGTGGGCAACTCTTAAGGAGTTTTTGAAGCTCACGGGATCGTTGAACTACCAGAAAAAAGTAAAAAGGAGAAAGTAAGTGTCAGTAAAAATCTTTCGAATTTATGATAGCTTTGCGCGAAAGAAAAATTCAAATTTAAATTAATTTCTCAGTAAACAAACTGAACAGTTCAAGAAAATCTTTTTAACACTGTATTCGCAAGAAACAGAATACAGAGAGCCGAAGTGTCACTGAAAATTTCCAACTTTCATGATAGTTTAAGGAAAACAATTTAACCTTTCATTAACTTTCTCAAAGTAGTTTACCTAAAAGTAGCTGCATCTGAAGATAAACTGAAGAGTTAAATAAAATATTTTAAATAGATAAAATCATACTCAGTATAGTTCTTTACCATCAGGTGATAGTACATGTTTCCACACTGAAGTTCCATATGTTCTTTTTTGTTTTTTATTTATTTTTTAACGGCGGAAGAATGGTCATCAAACTTGATACTACAGTATTACTGGCACTGCTCCGATCTTCAGCATTTCTTCGACGCCACTTTCCTATGAAAACATGATTTAAGGAGCTAATGATATTTGTTTTTTCTCACGCAGAAGTCTACCAGTAGTGCAGTAAAGCTGGTAATGTTTGTTTGGCTCGCGGCTGAAATCGGGTCTGCCTGAACCATTAGAGGCTCGCCCACCGAAGAAGAAAAGAAAGAAAAATTCTGAAAAAGCAGAACTAGCAACATCAACATGAAAGAACACATAGGAAAAGGATGCTCGCTTTCAATCAACAAAAACTAAATATAAGTGAAAATGCTATCACAATTTCAAAGCCAGATTTAAAGAAAGAAATGCAGAAAGTACAATCAACTCGTGCTTGATGCTTAAAGCGTGAGGAGTAAAAACAGGCAAAACTAACAAAATATAAAAAAAGCAGCCAGTGTAGTTCTATATTTCCTTAATAACTTTTTCTTTTGTGGTTTAATGACCTCTTTTATTGAATGAAGGCTAGTCCCTGATTGAGTTCATCCATGTTTAACCGCCACTTAACCGTTTAACAGTAGTGCGCATTCCTTTTACACGAGAATTTACGCGACTTGAAACAAGAAAAGTTATGCAAGATGAATAAAAATATAATGCGAACTGAATCGTTACAGTTGCATTGTGAAAATGAAAATGATTGTTTTAGGTCCCTGTAAGTCAACAGTTCCAAGGTCAAAGTGCAATGAAATGAATTTTGGCCTATAGAAATTTAGGACTGGAACTTTAAAGAAAGGGGAACAACGAATGCTAGGGCCAAAATCAGAAACGAAGTGAATGAGGGAGCAAAGAAAAGGCTCAGAAGAGAACAAAGACTGCATAAATTAAAACTCAAGATGAAGCAATTTCACGGCTCTGAACAACAAACCAGGCCCTCAAAAGCCCACGATAACATCCACAAAAAAAAAAAAAAAAAAGAGATAATCTTGAACAAACAAAAGTTTTAGCAATTTTGCCTGGTACATCACAGCAAAAGTTCCAGGATCTCAACAGACAAATCTCCGTGTTTTCTAATATTTTCAAATTGGATCACCGCATTTCACATTTCGAGATTTTTTTAACACTTCACGTGCTCTACTTTTTCAGGCTCCTGTTGCTTTCAAAACTTCCAACATACGATTTAATTTTAGTTGACTATTTTTAACAGTCAGCACGAAACGGAAAATGGAACGAAAGGGAAGTTGTTTTTAAATAATTAAAGAAGCCAAGCAGTATGGTGCAGGCAAACGCTTGTTATGATTAATTTCTTTTTCCCCTGAGGGTTCATAGCTAAAACAAAGAAATCGTAAATCAACCAAAATTACTGCAACAGGAAGGTAGCGGTACATAGCGACATGTAAAATTTAGATGGAATCTCAAAATTATCGTCTTGCGTAAGAATTCTACTTGATACCACCAGAGCACAAAAGAAATAAACCATAGATCCTTCAATCTCTGGCCTACAGTAATAAATGATGCTGACAATCAAACTATTGTACAACACAGTATGAAGCATGTTGACCAAATGTTAACCTGAACATATGTATGATGACTTACCAGAGTCTCCCAAACAGTTCGCATTCTAACACATACAAGGAAAGCTGTGCCATTATGATTTTTCTTTAATTTTCGACATAGAGTTAACCAATGTAACGCACTCCTCCCGACGATGCTCAAATGCCATGATTCCCGTGAAAAAATCAAATCTTTCCTTTGGTATTCCAACCACACACTCACAGCTGGGACCACCTCTGAGTCGGACCATATCGCTTTCCACGGATGTTTCCATTCAGTTTGAGAACATACAAAAATCACCAGAGGCAAGTTCGGTAGAATACGGTAGGTGCTGAAACAACTCAAATCCTGAAATCTGTACGGCTGTCTTAGAAAACTCTGAGGTGCTACTCAGGGCCGGATTAAGGCCTTGGTGGGCCCCTAGGCTAAAACATTTCAGTGGGCCCCAAGGCTAAGATATCTGTGTGGGCCCTCAAAGAATTATGAGAGGGAATCAATATGGAATCTGTTAAACAGAAAACTGTAGCAATATGCTTGTGATAATTAATTCGTGTAGTGCATTCTTCAAACTAATAAATTATCTGCAGAGTTTTCATATTAAATCCCTATAGTTTCTATTGTTCTCATAAGAACATGAGTTAAAAGTTTAAGATTCTTATATTTTGCCTTGAATTTTTTTAATGGTTTACCACTGTATACTTTTCTTGGTACATCTTTTTTGTTATGCAACGTGAAGTCACAGGAGACTTCGACCGTTAAGGGTTTCAAGTGCAAATTGGGAGGTATGGGTGGATGGTAATGGAAAAGCTCAAACCGTCTCGACGACCCGGCTGTACACAGCGACATGAAACCTTTACCCATGGTGAGTCACTGCTTTGAAATCTGTTCGTCTTCCAGCCTCTGTTTCTGACCAAGTGGAAATCATACAAGACAACAGCAAAACTATTTGACACACAAAGCTCTCTCTCTCTACCTGTCTATCTCTTATTTGCCCACCCATGTCTTCTGGGCCCTTGGTCATGGTGGGCCCCAAGGCCGTCCAAGGGCGTCATTGCACAGCCCACACTGGTGAATGAAAGACTGTCGTACACTCTCTCACACTCTCGCTGTGGTGTTGATCTTGTCCGCAGCAATAATGATTTGCGCGACGAGATCTTCCAGGGAGTCCACGGTTGTCTCGTGCATGAATGCTTTCATGTGCCCCAGAAGAGTTCCACCCTACCCACTTAATGAGGCCCTAGTGCTACTTGGTGCATTGTCTTAAAGAAAGAAGACATCTCTTCGCAATTTCTCACGCATTTTTTTACTTGACGGCTTCACGAAGTTGGCTTATGGGGTTGGTGGAGTATGCATCAGCCACCGTGTTGCTCTTTTTCATTTAGTAGATCATGATAATGCCTTCTGCATCCCCAAAATGCTGATGCCATCACCTTCCCAACTGATGAAGCAACACGGAACTCCTTGCAAGGCGGAGAAAATGCAATGTTGCACATTAGACTTAGTTTTCCAGTCTCTGGGTCAAAGTGAGAAATCCACGTTTCTCCATTGTAACAATCTGGGACCAGAAATTTATTGGATCCGCACAAAGCATGCTCAAGTTGGTGATACGCATTTCTTTGTGGCATGTATTCTGCTCATCTGTCTACATTCGTGGGACCCATAGCATACTGACCTTTCTCCAGGGCCGTAACTTGGGGGCAGCCAGGGAGGCTCAAAAATTTTCAGGGGAGGCTAAGTTTTGTGCTTCCTCTACGAAAGACTCAATGAACATAATAAAAATTCACACATGCCATATTTGAAAAAAATTAACAAAAAAAGATTTCTTGTATACTAAGCTTAGAGAGCTACATATCGATCTGACAAGAAAAGCCCGTAAATCAGCTGATTCAAGATCATGTCCGAAGAGCCATCAATATAGAAATTGGAAGTTTAAAAATCCAGCAATGTTTTTACATAAGCTTATGTAACACTCAACAATACAGTTCGGAGATCATTTTGTCGCTGTGACTTCCATGATATACTGTTGCAATCGCGTACACCGTATATTTCCCTGTACACTGTTAAAAAAATCTCCTTAAAATGAGAACCTGAACCTACTCGTTTTTCTTAAAAGTACAATCCTATCGTAAACGAGTCCATGACATGCTCAAATATAAGTAACCATACGTACTTACAAATAATTGCGTCAATAAATATAAATATAATCTCGTATTACTTCATCTTAGATATTATAGATTTCAAGGGAAATTGTTTGATAAATGTGTAAAGTGAAACACATAAATAATTAATACAACAAAGTCACTGATCACAAGTAATTTAATTATGCATAAAGTATCTTTGTGTACGATTTTACATTAACTATATTTGTGTCAATCTCATAAATAATATATTGCCGCTTCATCACTATATTTGTCATGAAACTGTGCGGTCCATTTGCCCAGCATGTGACAACTACTAAACGAGTATATTATCTCAGATGTGTCATCGAATAATATACTTCCAGTTGATTCTATAAGTAAATGAGTATGTATGAAGTACATGTATTTCAAAATTGAAATCGAGCTGCGGATGGCTTAGTGGTTAGAGATTCAGACTGCTGATGGAGGGACCCCAGGTTCAAACCTGGCGTGGTGGTGTGAATTTCTAACAATTGGTGAATATCCGCCGTGCATCGGACGAGCAAGTTAAGTGACGGCCCCCGCGTAGGGTTCCCCCGGTTGCATGTAAAGGTGTTCATTCCTAAGGCCCCCCACCCTAATTTCTCTCTGCATTCTATGTGCAAAATCCTACGCTTGTACGGTGGCTCCATGTAGTGTGCTCTCTCTGACTTACAAATTAGGCTGTCCGAATCGCTAGATTCGTTTTTGAGTACATATATTTGAAATATATGAAAAAAATATATAAGTACATATATTTGAAATATATGTACTCAAAAATGAGTAATATTTCAAATTAGAAGTACCAATTTTTAACAGTGTACTTATTACAATTACACATTTTTGAAATTCTTTGTATTTTGTGAGGTTCGTCGCAAAAGTTTAGGCACATGTTAATACCGATGATAAAACGTAAAAATACAAAGCAAAAAAACACATACTTTGGAAAGCAAGTGAAACACTTCAAACTAAGTCACGCTACAGAATAGGAAACTCAAAAATTTAGACACAACAGAAACGTAATGGAGAACAGACCATTATCACACATTTATGGTATTTCCACTCACCAGTATCAGTTCAAAAACAGTTTTCTCCGTGGAATAAATAAAATTCTGTAGAGTTTCCGGTCAATATAATTTTAATTTCATTGTTAATTAAATATTTATCGCATAATGATTATTCAGAATTTTGTCTTCGGTGTTCTTTGAATGAAAAAGATTCATTTTTTGAAGTTCTGAAAAAACATTTCATTCGATTTTTTTAAATCGCCTAGTCAAAGGAAAAAAAAAACAAAAACAACGGTATGGCATTACATAAAATGTACTTTTGTCGAATTTCAACCAAATCAATTATTTAAGTTTTTTTAAGCAAAGCTTGGAAATATAAAATTTCGTCTTGATCGGTTAAACAGTTTTGAGTTATTTCTTTTGGTGCATTAATATCACCAAAAGAGGAGGTGCTCTCGGTATATATATATTGTATATAGTTTCAAAAGACAAAATGAAAAAGAAAACAAAACAGGGAATATATAACAGTGTCCTATTTATTTTCTGAAAAAAGGTTAAACTTAAAACTGCAAACCTCAAAAATTATAGCAAATTTAGAAAACAGAAAAAAAGACCTGGAGGAAATGCAGAAAATATTGAGAGGCTTCTTCAAGAATGACAGCACCAAAGAATCCTCTCTCATTTCCACATAGATCTAGTGAACGTGGATTTCTGCTATATGTTGTCTGTATAAAGGGCCAGAAACCAATACTGAAATAATGTAAGTACAACATATATAATTCCACAAAATCATACAAGCTACTCAAGCATCCAGTTCGCAACAGCCTGGAAATAGTCCGAACCTCACCAAACTAAAAAAATTTAAAATATATTCCCAATTTTCTACAACACAATTTGAACGTAACTACAGGTGCCGTACGTACAGGCCTGACCCTACTTCAAAAGGACAGTCAACAATTAATTCCCCCTCCCCCTCCGCTTTTCCCATTTTGTGTTTTGAAACTATTTCTCTCGAAAATTCTCTGTAGGTTTGGCGCGCTTAGATTTCCTCGGCATTTTTCTTGTTCTAGTAGTCTTTTGGGTGGAGGTTTCTAGCCAATCTTGTGTTGTGTGTGTGTAGAATTAATGGAGATTATTTATCTTATCTCTTCGTTTTACTGACTACGTATGATTTTTGTGAGAATTAACTCAGGGCTGCGGAGTGTGGTCCAGAAACTTGCTGACAAGAATAAAGAAGTAGACTTGAAAATGAACTTAGAAAAAACAAAATATGTATGCAATGCTTTTACAAGAAATGAAGATTTAGCCATTGATGGAGCAATTCTAGAAGTAACCGATGCCTATATTTACCTTGGACAACAGACATCAAGCAAAAGCCACGCCGAAGAAGAAATTAACAGGGGTATAATTCTTGGTTAGAGAACATTTGGAAGAAAACGTACAACTTTCAACAGCAATTTACTATTACCTCTTAAAAAAAAGTGCTTAATCAGTGCATCTTTCCAGTCCTTACTTATGGATCAGAGATAGGAACCCTAATTTAAAAAGGCATTCGGATGCTGCAAATCACTGAAAGAAGCATGGAGATGTGAATGCCTAGCATAACCAGGAAAGATAAGAAAAGGAACTCATGGATCAGGAAAACAACAGGAGTCGATGACATCATGATCCAGATAAATTCTTCGAAATGGCAATGGGCTGGACATATTGCTAGGACTGACTACCGTTAGACAACAGAAACACCAGACTGCATTCCAAGGGACAGATGAAGATCCAGAAGAAGACGATGTGGGACATAGGTAGATGAAATTGGGAAGAATTTTGGAGTGGCATGCAGGAGACTGTCTCAAGACAGAAAGTTGCGGAAGAAGTCTCGGGAGACCTTCATCTAGCAGTGGATTAATGTTTTTTTCTTTTTTTATTGATTGAATGTTTAACGACTACCGTGAGCAACTCAATGGGCTATAAGCAGTCGCTCGTCCCTAATTTAGGGCCACTGACTACAGGGAAGCAAGAGAGGCAGTGCTGTAAGACAACAAAACATCCATGCCTCACCGGGATTTGAACACGGACTCATATCGGGGGAATGGTCAGAAGCCAGCGCTTAGAACACTGCGCCATCGAGGCGGCCATTTGATAATGGTTGACAATGTGATAATGATATGTGTATATATATATATCATCATCATCATCATTGTCAACCATTATCAATCCACTGCTGGACGAAGGTCTCCCCAAGTTTCCTCCACAACGGTCTGTCTTGTGCCAGTCTCCTCCATGTCACCCCTGCATACTTTCGAATTTCATCCACCCATCTCCCATGTGGTCTTCTTCTGGGTCTTTTCCTGTCCCTTGGAATCCAATCTAAAATTTCGGCTGTCCATCGATGATCTGTCCTTCTGGCAGTATGTCCAGCCCATTGCCATTTCAGGGATTTAACTCTGATCATGATGTCTTCCACTCTTGTCATTTTTCGGATCCACGAGTTCCTCTTCTTATCTCTCCTGGTTACACCAAGTATGCACCTCTCCATGCTTCTTTGAGTTGTCTGCAGCCTTTGTATGTCTCTTTTAGTTAAGGTCCACGTCTCTGCACCATACGTAAGCACTGGAAGGATGCATTGATCAAACACTTTTCTTTTAAGACATAATGGCATATTGCTCTTGAAAATTATGCTGTTTCTTCCAAAAGCTCTCCAGGCAAGTTTTGTACGCCGATTAATTTTTTCATCAATGTGACCCTGACTTGATATCTGCTGTCCAAGATAAACGTACGTGTCTCTTATCTCCAGCTTTTCTCCATCAATCGATAAATCTTCATTTCTTGTAAAAGCATTGAACATCACTTTTGTCTTCTGAAAGTTCATTTTTAATCCCACTTCTTTACTCTTGTCAGCAAGTTCCTGGATCATACTCTGCAGCTCTGATGGGGTAGTTGCAAAAATGACTACGTCATCAGCAAAACGAAGGTGGGTTAGATAATCTCCATTAATCTTTATCCCCTTGTTTTCCCAGCTCAGCGACTGAAAAACACCCTCCAATGTGGCATTAAAGAGCTTCGGAGATATGGTGTCACCTTGTCTCACTCCCTTTCCAATTTTTATGTGTGTTGTATTTTCAAACAGCCGAATCTTTGCACTTGCATTTTCATAGATGTTATTAATAATATTAATGTATGCATCTTCAATACCGCAGGTTTTCAGAGCCATTGTAACTGCTGATGGTTTCACCGAATCAAAGGCTTTTTCATAATCGATAAAAGCCATGCACAATGGAAGTTCATATTCCCTCGCTCTTTCAATTAGTTCTCTCAGTACGTGGATATGATCTATTGTGCTGTAGCCACTCCTGAATCCAGCTTGTTCTCTCGGTTGAGCCATGTCCAGTGTTACCTTCAAGCGGTGTGAAAGAACTTTAGTGAAGATTTTATAAACTACTGATAGGAGGCTGATAGGTCTGTAGTTTCCGAGATCCTCAATGTCACCTTTCTTATGTAGCAGGATCATTGTAGCGGTGTTCCAATCCTCAGGAATCTTTCCTTCATTAAGGCATCGAGTGAAAATTTGGGCGAGTACTGTTTCGATTTCTCCACTTGCTTCTTGTATGATGTCTACAGTAATTCCATCTTCTTCTGGAGCTTTATATATATATATATATATATATATATATATATATATACATATAGAACAAATTACTAATCAAAGAGTACAAAATAAAAGCAACTTTGAAATTCTAAAGCGCCCAAGGCTGCGTAAAAGAAAACTCAAAAACGTACAAGGTCATAACAAGAGATAAGCAAGCTAAGAAATATTTAAAAAAAATAATTTAAAAATAAATAAAAAATAAGCCAAAACTTGCAAAACAAGCATGTACCCAAGCAAGCAAAGAAACGAAATTTTAACCAGGGGAAAAACGGGGACTGCAGAACCTGTAGCAGAGTTTTATTCATGGCTTCGTCAGGGGCAATCACGAAGAAAAATCTCTCACATTTCTACATAGATAAGAAAAGTGTGGGTTTCTGCTTATCCTGTTTGCAATAAAGGACAATTAAAATTAAGGATTTACTCACCTATCAGAAACGGGACGAAAACCCCTCCTAGCAAACCGAATAATCATTTCCCAACGCACACTCAACAATTACCAGTTCAAAGGAATTCATGCAAAATACATTACAAAAGAATTACGAACATCCATTACACCACAAACTAGATAGAATGATTAATAAAAAAATACATAGAGCATTGCTTGAAAAAAGTTTCCTTATTTACAATTATTGTACGAATTAGTCTTAGGTTGAAAGACAGGCATATGCCAAAAGAGCATGAGATTTACTTTAAACTAAAAAACGTGGTTACTTGAAGAAAGAAGCCCGTTCACGGATCTAAGTATGGCTTGAAAACTTAGAAAAAAAAACAACCCGTACCGAATTTCAAACCTCTAGAGAGATAGAGGAAAAACCCAGGACGCACGCACATCAATGACCAGTTCAAACGAATTCATGCTAATGACTTTCAAAAGAATGACGAACATCCATTACACCACAAAACTAGATACAACAACCATTAATTGACAAAAATTACGTAGATCATTGCTTGAAAAAAGTTTACTTATTTACAAAATATTGTTTCTGCTTATAGCCCATTGAGTTGCTCACGGTGGTCGTTAAACCTCCTCCAAAATATTGTTTTGAAAGCCGGGCAAATACCTAAAGAGCAAGGGTGCAACTTCAAACTAAGAAACGTGGTCACTACAAGAGAAGTGACGTCAGCAGCGCCACCTAGCAGTCAAGAATTTAGCCAACCTGAAAAGTTCTTTGGGATGGAGGCTAAGGCAGAAATATGCCAAACTACACAAACCAAGTGACTGGTAGGGCACAGAAACTGATTTAATGTTGCAACCAACAAATCGGAATACTAAAAAATTCCGATTGGGAACAGAAAATATCTTCTCCCAATTGGCGTCTGAAGAATTAAAAGACCCAAAAAACAGAATCCTTCCCAAACCTTTAATTATTAAGTCCTGCATTATGCTGTGTCATACCGGCCCGGTAGCCGGCGTTATGGTATGGGGTGCAATTGGATTCCACTCCAGCATACGCCTCGTCCGCATTACTGGTGTGTTGAACAGCTATCGTTAGATCACTGAGGTGTTGGAGCCTGTTATTGTACCATATCTTCAGGGACTGTCTAATGCCATTTACCAACAGGATAATATGCAACAGCATGTGGCACGCAACGTCCAAGATTTCCTGGATCGCCACCATGTGCCACGTCTTCCTTGGCCCACGCGGTTCCCGGATATGTCGCCTATTGAACACGCGTGGTCCATGATCGCCGGACGACTGGCACACCAGCGACCATCCCCGGCTACAACGGAGGAACTGTGGCATCGCATCTAAGCTGCGTGGACTGACATTCCCGAAACACACAGGCAACGTCTCTTCCTCTCGATGTCGGGCCGTGTAGCAGCTGTAATTGCCGCCCATGCCAGATACTGATTGTTCTGTGTTACTCTCGTCTCACCGTGCTATATTAGTAATCTATTCACCCTTGTATCATCTGCTTTCTGTACAATAAATATGGCTTTGATATCTCTTGTCTTTCGTGGTGTTGCACTTTTAATGGCCAGCAGTGTATATACATAAAATAAAATAAAACACTCAGATATGCTCTGAATATAGAGAGAGGCATTCTCCGCTTTCATCAACAATAAATGTTGCATTGGAAAATATATCGCAGCATTGTTCTGCACTTCAAAATCATGTCCGACATTATTCTTTCCATCTTCCCTATGTGACTTGCACTTTTCTTGATTGTTTTCCATTTATTGTGCGTTTCTTTCTTGCATATTTTAAAATTGGATGTACGCATTGATCGAAAGTCTTCCTTTCGAGACAAATGGGAATGATGTTCATCAACATACCATTTAGTTTTCCTAAAGCAACCCAGGATTGTTGAACACTCCATTTTATAAATACACAGTTGACGTGGATTAGGAACATCAAATAAAAATCATCGCTCTTTCCACGTTTATAAGTGAGTCACGGAAAAAATATCATCGGCCGCCTCCGGGAATCGAACCCAGGGTCTTCTACATATCTTCTGGGACTGTCTGGTGCCATTTAATACCTTATTTAAGACTCTGGGTTCAATTTCCGGTGGCGGCCGATGAGAATTTTTCCGTGACTCACTTATAAACGTGGAAAGCGTGATGACTTCTATTTGATACTCCATTTTATATTTTGAGTAGATGTAATGTGCAAAGGCAAGTACGGTTTTATCATTTTACTGGTAAATTTTCGGAAACTCTCCGATTGGGTCTTTAGAGAACGAAATGACGAGGTATAATTCCCAATATTGGCATTTCCTAGAAAGTGCTTGCGGTTACACCACTGAGCAGAAATCTTGGTAGTGGAGTAGCAACTAAGAGAAAACTATGCAAGGACAAATGACTCCCTGTACAACAGTTAGTCATCTTCCACAAAAACGCATTTTCTTGAAATTTTTTGCGGTCGTTGTATATATTCAACATGAGCTTTTTTTAACGGTTCTAATCAAGACAACAATTATACAAATTCAAAATTAAAAAAAAAATTCTAACTTGCTCAAAATAACTTAATCAGTGAAACTTAAGGAAATTTGAATGCTTGCAAACGATCTCAGTAAATGATAAAAAAAAATGCCTTTTTTCCAATAGAGGAAACCATTGAATGTATTCTGTTCAGAGAACTGATGGTTAAGTAGCATTATGGCGAAGTTCTTCGCAAAACTGTGTGCTAATATTTCCCGATCCCTTTCTTCGACCACAATGCTGCATTCCTCTAAATATCGCTGATCAGCTTAAAACCTACGATGGGATGTTTTGTGTTACGCTCTGCGATCTATTTAAAAATTGAAGCTAACATTCAATCAAATCCTGCTGTTAGAAGTGGAGATAGGTTTGAACAATGAATCTAAAATTACCCCACCTAGCAGGAACATTTTGCATCAGAAAAGGTTCCGAAATGCACGAAAAAGGTTGCTCGTAACATCAGAAATCAGATGCAAAAGAATTTTTCAAATAAAACCTTTAGAAGCTGAAAAACTGTGCTATATGCAAATACAGGTTTAGATAACTTCTCAAATATATACACGGAAGTTTTGTTCACTTTTTTCGCTAAAGAATGCAAAAAATTACCCTATCCAACTTTTAGGAGCGTGGACATTGTGCCAAACATAAATATTCAACTTTACCATTAGCAGGAAAACTGTGTGTTACAGTAACATCATCCTCTATCTAGTGAAAGAAAGAAAATAATATTTTGGCCTCCATTTAAATATCGTCGTTACAAACCAATGGACAAAGCGACGCAATAACTCACATTTTCGTTTTTTCTTTCGGGAGAAGTTCTAAAAATGAGGATCATTCCTTTACCATCAGTGGAACACTCAGTGGGGTGGCCCAGGGGCTCGAGCCCTACCGTGAGGTATCACTTGGTTCGTCCATTTTTGTTATTGGCTGCTTATTTTTAAATGCATTTGTATATGTTTTTTAATATACTCGTATTTTACGTATACAGTAGAATCCGGTTAATTGGGCCACCGGATAATCGGAGCAGCCGTTTATTTGGAGCAATTCTTGAAGAACATCCCAAATCAGCTCTTTGGGGTAAAGCATCGTATAACTGGGGCAGCCGCTTAATTGGGCCAAAGTGTTCTAGTCCTGATGTATCCCAATTAACGGAATCTACCGTAATTGGAAACGCAATTTAATATGGCAGAGATATTTTCTATTGCTACCAATATTTTGGGAGATGTTTTCTCCTGGGTATTTTCATTTGCATCTTCAATATTTTGGACCACCCCATAAAGAAATCCCGGGTGCGCTACTGTTTACAATGAAGGGAGATTAGTCCCTCTTCAATGTTGCTTTCTTGAATGAATGTCTACAACTAAATCCACTGTTTCACTAATCCAGGTTGGAGACTTAGAGGAAGCGGTGGAGGCAGTCTTTGCTTTACCTATGAGCAAACTGGTAAAATTGTTTTTTACGCTTTCCAACCATAGGTTGAAGAAGCGTATTGCTACAACTTTGTCCGTCTGTCTGCCTGTTGGCACGAAAACTCGCGTAAAAATGGTTCGATTTCGGTGAAATTTTACTATATGGTAGGGGACAACCTGGGGACGAATCCTATTGAAAATGGGCGAAATCGGGTCAAAGGTCAGGACATAGGAGTGGGATCCATTCCATCGCCCTCAGCGTCATAACTTACTTAAAAATGCTTCGATTGCGATAAAACTTTAGAATGTTGTTCCGGAGGTATGTTGAACCGGTTCTGTTGAATATCATCGAAATGGGGTCAAAGGTCAGGGCACAGGAGCGAGATTTATTCCACAGCCATTATCCTATTAACTTGAGAAATGATTTCTGGTATGTTGGAAAGCGTATCATAATCAATGCATTGCATGATTTTACTAACTTGTTACATGATTCTGTTTAAATTAGTGTCAAAATGAAGACTCATAATTTATCTTGTAGTACTCGGTTATTGGTGTGATAGCAAATAAGTAAACCACTTGAGCTTTCGATATCATTGGATGGCTTTCTTAAGTGAAAGCAATTAAAACAGAACTAAGACAATGGATATAGTACTGTGAAGATCATTATTGAAAATAGAGATTAAATTTGCAAAAACATGAGCATTTGGTTTAGATTTGTGGAATATTTTTCCCTCCAAAGCCTGCACCTTCAGTATTACAAAAACTTTTCCTACCCCCTCTCTGCTTCCAGAGCTCATTAGAATATTTCTCAGGCTGAAATTTAGGAATCCAAAACAGCTTATCAGTCGCATTTTTGTGCTTGATTGATTTAAAATAGAATTTTTATTTATTTATTTATTTATATTTGTTTACAGAACATAAAAAAAGGTCACAGAGAGCCATTGACTGGTCATCACGGAAGCTGTTCACTCGTTGAATAAGATGTTCAGGTCAAAACTAATGCACATACAGCGTAGGTGAGGCATTGTAGCAGCCCCAGTGGCCGAGTGGTAACAGACACGGGGCTCTTCCCACTTGTCTAGTTGGGGCTCTGATCCTCAGGGTTTAAGGCATGCGTCGTGCTTGTCCTGAGATGCTGGCTCTGTTCCTTCCCTGGCAGCAGATGTCCTAAATTAGAAGAAGGGACAGGCGACACACCATAACCTTAAATACTGCCGGGGACCTTTAAACCTTAAAACAAATAAAATATGCACTGACAGCTGTGAACGGAACTTGGTTAACAGATTCGCTGCCGCTGTGCTGTTTCAACGGAAAACACGCGGTGCTGGCAAGAAAACCAAGCAAATCTCTGGAGACACTACAGATGAGCTCCTATGCATTTGGATCAATTTAGACGTGTTCGGATCTCATAGCTTTGGACGACTCCGCTATTCTAAAATACGAGAAAATTTATCCATAATTGATATTTGTAATTATAACCTTCAGTAACTCCAGGGATATAAACACGTCTACAGCATATGCATTGCCTTGCAATGTATATGCTATAGACGTGCATATTCTGTAGACGGTAACTAGTAGATTGTAAAATTCTTCAGTCCCAAAAAGATTGAAAAATTCGATTGGTTGTATCAAATTCGATTGGTTGTACCTGTCATATTAATTTTTAGTCCTAGTACAATTCTTCAGTCCCAAAAAGATTGAAAAATTCGATTGGTTGTATCAAATTCGATTGGTTGTACCTGTCATATTAATTTTTAGTCCTAGTACACTAATGAACAGAATTATTCTCCTGACGTCAGGGACATCATACCAATGTGTAGCTAAAATTTGTTGACGCGGAGTATGAGAGAGAACGTCGCATTCTTCATTTTCACTTTCACTGATGGTCGTACTACAGCTACTAAAAGAATACGTTTCTGCATATGATGACAAATTATCGGAATCACATATTTCCACGGCAGGATGTGCCCGCCGATGAACTTTTAGTTGAGAGGGACCGGAGATAGCCTGCCGTTGTTTCCCTAAAACTAAGCATTGAAGTCAATATGAGTTTCCTGAAATCCCTTTAGCGTCCTCAATAGACCGCCCTCTTACGTATGAACTCTAAGCAGCAAATGCTTTTTATTTTTATTTTTTTTTTAATTGGAGGTTTAACGACCACCGTGAGCAACTCAATGGGCTATAAGCAGTCGCCCGTCCCTAATTTAGGGTCACTGGTTCCAGGGAAGGGAGAGATCCAGTGCCGTAAGACAAACACAACATCCATGCCTCACCGGGATTCGAACCCGGACCCCTTTCGGACGAATGATCAGAGGCCATCGCTTAGACCACTGCGCCACCGGGGTGGCCAAATGCTTTTTATTGCCACTCAAGTATTTATTTATTGATAGTTCCCTTCATCGCAAAACCAGTGACGTTCAAAGGAAAATAAACATTGCAGTGAAAAGCGCACGCTGTGTAAGTCCATGGGGAGTCAACTTACTTTCCCTTCCCTAAACCATGTGGAAAAAAATCCGCTATCCCAAAAACCGTGGTCATTTTTAAACTGTTGGATACTCATTCTCAGTGCCAGTAACAAAATACAGTAGATACCTCTCTTCAAGTGCCGAAGGCTTTAGGAAGGGAAATATGAAGCCACAATTACGACGCCGTTCGGCGTCGTCGGCGCCTGGGCCAAGTATTGTATGACGACGTTCGGCGTCACGCGGAAGTGAAAGTGTTTTAAACTGGGCATCATTTTCAAACCTTTAGGTCAAATGGATTGCGAAATTACAAACCCGAGGGCGAACTAATGAAACACTTATCTTAACTGTGTACATTCTGTTATTTGGTACTAATTGCAAGCTTAAACACAGATCAATCCGATTACTGGCAGTTGTTCAGAAAACTTGTTACTTATGTCTTTAAAACGAGGGCAGAGCTGAATGTTTCGCTTCCTAATAACGTTTGTTCCCATTTTCATTGATAAGTTTTACTCCCACACCTTCCACATTTCTCACAAAATTTGCGTAGTTTCGTACTCTCGAATACTGGGAGCTTAAACCGTTACCGCACTATTTACATCGCCATTCCTGCCGTTATTTGTGGGAATGTTTAAAAATTATCCAATAGAGGACGAAAGCTCAGGTGATATATCTGTCATTATAACAAATCTATAAAGCGGTTTTTCAAAATATTTTACAAGGCTTCGCATTATTGAATAATATTCTATTTACTTTATCTTTAGAAGAAGCTATTTTTTGTTTTAGTTCCCTATTTCCGTTTTTCTTTTTAATACAAAGCTTCTTAATTTTCTTCAAGATCAGGCGATAAAAATAATTATCTTCGGTTCAGGAATTCAGATCCGCACTTGCATATTCTTCTACAGAATCTTATACCATTTGCCAGTAAAATTTAAGTTATTTTTCCGGGTATGTGCATCCACAAAATTATATTGTTGACGCAATTATACCGATAAGGCCACAGCTCGACAAGTAAGGTGATTTCGAAAAGATTATAAGGGCTGCGGCAACTACAGTTCTGTAAATGCAAATCCCTTTCTTTTTCTTTGTTTGCTGGTTTTATTTTTTTAAGGATGACTGGGTGTCGTTTCAGACATTTTCGGCGAACTGGAGTTGGAAATTGTTACACTAATTCGTTTAACGATTCAACAGTTGGACTGATAGAAATATTATTTCTCATTGTCGTCTGGCACTTAATTGTTGTCGCGACAAGTAATTTATTAACCTTCGTATCATATTGTTTCTGCCTATTTGCGCTTGAACAGCCTCGGCTTTTAGACGGGATAATCTGCAGAGGTCAGTGCGATGTAAAAGCCCTGTCAAGATGGTTAACAAATTAGGTCAATTAGCCGTGAAGGGAGGTTTACTGAGTCATTCCAAGGGAGGAAAAAAAGCCAGGGAGTGGAACGATCATGAGAAAACATGACTGTGGGTGTATAGTCAGGAAACGATGAGGGAGAAGGAAAAAAATGTGGTGCAGTGGACTCACAAAAGCAGCTTGCGCAGTGCACTTCGCAAGTTCAAGGTGAAATTTCATTTCCTGACAGTCATGTCCGATTTTCCGTACTCCATTACTACTTTTCAGCTTTTAGCTCTTTTCTGGAATGCGACGTTTTTAGAGTAGAACAAACAGCGCACATTTCTAAGATAAGCACAAATTTAAATTTTGTAGCATTAAAAACAATATTTTTTGATGACAGATTTTACGTGTTCAACCATATATAGGTCTAGAAAACAGTTACAGGAGAATCAATCAAAAAGCTCGTAAAAAGCACCATAATTTTACACCTTTTATTGCACTTTTCAGTTCCTGACTTCAGTGATGCACTCAGTGAAAGTGGCCCGAGAGCCCGGGTCCTACCCGTCGTGTCGTCCCATTTCTATACAAATGAATTTTTGTCCCATTTCCGTACACATCCAAATCATCTAGTTCCATTTCCGTACACTGATGTGATCAGATATGCACGAAGGAAGACAGAGGATGGCCGCCCCGGTGGCGCAGTGGTCTAAGCGATGGCCTCTGATCATTCGTCCGTAAGGGGTCCGGGTTCGAATCCCGGTGAGGCATGGATGTTGTGTTTGTCTTACGGCACTGGCTCTCTCCCTTCCCTGGAACCAGTGACCCTAAATTAGGGACGACCGACTGCTTATAGCCCATTGAGTTGCTCACGGTGGTCGTTAAACCTCCAATCAAAAAAAAAAAAAAAAAAAAAAAAGAAGACAGAGGATCAGGAGCGTACTGATAGCCCTTGCAACCCCACACTGCGGTATTGTTCACGGCTGTAAGTGCCTGTAGTCTCTTTTGTGGAAACTTCGAAACTGGTTAAAGAAATAGCACGGAATTTTTGACGGCAGCTTTGAACAAAATATTAGAAAAAAAAAGCAATTTTTTTTTCGGTGCTTATAAATTTAACATCTGCGACGAATGCTGAAGACCGTAAAGATGGCATTAATGGACAGCCAGTTTGCCCTTGGGTTTTATATTGCTGTTTCCGCTTACCCTACCTTAAGCACTTATTTGTTGACGAAAACAATGAATGGTGATCTCTATGACATCGGAGGAATTCGGCAGGGATCAGAATTTACTTTCACCCTTAGCATTTTCCACGTCTGATACCAGGCGCGGTGAAACTACACTGGAATAGGACAAAATTCCTTCTGTATGGAAGTGGCACGTACGGAAGTGGGAGACAATCCTCCCCATGAGGTATCACTTGTTCCTTCGTTCTTTGGTACTGGCTGCTTATTTTTAAATACATTTGTATATGTTTTTAAAAATATATTTTACGAATCATTGGAAACGCATTTCAATATGGCGGAGATGAGATATTTTTATCGTTTTCCAATATTTTGGGAGATGTTTTCTCCGGGATATTTTTATTTGCATCTTCAATGTCTTGGGACAGTCCATCTCCATAGAGAAATCCTCGGTGTGCCACTACCTGACTTACATACCAAATGTTCCAATACAATTTAAGCGCTTTCAGAAATTGTAGTTTATTTCAAATCGTAGGGTTATGCGGCTCGGGTAAAAAGTTTGCTTTTACTAGTGTGCTGTACTCC
Source organism: Macrothele yani (assembly GCA_039090855.1). NCBI lineage: Eukaryota > Metazoa > Arthropoda > Arachnida > Araneae > Macrothelidae > Macrothele > Macrothele yani. The sequence continues at coordinate 91,648,602 of CM077016.1, read as the reverse complement.
TCTAATTTAACCTTCCTTTTGTGTTTCTGTGTTCTCATGTACTGTACATTGGTTTTCCTCGCTAAGTATTTTCTGACTTAACGCGACAGTTTCTCGCGATAATCCAGTAAAAGTGCCGCCCGGTGGCGCAGTGGTCTAAGGCGCTGGCCTATGATCATTCGTCCGTAAGGGGTCCGGGTTCGAATCCCGGTCAGGCATGGATGTTGTGTTTGTCTTACGGCACTGGCCCTCTCCCTTCCCTGGAACCAGTGACCCTAAATTAGGGACGGGCGACTGCTTATAGCCCATTGAGTTGCTCACGGTGGTCGTTAAACCTCCAATCAAAAAAAAAATCCTGTAAAAGTTGGCAACTTGACTGTGGGACAAAGCGCAATCAAATTTAAATAAAAAGTATTCTAAGATAAGTGCAGATGGTAGAGCAATTTTTTTATGAGCAAAACTACATTCGACGAGCAGATTGTATTCAGAGTTGAGGATGATATTATACAGTATGTTGAGAGCGATATTGAAAGAGCCATGGTTTGAGTACATGGTGTTGTATGATATGTGAAATCTATTCGTCTTGTTGTTGAGAACGAAATGATTACTGTCGACTGTCTGACGTGTTGAATTATTGAATAAACGTGGATTTGGTTTTCGTAAGTACTGTAAACTTACTCTGGCCGAAATCTTGAAAGTGTTATTCATGCTCTATTAAGATTTCAGATATTACGAACGAACTGGAACAACCTAGGTAGCAAGGTAAAGTTAAGTCTACAAGCTTCTAGTTAAAGTGAGGTTCGAGTAAAGCTTTGAAATAATAGTTCTATACAACCAGATAAAGATTATTGTTCCATACTAGTTACAGTAAGTTTTTAGTTGTACGCTACGTAAGGAATATAGCCTTACTACACTACAAAAACGCTGTCACCGGATACAGAGCGGAAAAAGGGAATCAACAGGTTTTGCATTAATCTAAGCTTCTGGTACGAACCAACTATCTAACAGCTAGCCACTAGATCATCATCATCATTGTCAACCATTATCAATCCACTGCTGGACGAAGGTCTCTCCAAGCCTCTTCCACAACGGTCTGTCTTGTGCCAGTCTCCTCCATGTTACTCCCGCATACTTTCGAATTTCATCCACCCATCTTCCATGTGGTCTTCTTCTGGGTCTTTTCCTGTCCCTTGGAATCCAATCTAAAATTTTGACTGTCCATCGATGGTCTGTCCTTCTGGCAGTATGTCCAGCCCATTGCTATTTCAGGGATTTTACTCTGATGATGATGTCTTCTACTCTTGTCATTTTTCTGATCCACGAGTTCCTCTTCTTATCTCTCCTGGTTACACCAAGCATGCACCTCTCCACGCTTGTTTGAGTTGTCTGTAGACTTTGTATGTCTCTTTTAGTTAAGGTCCACGTCTCTGCACCATACGTAAGCACTGGAAGGATGCATTGATCAAACACTTTTTTTAAGGACATAATGGTATATTGCTCTTGAAAATTATGTTGTTTCTTCCAAAAGCTCTCCAGGCAAGTTTTATACGCCGATTAATTTCTTCATCAATGTGACCCTCACTTTTGATATCTGCTGTCCAAGATAAACGTACGTGTCTGTTATCTCCAGCTTTTCTCCATCAATCGATAAATCTTCATTTCTTGTAAAAGCATTGTACATCACTTTTGTATTCTGAAAGTTCATTTTTAATCCCACTTCTTTACTCTTGTCAGCAAGTTCCTGGATCATACTCTGCAGCTCTGATGGGGTAGTTGCAAAAATGACTACGTCATCAGCAAAACGAAGGTAAGTATCCCTTTGTTTTCCCAGTTCAGTGATTGAAAGGCATTTTTCAGTGTGGCATTAAGGAGCTTAGGAAATATGGTGTCACCTTGTCTGATTCCCTTTCCAATTTTTATGTGTGCTGTATTCTCAAACAGCCGAATCTTTGCTCTTGCATTTTCATAGATGTTATTAATAATATTAATGTATGCATCTTCAACACCGCAGGACTTCAAAGCCATTGTAACTGCTGATTGTTTCACTGAATCAAAGACCTTTTCATAATGGATAAAAGCCATGCACAATGGAAGTTCATATTCCCTCGCTCTTTCAAGTAGTTCTCTCAGTACGTGGATATGATCTACAGTGCTGTAGCCATTCCTGAATCCAGCTTGTTATCTAGGTTGAGTCATGTCCAGTGTTACCTTCAAGCGATTTGAAAGAACTTTAGTGAAGATTTTATAAACCACTGATAGGAGGCTGATAGGTCTGTAGTTTCTGAGATCCTCAATGTCACCTTTTTTATGTAGCAGGATCATTGTAGCGTTGTTCCAATCCTCAGGAATCTTCTCTTCATTAAGGCATCGAGTGAAAACTTGGGCTATTTCAATTTTTCTACTTGCTGTTTCAATTTTTCTACTTGCTTCTTGTATGATGTCTACAGTAACTCGATCTTCTCCTGGAGCTTTCCTTCGCTTCATGTTCTTGATTGCATGTGCAACTTCTGCTGGGAGGACTGGAAGAACTCTGGTACTGGTACCTTTCATGATGTCTGGAGTACATGTATCCTCCCTTTCATATAATTTGGAGTAGAAATCTTTCACTCTTTTCAACATTTTGCCTCTACTTTCTGTTACAGAACCATCTTCTTTTTTCAGTGCCATAATCTGTTTTCTTCCCTTACTGTGATGTCCCTTTGCTATCTTTAGGCTTTGGTTGTTTTCAATTGCTTTCCTCACTAGTTCACAGTTGAATTTCCTTACGTCTTCAGTGGTACTTTTTCGTACTGTCTTGCATAGCTCTATATATTCCACTTTGGAAGTCACATCTTCTTTAGTTGTCCTCATCTCTCTTCTTTTTTGCATCAACATTTTGGTTTTTCCTGATAATTTGTTCACATGCAACTTGTTCTTAGACCCAGCTAATCTTGTTGCTGTTTCCACAAGAGCTTTGGTTACTTTTCTGTTAACTTCAGAGATGTCCACTTCTTCTGATGATAGACCTTCTAGAGCGGAGAATCTGTTCCTCAGTTCCAATTTGAAGGTATTATGATGCTTTTTAAAGTTGGTCACGTCAATACACTTTGTTTGTTTTATGAGCTTGCCACGCTCGAGTTTAGCATTGAGGTGCATCTTACATCTTACCATTCTATGGTCACTACCTGTGTTGAATTTGTTCAGCACACTGCCGTCTTCCATGACAAATTTCTTGTTACACATAATAAAATCAATTTCACTTGTCCATAGATATGTCACACATTAACCAGTTTGCCGCCTGTGTGTACGTCTGCATAAATTGATTCCTCCTTGGATGGAGTTCTATTCAGTAAATAATAGTAAATTTCGCAAAAATGAGTGAAAAACAAGTTATCCATATCACGTGGTAGGCAAACGTGCCAGTTATTTTTCATACCTGTGTGAAAACACAAATTTGTCAGTGACATGATCGAACTCGCGCCTCCTCACTCCGGAGTAAGTTGCTTTCCCAACTAAGCTACACGGACGGAATGTATGAATGAAGATTTGTCGTCTTGACACGTGCTTTATCTCTGTAGTACGTTACAACTGAAATGCTGCAAATTCATTGTTTACCCTATTTCTCAAACTCCTCAGAAATCATGAAAATTGCGCACTCCGGAAGTGGAAACTCAACCCGCATTTCTTGGGGTCGTTTGGTGTTGATCCCCGCCAGAGCACTTTGCGTTGCACGACGGGCTAAATGGCGTGGGCAAGGAGGTGGATGCTCTTGTTTGTAATGAGGAGTGCACTGAGGTTGGGGCTTAGCATGATTCACGGGCTGGTGTTTGGAGACAGCCGGTACCAAACCGGGGATTCTCCACGAGGATAACCACCTCCCAATTTCTGTTAAAGTACGTTTCTGCTACTACTAGTGAATCCAGGGAAGATGAAACATTTCTTTTTATTACCCTCGCGCGCAAGAGAAATTTCTTTTTACCTATCTAAGCGTTTTACGAGAACCATAGAGCTGAAAACTGGCGGCATCTCAGTTTGACGCCAATATTTGCCGTTCTTAGTTATTCTGTAAGATAATAATAATCTGTCAAAATGTGGAATGATAAATTTTTTCTATATGCTAGCTAGTCTTCAGTAGCACCTGCAAGTTTAAGCCCTATGGAGAAGGGCATTATCGTCCATAAAAAAGAACTGGAACCAACAGCTATCCTAAAAACCGTACATATGGCTCTGTAGCCTGCAGCAGTCAGGGTGCCTCCTGGAAATATCCTCAGGGTGTGTGTCCATCCAGCATGATTCCAGCCCAAACCAAGAGTCCTCCACCATCGTAGTGGTTACGAAGGGAAGATTTCGGCTTTCTGCCTCTCTTCAAATGTACACGCGTCGAGAATCTGTGTTTCGGCTGTACCGCGACTTGCCACTGAAGAGAACACATCAGGGGTTCAGGTGTGATGTTGTCGGGCCCAATTCAAACGGACTATTCTGTACGATGCGACGAACGGGAAACGGACCATTGGTCTTCTTGCATACACACCTCTCTTGTGGAGTATTCTGTGAACTGTTTACTTCGATATCGCGGTTCCCGTAGCAGATGAGAGTTCCTGCGAGAATAGCCTGGTTGTCGACTCCCTACGACGGCGAGCTGTTAGAGACAAATGCCAGTCGTTTTGACTTGTGGTTCGTGGGCGTCCTTGTCCCGGACTTTTGGTTATTGTTCCAGTTTCCCGGAAGTGTCTCCAGAGATTGGAGACAACTTCCCTGGACACATTCAGCCATCTTGCTACCTCAAGTTACAATTGCCTTTCTTCCAATCTACCGATCGCTCTCCACCGTAAAGTTTTCTAAGCGATGCTGCGGAGCCATTCCTTCACTAAAAGTACGACTCAAGCTTCAACTGCCGCACCCCTCTTAGAACAACGTTTATCAAGGACGCATGCCTGCCAGTTTGATGACGTACGGTGGTCATTTGCATATTGCCATAGGAGCTCATTGCATATTGCATTGTACACTTCTGGCCACCCAAAATGCATCACCAAGAAGGACACGAGATAGCAAAGCCAGATTTACTGGACACATAACAACAGATACAAAGATGAAACGATTGAGCTTACAGGCCCGTGCGACTTACGGAACACGCAGACATCAATAGTTCGTGTGGCCCCCATGGCTGGCAATAACGGCCGCTACACGCTACGGCATCGAACGAAAGAGGCTTTGGATGTGGGCTTGGGGTATGTCGGTACAGTCTGCTTCCACACGTTGCCGCAGTTCATCACGGGCGGTGCTTGCCGGGCCACTCGGTTGCCGATCAGCGACCAGACGTGTTCGATGGGCGACATATCGGGAGAACACGCGGGCCACGGCAGCAGTGACACCTGGTGGGCCGTGAAGAATTGTTGCACGATGCGTGCCACGTGCGGGCGCGCATTGTCCTATTGAAACGTGGCCGCTGGCAGGTCCTGCAGGTAAGGGAGGACTACAGGCTCCAAATCGTCAGAGATGTAGCGGTGGCTGTGGAGTGTACCTGCGATGCGTACCATAGGGGTGCCGGTGTCATACCCAATTGCGCCCCAAACCATAACGCTAGGCGACGGACCGGTATGGCGATGCATAATGCAGGTATCATACAGTTTCCCACCGCGGTGCGGCCGCATGCGGATCTGACCTTCGTGGTGTTGCAGGCAGAAGCGGGATTCGTCGGAGAATACAATGTCGTGCCATCCCGTAGTCCAGATGCGGCGTTGAACGGCCCACTGCCGCCGCACTCGCCGGTGGTGTAACGTCAATGGTAATCGGAGCAATGGGCGCCGTTCGACAAGTTCCCGCTCCTGCAGACGACGTCGAACGGTACGTGCTGATACAGGTTGTTGCGCAACACACCCTAATTCCTGCGCTAACATTCGTGATACGGCGGTGCGAGCCGTCAATTCCCGCCGCACAACATGCCGGTCCTCTCGTTTAGTGGGCTCACGTCGATCCGTCCGTCTCTCCTGCACCCACCGAATCCATACTCGCCTCACTGTGGCTGGATGTCGTCCCACACGGGCGCCGGTCTCGGTACGATAAACCGCTGTCGCGATAAGCCAATATTCGTGCTCTGTCAAACTCCAAAAAGTGCTGGAATGACTGCCATATTCTGCGACGAGGCATCAGGAAGCTTTCCACGCACAGGTCCGGCAGCACAACACACTTCCACTACTTACACCCCGCCTTCTGTGCACCCTTCTTACAGTGCTTCTCGGTGGCGTGCCGGGCGTACATGATTTGCATGTGCCCTGGAATGCTAATCGTTTGAATGTCCTCTCGCGGGCGACGTATGCTACGAATTTCAGGCCAATCGGATGCTTCCTTCTTGGTGTTGCATTTTGGGTGGCCAGCAGTGTATATTACCCATAGTTTGTACATGTCTCTTGAAAATCTTTAGTCAGTAATCTCGTTTTGAATATACTCACGAATTTGTATTTTTCACGTTAATTTTGGGCATCAGTTAATTACACCACTGGTTGTAGAGTGAAAGACCATGAATAGAAGTTCATAACGACGTTTTAACTAGTCCTTTGACCCAAATAAAAAAAAATGATTATACAGTTAATCCTTTGCCAACCGCGAATTTGATGGAACACCGAAAACTTTCTGCAATACCCAGCTTAATTAACACTATTCCAACTCCTTGAGTGCTCATAGACCGACGGCCACGTTTCAACATCCATCTTAGCCTTCAAGCGTCGGAATTTTGCTATGTTTAAAATTATTGTCCTTTTTAACAAAGCATATCTGATGTTTTTCGAAACACACTACTGTTTGTGAAAATTGCAGTACCATGGAGGACTGCTGGTATTAGCTTGAAACTTACAGGATATGTACAACATGATGGGACATGCAAATGATTAAAATGTCAGTGAAAATGCGCATGGCCGCCCCGGTGGCGCAGTGGTCTAAGGCGTTGGCCTCTGATTATTCGTCCGTAAGGGGTCCGGGTTCGAATCCCGGTCAGGTATGGATGTTGTGTTTGTCTTACGGCACTGGCTCTTTCCCTTCCCTGGAACCAGTGACCCTAAATTAGGGACGGGCGACTGCTTATAGCCCATTGAGTTGCTCACGGTGGTCGTTAAACCTCCAATCAAAAAAAAAAAAAAAAAAGAAAATGCGCATGCGGCTTCGGAGAAGCGTTCTCTGAACTGTCCGGTCTTGGATATAAAAAGCTGGCTCAAACGTGATGTGGCCGCCCCGGTGGCGCAGTGGTCTAAGGCGCTGGCCTCTGATCATTCGTCCATAAGGGGTCCGGGTTCGAATCCCGGTCAGACATGGATGTTGTGTTTGTCTTACGGCACTGGCTCTCTCCCTTCCCTGGAACCAGTGACCCTAAATTAGGGACGGCCGACTGCTTATAGCCCATTGAGTTGCTCACGGTGGTCGTTAAACCTCCAATCACAAAAAAAAAAAAAAAAAAACGAGATGTTGCAGTCATTGAAGAGCCGACAATGAGTCGAAAGGGTGCTTCTTGTGTCTCAGTATGCCCCGTCGCCGAAGAAGGTCGTATTAGGAACACCTCACAGACTTGGAGCGAAGAAGGATTGTTGGGATCAGAGAAGCTGGATTTTCCTACCGCCAAATTGCCGCCCGTACGGAACGAAGCGCTAGTGCAGTGATGCGAACGGGGCGTCAGTGGACAGATGAGGCTCGGACACACAGAAATCCGGGAAGTGGACCGCAAAATCGCACGACTGCAAAGAATGATAGACACCTCTACCCCATGGCAGTGACAGCTCGCATAGCGACATCCACGGTGTGAACGTAGCACTGTCACAGGTCAGGCTTTGTCCTCCAGCACAGTTCGAGGCTGCTTAATAGAGGACTTGTTGCTAGCAGACCATTGCTGCTCATTACTTTGACCTTCAACCACATAGTCCTCAGTTTGCAGTGGGGTTTCGAACACAGCCATTGGCCCGCTGATTGGCAACAGCTCGTGTTTTCTGACGAATCACGATTCAACTTGATGCATCATGGTGGTCGCATAGGTGTTCGAAGACATCGTGGTGAACGGCACCTTGCAGCGTCATACCGTGATGGTTTGGGGCACCATTGAGTTCCATTGGATACGAATTGAGGGAACCCTCAACACCCAGCGATACATCAGAGATGTTTTAGAAGTAGAGGTGATACCCTTCCTTCAGAATTGTCCTGGCGCTATATTCCAGCAGGACAAAGCTTGGCTATATGTGGCCTGGAATGTCCAAGCCCTCTTCCATGCACAGTAGCTACCGCTTCTTCATTGGATTGAACGTTTGCCGGATATGTCCCCGATCTACCATGTCTGAGACATGGTAGATAAGCGACTGGTACGTTAAGCGCCTCCGCCAGTCACTACAAATGAACCCTGACCTCGCATAGAAGCAGATTGGCCATCGATTCCCTAGGACGATGTCAAAAACCTCTTCCGTTCAATGCCTCTCCGTGTAGAGGCTGTTATTGTTGCTCGGAGTAGCTTCACATGATATTGAGCTTTGAATTGAAAAAATCTTGTATATCTCTACAAATGTAATCAGTTATCTCCCGTAACACGAGGAATCTGTAATATAAATTTGATTTCAATAGCGTGATACTTTCTTGGTGTTGTAGTTTTCACAAACAGAAGCGTATTCATGACAGACCATTCAAATACAAAGCATTTTGTAGTCATTTCTTAGAAAAATATCAGGAGAATGCAATATATGGAAAAGGAAAATAGTAAAACATGAAGATCTACTGGAAATACACTGAAGTGCCAGAAAAACTGGTACACCAGTCTAATACTTGGTAGGTCCCCCACGGGAGCGCAGGACTGCAAAAATACGATGAGGCATGGACTCCACTAGCTTCTGGAAATATGCTGTAGGCAATGCACACCATTCCACAATGCGGGTGTATTCCGAGGTCTCGGATTCCTGTGTTCGATAGCGCGTTGCATGGCATCCCAAATGTGTTCTATCACGTTCAGATCTGGGAACTTGGGTGGGAATGGCAACACCCCAAACTCAGATGAATGCTCCTCTAACCATAATGTGGCGTCCTGACACTTGTGTGGAGATGCATTGCCCTGTTGGAACAGGCCCAACCCATCAGCATGAATGCAGGACATGAACAGGTGTACTTCGTCAGAAAGGATGCGAACATAGCGTTGGCCGGTCACAGACGTTTGTAGACGTACAAGGGGTCCCAGTGAAGTCCAGCTAAACACACCCCATACCATTACGAACCCCCAACCAGCTGGTACAGTTCCCTGTTGAAAGGCGGGATCCATGGCTTCATGGGGTTTGCGCCACACACGAATCCTTCCATCTGCCCGATACAGTTGGAAACGCGACTCGTCACACCAGGCTACTTGTTTCCAGTCATCAAGTGTCCAGTGGCGGTGTTGCCGTGCCCAAGCGAGGCGCATAGCTCTGTGCCGTGCACCTATCAAGGGGACTCGAGTTGGGCGTCGGCTCCCAAAGCACATATCGTGTAGGGTACGTTGCACAGTCCGGACGCTGATGCTTGTGTTGAGGTTCCAGCATTGAATTGCGATTATACCTGAGAGAGTGTTGCACGTCTATCGCGTGAAACGATTCTTGACAGCCGACGATGGTCACGTTCATCCAATGTCTTTTTACGGCCACACTGGTATCGTAAGTTAGAGGTTTTCCCGGAATTCTTGTAGTCACAGTACACCCTTGCAATGGTCGTCCGTGAAAATCCGAACTTCGTTTCAACCTCCGAAATACTATGGCCTATCTTACGAGCGCCAACTATGACACCGCGTTGAAAATCACTTGAAAATCGTCATTACTTGTCATTCTCATGCCGAAAACAGCTCTGACAGCTGGCAAGGATGTCTATCGCTTTATATACGCACTGGCGGACGCAACCGAGTACGCGCATCAGTGACGTTGCTATGTAGTTTGCATAAGCTCGTCTGTGGCGGTTTTTTTGGCACTTCAGTGTATAGAACTTAACAAATAAAATCTACTTAGTAAGTTTTTGTTGGTACCTTTCAAGCTGAATTGTTTACGCTATAACTTAAAAAATCGATTCCAATGACTACTCGCACGCATAGTAATAAACTGTACAAAGCCTTACACAAACAGAAACTCACTTAAAAATTATATATAGAGTATCATTTCCAGTATGTTTTGCGTTTTTTTTACTCTGATGCCGCTATTTCAGTTTATTATAAATGAAAAAAAAATGTTTTGGGGATTGTAAAAGGTTGAGTAATGGCTTTAGTCTGCCAACCTATTTTTCTCATAAGATCACAAGTTTACCAAGAGCGAAGTTTTTCAGGATACGAACCAAAACGGTTGGCAAAGAGTTACCGTATACCATTTCGCACATTGATTTTTTCGTTTGCGAACAGCATGCCACTTTTCTTTCGGAGTCAAATTTCATTTTTTTTTATTGGAGGTTTAACGACCACCGTGAGCAACTCAATGGGCTATAAGCAGTCGGCCGTCCCTAATTTAGGGTCACTGGTTCCAGGGAAGGGAAAGAGCCAGTGCCGTAAGACAAACACAACATCCATGCCTGACCGGGATTCGAACCCGGACCCCTTACGGACGAATGATCAGAGGCCAGCGCCTTAGACCACTGCGCCACCTGGGCGGCCAAATTTCATTTTGCATCGGACAGAATTAAGCACCCACCACCCTCAAATGATTAATATTTCTCTTTTCCTGGGTAACAGCTTTCTTGTTGTATAGAAAGAAGGCATACATATTTTTAAAAACATATCTGTTTCTTGAAAGGGAATTCGAAAATTTATGGCCCATTGATGGAAGTGAATATCTCGTTGCTAGGCGTAAATCTGATCAAGATTTTCCATTCATTTTTCACTTTTTTTCTGTTGCACAATATTTTCATCAGACGGAGTGGATGTGTTTTTCTTTCATTTTATAAAATAATATTTATATTTCCAGGATATGAGAGAAATGGATAGAAAATATTACTTTTGGAGTACACAAACGTGATACAAACCGAAATGTTTCTTTTCACTATTTTAAATTTGTACTTCTTTCGTACATTTCCTTGCGTGTAATTTCCCACCACCATATACACCGATTAGTCATTACATTTCGACCACCTGCCTAATAAGCTGTAGAAACCCCTTTAGCCCACAAAACAGCAGCAACTCGGTGAGACATCAATTCAACGAGGTGGCGATAGGTATCCTGGGGTGTCTGGTACCATAATGTCGACAGCAGGTCCACCAGTTTCCGTACGTTTCGGAGTGGTGATGATTTAGCGCGAACCCGCTTTTCCAAGTCGAACCACAAATGTTCGATTGGGTTCATGTCAGGTAAATTTGGAGGCCAGGGCATTAACAGAAAGTCACTAGCATGTTCCTCGAACCACTCCTTCACGATTCTGGCAGTGTGGCATGAGGCATTATCCTGTTGGTATATAATGGCCATCACCAGCAGGGAGCACACTTGTCATGAATGGGCGAACTTGGTCCGCAACGATGTTCAGATACCTGATAGCTGTCAAGTATTGTGCTAATGGGGCCTAAAGTGTCCCAAGAAAACACCGCCTACAGTGTAACACCGCCGCCGGCCTGTTTCCGCCCAACAGTGCATCCATGTTGCATAGCCTCCGTTGGTAATCGGCTTATCCACGCTCGGCCGTCTACATGATGCACCAGGAATCTTGATTCTTCAGACCAGGCCACTTTCTTCCAATCATCCACTGTCCAATCTCGATGATCTTGGCCCAATTTCATGCTTTGTTGACGATGACGTGCAGTGAGCATGGGAGACCCGGCTGGGTCTTCTGCTACGCAGGCCCACGCGCAGAAGGCTGCGATGAGCTGTGTGCTGTGAGACATTGCCATGAACACCACTGTTGTACCTGCGGGTGATTTGTCGCACCGTGGCTCTGCGGTTGCTGTGAACAATGCGCGACAGTCTCCACTCTCCTCTGGCATCAGTGAGCTGCGGACGACACACGGTTCGTCGTTTGGCCATATGTGCACCACTTTTGATACGTACTCACTTCAGCGGCACGTGAACAACCCACAAGCCGCGCCGTTTCCGAGATCGTAGTTCCGAGGCACCGTGTCATCACAATTTGTCCTTTATCAAACTCAGATAAATCGGCAGCTTTTCCTATTTAGTCTCCGAACACTCTACAAACCGAAAGCCGGTCCTCGGATTGTATATATACTGCTCTGGGAACTTTACCTGCGCCACCGTTCGGTTCCAGGCGCGCTGATTTCTCTAGGCTGGGGGTGGTCATAATGAAATGGCATATCGGTGTAAATTTCATTAACAGTTTTTTATTGTGACATGCCATTGACTGTGCTCAAAATGTCTGATGATCATGTACTGCCTTTTTTTTTTCTTTATTTCTGTTTCTTTTCGTTTTAGCTTTCAAGGCATGCTAATTACACCCGTCTTTGGTGGCGCTCGCCCTAATTCGAGTTGCTTCATTTAATTTTCAGAAGTCCCATAGATTTAAAAAGAAAACTTTCGTTTAATGTAACAGAAAAAGTGGTACCGTGTGGATGATTTCTAACATTCAGGGTTTCGTATTTTGCTTTGGTGTATAAAACAGCAACGAAATAATAGTTTTTCAAGGAGATGATTTTGGAAAAGAAGAACAAATACCGTTGAGGAGAATGAGCAGCTGGATTTTACTAAGTTGATTGATTTTCACCCGTGAAAGTATCGACTTTTTCGTCTGTTCCCTTTGGATTCATCCTTCTGCCAGGTGTTACCGGTAATCACGAACAAGTTTTGAACACTAGCACAAAGGCAAAAAACGGCTATAGAACAACTTCCAACAAAAAACAGTAACGACATCAGACCACAATACCTTTTTCGAACCGCAGATGATTTGGCCACCGGCCAAACATAACCGGTGACAAACAATCGATGACAAATTACTTCCTCACATTTAATCAAAAGATTGTTTCGGTAAATGAGTTTCGACGTGTCCAAGGGTTAGACAATGTTTCATTAACAACGATTTCCAACGTTTTTTAACCTGAGGCAACGAACGTTCCGATACAAAAAGAAAGAAAAAAAACTGATACTCCCTTTAAATGAATGAAAGAATAAACAATACCTGATATGGTCTTTAGAAAATCCTATTCTGGAATTTTACTTACTTCGTTTCATACCACCGTTATGATTCATACTATACACTTAATGACAAAGGAGCTGAGGTAATCGTTTTACCATAACCAGCTGCGCACCCAATACTTTCCTTACCAAGCAGAAAACTTGTCGCTGAATTTTAAAATCGTTATCAATGTACAAAGCTAGGAAGTAGTCAAAGAAAGTAAATATTTCATGTCAGCAAGGTAACACAAGAAAGTAAATGTATTACGGTGAATTTCTGACAGTTTACGAGAAAGGTGATAAAATATTGAAAATCGGAAGGAAAATTAGAGTTAAACATATTCGTGGAACATTAGTGGACACACACACACTTGTTTGAACTGAATTTTCAGGTTCGCAAAATCAAATGCCGGTGAACTGTTCATCAAGACTATTCTGATGGCTAAAAGTTCCATATTGATAAAATATAATAAATATAGTTGCGTGTTTTATGTCGATTTTGTTCATTCAATAGTTACACCACCTGCCTGTGAAGGCTCCTTTTGATAGACGCAATATGACAATGTTCCTAATAAAGTTACCAGGCAGTGTAATAAAGAGCTGGACTTGTAAGTGCGCAGTTCATGAAAATTCTGTCCGCAGTCTGTTGGTACAACACATATTAAAATCATTATTACTTCTTAACGACAACCAGCTTCTTATCTTTCTTCTAGATCAATGGCTTGGGTCTGATTTCCATATGAGACAGCACTGTGTGTTTTATTGTTCGGTTCCTGTTCTTTTAGTTCCCTGAAGCTAGAGATCATTAATCAGATATATACAATTCCTTTTAGCCTTCTCTGTTCATCTGGCGTCGTTAATTTGCAACGTAACAAAAGACAAGTTGTCCACAGAGCATTGCAGTTTTCATTAAATCCTCGTTTATGGTACGTATACTGGCCAAGTGGTTGAGACGCTAACTTACACAGCTGAGAACTCTCGCGTAAGGAAAGAACGCAGTGTTCATTCTTCAGTTTTGGTTCACCTCGAGCCACTGACTCCAAACTAAGGACGGAAGATCCTTTCCAATAATTATATGCTCATGGTCGGCGTAAAAGGGCCAAAAGAATATTTTACAGCGCAACATATAAGTTTATTTTTTAATTAAACATAAGGTTAATCTTGCTGAATAGTTAAAGGGCATTTAATTTTGCGAATTTGAAATTCACGTCAAACATACACTCATCGACCAGATCAACATGATCACCAGTGTCTCCACGAGTGGAATTGTCCCACTACGAGCAGCAGTGATGTCACTGACAGGCACGGTATATATATAGGCGGCACAGGCAGAGCATGTCAGTACTCCAGTACGAAGCCCGTGCATTGGGGAAAGAAAATGACTTGCCGGAGTTTGAATGGGGAATGATTATCGACGTGAGGAAGACGGCGCCCAGCATCTCAGCAACCACAAGCATTGTTGCATGTTCAAGGGCCGCCATAGTGAAGGTGTGACAGAAATAGTCCGAAGAGGGACGCACATCGACCTAAAGTGCCGGAAAGGGAAAACCACCATTGGTTTTTTAAGTGGTCGCTGGTTGGTACGTGCTGTCCAGAAAGACAGAATGCTCATGATTCCTCAATTAACGGCAGATTACAGCCAGGGTGAACAGAGGTATGTTTCCGAGCAAACAATCCAGCGGACGTTCTTGGGGATGGACCTAATGAGTCTGCGGCCTGTTGATGTGCTGATGTTGATCGATCATCCGCCACAACTCCATCTGCAACGAACACGGGAGACATTGGATGACTGGAAAAGAGCCTGTGACGTACCTGCCAGCAGGACGCACATGACATAAAGGCAGATAGGAATTAGAATACATGTCTGCGTAGCTTAGTTGGTAGAGCTGCTTGTTCCGGAATAAGCGTACTCGGGTTCGAATCCCGGCGTAGACCGAAAATGACGGAGAAATTTACTTCGTTATAATGGCGCCCGAACTACCCGGATGACCCGACCGTTCAAAATCTCGCATTGGTGTGATGTTATTTCCACACCGCGAGATAGGAAAAATCAGAGAATTCCTTCTCCAGTGCTTCGAAAAATAAATGTGTGTGACGTTGCATTCCACACACCAGATTGACTGGGAGTTCTCAAGTGCACGTTCTACAGTGGTTGTCTGCCTGCAGCGATTCATGGTCACGGCTGATCCGTGGGCCATGCCCCCGGCCCTCTTTCGGGGGGAGATGTGACGTACCTGCCAGCAGGACGCACATGACATAAAGGCAGATAGGAATTAGAATACATGTCTGTGTAGCTCAGTTGGTAGAGCTGCTTGTTCCGGAATAAGCGTACTCGGGTTCGAATCCCGGCGTAGACCGAAAATGACGGAGAAATTTACTTCGTTATAAGCCATATGGTTCGGTGAATCCAATAGGTTCGGGTCTGTGTTCGACGCTGCGCGAGTGAACAGCAGCAACCAGACTGCACTTTTGTACGGAAACAGGCAGGCAACTGCGATATCATGGTGTGAAGATTGTTCACATGAATATCACTGGGTCCTCTCATCCCTGCTAGACGCACTTCTCCACCACATCCTTCCTAGGCATTGTTTTGGACCAAGTGTTATTCTTCATGCTAACCCTCTATCCTGATGGCACTGGACTCTCACAAATACAACGCCCTGTGTCTCGGGACCAGCATTGTGCAGTAATGGTTCGAGGATCATGTCCAAGTCTTTCGCGAGCGCCCCTGGCCGCCATATTCCCCCAACTTGAATCCCACTGAACATTTGTGGCATGCATTGGAGCACAATATTCGCCTCCCCACGCCAGTACCTAGCTCATTCGCCGAAATGTGGGACGCCATTCTGTCCAGCTGGAACAGAACACCTAACATGCAGATTCACACAATTGGAATCCCCGCACGCTGGATGAGAGAGAAAGAGAAACCTCCACAAGTTGACCAACGGAGCTACACCCAACCATTCAGCGGAACTTGACTTAACAACCGTTCAGTAGGGTTTAGATTCAACCCACAGAGAAGGTTTAGATTCGACTAGCTATGCCTGTACAGGCTTTTGAGCCGACTACCAGAAACGAAGAGACATTAGGTAGAATCTGGCCCGTAGGTAGTGAGAAATCTTAGAGGAGTTTACTAGTAATGCAGATGAAGCTAAAAACGTTTAGTTACTTTCTTACATTAATTTTAATCTAATATAGTATTATTTATTCAAAAAATAACATACACCAAAATGTTTTAAGGTTACACTTAAAATCTTGCAGACAAGATAGTTTTCACGATTTTGATAAGAAATCAGCAGCTGGTTACTTGCTTGGCACAACAAACGCTTAATTAGCTATTGATTAAAAATATTTTTTTCAGAGTTAACTGTTCTATATGCGCTTTTGAAAACTTCCCGGCTGCCATCTGGGGCACAGAAAAGGAAAGTACCGTCGGGATTGAACAAAAGTGTCCTTCACATGATGAGATACCGTTACTTACTTGCTCTACACGATCAAAAAATAAAATCGGACGAAATGGTTTTGAGAACTCCAAAGAAAAACCATCCGAGGGAGACCGAGCACAACATACTGATTGATCTTTTATGCGATAACAATATATTGTGCTTCAAGTGTCATAATGCGGTTTTTTTTTCGTTCAGTTTATTTGAAAATATGACATGTGCTAACAAATTTTATGTTCTTTGAGGACTTCTTACTGAAGGCACAAAAATTTCCAGGGGATTCTGAGCCTCCTCTGGTGGACACCAAGCTACGGCCCTGGGTGGAACCTAGAGGCTAACGATAGGAAAGTTGGTAGACAGAGAGAAGTCAGAATGCCTAGCTGTAAGTGCGCGTCACTGACGTCACACGACGTCAGACTAAATACGAAGATTCGAATACACTAACGGTAAAACACAGAATGAGTCGAACGAAGTCTAGATTTCACCATACAGGGTATTTACTAATGTACCGCGCATTGGCGACTACAGCCCCAAAACTCCTTTTCCACTGAAATTCTTAGGCTAACAACATTTCATTATTGAAGAATTCACCTCACAGATGAAAAAAGAAAAGAAAAAGAAGAAGAAAAGTAAGAAAGAAAGAGAGAGAGAGAGAGAGAAGAGGAAAAAGAAAAAGCATCCCCTCAGTCGGCGCCTATGTCCAGGCGTACAATTATCTTACCATACAAGAAATTTTGTTTTGCCGATTTCTTACGTGAATATTTCTTCGAACCTTTCGTGACATAGCATCATTGCTTTTCTTGTAGCATTTAAAAATTCGCATGGGATACCTGTTTCACTTATTTCACATTCGTTTGGTGCAGTTAATGAATTTCACAGAACGGTCAGATGCCCCGAAACTTGCACCATATGTGCGTTTCTAGAAGACCGTTTTTAACATATCAGCTTATTGCCTAACCATGAAATTTAGACTCGGGGAAAAGAGGGAGCAAGGAGGAAATACTGCCGTTTACGACGATAAACGAACTGTGAGTCACAGCCGATGTCGTTGGTAGTGGAAACTTTTATTGATTACGTAACAGAATAATTCTAATGGTTTCGAAACATTTTGAGAATTTTTCATTCACGAGTTAAAATTAATTTTTTTCATAGACCACGCCAAAACATAATACTGAAATAATTTAAAATAAATCTGCACAAGATTGATTAAAAACTGACATTACATTTTTGAATAGTAATGTTTCCAATTTGTTTGCTTTTGTTTTCTATTACAAACCTTTTGTGTTCCTATTACGTTTTAAGTACTCCATTTGTTTTCTTGGAATTCCTGAATTCAACGAATGACTTCAATTTAGTTTTTAATTTTTATGATACCATCACTTTGCGACATCTCATGATTGTTACTTAGAATTTTCAATTCTGTAAATACATCATGAAACGCATATAGCGTATTAAATCCGTTTATTTTTGCGGTGTAGTCAGCACAAAGATTCTCCAAGCATTCACACTCCACTGGGAGGCATTTTCAAGGCAATGGTAGACATAAAAATGCAGGGAATTGGAATACGTAAAGGACGAAAATGATTTTTGAAAATAACGTGGGTGACGTCACGAGCATATTACATGAACTTTTTATCAAGCAATTATACGGTGCGCCGTTATATGTTTCTATCTTTTAATAACGCATGCCAAACCATTGGTAGTTCAGTAGAAACTATATCATTGCATGCCAGTTTGCTGGATAGGATTTCGACTGTTTCCCTGATGGCAGGCTCTTTAAAATTCGTGTGAGGGGCAATTCTTCTAATATTATTCCATACAGGAACGGTCGAGAAATGCATAACTTCTCTGGCGAGGGCTGTATTCTGCATGTCCTGGTTGACACTTCGTAAGTGTTCTTTACATCTAGTGTCCAAGGACCGCTTTGTCATTCCGATATATATCTTTCCGTGTTGTAAGGATATACCAACGGTATAGCGTACACACCGGCCTTTTCTTTCTCACACTGTCTCTCCTTGCAACTTGATAAATATCAAGTTTGGATATTATAAATATCAAGTTTGGATATTATAAATATCAAGTTTGGATATAAAAAATATCAAGTATAAATATCAAGTTACCATACAGAAGCGGGATTCGTCGCTGAACACTATACGTCGCCAGTCTGTAGCATTCCACGTTGCTCGCTGCTGGGATCACTGCAATCGACGCCGACGATGGGCAGGTGTTAATGGCAGAAAACGTAAGGGCCGTCGGGAGTGCAGACTGGCCTCCGCCAGGCGTCTGGAAATGGTTCTGGCGGACACAGGAGTCCTTTGTACAGTCGCCACATGTCTCTAGATATTGGACAAGGACGTCGTTGCATTTTGCGTGCCGTTCTCATGATCCCACGGTCCTCTCTGCTGGTGGTGTGTCTGGGTCGTCCGGAGCCAGTTCGCCGTGTCCGGGTGCCTTCCCGTGTCCATTGCTCCCAACACGATCGCGCCGAAATGGCCGCCCAAATGGCGGGCCATTTCGGCCTCTCTCATCCCAACGATACGGCCTCGTTCAAACTTCGTCAGTTTCCCGTACGCGCATCTATGGCGGCTCCTCGGCATGTCTATCGCTCAGGGATCTCACCTGACTCTTACTGTGCACTTCGGCACGCATGTGGAATCCTCTGCGCGGTGCCTTATAAGCCCCAAAGATTGCAATTACAGCGCGGGTCTTGGACGCGCGGGCATGCGAAATCGCACGAAACTTTAATCATTTGCATGCCTGCCCTCCCCGTAGCTATTCGCCGAGTTTCGCGTTAATCACACGGTTTTTTCTTGGTGCTCGGATTTTTATGACAATGAGTGTATAACGGAGTTACCCAATGTACAAAAAGTACCTGGGATTAACCAGACATCACTTGCTCTTCTGCAACGGTGAAGACGAGTGTCGTCTGTCTGCTGAAGGATACGTGTGTCAATTACATACTCACAAGTTCGCACCCAAGGTCCAAGACATGACATTATGGTATCACCGCGATGGTGTTATCAATAATTACGATACATTAACACTAAAGCACCAGGTTAGCGAGTCTTTGCACACACGACTTCAAGAAAATCAATCTGTACGTTAGCACACAAACGAGACCATCAAGAAGTACCTATTGATCAGTACAAACAAAAAAGAGAAACAATAGTACTTGTTGCAGTTTCCGCTCAGCCAACCTTATATGCCAGTACCGTGATGGGTCTCTAAGAGTACGTACAGGGCAGTACGACGACCTAGCGAGACAACAACCTTCGCACAATTTCGCGATCAATGGATTAGAATGCCTTCCTCGTGCGTTACTGTAGCGGTATTATCCCACAATAAGCGAAGCACACAGGTCTCCACAAGTCCTTTTACATTTATACATGTACCACTTGGTGATTTAACACCCCAGATAATAACGGAGCTATCAGGAAACAGACAGAAATCAGAGATACTACCTAAAGTGACCATTGCAAGCACAAGTTCTTACGCACAACAAGAGTCCAGATTATCATACATTTACTGTATATGTCAGTGCAGAGACGATAACCTGAACAGGCATATACAAAGAAGAACGGCCAACTGGAGAATACTGCACCAGCACAGGTTGTCACATGGGCTCCACGATGTCATCCGTGTATAATATTTCATTGCTGGTTAAAGAAATGCGTGGCACCTACTCTGCCAAAGATATCCTTGAGAAAATGTTTGTAAGATGTAGTTTTCTAGATTCTCACATCTCAAGTCGTCTGAGTTTGAATTACGTTAAAATAAAATCTTTTAGATTCGAAGAGAACGCATATCTATTAGGTTTGGGTCCACGCCACGTACTCCTGGTACGAACGTAGTCACGCGCTCAGTTTCATATCAAGAAGTGAGATGTTCGTTAGTCTCCTTTGCAAAGCTTTCTTCCCAAATTTATGGCTGACACAAAGTTCACTTAGTTGTAGTGAAGCCAGAAAACTGCCCAAACTATGTATTGGTTTAGATCGACAATTCGACGTAGTGATCCTTATCCTAATTGTGCCCATTAAACAAAGCAAAACATTTAGGTTCAGAATGACAACTGGCTGCGAGCATACTGCTACTTCTATCTACAACTGTTGGCCCCGATCAACCAAATGCGTTTCATCGAGTACTAATGCTTTCTTTCGATTCTGCTAACAGTTTGGTTTTGCCGATCCTCAAGCTAATACAGAAGCAAAGTTCATTGTATATTTGAAATTCGCATAAGTGGCATCTGGAAAGATTCTTTTACAGATGTAGTCGCGAGGGATACTAATAACATAGCAAGCAAGCGCATCCATATAAGAACTTGCGTGTATGCCAATGCTATATGTAATGGAGCTCGTTCTGTCGCTCATGAAAGGTTTTACTCAATTCTGTAACCATGAATATGAACTTCCATTGTGCATGGCTTTTATCGATTATGAAAAAGCCTTTGATTCGGTGAAACCATCAGCAGTTACCACGGCTCTGAAATCCTGCGGTATTGAAGATGCATACATTAATATTATTAATAACATCTATGAAAATGCAAGTGCAAAGATTAGGCTGTTTGAAAATACAACACACATAAAAATTGGAAAGGGAGTGAGACAAGGTGACACCATATCTCCGAAGCTCTTTCATGCCACATTAGAAAATGTCTTTCAATCACTGAACTGGGAAAACAAAGGGATAAAGATTAATGGAGATTATCTAACCCACCTTCGTTTTGCTGATGACGTAGTCATTTTTGCAACTACCCCATCAGAGCTGCAGAGTATGATCCAGGAACTTGCTGACAAGAGTAAAGAAGTGGGATTAAAAATGAACTTTCAGAAGACAAAAGTGATGTTCAATGCTTTTACAAGAAATGAAGATTTATCGATTGATGGAGAAAAACTGGAGATAACAGATACGTATGTTTATCTTGGACAGCAGATATCAAGTGAGGGTCACATTGATGAAGAAATTAATCGGCGTACAAAACTTGCCTGGAGAGCTTTTGGAAGAAACAGCATAATTTTCAAGAGCAATATGCCATTATGTCTTAAAAGAAAAGTGTTTGATCAATGCATCCTTCCAGTGCTTACGTATGGTGCAGAGACGTGGACCTTAACTAAAAGAGACATACAAAGGCTGCAGACAACTCAAAGTAGCATGGGGAGGTGCATGCTTGGTGTAACCAGAAGAGATAAGAAGAGGAACTCATGGATCCGAAAAATGACAAGAGTGGAAGACATCATGATCAGAGTTAAATCCCTGAAATGGCAATGGGCTGGGCATACTGCCAGAAGGACGGACCATCGATGGACAGCCGAAATTTTAGATTGGATTCCAAGGGACAAGAAAAGACCCAGAAGAAGACCACACGGGAGATGAGTGGATGAAATTCGAAAGTATGCGGGAGTGACATGGAGGAGACTGGCACAAGACAGACCGTTGTGGAGGAAACTTGGGGAGACCTTCGTCCAGCAGTGGATTGATAATGGTTGACAATGATGATGATGATGATGATGATACGTATAAATACAGATTAACGAAAACGAAACGGACCAATCGCCCGTTTTCGTTAATCTAAATGCGATACTGATGATCTAAGTATTTTTCTCATGCAATCAAGTTTCATATTTTCTTTTAACCCTACATTTCGTAGGATTAAAGGGGAAAAAAAACTCTTTGAATTCTAGATTTTGTAAGTCAGTTGGAATGAAATGAGATATAAATTCACTTCACAGAAAGAAAAAAAAATCTTGGCCTGCCTCTATGAAGTACATACAGCTGTATATCAGGAGCTTCCAAATAAATGTGCAGGTGAAAATGAAAACAAAGGTAAAATGAAACAGAGGAATTACAGTTCAGCACCTTTACGAATCCTGTCAGTATTTTAATTAAATTCTCACAGCGCTAAAAGGAAAATTTAATTCATGCGCGACATCCTGCTTTTTCACTTAGTTTTGAAAAATTTAGGTTCCCATTTACAACAGAACCACATATGAAACACATTTACTTTGGGAAACTTTATTAAGTATATAGTGAGTACTTTTTAAATATCAAGCAGTGCCATATATGTAGTTTATCGTTGTACGATGCTCTACTGCCATGATGCCAACACTTAGTTCTGCTTTTGCATCGTAAGTTAAATAGAATTTTCCGCATTTAAGTCATTGCATTATATAAAAATACAGTATTGATGATTTCTATTATTATTGAGTGCCATATGAACAGGTGTCAGAAGTAAAAGCGGCAGGTTTTGAATCAGAGGTCGTACACTAGATTTTGTATTACACTAATATACGAACATCAAATGCTAATTTGCTTGGTAGCCGAGAGGTTGCTATGCTAATTACTCGCGCTGAGGGCTTGGATTCGAGTTTCGGTTCTGGTTCTCGCCTTTCTCTGGCGACAGTAATTTCAAATTAGAGATAATCTAAACTACACAAGCGCACGCATTTGGGAAAAGTGCTTTCAGAAATAAGATTTTTATTCACTGAAATGTAGTTGTGTAGTTTCATAAAAGCAAAATATACTTGTGAAGCAATTTATTGCGTATTCTCTTAGAGGCAACATTTGGCATACAAAATGCTGTATGAAAGTATTTTTGCAACCGGAAATCGAACTGGAACTAACTGATTTGTAATCAGATCTTACACTGTAGTTCGTCATTTGAAAATTTTAATATTCTTTACAACAGTTTGTTTTCTGTATCTCCATTGCCATATTTTCTCTTTTTGTTTAACATTTGTATTACGCATCGTACATAGATTTATTATATTACAAAAGTCAACCACGTCAGGCTTGCATTCTTGTAAATAAGAACAACATTAAAAATTATTTTGCAATTTTTTCAAAAAGTAGTCAAACAGTTCATGTTTTCGTTAAAAGAGTAAGACCACTCCTCAATTTTTTCTTCTAAAAAAATGCAAATTCACAGTCGTTAACCTTCGTCTTTGAGTAAGAGGTCTGTAACCCGGTCATTTAATCCAATGGAAACTGTTCATGACAAGCATCAACGGCAGGCATCGGACACAGCTAGAACTGAAAGCTATTTATGAATACGTTTTTGTCAGTCTGTAAAGTTCAATTCACAGTGAATGAGTTTTTGATGGACACATTTTGATGCCCTTCCTCCTCCCAGAGGGTTAAGATGAGGAAACAAACCTTGAAGTTAACGCTGAACTATAGCCATCAGCGGGGAAAGAACACTTCCTATTGTTACTCCCCACACTGCGTCTTTTGTGTGTGTGTCCCTTTTTTCCCAGTCAATTTTTGAAACTCAGTCACAATCTGGTGCTTCCGTGATGAGCGAAAAAGTTCACGTGCGTCAAATCCCTGAAGATTATAATCAGCATAATCGCTTTAAGCTTAGGACATGCATAAATGTCATTCAGTCAGTATGAGACATTTTAAGATGTGCCAATATTTCTTGTAATACGATGTCTCCAGCATGCATGAATGCTTCATCTAAGAATGCCCTAACTACAGGAAATTGCGCTATGGAGCTTTGAAGCACTCGATACTTCCAGGTTTGTAACATTCGTGATAAATAACAGCATAGTGGCCACAGATATCTAACCTGTGCTCCAGGTGCCTTTTGCGGTTATTCAGGCTTACTTAAATTCAATATAGCCCGACTTTTCTATATGCATAGCCGGTTAGACAAACCCATACAACAGAAAACAATATAGAATCGTTCTTGCCCTGATTTACTTTGGAAAATTCCCCGAACTAATAATAACAATAATAAAACCAATCCTGATTTCCTTTGAAAGTACATGTTTGTTTTCGTAGAGAACATCCGGTGCAACATGCACCGTGAGATTTCCCCTCTGTTTCTTATCACTGTGACAAAGTCTGTGTTAGCGTGCTCGTTTTTTACGCTTTCCAACCGTAGGTTGAAGAAGCGTATAACCGATATAGTCACGTTCCTTTCGAGCTCTGTGTTTGTGCCCAGTTTTTGGAAATGTATAGTGAGTGTTTGTTCCTATTTTTGTGTTCCCCTTCAAGAAGAAGATTTGTACTTTCCTTTAGCTCAGCTCCCAAGTAGGTGAGTTGCATATTTTGTTTGCATTCAGCGTTTTATTATTTTCGATCAAGCTGATCGATCCTTAAGTTAATCCTCGCCATTTACAATGGCGGGCACTGAGAAGGGTGATGTCCACGCCCACACCAGTGATGCTCATTCAACCTCCTCCTCCTCCTCCTCACTCTCAGGAGACCAATCAGCATTTATGCACGTCAGAGACGTCATACGCATAAAAGATGTGCGGCGCGACTCCTCTGCAAAGGCTCAAGCTGATATCCCTGCCCAGGAGAGTGACGTCACCTTGACGCACGTCCCTGGTTCATTTGCCGAAGCTATGGATGTAACCGATTGCACGGTTGCGTTGCCTTCAACTGGCTCAACTCAGTTTACCAAGCCGCTACCAGCAATCAGCACTGTGTCACATCCTTCCACTGCCAACTCTACGTCTCTCACTTACTCCAAAGTGACCTCCGGAGCGAGAGTTCCTTCCAAGTTTATTGCTCCCGTTTTTACTGACTCTTACGTCAGCGTTGAGGGTAGTTCTGCCACCATCGATATCCCAGAGGATTCCCCAGCCGGGAAACAATTTTTCTCCACAATGGATTTCGGTGTCTGTTTTGATGCATTACCAGACACGAAACTCAAGGAATATAGTATTGCCCTAAAGAAGATGCTTCCTACAGGAGCTTATATCACTCATATGGCTCGAAAGCCACGGGCCGTATTAGTGTATTTTGCCCGTAAAGAACATGCAGACCTTGTGATGACTGATGGCTTATCCATCAAAGATGTGCATCTTCTGGCTGAACCTGTGGCGCAGCGACCTATCCAGGTCACTTTCCACCCAGTCCCGCCTGAAGTCTCAGATGTCGCTCCATGCACTTTACTCAGCAAATTCGGCCGAGTGGTTGGATCAATAATTACTCTTTCGGCGGCGCCCAGAGATCCCGATGACAAATCCATTGCAAGGTTTCGTCGAAGTGCCCGTGTCATATTTTCGTCGGACGATCATCTGCTTGCGTGCCCGAAGATCCTAACCGTACGGTGTGGCCAGCAACGTCGGAGAATCGACGTCATTACCTCCTTGCACTGCACGCTTTGCCATGGCGAAAACCATCTTCGCGTGCACTGCCCACATCAAGTTCCACCGACTCCGACTGGCGCTCCTACAGGTACTGTTCCTACCTCGAAGCGTACTACACCATCTACTTCAGCACAGCAGGCCTCGGAGCCAAGATATGATGAAAAAAGTAAGCTTACAGACGTTGGTCAACGCAACGCTCCCACAGCCGCTTCCTCTTTTTCACTAGAGGACTTTCCTACAATAGCCTCCTCACTCCCGCAACGTCGTCGCTCCACCACTGAGTCCCTTTCAGAAGGTTCACAACCAGCTATTACCACTGGAACCTCCGAAACAGCTGATGTGGAGTCCGTTGGTCCAGAGACGCAGTGTGAGGATGAGATGACCGAGCCTCCACTGAAGCGCCGCGGCTCTGGCCGCAGCAGGCGAGTAGCGAAGAAGCAAAACTCTACTTCACCTCGTTCAACCTCCCTCTCCAGCAGTTCTCCTCGACACACCTCGCCAGCCGAAGTCTCCTTTCTCACGGTCGAAGAGTTCGCTGCATTTCTCCAGACAGCCAATATACCTCCCGTACCACTCTCATACATTGATCTCCATACATACTTAACGAATCCGACAAGCTACGCAATAGCACGTGCCTTAGCAGTCAAGAATCCATCGCTTCGCCAACTTGTGCCGGAGCAGATCTTCAATGTGTCGCATTTCTGCCGCCAGAATGTTCCCACCCATCCGTGGGCACAAATCTTCTATAATCGTCTCAAGTCTTTTCCTCCAGCTCTGAAAGATCTTCAGCTAGAGGCAAGGAACCGCACAATTCAAGATCGTGTCACTTAATTGCAGGGGATTCGCTTCCCCCTCAGCAACTCTCTGGCATATGAAGACCTCAACCCGTTGGGGGCTGATATTCTCCTCCTTCAAGAGACAAATTGCAAACCAACTACCGTCTATTCTCGATGGCGTCAGTGGAACTTTGTGTTTCATCACGCCTATGGTCTAACATCTCACAGCGGTCTTGCCACCGGCATTAGTCATACTCTCAATTCTATTATCACATCCCTCTCTGTGCGAAATATTTGTCGAGATCTCTTACAGCATGCATCCTTTACCATCGCGTCTTCCAGATACCATTTATTCAATATCTATATTCCAAGCACTACAACACATTTATCAATTCTCTTCACGCGTCTTCGCAGAGCACTCGACCGTATCCCACCGTCAGACCATGTTCTCGTTGGTGGGGATTTTAACTGTACCCTGGATCCTCTTCTGGATAGATCTTCTACAAATAGAGAGCGCCGCCATGCCCTGGCGAACCTGCTCCAGACAGTTGTCACCAACAACGCTCTTCGTGATGTACATCGGCATATTCATCCATGGTCGATTAATTACACTTGGCGCTCCTCTCATGCGCAAAATCCTTTCTTAGCCCGCCTTGACAGGTTTTATGCCTCCAGTACTCTACTTCCTGCCGTGACAGAATCGAGTGTGCATCCCACGGCCTCATCTGACCACTGCGCCATTGCCATCATAGTCCATACTGCACCATTCAAACCCAGGATAATTCGCTCGTGGACTTTTGACAATGCACTTCTCTCCGATCCGGCATTCTGCTCTTCGGTCCGGTCATTCCTGATTGACAGACGACCGCAGCTTCAATCTGCACTCTGCGGATTAAATTCTTGGTTGGAGATCAAGCAGCAGCTCCTTCTGCATGTCCGAAACTACTCTTTCCAATTAAAGACACTCCAGAACATGCGCCTAGACTATGTTCGTTCAATGCTATCCATGCTCAGTCTCAGTGATCCTCTCTTCTCCTCCTTTCAAGAAGAGCTTCGATCTCTTCTCACTCCTCTGGCGCATCAAGCTCTCCGCCGACTTCGTTTGCAACACCTGACGCCGGATGCTCACAACTATGAGTTCCTGACGTCGGTGGAAAACACCCGACGAGCTTCGTCCATACTTCATCATCTACGCCTTTCTTCTGGAGAGGTATCAGATGAGCCGATTGCGCTTTGTTCCCATGTCCGTCAGTACTTTTCCATGAAGTTCAGTGAACCTCCTCACCCATCCTCTGCAGCAATGGATTCTCTCCTTTCTAATCTACCTCAGGTTCCCCCCATATCGCTTCTTCTCTTCTCCTTTCCCCCACGCCCTCTGAACTAAACACTACATTCTTTTCTCTGAATTCTAGTGCCGCTCCGGGTCCGGACGGCCTAACCTTTAGCTTTTACAAAACTTTTCTGCCTCTTCTTCTTCCGTTTCTCCTATCCGCTTTCTCTGCTGCCTTTACTTACTCTCCTCTCCCGAGGGGATTCACAAATGCATACGTTGTCCTTTTCCCCAAGAAAAGTGATCTCCTTGACTTGGTGAACTGGCGCCCAATTTCCCTACTGAATCTCGACTACAAACTTTATACCAAGCTTCTTTCACAACGACTAAATCCCATCCTCACTTACATCCTCTCCCCTAACCAGACTTACACAGTTCCCGGCCGTTCCCTATCTCACAACATCCATCTCCTGACTGATCTAATTCACCTTGCGCGCTCCCGCTCTGAACCCCTCGCCCTCCTCTCTTTAGACCAACAGTCCGCCTTTGATAATATCTCCCACACTTATCTCTCCGCCACACTTCTCTGATTTGGATTTCCGCCTCCGTTTATTTCTCTCCTCACCTCCCTCTACCAGGACGCCAGTTTCCAGGTCAAGTTGCCAACTTTCTTACAGCACCAATCCTCTTCCGCCGTGGTGTGAGGCAAGGCTGCCCACTCTCCGGTCAACTTTTCGCTATAGCCTTAGAACCTTTTCTCCGCTCCGTTCAACGCTCCTTTCAAGCCACCCTGCCGCCACTCATCGCCCGCACGAGACACCATGTCACCACTTCCGTGGCATATGCAGACGACGTTACCTTCTGTATACGCCTGGATTCACAATTCTCTTTGCTCCAAAGTCTTTTCGCCGATTACGCCTCCTGCTCCGGAGCTGCGATTAATACAACCAAAAGCACAGGCCTGTGGTGCGGCTCATGGGTTGACCGCTTGTATTCCCCATGGGGAGCGCACTGGTCTTCAGCCTCTCAACGTTTCCTTGGCTTACATCTTGGCATCCCAGGTGAAGCCTCCAGCAAAACGTGGAACACCATCCAGCCACGTCTTCATCGGTCAACTGCGTTTTGGCGAAAAGCGCAGTTCTGCACCTCATATTTTCAACGTGCACGTCTTGCGCAAACCTATCTTCTCTCCATGTGCACACATTCCTGGCTTGCTACTAAATCCCCACTTCTTCGTCTAAATGATATCACTCGCTGCTTCACCTCAGTTATCTGGACCGGATACCACTGGCTCAGTGCCCCCAAGCTCAGCCTTCCTCCTGACCAAGGTGGCATTGGCCTAATTGATACACGACTGTACTATCAAGCTCTCCGGATTACTTCGTTCCTCCGTCTTCATACCTCACCTGTTGCCGACGCCGTTACCGCAAGGAATGTCATCACCTCTTCGAGCAACACTAATTTCACTTTCACTTCTTTCATTCTAATGGACCTCCGTACTACCACTCACTCTCGTCTTCCTCCTGCCTTACGGGAGACTCTTACCTTTCTCCGCTCTCTCCCGCTCACTCGATCCCCACCCGATTCCACCACTGAAATCCTTGCCGAACCCCTGTTCTTCTCCTCTCTTCTTCACCCCCTCATCTTTCATGCTTCGCCTATCCTTCTTGGATCCGAGTCGGAGTTGTAACCGTCAAAGACCTTGTAACCTCATATCTGTCCTGGCGACCCTACGCCAGCCTCCCACCCACCGTTCTACTTTCACCCTCCTCTCGCTCTGTCTATGACTCCCTACTCTCTACCATCATTGCTAAGTTTCCTCATCTCGCAACCACCGCCGGCCTGACCTTTGTTCCTTCCGCCTCCCTCCCCTTCCTTTCTTTCTTTCTGTCGGCAGATCTACACTTCCATTCTCCTCTCTTTCAACCTCAGTTCTCTATCAGTTACTTTTAAAATTCCACTCTCCTTCTCCCCTTCACATCCCTGATGTCTCCCAATCCTCTCTCACCGCTGTCTGGTCTGCCACCCTTTCTCCTCTTTCAGCTCCTCTTGAAATAAACACTCACTGGCTTTTTCTCCACCGCCGTCTTCCCGTTCCATCCATCCTCCACCGCCATCTTCCCGTTCCATCCATCCTCCACCGCATGACCATTCTTGACTCACCTCTTTGCCCCTTCTGTGCTCAAGTAGCTGATGTCTCTCACGTTTATCTACATTGTGTCATTCTCCTTCCACTACTCCATCTTGCATTTTCCATTGCTCAACGTTCAGCCACAACTGATCTTCCTTTCGATGCCTATAAGACACTCCTCCTGCAGGTCTCTCCGCCAGTCAAGCTTCCACCCATCTGCTCATATATTTTCATCCTGGTGAAACACGTCATCTACGTATTTCATCAGCGCTGCCGAGATATCTCATCTCCTTATACCATCCACCAAGCTTCTGTGGAACTACTGTGCCACTTTCGGGAGCGTCTCCTCTCAAGACTTCGTCTAGAGAACCTTGTGGCCGTTGCCCAACAGAGAGAGCAACATTTCCATTCCACCTGGACTCCGGCCGCTTCCTGGTTCGCCGGCATGCCAGCGACGTTGCAACTGACTGTCGGTAATTTATAACCTCGTTGTTCCTAGCTGTGTTGAACTTCAGTTCAACGTACATGCTCATCATTGGTTTTCGGAATCAAACTTCAACATAAAGCTTATATCTTCTAACAAATGTGAATATAATATGCACCATACTGTACAAATGTATATAGTCTTTCTTGTTTTTTCTCTTTGATTATCATTTTTTCTATCAGTGCTAAGACATCGTTATTCTGTTTGCCTTAGGTTTCACATTGTCTACTTTGTCATCTACAGTTCTCCTTTTGTACAGTGCTTCATTATAATATTCTCGTTCTGTTATTTGTCAGCACTATAACATACTTATGCTTCGAGACGAAATGTTTCGACAATCTCTCTTATTGTTCTTGTGCAAAATGCCTGCACCTCTTACCACGAGGCTCCTTTGTGAATCAATACATCGTGCTGTATATAATGTACATAGAATTTTAGAGTTTGTATATTTTACCGTACAATATATGTATCAGGACGCCCATGTTCGCCTCCTGAACCCAACCTTGTTAATAAAATTGTGTTGAACTGAAGAAGCATATATGGTCCAGCTGTGCCCGTCTGTCTGCACGATGACTCGCGTAAAAATGATTCGATTTCGATGAAATTTTAGCATGTGGTAGGGGACCACCTGGGGACGAACCCTATTGAAAATGTGACAAATGGGGTCTACGGTCGCGACATAGGAGCGGGATCCATTCCATTGCTCTTATGCGTCATACCTTGCGTAAATATGGTTCGATTTCAATGAAAGTTTAGTACATGGTAGAGGACCACCTGGGTAGGAACCCTATTGAAAATGGGTGAAGTGGGGTCAAAGGTCAGGACATAGGAGTGGGATGCATTCCATTGCTCTTATGCATCATGACTTGCGTAAAAATGGTTCGATTTCGATGAAATTTTAGTATGTGGTAGAGGACTATCTGGGTAGGAACCCTATTGAAAATGGGTGAAATGTGATCAAAGGTCAGGGCATAGGATTGGAATCCATTTCATTGCCCTTATGCATTATAACTTACGTAAAAATGCTTCGATTGAGACAAAACTTTATCATGTTGTTCCGGAAGTATACTTTACCGGTTTTGTTAAATATCATCGAAATGGGGTCAAAGGTCGGGTCATAGGGGCGAGATTTATTCTACAGCCATTATCCTCATAACTTGAGTAATAACTTGAGCAATGATTTCTGGTATGTTGGAAAGCGTATCAGAATCAATGCATTGCATGATTTTACTAACTTGTTTGACTAAATTTAACTACATACTTCTGCTTTATAATCTTATTTTCTCTGCATCATTGTATCTCAGTTTTCTCAACTTTAATATATGCAGTACTGTACATCCGTTTTCCAACTTATTTTTATTTCTGTACTTCTCTTTACCATCTTGTTTGATTTGCATCGTGGGCCTACACTTTTGATCTCATTTTATCGGGACTACTGCGTTGTAATTTTTGTGTTATTATTGTAAATTTGTTTTTCAGTTTATGATATTTCCAACTTCTTTTCTTTATTGCACATTTCAAACTTATCTGCATTGTTTTATTTCTGTTTTGCAACTTGTTCGTGTTATTATACTTTTGTTTTTTAACTTATTTACAATATTGCACTTCTCCTTCTCCCAATATCTCATACGTATCTGCGTATCTACAACTCAGACATCAACAACTATCTTGGTTGTATTTATCCAGTGTGCTCGCATTTTTGTACCTCTATCTCGCGACGCATCCGTCATTTTTGCAGTCCTGATTTCAAAATTTTTATCTGCAGGTTTGGACTCCTGCTTTTCTACTTATCTACATTTTTAAAATTCTGCTTCTTAATTCATCCTCATTTTTAAACCTCTGTATTGAACTTATTTGCAGTTTTGAAAACTTTCTCTTTCTCACTTATTTCATCCATTTTAGTGAGCCTTAAAATCTTGTTTATTTCGTCTGTATCTCCAGTTATTAGTTTTGTGAAAGTTCTTTTTCCTAAACGGTTTATCGCTCAAAAACGCTATAAAGGTACAGAAGGGATGCAACTAACATGCACCGATACATTCTATCTTATGCTATGGATGAAAAGCCTTTTTCAATGGCTAAAACGTTTCATCTATGGAAGGCAACGCGATGGTTGTGTCGTAAGAAATCTCTTCCCACGGCAAAAAGCGATTGTACTCATAGGATGCCAAAGCATTCCTGCACATGATCGTCTACTTTAAAGCTCTTCTGATTGGCTAAACATTTTTTGTATGCACATGTAGTACCATATGGTCTTACACAACCATCGCGTGAAGAAAAACGGAACGGAAGACTGATGTAATGATGACTTCGAAGACTCCATACCCACAAACCCAACGGGTCTGGTTCATTTGCCCAACGTTTACTTCACCGAAGAGTCACTTGACCGAAAACCACTTCACCGAAAAGATTGTTTCACTGAAAGATCACTTGATCGAAACGTTCATTTCACCGAAGGGTCACTTGATCGAAGGTACATTTCACTGAAGAGTCACTTGATCGAAAAGTTCATTTCACCGAAAGGTCTTTTACCTAAAAGTTCATTTCATCGAAAGCTCATTTCACCGAAGGGTCAGTTTATCGGAAACTTTAGATTTCATTACATCTGTTGAAGCATGGTGCAAGTTCGGCAGTCAGACCACCGAAACGTTAAGGGATCATACTCAAATTGCACTTTTGATTTCTCCGTGTCACAGAGAACGCAAAAATTTTGTTTTAAGACAAAAATAATTAATTTTAAGTCCCTAGGCCTCGGCTTAGGCCTATTTAGCAAATTTTAATCATGTTCATAAGGTTTACATAAAAGTCATGTTCAATGCTCATGTTCATAAGGTTTACATAAAAAGTAAAATTAATAATATTGCACATTTTTTCAGGCAAAAAGAATCAATTTTAGGGCCATAGGCCTTACTTTAGGCCATTTCATCCCATTTTAATCGTACGAACTCATGTTCACAAGGTTTACATAAAAAGTCAAGTTAATAATGTTGCACATTTTTTCAGGTAAAAATAATCAAGTTTAGGGCTATAGGTCTCGGCTTAGGCCTTTTTAGCAAATTTTAACCATGCGTGCTCATGTTCATAAGGTTTACATAAAAGTTACTTTACATTTTATGTAATGCTTATGATGTATAGGGTTAAAATCTGTTAAAATGTCCTGTACCTAGGTGTACGGTCAAAAAATTAATGTTTTGTATTTGAGTAAAAGTGGAACATTATTTACTTGATTTAATATGTAATCCTTATGAATATGAGCTCGGAGGATTAAAATTTGACAAAAAGGCATAGATCTAGGCCTTATAATTAATGTTATATTTCGAAAAACCTACTCATGGGGAGATGTTTCATAGAAATTAAAAGTGTATTTTTTATACAATCCGATAATGTTTAGGCGGGCAGTTTTTCAAAAACCAGCACCACACTCCAACACATCTCTTACAACAAAATTCTAAGTTTTCGATAAACTGACCTTCGGCGAAATGATCGAAATATAATGAACTTTTAGGTTAAGTAATCCTTCGGGGAAATGAACGTTTCGATCAAATGTCCTTTAGATGAAATGAGATTTTAGGTGAAGTGACCTTTCGGTGAAATGAACGTTTCGGTCAAGTGACCCTTCGGAGAAATGTACCTTTCGATCGAGTGATTTTCGGCGTAGTGATTTTCGGTCAAATGACCTTTCGAGCAAGTGACCTTTCGATCAAGTGAACGAACGATACCCAAACCCAACATACCTATGTAAACATCTACACTACACCGACAAGCACCTTATATACTGCAGAATCTGACTAGATCATCGATGGAGTAATCCGAACAAAAATTCCCCAAGAGCTTATCAGCACGTCAGATTCTGCTTTGGATCTCACACTTTGCACTTTTGAGAAAATTTGTACTGTACCCGCTGCCTAAAAAAAAAAGGGAAAAAGACAGTAAGGTCATAAGAAACGGGTCAGTTGAAAGGCTGCGACCATTATAAAAATGGCGAGTTTGTTCGAACAAACCACCACCAACAAAATGATCATATGTAGAGGATTTAAGGAAGGGAGTGTCTGACCCCAGGTCTTAAACAACCCTTAGAAATAGGAAGCTAGGAGATTTGGGCTAGAGTACCCGATAGGAAAGTGACACGGAAGCGAAGTAGAAAAGGGGAGGAAGACGCCCTTATTTATTACCGGGGGCCAGTACCCGGGGTCTGACGGCTTAACGTGCCCATCCGACGCACGGCGGATATTTAGTGGATCGAGCATTCGCACCTGCCTGGGATCGAACCTGAAGTCCTTTCCGTGACAGTCACGAACGTTGCCCACTAGGCCAACCACCAACAAAAAACATGCAGTTGTGATATGTAGCACTTTTTGAGGGGATGGTGGTGGGGTTAACTACCAACTCTTAAGAATACTAAGAGGTCGCCCGTCCCTAATTTGGGATCGCTGGTTCCGGGGTTAGCGGAGAGAGTCAGCGTCGCAGGGCTGGTGCACTATCCGTAACTCATCCGGAGCGGACGACTGGCTAGAAACCTACACATCTGATCACTCAGCCACCGGGGTGGCAATATGCGACGTTGTCAAAGCGCATGAGTATCCACCCCCTTATAAACTGTGTTGCAGTCTGCAGAAGTACAGCGATAAATTCACCTGTCTGATTTCGAACACTGCATTCCTCTTGCGCCAAAAGCCTGGGTTCTTGTTCATAGAAAAACATAAATGCAAGCTTTGTTCTACAGCTCTCTTTTCTTTCGTTGATGGCAGGTACCCTTATTTACACAATGAAAAATAAGATAGATTCCGTCTTTTAACAAAATTTCCGTTCTTACAAGTTCCCGTCTTTTAACGAAATTTCCGTTCTTAAAAGTTTCTGTCTTTTTAAACTTCCGTATTTTCACAGAGTTTCCGTAGTCAGTAATTCCATTTATTTCCGAAAAGTCCGTTTAGGGTTTCTCCGTATTTGTACAGAAATTTCGCAAAATCGAAGAATCTCAATTTCCCAGCTCTTACACCAGATAATCCTTTCGTCCCGAAGTCATTTGGGTTGGCTCAGCAGAAGCCACACATCTTGTCCACTGAGCCAGAAAGGCTCGTAAGTCACAGTCACGTTCAAGGTGAAACTCTAATTATGCGATTATTATTATTTGTCATTAATGCAAGTGAATTAGTCATTTTATTTTCGGCTGGAGCTTATTATTCTTTTGAATAGGTTCGAAATAATTTCATTTTTTCTGTACTAATTATCACAAATTAAGAGGGTTTTTTTATCGTGATTTTTCGAAGCAACAGAAGCCAATCCGGTGTGGCAGTGGTCTAAGCGATGACCTCTGATCATTCGTCCGAAAGGGGTCCGCGTTCGAATTCCGGTGAGGCATGGATGTTGTGTTTGTCTAACGGCACTCGCTCTTCCCTGGAACCAGTAACACAAAATTAGGGACGGGCGACTGCTTATAACCCATTGAGTTGCTCACGGTGGTCGTTAAACCTCCAATCAAAAATATAAATAAATCAAGAAGCAATAGAATGCTTCGGAACTTGAGATCTTTTTAAACTGGCAACAACTTTCAATTTTCTTTAAGAAAAGGTGAGATGTACTGTCCTATAGTATTAAGGTGGACGTTAAGTAATTTTGCTTCCTATACTTCCAATGGAAAAACTTTTGTACACATTTTCTTCACAATTAATGCGTTCCCAAGGATGAAAATTTGAACATCGATTTAAAATAACTTCATATTATAACTTGGAATACTTAATATTTTCTAAAACATAACCATAATTATATTAAAAATCAATAACTTTTCATTTGATGGTGTTGAAACCAGAAAAAAGATGGCACGACCTGTACTTTGATGACGTCAGTAGAAAAACAAATGTTGGATTGCATAATTATGGTTATGCTTTAGAAAATATTAAGTATTCCAAATTATAAAATGAAGCTATTTTAATCGATGTTAAAATTTTCATCATTGGGAACGCATTAATTGTGAAGAAAATGTGTACAGAAGTTTTTCCATTGGAAGTATAGGAAGCAAAATTACTTGACGTCCACCTTAATATCACAAAATTCCTAAATATAAAATTTACTTTTGATAGCTAAAATATCTTTTGTCTTAGGAACTCCACATACTGATACATATAGACGTCCTATAATCACCTGTACAATAATTTAAGTATCCAGTTTCTTACGGTAACACAATATACAATAGCTGGAGAACAAAATGGGGAAGAGGACAAGGAACATCCGGTGCCACAGTAACCGAAATTTCAAACGATATTCTATCCACAATATCCGATCTCGCCGCAGAACTTTAAAATCAGATCCTTTGACAGATGATTGAAATTTAACAATTAACAAAACCTCAAGTATTCCCGCGAATATCTCCTATTACCGAAAATTTTTCGTCATATGGATACGGGAAAAGTGAGGACAGAGTTTTCCGTTAATATACCAAAGGAACTACTTAAAGGTTTCTGAAAACTCCGAATTTTCGTGGCGTACGAAAAATCCGTGAAATTCAGGTTTTTTCCAGTCATTTCACGGAAAAGGTTGTACCGGAAATATGCTTCGTTAATTCATGAAAGGAATCATCGAAAGTGGCTCGTGAATTTCAGAAATGTTTTTACAGTGTACTCTTAGGACGCTTTTTCTAATCTTAGCTGTGCATTGCGCTAGAGCGAAAGAACATAAGCAAAAGAAATTGGTCAACCCGTCCTATAGATCATTTCTGATTACATCACTGACTGAGAGGGAAATATACAACCGATTATTACAAGTTGTAGTTCAGATTGTGATCATTACTTAAATAAAATTTAATACTTTTTTTTTTTGTCTTCATAATTTTAGAGAAACGATTATTTAGTTAGTTTTGTTTGTTTTTTTCTTCCAAGGTTAAACGACCGCTACGAGCAACTCTAAGGGCTATAAGCAGAGTTGGAAAGGAGTCACACATTTTGTACCCAGATATCACATAATTGGGTCCGACCCGGACAAATTTGCTTTGAACTATAAATCGAAACTCGAACTTGTAATTATACTAATCATATACGTATGTATACATGGCTCAACCGAGAGAACAAGCTGGATTCAGGAGTGGCTACAGCACAATAGATCATATCCACGTGCTGAGAGAACTAATTGAAAGAGCGAGGGAATATGAACTTCCATTGTGCATGGCTTTTATCGATTATGAAAAAGCCTTTGATTCGGTGAAACCATCAGCAGTTACAATGGCTCTGAAAACCTGCGGTATTGAAGATGCATACATTAATATTATTAATAACATCTATGAAAATGCAAGTGCAAAGATTAGGCTGTTTGAAAATACAACACACATAAAAATTGGAAAGGGAGTGAGACAAGGTGACACCATATCTCCGAAGCTCTTTAATGCCACATTGGAAAATGTCTTTTAATCACTGAACTGGGAAAACAAAGGGATAAAGATTAATGGAGATTATCTAACCCACCTTCGTTTTGCTGATGACGTAGTCATTTTTGCAACTACCCCACCAGAGGTGCAGAGTATGATCCAGGAATTTGCTGACAAGAGTAAAGAAGTGGGATTAAAAATTAACTTTCAGAAGACAATAGTGATGTTCAATGCTTTTACAAGAAATGAAGATTTATCGACTGCTGGAGAAAAGCTGGAGATAACAGACATGTACCTTTATCTTGGACAGCAGATATCAAGTGAGGGTCACATTGATGAAGAAATTAATCGGCGTACAAAACTTGCCTGGAGAGCTTTTGGAAGAAACAGCATAATTTTCAAGAGCAATATGCCATTATGTCTTAAAAGAAAAGTGTATCATCAATGCATCCTTCCAGTGCTTACGTATGGTGCAGAGACGTGGACCTTAACTAAAAGAGACATACAAAGGCTGCAGACAACTCAAAGTAGCATGGAGAGGTGCATGCTTGGTGTAACCAGAAGAGATAAGAAGAGGAACTCATGGATCCGAAAAATGACAAGAGTGGAAGACATCATGATCAGAGTTAAATCCCTGAAATGGCAATGGGCTGGACATACTGCCAGAAGGACGGACCATCGATGGACAGCCGAAATTTTAGATTGGATTCCAAGGGACAAGAAAAGACCCAGAAGAAGACCACACGGGAGATGAGTGGACGAAATTCGAAAGTATGCGGGAGTGACATGGAGGAGACTGGCACAAGACAGACCGTTGTGGAGGAAACTTGGGGAGACCTTCGTCCAGCAGTGGATTGATAATGGTTGACAAAGATGATGATGATGATATGATTATGCATAATTCTATATACAGTGTGGAATGTATAGTTTTATATATACAGTGTATAACGTATAATTCTATATACATTATGCATGATTTATATGTCATCATCATTATCAATCCACTGCTGGATGAAGGTCTCCCCAAGTTTCTTCCACAACTGTCTGTCTTGAGCCACTCTCCTCCATGTTACTCCAGCATGCTTTCGAATTTCATCCATCCATCTCCTGTGTGGTCTTCTTCTGGGTCTTTTTCTGTCCCTTGGAATCCAGTCTAAAATTTCAACTGTCCATCTGTGGTCCGTTCTTCTGGCAAGATGTCCCGCCCATTGCCATTTAAAGGATTTTACTCTCATCATGATGTCTTCCACTCTTGTCATTTTCCTTATCCACAAGTCCCTCTTCTTATCTTTCCTGGTTACACCAAGTATGTACTCTCCATGCTTCTCTCAGTTACTGCAATCATGGTATGTCTAAGGCTTACGTCTCTGCTCCGTACGTAAGCACTGGAAAGATGCATTAATTATACACTTTTCTTTTAAGACATAAAGGCATATTGTTCTTGAAAATTGTACTGTTTCTTCCAAAAATTCTCCAGCCAAGTTTTATACGCCGATTAATTTCCTCATCATTGTGACCCTCGATTGATACTGCTGTCTAAGGTGTAGTATAACGAAGTAAATTTCTCAGTCATTTTTGGTCTACGCCGGGATTCGAACCCGAGTCCGCTTATTCCGGAACAAGTTGCTCTACTAACTGAGCTACGCAGACGTTCATTCTGATTCCTATCTGCCTTTATGTCGTGTGTGTCCTGCTGGCAGGTACGTCACAGTAGGTATCGGTTATTTCCAGCTTTACACACACACACACACACACACACAGGGCGTTCAAAAGGTCTCTTCGCAGTGGGTATCGTAGGTTATATAGAAAACATACAAATGTATTACGGAAACGTATAATGCATTCACTTAGTTTCAGAAAGTGTCGTCCTTCACATAACTTAACTGTTTTACACATGTTTTAAAACCCATCTGCGAGAGTCAAAAAGTCCCGCCGCCGTGATGTTAAGGCTGTTCCACTTAATTTTGATGGTGCTACAGTCAATTTTTTAAAATTAAGTAACTTGTATATTTAATTTCAGTTTTTGCTATTTTCTTGATAACATATAAATCTTGAGAATATGTATCACAGCAACACTAATTTTCACCAGCTTCTAATGAATTGAAAGTTTCCAAAATGAGGATGTTGTTTTCATCATTGCCCCTCAGAAGGAAGGTATACTCATGAAATCATCATTCACATTTTGAAAACTTTTAACTCATCACAAGCTTATGAAAATTGGTGTTGCCGTGAAACATATTCTAGTTTGTCAATGAGACGAAGCAACTTCCAGCATTCACTCTTCCCCTTTTGGTTTTCAACAAACACGTATTTGTTGGCTTCGGCGCCTTTTTAAATCCCCTTAATATTAAATTTATCAGTATTAACAAATACGGCATTAATTCCGTCACGACATGCAATGAAACGGTATGTTAGCACGTCAAACGAAAACCTTTGAATGCTCAGTGTAAAAGATGCGATGTGAAAAGTAACTCTAAGTCTTACAATGTGACATGCGGGGTGTGTGAGAGTGATCACCAGAGAAACGGGCGACAGGCGTTTCCTTGTATCTTGCTCCGGACAATCGCACTGAAAACAAACGCAAGGGAAGTATCGTTTTACGATATAGTATCGGTGAGTCTAGCATCTACGCCGTATCGCCGGTCGATAGAAATCTTCGTTGCTTTGAGAAAGAGACGACAATATTTTTGCATGACAAATCTTTTTTCACTCCGCTGGCACCAGTATCAAGCACAAAATTCCACAGTACGCATTTTTCTTTGAAACATTTTTTTTTCTTTTCAAAAATAAAACGGAAATAAAACCGGGTCGAAATCGGGTCAGGAACGCCTTGACCCGACCCGTTTGACCCGCAAGAAACTGTCGACTCGTTGACTCGTGACCCGTTTCCATCTCTGGCTATAAGCAGACGCCCGTCCCTATTCGTGGCGAAGTACTAGTTGCTTTTGCGGCTCGTATTGAAAATCGCAGCTTATGTGGCCACTGGTACTTTGACTTTCCTTTTTAAGATAGAACAGGGGTGCCCCTTTAGGCTCCTTCAGTAAAAGATTCAAAGTACCCGTGCCATCTGTTGTTACCCCACCACCGAATGCCTGAGGGAGATCGTATGGTTTATAAAATCGCCCAGTCTGACACAGGTCAGTTGGACTGACATTTCATTGCAATTCGTTTAGAGTGTATATTTTTGCGCATGCCTAGCAATGTAATCATTTGAAGTCATTGAGACAACAAAAAATAAACCGCGTGCTTTATACGGTATTATTGTAGGAAGGGAAATTTCGTTGGTGGCTATCTACTATCCAGTATCTACAGTTCTTGAAGAAGCTTTTCCTTCTCCGCAGAAATCCACTGATATGTGGCCTATGGCATTTATTATCCAAGCCCAGAATAAGCAGCCCTCCAGAGTTCCCACTCTCCACCCAAACCCAGTTGCAGAAAAATTCTCTTTACCAACTAGAAAGAGTAAGAAAAACCGCCTTCTAAAATCGCACAAAATTAAATAAAAAATAAAAAAAAATCTTTCTCTTGCTCAGAGCCTGAACTCGAACTGTAGTACATATTATACAGCCCGAGCCTTCCCAAGCCCGGTCGAACCCGAGCTCGGCCTATCTCAGCACCGTTGTCTGTCTCCACTACCCACACAGCACAGAATATTTCGTAGATGTTACAAGTACGTAGCACTGAAACATTAAGACTTTTCAGATACGTTGCGCAATGTAACAGTAATGTTTCAGGAACCTTACGGTTACGTCAAAATGTCCTCAAACGTTACATAGCTTTTAAACATAACCGATACGTTACAGTGAAAGGTCTTTGTAACTTCAACACACCAACTTCATGTTACTGTTACGTATTTGAAAGATATTTGTAACTTCGTTACATTACTGTTACGTATTTGAAAGATATTTGTGGCATCATCATATTACTGTTACGTATTTACTACGTTGAATATTATAGTTTTAATAAACTTTGTAAAATCACAATAAAAAATATTACACTCCACAGCTGTTTCAAATGCAACAACAGTCTTATTACGAGTTATTTACGTTTTCACAGGTTCAACGCAGTCCGCTGTCCACTGGGAACAGTGGCGGCGTTTATACACTAGCGTGCAAAAATAAAAGACGAGACGGTTTTTCGAATGTAACGTCGTGCAGAAGTGCTCCACATCGACTCAATTCATACCATAAGATCCCCAAGATGTAAGAATATGGGACAAGTGAGCAAAACCGTCCAAACAAGGAATCCAAAGGATACAAAGGCATTTCATTGAAAAGGAAGCTTAGAGCACAACTGGACAGAAGACAGAAATGTCCATGTGACAGGCGGCTGCCAAGAAACTTCCAGTCTTTAGTATGGGATATGATCACCCCTGACTGAGGATTTACAACGTCTGTCCATGCTAAGGACGAGGTTGTCAAGGAGCTGTTGAGGCATCGCGACCCATTCCTCTTGTAGCGCCAAGCGCAGCTGCGGAATCCTTGCTGGCGGCTGGTGACGTGCTGCCAAGTGTCTCCCGAGAAGGTCCCACACGTGTTCGACTGAATTTAGGTCCGGGGACCTTGCGGGCCAATCCATGCGTTGAATATCTTCACTCTCCAACAGCGCTGCGACAGCCACTGTACGATGAGGTGTAGCGTTGTCGTCCATGAAGAGGAACTCAGGACCCACAGCACCTCTAAACAGACGCACGTGAGGCAGGAGAACCTCGGTACAATAGCGGACACCAGTGACTGAATCTCCTTGGAAGATGTGGAGATCAGTACGGCTACCAAGCATGATATCGCCTCAAATGAGAATCCGCCACCTCCAAACCAGCCCCTTTCGATGATGTTGGAGGTATGATTGCGTATTCCCTGTTCTCTCCAGATGTGTACGTCCAGAATCGCTCGTCAGACTAAATCGGCTCTCATCATAAAAGAGAACTCGACCCCATTGCTGATGTGTCTAGTTCTTGTGTTCCTGGCACCACAGAAACCGCCGTCTCCGATGAGCAGGGGTTAATGGCACACACCGTACTGGTCGTCGTGCAAATAGACCACCTTTGTGCAGCCTCCTGGCCACGGTAAAACGCGATAACGGACGTCCAATTGTCTGTTGCATGTGCCTTGCGATTTCTCCCGCTGTTTGCCGTCTGTCTCTTCTCGCCTGTAGGACAAGATACCGGTCGTCCGCCGCCGTGGTTGCTCGTGGACGACCACTGCTAAACGCTCGGGAGAAATCGCTGTTCCTGTCGTTTGAAATGCTCTCCAAGCTCGTGAAACGATGCTGTGAGCGATACCGAACTCCTCGGCCACACTAGTCACACTTCGACCTTCTTCCAACTTCCCAATGACGCGACCTCGGGTAAAGTCATCCAGATGTCGTTTACTGGATTGCCTGTTGGCCATATCACACGGTGGCAGCAACTCGACGTCGTTCAAACCGACGTACACCGTGCAAAAGCGTTCACCGAATTGCTGACCGTACACCGCCCGTGTGCTTTATACCCTTCCGACACTCCCTCCCCCTACGTCATGCTTCATATATGTGCATGCCCTACCGTACCGGACCCTAGTCTATCTTCTGAGTGGTCTTTCGGTCCGTTCTGCCTGCTCGTTCCGGTGTTATGCTAATTTCTCCTCTTCGTCCTTAATTTTTGCACACCAGTGTATATTGAAAACAAAAGAAATAAAAATCGGGCCCAAATGATGGCGTCGAATTTCTATTATACATGTGGAATAGACTATATGTCAGCGAAAAAAAGAAAGAAATTCAAATTCGTCATTTCTTTAGATACTTACCAATATGAAACTTTTCAGCTTTAAGTAAAAAAAAAAAACGTGCTGGTGTAGTATACTAATACAACAACACAGCCATCTACTTAGATTTTACAAAATACTTTTTAGAATTTAAAAATTACAATAATCAAAACAATTACTTACTTTCAGATGATCTTGAATCACAAAAAAAAAAAAAAAAAAAGAAAAAGCATGAAATATTAAATCAATTAACTAGCTAACTCGAGTACGACAGTATCACCAAAGAATATCCCAGTAGCACGTGCAAATGCGACTACGAGAGTGCTTCGGTGAAAT
This sequence comes from Macrothele yani, assembly GCA_039090855.1. Classification (NCBI taxonomy): domain Eukaryota; kingdom Metazoa; phylum Arthropoda; class Arachnida; order Araneae; family Macrothelidae; genus Macrothele; species Macrothele yani. The sequence continues at coordinate 91,604,938 of CM077016.1, read as the reverse complement.
GGCATAAATGCGCATGCGCATCCTTGCCGTTGCCAAACCAAAAATATTTAATATCGCCGGAACGTAACATCAAGGTAGCAATTATGTGCAATGGAAACTATAAAACAGTAGTATCGGCGAATACTATTTTTAACGTAACTGTAATGTAGAAAGAATTATGTTCCAAAATATATGTTGCTGAAACGTAATTGTAAGATATCTCTGAAAGTGTAACGAAAATGAGAGATGGTAACATTATTGATACATATCTGAAACGTTTTGTGCTTCATGGGTATATACACTTATTCTCAGATTGCGGTACGGAAGTGGCCGCGAAAGCTACGTTTTTGGCACCGGCCGCAAAAGCGAGGACACCATTTGTGGCCACTAGTTGCAGAGGTCGACGCCGTGCCTCATTCGGGGCTCTAGCACGGGTGACTGGTCGAGTGACCTCGGGCCACCGGCTATAAGTTAATTTTAATAATGTGACTTTATGTAGTGAGATAAATAATAAGTTGCAGTAATTAAGCAGGAAAGTAAAGTTTGACTTAATATATTTTTTTCTTTTTCTTTCTTTCTTTTTTTCAGTAGAACTGATATCCCACCTGTATTTTCACCCTAAATTTTGTCGAAACATTTGAAACACGGGGGAATTTATTTTAAAATTCTTTGGTCTTGTTAGCTTGCATTCGCTTCGACTTCCTGCCACCATTAGTTAGAACAAAATTTGTTGAGCGCATATAGATCAATATCTCTGCACCGAGGCTGACATGGAAACTTGTACGGGTTCGTTAATAACTTTCTGCCAAGTACTATTTGAATGATTCAGTGTATCAACATACAGTTCACCGAGTCAGCTAGTGAAGTGGATGAACTCATGAAATAGCATTTCCTGTTTCGAACCTTTATCTTATAAGTGCATAAATGGATGAACTAAAGAAAAGGGAGTCTCCCTTCCCTGGCACCAGTGACCCTAAATTAGGGACGGGCGACTGCTTATAGCCCATTGAGTTGCTCATGGTGGTCGTTAAACCTTAAAAAAAAAAAAAAAAAAAGGGGAGACCGACCAATAAAAAAAAAAAAAAAAAAAAGAGCAGAAAGAACATTATACATTTCTGTTGTGACAGATATACGAAGACAAGCCAGGTTAGTAGAAACATTTTATTGCCGTTTAAAATAGAACTGTGCGAGCACCGAATAAAAATTCTCTCTCCCGTCAAGGGTTCTGTTCAGATCTTGAACTAATGATGCTACTTTTCACATTTTTTTTCCCGATTTACCAGTAAGGGCCACAAAACCCAACTTAACAACGGACAAAGGTGAAAAAATCGGATATGGCAGCTGGAAATAAACACTTCTAAGTTTATGTAACGTCATAATAATAATGATTATTATTATGCAAGTGACATCCTTGAAACATTTATTTCGAACACTGTAATATAAATTACAATACATTGATTTCCCTTAACCAAATTAAAGCAAACTGAATTAGTGTTGACACAGAACAAATAAACTTTTCTTGCATTTTAGCGTTTCCTCAGGAATAATTCGTCTCCAAACTTTGTGTGTATGTGTTTGCGTGAACTATTACACCAGAGAAATATCGAAGAAAAGTGTTTAATTTCTTTCTCTGTGTCTTTTTGAAAATTTGGTGTTCAATTGTAGAAGCAACTTCTTCCTATCAGCATTCAGCACACACAGAGGTTCCATTATGTCTCTTCTTTCACAATTTAAAACATTTTGCCATCACTTGAGAGCAAACAAATCGAGCAAGTTGCATCTGTTGGTTACGCTGCAAACTTGCCAAAATGAATTTGTCCGTAATTTCTTTTACAATTGCATAAATGTGCGGAATTCGGAATTCAGTAATGAAAGTTTTGGGCGCCCTTCGCTGCCAAAGTAACTTCCCGAAAAATTAGAAAACTAGTTTAACGATATTATTACCTGCTTACAGCCACGTAATTTTAGGTATTACAGTTCATTTGTATGAGTACCCAAGGAGTACATTAAGAATTTTGAGGAAGAATTTTCAGATTCTTAGAAGGTAGACAAATTATTCGAGATAGGTACTATGGAAATCGTCACCGAAAAAGCGAAATTTAGAAGATTTGAATTTTTCCATAACATTAAATCTACTGAAATATTTTTTCCCCCTAAAAGTGTTATCAATGATCAACAACTGTTCTCAACCAACTAATAAAATTCTTTTCAAGGTCAGAGTTTTCTCTTCTTTTTTTACCACAGTTCCTACAGTAACTATCCTCTGATTCGGAAGTAAACACATGATTTGTCACTGGTTCCGGGAAAGGGGGAAGACCGGTGCACCACCCCTCATCCGAGGCCCTATCCTGGGCCCGGCTCGGGTAGCCAGCCAGAGGCCTGGGCCTGCGACAACTGGGTCACAGGGCCGTTCCTTTTAGGGATGAATAGCGATTGATACCACAGCCTAGATGCAGACAGGTGAGACGGATTTAAATATGTCGCGGGTGGACTAGCCCAAGGTGGAGCTTGAAGTTGGCACACAGGGAGGTAGAAACAGAGGAGAGAACTCCCTGAACTGGATGGTCGCCGTAAGAAAAAGGTAAAAAATGAATGCCTGAAAATAGCCGCATAATACTGTATGTAAACAAAGACTGATAAAAGACAAGAACAAAATATCGTGAGTGAGTTCCAAGTTACTTCCTTCGTATAAGGCTAGTGAATTTTCCGATAAGAAGTGGGCGTTGGAGCGTTTATAAAGGAGCCCTCGTTCACCCGCTGAAATTCACGACACAGTTTATCCAAATATCGACACAGTCCTTCAAACTTAACTTTAGATTTATCAGCCGCTATTGCAGAAGCGCCCTTTCATTTTTATTATTTTTATTTATTATTGTTATTAGTAGCAGTATTTTTAAAACCTCAGTCCTATGTCATAGCTGTAGTTCATTATGAACGAAATTTTTTTTTGATGATTTTTATTAGATGTGCTGCGACTTATTTCTTTTTCAAATTCATTTCATATTCCAAATTCGTTGATTCAAAATTTCGGTAAGTATTGTCAGGCTTATGAAACTATGTTAACGAAAAAAGGAAAAAAAAACCAAAAAAAAAAAAAAAACCAGAAAGAAAGAAACAAAATATGCATACATATAATTTCAAACAAGCGAGTTATTCCTCAAAAGAAGGATCGCTTATGATTTTGATTAACACATTTATTCATAAATAGATGATTAAAATAACACTATTTGATTTCTTTAGCCAGGGCCGTAACTAGGGTATGGCCAATGTTGCCCCTGCCATAGGCGCCAATAAACGAAGGCGCCGTAACGGGTGTTTAAGATAGTTAAATAAATAGTGATTAGGAACTGTAAGGTTTAAACACAGCAGGGAGAACACAAACTTTCTATATATTTGAATACTTTCGTTAGGTTTATATATGTTTTATTTTTGTATTTTAGCGGCTGCATTAAATGTTATTTTTCCAGAAGTTGACCACAAATCTTTCGATCAGAAGGCACGGAAAAACATTTTTCAATCCTTTTGTTGACTGTCGAATCAAGAGTCAACCTCTGAGTGAGAGGTCACCTTAAACGATTTGGTGGACAGGGTGTGAGTTATGCGCGTAACAGAGACAGAAGCAGAATTTTTGAATGGTTCCCAGCATGATTTACATATAGTCAGGGGCGTACAGATAGCCCCCACAACCCCCGCATTACGGGGGGCTCATGGTTAAAAGGACCTCCAGCCTCAGCATAAAGATTTAAAAATTTTTTTTACGGAAACTTCGTATGAAACTGGTTAAAGAAATAGCCAAGAATTAAGGCAGATTTGAATGAAGTATTAAAAAGAAAAGCCATTTTTGCTCTTTTTTTTTTGTAAATAAGTAAAATCTTTAAAATTCAATTTCTTTGCTTTAGTTCATGAAAACTGGATGATGGGAAAGCATGTACTGTATGTAACAAGAGAACGTAAAAGAAATATCAATTCAATGAACGGAATTTTTATACCAATGAGGATAAGGTATTATGTATTACACTTATTTGCACACAGCTACGAATCCTTTAGAATATAATGAACTAAAAGGTGTTCTTCGCGGAAGCAAAAAATTAGAGACCTGTATCACTTTTCTTTTTTTTATAACAGAGTCAAAATAATTTTTTTACAATGTGCAAAATATAGTGGCATTATGTTAAGTGTTTTTTTTTTTTTTTATATATTCCAGAGTAAATAATGTACGTAGTTTTGAGTTTTTTGTGCTACAGTTCTTAATCTTTACTTAGTTATTTGCTTACTTAAGTTGTGACATTTCGCACAAATCTGAAAAGTCGTTAGACACTGTCAAGTTGCATATTTTGTGTCTAATCGTTTGGCATTTCAAAAAAGCTGGCCTTAATTCTTTAAAATAATACATTTTGCATGATATGATTAACTTCGACGTAAGTATTTTGTAGTAATTTGTATCGGTAATCAGAGTAATCATTTTAATTATAACGCACACGTTGGTGTTTCACGTAATAAAGCGAAAGAATTTTGATTTTACGAAAAATGCTCGTAGGTTAAAAAGAATTTGATTTATTGAAACACCCGTAAAGCCTAGTTTTAATTTTGAAGCCTCGAAAAATTTTTGCGGGGGGGGGGGTGGCTCACGAATAATATGGAAGTTAAAATTTTCAGTAATTGAAAGCTAATAAATTTTCGCTAAAGGGCCTCAAAAATATTTTTGCGGGGGCCCCCGAGATTTTCCAGTACGCTACTGCGTACAATAACATATTTTGATGCTGTTATTGATCAATCCGTAAAACTGAAGGCACAAAACGTTAGGCTAATTTGATTTGTAGGTACGTTAGACAGTTATTTGTTTTTGTAATGTACAATAAACAGGGCCCAGCGGTGGCATGAGGTAACGTTTTTAAATTTTTTTAAATTTTGGAGCAGCATTTCGACACTTTAGTGTACGGAAAACGGGCGGCATTTACACAATTCGACAACCTTTTTTAAGAGCCACCGCTGGGCCCTGACACTGAAAATAACAATAAAGTATTTCCATTGCCATAGACTATAGTGTTTATGAGACAAAACTGTGATTAAAATTTTTTTGTATCAATTACTTATCCCATTGAAATTTTTTCATTATTTTGCGGTAACAATTTTTTTTCATTAAGGCACGTTTTTAATTAATGGCCACGAGTATCCAAAACCCTAGCTACGGCTCCGTTTCTAGCTCTTGTGTTCATTTCACAATTGAGAAACTTACATTTTGAAGAATGATTTTTTTTTTTATCCATGTTTGTTTGTAAGTTCAGGAATGCTGAATCCGTTTTGCCTTTGTTTTTCTGCTACAGGTGTTCCTTAAGAATATTGACTTCTGTCATAGATGATCACAGTAAGGGGAACAAAAGAATACTGCAATTCTTAAATATATTGACTTACGCTCATTTCTTCAGTGGGAAAATGAGTAAAACTTCGATCGTCTTGCAACAAAACGCAATAATTTGGTTTCCACAAGTTGGTCTGAGACTTTGACTGGTGGCGCCATCTGTTGGTTTTCAGTTGACCTAATACTGCTTCCTTATCTGAAATGAAACACAACATTAGTCGTCTGTGCGTATAGATCTGTAGGTGTACTTGGACGAAGTAAGTATATATACATATATGTCTGCAGAGAGAGAATGTATTTATTAAATTACTGAGCAATGGATAAAATGAAAAATAATCGAAGACGTTAAAAAATAAAAACATATATATTAAACAAACGTTACTTTTTTTTAAAAACAAAAATATTAAATAAAGGCAAATATTATTAAATAAACACACACACACAAATAAAATTTCAGATGAAAAAATTCGAGATAAGTACTTTAAAAGCAGAAACTAGATGTAGTAGGATATTTACTACACTTTTTTAGAAAATTGTGTGTGTGTGTGTGTGGGACCCGAAATATTTAAAATATGAATAATTTGATATTTCAGTTATATGTTATGATCCAATGCAATACGACAATATTTACGAATGGTATTTCAAACAACACAAATAATGTTTCATTTATAAATAAATATTCAATCCATTTTCACTGTTAACGTGATGCAAACTGCAGCTAGACAGACAGCTTTAATAAATATGGAATGATGAATCTCAGCAAGTGCTAACGTACTGTACACAAAGACATTCGTAGCTAATGCCATTTACGGCAGCTCGCTCATGGTGTCTAATGCCCGCCATGAACAACTGTAAGGGCTAAAATCAGTCACCAGGCCCTATAATTTGGGGCCACTGACTACAGGGAATCGGGCCTACGCCTCGAACCACTCGGCCAACAGGGAGGCTCTAATGAATTTATAATTCGATCTTAGATAAAAATAGCAATATTTATTGGATGCCTTGATATGCAGAAAAAATTAAGATAAGCTTTCATGTACGTATATTTAATTTGAATATTAATCATAAAGACTAAAAATTTAATTCCAACATTTACTAATTGGGACAGTAAATGAAAAGATTAGTGAGACTTTATTAATTTTTTTTCCCCAATTGAATGTTATACATATAGTAGTCTAAATAAACAGACACAAGAGGGCGCACCATTGGTACTGTGGAATTTTCCTGAGAATTGGAACTGAGAACACAAACGAAACTGGATGTATTTCCCCACATTCCAAATGAAATGTTCGTTTTCAAACAAAAAATCAACTTGTCCAGGTATTACTAAATTCTAGAAATCGTAGTTTTTTATAATTTTACACAAAACATTCGTACCTAATGTCACAGACAAAATGGTTTCACAATCGTGCTTACTTTAGCCAATGTAATGAACAAATGCAATTCAGTAAAAAATAGTTTCGTAAACAGTGTTTCTTTCAGGCATACGGCGGGGGCTCCCGGAAACGACAATTCGCCCCCCACCCGGAGAGACATTCTAGGTTACCGAGACAAATGTTAATAAATTCAGGCCATGATGAAAAAGAAATTTTCGTTTCTTTTTTTATGCTACAAATATTTCTCCAATTATATTATTTTTAATATTTGTTCTAGTATCATAGTTTATTTTGCTAAAAAGTATATTACGATGCATTATTTTCTTCAAAATATAATAAGTAAACTAATCATACCTAATTGTCTGAGAATCGTGATTCAGGATCAAGAGTGTGTTAAATGTATTTTATTAGATAAAAATTTCAAGCCTGCCCCCTCCCCCGAACCTCCTCTCGTTCAGCTGAAAAAGTTTGAAGAAGTAATTACTATATCAGGGGCGTATACAGAATTTTTCTTGGGAAGGGGGGGCACGAAAAATGGAAGTTTGGGGAAATTCACCAGAACAAAATTAAAGTTAATGAAAAAAAGAAAAATTAAAGCATTTTCTTTCAATGTAAGTTGATACATTTTTATTAAATTAAGGCATTTTTTTCTAATGTAAGTCGCATTTTAACGCCCCCAAAGGAAACACTTGGGGGAGGCGAAGGCCCCTGGCCCCCTCTAAATGCGCCCCTGTATGCGATATATAATAATTACTTATATATATATAAATATAGTAGTTAAAAATTATATATATATATGCGGGAGTGACATGGAAGAGACTGGCACAAAACAGACCGTTGTGGAGGAAACTTGGGGAAACCTTCGTCCAGCAGTGGATTGATAATGGTTGACAATGATGATGATGATGATGATATATATATATATATAGCAAATGGAAAACTTGCCCCCTCTAAGGTTCCATTTACCCCCCCTCTCCCAGTCCAAAATTCCTGAAAGAAACACTGTCAGTAAATGCTGAAAAAATTTAGCAACAGCACGAAAACTTAATTTCAGAAAACGAAAACAGGATTTTTCCCTCTTTTAATTCTCAGATTCCGAAAATTGAATGCTAGTTATTCCGATAGAACTATATTCAGTGTGAATTACTTTTTGCTTCTCCCTCGATTTTACATATCTCAAATTTATCCCCCAAATCTATTATTTTTTCAAAAATCCCTTCCTTCATATTTAAGAAACCCAAGTTCAAAATATGTAGCATATTTTGCAAATTTTCATTTCAGAAACAAGTAAAAGAAATATTATTGTTAACATTGCAGTTGTAAAATTGTGTTCTGCAAATGAAAGACGATTTCTACAACTTTGCTGAGATACATAAGTACTCACACTGCTTATTGAATATCTCAGTAATCACGAAGCTAATAAATTACGCCGATTCTGTGCTTACAGAAAATGATTTAAAAATTAATTATGTGTGTGCGTGTGGAAAGAAATTACAAATCAGTAGACTTTCAGAATCGATAACAGCTGCTTACTTTAGCTAAAACATTCCCGAACATTGTGAAAAAAAGCGTTTCATAACGAACATTAATCAATTGCTGAAGACAAAAATCTGACGAATGTTGTAACATCATGTATAAAAAAGATTTTATATAGAAATTTCTGTCAATTTAAAATTTTAAAAGTATGTTACCATAATATAAAGGACGTTTCGTTGATTTTAAACATTTAAGCAACAGGCCTTTTAATGGAACACGAAAGAATTACGGGAAATCCTTTTTGCATGGAGATATTATTGCCTGGTTACTTCCATTGCCACGCATAGCGTGGGTTCGTCAAGCCTTCGCTTGCAAAGAAATTAAATAGTTCCGGGCTTTTAGCTATAGAATGAAAACTCGCTCTTCTACAGTGGTGCTCTTTATTAAGTGCTGTACGCGGAACATCATGTATGAACTTTGTTCTGATTTCTTCATTTTTTTTTTTCTTTACTTACACACTGATCTGTTTCGGCCCAACTTCTATGTCCCCTCTCTCTTTAACAAGACTGGCAGAAAACTAGGGAAAGGGGATAAACTCATTAACTCCCCAAGAACTCACGGACAAGAGAAATTATTTTAAATTATAAGATAATGTCAAGGTTAGCTTTTAATGCCAACTTTCGCTGAAATTAATGAGGCCGCCCCGGTGGCGCAGTGGTCTAAGGCGTTGGCCTATGATCATTCGTCCGAAGGGGTCCGGGTTCGAATCCCGGTGAGGCATGGATGTTGTGTTTGTCTTACGGCACTGGCTCTCTCCCTTCCCTGGAACCAGTGACCCTAAATTAGGGACGGGCGACTGCTTATAGCCCATTGAGTTGCTCACGGTGGTCGTTAAACCTCCAATCAAAAAAAAAAAAAAAAAAAATTAATGAGCGCAGGGTGACAGCGAACCACTCTTTGAATGCACGTATAAATTTATAAAAGGTAGCTTGTACAAAGGCCGTTCCATAAAAACTGAGAGTATTTTTTTGAGTTGGCAACAGTGCGAAGGGGGAAATAACCACGTAGACGACTGACTGAATTAAGGAAGTATCTACGGCAACAATTATTAGCAATGGCAGACGATTCTGGTTTTGTTATTGCGCAGTTGTTTAAAGTACGTCTGCATTTCGCCATACAGCTGTGATTCAGAGTTAAGAAGTGAAATGCGTTGTGCGATAAAATTTTGCTATTGTTTGGGTAAAACGGCTCCAGAATTAGTTGATTTAATGAAAAAAGCTTACAAAAATAAATGTTTGGGTGAGTCAACGATTTTTAGATGGCACCATGATTTAAAAAAGGGCGTTTGTCGGCAGAACTCGCTCCTAGGCCTGGTCGACCTGAAAGTGTTGTTACGGAGCGTATTGTTTGGGCAATCCTGCAAGAAGATCGACGAATGACATGTGAAGAGTGAAGGCATAGCGGCGTCAACTAATATTTCAAAAACGTCGGCATTCTGCATTCTACGCCACAAATTGCCGCTGCTTCGTGTGTGTTCCATCACCTGACGAGAGAACAATTGCTAGACAGAGTTCAGGTGTGTCATGAGTAGAAACAAATGATTGCAAAGGATCCAAACTTTCTAAACACAGTAATAACTGCCGATGAAACATGGGTTCCCTATTTCGACCCCCTCACGAAGAGCGCAAAGAGTGTCTGGAAACACACAGGCTCGCCTCCTCCGAGAAAAAGTCCGCCAAACCAAATCAGCTGGGAAGGTGATGATGATAATTTTCTTTGATCGTAAAGGTGTAGTTTACCAGCATGCCGTTCCTCCACAAATTCGGTAATGCTGAGTATTACATTTCAGTCTTGAAGCGTCTGCGACGACACATAACGATTAAGCGACCGGAAGTGGTGGGCAAATGGACCCTGTACCATGATAACGCCCGCCCACATGTATTCAACAGTTTCTTACGATATACAATATTGAAATCATGTCACAGCCTGCCCACAGTCCTGACCTCGCCTCGTGAGATTTCTAGTTGTTTCCAACAATGAAGGAGAAGTTCCGTGGCGTAACATTCAACACAGATTCTGACGTTATTCAAGCTGTACAGGGGTCACTAAAGCAGTTTCCCAAAATGCCTTCGCCACATGCTTTGAAAAGTGAACTGAACGATGGAACCGTTGCATATCATCCGAGGGAAGATACTTTGAGAAAGAATAACATATATTTTGCCGTACCTATATTTCTTCATTTTTTGTGATTTTACTCTGTGTTTTTATGGAACGGCCATTGTACAATCTGAATATTAACCATGCTCAGAAGATGAACTACACTAAACCATACAGAACTAATCTATAAAGTTGCATCAAAACAGCCTTGGACAATTTAAATCATAGGAAATTTTATGATGAAATTGGCAGTATGTAAAATGTTTGTTAGCTGGAAATGTCATATTGAATCAAAGTACAACGTACAGAAAAAACTGCAAATTCAGAGGTTAACAAAGGTGTCGGAAACGTGGTGAGTTTGGCAGTTAAATCCTCTCTAAGATCGCGAGGGTATTGCTCTCCAAATATTCTCGTCCTTCCAAAATTTTGCCCTTTTAACTCGTTGAACCTTCAGCCATAAAAAACAAAAACAAAAAAGATTCTTCATAATCAAATACGGATGTCAACACACGGAAATCCATACTCAGTACGTGGCAAATACGTTCCAGGTAGAGTGTGGCATTTCTGAAAAGAACGAAACGGCATACTGTAGATACATTATAAAGTGGCCCAAAGTGATGACCCACAACAGTATTGGGGTGGGAAACTGTCCAGTATAGCCGAATGGTGAGTACTATTGTGGCAGAGTGAAATACCGGAAGGGCATGAGTTTCTTATTTTCTGTTTTTTGATGGCTTTCGACTCAAGACAAATCTTGCAATTTTTCCAACCATAAACATTCGCGCCCGTCCATTAATTTAACACTCCGACGCCACCGGAGGTTGTGCTATTATTGTTTTTTTTTTCAACTGTGACTCCAGTTCTGTTCTTGAAACTTGCAGCCCCAAATTAAGGACGGCACTTTCGATCTAATGTATTTAATATAAATCGCAAAATAAAATAATATCAACGACATTTTGATTGAAGATTCAATTAAGCAAATAAGCATACGCATGGGCTTCTTCTTTTTCTTCTTTCCTTTTTTATCAGTATCACACACGCACGTCGGATGGAGCGCCAGTTCTCTGAACAGAGTAATTCAACAAACTTCGCAACTTATATAATCAAACTCAAATAATTAGATTTACCAGTTCCTTACTCGGAAATTAGATTTCGACCTTAAAACTTAGATTTGCAGTCACCAAGCGGGGTCTTAATTGCAGATACTTCCCTAAACCTTGGCTAACTGTATTTTATTGATAAGGACGGAGAAACTTAGAAGAGAATATCCGGCCCGATCAAGGAAAAAGAAGTACAAACTTCTTCCGCTAGAGATGCAATTATCGACAATCCTCTCAGTTCTGTTTTTTTTTCTTTCCCTTTTTTATAGGGCTGAGGACTGGAATTTCCAGTAGAACACAAGAATAAGAAAACTCATAAAAAGGCGCATATGTATTGCAAAACGATACAAAAATATCTATACCTTACAAAACAAGGAGCAACAATAATTGCTTGTACACACAACATAGATACAGTCCAGAAGGAAGTAATTGATCAGCGGAACTTTAAGTTGCTGTATCAAATTACTGTATGAATTGTTCGGAAATATGCTGAAGACGATCACAATGATGCATATTAATTTACTACAAGCTTTTGCATTTTTTACATTGTCGTGAATAAGGACGTCAGAGATCAACTTCAGAGCCGTTAAAGCTGTTTCAAATTGGTGGCGCCGTTGTAACAATGGCTCGTTGAAGGGGTTCAAACAAAAATTTGTTTCCTGTATTTTAAAGCGCTTTGCCCACAAGAAATGTTTTAGGAAATTACTGCCATCTACGACATCCATTTCACGATACTTAGTCACTGTTTGCGAATGGTCGCAGTGCCGCAAGTTGCTTCATGGCCTATGGATGCGTTGCGAAAATTGCCTATACAGGTGGGCATCTTATACCCACTTTTTATTTGTTAACTTAACGTTTCGGGGCTTAACAATTCTCACAAGCATAGTCTAGGGCTACAAGAAGTCGCCTATTTCTAATTCACAGCCACGGGCTTTAGGGAAGGGAGAGAATCAGCTCCAGAAGGACAAACGCAGCGTCTAGATAAGAAGCCCGCGTGCTAGACCACTCGATCACAATGACGTCATCTTCGACATCGTCCGCGGCGTACTTATCGCAAGGATGCGTGTCGAAGTGTGCCTAACGGTCACAAGCAAACTGGAAAACAATATAACGGCATTGATCACCTATGCTTCACAGTGTAGAGCATCACTGGCCTAGCGATGATTCTTGAGTTTACACAGCAATCCAGAAACAAAGGAAGCACCTATTGACTGGAATCGTGCAACTTTAGTCTCACGGTCTCTCTTAAACAGGATCTGACGGCTCAGCTAGAATTCATTAAGAGGCATTAAATAAATATTCTGGGTAACATTATGCTGAAAACTGACTTCGGAGCTCAAGTTTTTGTGCTTCTAAAATTCATCGACCAAAAACTGAATGAAAGCTAGTACAAGAGCAAGTCGTCTCCTGGCTTATTCTCTGTCCATGGAAATATCTCTTTTAGAATCCCTCTTGATCATTTCTTGAAACAGATAAAAGCTTCCACAACAGTGTTTGTTTGCACACCTGGGATTTTTTTGCCTTCTCCTCTTTTCCTCCCAAGTTTCCCGTTCGGAGATCACCTTCCACAAGCACACAAAATCGTCCACTCCAGCTGGAAGTGGGAAAACGGAGTTTCTGCTCTCTTGCGTTCTGCTTTTATTGCTTTGTATTAGAATTTCCCTTACTTCAGTGAAGCTTTAATTGGTCAGGTCCAACACGATACCAGATCTTTGTTGCTTGCTTTATATTGAATAATCAGAAGTGGCTTGCACTGATTGAGACTGCTTGTCCTATTCATCACTCGGAATCTGTGTTATTAAATCAATTTATTTTTCGTTTTTATTTTTGCATTTTCATTCAAAAACTGATTGCTTTATTTTTTGGTCTCATTCCTCGTGAAGAGTGCTGCATTCTCGTGAGCTCATTGTTTTTACTGAAGAAGAATCGGCAGAACAACCAAAATTCCACTACTCGAGTTAGGTAAGTACAATTTTATGCACTTATTTTCTTAATAATATAATTGCATTCTTATTTGCCATTCTTAATAAAGTTATGGGCTCCCACGCCCCACCTCCGAAAAAAAAAAAAAAAAAGAACAAATAATCTGGCAAAACTCCCTACTGGGACCATGAGAGTTCATCGTAAGGATTTCTTTAGCACGTGGATACAGTCCACCTGGATTCATACAAGGCAATCCTAACAGATTTGCGGCAGAAGATAAACAGTGAACACCTATATTTTCTCTCCGACATCAGGAGTGTGCTTCATGACAATGGACTTTGTCACGCGATGAGACAAATAGTGAATCTGCTGCACCAATCTGAAGGGAAGGCTTTTTGCCATTCACCGTACAGTACAGTTCAGACTTCGCTCTAAGTGACTACCACATTTTTTTGGAATATTGCAAAAAACCTAGCTGTAAGTCGATTCAAATCGGATGGTGACACCAGGCAAGACAGAAGGAGAATGTGACTCCAGAGTGAGGGCACTTAACTCTTTGAAGACGCCATCAACAAAATGACGGATTGGCCAGGAACGTGTCACGGTGCGCAGATGAATTATGCGGAGACTATTTTAAATTATTAAATGAATACTCATAAAGTTTTTAGTATTTTGTAATTGTTAATTCATGTTCTTAGCTAAACACTTGTTGAACACATATAAGTTACTAAATAACAAAGTGAAATAACGGCCTGGGTCAAAAGAATGAGCAACTTGAGTAACCATTCCATTCGTTTATTCTTCAAACATGTAATAATAATTACGAATACACTTTATCTTTGCGTTCTAGCTGACAATCATCAATTCGTAAATCATCAGGCAGTAAGAACAGCAAGCTTTTATGGTTTTGACAATAATAGCAATCTCCACATTATCTCTATAATTTCCACTCTTTCCACACTTTTCATTTCTCCACGCTTCCGACACAATCGACCGCCCCGGTGGCGCAGTAGTCTAAGCGATGGCCTCTGATCATTCGTCCGAAAGGGGTCCGGGTTCGAATCCCGGTGAGGCATGGATGTTGTCTTTGTCTTACGGCACTGGCTCTCTCCCTTCCCTGAAACCAGTGACCCTAAATTAGGGACGGGCGACTGCTTATAGTCCATTGAGTTGCTCACGGTAGTCGTAAAACCTCCAATAAAAAAAAACAAAAAAAAAAACACAATCGCCGTAGCTTTTAATTTACATTTGACTCACTGTGAGCGTTGCCACAACGTACAAGGAGTTCGGGAAGTGATGCGCCGTTCAGTAAGAAAATCAAACGGAGAAGTAACAAAATTTACAGAAACTCAAAAGGAAGGTTGAATTAGATATATACGCCACATACTGTACGTGTAATTGTGATTACAGCCAAACTTTTACTGTCCCGGTAGCTAGCCATCGGATTTTTTTAATTTGGGGTTTAACGACCACCGCGAGCAACTGGATGAGATATACGCAGTCGTCCATCCCTAATTTAGGGCCACTGGTTCCAGGCAAGGGAGAGAGCCAGTGCCGTAAGACAAATACAACATGCATGCCTCACCAGGATCCGAACCCGGACCCAACTCGACCGAATGGCCAGTAGTCAGCGCTTAGACCACTGCGCCACAGGGGCGGCCTAACCATCTGATTTGGGTTAGGTTCTAGTTCTGGATAAGGCATGGGTGGTGTGTCTGTCCTACAGCACTGATTCTGTCCTTTCCCTGAAACCAGTGGCCCTACATCTGAGACGGGGAACTTCATATAACCTGATGCACAAAAAAAAAAAAGACAAATTTATTCATCTGACGCATTTGGGTAAGTCCTTGCCTTGCATATTTTTGTATTTACATTAATATTTATTCGTACATTACGGTAATTTCTTTTGAACTGCGAAGAAAATAAATTCAAATGCATTATTCACACAAAACTTTTATTTTGCCTTCTGGTGGTCTAGAGTGCAGGCTCGATTTTTCGTGCTGCTGGGCATGGATTCGAAATTAGGAATGGGTGAATCGTTACAGTCTTTGATGATCGTGGAGATCGCTCATTAAAGTAAAAAAAAATAATTCATTTTAATGATGATTGTGCTAGTATACTTTCTGTACATTTTTGGTCTTAAAGGTTTTTTTGGAGTAATTAAAAACGGACGAAGAAAAAGTCTTCATCCATTCTATTGACATAAATCTATGAAGCGCTTCATAGCCACAGTTAGCTCCGAAAACTGAATTCGCTAATGAAATAAGTGTCGATCTCTACAAAATTATTCTATATACATTTTGAAGATATGAATCCGTTTTTGGTGTAAATATGACACGTATGGTAAATCAGATAATATCTGAAAACTACCATCCGACAAAATTAGAAAATATCCGATTTCCACACCAATGTAGTAATAAACACAGTACCCGACATAGAAAATGTCGCACCAGGAAGTATTTGTGGGGCATCATGCAAATTGTGGGTGTGTGTCGACAGTTGGGTAATGTAAATGATTGTAGCTGCGAAACAATCACGTGACAGGTGAGGCAGATAAAACGGCAAAGAGGCTCGGCGTAGCCAAGTTTGGTCGTACTCACTTGGTCGTGTGGACTACCAGTGGCGAAAGCACGTGTAAAGGCAACGTCATCGGGAATCCTACCATCACACGGACACCTTTACCAGAGGCTTCATAATTGGGCTACTTACGGATGGTTAGTCCCTAAGTCGCGTCGCATCAAAGCGGAAATGCATCGGGATGAAACCACTCTCAGCAGAATGTGGCGAAAGTGGTTGCAGGAAGGTAACGTGCGTCACCGTAGTGGGATTGGTGCACATACATGTCGAACAGTGTATTTAAATACGGAAGAAATAGTTTTTCTGAGTATTTATAACATTTTACCATTGCAATGTTCCTCACATTTTGTTATCGTAAGTACACTACTGAACTAAAACTGAGTGTGTATTATAATTTTCATTAGTATCAATACAGAGCGCACACAGATATTGTAGCATTTTGTGGTCAAGTTGAGCTTTTGAGCCAGTGTCAAAGGCCTCCTTACTTTCTTGGCACCAGAATAACGTAAGCGCGTTTTCAACCCGACTCACGCTGTACAAAAATAAAGAAAATGTTAAACTGTAAAAATCGCTCTGAGTACACTAGAATGGTGATGATGCGAATAAAAATAAATACACGAATGTACTGAAAGTATTATCTATACGGTAACCAGGACTGTTGTTTACTGCTCCGCCGTAGGGCACTAAGGTACAGTTAACAAATTACCAACCTATTACTGACAGAAACAGGGGCATATTTAGAGGGGGGGGGGCCCTCCGTAAGTGTTTCATTTTCTATGTTTTTGGTTTAAATGCGACTTACATTAGAAAAAAAAATGCCTTAATTTAATAAAAATGTATCAACTTGCATTTAAGAAGTGCTTTAGTTATTTCTTCTATTTTTCATTAGCTTTTATTTATTTATTTTTTTTTTTTTTTGGTTGGAGGTTTAACGACCACCGTGAGCAACTCAATGGGCTATAAGCAGTCGCCCGTCCCTAATTTAGGGTCACTGGATCCAGGGAAGGGAGAGAGCCAGTGCCGTAAGACAAACACAACATCCATGCCTGACCGGGATTCGAACCCGGACCCCTTACGGACGAATGATCAGAGGCCAGCGCCTTAGACCACTGCGCCACCGGGGTGGCACTTTTATTTTGTACTGGTGGATTTCAAAAACTTACATTATTCGTCGGCCTTCCCGAAAAAAAGTTCTATATACGCCCATGGACAGAAGTCAAGATTACAATATTGTTATATTAAAATGAAAATTGATTGCACGAAGAATGATTTTAGTTATTACATAAATATCTGCTTAAAAGTGCACAATTGTTTAACAACATTAATAAGATATTTCTGATTATGTTCAAACGATTTTTGAGCTCGTAATTATAAATATTCTTATTGCGCGAAGCAACAGGAATTATATCAAATATTCGGTAGGTGAAGCGTCTTCTAATTTGTTTATTCCACCCCTACTGCTCTTTTATAAGGCTTTATTTTCAAATAAAATATTTATAGTCGTCCTTGGCGTTTTGAAATTAACGTCAGCACTTTATTCGTTCGTGCCTCATTTTGCGACACTATTTGCTTCTTCATTTCCGACAGCACCACTATGCTTTTTTATCCAGTGCGGTGTGATGTCTCTTCCTTCTTATTGAAGTTCTTTCTTTGTCAGAACAATATTATTTGAGATAATGGGCTGCCAAAAGGCCAAGTTACAGCTGGAAATGACAACACTCCCGATTACGAGCTAAGACGTGTACCGGAAGCGTAATTATAAATGCTACTCTCATAAGAGTGGAAACCGAGTTCACATAACAAAACTAGCAACAAGTGCAACATCTCAATGCAGTTGCTCCTATTGCGAGTACATAATTTTAAGATTTTTTTTAAATTCATTTTACGTCTGATAGGTCTTGAAAAGAATATTTTTTCTGCACTCTTAAATTTTCCAAATTTACCGTCTAGTTTGCAAATTTACCACTGAGAGTACAGAAGTTACAAAAGTGCGCAGTTTTCAACTGGTTCGATAGAGCCCATTACGGATGAGGTTCTTTAAATTCTCCTCAATTCTAAAAAAAAAAATAAAAAAAAATCAGAATCATAAGTTAGATCTGATGCTACGAAAAATTTATAAACAGAGATTCTTGTTCATGTCAGAATATCTATTGATAAGTTAATGCCGGTGTAGGTAAGTCGTTTCATTAGTCATGGGTTATTCCAAAAAGCTTTTTGTGTTCGTTTTTTCGGATTTTTTTTTAATGCCTTCGATGTTCGCACAGCAGAAACGTGAGCAAATCACAAGCCTCGGCGAGCAAACGAAATAAATTGATTGGCTAACACAAAGAAGCAATAGCGTGAATTCCAGTGGGAGGTAAAAGATTTCGCTTCACATGCTACCCCGATCACTTCACCCCCCCCCCTCACGAAAAAAAGGGACAACAGTAGGAGCATTACGATTAGAATGCAGACAGTTGGAACATTTCCAGAGAACGGTGTGTTCATGTACGAAGATTAGAAGATTCAGATTTTCGCCTAAACATGGTCCCTGTTCCTAGAATTTAGCCAGAATTCAAAATTTGAACATCAAACTTCTTAATCACGACTCCCAGGTAATTTGTACAATAAAACAAAAATTTCAACACGGAATCTTTACTCTCACTGACAAACAATAATATTAAGCCAACATTTTTGGGCACAAAAGTTCTCAATCCAGAAAAAGAATCAAAACTCGAAATTGCCGCCCCCACTGGCGCAGTGGTCTAAGCGATGGCTTCTGATCATTCGTCAGAGGTGGGTCCGGGTTCAAATCCCATGAGGGATGGATGTTGTGTTTGTCTTCCGGCCCTGGCTCTCTTTCCCTTCCCTTGAACCAGTGACCCTAAATTAGGGACGGGCGACTGCTTACAGCCCACTGAGTTGCACACGGTGGTCGTTAAATCTCCAAAAAAAAAAAAAAAAAAAAAAAAATCGAAATTATGACATCAGATTTTCTACGCACTCGTTAGAACTGCAGTCTAATTAATTAAAAGCTTCGGCACCAAATTAGCAAAATTTTAGCATCATTTGAAAAATAAAGATACATTTCCTGCTGAACAGTAACCTCGACAACAAATTTTCGGTATCATATTTCTGAAAATCGGTGTACTTAGACAAAAATTTCAAAACCAAATGTTTAGTCTCAGTTTTTTTTCAGGGTCGTCAGGACAGGTAAACCAGACTTCCGACACAAAACTTTTAAGTCTCATCTTTCAGGCAATACTACCCTTTAGACAAAATCCCGAGATCAAATTTTTAGTCACAGTTTGCGGAGAATCAGTATAATTAAACAAAAATGTCAATATGAAATTTTGGCCCTCACTTTCTACGAAATCAGCTAAGTTAAGGCAAAACATTTTCCAATCTCAAAACAAGAAACCAAAAATTTAGAATTGAGACATCAAATTTTCAGTCTCATTTTTCAGAAATTCAGTCTAGTTAAGCCGAAGTTTCAAAACCAAACTGAAAAAAAAATTCCGTCTCATCTTTAATATGAAACACACACACACACACACACACACACACTTTGTAATAAATTAAGCGTAGACACCAAATTTCCGTTTGTGAAAATTTTAACCAAAAGTTTTCAGTTTCAGATTTCAAAGAAACAGGAGAGTTAAACCAACTTCTGACAATATATTTTCAGTTTTACCTGTAAGAAAATTAATAAATTTTAAACAAAACTGTAATATCAAGTATTCAATCTAGCTTTCCGGAATCTGACAGCTTGAAGCAAACTTTCAACATTAAGTTTATAGTCTTACGTTCCAGAAAAACAGCGAAGTTAAAGTAAAATTTCTCCCTCCCACCATAATAGTCTCCATGAAAATTAGTCGAGCTAAACCATAATTCAATAACAAATTTTAAATTCCAGGTTTCACGAAATCTTTCTGGTTAAGAAGGGTGCCCTGAAAAACTTGATAGATGTGAAAGTCAAACTTGTTACTGAGGATTTTTTTAATTGGAAACGTGTCACAACATTAACCAATTCCCTGTCATTTAAGTTCGTATTAATTACCCAAGATGTTTCGAAAACGCACTGCGGAATTACAAGCATATCATCAAACAAAGATCTTCGCTCTTTCCACGTTCATAAGTGAGTCACGGAAAAATTCTCATTGGCCGACACCGGGAGTCGAACCCAGGGTCTTCCAGTTACGCGCCGGATATGCTTCCGCTACACGAAAGCATATCCGGCACGTAACTGGAAGACCCTGGGTTCGACTCCCGGTGTCGGCCAATGAGAATTTTTCCGTGACTCACTTATGAACGTGGAAAGAGCGAAGATCTTTGATGTTCCTGGTCCACGTTAAATGTCTGTATTAATTACAAGCATATCATTTTAAAATACACACTTACAGAGTTATATTGATATCAAACACCGCATAAGCTCACATTTAAGATCAACACTTACTGAAGAAAGACAAGAATATTTTGCAAAAACTCATGTCCGTGAAAGATTTATAGCTCTTTCACATAAATTTCCATATTTCAGAACCCGGAGCTGGAATATAAAGCACATTCACCAGGCATTTTTTTTTCCCACACAAACATTTTGTCTTCTGTCGCAGACAAGGAAAAACAACAGCTTTTTTACATTGTTTACGTACTAGATAGAAGAAAATGTCATTTCTCATTGATCAGTAAGGAACACTAATTACTTTTTCCTGGAATTTTAAAGAATGCTACAAAGAAATTCTGTTAAAAGGAAGTTTACGTTTCCGAAGAAAATGTAATACCTATCTTTTCTAAAATAAACGCTATTATTCATTATTACACAAATGAGGTTTTTTCATAAGTGTGCTTTATAAAGCATAATATCTGTTCTTTTAGAATAAACGTTATTAATCATCATTACACCCATAAGCCTTTTTCATGAATATGCTTTATAAAATACAATACCTGTTTTGTTTTCCTAAAATAAACGTTATTAATCATCATTACACAAATAAGTCTTGTTCATCATAATGCAATTTCCAAATTTATTTCTTCCATAATTTTTCAGTTCTTTAAAGGATTTTATGTACCACAGCAGACTTCCTAAGTACGAGTAAATAGCACATACCATATCAGAACAGTGGGATGAAAAACATTATGGTACCGAATATGTTAATATGCTCAAAGTCAAACCATGTTTTAAACAAATTAACGGTAAACATTAACAATTATACTTACAATTCAAACTTGTGCACATAAAAAAAAACAAAAAAAACGAACTTGAATTGTTAATAAATCTAGGTAATTTTTCGATTGCGTATCGGTTGCTTTAACGTTTACAAATCTCCGTCGCTTCTTTCTGGTAAATGCCTAAGAAACAAATAATATACAATATGTATGTATGTATGTAAAATGATGTTTACAAAAAATGAAGATTTTGCGATTGATGGGGTAAAGCTGATGGTAACCGATTCCTACATTTACCTTGGACAACAGATATCAAGCAAAGGTCACATTGATGAGGAAATTAATCGGCGTATAAAACTTGGCTGGAGTGCTTTTAGAAGAAGCAGTACAATTTTCAAGAGCAATATGCCATTATGTCTTAAAAGAAAAGTGTTAATTAATGCACCTTTTTATGGAGCAGAGACGTAAACCTTAACTAAAAAAAGACATACCATGATTGCAGTAACTGAAAGAAGCATGGAGAGATGCATGCTTGGTGTAACCAGGAAAGATAAGAAGAGGAACTCGTGGATCAGGAAAATGACAAGAGTGAAAGACATCATGATCAGAGTAAAATCCCTAAAATGGCAATGGGGTCGACATGTTGCAATTTTAGACTGGACACCGAAGGGGTGTCCGGTGACTATATTGACAAAAGTCACCGGACACCCTTCAAAAGCAAATGAACGGATCCGTTGCGTTGTTAAGATGCGCGGAACAGCTGCAAACGGTATCGCAGGTACGCCCGCGTCTCCCAGATACCCGGGCGCTATCTAGGAGACGCGGGTTCAAATCCCGCTCCAGAACGACGAAAGTTTCAAGTTCTCGGATATCATCTGACTTACCATCTTTGTCATATTTACACCAAAAAATGGATTGTCATCTTCAAAATTTGTATGGTATAAAAACAAGCCGCGATCATATCGCACTGTGAGGTTGAGTGAAAATGTCGCGGCGGGAGAGAACTAACTTTGAGAAAGGAAAGATTGTTGGGTGTTATATTAGTGGGTTGTCCATAAGAGAAACCTAGAGACGTTTAAACATACCCAAGTCAACAGTTTCGGATGTACTGAATAAGTGGAAGACACATGGCGTGCCTGAAGCAGCAAAACGTACCGGCAGACCAAAGAAAATCAGTGATAGAGGACGTAGAAGCCCCAGGAGAGTCGTTGCAGCTAATCGATGGAGTACTGCACAAGGCCTCAGTGTACAGGTGAGTAAAAATGCTGAAACCTCGGTATGTACACATACCATTCGCAGAGAACTTCATTCCATGGGTTACAGTGGTCGTGCGGCTGCCCATAAGACTTTCATCTCCACTTGGAATGCTACTCGTCGTTCAGCATGGTGTAAAGAACATTTATTCTGGACCCGAAGATCAATGGAAACGGGTCCTATGGGCTGATGAATCCAGATACCCGATCCATCAGTCTGATGGCCGTGTGTGGGTATAGCGGTATCCGGGGTAACGCTATTTACCACAGTGTACTGTTCCTACGGTCACGTTTGGAGCTGGCAGTGTACTCGTGTGAGAATGTTTTTCGTGGTATGGTCCCGGCTCATTGGTTATCGTGGACAAACTGTAAACCAGCCCGTCTACCTTGATATTCTGGACAATTATGCCCTACCAACTCTGTGGCAATACTATTGAACCGAGCCTTGTCGGTACCAGCAGGATAATGCACCGAGCCATAAGGCAAAGACTGTTACGGCGTGGTTTGACGGTAATTCCGTATCGTGTGTGACTGGCCAGCACAGAGCCCTGGTTTTAATCCCATAGAGCACCTATCGGGTGAATTAGAGCGCCGCATAAGAAGTTTGGAACCAAGACCTACTACTAACCAACAGTTAGCGGCAGCATTATGTACTGAATGGAAGCGCATACCTATCGCTGTGTTCCAAAACCTTGTCAAAAGCATGTCTCGCAGGGCCAGGGCATGCATTAAGGCCAAAGGTGGACTGACACGGCACTAATGTATGTCAATGAATGCTTTGTTGTGTTTCTCTTCTAGGTGTCAGGTGACTTTTGTCAATATAGTGTGTATATATAAAGAAAAAGTTGAATATTTGCTGTTACACTATTACAGTCAATGCATTTCCGATCTCCTAGAGAACCAATCGTGGAACAATCGACAGCAAACTTGGGTGAACCTTTTTCTTTTCTTTCCTTTATTCTTGCATTCCCTGCTTTCATTCATTAAAAATTATTTATCTCCTCTTTTCAAACTGCCTGTATCTGGGGTGACATAACCAGAGCCATCAGACAGGCGCAAAACCCAAGCCTCAGCCGGAATTCAAACCAGGGCTGTCTCGGACCTGGTTTGAATCACGTGACAGTGCCGCAGACCACTCTTTTTAAAGCAGCCAAGATCGCAAGAAATAAACTTTATTTGTTCCTTTTGTTTCGAAACTTTCGTAAAAAAAACTGCAGCAGTTGATCTTTGCTGTGAATTAGAAATAATATATTGTTAATATAACTCCTGAGAAAAAAAAAAACCCAGCACACACCCTCTTCGGAATTACATTTTTACTAATTAGGTCCTTGACTTTGAATGACATATATTTTGGTAGAAAACATTTTGCTCCGGTGTACTTAGTTCAATGTAAAATATGTACAATAAGAAAGAATCTATAATAATTCATTATATTTTAACTACATTAAGAATATCATATACAATTGGGAAACGAATTTCCCCGAAGAAATAATTCTTCATAAATACATGGTAGGCATTATAATGTTATTATGAAGAATTATTTCTTCAGGGGGCATGGTAGGCATTATAATGTGTATTTATGAAGAATTATTTCTTCGGGGAAATTCGTTTCCCAGTTGTATATGATATACTTTCTACACTGGAATTTGTGACCTACATTCGTCCCTGGATGTGTGAAAAGGTCGTGAGGCGCTACAATGGGGCACGAATAGCTTCGACTAGCGCAAAATCTGAAGATTCTCAGATATATATGTTCAGTTGCTTGGAATTTCTTTGTCTGGGTAGTGTAATGACTGGCATACTCGACCGGAAGTCGGGAGGTGCGGATTCGATTCCTGCTCCAGGACGATGAAAATTTCCAAATTTTCTGAAGGAAGTGGTAACATGGAATAAGGTGAAAATATGCCAACAATTACATTAAGAATTTTTTCCCTATACTGTCACTTATCCCATATTCCCACATCCTCTTCCTCGATTCGATGTTGAGTGGCTAATAATTTGTGTTTACTGGCTAGTAGAAACGCACATCGCACATAGTACAACTGTATAACAATAAAATTACTCCAAAACAAGTTTACAATTTCAGAATTTTACGAATTGGAGAAAAAAAAATAACGAAAAAAAAAAATGAGAGAAAATCACCAGAAAGTAAACGAATGATACGTTAATGACGAGGGAGTGGACTAAACACAAACAGGAGTTCCTTTTGCAACAAGTAGCAATTATTGTGAAAGAATAAATGAACACTTCAAATCGGAATTGTCAAAATTATAAGCACGATCCTGCGGTTTGTTCAAAAAAGTTCGGAAATGTTGAAGATTAAGTTTGTATAGACGTGAAGCATGGAAATCAGTGTGTAAGAGTATGTAAGAAACTGGATTTATTTCATGTGCATGTGTTAGAAATGCATATACAGGTACAAAATCTCATGAAAAGTAGTGGTTTTCATGTGTCAAATAAACTGAATGTTGTCAAAGCGTAATTTGAAATCATTTAAACGCGCGGTCGTGCAGATGAACCACGTCGCTGTACCTGAAAAGCCGTAGAGTACTTGTCGTGTGACAGACGAAGCACTAACTGCCAAAGTATAGGTTCACACTACGGATTATGTAAAATAAACTTAGAACGAGATCAGGGATATTACTTTGCCTGGAAAGCTGATCATTTGATGCATGTCAAACGAACCATGTACTGCCCAAGTGTTGGTGCATCTGATGATTAGTTCAGACCAGGGTGAGAACATGCATTTCATACCTGCATCGGTCACTAGGTGTATTATTCGCCTGAGTGATTGCTTTCTTACCGTCTAAGCTGGTTAATAACTACCATGGGAAAACACAAGTTTATCCGCGACGGACATCTAATCCGTGTCCCCCTCACTCCGGAGTAAGTCGCTCTCCCAACTGAGCTACGCGGACAGAATGTCTCGCTGCATTTTTGTCGTCTTGACACATGTTTTCACCTCTGTAGTACGTCACAACCACTACTATTCTTTTACTTTTATTTGTGTATGTGAGTGTATGTTTCTCTCCCTCTCTGTTCTGTTCCTAGCTTTGAGAAGTGCTGAAACTCACTCACCAACCATGATATTCCACAAGCAACTTTATTTCACTGCAATATGAAAAAAAAAAAAAAAAAATTCTGGCCCAACTCAGAAGCACGTTAACAACTAACACTTTTGCTATGAGCCATATACACACAGAAGACAAAAGATTAGAGATAGGTGTGATGGGCAGTTGACGTGGGCACCCCCTCCCAGAGTGGAACAGACCCAAACCGAACGCAGGCGATAAATAGGCGGACAGCAGGGCTTTCCCAACAGTGGGCCGCGGGTGGCCTAGGGGGTCAACGTTCGTGACTGCCACGGAGAAAACCTCAGGTTCGATCCCAGGCAGGAACGAACTCTCGAACCGCTAAATAACCGCCGTCCGTCGGATGGGCACGTTGAGCCGTCGGACCCCGGGTACTGGCCCCCAGTATAAATAAGGGCGTCTTCCTCCCCTTTTTACCTCGCTTAAACGTGTCATTTTTCTATCGGGCACTCTTGCCCAAATCTTCCAGCTTCCTTTTTGCTAAGTGTTGTCTAAGATCTGGGGTTAGACACTCCTTCCTAAAATACTCTACATATGATCTTCCCCAACAGTGTATCGCAATCGACGAACATGGGTAAATGTAGTAATCTGAGCGACCTTAATGGTGGATGCATTGTCGGCGCAAGACAGATGGGTCATTCTATCGCCCAAGTGGTAAGAACCCTAGGGTTCCTGAGGGCAACTGTATCAAGGGTGTACAGTGAGTATACCATCGACGGACGTACCAGCGCCCATAGAGCAAACGGTGGCCGACCACACGTCATTGATGACCGGGGTTGACGTACACTATCCAGGCTCGTACAGACCAACCGTTTGGCAACAGCGGCGCAAAACACATCCAGGTAAAATGTCAGAGGCCCAAGCAGCGTCAGCGACCAAACGGTATGGCGCAAGTTGCATACCCTGGGCTATGGGAGCCGACGGCTTACTCGTGTGTCAATGTTGAGTGCTCGTGCCAAAAACATCAAATTGTACAGTCAGATGAATCCCGTGATTGCACCACGTGACACTACGCTTACGCGGGCGCTGGCAAGTAGTAACGCTCAGTCAGCCATGAGTGTCACGTAAGAACAGAGAGTCGCTTTGTTAGAAGTTTATTTTGCGGAAAATCTTACCAACGTCGCATCCAGCTCTTTCAAAAGAAGTTTTCCGATGCTCCTATACCAGGGAAAACAACTGTGTATGACTTTGTGAACCGGTTTTGCGAGACAGGCAGTGTCCAGGATAAGCCTAAATGCGGCCGGCGGTCCTTGGTGACGACCACGTTTCTGGAGAAAATTCACGTTCCCCTGCAGCGCTCTCTCCGGAAGTCACTTTGGCGGCTGTTTCAGGAGTTAGGGGTATCGTATTCAGCCTGCCAGAGGGCTACTAAACGTCTAAAGCTACGGCCGTACAGAATTCGAGTAGTGCAAGAGCTACGTCCTTTGGACTCGGACAAGTGCATTGCTTACTGCCAATAGTTTAAGAGTTTCACGCGCAACAATGTGACTAACCAGCTAAACAACATTTTTTTCAGTGAAGAGGCATGGTTTCATTTGAATGGATATGTCAATAGCCAAAACACTCGCATATGGGCTGCGGAGAATCCACACGCATTGCATGAGGTTGGACTTCACTGTCAGAAAGTTGGAGTGCGGTGCACCATGTCTAGACGGCGAATTGTAGGGCCATTTGTTTTTCGACATAAGTGTAAATTCCGCTGTGCATGCAGATATGATCCATCAATTTGTAGCGGTGCTGGAAGAACACGAACGTTACTGTTGGTTTCAACAAGATGGAGCAACATGCCACACATCGAACGACACAATGGAGATGCTCCGTGAGTTCTTCCAAGATCAATTAATCTCGAAAAACCTTTGGAAGCCTCGCTCACGAGACTTGAGTCCTCCAGACTTTATTTGTGGGGCTATCTGAAAGACACAGTTTACCACAACAACCCTAAGACGGTACAGGACATGCGGAACAACATCATTACAGCCGTGAGGGACATACCAACCAACACGCTGAAAAGAGTGTCCGCCAACATGTGTCGTCGGGTGAATTTGTGTCTTCAACAGAATGGTTATGACGTAGAAGTCTTGTCTTACTTCTACGTTATTTTAAAAACATAACCATAAGATGAAATAGTTCCTAAATTAAACCTTAACGGCCAGACGAAACATGTAAACAACAGAAGTCAAACTTACGGAAAAGATGCTTTATTTAGGATGTAGCACTTCCATAACAAATCGTAACATCACATAGTACTTCGCATTAAACTCTCCACACACCACACAGCTCTTAACACAACGCTCTACAACACAACGCTCAACTTGCAACACTTCTCCAAGCAACGCTCGCCTACACAACAGTTTTGTCGTCCTTTTTTATCTCTCGTTCTTATCTTATATCAGGCATACGTCACGTTCATTCAACCTCAGTTTTGTTGCCAACAGTATTCATTTGAGAGAAAAGATATCATGTTATAACTGAGAATAAACTCAAGATTTACATAGGGAAAGAAACTAAAAAGGAAAGTTAATTTAGAATATACGTCACAAGGTGGACAATTCCAGCATCTATTGTAAAATGGTTTTCATTACCTGTAAGTATGAGTGTCAATATAACAGTATGTAAAAATTGTTATACAACACTAAATTCGTGGTATAAATATTTGAATTTAGAATTCGGGGACTTTTGAATCACCCTGTATTACGTACGATAGTTTCTATGCAGGATTAAGAAGGAAAACAGTCAGAGAATTTCAAAGTTTTCAAGAAAGAATTATCTGTCTTTTGTGACTAGAAAGCTTGGTGATCCTGGGATATCAGCTGAAATTAAAGTTTTTTTAAATTTTGATCTTTTAGAATCTTTTAGCTTTCTATATACGAGTACGTACATGAAACACGCGTATAAAACTTGGCATTTGCATCAATAGGCTTATAAAACTCGGCTGGAGTGCATTTTGAAGAAACAGTAAAATTTTCTAAAGCAATTTATTATTATGCCTTTTAATAAAGTATTTAATCAATACATCATTCAAATGTTTACTTTAATGGATTAGAGACATGGACTTTCACTAAAAAACGTACAGAAGGTGTGGATAATTCAAAGAAGCGTGGAGAGATACATTTTTGGTGCAACCAGGAAAGATGAAAAAAGGAACTTATGGATCAGCAAAATGATAAAAGTGGATGACATCATGATAAAAGTAAAGACCTTCAAGTGGAAATAGGATGGACATATGGAAAGAAAAACTAGCCACCGTTAACTAATTGAAACAGTAGAGTGGATACCGAGGGGCACGAAAAGACCCAGAAGAAGACCACGTGGAAGATGGGTGAAGGATATTGGAAAGCATGCCGGAATGACACGAAAGAGAATTGTCTTGAGACAGAGTATTGTAGAAAAGACTTGCGGAGACGTTCATCTTACAGGAGACTGAGAATGGCTGATGGCGATGATACAGAGCCCGAAATATGCCCATAAACACTATATACCATAGAATTTGCGCATGTTTCACACACTGCGTTTGAGGAGATTAACAGCCCCCATCAGCATTTAAGGCCTCACCGATCCATGATTTAAGGTCATTGCCCTGGGACACCACTCATCCCTCATCTGGGCCTCGGACGATTACCTAGAAATCCCCGATGCTGACCATCCGGCCACCGGGGTGGCAAAATACTGCGCTCTCCCCTAAGCAATTTATCTATTTTCTGCACTGACTCCAGGAATATTTTTTGTTTGGAGGTTTAACTACCACCGTGAGCAACTCGATGGGCTAGAATCAGCGCCCGTCCCAAATTTAGGGCCATTCTTCCCAGGGAAGGAAGACAGCCGGTGCCGAAAGACGAATACACAATCTATGACTCACTTGGTAGTCGAACGCGGACCCACCACGAACGAATGATTAGAAACCAATGATTCGTACCACATGGCTACAAGGAAGTCTAACGCGGACCCACCACGAACGAACGATTAGAAACCAACGATTCGTACCACATGGCCACAAGGAAGTCAAACGCGGACCCACCACGAACGAACGAACGATTAGAAACCAATGATTCGTACCACATGGCCACAAGGAAGTCGAACGCGGACCCACCACGAACGAACGATTAGAAACCAACGATTCGTACCACATGGCCACAAGGAAGTCGAACGCGGACCCACCACGAACGAACGATTAGAAACCAACGATTCGTACCACATGGCCACAAGGAAGTCGTACGCGGACCCATAACGAACGAACGATTAGAAACCATTGATTCGTACCACATGGCCACAAGGAAGGCTCTCCAGGAATGAACAAGTGCCAAAATATTTTCAGATGAAAACTGTCAAAAAATGTTCAGATGAAAACTGTCAAAAAGTGTTGACATGAAAAGTGTTCTCTTTTTTTTTTGTTTGAGACAGATTTTACCGTGTAATAACTGTTACTATGCTGTGGCAATTTCGAGGTTAAATTTACACCTTAAACAAACAGAGGTCTTCTTCATTACTTCACATGACCCGGGACGAACTTTTTCTTTCTTTCCGTGCCTTGCAAAAAGGACTAGTTTATGAAAAATTATTAACAAGGTCGTACTCATTTTATTAACAAATGACTTCAACATCACGTTCCAAGATAGAGCTATTTTGCTGCTTAATTCACTATAAACATCAACGATTGCGCTGCTGACATTGCAATTACAAACTTCCGGCACCGAATGCTAGAAGCTTCAGAATAACCGCTGCCTTATTACTCCTGAGCATAAAACGTTTTAAGATCCTCCGAAATTCAAGTAAATAAATTGACAATAAATAAATTTATTTTCACTTTTAAGCAAATGTCCTGAGAAACCAATGTCATTATAAATGTGGGTCACCACTGGATAAATCCTGAAAACTATTTTTCGTGCTCGTAAATGAATTCAGACGTTTTATTTATTGCAAAGCAATAAAAACAGCTTGACCTCTAAACCTTTTCCAGAGGAGAGGCTACCAAACAAGTCACGCAAGAGAAGAATACGGAAGGGAAGAAATGGCCTTAGGTGTTGAATAGATGGGTCCGCCTTCTGTGAGATATCTTTCCATGGAAACACAGTTTAGAAAAAAAGTAAGAAAAAGTCATTTAAGAGGTCTAAGCCAAAATGGAAGAGCAAGTGTTGAGTTAGGGCAACGAAAGAAGCGTTGCTAAAGAGGGTCAAGGCCCTACGAACACAACAGGTCCCGTTGTACGCTCCACTCGTGGGGACCCAAGAGCGGAACAATGGACAAAGTAGGTCATCCCATTCGGATCACAAAGGTAGTGTGCATAAAGTAAGTTTTCGAAGGCACCTGAAAGACTGGGAATCACACGAATTATTTATTCCGAAAAAGAAATACATCAAGAATCTGCTCTTAAACGTGAAAAAATGTGTAATTATATCAGAGCCAAAGTCAAAAACACAATGAATTTAATTACACACGAGAAGAAAATACTTCATTTAATCAAATTGTATGATTGTGTTATTGTTACTCTTTTTTCTTTTGTAGGCAAACATGTGCTATACGGATTGAAATCTTATCACTAGTATACTTGAAAAATATTTCCGGGTACGGCCAGTTAGTTCGTGGTTGATTTGGAAGGCAGCGCTCCGCACGGTTCATGCTGTCTAGTTCTTGGCGCTCTATATCCAAATGTGGTCTCTGTGGTAAACGGTAAAAATACCCCCGGGGAAAAATACCCCCGGGGAAAAATACCCCCGGAGAAAATACCCGCGAAAACTGAAAAGCGGAAAAAATGCCCCCGGAAGAAATACCCCCAGAACAAACGGTTCACTGTAAACTGCCACACGGGAACACTGATGTGTGGCAGTGTTCCGGTGTGGCAATTTACCGGCAACCCTGCCACACATCTTTCAGCAACTTGGCCACAAAAGTTCGGGAAGGAGGGGGTCTATAAAGATTGCCGTTTCTGGGCCTATATTGAGAACTGAATTGGGAACTCCAAACGAATTTCGCGAAAACGTTCCATGTAAGCCAAGCGAGAATTGTACTTTAATTTGAAGAAATAAATTGCCGAGGATCCGAGGTACACTTAGTGGGGAGGGGGGGACTCAACCCCGAACTTCCGTAATATTAGATTCTGGGCCGCTGGAGTTTGTCAGTGTATCCAGGCTGTTCCCCTTGAAACGCCCGCGAGGTCCGTGAGCTTGGGGGGGTCCCCAAAATGTTGAAATGGCCTTAGAGCTGTGAACATTAGAACCATGCTTTACATAATGATTAATGGTACTAATGTTTACAGTGCTACGTCCATTTTAACATTTTAGGAAGAAAGCCCCCCCCCCCAGCTCATGGACCTCGCGGACACTTCAAGGGGAACTTCCTGGATACACTGGCAGGACCCAGCGGCCCAGAATATAATATTACGGAAGTTCAGGGTAGAGGACTCCCCTCCCCCAAACCAAGTGTACCTCGGATCCTCGGCAATTTATTTCTTCAAATTAAAGTACAATTCTCGCTTGGCTTACATGAAACGTTTTCGCGAAATTCGTTTGGAGTTCCCAATTCAGTTCTCAATATAGGCCCAGAAACGGCAATCTTTATAGACCTCTCCCCCCTTCCCGAACTTTTGTGGCCAAGTTGTTGAAAGATGTGTGGCAGGGTTGCCGGTAAATTGCCACACCGGAACACTGCCACACATCAGTGTTTCTATGTGACAGTTTACAGTGAACCGTTTGTTCTGGGGGTATTTCTTCCAGGGGGAATTTTTTCCGGGGGCATTTTTTCTGCTTTTCAGTTTTCGGGGGAATTTTCTCCGGGGTATTTTTTCCCGGGGGTATTTTCCCCGGGGGTATTTTTACCTACATCCGGTCTCTGTACCCCGAAAGCTAATTGGCCAATCTGAAAAAACGGTATCATTTCTTCTATTTTTTTCTTCATTAGAAACACTCAAGCTCCTCTATGTGCTGCCTCGAGTCTGCATCTTCAACCTGCAGTAAACGATGAGAATTCTATGGGGTTTCAAGTCTAGGGATACATGCAGTCAGGGCCGTAGCTACCGGAAGGGTGGTTGCCCTCCCAAAATCGTCATTCCAAGGGCGTAATTCTTTTTTTTATTGGAGGTTTAACGACCACCGTGAGCAACTCAGTGGGCCATAAACAGTCGCCCGTCCCTAATTTAGGGCAACTGGTTCCAGGGAAGGAAGAGAGCCAGCGCCATAAGACAAACACAACACACCGGG
The DNA here is from genome assembly GCA_039090855.1 of Macrothele yani. Taxonomy (NCBI): domain Eukaryota; kingdom Metazoa; phylum Arthropoda; class Arachnida; order Araneae; family Macrothelidae; genus Macrothele; species Macrothele yani. The sequence goes on along the minus strand of CM077016.1, from coordinate 91,572,311 downwards.
ATTCGAACCCATACCCATCTCAGACCAATGATCATAAGCCATCGCTTAGACCACTGCGCCACCGCGTAAATTCATGCTCTGGGGGATGTACAAAATAGAAATTGTAACTAAAAAAGAAAGTTACATCCTTCAATATTATCTTTTTAAGGACTTTGATTAGTCTCATACAGTATTCCATGCAGTTAAGTAGGGTACAGAGTAACATACACTGTGAGGTCTGAACATCTCATACCCATGAAGGGAATTTTCCAGAACAGTGAATGGAGACATAGAAAACAATATGCTAATATACCTCCATGACCTTTCCGAACATGTTGTTGGGATGAAGAGCTAATTAATCATCTGTGCTCTGTTGCAGTAAGTTCTCTGAGCGTTTGACCTTGAACGGAATTTCTCCAAGTCCTACCCCTAAAGCTTCTTCCTATTGTTACGTTCACTATCCGATACTCATTCGTTCTGCGCTGGTTTGTTTTTCGTTCTGCATTTCTGTGGAGTGTTGTGTCGTCGGCGTTCACACAACGTTTATGCTTTACTTGGTATTTACAACCTGTGGTTCTTGGGTATTTACTTAGTTTTTACATTTTGAATAAAATTATGTCAAAAACCTGAAATGCGATTTTTGAACGATCATAATAATTCCCTATAACGGCAGTGTGTGAGAAAGTAAAAGCCACGCATTGTTTGAGTGGAACTCAAACGGGCGTAATTTTGAAGTCGAAAGAGCGTAATTTCAAGTCTCGCACTTCTAGATAAGAAAAGCTTGCTATGGTCTTGCATGCAGCTGAGGTGGCCGACCTCAGGTTGCAGGAAACGTCCAACGAAAATGTAAGACCTCCGTCCCACCTGGGACTCCAATCGGAGCCCAGAACAAAAAATCAGAAGTTAACGCCTTTGAACATTAGAAAACAGGAATGACAGTATCAAACGAAACAGCTCTAAAATGGGAAAAAAATGCTATTAGTAGGGTTGCCAACAGCCCGACTAATGAATTTGGGAGATTTCACCTCAAGATTGCGGAAGCTCCCGAAGGAGTTTTTGAAATGGTTTCAATCCTTTAATAATTTACGTAACGATTGAGATAGAGGTGAAGTGACGTAGTTAATCAATATGCAAAAAGATCTCACTCTTACTCTACGAAGTCACGCAGTGTCAACAATCGCCCGAACCTGTCCGTCGATAAAGCCATCAGGGATGGGTTTTCCCCTAGGAGCTGGTTCTCCCTGTTTCGTGGAGTCAATGGTTCTAAATTTGGCTTGGGAGACTCATCATAACTGTAAATGCAGATAGGGAGATTAACCACTTCCCCAAAGAAGGAACAGTTTTAATTAGGTCAGTAATGTAGTTGTGTACTAACTAAGAAAAAGTCATTGTACGTACGCAGAAATCAGAAAAACCACAAATATTTTCACAAGAACCTTGTGACGTACCTTCCACCAGGAAGCACACGACATAAAGGCAGATAGCAGTCAGAACGAACGTCCGCGTAGCTCACTTGGTAGAGTGACTTATTCCGGAATGAGGGGAACTGGGTTCGAGCCCCGGCGTGGACAAAAAGGACGGAGGAATTTACTTCGTTATAATGGCGCCCGAACTTTCCGGATGACCCGGCTGTTCAAAATCTCGCATTGGCGTGATGTTCTTTCCACACCACGGGATAGGAAAAATTAGAGAATCCCTTCTCCAGCCTTTCGAAAAATAAAAATGTGTGACGCTGCATTCCACACACCACATTGACTGGGAGTTCTCAGGTGCACGTTCTACAGCGGATGGCTGCCTGCAATGATTTATGATCACGGTTGACCCGTGGGCCACGCCCCCGGCCCTCTTTCAGTGGGGGGGGGAGATGTGACGTACCTGCCAGCAGGACGCACACGACATAAAGGGCAGATAGCAGTCAGAACAAACGTCCGCGTAGCTCAATTGGTAGAGTGACTTATTCCAGAATGAGGGGATCTGGGTTCGAATCCTGGTGTGGACAGAAATGACGGAGAAATTTACTTCGTTATAACCTCTTAAATAAACAAATGCATGTTTCAATCAATTTCAAAGAATTCAATTTATTGTTAGCATTTCAAACGAATTTAGTTTATATTTCCTACACCTCCCCCTTTTTTTTGATGTGTAGAAAAATTACACGCTAGTGAAATGATTTAGCAATTAAAAAACGGACTTGCTAACTGCATTTGGGCTAAGATATCAAAGTTCATAATTTTATACAGAATACCTCCGCAGGTGACGGCTAAGCTTCCCTGCTTCCAAGATTTAGCAGGGAGCCCTGCCTCAACGATTAATGGATCCTCATTAAAGGAAGATGCGTTGTAATACAACTGCTGATGTTTATTAACAGTGTGTGTGACCAATCTAGGAGACAGATGAATATCAGAGGCACGCGGTCCGCCGGGGTTTCTAATGCACCCCTCCGCTTTTGCTGCGGTGACTGAACGACGGAAAGTTGTTAAGAAAAACTACATTATTTTCTTGAAATAAAATGCTCAGAAAAGAAATCTCCTTTTCAAGATGCCAGCTCATCAAAAATGACAATACAATTGGGACAGAGAGAGAGAGATTGAAAGGGAGAGAGCGAGTTAGGAGGGAGAGAGAAGGAGGCCGCACCGGCAGCGTATTCGTCCGTGAACGGGCCGGGTTCGAATCCCGGTGAGACATGGACGTTGTGTTTGTCTTACGGCACTGGTTCTTCCTTTTCCGGAACCAGTGACCTTTAATTAGGGACGGACGACTACTTATTGCCCATTGCTCACGGTGGTCGTTAAAACTTCAATTTAAAAAAATGAGCGGAGAGAGCGAGAGAGAGAGAGGAGAAGGAGAGAAAACGTTATATTTAAATTTAGTCTGTTTTTCTGTTTCGGTAGACGACAGTTGCGATGCGAAAGAAATAGTTCAGATACTTTTAGACAAACGCGGGCAAACAAGGACTTACAAAATCACTGACGAGCTTGCAGATTTGCTTTCACTCCGCGGTCATACGACTGACGAAAACATCTAATGTATTAGGGGTATGTAAAAGTTTCCGCCGCCCCAGCTAGCGGGCGCTGTAGGGGTCTAACCGGCAGGCGACCCGTGCTGTCAGTTCGCACATGAAGCCAAGCATGGCGGTCGATAAAGTTCATTTGCGGCACTGTTTGTTATTCATGTTTAATTTAGGGAAAAGTGCGAGTGAAGAATACGGTTCAATATGTCAGGCGTATGGCGAAACGGTTATGGGTGAGCGGACGTGTCGAGAAGGGTTTGCCAGGTTTAAGAAAGGTCATCTAAGCTTGGAAGACAAGCCACGTGCAGGTAGACCGCACGAACTCGCAGGCGAGGAGTTGGAATCACTATTGCAAGATGATGCCCCACAATCGACTACGCAACTGGCGAAACGTTTGAAAGTGGCTCAATTGAGGGGGGTACTGCGTCTACAGGCCTTGGGGAAGATCCAGAAGATTGGTAAGTGGGTTCTGCATACTTTAAACAAGGGGAACAATACTGCACAACGATATAGTGATCAGTTGATGAAAGTGAACGCCGCAATCGAGCAAAAACGCCAATGGACAGGTAAAGGACGCCCTCCAGTCATCCTGCTACACGATAATGCCAGACCACATGTCGGTGCCACCACGAAATCAACCCTTGAACAGTTCACTAGGAGGTTTTAGCGCACCCGGCTTACTCCCCGGACATTGCACCCTCAGACTTTCATCTGTTTCGCTCTAAGCAACATGTCCTAGCCCAACAACGGTTCACCACAGTTCCAGAGGTGGAAAATTTCGTCACTGCGTTCTTCAGCTCAAAACCCGATTCCTTCTATCACAGGGGCATTCATTTGTTGCCTGCAAAATGGCAAAAGGTCATTGATGCTAACGGCCAGTATTTCGTTGAATAAATGTGTACTGGTTTCCTGATTGTTCCTGTCTCTTTTCTCCTTAAAACGGCGGAAACTTTTGCATACCCCTAATATTTATTCAAAGATTTGGTTCTTTCAAGTGAGAAACCAGTTGGTATACGAAGTGGTGGGACATTATGTATGTATAACAAAAACGAGAGAGAGAGAGACTTCGACCAAGCTTATCAAATTCAGCAGTTTAATTTTTTAAACAATAACTTTACAGTGCAAAAACTTTGCACTGTAAAGTTATTGTTCAGTCATCATGCGATGTCGCTACTTGTAAAGATTGTGAACTTCATTCGCGGTAGATAGAGAAATGTCATAAATTCTCAGAATATTTCTGAGAGAAAGAGAGACTGATGCAGAATACGGTGATCTTATTCCTATCTGTCATACAAAGTCAGATGGCTAAGTTGTGGAAATGTTCTGCAAAGTTTAGTATAATTTAGGATGAAGCAGTTGGAGCAACAAGATAAAATCATTATCTTGTGAGGCTCGTACATTTCTTTCTCGTGTCCGCTAGAATTCCAAGAAACACTGAATTTGGCTAATACAAAGCTTTGAATGGGCATCACTTATCGATGTAAGACATTTGGATATATGTTCAACTATTGCATTACATCGGGACTCTGCTGTTTGTCTGGTGTTGTATTTATATCTGAAAATTTCATTCGGTTTACAAGAAAATGTTGCACATTCGTAAATTCCATGTCTTCAGTGACAGCTTAATGAAACTTAATAATTCATTATTTCTTTCTGCTTTGGCTTTCTAAGTATTAATAAAACAGAAGAAAAAGTCATCGAAGTTCGCTGGTGTGGTAAGCTACATTGCTTCTCCTTGTACAGTTAATCTTGAGGTGAGATTGATGAAAAAGCAACTCGTAGTTGGTTTCAATTACTTTGTCTTTCCTACAACAACACAAGAAATTCCGCTTCGATTAAGTACGATATCAAACAGGAGAAGAATGCAGTGTATGCATCCAGACAAAAGAAAATAATTCTCTTTCAGACTCATAACGAATTCCATCTACGTCCTTGACGTAATGAATTATCGATCATTTGACGAGTTGTTCGGAAGGCGGCACTACAAAGACATTCAACTTCCCCCTTGTGATTATTATACATTCTTCATTCAAGAATATTTTCTCATACTCTTCGTTTTCACAACTTGACGTTGGTTCACATCGTCCATTTATTTTTAAATACACAAAAATATAAGAAAAAATTGATGCCAACATTTCGGCGCGAATTTAATATGTATATTAAGTTGTGTTAAGTTATCTTTAGTTTCAAATGTTGTTTATAGTTTCATTCTTTATTTTATTTATAATGTTTTCTTCCCTTTATCCTGGACAAGCAACAGCACTCCGACGGTAGGATGGTGGATGAAAAAATGGAATGGACTGGATTAGATATGAGAAAATGTTGATAAGTCTCTTTGGCTTTCACACCTTCCTCATGTTCTCGACAAATAAAAACACATCACATGAAAGTCAGTGATGGGAAGTAGCGCGCTATGTGTAGCGCGATATTACTGTAGTGTGCTACATTTACAGTAGCTTGGCGTGCAGCACCGCTACAAATGGAAAAATGTATTTGTAGCAGTAGCACTCTACAAAATAATTTGTAGTGGAAAATTAAGCTATAAATCGCGCTACTTTGAAAAAAGTAAAAAAAATTATATATTCTTTAAATCACGTGACATTACCAGATTTTCTGACACGTTATTGGCTGCGACCAAGGAGTTTAGGAGAAGAGGAGGTGAAAGGACCCGTTTTGAGTGAAGCCAAAACAGATCAGCTGTTTCTGTCCTCTCTCTGAGGTGGTGGGAGTCTGCGCTGCGAGAGTTCGGGAACGTGACGTCACTTCCTGTGGCTTAAGCAGTTTTACTTAGCGCATGCAAACCAAGGATGGAAAGAAGGAATATTTCGGACTTCTTATTTCTTAACATTAGGCTTTTGGTTATATTTTAAATATGGTTACTTGCACATGGGCAGTATGCATTGTTACTTGAACATGGGCAGTAAGTAACCATGCGCACTATGCACTTCCTCTCAAAAAATCATTATTTTGTTCAATTTTTAAAAGAAATACCATCACATATTTTCCTGTTTTTTCTGGAAATTTTTTATTATGGGAATGAATATTTCAGCTTCAATTTGTTTCATGCCTGTATGGGTAGAGTAAGGGTCCGAAAAACCCGTTCAAAATCGCGATTTCCCCATAGAGATATACAGGAGATTCTTAGGTTGGGCGCATTGGCGTAGTCAGCTGATAAAAAGTGGCGTCACGCCAGAAGCACAGGGAGAGGGGCTGTTGCCATCTCCTCTTCCTTCTAACCTCCTTGGCTGCGACAGGGAGACTGAGTGCGGCCCTGCCTACCACCACCTGACTTGACTTGCATTGTGAGTGTTAGTCAACCTGTTAACCATAACGTGTTGTCTTCCTCACTTTATGCTCTTTAGAGGGAAGTCTTCTAATTTAGCCTGAGAAGACAGCGCGTTCGAAATGATGGAGCTAGCGATTTTGTTGATGACAATTGATAGCGAGATTCGATTCTCTTACCAAAGAAAATGAATTTGCAGGCACTTTTTGATAGTGTTTCTATTTGAATTCCCTGGGCATATCATCTAGCCTGGAACGTGTTAAAATGTGTTACATATGATGATCAGAGCTTAGGAAAATACAACGATAAATTACTTATGTAATTTACCTTCGTATTTAGCTCTGAAAACCATATGTAAGAATGTACATATGAAGACCATCTTCAGAATTTGCGCTTTTAATTTCAGAAAAAGTAGCGAAATTAGATATTTTTTTAGAAAAAGTAGTGTAGCAGCTATCTACTTTTCGGAAAAAGTAGATGCAGCTGTAGCAAGCTACTTTTTGAAGAATGCGGTTGTAGAAGTGGCTAGTTACTTAAAAAAAAAGCTTTGTGACGTACCTGCCAGCAGGACGCACACGACATGGCAGATAGCAGTCAGAATGAACGTCTGCCTAGCTCAGTTGGTAGAGCGACTTGTTCCGGAATAAGCGGACTCGGGTTCGATTCCCGGCGTAGACCAAAAATGACGGAGAAATTCACTTCGTTATAGCTTTCCAATCAATAACGAAAGTCACATCACTGATATTTTTAATATGACCAATTGTGATGAATAACCATTCGTTTTCAGGTCTGAAATAAAGATGGCGTCTCTCAAGTAGAGTTTTTTTTTTTTTTGATTGGAGGTCTAACGACCACCGTGAGCAACTCAATAGGCTACAAGCAGTCGCCCGTCCCTAATTTAGGGTCACTGGTTCCCGGGAAGGGAGAGAGTCAGTGCCGTAAGACAAACACAACATCCATGCCTCACCGGGATTCGAACCCGGACCCCTTTCGGACGAATGATCAGAGGCCATCGCTTAGACCACTGCGCCACTGGGGCGGCCAAGTAGAGTTCACAGAGAAGGAGAGCAGAGCGGTAATTAAGTTCCTGTTCGTGAAACAAAAGAAAGCGAAAGATATCCACAATGAAATGTAATGTCCAAAACTTTATGTGATTAGCCTCCTACTTATTCCCCAGTGAAGATAAGACATTTCAGCGCTGACGATGAAGGTCATTCAGGAAAGCCTGTTGTAGTCACCGTTCCACAAAATGTGGATGCTGTAAGGCAACATGATCCTGGAAGATTGAATGATATCTGCAAAAAAGATAGCGGAGATTCTGAGGATATCCCGTGAATGTGTTGGATTCGTTATCCACGAAGTGCTGGGCATGAGGTAGCTCTTGGCCATATGTTTGACAAAATGCCTGATTGCGGATCAAAAGAGTAATCGGGTTGCAGCTTTTCACGAGGTTGCGGACAGTTTCTTGGCTCGATAGGTCACCATAGGTGAAACGTGGGTACATCGGTATGATCCGGAGTCTAAGGAACAGTCAAAAGAATGGAACAACACTCAGAAACGCTTTCAGCACAGAAGTCTGCAACAAAGGTGGTGGTGTCTGTATTCTGGGACATGGACGGAGGAGTGCTAGTAGACTACATCTATAAAATGGTACCACCATTACAGCAACGTAATATACATTCTTTCTAGACAAACTGAAGCACAATGATATCAAAACGCAGGGGAAGTTGTCAAAAGGGGTTCTGTTTTTGCAGAATGACGTTTCGGCCTATACACGCCTGGCATCACACAAGCAAAATGTCTTCTCTCTTTGAACTGTTGAAACATCCTGCTTAGCATTTGGCACCGTCTGATTATCATTTGTTTTTCTAATTGTAGAAACATTCGAAGCGAACAAAATTCCAGTCCACTTGTTATGCCGCATAAGCTGTTGATACATGGTTTCAGGCACGGAGGTCAGATTTTTATTTGGAAGGCTTAAAGGAGCTGGAGCATCAGAAGTGTGTTGAATATGTAAAATAATGTATAAAAACCATTCACCTGCCTCGAATCTTTCTACAGAAAGCCTTATCAGCACACCCTTATACATAATTGACAGCGACCGGTTGACAAGGTACAAGGGAAGTGCATAGTTCATGGCAAAAATGTTCGGTTGCGTGACACTGAATATGTGTCAGCAGAAACCCAATGGCGTGTTGAAGGAAAAATATCAGGAAAGAAATCTGACTAAGTTCTATGAAGGCCTTACCAAGTGATCAATACGCTCACAGCAGACATTTTGCTCAAGGAATAATTTCTCAATGTTTGACAATACATATATGTGCGAAAAACGATTTCCGAAAATGAAACATGTGAAAAGTATCTACTTTATCTTATGAACATTTATAACAAATTTTTACATGACAGGTAACACTAGCTCTGAATCACAGCAGAAGGCAATTTTGTAAGAAAAACATCGGTACTATGCGTCTCATTAATCTTGAAATGATATTTCTTTGACTCTGAAGATGTGTACATGTGCAACACCAATTCGTGCATTTTAGAAAAAAAAACATATCTGATATACACTGAAGAGCAATTAAATTAGAGACAGCTGGCGTTATGCAAATGTGGCGCAGTGGGCGGCCCTGTAAACGGAAATGGCATGGCGTATGCAACGATCCGACAATATAAGGAGTGATGCGACGGGAATCAGTAAGAGTCGGACGCAGTATGGGTAAGACGAAATATCTAAGCGCATTTGATCGTGGGAAAATTGTCGGGGCCCGACGAATGGGTCACTCCATCTCGGAAGTCGTGCAGGCACTGGGATTTTCACGAGCTACTGTGTCACGGGTGCACCGCGAGTACATCGAATCCGGTAAAACCATTCCTGCAAGGGCCAACTGCCGTGGACAACAGCGTGTGGATGAGCGGGGTCATTGTCGGCTAGCTCGCATTGTAACAGCGGATAGACGGGCCACAGTGCAAGAAATCACTCGGCAATTTAACGCTGGTGCACAAAAACGTGTAAGCAGCCACACCATCCAGAACCATCTCCTCGCTATGGGGTACAGAAGCCATCGTCCCACGAGGGTACCGCTGCTGACCGCACATCACAGGGTGCAAAGATTAGCATGGGCGCGGGAACATCGCCACTGGACCCTAGACATGTGGAAAAATGTTGCCTGGACTGATGAGTCGAGATTCACGTTGGTACATGCGGATGGCAGGACCACATGAAGCGATGGATCTTTCTTGCCAGCAGGGTACTCTTCAAGCTGGTGGAGGTGGCATTCTCGTCTGGGGACTGTTTACGTGGACTGAAATGGACCCCTGGTACGTGTGATATCGTCCCTCACAAGTCAACGTTACCGGGATATCCTGGACGACCATTTGCTCCCGTTTGTGCGTTTTCAACATCCTACTGGGGACCTCATCCTGCAACAAGACAATGCACCGTGGCATCGCTCCCGAATTGTATCCGAATGGTTGGATGAACACTACACCGACGTGACCTCGCTTTCTTGGCCAGCTAGGTCACCTGACCTCAATCCCATCGAGCACATCTGGGATGCCATCGAGAGAGTTGTTCCAGGCTCTGACCCTCCTCCATCAAATCTTCGTGAACTGTGGGAGCTTGTTCAGGGGTCGTGGATCCGTATGGCTTCCCAACGCTTCCGGTGTCTTGTCGCGTCCATGCCGAGACGAATTGCCGCCGTCATCAGGACGAAAGGTGGTGCTGCACGTTACTAGACAGGTATCTCTAATTCAATTGCACCTCAGTGTATACATATATTGTTGCGTACGAGAACAGTGCAACTTTAAAATCCAAAGACATGCGGATAATGAATCCGAAAAAAGCTGCAACTGAGAGAAAACCTTTGTTCGTAATTACATCTATCGGATGCACTGCTTTTCGCATTGTATATTTATATGTGAATGTGATATACCGAACGCAGATATACACTGATGGCCACCCAAAACGCAACACCAAGAAGGACACGAGATAGCAAAGCCAGATTTACTGGACACATAACAACAGATACAAAGATGAAACGATTGAGCTTACAGGCCCGTGCGACTTGCGGAACGCGCAGACATCAATAGTTCGTGTAGCCACCATGGCTGGAAATAACGGCAGCTACACGCAGCGGCATCGAACGAAAGAGGCACACCGCGGGTGGTGCTTGCCGGGCCACTCGGTTGCCGATCAGCGACCAGACGTGTTCGATGGGCGACATATCGGGAGAACAGGCGGGCCACGGCAGCAGTGACGCCGTGAAGAATTGTTGCACGATGCGTGCCACGTGCGGGCGCGTATTGTCCTGTTGAAACGTGGCTGCTGGCAGGTCCTGCAGGTAAGGGAGGACTACAGGCTCCAAAACGTCGGAGATGTAGCGGTGGCTGTTGAGTGTGCCAGCGATGCGTACCAGAGGGTTGCGGGTGTCATATCCAACCATAACGCCAGGCGACGGACCGGCATGGCGATGCATAATGCAGGCGTCATACAGTCTCTCGCCGCGATGCCGCCACACGCAGATCCGACCATCGTGGTGTTGCAGGCAGAACCGGGATTCGTCGGAGAAGACAATGTCGTGCCATTCCGTTGTCCAGGTGCGGCTTTCAACGGCCCACTGCCGCCGCACTCGCCGGGGGTGTAACCTCAATGGCAATCGGAGCAATGGGCGCCGTGCTACAAGTCCCCGTTCCTGCAGACGACGTCGAACGACACGTGCTGACACAGGTTGTTGGAGCCGTCAATGCCCGCCGCACAACATGCCGGTTCTCTCGTTCGGTGGTGCGCCGCGGCTGCGGCAATCACTCACGTCGGTCCGTCCGTCCCTCCTGCCCCCCACCGAATCCATACTCGCCTCACTGCGGCTGGATGTCGTCCCACACGGGCGCCGATGTCTCGGTACGATAAACTGCTGTCGCGATAAGCCACTATTCGTCCTCTGTCGAACTCCGAAACGAGGTGGAATGACTACCGTATTCTGCGACGAGGCATCAGGAAGCTTCCCACTCACAGGTCCGGCAGCACAACACACTTCCACTACTTACACCCCGCCTTCTGTGCACCCTTCTTATAGTGCTTCTCGGTGGCGTGCCGGGCGCACATGATTTGCATATGCCCTGCAATGCTAATCGTTTCCATGTCCTCTCGCGGGCGACGCATGCTGCGAATTTCAGGCCAATCGGGTGCTTCCTTCTTGGTGTTGCATTTTGGGTGGCCAGCAGTGTACATTTATGTCATCTCACCGTGATATAATGTACTATAACGGAACTGTTTTTCGTGTGCGAGATTGGTGTTACGCTATGTCTAAAACCATGACTAAGGAAATGTTGCACTAAATGAGAATACGATGCAATAGTTGCACGGGATAGTTCAAATTAATTTTCGGCCAGACGAAACATATACAGAAGTCAAACTTACGATAACCTTTTATCGGTCCAGCACAGTAGATGAAATCCAAAATATAGCACTGAGAGTTTTATACTTGACATATAATACTGTACCTTAATTATCTATAGTATAATCTAGCTTAACAACAATCGAACATCTCTACACACACAACAAGCAACTGCTGTATCGTCCTTTTTATCTAACATTCTTATCACATTCATAGGTCACTCTCTGTGACCTCAAGAGTGTTGCCAACCTCATTCATGTGAGAGAAAAGATATCACGTTAAGTTTGGAAACTGTAAAATTGAACAAACTCAAATTTACATAAGAAAAGGAACTGAAAATGAAAGTTAAATCAGAATATACGTCACAGTACATGCACTTGTGACTAAAACCTGTGCATTGTACAAAGCAGAAAGGCATGAAAAGTTTTGTACAGAATTTCCAGCTACTGAATGAAAGGAGAATTTATCCAAACCGACTTTTAAATGCACATATTGTGCTAAAGAAAATATAGGTTTACACCCTCTAGCGGAAAAATTTTGCATCACAAGGGTATGAAAGCATAAATCATCATCCTAGTAGTAAGCGTTATCACGTACAAAAGGGATTTTACGCATCTGACTTACAAATGGGGAGATATCGTGTCTACAACACTGACAGAGGGATGGATACGGCGATACAATTAAGCAAGTACTTCTTTTCAAAAAACAAAAAACAAACATGACGGCTCATCGATGTTTGAGGTGAGCGAAGGCTATATATTCCGTAGGGTACAAGCCAACAGAAGATATACTACGGCGTAATTCGCTAGCAATTTGAAAGTTGGTGACAGGAGTAATGTGTCACCTAATACAGTCCATCGAACCCTGCAGAAAATGGAGCTGCGGCGACTCCGAGTGCCCATGCTAACTTCGGTTCACCATCAAAAGCGTCTATAATGGGCACTCTAGCATCAACAATGGACTTAGAATGATTGGAAGATGGTCGTCTGGTCCGATGAATCTCGTTTCCTGTTGTACCATATGGACGTGTACGTCGTTTACCTGGAGAAGCGTTGGCACCAGGATGCATCGTGGGACGAAAACAAGCTGGTAGAAGAAGTGTAATGCTTTGGGTAATGTTCTTCTGGGAAGCCCTGGGTTCAATCGTTCATGTGTAGGAAAGTGTGACGTCTTCTGGCTACTACCTGGACATCATTGCAGACCAGGTACATCCTTTCATGGCAACGGTATTCCTCTCCAGTAGTGCCCTCTTTCAGCAAGATAATGCGTCATGCTACACTGCCCGGATTGTTCGAGAATGGTTCGCGGATTATGAGGAAGATTTCCAGGCCTTGTCCTGGCCTCCAAATCTTCCATACATCAATCCAATCCAGCATCTAGGGTTTGTGTTGGAAGAGCAAACCCTATCTTATAAGTGTTAAAGGATCTGCTGGTAACTTGTTGATACCAGATAATACAAGACACCTTTGGAAATCTTTGGCGGCACGTGGAGGACCAACATCATATGAGGCAGATGGTCATAATATTGTTTTATAATACACGGACAGATTTTTTATGGTATATTAACTTATACGCATAAACGACCGACAGATACGTATTTTGTCAGCTCCTGCTCTATCAACAGTCAGATCACCTGATTCACTTATATACATATACACTAACGTCCGAAAATATTCAACGTTCGCATCATACGTTAAATTTCAGTGTTTCATACAGTTCTTCTACGTTCTTTAAATTTTGTTCAATGTAGGTTTTACCTTCTATAGATTTCTTAAAAAAACAAAAGGGGAACAAAGTGTCCTTTCTCAAAGCTTAGTAACAGTATAATCTGGTAACACGTGAAGGATCAATCTTAAATCTTCGAGCAGACTTTGTTAGCCGTTTTCTCGAATCTTCTTTGGTGCTTGTTTTTTTACTCTTTCCAACAATAGGTTAAAGAAGCATATATTCTCCAGCTTTGTCTGTCTGTCTGTCCGCACAATAACTCGCGTAAAAATGGTTCGATTTCCATGAAATATGTGGTAAGAGACAACCTGGGGACGAATTCTATTGAAAATGGACGAAATGAGGTCAAAGGTCAGGATATAGGAGTGGGATCCATTCCATCGCCCTTATGCGTCATAACCTACGTAAACGTGCTTTGATTGCGTCAAAACTTTATCATATTGTTTCGGAGGTATACTGAACCAGTTCTGTTGAATATAATCGGCCGCCCCGGTGGCGCAGTGGTCTAAGCGATGGCCTCTGATCATTCGTCCGAACGGGGTCCGGGTTCGAATCCTGGTGAGGCATGGATGTTGTGTTTGTCTTACGGCACTGGCTCTCTCCCTTCCCTGGAACCAGTGACCCTAAATTAGGGACGGGCGACTGCTTATAGCCCATTGAGTTGCTCACGGTGGTCGTTAAACCTCCAATAAAAAAAAACTGTCGTTGTACGTGCCCTCTCGAGCTCTTCACATTTTGCTCAGTTTGTTCGGTAAAAGTGCCTGTTGCTCCCGAATTTTGTGCTCCAATCATGCATAAGGGTATGTGCCATCTTTCTTAGTCGAACTGTGCATCTTTACTTGATTTTCATAGTAATATCACCTGCTGACCACGCCCTTCTGCGTTCTGAAGGGTGCGCCCTGTGTACACGTTCCAGTAACTTCTGTTCCTTTCCTGTGCACCTCGCTCCAGTAATAAGCTGTTAGCAATCTTCCCAGCTACGTTTCCGCAACGGTAAGTGAATATTATAGCGATATTCCTTCATATTTCATCTCGGCCGCCCCGGTGGCGCAGTGGTCTAAGCGATGGCCTCTGATCATTCGTCCGAACGGGGTCCGGGTTCGAATCCCGGTGGGGCATGGATGTTGTGTTTGTCTTACGGCACTGGCTCTTTCCCTTCCCTGGAACCAGTGACCCTAAATTAGGGACGGGCGACTGCTTATAGCCCATTGAGTTGCTCACGGTGGTCGTTAAACCTCCAAAAAAAAAATATATTTCATCTCGGTGGGTTTGCTTACCACTGGTCATCGTGACTCGCCTTGACTGTCTCCTATTCTCCATCAGCGTTCCTATACGTTGCCTTCTTTGCTTGTGTTCCTCCGGTGACGTCGTCTTCCATTAGTGGTCCTCCGGTGACGTTATGGCCTCACAGTTGTGACATCTCTCTTGGAGCTCTACTTGTGTCGTCATTGTTTGTCGCTCAGCCTTCGTTCACCTGTTCGTTGTGCCTTCCCCATTTGTCTTCTTAGCAATTGTGCATTCTACCACCGCTCATGGCTTGTGCAATATCAAGAGAATATCTTCCACCACTGACGCCTCCACCAGATGTTCTGCTTCAAGATAAACTTCAGCACTCTTTGTCGTCCCCCACTACCACACATTCAACGCATTTGCCGTCATGCCTGGATTTCCTTGTTTCTCGTCAGGATTCAATTCTTACTCTTCATCTTCCTGAATCTTCGCCCCGAGGTAAGTCTCTACTAGCCTCTTTAGCTTTAGGGGTGAAATATGTTGTCCTCACCAATACAAAACTTACTATGTACACATCAGCTCTGCATGAACTTGTTCCTCCAGATGCCATTACACATGTTGCACGTAAACTTCGCTCTGTGCTTTTTTATTTTTCCTCCCCGCTCATGTTGCACGAGTTTTGTCTTCTCCCATCTTTGTTGGTGATCAAAGTCTGTTCGCCATTCCTCTCGCACAGTGCCCTATCCTTGTAAGCATGTCTCCTGTTCCTCCGGAAATTTCTGATGATGTCCTCCTTGCAGCCCCGTTGGCGCAGTGGTCTAAGGCGTTGGCCTCTGATCATTCATCCGAAGGGGTCCGGGTTCGAATCCCGGTCAGGCATGGATGTTGTGTTTGTCTTACGGCACTGGCTCCCTCCCTCCCTGGAACCAGTGACCCTAAATTAGGGACGGGCGACTGCTTATAGCCCATTGAGTTGCTCACGGTAGTCGTTAAACCTCCAATCAAAAAAAAAAAAAATCAAAAAATGTCCTCCTTGGTTTTCTTTCTCGTTGTGGACTTGTTATTGGTCCAATTCGTACCTTACCTGCCGCATTGGACGAGCAAGGAGCTCGTCCTTATCTTAGTTTCCGACGACAAGCTCTCGTCGTGTTTCCGAACGAAGCTTCGATTATTTCCTGTCCTACCGCATTCCAAGTAGTCTGTGGTAGACATATTCGTGCTGCTCTTCATTGCTCCACATGTAAATCACCTACTCATCTCCGTGCTTCTTGCCCAGCTAAAAACGCTGCATTCTCACCTGCACCTCTTGGTTTTCCTGCTCTCACTACGTCATCTGCAAAGCCTTTTCAGTCTGCCCCTTTATTGTCGTATTCCACTGCATGTACTTTACCCTCCGTACCAGGTGGGTTGTTACATCCTCCTGTGTCACATTCTCCACTCTCTGTGGCCTTAGACTTCAGCACTTCGACAAGTTCTTCCTTACTCTCATCATACCCAGCTTCTTTCTCTCGACCGCTGCTTTCCAGTTCGGGTTCACCTATTTCATCTGTGAATACTGTTCCTCTGGGCTACCCATCTTCCACCACTGTGTTTCCTCAAGACTCTTCAGCTCTTTCTCAGTTCAACAGTTTGCCGTCTCTACCTGTTCCTTTCATTGTACCACTCCAGGACTATTCCAGTTTGTTGCCTCCGCCTTGTTCCTCCACCGTTTTGCACCAGAATTTTTCTACAATGGCTGCTTCATCTTCAGCTGCTACGATCTCCACTGTGTCCCTTGTGGACTCCCCGACGTTTCTCCTGCAATCCCCCCGGACTCTTCCCACTCTGGTAAGAGCACATCGGTGGTTTCCCCTCCGCCGAGTACGGAACCCATCACCGTTGGCCCGGACTTGGCTTTGGCCGTTGTCTCTTCTCACTGCTCTTCCGACCTGTCGTTACCAGCCTCTGGTACTTCACCCATCATCTCCGCATCACTTGGCAACACACTAGTACGTTCATCATTGCCCAGCTTGTCTTCTTGCGCCGCCGGTTCTTCGAAACATTCTTCAACTGCTTCTTCCAAAGTTTCCTCTGACACTCCTTCAGCTACAGACTCAGCTTCTGATCCTACAGAGTACTCGGATACTTCTCTGCCTCCAAAATACTCAGCACATCTTTCTGCTTCTGAGTGTGAACTTCTTTCTGCTAAGCACCCCCATGAGACTGCTCCGGCTGATATCAAGAAAGCTCTTCATTATCTCACCTTAATTAAGATCCCCGTACCATTTCGTGAGAATTGTAGCTCTCGAATCACTTATAACAAAGCTCTAGACTCCTGGTGTTCTGCCAGATCGTACTTCAACCTCCCGTACACGGCAGATAGGGACTTGTCGATGGTTCGGCGATTTGATCATCTGCGTCCGTCCTCCAAGCCCTCTGTCACGCCTGCGTCGACCGCATCTGCAGTTCCGTCCGTGCCTATTTCCGTTTCCATTCAACCGTCTCCGCGTCCCATTGTTGCACCACCTCCGTCCTCTGTTGTTCTACAATCTTCATCTCCGCTCGACCTGTCGTCTTCCGCTCATCCCTCTATTTCGGCGCCCTTAACAGGAGCCATTCCAAAGAAACGTGCACGTCGCTCCTCTCAGCGCACGCGGAAACGTTGTGCCCAAATCAAAGTTTCTACAGCGGTTCCTGTTGTGTCTGTACCATGTTCTCCACTTCCACCACAGCCATTTCCACAAAACTGTGCCAATGATGATGACTTCATTGACGCCTTCACTCTTTGGGAAGAACTACATTCGTCCGACCTTTACTAGTAATCTGACTTTTCTCCTGCTTAGGCGTTCTATGTACTATCGTTCTGGTTTTCGGATGTGTCCTACACCCATCATTTGAACTTTATGTGTATTATTCATCGTGTTTATTATCTTGTTGTATTGTGCCCACGTTGTATTGTATCTTACTTTGTAACGTACCAGGAGATGTGACGTACCTGCCAGAAGGACGCACACGACATAAAGGCAGATAGGAATCAGAATAAAGCGTCTGCGTAGCTCAATTGGTAGAGCAACTTATTCCGGAATGAGGGGACCCGGGTTCGAATCCTGGCGCGGATAAAAATGACGGAGAAATTTACTTCGTTATAATGGCGCCCGAACTATCCGGATGACCCGACCGTTCAAAATCTCGCATTGGTGTGATGTTATTTCCACACCGCGAGATAGGAAAAATAAGAGGAGCACTTCGAATAAAAAAAAATAATAATAAGGGGGAGATGATGTAACGTACCAGGAGATGTGACGTACCTGCCAGAAGGACGCACACGACATAAAGGCAGACAGGAATCAGAATAAAGCGTCCGCGTAGCTCAATTGGTAGAGCAACTTATTCCGGAATGAGGGGACCCGGGTTCGAACCCCGGCGCGGATAAAAATGACGGAGAAATTTACTTCGTTATAACTTATCATATGCATACCTCATGTTCTTCCTGTTATAGTGTGTCCGCTCACTATGTACTTGTATTATGCTGCCCCTGTTCTATGAGTACGGCCTGTGAGCATACGAGTTCATTATGTATGCTTCTTTTCCCATGAATGCTCACGCAATCGCCTGTGACTCCTCCGTGCTATTGCCTTGGTATTAGCTCCTGTTCTCAGCCCTGGCGTTATTGTATACACTCAGTATTTTATAATACAAGTGCCCACGATTTCTATTTCGTTATCTTTAGTTCTCCCCATGTTTGCCGTATGTTTATTGCCTGTGATTTTGTCCGAGTGTCATATGTCCTTTGCTCGTGTTTTTATGCCCTATTTTATTGTATACTCCTAGTTGTACAATAAAGCGATTTTGAAAGACAAAACTTTAGTATGTTGTTCCGGAGGTATACTGAACCAGTTCTGTTGAATATCATCGAAATGGGGTCAAATGCCAGGGCACAGGAGCGAGATTTATTCCACAGCCATTATTCTCATAACTTGAGTAATGATTTCTGATATGTTGGAAAGCGTACAATGCATTGCAAGATTTTACTAACTTGTTCAAAATCTATTACGAATTGGTTTTCTTACGTACTGTGCATGCAGCGGAATTTTACACTTGAAGAAAGCAAAATGAATGAAAGTTGGAGAATAAAATCAACAAAGAAATTTCCCTTTCCACTGCGTTTTTGAAAGACAATGCTCATTGGAGAAAGACGGGAGTCTTGTGGGGAATTTACAACTCAGCCATCATTCTTCTGAAACACGTGTCCTGCATGGAAAGGGACATGGCGAAAAAAACAAAAAACAAAAAACACTAGAAAGCGAACTTCTCTTCCAAGTTCATTGGCTTTTTACCTTTCTCTGCGCATTAGGAAAGAAACGCAGATTTTTTAATCAAATAATGGGCTGATATGGTTCGATATAAAACGAAATGTCCGTAAACTGCTCGGTGAAAACTTAAACTTAATCCTCGTTCTCGTCTGCTGTATGATTAGTCTCACATCTAAGTGGTGTCGTTGCAGCATGTCCGTTCTTCCATTTTTCTTCAGTTTCATCTCCATGTCAATGTTAACACAGTCCCTCCGTACCCCTTAGTAGTCCGTCCAAGTAGCTTCATATCCATAACTCTACGCACTATGCATTCCTTGTCTCTTCATGACCATGCAAGTACAATCTTGTTTTTTGGGCTTCTTTGAACCTTTGTCACTTTAACTGTTGCCCTTATCGTCTTATTTCTAATTCTGTCCTTTCAGGTGAGGCGCTCATTGGCCAAACATGGCACTTGCGCCACAAAAATTAACCAACCTTTCTGGTGACGCCCCACATCCACCTCAGCATCTTTATTTTCAGCAACATGTAGCTTTATCTCCAGACATCTTGTCATTCATTGGCGAAGTTTCACAGGTGATTGACATTGCTGATCAGACTACATCCTTGAAAACTCGACTTTTCAGCCTTATTGGAATTTTCCTATCACACAGCAAACATGACGTTTTTCTCCAGTAATCCACTCGGCCTGCACTCTGTTGTTCACTTCTCCGTTCAGATCTCTACCTTCTTCCAACACTGATTGCAAGTATTTTAATCTTTTAACTCTTTTGATCACTCTTTCCTGGAGATTCACACCTTCAATTTGATTTCCTCTTCTTCATTGCAATACATACAGTAGACTCCTTTTTGGTTCTTTTCACCAGCTCCGTGCTTTGTAACAGTCTTTCCCAGCTTTACAGTTTTTCTTCTGCTTCCAATTTACTCATGGCACATAACATCACATTATCTGCAAACAACACGGACTCTGGTTCTATTTCCCCTGATTCTGCAGTTTTTGCATCTAAAACAATATTTTTTCTAACGCGTTCAGGAGGAGAAAAAACGGAATAAGGATGACAACGGATTTTTGAGTGTAATGCGCCTTTTGTTTGGGAGATCTAAAACCTACTAAGCCATTTTTGAAAATATTAAACCGTGCAATCAGTAGTTTTATAACAGCTAGAAACTGTTCAACATTGAGAATGTAATGTGATGAAAAAAAAAAAAGAAAAGAAAAAAAGATCCGTCTTTCAGAAACGTAGGTATTGCCGCAAATGGAAATTTATACAGGGTTACAAGGAAAGTCCTTGATCAGGCCAATATCTCACGAACTATGTCAGTTAGCGATTTACTTCTTGTGCAGTTGTATAGGAAACCCCCATATGGTGCACACAATAACAGCACGAAGGATCCCCTCGGCCCCTTTGTGGGAGGTTGAGGGGCTATCGCTCCCCCTTTGCAGTTAGGGCAAAAAAGTCAATTATAAATTTGTTCAACGAGGCAAAAATAGTACATAACTGTTTTTGTCCCATAACAAAAGATGGAAGGGAACTCTCCAAATGCAAAAAAAAAGCGGAAAGCTACCTGAGTCGCTCTCCGAGGTACGGAGGGCACATTAAGCCCGGAGTACCAGCACATTAAGCCCGGAGTACTAGCACATTAAGCCCGGAGTCAACAAGATGTAGTATCTTAGTGGTCGGAGCTCTCAGACTGGGATCGAAATCTCGACAAACGAAACGGTATAGCCGACTGCTCCAAACACTGGGCAATCGCGGTCCCCCAAATTTCTGTCACAATGAGGAACACTTATTCGTTCATTTTCCATTTGCCGGATGCATAATTTACTTCTAAGAGGTGCAAATCTAAATTACATTTGCTACGATAACTCTGCTTCTCAAAATAGGGTCGCCAGGTTTTATTTTATTTGTAACGGATTGGTGCAGCAACCAAAATCAGTTATGTATTTTCTGATGTTTCAAAGAATACCTGTAATCACTTACATATCTTTCGATTTTTCTAACGCATAAATTAGCTGCGATGATGACCAATATCATCTAAATATTTTTTTTGGTTTCCTTGATGCACAATTAGCTGTCATCCTGATTAGCGTGTATTTTCCAATTTCCGTGATGCACAAATTTCCTTCTATGCGACGTAATGTACTTGTACTTATCATGAAAAAGTACCCGAAAAAGAAATGAAAAATTTAAAACTCTCCTGCTTTTACAGAACTATTGAACACATAATTAAAAATCATTCTAGAAAGATTACGAAATGTAAATGTTTTTTTTTGTTTAATTGTAGCACGTGCTCATTATGCTCGAGATTTCGGAAGCATCTTAATTCTTGTTAAAATTCTATTCATACATTACACGAAGTTTAAATGAAACTTAGGCTTCAGGGGGAAAAATGTTATCTCTGCCTATAATACATGACATCAACTTTTCAAGATGAACAACTTGATGGTCCACAAAGAAAAAACCGACCGTGTGCAGGTCACTAACACTGAATTTAGTGTGAGTTCAACAAGGAAATGACATACGTCAGGACATCATTCGTCTATTATATGCTAAGGGCGGTGATTCTCAGTAGATCATTTTCTTTTGTATCTCTTGAAGTCTCCTCGTATCTCTTAAGACCTTTTTCCATTCTAAGCTAGTTGTACTTCGAATGACAGACAAGCCTTAAAAATGTTCTGGTCCTGACTCCGGACTGTCATTGAAGAGAACTTTACTATGGCGAACACGTTCCACCCATATTTTTTTAGTTCGCTATCACTGAAGAACTAGAAGACAACTAGAGATTTCAAAAGAAGGAAACTATTTACGCTTCTCACTTGACAGCTTTAATTTATAAATCAGAAGAGAAAACAATGGATGAACGACTTCTCTTCAGATAATGCATGGGAATGGCTATTCAAGTACTGCTATTTGAAACAAAACCCAATCAGTCAACAAAGGTGTAGTATCTTTGCAAGACAACTGCTGCTATCTATTCCTAGAATATCAGTTGCTTCTATTCGAAGCTTTCTTATGGTTTAATTCGATTGACTGATCAGTTTGGTGAGATGCCCGTGCCTCCGTCTGCTTCAAGCGGCATTGTATTGGTGACAAAATAAAAACTTTGTTATCGTCGAATGCTACGATATTTTTGAATGAGAGCACTTATCACTATGAAAAATCGCATCTCTTCCACAGGGTATTGTTAAGCTCACTATGCAATTTCCAAAGAACATCGACACAAAGTACTCATGAAATTGTACATTCTTAGCGCAGTAAAGTTTCTACAGAGCATCATTATATCCACCGGTGGATTTACAAAAAAACGCTGTCATGATGATTTTGGGAACACACACTCTTAGTGCCGTAAAGTACACTTTCTCTTAGCGTTGGCAGGAAATCCTACAAAAAAAAACCCAGTTTATTTATGGATCAGGGCGAACATTTAACCCTAGCACAAGTTTTCTACACATTTTCTGAATTTGCCATGTTTGTTTTGGGAGAGAAGGGGAGTTTAACGACGACCACCGTGAGCAACTCGATCCGCTATAAGCTGTCCCCTGTCCCTAATTTACGGAGCCTGGTTCTAGGGAAGGGACACAGCATCCATGCCTCACCGGGATCCGAACTCGGACGCATCTTGAACAAATTGTCAAAAGCCATTGCTTTTACCACTGCGTCACGGTGGGAAGGGGGATTTACATCTTTTCTACCATGCACTATTGCACTCACGAGTGAACTTGTAAGGTATACCTCCAGGATACATTTATGGAAATGTACTACACCCCTAGTGAGGTAAGACATTTTATCTAAACGTTTCACTCCCCAACGTTTCAGTTTCTGCGGATTAACTACTACCAGAAAAGTCTAAGACCAGAAGGAATTGTATTTCCCTGCTTACCTGGAAACACCGTCCCTGATTTAGGGCCAGTGTTTCCAGGTAAGGATGATATCGAGCACAACACTAATGTCTTACTCGAAATTCGAACTCTAGCTCATCAGTACGAAAACTCGATGGCATCCATTGCTCATATTTTGTTAGGATGTCCTTTGCAAATTGTCAACAACCAATTTACAAAACCTAAAATAGTTACAGGAATTTAAAAATTACACTTTTTCTATAGTGCGTTATTGCTCTAAATAGTCAATTTTAATGACGTCGCCACGATGAACTTAAAACTTATGAAAAATAGCAATCCATAATGCTGCAACGTACATCTTTTCCAAAATGCGTTACGCAACTCGTTGAACACTGTCGCGACAAATTCATGTGAAAGTACATTCATGTTCTCCTTTTATTCTAGCAATGTGATGTACGTACTTCTCAGTTAATTGTTATATGGAAATATTTAAAATATAATTAAATAGTGACTTTAGTTATTCTGTGCGCGAACAGCAGCTAGAAGTTCGCCTTCAGTCGAAAAAAGCGCTCAACAGATTCGTTGGGAAAAGCCGTTCTTTCACGGACCGGGGGACCACCCACGAACGAAAGGACAGCCCCTCCTTCAATTCCCCGTCGTTAGAGGAGCTCATAAACCCCCCAAGTGATAATTCGTCGGTAAGCAATTAAGGGCAATCAGCTTTTTACGTCAGGAGCATCTATAACGAAGTGAATTTCTCCGTCATTTTTATCCGCGCCGGGGTTCGAACCCGGGTCCACTCATTCCGGAATAAGTTGCTCTACCAATTAAGCTACGCGGACATTTTTATTCTGATTCCTATCTGCCTTAATGTCGTGTACGTCCTTCTGCCAGGTACGTCACATCTCCTGGTACGTTACATCATCTCCCCCTCATTTTTTTTTTTTCGAAGTGCTGGATAAAGGATTCTCTTATTTTTCCTATCTCGCGGTGTGGAAATAACATCACACCAATGCGAGATTTTGAACGGTCGGGTCATCCGGATAGTTCGGGCGCCATTATAACGAAGTGAATTTCTCCGTCATTTTTATCCGCGTCGGGTTTCGAACCCGGGTCCACTCATTCCGGAATAAGTTGCTCTACCAATTAAGCTACGCGGACATTTTTATTCTGATTCCTATCTGCCTTAATGTCGTGTACGTCCTTCTGCCAGGTACGTCACATCTCCTGGTACGTTACACATCTTCCTTCGGGGACAGAGAGTGAAAGGAAATGATACTGAGTGGTCAAAAAAGGGGAGTCTTGTACGAGATTTCAGAAAGTTAGGAAGGATTTTGCTGAGGCACTAGTCAGGGATTCCTCTCATCTTTACACAAGCATGCATGAGAACAGATTAGGCGAGAAATACATAGAGAAAGCCCCCGGAAATATTCATCTCCCGCTGGAAGTGTATACTATTTATTTTAGCTAACCAATATTTACCCCCCTCCACAGTCAGAAGAATAAAGAAAGATTTGAGCGGACGAAATAACCTGTCGTTATATTCAGTTTGGTGAGCTATTTATTTATTTGCTTTCCTGCTACAATGACAGGAACCTGCAAACAATGATTCTTCTGAAAAG
This sequence comes from Macrothele yani, assembly GCA_039090855.1. Lineage (NCBI taxonomy): Eukaryota > Metazoa > Arthropoda > Arachnida > Araneae > Macrothelidae > Macrothele > Macrothele yani. The sequence goes on along the minus strand of CM077016.1, from coordinate 91,547,939 downwards.
TTGGCATCCGCTTCATACTTAATAATAACCACGCGAACGTAACGAACAAACTCACAGAATGTTTTTGGTAATGCATTGTTTCCATAACTCAGTATTTAAGGCATTGGGCAATTAACAAAGGATACCCTCGCAATACGTTTATAAATATTAATATACCTAGTGCATATATACAGTCGTATATAAATCAACTACTACACTTACTGGTCGACTCACAAACGACAGTATCGCCATTTATTTACAGGAATATACATTCCCGTTGCGTTCTGCTCCAACTTCGTATTGTGAAAGAACAAGCGTTTTCTACAATGCATAGTTGTGCACGGCGAGTAGATAGAGATAAGACATATAACGAAGTAAATTTCTCCGTCATTTCTGTCCACGCCAGGATTCGAACCCGGATCCCCTCATTCCGGAATAAGTCACTCTACCAATTGAGCTACGCGGACGTTTTATTCTGATTCCTATCTGCCTTTATATCGCGTGCGTCCTTCTGGCAGGTACGTCACATCTCCTGGTACGTTACATAATCTCCCCCTTATTATTATTTTTTTTCTTTCGAAGTGCTGGAGAAGGGATTCTCTTATTTTTCCTATCTCGCGGTGTGGAAATAACATCACACCAATGCGAGATTTTGAACGGTCGGGTCATCCGGATAGTTCGGGCGCCATTATAACGAAGTAAATTTCTCCGTCATTTTTATCCGCGCCAGGATTCGAACCCGGGTCCCCTCATTCCGGAATAAGTTGCTCTACCAATTGAGCTACGCGGACGTTTTATTCTGATTCCTATCTGCCTTTATGTCGTGTGCGTCCTTCTGGCAGGTACGTCACATCTCCTGGTACGTTACAGACATGGATTGCCAAATACCGAGAATGGCATTGAAAAATCGTCTGCGGTAAGCTACCTCAGCAGTGGTCCAGAGAGAGCCTCATTTAAAACTGAATCTTCCTAAATGACCTAATTTGATATCGCGTCGAAACGCGATTACTATTCCAGTGCTGTCAATAATTGCCACAGAACAGGAACATACTTATAGAATGACACAAGCTTCGGAGCCACGAATTTTATACTGTTCGCCAAGTCCGTATACTCTTTCACACGTACTGGTGGCAAGACAGGAGTCCGAAAGTGTGAGCATTGGAGATTACAAAAGCATGTGTTGTGGAAAAATATGCTGAGCCTACCTCAATATTTCAGAATGAGGTAGTATCGTGCACAGAAGATTCACACTCTTAGTAGATTCTCGTATGTGTTTTGTACAATTTGTATTCTTACTGCTCCTCCAAATAATCTGAGGAAGTACGGCATAGCAATATAATGATATTTTACAAATCGTACGAGTTGTTATGGACAACCTACATGGAGAAGAAAGGTATGGAGCTGTTTTAGACAACAACTCCATCGGAGTGCTACAGGAGTTTTACGCACAGATCTTTGCCCTGCGAATGCATATTATTCAGGTATCGGTTGGTGTTCAGATCTATTGATCTAATGCTGCAAGAAGTGAACACAGTGCATATTTAACAGAGGCTGCATTTTTCGCTTTTCCAGCTTTAATCTCTTCTCATGACGTTCTGTACATACATATATGTAATTTCACGGAATTTTTACCTTACAGATTTCATGGTGCGCATTCAGTTTTTAGAAAATGAAAGACTATTACTGCATTTTAGGTGGGGGTGTTCATAGGATGATTGGTGGTTTTCATTGGATAGTAGCGCAAAGCAAACAATGTATCGTGGACGAATCATATTGAATAGCATTGTAGATCTAAAATTGCCTGTAAGTCACATGGACAGATGTGTTTAAACGCTGTGTGATCACAAATGCAAACAGCCCGAAATGCTGTACACTCTTGAACAAACTTCTATCCATTACCAACAGATACGTAATGTCGAAACAAAGCGATATTTGATATTACTGGATGATCTGCTTCACAAGAACCACTATGCGATGATAGGATTTCGTGATTAGATGATAGGAATTCATGATAGAATTCATGATCCGATGATAGAATTCATGATTAGTGTATGTACTCTTACATTAGCCTAATGAAAATAATTCGCAATGCCTTTTGATTTGTTTTAGTATTCCTTTATTTATGTGGCTAATTGCTTTCAGGTCCAGACGAATGTCTTGTTCATCGGTGCGCGTAACCATTTATTCAGTTATTTATGTATAGCATAGTCTGTCCTATGTTCACATTTAACACGGTACTTTGTTAAGCATTTTACGTTTTATTGTTTTTGTTGTGATGATGCCACCATTTTTTTCTTATCCTTTTAACAAAGAATAAATGTGTTGTTACAAAGTTAAGTATGCGTGACATGGCATTGCAATTTGGTAAATGTAACAATCAGAAAACGAATCATTTCAAGAAATCATTTTTTCGTACATGAGAAATTTCGTTGTCATTATCTTCGAGGCAATGTTCGTTGTCAGTAAAAATGGTCACAGGAACTCGGTCATGTAGTACCTTCGAAATTGATGTCTTATTTTTTCCATTTATCACTGAAGCTTACTAATATTCCCGGTGACGCAAGCTCGGTAAAACAAGGCGGCACGATGATTTTTCTTTCTCATCTTGTTTGGACTTTCCTTTTTGTTTCTTTAAGTTCCTCAAATTTCTGTTTAGTACCTCTAAATGACCCATGAGAAGAGCTACAATAACAGAAGTAAATTTCTTCGTGAATTTATAGAAACTAACGCATCTCAGTGAGCTTCAAAAAAATATCATATCTGCCCCATCTGCCAAACTATCAGGACCCATAGAGTGAACCACGCGATCAAGGTGGTCGGTCCCACAGATGCTCAATTGAGGTGGTCCCACAGATGTCTGGGGAATTAGGGGACCAGCGAAGTATTTTGAAATCTTCATCGTGCTGTTCCAACCACTCTCGGACATTTCTAGCTATGTAACACGTCGCAATGTCGTGCTAGAAGATCCCATCCGCCCCAGGAAAGACAATCAGCATGTATGGGTGTACGTGGTCTGAAAGGATGGATTCATAAGGAATTCGGTCCATAGTGCCTTCCACAGGTATGAGTGGACTAAGAGAAGGCCACGGAAACATTCCCCAGACCATAAATGCCCCCACTAGCTTGTGTTATTCCAGCAATGATTGAAGAGTGTTTGTTCTCCGATGTTTCTCGCCTTATACGCGAACGTCTATCCGTTTGATGAAGCAGAAAACGTGACTCATCGGAGAAGGCAATCCTTTGCCAATCAGCGGAGGTCCGATTCTGATACTGCCGTGCAAATGTAAGCCTTTTCTGCCGAGCACCTTCGTTAGCATGGGTGCAGTGACCATCCGTCTGCATCGGAGCCACATACGCAGCAGGGTTCGCTGCACTGTCATTTTAAACACACTTCCGGTAGCCCCGGGTTCATTCGGCCAGTGAGTTGTTCCACTGTAGCATGTCGATCGGTCCTCACGCACCTTCGCAGTCGACGTTCACCTCTCACATCAATGGCACGTGGTGCTCCGCAGTTTCTACGTCGCTTATTCGATACACTTTAACCACAGCAGCAATGGAACAATCCACAAACTGCGCTGTTTCAGAAATACAGCCACCCTTGTCCCGAAAGCCAATAATCATTCCTTTTTGCAAATCTGATAAATCGCTCCTTTTATGCATGACAGGAGCGAAACGAGTGATATGTTTTTAGATTGCCTACAGCACACCTTATATATCCTCCAAGCCAGCTCAACACACGTGCCTTCTTCTTTCATTGGCTACGCGCTGTTGACGCCAAAAGTAGGAGGTGGTCAAAATAATGTGACTCGACTGTGTACATAAATATATATAGAATGAAAACATTACAGAACAAAACTAAGAAAGGAACTTCAAAACAAGTGAAAACAAAAACAGGTTGCCGTCATCAGGAGAGCATCAACCTGTAGGAGTGGCCTTTCTAGTACCAACAAACGACAAAGCGAGCCAAATATACACTATCTACCAACAAGTAATTGAACACCCCTACAATCGACGATATATGCGGTCCTGATACACGTCAAGGCCGCCGCCGCCGTTAAATATCGTGTGAGAAACAACAACGCAACCAGTCGCATGCAAGATGCCACGCAGTTCGGAGCTCTCTGATTTCGAGAAAGGTGTAACCGTCGGGTATCACAGAAATGGCCAATCCATACGTGACATATCCAGCGAGTTGAAGTACCCAAAATCGACAGTGGCCTACGTGATTGGCAAGTGGAAGATGAGAGGTGACTGTCGGAATATGCCCGACCCGGCAGACCCACAAAACTGGGAGTTCGAGACCGACGGGTGCTGGCCAGAGAAATTCGGAAGAAACGCACCAAATCGATGTGCCACATCCGCGAGAAGTTTCAACAGGCATCCGGGGGTGTTCTTTCGATGAATAACATCCGTAAGGAAGCCCATCTCCTCGGTTATCATGGACGTGCTGCCGTCCACAAGCCTTTGATCACCAAGTCCAATAGCGCTGCTCGGCTAACGTGGTGCAAAGAACGTCGACAGTGGACCGTTGAACAGTGGAAACAGGTTCTCTGGAGCGACGAATCAAGATTCACCCTCTACCGTTCGGATGGCAGGGTCTGGGTTTGGCGTCTGCCTGGAGAACGCCTCCTGCCGGAATGTATTGTGCCAACTGTGAAGTTCGGCGGCGGTGGAATTATGCTATGGGGGTGTTTCTCCTGGTATGGCACGAGACCCTTGGTCACAATTCCTGGTAGACTCAACACCGAAACCTACTGCACCATTTTGGATGACCATGCGCTTCCTACGTTGTGGCAGTTTTACGGGGTGGACCCATGTTACTTTCAGGATGACAATGCCACCTGTCATGTTGCGAGGTCTACCATGGCTTGGTATGGTGACAATGGGGTTAATCAAATGGACTGGCCTGCGCAGAGCCTGACCTTAACCCTATCGATCACCTCTGGGACGAGTTGGAGCGTCGACTTAAGGGGGCCCCCACTGTCCGAAATCAGTGAAGGAACTGACCTGTCTTCTCCAAGCCGAGTGGAAGAAAATATCGCTAGCCGTCGTACAACGAATGGTTGAGAGTATGCCCCGGAGGGTCGCAGCTGTAATCGCCGCTCGTGGAGGCTCCACCAACTATTGAAGGTGAATAAACTTCGTTTCCCTTTGCTATCACAGGAGTCCAATTACTTGTTGGTAGATAGTGTATATATATGTAAAGGAAACAAGAGGATCTACACATTTTAGTCTTTTTCTGATGCATGATCCTGCCACTACAAAACATAAATGCAATTTCTTCGGGGTTTAACGACCACTGTGAGCAACTTTAAGGGCTATAAGCAGTCGCACGTCCCTAATTTAGGGCCACTGGTTCCGAGGAAGAGGGAGAACTAGTGTCGAAAGACAAACACAACATCAATGCCTCACTGGAATTCGAGCCTGGACCCATCTCGGACGTATGGTCGAAGCCAACGTTTAGACCCTCAGTGCGACACTGGGGCGGCCATAAATAAAAATGCTATTGAGTTTAATATATAAATATTTTTATTTGTATTCCATACCATCGCTTCTAAAAATCTGATTCAGGAAATTTTCCTTCCCGTTGGGTACCTTCTTTCTCTACCACAATTTTTCTACTTCAAATAGTGCACAGCTTTTCCGCTACAGGTGTAACCGGATTCTCTATTTTTCTCGCTATCTCTGCTCGTAAATATCTGATTTGAAAACTGCTTTCAGCGTATCATAACCTCCACTAAGAGGAAGATTTTGCGTATGTTTTTCACTTTTTAATAACGAACTGTTTCGTGCTAGGAGGTATATGTTCTTAGCTCTGTTTGCAACTCCATCAACACTTCTAAAAACTCGATTGAAAAAAATCCTGTTTGGTTACAGATCGAACTCACTACGAAAATAATTTTTAAGCTTATGTCTGCTAAAAATAAAGCAATATTTTTATCCATACTATGCGTAAATATGTGTCATGCACTCACGGACAATGAAATTTGCGCACCAAGAAGGAAGCATCGGATTGAACTGAAATTTTATGGACGTAATGATACAGATGAATGACACACATGATGGCAAAAACAGAGCTGCAGGACAATTACAGAGGAATCTGTGGCACGCAGTCCGGTCATCTTTAATAGCGCGTCGCACCGCTCGTGCGACGATACATGCTGCAATACGGTCCGGCATGGAGGCGAACAGACGCCTGATGTTATCCTGCGGCAGACTGGCCGACACGTGTTGGACGGTGTGCTCCAAATCCCGGATAGTGCGGCACGGCGGCACCTGGAGTTTCAAATGGTCTCACACATGCTCAATAGGGGACATGTTCGGGGAGCGGGCAGGCCATGCAAGTGTCTGGACATGACGTACGAAGCCTTGGGCAACCCGAACCGTGTGCGGGCGGGCATTATGCTGCTGGTATAGTGAACCTGGAATCCCGGGCAGGAATTGGAGCACATGGCGCCGTAGGATCTCATCCACATACCGCTGGCCCGTCAATAATCCACGTACCACTACTGGAGATGATCGGCTATCGTAGGCTATGGCTCCCCACACCATAATGCCTGCAGTGGGGGAGGTGTGGCACACGATAGCGAGGTTGAGATTGTGCCGTTGGCCCGGGGACCTCCACACCCGGACACTATGATCATCTGTCCCCAAAACGAAGCGGCACTCATCGCTAAATACCACACGTCGCCAGTCTGTGGCGTTCCATGTCGCTCTGGCCTGGTACCACCGCAAACGGAGCCGTCGATGTTCCGGTGTTAGTGGCAGCACCCGTAAGGGGCGCTGGGATCGCGGATTCACTTCTGCGAGGCGTCGGGAAATGGTTCGTGGGCATATAGGAGCCGCTACATCTGCCTGTATACTGGACCCGATCCTCGTGGGATTAGTTCGGGCCTGGATCCCCGTGAATTTCCTCCGACCATCCTCTCTACCGGTGGTCCTCCTGGTACGTCCGAAGCCGCTCCGCCGTGTGGCAGTGTCGTCACGTGTCCAATGCTCCCAACACAGTCTTACGGTATGGTCAGAACGATCCACGTGGTGGGCTATACGGCGCGCCGACCACCCTGCGGTTTTCAGCCTGATGAACAGACCTCTCTCAAAGTCCGTAAGTTGCGTAAATCAACGTCTCTGGCGTTTACCCGGCATTCGTGTCACTCTGTACTCTTGCTTCTGTCGGCCGGTGCTTTTCGCTTTCACGGGGCATCGACTACACACCGGTTTATAAGGCTGCCGGTTCGTGCTTGCAGCGCAACACAGGGTGTTCGGTCATGGGCAATCGCACCAAACGTAGATCATTTGCATACCAGTACGCACTCTAGCTATTTGCAAAGTTTCGCGGTTGTAGCATGATTTCTTCTAGGTGCGCAAAGTTCATTGTCCGTGAGTGTAGTTCACTCACTACCGCTACTTCTAAAAGTCCGATTTGAAAAATTATTTTGGGGTCGGGTATCTTTCAGTACGGGGAAAATTCTGAATATATTTTTAATCTTACTGTACATAATACAAAATTCTGCACTCACTATAAACCCGTTTCTAAAAAAACTCATTGAAATAACTATTTTCTGGTCAAATATCTTTAACTGTAAAGAACATTTTGCGGCATTTTCTTCTTCAAGTAGCTCAGTTTCCAGAGGTATAAATTTCCTTGCTATGTCTAATTCTTAAAGTCTGCGATTTGGTGAATTCTTTTTGTATCATATATTTTGCAAAATGAGGAACATTTTTTTATATTATCAGATTTTTTATGATCCACAGTTCTGCTGGTAGTGGAAGTAAATGCATATTTCCACTTGCAAACGTATTTGAGCTTTTAAAAATCTCGCTGAAAAAGTACTTTTTATACCAGGTACCATTTACTAATAAAGAACGCAGCGCGCTTTGTACTATATTTCAAATAATGCGCAGTTTTCCCGCTAGGAGACGTAAATGCATATTGATTTTTTTCTGATGATATCTCCTTATAAAAATCCGATTTAAAAAAATATGTCTGAAGGCATTTATTATAGGAACCTTTTCGTGTACACTTTTTACTTTTCAGTAACGCGCAGTTCTGCAGCTCAGGGGCGGAAATGTACATTTGCATTTGAAGTCATATCATCGCTTCTAAATATTGATTGATATAATTTCTTTTGCATAGAAGTTATTAATTATGACCAGATTTATGTGTATTTTCTGTTTCTAATGATATAGTATTTTCTGCTTCTATTTACTACGAGCGTAAATGTTTATTTTGATTTACAGGCATATCCCTGTTTTCGAAAGTCTGACTTCAAAAACAAAAAAGTTTTTAGCTTCGAATAGATTTTTTTGTGAATAACATTTTACGTTAATTTTCTACTACCGAAATTCAGTTTTTTGGTAGAAACACACGTGAATGTTTTTTCAACTACTTCTTCTCTCCTAAAAGACGAATAGGAAATTTCTTTTTGCATCGGACTGCATTCTCTATGACCAACACTTTGTTAGGTACCGTGAACTCATACTTATATTTTACACACCATAACTGTTCAGCTATAATTACATTTTGTATTATCACACAGTCATTTGACTCAAAAGAGGTACACATTCATTCTGGGTCATCTCTCTCTTTTTCTGCTTTTTTTAGGGAGGGTGGTGTGACTGTGAAAAGTTTCTGACATAATTCGAAATTCTCAGTAAATGATTCTTTTACACTCTATTCATTCTGTAATCAACAGTAGATTTACAGTTGCCTTTAGGAATGGTGCCAATACCCACCCTGATGCCAAACTGAAACCAGAATTCTTTTCGTGGTGGTCGCGTACAAATATGGAAATGGACGGAGCACTGGATCATACGCGAGCAAAACAGACCTTTGGAATCGATTCTGAAGCGCCATTTTTGATATTTTGGTTTCCAAATGTAAAAACATATCTGCATTGTAAAGCCACGAATTTCTGCATAACTTCTTGCATGACACTACTTCAGGCGCTCTCTTCCGACGTTCTTTCCGGATATTTTTACATAAACATATACTATGCGACACTTTTATTATCCGACATCATAGCGAAACAGTTCTACAGAACAAGTTTATGTCTGTGCATTTTGTTTTCCAATGTGGCGTTGATGTAAATAACAAATAAGTAGACGGATTCTATGTTTTTTTTATTTTCGTGAGCTCCTATAATTGACTACTTTAGTGATCGCACTTTTACTACTTTAGTAGGCCTGCACCCATAAAAGAAGTTAGCCTAATTTATACGTAAATTGTATAAAATATTACACTTCATGTAGTCGGAATTCCGGAAATGTAATAAACTTCATGTGCAACAGAGACACTGTTAGACTAGCTCAGTGAGAAGGTACACAGGCAAATTATATATAATTGGAATTTAATTTACGGAATTTATAATTAAACTTAGTTTGGTCAGGGCATAGATTCTCAGTAGGTTCTGCACGTGGTGGCGAATAGTGGTACTGATATTCCTTAGGGTATTTAAATAAATCGTGTAGTTGTGAAAACCCATACAGATTGTTTAAGTCAAGCATGGATAAATATTCCGATAAATAAAATTGGTCTTATAGTTCTTACTTCGCAGAAGCAATGCACATTAACTTTCAAAGGTGTTAAATTTTTGTTTAATTCTTCGTAAAGAAAAAATTAGATTGAACTAACTTTAGAAACAGCAATTTCACGGGAAAATTGCCCGGAAAGAACGAAGTGAAAATGGACGAAACCCACCCGGAAGGCAAAGATTTATGATCAGTTCTTTATCGCATCCGAAGAAAGTGCAAGCTTAGAGACATTGGATCAATATCTTTAGGCACTATGATAAATGACTCTTTTTTTCCCCTCAAGTCGACTGAAACCGGGAAAAAAGTGTTATTCACGCGCTCTTAAAAGGAAAATAAATTTCAGTAGAGTAATGACTCATGTAGTCCTTACTTGCTTTAACCAACTCTTGATAAATAATCTTTGACAGGGAAACCAATTTCATATCTTTAAAGTTCAAAACATCTGGTAATTTAGCAGCAGTCAAAAAAGTTCGCTCAGTTCTTTATCGTATTGCAAGAACATAAGATCTAAAATATACTAGATTAATGTCCCCGCCAGTAGTGCGTTTAATAACCGCAGCTTCCTTCCATTTGATAGAAGATAGCAAAGTGTTAAAACTCTATGATTGCAAAATTAACGAATCTAAAGTGTCTAACTGAGATTTCAAGATGCAATTTAACTTTTTCTATTGGATTCCAACCACTCTCATTTAACAAGTGACATTCCCAAAAGCAGTGGAGTCACATACTTGTTCACGATGCCAGTTCATTCGACTAGGGCGCGACGTAAACCGAGGATGTCGTAAATCGATGGCATTAATATTTACAAGAAATAATGGCAATATATTCGAATCACTATTTTCTGAGTAGCATTTAGAATTTGTTATGTATGTGGCCAACTCTTCAGAAAACTTGACAAGGTGAATGAAACGAAATTTTCGTTTTCTTGAGTCGCTAGTACCAGATTTAGGGTCACTGGTTCCAGGGAAGCAAAAGAACCAGCGGCTAAAGGGGCAAACCTTCTCTTACATCCGTGTCTTGCCACAGGATTTGAAATCCGATCCAGAAACACGAAGAATTTTCGATGTAATTCATGTCTCTCGATTCAAAAGAAAGTATACAATCATATGAAATGTAGCGACCATCAAACATTTACTGGCTTATAAAATCTTATAAGTTAGAATTTAGGATAACTAACAAAATGTTCATCATAGATAACGGAGTCCGACACAAAAGGAAATTATTGTAGTTGGTTAGTAGTAGAGATGCGGTTGCGAATAAAAATACACAAATGTGCGAAGAGTTGTTTTTCACAATGACGAGTATCCGATGCAGAAAAAAAAAATCCAATCGATGTCTTATCCCCCCCACGGGGTTTAACGAGCACCGTGGGTAACCCTATGGCTATAAGCAGTCGTCCGTGCCAAATTTAGGGTCACTGGTCCCAGGGAAGAGAGAGAGAGAGAGCTAATGCTATAAGACAGACAAGCCACCCATGTCTCACATGAGACACAAAAGTGAACCCATCTAAGACGAACAGTCTTAATCCATCTAAGACGAACAGTCTTAATGCGCAGTGGTCTAAGCGATGGCCTCTGATCATTCGTCCGAAAGGGGTCTGGGTTCGAATCCCGGTGAGGCATTGATGTTGTGTTTGTCTTACGGCACTGGCTCTCTCCCTTCCCTGTAACCAGTGACCCTAAATTAGGGACGGGCGACCGCTTATAGCCCATTGAGTTGCTCACGGTGGTCGTTAAACCTCCAATCAAAAAATAAATAAATAATAATAATCCAGTGCTTCTACGACTGGTCCACTGGAGCGGGCAATCGCCGTTCTACAAGCAGCGGTATGGTTGCAATAGAAATATACACTTACACTGTCAAGAGGTAGAACTGCGTTTTATGAAATCTTAGAAAATATTTGTCGTAGTGAAGATATCCTACGTAATGATTTTTTTTTTTCAAATCGAACTTACAGCACAAGAGGTTTTTTTCTCGTTTGATTAGGGTTTTAACAACCACCGTGAGCGCCTCAGTGGGCTATATGTAATCGCCCGTCCCTAATTTAGGGTCACTAGTCCCAGGGGAAGGAAGAGAGCCAGTGCAGTGAGACAAACACAACATCCATGCCTCACCGGATTCGAACCCGAACCCCTGTCCGACGAATGATCACAAGCCGTCGCTTAGACCACTGCACCACCAGGCGGCGCAGCAGAGGCAGAGAGGGAAATAAATATATATGTTTAGGCCCTCTTGCTGGAAAAATGTGCATTATTTGGGGCAGAAAATGTGCGCAAAATGTTTTTCGCAGTGAACGTTATTCGTCAATAAAAGAAATCAGTGGTATTTTTAAATACTATCGAAGGAAATAATCATGTTCATTTGTGGAAGTTTGTTCATTAGAAAAACAACAAAAGGTGTGCATCGTGGTTCCTAAGCTACATTAAGGAACAATAATTTTTTAATTCGTATACAGACATGGTTGCCGGACAGACAAGCGGAAGAACGCACATTTTTCTACTCAAGTCACTAATTTTTCCATATTTCGTATATCAAAAGACGTGCAAAGAACTGTACCGTCCCAGAGTGGGTGTCGAGCCAGAATCTCCTGATTTCTGCTATAGTAAGTAGTCAATGCGATATTTGCGGTTTTGTTTAGGACATATTGAGAAACTCCCCAGATCGAGCGGTGGACTCTCCATTCACCAATGAACCGGTATATCAGCTCCACTGCGGTAGTACCAGCAGTATACTCCTCCGGAAATTGGCTATGCGAGTTCGATTACAACTCGTAGGGCTATAAACAGTCCCCTGTCCCTAATTTGGGACGACTGGAAGCCACCGCCGTAAAACAAACACATCTAACGGGACTCGAACCTGGGCCCTCTGAACATCCTCCCACTGGCGCGGCGGTTCTAGTTCTAGGAAAACACACCTTTTAAGTTTTTGAAAAGATGTTCACATGGATGACAGTTACTTAAGTCATTGCTGAAGGTGTAACGTACCAGGACATGTGACGTACCTGCCAGAAGGACGCACACGACATAAAGGCAGATAGGAATCAGAATAAAACGTCCACGTAGCTCAATTGGTAGAGTGACTTATTCCGGAATGAGGGGATCCGGGTTCGAATCCTGGCGTGGACAGAAATGACGGAGAAATTTGCTTCATTATAAAGGCATATTTGTGTAGGAAATAACTAAGGTATGTACGTATTTCACCTGGTGTCTGGAAAAGACGCATTAAATTCCTATAACTCCGTTAGACATTACTTTTAAGTACATATTTCAGAATAATTTTAACTTACACTGAAGTGCCAAAAGTCATGGGATAGCAGTATGCAAATTTTTAACTGGCGCTGCAGTCATATAAAGGTTTCGACGCACGCCACGATTTTTATCAGTTGCGAGGTGTAATCTCGTGAGTCAGGTTGAACAACCGCCGGTAGAATAATGGCAAGCCGACGTGAATTATCGGAGTTTGAACGAGGCATGGTAGTGGGAGGCAGACGGATGGGTCATTCAATTTCCGAAGTTGTGCGAACATTCAACATTCTTCGATCCACAGTGTCACGTGGGTACCGAGAATACCTCATGGAAGGCATTACCACCCACAGTGGAGAGCGCAGTGGCCGACCACGGGTGCTGAATGACCGTGACCAGCGGTGTCTGGCCAGGATTGTCCATGCTAACAGACAAGAGACACTGGCTCAAATATCATCCTCATTCAATGCAGGAGGTACCAGAGACATATCCATCAGGTCAGTGCAGCGTAATTTAGCGTCCATGGAGTATGGGATCAGATGACACATCAGAGTGCCTTTTTTAACACCACGACATCGGACACAACGCCTCACCTGAGCTACTGAACATGGTCATTGGACCCTGAAAGACTGGCAATATGCGGCGTTGTCTGATGAGTCACGCTACCAGTTGTTACGAACTGATGGTAGGGTTCGGGTGTGGCGCAGAACTCATGTGGCCATGGACCCAAGCTGTCAACAAGGCACTGTGCAAATTTCTGGTGGTTCTATACACGTATGGGGTGTCTTTACGTGGCAACGTTTGAGTCCTCTGGTCCTCGTAAACACGTCATTAACTGGTAATCGCTTTGTTGCTCTGCTGGGTGACCATTTGCAGCCCTTTATGGACTTCATGTATTCCAACAACGATGGGATTTTCCAGGTGGACAATGCTTCATGTCATCTGGCCCAAGTTGTCCAAAATTGATTCGAGGAGCATTCTGGACAGTTCCGACGTATGGTGTGGCCACCACGTTCGCCCGACACGAACCCAAAAGAGCACTTATGGGACTTGGTGGAGAGGTCCATTCGCACCCAAGATCCTGCACCTACAAATACTAGAGAACTGTCTGCGGCTGTTCAGACGGCATGGCTCAACATCTCTCCAGAAGTCTTCCGGCCACTTGTGGAGTCGATGCCACGTCGAGTTTCTGCACTTCGCCGGGATAGAGGAGGTCCTACACGATACTAGGTACGTATCCCATGACTTTTGGCACTTCAGTGTACAAAGAAGTAAACTCACTATAAAACGACGTTAATTTAATGCAATAAAGACCCTTTCTTTTTTACAGAGAGGCGTAGCTCATCAGTTGCACTTACCAGGTATACGTGTAGCATTATAGCTTATGGAAGCGTCAAAAAGGATTTCATATGCAGTATGGCTCCCGCCAAGATCTCAAGAGTCCTACATCACTGTCTGGGAAACTACTTCTTTCAGGTAAATAGAATTATCCCACTATTCACACAGCCCGGAATTTGCTACTCCTGATTTTTAACTTGGTTGCGTAAAGATCTTCCTAAAAAGTAACCCCTAGAATGGTGTTGTAGAATGACAAGAACCTGAAAAATTGGTTCATCGAACAGAAAATGGTGTAACGTGCCTGCACCGCAGGACGCACATGAGATAAAGGCAGATAGCAGTGAGAGCACATGTCCGTGTAGCTTAGTCGGGAAAGCGACTTACTCCGGAGTGAGGGAACCCGGTTTCGATGTTTGGCGCGGACAAACTTGTTCGGTTTATTGGCGCCCGAACTTCCAGGATGACTCGGCTGTTAAGTTTCTCGCTATGATGTGATGTCCTTTCCACACTGCGCGACAGAAAAAATGAGAATCCCTTCTTCAGTGCTTCGAAAAAATAAATCAGTGTAATGTTACGTTCCACACACCAAATTGTCTAGGATTTCTCAAATGTACGTTTTTCATGGGATGACTGCCAACAGCGACACATGGTCCCGGCTGACCCGTGGGTCATGAACCCGGCCCTCTTTCGGGGGAAGCGGGGAGATGTGACGAGCCTGCACCGCAGGAAGCACATGAGATAAAGGCAGATAGCAGTGGAGCACATGTCCGCGTAGCTCAGTTGGAAGAGCGACTTACTCCGGAGTGAGGGGATCCGGATACAATATCCGGCGCGGACAAACTTGTACGTTATAATGGCTTTTTTCCAACATGGTCACGACCCCTGTATTAAATGATTGAAAAAATGCATAAATAGTAATGGCGGCTATTTAAAACAAAATGTAACTGTTTCATGTATCCTGTAGATTATTTAATTCTAATTTTAGGTTTATAGCTCCCATTAAAAGATTTCTACAAACAAAAAGACAACTTTTTAGTCTACCCTTGTATTACTCTGGTAGAATTGTAATTATTCATATGTAGAGTGACCGCACATTCAGGAATTATAGACATTCACACGATGTTCCGTTCGGTTTTATATTTCTTTCAGTTAAAAATTCATTTTGATTACTTTAATAAATAAACAATGTACTAATCAAATTTCACCAGCTGTGACGTTTAACGAAATTATGTATGTAAGCAGTATATTCGATGCATTTGGTTTTTCTAAAATATTTGCGGAGAAAAATGATCGGAGTGGAGACAACGAAATCTAGCCTGTGAAAATTGTAAGTTAAAAATATTTGCTCATTTCAAATTCCAATTGACAATATTCCGCATTTGAATGAATTTTCTCTCTATAAATTCAAAACACCACCATTCATAGAAACACTACTTTCTCAAATAACCAAGTTGTGGCCTTGATTAAAAAAAGTCTATTCCATGCTTCCATAGTCTCAGGTGTGTTGGCAGAAAAATGTAAATTCCTATGAGAGTGATAAAATGTTGAAAAACTGTTTCATGCTTAAAAAATTCATTCACGCAATAGAAAAGTATCAATTAAATTAAATATTAACGTAACACATTTAAAATTTCTATGCATTTTACATAATTTTGAGAAATGTCTATGAAACTAATTGTATTGCTTTTTAATTAAACACAAGATAAAAATTGTTTAAGAATGCTTTCAGGAATAATTCCTCAATAAAAATAGTTTGACTTTTGAGGTGATTTTCTCAGCAATTCGGTTTCAGTTCAAAATAATGCATTGTGTCGCGGTTTGTGTTCAAAAATAATATGGTCTTATGAACTTTGGTCTAAGTTCAAAATAATATCGTGTACCAAGATTTGAGGGTTTAGCGTCGAAACGGTCGAAGCCGACCTTTCTGTATGGAGTATATGTTATGATACTTTTGCCAAATATGGTCGTTCACCAGAACTTTCAATAAACAAACAAACAGGCTATTTTTTAAGTTCAAACTAATACGACGTGTGAATGCAAAATAATAGTCACCCTATTAATATGTTTAAGTTAGTTAAAAACCTAACTTCGAAATTAATTTAATGTTGAATTTATTTGGAAACTCTACACAACCGTTGCGTTGCAAACAAATGTCGCCCGTAATATACAACTTCAAATGGTGGTAAGTAATAAAAATTCTGCAGCAGAATGTCACATTTAACGAGCTCATAACAATCAATATTTGCTTTAATATGAGAATATTCTTTATTTTATTTCTTGAAAAGGGTGGTGCCGCCCCGGTGGCGCAGTGGTCTAAGCGATGGCCTCTGATCATTCGTCCGAACGGGGTCCGGGTTCGAATCCCGGTGAGGCATGGATGTTGTGTTTGTCTTACGGCACTGGCTCTCTCCCTTTCCTGGAACCAGTGACCCTAAATTAGGGACGGGTGACTGCTTATAGCCCATTGAGTTGCTCACGGTGGTCGTTAAAACTCCAATAAAAAAAAAAAAAAAAAGGGTGGCTGGCCGCATAGCATTCATGTGCCTAGGTCTTTTCGATTCATCTGCTTCAAGCTAGCAGTGCCTTGAGGTGATTGTACGTATATCGTGGGAAAAAAGCAGTTAGCCAACCAACAAGCCATGGCTTTCTTCCGATAATAATTTTAGTCCTTACTGGTTGAAATTCAGCAAACCCTCTATTACATCGAATCAGCTGTTTTACGGTGCCAATTTTGTTCTTGGTGATGATGTTCCCATCTGTAGTCACAAGCCCTTTCATTTCCGGCGCAGCTGCTACGATACTGACTTCATGAATTCTCTGTCAACAACAAAATAAAAAAAAAATCTAGCTTACAATGATGTGGTTGGCTAGGAAATTTCCGACAGCCAGGAAAAGAGAGTGAAATAGCGTAGAACTAAAAATTGATTCTTATCGACAATGAAGATGTTCCACTGTATTTTTCTGATACGTTGGATGATTGCAACTATTTGTAAAACATACTTAATAAGAATGAGTGAAATAATTTTTAAACACTTTACGAAGTAGAAATGAAAATAGCGCTCCGCAGTTCTAACTGCCTTTTTTCCCATTTAACTTTTCGCGAACTTTTCTGTACTGACAAAGGAAATAATTAATCCTTGTCAGAAAAAACTATTTAAAACGCATTTGCGATACATATTGACAAAACTTTCCGAAATTGATAAATTCATTGAATTCTGGACGTTTTGGGATTTTATCATACACAGATCCTGCAAAAGAATTCCACGAGTAGGAGGAAGAGAAAAATAAAGAAAGCACAGTGGGTCGTTACAAGGTCAGTAATATAATGGAAGAGGCAATTCTTGAGAAACTATTCAGATATATAAAATCTCCCAGCAGCATCAAACTCGGTCAAGAACTAGAAAATGGTAAACTACCCTGGTTCTACAAATTAAGAAACAAATGAAAAAAACTTTATTAAACTCCCGCAACAGAATACAAAAATGAGGCTGCCCAGGTGGCGCAGTGGTCTAAGCGATGGCTTCTAACTATTTGTCCCAGATGGGTTTGGGCTCGAATCCTGTTGAGGCATGGATAATGTGTTTGTCTTACGGCACTGTCTCTCTTCCTTCCCTGGAACCAGTGGCCCTAAATTAGGGACGGGTGACTGCTTAGAGCCCATTGAGTTGCTCACGGTGGTCGTTAAACCCCCAACCAAAAATAAAATAAATAAATAAAAAATAAATTGAGGTATGGTAAGCAAACGAATGGACCTGAAGGTATAAACAAGTGCGTCTATTGCAAACAGCGGGCGTATCGAAGTGATTTTCTACTTTTCATGCGAAGTGCATGAAGTTGTCCATAAAACAAATTTGTTGAAGCCCTGTATGTCAGTTCGAGCAAGATCAAAGTAAAGCAGAGACAGCGACAGTGAGCATCCAGACGATTCAAGTAGCAGACGACCACTGGTAATAACCCCAAGGGATTACCGCAATCTACATTATGTTATGCGCTGGAGAGAGCAGTGTGGTGGCATTACATCAACAACGATCGGACCGCGGAGTTGCGAGCCGAGCGGCGATATTCTCTATCACCCTACGCTTCAAACTTTATGAGGTTCACCGACACTCAAGACGAATAGTAGTGTGCGTGCTCCTGACCAAACGCCACAACAGGGACCATCTAAATTAGTGCAAATATCATGCCAGCTGTGGACCTAGCACCGGTGGCTATATGTACGCTTCAAGGGTAATCGAAATTTCTCCTCCGTAGAGAGCTGCGGCGTTATTTGGTAGGTAACGAACCGAAGCATAATATCATACTATAAATACAGTATTTGTAAATGGGACACTTAAAGTGGAGATGGTTGGTTGGTTGACCGGCGTTTATTAGCGCAAGGGCCTCGATGAGCCAAAGGGCGCTCCGGTGTAGGTGGTAATGCCACTCTTTCGGGGAGAAGCTTTTCGGATTGCTTCACAGATCACCGGTCTAAGGTACAAGGACATAATCCTGGACCCCTTCGTGCAACCATATGCGGTTGCAGTAGGTGCTATCATTTTCCTACAGGATAAATCTCGGTCCTCTTCTGTCTATCGCTATCTGAAGAATAGCACTATTTACTACGTGGAGTAGCCAAGCCTAAATCCGGTAGAACATAAATGGAATGCTATCTATGGACCGGTTGCTTCGCTAAATCCGTCCCTGCAAAGCGTACAGGAGCTTCGACGTACTTTGAAAGAGTAATACAATTTATGACCCACGGAGCTATAATACACCCTTAACACCAGAACGAGACATCGCTGCAAGGCTTTCGTAGCAGTAAAAGGTGACCATACTCCATACTCCGTATTCTTCAGTCAGCCTCCACCATCTTACCGTGCGTCAGTATTCCTGCATAGCTTTGGAATTAAGACGTATGATTCCATTTTTCACCTGCTTTTCTCAAGCATAATATATATATATATATTTTTATTGAAGGTTTAACGACCGCTGTGAGCAACTCAATGGGCTATAAGCAGTCGCCCGTCCCTAATTTAGGGTCACTGGTTCCAGGGAAGGGAGAGAGCCAGTGCCGTAAGACAAACACAACATCCATGCCTTACCAGGATTCGAACCCGGACCCCGTTCGGACGAATGATCCGATGCTATCGCTTAGACCACTGCGCCACCGCGCCCAAGCATAATATTTATATGTATCAAGATAAAAATTTACATGCAGTAGATCTTCCGGGTTTTTCAGAAAACCCAGGTTTTAGCGTTGTCCTTGTGTAATGGAAACCAGTGTATCACCTACAAAATATTTGACAATGAGACCGAAAAGCAGTGTCCAACGTCATTAGACGAGCCCTGTATTTCAAGTTGTCCTCTGAAAAAAGAGGAACGGATTTTACGACATGTACTGGGACTTACCTACCTCAGAGGTGACGCACATGCCAAGACGGCAAAGTTGCAGCAACAAACTTCGTCGGAGTAACTTAATTGGGAAGGTATTAGGCTGCGGAATGGAAGTATGCATAGCTAAATACTATAGCGCAAAGCTATGCCCCCGGCATAGCTTTTGCGCTATAGTATTTAACTCTGTTATTGAAAGGCAAAAACTCAATATCCATGTCTCACCTGGAATTAAATACCAGGATCCAGAGAACTAGAAAAATTTATACTAAGGACACGTCCACATAAAATACAATGTTTCGGTCAGGAAATTAGAATTTTAAATTCATTTTTCGTCTTGCAGTTTAATGAGTAGATGAATCTGGAGAATCATTTCGGAAATCTAGAAGTTGAGCATGTAAGTGTTATCCGAATAAAAAAATAAGAGTTTAATAGGATAGCATTTTTTGTCTTTGAAAAAAGATTTTCATTATCTTTACATATCCACGCAAACAGTACACACCACACAGACTTTAATTTGTTGTTCGTTTGTTCGTTAATGTGCCACCACCTGCTTAATTTTAATTTAAAAATGCGCTTCAGTTAAAGGTGGATTTAAAAGTATCCATTTAGCATAGAGGCTCGAAGCAAATGCTTCAAATCTACTCAGTGGGACTAATTGACATATTGATCAGATGAATAAAATGTTAACTAGAGATTCATTTTGGTCTTTTTTGCAGTACTGACTTAAATTGATTTTATGCGTGAAATCATTTTATCACGCCATTATTTTCCATTGTGAGCAGTTTTCTGAACGAATACATAATCCCCTTGTTAGGAAAAATTACTTATACATAGCAGATACTCTTAAAGAGGCCTGCAAACTCTGGGAAAGCACTTTTGGGTAAGTAACTGCATGTGCTTCGTCGGCAAAAAATGCTACGTCTTTTTCTGAGAAATACCTGATAAATGCTGCTTAGAATGTGTGATTAATTTTTAACTTTTTTAGCTGCTTTTTGTGCTATATTAACATCATTGTGGTCTAGGCACACCTGTATATATGCATGGTGATTCATGATGAAGAGGGATACTTTTTCAGCAGGATAATACACCGTTCCACAACGCTCGGATCATCAAACAGTGGTTCCAGGAGCAAGATAGTGACTTCAGAATTCAAAATAGCCTCCACAGTACCCAGATCTTAATCCAATTGAACACCCGCTGGATGAGATTGAGAGAGCCATTTGTAACAGAGGTCCTCATCCAGCGAACATTCAGCAATTGACGGACGCTATCACATCCGCTTGGCTGAACACGATATCAGCACCTCACTGAATCTATGCCACATCGAATCCAGGCTGGTTTGAGAGCCAAGAACGGCCCAACACATTATTAGGCAGGTGTTGATAATAATTTGCTACTTCAGTGTGTGTTAAATATTACATCATCTCAGTTATTGTCTGCAATTATAACTTTTTACTTTGGCACAAACAATACGTTAATTATCGAAATTATTTTTCTGAGTGAAAGTACCATACTGCTAATTGCCAGTAGTTTTATTCAAGCCAAATTTTTATTTAGTACTCTTTTCAGAAAGCAAATAAATAAAGGGAAAAAACGCGTTCCCGAAGCACAAAATATTTTGATCTCTGTCGAGCAAACCAAATTTTTTGTGCATGTGTTTTGACGCAATAGGGAATCACTACGCCCTATTAATAGCGCAGTGCGGTAAAATTTGGGTGTGGCATATGATTAACAAGTTTCCGCAAATGTTGGTGAAAGAAGAGAAAAAGAAACTGTTAAGGTAGATTATATATTAAAGACAAGTGATACTTTCATACTTTAGGAATGAAAGGTCGCACAATAACCTATCAACCTGGAGGTGCTTTATAAATGAAAGAGAATTACCTACGAAAATCGGGCAACATGATATAGATAATTCGAGCATGAAAACAATTTGTAGACACGAAATAAATATTTCTCTGAAAGCTTCTATAAATAAGAACATTGCTTTACTACGAAACGTCCAATTTTCGATCGGCGATCTCCAGGGCTTTCAGTGTGGTCTGTAATTTCAAACTGCAGAGTAGGATTGAAAAGATAAGAAACGATGTTCTTTTTAATCTCACGCGAAGTAACTTAAATAACACTCTTCCTTTTTTCGAATCGTTAAAGAACGCATACTTCGCAGTTGTAAATTTGCCTTGAAAAGCTAAAAATTACTTCGTAATAGCTTGACATACACACATAATCTAAAACATATTACTGTTACTCTGTTTTCCGTTTCATTTTATCCATACACCTGCACCTACGTTCTTCAACTTATTTTGTCGGTATTCTTTTTCTCAGCCTGCTCAGTTACTGCACGGAGGTATCTACCGTTTCTCTCCAGTTGTTTTCGTCTTTGGATTTAATTCCTATGTTTTTCCCACAGTTCTTTTAAGCTCCTCCAACCACCTTGCCTGAGCCTCACTTCTTTACGATGTTCCAGTTCACGTACTATGCACCTTCTCTTCGGATTGGTCTACCTGTCCATTTTCATAGAAATTTACCTTTGTGGTGGTGTTTCCTTTCGGGATAGTTGCATCAGATCTTTGTAACTGTTTTTCATTTTCTTTGCTTTATACTTTCATGTACTTTCAGATTGCATCTTTAGTTTTCCTACCTAAGTCACTCAGCAATTATTTATACTCCTCATCTTATTTGAAATGAGGGCAAAGTTAACAGCAAATATTAAATAGTTAACCCTTTGGTTGCCTATTTTGATACTTTTGTTTTCCGAATTGAAGACAGATTCTTGGATTGTTGCGAAAAGTCACGTACTGTCTTATTTCTTTTTACTATTTAGGATTAGTGTTGCAGCTGCCTTATTATGTATGCAATCTGTAATTTTTACGTGAGGTGTGGAGATACTGAGATGTATGAATCATGTGTATCTGTTTTTAGTGAGTACAAGTCCTTCTACAGATAATGAGAAGAAAGAGGTCTTTTCCGGTTTCAGCTTTCGAGCTTGTTTTATGTGTGCTTCTAAAATTGCGTTTTCCTACTTATTTGTTTATTTTGTATAAAGCTGTATCTTTTTCTTTCAGCTCGCTTTATCTACAGTACTACATTTGTGCTTTCCAGCCTCCCACTCAATATTTTATATAGAACAGAAATCCCGCATTTGATTGAAGAAAAAGTCTAGAGTAACTGATGTCCCCACATAAGAACTTAGCCATTATTATAAAACATTTCTTCAGAAATATATTTAAAATGCTTTAAAATTAATCAAAAATACTTCAGAGCAGTGTCACTGCGTTATGGTGAGAAAATACGAAAAATTTGTTTTCTGTTAAAAGAAAAATTATCGATGTCGCGAGATCAATCAGAAACCATATCCATGATTTCTTATAGAAAGCGTTGCTTGGGCTTACGACGACCTCTGGTATGATGTTCAGGAACAAACCGACATCGCAGGATGACAGTACAGCGGATAAGTAAGTGTTTTGTTAATGGAGTGTGTTCTATAAAAGTCGACAAATCTGATTATATCTTTGCCACTGTTCTGGTGTCAGTACATTTGTTCCACTTTTCTGGTTCCTCATTTGCAAGTCGGACCTGTTAATAGGGCATGACTCAACAAGATGTGCATGAAGACCATCCAGTGAAGTAACAGCTGGAAGACATTTCTCTACCTTGGACAAAAGAATATCTGCATAACTCTCTTTCTATTGTGATCACATTGCTTTGGCTGTGGCTCACAGGTCTAAGACATTGTTTCGGATGAATGGTCATAGCAAGACAGCTCTTTGTTTTATATGCTAATCAGCCTGGATTCAGGATTAAAGATGCGCTATCTTATCTTTCAGTATCAAGAACATATTCTTGCTTCCAGAGTTTTCTACGTTAAAATGGTGATCGTATTTTCTCAGTAGCATATGTTCTTGTGTTACACAATGGGATGGATATCCAGCCAAGCAAACCGGTCAGGGAAATAACTTTATAATGAAGAATTGTATCATCATAATACTTGTCAAGATTTTTTTCTAAATTTTCACAACGGCGTGAACATTTGTGGCTAAGACAAAGCGCTCATTCGTAGATGACGATTTCTTTCTGCAGCTAAGGGAAAGTTCCGGAACTGTAAAGCAAAGAAAATAACAAAATCTCACCTGGAGTAAGAGCCCAGATCAACGGCACAAAAGATAATACTCTTAAGACAAGGCCGCTCGGTTACTACCGAGTTAGGAACACACTGATTCAATGACTTGTTTACTGCTTCAAATGAAATCCAAAATTCACAGTTGATTAACTTACAATATTTTTGTTTTAGTTTTTTCAAACGAACCCCAGAAAACTTAAGGTTAGGTGGAGTCCCCCATTCTAAACTTAAGTGTCTGGTCTCAGGAACGTGAAAAAGTTGCATCCTTAGAACAAATACAGCTTTCAGGTACAATATATCGAGTGTCTTAGTCAAGAAAGAAAGAAAAGAAAAAATGGTGCGCATCTCTAATTTATGGATCGTGTAAGAACTGAACGAAATGACTAGTTAACAGCAATTTTTGGAGTCCGACTGATTTGTGCCACTTTCGAATTGATCGACGTGATGGAGAGTTTTTTCGTTTATCTAGTTCGGAAATTTTGAACGAGGGACTTCGTTCAACGATTCATAGGATACACACTAGAATTTGTCCTGCTCTGTAGTCATTTGTGACGCCTTTTACTCAGACCTGTAACAGAAAAACATACAGACAGTTTTGTCATCCTTGCTAGCAAAAAACTCCGTGAGTAGTAAATTCATTTCAAAACAGAATTACACTTTATCATTCTTCGGTTTCAAAGTTATAAAAATCTGTTAGATTCGCGCAATTTTTTATAAGATGGGTCTTACGGATAAAAGACTCCCGAACTCCTGAGATACATACATTGCAACTAAATTTCGTAGCAAGTTAAAGAATTACAGTTGCAATAGCTGTATTCAATAACCGTGTGGATTAAGAAATTTAAACACACATTATTATACTGTAGTATATTTTTTATATGCAGACTTTGCAGAATTCTTAGCAACATGATTTTTTCACCGAAACATTATTTTAAATAAATGAATTTTAAACGGATCTCTCCACGCGGTCCCAGTGGCGCAGTGGTCTCAGCGCTGACTTATGACCATTCTTCCGTGAAGGGTCCGGGTTCAGATCGCGGTGAGGCATGGACGTTGTGTTTGTCTTACGGCATTAGCTCTCTCCCTTCGCTGGAACCAGTAGCCCTAAATTAGGACGGGCGACTGCTTATAGCCCATCGAGTTGCTCACGGTGGTCGTTAAACCTTCAATAAAAATAAAAAAAAAATCTCTCCGAGTGCATTTTTCAGCATTCATATAAATCCTGACGTACTAAAGATGCACGTTAATGTTATTAATAACATCAGTGAAAATGTAAGTGCAAAGGCATGACTGTTCCAAAACACAGCACGCATAAAAATTGGAAAGGGATTGAGACAAAGTGACACCACATCTCCCAAACTCTTCAATGCTACATTGCAGAATGTCTTTCAATCGCTGAACTGGAAAGATAATGGAATAAAAATTAATGAAAACAGTTTTAGCAACCTTCAATTTGTTGTTGACATGACAATTTCCTCAGTGCTGCAGAGTACGATCCAGGAACTTGTTGACAAGATTAAAAAATAACTTTCAGAAATCAAAGCAAAGGTACAACGTGTGGGGCATACTCTAATTTAACTTTCAATATTAATTATATGTTCTTATTTAAATTATTTTGCGGACAAACTTGTGTTTTCACATTAGCGTCTGATTGTGGGAAATGGATCCATTGGCTATTGGGTTCTTTGAAAAATGTGTGATGTTTGTTCCACACATTGTTTGGAATTAATGAAAAATTCCTACTTTGCTTCAAAGAAAAAAAAAATAAGAGGGAGATGACGTGACGTACTACAGAGGTAGAAACGTGTATCAAGACGACAAATCTGCAGCGAGACATTCTGTCCGCGTAGCTCAGTTGGGAGAGCGACATGAGCAAACTGAGCAAACTTGTGTTTTCACAACGTATGTAATAATCGTCAACCATTATCAATTTACTGCTAGATGATGGTCTCCCAAAATTTATTCCATATATATAAATACGTTCTTGTTATTTTTTTTTAGTGTTTCACGTTTGTGTGCGAATTTTAATTTGATTCTCAAACCGTCCTCTGCAGAATATTTTGCGCAAAAAAAAAAAATCCTTATCTCATCGTCATCATCAAACTCCAGCAGAGAAAAGTGACTTTTCTTAATGTTTATTCGCCTTGCAAGATAAAATATTGGTTCCAAACAGCAAAATATATTTTTTGCTATATTTTAAAGGCTTCGTATGACGTAAATAATGCTCTGACTTATTAGCAGCACCAAGAACAAGGTAGATTCAAACTTTAAGGGAATCAATCAATCAATGTTAGCGGTCTCACAGAGGCCCTTCGGTCGCGAATTATTCCCACAGTCGTTTGATGGCTAATTGTAGTTATCAATCGCTAAGCCGACCTGGATATAATGTTGTTCCTAGACTGCTGCGTTAATTGAGCATTTCAACCACCCGGTATCGATATTCTAAGAAAACATATTACAATATATTTATTCAAAATAGCTTGACTATACTACCAATCAGAAATTTCTTGGAGTAGTATAGAAATAAAACTTTCTAAGCTTTTGCACATCAACCAGATGGCTTTTTCAAGGAAGGTTGGCAGCTAACTGCAAACTGGACAATAGAACGTTTCAAGAATTTGAACGCGGTGACTTGACTAGACAATAAATGAATAGGCGCAAACGTGATAATTCGAGGAAACGAGGTCACGTTGATTGGGCACGCGGTACCATGGCAGAAAACGCAGCATTATTTGAAGAATTGATTCCAAATACGTGGCAACTCCGGAGAGACACTATCATTGCAAGCCTCGCAGCTGGTCAAGATCTCCAAGGTTTCGCGAATGGCAGTAGATTTGGGAGTGGAGTATAAAGCTAATTTCTTTACAACATTCCACATAGGATCAGCGGACGTGAACTTGACCTTTCTTGATAGGGCAGAGGTTATTTTACCGTCTTTTGTATCCCTCTTATGTTCACTGATTCTAATTCCAAACGAACGTTTGGTCATTCCGATGTAGAATCGCCTGGAGCCGTCCGGATATTGTAGTGGGATGGCATAAACACCTGCCTCATTGAGAAGAGGGGGCTTGTCAATATTTCTCTTAAGCATCGTATACAAAGATGCCGGAGACCTTACGCCCATACCGAAATTCATCCTCCTGAGCGCGTTTTTGAGTTGATAGGAAACATTTGGTATGTAGGGAATAGAGCGCAGGTAGCGAAGTTGCGGCATAGAAATATTAGCACGGCTGGTTCTGGCTTTCTCGATAAAGTTATGCATCTGGTTCGACGTATATAATGCCTGAGTGGCCAATTCGACGATGTTTTTAAGTTCGGATTGTCTAGAACGGAAAGCCATCTGGTTGATGTGCGAAAGCTTGGAAAGTTTTATTTCTACACTATGCCAAGAAATTTCGGATTATTAGTATAGTTAAACTATTTTGAGTAAAATTGGTGTACAGTTCCTAATTATTAAACTTGTTGCAGTCTCCGAGCAATGTGGAACACCTGTAAATTATTTGGACAGCTGAGACTTAGACTGAAGAAGGAACGGTCCCATCTCGACTGCCTAAGCGCTTGCAAGACATTAGGCTTGATCCCAAAGTTCTTTAATTTTAAGACGTCAGTAAAAGGATCACGGTTTGAGAAGAAAAAGGACAAATTTCTTCGCCAGACCTTGTCAAGGACAGTGAACCTGAGAAGAAAGGACGTCATGCCATTAGAAATCAGGTGCTATAACCTATATATGAAGTTTCATAGGCTTTGCGACCCTATTACCTTCAACAACCTTACCCTCCGGGTGGATATGTTAGTCGAAAGACTCCAGTCTTCCTTTTCATCCAGACACAGCAAGAAACTGGATTATCTGAAGTCTTCCCAGACTCCTAAACCCAAAGATTTCACCATCCCCTTCGTCAATATTTCTAACCAAACGCTCTCCCGAGAGGAAACTAAAGTTTTGGAACTTGGACCAAAGTTCTGCTTTGGATCGAGACCGAACCCAAAAAGCGTCGTTTCTGAGTTTGAGACCCTAATATCGCGAGTTCCAGAAGACAACAAAGACGAACTACGCCAACTGTGTCGCTCTAGGTTAAAATCGTGGTACAATTAGAAGCAATAGTTTAATAATTTCAAAATTCCGGGGACGATTTCCAACCTTAGAAACGACCAGTCCATAATGTTGACGCTAACGGATAAATCCGGCCAGATAGCGATAATAGACGCAGTGGACTATAATAGAAAACTAGAATAAATTATATCCGATTCTGGATCTATAATCTTACGAAGGAATTCACTAAACTCTTGGATTTCACAAGTAAAAGGAACTGCAAGGCTAATCGCTATTCCGGATGATCTCAAGAAATCCGCCAAATTACCGCCTGGCTCTCAGATCCCAAAACTCTTCGGAAGACTTAAACACCACAAATCCGGCAATCCATTGAGACCGATCGGGTCCAGAAGATCCACACCGACGTACCATCTACAGAAAGCATTATCCACATTCTTAACTAATCATCTACCGGAGTCGGACTTTATAATACATTCCACTCTAGATTTTATCACAAAAACCAAGCAGCTCACTGTTCAACAACGCGACATTATCGGCAGTTTCGATGTAGTTTCTCTTTATCCATCGATCCCCGTACAGGAAGCCATCAGAACATTGAAAGAGGCTATATCTCATTCATCAGTTTATTCTCAGGAGTCTTGCCTCAGCATCTTCAAATTAATGGACTTGGTTTCAAATTCCAGCTACTTCAATTTCCGAGGGCAAATTTATAAACAATTAAATGGCGCTCCGATGAGATCTTCGCTTTCTGCCGTCCTCGCAGAGGCAATAATTCGCCCCATTGAGCAACATATATTTACCAACATCCCCCCAAGGCCTACCACCTGGCTACGATATGCCGGCGACGTATTTTTCATATGACCACACGGAAAGGAGGCTCTCCAGTTTTTCCTCGATAAAATAAATTGTATACACCCTACGATCAATTTCACCATGGAGCTTGAACACAATGGTACATTAATTTATCTAGACATCTCAGTGAGCAAATCGCATGACGACCGCCTTCATACGGAAGCATATTATAAACCCACCTCCGTTCCCAACCTGATGCTCGGCAGTTCATTCTGCCCTGGTGATTACAAGACGGCCTTATTCCGTTCTCGAATTAGAAGAGCCTTCGCGGTCTCATCCGACGTCCGTTCTAGACAATCCGAACTAAAAAACATCGTCGAATTGGCCACTCAGGCAGGATATACGTCTAACCAGATGCATAACTGTATCGAGAAAGCCAGAACCAGCCGTGCTAATATTTCTATGCCGCAACTTCGCTACCTGAGCTCTATTCCCTACATACCAAATGTTTCCTATCAACTCAAAAACGCGCTCAGGAGGATGCACTTTTGTGTCGACATAAGGTCTCCGGCATCTTTGTATACGATGCTTAAGAGAAATATTGACAAGCCCCCTCTTCTCAATGAGGCAAGTGTTTATGCAATCCCACTACAATATTCGGACGGCTCCAGGCGATACTACATCGGAATGACCAAACGTTCGTTTGGAATTAGAATCAACGAACATAAAAGGGATACAAAAGACGGTAAAATAAACACTGCTCTATCAAGAGAGGTCAAGTTCAAGTCCGCTGATCCTATGTGGAATGTTGTAAAGAAATTAGCTTCATACTCCACACCCAAATCTACTGCCATTCGCGAAACCTTGGAGATCTTGACCAGCTGTGAGGCTTGCAATGATAGCGTCTCTCCGGAGTTGCCACGTATTTGGAATTAATCCTTCAAATAATGCTGCGCTTTCTACCATGGTACCACGTGCCCAACCAACGTGACCTCGTTTCTTCGAATTATCACGTTTGCGCTTATTCATTTATTGTCTAGTCAAGTCTCCGAGTTCAAATTGTTGAAACGTTCTATTGTCCAGTTTGCAGTTAGCTGTCTACCTTCCTTGAAAAAGCCATCTGATTGATGTGCGAAAGCTTGGAAAGTTTTATTTCTATACTACGCCGATAAATTTTGGATTATTAGTATAGTTAAACTATATATTTTGAGTATAATTGGTGTACAGTTCCTAATTATTAAATATATTTATTATTTTGAAAGAAATCTGACATCTAATACAATTGGGCAAAAGTTAAATGTTGGATAAATTATTTTCCTTTTTTAGTTTTTAAGTCAACTAAATAATATGCATTTCTACCACATTTACCAAAATTCACCATGTTTTTCATTTCAGCTCTAGGTGGATAGTTATTTTAATATGGAAATGCTGACTCTTCTAGGACGGATTTTAGAATTACTTTGTAATAGATTTGAATTACCTTCCTAGTTTAGACATTCATGATGAAATCTCTCGTAAAGATAATGTTAGAACCAATCGCACAGTTTGTTTAATGATGATATCCCGGCAAAGTGCATACCTGAGGTAAAAATTCAGGTTTTTTAGTTCTTGGCAGTATTGAAATAACTTAAGATGTATAAAATAGACTTAATTTCTTTCCTGTTTGTTTTATGTGTGTGTTTTAGTATCGCAATTCCGACCAAATGTTTTCAAGCTATAGAGGTTCAGTATGGAAAACAGCTTCCTGAAACATCGACTCATACAGTAATAGCTATCACAAGCATTTATTTCTACAGTTCAGTACATGTCTATCCGGAAGTCACTGGGAGGTACATTGTTACGATTTAGTACAGTTTATGAGCGTTAAAGAGAATGCATTTGGCAATTATTTCTACTAAGTCGGATATTGCTCTTTAATGCTTGCATAGTCACATAGCTGGCGAAGTAGTAACAAAAGAATGTTATAGCGTTGCATTGCAAGCTGAAGAAACACGGTTTCTACTGAGGGCATTGTCCTTTCCGACTGTTTAATTAAGAGGAAGAAGACAAACACAAAAGTGCCAAGACAGTGGAAAGCCCTAGCATAAGTGATGACCTTACGTCACAGCTACCAACTCAACGGCCGGTTCTAATGACATTTTTGTCGACCCGCGCTCTCCACCCACGCATGCGCTCTGCCGAAGAACCTTAGCTAATTCATATTTGACAGCAGAAATATTACGCAACGTCACGGTTTCTCCCGACGCCATACTGCGAACAGAATAACTGTATGCTTGTTTCTTTTTTATTATGGACCTCTAAAATGAGCAAGGAATGTGCTGAGAAGTTTATGAAAAAGCTCTTAATGAGCTTTATGATGATGTGAAATTGATAGCAATCTAATTAGAGTTTTGTTCTAAGTTAGAAAGCTAGCCGGAAGAAGAAATGAAGATAAAGTAAAAGATGTGAGAAGTAATGGTAACAAAAACGGAAGGCAAGAGAGGAAAAAAATGGGAAAGAGGAAAATAGCTGAGATAGCGGGAAAGTGCTGCCAGGTGCAGGAAATACGGAAGAAAATCGATGGAAGAATATACGGTGGAAAGAGAAGCTCAGCAAGAGCAACACACACACACACACACACACACACAAAATGAAAAGGATAAATAAATAAGAGTAGTGAATAAAGAAATGAAGATTCTGAGCAACGTTAGGTAACGAAAACAAAAGAATGAGAAACAAAAGAAATATGGAAAAATAAAAAGGAAGCTGCAAACAAACAGAAAAAGGAATAAAAGCAGGAAAGACTCGGAGTCATTCCACGTCAAATCATTCAGCGTTTTTGCTCAGACACCCACCCACTCATCTCAGATTTTGGAAATTGGCTTACTGCATTACGTGTGCGAAGTACGGATTCCACGAAAGTTTACGTCATTTGTCCCGTAGATCCTAGATATTGCCCCACCTAAAATTTGGAGCACTTGTCACAGATCTGATCGAGAAAGCATGATTTCAGAACCACTGTGTTAAACGAAAACAATAATAACTCGACACCTAATTAGTTTTGAACTTAATGTTTGCTTCAAAATGATCTGCTTGATCTATGCATTAGTAGAAAAGTCTCACTAATGTTTTTACTACCAGAAGATTGCAGTACTTTGAACTTTATAATAAAAAAGAATATCAACAATCTGGGCCCTGCATGTACTATAAAAATCATACTTTTTCTAAAGCTGCTCCTCCTCAAATCGCTGAATATACACTGCTGGCCACCGAAAATGCAACACCAAGAAGGACACGAGATAGCAAAGCCAGATTTACTGGACACATAACAACAGATACAAAGATGAAACGATTGAGCTTACAGGCCCGTGCGACTTGCGGAACACGCAGACATCAATAGTTCGTGTGGCCCCCATGGCTGGCAATAACGGCCGCTACACGACGCGGCATCGAACGAAAGAGGCTTTGGATGTGGGCTTGGGGTATGTCGGTCCAGGCTGCTTCCACACGTTGCCACAGTTCATCAGGCATAGCCGCGGGTGGTGCTTGCCGGGCCACTCGGTTGCCGATCAGCGACCAGACGTGGTCGATGGGCGACATATCGAGAGAACAGACAGGCTACGGCAGCAGTAACACCGGGTGTGCCGTGAAGAATTGTTGCACGATGCATACCACGTGCGGGCTCGCATTGTCCTGTTGAAACGTGGCCGCTGGCAGATCCTGCAGGTAAGGTAGGACTACAGGCTCCGAAACGTCGGAGATGGTGCGGTAGTTGTTGAGTGTACCGGCGATGCGTACCAGACGGGTGCGGGTGTCATATCCAATTACGCCCCAAACCGTAACGCCAGGCGACCAACCGGTATAGCGATGCATAATGCAGGCGTCATACCGTTTCTCGCCGCGGTGCCGCCACACACGGACCCGACCATCGTGGTGTTGCAGGCAGAAGCGGGATTCGTCGGAGAAGACAATGTCGTGCCATTCCATAGTCCAGGTGCGGCGTTCAACGGCCCAATGCCTCCGCACTCGCCGGTGGGGTAACGTCAATGGTAATCGGAGCAATGGGTGCCGTGCGACAAGTCTCCGCTCCTGCAGACGACGTCGAACGGTACGTGCTGACACAGGTTGTTGCGCAACACCCTCTAATTCCTGCGCTAACGTTCGTGACGTGGCGGTGCGAGCCGTCAATGCCCGCCGCACAACATGCCGTCCTCTCATTCGGTGGTGTGCCGCGGCTGCGGCAATCGCTCACGTTGGTCCGTCCGTCTCTCCTGCACCCACCGAATCCATAATCGCCTCACTGTGGCTGTATGTCGTCCCACACGGGCGCCGATGTCTCGGTACGATAAACCGAAGTCGCGATAAGCCACTATTCGTCCTCTGTCGAACTCCGAAACATGCTGGAATGACTGCCGTATTCTGCGACGAGGCATGAGGAAGCTTTCCACGCACATGTCTGGCAGCACAACACACTTCCACTACTTACACCCCGCCTTCTGTGCACCCTTCTTATAGTGCTTCTCGGTGGCGTGCCGGGCGCACATGATTTGCATATGCCCTGCAATGCTAATCGTTTGCATGTCCTCTCGCGGGCGACGCATGCTGCGAATTTCAGGCCAATCGGATGCTTCCTTCTTGGTGTTGCATTTTGGGTGGCCAGCAGTGTATTTCATTTTGTATAATGACTCACTCTATCTACAAAACAAAACATTTCGTTGGGATCTCTTGAATTTTCGGAAAAAAAGGTTTCATTCTCCCTATTTTCACACGCATTTTTGTTTTGCTGCACAATAATTAACACCTGTTTATCATACAGCGGCCACTTCCAAATTACATTTAAATAGTTTTGCTTATGTACAGCAAGACGATGAAGTGACAGTTCAAGGCATATATTTTTCTCACAACAATCCAATATCAACAGCTGTTCAGAAGTATCCTTCCCGACATTCTTGTTGCCAGGAAGCAAGAAGTGCGAGTCCGTCATCAAAGAAGTGGCTTCTTAATAGGTTATAAATGTGGGGTGCCAGGAAGCCTCCAAATTCGTTTCTTTGAATCTTGAGGATTGGAAAAGCATGCATTTGTGTATGTAACCTGTAATTCTTGCTGCACAGCACGATTTTTCCCTCCATGATCGGATAAAACAGCAACAGCGTGCATTATAATATTTTTAGAATTCATACGTATAATCTCTTTTAACAATGATTCTGTCATCTGGACATAAAAATCAAAACATATTGGTTGCTTCCAGCTGGAAAATTGTCCCCGTACCATAGTAATTTGAACATAACTATGCAAGCCAACAATCCTGCTTTCTAAGATATGAAATTCTCCTATCTACTTTCATTTCATCAAAGAAAATTGCATCTATACGTTCCATATTGGTAAGACATGATGCGTGAGTCTTCGTTACGTTCACACACAGAGCATCATGCAGTTCGCCTGGACGACAATGAAATGATAAAGCAATTCATTTGTTTGAGCTGAAATTCCTGGTAACGGAAATTCACACACATTGTCTCTCAAAAACATGTAACATTTCGTAGAAACAGACCGTAATACACTGCCGGACAATTGCTAAGGACGGATGCCAATAGCAACGATAGCAACCATAAAATGGAAGGCAGGAAAATGTGGAAATTAGCATAAGTGCGGGATACAGTAAGACGTGTTGTGCGCATGCAAATTTTGGATTGCCGAACTTGTTCGTGACGTCATAGCGCTGATAAGAGATATAAAGGATTTGAAGCGTATTGACCGTTGTTGTTCAAACGCAAAGTTGAAAGGGAAAGAATCAATTGACGAACTTGCAGTTTTCAGTATGTCTTCCCGACATCACCTAGATGATTTTACGCGTGGCCGTATTATTGGCAAGATTGAAGAAAGGCGAAAAATAACAGATGTTGCCAGGGAGTTCGACGTCAGCCACAGTGTTGTTTCAAGGCTTTGGAAATCATTTCAAACAAATGGAGAGTGTAGCAAACGTCACGGGGGAGGTCGTGTTCGCAGTACGACACCTGCAGAAGATCGGTACATAGTGCTATCAACAAAAAGACACCGGCGCAGCACAGCTAGTGAGGTAGCAAATCAGTTTATGGCTGCTACTGGCAAGCGGATCTCCCGAAAAACTGTCGCCAGACGCTTCCATGAAGGAGGACTATACGCCCGCCGTCCTGTTGTGTGCATCCCATTGTCCAGACGTCACCGTACCGCCCGGTTGCAATGGTGCCATCAACATCGCAATTGGACTGATAACGACTGGTCTGCTGTCCTCTCCTCAGATGAGAGTAGATACAGTCTATCGTCTGATTGTCGACGACAACTGATCTGGCGTGATAGTGGTACTGCATGTTGTCCACCAAACATAAAGGAAAGGGCCCGATATCCGACATGTTGTGTCATGGTATGGGCTGGCATCATGATCACTGGACGTACGTCCCTCTATGTGCTTCCAACTGGGACTATGACTGGCCAACGATACATTAATGATGTTCTGCTACCTCATGTTCGCATGTTCCGTGGTGCTGCCGGTGATAGATTCATTTTCATGGACGACAACGCAACATGTCATCGAACAGTCGCTGTCGAGGAGTGTCTTGAGAGCGAGGATATTCAACGCCTCGTACGGCCAGCACGTTCTCCAGATCTGAATCCCATTTAAAAATTTGTGGGATGCTTTGGGGAGGAGTCTTGCTGGTCGCCAATGAACTCCAATAAACAAGGACACCCTCATCCGTGCACTGACAGAGGAATGGGATAAATTACCCCAACAACTGCTTGATAATGTTGTGCAAAGCATGACACGACGTGTGGAATCTTGCATCGCCCTCCATGGTGGCCATATCCCGTATTGACATCTTACGCCGGAACGCCTGCGGACGGTAATTGCATTTTTTTCACGTTTACGTATTCTGCACAAAATGGCCTGTTTGTCCCTTGAACACGTTCCAAAGCCTTCTGGATTTCAGAGCACAATAAATTGTCTTACTTGTAATGTCCTGGCATTCTGACATTATTTTATTTCACTTGGAATCCAACCACCTTTAGTTTTTTATGCGCTACATAGCCGTTTATGATCCGTCCTTAGCAATTGTCCAGCAGTGTATTATGGCCTTGCAGATGCCCTCTCTGCTCCATTTCTTGCATCTCCTACTTTTTAACAAACAACAAACCACGGTTCTTTCTATATGACTTCATTCTCGTACGTAAGAGACTTGGAACATGCCAAAATTAGCATGAAGCATTGAATTTATCATGACTTATTTTATTGCATTTCAAGAACATGGAAACCTCACTGTACTAAATTCAGATCTCATATCTTGCATATTCTGTTATTAAATTTTATTGAAATGGGGAAAAGACAGCGAAGTCAATGTCTGTATGAATTCATTACATGTTCCAGCTTTTTTTGTTGTTTGTTTGTGTCAGTGTTTAACGGACGCCACGAGCAACTCTAAGGAATATAAGCAGCTGTCGTCCTTAATCTCGGACCACTGGTTCCAGAGAAGGGAGAGATCCAGCACCATAAGACAAACACACCACTCATGCTTCATCCGGGACTCGAATCTAGCCCAGCTTGGACAATTACTCGGGCACTGGGGCAGCTGTTCCAGATTTAGTGGATAGCTTTATCCAAAATCAAAGAGAAACTTTGGGGACATTATTTTAAAAGCTTTGAGCTCCGACATTTGTTCAATTTAATAAATAACTTATCACATATTTTTGTGTCTTAGACAAGTTGTGTAAGGAGAAACTTTTCTTCAGCGCATGCCTCCTGGCGAAACTTATTTTAAACATTGCACCGTGATTATGAATACGCCTTTCCCTAGGCGTAATATGAGAGTGTATCTAGTACACTGTCCAAGGAGTGTACAAAAGAAAAGTGCTTTGTATGATACGAAAATGTTTTCGTAAAAAATGAACAAATGTTTTTTGTTTTGTTTCAAACTGAATAATAAGGTAGCTTAAAGGTCTGAAACAGGTTCTTGATTCCAAATACTATCTACATAAATTTTAAAGGTCAAAATGAATTTGCACATTGATTGCAGCGATTAATTTGATTAAAATTATTGTATGCACACCTAAAGGTTGCCTTTGTGTTGTAAAAGTACTTAGAAGGTGTAACGTACCAGGAGATGTGACGTACCTGCCAGGAGGACGCACACGACATAAAGGCAGATAGGAATCAGAATAAAATGTCCGCGTAGCTCAACTGGTAGAGCAACTTATTCCGGAATGAGGAGACCCGGGTTCGAATCCTGGCGTGGACAGAAATGACGGAGAAATTTACTTCGTTATAATGGCGCCCGAACTACCCGGATGACCCGACCGTTCAAAATCTCGCATTGGTGTGATGTTATTTCCACACCGCGAGATAGGAAAAATCAGAGAATCCCTTCTCCAGTGCTTCGAAAAATAAATGTGTGTGACGTTGCATTCCACACACCAGATTGACTGGGAGTTCTCAAGTGCACGTTCTACAGTGGTTGTCTGCCTGCAGCGATTCATGGTCACGGCTGATCCGTGGGCCATGCCCCCGGCCCTTTTTCGGGGGGGGGAGATGTGACGTACCTGCCAGCAGGACGCACATGACATAAAGGCAGATAGGAATCAGAATACATGTCTGCGTAGCTCAGTTGGTAGAGCTGCTTGTTCCGGAATAAGCGTACTCGGGTTCGAATCCCGGCGTAGACCAAAAATGACGGAGAAATTTACTTCGTTATAAAGGAAAGTACTTCAACAGTAAAATATGGCCTAATTGCTTAGCTTTTATTTCGTGGGTTTCATAGATAAGTTACGTTCAATTTGGACGCACTAAATAAATTTCGAGTTTCGCTGTAATTTCTGCTCAGTGGAGTAGCGCATCTTTTTCAGGACAGTATTGCTTGAAAAGTAACTTTAAATATATGTTTTTGAAGGAAAGAAATTTTTGTGCTTATTTTTTCTTTATCTCTTTACTGCTATGCATTTGCAGTTCAGTTCCTTGCACTCTTTCAGTCCTAGGGATTATTCCTATGCGAATGGTATGAAATGGGTAGCAGTAAGTTTCTAACGCTGGAAATGATTCGAATGACTGTGGAATGAAATGCGTACGAGTAAATTTGCAGTCCTGATCGAGATTCCAATGATGGTGCAGAGAAGTGGGCGCAAATAAGTTCCCAACCCTGAAGCTGATTCAAATTACTGTAGTGTGGAATGGGTATAAATGCGTTTCCAATACTGGTATGATCCATATAGCAGTGAAGTGTTTTAGGTTATAATCCCATCATGAGAGAAAATCTAATGACACTGAATGAATACGTATGAGGTTACGCTGGGAATGATTTAAATTTCGCTGCTGGGAAATCGATCGGCAAAAGTTCAAAACTGAAACTAGATCTGGAAAGAGGCTTACAACTAAGTTTCTTGTGATACACTTCAGCTCTTTTTCCTCTGCTCAAAATATATTTTGACAAAGTAAAACAATTTTTGTGTCCAAATTCAGGAATTATTCAGAAAAATGAAATAACATAAGCAAGCGTTTTTCAAGAACAGAAAATCTGCAGAACTTGTTTTAATGCAAGTCTGTACTTATGCGGACTTACTAATAAAAAAAATTATACCTATTTACTTTTCGCTAACTATTTGATGCATGTTAGGTTTTGTATTCGAGTAAGAAACTCCATTTTAGATATCTGAAATACGAGCGACTGAAGCCCTAATTGTGACATTTTGTAAGAGAAACAGAAGTTATTTAAATGTGTCCAGCTCAAAAGAATTTTAGAAGAAACCTTTTTCATCCCATTCTCATGTACTTATTTTTATTTTAGTTTAAAAAAATCCATCTTTCCTAGAACAAAGTGAGCTGCGAACGAGAGTCTTAATGAACCTAGATACTGATCAAACCTGGCAACAGAGGCGAAGAACCGCCTATCGATTTTTCGAAGAGGAAGTGTTCTTAAGTCAAGATTTCGATCGATAAATGAAATCGTCGCGCTTTGTCATTTTGTACGGAACCTGACAGGTCATAGACCATGATTAAGAGGATGGCGGGTTTGATGAACAAAACAAAAGCAAGAGCAGTAAGAAACAGGGAATAAAAAATAGCGTCCATATCGCCTTGGGCGTTTGGTACGTCTTGAAAAACAAAACTTAAAATATAAGGCAAGATTTTTTTTTTTCGAAAATATTTTAACACATTCTTCAGTCATAGCTTCGCGTAAGCGATGCTACTTACAGATTGATTCCTTTATTCGTTACTTACAGATTGATTCCTTTATTCGTTACTTACAGATTGATTCCTTTATTCGTTACTTACAGATTGATTCCTTTATTCGTTACTTACAGATTGATTCCTTTATTCCGTCAACAGATCCTTGAACAGAACATTACAACAGAACAGAACTCTTTAACTCGAACGTTAAGCGTATCAGATTAGTAGTAAATAACATTAATCGGTAGAACTCTTAACGCTATATATATACATATACACTATCTACCAACAAGTAATTGGACACCCCTGCAATCGACGATATCTGCGGTCCTGATACACGTCACGGCCGCCACCGTTAAATATCGTGTGGGAAACAACAACGCAACCAGTCGCATGCAAGATGCCACGCAGTTCGGAGCTCTCTGATTTCGAGAAAGGTGTAATCGTCGGGTATCACAGAAAGGGCCGACCCATACGTGACATATCCAGCGAGTTGAAGTACCCAAAATCGACAGTGGCCTACGTGATTGGCAAGTGGAAGATGAGAGGTGACTGTCGGAATGTGCCCCGACCCGGCAGACCCACAAAACTGGGAGTTCGAGACCGACGGGTGCTGGCCAGAGAAATTCGGAAGAACCGCACCAAATCAATGGGCCACATCCTCGAGGAGTTTCAACAGGCATCCGGGAGTGTTCTTTCGATGAATACCATCCGTAAGGAAGCCCATCTCCTCGGTTATCATGGACGTGCTGCCGCCCACAAGCCTTTGATCACCAAGTCCAATAGCGCTGCTCGGCTAACGTGGTACAAAGAACGTCGACAGTGGACCGTTGAACAGTGAAAACAGGTTCTCTGGAGCGGCGAATCAAGGTTCACCCTCTACCGTTCGGATGGCAGGGTCTGGGTTTGGCGTCTGCCTGGAGAATGCCTCCTGCCGAAATGCATTGTGTCAACTGTGAAGTTCGGCGGCAGTGGAATTATGCTATGGGGGTGTTTCTCCTGGTATGGCACGGGACCCTTGGTCGCAATTCCTGGTAGACTCAACGCCGAGACCTACTGCACCATTTTGGATGACCATGCGCTTCCTATGTTGTGGCAGTTTTACGGGGTGGACCCATGTTACTTTCAGGATGACAATGCCACCTGTCATGTTGCGAGGTCCACCATGGCTTGGTATGGTGACAATTGGGTCAATCGAATGGACTAGCCTGCGCAGAGCCTGGACCTTAACCCTATTGAGCACCTCTGGGACGAGTTGGAGTGTCGACTTAAGGGGTGCCCCCACCGTCCGAAATCGGTGAAGGAACTGACCTGTCTTCTCCAAGCTGAGTGGAAGAAAATACCGCTAGCCGTCGTACAACGCCTGGTTGAGAGTATGCCCCGGAGGGTCGCAGCTGTAATCGCCGCTCGTGGAGACTCCACCAACTATTGAAGGTGAATAAACTTCGTTTTCCTTTGCAATCACAGGTGTCCAATTACTTGTTGGTAGATAGTATATATATATATATATCATCATTATCATCATTGTCAACCATTATCAATCCACTGCTGGACGAAGGTCTCCGCAAGTTTCCTCCACAACCGTCTGTCTTGTGCCAGTCTCCTCCATGTCACCCCTGCATAATTTCGAATTTCATCCACCCATCTCCCATGTGGTCTTCTTCTGGGTCTTTTCCTGTCCCTTGGAATCCAATCTAAAATTTCGGCTGTCCATCGACGATCTGGCAGTATGTCCAGCCCATTGCCATTTCAGGGATTTAACTCTGATCATGATGTCTTCCACTCTTGTCATTTTTCGAATCCACGAGTTCCTCTTCTTATCTCTCCTGGTTACACCAAGCATGCACCTCTCCATGCTCCTTTGAGTCGTCTGCAGCCTTTGTATGTCTCTTTTAGTTAAGGTCCACGTCTCTGCACCATACGTAAGCACTGGGAGGACGCATTGATCAAACACTTTTCTTTTAATACATAATGGCATATTGCTCTTGAAAATTATGCTGTTTCTTCCAAAAGCTCTCCAGGCAAGTTTTGTACGCCGATTAATTTCTTCATCAATGTGACCCTCACTTGATATCTGCTGTCCAAGATAAACGTACGTGTCTGTTATCTCCAGCTTTTCTCCATCAATCGATAAATCTTCATTTCTTGTAAAA
The DNA here is from genome assembly GCA_039090855.1 of Macrothele yani. NCBI lineage: Eukaryota > Metazoa > Arthropoda > Arachnida > Araneae > Macrothelidae > Macrothele > Macrothele yani. Next base: position 91,507,189 of record CM077016.1, on the reverse strand, counting down.
GCATTGAACATCACTTTTGTTTTCTGAAAGTTCATTTTTAATCCCACTTCTTTACTATTGTCAGCAAGTTCTTGGATCATACTCTGCAGCTCTGATGGGGTAGTTGCAAAAATGACTACGTCATCAGCAAAACGAAGGTGGGTTAGATAATCTCCATTAACCTTCATCCCTTTGTTTTCCCAGTTCAGTGATTGAAAGACATTTTCCAATGTGGCATTAAAGAGCTTCGGAGATATGGTGTCACCTTGTCTCACTCCCTTTCCAATTTTTATGTGTGTTGTATTTTCAAACAGCCGAATCTTTGCACTTGCATTTTCATAGATGTTATTAATAATATTAATGTATGCATCTTCAATACCGCAGGATTTCAGAGCCGTGGTAACTGCTGATGGTTTCACCGAATCAAAGGCTTTTTCATAATCGATAAAAGCCATGCACAATGGAAGTTCATATTCCCTCGCTCTTTCAATTAGTTCTCTCAGTACGTGGATATGATCTATTGTGCTGTAGCCACTCCTGAATCCAGCTTGTTCTCTCGGTTGAGCCATGTCCAGTGTTACCTTCAAACGGTGTGAAAGAACTTTAGTGAAGATTTTATAAACCACTGATAGGAGGCTGATAGGTCTGTAGTTCCCTAGATCCTCAATGTCACCTTTTTTATGTAGCAGGATCATTGTAGCGGTGTTCCAATCCTCAGGAATCTTCCCTTCATTAAGGCATCGAGTGAAAATTTGGGCGAGTACTGTTTCGATTTCTCCACTTGCTTCTTGTATGATGTGTACAGTAATTCCATCTTCTCCTTTAGAGAAATATACGCAGCCTAGAAAAGTTAGCTACATCAGATTAAGTAATTAACATGCTTATTATAAAAAAAGTATGTTGAATTAAGCAATTACAGCCTTCAGGTGGAGGCCGAATAAAAGTTTCGTTAAATTAAAAGAATGAAATTAGCCATGTTGACTGGTCCACTGCTGCGTAAGCCGGTTACACCCCTGAGCTCAAATTTAGAACAAATCCCTCAATCTATCTACGAGGAGGCATAGCGACCATGCATATGTATATATGCAGATAACATTGGAACTAGAATTGGGGAAAACAACATAATCTTACCTTCCGTCTGTTGGGCAGGTGCTAGTTGGTATCCCTCACTGGCAGAGTAAGATTCTTCCGGTATGCTGGCTAAGAACTTTGCTTCATTCTTGAACTCCTACTGAGTCTCGTCTCCCCATGTATCTATGCTCCTGATTTCTTATAACGTTACCTCCTATACTTCTATATCTGACTCCCTATATATCTCTTCCTGTAACATTATATGTATATCTCTACATATCTATATATCTATTTCTATATCCCCGCGCTTACGCTTTTCTGTGTATATATTTGCGTCCCTTTAATTTCCCACGTGGTAGGGGCGTGCCCTCAGCCCTCTTGGAGTTTTCCGCCTGGGGCCTGGATTGGTCAGCTGAGTTGACCAGTGCTTGACCGTAGTGGTTATTGGTTGGCCCCTGAGCCATTCAGCTACCCTTTAGCGGCAACTGGAGTATTGGGTAGGTGAGGTTTCCGCACTTTAAATGGGACACATTTTCTGGGACCTGGTGAATAGCGAAAGATATCCGGGGCTTCCCTCTGACAGAGTTACGACTTTTTTGTGACACCGCAGTGCATTTTACGACTTTTGCTGGTACGTACTTCTAGAGGAGATGGTCGTAAAACGTAAACTGGCCTATTCATCTGACCGAGGTTCGGACTTTTGCATGTGCATTTCTAAAATACCGGGATGTATTGTCCTACCAGCAATGCTGGCACTGGGGCCATTTCATAAATTTCGTGAATTTCGCGCTTCTTCTCACAAGAGTAAAAAGAAAAGAAATTCCTTGGTCATTCTCACGGGTGTCCGAGGGAACCGCCATGAACCGCCTTGACCACCAGGGCTTTATTCTTCAGTGGGGGAAAGGGAGTTATGAGGCAGAAAGGGAGCAAAGAAAAAATATTTTAAATTAAATAAAAAAATTAAAAGCAAATTACACCTGGTCTTTGTGATTAATTAAACCGCAAAACAAAGTGGCCCGAAATACAAAGTAGTTCCGCGGCAACATATATATATATCAGCACCACACGCAGCCTAACGCAACTTTAACTAAACAACGTCTTCTCCACGATTAGTATATTATACTTCCACCATCTCCACACACTGCTGCTGCTCAAACATTATATATCGTGTTCTCATCTGACAAATATACACGTCATACGTTCTGACATCAAGGTGCTGCCAACAATGCTCTTGCGAGAGAGAAGATATCACGTTAAGTTTGGAAAACGCTAAAGGAGAATGAACTCAAATGTACATTAAAAAGGAAAGTTAAATCATAGTATACGCCACAGTGTCTGATGCATATTAAATTGTAGGTAAATAATTTTCTCTTTCAGGTGGTACCAAGATAAAACAAATATGATATTAAATTCAACTTCCTTTGCGGCATATGAGTTCGCGGGACAAACTCCTACGAGCTCGTATGAAAACACAACGCGTACAGGTCCCAACGATAAGACTGGGTCACCGAATCTAGGAAAATCAGTGTCACTGTAGCCACTTAGATAATCTAAATTGGTTAGCAAATTTATGCCCTCAAGTTCCCAAACGGGGCTTGAAGCAGTAACAGATCAATGCTAGTGTCAACTGTCAAATTTCAGAGCTTTAAATTTTGCGTTTATAAGTTTTTAAGACAAAAACAAAAAGCAGAGTTTTAAAAGATTTGGTTCCAAATCTCATCCATCAACAATAAATTAATAATACACGCATTCTAACTGTACTCCTTTCGCACATAGCTTCATTAACAGATGAGGCTGTTGCTTAAGGTGGAAGAATGGGAATTACACGGAACACGCGGAAAACAGAAATAGACAGACATACTAATTACAAAAAACGGTTTACAACTGTACAAAGAAACCAGAAAACCGCCACATTAGAGATAACTGCAGTACAAGAATTAAAAACAACATGCTGGAACCATCTGAAAAAGAAATGTGAGAAATAGGTTTGTGGAAGAGATTTACCGAGACTTACGCGCGATAGAATACGGTTGGTGACGATGTCTGTGTGAGTGCATGTGGTTCTTTGATCCATCTGTTCCATATATGTAAACTTTTTCCGTACACTGAAGTTGCTGGGAAATAATTGCAATCTAATCTGCAGGTACAAAAGTAAAAAAACCTGAACCAATGCGATCAGATATTCATGTTTGAATTAATATGTAGTACGACATCCACAAATGCTTGCCGTAACAACCACTTGAGTTCTTAATTAGTTAGCTTCTCCGAAATGTGTAATATATCAGGAGTTTGTTGGTCTGAGAGCTATGACGAGGAAATTACTGGCTTAGTCACGTACCGAAGTGTTCTGTCGGATGATTCTTTGAATTCGTCGGCTGCGTGCATGGACGTGTGAATGAGCAATTTGCCGCAAAACCATAGAAGCCTTGTTTCGTTAAAAGGCGAGCAATTAATACCAAAGGGGAAATATAAACAAAAAGCTACCCTGACTCCATCTGGTTTCATCTCGGATTTAGATCAAAAGCTGTACGCAGCGAGCGCTGTTAGGTTTTTAACAAATAAACAAACGTTGCTGTCAAATGTGACGGCCATAAATCTTGAGCTGCTCGGTGCATGTTTTCTGAATTCGAAAGATTGTTTATTTTCATTTCTCTTAAGCCCGCAAACCAAACTGATCATTTCATGGTGATGTAATACATACTTTCAACAGCGAAAACATCTGAAAATATATCCAGTGAAATCATACAAGAGCTTGTTGAACAGTATCATTTGCAATACAAATATTCCCAAAGTTTCAAACATGTTACATTTAGTCCCATCTGTTTAACTTTGAAGGCACGTTCTTTAGATATATACCGTGGCTCTTCTTTTTTACAGCCCACAACGAAAACGAAGACAGTATCTTCTTTTAAATACTGACATAAACCAAGCTGTTTTTTCCATGTAACATCAGCACAGAAATTTGAAAATTTCATCGTCCTGAAACGGGAATCGAACCCGCATCTTCCTTCCGTTTTGCGCTCGAGTATGCTAACCATTACACCACCCAAGACAACGAAATCCAAACAACTGAAGTATAATCTGAAACGTCAGACATTTTGATTTCGCTGAACTGGTCGAAATAATCATGTGTCATTGTAGCGATAAGTTAGATCACCAGCAAATCAGTATATATCAAGTTGAAACACATGGAATAATCAATACTGACATAAATCAAGCTGTTCTTTTTATGTAACATAAGCACAGAAATTTGAAAATTTCATTGTCCTGGAATGGAAATCGAACGCGCACCTCCCGATTTGCGCTCGAGTATGCTAACCATTATACCACCCAGAACAACAAAATCCAAACAACTGAAGCTTTTTTTTTTTTTTTCTTTTGAATATTTTTTTCATTCAACGGTCCTATTTATTGTATTAGTTACCAGCATGTGAGTTAACCAGTCGTTTGAGTTCATACAGAAAATTTAAAGGAGTCACAAAGTTCCTTAGAATTAAATTTTAACAAAAAAGATTACCCCGAATGTTTGGGGTTAATGAATACGTCATATGAATCTTTTCCGGCACAAAAATAATTTTTCGAAGCAAACCTTTAGAAAAGGAGAAAATCAGGGAAAAAGAAAAAGCATTTTGGCCCTTAGAGGAAAAGATGGGCATTATTTAAAATACTAACTGCACGCAGTGTTTTTCATAACGAATGGTACCAGCTACAAAAATATATTTTTTCAACTGGATTTCTCGAATTGGTTGAGCATTTACAAGTAGAAATAATGCCCGCGAGCAGCAGAAATGTGCGTTATCAGAAATTGTACGACAAATGTTCGTCATAGCGGATGCCATAGGAAGCCGAAAGAATTTTTCAAATCGAACATTAAGAAGTTGTAACTTATACTATTTGCTTTTTAGTTCCTGTCTCAATGTAAATTTGGTTTATTCTCCTGGCAATTTCCAAACCTAACGTTTACATTTTCTCTCACGCCCGAATCTTTTTGGCAGCAAGTATTAAGATCAGAGGTAGTGTGACGCATATAAGAATCTGAGATAAGAACGATCTGTTGAGATGTGTGTGTGTGTGTGTGGTAGTCGTGAAAGCTGTCCTGCGTTTAGGCTGTCTTTTCATTGAGCTATGTTCTGTAAATTTGACTTGTTTGTTTGATTTGTGTTAACATATATATTTCGTTTAGGAGTTTCGATAATCTAATACTGTATTTACAAACTCACGTTAATTCGGATTAAGTTATCGTTACTATTGTAAAGAGATAGTTGGATAGTTGAGTGATTATTTGAAGGTACTTCATTATTCGTTAAATAACGTGAAAATGGTGTGTTACAAGCTGTTACGCACATTACCCACTTTAAATGTACAGTTCCCCCCACTAGGGGAAACATGCGTATATTCTGTTTTTTTTTTTTGTTTTTTTGCTATTATAATCTGTGCTGGTAAAAGTCGCGTTTGAAATATTAGCTACCACCATGAGGAACATTCTGCATATATTTTCTGCTCTTTTACAGTTCACAGTTCTGTTGCTAAGGGTCGCAAACACCTTTTTCTATGTGAGCAATAGTATCTCCACTTCAAAAAAAAATCGCCCTAAAAAAAGGTTTTCTGCTTTGGATACCGTTGACGATTCAAAAAAGTTTGCAAACATTTTTTCTTCAAATAGCTCACAGATTTCTCGCTAAGGGGCATAAAGTTAGATTAAGAATACCTCAATGTTTATGCTTCTAAAACTACAATTTGAAGAATCCTTTTTGCTCAACATCTTCCGCTATGAGGAACATTTTGCGCATATTTCAGAATTTTCTTTATCGTACACTTTTTCGAAAGGGCGTTAGAACGCATTTCTAGTTGTAAATGAATTTTCGCTTCTAAAAATCTAACTGAATCTTTTTTGTACCGGGCACCACTCACTAGGAAAGTACCGGAATGTACCGGGCGCCACTCACTAGGAAAGTACCGGGATGTACCGGGCACCACTCACTGCACCACTTTTAAGAAATCAGCACTTTTACCGTTAGGAGTGTAAGTGCATGTCCTTCTCTGATAATCTCATCTTCTAAAAAAATAATATGAACGATTTTGTGTGCGTGTCAGAAAGTTTCTGTTTTGAGATACGATTTGAGTGCACTACTTTCTTTCCCATGTGAAAACAAAAGTTTCCCACGACGGGCATCGAAGCCGAATCCTCTCGCTCCGGAGTAAGTCGCTCTCCCAACTGAGCTACGCGGAAGCCAATATCACCCCGCCTCCCGCTAACAATTCTCCCCACCCGTTGGCAGTAAATATCCTCGTGTTAACTGCATAGCCTCTCTGAAGCAAAACTTAAGTGTAAATGACGCCGCCAAAATGCGAATATTTGTATTTTTTAGAAACGCAATCGAAACTGGGATCTTCGTCTTTTAATGTGCGTACGTACGACATTTAGAACATCTATATACCTATGTGCTTTTTTAGGTCGCAGTTCAAGCTCGAACACGACTTTTAAACTGGAACTATATTATGCAGTGGGAGTACACACTCCGTAACTTAAACTCAATAGTCAGGTTAGCCTTGCTCCGAGTATAGATTGTAGCTAGCACGCCGACGAAACTTTTCCTCCTACCTCCACGCGATAGCTCCCTACTAATTATTTTGAGTAACGTACGCAAATTGTAGCGGCGCCAGATCTTTCCAGATCCCGGCCGCCGGAAACGTTTCAGCAAGAAACGAATAGTCAAAGAAAACCCTGTGGCTATATTGTAAAACCAGAGAGAGCTTCCTTCCCCTCTCCCCAGTTGAGAAAGACATCTGTTAATTGCAAGGAGTGGAAGTCTGGAAGAGAATTTTTTTATTAATGCCTAAGCAGGTTAATCATATTTTCTGGGCTCGTTCGGGCCCGGGCTCTACACGGCAGTATAAAATTCGCGCTCGGGCTGATATACTTCGGGCTTGGCGGGCTTGGGCTGACATACTTCGGGCTCAGCGGGCTTGGCGGGCTCGGGCTGACAAACTTCGGGTTCGGACGGTCTCGGGCTAATATACTTCGGGCACGGCGGGCTCGGGCTGACATACTTTGGGCTCGGACGGGCTGAGGCTCTTAAAACTGAGCCCGAACACAGCACTGCAGTGGCGCCATCTTAAAGCTTTTAAAATAAATCACACTAACATTCTTGCATAACTGAAACGAATGTGAACCATGTGCATGAAATGAAATAAAAGAATATGATTTTGTTAACTATTAGGATTTTACTAATAATCATAAAATTATAATGTTAAACGTTACGATTTAGGTTTTCAATCAGATCTCGATATTTCCGTGAAAGTACGTATTTTTACAGAAACCGAAATGTTTTGTGGAGGAAAAGGACCTTTTTTATAATGTCGTTCTTAATTCCTTTTAGAGGGAAAATGTGTTTTTGGAATTTCTTGACAGAATTAGTAAATTTAATAAGAGCGTCGAAGCAACCTATAACTTCCCGTAATTCAACTTTTTCTACCTTACTTTCTCCCACTTCACTTAAAGATTGAACTGCTGTTGCTGTTTCTTTTTCCATCGGCACACCTTCATGCTTTTATAGTTCGCATATTCTAAAATTTTAAATAATTTTCTCACTCACAATTTACATAATTTTTGTCGCTATTGTTAAGTACATTCTGACACTTTGCCTTCGATTCCGTCTAAATCAATTATGATAACCCTAGCATTTAATTGCTTTCTCGTGCTCTTACTGCTGCACTCTTTTTAATTCCTACAAATTACAACTCAGTAAGGACGATTTTTTATTGCATAATTTTGAAAAAAAAAACAAAAAAAAAACTGTCTTTGTGCCCGAATTAGTGGCCAAGAAGTTCGAATTACGGAAGGTTGGAATTAACGAGGCCTTACTGCAACTCATTAGAATGCCAAATATTTCAGCATGCAAATAATAAATAAAACTGTGGCGCAATTAATGCCGACTCGACTTCCTTCTGACAACATAAAACTTTGGCACCCAATTTGAATAAGAAAAGCGGTTATAGAAATATTAGTTTCATACTGTAAAAGAAGAGTTGTGATATGAAATATTTTTAAGTTACAGACCGTGTCACATCAAAATAAATATATAATACCTCAGTGTTTCAAGGCATGAATCAGATTTAGCAAAGTTGAACGAAGAGAAGTCCGTGAAAAAGAACGATTCTTTCAAAGCGGATATCGTAAATTAAGTACATTATTACGGAAGGCTGCGGAAGTGAATGTCAAAGAATTAATTTACGACTCTGAACAAGGTCAGAGTGTTGTGTGTGACCACACAATAATGCATTTCAAATAAAAAAAAGGTCTTTAATTAATAGATTCTAGAGAGCTAAATACATTTGATTTATAACAGAATAAAAGGTAACTACTGTAAGCAAAAGAAAAATGTGGAACATATAATTAATATATTTGGAAAACATTTATTTCCGACATCCATCTAATACGGAATATTTCTCGGTTTCTCAAGAAACTCATTTCCAATTACATCAAGCGGAATTGCCAGCTACACGATTTTTACGCATGAGTATTTAAATCGGCGACAACGATAAACATAGTATTAATCAACAAACTTTTTAAAAACGAATTTAAGCTAAAAGATTAGGTATTACGAATAATACTTAAAAACAGAATATTTTGGCGAAAGCCATTAATTCCAGTTGCCATAAAAGCAATTTTTAGCACAGCGAAATTAACTACGTGAGCTCACAAAATTAATGCCACAAATGTTTTTCAAGGAAATGGGTTATTGTTCTACATCCAATTAATCACGTTTTTACTTTGGATTCCGTCTAGTCATCGATTACAGCATATGTTCTCCACTGATACGAGCGATCTTGTGTTGAACAAAATTTATTTTACGCAACTATCTTCAAAGAGTAATCTACGTTGTGACGTTACCGACACAACGCTGTTATTAGCCGACTAAACAGCTGAAATTCTGTGGATGCCAGATCTGAGATACATACACTGAATGGGCCAATTATTATTTACACCCCGATAAGAATATGCAAAGTAGAAGTATCACGCCCAGTCACGTGGGACGCTGAAAATGGCAATGCCAATAAATAGAGCAGGTCTCTACGCATTGGAACCCAGTCATGGAAAAGTAATGATGGGTAAAGGCGGCGACATAAGTGAGTTTGACCATGGTCCGATAGTAGTTGCAAGGAAGGCCGGTTGTTCAATCACAGCAACTTCTAAACTGTTGGGGTTTCCAAGTCATACGGTCTACGTGCATGCAAAGATAAGGTGAAATATCACTAAACTTCCAACCAACGGGAGAAATGTGGCCGTCAACGTGCAGTTGACTCACGAAGTGAGAGCAGATTGTCCCGCATCGTTAAAAGGAATTACACAGCTATTGCGGAGCAGATAAAATGTCGGAATTCAGTGAGGGCGCGTCCTAAAGCTTATGCCCAAAGACTGTCTAAAGATAAAGGCAGTGATGTAAATGAGTTTGACCGCGATCAGATAATAGTCAGAGAAGGCAGTGGTAGCGGTGTTGCCGAAGCCCAAAACCAACACTACCCTACCGCAAAACTATCGACCAATTTCCTTCTACTCTATCAGCTTATGAGCTCTGCGTTGCTAAGTCCTGATGAACAGTGAGGATTCAAGATCAAACACGCCACGACTCACCAGTTGATGGAACTTACGGAATTCTCTCAAAAGGATGTGACAAGTATAAGTATTCCAGTGCAGTCCTCCCAGACATTAGCAAGGCCTTCGAACAGTGTGGCACAACCGTCTCCTTCACAAGTTGCAGGAGCTCCAGAGTCCCCGCCTACTTGTTAAACGGATTCGTTCGTACTTAGCTGGCCCCAGCTTATCTGTTAAGATTAACAATGGATTTCTTCTGAAAAGAAGATACGGGCTGCTATCCTTCAGGATTTTGTTCTTAAACCAACGCTGTTCTCCATATATCTGCACGGCCTACACAAACCCAAGTACGGACAGGTCACACCTCAATGTTCTGCGGTATAAGATGGTCGTCAGGCCAGTGTTCATATACGCTGCCCCCATATGACCAGGAGTAAGTAAGGCCCCGAGAAAAAGATTCGAGGTGGCGCAGAACAGAGCATTCCGAATGGTTACTGGGGTTCCATCGTAGACCCCAACTCGGAATTTGAGGGACCGACTCGGGGTCGAAACGGCACGAGAGTTTGGTATCAGATGCCCCAAGAAGTTCTTCAGGAAAGCAGCTGCCCATCCCAATGGACTTCTTAAGAGTGAGGTTGACTATGACCCCAGCGTAGTCTTTAGTCGAACGACAGACATAAGGCTGCGATCTCTGTTATCTCTTGGGAAGAACAGAAGAAAGGCAACACTGTTGAGTACTGGTTCTTGTACTGGAGGCCTTGGATCAGGTGGAGAGAGAGATCGGGTAGAGTTGTGAGACTCTGTGAAATTTGTGGGTGTTAGACTATTGGACAAATGCCATGACTAGCTGGTTACTCCCTTCTTTTCGTGTTGGTGTGTGACGGTGAGTATTGTATGACGCTCCGACACTCGAGGTTTCCAGAGGTTTCGCCCCCCCAGGGAGCAGTAGTGGGTGGTCTTGTTATTCCTGGGAGTTATAATCCCACCCGAGTTGGGTACTTTGGCTCCTTTCTGCTGGTCCTGAAGGCATGGCTGCTTCTGCCGATTCGAATCCTTCCCCTGTTTCTAAATTTTTCTATTTAACTTTCCTATTGAGTTCACTTACTCAACTTTTCTGGGTAGTTTTAGACCTGGGTTCAGACACACGCTTCCTAAAATTACTACAACATTACATTGTTCTCATTCAGTAGGAAGTTGCAGTGCAGGTGTATTTCGGTTTAACGATGTTTCAGCACCGCAATTTACCAGAATCGACAGCTTGGAGAGCAATCGGAGGGTAGAAAACTGGCCAGGCACAGGAGTTAGTGTCAGAAATAGTTCGAGTGTCCCAAAGCGTTATCGGTAAACTGAGAAAGAATTTTCAGGAGACCGGAACAGCAGGAAGACCAGAATATGGTCGGCAAATATCCACAACAGCACCAGACGACCGATATTTGAGTTTACTGGCTCGTAGGAACTGCCGATGAAATGCAACTGAACTGCAGTGCATGTTTACTGCGGCCACAGGAAGACGTGCATCTACACAGATCCTATGCAATCCGCTCCAGCAAAGAGGACTATTCCAGATTACCGAGGGCATGCGTGTCCCTCTTTGCACATCACCGGAGAGCCCGCACAGAGTGGGCTGAAGACTCGTGGCCGAGACCGCGGTGACGCTCCGTTCTTTTCACGCGTGAGTTGCGGTTCAGTCTGCAGGCAGATAATCGTCGCGCTTTTCTCTATAATGAACGTGGAACTTGAAATTATCCAGCCTTCATGCAGGAAAGAGATGCTTTCAGTGGTGGCGGAATCTTCGGGGAGGGGGGCATCCGCATTGGAGGTAGTATAGACCACTACGTCACCTGGAATAGACACCTGACGACGAGTCGGATATGTAGATGACATCCTGCACACTATATTTGTGCCCTATGTCGCAGAAGTTGGGGATACGTTTTTCTTCATGAATGATAACGCAAGTCCGCATCGAGCCAAGTCGGTGGTAAACATGCTCCAGGAAGAGAGCATCGAGTGTATCGACTAGCCTTCGCTCTCTGCCGACCTCAACCTGATTCAGCACGCTTGGAACGCATTGCACAAATGTGTTGTAGCTCGCTTATCCACTCCTATGAAGCTTTAGTAGCTGTAGCATGCCCTCAACGAAAGGTGACGCAGAATTCCCGAACAACTGCTAGATAATTTCATACTTACGGTGCCTCACCGATGTGCCAGTGTTTTAGCGGTTGTTGATAACCATACACCCTACTAAATATCAATGCTCACCGGTCTCCTTCATTTTTTCATGTGTAACTTCACTATCATGTGTTGTGCATTGCCAAAACATTACCGTCAATTTGTTCAAATGGTGCGTGTTGTTTGTATTGTCAAATCTCTTGCGCCGACTGCCTCACTCGTGTTTTCCGTACCAATAAATCATGTGTCTGTCTACGCACGATTTCTTTCACAATATCCTCTAAATTGTTTAGTAGGGTAATTCTTCTGCGATTAGAGTGTTCTTGCAGTTCTTCCTACTTAAACGACGGAAGAGCCAGTTCATAGATATGACGGCTGCTTCGAGCAATTCAGAAAAAACAAACCTTTGAGTAACATAAGCAACATAGTGACTAAAAATCCTCTGCTGTCTCGGGTAATGCAGAGTTAATATTGATTTAGTGGTTTCTTACTGCTTTTTTTCCAATATGCTAAATTGTATGTGTGCGTAGTCAGGATTATTATAGAGTAAATATTAGTTTCTTTTTCCATTATGTTAAACTGGGCAATATGTATGCATGGTTCGACTTATTACAAATAATTTCTTCTTCTAGAATTATGAAAACATATTAAGATGCTGGGCACGTCTCTTACTTTTTTCAGTTCAGACATTCGGCACGAACAAGAGACGTTAAATCATGGTAATTACCAAAATGCTGCTGCTAATAATAATAACTACAATTTTCCACCAAATATACAAGAAATAAAGGAATAACTTTCTTAAAAATAATTGAGACTCAACGAAATTTATTGCAGCCAGTCTAAAAGTAGACGGAAAAGCATTTTTTTGGAAAATGAGCAAAGCTTTCAATTAATCGAATAGGACTCTAGAACTTGAATGCATGGAGAATTTAGATTACTGTTAATGGATCATTATGCAGTACTTAAGCTATTACATTATTTAAAATGCAAATAAGGAGGCAGCTGAAAACCGGACGAAACTAGAACATAGTTGATGTGAACATTAGGGTTACAGTAAGGCAGCAATTCCATATTTAGTCTCAGGAAGGAAAACCTCATAGGTCATTTATTTTTTCCCTGGAGGTGAGTGTGACATTCTGATAGAATTTCGTCATTTCGTTGTTTAAACTAAACAACCCATCAATCATTCATTAACTACTAAAATGAGCAAACGCTGTTCAACGACTTTTCAAAGGTTTCATAGGGTTTTCAAGGTCTGTATTTATGTGTAGCATTAAATATGTAAAGAATACTGTAGATGCACAAAATAAACTACGCTTACGAAACATCAATACGATGAGTATTCGAAGTGCAATGCAATGACTGGGCCCTTAAGATTTGAATGAAAAAAATGCATTGATGGAAGTTACTGAGGTCAATAAAGTATACATCGGACTTCTACATTAATAATCGATTATTTTAATAATTTATCATCGTTTCGTAATCGTTGTTAAGTTTCCAAGCAATAACTGTGTTTGAAATAATTTTAGCAGTATTACAAATTGTGCATGACAAAATGATCAAGTCGCAGCCAAATTTCAAAGAAAAAAATATTTCTGCTTCAATAAATATTTAAAATAAAAAAAAATTCTGCTTCAATAAAAAAATCCTTCTGCTGGAAAAAATATTTGAAAGAAAAATCTTTCTGCTTGAAAAAATGTTTTCCAGACAAATCGCGAATTTAGTGACTCCCCGATTTCGAAACACAGATTCCTCACCTCTCATAATATATTTCCAGTAAGAAAATCTGATGGTGTCAAAAAATAATCAACATTTTTAGAATAAAAATCAATCATGACTTATAACAGTGTGCTTCATTGAAAAATTAAATTCATTTCAGGCATGGACTTGAAAATTAAACTTCAATTATCAAACACTTTAAGGTTTTCAAAGAGGGTACGCATCCTGTGTTGAAAGCAGCTGGAATAGTATTGTCTAAAATTTCTGTCTTTTCTCCTTTCCCTGTTTAATAAACGTAACAAAATTTGAACGATAATTTAACAAGCTGTAATTTTTAAATGGGTCGGGATCTATTCCACTCCAAGGAGATCCATTTTTCTAGATATTTGAGGAGTTCGCAACATACTGTAGATGACAGTAAATAACGATTTTTCTATGCCGAAATTAAATGGCAATAGGTTCATTGTTTTAGACTGGAACGTAAAGTTCATTCTAATCTTTATACTTATTTTTAGCTTTACTGTTGGAATGGAAACCCTGAAAGGAAAGAAACAAAGCAAAAAGACACAAGAATTAGAATTGTAACACCTTGTCGTACACTGCTATGACAAGGCGTTAAGTGGTGAAACTATGATCTACTTAACTTTGCCTTCAATGATGTAGTTCCAATTAAATAAGTAAATACAATTAGCTTAAAACGTATTTGCAGTAGCTCAATATTAATAATTTAAATAGAAAATTTGAAAAATAAATTAATTGGATTTATGGCATTGTAACGAAATGTGCACTAAAAAGGGCCTTTTCTTTAATAAGGTTTTACATGAAGCAGCTGAAACAGACAAATAAATGCATGGTAATCAAGTTAATTATATACTATTTAAAAGGATTTAGCCGGACATTATAAACAATAAATTTATTTTAAAATTAAAAGACAAATACGTATCCAGAAATGTCCTGGAAAGGGCATTTTTTAATTTTTATAATTATTTAAAACGACTACGAACCTCAATAAAAGACGATTAGGAGGAAAAGAATATATTTTTATTTAAAAATGACATAAACATGCTCCTTAGAATATTTTGTTATATATCAGTGTAATGAATAGACTTTATAAAACGCCCGATTACGATGTCTTGTAGAACGAACTATTTTATATACCGATCTACAAAGGGGTGCACGAAAATGTGTCCAGTACAGATAACAAATGAAGACAGAATAAAATATGCGCCTCATGCAGACACGAATGAAAGAAAAGTGTCCGATGCAGACACTGTTGCTACGTAAAAGTGTATCTGATGTAGACATTGCTGCTACATGAAAGTGTGTCCAATGTAGACACGAGTAATATGAAGATATATTCGGTGCAGACACTGATGGTACATAAAAGTGCGTCCGATGTAGACACGATTAACATTAAGATGTGTCTGATGCAGACACAGGTAAACGAGAGTGGTTTGCGTTGAATACTGCTCCTAGTTGCGAAGCAAAACTTACCGAAGGCCAGGCATCGCACATTGCCGTTTCATGGGGAAGTATTTAAATGCTCACATGCTTTTTTAATCAATATCAAAAAGCAAACGCATGCGAAAAGAGTCAAACAACTGGGAAAAAAAGAAGCTCCTGCTAACTGCAAAAAAAGGCATTAGTTCATGCACTGATAAGCAACTCTTCCTGCGATGGTCAGACAATGGTACCATTAACTGTAGTATAATTTCATTTCTTCTAAGGACACTGCCAAGCCATAAGCCACGCACGTTTGTTCCCTTTTTCATTCCTTTTGGTAGCTTAACGACCGCTATGAACTTACAAGAGGGCGAAGTTAACCTTTCTTAATTTGTCAAAACATAGACCAAACATAATTCCCATGTCGTACTCACGAATCGAACCCACGACCTCAGCTAGAATAGCTAGCCTTTCAAGATATTTACGACAGGTGATCCACCGTTTTTTAATGCTTCTTTGTTTCACGAAAGTTATGCTGCTGATGTCACTTGATATCGTTTTTATGTTTTAAATATTCTTTGCTTTTTCAACAGGTTTCGAGGTTCATTCCGTTTTAAAAAAAATCGTGTAAACTGGTCGGAAACATAGCGTAAATGAAACGGTCAGAAAACATATTTCATGCAACATGAGGCTAAAGGTATTTTAAAATTTGTCTCAAACCTATGCCAAAATATTCTTAAGGAAAATACAATTAAAGCAACGCGTAATAGGCGCGTGTATGCATTTCGAAGGAAATGTTTCTGAAGTTCTTTGGTTTCTGTTCACTATCGCAGAATTTAGTCAAACACCAAACTCGCCAAAGAACTCTACACTACTAAAATAAAATAGTTGCGTCAGTTGCTTTTGAAACGAAAGCAACAACAAAAAAATTCGCAGTTGGGGATGTTACGGGAAACATTCAGTAACAGAACTGACAAAGCGTAACTTCTTGTTCAGTGATTCACTTATCATTGAAACACAAGAAAAGTCCCAATGAAGTGTTTTGTTTACTTAAAAAAGACCGGATTTTACACACAAGAACTGAATCCAGAACGATTCCCATAACTACTCAGTTACTATTACGAAATTCAAATAACTGATGACTTTAAATCTGAAGTTCCCAAAATATGCTGGGGCTCAAAAGTTAAGGACGAAACACAAAATTCGGAATAAGAGTAAAACGATGCCAAGCATGTTATCAAACACGATGTGCATGATGCGTGAAACAAATTTTTGCACTACCATGTGCAATATGGAAATCAAGAAATCTGATTAAGAAAAGGCATGATCATTTATTCTGGGACGAAACTTGCAACACTGAATCACAGTCATCTGGTTGACAGCCACCCTGGTGGCTATGTGGTCTAACGTGTTGGCTTCTGACCATTTGTCCGAGATGGGCCTAGGTTCGAGTCCCAGAATAGTAGGCATGGGTGTTTTCCTGTCTGATGGAGCTAGATATATCCCTTTCCTGTAATCAGTGGTCCTGAATTAATGATGGGAGATTATTCATAACCCTTACAGTTGCTCAAGGTGGTCTTAAAACCCCGAAACAAAGAAAAAAATATCTGGAAGACAGTGAGGATCATGAAGAAACGGTTTAGACAGCAGTTTCAAATAGAAAACAATCGGAAGGATGAAAAAAACCACGATCAGGTGGAAATGACCTAATGGTTAAATGGAAATCACACAGTGTTGTCGAAAAACCAATGCAGAACCCCTCAGACGATCTCTCGACAACCTATCCAATACAAAGTTGTGCTAGATCCCCTAAACACGGGCGATCGTTATTTTTTCCTATCTGCGATGCTGTTAGGAAAGGACTGCGATCCAGCAAGTTTTTGAGCTTACGACACTCATAACAAAAGGGCTGTGTTTTCAGATACTAGATACTGGCGGTTTCATGACGATGGCCATCGCTCCAGACGTCCAGCAGTTCATGTGTTCACCTGACCCTGGCACAAAGACATTCCCAGTCGATGTAGTGTCGACAGCCAGCGTGGACGCCAGACCAACAGGCCACTGCTGTGTTCGCAGATGAATCGCTCTTCAGACTGTAGCTGGATTTAAGACTACCTTTCATCTGACCCCTCTAACATTGCTGAAAGGAACAGTTATGGAATATATGGTTTAATAGTGTGGTAAAACATCACTGTCAGTTTTCCACACAAACTTCCGAGCGCTCACTGGTGGCACAGTGACAGCTGTACGGGTATCATATGCCCTCCTCAGAATCTAAGAAGCTCTTTCCAGAGAGTTCTAATAGTGCTTCACCTGGTGAAGCACTGTCTTAGGAGAAACACCATTATGGGTGGCCAAGAAAAATTTCGAGCGTGAATCCTACAATGCACTGGTGCACCAGGAATTGCTTTCGGAGGAGTGGGTTTCAATGGGATCCAGGTGCATGTGATGTCACGAATGTTTTCCTATGAGTGATGTTCCATAGTGAAAATAAAAATAAATTTCCAATTTTAAAGTGTGAAATTCCCATCTGATCTGAAATTTTGCCAACATAAAAAGACAGGGGAAAATGTTGAGAATTAATCGTCTCGCAGCATAAAAAAATAAATGTCTCGCAGTATTCGCACACAATATTGTAACATAGAGAGGGTTTTTTTTCATAGCTTGGACTACATATCGTGTATGTACGTAAATTTGCATATGCGATAAGAGCTGACACGGAGTCACGTGATTTCAGCTTCCACCACTTGTGCGAAGGAAGAACTTCGCCAGTTTACACACTGTGGATTATTCACAAGCTACGTTTGTTGGTGTATTGTGTTAGTTCAATTTAGTACAGAATCTCTCATCCCAGTTTTATAAATATGTGTGCGTTTTATTGTAGCAACGAGAATATTTACGCGCGATTACATTTCTTCGTGTGTGGATTGCCCTGTTCAAGGTATGTCATCTTTATTACTCGCATACAGTAATTTTCGAAGTTGCAACAAACCAACATCCCATTGGGACAGATGCTATTTAAAACTTGTTTCCGAAGGTCACGTAAAAATGGAGTGTACAATAATTACACAAACATTTATACCACAAAAAAGGGTTCGTGTGAATGAATGAGAAAACGTATTACAAACTTACATTTTACCTTCAGCGAATATTCTTTAGAATTTCCACATGATCAAGGACCAAATGTTATACAGTATACAGCTAGTGTTATTTTCACCGAACTGAAATTCTGCGACCAAGTATGGGCAAAAAAGCTGAGCTACGGTGTGTTACGTCCCAGATAACTATCCTTTCTACTCCATAGAACAGCAGTACGCTGATACTTAAATGACGTGTTTAACACCTTATTTCCTAAAGGAGTACCAGTACTACAGTAAGCCTCCTCGGTGCCCGAGTGGTCTGACGCGCTGGCATCTGATCAATCATCTGAAATGAGCTCAAGTCCGAGTCCCTTGTGAGGCATGAGTGGTGTGTTTGTCTGATGACACCGGTTCTTTTCCTTCCCAGGAACCAGTGGCCCCAAATTAGGAATGTGTGACTACTTACAGCTCAAAGAGTGGCTCGTGGTAGTGTTTCAAGCTTGAAACAAAATAATAATATTAATAATATGGTAGGCCAAGAAAGTGCAAACTTCACGATCAAATACTTACAGTGACACAAACAGATAATATTTACCACCTTTGATATCATTACATGTTGGTGTTTCAAGATACTTAGGTCGTACCTCTTCCTTCCACTTGTTCTTCGAAATTAAAAATAAATGGAATATGACATCCAGGTACTGGTAAATGTGACTTTGTGTGTTTCTAGGCTCTCCCCATATTATTAAGTGACATTTATAGGAACTTCGAAAAATATAACGCCCTGCTACCCCAGCCCAGTTTTCAACCCAGAAAAACTTTAACCCTGGGCAAGTCCAATGTTACTATGTTCATTTGAGCTCAACGCAAACATTGTCATGCGAAAACAAATGTTGACAGTTACTACTGATTCTGTCTTGCTGGAAAAATATAAGGAAAGTCTAATAACAGAAAATATTAGAAGAAAATCTAATAACAGAAAAAATAAAGGAAAATCTAATAACGAAAAAGATTAAAGGATCTAGAGACAAACTCTTCTTTTCTCCCTGCAGTAATTTCTCTGAATTTCAATAATTTTCCTTGAAATTTCCTAGTATTCCGACTATTTTTTAAGGGTTCCCATATGAAGTTTAAAATTCCCTGCTTGCAAACTCACTTCTCCCCATAGTTATCGTAGTCATCGTATCATCACAGGTATACCCAGAAAGGGGTAAGAATGAAAACTAAAAGTGGAATGTAACTCATTATTGCTGTTAAGCACATATTGTTACTAGAGAGATCACACGTCTGTATAAGTTGCCATACTCTACTTAGAAGCATTCTGCTCTGTTAACTCAATATGTTAATCGGAGTTCATCCATTTGTTGTCCACGTATAAGAATTTTAACGTAAACACATTTCTGACCATGTTTTCAACCGAATTGATTTAATAATTATTGATTTATTCTGGTTTTTGTACTTCGTTCTCAACTTTTAAACACTGGATGCTCTACCCACAAGACACACATTAAAAAAATGTTTTTGGTAGCTTAGCCATTTACATCAGTATCTGATATTACAAAAAGTCATCCATCTCTAATATAGGGTCACATGTGTACGGAAGCAGAGTACCAAAATGCAAGAAGAAACACAACGCTCACATCTCACCCGTGTAACTAGTAAATTATGGTGTGAAAGTGCTGCAGCTTTAAACAGTAGAGTATATTTCACTTTATGTACTCGGTGCGCAGAAAATCCCATTACTTCCTTTTTTATTGCGAATGCTCTCGAAGTAATTTTTCACATTATGTTTCTTCTCCTAGCCTACCAAGTTTTCTACTTCTTACGTTTTATCTGGAGTTTATAACATTGGAATAAATATATAGTTTAAATGAAAACTTGTAGTGCATTTTGTAGCGTTTGTGTGTAGCTGACATACTACAACACTACATAGATCAAACACTTCACTTACAATAAAATAGGAGTCATTCAAAGTCAGGAAGGTGTTACTTACAGCTAATCCTTTATTGCTGTCAATAGGCATTTGATTATTTGCACTTCAACAAGGAGAGATCACGAAAACTTGGGTTAATATCCACAATCAATTAACTATGAAACACAACACTGGAACTTGGATTTATATCCACAAGAACACAACGCTCTTATTAAAGTAGAACACGCAGCCTTCACAAATACTTAAACGGCAATTAAGCAGTCGTGTATCCAAAAGAAGCATTAACGTTCACAATCCAACATCTCCCCCTCTCACAGATCAGATTATATGTAGAGGATTTTAAAAAGGGAGTGTCTGACCACAGGTCTTAAACAACCCTTAGAAATAGGAAGCTAAGAGATTTGGGCTAGAGTGCCCGTTAGGAAAATGACACGGAAGCGAGGTAAGAAGGGGAAGGAAGACTCCCTTATTCATTACCGGGGTCCAGTACCCGGGCCCCGACGACTTAACGTGCCCATGCGACGCACTGCGGATATTTAGCGGTTCGAGCGTTCGTACCTGCCTGGGATCGAACCCGAGGTCTTCTCCGTGGCAGTCACGAACGTTGACCACTAGGCCACCCGTTGCCCTCCTCTCACAGCTACTGCTTAGCCATTACACATCTTGTCTTGTTCTTGTCACATACGTCATTTACGTACGGACCTCATGGTGTTGACAACCTCCATTCATGTGAGAGAGAAGATATCACGTTAATTTGGGAAAGTGCAAAAGAAAACAAACTCAAATTTACATAGGAAAAGGAACTAAAAATGAAAGTTAAATTAAAATGTGCGTCACAATTTACAGTAAGAAATAGTAAGTGTGAATCTCGTTTTGCCCACGACTCTGCACAGATGCTATCGTTAATACGATAATAATGAAAAGTACAAGACAGACTGCCGTACTCAGTCTTCGTTCTTGTTTTCTGAGAAAGTTAATTAAAAACAGTTATCCCGGATGTCAGGTGTGAGATCTAAAACCATAATCTCAATTCATGGACGTACAGAGAATAAGGTATCATAGTCTCTGCACCAAAAATTAAAGAAAACAGTAGTTTTTACTTAGACGCACTTAACAGATACTTAGCTACAATAATGTTATGTAGCTTATTGCAAACACTATACGTGATGGTTATGACGTGTACTCTAATTTAACTTTCATTTTAAGTTATCTTTTTCTATGTAAATTTTGAGTTCGACCTCTTTTAGAGGTACAAAGCTTGATGGGACGTAATTTTGGATAAATTTCATAGTGACGAACAGCGTATGTTTATGCAGTCCGAAGGCTGGCAAAGCTTTGGTCAAACTCAAGATTCTAGGCAAAGCAGGGGTCAAACTCAAGATTCGATGCACCTCTGAAACACTTCCGAAGCATATCCCACTCAAAGTTCATTCCCGTTTGAGTCCCACGTAGACAGGGGCCGCAACATTCCATGAAAAGGCTAGTAATACTTTCAGAACGTT
Source organism: Macrothele yani (assembly GCA_039090855.1). NCBI lineage: Eukaryota > Metazoa > Arthropoda > Arachnida > Araneae > Macrothelidae > Macrothele > Macrothele yani. The sequence goes on along the minus strand of CM077016.1, from coordinate 91,485,697 downwards.
TTGAAGACACAAAAATTTATTTACAAGGTAGCACCTCCGTGCCACAGGGGAATCGCTTTATTGTTCATACGTGGAACCAAAAATTTCCAAATAATTTTATTACAGTCCTAGATGCATTCCAGATTCATTTAGTTAACATTAGGTGTACAAATAAGTTTTAAAGCGTTTTTTGTGTGAGTTATACCGCTAATTTACATATCCGCCATTCCCCCGCGTTGATGGCATGTGACCGTAACTAGTCCCGAGTATAAAATGTGACACAAAAGTTTTCCCAACAGTCAAACACAATTGCACGCCAGTAGGTGAAAGATGGCAAGCGATACTGCATTTATTCGACACTGCATTCGTTACGAATTTCATCAAGGACAAAGTGCTGCAAAAGTATGTGAATCGATCAGTTCTGTTCTGGGGGAGAATATTGTATCGAAAAGCACGTGTGAGTTTTGGTTTAGACTGTTTATAGCAGGTGATTTTGATCTTAGAGATTGAGAACGTAATGGCGCCCCACAGAAGGTTGCACATGAGGAACTGCAAACACTGCTGGATGAAGATTCGTCTCAAATGCAAAAAGAACTAGCTGAACAACTGCGGGTAACTCAACAAACCATTTCCAATTGTTTACGCAAAATGGGAAAGATTCAGAAGGAAAGAAAGTGGGTGCCACATGACCTGAACCAGAGGAACATGTATAAGCGTGTCGTGAAATGTTTGAATCTGTTGAATAAACAACACAGAAAGTCTTTCCTGTGGAAAATCGTTACGGGTGATGAAAAGTGGATATCGTACGACAATCCCAAATGCAAAAAACACTGGGTGAAGCAACGACTTCAACAATGAAACGCAATATTCACTCCAAGAAAGTTCTTCGGTGCATCTGATGGGATATGAAGGTTGTGCTCTATTATGAACTATTGGAACAGGGTCAAACTGTTACTGCTGATCGCTACAAGCAACAATTGCTGCGATTGAACCACGAAATCTGTCGGAAACGTCCGTTCACAGGCAAAGGATTGCATCCCATGAAATTACTGCATGACAACGCTAGGCCGCATGTCGCGAAATCGGTCAAGGAAACGTTACTGACGCTTGGCTGGGAAGTTTTGGAGCACCCGGCGTATAGTCCCGACATAGCCCCTTCAGACTATCATTTGTTCCGATCGATGCAACATGGTTTGTCTGCTGTACGGTTCCGGATATGTGACGAAGTTCAAAAATGGGTTGACGACTTCATCACGTCACACGACGAAGTATTCTTCATGGCTAGTATCCATCAGCTGCGCGACCGATGGCGGAAGGTGATAAATAATGACGGCGCTTATTTTGATTCGTGAAGGTATTGTTTTTTTCTCTCAAATTACATGTTGCGTTGTCTTAAAACGTTTTAAAACTTATTTGTACACCTAATAGGTTAGATTCTTGTACTAGGGATATGGGTGTTGCTTTTCTCCTCAGTTCAGGGCGTGCGCCTTCTCTAGTTCCAGCAATTCTCAAATTAGGATCGTGCAACACTTTCTTGGGTTCCATCCTCATGAAAATTGCTATAGTGAAAAATAAAAATTCTTGCATTTACATTCTTTAGTATTTTGCGAGGTTAAGACAAGATGAATATTTATTCGCCACTCTTTCTTCTATATTTGTTTCCCCATGTTGTCAGTTTGCAATACCGAGGCATTCTAAATACATCAGCAAGTTTCTTTCGGAAGTGACGCTTTCATATAAACATGGCTAGTTATCCATCAAGGAAACGCAATTATAAAATCCTATTTCAAATTTTACTGTAAAAAGACAGCAGGCTGCTGATAGAAATATTGAAGAGTTCAACGTGCATAATACAGCGACACTAACTTAAAGGCGCGCTGAAGATAATCGACCACAGCTTCTGGGTTCCCGAAAGTCATTTGACTCGCCTCTTAGCAAATAAGTTCTGACTGAACCACTCCGCTGTAGCGAACAGCAGAATTCATATTAATCACAACGTAGCAGATAGGCAGGGAGCTATCCTACGGGCAGACACTTCTCACCTACGCATTTTATTAAGTTCGCGGACAGACAGCTCCATCATCGCTTCCACCCTCACCCCTTCCGTGCCCTACCTCATTTTCGCATTATTCATGGCAAAAAAAATTATGTACTCACCACGGATCGATAAAAGGAATAATCGAAACTTCAAGAAATCGAGGCAATTCGTATTATTGCTTCACATTCTTAACTGAAAGTATAAAGATTTGTACAGCGTTGAATTTTATTACGGAGAGTGGTGAAAGATGCTTATCGATTAACCCAAGCATTCAATGCCGCTGGAGTAAACTGTTTACATAATAAATTTAACTGGCTTCCGTGAGACAGTCTAATTGCTTTGTTTCTGATGCATGAACATGCAAATGAAAATTACAAGAAACAAAGTAATTGAAGTGTCATACAATGAAAGAAGCGTGCAGCGCCGATGCAATTGTTGTTTTTAATTGTGTTAAAGTCAAAATAGCATTAAATAACAAACTGCCACTCTTTTCGTCGTTTTTAAGATACAAAATTAGAAAGGAGAAACTCGCAGTGTTCGAACGCAAATTATATACAGTGAAATTTTGATTTACAGTTCCCGCATTTAAGGTTTCCCCGCTATAACGAAGTAAATTTCTCCGTCATTTTTATCCACGCCGGGGTTCGAACCCGGGTCCCCTCATTCCGGAATAAGTCACTCTACCAATTGAGCTACGCGGACGTTCGTTCTGACTGCTATCTGCCTTTATGTCGTGTGCGTCCTGCTGGTAGGTACGTCACATCCTCCCCCCACCCCGAAATAGGGCCGGGGGCATGGCCCACGGGTCATCCGTGACCATGAATCGTCGCAGGCAGCCATCCGCTGTAGAACGTGCACATGAGAACTCCCAGTCAATCTGGTGTGTGGAATGCAACGTCACACACACACATTTATTTTTTTAAGCGCTGGAGAAAGGATTCTCTGATTTTTCCTATCTCGCGGTGTGGAAAGAACATCACACCATTGCGAGATTTTGAACAGCCGGGTCATCGGGAAAGTTCGGGTGCCATTATAACGCAAAAGTCTGTTCTCCGTCATTTTTATCCACGCCGGGGTTCGAACCCGGATCCCCTCATTCCAGAATAAGTCACTCTACCAATTGAACTACGCGGACGTTCGTTCTGACTGCTATCTGCCTTTATGTCGTGTGCGTCCTGCTGGCAGGTACGTCACACCGCATTACAGCAAATATCATTACGGAAAAAAGACACCGAATTCTGGAGTACCTCACTTGACAAAAGCTTCAAACCTACATGTCCAATTTCAAGATACTTTTTTGTATTGTTTTACAATTTGCAACTAATAGGATTTCAAGAAAACAGAAAATAAAAAATAACAAAACTGGAAAATCATTAGAAACACTGATAAAATTTGGTTGTGATTACCGCAAGCGAATACAATAAAAAGCTTTTAAAACAGAACTTCTGGAAGTGCTTATAGAGTACATGTACAATGTCATGACAATACGTTGTTACTCCTACTGGTGAGGAAATAGTGCGTAATGAAAATAAGAAAACGTGGAATAATATTTATTTCAATCATAAATAGAATTAGCTAAGGCAAAAACAAAATGTCTGCCCAACCGCTAGAAGCTTACGTATCTTCGAACCAAAAATCGAAATTTGCGTCACCCGACAGAAAAACGTTTCAGCAAAATGGGTGAGTAAGATATGGGAAAGAAGTGGTTATGGTGTGCCAATCGTATGCAAAAATATAATTTTAGAAATCGGACTTTTAGAAACACATATTTCCTTTGAAATGCTAACATACCACGAAAATAGTGCATAGGGATAATCAGAAAGTACACTCTTTGCAAAAAACAAAACAAAACAGCAACAAAAAAGACAGAAAGAAAACGAGCCGCCCCGGTGGCGCAGTGGTCTAAGCGATGGCCTCTGATCATTCGTCTGAAAGCGGTCCGGGTTCAAATTCCGGTGAGGCATTGATGTTTGTTTGTCTTACGGCACTGGCTCTCTCCCTTCCCTGGAACCAGTGACCCTAAATTAGGGACGGACGACTGCTTATAGCCCATTGAGTTGCTCACGGTGGTCGTTAAACCTCCTCCAAAAAAAAAAAAAAAAAAAAAGAAAACGAAGCATCCCGAGAAAGTTGTTTGATTCTGATGAAACTCTGCATACAACCACCTCATGGCCGAATATGCAAATTATTAAAAAAATAACGAACAATGACTAAACTGCGGCCAGCCCCAGTGCATGGGAACCGCGCATCGAGGAAGGCATATGAAGAGCAAAGCTTGCATGCAGGGACAGTTGTGACAGCGGATTGCAGTTGCATTAACCTCCACGGACTGTGAGGATGCCTCCACGTCGGATCCGTGCACAATACCAGCAGTTGAGCGAATATGGGAGAGGACGTATAATTAGGCTGAGAAAGGCCAGTTGGTCAAGACGCCGTATCGCCATACATTTGGATCGGAGCGACGCGGCAAGCGGGTGGTCTTGGCCCCAATGGGTCGAGGAGGGTACAATCCAGGGGCATGCGGGCGGTGGACGGCCGAGGGCAACAACAGAACGCAAGGATCGAGGAATTATGAGAGCCGCACGATCAGATTCGAATTCGTCGCTGTCAACCATCCGTGGCCACGTTGCATCGTCTACAGGTACGGAGGTGGCCATCCGGACCGTAGACAGACGAACTGTGGCACAGGTATCACATTCGAGGAGGCCACTCCGCCGCCTACTGCTGACCGGTGAGCATCGCGGCACCAGTTACAGTGGTGTCGGGCCCGACCAACGTGGGATAGTGTCCAGTGGCGTCGATTTGTCTTCAGTGATGAGTCACGGTTTGCACTTGGCGCCGATGACCAGCGCATACGTGTCTGGAGACGACCCGGCCAGCGCACGGATCCTGCCTTTACCGTGGAACGGCATACGGCTCGCACACCTGGATTGACTGTCTGGGGAGCCATTTCCTTCGATAGCCGGACACCTTTGATAGTCGTCCGTACCACCCTCACGAGTCAACGTTATGTCGACGACATTCTACTACCTGTTGTGTTCTCATTCCTGTCGCAACATCACCGAGCAATTTTTCAACAGGGTAATGCACGGCCACACACGGCACGGCTTTCCCAGGTCTATCTCCGTAATGTCTATACTTTTTCATGGCTAGCCCGATCGATGACCTCTCACCGATCGAAAATGTTTGGGACATGATGGGATGCCACCTAAGCACATGCCGGAATGGCGGCGAACTGGCCGGCAATTTAGACACTATCTGGTACGCTATATCTTAGGACAGCATCTGCGAATATATTTCTTAATTTTTGGAAATAAATCGCTTTGGCCACATAAGGCGGAGTTTAGTTCACCTTATGAGGCTAAAGCGATTATTTAATTAACCAGAACCAAAAAAACTGGGTGGGCACTGCCCCCAGAAAAATTATTGGAGGGGCAATATTCACCTTGCCCCCTATAGCCTGCGTCTATGCGTTCGTAAAACGTTTGGGAAGGTATGGGGAACTTTTTACCGCAATTACAACTACCGGATGCAAAAAGACTTTTACAGAAATGGCATGCAGAAGTAGAACTAGATATTACTAAATGCAAATTTACATTCACGTCACCTCCAGGAAATACACATTTGTGATACTTAGAGGTAAAACTGATCAAATATTGAAAAAAATAATGCATTGATAGCTTCAGCTATCGAATGAAAAAAAAAAAATTATCAATCACTCTTTTATACGTGCATTTATTGCGTTAAACACAAACAACTGGCTGGAGAAAAAGTGATCAGAGGTGGGAAAGCGCCAGGGTTCGAGTCTGGGCTGAGGCTTTTGTGGTATGTTTGTCCTCTGCCCCTTCATGAAACAAGTAGTCCTAAATAACGACTACGATTGTTTATAGGCTTTAATGACACCCTGAGCGGCACTAAACCAGTAAAAATGCGTTTGTCACCTAGCGGAAAAACTGCTCAGCACAGATATTCAAAAATCAGGGTTCCCACAGACCTGGAGAACCTGAAAAAGTCAGGGAATTTTATAAATGTCAAAAGGGTCTGGGAAAGTAAGGGATTTCTTTTTTCTTTCTTCCTTTTCTTTTGACAACAACAACTAATGCATATTTTGTTTTCTGTATACTGTTAAGTTGCCATTAGCCCATTGCAGCTGAAGCACGGGCGCCCGCGAATTCGTGGAAAATGATGGCAAGTCTACAGCTTTAGTGTTTGTAGTTTCTCATTTTCTCAACAGAATGCACTGTTGGTCACTTCGCTTGTGTTGGATCATGAACATCTCTTGTATGACATCCTAGTCTCATTATTTATAGCCAGTTCTGGTAACTACATTAGCTTGTTCTATCCTATATGAATACATGTGTAGAGCGGGGCTTTTCTATGAACAGACAAATGTTTGTTGAAAACCGTCATGAAGAGTCCATCGTAGCACTAAGACGAAGTAAATTTCTCCGTTATTTTTGTCCCCTCATTCCGGAATAAGTCGCTCTCCCAACTAAGCTACGCGGATGTATGCTCTCGCTGCTATCTGCCTTTATCTCATGTGCGTCCTGTGAGGCAGGCATGTCAACCAGGACCATGTGTCGCTGTAATCAGTCACCCGCTGAAGAATGTACATTGGAGAAATCCCAGTCAGTTCGGTGTGTGGAACGCAACATCACACACATATTTATTTTTCGAAGCGCTGAAGAAGGAATTCTCTTATTTTTCCTGTCTCGCGGTGTGGAAAGAACATCCCACCATTGCTAGAACTTTAACGGCTAAGTAATTCTTGAAGTTAGGGCGCCAATATAACGAAGTAAATTTGTCCGTCATTTTTACCCACGCCGGGCATCGAACCCGGGTTCCTTCATTCCGGAATAAGTCGCTCTCCCAACTGCGTTACGCGGACGTATGCTCTCGCTGCTATCTGCCTTTATCTCATGTGCGTCCTGCGGTGCAAGCACGTCACGAAGTGTATGATGCTGTCACTGTTGCAGGGGTGTCTCAAAAGTAGAAGTTACGAGGGACATGACCATGTACCCCAAAAGCGCAAGCCAACGATACAATCCTCCTTTGGAAAAGAGAAAAAAGAAAACCAGCCTGGAAGAAGAAGAGAGAGCAGGAAGAATACAGGAAATCCATGAGCTTCAAGCAACAAAAAAATATTGACGAAGAAGCTAGGGAGATAAGAAAAAGACTGAGTAAACTATAGGGACATACTAACAAATGTCAAGTTTATCTTATGTCTGACACATTGCTTACTTAGTTAATTGAACATCACTGACATTAAAACTCTAGGAAGTTGCTTTTTATATTAGTGCGATTCAGTGGTAAAGTGTACACGTTAGTGAAATTCAATGGCAAAATATTTCTTAATACAGACATTTAACGTGGACCAGGAAATTCAAACAAAGGTCTTCGCTCTTTCCACGTTCATAAGTGAGTCACGGAAAAATTCTCATTGGCCGCCACCGAGAGTCGAACCCAGGGTCTTCCAGTTACGCGCCGGATATGCTTCCGCTACATCACAGCGGCCTCTAATTCCTCCGGACTCGCACACGCTAACTGCCAAGCCAAGTTGGCAGGTTGCTTCTTGGAGCCCCACACAATGCTGGGGATTCACCAAAGATGGTAAGCAACAACTGAAGAAATAATTAGAAGGCGAATGAATAATTAATACAGACATTTAACGTGGACCCGTAAAATTCTGTATTAATTATTCATTCATGTCTGTATTAATTATTCATTCGCCTTCTAATTATTTCTTCAGTTGCTGCTTACCATCTTTGGTGAATCCCCAGCATTGTGCGGGGCTCCAAGAAGCAACCTGCCAACTTGGCTTGGCAGTTAGCGTGTGTGAGTCCGGAGGAATTCGAGACTGATGTGGTGTAGCGGAAGCATATCTGGCGCGTAACTGGAAGACCCTGGGTTCGACTCTCGGTGGCGGCCAATGAGAATTTTTCCGTGACTCACTTATGAACGTGGAAAGAGCGAAGACCTTTTGTTTGAAAATATTTCTTATTTTTATGCCCAAGTTCTATGTAAAAGTTTTCATATTTTTATGTCCAAATTGTATCAGAAGTTTTATATCTTGTTTATGCGATTTACACAACTTATTTATGTCCATGTCGTATTCGAAATGTTGTAATTCCAAAGTTGTATAGTATAAATTTTATGTTACTAAACTTTTAATTTTGACGATTACTTTGTAGTTTTTCACATCTTTTTTAGTATGTCATATTTATATCTTAAGTAGGTATCAAACCTGGGAAGCAGATTGTGTAACATATTTATTTCAGTAGGATATGTTATGTAATATTCCAAGTGACTACATTATTACAATTCAAACATAAAAATTGTTTTTATCTCCAAATTTCATTCTAAGTTGTATGGTACAATTTTCAGGTTATCTAAACTTTGATTTTGATACACCTTCCTTTATTTTGCACTCGATGTCATATACCTGTTTTTTTAAATATAAATATACATGTACAATATCATTTTGTTCCATTAAAATAAAAATTTACCTTGAAAAAAAGAAAAACTCAAAATAAAAAACTAGGTGTTGACTACACAGCACTTGAATTCCCCGAAGAAAGCCAGCAGAGCCATGGTCATCTGTTTCATTATTTTACAGCTTGCATGCTGTCTACCTACAGTAATCATTTTGCCATTAAAAATTAATTCAATGTAACCAGTGTGACGTGCCTGCCTCACAGGACGCACACGACATGAAGGCAGATAGCAGCGACAACGAACGTCCGCGTAGCTCAGTTGGTAGAGCGACTTCTTCCGGAATAAGTGGACTCTGGTTCGATCCCCGGCGTGGACAAAAATGGCGGAGAAATTTACTTCGTTATACCAGATTAAGAGTGAATTAATTTAAATGAAGTGAATTCAATTTAATTACTTGAATTGTTTGAAAACTGGACGAAACTAAACAGAATCACTTCAGTATCTCCAGTTGATTTTTTCCAGTTTTTCTTTTAGAAAAGCAGCCTCGGTGGTGCCGTGGTAAAGCCTGGTTTCTTGACCATTCATCCGAGAGGGTCCGGGATCGGATCCCGTGATGCATGGATGTTGTGATTGTCTTACGGCACTGGATCTCTCTCTTCCCTGTAACTACTGGACCTAAAAGGGCGACTGCTTATAGTGTATATAGCCCATCGAGTTACTCACACGCAACCTCCAAAAAAAAAAAAAAAAAAAAAAGCTAACCTGGCTGAATTTTGGGCCATCTGATTTATAATGGTAATGTGTAACCTGGGCATCAAGTTAGGTACCATTTTGAGTATAGTGAATTGGAATCATCTCTTTCGTGAGCAAATTTCCCGCCATTTTCGATGCAGCTGCGTCAATGGGGGTGGCTGTCACTTTTCAGCGTCCTATCCGAGGGAAAGAGCGATTTATGGGTTTCGTCGTAGTGCGAGGGTGGAATTGGATAACGACCTAGACGGGGTCACTGTGGAAAGGAAAGAAGCAGCATCTCGCCTTCTAACAAGAGGACGCTCTTTGGGGTGTATCTCAGCGGTCAACTTTCACTCTTCTGCTAGGGGATTTCTATTGGACGTATCAAAGAAGGGAGGGTGGCAAAAATTTTCTCTCCCGAGTGTGAACCGAAATAAGGGAAAAGTAATGAACGCTGACGATTAAGGAAAGCGAATACTGGCCAGAAGAGGAGGAAGTCAACGTGTTAATATGAACGAATGAAAATCCGGACAATGTTTGTGATTTTCCCCATAACATCTGAATAAACACATTCCTCACTGCAAGAGAGAGTTATAACTTTAATTGATATTTTATTTATATTTCATTTATTTGCTCCAGTCGGGTAAAGTACGGGTTAAACACCCGAAACAAAAACTTTCCGCCAGCAAAGTATCAACGGACCCTTCACACAGGGCGTTGAAATACAATTCAGCACCAAGCCCTGTAACAAATGGAAGTTAACTGCACAGCTGAGATAGCAGTAAAAATACAGGATACAGAGTGGAATACAGGAAAAGACTGAATAGCTTCACTAATTTGCTATCAGATGGGTCCTTACTTGCCGTTGTCATTATGAATCTACTTTAATAATCAAAGTAAGATAGCTTTCCAAAATGAGGTTAAATGTGTGAAAAACAAGGGCATACATATGTGACTATGACGTACTACAAAGGTAAAACACATGTAAAGACGACACAGTTGCAGAGATAAATTCTATCGGTGTATCTTTAGTCTGTTAGAAAAACTGGCTCCGGAACTAGCAGGCGCGATTCGATCTCTGCCACCGACAAATGTGTGTTTCCACGTTGACGCCCGATTGTGGAAATGGATCTGCTGGTCGTTGGGTTCTTCAAAAAAATGTGTGATGTTTCTTCCACACATCGTCTGGAATTAATGAAAATTCCTCCTACGCTTCGAAAAAAAAATTACGAGAGAAGTGATTTGACGTACTACAGAGGGGAAACACATGTCAAGACGACAAAGCTGCAGCTATAAATTCCGTCGGTGTAGCTTAGTTGGTAGATCATTCGGTTCCGGAGCAGAAAGATGAGGTTTCGATCTCCGTCACCGGCAAATTTGTGTTTTCACATGTCTTGAATTTTCTTTCAAAATGAGAGCTATCCTGGCTCTCACCAGTTTAGTTTCATGATGCATTTAGTTTAGGAGAGGTGTAATATGGCTGTTAGGGGATGTGCAGGAGGCCATACACATACTTTTATGAAGAATACTAACCCGATATTCTTCAAAAAAGTAATAACAACTGCAAACAAACGTTTTGCTGTTAAATTTCCCTCTCCCGAATGCATTATGCTTTAGGGATTTCGTGATCTGGAAAATCCGGAAAAGTCAGAGAATTGTTTTCTTAATGCATTGTGGGATCCCTGGAAAGGGCATTAACCTTCATTCTCATTGTGAGTGCCATTCGATTTAAAAATAATTCTTTTACAAATTACAGATGCCGAGATACATGCCTACAGATGGAAGGACAAAGTGACATCACAAGGTCGTACTTTTTTACTCTATAATCTACACAGTGAAGAAAGCCAAGATTACGACTGTTAGCAGTGTAACGAGCACCCGGCTGTAACACTGCGTGAAGATACTAAGTATCGGGAGGCGCATAAGATACAAACCGCTCGGCCATCAAATGATTCACCTACAACATAAACGCAGCGGAAAAAATGAGGCGATAGGCATCAACAATGAAATAGTAAATATTACAGAATAAATATGCATTTTAAATCTTTGTTTCCACGTCTGGATGACGAATGGTACGTGAACAATTTGTTTGCTTTGCTCGTAATCCCGACCTTGAGCTGGTGAAACCCGGAGATGCATACTTATGACTGTTATTTACACATTTATTTCTTACGCTATATGTGTGTCCATCATTGTGTGAGTAGGATGCAGACTAAATAGACTGCCGAGCTAAATTTCCCGAGTATTTCACGTACAGGAGTAAACTCAAATTTTTCAGCTCTGAAACAGACATATGGAATAACAAATTAATCGCTCAGTTTTCATAAAACGCATCCGATAACATTAAACTTTTCGGAAGTCATCGTGCTCGAAACCTGTTGGCTACAAAGTAAACGTCTTCCCATTCATAAATATGAGTTAAATTATACCTGGACTTACTTCACTAACTCTATATTAAAGAGTGGTTTTGTAAACCGAAACTGTCGTAAATCAAAGCATTCTGACTAATAGAAATAATTGAAACAACTGCTCAGCGGGTCAAAAAACTTGATAAGAACTAACTCATCATATTTGCGCAGCTTAATTTAATGACATTTCTGTGACTATTTTAAAATAATTTAAAATTAAATTTTAGGCTTTCTGTAGAGCAGTAGAAAGAGCGAATAAGTTTACCTGTTTACACATCACTCTATCTCAACTTTCTTTTTTAAAGAAATACTGTGTTTATGGCTCAGAGCAATGAAAGGCGTAGGAAACAAGAAAAACAGAGTTACAGTAATAGAGATAAAAAGTTGGCCAATCTTATAAATCCAATCAACGTATATTTATGAATAATACTCTGATTGTCGAAGGTAAATCTAACACACGAGTGACATCATTATTTCTTTGCCTTGCTCAGTACTTTTAAGATAGGTCTAATCTCACTTCTACACAAACAACTTTTCAATTCGCCATTGACACAAAAGGAAAAGCTTCACCATGGAGTCGCTTTTCACACATTATAGGCAATCATATAAGATTATTATGCCCACATAGTTCAACATAGTGAGAACATACATAAAGCAAAGTCATCCTTAAATAAAAATGGACATCGCACAGCTCAGTTTGAGAAAAGTGGCTCCGTGTGATTAGAGATTGTGTTGTGCACTACGCGCACACGGATATCAAACTGCTTTGCTGCTTCGTACGTTCAGGCACTATTCTAGAATATTTCTTAAACTGCAAGACTATGGGGACTCAAGCACTTGAGGTCAGTTTCTCCACAATCGAGATTCCTCCTTTGATAATGAATAAAATTTGAAAAAATAAGAAAGAACTTGTCTACCACATTTTCACATGTACTGAATTTGCTGTCTTTCCCCCCATTTGAATAAAATTCAGGAATAGATTCTGTGCGACAAGGGAATTAATTTGTTAAATCAAAGTTTCAACATTCTTGAAATATGGTTGTTTTTCTCGTGGATTTTAAGTACTTCAACATTCCTCAAAAACTATTCTTATTTGTCACTATTACTTTAACAGTTACAAAACTTATGAACGTTCCTTTTCGTATACACGATGTGATGGTCGGTCATGGAGTACACAAAAGGATGAAATGATTGAAACTGATGTATGCAATTCATTAAATGAGATAAAAAAATGAGATATAAAATATGCCTTTTTAGTAATATTCACAAGTGGCCATACTTTGAGTGATTTCGGTAACTCATATTTTAGACGAACATACATGTATAATTTCAAGAATGTTCAGTCAAAATATTTCTAATTGGGTATTTTTGGATATGTGAAATTATTTTCAAGAGTGTTAAGTTGTACATGCATATTAATCACCCGTGTTTTCTTATGATCTTCCTTAAAGCATTCCATATCAAAGTAAAAAAAGACCTTATAACGTTTCAATGTCTTAGTCATTTTATTAGACAAGACTAATGACTTAACTGATATTGTTAAAACAGTAGTATTTGCCATTTTCTAAATGTTAACGCTTAATCGCTGATTTAAACAATAAAAGGGCGGACGATCTTGGTCACCATTCTGCTTTAACGCTTGGTCGTACGTTGATCAGCGGCATTTAAGAATACCACTCATCGATGCATGCAAAACTCTCGATAGCTTCGTTTAGTTTTTTTATATCTTTTTTCACATGGGTGCTGACGTTACATTAAGTACTTGGATTCAGCGTCAAGTGCACTTTTGTTACACCAAAGTAGTCTCATTAATAAAATGAAGCGAGCTTTCAGAGCAACTCGGAGGAGTGAGTCTAGCATGTTCACATGGTCATTATTCAATAAATCATGCAACTCATTTTCCATGCTCCTCAGGTATGAACACGCGTATGAATAATGCAAGGTGAAGCCCACTGGCCAATCAGCATCTCTGGTCTCTTTTTATGCGAGGATATTTTTAAAAGTCAAGAAATCATTCCGGGTTTTTGTTTAAAGCCTGGTTCGAAAAGTTCACGTCGTTTGACGGATACACAGACAACTAGTGAGCAAACCAAAACTGACCAGCGTAAAAATTTAAAACCGTGCCATGGTATCAGTAATGCCGTGTATGGTAGATACAATAAGAAAGAATTAAAAATATCGAAGCACTTTTACAGGTTATCACGTGTATTCAGAAATGAGCAAAACGTTTTTATTTTTTTTTATTTAACAGTTTCATGGCTTGTTTTTAACACCACGCATCTGACCCTTTACTGATTACACTTACAGGAAACCGAAATTCTGAGAACTTATTTAATTATTCGTATTATTCTACGAGCATTTTTCTACCTGAAAATTGCCATAGAACAATTATAACGTAACCCTTTTTCGTGTGCGAGATTGGTGTTACGCTATGTCTAAATCCCTGAATAATGGCTTGCAATTTAACGTAGACCCAACACTGAGCCACCGTCCCTTTGGAAGAGAAGACGTTGGCTCAGGATTGGGCCTACATTAAATCGCAGGGCTGTGCTACTTGAGAAACCATGACTAAGGAAATGTTGAACTAAATGAGAATACGATGCAATAGTTGCATGGGATTAAGGTTTTACGGCCAGATGAAACATAAAAAAAAGTCAAACTTACGATAACCTTTTATTGGTCCAGCAATATTTCATGAAATCCAACATATAGCACTGCGAGTTTTACACTTCACATACAATGCCTTAATTATCTGTCGTATAATTTATCTTAACAACGATCGAACATCTCCACACACACACAAAGCAACTGCTGTATCGTCCTTTTTATCTAACGTTCTTCTCACATTCATACGTCACTCTCACTGACCTCAAAAGTGTTGCTAACCTCATTCATATGAAAGAGAAGATATCACGTTAAGTTTTGAAAGTGCAAAAGAGAACAAACCCAAATTTACATAGGAAAAAGAACTAAAAATGAAAGTTAAATTAGAATATACGTCACACAATATGAAAAAAAAAAGACACATCAGTTCCACTTTCCTGGCAATTGATTCGTTTAGCCAGTCCTACAAATACCAAAGCCCTCCTTTTATTTCCATCTGGATACGAGCCTGAGAAAAACAGTCCTAAAAGGGATAAAGCACCTACAGGGATGGCTGCTACTGCAAGCTGAAGATTTTTATGATATCATAGTAGCGACATCAGAAAATATATGACAATCAGAGTTTTTGTTTTTCCTGATACGGAAATCGCCAGTACTTCATGGTTGCTATATTTTCTCAGAGAACCTCTTTCTCTTCCGTACTAATAAATTAATGCTCCAATGTTATCTCACTCACTTGAAGAGAAATTTGGGATGATTCATAAAAAAAAAACCCACTTAAAGACACGAGAATCGCTATGTTTTACTTCTATATAAACTGAAGAAATGTAAGGTTTTACTTTTGTTTCTCATCATGACATGTTATGATCAGCAACGGACATTGTGTGTAAGCAGGCGTTACCTAAAATTCCAACGGAAGAAAGTGATCTCTTCCTGGTTCGTACATTTGCTGATACACTGAGCTGAAAAAACAAAACAAAAAAACAACTGGGAAGAGCGCTACATTTTCCATTACATGTCACCACACCCATGTGGTAAATGGTATCGTCCCCAAACGACGTATATATAGAAGCAGATATCTCCGCAAGCTCAAGTAGTTAGCATTCGCAGTTCAGGTGGCAGCTTATCAGGATTTAAGTGATTCGAACGTGGTATGATAGTCGGCGCCCAGCAAATGGGTCACTCTATCTCGGAAATTAGCACGAAATCTGAATTTACACGGTGAACAATTTGAAGGGTGTACCTGGACTACACAAACTCAGATGGAAATCTAGCGTGCGAGATCGGTGCGGCCGTAGAAAAGCCCTTGGTGATCGTGGATAGTGGCGTGTGGTACGCATAGTAAAATTCGCCGGTGTGCAACATTGCCGGAAAGCCCAGCGCAATTAAATGCCGGGGCCAATAGTAGCAGCAGCGTTCAGGCAGTGCAACATTCTCTGTGTTCCATGGGGTTCCGGAGCCGACGGCCCACCCGGGTACCATTGCTAATCCAACAACACAAGACTGTGCGCCTCGCCTGGGCTCCGGACATGTGTAACATAGTGCGACGAATCGCGGTCTCAACTGTTTCGACCAGACTGCGGACTAAGGGTGTGGCGACAATCCCACGAGGAATTGGACCCAAAATGCCTACGAGGGACAGTGAAGGACGGCGGTGGTTCTTTTATGGTGTGGAGTGTGTGAAAAAAGAGGTTTGTCCACGCCGGGCATCGACTCCGGGTCCCCTCACTCCGTAGTAAGTCGCTCTCCCAACTGAGCTACGCGGAAATGTTCCCTCATTGCTATCTGCCTTTATCTCATGTGCGTCCTGCAGGGCAGGCACGTCACATCTCCCCCGAAAGATGACCGGGGGCATGGCCCACGGGTTACCCTGGACCATGTGTGTCGCTGTAGGCAGTCATCGGCTGAAAAAAGGGCATTTGAGAAATCCCAGACAATTGGGTGTGTGGAACGTAACATCACACACATTTACGTTTTCCGGAGCACTGAAGAAAGGATTCTCATTGCGAGAAACATCATTGCAAGAAACCTATCGGCCAGGTCACCCTTGAAATTCGGGCGCCAATATGAAAACACAGTCTTGTCCACGCCGGGAATCGATTCTGGATCCCCTCACTCCGGAGTAAGGAGCTCTCCCAACTTAGCTACGCGGACATGTGCTGTCACTGCTATCTGCCTTTATCTCATGTGCGTCCTGCGGGGCAGGCACGTCACAAGCGTTTTCAGCTGGCACGCATTAGGACCCCTCATACGTCTGCAAACCGCTCTGACCGGTGGAGACTACGTAACCATCCATGGGGATCATTTTCACCCGTTCATGTCATACAACCTCTCCAACGGGTGCTACCTCTTTCCACGCCACAATACGCCACGGTACGCGTCCACATGTCGCCCGATCATGGCACGGAGTTTGGCATTCTGACTTGGCCCCCTTGTTCGCCGGATTTAAACGCCATCGAACACATTTGGGATGGTGTTTAACGTGCCGTCAATGCCAGGAATAGTCCCCCGGAGAATAGTACGGAATTGTGGGACGCTCTTCAGTAAGCATGGTGTACACAGTCTCCTCAGTACTACAGAGAGCTAGTGGAGTACATGCCCGTCGCGTTGCTGCCGTTCTCCGATCGCGAGGAGGGAGGACCAACGCGGTGTTAGAGAGGTATCCCAGCTTTTTTACACTTCACTGTAAATCTGCGAGTTGATGTCTGTCTCCCTTCTGCTCCTTCACGAATAAGTTATCGATAGTGTAATATAAGTGGTCGAGTGGTCTAAAGCACAGGATTCTGGCTTCCAGAACTGCTGGGTCTGGGTTTGGATCCCGAGGCAAGACATGGATGTTGTGTTTGTCCTTTTGAAGCAGGTTCTCTCCCTTCACTGTAGTCAGTGGTTCTGGATAAGGGTGGTGACTCATTATAGACCTGGACGCTCATTGGGTTCATTAAACCTCTAAACAATGAGAACAAAAAAAATGGCAATATGATCCTAAAATGAGCTGTGTTTTTAATTGATCTGTGCCGCCCCGGTGGCTTAGTGGTCTAAGCGATGGCCTCTGATCGTTCGTCCGAAAGGGGTCCGGGTTCGAATCCCGGTGAGGCATGGATGTTGTGTTTGTCTTACGGCACTGGCTCTCTCCCTTCCCTGGAACCAGTGACCCAAAATTAGGGACGGGCGACTGCTTATAGCCCATTGAGTTGCTCACGGTGGTCGTTAAATGCCCCCCCCCCCCAAAAAAAAAGAAAAAGAAATCATCCACAGCAAGATCTTGGATGGGAACATTTCCTCACCCACACACGATCCTAAAGTACCCTACTGTAAATGAGGATGCATCATCCATTTAGTCTGTGATCTTCCCTGAATCGAAGAGGATAAAGTCAGTTTTTTTGGTCCCAGTCTTGGACGAAACCCTGGAGCAGACAACGGAGAAGAGCTGTCTTATATCTATGACCTTAAAGGGATCCCCTACTGAAATAAAAACATGGTATGGGTTGCGTGGTAACATCACGTCTGTTGAATTTTTTAAATTTAAGACAAAAATAAATAAGAATTAAAGAAAAAGATGGATTTTATTTTCCCTGCTCGATTTAGTTGTTCTGACACTCACGTAACGAGAGGCTCGTTAGTAGACTATCAGAAGCGCACGCTGCCACGATAGAAGGAAGCAGTAACAAGCTATAAAATAGAAAGAAATTACAATTTAAATTTCTTTAGATCATTCCAGTCTCAGACCGGAAAGTTGCTTCTGCATTTATTTCTTAAAATATAACGAAATGTAAATACTGCTACTTTGAGAGCTTTTAATTTTTTTGGAAACATATGAACTCAAAGCCAGACACTACAACTCACCTTTTGTGCCACTAATTAATGGTCTTGGATAACCTTGCTGCCCGCTATGATCGAGGACTCAGTGCATGAGTGCTTTTTGCACATTATCCAGCAGCGTGAAGGAAATCCATGGAATCAACAATCTATTTAATATCAGGTTATTAAGATTTGATAGATTCGCAATAGTGAAAGGTTCATGACTTTTCTCTGTCAATGATCGGATGTTATAAGTATTGGATTAATAAGTAACGACATAATCAGTACTTACGCTCAGAATTGCTGTCATGCAGAAAAAGTGCTTTGCGCTACACAAATGCCACATAAAAATGTGAAATAACAAGGACTCCTGGGAAAGAAAGAAATGCATGATCCTACAGCATATACACTATATTGACAAAAGTCACCAGGCCACCCTTCAACAGCAAATGAACGGATCCGCTGCGTTGTTAAGTTGCGCGGTACGGCTGAAAACGGTATAAAACAAGCCTGCAGCTCACCGCGATCATATCGCACTGTGAGGTTGAGTGAAAATGTTGCTAAACTGACTTTGAGAAAGGAAAGCTTGTTGGGTGTTATATTAGTGGGTTGTCCATAAGAGAAATCGAGAAGCGTTTAAACATACCCAAGTCAACTGTTTTGGATGTACTAAATAAGTGGAAGACACATGGCGTGCCTGAAGCAGCAAAACGTACCGGCAGACCAAAGAAAATCAATGATAGAGGACGTCGAAGCCTCAGGTGAGTTGTTACAGCTGATCGACGGAGTAATGCACAAGACCTCGGTGTACAGGTAAGTGAAAATGCTGAAACCTCGGTATGTACACGTACCATTCGCAGAGAACTGCATTCCATAGGTTACCGTAGTCATGAGGCTGCTCATAAGCCTTTCATCTCCACTCGGAATGCTACTCGTCGTTTAGCATGGTGTAAAGAACATTTATCGTGGACCGTAGATCAATGTAAACGGGTCCTATGGACTGATGAATCCAGATACCCTATCCATCAGTCTGATGGCCGTGTGTGGGTATAGCGGTATCCGGGGTAACGCTATTTACCACAGTGTACTGTTCCTACGGTCACGTTTGGAGCTGGCAGTGTACTCGTGTGAGAATGTTTTTCGTGGTATGGTCCCGGCTCATTGGTTATCGTGGACAAACTGTAAACCAGCCCGTCTACCTTGATATTCTGGACAATTATGCCCTACCAACTCTGTGGCAATACTATTGAACCGAGCCTTGTCGGTACCAGCAGGATAATGCACCGAGCCATAAGGCAAGGACTGTTATGGCGTGTAATTCCGTATCGTGTGTGACTGGCCAGCACAGAGCCCTGGTTTTAATCCCATAGAGCACCTATGGGGTGAATTAGAGCGCCGCATAAGAAGTTTGGAACCAAGGCCTACTACTAACCAACAGTTAGCGGCAGCATTATGTACTGAATGGAAGCGCATACCTATCACTGTGTTCCAAAACCTTGTCAAAAGCATGTCTCGCAGGGCCAGGGCATGCATTAAGGCCAAAGGTGGACTGACACCGCACTAATGTATGTCAATGAATGCTTTGTTGTGTTTCTCTTCTAGGTGTCAGGTGACTTTTGTCAATATAGTGTGTATATATAAAGAAAAAGTTGAATATTTGCTGTTACATTATTACAGTCAATGCATTTTCGATCTCCTAAAGAACCATATTTAACCCCGATGAATCTTGTCTACATTTCAAAATTGCCTTTATTCTTCAGTAAAATAACATTTCTATGTACATGACAATGGAATTCTGCCAATAAATACAGCGGTATATACATCAGCTGGAAGGTTCCAGTGAAACGTAAAACAAAATATTGTTAAAATCATAAAAAAAAAAATTATTTCGCCACGTAGGGCGAAGGAGAGGCAGACAATAAAGCACGAGCGATACAAACGAAAATGTTTACCTACAGTATTGTAGACAGGGCAAGACATGATTCTATACTATGCACAAATTCCAATTAAGCATTACTACCATACTAAAGATTAAACATTAGGTACTAATTCACAGAAATGCATCAGTGATGCTACATTCAAAATTTACAACATATGTACAGAAGTATTCAGTGACAAGGGGAAATAACGCTAAATGTACTCAGAAGGGCATCTTGTTACATTATATTATACACACAGTGACTAAGATTTTAAAAAAATATTCAACATAATGAAGGGGACATTGCGTGGGCAGTAAACTGTGCAGAAGGAAGAATTATATACAACAACATAAAACCCAACATTATCGAAGAGAACATGGGAAACATGGTGAGCTATCTTCAATGGCACATTAAAACAGAAAAATCACAAATAGCGAAGTACCAAAATTAATACGTAAAAACATGATTTGTTACAGTGAACGTGGGCGACAACAAAAATCCCACTTATAGGTTGAGATGTAACTGCAAATTGTGGATATGGAACCACCCAGCCGATTGGGCCCAAGTGGATTGAAAAACGCCATCGGTGTTTGTTGAGGCAGCACGAGAGTGCTCCATTTGGAGGCGAGTGGTTAACCGTGCTAGGAAGCGTCTCCGAATGATAGCACTTGCCTCCTGATTAGGTGGAATAAGAGCGGGGAAGCGTTGTTGAAGATGGAAAGCATAGACAGTGAACTTCACAAGAAGAAAAATATAACGGCACACAGGAGGCAAGTGAGTAGGTGGATGCTTAGTTTGGAGTAGCCAAGCATATGCAAGAAATGGTAACGATCGAGCACAAATTCGATCAGCAAAACGAAATGCTGTGTTTAGGACTGGCAGGAGAACGGGGCAGAATAGGTATTGATGTTGGACGTCGCTGACTTCAGGGCAAAAGGAGCACTGCGGAGAGGTGAGAAGGGTCATGCGAAACAGTACTGATGGGGCGGGGAGACGAAGGTGAAGAAATTGCCAATGGACATTGAGTTCAAGAGGGGAGGAAAGGGCAGAGGTAGATGCTGTCCAGATGGCGGGGAGAAGAGAAGGAGGAGCAGAATGAACAGAAAGTGGAAGTGCGGGAGGGGAAAGAAGAAGCCAATAAAGAGAAGAGGAGGAGAGAGAAGTAACTAGAACCGGGGAGCTACGAATGAGGAGAAAGAACGGTAGGGAAAGAGGAGCAGAGGGGACCGAGAAGAGACCATCAGGTGAAGCGAGGAGTGGAAAGAGGCTCCAAAGCGCTGTGCGAAGAAGAAGATATTCGTTAGCAAGAGTAATGGTTGGAGATAGAAACAGGGAAGAAAGAGGTCTCCAGGTTAGATCAGAAGTTACGAGAGAACGGACAGTTATCACACCAGAGCGGATCCAATGAGGAAAGTAAAAGTAAGGGAGGTTAGGAGGGTGAATAAGAGAAGAGAAGAAGAGAGGTTCATCTAGGAGATCAAGAGTTGAAGAAGGAAAAGAACGGAGAAGAGGAAGCGAACGAAAGAGAGAAAGGCCCTCTCGCAGGACAGGAGGGAGGTGGGACGGGAGAAGAGAGTATGCATCCATCTTCAGAAACAGTAGGAAGGTGAAAGATGGGTCACGGAAAGAAGCTAGAACATTCAAGGTAGTGGTAAGGGACGGAACAGTTGAAGTGGCAAGGCGAATGAAATGAATAATGCGATGTGTTTTATAAAGGAAAGCTGGATCGGGAAGCTGGATGCCACCCAAAGAGGCTGGCAGATGAAGCGTGGCAGGTTTAACCCAGTGATGTGAAGACCAGATGACGGAAGTTGAGAGGCGAGTGATGGTCATCATTTGTGACACGGGCACAACCGTCGACATCCAAGAGTATTCGCATAGAGAGATAAGTTGTCGACGAACAACGGCTGCTCGTTGACGGAACGATGTGAAAGGGCGGGCCTTACTCCAGTAGGCAGCAGTCCGTTGTATCCGGGGAAGAAGAGCAGTCCAGGTGGCAGATGCAGAAGCCAAGGGCAATCCGACATACGCACCGAGGATCTTCTGTGTAGTGGCTGTCCACTGCGCACCCCAAGGAGCATCGGTGCGGGCAGCCCATGCCCCGCACCATAAGCCAGTACTTTTAGTGGCATTCAGCGCTGCTCCAGATAATGCAACATACTGTTGATATACAGAATACAGGCGATCAAATTGAGATTCATCCCGGACGCAAAAGGTCACATCATCAGCATAGGCGGTGAAAATTATTCGATGATGACGAGTACTAGCCACTGTCGGCGGTAGGTCATCCAGGAGTGATCTTCGGGCTAGTCCTAATGAAATGCGCAGTAAGTAGCTTCTGTAGCTTTAATAACTCTCCTCTACCAATCGTGGAACAATCGACAGCAAACTTGGGTGAACCTTTTTCTTTTCTTTCCTTTATTCTTGCATTCCCTGCTTTCATTCATTAAAAATTATTTATCTCCTCTTTTCAAGCTGCCTGTATCTGGGGTGATTCCCAAATTCATGAATACTCGATATCGAATTACACGAATTTTGGGGCTTCAAGGTCATAAATATTTCATAATTATTGACGATATAATTATTTCATGAATTTCAGGTAGTTAAATTTCTCTTCAGTCATCCATAAACGAAATGTTTGTCTTTCTGTAGGTCGGAATAAGTAGCTTTGGACGTATTCACTACAAGTTTTTCTGTTTTGAACTGCAGAAAAACGGTTGTGGTAGTTTCAAGCTTAAGCATATATATATAAGCTTTCAATACATTTGGTATAGCTTTTTGGTGTTGAACTACTCGGGTAAGTAAACTTCAAGGATCAAGTAAGCTTAGGCAGAATTCTTCATCATTATCAATTTTTGCTTAGGAAGTATTCTGATTTTCCTGGTTAAAATGATAGTTTTGTGAATCTTCCTTTTAGATGAATTGACCGGTTAATAAAGTTAATGTTACAAAAGGTTCGGACGTATATTCTAATTTAACTTTCATTTTTAGTTCCTTTTCCTATGTAAATTTGAGTTTGTTCTCTTTTACATTTTCCAAAGTTAACGTGATATCTTCTATCTCACATGAATGAGGATGGCAACACTTTTAAGGTCAGAGAGAGAGAGAGAGAGAGAGAGAGGGGGGTGACGTATGAATGTGATGAGAACGAGAGATAAAAAGTACGATACAACAGTTGCTTATGCATGGGTGTGTGTGGAGATGTTCGATCTGTGTAAAAGTTAGATTATTATACATTATCTACCAACAAGTAATTGGACACCTGTGGTAGCAAAGAAAAACGAAGTTTATTCACCTTCGATAGTTGGTGGAGCCTCCACGAGCGGCGATTACAGCTGCGAGCCTCCGGAGAATACTCTCAACCAGGCGTTGTACGACGGCTAGCGGTATTTTCTTCCACTCGGTTTGGAGAAGACAGGTCAGTTCCTTCACCGATTTCGGACGAAGGGGGCACCCCTTAAGTCGACGCTCCAACTCGTCCCAGAGGTGCTCCATAGGGTTAAGGTCCGGGCTCTGCGCAGGCTAGTCCATTCGATTAACCCCATTGTCACCATATCAAGCCATGGTGGACCTCGCAACATGACAGGTGGCATTGTCATCCTGAAAGTAACATGGCTCCACCCCGTAAAACTGCCACAACTTAGGAAGCGCATGGTCATCCAAAATGGTGCAGTAGGTCTCAGCGTTGAGTCTACCAGGAATTGCGATCAAGGGCCCCGTGCCATACCAGGAGAAACACCCTCATAGCATAATTCCACCGCCGCCGAACTTCACAGTTGCACAATACATTCCGGCAGGAGGCGTTCTCCAAGAAGAAGCCAAACCCAGACCCTGCCATCCGAACGGTAGAGGGTGAACCTTAATTCGTTGCTCCAGAGAACCTGTTTTCACTGTTCAGCGGTCCACTGTCGACGTTCTTTGAACCACGTTAGCCGAGCAGCGCTATTGGACTTGGTGATTAAAGGCTTGTGGGCGGCAGCACGTCCATGATAACCGAGCAGATGGGCTTCCTTACGGATGGTATTCATCGGAAGAAGACTCCCGGATGCCTGTTGAAACTCCTCGCGGATGTGGCCCATCGATTTGGTGCGGTTCTTCCGAATTTCTCTGGCCAGCACCCGTCAGTCTCCCAATTTTGTGGGTCTGCCGGGTCGGGGCACATTCCGACAGTCACCTCTCATCTTCCACTTGCCAATCACGTAGGCCACTGTCGATTTTGGGTACTTCAACTCGCTGGATATGTCACGTATGGATCGGCCATTTCTGTGATACCCGACGATTACACCTTTCTCGAAATCAGAGAGCTCCGAACTGCGTGGCATCTTGCATGTGACTGTTTGCGTTGTTGTTTCCCACACGATATTCAACGGCGGCGGCCGTGACGTGTATCAGGACCGCAGACATCGTCGATTGCAGGGGAGTCCAATTACTTGTTGGTAGGTAGTGTATGTGGTTATATTTTGGATCTACTCAAGTATTGTTGGACCAATAAAAGGTTATCGTAAGTTGACTTCTGTTTATGTTTCGTCTGGCCGTAAACTAGTGCATCGTATTCCCATTTAGTTCAACATTTCCTTAGCTATGGTTTTAGACATACATAGCGTAACACCAATCTCGCCCACGAAAAAGGGTTATACGTTATAAAGTTTAAACTCTTGTGACGTACTACAGAGATGAAGCACGTGTCAAGACGACAAATCTGCAGCGATACATTCCGTCGGTGTAGTTTAGTCGGTTGGAACAAATCACTCCGGAGAGAGGAGACAAGGTTTCGATCCCCGTCACAGGTAAATTTGTGTTTTCACACCCTGTACACTGACAGATTTTTCTGAAAGAATTTACTCGGGGCAGAGTCGGGTGTTATACGGAGTCGTTTGTATCTACCCCGGCACATATCAGAACGACGAGACGCCACTACTCAAACTGCATGAATATCCGGGAATATGTGCCATTCACGTGACGTTGGTATGCGAACTACTAATCTGACACGTGGCAGATGTTCTCTACTAACGAACCAGGCCAGTGTGCTCTGGCGTGCCCTGATTAAAATCGCATACTCTCACTAATAGTTTCCAAATACACTGATGTCCAAAATTAAGGTCACAAACACATTTTTTTACAGTAATTCAATATAGCAACCAGTAAAATATTTAAAATTGCTGTCATGTATACTTTGGGGAACTGTCATGTATACTTTTGGGCTAGTGGGCAACGTTCGTGACTGCCACGGAAAGGACCTCAGGTTCGATTCCAGGCAGGTACGAACGCTCGATCCACTAAATATCCGTCGTGCGTCGGATGGGCACGTTAAGCCGTCGGACCCCGGTAGTAAATAAGGGCGTCTTCTACCTCGTTTCCGTGTGACTTTCCTATCGGGCACTCTAGCCCAAATCTCCTAGCTTCCTATTTCTAAGGGTTGTTTAAGACCTGGGGTCAGACACTCCCTTCCTAAAATCCTCTACATATGATCTGATCTGATCTGATGGGCACATTAAGCCGTCGGACCCCGGGTACTGTCCCCCGGTAGTAAATAAAGGCGTCTTCTACCTCGCTTCCGTGTGACTTTCCTATCGGGCACTCTAGCCCAAATCTCCTAGCTTCCTATTTCTAAGGGTTGTTTAAGACCTGGGGTCAGACACTCCCTTCCTAAAATCCTCTACATATGATCTGATCTGATCTGATGGGCACATTAAGCCGTCGGACCCCGGGTACTGTCCCCCGGTAGTAAATAAAGGCGTCTTCTACCTCGCTTCCGTGTGACTTTCCTATCGGGCACTCTAGCCCAAATCTCCTAGCTTCCTATTTCTAAGGGTTGTTTAAGACCTCGGGTCAGACACTCCCTTCCTAAAATCCTCTACATATGATCTGATCTGATTTGATCTGATGGGCACATTAAGCCGTCGGACCCCGGATACTGGCCCCCGGTAGTAAATTAGGGTGGCTTCTACCTCGCTTCCGTGTGACTTTCCTATCGGGCACTCTAGCCCAAATCTCCTAGCTTCCTATTTCTAAGGGTTGTTTAAGACCTGGGGTCAGACACTCCCTCCCTAAAATCCTCTACATATGATCTGATCTGAAGTCCCGTGCGAGGTCTGGTAACTTGACGTGGGGCATGGGCTCAGCTGCGAAACCCAGATCGTTTCTTTGCGGGTGAGTGGTAGATTATTTGCACGAAGCAAGTAATATTACATAACCCCCGTGTAATGTTTCCCTTGCTGGTTGAACTTCGTTTTCCCAACCTTGGTGCTCGAGGCAACGCCTCTTGTCTTTGTTTTCTGCGTCAGTGACACCCCTGGGTCAGCTGGTCATCGCATTACCTTGGAGCTACGCAATAAGGTATGTGCTCTTCATGGTTCTTCTGTCAAGCTTCGGATAGGTAAGCATTATTTTTACTGGCTATATCATTTGTGCAGGGCAGCCTTTTAGCAGCGTAAGAATCTTTAGCAAGTGGTTTCTTTTCAATAGCTTACAATCTTTCCTAATTCTCTTATCTCTTTCCTTTCAACTACTAGCTGTGCAGACACTGTCCGCAGTTAGTATTCACACTATCAAAACTGGATGGAATAATTTCAGTAACTTTCCTATAACTTCTCTTCATTCTCTTTTTTCATTCTTCCAGTTAGCTGTGCAGTCACTGTCCGCAGCTAATTTTTGAAAACAGTTTATGCACTTTTTTAGGGCACCCCGTTGAGAAGAAAAAGAATATCTATGCACTTTTTTAAGGCACTTCACTGAGAAATAAAGAAATTTATGCCCTTTTTTAAGGCACCCCATTGAGAAGAAATTGAAGCTAAGCGTTTGTTTAAGGCACCCCATTGAGAAGAAATTGAAGCTCAGCATTTGTTTAAGGCACCCCATTGAGAAGAAATATGAAATAAAAAACGGCTCTTTTAAGGGCCTTTGCGAAGTAAAAATGTATCAAAAAGGGATACCACTTGTACACTAATATTTAAAATTATCGATAAATAAAAAAAGAAAAAAGGGAACACAATTTAAGTTGACATTACAGCAAAACAATAACATTACACTTGTGATGTTACATTACAACACCAAACAATGACATGAAAAACGGACTCACACTGTGGGTCACGGTATTAGAAACACAAGGTAAGACATACGTATAATCCAACTGTCACTTCGGACAAAATAAATTAAAAAAAGGCCACCCAAATACTTTAAAAGGAATTACCAACTGTTAAACGATTGATACAGCTGACATTGCAGTTGACATTACAGCAAAACAATAACATTACACTTGTTATGTTAACATTACAACACTAAACAATGACATGAAAAACGGACTCACACTATGGGTCACGGTAATACAAAACACAAGGTGTGACATATAATCCATTTGTCACTTCGGACAAAACTAATAATCAAATAAGGGCTACCCAAATACTTCAAAAGGTATTACCAACTGATTAATACCAGTTGACATTACAGCAAAACATTAACATTACACTAGTTATGTTAACATTACAACACTAAGCAATGACATGAAAAACGGACTCACACTGTGGGTCACGGTATACGAAACAAAGGTGAGACATATAAAACATATAATCCATTTGTCACTTAAGGCAACACTAAATAAATAAAAAAAGGCCACCCAAATACTACAAAAAGATATTACCAACTGATTGATACCAGTTGACATTGCAGTTGACATTGCAGTAAAACAATAACATTACAATTGTTTTATTAACATTACAACACTAAACAATGGCATTAAATACGAGCTCACACTGTGGGTCACGGTTTACAAAATACAAGGTGAAACATATAATCCGATTATCACTTCGGACAAAACTAAAAGGACTCCAATTACGCATTCATTTAAAACATTGCGGCAACAGAATACAATAATTTATATCCTGGAATAGTCATTAAACTAAATTACTAATTGGCAAGAAACATAAAGCAATATTTACTCTCCTCTGTTAAAATAGCTTTTTTACCTTTTTCCTATCAATCTTTTGTCAGCGCGATGCCAGAATCATTTAATTTAAGTAAAACGCAGAGTGGCGGGCTCTTCACTGAATTGACTTTGTTTAGCTTGCTTCATTACTTAGCATTAGCGATGCATACACTCTCATTCTTCTCTTCACCTCCTTTTCTTTCAGATTTTTCCTGTGAGGCTCCTGCTCCTTCCTATTTCAAAGACGGCTGGACGTACGGCGTCACGGCTTTTCCCGACTGAAAGAGCTGTCAGTAGCATACATGCAGGCGACTAAATCTACGTTAGGGGTAAAACGCGTCAACCGTGTGTTAGGTTCTGAACGATTGGGGTTGCCCCAATGTTTGAACCTTCGGTTCGTGTTCTTGTGTATCGATTCGGAATCTAATGTAAGCATCCACTGTTTGTTAAACGGTTAACAGGGCGAGTTTGGTAAGAGAAAGTGACCGTTTTCTGCATCTGCGGATTTTGTTCAGAGTTGTGTATCTTGCAAGAAAAATCACAAGATTAACTGATTTTAGTTGGAATGAGTGCTCGTAATCGTTTAGACGATGGACTGAGATGGAGAGCCACCGGCAGGCTTGAAGCTGGCCACTCTCAAGCGGAGGTCGCTCGATGGTAACAGGTTGCACGAAAGGGGGTATCTAGGTTATGGTACCAATTCCGAACAACAGGTACCATCACCAGGAAGCCCAGCTAAGGCTGTCCAATAGCCACGACACCTGCGAAGGATCGTTACGTGGCATTAACTGCCAAATGCCATAGACGGATGACGGCTAGAGACCACTCTCAAGGCCTCGCTGCTGCGATTGGAACAACAATTTCGAGGCAAACTGTATACAGACGCCTAGCAGAGAAAACCCTTTACGCCTGGCGACCAGGGCTGTGTGTCCCCCTCACCAGATCGCAGAAGAGAGCCTGTCTTTCGTGGAGCTAAACACATCTTTCTTGGACACAGCAAGATTGGGGCCGTGTACTTTTCTGTGATGAGTCTAGATTCAGTACACAAAGTGATTCTCGACGAGTCTTCATCTGGAGACAGCGTGGGGTCCAATATAATCATCCAACATAAGGAAAATCTACCACTTCGGTGGAAGTGGAATCCTTGTGTGAGCAGGCATCATGTCGGACGGCCGTACACCACTGCACGTCTTCGATGGGGGCACTATGGCCACACAGCGCTATAGGGATGAGGTCCTTGAAACTTATGCGAGGCTTTCCCGGGGAGCTGTCGGACCCAGCTTCATTTTTATGGACGATAACGCGAGGCCACACAGAGCTCAGCTTGTCGACGATTTTCCGGAGGGAGAAGATATTCGCCGTATGGTGTGGCCAGCGAAGTCGCCGGACCTAAATCCTATAGAGCTTGTTTGGGATGCTCTAGAAAGAGCCATTGCACGCACGACGTCAAACCCTCCCAGGACCCTCCAAGCCTTAAAATCCGCTTTTTTAGAAGAATGGGATTTGTTGCCACAAGCTGTTATCAACAACCTCATTTACAGTATGAGGGCTCGTTGTGCGTCTTGTAAAGCTGTGCGGGATGGCCACACTCCCTATTAGCCGGACCGTTTTCGACATACGATGCATCATGTTTGGACCGCTTTTGGTCTAATTTGCATATCGCACGCAATTTACCTCCTGTTCATTTTGTTATGTTGCGATTGGATGTCTGAGACATCTCTGTACCAAATTTCATTGCAATAAACCATATAGTTTTCAAGATATCACAGAATATGTGTTTGTGACCTTAATTTTGGTCATCAGTGTATTTCTTGCAAAAACTCCGTACACAGGCACCTCTTTCATGAGAAAAAAAAACCTTATTCAAAAGAGTTACTTTAACAGCTTGCGGTAAAGTTCCGAAATCACGGTTAGTTTAGTAGATAGCTAACATATTAACTAAACATATAACATGCTCAGTAAAGTTTTTCCATTCAAGGGCAACGGTTTAGAATCAATTGCACCTACGTGTGAAGGAAAGACAGGTCTAATGAAGAAATCGTAGGATTTCTTTGGTTGCGGCATACCTGGTGCGGAAGTGGGGAACCCAGCAATACTAACTCCGGAAATGTTGTACGAAAATTCCACTAGTGAAGCTGTACAGTATAGTACAGATTGCACATAAAAAATCATCGTAAATATTGAAGCAGCCAACCCGACACACCATTAAATAGCACAGGGTCTCCGTTTGCCCGATATTCACACGTCTATGGAGATTCTGTAGTATCCTATGCTGCAAAGGACGCTCAGAGACGGTAAAGACTTTTTTTTTTTTATCAAGGATTAACAATGTTAGGCAAAAATACGCAAAGTACACCCAATTTACCACGTCGAAAAGTAATAACACAAAATTGTAATTATACAAATCACAGGCATATTAGGCATAGAACTTACTAAACACCCTTCACATTTCTAACGGGATCATAGGTAGCCCTACTCAATGCGGGCATTACTACTGATAACATTGCACTTATGGAAATCGAGTGACATGTGTTTTAAACCAGAGTTGGGCAAAATCGTAATTGAATTAATCTGTAATGCATTACAGCGTAATGGTAATGGGAACAAGAACTTAGCGTTACCATTCCATGGTAATGGGAACAAGAACTTAGCGTTACCATTCCATGGTAATGGTGAACTGGTCATTATAATTACATGGTAATTGTAATGACATGTAGCAGTTACCCATTATAATCGTAATGGTTAATGGTTAACTATATGTTGGTAATTAACCAGCTTTTCGATTATTTTGTGGAAATAAACATTGTCAATACATCTATGGGATATCATGGAATCCACAAAATATGTAAGTACATCCCTGTCGAACTCTTCTTGCGAATAATATTTTCTTTCGAATACTTTTTGACGTGATTCACCTGATGTGCTAGTGGCTCTTCGTGGTTTCTTCACTTCTTTCAAATACTCATGGCACTCTTCTACATAACCGGCTCCGCTCCGTGTTTCCTCTTCAAATGCGTTGTAAAATTTGAAGTACACCTTCTTAATCCTTTTACTTAGATGTTACATTTGGTACACTTTGCTACAACTTTGTCCATAACTTTTTTCTCCACTATTTCAAAAAAAAAAAAACATCTAATATACAACTAGGATACTTACTCACAGCTTCTGTGATATCAGCTATTGATCCCGTGTGGCTGCCACTGGCTGACAGATTGCTACAATCCATTGCCGAAATACTCATTTCGTCCATCCCCAGTACAGTATTCTCTTCCATTACATGCGTTTCACTGTCCAAAATAATTACCCCACTATAGCCACAAGCACATATTAGCACTACACTCACAGTTCAGCAACTCAGGATGCACTGCC
Source organism: Macrothele yani (assembly GCA_039090855.1). Taxonomy (NCBI): domain Eukaryota; kingdom Metazoa; phylum Arthropoda; class Arachnida; order Araneae; family Macrothelidae; genus Macrothele; species Macrothele yani. The sequence goes on along the minus strand of CM077016.1, from coordinate 91,454,494 downwards.
GAATATTACAGAAATTTGCGAACTCTTGACATTTTTGCCGTACTTCTCAAATGTTGTTGTCCATTACTTGTCCGATACGAACACTGGACTACGAGCGACTGACTCCTTTATGTATACTTCACGACAGAACCTGAACCTTCTGGAATATTCTTGATTTATTCTTGATGAATGTTCCAAAATAAATATTCTTGATGAATGTTCCAAAATGATCACTGCGCGATCATTTTGGAACATTCTATACAAACGTCTAACCCATTCTTGCCGCTTCTCGAACATTCTACACGACACTTCGGCCTCTGTCTGCTATGTTACATGGCCGATTTTTCTAGACATAGCTTTGAGCACACGTACATTTTTATAAACTATCAGTATGTAATTATTATTTGCAAATTGTGTAATTTCATTACCAAATAATTGCATTATTAAATAATTGAATTATATCCTCTTCATTGTAATGCATTACAGAACAATTCCATTACCTTGTGCAAACTATACTTGAGATTACCTTGTAATGCATTACACGTTAATTGTAATCTGCACTTCCATTACTTTCTAATGCATTCCTGCCCAACTCTGTTTTAAATATGTTGTCGACATTTGATTGTCAAAAATGACAGGTGTTTTAAACATGTCGACATTTGATTGTCAAAAATGAGCCAAGAGCTCGACGTCTGGGTTGGAGACAGACTGCATACTACTTTGATTTTATCATTTCTTTGAAATAAAGGGAAAACATTACAAAACAAAAATGATAAAAAAAGTTTGCTAAGAGAAAAAATTCCAGATAATATTCTTCCCTTACAAAGTTCGATTTCAGGTCAACTAGTTTGTCAGAAAGAAAAGGCTGTTCTGATCCACAACAGCCTACCTAGAACTGGATGCTTTATTTAATTTTTCTTTTTCTGCCAAAAGTTATTATATACAGGCACGCATACACGTTCTCACGCATACGGATGCAAAGCACGCTCTATGAGTGCCCATAATACTTTTTAATATTTTTTTTATCCTTACAGAAAGGAATCAAGGTTAAACGGCGATATTTCAGGTGTAAGCAAACCAAGCGAATATGTGGATATTCGACACAACAATGCGGCGAATGATGTTTTCCGCTGAATTCATATAATTTTTTATATTTTTTATCGTCCATGCCTTGTCCTATACAATAAATTGCTTACTCACTGAGGCATCAAAGCGTCGTCTAAGAGCAACCAGGCAGCATTTTAATAGCAACGGTGAAGTGCTTCTCTGAAAAGTGCTACTGTTCAAATAAACGGGAAGTCAGTTCGACTTCACTTCGCTCCCTTCCCAAGAATAATTAGCGAAGTGTATATTTAGAGAAACGAAGAGTGTGAGGCATTTATGGAACAAATTCTATACATCCGGACACAAGTGAGCCTTTATTAAGAAAACACACTGCTACCCCTACGGCTGAACAAACGAACCCGGCTTTGTTTCATGAGATGGACCATCCGACCCCCACATAAAAGGAGCTGGAACTCAAGCAGCTGCCAGAACGGAAAAACTCAGAAGACAAATGGCTTCTATTTCACATCATTAACCCCGATCTGCAGAGGCAAACATTTCTGAAATATGTAAAGGTGGCTGACCACTTGTGGTTTCGAAGACCTGGAACGTGTAGAGCCACTTAATGGTGTTTCGTCGGAGGCAGTAGTGGGAGGATGCAGAAATAGAACGAACGCCTTTAAATGATTGATATAACCCGTTCGTTAAGGTTCACAAGTGAAACTCTATGATATACGTTAAACTAGACTAACACGAGTTAAATATATTTCAGACTTTTCGTTCAGGTACAGATCCGTTATTCAGCAGCACTTGTAATTTCCTTTTTTTTTTTTTTTTAGCAGCAAAGCTGCAGTGGAGAGGCATGACCTTTTCGATAGCGTTATCAGAATCCTGCAATAGGGGTACAAGAGGTAATGAATGATAATAAAAAACCATTAAGATACATTATTATCATGTTAAGTTATTCTAATCACAAAAGCTGAGAGGCCGCCCCCGTGGCGCAGTGGTCTAAGCGGTGGCCTCTAATCAATCGTCCGAAAGGGGTCCTGGTTTGAATCCCGGTGAGGCATGGATGTTGTGTTTGTCTTACGGCACTGGCTCTCTCCCTTCCCTGGAACCAGTGACCCTAAATTAGGGACGGGCGACTGCTTATAGCCCATTGAGTTGCTCACGGTGGTCGTTAAACCCCCATTCAAATAAAAAAAAAGCTGAGAGTTTCTTTCTTCTGCAGGAATTTTTTCCATGTTGCTTGTTTCGCAGTTTTTTACCATTTTTAAGCACTCCATAATTTTATTTTCAAAAACTACTTGCCTCCAGAAAAGTATAAAATACAACCACTCAAAAAATGTAACTCACGACATTATATTCTTTCGACATAGATGAAGCACAACCATTCATTCTGGTTGTTCCAAAAGCAACTTGAAGATAAAATAAAAATAACCTGCTAAATAATAATAAAACAGTTGTCATATGCAGTAGGTAGCTCGTAAACCAAAACTGAAGAAAAGAACGATGTAACCAGTTCGACTTGCAACTCGCTGAGTCTTTTAGCAAGGGAAAGAAAATGAAGAAATAGGTGCGTAAACAGAATGCCTTGGTAGGAAAGGTCCTAAAGGAAAAGAAAGGGAAAAGTATAATTTTTTTAGAGTTTTGTAACTATGCGGTTTCCCGTCAGGCAAACTTAAGAAAAACACAGAAATCAAAGGAGGGGAAATAATTCACAACCTAAAAAACGCCGTGTAACCAAATCCTGGAATGGTGACAGCAAAAGTATGTTCTGTGGGTTACAGACTGCCTAAAAGTTTGTGTTCTCTTTGGCTTCGAGCGCAAGAGCAGTCGACAGAATTCGCAGTTTTTCGTAACCAGTATCGGAAGCAGAAGCACATACGCCTGCCTGATCTTGCCAATTGGCTCCGACTGCAGTGAACGACTTGTCATAGGTAATTTGCATCGCAATACTGTTTCATATTTGAATAAATCCTTTCCTTTTTCATTTAAAACTTTTCCAAGGATGATCCTGTATAATTGAATGCTTCACCTCTGAATTCATGGTAGTTGCATGGATTATATGCAGCGATGCTTGGTTGGCTGGTTGTTAGGCAGTAACTGGACACTACTTATGCTACACAATGGACTAAATGTCCAAGGCCAAAGCACCCAGGTAATGTGGACGGACTTGTTCGTAACGAAGAGTCTCTGTCCCCGGAATAACTTCTTACTGTGATTTCTGAACCACGGCGGGTATTTGGCGGCAGCTGGATACACACCGGAGGCTTTATGGCCGAAGGTTGTGCTCGCTAATCACTAGGCAACTTAAAGCCAATGGTAGAGATGCCTCCAATGTACACGAGAGGCAGCCAACGTCTTTAAAACCTGCAATCTCTACGTTTTTCTTTCCTTTTCTTAAGGCAATTTCTGGATCTGACTGAATCTATGAAGAAAACCACAGATGTAATAGGGCAAAGTGCTTCAAATTCCTTTCAAAATAATCTATCCCAAATGCTGTACACTTACTGCATTATTTGTAAAACTTCTGGAAGCCTATTTCATTTGCAATTATGGCATATAATATTTTTTCACTGTCTCCAGCATACCTTTCAGTGCAGAACTGATTTTAGTACACACGATTTCGGGGGAGCCATTTCAAGTGACTAAGGTTCACTGGTGGATCTAGCATTTACTTCGGGAGGGGAGGAGGCAGCAAATTGAAAGTTTCATACATAACTTAAACAACAAAAAGAAGTTATCTCATGCCAAATATGGTAAGAGAATAATGTGTTCACACTTTAGAATTATGAACTGAAGAGTTTAAACAGTGGATATCAACACACACCAGCACAAAAACGGACATCAGTTACCCTTCGGCTCCGAGGGCAATTAAGTAAACCTGCAGTTGTTACTGGCGACAGGCTAAAATATTGAAGTGCATAATCAGCGCAAAGCATGTTAGGCACTATTGTAAGACAAGCAACAGCTTCCTCGTCCCAGAAAATGTGGTCACTCGCTCAATTCTTTTAATCTACTGACACATATAAACTGCATGTAGTACTGATCATTTATCGTTGGTATATCAGAGATCATTTAGGGATTCTGAGAGCCCTGATTTTTGCAGCTGGTACTGAAAGCATTACCGGATGTTCCGAAATTGAGAAAACCACTCAAAAAATACAAGAACGAGATTAAAGTATCATACTCATAAACTTTTATTTAAGCAGTCCAATCTTTTGTTGCATTGTAATAAGATTTGTGAGGAAGTCTATGCCATCTCATTCCTCTATCTGACGAATAAGACATGCGATGTGAACGACAGGCAATCCGTAACTGTACTGTATACGAATTCTTTCAGGTGAACAACATTACTTCAAGCAGACAACCTAATCAACAAAAATTCAAGGTCGTACGAGTTTCTACCTATGATATCACTCGGACAAGGACGTCAGCTCTGGAACTTTTGTGTCCCCTTTTCCCTCTCTCTTCATTGTTCTACGGTTACACATCGATATTAATAAGAAATGTGACACTCTAGGGCATGAAATTGGGAAAGTTAAGCCGATCTCCACCAATCTGATGGAATTTTAGCGAGAACAGTTGATAAAAATCGCTTGTGTCTGGTCAAGGACAAAATCCTAAACTTTGATTTACAGTGCTTTTACGATTCCCACGGGCTTCTCTGCTACATTAAACATGACTTCTAGGAAAGATAGAATGGTCTGGCACATTCATAACGGCAAATTAAGTTCTTTGAATAAGAAACTGCATTCCTTGTAAATTTCAGAAATACAGGTTTACAATATTTATAGATGAAGAACAATTGTTTTCATTATAGCAACACTTCTAGTACCAGAATAATATGTATTCTTGAAAACAATTGTTATTGTTGACAACCAACTTTCCCGTTCGTCTAATCCAGCACATAGGTTTGCTGACGACAACGCTTATATCGCCCTGGGTTACATTTTCACAGTTTTAGGATGTACAGTCCAACCCCTATTTAACGGACTGTGATTTAACGAATTCCGCGATTTTACGTACATTTTTTATGGTTCCGACGGAACCACATTGAAATTAATGCTTGGCGTTTCCCGATTTAACGAACACATTTCCTCAATTTAGCGAACATTTTTTTTTTATTTTTAAAACCACAAAACTATGTTAGCCAGCATTTTCATGTTAAAACTTAGCCCAAATGCAATCTCTTGAGGATGTTTTCGATGAACAGATCCGACTAAATGCATCAGATTCTGATGAAGAAGATGAAGCATAACTGAAAGTTAGCTGCTTTAGTGGTGCTGGTAACAGTATAGAATGCGCTAAAAACTACTTGATGTGCTTCGATAATAATGATGATGTTTTTCATGCACTTCATAAAATTGAAGCTGCAATTTATAAAGCTAAACGTTCAGAAAAACATAAGCAATCTTCTCTAAAGCACTTCTTTTCTGCAATGTAAAAAGGTAATCAGCACATATTCTATTTTTACAAGTTAATTAGTACTAATTAATGTTCTGTTCCATGCAGTTTAGGATTTTGAAATCATTATTTATGAAGCTAAATGCTCGGGGGAAAAATCAACTATCGTATTTTTCTCGCAATTTTAAAGTACGTTTAAATTTTGATGCTACATGTTGAAGTCTAATATATACGAATTATGTATTTAATTTGAAAAGTAAATGCATACGTATTATAACATTTTTGATAATAAATTCGTAATTAAAAGCACTAAAAATAATTTAAATTTCACTGAAACAAAGATGACTTAGCTGCTTACGTATTCTGTTGTGAACACTAGCTTAATTTGAATGTTTCATTCGAAAGACCCTCGATTTAGCGAATTCCGCGATTTTACGTACAAGACTGTTGGTCCCTTGAAGTTCGTTAAATCGAGGTTTGACTGTACCAACAATTTCGATATATGATATTTCCTCCATGAAATCAGATACAGAGACTCTTTGTCGTTACGAAGAAAATAAACTTGAAATTAATGCTAGAAAAAACAAGTCATAACTCAATCATCTGAAGTTATAATTCGACGGAGTAGTTTTATCTGTAGTTTTAAACCAATTGCTGTTTCGGTGCAAGTAATGTGTCCGGCCTGGAGTTTTAAACGAAGATACGCACAAAATACTAATCGCTGCCTACATGTAGAAGTGCAGTGTTGCCAGGTGAAATTCTCAAAAATCAGTAGATTTCGTCCCAAAAAATCAGTAGATTAGTTTAAAAATCAGCAGATTCTTTTTTCGCTACAATACACAATGCGCCACTATCGCAATGGTCTAAAAAGTAGTTCTGATCACATAATATTTTCCATTTAATTTCCTTTCTTAAAAGGCAATCTTTAGCTTTTCTGCTATGATCTACAATGCAAAGTCTAATGAAATGGGTCAACTGAACTGTAGAATCCGCACTGTCAGAATTTGAACATAACTGTTATTATCACCACGATCGCTATCATAGATACTGTTGTTCATTTTTTCTGCCAAACCATTTCGCCCGTTAAAACTATGCTATCAAGAACTTGAAAGCATACGATTTGCATGCAGCAATCAACATGCAGTTTCTGAAGAAAGACTGTTTCTCTGATTCGTCTTCATGACGTTTGTCATAAAAAAATCATTTCTACTACAGCCCTTGAATGAAGGAAGAATAACAAACATGTCACAAATTTCGACAATGATGGAAAGAGTATGCTTCCGTCCCCAATGTGTTATTAATTCGCACATGACCAAAAATCATGTACATGCACATCAGAGTGCATTGCATTTCAAGATCAGTATTTCGAAGCATTTTCCATCTATTGCCCAGTGTTTGAATCTCAGTTGGAGGAATCACACTGGGAAAGAAAGAAACTAAAGCAGCAACTTATGGAAACTTCCTTCACAGGGCACTGGCAGGGGCAACAACATCCAAATGTTGCATAGCATTATCAGAAAATAAAAATCTTTTAAGTTACCCTGTTAAAAAGTAATAGAAGGACGAGCTATTGTTAACAATTCAATAAAATAACAATGAACTAAAAAACAATTGTACCAACCACGTGTTAACACAAATTAGCCACTACTAAATATCAAGAAAGCCCTATAACGCAGTGGTCTAAGCGCTAGCTTTTGACCATTCGTCCTAGATGGGTCCAGGTTCGACTCCCTGTGATACATGCATGGGTGTTGTGTTTGTTTAATGGCACTGGCTGTCTCTTTCCTGGAACCAGTAGCCCTACATTAGGGATGGCCGATTGCTTGTAGTCCATCGAGTTGTTCACTGTGGTTGTTAAAAAAAAAAAAAAAACAGGTTTCCCTACCTCTACATCAGGGATCGTAGCAGTTATGGATATTTCTCATTCAAGGAAAAAGAGCACTGTGGCCTATCAATATCAGTTATGGCAATCATCAGTTTGTACACAAATATAAAACCGAAGTTTATCAACCATTTCAAACAGATTAGACCTTGTTAAATATCTTTTTTCAAAAAATTAAAGACATTATGTAAAACTCGTTATGTTTCATATAAAGTCTTATATATATGTATGTATATATGTGTTGTACTAACCAAAAATTTATCTTGCATCTGAAGATGGGGAAGTACTAATGCCATCCCTAATGTAGGGCTACTGGTTCCAGGAAAGAGGCAGCCAGTATCACTAAAAGCTTTCCGAAAAATTAGAATTTAATGAAACATGGAAAAATCAGTAGAAATAAGGCGTTTTTCAAAAAAAATCATTAAATGTGTGGAAAAATCAGTAGATATACTGATAAATCAGTAGACCTGGCAACCCTGTTAAAGAAGTGTGTCTCGCAAAGGGCATTGAGAATTCAACAGCAGTAAAAGTAAAACAAAGAAAATAACTCCTGTGTCAATGGCTCATTGAAAAAGCGGAAATTTCGTGCGTGCTTTTTGAGACAAATGAGGAACTGACCTGAGGGGAGGGTGGTAATTGATGCACACACGTGCAATAAATGTTCACTGGACTTTCGCTGATTGTAGCACGTGCTGAGGAGCACCTGTTGGCCATAAGAAAACCGGATATCTAGCAGGGTTTGAGGATCCGGGAGTCTCTGCCTTTCCTTTTTCATTCTTCATAACCTAGTCCTTCCGCACAAATAGCCTCTAGAGTTTGTTGGTATCTTGATGGGCAGATGAACTCACTACAAGCCATGATTTTTTAAGATCGCATAAATCTCCTCGCTTAGAATCCCACTAGGCTATTAGGGCTGTTAAGACAGACAGCAGTTCATAACTTGACACATTCAAACAGGGTTAAACAACCGTGTATACTAATACAATAACGAGAACAAATTGCCAAATTGCTATAATATTATCACAAGTAATAGTATTAGGAGTACAAATAAGTTTTAAAGCGTTTTTTGTGTGACGTATCCAGCTAATTTACATATCCGACATTCCCCCGCGTTGTTGTCATGTGACCGTAAATGGTCCAGAGTATAAAATGTAACACAGAAGTTTGCCCAAGAGTCGAGCGCACTTGCACATCGGTAGGTGAAAGATGGCAAGCGATACTGCATTTATTCGACACTGCATTCGTTACCAATTTCATCAAGGAAAAAGTGCTGAAAAAGCATGTGCATCGATCTGTTCTGTTCTGGGGGAGAATATTGTATCGAAACGCACGTGTGAGTTTTGGTATAGAAGGTTTAAAGCAGGCGATTTTGATGTTAGCGATCGAGAACGTAGCGGCGCTCCACAGAAGGTTGCACATGAAGAACTGCAAGCATTGCTGGATGAAGATTCGTCTCAAACGCAGAAAAAACTAGCTAACCAACTAGGGGTAACTCAACAAACCATTTCCAATCGTTTACGCGCAATGGGAAAAATTCAGAAGGAAAGAAAAGGGGTGCCACATAACCTGAGCCAGAGGAACAAGGATGAGCGTGTCATGAAGTGTTTGAATCTGTTGAATAAACAACACAGAAAGTATTTCTTGTGGAAAATCGTTACGGGTGATGAAAAGTGGATATAGTACGACAATTCCAAACGCAAAAAAAAAAAACACTTGGTAGACCCCGGTGAAGCAACGACTTCGACACCAAAACGCAATATGCACTCCAAGAAAGTTCTGCTGTGCATCTGGTGGGATTGAAGGGTGTGCTCTATTATGAAGTATTGGAACAGAGTCAAACTGTTACTGCAGATCGCTACAAGCAACAATTGTTGCGATTGAACCACGAAATCTGTCCGAAACGTCCATTCACAGGCAAAGGATTGCGTCCCGCGAATTTACTGCGTGACAACGCTAGGCCGCATGTCACGAAATAGGTCAAGGAAACGTTACTGACACTTGGCTGGGTAGTTTTGGATCATCCGGCGTATAGTCCCGACATAGCCCCTTCGGACTATCATTTGTTCCGTTCGATGCAACATGGTTTGTCTACTGTACGGTTCCGAACATGTGACGAAGTGCAAAATGTTCGGAACCGTAAACGGGTTGACGACTTCATCGCGTCACACGACAGAAACCGTCAGCTGCCGGACCGATGGCGGAAGGTGATTGATAATGACGGCGCATGTTTTGATTCGTAAAGGTATTGTTTTCTGTCAAATTACATGTTCGTTGTCTTAAAACGCTTTAAAACTTATTTGTACACCTAATAATAAATATTTCCCTTTCCAAAACTTGCAACGACGCTACGCGTTTTTCACTGATTGCATTTGTGGTGGGCTCCAAGCTATGAGGCAAGTGAAAGTAAAGTGTCAAGAAGTGTTATACCAGAGCTTTTCGATTTTGATTTTCCTTTTAATTTTTACACATCCGAAGGAATTTGAGATGCTTTTTATTGTTGTTTTAATGGCATTAATATCTCCTTGGCAGTCGAGTGGATCCAGATTAGAGTCCAGAAAAAAAAACAAGGATCGCTAATGACTGGGCCGCCGGTATACCGGGAGAATTTCCGGAGGGCCGCCATATTCTGGACCGGTAGGCCTTATGCTAACTCAAGAAAAAAAGTAAATATATACTTGCACTTCAATATTCTTGTAAAAGAAAAACAAGTAATGCTAAACGAACAAAGTTTGTCTACCACTTTGATGTCTTCGAAAAGATAAAAAAAAAAAAAAAAAAAAAAAACTTACGTAGCAAATGTTCTGCTGAGCTAAACCCTGTTTCGGTGTACCCCGTTCTCAAATTCCTAATTTAAGCTCTGGCCCTTTGGACTGATATCCTCTATCTCAGGCCGCTTTTGCAAATTGCAGCTGAATAATCAATACAATCTAAGCAAATATGGTATCAATAATCTTTGATGGAAACTGGAAATTCATTGTGTGTGCTGTAATGCACTGAAGTTCACCTGCGGTAAAATTTTTGGGTTTCTGCTTTTTGTACACTGAAGTGCCATAAAAACTGGCACATCAGTCTAATACTTGGTAGGTCCCCCACGGGAGCGCAGGACTGCAGACATACGACGGGACATGGACTGCCCTATCTTCTGGAAATATGCTGTAGGCAATGCACACCATACTTCTTGCAGAGCGTTCCATAATTCGGGTGTATTCCGAGGTATCGGAATCCCGAGTTCGATAGCACGTTGCATGGCATCCTAAATGTGTTGTATCACGTTCAGATCTCGGGACTTGGGTGAGAATGGCAACACCCCAAACTCAGATGAATGCTCCTCTAACACTAATGTGGCGTCCCGACACTTGTGTGGAGGTGCATTGTTCTGATGGAACAGGCCCAGCCCATCAGTATGAATGCAGGTCATGAACGGGTCTACCTCGTCAGAAAGGATGCGGACATAGAGTTGGCAGGTCACAGACGTTTGTAGACGTACAAGGGGTCCCAGTGAAGTCCAGCTAAACTCACCCCATACTATTACGGACTCCCCACTAGCCGGTACAGTTCCCTGTTGACAGGTGGGTTCCATGGTTTCATGGGTTTTGCGCCACACACTAATCCTTCCATCTGCCCGATACAGTTGGAAACGCGACTCTTCAGACCAGGCTACTTGTTTCCAGTCATCAAGTGTTCAGTGGCGGTGTTGCCGTGCTTAAGCGAGGCGCATAGCTCTGTGTCGTGCACCTATCAAGGGGACTCGAGTTGGGCGTCGGCTTCCAAAGCCCATATCGTGCAGGTTACGTTGCACAGTCCGGACGCTGATGCTTGTTGAGGCTCCAGCATTGAATTCCGATTATACCTGCGAGAGTGTTGCATGCCTATCGTGTGAAACGATTCTTGACAGCCGACAATGGTCACGTTCACCCAATGTCTTTTTACGGCCACACTGGTATCGTAGGTTGGAGGTTTTGCCGGAATTCTTGTAGTCACGGTACACCCTTGCAATGGTCGTCCGTGAAAATCCGGGTTCGTTTCTACCTCCGAAATACTATGCCCCATTTCACGAGCGCCAACTATGACACCGCGTTGAAAATCGCTTAAATCGTTATTTCTTGTCATTCTCATGCCGAAAACAGCTCTGACAGTTGGCAAGGATGTCTGTCGCTTAATATACGCACTGGCGGACGCAACCGTGTACGCGCATAGGTGACGTTGCTATGTATTTTGCATAAGCTCGTCTGTACCAGTTTTTCTGGCACTTCAGTGTATATGTATATGCTATTTCGTTTTCTTTTTTCTACGAAATCTATATCTGATTTACTACTTTTTGGGCCTTCCAGTTGCAATTCTTGAACTGCACTTCTGGAAAGTCTGTTTTAGCTACAGCAAAAAGACTTTTTCTACTTGAAAGTAATTAAGTGAAAAATAATTTCTCTCACTTTACAGATCTGCACTGAAATTCTTGAAATTCTGGACATTTTCAATTTTCTCAAGAAATTTTTTTGCATTTATATTTTAATGGTAGGTAAATATGAAAAATGAATTAATTTTTGCCCATTTGGATTTCCGTCCTAAAAGCGAAGAAACAATTACAAATTCTGAATTCAATTATCGCAATAAAATTCACATAAGAAAAGAATAAAATCTTCTACAGTCTCTCTCAGAGAATGTCTGTTGCTTCTTAGCAACGGAAGTAATTCTTTTCTTACACTAAATTTCAGTAGAGAGCTGCCGTGTGTCCAGGAAAATGGGTAAAATGTTGTTAAATGTTGTCTCAATACTAAAAACCTCAGGGATTCGTAGACTTATATTAAAAAGTTAGTAAAATCATGCAATGCACTGATTATGATGCGCTTTTCAACATATCCGAAATCATAGGAAAATGCCTTGATTTTTGAGGGGACTAACTATAGTATAACGTTTGAGGTTCACATATATAAAAATTAAATCTCTTTGTGCCCGTGTTAACTATTTTTATTATCAAGAGCTACCACACATAAGCCGTTTTATAATTTAAAATCCCATCTAAATCGGGCAATTTTCACGGAAGTTTCCGTGCGAAAATAACGGCTAACGAATCTCGCGCATGCGCACTTCTCGCCATTGCCGACAAAAAACATTTTTGGCGGAACTGTTTCTAAAGTCGTTACGGAACAACGTATTGTATTTCGTCGCAATAGAAACATTTTTGCTCAAGTTATTACTGAAGTTATGAGGATAATGGTTGTGGAATAAATCTCGCTCCTGTGCCCTGATCTTTGACCCCATTTCGATGTTATTAAATAGAATTGGCTCAGTATAAACCTCCGGAACAACATACCAAAGTTTTGTCACAATAGAAGCATTTTTAGTCAAGTTATGAGGATAATGACTATGGAATAAATCTCGCTTCTGTGCCCTGACCTTTGACCCCATTTCCATGATATTCAACAGAACCCGTTCAGTACACCTCCGGAACAACATGATAAAGTTTTGTCGCAATCGAAGCATTTTTACGTAAGCTATGACGCATAAGGGCGATGGAATGGATTCCACTTCTATGTCCTGACCTTTGACCCCATTTCGCCTATTTACAATAGGGTTCGTCCCCAGGTTGTCCCTAAAGTTTCATCGAAATAGAGCCATTTTTACGCGAGTTATCGTGCGGAAAGACAGACGGACAAAGCTGGAGCAAATACGCTTCTTTAACCTACGATTGAAAAGAGTAAAAAAGATGTTTAAACAGTAAACGGCAATGCTGACATAACGTTGGGGGGGGGTACTTTATAATTTTCCCCAAAAGAGGGCCGCTCAAAATCAACTTCCAGGGCAGCCGTTTATGGATCGCCAGTCCGCCAATGGATTGCATGATTATCGCCTTTTGCTGTTGTCTGGGGTTGGCCACCTCAGCTGCGTTTACCTCTCGCCATGAAACTCGAGAGTTGACGCCATTCTCTGAATGTAATGGGTATTGCGGGTTCGCAGTGGTAAAAAAAATATTTCTAATAGGCATTAACCCTTTAACGACCATAACGCCCAAAACGCCCTTGCATGCGAACGGCCATAGCCGCCCGAAACGCCTGTGTAGAGTGAGTCGGATTTTTTACCCTTGCTTGTTCTTCAAATTTTCTCGACCTATGGGGGATCAGCAGGAGTCACCCTCAGTAACTATTGTTATTACACAAAGAAGTGAACCAACAGACAGTTTCGGGCATAATGGTTTTTGGGTCATGGTCGTTAAAAGGTTAAAAAGTCATGAATAAACTATTCTAATGAAGTTTAGTACAATGCAACACCAGGCGTTATTGCGTTAGTTAACGGGTAATACAGGTTGTTTCACTCGCTCTCGGCCCCTGAATTTCCCTTAAAACTTGCAAACTAATGGACGTAATTCAGTGAAATTTGACACGGACGTATAAATTTCCCTGAATTACGTCCATTAGTCTGCAAATTGTAAGGGAATTCTTGGTGTCTGAGAAGAATGATGATCTCAGAGAAAGTGTTGAAAGTGGTTGCCATTAGCACCAAGGCATGCCCATGCCCGCACACGCCTCTCCATGTTACGGAAGGTATTCACCAACGCATCGGGAGTCAGTCTCAATTATCCGCCGAATGTTTTCCTGCAGTTCCATGAGAGTCCGTGGCTTGTTGCGATACATTTTCCCTTTCAGCATGCCCCATAGGAAGAAATCCGGTGGGGGGCGACCTTTGTGGTCAAAGTCCCTTAGAAAGGACAGGATCTTCAAAGAAGGAAACAATTTCAGCCATGCTGACATTGGAGGTGCGGCAGGTGGCAGCATCCTGCTGAAAATAGCCAGTACGGAGTTTCACGCCAATTCAAAAACTCATGGAAGATTTCCACGTAGACTGCGGTAGCCACCATTGTATGGAAGAAGATTGGACCAAAAATGCGGCGCCGCGACAGAGCACACCACACCCGAATTTTTTTCATCATGAAGAGGTATCTCATGCACGGTGTTAAGATTCTTACTAGCCCAAATACGGCAATTCTGGGAATTGACGTGCCCACTTAGGTGGAACCACGCCTCGTCGGAGAACCAAGTGTAGCCCAGTATTCTCGGACAAACTGCTGGAACCAATGAAATTAATTCAGTCTCTTCCGTTCGTCGGGAGGTTTCAATTCTTGCACAGCACTAACTCGATATGCATGCAGCTTTGCTTTTTCTGCAGCTCGTTGACAAGTGCTTGTGGAAACCGCCATCTCCTGCGACAGTTTACGCAAAGACTTCTGTGGGGTTGGTTGGTTGTTTGATTTTTATGGCGCAAGGGCCATGTTTGGCCAAAGAACAGACAAGCAAACAGTATTAAAATAAAAACGTGCTATGAAGCTTTTAAAATATGGCTGATCAAATAAAACTGAAGAATGAGAACGATGGAAGGGCTAAAAAAGATAATGAAACAAACAGTATTAAAAACATGATACAATGATTAAAATCCAGCTGATTCAGTAAAACTGAGAAATGAGGATGATGATAGGGCTAAAATCTAGATACGTTTAAAATAGTCAATTTCTTTAAAAAATGAAAAACAGCAACAGTATTGCAGTGGTCATTTAGGAGCCGCTGCAGTGTAGCGGCGTCCTCGTTCAACAAATGAGAATGAAAGAAATGAAAACGTACATCACGAAAACGAACACAAATACACAGAAGATGAGTGACGGTGAGTCGGCAATTGCACGCCTCACACATCGGCGCAGTGTCACCACACAGCAAAAAGCGGTGAGTGAAACGGCAATGCCCAATGCGGAGACGCGCAAGCACCACTTCCTCCCTACGGTTCCGACGATATGAGGTTTTCCAGACTTCAAGATTAGGTTTAATACGATGCAGTTTATTTTCCACCTCTTGTTCCCACAGACCTTGCCACGTTCGCTTGATATGCTCGCGAACAAGAAAGCGGAAATCCCGGTGAAATAGTGGCAAGGGTGTGACGACCAAAGAGGAAGCAGATCTAGCAGCCGCATCAGCACACTCGTTACCCGAGATTCCAACATGCCCGAGAATCCAACAAAATTGTATCTGGACACCGGCCTCGAGCAAAGAACAAAGAAGCCTTCGTACGGTAAAAAGAAAAGGGTGGTCACAGCAGTCCAACGATGACAATGACTGTACAACACTCAAAGAATCAATGTACACCGCAGCCCGTTTATGAGAGCCCGACTGAACATGAAGTAGTGCAAGATACACAGCATGCATTTCCGCAGAAAACACCGTGGCCTCAGCTGGGATCCGCGCAACAGAGACGTCATCAATACAAACCGCCGCGGATCCAACAACTCCGTGCATCTTGGAGCCATCAGTGAAAATGGGAGTGTATTCAGAATTGAGGGCACGGTGCTCAGCGAAGAGCTGCTGGTACACTGACGCAGTTGTTGATGATTTCTCGAAAGATGTAAAGGTGGTATCAACCATGACACCAAGTGGGTGCCATGGAGAATCCCCAAAGCCCCTGGTCTTTTCAACAAGAGACAAGTCGAGACCTACATCACGGGCAACGGCAGCGAAGACGGAAGGCTGAAATGCACGAAGGCCGGTTCCCGAATAAACGGGTATGCTGAGGATGAAAAACTACATCGTATAAAGGATGGTCTGGAAGAGATCTAAGTTTCAGGTAATATTGAATAGACAGCTGCAGACGGCGTAATTCAAGCGATGGTTCGTTCGCGTCAGCGTAAAGGCTGGGAATTGGAGATGTTCGAAATGCTCCCGAACAAAGACGCAGTGCTTGATGGTGAATAGTGTCCAAAGGCCGGAGAACGGAACGACGAGTAGAGCCATACACGATATAACCATAATCCAGTTTTGACCGTATCAATGAATGGTAAATTCGAAACAAAGACATCCTGTCTGCGCCCCACGAGACTCTCGAAAGGATCTTAAGAATAGATAGAGCCCGCAGACAGGAAATCTTGAGCCGCCGAACGTGCGCACTGAACGTAAGCGCACGGTCGACGGTCAGACCAAGGAACTTGGTCTCCGGCAAAACTGGTATGGCTGCATGGTCTAAATGTAGCTCTGGGTCAGGATGGAGGCCACGTTTCCTGCAGAAATGGACACAAGCTGTCTTGTCGGGAGAAAGAACGAAACCATTGCTATTCGCCGCTTTAAAGATCTGGTTAATTGCAGACTGCAACTGCCTTTCAATAAAATGCATGCTTGATGACGAGCAGAAAATATGCAAGTCATCAACATAAACAGTAGCCGAAACCGCAGGAGGAAGATTTGTGAAAAGACAATTAATGCGGAGGATGAACAATGTAACAGATAAAATGCAACCTTGAGGAACACCTTGTTCTTGATGGAACGGGGCCGAGAGCGTAGTACCCAGGCGCACCTGGAACACCCGATTGCGAAGAAAATTAACGATGAAAGTCGGAAGGCCGCCCCGGTGGCGCAGTGGTCTAAGCGATGGCCTCTGATCATTCGTCCGAACGGGGTCCGGGTTCGAATCCCGGTGAGGCATTGATGTTGTGTTTGTCTTACGGCACTGGTTCTCTCCCTTCCCTGGAACCAGTGACCCTAAATTAGGGACGGGCGACTGCTTATAGCCCATTGAGTTGCTCACGGTGGTCGTTAAACCTCCAACCAAAAAAAAAAAAAAAAAAAGAAAGTCGGAAGATTTCCTCGCAATCCGCATAATAATACCGTGCCGCCACGCTCGATCATAGGCTTTTTCAATATCGAAAAAAAAAACAGAAATCAGGTGCTACCTACGCACGAACGCCTCGCGCACAGATGTCTCAAGGTGCAGGAGATGATCGTGAGGTGAACGATGACGGCGAAAGCCGCTTTGTGATGGTGAAAGAACTTGATGACATTCTAAAAAATGAACTAACCGGGAATTAACCATGCGTTCCAGAACTTTACACAGACAGCTAGTGAGAGCAATTGGACGAAAACTAGAGGGAGACTTGGGATCCTTGCCAGGTTTGGGAAATGGCAGAACAAAAGCTTTTCGCCAAGATTCCGGGAAACTGTGCTCCGACCAAATACGATTATACAAGATTAAGAGATTCTCGAGAGACGACTGCGAGAGATGACGGAGCATGTCATAGTGGATGCCATCGGGACCGACAGACGTAGCGCCGGACCGATGCAGAGCCACCCTGAGTTCAACCATGCTGAAGGGGGAGTTATATCCCGTGTCGTTAAAAGGTGCAAAGGAGATTCTCGGGCATTCCACAGTGGATTTAATCCTCAGAAAGGAGGAAGGATACGCCAGGTCACTCGACACGGATGCAAACGCCTCCCCCAATAATCAGTAATCTCCCCAATTTCAGCATATGTGCAGCCGTTACTCTCGAGAATGGAGATCTGGTGAGAGCTGTAGTTACCCCGGATCTTACGAATCTTGTCCCACACACTTTTCGAACTGGCACGAGAAGTGAGAGATGAAACATACTGGATCCAAGACTCCCTCTTGCTACGTCGACGCACCAACCGAGCATAGGATTTTGCTCGTTTGAATGTAACGAGATTAGCATCGGTTGGATAACGCCGAAACGTAGACCAGGCCTTATGTTGAGCTCTCCTAGCCGCTGCGCATTCAGGGGTCCACCAAGGACTCGGACTTCTGGAGAGTGTCGTAGATGTTTTTGGTATAGAAAGATCAGCTGGCTGAAGAATACAATTTGTGACTTCAAAAACCGCTGCGTCGATTGACTCTTGGGTCACCATTGCAGAAGATATCACCGCGGACGATGTGAAGACCTCCCATCTGGCACGATCCATCCTCCATCGAGGTGGGCGGGAGGCAGAAGATGGCACGTTTGCATAGTGCCAGAGGACGATTGGGAAGTGGTCGCTCCCGTGGAGATCCTTACAGACCGTCCAAGACCAGTCAGCAATAATCGATGGTGAACCCAAGGTAAAATCGATCGCACTGAAGGATATTGTCGGCTCATGGAAGTAAGTGTCAGCACCGGTGTTTAAAAGGCACACAGAGGCCGAGCACAGAAGAGACTTTATGCGACGACCTCTCGCGCTGGCGCTGACACTACCCCACAAAGGATGATGAGCATTAAAGTCACCCAAAAGAAGGAAGGGTGAAGGCAGCTGATCAATCAAGCTATCCATAACAGAGACGCTAACATCCTCATCCGGTGGCAGATAGACACTGCAAACAGTAAGAGGCACAGGCATAGAAATACGAACCGCCACGGACTGCACAGTTGTGGAAACCGCGACGGAAGATACCGGAATCCTGTGAGGGACAAGAATAGCGACACCCCCACAGGCTATATTTCCAGACGAGTTATCTGTCCGAAATGCACTGTAGCCTCGAACTGAAAGCAGGTCCGATGGTTTAAGCTTTGTTTCCTGGAGACAAAGGCACACCGGAGAGTACAAATAAAGCAGATGTTTCACGTCATCAAAACTGGTGCGAAAACCTCGGCAGTTCCACTGAATTATTGAACCCATGGGTAAAAATGAAATGAAAAAGGAAATGGTTAAACTTGGTCAGCCTCCATTTCCTCTGATGAGTGTTCCCCCAGATTTTGGGGTGTGTGACCAGGGGCCAAGATTGTGAATGCTTAGTCCCAAGTGTCTTAGCGGGATTCGCTCGCCGTTGATTGTTTGGCTGAGCCTGTGGAGGAGAAATAACGCTCTTCTTATCCTTGACCTTGGTGTTGGTGTTTTTGCCAGAAGAAGTGGCCTGAGTTCCCTTGCTGGTATTGGAGTGAGTCTGCTTCGGTGAAGTGGCGGGTGCCGCTTTCAGACCCCTAGCTCGCGACTGGAGTGCCTCCAGTCGGGCTGCGATGATTTCTTCTACATTGTATGGACATTTAGGGGGATCTGAATGTCGGTCTGAATGGCAACCGTAGATCTGGCAACCACCACTGAAGCGTATGATCGCCGATCAGATGTAACAGGAACCACTCTTCTTCTGGCCTCAAGATAGGAAATATTTTCCACCGTTTGGAGCCTTTGGATTTCCTTCTCCTCCTTCCACTTGGGACAATCTTTGGCTGATACTGGGTGTGAACCCTTGCAGTTCACACAAAACTCGGCCTCGGCCACACATTCTGAAAGTAGATGCTCAGTGGCACCACAGCGTCCACACCTAGGAGTACTCCTACATGACTGCTGAGAGTGGCCGTACGACTGGCACCTAAAACATCTCAACGGGTTAGGAATGTACGGTCGTACCTCGAGGTGGAGATACCCTGCCTTGATGGATGTAGGCAGGGAAGGGCTGTTGAATGTCAAGATGATGTTCCAGGATGGAACAAACTGCCCATTCCTCCTGAAAGAAATACGCCGCACACCCGTAACATGTTGGCTCCTCAGTTCTTCGAGAAGTTCATCCTCGGTACATTCAATAAGATCCCGAGAGGAGACAACACCTCGAGATGAATTTAGGTAACCGTGTGGTGTTATTTTGACTGGAGTCTCGAGCAGCATGCTGGTGTTGATAAGTGTGGAATTGTAGGCCACAGTAGACATCTCAACAAGATCTCCAAACTGGAGCTTCTTGAAACTCTTAGGAGAGCTTGCGATTGATTGAAGTGCTTTATGGGTCCAAAATGGACTTTTGGCACTCAAAGGCTTTAAAGGGTCCAATGAGTGCACAAAAAAGAATCTAGCATTGGAAACATCAGCGACAAATTTTTTGGCGGAAGGACCTGAATCTTCCTCCATACCTCTTTTAGTTTTGGGTTCATGGGAAATTTCATTGAGAGCCATGAAAAAAAATAAAGGATTCATCCGCCGACGTCCCCACCCACTACCGAGCCCAACAAGGGAGAACCGGAGGTCCGCAAGCCCAAGTGGACGCAGGACACGGCTCTAGGGATAGCAAGCGGATATAGCAAGTTGATAGGGCAGACATGCGCTCGGCGTGCACCCAGACTTTCCCGTGCCTGGGGAACACCCCTTTGGCATGCCCACCCTATCCCCAGACTCACCCTGTCGTGCGTAACGACAAGCCGTTAGAGGTCTGGACTCCACTCGGCCACAGACCTCATTGACTAGGAGTGGGTTAGTTCCTAGCCGCCCGTTTAGGGTGAAGCAGGGGGCGAAGAGGAGTGTTGGCAACTGGCGACAACAACACCCAGGCCTCCAGAAACCTCAGCCTCCCCTTTTCCACCTTACGGGTCACCGCACACGGCAAACGTGCAGGTAGGTCTAGCTAACCAGCTCGGAAGAAAAAGAAAGGAACATGAAATGGAGAAGATAGGATAGAAAACGAAAACCTAAAATCCAGAGCTGGCGCATAATCACAACCTCAGCAACCTACAACTGAGGCGGGAGCGTGTCAAGTGAAAAAAACAAAAAACATAAAAAATGTGAAAATTCACATCTAGTACATGTCGGCTCGGGCCGTGGGGACTCCATCCCCCAGCAGCTGGATGAACAGCTGTCCCTTCGGTGATGTAATCGTACAAGACGAAATTACAAAATGATCCGTCACAAGGTCAGCTCGGGCCGTGGGGGCGCCGCTCCCCAAATAACTGGAAAACCAGTTGTCCCCGTGCGGGGACTTCTGTGGGGAGGCCAGAAGTCTGTTTTTCACTTCTTGCACCGTGGCTTCTGGCAGTTTTGGACATCCTCCTTCGTGGACATTCAACAATGTTCCCAGTCAAAATCAGATTATTCTGGTTCTTATCACTTAGATACTTGGGACTTCATCGCCCTGGGTGGTGTAACGGTTAACATGCTTGAACGGAAATCGGGAGATTCAGGTTCGATTCCAGAGCGATGCAATTTTCAAGTTTTTTGACGTGATTAATGTTACGCGAGAAACAGTGAAGTACACGCAATTCAGAGATGTCGGATTGCTGTGTTAATAATTTAAATGAAAGCTACGTATATTACTGAAGAGATGAGGCTACATGGGAAACTGACAAATGCGGCATTTCTGATCCGATAATTGTAACACAGATAAATACATTATGTAGAGCTAGTTTACATTATTTAGAGACAAAACAAATCTCTCCTCAAATTGTTTTATTCTTTCTCTACTGAAGCGGATGTCATCGAAGTATTAGACTTCAACACTGTTTGCGGAGCAAATAATACGATATGTAATACAGTGAAACCTCCCAGGGATTTATACACACAACCCCAACACCCCCCCCCCCCAAATTCCTTCAGACACCCCATGTAAAAAAATATCAACACCCCCCCCCTCCTTTGGGGAGGTGTAACAAACAAAGATACACACCCACCCACATACACACATGGAGAGAAACACAACATAGCATTTATTGACATACATTAGTACGGTGTCGGTCTACCTTTGGCCTTAATGCTTGTACCGACCCTTCATACATGCTTTCGACAAGGTTTTGGAACACAGCAATAGGTATGCGCTTCCATTCAGTACATAATGCTGCCCCTAACTGTTGCTTAGTAGTAGGCCTTGGTTCCAAATTTCTTATGCGGCGCTCTAATTCATCCCATAGGTGCTCTATGGGATTAAGATCAGGGTTCTGTGCTGGCAAACACGATGCGGAATCATCGTCAGATAACGCCATAACAGTCCTCGCTTTATGGCTCGGTGCATTATCCTGATGGTACCAACAAGGCTCGGTTACATAGTATTGCCACAGAGTTGGTAGGGCATAATTGTCCAGAATATCGAGGTAGACGTGCTGGTTAACAGGTTTGTCCACGATAACCAATAGGCCGGGACCGTACCACGAAAAACACCCCCACACGAGTACACTGCCAGCTCCAAACTTGACCGTAGGAACAGTACACTGGGGTAAATAGCGTTCCCCCGGCTGCCGCCATACCCACACACGCCCATCAGACTGATGGATCGTGTATCTGGATTCATCAGTCCATAAGACCCGTTTCCATTGATCTACGGTCCACGGTAAATGTTCTTTACACCATGCTAAACGACGAGTAGCATTCCGAGTGGAGATGAAAGGCTTATGAGCAGCCTCACGATCACGGTAACCCATGGAATGAAGTTCTCTGCGAATGGTACGTGTACATACCAAGGTTCCAGCATTTTTACTCACCTGTACACTGAGGTCTTGTGCAGTACTCCGTCGATTAGCTGTAACGACTCTCCTGAGGCTTCGACGTCCTCTATCACTGATTTTCTTTGGTCTGTCAGTACGTTTTGCTGCTTCAGGCATACCATATGTCTTCCACTTATTCAGTACATCCAAAACAGTTGCCTTGGGTATGTTTAAACACCTCTCGTTTTTTCTTATGAACAACCCACTAATATAACACCCAACAATCTTTCCTTTCTCAAAGTCAGTTTAGCAACATTTTCACTCAACCTCACAGTGCGAAATGATCGCGGTCAGCTGCAGGCTTGTTTTTATACCATTTGTAGTTACCGCGCATCTTAACAACGCAGATGATCCGTTCATTTTCTTTTGAAAGGGTGTCCAGTGACTTTTGTCAATATAGTGTATATGTGACATTAAACATGAGTAAATTTAACATGATGTTGTTTTTATCATATTCCATCCAAAAGAAATCGAAGCTACATAAGACAAGTTCATACAGAGAAAGAAACGATCACGTGAGGAAGACACTGACATAGGTTGAATTTCTTAAACATTATTTACTTTAGTATAATGCCGGACAAAAAGCGCATTTAGTATCGTTTAGTATGATGCCGGACAAAAAGCGCATTTAGTATCATTTAGTATGATGCCGGACAAAAAGCGCAGTCCCAATGGCGAGAACGAATCATCTTTTGAGCTAGCTCGCACTTGCCATATTACATCATTTGGTTCAGTGCGAGAAGCATCATAATAAAATGATGAACAAAGTAGGTTGGGAAACAAAATTTCTGTAGGAAGCCAACACTTTGGGGTTATTCGAAATCCCAGGCAAGGCCTGTTTTTGCTTTTTATTTGATGTTCCATTCGTTGATGAAGTAGCACAATCAGGAATGGATCCAACAGGTCCAAGACATTTTTTTAGCTGAAATATTAGGGTAACGACAAAGAGAGTTCACTTGTATACTTTCGCAAACAAATGAAGCTATGAAATGCTTTACACTGTTATTAAAAATAATCATTCAGAAATATTTTTATGAAACGTCTTGCATTTTTACTTTTCGTTCATATATTAATACTTTGTTTATATGAAAGAGCTATGTAAGCATGATTTTTTTTCTCGTGGAGTCTGTCTGTGTGCCCATACCTTTGTAACGCAATCACTCTTCAATGACTGAAAAACTGTTCACATATTATGGCCTTGCCTGCATCTAACACAAAACTGGAGGGTATGGATGCTAAAACAATGGTATCTACGCATTCCAATAAACAGGAGGGAAAAGAAAGTAACTCAACTAAGGACCTGGTAAAACTTGCATACTACTTTGTTTAGATCGGAAATTCCCCACACGACATCGAACAGGCCTAATCTAGTTGCGACAGTTGCTTTTGTGGATGGATCTGGCTAATGGAATTAAAAATAATCCACTACCGTAACAGATTTCTTAGAAGCATTTGGTGAAGCTGTTACAGGAGCAATTGCTGAACGGCTGTAAGATATTCCATCATATTCAGTCATGGTTTATGAATGCACAGACATCAATGGTCGTGAAGTGCTCAGCATTTGTGTTCGTCATATCGTTGTTGAGGGTGAAGATAACAAATTCATGATTGAAGAAACCTTTTTATCTGCAGTTACCTTACAGTCAGTAAAAGCAGAGCATATCACAGATGTGTTGATTATTGAGCTGAGAAAAATCAGGTTTGAATACTGCGAACATTTCTGCAGTAACATTTGATGGCGGTGCCAAATTTAGCGGAAATTTATTATATGTACACTACCGAAGCCATCTTTTGCAACTTGCTCTTGTTCACAGTTTCAGACAAGATCCTCATATCAAGAGAGTACTGAGCGTGCTTAACAAGCTGTACAGCACATTCAGAGGAAGACACAAAAGGTTGTCAATTTTGCATATGGCAGAAATTACAGTCAATAACATGTCTCATAAACTTGCTCAACAAGAGAAAACGAGATGTTTGTCATATGAAGGCAGTGTTAAAGTAGTCGTACAGCAATATGCTTCTATATGCATAGCCTTAGAAAATATCTACAGTGAGGCTCGTGACTATTTGTATGATGCAGGAGGACTTCTGCTTCTGCCTTTATCTCATGTGCGTCCTACGGTGCCTGCACCGCAGGACGCACATGAGATAAAGGCAGAGAGCAGCGCGAGCGTACGTCCGCGTAGCTCAGTTGGGAGAGCGACTTATTCCGGAGTGAGGGGACCCGGGTTCGATGCCCGGTGTGGACAAAGATGACGGAGAAATTTACTTCGTTATACAGGGTAAAATAAGAAAGGTGACATCGAATTCTCAGGTGTAATGAGCACATCTTTTTAATCCTATTCGACACGAAACCAAATTTTCATGGTAGATTTTTAGAAAAAAAAAAAAAAAAAGTGAAAAAGGGAATGTTTTTATGTCCCCTAGTGGAAAAACTGAGCACTAAATAAAAACCGCAATGTGAGCCGTGTTTTTCATAGTGAATGGAACCAGTTAAAATATATATATATATATAAATCAACCGGATTTTTACAAGCCGTAAAGCATCCACAAATGGAAATATCTGCTTAAGCTCACTAGTCGCCGAAATGTGGTTGTGAAAAACGCAAATTATACACAATGTTTCTCATATCGGAAGACAGAGGAAAAGGAATTTTCCAAATAAGGATTTTTAGTAGGTTGTTTAGATGCAGAGATACAGTTACAAGCATAAATACACATTAACGCCACCTAGCTTCCGAATTGTGCACTATAAGAACCCATTGGAAATTGCGGTAAAAATGATGATCCCGAAAATCTACCCCCATATCCTTCTGCTACTTCTAAAACTTCTCCCCATTCTAAATTGGGGTCAAATGGTGACCCTGAAAATCTTCCCCACGTCCTTCTTCTACTAGTAAAACTTCTCCTCAAAAATAAGGTTGCAGGAAATCTTTCCCATATTCTTTGGCTACTTGTAAACCTGCTACACATGAAGAACTTGGGATCAAAATGGAAATGCTGACTCCGGTAATCTCCTCAGTTTCCTCTTGCTACTTATACAGTATAACCGCTCCCCTTTAGAAATTAGGATAAAAATGGAAATGGGGTCTCCGCATTAAATTTAATGCGGGAAAATCTCCCCCACATTAAATATTTTGTGTAAAACGCAAGTTGTGCATGGTCCTCCACTCGAAGAGTTGGTGGACTATTTCATGGACGAGACTTCCGGTGTGGAGGAAGCTATCAAATATTGGGGCAGACTTCCTATGGGGGACTTTACCGGTTACCTCTGTCAATATTTGTCAGTTTGCCGTCTAACACGTTGATGAAGTTACCTGCGTGCGTGAGAAAGCTTGGTAATTTCGTGGATTTTTTAATATACGTGCAAAGCGGATATTTCAGACGTTTTCAAGTTTATTTTTGTGTCTATTACTTAAGCACATGCAGTTTAGAAACAACTCTAGTGTAGATTTAACAGTAGTAAATTTCATCCGTTTGATCTACACAGAGTGTATGGAACTTTTCTTTCATTGTTATCACCTTATGCAAATATTAGACCTTGATGAAAGTCTAAGTTTCTGGAGTCTGGTAGTCCGACGCGGTTTGAAGCAGAGCTTAATTGAATTTGCTTGCCTTCGCCTGCTTTTCCGGTTTCAGAGAAACTAAGTAAAAGGGAAATCGACAACATTTTTTTCTCTGTTTTTTTTTTACCATTATGCCTTGCGGCTATGCATCAGCAGTTAAAGGAAGACCGTCGTGATCGTTATCAAGATAACTCGATGCCATTTGCCTTGGCCCAAAGAGGGAAACCCGAGTGATTACCGACAGCCAGTGTTTCCGGTAGCGCATGTCATTAGAACATCCCATGAATGTCATTCGGTACGATTGTTATCACCGACCACGTCCGCTGCAGAGAAACGTTTGCTCATCAGTGGTTCTACCGGACAGAATATTTATAATTTTCGTGAAATGGAACAACAGAATTCACAGTCTAAAATTTGATACCATGCATCGAAGGGCAACAAATTCTCTTCGGCGACACGACTGCGATTTAAATTTTACAGTGAAATAAACAATAAAAGCTTCTAAGTTAAACACAAAACATCCATAATTACATTCATAACCAAAAAGGTTACAATAACTACCCCAGAAAACTTAATTGCAATGCAATTATCTGTCTACATCAATAAACAGTAACTAATGAAAAATGGCATTTAGATAGCAGTCAGAAATCTAAATTAATAGAAAATTGTCTAACTCTAAACTTAGAAAGCAAAAATAAATAAATAAATAAGTAAATAAAAATCTAAAATCTTTTTGAATCTGCTGTACTGAAATACTTAGCCACAAGAACCTGTTATCGGAATTCCGAAAACGAATTTTTCTTTCATCATCTCATATACACTGAAGTGCCAGAAGCCGCCCCGGTGGCGCAGTGGTCTAAGCGATGGCCTCTGATCATTCGTTCGAACGGGGTCCGGGTTCGAATCCCGGTGAGGCATGGATGTTGTGTTTGTCTTACGGCACTGGCTCTCTCCCTTCCCTGGAACCAGTGACCCTAAATTAGGGACGGGCGACTGCTTATAGCCCATTGAGTTGCTCACGGTGGTCGTTAAACCTCCAATCAAAAAAAAAAAAAGTGCCAGAAAAACTGGTACAGACGAGCTTATGCAAAATACATACGAACGTCACCAATCCGCGTACTCGGTTGCGTCCGCCAGTGCGTATATAAAGCGATAGACATCCTTGCCAGCTGTCAGGGCCACGGGTGACCTAGTGGGCAACGTTCATGACTGCCACGGAAAGGGCCTCAGGTTCGATCCCAGGCTGGTACGAACGCTCGATCCACTAAATATCCGCCGTGCGTCGGATGGGCACGTTAAGCCGTCGGACCCCGGGTACTGCCCCCTCCCCCCGGTAATAAATAAGGGCGTCTTCCTCCCTCTTTCTACTTCGCTTCCGTGTCACTTTCCTATCGGGCGCCCTAGCCCAAATCTCCTTGTTTCCTGTTTCTAAGGCCTGTTTAAGACCTAAAGTCAGGCACTCCCTTCCTAAAATCCTCTACATATGATCATCATGCCAGCTGTCAGAGCTGTTTTCGGCATGAGAATGACAAGTAATAATGATTTAAGCGATTTTCAACGTGGTGTCATAGTTGGAGCTCGTGAGATGGGCCATAGTGTTTCGGAGGTAGAAACGAAGTTCGGACTTGCACGGACGACCATTGCAAGGGCGTACCGTGACTACAAGAATTCCAGCAAAACCTCCAACCTACGATACCAGTGTGGCCGTAAAAAGACATTGGGTGAACGTGACCATCGTAGGCTGTCAAGAACCGTTTCACGCGATAGGGGTGCACCACTTTCGCAGGCATAATCGGAATTCAATGTTAGAGCCTCAACAAGCATCAACGTCCGGACTGTGAAACGTACCCTGCACGATATGGGCTTTGGGAGCCGACGCTCAACTTGAATCCCCTTGATGGGTACACGGCACAGAGCTATGCGCCTCGCTTGAGCACTGCAACGCCGCCACTGGACACTTGATGAATGGAAACAAGTAGCTTGGTCTGACGAGTCGCGTTTCCAACTGTATCGGGCAGATGGAAGGATTAGTGTGTGGCGCAAACCCCAGGAAGCCATGGATCCCGCCTGTCAACAGGAAAGTGTACCGGCTTGTGGGGGTCCGTAATGGTATGTGGTGTGTTTAGCTGGACTTCACTGGGACCCCCTGGTACGTCTACAAACGTCACTGACAGGCCAACGCTATGTGCGCATCCTTTCTGACGAGGTACACCCGTTCATGTCCGGCATTCATGCTGATGGGTTGGGCCTGTTCCAACAGGACAATGCACCTCCACACAAGTGTCGGGACGCCACATTATGGTTAGAGAAGCATTTATCTGAGTTTGGGGTGTTGCCATTCCCACCCAAGTCTCCAGATCTTAACGTTATAGAACACATTTGGAATGCCATGCAATGCGCTATCGAACACAGGAATCTGAGACCTCGGAATACACTCGAATTGTGGAACGCTCTGCAGGAAGTATGGTGTGCCTAGCCTACAGCATATTTCCAGAAGCTAGTGGAGTCCATGCCCCGTCGTCTTTCTGCAGTCCTGCGCTCCCATGGGGGACCTACCAAGTATTAGACTGGTGTACCAGTTTTTCTGGCACTTCAACGTACGTCTACTTAAAAAATTTGGAACTTCAGACATTCTGATGAAGGATAATTTGCGGAATTTTATTCAACACAATGGCGAAATGTAGAAACGAGTGTCACACAGGATGATTGAAACCAAAGATTAAAAAAAAAAGGGGGGGGGGTAAAAATAGTCTGTTACTGAAATGGTCAACGCGGGCTGTGGAAGTTCTCCGCGTGAAACAACTGGAAGATGACCTGTCTTTAAAGATTACATACAATTATGAAGGTTCAGACAGTATGCCACCAAGAAGTGATTCCCCAGAGCGTGCTCTCCTCACCGTAGAAAACTAAGTTCAGTACCACGTTCTTTAACCAACTGACGGATTACTGAGTAAGTCATTATGATCCCCAAAACACTGAGATATGGCTTAATCCATCATCATGATCCTCCAGATACTGATGCACGAATTCATCCACGGATGTCATCAATTCAACATATTGATCGAGTTTTTCTAAACATTGAAGAACGAGCAAATTTTTAATATGCTCTTGAAAGTCAGTGACAGACTACTCAGGGCCGGCGCTAAGGGTGCTTAGCGCCCAAGGCAAGCCACCAGCCTTGCACCCCAAATTTTTTTATTCGTTTGTGTGGCTAAACTTATTGCATTTATTCAAAAGTTTCAAGGTGCAAAAATTTAATGTGTTACAATATAAGCTAAATAGAAAGAAACTAATGGAAACCATGTCTATTTACTAACAGGTGATGTAAATTAAAGTGAAATAAAAATTTCATTTTGCGTGCATTTTTGTTCGCAGCAAAATTACCAACAAGTGACTTCGAATTCATGTCACGGGCAATTTCTTATTCGTTAGATAACGTCGATAACCCAACAAGGTTCTTTCCTGAATCCACCGACAGACGAAAAAAAATAAAATAAAATAAAACCAGAAAAGAAACAAGAATTCTAACGGAATGAGCATAGCGGTAGAGCCTCTCGTAGTCTTGTTCCTGTTCTCATTAGAAAGTAATGTCATTATTTATGATAGAAGGGGACAGTTTTGATGCTTTCATTGAAAGCTGGATAATATAGAATTCATTTTCTTAAAAAAAAAAAATTTTTTTGCTGCCCTCATGCGTAGCCTGACTTGCCTGCTGCATATGAACGGGCTCGATTTATGACATTTTTTCGATAAATCCCCACTTTTGCGTTGGATTTTACTGCAAGATGACTTACCCAACCTATAGCGAAGGTGTCCGTTTTTTGCTTACTCAAGGGGCAAGAATTCGCTTATCGAAAGCACAACAGAAAATAAAATTGTCTTTATTTTTATTATTTTTATTATTTTTTTTTCTCATTTATTGCTCATTCGATTTTATCAACTCTAAATCTTGGCGACCCCCAAATTTTGGCGCCCTAGGCAGCTGCCTAGTTCGCCTAATGGTTGAACCGGCTCTGGGACTACTGAATGTATCACTATGTTTTTCAAACAGCTCACAAAAATTGACGTCATCGGGTATTCTACATAATAATGGCGGATTGTTCTAGAACGACATGAATTATCATCCTGAATTCAACTGATTTTTTCCTGGATTACGGGAATAAAGAAACTTATAAAAATATTTTCACTAAGAAAGAAGTTGGCCGAAAACAAAGTAGTATTTAGACATACCGCCCCAGCCCCCTTTTCTCTTACGGGAGTTTGAGGCATCTGTGAATGAAAGGGTTGTACAAGCGGTTAGAAACCAAGGATATATACATACCCCAACCCTCATCCAATCCCACCCCCCAAGTTTCTTCAGACACCTTCCCACACATAGAAAGATGAGATCAGATGTAGAGGATTTTTGGAAGGGAGTGTCTGACCCCAGGTCTTAAACAACCCTTAGAAATAGGAAGCTAGGAGATTTGGGCTAGAGTGCCAGATAGGAAAGTGACACGGAAGCGAGTTAAAAAGGGGGAGGAAGATGCCCTTATTTATTGCCGGGGGGCCAGTACCCGGGGTCCGACGGCTTAACGTGCCCATCCGACGCACGGCGGATATTTAGTGGTTCGAGCGTTCGTGCCTGCCTGGGATCGAACCTGAGGTCTTCTCCGTGGCAGTCACGAACGCTGACCACTAGGCCACCCGCGGCCCCACACATAGAAAGATCTAAACACTCCTCATTTGGAGGTGTGTAACACACACACACACGCACATGTACTTTAAATTATTTTAAGTACTAGCTGTTTTTATTATCATATAGCACAGTTGCTAAATAGCATTTTATAGTGTTGCGGCGGAAATACTTCGTATTTCGGGTCACGTTGTTTTACCCCTTAACTAGTTAAAGGTACGATGTGCAAATTACTCTTTTTATTTTTTTTTCTCTTGCTTTGTTTTTGCTTCCACTTTCCCTACCCCGTCGGGGCATTCTGGTGGCCATACTACTGGATGTTGATGGCTAAGGTGGTCCCACCTAAAATCTCGGCCTTATGTATCCAATGGTAAAACTTTTGTACATATTTTCTTCGCAATTAATGTATTCCCAAGGACGAAAATTTACACATCGATAAAACTAGCTCTAAATTATAGCATGGGATACTTAATATTTGCCAAAACATAACCATAATTATATTAAAAATCAATCATTTTTCTTTCAGTAATGTTCAGACCTGTTAATAGATGGCGCGACTTGTACATTGATGACGTCCGTAGACAAACAAATGTTAGATTGCTTAATTATGGTTATGTTTTAGAAAGTATTAAGTATCACATGCTATAACTTAGTTAGTTTTATCGATGTGCAAATTTTCATACTTGAAAATACACTAATTGCGAAGAAAATATATACAGAAATTTTACCATTGGAAACATAAGGCAGAGGTTTTAGGTGTAACCACCTTAATTAACTCAACATACTTTGTTCTTTACAAATATTTGTGGAAATGACAAAAGTATTTTTCTTTTTTTCTTGACTGTAGGATACCCTTGTGGGTAAGAGTGAGTCTAGTTTCCGAAAATTCTCATTTCGGAGTTCGAATGCTTTTCAATATGTTTTTGAAAGTCAATCTTTTTAATATGTTCTTGAAAGAGAGTCCTAATCTCTGCCAGGTGAATAGCTACGATAAAATTTTGTGTCCTTGTTTGGATGTGGACTCTGGCAAGCGCCATAAACTACACCAGAGTGTCACAAGATGGTCATAAAGTTGTTACAGGTAAGCTACCATAATCTTTTCCTGTTCACCGGACCCAAGGATAAAAAGTCGGGGTTAGGCAACGGGAAACATCTCTTTCCTGGATTATCATTTGGTAGTAGCTAGATGCTCATTGGCTCGGGGTCCAACGCCTGGCCAACGGAGTCAAGCACGGGTCTGGGGAAAAAAACTCCCGAGGGCCTGAGAGCACGCCTATGCCTCGCGGAAAAATTATAGGGACTTGATATATACACCGAAGTTAAAAGGAAAAAGGGACTTTATAGAAGATAGCGAAAAGTACGGTAGATCGGAACAATATGTAATATCACTGGCATAAGTGAATGTCTCTGGCAGAGGTTAATATCGCTAGGCATCAGATGCCATATAAGTACATAGGCAGAGATCTTGGAAAAGGTTAAATAAATGCAGAAGATTCAATACAATCCCGTTAACACGAAGTTACATAGACACAGTGTTACGCGCCCTTCTACTGTAAAGGTATCTGGACCAGTTTCGAAGTGATCAACATACTTTAAATTGGCAAGCCGCAAAGGATTTGCACAGGACGTAAGGTAGGATGATTTTTTCTTCTCTCCACCTCGAGTACCGAAGTTATTATATATAATACCTCACTGTTTATCCCCAAATAGATGATGCTATCTGTATTCCTCGATCATCGCAACATACCGGGGTCGTGGTAATAATAGCATTTACAGTACATACATGAATTCTTCAGCTGTACTCTGGCGCACATAAAACCGGCCCCAAACGCGGTTTGGGTTACAGTTGTAAACTTATATTTCGTATTTCCCGGCGCCGTTATCAGTAGAAGACATTACTCCTAGGTCAATTCAGCGCATATTCCATGATTTAAAAATAAAATAAGTCTCATCGTGTGAGTTTTGTGCAGGAATTAAGAGCACTTAATAAGGGAAAACGTTCCCATTATTGTCAGTGGCTCTTAGAGATGGTTCCTGAAGAACTGCTCGTCCCCTTTCTCTTCATTTCAACAGACGAAGCTTGGGGTATGTCAATTCGCAGAACACACGACACTGGGCTGCTGAAAATCCACACGTGTTCCAACAGAAACCACTCCATGATTTAAAAGTCAGTGTTTGGTGTGGAGTGTCAGGACGACGCATCATCGAACCCAATTTTTTCGAGGAGAATGTGAATACAGACGTTTATCTACGGATCTACGAAGTGTTTTCAACCAATTGACTGCACATGAACTCACTTATGCTTTTTTCCAAGGAGGGACTTGCCATACCTCTAATCGTTCATTCGCTCGAATCCACAGTGATTTTACTTAGGAAAGAACAATCAGTAAGGATATATAGCCACCCCGCTTTCCCAGCTTATCACCGTGCGACTTTTACCTGTGGGACTCGCTAAGAGGGAAAATCTACCTCTCCAACCTTTGACTGCTGGAAGAGATTAAAGCAACATATGTCAAGAGATCGCCCGCATTTCAGTCGCCGAATTGCTGGACGTTTTTCTGAACATGCTGTAGCGAGCGGAAAAATGCTTCGAGGCAGGTGGCAACCACTTCCAACACAGACTTTGAGAATGTAGTCTGTAAAAATGCTGTTAAACGTGTCAATTGTTAACATTACAACCTTTTTTAAAGTTAAAAATACCGTTTATTTACAATACTAAATGTAATTGAAATGCACGATACATCATGACGAAGCAAAAATTAAAATTGTCTTTTGTATTTGGGACCGGTTTTATGTGCGTCCCAAATTCTAGACTGGATTCCATGGGACACGAAAAGACCCAGAAGAACACCACATGGGAGATGCGTGGATGAAATTCGAAAACATGCGGAATGACATGACATGAAGGAGACTCTTCTACAATAATGCAGTATTTTTTTTAATTTCAAGTCTATCTATTCAGTAGTTTAATGTTTCTTTTTTAGTTTTGCTTGTTTAAAGCACATATATAAAGTCAGTGATTGCAACCACAAAACGTATGTATGTAGTTTTTTTATTGTAGTCTTCCACAGATTTTGCAGTATACTGCTGAATCATTTTAGCATGCACAAGATTTGTGGAAATATTAATACCTACTGTTTCAGCTGCCCATGTTAATACTCCTTTGCTTTAGCCTTGTTTAGACTGAAGCATTTAGGCATGAGAGATAAAAAATGAAAATAGCACAAAAAGGAATAACGATGTTTAGTTTTGGGGAAAAGATGCCTCGTTTTAACCATTCTTAGCTATAAAAAGTTAAACAGTTTTCTATTCTTTCAAGTTTTCCCTGTTTTTAAAACAAGGTTTAAATCCTAAATATTTCACTGTAAAAATGTTTAGCCTTCGAAACGTTTGTTTTGCCCCCTCCCGCTCAACTTTTCCAGTACATTTTTGAAATCGCTGGTTAGAAACTGCTGTCATGCGTGTAGTAAGCGGAATATCAAGAGAAAATAAGTAGGTTCATTTGTAGAACAGAATTAGTACCAAAGATATTTAGAATAGAGCAAGGCGTTCTTCTTCGGCAAGTAAAAAAAATGTTAATGAGAGCGTATCGAGGCAATTAAGACTTTAATATCATAGAAGATTAAAGATTATCCAGAGAACTGTCACATTCTGTGATTTCACGCCGCAGACTAAGAGGGTAGACCTAGAACAAGGTGGAATAAATGTAAAGTTCCACGGTGACAGAAGTCATCGACCTAACTTTCAACCGCTGCATGTTCAGTTGTAATCTTTATGATCATCTGCAGGACACTATACGTTGCGGACGGGCAGAATAAAGTGCGTTTGTCTCGGCCCACAAAAAACAGCTTTTTTCGGACGTTTACGTGACATATCATTGACCTTTACGAAAACCTCACATTAGCCAGAACAGGTCTGTAGTGAAGGATTTACGAAACACCTGCAATAAAGCCTGTGATAGCGGTAGAGTAGAAAAATTAGCATGTAAACAATTTTTACCACAGAGATTAACGAAAATAAATCTTTCCAAATCGCATGGTAGGCAAACAGGCAAATCATTTTATTTTTCCACAGAATGGCATTATTAGCTGTTCATTCATGTGACAAACTCTTCAAATTTTTTTTTTAATTTTGTCATCTTAGAGCAGGAATGGCACAAGCATCGCCCGATTTTGAGTGAGAGCATGTTATCGTTGTAAGACTCAGGACAACCCATTTCCAATCATCTGAAACATAGGATATGAACAACTTTCTAAAGGACTGTTTATTTCTGAACTTGATCTTGTTATCAAGATGAAACTGTCATTGCGACGAGGAGACATAAATACTAAGCCTAACACAGTCTGCTCTGTCACAGTCTGCACTGTCATTGTCATCCTATGCTTCAGATGATTAGAAAAGATCTCGTATTTCAGTTGCTTTGAAAGTGCGTTGTCTCGTGTAGAGTAACAGTAATACACCCCGATGGGAATTGAGAGTTGCATGTTCGATTCCCATCGTCAAGACGATAAATTTTGAAAACATTTTGAGGAGCTGACCGTATGAATGAACAGAGAATCACGGCGTCTCTCCGCTAAAAAACAACCAGCTAAATGTTTTTAAATCAGCCTGCAAAATATGTATGTTGTGAAAACACAAGCTTGTCCGCGATGGCCATCGAACTCATGGCCCCTCACTCCGGAGTAAGTCGCTCTCCCAACTGAGGTACGCGGACAGAATGTCTCGCTGCAGATTTGTCGTATTGACACATCATGTTTTCACCTCTGTAGTACGTCATAATGTATAAGCTCTCGTTTTCACATCGTGGAGAAACAAGCCCAATAAAAGAACAGGAACCGTAAGATTTGCCGGCATGTGTTTGAACGAATAACAGATTTATGCATTAGTTACGGTCAACAGGAAAATCTCCGCATTAGAAACAAGAACTTCACATGTTTTCAGATTTGTTCTCATTTCTGTAATACGATTAAATTATAACCGACGGATTCAAATAAATGTTTGCCCAGCTTTTGTAATTTCTTTTTACGATAGAATTTTATTCATGAAAACGGTATTTAAATAATTACCGCTCTTTGAATTTGCCTTATTGCGGAATACGCCCGGATTGGCGTTTTAAAAGCATAAAGAATTCACAACTGGAAATTCAGTAACAATGAGCATCGAGACTTCTTTAAGGTGAACAACGACAATTACTCCGTTGAGAAGAGAAAAGCTTTTGTTGAATCAACACCAGAATGCTCCTCTCGGCTTACATTAAACGCTACAATAAACAATGGTTTGCAGGGTGATGTCACGTGCTGCTTTTAACGACTGACGAATCATTATTAAAAAGCAGTGAATGTAAGGTAGCTTACCTCGAAACAGAGAAATTCAGAGCTGTGAAGACAAAAGAAAGCCAGACATTAGCAAGAGAGCATACAGCTTTTCTTTTCAATTCAAAGAGATTTATACTTCATTATTTTGAAGCACCCATACATTTCACACGACTTTTGCGGGCCATGAATGATTATAAATAATGACGCCTTGATGTTACCAATTTGCATAGTAACTCAATTTTTCGACATGCTTTTTAGGTATAGTTTGCTCTCATTTCTATGGCTGCCGTTATTACGCAGCTTATTTGAAAGGCTTTTTTCTATGCAAGATTTAGCCTGGAGAACAAAGACCATAAACGGCGATGCCATGACAATCTTTTTACAAAGGGACTGTTCAAGCGCAGTCTGTTTGTTCTTAATTTAAACATTTAAGAAGTGAAGCACTTCACTTAATAATGAGAATTTCAGTTTATGTATGAGACCAGGGGCAGATCCAGAAGCTTGCTTTAGGGGGGAGGAAGGGGATTGCTCTGGTGTGAAAAAAGATTGTCAGACTTTGTGGAAGGGTCACACGCACAGAAAGCATTCGCTTTTGCGGCCGTCCCGTTTGCGGCCAGTGTTGAAAACCGTAGCTTATCCAGTCACTGGTACTTCGACTTCCTTCGAGATACAACAGGGGCTGCCCTTTTGGGCTCCATTAGTTAAAGACAAAAATCAAAATGTCGGTCCATTTTGTGTTGTTCCTCTATCACCTTTTGCCAGAGGGAGGCAAGACATTACATGGTTCATAAATCGCTCAGTCTGATGGGACACTTGGACTGGCATTTCATTACAATTCGCTTTGAGTGCGCATCATTTGGCATGCTTAACAATAATCATTTGAAATCCCTGAGGCAACAAAAAATTAACCGTGTTCTTTATATAATGATTATCGATATAGGATAAAAAGGAAAATTCAGAATGGCTCGATAATGTGGAATCGCTAGAGGAAACAAAAGAAGTTAAGTGTAAAGGTCAAATGTCTTCAATTGATAAACTTGTTTTTCGAGTAAAAGATCATACTTGTCAAAATGTTGTACCATAAACGATATTAAAAAAATTCATAAAATTCTTGAGTAAAAAAACCCAACGAAAAATGAAAATAAAAACCAAAACTAAGATAAGAAAAAAAAAAAGTAACTTTTAAACATGTCAACGTTTTCTTATGAGTGTAAAAGCTGCCAGTCCTAAACCTAGGTAAAGTATGAAGGAAAGTTAACAATTTTTAAGCGTCCACTTATGAGCTGAAAACAAAATGCTTCTCTGTCCCCACTATATGTGCACCTATCCTCAGACTACGATATGCAAGTGGCCTTAAAAGCTACGTTTTGGGCACGGGCCGCAAAAGCTACGCATTTGGCACCGGCCCCACACGACACCCAGCCATCCACACACACACACACACAGAGGCAAACCTTTCACTTTCTGGTATTGCAGAGCTTTATAAAAACTGTTCCATCTAAAACATTGTGCTAAATGTTTAAATCACAAAGTGGGAAAAACAACAGAAAAATCAGCACTATTGTCTTGGCGGTCAATTTCCTGCTTTGCGGGTAAATGAGCTCCGTGCCTTTTAAGAATCAAGTCTAAATAAAATCGTTCAAAATAAACTTGAGCCCTTCTGTTCCGACGGCTTAATTTAACAGAAAATTTTCCAGCTTGAATAACTGAATCATTCCTCTGTTTCTGAAACTCTATTTTCTTCCTTCCTGTTTGTTCTCTCTCTCTCTGAAGCTAGAACAGAAAATTTAGTCTCCAAATTCACAGCAAATTTTAATTGTTATAAAAACTGTTACGAAAATGTGTGCATTAAGTACTGTAATTTTACAAAAATAAATACATTAATTATTTAATTACTTACGATCTTGGCCATCTAAAAAGGAAAAGTCTGCTTGGGGGAGGGGGAATCGACCTAGTCTCCCTAGCTGCATCTGCTACTGCACGAGAAGGGAATAAAAAGTACTTTGTTCGATTTTGATTCACAGATAATGCTCAGAGAGAAAATGTTTCATTTGATTACAGAAATAAATAGAGATGCCGGTCTGATTTGAAAACGGTATTCCACGACCAAATAAACATAGAACTTACATCTTATTCATCAAAAGCTATTTTCAGCAGCAACATAATCTGGTTGAAAAATGAAGCACAGCTAACTTCTCAGAAATATATTTAACAGTGGTGGCAATTTCATTTATTGCAAAACAAAAATATACGTACAATGATAGGTTTTGGAATCGATGACTAAAGCATATGTGCACTTCATTTCGAATCCTAAATTAAAATAGACATCTAAACTCACAAGGACAAGGCTTGACATCCAGCCATCGATCCTAGGGATTCCTACCTGCACTGTTAGATCTTATTTAACACATATAGTTGAATACTATACAGGAACACAGCTAATTGTGAACACTTTAAACATATCTTTTGACATGTCAGGTATGAAATATCCACTATTGGGCACCATATCTTTGCCCCTATTAGTAGTGTTTGAGGAATTATTTTTCTGTTAGGTAGCTTAAGATATGTGCACGATGATCAAAACCTTTTGCTCTTTTTCCCTATGTTGAATTTTGCCTCTAGAGAGCGCAAATTCGCACAGTTATTTCCCCCGATATTTATTTATTTTATTTTAAATCATTGCTTCTAAAAATCTGATTGGAAGGATTATTTTCGTCAGATGCACTTTACCATGATGCACATTTTGCGGGCGTTTCCTATTTCAGGTAACACATATTTTTCGTGCTAGGAGGCATCAATGCAGATTTTATTTTCCTTGCTATCCATGCTTTTTGAATCTGATTTAAAAAAAACAACTATTTTTTGGGTCGGTTAGCTTTCGCTATCAGAAACATTTTACACATATGTATTTCCTACTTTTTCATAATGCATAGTACTATGGCTAAGGGGCGTAAGTGTATGTATATTTAACTTTTCAACGTATCTCGGTTTCTAAAAAGCAAGTTGTTAAAAATTGTCGCATAGGATGCCACTGACCTTTACAAAAATTTTGTGCACATTTTCTTTTTCAAGTAATGCCCAGTTTGCTCGCCAGGGAAAGTGAATGCTTGTCTTATATCTCTGATTATTTTCTCTGCTGATATTCTGATGTAAAGAATCCACCTTGAGTCAGATTTCGTCCACTATGAAAATTATTTCGCGTTGCAGTTGTGTAATGTGAAGCAAAATGTTGTTAGCAAGGTGGAGACTAATGTTCTTAGATATCTTGGCCATGTTGAAAGAATAAGTTATGAGTTGCTTACTAAGAAACTAAGAATTTTTTTAGCTTTTTTTTCTTATTAAGAATTTTTTTAACCCAAGTTTTTTTCTTACTAAGATTTTTTATTTCTTACTAAGAATTTTTTTAGCCCAAGTAGCAGGAAGGAAAGGCAGAGGAAGGCCAAGGGAATCATGAGAGGATCAGATTCAGGAGTGTCTTCATGAGAAAAAGATTATGAGTATGAAGTATAGAAGGTTTTGTGTACGTCGTGTGATGGATGTCAGTGAAGTCCGAGTTGTCTGTCAAGATCGCTGCAAATAGAGAAGTTTGATACGCCAACAGTAAGTAAATAATTAGTTAAAATTTTATTGGTTGTTTGTATTTCTTTGTGGAGCTAACCTATGAATCGCAGAGAACAGTTTAGTAATATGTATGCATGTATGCACAATTCTATAGCTAGGAAGCGTAAATGCATACATCGGTTTGCAACAACAACAAAAAAAGTCTACGTAACTTGGAATTAGCAACTTTGTTCACATCATTACTTAATGTTTTCAAAACGATATTCGAATTGCGGAAGCTTTGCTACACATTCTTCAGCAGAATTCTACTAAATAGCACCGCTTTTCATTAGAAAATAACTAAAATTGAAAATATAAATCAACTTGTGTTGCTAAAAAGTTGTTTAAAATGTTTTATAGAGTAAGAGCCGCAGTACTTCCACTTTATATGTTTTAAATCACACGGGCCTCTGCTCTTAGCCCAAATTTTACAGCATATACAGCTGGACGAACATAGTCGCCGATTTAAAAATATTATAATTTAGGAAAAAAGGTAGTAATTAACATAAACTAAATGGTATTGCATAGAGACGAACCTGAATGTCTTTTTACAAGTCACAATTAAAATTATTTTTATGTGTGGCTGCCACACGTTACGCGACAAAGTCCAACCAATGACAAATTTCATCCTTTACCCTGGAAAGTATATCTTCATTTACATTAGCAGCAACTGCTGCAGTTCTATCTTTCGTTCATACAAGGCCCTCAAATTTATTAATGGTAATAGGTACAGGAGGAAAATACACTTGATCTTTAACGTATCCCCATAAGAAAAAAATATCAGATGGTGTCAAATTTGGGTGGGGGCCTTGTATGCAAACCATTGTACCTCTCGATCCATCCAAGCTCTAGGGAACTTCAAGTCCACATACTCTGTCACTTTTAAAAGAAAGTAAGCTGGTACTCCGTCTGCTGAAAAGTGATACCTGGGGCATACAAATTGACATCTTCTTCCAGCTGAAGCACAAGAAACTACTGCAACATGTTCAGTTAAAAACCAGGGACCGTTGTTTTCGCAAACAAAAGTGGTTCATAAATCCCTTTACAACGGCACAAAATACATTCGCTTTAGAATTGTAACGCCCCCTTGTTGTACGACAAAATGTGGGGTTTCCATTCCTCATTTACGTACGTTACGATTTTTTACCTTGCCGCTCATGTGAAATGTAGCCTAGTCACTGAAGGCAACTCGCGTGAGAAGGTCCTCTACCGACTGAATTCGTTCACTCATGTTGCTACAGAATATATGTCGGCGCTTATGGTCACTTTATGATACTGCATGTAGTAGCTGTAGTTTTAATGACTTCAAGCTCAGTCGTTTACGAAAGATACATCACGCAGATGTTTTTGGCACCTGAAGTTCCATACTCGCTCGCCTGGTCACTTTACGTGACCATCTTAGGTATGCTTCCCGCACACGTTCCCCTGTAGCTGCGGAAAGAGCTGTCTGTTCTTGACCTGATTCACGGTGGGCTTTGCATTCTTTTGATACGAAGCATGAATACCATATGGTGATGGAAGAAAGTGCAAGAAGTTTTTTTATATTTTCATTTAAAAAGCCGCTGTACTGCAGTAACAGCGTGATTTTCGTTATACCACAAAACACATGCTACACGCTCGTTCGCTGTAAGTGAAGTCTGCAGTTTGGGATTTGTTTTATGTTAATTGCTGCATTCATTCCTAAGTTATGAATTTAAAAAAAAATCGGTGGCTGATTTTGGTCCACCTTGTATATATACAGTCTCCAAATGAGACAGTCATTTAGAGTGAGTGGGTATCACTGAGCACATACATACACACAAACATGTTAAAGAGAGAGAAGATGGAGACATACACTGGATGATCACTAGAACCTTTGGTGACCTAAGGGTTAGAGGCGCGCGACTTGGGAACGGAGATTCCACGCTTTGTGTTGCACTGAAGCTAGACAGCCGTCGTATTTTGGAAGTCATACTAAGCTAGTAGCCCCGGGTTACATACTTCGTCATCAGAAAAGTTTACTTAAATTCTTCAAATTTTAATTCTTTCTCACTTTTAACTCTTTCTGGTCTGGATGCCCTGTCTCACAACTCTCATTTCTCCAACGCAAAAATCTCCACGAGATGGTGGTCGGATAAATCTACCCAAGGAGCCAATTCCGTTCGTCAGAGCTGAATGATCGTTTCATTCAGAGCATACACTCGCACAAATATTCAATGCAAAGTCACGCGGCGTACGTTTAACTGTTTCACAACATCAATGAGGCCGACTGGAATCACGAGAAATAACTATGAAATTTGATTTAGAAGTTGAGCTAAAAATTCAGCTACTTAACAGATAAGTTCATTCACGCGTACTGCCAAAATATTTAACTTCATTTGTTTTCAGTGCTGTTTTTGTTTATTGTACCCGTATTCAGGGGGCTCTAAAGAGCAAAAATTCGTGGGGGGGGGGGGGGGATAGGAACAGGAAATAATTTCGAGGTTCATCTAGCAATTTTTCAAGGAGAAATACAGAAAACTTTATGGATCAGTTTTTACTTGAATGTTACTGATGGTCATAAAGTCCTAAGCCCGCAGTTCAGGCGCACTTGCTTCCCTTACAAAAGGGATCTTCAGGAAAGTTCTCGTTAACCTGCTTGCACAAAGGAAGCAGATTTTATTTCCTAATCGTAGTGCAATAACACTAGCTGCATCCATGAGCTAAAATTTCGCAAACATTAGAAGGGGGAAAAAGCCTGACTAACGAATTGCGTCGCTTGAAAATCATGTAGTAGATAGTATTGTCGCATAACATCAAGGAACCTTATAACGAAGTGAATTTCTCCGTCATTTTTATCTGCGCCAGGATTCGAACCCGGATCCACTCATTCCGGAATAAGTTGCTCTACCAATTGAGCTACGCGGACATTTTATTCCGATTCCTATCTGCCTTTATGTCGTGTGCGTCCTTCTGGCAGGTACGTCACATCTCCTGGTACGTTACATCATCTCCCCCTTATTTTTTTTTTTTCGAAGTGCTGCTCTTATTTTTCCTATCTCGCGGTGTGGAAATAACATCACACCATTGCGAGATTGTGAACGGGCGGGTCATCCGGATAGTTCGGGCGCCATTATAACGAAGTAAATTTCTCCGTCATTTTTGGTCTACGCCGGGATTCGAACCCGAGGCCGCTTATTCCGGAACAAGTCGCTCTACCAACTGAGCTACGCGGACATTTTATTCCGATTCCTATCTGCCTTTATGTCGTGTGCGTCCTTCTGGCAGGTACGTCACATCTCCTGGTACGTTACAACCTTACATGACCTTTCTTTCCGGCAAACTGCTTTTATTCTATAAAATTTCTTCAGCGCCCTGTCTGGG
Source organism: Macrothele yani (assembly GCA_039090855.1). Lineage (NCBI taxonomy): Eukaryota > Metazoa > Arthropoda > Arachnida > Araneae > Macrothelidae > Macrothele > Macrothele yani. The sequence goes on along the minus strand of CM077016.1, from coordinate 91,411,713 downwards.
AAAGTCCTCGAGGCAGAATAGCCTAAACAAAAGAAATTTCTTTCAGCGCTAAAATAGCTGACCGTAGAACAGAGCAATCATCCAGATCCATCGCCTCTATTATCGTTCACCGTGGCCACATATACAAATGGTGAGGTAAGTGGTCCTTGTTGGAGAAAACAAGCAAGCTCATTAAAGGACAGTAATTGATACAGAGAGGTCGGTATATTTTCTACGAGTTGGATGTTGAAATGAAAAGCGGATTTTCTCTTTGCAATTAAACGTGCCCGCAGCATTAAGCCCTCTCTGAGAGTGTGGCTATGTTTTAGAACAAGGTCAGGCCCAAGATAATATGCTGTCAGTTACATATGGGTTGCAGGTGGCTCTGAGTCATTGTTCGGCTGTTACCATAGCGACACAAGACATGTGAAGCGTAACAAACCTTGTTTCATAGCAAGATGTCTCGTTCTATTTCGCAACGCACTGCGGCTTCGGAATAATAAACACAACAGGAAAACTTGAGACAACTCGCTTTAATAGGCACAGAAATGCAAGACGCCAACTTGCATCGGCCCCCAATTTACGGAGCCCACTCACTCATCAGCTGAAAGATCTATTCATTGTATGCATCGAAAGGTACATGAAAACAAAATAGACATCCTGTGTCTTTAAAAAATAAATAATAGGGAGATAATGAAAAACACAGAAAAGTTTAAGATGATCTTTAATACTCCAAACAGCGTCAAAACCTTACCCAGGTAGAGGACAAAAAAGTGTCGACACACGTTGCGTGCTCAACGCACTATTCTAGTAAATTGGTGGAAGAAAGAAAAGAAAAACGCGAACAAAGGACTACACGAAGGGAAATATGAAGCATTTTGAAGTTCTTGGCTATTATTTCATGTACCTTAAAATAAATTCAATATGAAAAAGTTTGGTTAAGTGATACCTGATTGGGGGGAGGCATATACATATGTATATATATATATAAAGAAAATAAATGAACATGCATTGCTTTTGTTTTTATGTTGAATGAAATGGAAGGGGGTGGGGAGGTTGTTTTTTTTTCTTACGTAGGGGTTTCTTGTATTGATATGAGTGGTAATTACTTATATATATATATATATATATACATAGGGATGTAAGGTCAGGTGATGCGTAACATCACAGCCTCTCCTTGACAAATGTCAACCCCGAATTCTCGTGGTGCATCCTGTTCCCACTAAAGGGGCTCTGCCGACCGCCAATAGCGGTATAACTATACCATCGGGATTAGAGGAAATGCTATCCCACACTCACCAACCCGCTTGGCCAGCGTGGTGAGTTATGGCCAAACCCCTCCAAAATGACTCCACAACTTAAATCTTGTCCCTCCGTCTACGGCAGCTGGAATAAACCTGGCCAAGGCAGCGGCCAGTGCGACATGAAGGCAGAATGTGCTAAGAATCCCCGGAAGACCGGACTAGGCTGCCATCTGATGCTGACTTTGGCTACGTATAATGGACATTCCCTATCTTCTGATTCAAGGCTTTTTGAATTGGAAGAAGAACTACAAAGGATCAAGTGGGACATCGTCGGGCTAAGTGAGGTAAGGAGAAAAGGAGAAGATCTCATTGAACTGAAAAGTGGACATCTCTTTTACTAGCGTGGCGTGGACAGATACTGGCAGAACTAGTGGTGTTGGATTTATAATAAACAAAAAACTGAATAATAAAGTTGTAGAAGTTGAAAGTTCCTCTGACAGAGCTGCACGTCTTGTTATCCAACTCTCGAGAAGATATCAGTCTCAGACTATTCAAACTTATGCACCCGCTACAAGTCATCCTGAAGAAGAAATTGAAGAATTTTATGAGGGAATTTGTCATCTAAATAATAAAGGTAAGCAGCACTTGAAGATAATTATGGGAGATTTCAATGCAAAAATAAAGCAACGGCAACAGAATGAAACTTCAGTAGGTAAATTCGGTCACGGCAACAGAGACCCGCGTGGAAATACTCTTGTCGAGTTTGCAGAGGCAGAAGGGTTTTTCATCTTGATCTCCTTTTTCAAGAAAAAGCCACACAGGAAAGGGACATGGAGACATCCAAATGGGACGACAAGTGAAATTGATTTTATTATGTGTAACAAAAAATTCGTCATAGAAGACTGCAGTGTGCTAAACAAGTTTAACACAGGTAGTGACCATAGATTGGTGAGATGTAAGATGCACCTCAACACTAAACTCGAACGTGGGAAGCTCATAAGACAAACAAAATGTATTGACATAAGCAACCTTACAAAACACCATAATACCTTCAAGTTAGAACTGAAGAACAGATTCTCTGCTTTAGAACGCCTAACATCGGAAGAAGTGTATATTATTGAAGTTAACAGAAAAATAACCAAAGCTCTTATGGAAACAGTAACAAAATTAGCTGGGTCTAACAACAAGTTGCATGTGAACAAATTATCAGGAAAAACCAAAATGTTGATGCAAAAAAGAAGAGAGACGAGGACAACTAAAGAACATGTGACTTCCAAAGTGGAATATATAGAGCTATGCAAGACAGTACGAAAAAGTATCATTGAAGACGTAAGGAAACTCAACTGTGAACTAGTGAAGAAAGCAATTGAAAACAACCAAAGCCTAAAGATAGCAAAGGGACATCTCAGTAACGGAAGAAAACAGATTATGGCACTGAGAAAAGATGGTTCTGTAACAAGAAATAGAGGCGAAATCTTGACAAGAGTGAAAGACTGCTACTCCAAATTATATGAAAGGGATGATACATGTACTCCAGACATCATGAAAGGTACCAGTACCAGAGTTCTTCCAGTCCTCCCAGCAGAAGTTGCACATGCAATCAAGAACATGAAGCGGGGCTCCAGGAGAAGATCGAATTACTGTAGACATCATACAAGAAGCAAGTGGAGAAATCAAAACAGTACTCGCCCAAATTTTCACTCGATGCCCTAATGAAGGGAAGATTCCCGAGGATTGGAACAACGCTACAATGATCCTGCTACATAAAAAAGGTGGCCGCCCCCGGTGGCACAGTGGTCTAAGGCGCTGGCTTCTGATCATTCGTCCGTAAGGGGTCCGGGTTCGAATCCCGGTCAGGCATTGATGTTGTGTTTGTCTTACGGCACTGGCTCTCTCCCTTCCCTGGAACCAGTGGCCCTAAATTAGGGACGGGCGACTGCTTATAGCCCATTGAGTTGCTCACGGTGGTCGTTAAACCTCCAATAAAAAAAAATAAAAAAAATAGAAAAGGTGACATTGAGGATCTCAGGAACTACAGACCTATCAGCCTCTTATCAATGGTTTTCAAAATCTTCACTAAAGTTCTTTCACACCGCTTGAAGGTAACACTGGACATGGGTCAACCGAGAGAACAAGCTGGATTCAGGAGTGGCTACAGCACAATAGATCACATCCACGTATTGAGATAACTAATTGAAAGAGCGAAGGAATATGAACTTCCGTTGTGCATGGCTTTTATGGATTATGAAAAATCCTTTGATTCGGTGAAACCATTAGCAGTTACAATGGCTCTGAAATCCTGCAGTATTGAAGATGCATACATTAATATTATTAATAACATCTATGAAAATGCAAGTGCAAAGATTCGGCTGTTTGAAAATACAACACACATAAAAATTGGAAAGGGAGTGAGACAAGGTGACACCATATCTCCGAAGCTCTTTAATGCCACATTGGAAAATATCTTTTAATCACTGAACTGGGAAAACAAAGGGATAAAGATTAATGGAGATTATCTAGCCCACCTTCGTTTTTCTGATGACGTAGTCATTTTAGCAACTACCCCCATCAGAGCTGCAGAGTATGATCCAGGAACTTGCTGACAAGAGTAAAGAAGTGGGATTAAAATTGAACTTTCAGAAGACAAAATTGATGTTCAATGCTTTTACAAGAAATGAAGATTTATCAATTGATGGAGAAAAGCTGGAGATAACAGACACGTACGTTTATCTTGGACAGCAGATATCAAGTGAGGGTCAAATTGATGAAGAAATTAATCGGCGCATAAAACTTGCCTGGAGAGCTTTTGGAAGAAACAGCATAATTTTCAAGAGCAATATGCCATTATGTCTTAAAAGAAAACTGTTTGATCAATGCATCCTTCCAGTTCTTACGTATGGTGCAGAGACGCGGACCTTAACTAAAAGAGACATACAAAGGCTGCAGACAACTCAAAGTAGCATGGAGAGGTGCTTGCTTGTTGTAACCAGGAGAGATAAGAAGAGGAACTCGTGGATCCGAAAAATGACAAGAGTGGAAGATATCATGATCAGAGTTAAATTCCTGATATGGCAATGGGCTGGACATACTGCCAGAAGGACAGACCATCGATGGACAGCCGAAATTTTAGATTGGATTCCCAGGGACAGGAAAAGACCCAGAAGACGACCACATGGGAGATGGGTGGATGAAATTCGAAAGTATGCGGGAGCGACATGGAGGAGACTGCCACAAAGCAGACTGTTGTAGAGGAAACTTGGGGAGACCTTCGTCCAGCAGTGGATTGATAATGGTTGACAATGATGATGATGATATATCGATAAAAATATACCACTATAAACCACAATTTCAGAAAAACAAACAAACCAGAAACTCTAAAGCAAAAAAAAAAAAAAAAAAATACAAAGCGACTCAAAAAAACATAACCAAAAACGAACCTCTCGAGCCGATCTCATCAGGGGAACACCGCTCGTGGATCATGACCTTTCGAAACTCAACAAAAACCGGAATACTACGCTTGTACATTGTATCATAACTAATTCAGCTTGCATCAATAAAACACCATGACTGAATTTTTTTTTAATACTGATTAGCAAGACCAAATCCGTTATTAACCACAGGAATAAGAAGAGAGGGCCATAGAGCTGTGATAAGCTGGTCTCTGTGGCGTTGTCAAGGGCCAGGCACAGACAACATCCAACCAGGCTCTACAGAGACCTGCTAATCAGTATTAAAAAAATTTTAAGTCATGGTGTTTTTCAGGCTTTAATTTGATTTTTCTGTAATGCAGCCTTTTGGCGCTTTAGAACTTCAAAAACTTTTTTAACTGTTGCCTTGTTTGCATTTTGTATATATATATATATATATACATATACATATATTGAAAGAGAGAAACTTCAGTAGTCCACTGACAGGTATCGATGGTTATGCCACATATTACACTGAACTGAGCATTCTCAGTTGCGTTTTCTTCTTTCTGTAAAGAAAAACAACCTTCCTAAATTTGCAAGCAGAGAAACCATCACAAAGCTACGGAAGAAAAGGGAGAGGGTGGAAATGACTCTTGAGAGGTGTATGACGGGAACTGTAGTCATACACCTCTCAAGAGTCATTGAGGCGCTTCCTTGAGACGCTACACTGAGATCTGCTTTATAATGAAAGATTATGAAAGATAGTCGTTCAGATGTAATACGCTTCGTGCTAACAAAAGCAGCATAGCATTATTGATGAGGCTGAATAGTAAGTTCTAAATGCACCGATAAAACTGGGTTCTAGTTTATATTTCAAGACATAACCTGCAGAAACAATATTCAAGCATCGAATCTTCTCATTTACTGGGATTTAACACCAAATTTATTGCCTCCAAAAACATTACTAAACTATGGGTAGTTTTTTTTTGAATGACAAATCGTGTTCAAAAAGTTATACGTTTCGGAATTTTATTTTGATACTAAATGCGAAATGAAAGAGTGGGTTCCACTTGTTTTTCTAATATTTTATCAGTAATTCGAAATGGAAAACGACGATTATAAAAGGATCTAATGAACTGTATTTAAAGTATTCTTCGCACGTTCTTATAGTTTTCCTATAAATAAAAAAGAGAAAGATTTGCATTAAAAATTATTATTTTTACGATTTCTTGGGCATCAAAGGATATGATGAAGAGTCGCTTTCCTTACTTTCATGTTACTGGTTTCTGCAAAAGAAGATATCCACAACCTCTAAACAAAAACAACACCTATACCTTAATATGGACCAGAATAGAGACCCTTTTAGTAAGGAATTCACGTTTCGTTTATTAAAGGAACATCACGATCAGAGGCGTAACTAGGGCTGGGCAATCGGGGTGGCTCCTCAGGGCGCAACTCGAGAGAGGGTGCGAAAATCACTGCTCACAATCTGATTTAAAATTAGAATTTAAACTTTTGCACCAGCTTCCGATACAGTTTGTTTTAGCTCCACACTGTGTCATTTGCCCATTTATTTCATTTCATTTGTCACATCAAAATACACGTCATATTTATTTATATTATCGTAACAATTAATGATATGCTTCACAGTTTCGGCAACCCGGGAAAATCAGTCTCTCTCTCTCTCTGTCTCTGTCTCTGTCTCTCTCTCTCTCTCTCTCTCTCTCTCTCTCTCTCTCTCTCTCTCTCTCTCTCTCTATATATATATATATATATATATATATATATATATTCTAAGCTCTTCAATGTCACACTGCAGAATGTATTTCAATCATTGAACTGCAATGACTAGGGGGATAAAGATTAATGGAGATCATTTAACTCACCTTCGCTTTTCTGATGACATAGTTATTTTTGCAAGTAGCCCTTCAGAGCTGCAGAGTATAATCCAGGAACTTGATGACAAGAGTAAAGAAGTATAATTAAAAATGAACTTTCAGAAAACAAAACTGTTGTATATAATTAAAAATGAACTTTCAGAAAACAAAACTTTTACAGGAAATGAAAATTTTGCGATTGATGGGGAAAATCTAGAGGTAACCAATACCTACATTTATCTTGGTCAACAGATATCAAACGAGTGCCACGCTGATGAATAAATTAGTCGGCGTATAAAACTTGTTTGGAGAGCATTTGGAAGAAAGACTACAATTTTCTAGATCAATTTACTATTATGTCTTAAAAGATAAGTCCTTGATCAATACATTCTTCCAGTTCTTATCTACGGAGCAGAGATGTGGACATTAACTAAAAAAGGCACACAGAGGCTGCAGGCAACTGAATGAAGAATGGAAAGATGTATGCTTTATGTAACCAAGAAAGATAAGAAGACGAGCTCGTGGATTAGGAAAACGACAAGAGTGGAGACATCATGATCAAAGTAAAATCCCCGAAATGGCAACGGATTGGACATATTGCTAGAACAACTGACCACCGATGGACAACTGAAATATTAAACTGGATACCAAGTGACAGAAAAAGATAAGAAGAAACCACACGGGAGATGGGTGGATGAAATTCGAAAGCATGCTGGTGCGACGTGGAGGAGACAGGCTCAAGACAGACAGCTGTGGAAGAAACTTGGGGGCCTTCATCCAGCAGTGAGTTGATAATGTCTAATAATTATATAAGATAGAAAGACAATGGGGGGGGGATATTTTGTGGTTTGCCCCGGGAGCAAAAATGCCTAGTTGCACCTCTGATCACGATTGCCTTCAGATCAGAACAGTACTATGCCGTTCACGCTCTTCCGCCTGCATTTCAGTTGAAAAGACTGTTCTTCAGTACATAATCATATTTTATTTGATAATACACTCTGTTCAATGAAATTGCTACACACAAAAGAAGAGAAGGGAATCTTCTGGAAGTAATACACAAGAGCATGAGGTGAAATTACTTCCAACACAGTAAAATTCTCTAACCGTGCAAAATGCAAGAGAATGCACTTATCATTAATATTTTGCGACACAATATTGGTCAGCGATATGTGTAGCAACACGTAGCGTACAAAAGTCTACAGATCTATGATGTTGTTCTAAGGCATGTTACACACCATATGTCGTGCACTTAGTTCTACGGTGCAGCTGATTTCACGACGGTTGAGGGTGGCCCTTTAACGACGATTGGTAGTGCCATTAACATGGTCCACAAGTGAAAAGTCTATGGCATGGATAGTCACGCATACACTGAACAATTTACAGACACAGTGGAGATATTATAAAGGTCCTATCACCAGGGGCGGATTGGCGGCCGCAAAAGGGTTAAGGAATTTTTTTGCAAATGGGCCCGTTCAGTTGAAGTTCTGCGGTAGTATTGTACCACAACTGAAAATCATTTTTTTTATTTAAGAAACAAAACAAAAAGTACAGTTGTTGTGGAAACAGTGGCACGCATAGTACTGGGGTGGGGCGTTAAAAAAAGTACATCCGTCATCCTTAAATTGAAGCGGGGGTTACGGAAAAATTTTCATCGGCCCATGCCAAGATTTTACTGCAGAAAAATTGAACTGCAATTTTTCTGTTGTGGACAATCACAGTTAGAAATCTCAAGATATTTAAATATCGTGGCAAACTCACTTAATCGACGTGGAAAAAGCGAATAATCAGGTTTAAATCACTAGTTTAGTTAGTTATGTATGTAATTGCGCTAGAGAAGCTTCTAATTTTGGACACACTCAATATTTATATTTGTTTTAAATTTTCTCTTAAGGACGCTGAAGTAAGAACATAATTTTTTTTAAATTGCTTATATAGCCTTTTCATGTTTGACAGATCGTAAAATAATCTTGATCTTCAGACCTCTGAGCTTCCAGTTCTTAAATTTTCAACCAAGTGGGCTAAAATTCCAGCAAATATTTGAGAGAGAGAGAGAGAGAGAGAGAGAGAGAGAGAGAGAGAGCATCTACTACCAAAATTATGTTGGAGTTGTACCAAAAATCCTTTCGCATAAGACATAAGTTTTAAATTTAAATAAATGAAAAAAAAATACAGAACTTTTACACGGTAAAATTTTCTATTTGTACTGCAATTTTTGTAATTTTTCTATTGTGGACAATCACAGTTAGAAATTTAAAGATTTTTAAATATCGTGGCGAACAGATTCTTCATTTAGTGATCATATATTCGCATGTGTTTGAATTACAAAACGTACTTTTATGCTGCGGTTATGTATTGTAAAGACACCTTACTAAATAACGTAAACAAAACATTTTGAAACTTCAAGTTGAAATGATATCTCCGTAAATGCCTTCATCTGCAGCATTTGTCAGTTAACACAAGGAACATAGGCTGTGTAGGTAGAATATTTCGAGGGAAAAGGGATCGTATATGAACAACCCCGCAAATAATCTTAGTTATTTCAAAATAAGTTCTTGATATTATTAGTTTTCACTCTGTATTCTGTGTTGACATATAGTGGATAGTACATACCATAATGACCATCACCTAGCATTGTTCTGCAACTTTATCAAATATGGGTGAGTATTTTCACTACTTTAAGTAAAGTAGTGAATATTTTTTAGCCCTGTTCAGCCCCCACCCCAATGCTGTTAATATACGTAGATTGTTGTGTCTCCCAAGTTCTCCTGATGCCGGGCCCCTCGAAACATATCAGGATGAAATGAATTGTCAAAAAAACTACAGAAATAGATAGATATCCCTTCCCCACTCCGCAGTTGAGAAAGACATTGGTTAATTGCACTGGCAGGAAGGAGTGGAAGTTTGGAAGAGGAGATTTTATTTAATGCCTAAACAGATTAACCATAGTTTTCGGGCCCGGGCTCTATCTTGCAATATAAAATTCGGGCTCAGGCGGGCTAATACTGACATACTTCGGGCTCGGGCTCTTAAAATTGAACTCAGCTCTTATGAGCACAGCACTAAAGCCTCCTACAACCAACGGAAGTAAAATCAACACCCCCCTTCTTCCTTGGGGAATATATAGAACATTTTGTACACACCCCCGCCCTCCCGCAACATACGGTACATACATTCTTGTTCCTCAACTACTAAGTGAACACAGGAGTTCGAAAACACACATGGCCCACCTATTGTTGTTGGGATTCTAGCAGTTGCCTGGTATGGGGATTTTTTTCCCTAATTCAAAATAGAAGTTTTTCTTTTTCCCCGCTTGTTATAATTGCATTATGTGTATTTCGTTAATGAAAAAAGTGTCGTGGTTCAGTTGTGTGTTTAAAACAACTGAACTGAAAACATTTTTAAGGAAGTAAGAAAGAAAGAGGCAAAATATACGGAAGGGGCCCACCGGAAAATGTCCCGGTGGGCCAATCCGCCCCTGCCTATCACGTTGAAACATGACATGAGACGCATCTGCCAGAAATATAGAGTAAAGCGCCGTTGGACATCGTCGATGTTTACCCTGGATTTCAAATTGCTTGTTACCTACTGTCATAAATGACCACTTCACGAACAAAGATGCCGACTTATGCATTGATTCTGAATGCTTTTCTGACCCGACCGGAATCCATAATATTCAATAGTCCTTGAGCTGCTACTTATATGTAAGACATTGCAACTAGTCGATATACGGCCTCATGCTCAAACAGATCCAGCTGATGTTATGATAAACGAGTGCATCGGCTTTGCATCAGGCACAATTCATCTTTCGTGAACATATTCTCTTTGTTCGTTTCCTGAAATCTGTTACAACGCTTGATCACTCTCAGCGTTCGTCACATTTTCTCTCGAAACTAACATGTGTTTGTCCTGGAAATGTATAATTTCCAATTTCCATATATCTCTGCACTATACGATGATTTGTACGAAAATCCATTATGCGCTTTCAGGTGAAGAAATACCCTTGCCACAAATGCAATGCAATTCCGATTAGTTAACACAATGATATTCAGGTTACCGGAAAAAATATAGATTCGAAAACTTTAGCTCAATTGTTAAATAAATAAATAAAGGCGAAAGAATAAATAATAAATAAATAAATAAATAAAGGAGAAACTGTCTTCCGTCGTGATATAAAATGCATGCAATCTGAACATAAGCATTTTTAATAAAGTTCTGATCGAGTGACCTCGGTAGCTAATTCAACACTAGAACATTTCATTCAGCAAACCGTTTTACTGTCACTTTAGAGGTGGAGCATGAGGCTCTGTCCTGTTGGAGAATGAAAAATTGTCATAACCTAAGGGCCAATAAAATGTCAAAAGCTGTTGGCCCAGTATATATGGTTCTGACACCATTGCAGTAGGGACAACAACAAAATATGTTGCATCGTTAGCTGAAAATATCACCCAACACCAAGAAAATTCCTGACCTACTTGAATGTCTTGTAATAATGCAGGCCATCGTGCCTATCCAAATTGAATTATCATCAGAAAATAGCCCATATCACACTTAATGCTATTGCATTTCCATTTCACTGCAGCTCCTACCCTCAGATCTTCCACTTCTTGTGTTGCTTCTAGTTTGTCTTTCATCTTCACACAAATTTGCAAACGCAGATCGAGATAAAATATAGGGGAGACCGTACACTTCATCGATCTGGATTTTCTTCCTTCACTCCGTGAATAACTTCGTTACTCCGCAGCGTACACAGTCAGCTAGACATGCTACGCCCGAAAAGGAAGTGCCAAAACTTTGGTCACCAAAGATCATCTTCAGCAGAAATTCCGTCTTCATATTTTCTCTCACAAACCTGCAGCCCCGCCAACGCCAAGACCATTCCGCATTTTTTTTATTGCTGAAATATGATCTACTGCTCAGTTGCAGTCGATCGTATTTGGAGAGGTCGGTGGTCATAACTTTTTAATAACTGATAAGTTATGTGAAGAGATTTTTGAAGTGATGTTCTCGTATCTATGAAAAGCTACGGATTCATTATGTACTGAAGCATTTTCAATGCAGTGCCTCAAGAGGACAGGAGAAGCATTTTCAATGCAGTGCCAGCAGAGGACACGAGCACCAATAGGAGAATTAAATGAAAATTTTGTTAAAGGGGAATTTCACTTATTGAGTTCTGGTGAATAGCTTTTGACAAACATATTCGCTAATGTTGTTCATAGAGATTCATTAACCTCGATTTTCTTTAACTGGGCTACTACGGCAAATGTTCCAGTGAAGGAAGCATCATCCACAGGAAGCTTAATGAACCACTTTCACAAATTAGATTTCTGCCGCTCAGTATCATCGAGGAAAAGGCAGAGAATTCTCTCCCAGATGATGTGCGTGGAAAGGCATCGATGGAGACATGGCGACCAACTTGAAATGCAGCGGCGGTAATGAGAGAAATGGGACGGCATGTCTGTTGTCATTAAACTGGCGCTCACTTACGTATCCTGTCACGTACAGACCACTATTCAGTTCATCCTCGGTCGTTAACAAATCGCCTGATGTAGATACGTCAACTGGATTCTTCGTAAATTTGAAGGATACATTTTGATTAACTGGGTAGATTTTCTTAGTCTCTTCTTACTATAAAATCACTTCCAGAAATACTGTGCCTGTGGATATAGAGGAGAAAAGTAGTTTATTAATTTAAGTAGATGGAACGGCGCATCGACTATGTGAATAAATAAGTTAGATGGCTAGAAAGAGCAACCAACCACGAGAGATTGTTCAAAAATAGCCTATCTCTCGAAGAACATGAAGTAAATTCATCTCGGCTCCGTTCATTCGAGAGAAATCCCACAGTGTTTCACGAAAAGGATAAACCAAATGAGAAGTATCCTACAAAAAGCCAGACGTATTCCATTACCATCCACGTTTTTCACAAAATTGAATTTCGAGCACACTTTCACTGAAAATTGCATCAATGCAAAAACAATAGATAGAGAAAGTTTCTTTTCTGCACCGCACTATAAAAAAACTAGAATGTTCATAAAATCCTTTTTACTTGGCATCGAAGTAGCTCTTCCTCGAAATGCTTTCAAATAAAATCGACAAACTTCCTAAAATACAAAGAGTTCAGATTTAAGAATTTGTTTTCTTTCTTTTGCATAGAAACTCACAATTCCATTATTAATTTAGCACAGAAAGTAATGATCTCGCAAGTGATAGAACTTTAGCAATTATCGTGCTCATCCCTGAAGTGCTGTCCTAGTCCTCCCGGAAAGATATTTTTCTCAGATTCAGGGGCTTTTATGTTCTGTCACTAGTTCTCTTATTCTTCGGTTTCCTCAGAAACCATATGGATTAATGTAAGGGTGGGTGTCAACTAGAGAAGCCTATATCTATTATATTTTTATTCCTAACAGCCATCATCCTTTACCAACAAGATCACGTTTCTGTTTCTTCGTCAAATAATATTTCACTTCCAAGAAAGATATGTTTCTTGCAACCAACTTCTTCTAGCCCGTATGAATACAAAGCTATTGACCTTTTTTTCATTTTCCGCACATACAGAAGTTAAGAATCAACTGTCACACCAAGAGTACACCGTTTTATGTTCATTAACCATTTGACAAAACAAGGTCTTACAACATTGGAATAATGGCTGATCGACTTACCGAAGCACCAGCTTACATCTAAAACAATTATGTTTTATTTCTCCTCTTTTTACAGATGACGTGAGGCATGAAACACAAAATATTTACGTACAATTATATCTTCTGTAATGAAATTCTAGAAGCTCATGCATTGCTTTGCTGAAAAGTAGTAGTGTAAGAAATATAATTAATACATTTGCAAACTATTTAGTAGGTCGATGCACGAATAGTACGGTAGCTTTAGTACGACATATGTCCGCCTTCTGTGGCAACGCGAGCAGCAATACGATTATAAAGGGAGACAGAAAGTTGTCTAATAATGTCCTGGTTCATGGTTCTCCACATTCCTGCACTTGCACCTCAAGATCCATTACGTTGTATCCTGCTGAAAGTTTTGTTTTCAGACATCGTTTCGTGAATAAATCTCGATATATAATAATTAAATACTGTATATATACACCGCCTGACAGAGAAAATGCCACACCGGGAAGACGCGAACGCAGCGCCATGCAAATTGCAGGGTGGGTGCACATGTACAAGTTATGCTAATAATTGTATTTGCAGACCAATCGCCCGAACGGCGCACGGAATATAATAAGCGGGCAACCAGCTCGTGAGGTCACCAGTCGAGACGTCATCACGGCCGCGAGAAGTGAGTGGTTCTGCTGTAACCGTGTCTGGAGAACGAACAAGTGGTGTCAATTCCGTTGAGACGGCGTCGTACGCGATTTCGTCAAACGGATGAGTTCACGAGAGGTGTAACTGTAGGCCTTCGTACCACCGGATGGTCCTTGCGTCGTATTGCAGAAGAAACTCAACGTGATACCACAATCGTCGGCCGCATTTGGAGATAGTGGTCCCAGGAAGGATCTGTGCAACGTCGTAAGGAGACCGGAGCACGCAGACGGACCTCCGATCGTCGCATCTGACGTCATGCCGTGGCGGACCCACAGGCCACAGCGGGCGATATTTTGCGGAGTGTACAGGGACGCTTGGATGCTCCGATATCGACGCGGATAGTGTTGCACCGATTGGCTGCGTCTGGTTTGTTGTCCAGCCGTCCGTTACGAAGGCTACCCTTAACAGCGAGCCATCGTCGTCAGCGCTTGGCGTGGTGTCGCTCCAGAGCTGCGTTGGGTGCCGAATGGAACAATGTGGTGTTCAGCGACGAATCGTGGTTCTGTCTCCCCACAGATGATCGCCGTGTGAGAGTCTGGAGGTGACGTGGCCAACGAGCGGTTTCCTCCGCCATTGTGAAGCGCCACACTGCCCGGCAACATGGAATCATGGTGTGGGGTGCTATCAGATCCAACAGCCGCTCGCCGCTGGTACGCATTACAGGCACATTGACGGCAAGCCGCTATGTTGACGAGGTGCTGCGGCCCGTTGCACTACCGTATCTGCAGGGCATCCCAAACGCCGTTTTTCAACAGGATAACGCCCGGCCGCATACTGCTCGGATCAGCCTGAATGTTTTACACGGTGTGTGGATGCTTCCGTGCACAGCCCGACCCCTACCTCTCACCCATCGAGCATCTGGGACACGATTGGACGTCGGTTGAGTACCCTCCCACCCCCGCAAAATGAAGATGAGCTATGGACTCGGATCAACACTACATGGTCCACGATACCCAGTACTCTATTCGGACTCTACCTCGATGCCACGTCGGATACAACGCTGTATCGCCCAAAATGGGGCTACCCACTACCTATTGATCATCCTGTATATTTGGCCACTAGAGTCTAGTCTGTATGTGACAAATAATATATATATATATATATATATATATATATATATATATATCCTCATCATCATCATTGTCAACCAATATTAATCCACTGCTGGACAAAGATCTCTCCAAGCCTCTTCCACAACGGTCTGTCTTGTGCCAGTCTCCTCCATGTTACTCCCGCATACTTTCGAATTTCATCCACCCATCTTCCATGTCTTCTTTTTCCGGGTCTTTTCCTGTCCCTCGGAATCTAGTCTAAAATTTCGACTGTCCATCGATGGTCTGTCCTTCTGGCAGTATGTCCAGCCCATTGTAATTTCAGGGATTTTACTCTGATCATGATGTCTTCCACTCTTGTCATTTTTCGGATCCACAAGTTCCTCTTCTTATCTCCCCTGGTTACAACAAGCAAGCACCTCTCCATGCTTCTTTGAGTTGTCTGTAGCCTTTGTATGTCTCTTTTAGTTAAGGTCCACGTCTCTGCACCATACGCGAAGCAATGGAAGGATGCATTGATCAAACGCTTTTCTTTTAAGACATAATGGCATATTGCTCTTGAAAATTATACTGTTTCTTCCAAAAGCTCTCCAGGCAAGTTTTATACGCCGATTAATTTCTTCATCAATGTGACCCTCACTTGATATCTGCTGTCCAAGATAAACGTATGTATCTGTTATCTCCAGCTTTTCTTCATCAATCGATAAATCTTAATTTCTTGTAAAAGCATTGTGCATCACTTTTGTCTTCTGAAAGTTCATTTTTAATCCCACTTCTTTACTCTTATCAGCAAGTTCCTGGATCATACTCTGCAAAAATGACTACGTCATCAGTATATATATATATATATATATATATGGGATGTAAGGTCAGGTGATGCGTAACATCACAGCCTCTCCTTGACAAATGTCAACCCCGCCTTCTCGTGGTGCATCCTGTTCCCACTAAAGGGGCTCTGACGACCGCCAATAGCGGTATAACTATACCATCGGGATCAGAGGAAATGCTATCCCACACTCACCAACCCGCTTGGCCAGCGTGGTGAGTTATGGCCAAACACCTCCCAAATGACTCTACAACTTAAATCTTGTCCCTCAGTCTCCGGCAGCTGGAATGTACCTGGCCAAGGCAGCGGCCAGTGCGACATGAAGGCAGAGGGTGCTAAGAATCCCCGGAGGACCGGACTAGGCTGCCATTTGATGCTGACCCTGGCTACCTATAACGGACGCTCCCTATCTTCTGATTCAAGGCTTCTTGAATTGGAAGAGGAACTACAAAGGATCAAGTGGGACATCGTCGGGCTAAGTGAGGTAAGGAGAAAAGGAGAAGATCTCATTGAACTGAAAAGTGGACATCTCTTCTATTATCGTGGGACAGATACTGGCAGAACTAGTGGTGTTGGATTTATAATAAACAAGAAACTGAAGGATAAAGTGGTAGAAGTTGAAAGTTCCTCTGACAGAGCTGCACGACTCGTTATCCAACTATCGAGAAGATACCAGGCTCAGATTATTCAAACTTATGCACCCACCACAAGTCATCCTGAAGAAGAAATTGAAGAATTTTATGAGGAAATTCGTCATCTAAATAATAAAGGTAAGCAGCACTTGAAGATAATTATGGGAGATTTCAATGCAAAAATAGGGCAACGGCAACAGAATGAAACTTCAGTAGGTAAATTCGGTCACGGCAACAGAAACCAGCGTGGAAATACTCTCGTTGAGTTTGCAGAGGCAGAAGGATTTTTCATCTGGAACTCCTTTTTCAAGAAAAAGCCACACAGGAAATGGACATGGAGACATCCAATTGGGACGACAAGTGAAATTGATTTTATTATGTGTAACAAAAAATTCGTCATCGAAGACTGCAGTGTGCTGAACAAGTTCAACACAGGTAGTGACCATAGATTGGTGAGATGTAAGATGCACCTCAACACTAAACTGGAACGTGGCAAGCTCATAAGTCAAACAAAATGTATTGACATAACCAACCTTAAAAAACACCATAATACTTTCAAGTTGGAACTGAAGAACAGATTCTCTGCTTTAGAAGGCCTAACATCGGAAGAAGTGGATATTTCGGAAGTTAACAGAAAAGTAACCAAAGCTCTAATGGAAACAGCAACAAAATTAGCTGGGTCTAAGAACAAGTTGCATGTGAACAAATTATCAGGAAAAACCAAAATGTTGATGCAAAAAAGAAGAGAGATGAGGACAACTAAAGAAGATGTGACTTCCAAAGTGGAATATATAGAGCTATGCAAGACAACACGAAAAAGTATCACTGAAGACGTAAGGAAATTCAACTGTGAGCTAGTGAGGAAAGCAATTGAAAACAACCAAAGCCTTAAGATAGCAAAGGGACATCTCAGTAAGGGAAGAAAACAGATTATGGCTCTGAGAAAAGAAGATGGTTCTATAACAAGAAATAGAGGCGAAATTTTGACAAGAGTGAAAGATTTCTACTCCAAATTATATGAAAGGGATGATACATGTACTCCAGACATCATGAAAGGTACCAGAGTTCTTCCAGTCCTCCCAGCAGAAGTTGCTCATGCGATCAAGAACATGAAGCGGGGGAAAGCTCCAGGAGAAGATGGAATTACTATAGACATCATACAAGAAGCAAGTGGAGAAATTGAAACAGTACTCGCCCAAATTTTCACTCGATGCCTTAATGAAGGGAAGATTCCTGAGGATTGGAACAATGCTACAATGATCCTGCTACATAAAAAAGGTGACATTGAGGATCTCAGGAACTACAGACCTATCAGCCTCCTATCAGTGGTTTATAAAATCTTCACTAAAGTTCTTTCACACCGCTTGAAGGTAACACTGGACATGGCTCAACCGAGAGAACAAGCTGGATTCAGGAGTGGCTACAGCACAATAGATCATATCCACGTACTGAGAGAACTAATTGAAAGAGCGAGGGAATATGAACTTCCATTGTGCATGGCTTTTATCGATTATGAAAAAGCCTTTGATTCGGTGAAACCATCAGCAGTTACCACGGCTCTGAAATCCTGCGGTATTGAAGATGCATACATTAATATTATTAATAACATCTATGAAAATGCAAGTGCAAAGATTCGGTTGTTTGAAAATACAACACACATAAAAATTGGAAAGGGAGTGAGACAAGGTGACACCATATCTCCGAAGCTCTTTAATGCCACATTGGAAAATGTCTTTCAATCACTGAACTGGGAAAACAAAGGGATAAAGATTAATGGAGATTATCTAACCCACCTTCGTTTTGCTGATGACGTAGTCATTTTTGCAACTACCCCATCAGAGCTGCAGAGTATGATCCAGGAACTTGCTGACAAGAGTAAAGAAGTGGGATTAAAAATGAACTTTCAGAAGACAAAAGTGATGTTCAATGCTTTTACAAGAAATGAAGATTTATCGATTGATGGAGAAAAACTGGAGATAACAGATACGTATGTTTATCTTGGACAGCAGATATCAAGTGAGGGTCACATTGATGAAGAAATTAATCGGCGTACAAAACTTGCCTGGAGAGCTTTTGGAAGAAACAGCATAATTTTCAAGAGCAATATGCCATTATGTCTTAAAAGAAAAGTGTTTGATCAATGCATCCTTCCAGTGCTTACGTATGGTGCAGAGACGTGGACCTTAACTAAAAGAGACATACAAAGGCTGCAGACAACTCAAAGTAGCATGGAGAGGTGCATGCTTGGTATAACCAGGAGAGATAAGAAGAGGAACTCGTGGATCCGAAAAATGACAAGAGTGGAAGACATCATGATCAGAGTTAAATCCCTGAAATGGCAATGGGCTGGACATACTGCCAGAAGGACAGATCATCGATGGACAGCCGAAATTTTAGATTGGATTCCAAGGGACAGGAAAAGATCCAGAAAAAGACCACATGGGAGATGGGTGGATGAAATTCGTAAATATGCGGGAGTGACATGGAGGAGACTGGCACAAGACAGACCGTTGTGGAGGAAACTTGGGGAGACCTTCGTCCAGCAGTGGATTGATAATGGTTGACAATGATGATGATGATATATATATATATAGAGAGAGAGAGAGAGAGAGAGAGAGGTTTCTAGGCATATTTGGGGGCAATAAATCCCTGCTCATGGAGGCCATTAAACCAAGGAAAAAAATCTAGTTCTATACTAGTACAAGGGGCATCCTGAAAGTAATGCATCCTCCTTAATAACGTTTTGAAATTTTGAAGTGATTTTAATGAAACTGCCCTGGCATGTATTATGATATGTTACCAATGTGGGAACAAAGTTTTTTCATAATCGGAAATAAAGATCATGAATGACAGAGAAAAGCAGCGAACCGTAATTGAATTCCTGGAAAAAAGGGATGTGAGGTTCCACAAATTCACAGAAGATTCCTGGCGGTGTATGGAGCTGCCACAATAGATATCAGTAATGTCCAAAGATGGATGGAGAGATTTCGAGAGGGACAAAGTTCAGTGTCGGACAAAGAAGGGAGTGGAAGACCCACAACTGCAGTGATAGATGTCAACAGGCAACGAGTGAAAAACCTCATCACAGCTGATCGTCGTGTCACCATCCAGGAGTTGTGTGATGCAATTCATTGTGGTTGTAGTGCTGTGGAAACATTAATTGGAGATCTGGGCTACAGAAAAATTTGTTCAAAGTGGATCCCAAGAAACCTTACCCGTGAATAATGTGAGCAAAGGGTGGACATGTGCGGAACTTCTTGAACTGTTATGAGAAGGAGGGTGAGGTGGGTTTTTTCGAATGTTGTGATAGGGGATGAAACCTGGGTGTTCTTTTATGACCGAGAAACAAAACGTGCGTCAATGGAATGGCACCGCAGATCTTCACCTCGACAGAAAAAGGTGAAAAGAACTCGTTCCGCAGGGAAAGTGATGGGGACAATTTTCTGGGACAAACGTTATGTCATTTTGACTGATTTCCTTGAACGAGGTGCAACAATAAACAGTGCTCACTATGTGCAAACACTGAAGAAGCTAAAGGAAGCTATCAGAAGGAAAAGACGTGACATTCCACTTCATAGTGTTGTTTTACACTATAATAAAGCACGTCCCGACACCTCGATGGAGACTTCACAGGCTATTGCCAAAATAGGGTGGACGGTGATGCCCCAACTCCCCATACAGTCCTGATTTGGCTCCCTCAGACTTTTCCCTGTTTGCTCATTTGAAAGACACCCTTCGTGGGGGACGTTTCGATGATGTGATAGACGTTAAACAGGCTGTGAACTCATGGGTGAAACGACAGCCTCAGGAATTTTTCCAAAATGGATTTTACCGATGGGTTAGAAAATGATGGACAATGCTTTGAATAGGCTAGCATTATTAACAATATGTCCAAGTATTTTGCCACCAAGTTTCACATTTTTGCTGCTACAAATAAAAATCTTATGAGTGACGAGGCATTACTTTCAAGATGCCCGTTGTATCTAAAAAGAATTGGTCGCATGGAAGTTCAAAATAAAATAACATTATATATTTTTTAAATGTTTGACCATAATTTTATTTTTGGAATGGTAACGGTCTTCTTTTAAGCTTTCCAACCGTAGGTTAAAAAAGCGTATATGCTCCAGCTTTGCCCGTATGTCTGTTCGCGCAATAACTCGCGTAAAAATGGTTCGATTTCGATGAAATTTTAGTATGTGGTAGGGGACAACCTGGGGACGAACACGAACCCTATTGAAAATGAGCGAAATGGGGTCAAAAGTTAGGACATAGGAGCGGGATCCATTCCATCGCCCTTATGCGTCATAACTTACGTAAAAATGCTTCTATTGCGACAAAACTTTATCATGTTGTTCCGGAGGTACACTGAACCGGTTCTGTTTAATATCATTGAAATGGGGTCAAAGGTCAGAGCACAGGAGCGAGATTTATTCCACAACCATTATCCTCATAAGTTGAGTAATGATTTCTGGTTTGTTAGAAAGCGTATCATAATCAATGCATTGCATGATTTTACAAACTTGTTTATTTTTTCGCCACTTCCAACAGAAAAGCGTTTTGCAAAGTTTGACATATGCATAAGACGGCAGTTGCTTTAGGTGAGACATTCCTTACGTATCAAAACGCAAACAATTCCCTATACTGCTATCGTTCTCTACGACCATCAACAACCCACATTGTCAGATTCTCGATACGGTTGGTTTGCATTTACAGAATACTGTGTTTAGTCAAAGAGATATACATGCTGCCTTTTAGGCGGTCGGATGATGTTTGAGTGAAGATATTGTCCAACAAATAAAAGTTTTAAGAGAAAACATGTTTTGTAGAGATTTCTCCTATTAAACAATCCAGTGTTATGGGACAAAAATTCATCTTCAACAGGTTCCAGGCGGACTTGAAGCTGTCTAATGAAGTTTTAATACAATTCATCTGATTTATTCAAATCCAGTTGGTAATTTTTCAAAATGATCTTATTTCTTCATTTGCCCGAATAATTTTTAAGAAGAAATAAAAAAACAAGAAGAAATTAAAACAATTTAAGCAAGTAGCTGTTCTCCAGGCGTGGCGAAAACATGCTTATATGCTGTAGTAGAGAATCAATGCTGTAGATGGTGCACTTACTATATTAAAACATAAACACTTTTCCTACTTATTCAAAACGTCAAGGCCAAAGACAGCCAAATTGATAAAGTCGGGCGTTATTTATACATGCAGCCGGATGGTGCACCAGCTAGATGATGTTCTTCGGGTGGGAGGAATAGTGCTGAGAAGCCACTTACGTGACTGATGTCTCAACTCAGGTTCAGAGACCGTGCCTCTTTTACTGCAGTGATTGGCTATGACACGAGTCAGCTTCACGGTCACCACATTCCGAAATTGTCAGTAACTTTACGTTCTCTTAGCGGTAAGACATGAGGCCAGTGTTGCATTCAGAGAGTATTTTCATGGGGGCAATTACAAATTTCGAGGGGGGCTAAAACTTGTTGACTGATTATATACACATAATCACAATTTTGTTATTTATATATATATTAATATATATATATATAAATTTTAAATAGAGTACAAAATTTTTCTGATGCTCTTATACAGCAAATGCAAATTCCAAGAAATCTACACATACAAGTGATTGAAAATGTAAAAATGTTATACCTTCGCGTTAATTCAGTAATGGACCACGGATTTCACCATGGGGTGGTGTAAAATATTGATGATGCTAGTAAGGTAAGGCTGTGTTGGAGAAAATCCCTCCAAGACATTAGGAGTGGTGAAAATGTCCTCGCCTTACTACAATCGTGTTTTTGATTACTAAGGAGTCATTACAGTGTTACCTGAAAACGTATGGCGTAAGCCATTCCCATGCCATTTGGTTTCAGCCCCTTTAGATTATTTAGATTAGCAAATAGTAGTAAAAAACAACAACTAACTAACCGTTTGGATAACAGTTTGAGGTGCCTCGATATATTTTTTTAGTCACAGAGTGTAAACCACCACCCCCAGAACAAAAAAACACACCTTATTTTGGGAACTATTTCTAATAATTTGTTATTGTTAAAAATTAGGTAGCAAATATTTTGCTGTTATATTGGAAGTACTAACGTGACGTGAGGTACACTGAGGCTTAACCGTATACATGGAAAGTCGGCATCTAGAAGACTGATATAAAACTGAATGCCAGCTTCCAAAATATGATGATATATTGCAGTGCAAACATTTTTACTGTGTGGAATTAGGTTTTTATTGCGGAAGTAGTCGAAGTTCTCAGCGCTTGAAAAATTGCCCCTTCAGCGAGGACTGTTTAATGATTTGTTGAAGTATGCTAGAAATTTCAGATTGAAGTCCACATGTGGATGGTTTTTTTGTCTTTTTTTAGTATTATAATATTTTCCCTCATTTACTTAATTTTGTTTAATTAATTTTTCCAAATATTCAGCTATAAACGAACACAATTGGACTAAATATAAGGGAAGATCGCCCAGAAACTTGGGGGGGGGGCGTTTATGGATTTCCGGGAGGACTAAGCATCCCAGAGAAGATGCCTGAATACATCACTGCATGAGGCATCCTACGTGGCATAAGCTTCTGTACTTCAAGCTTTCTTTCTGTTTCATTATTAGCTTTTTTAAGGTACAAAACTGTTTTGAGGTTAATCCTGAGCTTTAAACTATACTCAAGTTAAACTCACGGCTTATTTTTCAGGAGAGATGCAGGCAGTCGTTGTTCTTCCCACATAGTAGCATGCTCTTGTTCGACACCATTCTCACAAGCGGTACTTCGACACTGAAATGTATCTTTTCCTTAAGCTTACGGAAAGCCTCTTTATTTTTCAGTATTATCATATGTCATCCAGTAACCGTGTTCACATCGTACACAAAACTTTAACCTCTCAACAGAAGCTTTATCTCTTAGCTCGATATGCGCAAAGGTGCTTTCTGTGTAGATAATAAATAGTCTTGCTACAAACTGTTTCACTACTGTTCTAATATTAGTTACAACTTGACATATTTGTTCACAGACGACTGATAATCTCCAGGTTGCCAGCAGTATCATTTGCATTTACTGACATTACATGATACTACTTTAATTCGGAAATTTTAGTTCAAATTATTTAGAGCTCAGCAGGTTTGGAACTCAATAACAGAACTGAAAACAGAGCGGTATCTTAAAGCGAAGCACGGGAGATTTTCAGGTGAATGCAGCAATAATGTGATTTTTTTTTATTTTGACGGGAAGATATATGGTGCGCAGACTTCAATCACAAGAAGTAAATATTGCACGAAGGAGTTACTGAACATTTTACACTGCTGGCCACCCAAAATGCAACACCAAGAAGGAAGCATCCGATTGGCCTGAAATTCGCAGCATGCGTCGCCCGCGAGAGGACATGCAAACGATTAGTATTTCAGGGTATATGCAAATCATGTGCGCCCGGCAAGCCACCGAGAAGCACTATAAGAAAGGTGCACAGAAGGCGGGGTGTAAGTAGTGGAAGTGTGTTGTGCTGCGGGACCTGTGCGTGGGAAGCTTCCTGATACCTCGTCGCAGAATACGGTAGTCATTCCAGCACGTTTCGGAGTTCGACCGAGGACGAATAGTGGCTTATCGCGACCGCGGTTTATCGTACCGAGACATCGGTGTCCGTGTGGGACGACATCCAGCCACAGTGAGGCGAGTATGGATTCAGTGGGTGCAGGAGGGACGGACAGACCGACGTGAGCGATTGCCGCAGCCGCGGCACACCACCGAACGAGGGGACCGGCATGTTGTACGGCGGGCATTGACGGCTCGCACCGCCACATCACGAACGTTAGCGCAGGAATTAGCGTGTGTTGCGCAACAACCCGTGTCAACACGTACCGTTCGACGTCGTCTGCCGGAGCGAGGACTTGTAGCACGGCGCCCATTGCTCCGATTACCATTGACGTTACACCACCGATGAGTGCGGCGGCAGTGGGCCGTTCAACGCTACACCTGGACTACGGAATGGCACGACATTGTCTTCTCTGACGAATCCCGCTTCTGCCTGCAACACCACGATGGTCGGATCCGCGTGTGGCGGCACCGTGGCGAGAGACTGTATGACGCCTGCATTATGCATCGCCATACCTGTACGTCGCCTGGCGTTATGGTTTGGGGCGCAATTGGATATGACACCCGCACCCTCTGGTACGCATCGCCGGTACACTTAACAGCCACCGCTACATCTCCGACGTTTTGGAGCCTGTAGTCCTACCTTACCTGCAGGATCTGCCAGCGGCCACGTTTCAACAGGACAATGCGCGCCCGCACGTGGCACGCATCGTGCAACAATTCTTCACGGCCCACCAGGTGTCACAGCTGCAGTAGCGCTCCTGTTCTCCCGATATGTCGCCCATCGAACACGTCTGGTCGTTGATCGGCAACCGAGTGGCCCGGCAAGCACCACCCGCGGCTACGCTTGATGGACTGTGGCAACGTGTGGAAGCAGCCTGGACCGACATATCCCGAACCCACATCCAAAGCCTCTTTCATTCGATGCAGCGGTGTGTAGCGTCCATTATTGCCAGCCATGGGGGCCACACGAACTACTGATGTCTGCGTGTTCCGCAAGTCGCACGGACCTGTAAGCTCAATCGTTTCATCTTTGTATCTGTTATTATGTGTCCAGAAAATCTGGCTTTGCTATCTCGTGTCCTTCTTGGTGTTGCATTTTGGGTGGCCAGCAGTGTAGTTATTAGTTTGATTGTTGAACAGTTTGTCCCCCAGATATCGGATGACAGATATAGTGCTTATTTACTGTTTCTTTTCTGCCAAAGATACTAAGATCAGTGCATGCGTTACAAGATTCTGAACGTATTTAGCATTAATTTTCACAATAATTCCAAAAACCTTCTTTTCACTTTTTTCAATTACAGGGGCACATTTTTGCAGAACAAGTCTCTCATGGGAATGAACGTTTATAATAATTCCTTATGAACCTCATATGTATTTAATTCCTTACGAACCTTTTGTAGGGACAAAAGGTTCATAATGAATTAAATACGAGGGGTACTCAAGAAATTCATATTCTAACATACAGAGAATAGTTGTACTATTATTTGATTTTCTGCCTCACTCCCGATGGGAAAAAAATTCTTATTTTGTTCTTTCAGTCACTCACCCATAGCTGAGACCACCTCAGAGTCGGAGGCATATCGCTTCCCACAGATGTTTTGCTTCACCTTGGGGAACAAAAAAAAATCTCAAAGATCAAGCACTGGCGTACAGGGTGGGTGCTGAAGCAACTCAAATACTGCAGTCTGTATGACTGTCTTCGTAATATGGGAGGTGTTACCCGATGCAGTCTTGAAAGCGAAAGACATCTCCTCGGTTTTTTTCATGCTTCTTTACCTTGAAGTCTGCACAAAATTGTCTTCTGAGGTTGGCGTAATGCGCACCAGTAACAGTGGTGCCCAGTGGCGCACCCAGGATTTCTTTATGGAGGTGGCCCAAAATGTTGAAGATGCAAATAAAATACCCAGGAGAAAGCATCTCCCAAAATACTGGGAAGCGATAAAAATATATCCGCTTTATTAAGATGCGTTCTCAATGATTCGTAAAATACATATATATTTAAAAACATATGCAAATATATTTTAAAATAAGCAGCTAATAACAAAAAACGAAGGACCAAGTGATACCAGTTTTTTTTCCCTTGAAACGGATTTAACCCTCTTCATCATCGAAAAGGATCTTTCATTTCCCGTCGAGACTGGGAGCCAACCCAGAACTTTCAATAGCTACCGAACAATTGGATAGAATTCCTGTTTACTGGTAACAAGTGCTGTAGTAACGTCGG
This sequence comes from Macrothele yani, assembly GCA_039090855.1. NCBI lineage: Eukaryota > Metazoa > Arthropoda > Arachnida > Araneae > Macrothelidae > Macrothele > Macrothele yani. The sequence continues at coordinate 91,385,560 of CM077016.1, read as the reverse complement.
CAAGTATTAATTTTTTGCTGTCTGTTTCCGTTTTTATTTCTCACACCACATAACATATTGTGTCTTTAGTGTTGTACGAATCACAAATTTTCCAAAATGAGGCTCTAAGTGATGCAGTGAATTTACTTTGTCCGTCGATACGTTACAGCCTCTCTACTGCACACAGAATCGCTGAATACAATACACATCAAAAGTGTAATGATCAGAGAAAAGCTATTGAACGTGAAACATAATGCATGTTCAAATTCAGTTGTAATAACTACAGCTAACCTGATTAACCTTACAAATTTAAAGAAAAAAACAATGCACAAACTGTATACATTATGCCGTAGAAAATACGTATTTTCAAATGACTGTATGAAAACAACCAAAAAATAGTACTTTAGGTAAAAATTTTCAGGAAGGTTTGCACCCCTATAGAGACCCCTTTCTTCCCAGCTATCTAGTGAAAATGACCGTAGGTCTCAGCTGTCATTTTCGTTCTCTTTAGGGGTGGTAAAGTTTGAAGCGTTGGCTCATTGCTTTCGCTGTGCCTCTTACTCTATGGCATAACAATCAATCGATTTGCTCCCCGTTCTCTGATCTTCTAACAGGTACTTGAATAATTGCACCATAACTATTCAAGTTCTATCGGATTTTCTCGAGGCTACTGACACTCTCCCAGACTTCGCGTATATTTTAATATCACAGTTATTTGCCTAAATATATCTGTTTTTACCAAGTTGAATTGCCTTTTTATTTTTTTAACGAAAGGAGACTCTTCGCATTTGGAAATGTTTTGTAGAAAAATGCATATATATTATTTCCATACGTATGTACACTATATATTGACAAAAGCCACCGGACACCTAGAAGAGATACACAACATAGCATTTATTGACATACATTAGTACGGTGTCGGTCCACCTTCGGACTTAATGAGACAAACCCTTAGAGACATGCTTTCGACAAGGTTTTGGAACACAGCGATAGGTATGCGCTTCCATTCAGTACATAATGCTGCCGCTAACTGCTGCTTAGTAGTAGGCCTTGGTTCCAAACTTCTTATGCAGCGCTCTAATTCATCCCATAGGTACTCTATGGAATTAAGATCAGGGCTCTGTGCTGGCCAGTCCACATACGATACGGAATTACACGCCATAACAGTCCTTGCTTTATGGTTGGGTCCATTATCTTGCTGGTACCAACAAGGCTCTGTTCCATAGTATTGCCACAGAGTTGGTAGGGCGTAATTGTCCAGAATATCAAGGTAGACGTGCTGGTTAACCGGTTTGTCCACGATAACCAATGGGTCGGGATCGTACCACGAAAAACAGCTCCACACGAGTACACTGCCAGCTCCAAACGTGACCGTAGGAACAGTACACTGTGGTAAATAGCCTTCCCCCGGCTGCTGCCATACCCACACACGGCCATCAGACTGATGGATCGTGTATCTGGATTCATCAGTCCATAGGACCCGTTTCCATTGATCTACGGTCCACGATAAATGTTCTTTACACCATGCTAAACGACGAGTAGCATTCCGAGTGGAGATGAAAGGCTTATGAGCAGCCTCACGACTACGGTAACCTATGGAATGAAGTTCTCTGCGAATGGTACGTGTACATACCGAGGCTCTAGGATTTTTACTCACCTGAGTTCTTGTGCAGTATACTACGTGGATTAGCTGTAACGACTCTCCTGAGGCTTCGACGTCCTCTATCACTGATTTTCTTTGGTCTGCCGGCACGTTTTGCTGCTTCAGGAATGCCATGTGTCACTTCTTCAGTACATCCAAAACAGTTGACTTGGGTATGTTTAAATGCCTCTTGGTTTCTCTTATGGACAACCCACTACCGTAACACCCAACAATCTTTCCTTTCTCAAAGTCAGTTCTGTCCCGCCACGACATTTTCACTCAACCTCACAGTGTGATATGACCGCGGTCAGCTGCAGGCTTGTTTTTATACCGTTTGCAGCTGTGCCGCGCATCTTAACAACGCAGTGGATCCGTTCATTTGCTTTTGAAGGGTGTCCGGTGACTTTTGTCAATATAGTGTATATAACTTCCATACATGTTTTTGATTATTGCTTTAACCTTGCACTTCAGGCATTTATGTTCTTTGTTGACTCAATGAAGCAAAGTATTGCACTGATTTATAATTAAAGTGATAGCAATTACGGTAATTCCTCACACACATATGCATGCATATATACACTTAAGTGCCAAAAAAAGGTAGCACCCGTCAGAGTGGTTGTATCACATGAACAGGTGCAAATAATCCCCAAGGATGGTTATGTAGCTTCGACCGGTTACCGCGGTCTGCAGACGTATGTAGGGTTCTAATGCGTGCCAGCTGAAAACACCCCACACCATAACAGAGCCACCGCCGGCCAGCACTGGCTTTTGTAGGCATGCGGGATCGATGGCCTCGTGGGGTTGTCGCTACAGCCAGAGGCTCAAAACAATTGGTACCGCGATTAGTCGAAAAAAGCTACACTTTTCCAGTCATCTTGCGTCCAATGGCGATGTTCCCAAGTCCAGGTGAAGCGCACAGCCTTGTTGTCGGATCAGCAACGGCACCCGGGTGAGTCGTCGGCTCCGGAACCCCATAGAACATAGGGGACGTTACGATGTGTACCAGAAATCGCTTTCGCCGATTGTACAGAGCTTTGCTGCAGCTACACCGGTCTCTCACTCTGGATGTTTTCCCTGAGTTGTTGTAGTCCAGGTACACGCTTGAAATTGTTGACGGTGTAAATCCAAATTCCGTGGTAATTTTCAAGATGGACCCATCTCCCAGGCGCCGACTATCATACCACGTTTGAAATCGCTTAAATCTTGATAAGCTGCCATCTGAACTGTGAATGTTACTACTTGAGCTTGCAGAGATACGTATCTGTCTCTATAATAAATACGTCGTTATCGGATGATACCATTTATCGCATGGGTGTGGTGGCATGTAGTGGAAATGCTAGCGGCCTTCTACGTTTTTTTGGCACCTCAGTGTATATATATATATATATATACATATACACAGTGTATCATCATCATCATTGTCAACCATTATCAATCCACTGCTGGACGAAGGTCTCCCCAAGTTTCCTCCACAACGGTCTGTCTTGTGCCAGTCTCCTCCATGTCACTCCCGCATACTTTCGAATTTCATCCACCCATCTTCCATGTGGTCTTCTTCTGGGTCTTTTCCTGTCCCTTGGAATCCAATCTAAAATTTCGGCTGTCCATCGATGGTCTGTTCTTCTGGCAGTATGTCCAGCCCATTGCCATTTCAGGGATTTAACTCTGATCATGATGTCTTCCACTCTTGTCATTTTTCGGATCCACGTGTTCCTCTTCTTATCTCTCCTGGTTACACCAAGCATGCACCTCTCCATGCTTGTTTGAGTTGTCTGCAGCCTTTGTATGTCTCTTTTACATAAGGTCCACGTCTCTGCACCATACGTAAGCACTGGAAGGATGCATTGATCAAACACTTTTCTTTTAAGACATAATGGCATATTGCTCTTGAAAATTATGATGTTTCTTCCAAAAGCTCTCCAGGCAAGTTTTGTACGCCGATTAATTTCTTCACCAATGTGACCCTCACTTGATATCTGCTGTCCAAGATAAACGTACGTGTCTGTTATCTCCAGCTTTTCTCCATCAATCGATAAATCTTCATTTCTTGTAAAAGCATTGAACATCACTTTTGTCTTCTGAAAGTTCATTTTTAATCCCACTTCTTTACTCTTGTCAGCAAGTTCCTGGATCATACTCTGTAGCTCTGATGCGGTAGTTGCAAAAATGACTATGTCATCAGCAAAACGAAGGTGGGTTAGATAATCTCCATTAATCTTTATCCCTTTGTTTTCCCAGTTCAGTGATTGAAAGACATTTTCCAATGTGGCATTAAAGAGCTTCGGAGATATGGTGTCACCTTGTCTCACTCCTTTTCCAATTTTTATGTGTGTTGTATTTTCAAGCAGCCGAATCTTTGCACTTGCATTTTCATAGATGTTATTAATAATATTAATGTATGCATCTTCAATACCGCAGGATTTCAGAGCCATTGCAACTGCTGATGATTTCACCGAATCAAACGCTTTTTCATAATCGATAAAAGCCATGCACAATGGAAGTTCATATTCCCTCGCTCTTTCAATTAGTTCTCTCAGTACGTGGATATGATCTATTGTGCTGTAGCCACTCCTGAATCCAGCTTGTTCTCTCGGTTGAGCCATGTCCAGTGTTACCTTCAAGCGGTGTGAAAGAACTTTAGTGAAGATTTTATAAACTACTGATAGGAGGCTGATAGGTCTGTAGTTTCCGAGATCCTCAATGTCACCTTTCTTATGTAGCAGGATCATTGTAGCGTTGTTCCAATCCTCAGGAATCTTTCCTTCATTTAGGCATCGAGTGAAAATTTGGGCGAGTACTGTTTCGATTTCTCCACTTGCTTCTTGTATGATGTCTACAGTAATTCCATCTTCTCCTGGAGCTTTTCCCCGCTTCATGTTCTTGATTGCATGTGCAACTTCTGCTGGAAGGACTGGAGGAACTCTGGTACTGGTATCTTTCATGATGTCTGGAGTGCATGTATCATCCCTTTCATATAATTTGGAATAGAAATCTTTCACTCTTGTCAAAATTTCACCTCTATTTCTTGTTACAGAACCATCTTCTTTTCTCAGTGCCATAATCTGTTTTCTTCCCTTACTGAGATGTCCCTTTGCTATCTTTTGGCTTTGGTTGTTTTCAATTGCTTTCCTCACTAGTTCACAGTTGAATTTTCTTACGTCTTCAGTGATACTTTTTCGTACTGTCTTGCATAGCTCTATATATTCCTCTTTGGAAGTCACATCTTCTTTAGTTGTCCTCATCACTCTTCTTTTTTGCATCAACATTTTGGTTTTTCCTGATAATTTGTTCACATGCAATTTGTTCTTAGACCCAGCTAATTTTGTTGCTGTTTCCATAAGAGCTTTGGTTACTTTTCTGTTAACTTCAGAAATATCCACTTCTTCCGATGTTAGGCCTTCTAAAGCAGACAATCTGTTCTTCAGTTCCAATTTGAAGGTATTATGGTGTTTTTTAAGGTTGGTTATGTCAATACATTTTGTTTGTCTTATGAGCTTGCTACGTTCGAGTTTAGTGTTGAGGTGCATCTTACATCTCACCAATCTATGGTCACTGCCTGTGTTGAACTTGTTTAGCACACTGCAGTCTTCTATGACGAATTTTTTTGTTACACATAATAAAATCAATTTCACTTGTCGTCCCATTTGGATGTCTCCATGTCCATTTCCTGTGTGGCTTTTTCTTGAAAAAGGAGTTCAAGATGAAAAACCCTTCTGCCTCTGCAAACTCTACGAGAGTATTTCCACGCTGGTTTCTGTTGCCGTGACCGAATTTACCTACTGAAGTTTCATTCTGTTGCCGTTGCCCTATTTTTGCATTAAAATCTCCCATAATTATCTTCAAGTGCTGCTTACCTTTATTATTTAGATGACAAATTTCCTCATAAAATTCTTCAATTTCTTCTTCAGTATGACTTGTGGTGGGTGCATAAGTTTGAATAATCTGAGCCTGGTATCTTCTCGAGAGTTGGATAACGAGTCGTGCAGCTTTGTCAGAGGAACTTTCAACTTCTACCACTTTATCCTTCAGTTTCTTGTTTATTATAAATCCAACACCACTAGTTCTGCCAGTATCTGTCCCACGATAGTAGAAGAGATGCCCACTTTTCAGTTCAATGAGATCTTCTCCTTTTCTCCTTACCTCACTTAGCCCGACGATGTCCCACTTGATCTTTTGTAGTTCCTCTTCCAATTCAAGAAGCCTTGAATCAGAAGATAGGGAGCGTCCGTTGTACGTAGCCAAGGTCAGCATCAGATGGCAGCCTAGTCCGGTCCTCCGGGGATTCTTAGCACCCTCTGCCTTCATGTCGCACTGGCCGCTGCCTTGGCCAGGTACATTCCAGCTGCCGGAGACTGAGGGCCAAGATTTAAGTTGTGGAGTCATTTTGGGGGGTTTGGCCATAACTCACCACGCTGGCCAAGCGGGTTGGTGAGTGTGGGATAGCATTTCCTCTAATCCCGATGGTATAGTTATACCGCTATTGGCGGTCGTCAGAGCCCCTTTAGTGGGAACAGGATGTACCACGAGAAGGCGGGGTTGACATTTGTCAAGGAGAGGCTGTGATGTTACGCATCACCTGACCTTACATCCCATAGAGTGTATATATATATATATATATATATATATACACACATGCAAAAAACAACTAACCGAAAATAATGCAAAACAAGCAAGGAACAAAAGGGGAGAATGCAGAAAATATTGCTATGGCTTTTTCAAGGGCAAAACTACAAAAATAATTTTTTTGTGATTTTGCCCTTGAAAAAGCCAAGGAACTTGGCACTGGTGCTCCATATAAAAACATGATATAGCAGAAACCCATGTTCAACTAGGTCTTTGTGGAAATGAGTAAATGGGAAATATGCTGGTTCTTGATGAAAAAACCATAGTTCGCTATTTACAATGCTTTCTTCATTCTTCCGTTTTGTTCCCCGTTTGTTTTGCATTGTTTTTGGTGAGTTGTTTTGTGCCTGTGTACTTTCATAGTTTTTTTCTTTTTTCAGGTTTAACCTGTGATTAATTTTGTCCTTTTTTTTTTTTTGTGAAGTTTATTATTGGCATTTTTCAAGACATATATATATATATATATAATTTTTAATATTTCCTTTAATCATAATAACAATCTCTTCCCCTCTCTAACTTTTAGGATAAGGTCTACGCCCATCGGCAGAACTATCCATTCCATAAAGCTTTTCCTTTGATTTATACTTTGTCTATTTAGAAAATACATTGTAGAATTTTTGAAGATGAAACAAAAACTAAACTTTAAAACTAGCGAGAGAATAAAGAAGTAAATAAATATAAAGGAAGAAAACTTCTTCAGCAAACCGTTTAAGATGACGGAAAGCCTTCAGCGAAAATCGCTTTTTCCCCTCCAGTAAGAGCTCTTCGGGAAAAAATCAGCAAAAGAAAGGAAAGAGAAAAAACCTAAGAAAAAAAATAGAAAAGAAGTCGGGCGAATACCCTGACAATGGGCATTGTAGTCTGAAACTGAAGGTAAAGTGGAAGAAACTGAAATACAGACACAAAAATCGATCCACCCTCCAGACGGCACATATGCCGATGACGTCACGTTACTACGTCACGCACTAAAAACAGACAAAGAGTGCCACGTGACCCGGAACGACCTGAGAAGGAGGAGCAGATCGGCTGATTTCCCTCCGTCCGCGTCCTTCAGCGAAGACAGGATCCCGTCATCTCCCGAGACTTTACTGACTATACCAGTTATTGCTTAGCCACAGCATTCGTTCAGAACAGAGAAAAAAAAAACAAGGAAGCTCAGGTATCCTTTTCCACAGGCAGCGCTAAAGAGCCATTACTACACATTTCCAATCTTAACAGTTGTTAAAAAGAATTTGACAGGTTCAACACCTCAGACTGAAGAAAATTATGTGAAACGCCAAACGTTTTTTATCACACACTGTGTAAGCATTAAAAAATCACGTTCGGTGAATTTGAATTTAGTTACTGTATCAATTCTACTGCCTAACCGTACTATTGGCTATCTGTATTGTGCTGACGTTTTACCATGAGCTGCCAAAAATTTTCCAGCGCTCCTGTGTGACACGATCGCCCGTTTCTGCATGATTATTTGAGTTATATGTAGCCTTTGTGCAAAAAAGGAAAGACAGGAATCAAGCGTTCCATTTCTCCAGAGAAGTACTATACTTCTATTAACTTCTTTGATATCATTCTCAACATTTTGGGGTAACGTACATAGGCGCCCATAGCTTTGTTTCCAGGAAGAGACAAACGAAAATTATAAATAAAAGTAACACACATAACCAAACATCCATATAGGCCGCCTAGGTGGCCGAATGGTGAGGAGTGAAGGTTTTCTGGCCAATCGCCCGGGCTCGAGCCCCGGATGAGGCATCATGAGTCGTGCGTTTGCCAGATAAGGCATCACGGGCGTCGGAACTATTTTTTGACAAAAGGGGCAAGATATCAGGATATACATTTTTTGCTTAAGTCATGAAACTTATTATGCTTTTCTGAAACAGGACGTGATGACGTCATTTGAATATGCTACAGATACAACAGTTATATGTAGTAAAATAAAGCCAGAAAACAGAGCAAAACTTTTCAATGTATAATACCCATTATGACGTATGGCGCTGAAACCTGGCCTATCAAGAAAAACATCTTAGACAAATTGCAAAAAACACAAAGTAAAATGGAAAGATCCCTACTAAATACACTGGCGTGCAAAAATTAAGGAGGAGACGGTTTTTCGAATGTAACGACGTGCAGAAGTGCTCCACATCGACTAAAATCATACCGTAAGATCCTCAAGATGTAAGAATATGGGACAAGTGAGCAAAACCGTCCAAACAAGGAATCCAAAGGATACAAAGGCACTTTATTGAAAAGGTAGCTTCGAGCACAACTGGACAGAAGACAGAAACGTCCATGTGACAGGCGGCTGCCAAGAAAAATCTAGTCTTTAGTAGGGGATATTATCACCCCTGACTGCGTTGCAGGATTTAAAACGTCTGTCTATGCTGAGGACGAGGTTGTCAAGGAGCTGTTAAGACATCGCGGCCCATTCCTCTAGTAGCGCCAATCCCAGTTGCGGAATCTTTACTGGCGGCTGGTGACGTGCTGCCAAGCGTCTCCCGAGAAGGTCCCACACGTGCTAGATTGGATTTAGGTCCGGGGACCTTGCGGGCCAATCCATGCGTTGAATATCTTCACTCTCCAACAGCTCTGCGACAGCCACTGTACGATGAGGTGTAGCGTTGTCGTCCATGAAAAGGAACTCAGGACCCACAGCACCTCTAAACAGACGCACGTGAGGCAGGAGAACCTCTGTACAATAGCGGACACCAGTGACTGAACCTCCTTGGAAGATGTGGAGGTCAGTACGGCTACCAAGCATGATACCACCCCAAACGAGAACTCCGCCACCTCCAAACTGGTCCCTTTCGATGATGTTGGAGGTGTGGTAGCGTATTCCCTGCTCTCTCCAGATGTGTATTAGTCCAGATTCGCCCGTCAGACTAAATCGGTTCTCATACGTAAAGAGAACTCCACCCCATTGCTGATGTGTCCAATTCTTGTGTTCCTGGCACCACATAAACCACCGCCTCCGATGAGCAGGCGTTAATGGCACACACCGTACTGGCCGTTGGGCAAAAAGACCAACTTTGTGCAGCCTCCTGGCCACGGTAAAACGCGATAACGGACGTTCAGTTGTCTGTTGCATGTGCCTTGCGATTTCTCCCGCTGTCTGCCGTCTGTCTCTTCTCGACTGTAGGACAATATACCGGTCGTCCGCCGCCGTGGTTGTTCGTGGACGACCACTGCTATACTCTCGGACAGCTGTTCCTATCGTTTGAAATGCTCTCCAAGCTCATGAAACGATGCTGTGAGCGATTCCGAACTCCTCTGTCACACTAGTTACACTTCGACCTTCTTCTAACTTCCCAATGACGCTACCTCTGGTAAAGTCATCCAGATGTCGTCTACTGTATTGCCTGTTGGCCATTTCACACGGTGGCAGCAACTCGACGTCGTTCAAACCGATGTACACCGTGCAATAGCTTTCACCAAATTGCTGAGCGTACACCGCCCGTGTGCTTTATACCCTTCCACACCCCCCCCCCCACCCTACGTCATGCTGCTGCATATATGCGCATGCCCTACCGTACCGGACCCTAGACTATCTCCTGAGTGGTCTTTCGGTCCGTTCTGCCTGCTCATTCCGCTGTTATGCTAATTTCTTCTCTTCGTCCTTAATTTTTGCACACCAGTGTATAAGACTTCAAGATAAAGTAAAGAATACAGATATGAGTTCCAGAACAAAATTTTTAGACATAGGTGAAAAGATGCTCAATTTAAAATGGAAATGGGCTGGCCATATAGCAAGAATGGAAAATAACAGATGGACTAAAATAATTACGGAATGGAGACCATATGAAGGAAAGAGAGGAGTAGGAAGACCAGAGGGAAGATGGATGGATAATATAGACAAAACTGTAGGAAAGATGTGGAATAGAAAAGCCCAGGACAGGAACATTTGGAAAGGGATGAGGAGGCCTACAGCCTCAATTGGCTATAAAAAAGGTTGGGAGAAGAAGAAAACAATTACATCAATGAAATCTAAATTAATATAAACGCCTCCACATTGGTTTTGAATTCTACAAAAACCGTAGGCCTTACTTTGTACATCAAACAGCGTAAGAATAAAAATATATCTCATTCATTTCTCTCTCTGCCTCTTCCATTTTCCTTCTTAAAGAAGGTCTGACTTGATGACTTAAATGAAATCGAAAACTCTCCCATTCTTCTTATAAAAACAAATTAATTTTCTGGGATTTCAAGACAACTGTTTTTTAATAAGTCAAGTACTTTGTGAAACTTTTTTTTTTTGCATACTAGACAAGGGAATAGTTTAACCCGCGTCTCAGGAATCATACCGGACAAGCGAAGAGCGTTTAACCCATGTCTAGCTTGCACTTCAAGAATTCAGGGTCTTAGATGGTCAATAATTAAAGTAGAAAATTATATTTTGCTTATCGAAAAGAATTCTAAATGGCAGGAAATAAAGTGGCATTAATTTGATTTCTGATTACGCGCATAATTAAAAAGGAAGGAAAGTGAGGGAGCAAATGTTATGTTTTGCCCCTGCATAGAAATCAGTGCAGGGGCAATTACCCCCTCTGCCCCAGCGGTTCCGATGCCACTGGTTTGACCTACGACCTTCGACACTCATTTTCTCCCTTCTGTGGAATCAGTAGCTCCAAACCCGCTTATGCTTACAACGATCGTTAAGCCCCGCCTAAAAAAAAAAAAAAAAAAAAAACACCCACATGCAAATTTCCACTCTGCCCTCTCTGCTACCTTATGGCTTTCACCATATGCACACACGCACAGAAGAAGAATTTAATAAATGCCAGAACATTCAGAAACTAATAAGTGATAAGGGTAGATGAAAAGAGAGAGCATTTTGGAATAATATTAGAATTTATTAGCTGTACGTGCCTTTCTTTTGGATTTTGTATCTTTTGACTGCTTCTTCTCCTTGCTCCACGAAGCCCTAGTGAATCCGACAACAATACAGAAAACATACTTTAAAGACAGACAGAGCTCTCGAAGAAATTTGTTGTGATTTATGTCCGGAAGTGAACACAGCAAGAACCGCTATCTTTGATGATCTGTATTCCAGTTCATCGCCTTTTGTTATTTTTTTCATACTGTATGCATGTACAATGTTTTCCAACATGACCTGGGAAATTTCAGTCTACTTTCTACTCTAAATTTCCTATCTGCACACTCTGCGGTTCAGTTGGTTTTACTATACGCCTGCACACAGAAAGAAATACAACAGAGAAGTTAGTAATCAGTGTAACCGCTGTGTAGAAAGACCGTGAAATGGTCAGTTTTTGCTATCCAGTTTTGTTCCTTAAATTGAATTTAACCCACTTCATCGTCGAAAAGAACCGTTTATTTGCTGTTGAGACTAGGAGCTGACCCAAAACCTTTAATAACCTCCAAATACTTAGGTAGAATTCCTTTTCACACGAAACAGGAGCTGTCGTAATGTCGCTGGGTAATATTTTTCGGGTGTCTGTTTCCATTTCCACTTCTCACACTACATTAAGATATGACTTTATTGTTTTACGAGTCACAGATTTTCAAAATAAGGCTTCAAGTGATGCAGTAAATTAACTTTTCCCGGAGATACATATTTTACATTCCCTACTGCACAGTGTCCATCCGCTGCGTTCTTGCACGAAGAGAGAGAAAGAGAGAGATGAGAAGTCAACACACATAAAACGTGTAAGCCCCGGTGGCGCAGTGGTCTAAGCGATGGCCTCTGGTCGTTCATCCAAAAGGGGTCCGGGTTCGAATCCCAGTGAGGCATGGATGTTGTGCTTGTCTTCCGGCACTCTCCCTTCTCTTGAACCAGTGACCCAAAATTAGGGACGGGAGACTGCTTATAGCCCATTGAGTTGCTCAAGGTGGTCGTTAAACCTCCAATTAAAAAAAAAACGTGTAATTATCAAAGAAAATATTTTGAACGTATAACATAATATATATTCAAATTCCGTTTTACTCTTAATAACTACAACTAAACTGATTCATCTTAAAAACATAAAGGAGAAACGAAATGCACAAGCAGTATATAATTATGTCAAAAAAATTACGTATTTTGAAATGATTTTATGAAAACAATAAGAATAATACAGGTTAAAAATTTCGGGAGAGATTCAGACCCCTAGAACCTTCCTCTTGGATATGTCCCTAACAGTAGATTTTCAAGACATCCTAACATAGTTTTCTGCTTTGTTAAAGGTGGGCGAGAAGAATGTGTGATTTCACCTGGCACGCGGGAATGATTGGCATTATTGCGATGTATTTGTGTTTTGTAGGGGTTTTTTTTTTGGGGGGGGGGGTCCTCTCGTTCACTTGATTGATTTTTTTCTAATAGTCATTTCAAAGAACCTGTGTGAATGGGACAGTAGCCCTCACACGGTAGAAGAACTGGAAACAAGTACTTCAGAGGCTAATACGAAATTAGATCAAGGAACTGTTAGTCCAGGGTGACACAGAATATGCCACTCCCGAGGAAAAGCTCCTTGATTGAAAGAAGAATGTAAAACGGATATTCCAGCATTTATAATTTTTATTTGGGTCTGCTACAGTGCTGTGTTGTCTTTAGAGATACCAATAGTGAGGAAGAATATCCCCGTGCGAGTTTTCATTTCTGAAGCTCTTAACTCGTTTAGTGAGACTACGAATTACGAAGGAAGGGTCCCGGATGAGAATTGGGTCGGCTAGAGAGCTGGATGAAAAATGGGTAGTGTGCTTGTCTGCTGGCTCTGTCTCTTCCCTGGAACCAGTGGCCCTAAATTAGGAACAGGCGACTGCTGATAGTTCTATCAATTGCTCATAGTGGTTGTTAAACCCTGGAAAAAGAAAAGCATCTCAACAAATTACTGAAGCTTTTGTTGCCTAAACACTGAATTTGAGTGCTTTTTTTAAATGAAGAATTTGCCGCGCTTGTCGAATGGTCAGATGCGCGGGCTTCTGGATAATCAACTGAACTGGGTCTGAGTCCCGATTACCACGGAGAGCTTGTTTGTCCTAAGGCTCTGGATCCGTCCTTTCTGTAGAATCCGTGGCTGCAAATTTGTGTCAGGAGACTTCGAATTGCCTTATATGCTCACGAGGTTCGTTAAACACAAAACATGGGCGTGAAACAAAGGTTGAATTTAAGTATTTCTCATGCGACTTCTTTTTGTTGTTTTATACCTTCCTTCTTTTAATGGGTCATTTCAAAAGTTTTGCACACTGTGGTTATCTCTTAAAAAACGAATTTATTTCACAACATACCTTTACAGGCATTCGAAGTTATCTCCATGTTTCTTTATGACAGCGGCCCAACGTTTGAGCAAGTCTTCTATTCCAGTCAGGACGCCTCCATTGTTGAGGCGTCGGATTACTCGGGTCATCCTGAAGCGTACTGAATCGTTTCCCGCGGAGTGGCTTCTTTAGTTTTGGGAACAAGTCATAGTCTGGTGTGCTCATGTCAGGACTGTATGGCTCGTTGTGAAGCAATTCCCATCCATACTTTTCCAGAATGTCTCTTACTGGAAGGGCAACATGCGGCCTCGCGTTGTCGTGCAAAATGATGACACCAGCTTCGAGCATGTTCGGCCTTCTTTGGAGAATCTTTTGGCGGCAAAACATTCCGCTTTTACAGTGGTCCCCTCGGGCACTCTGTCTGTTGCTATCACTCCAACCTTGGCATGGGCCATAATCATCAGCTTAACCTTCGATTGTTGGCGGCGGAATTTTTCTGGCGAGGTGATTCTGGATGTTGCCACTGAGCGAACTGAGATTTCAGTTCTGGTTCACAATCTCGTATCCAGGTTTCACCTACAGTAACAATTCTGTTCAAAAACTGCTTGCCTTGTGTCTCGTACTGTTGAAGCAATTCTTCTGCGATCCCTTTGCAAACTGCTTGCTGCTCTGCACTCAGATTATGCGGAACCCATTTGGCAGCCACTTTTCTCTTCTGTAATCTTTCAGTTAGGATTCTGACAACCGAAGCGGTAGACATATTTGCTTCATATGCAATCTGTTCCCATGTTTTCCGTTGATCATCTTCCAAAATGCTGTTGACGGTAACCATAAAAGTGTCGTCCGTTGCATCTGATGGCCGGCCGCTTCTTGGGTCGTCTTCGATGGTTTCCCTACCTTGACGGAAACGAGAAGCCCACCGTGACACTGTGCTACGATCCACTACACTAGCCCCACAAAAATTCACACAAAGCTTTATTTCGGTAGGGGATTTTCCTCGCAAGGTTTCAATTTTAATGTAGGATCACTGGTCTCTACGCAAGATCTGACCTGACTCATTTTCTTCTTCTATTTCTAGGCATCGGAACAGGAACAAATTAGCCAGAAAACGTAGATACAACTTTGTATACTGAAGTCTAACTAACAAGTGGCGCATTGATTGGAGCGATTACATCATCCTACTGGCAGCGCCTGCGCAGTGTGCAAAACTTTTGAAATGACCTACGTATTTGAGATTCAGTTTCTGATCATTCCTTCTTTGATTTTTGCACACTGATTTTCTGCAGCTGACTTGTAGGTTGCCTTATCCTACTTGGAACTCTTTCGTGGATAACATCCCGAGCGACTGGGAAATTTTCTGCGAAGCAAGTGCTACTGAATTCCTTTCCTTAACGTGCGGCGTGAATGAGTGTTTTGACCTAACACTTCTTTATTATTATTTAACAACACCCATACGCATCGAAGATTACAAGGAGTCGGCTACTCAGCATTTAACGCAAATATCTACACAAAAGGGTCTGCAACTCTAAATCCAGTATGTACAGCATCAAAATTACCAAGGACTTGAATGCAAAACTTCAACTTTAATATTGCACGAATAAGTATTAGTACAGGACGATAATATATAAGTATTAATGCAAAAAATTGTATTAATACAAAATATTTTTAACACAAAAATATAATTAATACAAGATGTGATATATTAGGTTTTTCCAGTAAATTGATCGACGTATTAGTTTAAAATTTCCTGCAACGAAGAGAACGAGGGCTTAAGCTTGCGACTACGATAGAGTAACAGATTCTGGCAACGGGATGTTAATCTTATCCCTACACATTATTTGGAAGGCATTATTTCTTTTCATCTTTATTTTAGACGTAGCTTACAAAAAAAGAGAGAGAAACAGACAGAGAGAGAGAGAGAGGAAGAGAGAGGTTAAAATAGCTTATTATCCGTTTGTCCGCCCATATGTACACATATGCATCTCCGCATCTATAAATTGGCTTGATACCAAACTTTTAAATGCCCGATTTGTAAAACTTTCTTTGCATTGAATAACTGGAACAATGTGATAAACTGTTCACGCATCATAGTCTTTGTACAGTGCACAGTTTTACTGCTGAGTGATGCAATGAAAATATCGGTTCTTGTCCGTTGTGAAACGTAACTACGAAAAACAACTTTAAAACTTTATTTACAAAATTTATGACGATTTGCATCGTCAAACCGATAAAAAAAAACAAAAAAAAAACACTCCTACCAATGTAAAAAATGCTTTTTCTTCCAACTGTGCAAGGCGTTTTTGCAGGAAGCAATAAAAGTGTTTGCTTCAATTCTGACACAGAATTTTGATTTTCTATCGATCTGGAATCATGCCCCCGTATTAGAGTGGAGTTCAATGAAAACGGGGGCTTAAGAGTCAGAGGAAATGACACTCAGGGAAAGAACGCTGGTAGCAGTTGCCATAGTAACCATGCCCCACTGACCCCACAGTCATCAAAGCTTTCCCTGGTAGCGAAATTTTCAGATCCTCAACCTCCCTCAACAAAGCTGATGTCAATGACGGAAAGCACCCTGGCACACGCTACAGGCAGAATTCGTTAAACATGCGGAAATTTAAAACTCAAAAGAAAAAATTCAGTGATGCAATCCTACATAGGTGCATGCCAGTATAAAGACAGTATGTGTAAAAAGAGTTATCAGTTTCTAAATAGGGAGTCAATTTTTCTAAAATACAGCAAAAACTGACAATTTAATTCGATCTTGCTGCGTTAAATTTGCAATGTTTATGCTGAAAAAATATGTATATCTTCATATTCGATTCATGGTGAAATATACCAGATTACGCTGATGTATTTATTATATTCAATGCGTACCGAAACGATAGAAGGTAATGTTTGTTTTCTGTTTTGGGGTTAGACGACCACATTGGGTATCTAAGGCTATATAGCAGTCGCTCGTCCCTAATTTAGGGCCCCTGCTTTCAGGGAAGCGTGACAGCCAGCGCTATCGGATAAGCATACAACCCATACTTCATCGGGTTTAGAACCAGAGCCCAAGGCAATTTGTCGAAAACTTTGGGATATACTGTAAATAAAAATATATTAAAAATAAAACAGGATGTCTGCAGAACATGCTACCTGATTTTGGATTATTGACCAAACATTTGCTGAAGTTTACGCCAACGGCGATGATATGTCTATCTGCTCTCCAGGAATATCATTAAGTGCAACTTTTGTTCTCACAATGTAGATCAGTGTATTGATATGTTTGTAGAATGTCAAATTAGATCCAACAAATACGAGGGTTGGTCCTAAAATTAATGCCTTTTTGAAAATAACTTCTCAGTCACTTTAGGTATTTTAATGAAATTTGGAATAGAAATACATTGAAATCTGCTAAATACACAGTCGAGACACATTATTGTGATCACCTCCTACTTTTGACGTCAACCGCGCGTAGCCAATGAAAGAAGGCACGTGTCGTGAGCTGGCTTGGAGGGTATACAATATAAGGTGTGCTGCAGGCAATCTGAAAACATATCACTCGTTCCTGTCATAGATAAAAGGAGCGATTTATCAGATTTGCAAAAAAGGGATGATTATCGGCTTTCGGGACAAGGGTGGCAGTATTTCTGAAACAGCGCAGTTTGTGAACTGTTCGCGTGCTGCTGCGGTTAAAGTGTATCGTGATTGGAGAAATGGCACAATTGCGAATAAGCGACATGAAAACTGCGGAGCACCACGTGCCATTGATGTGATAGGTGAACGTCGGCTGCGAAGGTGTGTGAGGGCCGATCGACACACTACAGTGGAGCAAATAACTGACCGCATGAACCAGGGGGCTACCGGAAGTGTGTCTAAAACGACAGTTAAGCGAACCCTGCTGCTTGCAGACTGATGGTCACTGCATCTATGCTAACAAAGGTGCATCGGCAGAAAAGGCTTACATTTGTACGGCAGTATCGGAATTGGACCTCCGCTGATTGGCAAATATTTGCCTTCTCCGATTAGTCACGTTTTCTGCTTCATCGAACGCATGGACGTTGGCGTATAAGGCGAGAAACATCTGAGAACAAACACTCTTCAATCACTGCTGGCAGAACACAAGCTGGTGGGGGCAGCGTTATAATGAATGTTTTCGTGGCATTCTCTGGGTTCACCCATACCCGTGGAAGGCACTATGAACCGAATTCGTTATGAATCCATCCTTGCAGACCACGTACACCCATACATGCTGATTGTCTTCCCTGGGGCAGATGGGATCTTCCAGCACGACAATGCGACGTGTCACACGGCTAGAAGTGCCCGAGAATGGTTGGAAGAGCACGATGAAGACTTGAAAGTATTTCCCTGGCCCCCTTATTCCCCAGACTTAAACCCAACTGAGAATCTGTGGGACCACCTCGAACGTGTTGTTCGTTCTTGGGATCCTCCCCACGCACCCTCCAGCAGCTGTCAGCTGCACTGCAGTCAGCATGGCTCCAAATACTTGTGAACACCTTCCAGCACCTTATTGAGTCACTCCCAGCCCGTCTAGCTGATGTCCGCGCTGCACACGGCGGTTACTCTGGATGTTAGCTGGTGGTCATAAAAATGTGACTCGACCGTGTATAATGGTTCAACACGACATGGATATAACTAGTTTCAGAAGATTCTGCGGACTGTTGTTTTGTCCAAGATCTCATAGCTTGTTTAACTTCATCTGTATCTTCAAAACGTTGACCACGGAGACTTTGCTGGAGCCGAACAGGTGAAAGTTAAAAGGTACCAAATCTGGGCTGTATGGTGGAAGTAGGATTAATATCTATCCCATTTTTGGCAATGGTTAGTGATGTTTCAAGTGAGGTCGGGTGTTATCGTAGTGTAGGAGAACAGAACGGGAAGGGATGTCTGGTTTATTTTTGCGGATAGCTTCCCTGAGCTTCTTTAATGTCTCAAGATAGAGATAACTGTTGACAGAGCCACCGTGATCAAGAAAATCAACAAGAATGATACCTCTGACATCCCATATAATTGTCACCACCACTAGTTTGTTCAACGCTGTGTTTTGAATTCCTTAGGACTTGGCGAGTTCTTGCTCCGCCAATCCATAGACTGCGCTTTTGCCTTTGAATCATAAAGGGGTAACTAGGTTTCATCGCCAGTAACCACATTGGAAAGAAATGCATTCTGGTTCCTCTCAAACATTCCCAACAGATTTCTGCGCACTTCGACCCTTTGGTTCCAGTGATCATGAGTTAATTCGCGTCGAACTCACTTTGTAGACGCTTTCCGATATTCTTTCTCGTTAATCATTATTTCCACAGCATTGTGACCATAATGCAGTACTTCACAGATCTCTCAAACTGTCGTACGTCGATTACTCCGAATGAGCTCATCAACTTGCCATTGGTTCTCGTCGATTACTGCAGTTGAAGACCTTCGGTTCCATTATTTGCCGGCCGCTGAGGTTTCTCCTACTAGAAAGTACTTTATCAATCTTCTGACATTGCTGATGTCGATTGTTTCATTTCCATAAACCTTTTTCAGCCTCATACGGATCTCCGTCGCCTTGCAACCTTCCATTTCAAAAAAAAACAAAAAAAAAAAAAACCTCAATAACAGCCCTTTGTTATAGACAAATATAATATATAAATCCATCTTTTGCGTTGACCAATCTGAACACAAAAAAGTACACGTTTACTCAGGTCAATCTAAATTTGCACAAACCTGCATGCCAATATGTATTTCCAAAAGTACAGTAGTTATTAGCAAAAAGGCATTACTTTTAATATTCAAGTAAACCTTGTACCTCATTACCTTCACAGTTTTAGTCAATATTTCTTAAACTTTGTTGATTGACAGAATGAATTCACGATTTGCAAAGGGCGAGAAATGAGCTGTAGTCGGAATGCCTTTGTTGGTCAAAAATTGAATTAGGTTTTTCTCAGTGTGTGGAGATGACTATTCAGTTCGAAGCGGACAGATGCAATTCAAATAAATTTCATGATAATGTTTACACTGCACAAGGATTTCAGATAACTCTGTCGAAAATATCAGATAACTCCGTAATGGTAATTCTCCTGCCTTTATGCACCATAACAGAGGCTCTGCTCAAAATCCAGTTGGTAATTATAGTAGGGTGTGCTTCCAGCTCAAGCAGTTTCTCAAATAATTCGCAACGTTCTATGAAGTTTATGAACCACCGAAATGCCACTGACTGCAAAGTGAAACCTTTTCTCCATAACCATCCTTCAATACAATGCATGGTTGTTTTGGAGTGTTATTCAGACGTAAACAAAATTTAAGCGCAGCACGTTGTAATTTCACATTCATAAAGACTTCGGGGTCGAAACAAACAGCAGTTTCGAGTCACAGAAAAAATTCTGGAATGTTTCGTTTTAATACCCAACAATAGTGAATATGCATGCTGATGTTTCGTCATCCCCGGTATCTCCTCTCAGTTTCTTAAACAACTTGATGAAACTTTTCAATTTGTTCCTCGCTCAATGCTGTAAGATATACAAGGAAGTAACCCAGATATGAACGTAAGAAATGTAATTTTAAATTCATGCTGCAATCCAAGGTTTCCAATGCATTATGACCACTGCATTTCGGTAGTTTAAATCTGTTATTCCCCCAGCAATTTGTTATTCAGGTATTTTACAGATAGTATACACTCCCTTTTTTCAAGATTTTTCACAGCTCTGTTGAACTTTTCATGGAAAAAAGTTTCATAGTCTTAGAAGGCATCTTTATATTTCCTTCTTTCAATTTGGCTTTCGAAGCAGCAGGGAATTTACCACAGATTCTTGGAACAATCACCATCTTGATTCATCAATTCAAGTTGATGTGCGGAAGAAGAACGGATCAACCAAACTTTGACGTTTTAATGTTTTTATAACCTGGTATCAGATGTACTCTGCACTGAACCTTCTCTGTTATCCATTGCTGGGTTCTTGCTGTGCTATCTAATTTACATAAAAAACAAGGAAACGTCGTGTAATCTGATTGTTGACCCAACAGCATACGAAGAATTTTCAATTCTCCACAAAATAGCAAACCATATTCGCCGTATTTAAAATTTTTAGGAAGAATTCAGATATTTTAATGTTTATTTTATGTGCGCTAAATGAGCAACAAGGAAAGATGCGTTAACAGTATACCACCGTGAGGAAGAGCGTCTTTTAGACTTCTCTTGGCAAAAACCAAGCAACCCTACTCATTCAGTTCATACGTTACAGCCCTTAGCTTAGATAGTGATTTGGAAACATTATTGCTATGAA
This sequence comes from Macrothele yani, assembly GCA_039090855.1. Lineage (NCBI taxonomy): Eukaryota > Metazoa > Arthropoda > Arachnida > Araneae > Macrothelidae > Macrothele > Macrothele yani. Next base: position 91,364,863 of record CM077016.1, on the reverse strand, counting down.
CCAATGAATCTTCTTAGAGATAAATTCTTTTTCGTGCCTTCTATAACAGTAGAATCAAGTCTTGGACATAGAAAATTCTCATTATGAAGTTTAGAAAATTCTCATTATGGAGTCTGGATCACAAAATTTCTAAAGAATTTTTAGGAAGATCAAAATCTTCAACGAAATCTATCAGTTCGCCTTGCCTGAAAAATTGTGGCTCATTAGACGTCCAAGGGCAGAAATCCATGTTCTTCTTCCCATTGCTGTAATAAAGTCCATAATAAGATGAAGCTATGTCAAGGACATGTGGCGGTGATGTAAAGCTTTGCCAAGAACTCAAGGCAGAATCAAAGAAGGGGCGTGTCCCTCCCTCGCAAAACCTTTTTTTTTTTTATTAATTCAAACATGTTGCGGAAGCCTTTGAGTTGGAAATTGTCAAAATTTGAACTTAATGGCAATATTTCCCGTACTTAATCAATCTGTAAGATAAAAATTATTCAAAACGTACAATGACAGAAATATTTTACATGTTAGCCAACCGCCAGTAACAAATGTAGATTTACTTACTCTGACTATGTAGATTTACTATCAGACATGCTTTCGACAAGGTTTTGGAACACAGCGATAGGTATGCGCTTCCATTCAGTACAGAATGCTGCCGCTAACTGTTGCCTAGTAGTAGGCCTTGGTTCCAAACCTCTTATGCGGCGCTCTAATTCATCCTATAGGTGCTCAATGGGATTAAAATCAGGGCTCTGTGATGGCCAGTCCGCACACGATACGGAATTATCGTCAATCCACGCCGTACCAGTCCTTGCTTTATGGCTCGGTGCATTATCCTGCTGATACCAACAAGGCTCGGTTCCATAGTATTGCCACACAGTTGGTAGGGCATAATTGTCCAGAATATCGTGGCAGGCGTACTGGTTAAGAGGTTTGTCCACGATGACCAATGGGCAGGGGGTATACCACGAAAAACAGCCCCACACGAGTACACTGCCAGCTCCAAACTTGCCCGTAGGAATAGTACACTGTGGTAAATAGCGTTCCCCCGGCTGCCGCCATACCCACATACAGCCATCAGACTGATGAATCATGTATCTGGATTCATCAATCCATAGGACCCATTTTCATTGATCTACGGTCCACGATAAATGTTTTTTACAACATGCTAAATGACGAGTAGCATTCCGAGTGGAGATGAAAGGCTTATGAGCAGCCGCATGACCACGGTAACCCACGGAATGAAGTTCTCTGCAAATGGTATGTGTACATATTTACATATTGAGGTTCCAGCTTTTTTACTCACCTGTACACTGAGGTCTTGTGCAGTACTTCGTCGATTAGCTGTAACGACTCTCCTGAGGCTTCGACGTCCTCTAACACTGATTTTCTTTGGTCTGCCGGTACGTTTTGCTGCTTCAGGCATGCCATGTGTCTTCCACTTTTACAGTACATCCAAAACAGTTGACTTGGGTATGTTTAAGTGCCTCTTGGTTTCTCTTATGGACAACCCATTAATATATAACACCCAACAATCTTTCTTTTCTCAAATTCAGTTCTGTCCCGCCACGACATTTTCACTACACCTCACAGTGCGATATGATCGCTGTCAGCTGCAGTCTTGTTTTTATACCGTTTGCAGCTGTACCGCGCATCTTAACAACGCAGCGGATCCGTTCATTTGCCTTTGAAGGGGTGTCCGGTGACTTTTGTCAATATAGTGTATGTTACGATATAAAATCACTCGCATTGGAGAAGATACAAATGCACTACATATAATATTCAAAGCAAACAGAATATAAATTGTGAATTTGCTTGTAACACTTACTGGTCAATGTAACCCCTCAGAGAAAACTGGAAAATTTCATCGCCCTGCAGCTGGAAACGAACCTGCATTCCCCGATTTCCGTTTGAGTATGCTAACCGTTACACTACCCAGGACAGTGAAGTTCCAAGCAACTGAGACTAAGCAATCTTAGCATAGGAATTTGAAATGCCCTTCAGATTTGTGCTAGGCGAAGTATCGTTGCTTCTTCATAGCGTTATTTCGACTCAACTAATGGAAGCAACTATGCTTTAACTAGCACAAATCTGAAGAATGTTTAAGATTCCTATGCTACACTGTAAACAATAAGTGGTGTGAATTGACGGAAAATTTCAGAAAATAACGTGGAGCAAAATTGCCGGTAGGTGTCCATCTTTTTCAGAAATTTCCGTTTTTAAAAGTGCCCGTTTATTTTAACTTTCGTATTTTCACAGATTTTTCGTAGTCAGAAATTCCGTTTATTTCAGAAAAATCCATTTCAGGTTTTTCCGTATTTAAACTGAAATTCCGAAAATACAGCATTTTTCAGCCCTTTACCCAGATAATCCTTCCGCTACAGTCAGAATTGAACCCGGGCCGCTTGAACAAGTAACGCACGCCTTTACCAACTGAGCCACAGACTCTCGGGAATTTGAGTCACGTACATCGTAAAACAAACTAAGCGAAAACGATTTTTTTTTGTGATTAATATGACTGATTTAGTCATTTTATTTTCTGTTGGAGCTTAGCTTTTTTTCTAAATAAGTTTGAAATAAATTCTTTTTACTCTGTAGGAGGACTTTTCACAAATTAAGCATTTTTTCATCGTGATTTTTCGAAGCAACAAAATGCGTTGCAACTTTATTTTTTTTTTAGACTGACAATGACTTTTATTTAACTTTAAAAAAAGGTGAAATGTACTTTTTTATAGTATATTTCACAAAAAAAAAAAAAAAAAAAAGATGGCTCCTAAATATAAAATTCACGCTGGGCAGCTACTATAGCTTTTGTCTTAAGCTGTCCAAAGATTATAATATAGAGACATCGTATAACCATCTGTACAATAAGTTAAGTGCCCGGTTTCTTTGTACTATAATAAATAGCTGGTGCACAAAACATGGGACAGGAGATGAAATATCCTGTGCCACAATCATCCGATATACTATCCACAATATCCGATTTCGCTATGGAACTTCAAAATTCGACAGACGATTGAAATTTAAAACTTAATCAAACTTCAAGTATTCTCACCAATCGCTCTAACAACCGGAAAAAGTGAAAACGGGGTTTTTCGTTAATATACGAAAGGGCTTGCGGAAAGGTTTCTGAAAATTCAGAATTGTTTGTTAACACATCTCTAAAACGGTAATTTACCGTCAATATAAGAAAGAAACTGCGGAAAGGTTCCTGAAAATTCAGAATTTTCTCGTGGTAAGAAAAATTCATATAATTGAGGTTTTTTTCCGTCATTTCACGGAAAGAGTTGTATCAGAAATATATTCTTGGTTAATTCACGAAAGAAATGACGGAAAGTGGCTCGTGAATTTCAGAAAAATTTTTACTGTGTAAGGTTGCTTAGTTTCAGTTGTGCTGGGCTTCACCTTCCTGGGTGGTGTAACGGTTAGCATACTCGAACGGAAATCGGAAGATGCGGCTTCGATTCCCGCTCCCACCAGGTGATGAAATTTTCCATTTTTCTGAGAGCGGTTACATGGATGACCAGTAAGTGTTACAAGCAAGTTCTGAATTTATAATCTGTTTGCTCTGAATATTCTATCGATTTCCCATGTATTATGAAGAATATTTCTTCCTTCATTGAATGCACTGCATTTTCGCTCCTCGAACAGACAAAGCACGAGATATTCCATAGCACAAAAAATTTCATGATATTGTTGAAAACTACCATTAACGGTTTCCTATAAATACGGACTAGAAAATGTGTATCTGTTATTGTTGATAAGAGTTAAAAACTGATATGCAACATTACTCTTCTGGCTGTGCTTTAGTCGCACTTTGAACTGCATGCTTGATAAATGTCCCGATTCGAAGAGCATGGGGTAAAAGGACAGAAGTGGGATGGATGGAGGTAGGTTCTCGACGGTTTCCATGGAAACACAGGTCATGATCGTTCAAGGTCTGAAAGTCATCTGCCTTGTCCTCCACTAAATGGCTCCTCCCTTTCCTGCTCATACTCAAATTTCACCGCCCCACTTTCAACTTACTGACAGAATAAGTTATTTCCGCTGAAAGTTTTACTCACATAGGATAGTTTGATTTTTTCATTAGTTAACTCTAAACAAAAGCTCCTTGAAATCTCCTTTAAATTTAAAGCTAGGATACGCTTCGCATGTTCACAAAACGTGTAGGGTCTCTCAAGAGGTGTGGCACATTTACGGTAGAAAATGATGTAACTGAATCTATCAGTTTTCAGTTTGTTTTCTAGGGAATAAAATGTTTTTATCTTTCCGTTTTTTAAGTACCAAATAGTGATTGTTTTCATCATTTGGGTAATTTATATAAATAATAATAGTTTAGTTATTAATGCTAACATTTTAAAACAGTCGTATCAGATGAGCTATTTTTTTCAACGGGAAAATGTTCTAAGTGCAATTATAATAATAGTAATAATAATAATAACAACGCAGAGCTTGTCAAACAAAATTCTACACGAAAAATAAAAATATCCGAGCTACTTTGAACTGGAAAACGTCAAAATGTTTTCGCCACAATATCTGTTAGAAAAAGGTAATCTCCATTCAGAAATCGATAGACTATTAGAATTCAGGACCATTTTATATAGTAATCCAGAATTATAATAAAAGGTACATAATGAAAGCTGTAGAAGATGATGCTTATAAATTATTGTGGTAAAGTTATTTAAAAACTGAACAAAACAAAATTAATGGATGTTGTAGTTCGTTCCTCTTACAGAGAACATCCATAGAACAGTGCCTGAGAAAATACCCAAATACTAAGTCTTTCAATAAAAAAAACAAAAAAACTCAGAGGATTTCAAAACATAACAATACGCAGATTATACAGCTGTCGTTTTGGCAACTGCAGTGGTGACTAAAAACTTCCCTGAAAAGCTCGAAGAACTGTAATTGCCGCAACTGCTTCACCCAATCCGAACGTCATTTGCAGATTTGCCATGTTATTCCGAAATTCTTAAATGCCCAAACCTGAGAACAATTTCTCTACCTTTTACTCACCGGTTTATGCCCATGAAGTAAAGAACTACAATAACAACATTACTGTTTTCGTTTGTTTTTGTTTTTTTCAGCGCAATGGGATTCAATCACTTTTTTTTTTTGCTAGTTTTAAGTTTTAATGGCATGAATAAATTACACTGAAGTTTTGAATTTTTGTGCAAAATATTATAAATAAACTGAAATGCAGGCTTTTAAGAGAGAGATTTATATTTCTGTATTTATATTCATTCTAACGATAACACATTTTTGTGTTATATGATGACATACAAGTATTCACAATATAACAGCAGACACATATCAAAATTGTAACAAATTTATTCTAATTGTGCATGAACAGAAACACAACCTACCAATAGATTCAAACTAGTTCAGACGTTGGAAGACGATATTGTTTTCAAATATTTTGGTTTCTACTTATAACGAAGTAATTTTCTCCGTCATTTCTGTCCACGGCAGGATTCGAACCCGGATCCCCTCATTCCGGAATAAGTCACTCTACCAATTGAGCTACGCGGACGTTTTATTCTGATTCCTATCTGCCTTTATGTCGTGTGCGTCCTTCTGGCAGGTACGTCACATCTCCTGGTACGTTACATCATCTCCCCCGTATTTATTTATTTATTTATTTTTTTTTTTTTTGAAGTGCTGGAGAAGGGATTCTCTTATTTTTCCTATCTCGCGGTGTGGAAAGAACATCACACCAATGCGAGATTTTGAACGGTCGGGTCATCCGGATAGTTCGGGCGCCATTATAACGAAGTAAATTTCTCCGTCATTTTTATCCGCGCCAGGTTTCGAGCCCGGGTTCCCTCACTCCGGAATAAGTTGCTCTACCAATTGAGCTACGCGGACGTTTTATTCTGATTCCTATCTGCCTTTATGCCGTGTGCGTCCTTCTGGCAGGTACGTCACATCTCCTGGTACGTTACATACTTTCTAGACCAGCTTTATTATTATTATTATTATTATTATTATTATTTTGGCTTTGGGAACTCCAATTACAGATATATAGTTCGGCACGATCACGCCATCAACGACAATGATTTAATGTGACACTTACAGAGTAATAATCTGAAGCCTATTTCCATATTTTTCATACAACCTGGAAGTACACATACTTTCATAAAAAACAGAACACTTGAAATGAGTCAGCGACAACTTTGATTTTTACAAGATATGTTCATTAGGCAATACAGAACAAACGATTAGTATTTCGGTGGCATACGTACCAGGTGCGTAGGTGTATAGCCAATAATAGCTGTGGTCACCTCTGGCTTTGTATCATCTGCTGTACGCGCTGAGACATCGAGTCCAATAATATGTGTGAATGGTGTCCTGTGGAATAGTCATCCATGATGTATTGATCAGCGCCCAAAGTTCGTCAAGAGTTGCTGGCGGATGGTAGTACCGCTGCACATGGCGTTTGAGCATGTCCCAGAGATTTTCTATGAGTTACGGCAGAAGTGGAACGTTGTTATCCCTTAAGAAGGCACGTACTGTTGCTGCAACATGCAGTGTGGCATTGTCCTTCCGAAGTATGGCCCCGGAGACGTTTTTCAGGTACAAAAGGGCGACAGGCCGTAGAATGTCATTGACGCAACGGGCATTCGTTATTGTGGTACGGACTCTTACGAGAGGTGATCTGCTTTTGTACTCGATAACAACCCCATGCCCTAATGCCTCTTGTTCGCGCGGTATGCCTCGTGCGAACACACTCTTCCCGACGCCTCTCCCACTGTCGTCGACGGAAACAAATGCGGCCATCATTTTCGCCTAAACAGAAGCTTGTTTCGTCCGAGAACACGATTTTGTGCCATTCGTCACGCGACTCCCTTTGTTAAATGCACCATTGCAACCTGTCAGTCCATTGCTGTGGTGTCAAGGTAGCCTAAGGAGGGGCCAACGAGAGCCTGCCGTCCGAACCGGCCACGTACTGTTACAACTGACATGAGAGGATGCGTCACAATTCGCCACTGCTGCGCCAAACCTGTTGATGATGCATATAGGTCACTCAAAACATCCTCGTGAGATGACAGTTGTCTCTTGGCGTTGTCTGTGTACGACGTCCAGAACCTTCACTTCGTGTTTCACGCCCTTCTTCGTACCATTCCCTGCACACACTTGCCACGACGGACCCACTGCGCCTCATACGGCTGGCAATCTCCCGGAGGGAAGCATTGCAGTCTCTCATGTCGATAATGCGACCCCTGTCGAACTCTCGGGTGTAACTGTACGACGGTGCTACATGACGACGAGGCATCCTTTACTCACTGCTTACCAAGCACCGACCGAGCCACGCTGCGCGTAAAACAGGAAAACGGCCTGTTCCCTGTCTGTGACGTTGAGAGATCTGATTTGTCTAGACGCGGTACGCTTGAATCTATGGCAGCGAAATGCTAGTCATTTCTGCCATATTGCCTGATCAGCATATCCTGTAAATATATCGAAGTCGTAGTTCAACTCCTTTCAGGTGTTATGTTTTCTAAGGACATGAGGTTATGTATATATTTGCTGTATTGCTTCGGGTATTGTTGCTGGGTGAAAATTATGCTCGCGCGCGCGCGCGCGCGCGCGCACACACACACACACACACACACACACACATCTATCTATCTATCTATCTATCTATCATCTTCACCATTGTCAACCATTATCAATCTACAGCTGGATGAAGGTACCCCCAAGTTTCTTCCACAACAGTCTGTCTTGCGCCAGTCTCCTCCATGTCACTCCCGCATGCTTTCGAATTTCATCCAACCATCTTCCATGTGGACCTCTTCTGGGTCTTTTCCTCTCCTTTGGAATCCAGTCTAAAATTTCGGTCTGTCCTTCTGGCAATATGTCCAGTCCATTGCCATTTCAGGGATTTTACACAGATCATGAGGCCTTCCACTCTTGTCACTTTCCTTATCCACGAGTTCCTCTACTTATCTTTCCTGGTTACACCAAGTATGCATCGCTTCCTGCTTCTTTCAGTTGTCTGCAGACTTTGTATGTCTTTTTCAGTTAAGGTCCACGTCTCGAGTTAAGTGTTGAGATACATTTCAGATCTTACCATTCTATGGTCACTCCCTGTGTTGAACCTGTTCAGCACACTGCAGTCACCAATGTCAAATTTCTTCTTACACATAATAAAATCAATTTCACTGTCATTCCATTGTAATGCCCCCATATCCATTTCCTAATATGTTTTTTTCTTGAAAACCGAGTTCATGGTGAAAAACCTTCCTGTCTCTGCAAACCCTACGAGATTATTTCCACGCTGGTTTTTGTTCCCGTGACCGAATTTATCTACCGAAGTTTAATTCTGTTTCTCTTTGCTGTTGCCCTTTTTTCACATTGAAATCTCCCATAATGATCCTCAAGTGCTGCTTGTCTTTGTTATTTAAATGCCGAATATCCACGTCAAATTCTTCAATTTCTTCCTCAGGATGACTTGTGGTGGGTGCGTAAACTTGAATAATCTGAGCCTGGTATCTTTTTGAGAGTTGGATAACGAGTCGCGCAGTTCTGTCCGAAGAACTTTCAACTTCTTGAACATTGACCTTCAGTTTCTTCTTTATTATAAATCCAACACCACTAGTTCTGCCAGTATCTGTCCCGCGATAGTAGGAGAGATGTCCACTTTTCAGTTCAATTAGATCTTTTTTCTTACCTTACTTAGCCCAGCGATGTCCTACTTGATCCTTTACGGTTCCTCCTCTAATTCAAGGAGCCTTGAATCAGAAGATAGACTTCGTGCATTGAACATAGCCAAAGTCAGCATCAGATGGCAGCCTAGTGCGGTCCTCCGGTGATTCTTAGCACTCTCTGCCTTCATGTCGAACTGGCCCCTGCCTTGGCCAGGCACATTCCACCTGCCGGAGGCTGAGGGCCACGTTTTAAGTTGTGAAATCATCTTGGGGGAGGGGACATAACTCACCACGCTAGCCAAGCGGTTTGGTGACTGTGGAATAGCAATTCCTCTAATTTCAGCGATATAGTTATACCGCTATTTGGCGGTCGTCAGAACCCCTTGGAACAGGATGCACCGAGAGAAGGCGGGGTTGACATTTGTCAAGGAGAGGCTATGATATGTTTGCGCATCGCCTGACCTTGCATCCATATATGTATATACACTAACGGAAAGTGAAAAAAGAACACCAAGAAGGAGATGTCTGATACCAACGAAATTTATACAGCATAATAAGGGAATACAGAGGATAACGTGATTAAAACATTATGGCAAAATACAGCTGTATTTGCTGGTAAACTGAAAAATAACATTTCCATGTAACATGGTTAGTACGAGGTTGAACCGCCATGAACTGCATCACACTGTGCAATTCTGGCATGGAGTCTGTCGTACAGATGTTGGATGTAAGTTTGGGGTATTGAGTTCCAAGCATCCTCAACCTGGACGCGTAAATCGGGGATGGTCGTGGCTGGCCGTGGAGACCGGATAAGTCGTTGTCCCATAAAATCCCACACGTGCTCAATGGGGGACAAATCCGGTAAACGTGCAGGCCATGGAAGTTGTCTCACACCCTGAAGTGCATGTTGCGTTGCACGTGCTGTGTGTGAGCGTGCGTTATCTTGCTGGAAAGCACCACGATGGACCGACCTTACAAATGGCACAACAACGGGCTGAATGATGTTGTTGATGTAGGAGGTGCTTTTTAACGTACCCGGTACAAACACTAATTGTGTACGGGAGTGATAGCTAATCGCTCTCCACACCAAGAGACCAGGTGTAGGTCCTGTGTGTCGCTGGCGGATGCAAAAAGGGTGGAGATGCTCCCCTGTGCGTCTGCGAACACGCATACGGCCATCGGAGGCTCCCAAGCAGAATCTGCTTTCGTCGCTGAACACGACAGATCGCCATTGCGTTCTCCAGTGCAGACGTTGGCGACACCACTACAGCCGTTCCTGACGGTGGGCTGGAGTCAGAGGTACACATGCCAGAGGCACACGTGCACGTAGTCCTGCATCCAGTAAACGATTTCGGATTGTTCGCACAGTCACCTCAGGTGCAACGGCTGCTCGGATTTGCGTCGCAGTGGATGTTCTGCTTGTCAACGCCGCTCTTCTTATGCGTCGATCGGTCCGCTCATCAGTCCGTCTGTGACTCCCGGTTCCACGTCTTCTCGTGTGGGAATGTTCCTCGGACCATCTACGCCACCATCGTACCACCACCGATACTTCCCGTCCAATTCGCTCCGCAATGCGACGATACGACCACCCGGCCTCGCGGAGTCCGACTAGACGACCTAGCTCAATGTCCGATAACTGCTGAAATCGTACACGTCTTCCATGCCCAGGCATTGCAGCTTCTTCAGGGTCTTGGCACGTGTCCGTACGCCGACGACTGATTACATTCACTTTGCCGTATTTCTTAAATACCACCGACGATAATTTGCATATTATGCTGTGCTGTGGCGTAAGCGCTCACCGGTTGGTCCCGAAATTAACATCACACCTACGTAACCTTGACCCCAGTAACATATGTAAATTTCATGATCGTCCGCGAATTCCTTCTTGGTGTTCTTTTTTCACTTTCCGCCAGTGTATATACACTGCTGGACAATTGCTAAGGACGGATCATAAACGGCTATATAGCGCATAAAAAAGTAAGTGTGGCTGGATGCCAAGTGAAATAAAATAATGTCAGAATGCCAGGACATTACAAGAAAGACAATTTATTGTGCTCTGAAATCCAGAAGGCTTTGGAACGTGTTCAAGGGACAAACAGGCCATTTTGTGCAGAATACGTAAACGTGAAAAAAATGCAATTACCGTCCGCAGGCGTTCCGGCGTAAGATGTAAATACGGGATATGGCCACCATGGAGGGCGATGCAAGATTCCACACGTCGTGTCATGCTTTGCACAACATTATCAAGCAGCTGTTGGGGTAATTTATCCCATTCCTCTGTCAGTGCACGGATGAGGGTGTCCTTGTTTATTGGAGGGCATTGACGACCAGAAAAACTCCTCCCCAAAGCATCTCACACATTTTCAATGGGATTCAGATCTGGAGAACGTGCTGGCCATACGAGGCGTTGAATATCCTCGCTCTCAAGACACTCCCGGACAGCGACTGTTCGATGACATGTTGCGTTGTCGTCCATGAAAATCAATCTATCACCGACAGCACCACTGAACATGCGAACATGAGGTAGCAGAACATCATTAATGTATCGTTGGCCAGTCATAGTCCCAGTTGGAAGCACATAGAGGGACGTACGGCCATTGATCATGATGCCAGCCCATACCATGACACCACATGTCGGATATCGGTCCCTTTCCTGTATGTTTGCTGGACAATATGCAGTACCACTATCACGCCAGATCAGTTGCCGTCGACAATCAGACGATAGACTGTATCTACTCTCATCTGAGAAGAGGACAGCAGACCAGTCGTTATCAGTCCAATTGAGATGTTGATGGCACCATTGCAAACGGGCGGTACGGTGACGTCTGGACAATGGGATGCACACAACAGGACGGCGGGCGTATAGTCCTCCTGCATGCAAACGTCTGGCGACAGTTTTTCGGGAGATCCGCTTGCCAGTAGCAGCCATAAACTGATTTGCTACCTCACTAGCTGTGCTGCGCCGCTGTCTTTTTGTTGATAGCACTATGTACCGATCTTCTGCAGGTGTCGTACTGCGAACACGACCTCCCCCGTGACGTTTGCTACACTCTCCATTTGTTTGAAATGATTTCCAAAGCCTTGAAACAACACTGTGGCTGACGTCGAACTCCCTGGCAACATCTGTTATTTTTCGCCCTTCTTCAATCTTGCTAATAATACGGCCACGCGTAAAATCATCTAGGTGATGTCGGGAAGACATACTGAAAATTGCAAGTTTGTCAAGTGATTCTTTCCCTTTCAACTTTGCGTTTGAACAACAACAGTCAATACGCGTCAAATCCTTCATATCTCTTATCAGCGCTATGACGTCACGAACAAGTTTGGCAATCCAAAATTTGCATACGCACAACACGTCTTACTGTATCCCGCACTTATGCTAATTTCCACATTTTCCTGCCTTCCGTTTTATGGTTGCTATCGTTGCTATTGTCATCCGTCCTTAGCAATTGTCCGGCAGTGTATATATGCAAAACTTTTGCTATGACTACAATATCCGAAGCAGAAAAGATTTTTTTATCCGATCATCAAAAGCGGAGATTTTGTTTCCACAGGTGAACGGATTGACGAACGACCACGGAAGTTACATCTTCAAACATGTGATTTTTTTTTGATTTTTGTTTATTTTCATGACATCCATGTGCCATGTGCACGCCAAAAACGCGCCAAAAATAACACAGAGTAATTTGATATCTAGTATCACTGTATCAAAAGATTTTGATAATCATGTGCTATCTTACACCTCAGAAATCTTGATTTTACCATTCCACGTGAACCTTCTGTGTAGTGTTTACCTTCACTTACGCGTAATACGTATGCTTGAGTAAAAAAGTTTACTTTCCATTCTCTGTTTTTGAATTTCATGTTAAAATAACGTATCAGAAATTATTTAAAAGTGGGGAGACGTGAAATGAGTTATATCTGTAATAAAAATCTCTTTCCCATTTTGGCTCCAAAATTCCATTACTATGCAGACACACTGAAAGATCAGTTCTTTGCACACGCTCATCTTATTAGGTGAGGGTTCACATTTCGCGACATATACACGCTAACCTACTATTGTGACAGCTCACCTTTCGCGCTCACAACAGCAGCAACACGTCGTCATCACGGACTTTATCAGGCGTTGAAAATTTCCAGACAGCCGTTCGTAAAACGTCAAGAGTTGCCGTTGGTAAGCTTTGAGCTCGAATGCATCGTTACCCTTCGTCCAACAGATACTCAGTTGGATTCAAATCTGGAGAGTGTGAAAGCCATTCCAGGTTTGTGAAATACTAGAATGATCCTCCAATCAGACCTTTTGCCAAACGGAAGCGATGAGACGGGGGTGGGAGGCTGTTCAGAGGAATCCTGTTGTGGGAAATAGATAGCCATGAGTAAGTGGTCGACGGGTACGTCAACACAGCATTGTGCAGTGATGGTGGTCTCAATAGGTACAAGGGGTCCCAACATGGCCCAAGTAAACGTCAAGAGTTGCCGTTGGTAAGCTTTGAGCTCGAATGCATCGTTACCCTTCGTCCAACAGATACTCAGTTGGATTCAAATCTGGAGAGTGTGAAAGCCATTCCAGGTTTGTGAAATACTAGAATGATCCTCCAATCAGACCTTTTGCCAAACGGAAGCGATGAGACGGGGGTGGGAGGTTGTTCAGAGGAATCCTGTTGTGGGAAATAGATAGCCATGAGTAAGTGGTCGACGGGTACGTCAACACAGCATTGTGCAGTGATGGTGGTCTCAATAGGTACAAGGGGTCCCAACATGGCCCAAGTAAACACGCCCCAGAGCATTACACCGTCGGCACCGGTCTGTAATACCGTAACCCCAAGTTGCAGTCCATGGCCTCGGCTAATCTACTCCACACCACACATGCCTCGTCCCTTCTTCCAAGGCCGTCTAGAAAAGACAAGACCATGACATTATAGAGATGAGTTCCCTCCTTTTGTGACGTCAATCTTATGTTACACGGCCTGATATGTCGGTGGCGTGTATGAAGTCATACATGACAACATTGGAAACCAATCGGAAGACTTGGTTTCTTCGTGACATCAATAAAAGAGGAAACCCATCTCTCTCATGTCACGGCTTTGTATTTTCTAGAAGGCCTTGCTTTGTGGCGTTGTAGTTGGAATCTCGATTCGTCGCCCAAGCTCCACGGTCCATGTTCCTTCGCCAACTGAAGAAAATGGAAGAGAAAGAGTCAAGAATATGTAGACCTTGCAAGAGACTATGCCGAAAACTGATCTAAGTTCCATTCGCCTACCAAGGATAATGTGTGGGAAAAAAGCTGACACAATTTGAACGCATTTGGTATTTTGCTGAAGGTTTTGCAGCTGATCTGACTGATATGTGTTTTGTGTGTGTTTAACGACCATCGTGAGCCGTAAAGCAGTCTCCCGTCCCTAACTTGAGGACATTTGTTCTATGGAAGGAAGAGAGCCAGTGCTGGAAAACAAACACACCATCCGTACCACACGCACCCGTGAATCGAGCCCGGGCCCATCTCGGACGAATGATTAAAAGCCAAGGCTTAATTATATATTTATTGTAAGCACATCCCTACAGACGGTAAATCTAATTACAGGAATTGCTATATTTATATTTACAGTGATAATTACCAAGCGATATTTACAATCTTGCAAAACATGCTTTATGCATATTATTACTTACATTAAAAATATCCGGACATTCTTCAAGTGAGTTGTGAAGCCTATACGTTTTACATAACGGAGAATTTTTTCCAGTATCAGTTCTGCAAAATGGCACTGCAAATAGTTCACATTTTGTCCTCGGTAAATGTGGGACAAGGAAACTCAATTGGTTTACAATTTGAGTATCATCAATCTCTCCATTGATGATGCCGCACAAGAACTTGAGTTGGAGAGCCTACCTTCTCGATTGCAGAGAGGTCATCTTGAAGAATGTCAGAAAGTCAGCAGTAGGGATGTCCGCTATATGAACACCGGTCGATTTATCAAAAAGGTGTCGAAGAAACGTTTTCTGAACTTTCTCCATTTTATTTACTAGGGTTACTTGGCTAGGACTCCAAATGATCGCCACATATTCCAGTGAGGATCTGAAAGTAGTCTCAAAAATGCGAATAAGTGTCTGAGTATTCGAGTAATATTTGGAATGTCGCAGATAAATCCAAGTTTTCTGTACGCTGTACGTAAAATTCTTTTGATATGACTTTTAAAGTCCAAGTTCGAATCAAACGTGACCCCCAAGTTCCGGATTTCGTTTGTCAGGATAAAAGTATATTCGCCAGCTTTGTAGTAAAAGAGTTGGTTTTCTTTTCCGCGAAAAGGAAACGACATGACACTTGGAAATGTTGAGGTGGAGATGGTTTAATGTACACCACTGAAGCAGGTTATTGACGTCAGTTTGAAGAGCAAGACAGTCATCAGGAGTTTGTACATTGCGATAAAGCTTGAGATCATAAGCAAGCAAGAGACATGGGCCATGAATGCAAAAAGGAAGGCCATCAATGTATATGCAAAACAGAAGTGGTTCTAAATTAGAGCCTTGGGGAATTCCAGATGTGGCAACATAGGGATCAGAAACATGGTTGTTATAAATAACAGACTGGGATCGGTTGAAAAGACAGGACTTAAACAAGGACATTAGGTTATCACTGAGGCCAAGACAGTTCAATTTCGTGAGTAAATGAACTTTGTCACAAGCTTTAGCACAGTCAGTGTAAGGCTTCGTACCACCCGGCTACCACGCAGCGATATGTTTTTTTTTTCTGGAGGCCACGACCGTACGGCAAAACAGACTGGTGTACAATATTTGAAATGTTATGCGAAGATATCCCGCAACTCCTATTAAAACGCCATGAGCATGACCCAAAAGAGTTTGCGGAATGAATTATTTGGAATACCGTGCACTACATTTCCGCCTAATGCTTATTACGCGACTACAGGAAACCAAAATGGTCTGTGGAGTGTATTATTTACAACGCAAATGGCACAGCTACAAGAGGTTATAAAAAGTAAAATTTTTTTTTCTTTTGGCTGAAAAATGAGTTCGCCCGTTTAACAACTCTAAATCAAGCACGTGCGACTAGCAACGGCGACCATTAACCAACGTGTGTTTCTGCTGAAAAGGAATGTAAGGTCGTTCACGAAAGCGTTTGATTTAG
This sequence comes from Macrothele yani, assembly GCA_039090855.1. NCBI lineage: Eukaryota > Metazoa > Arthropoda > Arachnida > Araneae > Macrothelidae > Macrothele > Macrothele yani. The sequence continues at coordinate 91,349,089 of CM077016.1, read as the reverse complement.
AAACATGATCTCTGAAGAACTTTTATAAGGATCAACCTTTTTAGGAGCTAAACGTATGCCAGTAATAAAGGTTTGTTGGGGTACAGTAAGAATGCAGAAAAGGAGCATAAATAAAAAAAAAATCAGATTTTAGAAATACCCTCTCTTAACCCATATTTTCGAGTGATTCCAGTACCATATATCACTAATAGGAGTCACAAATAAACAGAATGGTAAAAAAGCCTTTAATTTCATAACTTAATAGCACAACACCCATTTCTATTAGAATACCTTAGAGTACAAGTAAACTTTTTTCACCATTAAAAAATTCTCCAAAAACCAAAGTGTTGGAAATTCTTATATGAACTGATAAAAGTGAGAGTTAGGAAACTCAGCACTCAGGAACTTTTTGAAATTCAGTGAATGTATCTGTAGTTTGTATTTTCAAGCTACCATTTCAACTACAAAAGAGATATATGCATGAAATGATAACAAAGGTTTTAGCCCCACACTTTTATTACGAGTATAACAACATGTCACGAGTCTTCAGCGAATTTTAAAACTTGGAATTTGTTTGCATATGCCTTGTATTCTGTCATTATTATACCATTTTATCTCTTGTAGTGATTTCAATGTTCTCAGCTCATCACAATGGAAGCCGCGAACATGATAAAAAGACTTTAATTACCAAGGACTAACACTTCACCCTACGTGACTTCCTGGAGCTCTTACTTCATCCTGTCTCTGAAACGTGTTCCATGGTTTTAGATGAAAATCTCTACGATGACATAGGATGGTGCACAATTTCCATACACTCTAACCATGTCCTGATACGCATAAATTCTGGAAGGCGCAATTACTTCTGTCGTTAAAAATTCAATAACTACCAAAGATACTTCCCATTTACAATGTTCTCCTTCTTGCCATTATTAATTAGAGCCGCCCGGTGGCCGTGTGGCACATCGGCTTCAAATCATTCGTCCGAGATAAGCCCGGGCTCGAATCTCGGTTAAAAGGCACTGACAGTGTGTTTGTATTACGGCACTAGTTCTGTGTCTTCCCTGGAACCAGTGGCCTTAAATTAGGGAAGAGCGACTGCTTGTAACACATTAAGTTGTTCATGGGGTTTGTTAAACCCTCTAAACAAGAAAAAATCTATTAACTGGAGTCAGAAATCAACTTGATGAAGTCCAACAACTGATTTTAACCAGTGGCTGTATTGTGGTTATTATGCTGCCAAATGATGATGCAATACTGTCCAGTGCTCCTCTCAACATCCATGATATTGGGTGTCCGGGAAAAAAACGGCGTTTTTGCGTAGGACAGCTCCACGATGTAAATGTGCATAATTTCTGCCGGGCAGCTTTCCTGTGCTGCAAACGACAGAAAGCGCGTACTGCGGGAAATCACATAAGGCGTGAAGCACATGTCGCGACCCATGCGTTGAACTTGTACCGCGGCCAATTGCAATGGCTACAAAGTTTGAAATATTGGTTCTATTGAGACATTACTGGAAACAAGGTTTTAAAGCTACTGAGGCAGTCCGAAAAAATATCGAAGTAAGTTGAAGTTGAAGGCTTGGCGGTTACTCGGACCGCGCGAACATGGTTCAAGAAATTTGCGGCAGGTGACTTGAGCTTGAAAAGAAAGGAGTGACTTAAGCTTGAAAAGAAGGCCTTCTGCTGCTGATTCGAACGCCCTGCAAGCGGCTCTGGAAGACAATCCACGAACAAACATTCGCAAATTGTCCGAAGAACTGGGGGTTTCTAAATATACCATCGCTGAGAAATTGCACAAGATCGGAAAATTTTACAGATGACGCCGAGTGCTTCATAAGCTCACACCAGCTCAACTTTAGCGACGTGGCGAGGCATGCAAGGAACTGCGTAGAAATCCACAAGATACTCGTTTTATCAAACGAATAGTTACTGGGGATGAAAAGTGTATATATCGGCGTAATCCAGATTCTCCACAAAAGTGGTTGAATAGAGGTGAACTAGATTTACCTGCCCGCAAACGCGGACACTTTGAGAAAAAGGTTCATGCTATATGTCTGGTGGAATTATGAAGGTGTAATCCAGCTTGAGCTCATTACGAACGGTCGGTCTATCAATGCCGAACTGTATTCTCAGCAGTTGGACAGGATATACACTCACGGACAATGATATTTGCGCACCTAGAATAAAACATGCCAAAACCGTGAATCTTTGCAAATATCTAGAGTGCGTGCTGGTATGAAATGATCCACGTTTGGTGCGATTGCGCATGACCGCACACCCTGTGGTGGCGCTGCAAGTACGAACCACCAGCCTTAAAAACTGTCGTGTAGTCGATGCCCCATGAAATCGAAAAGCACCGGCAGACGCAAGCAAGAGTATAGAGTGACAAGAATGCCGGGTAGACGCTAGAGACGTCGATTTACGCAACTTACGGACTTTGAGAGAGGTCTGATCATCGGGCTGAAAATCGCAGGGTTGTCGGTGCGCCGTATAGCCCGCCACGTGGATAGTTCTGACCAAACCGTCTGACTGTGTTGAGAGCAGTGGAAACATGGCGGCACTGTCAAACGACGGAGCGGCTCCTGACGGACCAGGAGGACCACCGGTAGAGAGGATCAACGGATCGTGCGCCAGGCATGAACAGATCCCACGGGGACCCGGTCCACTATACAGGCAGATGTAGCTGCTCCTGTGTGCCCACGAACCATTCCCAACGCCTCGCGAAAGCGAATCTGCGATCCCAGCGCCCCTTACGTGTGCTGCCATTAATACCCCGGATCATCGCCGGCTTCGTGTGCAGTGATTCCAGGCCAGAGTGGCGACGTGTGGTGTTTAGCGATGAGTAACTCTTCGTTTTGGGGACAGATGGTCATCGTTTCCGGGTATGGAGGTCCCCGGCACAATCTCAACTTCCCTATCGAGCGCCACACCTCCTCCACTGCAGGCACTATGGTCTGGGGAGCCATTGCCTACGATAGCCGATCAGCTCTAGTAGTGGTACGTGGATTATTGACGGGCCAGCGGTATGTGGATGAGATCCTAAGACTACATGTGCTCCCATTCCTGGCCGGGATTCTAGGTGCGCTATACCAGCAGGATAATGCCCGCCCAGACAAGGCTCGGGTTTCCCAAGACTGCCTACGTCATGTCCAGATATTTCCATGGCCTTCCCGCTCCCCGGACATGCCCCCTATCGAGCATGTGTGGGACCAGTTATCCACTATCCTGGATTTCCAAATCCAGGATAGTGTGCCGTGCCACACTATCCTGGATTTGGAGCACACCGTCCAACACGCGTCGGCCAGTCTGCCGCAGGACAACATCAGGCGTCTGTTCGCCTCCATGCCGGACCATATTGCAGCATGCATCGCCGCACAAGGTGGTGCTACGCGCTATTGAAGATGACCGGACTGCGTGCCACAGTTCCCTCTGTAATTGTCCTGCAGCTCTGTTTTTGCCATCATGTGTATCATTACGTCCATAAAATTTCATTTCAATCCGATGCTTCTTTCTTGGTGCGCAAATTTCATTGTCCGTGAGTGTACGATAAACTTCAGCGGAAGTATCCTGCCTTAGTCAACCGGAAGCTAGCACTGCTGTAACAAGACAATACAAAACCTCTGACCGCTAATCGGATCCAAGTTGAACTTCAAGAACTTCATGGAATCGAGCTACTGCCTCATCCAGCATACAGTCCGACCTTGCTCCTTCAGACTACCATTTTCTCCGTGGCAAGCAGTTGACTAATTTTGAGAATGTCGAACGCGAGTGCCAAGAGTTCTTTGCCTCTAAACCGAAAGCTTGGTACCACGCAGGAATTGAACAACTAGTAAACAGATGGGTTCAAACTGTTGAACATGATGGTACTTTGAAATTTTGCTTGGATTCTTCCAAGGTTCTGAGTAAGTGAAACTATTGTATCAAAAACGCCGGGTTTTTTTTGTTTTTTTTTGCGGACACCCCAATATTTTTTGCACCGCAGTTAGGCACAGAAGTTACTGGAAGCCCTTCATATATTGAGATACAATATTCATGTCGTCTGATACCCGAAAAGAAAGTTCCTCACGCCCATGATCTGAGTTTAGGTTAGTTCAAAGTTAGAAGGTTTTATTTTTAGGTTTGGGTTTTATGCTTTCTTTAAAAAGAGTTACTCAAATTATTAATGTTTGACTCTTTTTATATCAATGCTCATCAGCACCAATTAATCGCAAGAAAGAAAACATTGTATTTAAACTTTTCAAATTGTATTTTTGAGGATAAATTACGTTTGACTCAAGTAAAGTTATAAGAAATGTATTCGTAATTTCGATATTTCAGTTCAAAACAATTCAATTCCTACAGAGTTGCAAAAAGTTTGAAAGATGCACAAACCTCTCGCGAAGATTTTCTTACTTACCTTACCAACATCTTTAAAAACCAAGAAGAAACGGCATGGTTTTCATATGAAATAAATTTTCTTCAAAGAACCTGATAACTTGTATAAATTTCCTTCAAAGAACTTGATAACTTGTATAAATTTCGAATCGATCGCAATTCAAACTGTTCAGAAATTTGTTTTCTTTTATTTTTTATCGATCTGTAACACACGTTCAGTGCAATTTATCAATGACAAAGTTCTTTCAGGAATTAATGACGTTTAAATTTGTTTGATACACAAAAAAAAGTGCGCTGGGCGTCTACAAAAACAATCTGTATAAATCCTGTCGACTTCCATTTTAGAAAATGTACTTTCTCTTTCGATAAACACCACCCACGAAGAAGCTTATGATTTTCAGTTGACGGAATTCATTGTTGCCATCATCAATCTACAAAAGCAATTGTAGTCTTCTCTGTGTCTACTTCAATTCACTGTATAGCCGTGAAAATACATTTTCACTGCACTTCACGAAATAAAAAATCTGTGCTCAGGCCTCTTTCTGATGCACTACAATCATTATCTTCCCTTTAAGCTGCCGAAGTCGAAGATTAAAGCGGAAAAAAGAGATAAGAATAATAACTTCCCCGAACATGGGTCATTAATTTTTTGACAAGTAATCTCTAACCACGTGACAAATTGCACGATCTGGATTCTACAGCGCCACAGCAGCTCAAAGAACATAGCAACATTTTGTCGAACGGCCGGTGTCAATCACATCAAAGCACAGAATTTTTCTTTCATTTCTTCAATTCTGGAGGCCCATTCATCTTTATATATATATATATATATATATATTCTTTCCGAAACACTTTCTGCAATTTATTGCTTGGGTACATCGCGATCTTTCTGACTCGAAAGATCCGATATAACCGTGCACCGCCGAAAGCGTATGAAATTGTAGGAAACTGAGTTTCCCGTTTCCTAGGTAATCCGTGCTCATCTGTTTTTCATAAGACTTTTTGCTCTGTATATACACCTGAAGTAGCAAACTACTACGAACCCCTAGCAGCTATCAGACATATGCCATCTTCACTAACGTTGCGTACGTAAGTGAGGATGAGATGGCTTTATAAACATCTCACTGCAAAGGATTCAGACGTGTTCGAACAATCGATAGTAGTATATAGAAATCGTGATTTTTAAGCGACTTTGAAAGAGATATGCTTGTGGGCGCCAGGCCGGCAAGTGCATGCATCTCTGAAACGGCAAACCTTGGCTATGCAAGAACAACTGTAACGAGGGTATACAATGAGTGGTGAACAAAAAACAAAACAAGCAGTCAGCTGTCTTCCTGTGAGCGGAAGCGACTGGTCGATGTCCGAAGCCAACGGCGGCTAGAGAGCATTATGCAAGGTAACAGAGAAGCGTCATTGCGTCAAATTACCCTGCAATGCAACAGCGGTATCAAGAGGAGAATTTCAGCATACACAGCGCCTCGCACATTGACACAAATGGGCTACAGCAACAGGCGACACCTTCGTGTACCACTCTTCTTTGTTAAAAACCAACATGGTCGTTTACAGTGGGCACGGGAGCACCAAAACATGGACCCCCGAGAGCTGGGAAAAGGTCGCCTGGTCCAATTAATCACATTTTGAGTTAGCACACACCGATGGATAGGCCACAAAATGGAGTCAACAGCACGAATCGATGGATCCCAGCTCCCTAGCGTTGACTATACAAGCTGGTACAGGCATTGTAATGGTCTGGATTCTGTCCTCATGAATGGACGTGCCAGAATATGGCATCAGTAGCACGAATCGATGGATCCCAGCTGCCAAGCGTTAACTGTACAAGCTGGTACAGGCAGTGTAATGGTCTGGGGGTCTGTTCTTATGGATCGACGTGCGAGAATATAGCGTCAATGGTATGAATCGATGAATCCCAGCTGCCTAGCGTTAAATGTACAAGCTGGTACAGGCAGTGTAATGGTCTGGGGTCTGTTTTTATGGCGGGCATTAGGCTCCTTAATACCACTGGGACAGAATTTGGATGCCACGAGGTTATCTTGACATCACTGCGGACCAGGCACGCCCTACATGTGTATGACGGACGTTCCCAGAAAGACAATGCTCCATCCACAAGGCTCGAATCATCATACTGTGGTTTCAGGAGCAGGACAGTCTCTCCAAAGTACTAAAATGCACCCCACAGTTCCCTTATGTTAATCCAATTCGGGATGGCCATAAACCTCAAACGTAATACAGTGAAACCTCGGTTATACATTTTTCTAGGGGATGGCCTTAAAAACATATAAACGAAATTTCAAAATGTTAAATACTATTGTAAATTATATGCTTTTAAGGAGTATAAGACGTTCCGTAATAATGATTTACTTAAAGTCGAATTGGCGGCGAAATGAAAAAAAGCATTACAAATTATAATATATTTTATCGCACTTTAAAAATCATAAAGCCTATGAAAATTAAACTTCTCTTTTGATGACTCTGTCTGTCTATAAAAATCCTGATTCTAGATTAAAATCCTCATAACTAAAAATCTGACACAAGTGCTTTAGTATGGAACTCGTGAATTAACAGCTCAAACTCAAAACTATAAATAACTGATGTCTAAGCACGATGCTAACTCACTAGATACTAGATAAAAGATGATATTTATTTATATTTTAAAAACTAAACAAACGTAATTTAAAAAAACGAACATAGCGAGATCTTTCGGAGGTACTATAGCTTCATCCTCAGGCCTAGCGCGCAGAAATGGAAGTGCCCCAAGTATAAATACATTCACAAGCAATACCACCATGCCTCCAGTCGAGGGGAGTACGTTGCCAACTGAAAGAAACATTATAAAGAAAACAAAATAGTAACGTCATAGTTATGAGTTATTTATGGGGTACGTCCGAATCATCAGGAAAACAGTTCTTCAGTAGAAAATTCCAGGGTGAAGGCACAGATAACGGTAACTCGTCGTTGCAACAGGAAGACAAGAAGCGTTGAATGTACAAGCTTTCTGTAAATAACAGAGAGAATTTATCAGAGGCAGCAGCTAGAATGGAAGATTTATTTTATTCAGGATAAAATTCTCCCTCAGCAACAGTGCTAGCCAAAGCAGTTGAAGAGTGTTCGGAACGAATATCATATTTATGTTCTGAGAGTCTGACTTTCAATGTCCTCAAATCAGAGCCGATGTAGATCTTGTCATTCCCCGTTGAGTGAGCAGTCAGAGGAACGAAGTATACACCATGCCTGCTAAGAGTATCAACATGATCAACTTCATTCATTTTTTGGCCTTATTCTGTGATTCAACTACATTCATTTACTAATTTCCTGTGTTCTCAATTTGTTTCTATTAAATTTACTGCTGAACTGGAGGAACAGGGATTCATCCCGTTTCTTGACTTCTTGCTTTCCAGAAAAAACGATTCTAATACTTTACAGTTTTCTGTTTTCTGTGAACCTATCTTTTGTCCTTCCATAATCCCATATGATTCCACCCACCCTTGGAATCATAAAATTGCTGCCTTCGGGTTTTTAGTTAAGCGTTCGTTTACATACTCTTCATCGGGACACTTACAGAGGATTGAACTTTCTAAAATTATAAATATCGCCGTTTCTTTTGGTTATTCGCCAAACGCTATCTTCACTCTTGTGCGAGATTTTTATAGACGAAGTTCTACCACTCTGCAACGTGCCCAGACGAATCGTCGTTTTGTTGGAGCCGTTAACTTTTCCCCTCAAGTAGTAAATGTGTTGAAAATCTTCTATAGACGTTTTGATTCAGATTTTGGTATTCGTACTTCTAATGTTTTTTCTCTTATTCGCTGTGATTGTGATCCTGTTGATACTCTTAGCAGGCATGGTGTATACTTCGTTCCTCTGACTGCACACTCAACGGGGAATGAGAAGATCTACATCGGGACATTGAAAGTCAGACTCACGGAACATAAATATGATATTCTTTCAGGACATTCTTCAACTGCTTTGGCTAGGACCGTTGCTGAAGGAGAATTTATCCTGAACTGAATAAATTTTTCATTCTAGCTGCTCCCTCTGATAAATTCTCTCTGTTGTTTACAGAAAGCTTGTACATTCAACGCTTCTTGTCTTCCTGTTGCAACGACGAGTTACCGTTATCTGTGCCTTCACCCTGGAATTTTCTACTGAAGAACTGCTTTCCTGATGATTCGGACGTACCCCATAAATAACTCATAACTATGACGTTACTATTTTGTTTTCTTTATAATGTTTCTTTCAGTTGGCAACGTACTCTCCTCGACTGGAGGCATGATGGTATTGCTTGTGAATGTATTTATACTTGGGGCACTTCCATTTCTGCGCGCTAGGCCTGAGGATGAAGCTATAGTACCTCCGAAAGATCTCGCTATGTTCGTTTTTTAAAATTACGTTTGTGTAGTTTTTAAAATGTAAATAAATATCATCTTTTATCTAGTATCTAGTGAGTTAGCATCGTGCTTAGACATCAGTTATTTATAGTTTTGAGTTTGAGTTGTTAATTCACGAGTTCCATACTAAAGCACTTGTGTCAGATTTTTAGTTATGAGGATTTTAATCTAGAATCAGGATTTTTATAGACAGAGTCGTCAAAAGAGAAGTTTAATTTTCATAGGCTTTATGATTTTTAAAGTGCGATAAAATATATTATAATTTGTAATGTTTTTTTTTTCATTTCGCCGCCAATTCGACTTTAAGTAAATCATTATTACGGAACGTCTTATACTCCTTAAAAGCATAGATTTTACAATAGTATTTAACATTTTGAAATTTCGTTTATATGTTTTTTAAGGCCATCCCCTAGAAAAATGTATAACCGAGGTTTCACTGTATTACGTCTGAGGTTTTCTAACGGCTCAGTGTAGCTCTTAGAGACGGCGAGGGATGTGCTGTTTAATAACATAAAGACATCGACTTTAAAATGGATCTCATAATTCTGAGAATTGCAGAAACAGAATTGCTGAGCGTTACACGTCTTAGAAAACAGGACTGAGACAGAAACTCAAAAACTGATAACAGCACTAATATGTGTATCAGTCTCACGGTAAATTGTTCGACCATCTTTCTCCGCAAAAAGACTGTCCCCAAATGTTTTCAATACCTCTAGAAATACACCTTCCCAAATCTTTTAAAAACCTCAAAAACGTTTCAGACCCTCACAAATTAAATTCCTGGATATACCCCGGAGAGCTAAGACAAGCACACTACCCATGTCTCATCCGGGTCTTCTGTTTCAGTTTGAGCAGCATTTTTAAACACGATTTTCAGGCCTAACTCAAGAGTCAAGCACCAAAAGATAATTGTAGAGCCAAAAATCAGAAATAAATATTAAGTAATTACTTTTGATTTTGGATTTTTGACAGTCATTTCAATCATTTTTTTTGGCAACGGTAATTTAAAGTCTTTTTCTGTTTTTTTTTTTTGTTGTTGTTTTTTTGTTCTTGGTTTTTTTAGGATTTCTGTGTTTTTGAAAATAATTTATTAGTGAATAACAACCGAAAAAGAGAAATAATGGGGTAGAATATTAACGTTTCAAGAACGAAATTTTCTTATTTTAAGAAAGAAATAAAAAAAAACCGTACATGCTTACGTTATCCCTATGTCGGTCTATCGACACCATAGCTCTGCACCCATGGGTTTGATTTGAAAAGTACACTATCTACCAACAAGTATAATTGGACACCCCTGCAAGCGACGATATCTACGGTCCTGATACACGTCACGACCACCGCCGTTAAATATCGTGTGGGAAACAACAACGCAACCAGTCGCATGCAAGATGCCACGCAGTTCGGAGCTCTCTGATTTCGAAAAAGGTGTAATCGTCGGGTATCACAGAAAAGGCCGATCCATACGTGACATATCCAGCAAGTACCCAAATTCGGCAGTGGCCTAGGTGATTGGCAAGTGCAAGATGAGAGGTGACTGTCGGAATGTGCCCCGACCCGGCAGACCCACAAAACTGGGAGTTAGAGACCGACGGGTGCTGGCCAGAGAAATTCGGAAGAACCGCACCAAATCAATGAGCCACATCTGCGAGAAGTTTCAACAGGCATCCGGGAGTGTTCTTTCGATGAATACCATCCGTAAGGAATCCCATCTGCTCGGTTATCATGGACGTGCTGCCGCCCACAAGCCTTTGATCACCAAGTCCAATAGTGCTGCTCGGTTAACGTGATGCAAAGAACGTCGACAGTGGACCGTTGAACAGTGGAAACAGGTTCTCTGGAGCGACAAATCAAGGTTCACCCTCTACTGTTCGGATGGCAGGGTCTGGGTTTGGCGTCTGCCTGGAGAACGCCTCCTGCCGGAATGTATTGTGCCAACTGTGAAGTTCGGCGGCAGTGGAATTATGCTATGGGGGTGTTTCTCCTGGTATGGCACGGGACACTTGGTCGCAATTCCTGGTAGACTCAACGCCGAGACCTACTGCACCATTTTGGATGACCATGCGCTTCCTACGTTGTGGCAGTTTTACGGGGTGGACCCATGTTACTTTCAGGATGACAATGACACCTGTCATGTTGCGAGGTCCACCCTGGCCTGGTATGGTGACGACAATGGGGTTAATCGAATGGACTGGCCTGTGCAGAGCCCGGACCTTAACCCTATCGAGCACCTCTGGGACGAGTTGGAACGTCGACTTAAGGGGTGCCCCCACCGTCCGAAATCGGTAAAGGAACTGACCTGTCTTCTCCAAGCCGAGTGGAAGAAAATACCGCTAGCCGTCGTACAACGCCTTGGTGAGAGTATGCCCCGGAGGGTCGCAACTGTAATCGCCGCTCGGGGAGGCTCCAACAACTATTGAAGGTGAATAAACTTCGTTTTCCTTTGCTTTTACAGGTGTCCAATTACTTGTTGGTAGATAGTGTACGTTTTGCGTTGGGAAGTCATAACTGTGAGAACAATGATCCTTGACTTTTGTTCGTTTCCCGATGTTCAACTTCACCGCTGTAGGGCGCAAATGTAGATATTTCAGAATTCAAAATATATTTCATTCCACTTCATTGCTAATAAAAATCCGATGAAAACAACCTTCGATTCTTTTTACAACGAAGGCCATTATGCGTACAGTTTCTTCTTCAAACAATACATAATTTTTGGCTAGAAGGAAATGCATCTCGAATTTTTTCCGATATTTCTGTTTCTAAAATTCAGATTCAAAAAAATTCTTTTTGCGTTGCATAGCGTTCGTGGCTAAGAATATTTTGCATATAATTTCTAATTTTTCGTACCTCACAATTTGTCTACACAAGAGGTCGTAAGGGCATATTACTGTTACCGATAGATTTGCAGAAGTACAGTCGCAAATGCTCCAAAATATTTTGACTGAAAAAAATCCTTTTTCGGTCGGATACGACTCACCAAGGAGAACATTTTGGGTATATTTTCTGTTGAAAAGAATCCAGTTTTTGTGCTAAAGTGAGTAAATGTATACATTATTTTTTTCTATATCTTTGCTTTTAACAGTCCGATTTGAAATTTTTTTTTGTGTCGGACAGCCTTTATGGGGAGGAATGTTTTGCATATAATTTTCAATTTTTCTTAACTCACAATTTTGTCACTAGAGGGAGTAAATGAATATTTTTGTTCACAACATATTTACAACAGTACGAGGTCCGATCAAAAAGTTCCGAGACTGGGCCGATATACAACAAAGTACTTACGTTACTTCAGTGTGGCTATGTTCTCCCTCAAAGTAGTCTCCTTGGGCAGCGATACACCGCTGCCAGCGTTTTTGCCACTGTTGGAACGCTCCCTGGAAGTCCTGTTCGTGAATCGTGTCACGCACCGTCTGCGATTCACGCTGGATCTCGTCCACGGTTTCAAAACGGCGACCCTTGAGCTTCAGCTTCGGGAACAGAAAGAAGTCGCAAATCCGGCGAGTAAGGCGGATGAGGAAGGGTAGTCATGCTATTGCTGCTGCAAAACTGACGTGTTGCTAACGCTCTGTGAGCTGCTGCAGTGTCGTGATGGAGCAGGAAATCGCCACTGCGCCACATTTCAAATCGTTTGTGACGAATGTCCACCCTAAGACGCCGCAGAACATCGCAGTAAAAAAGAGCGGTTACGGTCTGGCCCTGGGGTACGAATTCACGGTGCACAACCCTACGAATGTCTAAGAACACGATGAGCATTGCTTTTGGTTGCGCTCCTAACCTGTCGGGCCTTCTTCGGTCGTGGAGATGCCGGGCACTTCCACTGCGACGACTGTTGTTTGGCCTCCAGATCGTAACCGTAGACCCAAGTCTCGTCCCCAGTGATAACCCGCGACAGGAACGTTGGCTCCTTCACCACTTGCTGACGAAAATATTGACAGAGTTCTACACGGAGCGCCTTCTGTTCGGGGTTCAGAATCTTTAACAAAAACTTTACAGCAATGCGGTGCATGTTCCAAACCGAAGTCAAAATTTCTTGCACTGTTCCATATGACACATTGACGATGGTAGCAACGTCTTGAATGGTTCTTCGACGATCCTCATGCACCAGTTCTCTTATTTTGTCCACATTTTCGGGAGTTTTGCTCGTGGACGGTAGCCCTGACCTCTCGTCGTTTTCCAGTGCCGTTCTACCGCTCTTGAAGCGCGATTGCCACTCAAAACACTTCGCACGACTCATTGCTTCATTGCCATAAGCCTGCCGCAACATTTCATGCGCCTTCGTTCCTTATTTGCCGAGTTTGAAGCAGAATTTGATGGTCGCTCGCTGCTCTAGTTTGCAGTCCATACCGAAATCGCAGCTGTATTCTGCACTTGGTCACCAAATATCGTGTAGCAGTGCTTCCGATGTTCACAAAAGGACGCCACTCGGCACAATGATTAATGAAGGTCACTGTCCTCGACTGCTGCTCGCGCGTCCGCGTATTGCCATCTGTTGGCGCGCTACGTACTTAGTCTCGGAACTCTTCGATCGCACTACGTATCTCTGCGTCTAAAATTGCTATTCAGAAAATTGTTTTTCGATCAGATACCACTCACCACGAAAACATTTGATGCACATTTCTGTCGAAAACAGAACACAGTTTAATCGCTCGGGGCCCCCAATGTTCATTTTTTTTCTCCACATCTCTGCTACTAAAAGTCTGATATGAGAAGTTCTTTTTACATCGGACCCCATAACTAAATAGAACATTTTGCATATACTTCTGAAATTTTAATAATGTAGATTTTTTATGATAGATGGCGTTAGTGAGCATTTCCATCTGCGACTGTATCTTTGATTCTAAAACTCCCAACGAAAAAAAAAAAATTGTACTGTACGTCACACTCGCTATGGTAAAGATTGAAAACATTATTCAAGTAAAATAATGCATTTTTCCTTTAGTGCATGTAAAAACTTTTTTTTTTTTTTTTTGCCGCCCCGGTGGCACAGTGGTCTAAGGCGCTGGCCTCTGATCATTCGTCCGTCTGGGGTCCGGGTTCGAATCCCGGTGAGGCATGGATGTTGTGTTTGTCTTACGGCACTGGCTCTCTCCCTTCCCTGGAACCAGTGACCCTAAATTAGGGACGGGCGACTGCTTATAGCCCATTGAGTTGCTCACGGTGGTCGGTAAACCTCCAATAAAAAAAAAAAAAAAAAAAAAAAAAAAAAAACTTTTTTCTGCTATTCCTTCTTCTAGAAGTCGTATTTGAAAACTTCTACTTCCATCGCATAACTTTCTCAATAAAGAATATTTTGCGCATGTTTCCTATTTTTTCATAATGCATAGTTCTGCCGCCAAGGCCGAAAGAGCATATTTCTATTTGCCAGAGTATCTCCGATTCTAAAAATGCCATGGAAATTTTTTCCTGGTACTACATACACCCTTCGCATCGAAGCAAGTTTTGCCTCCGTCTTCTTCTTCAAGTAATGCACAGCGTTCCCGCTTTGGAGCGTAAAGTTGCATCAAGTTTTTTTACCATATCGCTTCTAATGGTTCGATTTGAAAAATTTATTTTGCCTTTAATATCTTTCTGTATGAGGAATGTTTTGTGTGAAACTTGTGATTTTCCGTAACGTACATTTTCGCCGCTAGTGGGAGCAAGTAGCTATTTTTACTTCTAAGAGTATTACGGATTCTCAAGAACCCGTTGAAAAAATTATTTTTGTAATTGGTTCCATTCGTTATGAAGTCCACTGCGCACATTGTGTATTTTAAACAGTGCTCAGTTTTTCCACTAGTGAGCGTAAATGTATCCTCTTTATCGCTGATTTATTCTTTTTCTAATAATCTTGTTTAAAATATTCTTTCCATGTTGATAATGATTCAAAAGACTCTCATTACATCCGAAAATTTGGTTTCATCTTTCTTGTTAAAACATGTAATGACCCTGTACTATTGCAGTCCCATTTATAACGAAGTAAATTTCTCCGTCATTTTTATCCGCGCCAGGATTCGAACCCGGATCCCCTCATTCCGGAATAAGTCACTCTACCAATTGAGCTACGCCGACACTCCAATACCATTAAGAGCAACCCAAACTGCATTTTCAAACCTGGTACGTTACACATTCTCTCAAATAAAAGCTCAATTTAACAGACTACTATGAAGCACATGGTTATAAAATACGTACTCATGCATCATACTTGAAAGCCATACTTTTCTTTTGAAGCTAGTAAAAACAAAACTACAGCTTGGTATATTTGTAAAACTATAACTATTGATTTCTATGTATGTAACAAAACTATATTTGTTGTCGTTAAAAAAACTGGAAGGTAAGATATACGATAAGAAGCGGACGAACTTGATTCTGTCAACCGAAAAAATGAAGGTTAAAGAAGGCGCGTAGTAATGTAAAACGCTCTAAAATAACCAAATAAAATAATATCTCGAAAGCAACTAGAAGTAATGCCTGTAACACGAACGTGATGCCAACGTAATATCCCAGACAAGGAAAGTAGAAAACGGAGAAACGAGGAAAGTTTCTTTAAACTTTACTCAGCGTTTTCTTAGTTCTTTCACTAATATGTATGCCAACGACAGTCATGTCATGTGATACATTAAAACAAATTCAGCCATGGATAACAAATTACACGCTACACTCTACTCACAATTCTTCTTTTCAAAGATATAACCCTCCATTAGAAAATTACAGCTTCCTAATCAGGTTTCGTGCTGGTAAAATTTATTATCTTGTCTTACGGTTTTTCTATGGCGAATTTCAGTTGCGCAACTTACGTGCTACAAATAATAGACAAAAAAGTAGTACACTCTCATATTATGTCCATGAAGAAACATTCTTAAGATAGCTATAATTTTTTGAAGCACTTTCACGACAGAAGTGTTGGAAAGAAAAGGGCAACACCTGAAAATCTGTTTAAAATGCCTGAAATTTGCCACAGTTATTGTTTAAATTTATAAGATAATAAAAATTAAATCTACATGCGCAGTGCAATTTACCATAGGAAAATTCATAGAACGAATGCCTCCAACAAGAGCATTTGGTAGTTGTTCTTTACGCCACCGTTTTCTTTTTTACTTTCTACTTTTTGAACCGAATTTTGAGTTATGACCTTTTAAGTAGAATCTATCGCCCTCTTAAAGCACTCACATTCTTGAAATCTGGCAAGGATCTGATGACACATTTATGGTACGAACTTAATGACCATTTTGGTGCTTTTCTTTGCAGCGCTATGTTTTTCTTTTGAAACTACTTCGCCAGAAGTTGAATCTGACAGGAGAGTGCCTTACAGTAGGAATAACAATCAAGTGTTTCCCATTCATTAAAGCTTACTTACTTCTTACTGTGCACAGATGAAATTTACAATAATTGATGACAAATAAGGCTTAGTTGCCTAATGGCCCGGCAATTATGATGCTGTGGCCCCTCTCCTAGGGTCTGTGTTCGAGTTCATTCGAAATACGAGTACTGTGTAGTTATATTTTGGTTCTGGTCCTCTTCTTTCTACTGTAACAATAACTACCATAAATTAGGGAATATAGTACTGATAGCCTTTGATGCACATGGTATTCTTTACAAAAGGTGTGACGTAAGGTTAACATTCAAAAACAAGAAAAAGTAAAATGCATGACGCGAGATCAGTATGCCGTATGAGCATAATAGAAGGCTTAAAAGAAGGTAAAGACGAAAAGTAAAGCAAAATGTGTGTGTGTGTGTGTGTGTGTGTGTGTGATGGATTTAAAAACGCGACGGCTAGGGATTTATGAAATTTTGCACTAATAGTAAAAATAAATAGGTCTTTAGTGAAGCTCCTTTGTCAATGTTTAATGAGCCCATAATGGCTGAGAATAAATTTTTACGTGAAACTTCCAATCTGTTGTGTATTTGTTAAGATGACTAAAAATATCATGAACCTGAAATAAAACTATTCCACAATTTCAAATGGTAAAACCTAAAGTAGCTACGATTTCCTACAGCCCATAAGAAAAAGAATGACATTAAAAATGAGAAAGGGTGCAATCTGATACCTACGTAAAAAAAGAAGAAAAACCTGTCTCCACGATACCAGAATATACGTGATCGTTTCGATAACTGTTAGATTCAATAATGGATACTATATTGATCCAATAAAAAGAATAAAGAAAAGAATAATTTGCTAATAGTTTTGGGGAACGCTGTTCGAGAGCAGCAACATGGAATAAAAAAAATACAGCTACCATTAAACTATTTCTAGGGAACTATATAGGGACTGAATGGGATTAAACATTTCATACGCAATAAAAAAGATAAAAAGAAAAGAAAAACATTGCGATACCAATATCTTTCGTAGTAAAACAAGATAAGATATATATCAGTTAATAAGTAGGATAAATGGTACGCGTGCTTTTAAAAGCTATATTGAGGAAGAAGTCACAGAGAAAAAGTACATTATTCGAACATTTTATTCAATATTTTCCTAATGCATGCAAACATTGAATAATCCTAAAGCTGTAGCAAGTGTCACAAACAAAGGGTTATCATGGTTTTTTTTCTCTGAAATTTGCTAGTGCTGTAATCGCAAAATAATAATAATAATAAAAATAATAATAATTTTTGCACAGAAAGATTACAAAGTTAGACATGACAGGGTTGCACAATTGATTCATTGGTCATTATGCAGAAAGCACAATATCCCAGCATCGAAAAACTCATGGGAACACAAGGCTGAGAAAGTCATAGAAAATAATGAAGTCAAGATCTTGTGGGATTTCAGAATTCAAACCGATCGACACATAGAACATAATACACCAGACATAACTGTCATAGAAAATCGGAAAGTCTGGCTAATTGACATAGCGATCCCTGGAGATGCCAGAGTCAATGAAAAAGAATTGGAAAAAGTGACCAAATATAGAGACCTGGCCATAGAAGTTACCCGGTTATGGACTAAACACACAACGGTAGTCCCCATTGTCATCGGGGCACTTGGAACAATGTCAAAAAATTTTATGAACCATTTTGAAAAATTGCAGCTTTCTGATATGCCACCTACAGAACTGCAGAAGACAGCTTTACTTGGGACATCATATATTTTACGCCGATTCTTGACTGATACCTAGGTCTCCGGTGGAAACTCGTATCAGTTCAACAATACCAGTCAATGATAATTTGCTGTTTATTTTGTTTGTCAGAGGCTGTGATTCGTATATTTCGAATAAAGATAATAATAATAATAATAATAACCCCAAATTAGTATAATTTAATAATAATAATAATTATTATTATAATATAGATCGCCTGACAACTTTATTAATGCCAGTCTCATATTACGTCTATGGAAAGGAAGTACGTGGTGTAGCTAATGAAATAGCAGTTACTGGTGAGAACCGTGCCTAAGAAATGTTGAACTAGACAAAATCTACATTAAAAACTCCAAATTAGTATAATTTATTTCTCACATTTCAAGAACGATAGGACAAAACTACAGTGGGGCGTCTATTTAACGTTTTAAATAATTTATCAGTTATGAGTTTTGTAATTAAGATGGACGGGTTTTTGCAGACCCTAGAAAGCATAAATCTCACAAAAACTGAACATATGAAGTCAGCTCGTAGTCGAGAGATTTAGCTCTCGTATTTCTGCGCTTGAGCTTGAACCCTATCTAGGACGAGAAGTGTGTTATCATTTGTATAACACTGGGTCTCCTCTAGTTTAGAACCAGTGGCCTTGAATTTAGGAGGAGATACTCTTCCTAGCCTTACGTGCTCATGGACTTTGCCCTTAATTCCACCGGTGGCAAAGTAGTCAGAGACGTGCACATCTAGATAATCGGTACCACATCAAACAAACCCAATGCAGTTAGTTGGCAGTCGTAGCTGGCAATCGCAGGAATGATCGAATGGATCCCAGAGAATCTTCAAAACTGTGAATGGCATTGTTATCTTGCAAAGAACGTGCAACCGTGACTTCATTTTTGAATGTGAGCAACTAACACCTACTGAACGTTTTGAGAAAGAAATGCGCATTTTAAGCTACCAAGGCTACCGAAACTTGCGAAACATATTATAAGCAAATCCTGTTGATGGACAGATGACAAAATAGGGCGCGAAAAGCCTCCCTGTGGAGCAGTGCGATGGCTCCTAACCATTCGTCTGAGATGGATCGGGTTCGAATCTCGGTGAGGCATGGATGCCGTGTTTGTCTTACGACACTGGCTCTCTCCCTTTCCTGGAACCAGTGGCCTTAAATTAGGGACGGGCGACGGCTTATATAGTCCATCGAGTTGCTCACGATAGTCGTCAAACCTCCAAACAAATGAAAAAAAAATTGGGGCGGAAAAACCTGTACCTCCAAAACTGGTGGAAAAGTTTCAATTATAATTTTAATCAGATTGTTAGCAGTGATTTTTTCTCTCTGTCTTGAGCTGCGTCAGGGGCAGTCACCCCGCTCTCCCACTGTGGTTACGTCACTGCTCCACACATAACTAATTGAAAATACGTCGCAGGAGTAAACAGCACTAAAGAAAAGCTGGAATGTTGAAATAAAGCAGATTTAAGAAAAGAAATTTTGAAATAACGTAGATTTAGATCATTAATAACATTTTCATATGATTAAAATTTTACTCCCCAATTTCAGTCTAACGCCAAGATAATAGAGGAGTCACACAATAGGATGTTAGTGTGGGCACGACATGACATATTTGTAATTTATTTTTGAAAAAGGTAACTTATTTTCTACTAAGGTACCTGAATATCACAGACGTAACATGGAATTTAGGAAGGACTCTATTTCCAAGAGTGAACAAAAACAATCTTAATCCGAGCATGATTCTTGAATAATAAGTATGTTCTCTCAGGCGGAAACTGTGCTGTTACTTTCTCGTCTAAACCAAGTTTAAACCTCGGGACTTCTAAAGGTTTCCACATTCTTGAGGTTTGGTAAACAACTGGCATTAAATTTGCGCGTATATTTCGTATTTGTTTATTACAAAGATCCTTCAGTGCAGCTTTCCGCGGAAGTTTTACTTCAAAAGCTGCAGTATCAACATGTACGAGTATATACAACGTTTTACTTCAAAGCTGCAGTATCAACAGTATCAACATGCATACTTTTGCAATTATACTTCCTTGTTCTGGAACATTTCCTCACGACTTGGAAATGGTTCTAACTTCATAATTACGAACGAGTAAAAAAAACAACAACGAATATGAATAGGAACAGAATGAGATGTGTGACGTGCCTGCACCGCAGGACGCACATGAGATAAAGGCAGATAGCAGCCAGAGCATATGTCCGCCTAGCACAGTTGGAAGAGCGACTTACTCCGGAGTGAGGGGAACTGGATTCGATGCCCGACGTGGACAATAATGAAGGAGAAATTTACTTCGTTATATTGGCGCCCGAACCTCAAGAATGACCTGGCCGTTAAAGTTCTCGCAATGGTGCGATGTTCTTCCCACACCGCGAAACAGGAAAAATAAGAGAATCCCTTCTTCAGCGCTTCGAAAATAAATATGTGTGATGTTACGTTCCACACACCAAATTGACTGGGATTTCTCCAATGTACATTCTTCAGCGGATGACTGCCTACAGCGACACATGCTCCCGGCTGACCCGTGGGCCATGCCCCCGGACCTCTTTCGAGGGACGTACATGATATAAAGGCAGATACCAGCGCGTAGCTCAGTTGGGAGAGTGACTTATTCCGGAATGAGGGGACACGGGTTCGATAGCCGGCGTGGACATAAATGACGGAGAAATTTACTTCGTTATACTGGCGCCCGAACCTCAAGAATGACCTGGCCGTTAAAGTTCTCTCAATGGTGTGATGTTCTTCCCACACCGCGAAACAAGAAAAATAAGAGAATCCCTTCTTCAGCGCTTCGAAAATAAATATGTGTGATGTTACGTTCCACACACCAAATTGACTGGGATTTCTCCAATGTACGTTCTTCAGCGGATGACTGCCTACAGCGACACATGGTCCCGGCTGACCCGTGGGCCATGTCCCCGGACCTCTTTCGGGAGGAGGGGGGATGTAACGTGCTTGCACCGCAGGAAGCACATGATATAAAGGCAGATAGCAGTGAGAGCATACGTCCGCGTAACGCAGTTGGGAGAGCGACTTATTCCGGAATGAGGGAATCCGGGTTCGATGCCCGGCGTGGGTGAAAATGACGGACAAATTTACTTCGTTATATTGGCGCCCTAACTTCAAGAATTACTTAGCCGTTAAAGTTCTAGCAATGGTGGGATGTTCTTTCTACACCGCGAGACAGGAAAAATAAGAGAATTCCTTCTTCAGCGCTTCGAAAAATAAATATGTGTGTGATGTTGCGTTCCACACCGAACTGACTGGGATTTCTCCAATGTACATTCTTCAGCGGATGACTACCTACAGCAACACATGCTCCCGGCTGACCCGTGGGCCATGCCCCCGGACCTCTTTCGAGGGACGCACATGATATAAAGGCAGATAGCAGCGCGTAGCTCAGTTGGGAGAGCGACTTATTCCGGAATGAGGGGACCCGAGTTCGATGCCCGGCGTGGACAAAATTGACGGATAAATTTACTTCGTTATATTGGCGCCCGAACCTCAAGAATGACCTGGCCGTTAAAGTTCTCGCAATGGTGTGATGTTCTTCCCACACCGCGAAACAGGAAAAATAAGAGAATCCCTTCTTCAGCGCTTCGAAAATAAATATGTGTGATGTTACGTTCCACACACCAAATTGACTGGGATTTCTCCAATGTACATTCTTCAGCGGATGACTGCCTACAGCGACACATGGTCCCGGCTGACCCGTGCTCCATCTGCCTTTATATCATGTGTGTCCCTCTTTCGAGGGACACACATGATATAAAGGCAGATAGCAGCGCGTAGCTCAGTTGGGAGAGCGACTTATTCCAGAATGAGGGGACCCGAGTTCGATGCCCGGCGTGGACAAAAATGACAGAGAAATTTACTTAGTTATACTGGCGCCCGAACCTCAAGAATGATCTGGCCGTTAAAGTTCTCGCAATGGTGTGATGTTCTTCCCACACCGCGAAACAGGAAAAATAAGAGAATCCCTTCTTCAGCGCTTCGAAAATAAATATGTGTGATGTTACGTTCCACACACCAAATTGACTGGGATTTCTCCAATGTACATTCTTCAGCGGATGACTGCCTACAGCGACACATGGTCCCGGCTGACCCGTGCTCCATCTGCCTTTATATCATGTGTGTCCCTCTTTCGAGGGACACACATGATATAAAGGCAGATAGCAGCGCGTAGCTCAGTTGGGAGAGCGACTTATTCCAGAATGAGGGGATTCGAGTTCGATGCCCGGCGTGGACAAAAATGACAGAGAAATTTACTTAGTTATACTGGCGCCCGAACCTCAAGAATGATCTGGCCGTTAAAGTTCTCGCAATGGTGTGATGTTCTTCCCACACCGCGAAACAGGAAAAATAAGAGAATCCCTTCTTCAGCGCTTCGAAAATAAATATGTGTGATGTTACGTTCCACACACCAAATTGACTGGGATTTCTCCAATGTGCATTCTTCAGCGGATGACTGCCCACAGCGACACATGGTCCCGGCTGACCCGTGGGCCATGCCCCCGGACCTCTTTCGAGGGACGCACATGATATAAAGGCAGATAGCAGCGCGTAGCTCAGTTGGGAGGGCGACTTATTCCAGAATGAGGGGACCCGAGTTCGATGCCCGGCGTGGACAAAAATGACGGAGAAATTTACTTCTTTATATTGGCGCCCGAACCTCAAGAATGACCTGGCCGTTAAAGTTCTCGCAATGGTGTGATGTTCTTCCCACACCGCGAAACAGGAAAAATAAGAGAATCCCTTCTTCAGCGCTTCGAAAATAAATATGTGTGATGTTACGTTCCACACACCAAATTGACTGGGATTTCTCCAATGTGCATTCTTCAGCGGATGACTGCCCACAGCGATACATGGTCCCGGCTGACCCGTGGGCCATGCCCTCGGACCTCTTTCGAGGGACGCACATGATATAAAGGCAGATAGCAGCGCGTAGCTCAGTTGGGAGGGCGACTTATTCCAGAATGAGGGGACCCGAGTTCGATGCCCGGCGTGGACAAAAATGACGGAGAAATTTACTTCGTTATATTGGCGCCCGAACCTCAAGAATGACCTGGCCGTTAAAGTTCTCGCAATGGTGTGATGTTCTTCCCACACCGCGAAACAGGAAAAATAAGAGAATCCCTTCTTCAGCGCTTCGAAAATAAATATGTGTGATGTTACGTCACACACCAAATTGACTGGGATTTCTCCAATGTACATTCTTCAGCGGATGACTGCCTACAGCGACACATGGTCCCGGCTGACCCATGGGCCATGCCCCGGACCTCTTTCGAGGGACACACATGATATAAAGGCAGATAGCAGCGCGTAGCTCAGTTTTGAGAGCGACTTATTCCAGAATGAGGGGACCCGAGTTCGATGCCCGGCGTGGACAAAAATGACAGAGAATTTTACTTAGTTATACTGGCGCCCAAACCTCAAGAATGACCTGGCCGTTAAAGTTCTCGCAATGGTGTGATGTTCTTCCCACACCGCGAAACAGGAAAAATAAGAGAATCCCTTCTTCAGCGCTTCGAAAAGAAATATGTGTGATGTTACGTTCCACACACCAAATTGACTGGGATTTCTCCAATGTGCATTCTTCAGCGGATGACTGCCCACAGCGACACATGGTCCCGGCTGACCCGTGGGCCATGCCCCCGGACCTCTTTCGAGGGACGCACATGATATAAAGGCAGATAGCAGCTCGTAGCTCAGTTGGGAGGGCGACTTATTCCAGAATGAGGGGACCCGAGTTCGATGCCCGGCGTGGACAAAAATGACAGAGAAATTTACTTAGTTATACTGGCGCCCGAACCTCAAGAATGACCTGGCCGTTAAAGTTCTCGCAATGGTGTGATGTTCTTCCCACACCGCGAAACAGGAAAAATAAGAGAATCCCTTCTTCAGCGCTTCGAAAATAAATATGTGTGATGTTACGTTCCACACACCAAATTGACTGGGATTTCTCCAATGTACGTTCATCAGCGGATGACTGCCTACAGCGCATGGTCCCGGCTGACCCGTGGGCCATGCCCCCGGACCTCTTTCGAGGGACGCACATGATATAAAGGCAGATAGCAGCGCGGAGCTCAGTTGGGAGAGCGACTTATTCCGGAATGAGGGGTCACGGATTCGATGCCCGACGTGGACAAAAATGACGGATAAATTTACTTCGTTATAGATGCTGGAGAAAACTAAGTATATATGAGCAAAATAATACCGAATAATGTGCCTGCATTGCAGCACGCACATGAGATAAAGGCAGATAGCAGCGCGTAGCTCAGTTGGGAGAGCGACTTATTCCGGAATGAGGGGACACGGGTTCGATAGCCGGCGTGGACATAAATGACGGTGAAATTTACTTCGTTATAAGTGCTAGAGAAAACTAACTATATATGAGCAAAATAATACCGAATAATGTGTGCAATAGATTTTTTGCAAAAGGGAACAGAAACCCATTAATTTAACGCAATTACGAACGATATATAAAATTGAGCAGCGTGATTATTAGCCATTAAACTGTATGGATATAAAAATAATTTATAATATCAATAATAATAATAGCCGCGATGGGGTGGATCAGTGGTCTCAGGCGATGGCCTCTAAACATTTGTCCGAAATGGGCCCGGGTCCGAATCCTGGACGAGGCAGGGATGGTGTGCTTGTCCGATGGCGCTGGGTCTGTCCCTTCCCTGGAACCAGTGGCCCTAAAATAGGGACGAGCGACTGCTTATAACCCTTAGAAGTCGCTCATGATGGTCGTTAAACCCGAAAAACAATAATCTTATTATTTTTCCAGACATGAAATTGCTGGTATAACTGAACGTCATAATTTTTGACAGATATTTGGCGAACAGCTAGCGGTGTAACAGATGTACAAGATCTTGCAAGAAAGAAACGCAGCAGCAGATTTACGTATCGGTAACAACGCGTTGAAAATTGCTGTCTCATGAGAAAAATTACTTAACTGTAAAAAAGTAAAGCAAAATCAATAATTTATTGAAAACCCGTGGTGAAAGAATAAAATAAAATCGAGTACAGAGTGAAATAGATGTTATCTCACTAGACTGTGAAAACTGTAACCTAATTAATTAAAATTTTTAGCTGAGCTAGTAAAAAAAAAGTCGATAAATAAAAGTAATCCGTGTGTTAAATGTGGTTGTCTTACTAAGCAAGGACAATGGTATAAAATTTCATATCATCCTCTCAAAAGTGACCACAGGTAATTCTAAACTGATCTCAGTTAAATTTGTAAAGCAAAAATGTAACCAAGTTACATAATTAACATAACTTTGAACGAGAAAAAATGTAATGATATAATTAATATATTTTTAAAATGCTGCTGGTTCACTATGGATATAGCCATGATATCGAAGTTCGTATCATTCTCGTAGCGATAACCATCAGGGGCGGATTGGGACGACCAAACCAGGTCGGGAATTTTAGTCTTTGCGGTCCATTAAGAAAACACCCGTACCCACAGAGGAACATCTCATAAATGCCCTCATTAAATAAATTCTGTTATATTTTTGATGAAGGAGAACTGTTGAAATATGCATTGCAAAAACGAATTTTTAAAATTCCTTGATTCTTAAATTCTTGTAAAAATTTCGAGAACAAATTTTAACAAGAATTCCAGAATCAAAGAATTTTGAAAATCCTTTCCCAAACCACGCTCAAAACGGAGTATCAGATAATTATTTGCCTTTGAGAAATGCGGTTTTGACAAAATCACTAGTCTCTTCAAGAAATACCCTATTTCCAACTAAATTACCATGGAGATCATTATGAAAGTTAAAAATTTCGCTAAGCAATTGATTTTTGTATTTATTTGGTCACTCATCACTTACTGTGCAAGGCCATTGTTGATTCCTCCTTGATTATTCTAAAGAGTATCATATAATAAAGTCTATTCATTATTTTGACACATAACCAGCAGATTAGATTTTAAGTCTACTCATTATTTTGACACATAACCAGTAGATTAGATTTAAGTCTACTCATTATTTTGACACATAACCAGTAGATTAGATTTTAAGTCTACTCAATATTTTGACACATAACCAGTGGATTAGATTTTAAGTCTACTCATTATTTTGACACATGAACCAGTACTGGTAAATCGTTGTTTCTTTTAAGATAAATGTGGGTGGGATAGGATATTGCCATATCGGAATATTTCTGTTAGAATGTGCTTTGTGTTTGTCTGCGGATCAGGGGGTGGAAATTATGGGTCGTCATAATGGGTACTAGTGTCTCCTTCAAGCTTACAAAAGGAGGATAGGGCCTACCAATGATCCTGGGCTCCGCGTTCAACGAACTACGTCTAATAGTAGTTAGCTTCACTTCTTTTTCCTTTTAAGGAAATAGCTTTTCGCACAAATATAATGCTTACATGAAGTTAAGAATTATTCTTCATACCGAAAGAATTATTCGTTGGTTCCAAAAAAAAAAAACATGGACAAATGGAATACTAGAAAGTGGGCTGTTTCTCGAGCGGTCCACCGGAAAATGTCCAGGTGGGACAATCCGCCCCTGATAACCATTATAATAATTTTGCAATTGCTACTATTATTTTGAAGAAGGAAAACAGCAACAAAATTTATTAACGCAATCGTAAACAAGTACAGCGAACAATGTAAGTAATGTGTGGGTTTCTTGTGCCGTTTTAAACGACTATGATATCGAATTTCGCAACATTCTTATAAAGATTAGTACAATTATTATTAAATAGAAATTACCACAATTATTCTTTTAAAATAATCTATAAATGAAAAAATATTGTAATAAAAACGTAATCATGAATGACTGAAAAAAGGTTTGAGTTATGTAAGCAATGCGTTCGTTAAATTATCTGGTAATCCTAAGAGAAGGAAAATGATACCGAATTTTGCATCATGCTCGAAAAGCTAACAACAATTAATATTTCGAAATAACCACAATCCATTTGAAAAAGGAAAAAACTTTAATCAAATTGATTAACCTGATTGCGAAAGCGAACAAAACGCAACGAATGTAATGTGTGGGTACATTCCTAGCAACGAATGTAATGTATGGGTGGTAAAATGTTGGGCCTCCTCGGTGGCCGAGTGGTCTGAAGAGCTGGCTTCTGGTTGCGGATGAGGCACAAGTATAGTGTGTATTTCTGATGGCGCAGGCTCTTCTTCTCTCTGGGAGCAGTGGTCCCAAATTTGGAACCGGGGACTGCTTATACCCCTATGTGTTGCCAATGGTAGTTGATAAACCTCGAAACAAAAAAAAAACTGTTGCTGTCTTATTACTAAAACCCAACGATGACAAATTTCGCACTATGTCGAGAAAACTACAATTACTGTTTCGAAATCACGCAATTAATTTACAAAGGAAAACTGCAGTCACGTGAATTATCATAAAATGAATGACGTGAGAACAATATGGAAGGACCAGTGACACACAATTTCGCATCATGCTCGCAGCAGTTGCCAGAATTTATATTTCGAAATGACCACATTATCAAAAACTTAGTGAAGCTTTATTAACCTCTGCATGTATTTTTGACGAAGCAAGAATTTTCCCCTTCGAAAGTATTTGTTCTAATTCCACGGTTGTATTTATTGCTTAGCTACTGCAGCAGCAATCCCTGTTTAAAAAAATTATCTGGGTGACTTGTAGTGCAGCCCTAATTTAGATTTCGCAAGGTTCCTGAGTCCTAACAGCGCTCTTACCATGAAAGTGTGAAAAAAAGAAAAAAATATATAAATGAGTCGGGGATAAAAATAACGACGAAGATTTTGGGTACGAAGCAGAAAGTAAACACACACACACACAAACACAAAGAATCTCTGTCGTTTGTAGAAAAAACAAAACGAAACAAAAAACGCACAAACAAAAATACATACTAAGGTAACAAATTCCTAGGTCTACTGAAAACACAGCTTATCAACAAAGTCCAGACGGATAAAATAATGAGGCTATTATGATTTCGTAATATTTTCTTCACACACAATTTCTTGACCGTTCCTTTGCTTCCAGAAAACGTAGTAACAAGGGGATTATTGATTAATCTGCCTTCGTTTCACCTGGAAATTAAGACCAGTAGGTAACTGGATATCCGCGTCGAGCTAGATGTAATTAACCATGTGATATTCATTATTCGCGCAAGTCGTATACGAAGATGCAAACGCTCAAGAAAAAATTGTTTCCACTGGCTACCTCTAAGAATACGGAAACAGTAAATAAATCCGTCCATTTAATTTTGATCCTGTGATCATAGCTTTGTTTCAGGTACGCTTCTCTGTAAACAAATAATATTACAGAAGAACAATCAGTGTTACCATGGCAGAGAATCCACTTATAATGCAATCGATAATTTCCCTTTTGGTTGGCTGTTTCTACGTTTGATTTCAACAGTAATTTTGAAATCTCCTTCCTAGAGTTGTTTTAGGACACAGTGATAACCTTGGAATGCCATGAAAAAGTATTTCGCATCAGCAAATTATATTTCATTTTTCAGCAGCATAAACATTTAAATAACCTTTATTTTTACACTTTTTTTTGGTGTTTTAACGAACACAACGGGCTATAAGCAGCTGCTCGTCCCTGATTGAGGCCCACTGGTTTCAGGGAAAGATGGAACCAACACCGTAGGACAACCACAACATCCATGCCTCATAGGGATTCGAACCCAGACTCATGCCGGACAAATGGTCATAAGCCTGCGCCACCGGGGCAGTTTTTCACGTTCCAACGACATTAGTTATCTTCACATCTTCGGGTGAGACGACCTTTAGTTTCATGTTGCTGGCTTTCTGCTTAACAAGATAACGCGATACCCAACTTCAGCAAAGCGATCATGAACAGCATCGGCAGGTTATTTAAAAGTCATGTTATCAAAAAATCGTAGAACACCCTTTCTGGTCATAAATGTTCCAAGGTTAAAGTTAGCTATTCGGTGAGAGGCTAGTTCTGTATCTGTGATATATATTTCGATAGTTCATGAAAATATGTATCGATAGATCGATATATATCATTGATCATTTTCGAAGGGTAGTCACATGAAAGCTGCAGTCATTTGCGGAAAAAAGGGAAGGGGGAGAGGCTGTAAGCTATGCAAACATCCACTAATGTGACGATTTAGTACAGAATTTTATAATGATTTTCGTGGACTAAAATCATACCATGACATGGATCAGTAGTTCAAGTTTCAATATATTGGGTTGAGGCGAATGAAATGTCCGGCGCGAACGAGCAGTGGAGACAAGCCCCCACCACAGCGGAATAGAACCAGCCACAGATGTTGCGGGTATTACTTCACAGAGTTACTATAAATAGCTAGCACGTGTGTAAAGAACAAGGTTCAGGCGTGGTTTGTTTGCACGTAACGTGGCTTGCAAAGGAAACATGCAGACGCCGGATTTAAGAGTCATATGCCTGTATGAATCTAAACTGGACCATTCTGCAAGAATTGCCGCTCGAAACGTTAATAAAGCGTTTGTGTTGAATACAGCCAACGAACGAACCATTCAGCGATGGTTTGTGAAGTTTCGAAGCGGAGATACGGACCTGCAAAACGAAGAACGTGGTCACCGACCTGTTGCTGTTTCTGACGATGTTCTGTTACGTGTGGTTGAAGCCGAGATACGGACCTGCAAAACGAAGCACGTGGTCACCGACCTGTTGCTGTTTCTGACGATGTTCTGTTACGTGTGGTTGAAGCGGAGATACGGACCTGCAAAACGAAGCACGGGGTCACCGACCTGTTGCTGTTTCTGACGATGTTCTGTTACGTGTGGTTGAAGCCGAGATACGGACCTGCAAAACGAAGCACGTGGTCACCGACCTGTTGCTGTTTCTGACGATGTTCTGTTACGTGTGGTTGAAGCGGAGATACGGACCTGCAAAACGAAGCACGGGGTCACCGACCTGTTGCTGTTTCTGACGATGTTCTGTTACGTGTGGTTGAAGCCGAGATACGGACCTGCAAAACGAAGCACGTGGTCACCGACCTGTTGCTGTTTCTGACGATGTTCTGTTACGTGTGGTTGAAGCGGAGATACGGACCTGCAAAACGAAGCACGTGGTCACCGACCTGTTGCTGTTTCTGACGATGTTCTGTTACGTGTGGTTGAAGCGGAGATACGGACCTGCAAAACGAAGCACGTGGTCACCGACCTGTTGCTGTTTCTGACGATGTTCTGTTACGTGTGGTTGAAGCGGAGATACGGACCTGCAAAACGAAGCACGTGGTCACCGACCGACCTGTTGCTGTTTCTGACGATGTTCTGTTACGTGTGGTTGAAGCGGAGATACGGACCTGCAAAACGAAGCACGTGGTCACCGACCTGTTGCTGTTTCTGACGATGTTCTGTTACGTGTGGTTGAAGCGGAGATACGGACCTGCAAAACGAAACACGTGGTCACCCACCTGTTGCTGTTTCTGACGATGTTCTGTTACGTGTGGTTGAAGCGGAGATACGGACCTGCAAAACGAAGCACGTGGTCACCGACCTGTTGCTGTTTCTGACGATGTTCTGTTACGTGTGGTTGAAGCCGAGATACGGACCTGCAAAACGAAGCACGTGGTCACCGACCTGTTGCTGTTTCTGACGATGTTCTGTTACGTGTGGTTGAAGCCGAGATACGGACCTGCAAAACGAAGCACGTGGTCACCGACCTGTTGCTGTTTCTGACGATGTTCTGTTACGTGTGGTTGAAGCGGAGATACGGACCTGCAAAACGAAGCACGGGGTCACCGACCTGTTGCTGTTTCTGACGATGTTCTGTTACGTGTGGTTGAAGCCGAGATACGGACCTGCAAAACGAAGCACGTGGTCACCGACCTGTTGCTGTTTCTGACGATGTTCTGTTACGTGTGGTTGAAGCGGAGATACGGACCTGCAAAACGAAGCACGTGGTCACCGACCTGTTGCTGTTTCTGACGATGTTCTGTTACGTGTGGTTGAAGCGGAGATACGGACCTGCAAAACGAAGCACGTGGTCACCGACCTGTTGCTGTTTCTGACGATGTTCTGTTACGTGTGGTTGAAGCGGAGATACGGACCTGCAAAACGAAGCACGTGGTCACCGACCGACCTGTTGCTGTTTCTGACGATGTTCTGTTACGTGTGGTTGAAGCGGAGATACGGACCTGCAAAACGAAGCACGTGGTCACCGACCTGTTGCTGTTTCTGACGATGTTCTGTTACGTGTGGTTGAAGCGGAGATACGGACCTGCAAAACGAAGCACGGGGTCACCGACCTGTTGCTGTTTCTGACGATGTTCTGTTACGTGTGGTTGAAGCCGAGATACGGACCTGCAAAACGAAGCACGTGGTCACCGACCTGTTGCTGTTTCTGACGATGTTCTGTTACGTGTGGTTGAAGCCGAGATACGGACCTGCAAAACGAAGCACGTGGTCACCGACCTGTTGCTGTTTCTGACGATGTTCTGTTACGTGTGGTTGAAGCGGAGATACGGACCTGCAAAACGAAGCACGTGGTCACCGACCTGTTGCTGTTTCTGACGATGTTCTGTTACGTGTGGTTGAAGCGGAGATACGGACCTGCAAAACGAAGCACGTGGTCACCGACCGACCTGTTGCTGTTTCTGACGATGTTCTGTTACGTGTGGTTGAAGCGGAGATACGGACCTGCAAAACGAAGCACGTGGTCACCGACCTGTTGCTGTTTCTGACGATGTTCTGTTACGTGTGGTTGAAGCGGAGATACGGACCTGCAAAACGAAACACGTGGTCACCCACCTGTTGCTGTTTCTGACGATGTTCTGTTACGTGTGGTTGAAGCGGAGATACGGACCTGCAAAACGAAGCACGTGGTCACCGACCTGTTGCTGTTTCTGACGATGTTCTGTTACGTGTGGTTGAAGCCGAGATACGGACCTGCAAAACGAAGCACGTGGTCACCGACCTGTTGCTGTTTCTGACGATGTTCTGTTACGTGTGGTTGAAGCGGAGATAAGGACCTGCAAAACGAAGCACGTGGTCACCGACCTGTTGCTGTTTCTGACGATGTTCTGTTACGTGTGGTTGAAGCGGAGATACGGACCTGCAAAACGAAGCACGGGGTCACCGACCTGTTGCTGTTTCTGATGATGTTCTGTTACGTGTGGTTGAAGCCGAGATACGGACCTGCAAAACGAAGCACGTGGTCACCGACCTGTTGCTGTTTCTGACGATGTTCTGTTACGTGTGGTTGAAGCGGAGATACGGACCTGCAAAACGAAGCACGTGGTCACCGACCTGTTGCTGGTTCTAACGATGTTCTGTTACGTGTGGTTGAAGTGGAGATACGGACCTGCAAAACGAAGCGCGTGGTCTGACGATGTTCTGTTATGTATGGTATAAGCGGAGATACGGACCTGCAAAACGAAGCACGTGGTCACCGACCTGTTGCTGTTTCTGACGATGTTCTGTTACGTGTGGTTGAAGCCGAGATACGGACCTGCAAAACGAAGCACGTGGTCACCGACCTGTTGCTGTTTCTGACGATGTCCTGTTACGTGTGGTTGAAGCGGAGATACGGACCTGCAAAACGAAGCACGTGGTCACCGACCTGTTGCTGTTTCTGACGATGTTCTGTTACGTGTGGTTAAAGCGGAGATACGGACCTGCAAAACGAAGCACGTGGTCACCGACCTGTTGCTGTTTCTGACGATGTTCTGTTACGTATGGTTGAAGCGGAGATACGGACCTGCAAAACGAAGCACGTGGTCACCGACCTGTTGCTGTTTCTGACGATGTTCTGTTACGTGTGGTTGAAGCCGAGATACGGACCTGCAAAACGAAGCACGTGGTCACCGACCTGTTGCTGTTTCTGACGATGTCCTGTTACGTGTGGTTGAAGCGGAGATACGGACATGCTAACGAAGCACGTGGTCACCGACCTGTTGCTGTTTCTGACGATGTTCTGTTACGTGTGGTTGAAGCCGAGATACGGACCTGCAAAACGAAGCACGTGGTCACCGACCTGTTGCTGTTTCTGACGATGTTCTGTTACGTGTGGTTGAAGCGGAGATACGGACCTGCAAAACGAAGCACGTGGTCACCGACCTGTTGCTGTTTCTGACGATGTTCTGTTACGTGTGGTTGAAGCCGAGATACGGACCTGCAAAACGAAGCACGTGGTCACCGACCTGTTGCTGTTTCTGACGATGTTCTGTTACGTGTGGTTGAAGCGGACCCCGAAAAACGTGTCATGAGATAGTGGCAGAGGTAGGTGTCCACCGTACGATAGTTGTTCGGCGTCTGGCTGCGCTGGGTAAGGTCAAAAAGCTGGACATGTGGCTGCCGCATGAGTTGACAACTGCCAACAAGACTATTCGTTTGGAAGTCTGCACGTCGCTGCTTGCCAGGAATAAACAGGATCCTCTACTGCTATCGAATCGTCACTTGCGACGAGTTGTGAGTCCTTTATGATAATCGGAAACGATCTGCACAATGGTTAAGCAAGGCACAGCCTGCTGGACGGCATCCTAAGCCACCCCTACACACCAAGAAGATGATGCTCCTTGACTGGTGGTCCACAGCCGGGATAATTCATCGTAGTTTCTTGACAAGAGGCCAAACCATCACTGCAGAACGTTATTGTGCTGAATTACACCAGATGCACCTGACATTGCTGCAGAAACAACCGGCTTTGGGCAACAGACATTGTGTTTTTCTGATCCAGGACAACGACCGCCCTCATGTTGCACAACGAACGATGCTGACAGTAAGTGCCTTATGAAGCACTCCTTATCCTGCCTATTTCCCTGACTTGTCTCCTACAGACTATCATCTGTTTCGTCGCCTAGATCACTTCCTGTCCGGGAAACAGTTCACAACAGACAACGAGGTTCAACGTGCAGTTGATGACTTCTTCGGGTCTCAGCCACAAGACTTTTTCCGTTCCGGGATAATGGACAGATGGCAACTATGTGTCGATGCCGAGGGGGATTGTTTTGCCTAGGTAAGTTGTCCTACTTTTCCATTCTCGCCGTCCACGTGTATGAAATATCATTTGCCGGACATTTCATTCTCACCGACTCAAATATGTATTTCAGCTCCATTTCTGGGACTACGTGAGAAGAAACTCAGGCGAACGCCTCTTATCAGCCTCAATCCAACGATAAAACTGGAAGAAGGAGGTGTTGTAGCGTAAATTTACTTTCTGCAATTAAAACTAGGCTGAAGGTTCATTGTGACAGGATATCTCATTGTCCGTCGCATATTTAAGCATCCTGGATATCATGCACTGCCAATGTTGGGTCTATGTTACTAATTCTTTCGTCTGTAGGAACGACGTCTCCGCATCTATAAGTAATATTCAAAAGGTTTTTTTCGTATTGGATAGCCCTAACCATGGGGATGATGATTCATGTACTTTCGAATTTCTGGTGGCACACGCTTTTTCAGGTAGGCGGTGAAAAGGTACTTTTTTTTTACGTAAGAGATTAGAAAAATGCCTTTTGCACTCGATCGCTGAAAATATTTTTAATAAATTTCACATGCATTTTTAGCGAATGCGATGCACATTTTTAACCGCTTGGTGAGACAAATGTGTATTTCTACTCGATTATGTAAATGTATACATATACACTGCTGGACAATTGCTAAGGACGGATCATAAACGGCTATATAGCGCATAAAAAGTAAGTGTACTTGGATGCTAAGTGAAATAAAATAATGTCAGAATGCCGGGACATTACAAGAAAGACAATTTATTGTGCTCTGAAATCCAGAAGGCTTTGGAACGTGTTCAAGGGACAAACAGGCCATTTTGTGCAGAATACGTAAACGTGAAAAAAATGCAATTACCGTCCGCAGGCGTTCCGGCGTAAGATGTCAATACGGGATATGGCCACCATGGAGGGCGATGCAAGATTCCACACGTCGTGTCATGCTTTGCACAACATTATCAAGCAGCTGTTGGGGTAATATATCCCATTCCTCTATCAGTGCACGGATGAGGGTGTACTTGTTTATTGGAGGGCATTGGCGACCAGCAAGACTCCTCCCCAAAGCATCCCACACATTTTCAATGGGATTCAGATCTGGAGAACGTACTGGCCATACGAGGCGTTGAATATCCTCGCTCTCAAGATACTCCTGGACAGCGACTGTTCGATGACATGTTGCGTTGTCGTCCATGAAAATCAATCTATCACCGACAGCACCACGGAACATGCGAAGATGAGGTAGCAGAACATCATTAATGTATCATTGGCCAGTCATAGTCCCAGTTGGAAGCACATAGAGGGACGTACGGCCATTGATCATGATGCCAGCCCATACCATGACTCTACATATCGGATATCGGTCCTTTTCCTGTATGTTTGCTGGACAATATGCAGTACCACTATCACGCCAGATCAGTTGTCGTCGACAATCAGACGATAGACTGTATCTACTCTCATCTGAGAAGAGGACAGCAGACCAGTCGTTATCAGTCCAATTGCGATACTGATGGCACCATTGCAAACGGGTGGTACGGTGACGTCTGGTCAATGGGATGCACACAACAGGACAGCGGGCGTATAGTCCTTCATGCAAACGTCTGGCGACAGTTTTTCGGGAGATCCGCTTGCCAGTAGCAGCCATAAACTGATTTGCCACCTCACTAGCTGTGCTGCGCCGGTGTCTTTTTGTTGATAGCACTATGTACCGATCTTCTGCAGGTGTCGTACTGCGAACACGACCTCCCCCGTGACGTTTGCTACACTCTCCATTTGTTTGAAATGATTTCCAAAGCCTTGAAATGCCGCCCCAGTGGCGCAGTGGTCTTAGCGAGGGCCTCTGATCATTGTCCGAAGGGGTCCGAGTTCGAATCCCGGTGAGGCATGGGTGTTGTGTTTGTCTTTCGGCACTGGCTCTCTCCCTTCCCTGGAACCAGTGACCCTAAATTAGGGACGGGCGACTGCTTATAGCCCATTGAGTTGCTCACGGTGGTCGTTAAACCTCCAAACAAAAAAAAGCCTTGAAACAACACTGTGGCTGACGTCGAACTCCCTGGCAACATCTGCTATTTTTCGCCCTTCTTCAATCTTGCCAATAATACGGCCACGCGTAAAATCATCTAGGTGATGTCGGAAAGACATACTGAAAATTGCAAGTCCGTCAATTGATTCTTTCCCTTTCAACTTTGCGTTTGAACAACAACGGCCAAAACGCGTCAAATCCTTTATATCTCTTATCAGCGCTATGACGTCACGAACAAGTTCGGCAATCCAAAATTTGCATACGCACAACACGTCTTACTGCATCCCGCACTTACGCTAATTTCCACATTTTCCTGCCTTTCATTTTATGGTTGCTATCGTTGCTATTGTCATCCGTCCTTAGCAATTGTCCGGCAGTGTATTTCTGAACATTTTTTAGCATAAAATATCCCCACTAGGTGTCGTAAATTTAGATTTCTCTTCAGCAACAACTCTGTTTCTAACAGTGGGATCTGAAAACTTCTTTTAACATGAGATAGTCACACCGGCCATTATATTAGAAACCTTTACGCAGATGTACGTAAACGCAAAACACGTAATCACGTACGTCATCAAATGATCTAGGCAGCTATTTAAGACTGCTGCTCGTTGGACCAGTTCAACCACTAGACGAACAAGGCGGCTGCCTAGGGCTCCAAAATTTGGGGGAGGGCGCCAAGATTTAGGGTTCATAAAATCGAATGAGTTTCTGTTGTCCTTTTGATATAACTTGCGAATTCGCATTTCTTGTGTAGTGAGAAACGGAGACCCGCCCTTGTAGACAGTAAATCAGCTTGCAATAATTCCAACACCTGCTCTGAACCAGGTCCGTCCCTATGCAACAAGCAAGTCAGGCGACTCCTGACGACGGCCAATTTTTTTAAGAAAATGGATTCTGTATTATTCGGCTTTCAGTGGAAATATCAAAACTATCCACTTCTTCTATTACAAATAGTGGCAATGCTCAATACCTAGAGGTTAGCAACTGTCATACTCAGACAACTCTCTAATACTCTGGTGTGCAAAAATTAAGGACGAAGAGGAGAAATTAGCATAACAGCGCAACGAGCAGGCAGAACGGACCGAAAGACCACTCAGGAGATAGACTAGGGTACGGTACGGTAGGGCATGCGCATATATGCAGCATGACGTAGGGGGAGTGTCGGAAGGGTATAAAGCACACGGAAGGTGTACGCTCAGCAATTCGGTGAAAGCTATTGCACGGTGTACATCGGTTTGAACGACGTCGAGTTGCTGCCACCGTGTGATATGGCCAACAGGCAATCCAGTAGACGACATCTGGATGACTTTACCCGAAGTCGCGTCATTGGGAAGTTGGAAGAAGATCGAAGTGTGACTAGTGTGACCGAGGAGTTCGGGATCGCTCACAGCATCGTTTCACGAGCTTGGAGAGCATTTCAAACGACAGGAACACCTGTCCGAGAGTTTAGCAGTGGTCGTCCACGAGCAACCACGGGGGTGGACGACCGGTATATTGTCCTACAGGCGAGAAGAGACAGACGGCAGACAGCGGGAGAAATCGCAAGGCACATGCAACAGACAACTGGACGTCCGTTATCGCGTTTTACCGTGGCCAGGAGGCTGCACAAAGGTGGTCTGTTTGCACGACGACCAGTACGGTGTGTGCCATTAACGCCTGCTCATCGGAGACGGCGGTTTCTGTGGTACCAGGAACACAAGAACTGGACACATCAGCAATGGGGTAGAGTTCTCTTTACGGATGAGAGCCGATTTAGTCTGACGAGCGATTCTGGACGTATACACATCTGGAGAGAGCAGGAACACGCAACCACACCTCCAACATCATCGAAAGGGACCGATTTGGAGGTGGCGGAGTTCTCGTTTGGGGCGGTATCATGCTTGGTAGCCGTACTGACCTCCACATCTTCCAAGGAGGTTCAGTCACTGGTGTCCGCTATTGTACCGAGGTCCTCCTGCCTCACGTGCGTCTGTTTAGAGGTGCTGTGGGTCCTGAGTTCCTCTTCATGGACGACAACGTTACACCTCATCGTACAGTGGTTGTCGCAGAGCTGTTGGAGAGTGAAGATATTCAACGCATGGATTAGCCCGCAAGGTCCCCGGACCTAAGTCCAACCGAACACGTGTGGGACTTTCTCGGGAGACGCTTGGCAGCACGTCACCAGCCGCCACCAACGATTTCGCAGTTGCGATTGGCGCTACAAGAGGAATGGGCCGCGATGCCTCAACAGCTCCTTGACAACCTCGTCCTCAGCATGGACAGACGTTGTAAATCCTGAAACGCAGTCAGTGGTGGTCATATCCCCTACAAAGACTGGATTTTTCTTGGCAGCCGCCTGCCACATGGACGTTTCTGTCTTCTGTCCAGTTGTGCTCGAAACTACCTTTTCAATAAAGTGCCCTTGTATCTTTTGGATTCCTTGTTTGTACGGTTTTGCTCACTTGTCCCATATTCTTACATCTTGGGGATCTTATGGTATGATTTGAATCGATGTGGAGCACTTCTGCACGACGTTACATTCGAAAAACCGTCTCGTCCTTAATTTTTGCACGCGTGTAAGAACAGGAACCAGAGTAAGAGAGGCTCTACCACTAAATTCGTCCCGCTGAAATACTTGATTTTTTTTTTTTTTTTACTGGGTAACCAGGAAAGTTATGTACGCTATTGATCGAACAAGAAATAGCCCGTGCCAGAGATTTCAAGACAATCATTACTAATTTTGGGAACAATAAAGCACGCAAAATGAAATTTTAATTTTCATTGGACCAGTAAGCATTGTTGTTTATATTAGTTTCTTTCCATTTAGTTTACATCAGGCGCTGACTGGGCCGCCGGAATACCGGAAGAATTCCAGGTGGGTCGTGATATTCTGGGCCAGTGGTGATGTAGGCAGCTCAGAACTGGGGTTCTATTGGGGAGGTTAAGTACCGTAGTGGGGGAGCACAAAATTTGCCTAAAAAATTCTGTTTTACCAACACTGGCGATGTGATCCCCAGTAAATAAGGAAGTTTTCCGGTACATATTGTGCGTGTTATTTATTTAATGTACAATATAGTACTGGCAACCATGGACACGAACGAGCCTCCATAGTCTTTAACAAGTTAGTATGTCTTCGCAATTTTAGCTTACTTACGTCATTTTTGTCTTTTTTTAATTATTGTTGTCGTAAGGCTGTTTATGAATTTTAGTTTGCAACTTGACAAGGAATATCTCTTTCTCTCATGTCATTTAAAACAACCCGTTCCAACTCAATGTTGGAACGGCTTGGTGCTGCTGGTGCAGCCCATCCGAACTGATGGGTTTTTTATTTCACAAACATTGTTAGTTTATTATATAGATTCCATTCATTTGAGTAAAGGCTTATATAAATACTACCAGCAGGTTTGTAAGAAGTAAAATTGCGTTTTTATCGGTTTTCTTATAAGTAAAGTTGTAATGGTTTTGGAAAAATCCTTCCAACAACAAGAACTAGAAAGTATATATGTACTTGCACTTCATTATTCTCGTAGAAGGGAAAAAATTGTAGCAAATGTTCTGTTGAACCAAACACTGTTTTTTTATACAACCACTTCCACCCCGCTCCCTCTCAACTTTCAAATTTAAGCTCCGTCTTTTCGGCTGATTTCCTCTATTTGAGTCCGCTTTTGCTAATCGTAGTTGCAGTGAAATAATCAATACAGTATAATCAAATATGCTATCAATAATTAAGGTTAGAAATTCGTGCGTACGTTGACGCATTGAGGTTCACCTATGATAACATTTCTGGGTTGTGTAACGTACCAAGCGATGTGACGTACCTGCCAGAAGGACGCACACGACATAAAGGCAGATAGGAACCAGAATAAAAAAACGTCCGCGTAGCTCAATTGGTAAAGCAACTTATTCCGGAATGAGGGGATCCGGGTTCGAATCCCGGCGTAGACTAAAAATGACGGAGAAATTTACTTCGTTATAGTTGCTTCGCACATATGTATTTGCTTTTTTTTTTTTTTTGAAGAGATCTGTATCTGTTTTACAAATTTTTGGCATACGAATTCTTGAACAGCAGATCTGGAAAGTCTGTTTCAGTTACAGAAAAAATGCCTTTTCCATTTGAGAGTGATTAAAAAAAATAACTTCCGCATCCATTAATTTCTCTCACTTTATAAATTTGCATTGGAATTCTTGCAATTCGGGACATTTTTAATTTCTTCAAGATACTAGGGGCTGAGCCTCTAGGCTAGCTACGCTTGTTTCCAGAGTAGCGCTCGGGCCCTGCAGCCCGATCTCCAAGTATATAACATGAAATAAAAACTGGAAAATTCATATAAATTTCAATTTTTATTGCATGTCTAAGCAAATAAGGCTTGTTATTCCGAAATTTCAGAGTTTTTTTTTGTACTGTCGTTAATTTTGGTCGGACTTTCGTCGTTTGAACTTATAGCACTTACTAAATTTACCACTAAGGAAAGCAAAAGCGGTCCAAAAAGCATTTCCGTAAACCGTAAACCGTTAAGGTGGACGTCAAGTAATTTTGCTTCCTATACTTCCAATGGAAAAACTTTTGTACACATTTCCTTCACAATGATTGTGTTCCCAAGGATAAAAATTTGAACATCCATTAAAATAACTTCATATCATAACTTGAAATACTTAATATTTTCTAAAACATAACCATAATTATATAAAAATCAATAACTTTTCCTTTGATGGTGTTGGAATCAGAAAAAAGATGGCGCGACCTGTACTTTGATGACGTCAGTAGACAAACAAATGTTGGATTACATAATTATGGTTATATTTTAGAAAATATTAAGTATTCCAAGTTATAAAATGAAGTTATTTTAATCGATGTTAAAATTTTCATCCTTGGGAACGCATTAATTGTCCAGAAAAAAGATGGCGCGACCTGTACTTTGATGACGTCAGTAGACAAAAAAATGTTGGACTGCATAATTATGGTTATGTTTTAGGAAATATTAAGTATTCCAAGTTATAAAATGAAGCTATTTTAATCGATGTTCAAATTTTTATCCCTGGGAACGCATTAATTGTGAAGAAAATGTGTACAGAAGTTTTTCCATCGGACGTATAGGAAGCAAAATCACTTGACGTCCACCTTAAACAACTGAGATAGCTTTACCAACAAAACATGTACATAACAAATTCTCTGCGTCACCATGGCAGCAATTCACGGGACCAGAACGTTCCTCTGTGGTTATCGTGAAGACAGACAGGCCGTTCGTTTCTTTCCTTTGCGTCTTTTAATTTCTCGTAAACTAAATCGAAATTCAAAAAAAGGGTGACGAGGTGCAAAAATTCGGTCATGGCACTACATGCCTACAAAGTTTCGTGGTTCTGTTGCTGTTAGTGTGTCCGGAACGCGACCTGATAGCCTTTTTTGCTTATCTTAATTTTGAAATACAATAGCTCTCGCTAGAATCGAGAAACAGTTTATTTCAGCGTGTTCTCCAAACAATTCTCTACAAACGATGTAAATTTCATGTTTTTGTGTTCAATACGTTTTGCTCTGCGAGCTAGGAAAGCAAAGAGTGTCGCAAAATTTCTAAAACAGCGGCAGCAGCAGTTACTTTTTTTTAGAATAGAGAGATATTTCGTAAGTATTTTGTTTATGATATGTAAGTACTGAGAAATAAAATTTATTATTTTGTACATTTGGGATTTCCCTTCTCACTGAAAGTGAAGAAACTATTACGATTCTGAATTCAGCTATCGCAATAAAAATTATAAGAATGGAATAAAATCTTGACAGTCTCTCGCTGAAAACGTACCGTGTCTATTGCTTCTCAGCAACGCAAGTAATTTTCTTACTTTATATTTTACTAGGGATCTGCGTCCGGGAAAATGTGTAATATATTGTTAAGTATTGCCTCGATACAAAAACTCTAATACTTCGTAGACTTGTGTTAAAAAACTGTTTAAATAGGAAACGGTGATGCTGACATACTGGTTATTTTAGGCAGTGATGTAGAAGGGGCTTAGCGCACTTTAGCGGTGCTAAGGCACTAATGTTTTAGGCTTAGCAGCGCTAAGACACTTTTCGTGATTAGATGGTAAGAGAGCTGAGGAATTTTTGTAGATGATCTTGTATACAAAAATAGGGAAATTTGTGTTCCGTATGCAAGCATACTCATATCTTACCAAACGCTTATGCTACAGATATGCTCTGCCCCGGCGGTCAAGTGATCTGAAGCACTGACCTCTGATTATTGGTTCTATCCGGACCCCTGGCTCGAGTCTAGAAAGAGGCATGGGTGATGCGCTTGGCCAATGGCGTTGGATCTGTCACTTAGCTGAAACCAGTTGCGCGAAATTAGGGACGGGCGACTGACTGCTTATAGCTCTTCGAGTTGCTCATGGTGGTAAAGAAAAAACAAACAAACAAAAAACTCTGTATGGATGAAACGATACAGCCTGATTGTAGGAATTTCAGGAATCAGAAGGTCTCGAGAGTGCAAAGTCAATATAAACTCTTTTGTTCTTCACGACAGTTGAAATAAAGTTACAGACGGTGGACACTCCGTGGGGTTAAGATTGCCCTGCCCCTAGAGAAGAGAAAACAACGGTGGTGAAAAGCACTTCTACTAAACTGCTCGATATCGGCTCTAATAAATATTATCCACTGATCTCACTCTCTGCTTCCTTAAGGTGGACCTCAAGGATTTTTCTTCCTATACTTCCAATGAGAAAACTTCTGTACACATTTTCTTCACAATTAATGCGTTCCCAAGGATAAAAATTTGAACATCGATTAAAATAGCTTCATTTTATAACTTGGAATACTTAATATTTTTTCAAACATAACCATAATTATGCAATCCAACATTTGTTTGCCTACTGACGTCATCAAAGTACAGGTCGCGCCATCTTTTTTCTGGTTTCAACACCACCAAAGGAGTAGTTATCAATTTTTAATATAATTATCGTTATGTTTTAGAAAATATTAAGTATTCCAAGTTATAATATGAAGTTATTTTAATCGATGTTCAAATTTTCATCCCTCGGAACGCATTAATTGTGAAGAAAATGTGTACAGAAGTTTTTTCCATTGGAAGTATAGGAAACAAAATTACTTGACGTCCACCTTAACGGCAACACAAAAGACATATCGTGCAACCACCTTATAATTTAAGGAAAAACTGTGCATTAGTCACACTGAGTTGATATAACTCTGTTAGTTGCATTTTATTTGCATTTCTTCAATGTAACTAATACGTATTATTCATATGAATATTTGGAAACGTGTAGAAAGACAGAGCCGCATTTAAATAAAAATGTTGTATTCTTAGAACATGACTACCACGTAACATTCTTTCTTTTATTTAAAATTGCTCAATTTACGCAATTTTAAAATTTTTATATAAATTGATAAAAGCAATTAGTAATGAAAATTTAACAAAAATTATTAAATTAAATCACATTTCAGAGGGGTTTTGAAAGTTTTTTGAGGGTATTCTTCCTGGGTCGAGGTTTCCTAATACATTCAGCGCTAAGGCACTTTTTTATTTTGAACTACATCACTGGTTTTAGGGATGGGGCACCTTGATCATTTTTCTCAAAAGTATCAACACAAAATCAGTTTCCAGGGCCGTTTATGGATCTTCAATCCTCCACTGGTTTACATTGTATTTTTCATCTTGAAATTATTGAATAAATGCAATATGTTTAAGCCATACAAATGAATAACACACATTTTTGAGAGCGCAAGGCTTGCCTAGGGCTCTAAGCACCCTTGCACCGGCCCTGGCTGCTTGTTAGTAATCGTCAATACTGTTGGTCACAATGGGAAAAACAAAGAATCTTTCGGAGTTCGATAACGGGTTTATTGTGGGT
The DNA here is from genome assembly GCA_039090855.1 of Macrothele yani. Classification (NCBI taxonomy): domain Eukaryota; kingdom Metazoa; phylum Arthropoda; class Arachnida; order Araneae; family Macrothelidae; genus Macrothele; species Macrothele yani. Next base: position 91,305,486 of record CM077016.1, on the reverse strand, counting down.
GCCCGTCTGCCTGGAGCGACGATTTTGAAAACAGCACAGCTGACTGGTTTCTTAAAAGGCGAGATATCCCGGGTCTTTATTCAGTAAAGAAATAACCCACATTATTTGTCTAAGACGCGTAACTGGCGCGACGACCAGGGCCGTAGGTACCGGGATCGCAAGGAGAGTAGTTTCCCTTCCAGAATAGTCATTCCATGGGCGTAAATTCCTGCTCTGGAGGGGATGTAAAAAATAGAAATTGTAACTAAAAAGAAAGTTACACCCTTCAGTATTTTCTTTTTAAAGACTTTGGTTAGTTTCCTACAGTATTCCATACAGTTAACCAGGGTACAGAGTAACATAAACTATGAGGGGTGAACATCTCATATCCATGAAGGCAATTTTCCAAAACAGTGAATAGGCATAAAAAACAACATGCTGATATGTTTAACCTCCATGACCTTTCCGAACATATCGCTGGGATGAAGAACTAATTAATCATTTGTGCTCTGTTCCAGAAAGTTCTCTGACGTTTAACCTTGAATGTAATTTCTCCAAGCCCTACCCCTAAAGCTTCTTCCTATTGTTACGTTCACTATCCGATACTCATTCGTTCTGCGCTGGTGTGTTTTTCGTTCTGCATTTATGTGGAGTGTTGTGTTGTTGGCGTTCACATAACGTTTATATTTTACTTGGTATTTACAAGCTGTGGTTCTTGGGTATTTACTTACCTAGTTTTTACATTTTGAATAAAATTATGTCAAAAACCTGAAACGCTATTTCTGAACGATCACAATACTTTCCTATAACGGCAGTGTGTGAGAAAGTAAAAACCACGTATTATTTGAGTGGAACTCAAAGGAGCGTAATTTTGAACTCGGAGGTAGGCAAAATTTCACGTCTTGCCCTCCCAGATGAGAAAAGCTTGCTACGGTCCTGGCGACGGCAATCTGTCAGGAACGGTATCGTCGTCTTTGAGAAGGCTTGTACGGAGAAACAGGACTTCCTGTGTACAGCAACTGACCGAAGCATTCAATGGAGGCTGTTCCTGACCCATATCTCAGCGAACTATGCGCAGGAAATGAAAAAGGATCAGTACTGGTAGTCGCATGCCTACACGGAAACCACTGATGTCTGCGAAAAAGTAAAAAAATCGGATCACCGTAAATGGACACTGGAAGACTGGAAAAAATCATGTGGTCCGACGAGTTGCGGTACACATTGTTCTGCACCGAAGGCAGGCAGAGAGTTTGGTGGGAGCCCCATGAAGCAATGGTCCCAGCTTGCCTTGTAAACACAACTCAAGGTTCTAGAGGAGTGGTGTCAGGAACGTCGAATCTGGATATTGGAAGGCTCAGCATAAAAAGTCATGTGGGGTCCGACGAGTCGCGGTACACCTTGTTCTGCACCGAAAGCAGGCAGAGAGTTTGGTGGGAGCCCCATGAAGCAATGATCCCAGCTTGCCTTGTAAACACAACTCAAGGTTCTAGAGGAGTGGTGTCAGGAACGTCGAATCTGGATATTGGAAGGCTCAGCAGAAAAAGTCATGTGGGGTCCGACGAGTCGCGGTACACCTTGTTCTGCACCGAAGGCAGGCAGAGAGTTTGGTGGGAGCCCCATGAAGCAATGGTCCCAGCTTGCCTTGTAAACACAACTCAAGATTCTGGAAGTGGTGTCATGGTGTGGTGCACGTTCTGTTGGTAAAGAACGGGTCCCGTAATATGGCTGGATGGTCTAGTGTCCTTCAGGGATTAATTGAACATTGTTGCAGCTCAAGTCCTCATGCAATGTTGACTTTTTATCAGGCAGGTGGCGGCTGTTTCATGGGCGGACAATCCTACTGTAATGGCGTAAGATATCCTCAGCAAATGGTTCAGCTAAATGAGAGCGACTTCCTCTATCTTCCCTGGCCCCCAGAACGTCTGAATCTGAACCCCATGGACAATGTATAGGACGCGTTAGAAAAACAGATCCGGGAGCAAAGTCCTCTTCCGGCAAGTCTGAGCCAGTTAAAGGACTCTCTGGTGAACTCCTGGTATACTGTAGACGCAGATGCGACACTTTCTGTAATTTACGCCAACCCGCATGTGTACTGTAGTTCGGGATAAAGGAAATCTAACCCGGTATTGAATAAAAGTTTCTAATTCATTGGTTGGTATGTATAGATTATGACTGTGATCGGTGAAATGCACGTACTGTCCGATTTACATGATTCACTATTTTCCCACTGGGGTGGGTGAGGGGGGATATATTTTTATGTCTGTATGTCTCCTCTTCTAGAAGTCCAATTTAAAATTTTAAAAATTCTTTTTGTGTTCTGTGATGTGCCTGCCCCGCAGGACGCACATGAGATAAAGGCAGATAGCAGTGAAAGCATATGCCAGTATAGTATAGTGGATAGCACTCGAAGCTCCGAGAGTTGCGGGTTAGAATCCCGCCCCTGCCATAAAATGATGGAGAAATTTACTTCGTCATAGTTCCAACAATGTAAAGACAACCACGAAGATCCATGTACTTTCCATTTTTTCTAATAAGAAATATCCGCGCTAGGAAGCGCAAAAGATCCTTTTTTAAAAATGAACCCATACAGCACAAAACGTTTCAGATATGTATCAATAATGTTACCATCTCTCATTTTCGTTACACTTTCAGAGATATCGTACAATTACGTTTCAGCAACATCCATTTTGGAACATAACTCTTTGTACATTACGGTTACGTTAAAAATAGCATTCACCGATACTACTGTTTTATAGTTTCCATTGTACATAATTGCTACTTTGATGTTACATTCCGGCGATATTTAAGATTTTTGGTTTGGCAACGGCGTGGGTGCGCATGCGCATTTATGCCATTTCACTGAAGCACTAAGCACTTCTCGTAGTAGTATTTCCACGTGCTACTGGGATATTCTTTGGTGATACTGTCGTACTTGAGTTAGCTAGTTAGTTGATTTAATATTTCATAACTTTTTATTTATTTTTTATTTTTTGTGATTCTAGATCATCTGAAAGTAAGTAATTGTTTTGATTATTATAATTTTTAAATTCTAAAAAGCATTTTATGAAATCTAAGTAGATGGCTGTGTTGTTGTATTAGTATACTATGCCAGCATGGTTTTTTTTACTTGAAGCTGAGAAATTTCATATTTGTAGGTATTTAGAGAAATGACTAATTTGACTTTCTTTCTTTTTTTCGCTGAAATATAGTCCGCAAACTTTTTCAACCAGATTTGTGCTGTCCAAGTGATCACAACATCTTCGTACTGTTTATTTTTCGTGCTGTTTCATTACTGTTACATTGCACAACGTATCTGAAAAGTTTCAATGTTTCAGTGCTACGTACTTGTAACATATACGAAATATTCTGTGCTGTGTGGGAAATCTTACTGTTTGCTTTAAATTACAAAAAAAAAAAAAAGCATTGAAATTAGCGAAGTAGGTTTAACACTTTGTCAAAAGATGTGCTTATCATACTCAAGAATTCGCTACCAACCTTCGCGGGTTTTTTTAGGTGTTCTTTCCCAACGGATTACAATTTTTCCGGTAGTGGATTTACTCGGATAATATGCCTTTTTATAGTGAAAGCTTGTCTACCTCCTCCTCACACGCCAATAAGATCTCGCCACAATGACAATCCTTGTGATAATTTCCTTGACGGATGAAAATAAACTCCTAGTGATATGCTGAATGATTTTTCAGTAAGTTTTGATTTCCTCTAAAGAAAAGGAGCTTCATGGCGATGTGCATTAAACAGCAAACTACTTATTGCATTCATCTTCGAGACGGTTTTCGGTTTCGAATTATGAGAGGGTGGATTTCAATGGCTTATTAACGGTGGGAAACCAACTGATCCGGAACCAACGCTGTAAAGAAGAGGGGTGTCAATTGATTTCTCTGGGGAACAGTCCCACGCAAAAGCGATTTCTCTTCTTCCCCCTGATCTCCATCCTCATCCACAAGGGACTACTACATGCTTAACCTCCCCCACACCGTTGTGCATGCACCCACTAGCACACAAGCCTACATCTCTTGACATCGAAAAGAAAGATTGGAACGGAACTGCCTCCTACTTTTGAAAGCTCCTGATTTCCCCATCTGACAACATCTGCAACGCTCACACGCTACATAGATTAATGGCGTCGTGCTCCACTTCAGACACTGTTAAAAATCGTTCCCCCACTCTCACAAAGCAAATTTTGAAGCTGCAGTTTTTATTTCGTTTTTAAATCGATCTAGACTAAGGATCGTTAAATTAAATCACTTCATTCTGCTTATCAAATGCACGCATAATCCTTTGTTTTCTTTTATTATGTCCATTATGAACATAATACGTGTTCTGGTGCCACCATGAATTAAATAAGAAAAACACCCCTTTCACTTTCCCCAAGAGAGCAATTCAGTGCTCTTAAAAGTTATGACAAATCAATGGAAGCCTTTTCATTTCATTTATTTCGTTATGGGGTTACATTTGACCATGTTAGATTTCAAAATTAATTTTATAACAAATAATATTAAGAAAAAAAGCAACATATATAATATGAATACTTATGTACAGGGTAACCACAGAACAGGAAATTGAGTAAAAGGCTATACATATATATAGCCTGCGTGAATCCCAATTCCCTTAAAGTACGTAGTCAAGTCAAACGTCCTGCACATATAAAATTTACGCATATGTGGTCTGATTAATAAATTTTATCATGGAATTTTATATTTTAGTTTGTTAGCAAATATTTTTCAGTTGCTTTCGAAAATAATTATAATTATTAATATGTGTTAGTTGACAAGGTAAGTTATTCCATAACATCAATCTCTGGTAATCAATAAATCGTTGCTGGGTTAAAGTGTTAGGCATTGGTAACAAAAATGCATTCCTATCTCTTGTTTGATGCCGTGACCCACAGCGTTCAGCTGAATTAAATAATGTTGATACCTATTCTCTTTAATTCTTTTGTACATAAATCCTAATAATCTATATTGCCATAATTTCTCAATATCTAGAAATCCATAATAATTTATCCGCACCCCCTCCCCCCATATTCAAATTAATTCTCCTAAAATTATTGAAAATTTTGACCATCCTATTTTGTGATGATTGTAATTTATATGAATTAGTCTTAGTAGTTTGCCCCCATATCAATAAACAATAAGTCAAACATGGATAAATCAGACTGTAATACAGCATTTTAGTGTTTTAATTGTTAAATTATTTGAAATTCTCGTAATTAAACCCCCCAAAAAATTGAAATGTAATACCCTCTACTTGCACTACTTAAGAGCAACTAGAGGGTATTACATTTCAGTTTTGGTATTATTTCATAGAAAATAAAGTAATGTTAAAAAATAAGTAATTTCATAGAAAATAAAGAACATAATATTATCGAAACGCTTATAACTTTTTATTTTGACTAAAGCAAGAAAAGTAAATAAAAATAAAGAACTGTAGCTCTGTTACTTTGCTTTCCTACTAAATAAACGGAACTAGCAATTTTAACCGTTACAATTAAAACTTTACTAGGAGTAACTATAATTTTTTTAAACAAAAGACCAATATGTGAGAACTTTAATTAAACTGCTTACTATAAATTCAATCAAATAAAAGCCACTTTAAATCCCAAATAAAGGAATACCACAAGAACATAGCAAATATGATTATTCTAGTTAGAATTCAAATGATTAAACTCTTAAATCCTATCTTCTTGTAATATACTTATTTCGCCACACTTTAATAAAAATGTTTGAACCTATATTATTGGAGTGTCCAGAGAAAACTGAGTTACCGATATAGAAATGTAATTACTCAGAAACTTAAAACAGTCAGTGTTTATATTCCGAAATATGCTCCATTGTGTTTAAGAGTTTGTACCCATTTTTCTGATAGGTGATCAATGCCGGCAAGGTACAATGGCTTCGGCTTAGAAGCTCGGAACTCTTGACACCCGCGTTTGACGAATTCCAAATAAGTGCTTACCACGGAGAAAATGCGCCATTGCCCAAAACAGGTGATAATCAGAAGAGGGGAGTCAGGGTTGTACGCTGAATGTGGCAAGAGTTCTTTTCCATCAAGTTCGTGAAACTTTACCTGGATACGAATGGCGATAGGATCCTTAGAAGTGTCCCGTTGAGGGAACGCCGCATTTTCTGTTGACTAAAGGCAAGATACCGTTTTTGTCGTCAATCCAGCTGCTTAGAATACATTTCAGCGTTTATAGCACGGCCATCCAGAATGAGCTTGATCACACCATCGTAATTCCAACTGACACACGACGTGACCTTCGTCTCGAAACGGCCGTGTGTGGTTTTCACCTAGGTCCAACCACTAGTAGGAGTTGTCTATATAGATTACACCGATATATCTAGTTCTTTTCGATAGTAACTATCCGCCTGATGAACCGAGGGTCACACGGGTTCTTGAGCAGTTCGTTACAGACCCCGAAGCGCCGTTGAGTTTTAGATGGGGTAAGTTCAAGCGGCACCTCGCACCATGGTCTATAATCCGAGCTTGTCCAGGTGGTCAGCAATGGTGGATTTGGAAATTCCCATATTTGGGTACTGGTTGTTGGATGTGCTTCAGCAACTGTGAGCAGGACGTGTGAATGAACCACGGAATGCCTTCGTGATTATTTCTTCCTCTCCAAACTCATATCGCCAACCGCAAACTTTTTCAACCAGATTTGTGCTGTCCAAGTGATCACGACATCTTCGCTACTGCTTCTTTTTTCGTGCTGTTTCATCCATTTTTAACCCCTGCTTCCAGTAATGGCGTAAAAGAACCAAGATTTCAAACTTAGTGGGCATTTTGTATAATGCGCTCAACGTTTCAAAACATGTTCATCATACATGCGTGCACGTTTCGAAACATGTTCATCATACATGCTTTACACGATCACATTGACAACCTATACCTCTGAAGTCATGCAAATTAGCGACATGAAAGAACGCTATGCAAAAATGCAGCTTTTTTTTTATGAGCATCATAACAGCAACTGTTAAGCGAGAAAAATAATTTATCCTTAGCAAATGCATGTCCCCAACCGTTGTTTTTGAACTTTATATGGTAAAGGAATAACTGATAAATACCATCTCCCTATTTATTTACACATGTCATGTTTTGAAATTAAATGTGAAGTGCTTTTAACAGTAACTTTTAAAGTTATGATTTCATTAGTTTTATTTCTTCTATATCCTTTAATTTTATTGGTCCATAAAGACATCATATTTAGTTAAATTAATTATGACAGTGTTAAATATTAAATATGGGTTAGACAGAATGGAGCAACTCACTGGGCATTAAGTATCATGAAGAAATCAGAAAGTTTTGCTTCTGTAACATACCGATTTAAATGAAGAGTACTTGGTGAAAGAAAGTATAAGTTTTTCAGCAGCTCTATTGGTTTAAAGAGGAAAGAATATCTATCAAAAATAAAAACGGCTTTGGACACTCGTCAAACATGGCCAGGGACGTCACCAAGGGAGTGCAAAAGTGGGCTGTAACCCACCCTGAAAATTTTTTTGCACACGCTGCTGCCCAATCAATTTAAGATATAACATTTTCCAATTTTTTTAGCTTTAAAATATAATGTGGGCTGTTCCAAGTGATGATGAATCTGGTGTTTCTCGCCGTGTAGTCCTCCCCTAAGAAGTGCTTTGTTTATCTCTCCGTAGGAAGGTAATCAAAATAGCATTCGCACGTGCATGAAAACTTTATTGTTCTCCACTCTTTAAAATGCTTAATTTAAGTCGTTTTCTTTTTAATATAGTCAGAGGCAAATAAGGATGGTGGATAGGAATTCACTGGGGGAGGCGATTACTACCCAGCAAAAACAGTCTTCCTGGGCCAGCACTGCCAGCAATGGCCGAGCACTATGTTGCCGCTGCCGAACCGTCAATAAAATGTCCGAGCGGCCAACAGAAGGGCCAGCAGTTCAGGCCAGCAGCTGGCCAACAGGAGGGCCAGCAGTGCAGGCCAGCAGCTGGCCTACAGTTAGCACCCCCATCAGTTTTCATATGCCACAACAGGACCATCAGTTATCCATCACAGGCAGTAGCTGCCACAAGTGGCCCTTCAGCGGCCCTGCAAGCACGTGCCATAAATAATGGCTAGCCTAATGTGGTCCGCTAGTTTCCCGACAGTGGCAGCCGGCAATCACGTGACGTAACTGGTGGCTTTTCGAATCTTGTCCGCCGATTTCCCAGCAGTAGCCATAAAAAAAAAAAAAAAAAAAATTAAAGGGTAACCGCAGTTCCCCGAAGCTACAACTACTATTTTTTGCCGCCTTACTAAACTTCTGCCTTACAGCACTGCGTTGGGGAAATTTCCTCAACAGGTCCTGAAAAACGCACGTTTGGATCTGGGTGGAAACGAACCAGGGCTGTCGGCTTAAGAGGCGAGCTCTCTACCAACGAGACTGATCTGCCACGCTCGGTCGTGTGCTTGCTGAAATCTGCCGCTCGGGCCGTGAGCGGCAGATTTCAGCCAGCAGTGACCCATCACTGCCAGCTGGTGGCCATCAGTTTCGCAACACTTGTGTTTTTGCTGGGTAATGTTTGTTTGTGCTACTAAGTATGGGTTTCTAACACGAACAGGGAAGTCTGAAGCTATGCCAGCACGCTTAAGCCTGCCCAGGGGCAGTGAGGGAGCAAGATGTGGCTGACGACTGCTTTGGAAGGGATCAGCACAAGACAAGGTTGCTGGCTTGAAGGAAGAGAGTTAAGGAGGGGGTAAGGTATTGTGTCTGCGTGTTTTTACTTTCAACAAATGTTTTCGTGGCCTAATCCACGAAAACATTTGTTTTCAAACCCTTCTCCTAGGCATAAAAATTTCCTTTAATCAGTGCGTGGTTGTTATAGGGTATGCAACTCTTCAGGCCAAACTAATTTTATTAAAAATGGATGGAAGGAACATTAACAGTAAAAAACAGACCCCAAACTTTGGATTCTTTTATATTTCAAAAAGTGTAAAAATTTCAAGACAGTTCCAAAATTAATGAGTATGGATATGTACTGTATAAGGAAGTGGGGATTGCACGAATTCCTTTGCAGCCTGTAGTAAAATGTATTAAAACTCTCTCTTTTCAGTGTTTAGCAAATAAATTTGCTATTAAATTTGCTCCAGCAACAATATTACTCGCCCACCCTGATTTTGAAGTCCACGGACGTCTGTGAATATGGCTAATAGCAAACTAACTCAGGTCCCAATTTTTTTTTGTTTTAAAAACAAGAAGAATGAAATAGATGAAGAGAATTTCTTATTGATCAAGATGTTTCTTTCTTTCTTTTTTTTTTTTTTTTTTTTTTTGCCTGAAATTCTGGGAGTCGAACTTATCTGAACCAAGTCTGTACTACTAATGCTGACACAGAAACAAAAATCAAATTGCTTTCCTGTGGATTTGGACTTGCTTGAACTTTCAGAAACCGATAGAAATATTAATATCTTTAAAATATCATAACAGGTGATGAATAACGCATTGTAGTTTTGTTTCTTTATCCCAATAATAAAAGTAAAAGCATGAAAGACAAAATATACGATGATGTGGAAACAATTAAACAAAATGCGACAAGAGAATATCCGTGATTTAAAAATTGAATCTGGAAGGTTCTTCCAGTAAACACTAGTAGTAACGCCAGAACAAATGTTTGTATTGCTAAACGAACTGTTTTTGAAGTAAAGGTTCGAGAAGTAAGAAAACGCGGTGACCTTTCGGAAGCTCTACGCCTAAGCTAAGCCAGAAAATAATGCTTAGGACTTAGACGCCGAACGTACTCACTCTATACAACACTTAACGGCAGTGCGTAGCCATCACTGAGTACAAAAAGAGTGATAAACTGATGAATTTCAATCAACTTTTTTCCCTCTCAAAAACAGTTATATAAAAAGGGTGATTCAGAAGTGTTGGTCATAAATGGAAACATAGGTAGTACTCATCGAAACAAATAAAAAAGTCTTAGTCAACATAGATCCGGAAACGAACCATTTCCGAGATAATTGGCATTTTATTGCAGGGTTGATAGAGGTAATGTACTTAACCTTTGGACACCAGTGTACTCCGTGTTCCTTTAATTGATTCTTATAGTACATCGGATTTAATGGTATAGATACTTGACTAATTACAATATCTGCACAGCGAACGTCCCGCATGGCCATTTTTCCATAGTTTTTCAAGCCATGCACAACAAAATGTTTTAGCGTAATTTGGAAAACATGAACCAGTGACACGTTAGATCGCGTGTATTTCTCGATCAATAATGAGACGTAAGCTTGGTGTTTGATCACAAGTAAATTAAACGGCAATGAGAAGTTTGTACATTATGTAGGGCACACTCTTGTTCCTTGTTCGTTTTATATTTTACTCACACTATGCTGGGAACCAGTTTCCTGTGCTTAAGGGAAAATCCATACTATGCCATGCATTTCTTCTAAGAAGTTCAATTTTTCTGTCTCCTAAACTCTGTGTGGCAAGCTAAAGTAAAGACACATGAATTTATCGTGCAGTGGTTCTTAATTTACTTTAAGGTTACATTTATGAATTTTAAAAACATTTTCCTCTCCTTCCCGTACGGATTTTGTATTCATTCTGTCTCCTTCTCCAAATGGTTCTTCTGCCTTTTGTGTTTTCCAGATGTTCACTTTAGCCTTTTCTCTTTTGTTATTGTTACTTACTCAATATCCTAATCTCACAGGACGCTTGTATGACAGAGAGAGACAGGAAAAAACATCATGATGCGTATAATTATAAAAAAGAAGAAAAGAAAGTATCTTCATTCATCCTTTACTGCCATTGTAACGCACAAGATATCTTCCGACTCCTCTTCTTTATTACTTCTTGCAGAGTAATTTCATAAAAAGGACATGTTCTCCGCGTACGAAGTTCCATTCGTGTGAAAATGAGAAAGAAACTTTAAGTAATTTTGAAGAAAATATTTTGAAAGTTCTTTTGCATTATTAAATAAAGCGGCAGAGATATATATTCAAAACACGTACTTGCGATTGGTGGAGAAGATTCTCAAGTCTTTGTGGAAGTGATGACGCGCGTTACTGCATACGCGATTATTTCCTATTTTAATTTCAACAGAAATATCGTACAAAGAGAATTCTGTAAAACAATAAATACGAAGGAACTAAAAATATGAAAGAGTAATAATAGCAGTATGCATTATTATCCGGAAAGACAATGCTTTTACAATTTCGGCTGAAACTCAAAACTATGCACAACAACAGACAATGTCTGCAACGTGCTGAGTGGGTATTGAAAATCAGTAGCAGGATGTTATTCAATTCTTTTATCGGCATTTTCTTGTTTCCCACAGCATGTGAGACATTGTCGCAGGTATAATTGACACGCTGTAGCTCCACTAGGAAGGAGTAATACCGACATTCCTCGTGAGAGCGAATTTTATAGTCCTTTCGAAATGAACTCCGATATCATCTGGCACTGCTCTATATGTGACTTTTTGCATCATCTCATGGTGTTATGTATGACTTATTACTCCACCAAGTGCTACCATGTGCGATTTTCTTGCTTACACGTTTTTATTTATGTGTAATTTTGTCTTTAGCCTGCATTTCTCTAACTTTCCACTGAATGCGATTTTTTTTATATAAGTCACATCTTTTGCTCTATGTGTCATTTCTAGATGTGCGATTTATCTTTGATGCGTAATTTTTGCTGCATTTTATGCTATCATTTGTAACTTCTTAGGCGTGTGATTTTCTGCAACATGTGTGGACTTTTGATTTCCTCAGTGTGTGACTTCTTGCTTTTTCTTATACCAAGGACCACACGTACATTCATTAAAACGTTAAGTTACAAAATTTTAAATTACTAAAAATAAACAGCTTTGCAAATCTTGGAGTTTTCATCCAATTTTTAAATCATCTTTCTTTACTTAATTTTCTTTCTACTGTAAAATCTCTTTTCTGTTTAATTTGATTTAAAACAAAGCATGCTTCGAGTACTTTTTCTGTTTCCCGTCCGTATATCAGTAGCTCCTCAAAATTCATCGACAGTAACTGCAGACAAATTGAGTTGCTTTATATTAAATGCGAAACGCTTACATTGACAGTGTCCGCCAAAATCTAGGACGAAATAAGAGAAAGTTATACACTGCCGGACAATTGCTAAGGACGGGAGACAATAGCAACGATAGCAACCATAAAATGGAAGGCAGGAAAATGTGGAAATTAGCATAAGTGCGGGATACAGTAAGACGTGTTGTGCGTATGCAAATTTTGGATTGCCGAACTTGTTCGTGACGTCATAGCGCTGATAAGAGATATAAAGGATTTGACGCGTATTGACAGTTGTTGTTCAAACGCAAAGTTGAAAGGGAAAGAATCAATTGACGAACTTGCAAGTTTCAGTATGTCTTCCCGACATCACCAAGATGATTTTACGCGTGGCCGTATTATTGGCAAGATTGAAGAATGGCGAAAAATAACAGATGTTTCCAGGGAGTTCGACGTCAGCCACAGTGTTGTTTCAAGGCTTTGGAAATCATTTCAAACAAATGGAGAGTGTAGCAAACGTCACGGGGGACGTCGTGTTCGCAGTACGACACCCGCAGAAGATCCGTACATAGTGCTATCAACAAGAAGACACTGGCGCAGCACAGCTAGTGACGTAGCAAATCAGTTTATGGCTGCTACTGGCAAGCGGATCTCCCGAAAAACTGTCACCAGACGTTTGCATGAAGGAGGACTATACGCCCGCCGTCCTGTTGTGTGCATCCCATTGTCCAGACGTCACCGTACCGCCCGTTTGCAATGGTGCCATCAACATCGCAATTGGACTGATAACGATTCATCTGCTGTCCTCTTCTCAGATGAGAGTAGATACAGTCTATCGTCTGATTGTCAACGACAACTGATCTGGCGTGATAGTGGTACTGCATATTGTCCAGCAAACATACAGGAAAGGGACCGATATCCGACATGTAGTGTCATGGTATGGGCTGGCATCATGATGAATGGCCGTACGTCCCTCGATGTGCTTCCAACTGGGACTATGACTGGCCAACGATACATTAATGATGTTTTGCTACCTCATGTTCGCATGTTCCGTGGTGCTGTCGGTGATAGATTTATTTTCATGGACGACAACGCAACATGTCATCGAACAGTCGCTGTCCAGGAGTGTTTTGAGAGCAAGGATATTCAACGCCTCGTATGGCCAGCACGTTCTCCAGATCTGAATCCCATTGAAAATGTGTGGAATGCTTTGGGGAGGAGTCTTGCTGGTCGCTAATGCCCTCCAATAAACAAGGACACCCTCATCCATGCACTGACAGAGGAATGGGATAAATTACCCCATCAGCTGCTAGAGAATGTTGTGCAAAGCATGACACGACGTGTGGAATCTTGCATCGCCCTCCATGGTGGCCATATCCCGTATTGACATCTTACGCCGGAACGCTTGCGGACGGTAATTGCATTTTTTTCACCTTTACGTATTCTGCACAAAATGGCCTGTTTGTCCCTTGAACACGTTCCAAAGCCTTCTGGATTTCAGAGCACAATAAATTGTCTTTCTTGTAATGTCCTGGCATTCTGACATTATTTTATTTCACTTGGCATCCAACCACACTTACTTTTTTATGCGCTATATAGCCGTTTATGATCCGTCCTTAGCAATCGTCCAGCAGTGTATGTTCTACAAGTTTTGCGCAATACAGATATATATGAACCGAAAAATATAGGAGTCTAAAGATACCCCCCCCCCCCAAAACGAAGAGTCGATATGGATTGCGACCTCTTTTAAAAATTATGCAGAGACTTCGCACCTACAATTCATAATTTTAATAAGATGATCTACCGAATGGAAGGACAATACTTGCCAATGACAAATGAGAGTCGTACTGCGGTCTCGGAACGTTCGGTGTGGGGGCTGGGTGGCAGCATTATTCCTCCCTAGGGCATTCCATAGATATTAAAAGGGATTGAAATCTGGAAGACATTCCATTCGTTTCATACTATGTTCTTCAAGATATGAGTGAACAACGACGGCTCTGTGAGGAAGTGTGTTGGCATCCAGCACAATAAAAAATCAGCCTACCTAGACATACTACCACCAAGAAAAGCACCTCGTTCGATGATGTTAAGTGAGGTGTCGGGGGTTTCAGTCTCCCATCAGACTAACACACGGCTGCTGTCCGATATCGGAGAGAAACGCTAGTCATCCGTGTACAGGATATTCCACTATTCCAAGGACCAGTCAACGTGATGGTGTCGCCACCTTTAGCGGGCGCACCTGTGACTTACACGTAACGGCACGTATACTGCAGGTCTTCGGTCATAGAGCCCAGATTTATGAAGACTTCCGGCTAAAGAAAAGACAGATATCTGGCTTCCTGTGGCCGCGATGAGGTGTGAACACAAGAATGGAGCTGTTGCTTTCATGCCCATCTACATAGCCTAACCACTTATGCTCTTGTACATTCTACATAGCCTAACCACTTTATCAAGACCACCTCCGCATTATTTATACGGAAAAGAATACTTCTGGCTGTTGTAACTATTGAAATACCAACTGAAGGTAAAAATTGCTCTTGGAATCAAAACGGAGAACATGAAAGGACGTAGGCTTAGTAACCAAGCCAACAATTATAAAAAGAAATGCACTGGAAGTGTTGCCAACTCAAAACTCCTAATTTCAAATACGTTATCGATAAAATTCATGCATTTTAACATAAATTCTAGTCTTCTCGATTACAATTAAGGTTCAATTTCGTGCTTCCCAACTTTAAGCCTTCCGTACGTTAAAAAATTAAAATGTATTCAGTTTGATTCTCATAAGGATTCCAGGTAACGATTCAGTTACGTGGTGTGATAAGAAAAGTCAGTAAAATGAATTTTATCTGTAAAAGCCTTTTGTATCCTAATCAAAAATAACTGGCAGAAAGTACTGAGAAGAGGAAAATTTTCCGTATTTAAAAATGGAACGTGACTTGCGAGGGAAGACTTACATTTAAATTTACTGACAGCTAAAATAATTTCTGAATCTCATCGGAGAGATATAGTGTTCTTCCTCATAATCCATTCGGCCCAAAGAAATATTTATTTACCATTTATTCTGAAAATTAGGCAATTTCAGCCCAATATTTGCAATTACTGTGACAACCCACAAATCGCAGGTAAAATATCGAACATGAAGAATGCGACCTCGGTGAGACTGTTTTCTTAAAATGGTGTCTGTCAAAGTGAAAAAATCCTGCCAAAAATTAAATTATTGTTAAGTCTAACTTCGATGCAAGGAAATTCCTTGATCATTGTTGTGAATTCACTCCCCATATTGTTTACGTGGAGGCGTTTGAATAAATATCAGCAAAAAATTTAAACAGTGTCTTTCACTTTTCCATTTCTGCGACGGGCTATAAAATATGAATCGAGAGAAAAAACAACTGGAAACCCAAACTGTAGCGATGTAGCAGTCAACTTAAAAAAAACAGAGACTGTTATAACAGTAACTGAAAATTTGTGTTAGGAAATTAAGTAAACAAAGTCTGGAGGAACAATATTGAAATTCAGATGGATATGTCACAAAGAGAAATTCGGTACCTAAGCGTATAAGCCTGTGATTAGCAAAACTTGTGATCAAAATGATGAATGGAACAGAAGGAAAGATTCTTCCAAGGTACGGAAAATGTCATAGAATTAAGGCAAGCACATATGCAATTTGTCTCAATAAAAACCTCTTCTACTTTAAGCGTTTCACAGAACTTATTTGCTGAATACTAGGACTCGAAGATCAAGTAAACAAAGTGAAGAAATCACGAGACATAGCTCTATATTGAATAAAAAAATAATAAATTAAAAATATTATTAAATACTCTAGTTTTGTTATGATAAATTCCATATTATTTCAAATATTTCACAGCAATGTAACTTGACTTATGGTAGAAACAATTTGAAGCTGTTTCTCATTATTTACTGAATTGCTATTGTTGAGATGAGAGAAACGCATCAAGTTCCGTAGACGAAGGAGTGATATCACAGACTGAAATGACAAACAGGATTTCCTTACTTACAGAAGCATCACATACTAAGGAACAATAATTCATGAGTCACGAAGGAGCAATCGTTTTATCATATATGTGGCATCAGCAGATCTTCTGCTAGAATTTCCTGTTCGAAAGAAAGCACCAAATATCTCTCATGCCTGAGGTTGTTTTCCAAAAACGCTGATCTAAATACTGGTATGATGGCTCTACCTTTTGGAATATAGAGTGTCACATACATTGGCGATATTTAGGAATGTTGATAACGAGGAACAGTACACCAATTAAGTAGTAAATAGTAACACTGTACTAGTGATCCAATTTATTGGCGTAGGAAGTAGACACATTAGCGTTTCCAAGCTCTCACATATCAACCAGATGGCTTTTTCAAGGACGTTAGACAGAAACTGCCAGTTTCTGTCTAACTTTCATAAAAAAGCCCTCTGGTTGATGTGCGAGAGCTTGGAAACGCTAATGTGTCTACTTCCTACGCCAATAAATCGGATCACTAGTACAGTGTTACTATTTAGGAATGTTAATTTCATAGCAGCCCTTTTCACGTTTAGCTATCTATAAATTTATTTGAAGTGTTAAGAAGAAAAAAACTGAAAATTTCCCGCAAAAATCTGGATGTTATTATAGGGATTGACTCTTGTGTTTTTCCCTTGACAAAGAGAACATGACACAGGGTCCGCTTACTTGAAATTGGTTTAAGTAAGAAGGGTATTTAGTTGAGATCTGGAGGCGTTACAGTGACACACAGAACATGTGAGCAAGAGGAGATTTTTTGACAGGAATCCGAAGTGCCCGGATAGCAGAAGCTTTTGTCGTGCCTCAGAAAATAGGGAGATGAGAAATAAAAGGGATCACAGTGTGGGAATAGGACAGTTGTGTCGATGAGTGCTTACATTAAGAGGTATGAGCGTACTGTTGCGTCCCATTAGCATATATACAGGGTGGTTCAAAACTATATGTCAAAAATGTAAAGGCAGGTAGAGGGGACCTAAATAAGCAGATTCCGTATAGGAATGTGTGTGCGGTAATGCCGCGTTGAGCCGGTAGAGAGCGCTGATGAGTGCGGCGTATAAAAGCGCTTCGCCAGCTAGATTCTTCATTTCCGCCGCGGATGGCTTAGTGGTTAGTGTTTCAGACTATCGATGCTGGGTCCCCAGGTTCTAGCCTGGGCTGATCTTTCAGAGATGGTGTGATTTACTAACAATCGCTGAATATCCGCCGTGCATCGGACGAGCACGTAAAGTGACGGCCCTCAGGCTGGACCCACTGGTTAAATGGGTATCCTTTCCTATGTCCTCCCTGAAATTCTCTCACCCATCTATGTGCAATATCGTACTTGTACGGTGGCGCCATCTACTGTACTCTAATCTCACTACAAACTGTTCTGTCAAAAAGTCGCTAGACTTGCTCTCATTCCTTCCGTTTCTGTGTCCTGCCCAAAAGGCGATCTCGCTGTAGGTGGCTGGGACCTAAACTCTACTCCCTGTGGACGGAAGTCCTACATGAAAATGACAAATTCTCTCGATTCTTCATTTCCCGCACGGATCTCGAGCAGCATGCATCGTTACACCAATGCGGAGCTGGCCGACATGCATTTCATGTATGGGGCTGCACAAGGAAATGGATTAGCTGCTCAACGGATGTACAGGGAGATATTCCCGGATAGGAATCAGCCGGATCGTCGAACATTCGAGCGGCTTCATCGGGAGTTAAGCACGAGTAGATCGTTTTATGCTTCCAGCCGTGATACTGGCATTGGAAGATATAGCAGAACTCCTGCAGTGGAAGAAAGAATACTAAACACAGTAGAGGATATTCCGTCGACAAGCTCGAGAGCTGTAGGACGTGCGTTGGGTGTGAGCCATCCAACTGTTTTGAGGACTTTACACGAAGACGGAATGCATCCGTATCATTTACAGAGAGTGCAAGCAATGACCCCTGACGATTATCTTCCACGTCTCAACTTTGCCCGTTGGTACCTACAGCAGACTGCAGCCAATCCAACCTTCCCTGCAGATGTTTTATTCACTGATGAGGCTACCTTTACGCGATCGGGTATGTTTAACATCCATAATTCTCACCTGTGAGCTCATGATAACCCACATGGCACAACAACACACGCCTACCAAAAAAGGTTTTCCATTAATGTTTGGGCAGGCACTGTGCACAATAATTTAGTAGGACTGTACATTCTACGTAGTCGTTTAACTGGCCACACATACGGCATCTTCCTACAGGTGGTCTTACCTGAACTTCTGGTCGATGTTCGTCCAGATGTTCGCAAATGAATGTGGTTCCAGCACGATGGAGCCCCAGCTCACTTCAGCCGAAACGTCAGGAATCACCTGGACGCTGTCTACGGTCAGAATTGGATAGGACGGGGCGGACCAGTTCCTTGGCCACCGCGTTCTCCTGATTTAACCTGCTTGGATTTCTTGTTTTGGGGTCATATTAAAAGCCTCGTGTACGAGAGTCCTGTCACATCTGCAAAAGATCTTGTTGCCCGCTTGTCTGTTGCTGTTGGACATGTGCTCGACATGCCTGACGTCTTTTCTAATGTACGCCGATCCATGCGCCGCCGCTGTGAATCTTGTATCGCTGTTGGTGGCCGCTCTTTCGAGCACCTCTTGTAAACTGTTAATAAATTTTTGTTTTCTTTTGTCTTTACTTGTCTTTTCAGTTTCCTGTGATTCATACTGCTTTACGTGCTAGCGCTTTAATGCGGCATTACCGCACACACATTACTATACGAAATCTGCTTATTTAGATCCCCTCTACCTGCCTTCACATTTTTGACATATAGTTTTGAACCACCCTGTATAATGCTTGCATAAGTGCAGGATATGCGTCACTCTCTGATCAACAACTAATCAGTGGTGTAAATAAACTTTTGAAAGAAAGTTCAGTTGTATGAAATGAGATTCTTATTTTCTGAAACATACATATACGTATAAATCATAGAGATGAGCTGTAAATTTACTGGTGTGGTGTGAATTTACAAGATTCGAAGAAAGCAATAATTGAGAAATTCACTTCTCTATTTTTAAAGAATAAAATAAGAAACTTCCTCTTACCTCTACCCCACTCTAGCGCAGTATACTAGACAACATTTGGCTGAACTGGACAACCTCGCAGGCGATAAATATCATAGGGTGTCTCTCTGTGTATCACAACTCAAAAGTTTTAGGGTTATAAAATAGCCTCCTGCTTTTTTGCTTTTTATAACCATTCCACAGTATGCCGCCCCGCCTCAGAGAATGCTACTCTCTCTCTCTCTTTCAACCTAGCTTCCTTGCACAGTACTTAGGATGGACCGATTTATCGGTCCATCCTAAGCTCATATCATCCTTTGATTAGATCCGTCCTGGATCACAAATAATACGTTCCTTTCTCTTAAAACTCACGACTTCACAAAGTTCTCACGGATTTTTCACAAAAGCTTGATAACGTCATCGCATGATGTGCGAACGCTTGGAGAATGTATTTGTTCTTACATCTATTAGACGGGATTTTGCAAATGTTTTGCGGGTTATTAGTCTACTGTAACTAAGGTGCATCTACTTATTGAATGTAAATTAATCTTAATTTTCGCAATTTAATTAGCACTCTGTTTTAAGTTTTCTCTAAATTATTGTAATGAAGAGTATTGTATGTATTTTCACCGCGGAAGGAAAAGAGGTAAGGTACCGAGATCACCACTTCGGTTCCGGGGGCTTAAAAGATACACCTCCCCCCCCCTTTTCATCACATAATGTATTCCTTGAGAAAAGCTGTTTTAACTGAGAATGAGGAGGTCATAATACAGCAAAAAACACCGCTATTTACTTAACTTTCCTTCAACTCATCGAACTGTTCGCTATGAAACGAGACAATAATTCTTCCGGTAACAAACTTACGATCCAGTACATAAACTGATAACATAAGCATGTGAAATAACAGGGCTGTTTTCGTCAGGTAGCCGAGTGGTTAAGATACTAAGATCTCGCACTGAATTTCTGTATTCAAAATCTGGGTGAAATGTGGAGGTGGATTCAAAATCTGGGTGAAATCTTCGGCTGGGGTTCACATTTTCCAGTTCCGGAACCTAGAATTAAAAATAGGTGATTCTTCCAATCTTTCCACACTGCAGAGTGATTGAATTAAAATAATAGTGATAACAATGACCAATTTTTTTGTTTTTATATTGCTATGTAACGGCACCGTGTATTGTCAGCTTTTCTGACAATGTCGTATCAGATGTATGTTAGGGGGTCAACCACTTTTTTTTTTTTTGCTGGTAAGTGGTGATTATCAGCACCTTGTTCTCTTTTTTATAAACTGTTTTTATGATAACAATAAGAATAATTAAATTAAATCAAACAGAGAAATAAACCACACACACCATGATAAAAAAAATCGCGAATCCCGGACGTGGGGGATCGAGCACTGTACATCAAGTATGAAAGTACTGTTAGACGATGCGTTGCTTACATGATCAGTGCTGTTGAACGCATGACAGGGCTTAAAACAATAACCGCAGTTATATGAAGTCATGCGAAAGGCACGGGATGGAAAAGGTCTTGCTTTGGTGCCCGCTTAGCTAGACGATCGCTGAGAGAAAGGAAATAGTTTACTTTTACAAAGCTGCGCCAATAAGCAAAAACCAACCATCATTTACAAAGCAACTGCCTTAGAACTCTTCATGATATGAAAAGCGGAGAGACGCTCTTCTCCCTGAGGAAAAATTGCTGCAGTAATTGCATACTCTGAGAGATGGACCTCCAGACAGTTTGGCCCAGTATGCGCCAAATAAGGGATACAGCTGTGCAACAAGTAGCGCTCGGGTTCAGCTTAGGAAGAGAACCCACCATCTTCAGGAGAACCAAGAAAAATGAGTTGGAAACATCTGGATACTGCTTGTCGGTGAGAATCAAACGACTGTCAGATACAATTGCGAAGGTGTCTTGAGCACAAAGACCCAGGATAGAGGAGCAATGGAAGAAGATAATGTAATCTGATGTGAGCCGCTACACTCTGTTTTGTGTTAACGACAGAGAAAAGTTTGGCGCTATATGCATGAAGCTATAGATGTGGTGAGTTTTCAGTCAAGCGTTAAAGTCTGTAGTGACGGTATTCTCGCATGAGGCACATTTAGCTCTGGCACAGATAAGCTCTCGCATGAGGCACACTTAGCTCTGGCACAGATAAGTTCCATTCATACCGCTGACTGATTGTGTAACATCTAGTTTGAGTCTTCTGTCAGGCCACGTGTATCCTCCTTGCACGCTGCACCTTGATTGTAATTGATCAAAATGCAACCAGAACAACAGCGCACCTATCACCATCTCTAAGATATCAGTTTAAATATTGGTTGTCCTTGTATCACCATACTACTCATTTCGTGGAATCCATGTCTGGCCACATTCAAGCTGATGCCCCGTCGAAAGATAGTTCTGTTCTTCACCGAATCAGTGGGTTCATAATAAGTTGTGTATACAGAGGTAGGGTACACACACACACACACACACACACACACACACACTACTTTACCAAAATCCATGGGGCATTAATGTGAATGGGCAAAATGTTTTGTGCCATACCTAAAATATGCAAATACACTCTTTGCCAACCCCCCCGAAGAACCCCTAGAATATCATTCTTTCATGATTTCTTTCATGATCATTCGATCATGTTGAAACTCCGCATGCAAGTAGCTCAGGGCCGAATGTGCAAATGATTAAAAAACAACTACCAATGAATAAATAGTGGCCCTCCACAGCGCATGGGAACCGCGCATCGAGGAGGGTAAGTCAAGAGCAAAGATCGCACGCAGGGACAATGGTGACAGCGAAATGCGGGTACAGACTGTGAGGATGCCTCGACGTTGGATCCGTGAACATTACGATAAATTGAGCGAGTTTGAGAGAGGACGTATAATTGGGATGATAGAGGCCAGTTGGTCAAGGCGCCGTATCGACACGCATTTCGGTCGGAGCGATGCGGCAATCGGACGACGTTAGCGCCAATTTGTCGAGGAGGGCACAACCCAGCGACACGCGGCAGTGGACGGTCGAGGGCAGCGACAGAACGCGAGGATCAAGTGATTGTCAGAGTCGCACAAACAGAACCGAATTCGTCGCTCTCAACCATCCATGGCCACGTTGCTTGGTCTGTAGGTACCGAAGTGGCCACCCGAATCGTTGCCAGACGACTTGCTTCACGGAGACTACATTCGAAGAGGCCACTCCGCCGCCTACCACTGTCCAGTAAGCATCGCAGACAACGGTTGCAGTGGCGTCGGGCGCGATCAACGTGGAATAGTGTCCAGTCGCGTCGTGTTTTCAGTGATGAGTCACGGTTTGCACTTGGCGCCTATGACCAGCGCATGCGTGTCTGGAGACGATCCGGCCACCGCACGGATCCTGTCTTTACCGTGGAACGGCACACGGCTCGCACACCGGAAGTGACTGTCTGGGGAGCCATTTCCTACCATAGCCGGACACCCTTGGTAGTCCCCTGTACCCCCCTCGCGGCTCAACGGTACGTCGACGGCATTCTACGACCTGTTGTGTTACAATTCCTGTTGCAGCAACACCGAGCAATTTTTCAACAAGATAATGCCTGGCCATACACAGCACGACTCTCGCAGGCCTGCTTCCGCAATGTCGATACCCTTTCATGGCCAGCCCGATCGCCCGATCTCTCACCGATCGAACATGTTTGGACATGATGGGACGCCACCTACGCCCATCCCGGAATGCGATTTGGACACCGACCTGCGACCTGCGATTTGGACACCGTCTGGCACGCTACAGCTCAAGACAGTATCCGTGAACACTATGCGTCTGTGCCACGCCTGGTAACCGCTTGTATCCGAGCCAGAGGTGGCGCAACAAAACAGCTACACGATTGTTCCAATCGTGTAGCTGTTTTATCCGAATAAATGGCTGAAGTGCTCTGGAATTGCAATCAGTTCCTTTCCTATACTTATAAATTGCACATACCAATTACAATGTATCATCTCGACTAGATGATTCCTTCTTGGTTCTTCGTTGTTCTTTTTCTTTTCTTTTTCTTTTTTGCAAAGAGTGTATGTTGGCCTGTAAAGGCAGAATTGTGTTGCTCGGAAGTCAGATGAAAGTAAGGCCGAACGGTCAATGCACTAAAAGAGTTTAACTGTTTCAAATGGATATGATAGATGTATACTACGTCGGCAAAATGTCGATGCAACACATTGCTGTGGCTTGAATAGAATCCGAAGTTCACGGTTGGTAATGTACTGAAGACACGGAATTCCATTTGTGTTTTTGCTCCTAAGAAATGATCGTCTAGACAGAAAACACTAACGTTCCTGAGAAGGCGTTTCCTGAATTTTCTGAGAAGGCGGTTGATTTCACCTGGCAAGCAGACCCTAAGACCCTATAATGCTTGCGAGCTGAAATCCAGGTCGTTATATCACAAGGCATTACTGAAGATTTTATTTAAGGGCCTATATATAGGTGGTGCCATTCACTAAAAAGTTCTGGCTGCAACACACAAACTTTATGTTGTTTTTTTTGTTGTTTTTTGTTGGAGGTTTAACGACCACCGTGAGCAACTCAATGGGCTATAAGCAGTCGCCCGTCCCTAATTTAGGGTCACTGGTATCAGGGAAGGGAGAGAGCCAGTGCCGTAAGACAAACACAAACTCTGTGTTTCGAAAGTGAGTTACGACGTATCCCACTAAGTCGTAACTCATACGATTAGAAGAATGTTACTGTGTGTTCTCACAATGTCATTTAACGTGATGAAATGCAGCAAATTTATTTCAGCCATCCATCCTGTTATAATGAATACATCGCAGTTCGTTTTTTTTTTTGTGTAATATTTCTACACTTACAGATCTGGAATTGCCCTTTTCTGAGCTGCATTCTTCTTATATTACGGAGACGAACTTCAGTTTATTTCTAATGATTTACGATTTGTGGACTTAAGCATTTTTAGCACGTCTTTTCACGTACGAAGTATATATTCGTGCCGTTTGTATAGGTATGTCTATCCGTCGGTCTGTGGAGACGAGATCGCTGCACCTATTGGCTAGATTTGACATTTTATTTCCGTTGGGTAGCTTGAACTATGAACTGAGCTTACTTTTAGGGGACGTAAATGCACATAGCTATTTACAGCTACATTTATTTTATTCCATATCGCTGTTTCTAAAATTTCGATTGCGAAATTATTTTTTCGTCGGATATTTTTCGCTGAGTCATGCTTATATTTTGCATGTCAAATAATGCATAGTTTTCCGACCTGGAATTGTGGACGTTTTTCTACTTCCCTCGCGATTTTTGCTTCCAAAAGTTCGACTTACTTCATCGTTATCTTTGCTTCCAAACGTCCGATCTGAAAAATGTCTTTACCGTGGGATAACCTGCAATACACGAAATATGTTGCACATGTTTCTTTTCTTCTCATAATAAGTTCTACCACGAAGGACTAAGGGCGTAATTATATTTGCAACCGTATCACAGCTTCTAAAACTGCTACTAACACAGCAAGTCTTTTTGCACCGAATACTGTTCACCATAACAAACATTTTGCGTACATTTTCTACTTCTGATGATGAACAGTTTTTACGCAAGGGAAATAAACGTGTATTTCTATTTACAATTACATCTCTCCTTTTAAAATTCGCAACGTTCAATTTGCATCTGATAGCTTTCCTTATGACGAATGTTTTGCGTACATTTTCTACTTATAGCAACGCACATTTTTCGGCTACGAGATGGAGATGTATGTTTCCATTTCTATTCAATACGACGACTATTTTGTCAGATGCAATGAACTTTAAGTTATAAGACGTCATGTTTCAAAATGTTTGATTGTTAGTACATTACACATTGTCACACTTTCATAGGATGCAAAAACATGCTCATTACACCCGAAAACTCGGTTAAATCTTCTTGTTAGCCGTAGCAATGCATGAATGCCATGTTTCAACAGCAACAGAATTCATAAGTACCTCTCGCAAGACTATACTAAGGAAAGACTAACTTTGAACATTTATATTAATGCTCTTTCTTATTTCACCTGCTACAGGAAATTTATTAAAAACGTTCTAACTTGCAATCCTTTTTAGGAGGTGGGCCTGGCTAAAGTCGTTTATCAGCTCCTCCTTCTGGTTTGAGAGGCAGCCTTTTAATCAAACTGTAGATCATTTGCAATGACGCCATTCCTTAGCTGCTATCACGTTTACGTAATCAGTGAAGCACTCCTGGCCCTCAATAGCCATCAAGGGATCTTAAAGATGTGCTGGCTGAAATTAGTCTTATCAGTCACGGATGAGCGCATTCCGATGAAAAAAACATAGCACTCTTTTACAAGGCGAGATTCATTCCTAAGTATCTCGCACAGTTCTTTGTGTTCGATTTTTACCCCCCCCCCTTACCCACCAGAAAATGCCTCTCTCACCAGCTGGGATGAAAATTTAATAAAAGCAGCACGCCGACAACCACCCAACCGTTGCGAAATGATTCCTGCATCTCCAGGGAAGTTCTAAGGGGTCCTAAATTCATTTACACGGTGGAAGTCCTAAACCCCTTAAATATCCCGAAAATTATGTTTAGGAACACCAGAATAATTCTAATGAGATTAAGGCGACGAAGGTATTCGGGTTCCCCTTGGAAACTCATTACATTACATATACAATTAAAGAGTTAAGAGTAATTCAGGTGAGACAGATGATATATCTTAATTGAAGACAGCATAATTTCCGAACAGCAACAACTCCAGCTAGCAATATCCCTTCAAACATGACCCTGTTTCTGAACCACAAATACAAAGCACACGGCAACAGAATAATTATTCAAATTTCAAAAACCCAGAAATGAATGGATGGGTGGACCCTATTGTTTATGATGGTAGTTTTTAAATTGCTTCCAGGACTTCCCTGCATCATAAATGAGAGTTTGCCACTTAGAAACATCTAACGCAATTTTTTGGGGGAACAGGAAAGTCACTGGGGCCAATTAGACACTTGCAATGATTTTTTTAATTATAATCGTTTCATTCATTAACGAAAGTCAAATCTAGATAAAAATCGAAATTAACAACCGTCTACGCACTATTAAAACGCATCCGATTGAAGAATTAAGACTTTAATAGCATTACATCCTTAAAACCAGATATTAGATCTTTCGGATCGTAACTTACGATCCATCATCAAATGTATGACAATATGAGGTTGAACCTGCCTTATATGATAGAATTGCGTGGGAGGGTTCATTGTGAGCCAATGTCGAACGCGAATGGAAAATGTTCTATAGCACTACAAAGTACTGTAGAACATTTTCCATTCGCTTTCTGTTCATACACTCCAGTGGAGAAAAAGCATGTAATGATAACATCCCTGAAGTGATCCCGATTCCGTGGAAAGCAGTACTTCCCACTTCTACACGGACGGCATAATATAACCATGCACAATCCTGAAATTAACCAATTATCTCGGAAATCGGTATCCTCCACATCTACATAGACGCTATCGGACAATTTCACATTCCATTTGACAGCCCTAAAGTGTAGTGCTGTAGAACATTTTCCATTCGCGTTTGACATTGGCTCACAACGAACCCTAACACTCTTGCGTCACTGACCCCAACGCAATTCTATCATATAAGGCAGGTTCAACCTCATATTGTCATACATCTGATGATGAATCGTACCTTACGATCCGAAAGATCTAATGTCTGTTTTTAGAATGCAATGCTATTAAAATCTTAATTCTTAAATCGGGTGTGTTTTAATCGTGCTTAGACGGTTGTTAATTTCGATTTTATCTAGATCATTGATTGGCCGGAAGTTTTTAACTTATCTTAGGAAAGTCAAATGTAATATTTTTCTCTTAGTGATTTTGGAAACGAACTAGGCTGAAACAAGTCTCAAATCTTTGGTTAAAATTGGCTTAACACGACCAAAGTAAAATCCAAAGGTTTCGCCTTTGACAAGCACCGTCGTGCCAGTGCTCCCACAAATTGTGGGCCAATTTCCCATCTTGGGCAGTTTCCTAAGGCACTGCAAGAAGCGTGGTTTCCGAACACACATTTGCATCCAGCTGATTTAGTGTCTCGCGAATTGATGCGCCATCTCACTGATTCGTGTTTCATCAAAGTTTTGGAAAACTTATATGTCTCTGAAACTATTTGGAATTGCTTGCACCGTTACGTTTTTTAGGTTTAAGAACACTGCATCCTTCACTATTTAAATCAAGGATATGACGAAATAAATTTATCCACCATTTTTATGCCAAGGGCGAGATTCGAACCCACAACTCTCGGTTTCGGAGCTCCGAGTGCTACCCACTATACTACACTGGCATATGCTCTCCCTGCTATCTGTCTTTATCTCATGTGCGTTCTGCGGGGCAGGCACGTCACAAGGAATAAAAGTAAGTTCCTTTTAAGTAGTCAGTTTTTAAAGGAGGGAAAAATAATCGTTGCGCTATGGACTATAGCTCAATTCTCCATTAAAAAATATGTAGTAAGCTTACAAATTTGCAAACTTCCAGCTAAAGATTTAGGAATTAAAAAATTCGTCCAATGAATGAAGGCGTAAAAAACAATAAATTCAGAAAAAATAATTAATTGAAAACTTATATGTCTCTGAAACTATATTCGCTATAGGCATATAGAACTTCTGTTAATTTGATTAAATTCAAAAATGATATTTCGAATTTTTTGCTTCACCTGTACAACAAAGTAGTTCATTCCTTTTATCAGGATTTATTTTTAACGTCTGGTGATAGCAAAATAATAGAGAATTTATATTAATAATCTTTGGTTCAACGTATTTTATTTAATAAGAAGATACTGTATATTAAAAGGGAGAAAAAAAGGGAGAAGGGCAAATAATACTTCGTGGAAAGTTTTCTCTCTGTTTTTTTTTTAAGGGAACGCCCAAGTAGGGCAGATTGCAGACGACCAGTTGCTTCCGCTCCTTCAATCACCTGCTCCCTGCAACCAAAATAGGTAGCCGCATTTGGCAGACGCATCCTGTCACATGGCACAACACTGAATGACGAGACATCTGCTACCGGGCATACTCTCACATTAATTCCTGACAGCTTAGAGACAAGACGAATCCTGGTGGCAATCAGCAGGAAAACTTCATAAACAATTTATGCAGCATTCAATTTTTTTTAATATTTTAAACATTGAGGCCTATCCTTTAGTTTATTAAAACCGCTTACATGTTAAGTGCGTAACAAAGAAATTGTCACATAACTGATTGTTTTCTGTTGTTATAAAATATGAACTCACTAATAACTGTAATTAAAAAAAGCAATTACTCCAGTTTTGGCTTTTAACTTTATGCAAGGAGAATATGTGGTGTGAAATACAGTAAAAGTAGCTTAAACCGTTTGGGTAGTTTTTTAAGCAATGTACACAATCTTTCTGCAGGTTTAATGTAGCTAAACGGCAACTCGACAGAAAAACAACTTTTTGGCTTTCTAATCAAGACGCAAAATCTAAAACCTAAGGCTTATACCTCGTTATCCTTTGAGCCACAACTCCGGTGCAGCATTCTTCCTTAGGAAATCGAAATGATCTACATATAAAACCGAGCAGACTTTCATTTCTTCTGTTGCCTGTCGTAGTTCATGTTATATCAGATCTTTTCACACAGTTTTTACAGACGGCAGTCGTAGGTCGCCGTACACGAAGCGGATTGATCCGATCTATATTACTTTTCTTAATGTGTTTTATCTCACATGGTTAGAATGACACACACACACACACAGAGCAAGATAAGGAATTTTAGAGTATTTATAAACGAATCTCTGTCGGACTAATACCCGCCGCAAGAAAGAAATTCGTTGAAATTCCGTTATTTAACATTTGCGTCAGTGTCGCTACCCACTTCTATCTCAGATGTTTAAAGAAATGTCAGTGACTTTTTTACACAATTTGAGAATTTCGTATTTTATTATGGTTCAAAAGCAGCGCAGACTTCCAAAGTAAATCATAAATGAATAAATAATTGGAAAAACTTTGCTATTTTACCTCTGAAAATATATTGATTTAAACATGTTAAAATGTTTTAAAGAATGATACGGTGAGAGGGATGAGTCAAAAATGTTCAAGTGATATTTTTTCAGAGGAATTGAATACATATAAGTTATATGTAGAGAGAGAGAGAGAGAGAGAGAAATCCACGATCCTGCCTTCCCTCTGTTCCTCGTGAAATGGTGCTGGAGAATTTTACGTGCATATGTCCGAAAATGAAACAAGCGCGACAAAACATGCAGCGCACACATAGCAAAGGACTGAAAAAAAATATTACCTGAAAACCGTTTTTTCGGCATACAGATTTGCACGAAAAAAATATTTTCTGGATTTGGTCTCTTCTCTTTTTTTCCTGTGGTTGTTAGCAAAGTCATGAAAAGTGAAAAAAAAAATTGCTCTCTATCTCTGTGCTCCAGGGGAAATTCATCCAAAATTTTTCTCTACAAGAACACCACGTGATATCATTTGAATGCAAAAATACTTTTATTTATAATGGCAAAACTGTATCTCCACGAAGAATAAGGCAAAGGGTCTTTTTCTCGAAGTTATCCTGTTTTTATCGGAAGAATACTTGATGCTTACCTGCAAGACACTAAAAAATGTGTAAATCTAATTGTAGTCTGTTTCACCCCGTACTTGTAGATATAAAAAATAAGATACCCAATTTATTACGATGTCAAAAATAGCTCACTCACTTAATTCACATGCGCAGGATCTTCAGAAAAAATGCAATGTTACGTTATAAGAAGATTCATTCTCTTTTTTTTCTTTCAAATAAACATACTGGTTTTCTTGTTCCCAGTTCCATCACGAAATTACTGTGAGGTCGTGACAGTTTTCAACGCAATCTACGGGTGGCGAAATCCTACGTATGCACTACCTATACTGCTGCTTCCATTGTAACAACTGTTGAAGGGAGAAAGTTGAGCGAGAATGCACGAGAGCTTGCGGTGATAAAATTACTTGTCCCTTTAATCGGCTATGAAGTTTTTGTATTTCAGTTTTACATGTAGCCTTTTCCACCTCCATGTCTTTAAAATGTTCGTCCAGAAAGTGTTAAATAAATTATTTCCGCACGACTTCAACGCAATCGTTGTTTTATTCGAAATACAAAAGCTTTCCTTTAAATTTACTGACAAATACAGGGTTTTTTTTAAAGGTTTTTTTTAATGTTTCCGAATTACAGAAGTAGGTGCGCGATTAAGCAAGTGTATACAAACCCACTTCGCATTTTTAAAATGGTCAGCTTCAAAGGCTAACATTAAGAAAAATAATACTATAATATAAAGGCTAGGAATTCTTACTGTGAGCATAATTACTGAGGGTTGTTGCAGTCCCTTGTTTGAAAGAGGAACGGGTAGCACTGAATGTAATGTAAGTATAAATGGCACTGTGATTGGCCAGGTGAGTGAGTTTGTGTATTTAGGAAGCATGTTTGACAGAGAGAACAAGTTGGATGGTGAAATCAGTAGGCGAGTGAATTCTTCTTTGAAAGTCATAGCTGCTCTGAGAGGTTTTCACAGGAATGATGGGTTCTCCAGAGAGTCCCGCATGGCTGTGTATGAAACTTTAATTGTTCCTACTCTGATGTATGGCAGTAAAACCTGGGTACTGCAGAAGAAACATAGGAGTCGTCTGTGTGCTGGAGAAATGCGTTACTTACGTGGGGTTTGTGGCAAGACACGATCTGATTGTGTGAGGAATGAAGATGTATTGCAGTTGTGTGATGTAAAGCAAAATGTTGTTAGCAAGGTGGAGACCAATATGCTTCGGTGGTTTGGCCATGTTGAAAGAATGAGTGATGAAATGCTTACTATGAAAATATTTTCAGCCCAAGTGGCAGGAAGGAAAGGCAGAGGAAGGCCAAGGAAGACATGGGTGGATCAGATTCAGGAGTGTCTGCATGAGGAAAAGATTATGAGTATGAAGTATAAAAGATCTTGTGTACGGCGTGTAATGGATATCAGTGAAGCATGAGTTGTATGTCAAGATCGCTGTAAATGGCGAAGTTTGATACGATAACAATAAGTAAAAATATCTGGAAGTTTGTATTTCTTTTTGGAGCTAACCTCTGAATCTCAGAGAACAGCTTAGTGATATGTATGTATGTATGTTGCAGTCCCTTAAAAATTAGGGTCTGACGGTCTATTGGTCACATAACAAACTGGTGAGTCACGAAGGCTAAGTAAGCCCTCGCAAAATAAAAAGAAAATGCATTTACATTTTAGAACATCACTATTGAAGAAAAGAAACAGCATCAAAATGCAGCACGGGGAAATATATTTATAATTCTAATCGACTTATGAATTTAAATACAAAACGAGTGCCGTTACGATAGCAACGTACTGGTTCTTAGTTTTTCTTGTCATAGTTTATTTAGAATGACGCATCATCAGTTGATTCAGTCGTCTGGTAACAGGGAGTTTAGCAGGCTGTCTTCTTTTACCGATGGTTCAATTTCACAGGAGACAGGTATCGTGTTTGTTCTGTATATATAGTTCAACATATATCCATCTCTGCAGCCAAAAATCCTATAGGGCAGAGACGACATCCCCTAGCTTTAAATGTTCATTGAAATAAATAAACAAACAATCTATTTAATGAATGATGGAAGGAGCAGTTAAAATATAATTAGCAACATAGAATATTTTTTTACATCAGAAAAAGTTTCATCTGTTTGCAAATTACAGAAAATTTGACAAAAAAAAATCACATTGCGTTCCCTTTCCCATACTGGAATTTTAAATCACCTGTTAACCAATCCAGAAATCTTGACGACCATGCAGGACATTTTGTATCATAAGGAATGTTAGTATGCAACAGAATTGTCCATGAAGGATGGAATCCTATGAAGACTGGTTCTGGATGTCTTGTGCAAAATATTTACATGGAGTGCTCTCTTATTTTTCAATTTAGAATGTCTTCGGGCTTACTCTTGTGAACTCTGTCTTTCAAAAATTCTTCGAGAAAAAGTCAGAGGAAGTCAAACCAGGAGAAGGAAAACAGGCAGAAACGAATTTGGTCTTTTGTCTCTCCAAGCAACTTTTGCGATTTTTTCAAAATTTGTTGTCTTACTAACGGAAAGAGGAAACGCTTAGGTAATTTATGGTTTATGTACGCGGCTGTTCGCTTGAGAGCTTTTGCGCGTTAAAAAAATGCTAATGCAATAATTTTTGTTCAGTTCGTTAGTCAATTCGTGCACATCGCACACGTCTGAGATTTTCAAAAATTCGCTTTCTGGCAAATAAGACATAAAAAAAATAAAAAAATCACAATATCATGCTTCGTAAAATTTAGCGTCTGTAGATTTTCAACATAGTTAATAATTTTTTTCCGCTAGGCACTCTGAAAGTTGGAATTCTGAAATTTTCAAAGAGACGTTGTGAAGAGGGCATTTCAGTTAGAGCAAAAAAAAAAAAAAAAGCAATGCCCACAACTCATGCGATTTCGTGCTTTTATAAACTGCATCAGGCACAACGGATCTAACAATCCAATTCCCTCTCCCACCTTTTTTTTCGTTTCACATATTTCAAGTCTTTTTAGCCCGGCTGTGTGCTTTTTTGAAGTTGTAAAAAAATTCCTCCGCCCTATTTTTTTCATTAATGAAAAAATATGTTACTCAAATGTGATTGAAAATTGCTATTTTAACTTTAAAGCGCTATACACATTTTTCAGTCAAAAATGCTGTTAACGGCCGCTAAGTCCATCTTTTCCTAGGGCCTCAGAATTACTGAGGGCGGGGCGGCTGCGGCTGATCATCCCACAGCAAACGCGCACTCTGCAATTTTTTCACTTTTAGCCACTGCACTGATACCCACATTAAAAGTTACTTATAGAGTTTAAATTCTATTAAGTTTCTTAGTCTTTTTCGAAGTGTTTTATCCAAGAATCTTCCATACGTCATACATCATTGTAGAATCACAATTTCCTCTCCCTTCTTCTGGCCATGGAAGCAATGCTGAATTTCTCAAAAGTATGAGATTTTTAATCTTTTGTTTTCGCAGCCATAACAGAGTAGAATTTCTACTCTACCTTCAATCCATCACGAAATCGCTTATGTCACGATCACCAGCAAAAGCGACTCTAGCACTTTTCTCCATTCACCTCTGAGTAGAAAAAAATCACACAGATCAATCATACTAAGGAACAAGCTCACGCTATATTTGGTGACAGCTATCGAGGTCGCTATTGCTTTTAAAAACAAGGCTGTATGTAAAGCCAAAAATTCAATGGTTACATTCAGAAAGCGCAAATTTCAAAATCCTTACACAAACCGAAAAAAAAAGGGTATTCTTGTTAATTGTTCATCCTGGCGAAAAAACTCATACCGAAAATTGCGAATGCATCCCTTTGTCTCTGTCTAGTAAGCATTGGGATGACAATGCTGCTCTTGGTATTGGAAATATGTAATTGAAATCAAGTTTCGTTAACATTTTCCAGTTGGCCGCAAATAAAATTACCAACATCTCTGTTACCCAGTTTTAATGATAGCGCCTTAAAATTGTCACCACTATTAAACCTTATGGATACCTCTCGAATGGACAAAGACCTTTCACTCTCTTTTCAATCTGAGTCTCTGGCCTGGAAGATGGCCAGGTATAGCTAGTATTGGTCAGGGTTGTGACGTAGCATTAAGATGACGCATGTGTCAAAACGACAAGTTGCAGCGATAAGCCTTGCCGGCGTACTTCCGTCGGGAGAACATCCCGTTCCGGAGCAGAGAGACGTGGTTTCGAATCACACTACCAGAAAAAAAAGGGCGTTTGTTAACATTGGCGCCCGAACATAAAATTAATATCCTGGAAGTGAGGTTCGAAAAAAATGTGTGATGATTCTTCCCCACATTGTCTGGAATTAATAAGAATTCATTCTTCTACAATGAGCTCGTTCAATCATGGTTTGTTTGCGAACCTGAAGCCTGCGATTTCGTGCCTCCGTCTTTCTCAGGGTGTGATATATGTGACGTAGTACTAAGGTGACGCATGAGTCAAAACGGCAAGTTGCAGAGATAACCCTTGCAGCTGTAATTCAGAAGGGAGAACACCCCGCTCCATGATAGGAGAACGTGGATTCAAAAACTACCACCGGCATATAAAGGGTTTTTCACGAGGTGAGTAAACAATTGTGGCTTGCGCAAGACAAAACTGAATTTCATTGACAATTTTTTTCTTTGACATTATTTTAGAAAAGATCAGCGAAAATTGTGCTCTTAGAATAACACAGAAATTCTATGTGTGTGCGACTTTGGCACCGGAAAAGTTAGCATATCTGCCACTGAAGTTTTCACTAAAGTTTTAGAATACAGCCAAGGTGCGGCTTGTCCTCTGTATGGAGTTCTTTGGCCAATGTATTACAAAAACTTTCTGGGCACACATCCAATTACTGTGGAAAAATATTCGTACTAATCATTCAACTAATGTTAGCGACACTAGTCAGAATACCTTGCAAAACCAACTGGGGAACAATACATTAAAACGACCTCAAGAACCATACAGCTATTTTCAAATAATACACTATTTTAATGCAACACTCACTATGAAGCCTAAGTAAATGAATCATTCCATAACCGTTATGTTAAGGTAACCTGACTAACAATCCAACTTAGCGCAATTTTGAAATTATCTCGCAGGCCATTCTGCCAACCATTACTTTTGACAATATCCGCTAACCAGCCGACTAACCACCACATTAATATACAATTTGAGATATGTACTTCTTCAGTTGTGCTCATGAATTTATATGATTTAGCAGTACATTATCCTGAATGTATTTTTATTGAAATTAAAAATGTAAGCATTCCAAAAGGTGATAGCAACGACACTCAGATTTTCTAAAAGGAAGCTGAAAAAAAAATCGCTAAAACAGCATGAAGATAATGTAACCTAACGGGTCTTGAAGGAATGTGATCTTCTCCACAGTTCTGCTTGAGTGCTACTTTCCTTCTACGTTCTGCTCGAATGCTATTTTCTAGATGTTTTTCTTTTTAAAGAAAAGTAAAAAGATCATCTGCAACATGTAGAATCGAATTTTGAGAGTTGCCGGCACTTTCAATGGAAACAGAGATAAAAAGACAAAAAAAAAAAAAACGCTGTCCAATTCTTTCAGGCAAGGGGAAAGGGTTGGCAGAGGAAAGGATTACTTCTACTTCAGAGGATTCCAACGGCAGTCACGGAA
Organism: Macrothele yani; assembly: GCA_039090855.1. Lineage (NCBI taxonomy): Eukaryota > Metazoa > Arthropoda > Arachnida > Araneae > Macrothelidae > Macrothele > Macrothele yani. Next base: position 91,270,304 of record CM077016.1, on the reverse strand, counting down.
AGTGCGTTCTTCTGAGACGGGAATGATCATTAACTAGTTCTCCATGCTCTGTTGCTGCATTCATCAAAACAAACAAAAACGGCAACAAAGCAATCTGTATAAGAAAGATTAGAAATTGACAGCTTTGTAATTTCGCTATCCGTTATTTGAATAATGTTTTATTTGTAATGGATATGTGTAAACGCATAAAAGTTTTAGTCTTTTAGAATTGTTTGGAAGAAGTGACTAAACAAAACTGTTTTCAAAGAGGAAATGAAGCATGCCTAGAAACGTTTCGACATTTTTTTTTTTAATCTGTCTCCTTGGAAACTGTAATTGTTTTGGCAAGAAAAATAATTGAAGTTGCAGATTTCGACAAATGCCAGTTTCCTCTCTTTTTATCTTTCTTTAAATTCCTGAAATATTGAGAGCACATTTCTGTGCATAACTTTTCCTAATGAATTAAGTGTGTTAGAGGCCAGTGTTAGTTCATTAAAAGTAGATAACTCAAAAATTCTGTTAAGTTACGTAAGCAACGGAAGGTTATTTATTTGGATATTTATTTTACAAAACTTCAAAATTGCTTTCACTTTGCTCGTGAACTATACAGGAAAGAAAATGGGTTTATATAATAGTTCAACAACGCCTTCATTTTTAATTATTGCTTATTAATTAAACTTGAGTGGTAAGTAGCCCACGAGTAACACATTTCTCAAACAATGAGGCATCCCAACTTGTAACCCGTTGTCGGATAGATACATCATCACTATGCTTCAGAGGAAATGGAAAACGCCCTTTAATAAGCAATATCTCTATTACCTAAAAACCCGCATAGCTCATTGACGCGAGTCAGTCACAGCTTTGGTGAAAATATGAAAATAGACTGTTCCTGTATTGGCACTGCTTAGAGCAGGGATTTACACACACACACACACACACACTATAGATAGAAGTATTCGGAAATCTCCATATATGCAAATAAACGTGCATTTGCTGAACAAGACACGCACATGTGGTGTGTATTAGGTGTTATATATAAAGCAGAGCGTAAGCACACCAGTCAGACTGCATTGGAAGCGACTGCGTAGCTGAAATGACGGACTTGGAAAGGGTATGGTGGTTGGGTGCTACCTGAGTAAGCAATCGCATCAGCTCCTCTGGGATTCTCAAAACCCACTGTCGCTGGTGTTCTTCATCTATGGAAAGCAGATGGTGCCAATACAGTAAAGCCGCGCTCTGAGAGGTCACACAAACTGTGTAATCGTGCCAAACGAAGCTTACTGCGGAATGTGAAGGTAAGCAGGTCTTCTGCCACAGACCTGGCCAGCTACGTCGCACAAGCCACTGGAGAAGCTATTTGCACCAGAACAGTCTATTGCAAACTTCATACCCACGGTTGCAATGCTAGTTCAGCTGAGCAAAAGCCCTATATCACTCCAGGCAATGCTAACGACGACGGTAAAGCTGCCTGGCTCTCCTTTGTAGACAACAGAACAGTGACACAGGGTCGTGTAGAGTGACTCTTTTGGGAGATCTGTGATGTGTGGGGATGTTTTTTCGTTGGGAAGGACTCTATCCTTTGGTTGTGGTGTCCTCCAACTTAACGGCCGGCAGGCACGAAGTCATTCGGAACAATTCTGCACTACCTATGCTGTGGTAATATGTCGGCACAGATGTTTTAGCAAGATCGAGACCCTTGTCACACTGCAAGGTTTGCCCATGCCTAGTTTGAGGAGCAGGACGTCCAAGTGTTGGATTGGCCGACCCAAAGTCCCGATCTAAATCCTAAGAACATCTGTGGGATGCCGAATCCAATCTCAGCCGGTAAGACGTTCCTGTACGGCAACTCTGGTAGAAACTTGGCAGGTGGAATAAAAGAAAACTCCGACACAAACTAACCGGCATCTCGCTGAAAGCATGACTAGAAGGGTAGCTGAAGGGTGGCTGCAGTCATAAGGGCCAAAGCTGTACCGACTATGTACGGATTTCGGTTAGTAAATGCTCTTGCTTCCGTTCGACTTAGGTTACATAGTGTGTGTGTGTGTGTTCCGTTTTTCATTAATTTTTGAGTACTAATCTTTTTTTTATCACCATATAGCACAGTTGTCAATAACAGCTAGCACTTACATGTATATTCCTCAGCTTTACTTTGAAATATCTTCTACTATAATGCAATAATATTTTTTTTAATTTGAAGTTTATGTATATAGCAGTCTGATGTTTCTTTGTCGATGTACTTCTGAATCATTTCAGCATGCGCAAGATTTGTAAAAATATCAATATCTACTGTTTCGGCAGCCCATGCTAATACTCAGTTGCTTTTGCCTTGTTTAGGGAAACGTTTAGACATGACAGATAAGAAAAGAAAACAGAGCACAAACATAAACTTGCCGTGGGTAGTTTTGAAAAAAGATTCTCGATTTCAACAGATCTCCACTTTTTGAAGTTTTCTCCACTTTTAATCCTACGTTTAAAGACTAAATTTTCACTGTAAAAATCTTCAGCCTTCGAAAAATTTGCTTTCATCCGACAGCCCTCAATTTTTCCACCCTCAAACTATTTCAGCAACCTCCCCAGTTTGAAATTCCTAAATAAATCCCTGGCAGACAGCAAAGTGGCAAGTGTTTAAAAAGCAATGCCAATAATATCAATCACCAACGAGTTTATGTGCAAAAAATTGGAGAACTTATAACTTAAATACACCTCGTTATTATTGATGAGTTTCCATTCTAATCATACTTTCTCACTATAAAACCAACTCAGAATAGACATTAAGATTTTATAAGCATAGAAATCCTACGTAAGTTTGCATGTTCAACAGCCAGCGACGACAAAGCGATCAAGTAAGAGACAGATCAGGGTATCCAGTCTCATTCCAATTACTAATTTCCTATAATAAAGCTCTACTTCAGTTTTATGGTGTAATCAATGAACCAGCAATTTCAAAATATCAGGAAACTGGTGAAACTGAAAGACCGCTATTTCTAGGAATGTTGCTTCCTCTGAGAGAAGGAAATTAACTGCATATCGGAAGCAACAAAGAAATATATTTAGTAGATACAAAATGCAGAAAAACAACCACACACACACACACTTACACACACACACACACACACACACACACACACACACACACACACACACACACACACACACACACACACACACACACATATATACGAAAAAAAAATATGAAAAAGCCTTTGATTCGGTGAAACCATCAGCAGTTACAATGGCTCTGAAATCCTGCGGTATTGAAGATGCATACATTAATATTATTAATAACATCTATGAAAATGCAAGTTCAAAGATTCGGCTGTTTGAAAATACAACACACATAAAAATTGGAAAGGGAGTGAGACAAGGTGACACCATATCTCCGAAGCTCTTTAATGCTACATTGGAAAATGTCTTTCAATCACTGAACTGGGAAAACAAAGGGATAAAGATTAATGGAGATTATCTAACCCACCTTCGTTTTGCTGATGACGTAGTCATTTTTGCAACTACCCCATCAGAGCTGCAGAGTATGATCCAGGAACTTGCTGACAAGAGTAAAGAAGTGGGATTAAAAATTAACTTTCAGAAGACAATAGTGATGTTCAATGCTTTTACAAGAAATGAAGATTTATCGATTGATGGAAAAAAGCTGGAGATAACAGACACGTACGTTTATCTTGGACAGCAGATATCAAGTGAGGGTCACATTGATGAAGAAATTAATCGGCGTACAAAACTTGCCTGGAGAGCTTTTGGAAGAAACAGCATAATTTTCAAGAGCAATATGCCATTATGTCTTAAAAGAAAAGTGTTTGATCAATGCATCCTTCCAGTGCTTACGTATGGTGCAGAGACGTGGACCTTAACTAAAAGAGACATACAAAGGCTGCAGACAACTCAAACAAGCATGGAGAGGTGCATGCTTGGTGTAACCAGGAGAGATAAGAAGAGGAACTCGTGGATCCGAAAAATGACAAGAGTGGAAGACATCATGATTAGAGTTAAATCCTTGAAATAGCAATGGGCTGGACATACTGCCAGAAGGACAGACCATCGATGGATAGTCGAAATTTTAGATTGGATTCCAAGGGACAGGAAAAAACCCAGAAGAAGACCACATGGGAGATGGGTGGATGAAATTCGAAACTATGCAGGAGTGACATGGAGGAGACTGGCACAAGACAGAACGTTGTGGAGGAAACTTGGGGAGACCTTCATTCAGCAGTGGATTGATAATGGTTGACAATGATGATGATGATGATATATATACCGGAGCAGATTGGGTCGACGAAACCAGGCCGGGAATTTTAATGCTGTTGTCTAGTACAGAAACACGAACATCTCATAAATTTCCTCATGAAAAAAAAATTCTCTTAGCTCCTGGGTGACTGAGAACTGTTGAATTATACACTGTAAAACTAATTTAGTCGTGAATAAATTTTCGAAGCAATTTAAGGGGTGAAATAATTTTAAAAATCCACTCATGACTGAATGGAGCATGTCAAACCACGCTCAAAACAGGGTGTTCTACCAGATAATTATATTTATTTTATCACTGATTGTCAACTGAGCAACGGTATTTGTACCACCTCCTTGAATAGATGCCTTTAAGTCTACCCGTTATTTTGACTCACGAACTACCATTTTGATTCACGAACCAGTACTGGTAGATCGTTGTTTTAATTTAAGATAAATGTGAGTGGGACACAGATTACGGAACATCTTTGCCGAATAATCGCTTTGTGATGTCTGCACGTGGGTAAAGGTGTGGGGACGATGGACCATCAAATTTGTTACTAGTACCTCCTTCAAGATTACAGAAGGAGGGTAGGCCCTACCAATGCCCTTTTGGCTCCAAGTCCAATGACCTACGATTAACCGTAGTTATATTAATTTATTTATAACAGTTTGCTTGATCAGGTGACAATTTTTTCACTGGAGCAGAGAGAATTTTGCTTTGTCATTTTACAGCAAACGCCCAACATATACGTTTATAGATAGAATGAAACGCCATTTGTTTTTAAGATAATAGCTTTATAGAAAGATAATATAAAGCTCAAATGAATCTAACGATTTTTATTCATAAGTACCAAAACAATTATTCGTTTTTTCCAGACAATCCAGACGAACAGTATACGAGAAGTAGTGGGCCATTTCTCGAGTGGTCCACCGGGAAATATCCCGTTGTCCCGGTGGACCAATACGCCCCTGTATATATATATTTAAAAGTTTTTTATATCAAGAAAACAATAACAAGATGGTAACTGCAAAGTATGAGAGAACAGAGCTCATTGCAACTAGCAGAAATAGCGATTAACTGTAATAATGAAATATATACGACCGTGCTGGAATAGAAAACCTAATATGGTTCCTTGGATACATCCAACAAAGCAAACCGTATTAATGCTGTTAATTAACGTTAATAAAATGGAATAAAAACTTGTTCAACTCATTTCTGTTCTGGATATAGCAATAACAGTTGAATATATAACTAATGAGACGCTTTTTCTGAAAATAATGTGTGTGACGTATATTCTAAATTAATTTTCCTTTTTAGTTTCTTTCCCTATGTAAATCTTGAGTTTATTCTGTTATACTTCACTCTTAACGTAATATCTTTTCTCTCAAACGAATACTGTTGGCAACACAATTGAGGTTGAATGAACGTGACGTATGCCTGTTTTGATAAGAACGAGAGATAAAAGCGACGACTAAACTGTTGTATAAGAGCGATTATTGCGAGCGTTGAAAGAGTGCGTTGTAAAGCGAGCGTTATGTTAAGAGCTGTTAAGCTGTGTGGTGTGTTTAAACATTGATATCGTTCTGTTATGGACGTGCTACAACCTTGAATAAAGCATGTTTTCCGTAAGTTTGACTTTTATTGTTTACATGTTTCGTCTGGCCGTTAAGGTTTCTTTCATTTAGGAACTATTTCTTAGTATGTTGATGTTTTAAATTAACATTTTATTAACGTTAACAAGACTTCTACGTCATATGTGCTTGTGTATCATGGCTGCTTCGTGTGAATATTCTGGCTCTAAAGCTCTGAAATACCGGCAACAAGATTAATGCTGAAAAGGCGGCGGGGGTGGGGGTCAGATACGCTGAAAGTCAAAACAAAGGATTAAGAACGGCATGCAAAAGCCACAGCAGGAAGAATTTCGAAAATGAAAATTCAAAAACGGAGAAGCTGTATGAAGTACCTTCCTCAGAGGTGACGCACATGTCAAGACAGCGAAGTTGCAACGATAAGCTTCATCGGTGTAATAAGCTTCATCAACGATAAGCTTCATAAGCTTCATCAACGATAAGCTTCATCGGTGTAGTTCAATTGGTAAAACAGTCGACTCTGGAGAAGACAGATGTGTGTTCGAAAACTACCACCGACAAGATGGGGCTTTATTTTCACAGTGGTGTCCGAATGTAAAACTGGATCTCCTGGCCGCGGAGTTCGAGAAAACTGTGTGATGATTCTTCCACACATCGTTTGGAATGAACAAGAATTCCTTCTCCTACAACGAGCTACTTCAAGCATGTTTTACCGTCTAACCCGGAAACCTACGATTTTGTTCCAGCCCTTTCTCAAGGAGAGGTGGGAACATATATGTGATGTACCTACCTAAGAGGTGACGCACAGTGAAATTGCAGCGGTAAGCTTCGTCGGTGTAGTTCAGTTGGTAGAACATTCGACTCCGGAGAAGGGAAATGTGAGTTCAAATCCCACACCGGCAAAATAGGGCTTTCACAGCTGAACTAAACGTAAACTCGGACGACAAAAACAAGAGAGGACTAAGAACATGCAAACCCGTCTTCTTTGTTATACAATACTAGATTACACTACTGCGGCGAATAGGCATTATTAAAATGGCACACGATCGTTCAAAACATATTCCCGTAGGAGGAAACCCCGCTGAAATGTCCTGAACTGCAAACTAAGTAAAACTATTTCACAACTAAAAAACGAAAACATTTATCGTGCCTAAAATTATCAGTATCTTTTCCGTTTGAGTAAATCATTTTCTGTTCCACCATCCAAGTTAGAAAGGCAAAAGAAAAAAAAATCAGTTTTTTGTTTAAGGAATTTCCTCACAGAAAATAAAAAATTTACCGGGCTCTGAAAACGTGATGACGAAATTTCGATTACGTGGCTGTAACATTTTTCTGTAGAGGACTGATTATACACATTTCACTTATTTCTGGAATCCTGATTCTTGAATTTTTGTTTTCGGTCTTGCAGAAATAGTATTTTCCCCCCTCCTAGCTGGCGGGAAGAAGGGAGCAAGTTGCTCTAAGTTCAGGGGCGTCTTATATTCGGGAATATACAGCGTCATGGGAAATCTGCTCTCAAGATATGCTGAATTTGAAAAAAATGCCTACAACATCCAAATTTTTCATCATTTAATAATGAAATTACACCCAAATGAGGAAAACAAGAGAGAGCTGTTGCCGTATAGTGGCATTATGAATACGTCGTTATATGTTTTGGAGATTAACAAAGTGTTACTAATAAAATTCAGACATTGAAAACTAATTCTGATGCGGGAGTGTACGATCACGTATGAATGCAACTCTCTTTATGATTTCGTATCTTCCTCACTTTCAAACAAAGCTTGTAAAAAAAAAAAAAAAAAAACAAGCCTGGAAGTTTAAAATCACGAACGAATCTGTTCTTTTGATCACAAACTGTATCCCACATTGTGGTTCATCTGTGAAAGAAACAAAGCAGTTACTGTTTGAATAAATTCATTCAATATGTTCTAGAGCGCGCGCGACACAGCGCACTTTCGTTTTGTACTCTATTCACAGACAGAACGTATTCCTTTCAAATAATGTAATTTCACTTGTTTGTGCATTCATAATGTGCCAACCTGTTGAAGAAATGATATATACTGTGAATTCTTCAACCAGTAGAGAAGGGAGCACGGGGGGCACCCCTTCCCCTCCCCCGCCACCACTAACAACATTAGAAAATTTCAATACGAGGGCAAACCTACGATCGGGCAGCAAATATGAATGGGAGGTTTAATAAAGCTGCTACTGAGTCCAAAGACGAACTTAGAGCTTTATACAGACACACTCTGTTTATGCTAACCCTTTTAGATTTGGCTGTGATTCGTTTTTGTGAGGAAGTAAAACCATGGCAATGTGCTATTAATGTAGCGAACTTATTATATAACATTATTCACGTATCAGCAAAAGGATTTGTAATACATAAAAGAATGCGTAAAAAGAAACATCAGTTTGCCGCCCCGGTGGCGCAGTGGTCTAAGCGATGGCCTCTGATCATTCGTCCGAAAGGGGTCCGGGTTCGAATCCCGGCGAGGCATGGATGTTGTGTTTGTCTTACGGCGCTGGCTCTCTCCCTTCCCTGGAACCAGTGACCCTAAATTAGGGACGGGCGACTGCTTATAGCCCATTGAGTTGCTCACGGTGGTCGTTAAACCTCCAATAAAAAACAAACAAAAAAACATCAGATTACACTTATTCGTGCCCCCCCCCCTCAAAAAAAAATTGATCACGCTACATCTATGTCAACCAGGCTTTGTCAAGTTCAATATTTATTCGTCAGATGCAGGGGCGGCGGAAAGTGAAGTTTGTTGACCTACCCTGAAATTTCGAATCGCGGTGACCCCCCCCGCTTTCCGGAACAAACAGAAGAAAAACAATGCCTAAGGAGCTTTGTTAAGGATTAGGACCACCTGACCACTTACCTAGAGGAACTTTCTAAGGCACAAAGTCGCACATATGCCCAAAAAAAAAAAAAAAAAAAAAAAAAAATCTTGGCTAAAATTATTGACCGGGCCCGAGCGGTTCCACCGCCACTGATCAGATGTACCTTCCAAATAAGCATATCGTGAAATGTTATTTCAGTTTTACCCAGTAGTGTATGCAGGATGTTCAATACGATCAAATGAGTATATTATCATAACACCTAAACATTAACGAGTTGGTGCACTTAATCATATAAACAACCAAAACTGAAATATGGTTAAGGAACTCTTTATTTTGTAATAGTGAATACAAAATGCATTACGTGAAATTACGAAGCCGCACTTTAGAGAAAGCTCGTGTACCGAATTATGATCCTCAGAGTAGACAGTCCGAAATTAATGTAGTAAGGAAATAAAGATCCTATAACTTTCGGAGGCTTTTCTTTTGTAATAAGGTTCGATCTGAAAAAAGATTTAAAACAAAAACTTCACTTAATACGATTAAATTAAGGCAAAAAATTTCGTTTCGTAATCCGGAAGAAACTATCCAAGAGAGTTTGATTGAATACTTGAACTGGTTATTTCATTAAAAGGTTACCCAAATAAAAATAGAAAAATAATATGAAATGAGAAATTTTTTGATTAAGGCAAGAGTATTCTGATAGAAATGGCAAAGTAATTCCTTCGGTTATGGTGAACTGTAAGAAAAGAAAAGAAGAAATCTGATTGAAGAAAAAGTACAAAATGAATATTTCCAAATATAAAAACCCACACAAAAAATGATCGTAAGTCATGCTAGACAATTCGTTTTCGACATCTGACGTAAATTTGAGTAGCATGTAAAAAACTTTTGAATACGCATATCGTCAGTCCGAATAAAGTTCAATAAAAAAGCGCATAGACCTCTGTGTGAATATGCTTCCTAAAATGTTTACGGATGACAATGGAGTTTACTTACCGCATACGTTCAACCACCCTTCTATTCTGCTCGGAAACTCACTGTTTTGGAAAACACTTCTTCTAAACATAATTGTTATCCTTGTTTCGGCTGATGTCTATTTCAAATCAATCTTCCTACATTGAAAATCCGAGCAGTATATTTTTATTGGAATGTTTGAACTGTCGTTTCCGACAAGCACATAGTCACACATGGAGCGGGTAAGTAGCGCACACACCGACTGCTGAGGTAATCCACCTCAGTTGAGAGCAAACGATACGATGCTGCCCTTAGCAGCCAGCATGGTACACAAACACCGGAAAATCCTACAGCCGCGAGATGGCGCTCAGTGCGTACTTTATCAAATCCGCATTTTATGCCTTTGGCGTTTTCCTCTCTGCCAGTTCCGTCCATCACGGTGGGTTCACGTAGCTGCCGGTAAATAACAGCTTTTAAATCTAATGATCGATACATTTTAACCGGGGCTCTCCTTAAATTTAATGCCAATTACTTTTCCTCAGATAATTTTTTGCCTCCTTCCTCATTTTTTCGGCCTTTTTTTAATCCAGCCATTTCAAACACAAGAGCTGTAGCGGAGGAGCATTCCCGAATGACCTTTTTGCTCCTTTGGAGCATTTAGTGCATTTAATTTCGTGATATGTTTAACGAACATTACTTTTCCCTAGGCAAGCTTTTCTTCTTTTACCCCCCCTTTTTTTTGCGTCCTACAAACAATCTTTACTACTATGATTTATTTATTTAACTTTACTGCGAGCGATCACATTTTCTGAATGAATTTCTTTGATACAATGAAGATAAAAATCTACTGGAAGAACATTAGATAATTAATTATTCCAGTGGGAAGAAAAATATGCACCATATTTTTCATTTGAAAGTGTGTGAAATATTTAAATTTTAATAATAGTTGGGAAAATGCGCAGTTTCCGAAGAATTAATAATTTGTACTGGTTCTTTTCATTTTGTGTAGTGGTGAGATTTTTCTTGGCTTTGATTATAACTTTTTCAGTAATCGTTATGTAACCTACTTTGTTCTTGTTTGTATGCATAACTCCCATTTACTGCACCCAAAACTCTTTTGTGGTTCTACTGCAGTACTTTTCTTCAAAATCGTTTCAAGGGCGAAACACATTTCATTAAATTTACTCTGTTCGTTGGCTTAATTCGATGACCACAATAAAGTCAGATAACATCGTTAAAATTCTTTTTCAGGATTCTGGTTGAAAATTATTGTTAAGCCTTTCCCGAACAGAACCTAAATATTTCCGCCGCACATTTCAGCGGCTCCGATTTTTAATGCGATAAGCAGGGCCCGACTTAGCTTGTATGGGGCCCGGGGGACCCACATTTCAAATTCAGAAGTATTTTTGCATAGAATTTTTTAGTTATTTTGTATTTATATATTTTTAAAACACTGCTTAAAACTGATTTGATCTTGACTGCTGACTTGTTTGCCTTTAATACAGTATATAGGATATTGTCTATTCGTAAAAATTATTTTTTCCTTTTATTCAATTATTTCTGTTATATTGTACAATTATAAGGGTTTGTTAAACTACACAAATCTTTAGAAATTTTGAAGATGACAATCCGATTTTTGGTGTAAATGTGACAAGGATGGAAAGTCAGATAATATCCGAAAACTTGAAAATTTCATCGTCCTGGATGCTCTAGGACAATGAAAAGTTTTCGGATATTATCTGACTTTCCATCCTTGTCACATTTACACCAAAAATCGGATTGTCGTCTTCAAAATTTTTATTCTATGGTGTAATCCCGTATTTCTTTCATGATACACAAATCTTTATCTTACAAAATGACACTATAGATATTCACATGTTAAGCAGCTTCGAATTTTACTTTCTAAAAAACTATCTATAATTTGTATAATAATCAACCTTCTCTGTTATATCACTATTTACGCAAAGCAACGAAAGTTCTGACGCCTTTTATTTGTTTAAGATATGTTCTAACAGTCGATTTTATCCTCTTCAATAATAAAAAAGACAGTGCAACTAGATATGGGAATTGTTAAAAATGTTCTCAATGTGGTTTCCACATCAGCAAATGCTGACGATAAATTCAGGTATTTGAACATTTCCGGGTTTTTCTGAAATGGAATAATTTATCGGAAAAATTTTCTAAATATGTTGGATAACATCCAGTAAATCTTTTGCATCATTTGTACGAAGTGCTGTGTCAATTTCCGAAAGCAGCAGTTAATATTTTTGGAGCATTGTAGTTAAATTTGGGGGCCTGGGCAGCTGTCTTGCATGCGCCTGTGATAATCAAGCGTTGGCGATAAGTCACCGGAGTGAATTCCTTAAAGTTTTATGGTCTGTTCTGTAATTTTAATTTCAGACTTTTGTTAGGTATGCAAACACGCACACACCATATTTTTCTTCAAAATATCTTTCCATATGAGCATAACATGAGAGAAAAAACTGTTGTTATTAAACTGATTATTATTTCCATGATCGTGGGCGAGTTTTGAAAGAAAATACATTTGTACTTCCATTTAATAAAATGCAATTTTTCTCATGAGTGCAGTAAGCCAGTAATCTCCAAATATGAATAAATAACTTGAAGCAAAAATTACCATTTTGCAGCTCTACAGCTCAAGTTAACAAAAATATTCTAGCTAACCGTTGTGATTTATATAAACATTTCTTGTGAACCGGACTGAACCGGCTCCATGGCACACATACATAGCGGGCGGCGAAAAGAAATCAAGTCTGCATTTGAGAAAACTAAAATATTTTACTTGCTTTTACTAAAAACTGAGATATTTTATTTTACGTTTCCTTCAGCACCACTAGCATTTAACCACTGTTTATGACCAGAATTCACTGAAACACTTGTCATTTCTGATTTTGTTTAGCGGTTTCCTTAATTTTTACGTTTTACAGTTCCACTTCGGAGAATAAATTAAAATTCACGAGGGAGTCGTTCATCTCGTGTTACGAAATTTGAAAAGAAATTTTTATCGGTTTCTGCAGGTTCAAACAAGCCAAATTTCACAGATAAGAGTTTTGTTTCACCAGTTTGCAGTCATGGAAGGAAATTGCAAGAGGCACGCGTCATTTCTAAACCAAATCTACAGTTATAGCAAACTGGCCAAATCCGTTACAAATTCCAGCCTCTTCATCTACATTACGAATGGTCAGTTATTTATCATTTTATATACTAAATTCAGCCCCTAAGCTAAGCTATTTCTTCGTTCTTCGGAGTCACGAGCACACAAAACTGCTTACAGACATTTACTTCCTTGAAACGACTAAGAAACTTCAAACTCGTTGTTTTATTTTCAAATGCTTGTGACGCCTACCATATGCTGTTTGCATTGACTAATCAGATTTCGATAACTGACTTTCAGATATTTTTTTTATGCGATTCATCATTCACGACAGTAGTAAAGTAGCCGCCCCGGTGGCGCAGTGGTCTAAGCGCTGGCTTCTGAACATTCGTCCGAGATGGATCCAGGTTCGAATCCCGGTGAGGCATGGATGTTGCGTCAATCTTGCGGCACTGGCTTTCTCTTTCCTGGAACTAGTGGCCCTAAATTAGGGACGGGCAGCTGCTTATACCCACTGAGTTGCTCACGGTGGAAAAAACTCCAACTAAAAAAAAAAAAAAAAAATCCCAAATAAAAAAAAATCCCGAATACATAATTTCGATGTAACGAAAATGGATAACGGTGCGTCATTGTCAAAACCATTGTTGAAATCTAATCGTGCCGCTCGCTGTCCCACGAAGTGACGCAACAGCAGTTAATTTCATTGTTACTCAACACTATACCCTCACGGACGATGAAATTACACAGGGATCTGTGGCACGCAGTCCGGCCATCTCCAATAGCGCGCCGCACCGCCTCGGTGGCGATACATGCTGCAATACGGTCCGGCATGGAGGCAAACAGACGTCTGATGTTGTCCTGCGGCAGACTGGCCCACACATGTTGGACGGTGTGCTCCAAATCCAGGATAGTACGGCACGGTGGTAGCTGGCGTTTCAACTGGTCCCACACATGCTCGATAGGGGACATGTCCGGGGAGCGGGCAGGCCATGGAAGTGTCTGGATATGACGTAGGTAGTCCTGGGCAACTCGAGCAGTGTGTGGGCGGGCATTATCCTGCTGGTATAGCGCTCATGGAATCCCGGCCAGGAATGGGAGCACATGGGGCCATAGGATCTCATCCACATACCGCTGGCTTGTCAATGATACACGAGCCACTACTAGAGCTGATCGCGGCTACCTTGCGGTTTTCAGCCCGATGATCAGGCCTCTCTCAAAGTCCGTGAGTTGGGTAAAACAACGTCTCTTGCGTCTACCCGGCATCCTTATTACCCTATACTCTTACTTGGGTCGGCTGGTGCTTTTCGCTTTCACGGGGCATCGACTACACGCCGGTTTATAAAGCTGCTGGTTCGTGCTTGCAGCGCCACCACAGTGTGCGCGGTCATGCGTAATCGCACCAAATTTGGGTCATTTGCATTCCAGCACGCACTCTAGCTATTTGCAAAGTTTCGCGGTTGTAGCATGTTTTCTTCTAGGTGCGCAAATTTCATTGTCCGTGAGTGTATTTTACTAAACTATCGCCGGACATCATTTCATAAAACGTGATAGAAGCCATTACAAAAATGCATTTCTTATATGTGCCAATTTTCTCACATTTACGAGTGTCTTTATCGAGGCAAACTAATACTACAAATCTATGCTGGCGAATACCTATGGAAGAACAGAAGCGACGATATTAATGGGTTGCGCCGAAATTTTTTGGGATACACTGCCGTAGTCTAACGTGTATGATTTCGCGGCAACTGCAGGCGGTTTTTTAGATTTCTGATCGCGGCAGTCCGAATGTTACCACGCACTACAAGAAATTCCAAGCTATTTCTGCGGGAAGATTTTGACTAGGTTGCTTTAACCATTGTTTCGAATTTGAAATAACGCTTGCGAATTATAATTTAAAATTTTATTCTGTTGGTTACTGTGTTATACTTACAAAATGTCGCGTGTAAATTCCGCTGCAGTTATTGGCAGGTTTGCTTACGTTTCACACCGCGGTTCACTACGTGTTACTACACGCTATGAATAGTTCCACTATTTAAAAAAAAAGCTCCCCGACTTTTTAGAGAGGAAACATATTTCAATGAAATGTAAATTGAATACGTGAAATGCAATGAAAGGAAAATGTTAATTTTCTTACATTTCGTTTCTTCAAAGCTTAATATCGGTATTCCTTCGTTCATGCATTCTCCCACATCATCTTAAAGTTTTATTTATTTTATCGTTATGAAATCTGGATCCTCCTGCACTCTACAATAGAACAGGACTGACTATCAAGAAACTCATGTCAGACGTCACCGAAGCTACTATCATGACTGTCCGCGCTGCAGGAGATCGTGATTTAATTCCACGCATTTCAATCGTCCCATCTGACCTTCTATTTTAGTTTAAACTCCTACAGTTTCCGGTTGTCCTCAATTTTGCCATGAGTATCAACAAGACATGGGTTCAATGGTTAAAAGTTGTTGGACTCAACCTGCAAAATTCATACTTTTCCTATGCCCAGCTCTACGTTGGTTGTTCACGAGTTGATAAAAATAAAAACCTGTTCATCTTGGTTCCAAATAAATGAACACTCAACGTCGTTGACCAGTAGGCTCTTCAAGGATAAACTTACTTGTACTTCCAATTAACTGTACATTAATTACGCTGATCACAACATGCTAAAACAAGAAAGATGACACCGAATTTTCGGGTGTAATAAGCACGTCCTTTGAATCCGTTCTGACAAAAATTAAATTTATCAAAGCTATTCAAAGTCAAAGGAAAACAATAGATCTGACGAAAGAAAGAAGATTTTCAATCAGGTTTTTAATCCCTCAGATATTGCTGTAAACGGAATCGTGAGCTTACGAACTCTTAGAAAAAGAGATATCGACAAAAATAAGATGTGACTTTACGTCCCCTGGTGGGAAAATCATGCATTATTTTAGGAAGAAAGTATTCTCAAAAGGTTTATACATATAAGCGGTATCGGTCCAAGAAAAAAGAATTAGTAGAATTTTCAGGAGCCCAGGCGTAGAAACCATGCACTATTTTAAGAAGAAAATGTTTCTAAAAGGTTTGTCGACATGACTAGTATCGGTCAACAAACGACGTTTTTTTCAATCGAGAATTTAGTTGCTCATATTTTGCTGCAAATACAACAGAAGCGGAAATTAAGATTTACGCCCCCTGGTGGCCAAACTGTTTTTTTACAAAAATTAGAAATTATGTGCAAACGATTTCCCAGCAGGAGATGTATCCGGTGCAGAAAGAATTTTTCAGATCGGAGATTTAGAAGCAGAGATATAGGGGGAAGCGTAATTTACCGCTACGCCCCCTAGCGGAAAGTCTATGAATTACTTGAAAATTTTGAAATTATATGAAAAACATATCCAACAAAGAAGGAATTTTCAAATCGGACTCCTAGAAGTAGAGATATTGACAAAAATAAGATGTACATCTACGCCCCTGGCGGAGAAACTGTGCAATATTTTAAGAAGAAAATATTCCTAAAAGGTTTATCGATGTGAGTGGCATCTGTCCATGAAAGAATTTTTTCAATCGATATTTTAGAAGCTCCAATTTTATGGCAAATACATGAGAAGCAAAAAATTAACACTTACGCCCCCTGGTGGCCAAAGTATCCTTTACCAAAAATTTGAAATTATATGTAAAAAATTTTCCATCAGGAGGTGTATCCGCTGAAGAATTTTTTCTTCAAATCGGAGTTTTAGAAGAAGAGTTTTTGGGGAAAATGTAATTTACTTTAACGCCCCCTAGAGGAAAATCTATTCGTAATTTGAAAAAGTAACTATATCTAAAATACTCTTCGACATAAATGGAATCGAAAGATAAAAAAAAAATGTCAATCGGATGTTTAGAAGCAAATATGTGGAATAAAACGTATTTTTTAATTCGACATCATCTGCATTTACGCCCTCTACCGGCGAAATTGTACATCGTAAAAAGAAAACGAAATGAAGGATCATCATTTGCATATTTCGGGCTTCCGAATGCAAAAAGAATTTTTCGAATCGGACCAATAGTTGCAGAGATATCGTGGGTACAAACGGACGGACGGACGGACGGACAAACCGATAACAGAAGCACGATCTTTTTTTACAAAAAACGTGCTAAAAATGTAGATGTTTCAAATTTCATGTATTTACAGTCAATAAAGACTGCTGGTTTAAGCCAATTGTGCCGGCACAATTATAGAATTTGTTCGCTTTTTTTTAATCCTTTTCTTTTCATTATCGGTACACATTTATTTAAATGTTTCCGTGCAATATATCCTATTCATAAATTCAGGAAAGCTCGGAAAACGCTGGCCAAGAAGCTAATTCGTGTATTTTTTTTTAAAACCGGGCAACGCCGGGTACTTTCGCTATATAGTCTATAATAATAAAATTACCGTGTCTGTCTGTCTGTCAGTCCCACAGAAGAAACTAATGAACTTAGAGGTTAGAAATTCGGAAGAGATCTGCATCTCCGAAATTCAAATTTGCAAAATTTTAATTAATTATATTAAATTTCAAAGCTTTCAGCATTTGTTGAAATTTGATCTTGCGGTTTGCTGAGCAAAATCAAAATGCTGTGTTCATGATTCGTTGTAGGGATCCCGTTTTACGCTTTCAAGGCCACAACCCTTTTTTTCAAACTGCCGAAAAGAGCGCAAGCTCTTCACCATTCACGATGAATGATTTGCCACGAGCCGGATCGTGACGAACGATTCGGGCAGACCATTCAAATGAATGGCATTCACGTATCATTCTCATTCTCAAGTTTCGCCATTATATCCTATAGCTGTTTGCTGACTTCTCACTCACGTAACTGTCGACACTTATTAATTCTCGACATTACTTTTCCTATTGGGAATTCGTCTCCGAACTCGTGCGGGCAAAAGAAAGTTAAACGCGCTGCGACTTAAGTGTGGGTCACAGCAATGGTGGATTGAATTATCATTCAAAACGGTGAGAGTTCACCATTCACGGGGACGAGTCATTTGTTGCAAACGGATCGTAAACGAATGGTCCATCACTGCTAAGAAACAAGAATTAGTCCGCTGTTCACTGCTTTGTTACTTTAAGACCAGTCAGTATCCATTTTCGCGGTGAATTAGTCCTTTCCCTTTTTTAAGATTTTCTCTCTTTATAGTGATTCATTCAGCGAACAAAGCACCAACTAAAAAATTTAGAAATGCAGAAGAAGACAACTTGCAGTCCCTTGAATTAACAATGAAGCAGAGATTAAACTAAGCGTTATAGGAGTGTGGCTCAGTTATGTATTTCATCGCATATTTTAAAAAGTACGATGCTTTAGAAAGCAGGATTGATTACAACTTAACATGCGTATATTGTTCAAAGGTATTATGATCCAAAGAAAACATCACTTACCAAGGAAATCACCTTACATTAAAGAATATCAGTTTGCGTCAAAAGTCAGTCCCGTTTGCAGCTAAAACCTTTAATGATGCAAGAAAGCCATACACACTCACCTCGATCTACAAAGACAGGCCGTTGTTTTCTATAGTTCTTTGCCAACATTCCACCATAGTTTATTACAGAGCGGTACCACTCAAAAGGTTTCGCTTACAGAAACTGTCTGATGCCAGATCCATATCCACCACTGAAGCGAAGTGCCGTCCTTGCAGGAAATGAGGCCATGGAGCGAACTGGCGGTAGTCGGATGGGGCAAGCTCCAGACTCTATGGAGGATGAGGTAGGATCTCTCCCCCTTCCGATTCCGGTAGTTTTCAGCTGACCATTCTGACTTGGAGCGTTGAGAGCTGGGCAGCGTTGACGCAGAGCATCGTGGACCCACTGCAGTTTTGCCGCACAGATGTTCCCGTTCACAACCTGACTATCTGGCACGAGTTCCCAGAGCACAAGATCCTCACAAGTTCACCAAATGCAGAGTGTGACTTTCCTCTCGATCGGTCCTCTTTGCATCACTGGACCGTGCTTCCGGGCGGGCCTCAGCCACTGTTACCCAGTGGTAGGATAACGTAGGAATTTCCCCCTTTTCACCACTTGTGACGATACGACGCCAAAACCTATCATCCTGTGGATTTGACATTAATCTTAGACAAAGAGCGATACGTTGGTCGGCCTGCAAGAATGTCAATTCTTGGGGAAATATTCGATGGTACCTGGAGGAGAAACCAAGCAAGTGCAGGTGACGAACGATGCTGGATTGAGGAGATCCCACCTTAGCTGCAAATTGTTGTGTACTAGTACCTCTATTAGCTGTCACAGCTTTGATCAGGTTCTCATTGTTGGTGGTGGTTGGAGGTTTTGAACTCGGCTCGTCTTCGAGATTGGTATTCCCAGCATTGAAACTTCAGGGTCATTTTAGTATCCCAGCATTGAGACGCCGGACGAACTTAGACTCGCTCTGGTAATATGCCATGAGACAAGGATACCACTAACGTAAATATTCCTACAAAAATTAAATTATACTGATTACACATAGCAAACAGACGATGTGAGACTTATGTGAACAACGAACTAGTCACCCGATGATCGAGTTGTCTATGAAAGGGACCCTACCTCCTCGTGCTACTAGTCCTGGGCATCAGTGGTTCTCACCTTTACCTGGAGCTAGTGACCCTAATCAGTAAATTAGGCACGGGCGACTACTCCTACTGTTTGATGCTCATGATGGTCATTAAAAAAACTAGCATCACTACAATGGATACAGATACAGTATAAGTTCGGTTGTAATACGTGCAGTTTAAAACATGTCGGAATTCGTTGTCTTTCTGTTGCTCCGACGTGCACAAGTACAATATGCAACAAATCAAGGGGCTTTCAAGTTTGCTGTGAGAAAAAGCGTATGATCTTTCCGCGAAAGGGGAAGGGGGCGTTATTGTGGAATTTGATAGCAAAATGAAAATCCATCTACCATAGGAAGTAAATGAACGTAAAAATGAGCACTTAGGTCATACAATTAACTGAATGTATAAACACCAGCATCTCTGCAGAAAAGCTTGAGACAACCGATACCTACATTTATCTTGGGCAGCAGATATCAAGTGAGGGTCACATTGATGAAGAAACTAATCGCCGTATAAAACTTGGATGGAGAACTTTTGGAAGAAACAGTACAATTTTTAAGAGCAGTATGCCATTACGTCTTAAAAGATGAGTGTTTAATCAATGCATCCTGCCAGTGCTTACGTATGGAGCAGAGACATGGACCTTAACTAAAACACACATACAAAGACTGCAGACAACTCAAAGAAGCCTGAAGAGATGCATGCTTGGTGTAGGCAGGAAAGATAAGAAGAAGAACTTGTGGATAAGGAAAATGACAGGAGTGGACGACATCATGACCAGAGTGAAATCACTGAAATGGCAATGGTCTGGACATGTTGTCAGAAGAACGGACCACCGATGGACAACCGAAATTTTAGACTGGATTCCGAGGGACAGGAAAAGACCCAGAAGAAGGCTCCATGGGAGATGGATGGATGAAATTCGAAAGTATGCTGGAGTGACATGGAGGAGACAGGCTGAAGACAGACAACTGTGGAAGAAACTTGGGGAGACCTTCATCCAGAAGTGGATTGATAATGGTTGATGATTATGATGATGATAAACACCAGAGGCGTGTGATTGACGCAGCTGATTGATTACACTTTATGTAATGATAGTGTTTGAGAAATAAAACTCATGAATGCAACGACACTTGTAACGTACCAGGAGATGTGACGTACCTGCCACAAGGACGCACACGACATAAAGGCAGATAGGACTCAGAATAAAACGTCCGCGTAGCTCAATTGGTAGAGTGACTTATTCTGGAATGAGGGGATCCGGGTTCGAATCCTGGCGTGGATAGAAATGACGGAGAAATTCACTTCGTTATACACTAGATGTTTTTGAAGTATGGCTATCACGAATTCAGCAAATTCAGAGAGAACGAACTGTTTCTTCTACTACTCACGATAAGCTCATAAGGTCAGCCACTTTCTGCAAATCAGGTCGATATTTATCTCTTAAGATTACATCCTAAATTTTCTGGCAGCTTTGAGCTTCTTTATTGCCAAAGAAATAGAAACTTTCGAAAATTTAATCACTCCAGTACCAACCTCAAATTAAGTGCAGATAAGCTAACATGCCAGTACCTGCCTTGGTGTCTTTGTTCGAAAAGTGAATGCTGCTAATATCGGCAGCTATAAGATGAAGTTTAGATTTCTCCAGTCCGCCTGAAATTTCGATGTATAATTAAACCAATAAAATGAATTCTTTTGCTAATAATTGCTGTTAATATTTTCCTGCTGTTACTTCCTAATACTGTATAAACAGTGCAAGTCTAACACCGTCATAACACTACCATATCTCCGTGCTACATTTGAGTAATTCTGTGTAATTAGTACACTAAATTTAGGACATCTTGAGGTGACTTTGCTTTCGGAAAATGCTTTTGTGGCACCATCACTTCCTTCAACAGTAAACCATATGGGACATATAACTTCTACCGTAAATATACACTACTGTTTGCAAAAACTGCAACACCATGAAGGACTTCTAGTATATTTAGCTTGAAACTTACAGGATATGTACAAAAGATTGAGACATGCAAATGATTAAAATGTCAGTGAAAATGCGCATGCGGTTTTAGAGCAACGCCCTCTGAACTGTCCGGTCTTGGGCATAAAGAGCTGGCTCAAACGAGATGTTGCAGTCAGTGAAGTGCCGACATTGAGTCGAAAGGGTGTTTCTTGTATCTCACTATACCCCGTCGCCGTAGAAGGCCGCGTTATGAACACCTGACGGACTTTGAGCGAGGAAAGATTGTTGGGATAAGAGGAGCTGGATTTTCCTACCACAAAATTGTCACTCGTATGGGACGAAGCACGCCAGTACAGTGATGCGAACGTGGCGTCAGTGGACAGAAGAGGCTCGGACGCACAGAAATCTGGGAAGCAGACCGTAAAATTGCACTACTGCACGGGATGACAGACACCTCTACCACATGGCAGTGACCGATCGCAGAGCGAAATCCACGGTGTTTAGCGCAGCAGTGCAGCATTGTCACAGGCCATGCTTTGTCCTCCAGCACAGTTCGACGTCGTCTGCTTAACAGAGGACTGGTCACTAGCAGCCCATTGTTGCGCATTCCTTTGACCCTCAACCAGAGACGCCTCAGGCTGCAATGGGGTCTCGAACACAGACACTGGCGCGCTGACTGGCAACAGGTCGTGTTTTCTGACGAGTTACGATTCAACTTGATGCGCCATGATGGTCGCATACGTGTTCGAAGACATGTGCTAAGCAACCCTTTACAGCGAGCATTTTGCAGCATCATACCAGCCCAACGCCAAGCGTCATTGTTTGGGGCTCCATTGGATTCAATTCGCGATCGCTCCTGACAGCACCTTGCAGCGAGTATTTTGCAGCATCATACCGGCCCAACGCCAAGCGTCATGATTTGGAGCTCCATTGGATTCAATTCGCGACTGCTCCTGACAGCACCTTGCAGCGAGCATTTTGCAGCCTCATACCGGCCCAACGCCAAGCGTCATGGTTTGGGGCTCCATTGGATTCAATTCGCGACCGATCCTGACACGAATTGAGGGAACCCTCAACAACCAGCCATACACCGGGGATGCTTTAAAGGCAGAGGTGATAATCCTTCCTTCAGAGTTGTCCTGGCGCTATATTCCAGTAGGACAATGCTCAGCCACATGTGACTCGGAATGACCAACACCACTTCCATGCACGGCAGATACCGCTTGTTCTCTTACCAGCACGCTCTCTGGTTATGTCTCCGATCGAACATGTCTGGGACACGGTAGCTAAGCGACTGGCCCGTCAAGAGCCTCCGCCAGTTACCACAAATGAACTCTGGTCTTGCATAGAAGCAGCTTGGCATGCTATTCCCCAGGACGATATCAAAAACCTCTTCCATTTAATGTCTCGCCGTGTAGAGGCTGTTATTGTTGCTCAAGGTGACTTAACACGATACTGAGTTTTGAAGTTAAGAAATCTTGTATAGCTACACAAATGTAGTCAGTTATCTCCTGTCACATGAGGAGTCTGATATAAATTCCATTTGAATAGCAATAATCTTTCTTGGTATTGCAATTCTCACAAACACTAGTGTATTAATATACGCATTTCATTCGTTTTCTAGCAGTGTTTATGTGTTACAATACCTGTGATTTAGTGTGTGCCGAAATTTGACACTGCACAATAGGTCCAGAGACTTGTGAAACCCAAATTTGCCGGTGGTGGAACTTTAAACCACAACCTTCTGCTCCGGAGCCGAATGCTTTCCCATTTAAGCTACGCCGACAAGGGCTTATCACTTCTACTTGTCGTCTTGACGTGTGCGTCACCTCTGTAGTACGTCACATATATCCCCAACCCCTTCAGAAAAGCTGGGGCACCAAATCGCAGGTTTCGGGACAGCCGCAAACCATGCTTAAAGTAACTTTCTGTAGAAGAAGGAATTCTCACTAATTCCAGATGATGTGTGAAAGAAGTGTCGCACATTTTTCGAAGCAAGACAGGGGTTCTCGTTAATTCCAGACGATGTGTGGAAGGAACATCACACATTTTTCGAAGAACCTAAGAGCCAGGAAATTCATTTTTTCGTTCGGGCGCCAATGTGAAACCCAAATTTGCCGGTGGCGAAACTCCAACCCACATCCATCTGCTCCGGAGCCGAATGCTTTCCCAGTTAAGCTATGCCGGCAAGAGTTTATTACTGCTACTTGTCATCTTGACATGTGCGTCACCTCTGTGGTACGTCACAGACTCCAATGAGAAAATGTGTGTTCTTTTTTTATGATATCAAGAAAAAAATGTTAATGTTGAAGTGAAACGTAATGTTTCAAAAGTTTTTTTTTTTTTTTGATTGGAGGTTTAACGACCACCGTGAGCAACTCAATGGGCTATAAGCAGTCGCCCGTCCCTAATTTAGGGTCACTGGTTCCACGGAAGGGAGAGAGCCAGTGTCGTAAGACAAACACAACATCCATGCCTGACCGATTCGAACCTGGACCCCTTACGGACGAATGATCTGAGGCCAGCGCCTTAGACCACTGCGCCACCGGGGTGGGGTGGCTGTTTCAAAAGTAACTGAAAGAGGTTAAAAACAGGGTTGAGGTCTATTATCCAACTAACTTTTTTCCTCTGAAAATGCTATACAGTATATTTAAGCTGCTCCTAATTCTTTAAGTTAGAAACGTTCATAGTACTGGAAAATATATTTTTGAATCCTTTTTGTTTTCAGAATCAGTAATCAAACTGTAATAACCACGGATTTTCCGGATTTGAGAGATTTACGGGCAAAGATAATTTTTGAATCGTCCTGTGGAAAATAAAAAACGTGGAGGAACATGGCGGTTTCTGGAACACAGTGATGCTGCTCCAATGGCCGAGGGGGCTGAGGCGTTGTCTTCTGACCATTCGTCCGAGTCAGGCGTGGGTTCGAGTCCTGGATGAGGTATATGTGGTGTGCTTGTTTGAAGACTATCTCCATTCCCTGGAAGCAGTGGTCCTAAGTTAGGGACGGGGACGGGGAATAGGGAATTTGTCCGAAATTAGAGTCGAACATCTTGCGGTGTTTTATAGTGGTTTTCACAAAATGTGTTTGCTTTGCAACATAAATTATTTACGAAAAACGTGTATTACTTCCGAATATGCGCTTACAATTACACGTTTCAAAAAGCTTGCTATCATATTTCCATAAAAATTAATTTCAGATATTTTACTAATCCGCATGAAAATAATGGAAGAATCAGCCATAAACGCCATTCAGTTTTATTGGGGGAGGGAGGGGGTTAGTGACACCTGTGAGCACCTAAGGCTGTGGGGAGTGGCGGTCCCCGATTTGGTGCAGCTCGTTCTAGGGAGGGGGCAGAGTCAGTGCCACAGGGCAAGTACATCTTACATACCACATCCGGGTCACGGGCCTAGGACCAGCTCTGACGATTATGTAGAAGCTCGCGCCTCTGACTACTCCGTACCGGGTCAGCAATGACACTTGTTTTACTTCTTACAGAAGTTTAACCACTCAGATGCTTAACTGCATGACTTCAGGCGCTCTTCTGGTAAAACGTACCTTTTGGCACCGAAGCATAAGTTATTAGCATATGAATTTTAATATTGTTTACATCTTTGCGCACTTGCACATCGATAAAAAAAATTTCCGGATCTGGATTGATCCAGCTCGGTGTTTTGCGGCAGAAGAAAAGTTTCTGTCCGAAGTAGTCTGCCGGGCGAGCAAGAGCTTGCCGGGAGGTTGAGGTTACCGCGAGAAGATGAGGTTGAAGAACCTATTTTCTGATGCATGTTTGCACGTAAGTCTTTGGAGAGATACTGAACTATTAATAATTTCTCTCGGGAAAAGTTGGTCTTGTGCGGCGGCTCGTAAGATTACAGTAGTAGGCAACCTGAAATTCTGCCCTTTAATAAATCTTGTTCGTTCCCGGGATATTGGATCAGAACTAGAGAACAGCCTTCAGGGCGCCAAATGAAGTGACAAAATTGATGCAGCTTCGAGTGGCTGGGATGCGGACGACCTGTTACGTGGAGAAACTCACCTTTACCTGTAGGGAGCTAGAAAGTCGTACCACGGAGTCCTTCATCGATTCAACGGCATCGATACGCGTAGATGCGTATGCGGCGTCATACAGGTGACAATAGTCAACGTGTGTGTGTGTGTGTGTGTGTGTGCGCGCGCGCGTACGTGCGCTTAAAGCGAGATGGGGTTCCACTCCCCTCGAATTGGTCGTGCCTGATGAAAGTGAAAATCGGCAATTGATGCAGCTTCGAGTGGCTGGTTAATTTGGTACCTTGCGATAATTTATATAAATGGATTAAGATCTTCGGAAAAGCAGCCTCCCTGTAAGTAATCACAGTCAGAATACGAAGATTTAAATCGTGTTGTGATTTCGCGGAAATCGAAAATAAAACTATTTTAGTTTAGGACATAGCAAGATTCAATAGCTGTCACTGGAACCAGCTCTCAACTGGTTCGTTGACTGGCATGATGGACTTAAACCCTATTTCTCGTGTCAAGATAAATTCCCAAATATTTTGCATGAGTTTTTCATGCAAAATATTTGGGCATTTATCTTGCCACGAGAAATAGGGTTTAAGTCCATCATACCAGTCAACGAACCAATATAGGCTTCACCCGATCGTCTTTGACAGATTTTTAGTCACTATTTTGGCTACCTGTAATTCAGTTGCTTAAACATACAACAGGACCCACGTTCATAAGTTAAGGCATTTAGTGGCTCAGGAACTTGTTACTCGTTTCCCAACTGGTTCCCATCAAACCTCGGAGAAATTACAGCTACAACCCAGTTTCATCAATCTAAGTAACCATGTGTTGACACCTCTAGAAATTGCAGCACTACAAAGAGGCCAAAAGTTTGCATACCCAGCACTTAGGTCAGATAAACTACAAGTTATTCCACAAGCCGGACAAATTATCTCAGCTTTACCACTTCAACAGCAAGAACCAGCCCGTTATCGGGTTGCCCACAGTATTCAAAACTTGAAACCTTCTTGCAGTCAACAGGCCTTCCCTGTTTTTAGCACTAAGCAAAAAGGATTAAGACTACTGAGTTCAGCAATGAACATTGCCATTTTAAAAGCTGACAAGTCCTCTCAAATGGTGTGCATGAATAAGGACGAGTTCATTAGTAAGATGAGTGAGGCCCTGTCTAACATTTCTCTTTCTCATGTCTCTTCAGATCTTAACCGCTCTTAGCAAATTAAAAAATCATGATTGTCTTCCTTCTGGTTTGGGTTCTTCGTTGCATCCACCCCCTGGCCTACGCGTCCCAGAATTATTTGGCACTATTAAGCTTCACAAGGAGGGTCATCCTGTCCGCCCCCTTGTCTCGGGACGCGCCAGCCCCACTTATCCTCTAGAACAGGCGTTGGCTCGCCTCCTTTCCCCTTTATTTGCTGGGTCACAGTATTTCGTATCTAATTCGGTTCAGGCCATTAATCTAATCAAATCTGTTACTCCTTCATCCTCCAATTTTATTCTTGCTCCTTTAGATATTGTTTCACTTTTTCCGAATGTACCAGTCCCCCTTGCCCATGATCTCATAGTTGAAAAACTCACCACTTTGGCAGTTTACCCGGATGAAGTCATTCAGGCAATTTTAAGGGCTCTTCGCCTCATCTGTCGCAGGTCTTTTTTCAGGTTAAACGGACAGATTTTCAGGCAGCTTGAGGATGCCCCAATGGGGTCACCCCTCTCCCCACTACTGGTAGAAATTGTTGTGCAACATTTGGAGCATTCTGTTTTGGCATCTTGCCCCATCAAACCTCTATTATTTTTGCGCTACGGGGACGACGTGCTCGTCCTATGGCCCAACTCGTTGGATAATTTATTAAAATTTGCAGATTTAATTTCTTCCTTCCTTCCATCAAATTTACGGTGGAATTGGAGTCCAATGGATCGCTTCCTTTCTTGGATTTTCTGCTTCGTATGCATCCGGTTTCCAATCATTTAAGTTTCTCCGTTTACCGCAAACCTTCTTTTTCACCGGTTATTATTCCGTTTTCCTCTGCACACCCTAACATCTACAAACTATCTACCTTTTATTTTCTCGTCCGTCGGGCTTTCACTCACTCTTCCAATCGTGCGCTT
Source organism: Macrothele yani (assembly GCA_039090855.1). Classification (NCBI taxonomy): domain Eukaryota; kingdom Metazoa; phylum Arthropoda; class Arachnida; order Araneae; family Macrothelidae; genus Macrothele; species Macrothele yani. The sequence continues at coordinate 91,242,973 of CM077016.1, read as the reverse complement.
CTATCGGCAGAATTACAGTGGATTTCTGACCTTGCTGCAACGTTTGGGTATCCCAATCATACTGTCAACAGGATCATCGCAAAAACTAGAAGATTGGCATCTACCACTTTAAGAGGTGACCAACCACAACACCGATTTGTGGGTTCTATGGACTATGTCCCCGGAGTTACAAATATCTTAAAAAACATGTGTCATAAGAATAACCTGGATTTCGGCCTTAGAACAATAGAACCAACACTATCTTTAACTTGGTTCGTAAAGAGAGAGATCTGGTGAACCGCCTGGAACGATTTGGTGTGTACACAATTCCTCTGAAGCCAGTGGACGCTGAGCCCCCCCCCACAGATGTATGTTGGTTCCACGATTAGGAATGTGAAATTGCGTTTTTCGGAACATAAATATAACATTAAAATGCAGGCTTCATCTACTGCTTTATCTCGCCTCGTCACTTCGGGAACTTACTACCCACGCTGGGAAGAAGCCAGGATTTTGACAACTCCAGCCAGTAAGACTCAAATCCGCTTTACAGAGAGCCTGTACATCCACCGATTTTTTGATGTGTTGCAACTAGGATTTACCTACTCAAGTTTCCCATGCCTGGAAAGCCATTGTACCTGTAAAAGGTAAAGAGAATTACATTCCACCCTGAAGTCTGGCACAGTGTGTGTCACCTCCTACCTGTGTTTAGTGCAAGCCTCCGGTATGTAAATTGCTTGACTTTTTATTTGCTTCTGTAATTTGAATTAAGTGGCAACAACTACCTTATTTATATGCCATGACAACTTTTTTTGCGCTCATTTTCATCTGATGAAGGACTCCAGGAGAGTCTGAAAGATCTTATGAGTGTCTTTTAACCTTGTATATAGTTCATTAAATGTAATTTTTACGAAGTACATCTGTCATCTTCAGACTTCGTTTTTATCGTGCATAACACAGCGTTTTTACCTTATCATTTAATTTTTAGCCTGCACGCACCGTCATAATCATCAAAGAAAGTCTTTCACCTTTGTTCTCTTTTTGAAAAACCAAATTAAAATATTTTCTGAAGCTATTCAGCGGATTGAAAGAAAAAATGCCACATATTTTGCTGTTAGAAAAAAACTGATCTTCTCAACATGAAAATCACATTGAGGAAGAACGAAATGCTTTTATCCACTGATGAGAAAATGTTTCTGACGGTGAAATAGAGCTGCTTGTGAGTTTTGGTTTTACTTTGTTAGGATATAACGTTTCCGTAGAACGCATTTTCTCTCTAACAAATTCACTGTCGACTGATGAATGAAACAGGCTTCAGTTCGACACAGTTAAATCAATCTTGATTGTTAATACATATTTCGAGGGTGTGTCATGTTCGGAGAGTTTTTTTTTTTTTTTTTTTTTTGTCGTGTTCAAAGACCAAGAACTTTTACAGAAAAGTCGTTCTTCTAGAAACTTTAGATATGCTTATACCATAAGCAGAAGTGAAAGAGAGAAAACATATGTTGGCGAAGGATAGCCATCAGCCATCCACATACAGAAATAAGTAAAAGAAATAAAGAAGTTTGGACGCAGTATGAGACGGAATGGATATGAACCGCATAAAAAAGCGGCATATTGCGCGTTACTGTCCAAAATGAGTAGTACTCTTATTCTGATTATTTCGACATCAGCTGGACACAGCTATCGAGTGTCAGCGTTTATCCCAATTTATGTTTTAAAATTTTATAAAATGGCCTGGTTTTCGGTCTCGAAAATGTGATATCCCTACACATAAGTAACAAGTATACAATTCTTTTAGTCTAGTAATGGTTAGCATTGCACTATAGCAAGTGTATGAAATCTGCGAACACGGTTTTACAGAAAAGAGTTGGTGTTTTTTAAACTGAATTTCCAACAGCGAAATTCTTATTAGTAGAACGGTACCACCTATTTTTGAAGGAAAATAGACCATGTCTTTCTCTTTTGGGTTCAGCGTAAACATGTACAATCAAATGCACCAAAATTCGTTATCCTGGTTCCAATACTAGAAAAATAAAATTTTTATGAATATGTTAAATGACATTCCAATTCTCCAAGCATTCAAAATCCCGCATTAGTTGATTTTATCATTCTATCTATGTCGTTTTCTAAAATTCTCCGGGCCGATAAAATCCCTCCTCCAAATAATTGAAGCTCCTTTTTCAAAATTTGTTATTACTCATTCGAAAAAAAGAACCACTGTTAAACATATTCCGATATATTAAAACTAAATATCTATAACAAAGGATTGCCGCCCCGGTGGCCGAATGGTTTGAGGCGCCGGATCCTAATCATTCGTACGAGATTGGCTCGGGCTTGAATCCTGGATGAGGTATGGCTGGTATGTTTTTCCTGTGGCGCTGGCTCTGTCCCCTCCCTGAAACTAGTGGCCCAAAATTAAGGATAGGAGACTGGTTATAGCACTCAGACGTGGTCGTTAAACCTGGAAAAAATAAACATACAAAATTAGGAGTAACCTAAGAATGTAGCATTTTAATCTAATTATTATAAGAGCGTCGGAGTATTTTACATGCCTCACCGGGATTCGAACCCAGAGCCATTTGTGATGAATGGTCATCGCCACTGATAAAGAAGGAAAAAAATTCTGCATTCTTCTTAGTCTCTGCTTTTAACTGTTAACAGAGATTTCAAATTGTTTCTAAACATGGTACATGTTGGCTTTCTGCTCACGTTCATGTTCCAGAACATTTCTGCTGAATACTCAGAAAAACATCAACATAACTTTGGCTGAAGAAGGCGCGAGTTTGAAATTTTTGTATCTCTTTTGTACTGATATCCTCTGAAATTATTTTTTACTTTTCGTGACAAGTGGTTGCTGTACAGATTCCTATCGGTACACTTTTTGTGCAATAAGCCCAGTGGCGCCTAACCCCAATTTTTTGTGTTGGATCATATGCTTCTAAATTTATATCATCAACCATTATGAATCTACTGCTGGATGAAGGTCTCTCCAGGTCTCTTCCACAACTTTCTGTCTTGAGCCAATCTCAGCCATACCACTTCACCACGCTTTAAACATACATATATGTTTATATTTATTTTTTAAATTCAATTTCTCTGGATCAAAAACTGTTCTGTATTATCAAGTAAAAATTTAAATGTTTTTATTCACAAGTGTTTCTTACCAATATGAACGAAAGTGCTCATCTGAACTGTACAGTGCTATTCACAGAACTTTTTATTTTGCATTATTAATATTTTGAAAAACTTTCATGACCGAAGCTGTTGTGTTACAACAGAAAGAGATTTGTGCCACTAAAGCTATTATAATTAATACGGATTTCTCTGAGGTAAAGGGAAAAGCATAATTCCAGTATTCTGAAACATAGGAATTACAAATAGTACTCACAAAATGGATGTTACAAATAGAATATTACAATTTTACGAAGACTTGTTCTACGAACAGTTCGTGCCACATAATTTCTAGCTACATCATTCAGTTTCATTCAACTGTTCGGTGTTGGTGTGTGAGAGCAAAGCCCGATGTGTTAGCCGTTTTTGTCGCATTGCGGATCGACGGTACGTGTGCTGTAGTTTCAGAGCCGAAAAACTCCTGTGGATTAAGGATTCCTTAGGGGAGCAATGCCACACAGGTTTTGATCTGTGGAGACACATTCCCCCACTATTCCCACGGATTAGGCGCCACGGAATAAGCCTGTCTATCGCGATGGAGTTTTTTTTTTTTTTTGATTGGGGGTTTAACGACCACCGTGAGCAACTCAATGGGCTATAAGCAATCGCCCGTCCCTAATTTAGGGCCACTGGTACCAGGGAAGGGAGAGAACCAGCGCCGTAAGGCAAACACAACATCCATGCCTCACTGGGATTAGAACCCGGACCTTCCACAGACGAAAAACTTCACTTTATAGTTGTCTCCTCAGGTGATAACATTCTCAGCTGCCAGAAAGATGGATAATTGCTGTCAACAATGCTTAAATAATAACGAAGACGCTCATCAGTGTTCAGCACCAGGCTTCGAGACTTATTTCCGAATTTCAAAAAAAAAAAAAAAAATCAACAATAAACAAATAAATAGTTATGAAAAATAATTACTGTTAAAACCCGATTTTTATATGAGATGATTAAAATGCTGGCCCGACCCGAACCGAACCGAGCAGGAATCTAGTCTGAATGATACCTGCACAGAGGCGAAACTAGGATATGGCAGGCAGAGTGACTGCCCCAGGCGCAGCTCAAGAGGGGGTGGAAAAATCACTACTTACAATATGATAAAATTTGGAATTGAAACTTTTGCACCGGCTTCTGGTACGGTTTTTTAGGGCTACACCTTGTCATTTGTCCGTTTGTAGAATATCCTTATAATATGCTTCTCCGGTTTCTGTCAGTAAACTTGGCCAAGTAAAATTCGCATCTCTTTCTCAAAACGTTCAGGGGATATTAGTTGCCTTCAAAAATGAGGGCGCGGCTGTACATACGTAATACGTTGCAAGAGAAGAATGTTGTACGCCCTGTTGAAGATTCTCTGTGGGCTATTTGATCATTACTGCGACTGCGAGCCACGACTTCCAGCTGCATTGGGTCCTTTTAATGTGGTACCAAAGGTCCGAAGCAGATTGGAAAAGCCGTACATTCAGCCTGGTTGTGGCTACCTCATAGAGATAACATTAGAATGTGACGTTAATTTTGTGTTTTGTCTAGCAATATTATATGCACTTACAGTATATCCACTATAAAAATTTGTTGTATATATAAGATAGAAAGACAGCTGTGGGAGGGGAAGCGCAATATTTTGTGGTTTGGTTTCCCCAGGGCGCAGAAATGCCTGGTTACGCCTCTTTAACCTACAAATTGTTTAATCACCTGGAAGTGTCTCCGCTGAAAAAGTAACAGCATTAAAATGCACTTTGCCCGAATGGATAGAACTTGAAAATAGCACCGCTGTCTCACGGGACTTTAATCCTAGACTTTAACACTAGAAATTAGTCTTAAATTTCTAGGCAGTGAAAGACGGGAAATTATTGGGATATTTTCCTGCAGTTATTTACACTTCCTAAAAACACTGTGTACCTGGAATTTCCTTATCGCTTAACGAGTATCTCCTACTAATGATTTTATAAATGTGTCTAAAACGGGCTTTAAACATGTACACTGGATTTAATTGACGTGGAAAAAGACATTCGGTTTCTTTTATCGAGGGGGGGGATAAAATGCCGTTAATTTACACTTCGCGTAATATCATCCACAGTACTAGAGTTTCACAAATATTCTTGGTCTTGGTGGCGCCATCTATTTGTTGTTTTCAAAGCTGTGTGCATAGCTGTAAAGCTGCAAGAAGGATGTGTTTACTGAACAGCTAGAGAAACACTTAAGCAGGTACGCAAATAAATAACAAATAGGCGAAATAAAACGAATAAAAAGTTTACATAAATAAATTTTTGCATGTGAACTCACACTGAAACCCCATTTACTTCCCCTTTATGCAAACAACCTGCAATGTAATTTTATTTTTTATTTTTTTGTGGGAGAAAGGGAAATCCCTGAATTTAAAACAGTTTTTTACGGATTACATGAAATATTACGTTTCTGTAGTCTTTGAAGAACTAGTTCACGCTCATTTATTTTATTTCGTTTTCCAGTTTATAAATCTTTTTTCATGTGTAGTAAGAAGGTACATCTTCTTCTCTATATCATAGTTAATACATAATATTTCAGCGTTTTTTTTTTCGTTTTTTTTTTGTTTTTTTTCCAAAATTAAGAGAAATTAGGAAAGTAAAACCAAAAAAACCATGGGCTCTCGTGAAGCTTCGTGGGCTGAACATACTTCGATCTAAGCTTGTTTAAATGCTGTCATAATTGAGAGTGACTGAGAAACTTACATTCCTAAAATACTAAGAAGCCTGTTGATATGCAACTAATAGGTTTAAAATACAAATATCACTGATCTATTCAACAAATTCACCCTGATGAAGAAATAATTCATGAAATGTTATCTAACCTGAGAAATTTTATGAACGCTGCAATATTAAATGAATACAGGTCAGCCTTTGAAAGATATGAATGAATTAAATATCACATTGGCACTATCAAAACGCAAGGAGAAATTTTGTGTTTTTGCGTGTTTCTCACATTTATTAACTAAATATTTCAATAGGAACAATAGGAAATATCAGTTTTTGCTTCTTGGCTTTACTTCAAAACACAGTTCCAGAATCTTGTAGGGCTTTCTTTTTTTTTTTTTTTTTTTTTGGTCATCGGTGCTCGGCATAGGCATTTTCTACGGGTACTCGCCCATCCTTAATTTTTGGCAGCTCGTCCTACGAGGCGGAAGAATCTCCATCAGACAAACGCACCACTCGTGCCTTATACGAATTAAAGGGCCCAAAGCATGCCAGGAAAACATTCTCCAAACCATAACGTTGCCTCCACCAGCTTGAAGTGTTATAGCAATGCTTTTGGGGTCCATGCTTTCCTGCTGTTTCCGCCAAATTCTCACTCGGCCATCGGCATGGTGCAACTGAAAACGTGATTCATCGGACCACATAATTTGTTTCCAGTTATCGACTGTCCAATCCTTGTGCTCCAGTGCGAACTGGAGACGTTCTCTCTTCTTAACTGCAGACAGCAAAGGTGTTCGAACAGGCCTTCGGCCGCCATATCCCATCCGATGCAGTGTACGGCGAACAGTGCGTGCAGAGATCATTTGAGGGGATCCTTGATTAAGATGGTCTGTAATTTGCTGCACTGTTGCCCTTCTGTTGTCTGTTACCAGTCTGAACACTCTCCGTTCCGCCCGAGCAGTCACTAGTCGATGACGGCCACACGTTGCACGTAGAGACCCAGTTTTTTGGCTGACAGTCCAGTCTTTAAACAATTTAACAACAGCTGCTCTGGAACATTTCACGAGTGCGGCGGTTTTGGTGATACTCGCTCCATGGCTCCGAGCTCCTACAAACATCCCACGTTGAAAGTCCGTCAAATCGCATTTTTTACTTATCTCGTCGCCCAAAATTCACTTCTACTACTGTCGCAAGCACTAAGCTTTCCCTTTTTATACTACCCTTGCCCTCTGGCAGCAACAGCGTGAAGCCATATCTTATTTGCTTAAAACTATCAGGTGGTCATAATAAAGTGGCCACTCAGTGTATAATGTTTGAGAAGCAGCAGTATGTGGAAATGGACTCACGTTCGTTTGATTAAACCTTGCCGAAGTGCCAAAGAATCAGTGGCAGAATAAAGACTAATAGAAAGTAACCTTTTGTGAAGTTTCTTGAATGACTCATGTTTCACTGTAGGGTAAATTCGCGAGACTGATCTATGTAGTGTTCAGACAGCTATTACTTAAACGAACATTACACTATAGCACGCTCGATGTGCGATAAATTTATCCTTAAAGCTTAGTTAAAATGCTCATCAGACATCTGAAGTTAGACATTGGACTCGGTTTCATTGCGGATAGCAGAAGCTGGTAAGTAGTACTTCCAAATAAAACAATCATCAGGCAAATAACCGTGAAATTCTACCAAATCTAAATCTCCGCATTCGCTTTTCAGTAACAGAGCGTACTGCAATTGAATTAACTATATTTTTAGATACAGTATCCTTAGTAATATTAATCGAAAAGAGTGTGGAGTAAAAAAGTTAACTGTCTATAAATGCTTTAGCATTTTCAACTGAAGTTTAAAATTCTTTTCGCAACTCAAAAACTTTCAAGGAAAGAAAGACATTTTCTTTGGGTCTTGGTTTTCGAGTGATTCACACGTAGGGCAACGAACCAGAAAACGCAACGTCATTTCACTTTCTTGCATTGTGAGTTTAAGGCATGTACGTAATCATAGATTTCAGTTACTAATGAATTTTTCCTTGTAGATTTAAGTTCAAGGAATTGAGATTACTCAACCGGCTACAAAATAATTGTTGGGTGACCGTGCTACTCGTAATGCAACGGAAATCTGCAGATAGTGGGACAGCTGACAAAGACAAGTAACTTCAAATCCCCATGTAAGTAAAAGGCGCACAGACTTAAAACTGCCTGTTATCGGAAACGGATTGAAGAGAAACTATGAGTGCCCGGTTTTTGTTAAGCACGTAAACTGTTCTCTTCAGCGCAGCGTTAAGAAGTTTTATTAGGGATATTTGGGTCAGTATCCCAAATGTGAGAACAGTACTTTAAGGTTGGTCGAACTTGTGACTTTATAATATCAGGAAGGAAGTATAATATCACCAGCGTGAAAGAGATATCCTAAGGTTTATTTATTTATTTAATGAAGACGATTTAGCTATACAAGACCTGTGGCTATGCCAAGACAAATTTGGGGAAATATTCAAGCCTAGAGCAGACAGAGGAAGGTTCTTTGTCGATGGGTTACTTGACAGGCCCGTAGCCAGACAGAAAAGTTAGGAGGACGGGTGATGAGTGGGGTCAGGCAAAGGATATAATGGAGGTCAGGCAAAAAATATAAAGGAGGTCGGACACTGGAGTCGCTAGAACTGGCAAAATAAAACGCACGTCGGGAGCCGCCCCATCTAGCCCTTCCCTGGCTACGGCCCTGTTACTTGATATGAAGAGAACAAGTAAGTAGTTTTCTCTTCTGCTATTCGCAACAAGAGACTGGTGTCAGTATCTCAAATATTGGCAAAGTTTATTTTCCACAAAGCTGTCCTCCACAGCCCTGCGGAAAATAAACTTTGCCAAACCCATAGAGCTGCATAAAAACTGAAAACATTTAAACATGTAGCAATTCTTTTTTTTGCATAGTACATCGTTTTTCATTTACGCTTTCCAACCGTAGGTTGAAGAAGCTTATATACTCCAGCTTTGTTCTTCTGTCTGTCCGCACGATAACTCGCGTAAAAATGGTTCGATTTCGATGAAATTTTAGTATGTGGTAGGGGACTACCTGGGAACGAACCCTATTGAAAATGGGAGAAATGGGGTCAAAGGTCAGGACATAGGAGCGGGATCCATTCCATCGCCCTTATGCGTCATAACTTGCGTAAAAATGCTTCGATTGCGACATGTTGTTCCGAATGTATACTGAACTGGTTCTGTTGAATATCACTAAAGTTTTATTCGCACAGGAGCGATATTTATTCCACAGCCATTATCCTCATAACTTGAGTAATGATTTCTGGTATGTTGGAAAGCTTATCATAATCAATGCATTGCATGATTTTACTAACTTGTTTTTAATTTTGTTCTACATGAGCAAAGTCTCCCGTCCCTAATTCAGGGTTATGGGTTCTAGAGGAAGGGAAGAAAAACCGAAGAACGCACACCAAACCCATACCTCATCCGAGGCCGAATCCAGACACTCGGTACGATAAGTGAGCACCCTAACCGCTCGGGGGCTCAGGAAATCCCTTCTTACTAACGCGAAAACGCTTGTGACTGTATTGTACACTGACCTTCTTCTGCTTCGGTGTAATACGTTGCATACATTAAAATTTAAATTGTAATTTTAAGAATGGATTAATAACGATTATAAATATCCCATGTTCATGATTTTGCTGCTCTTTCCACCAAAATTTGAATATCTATTTTGAAGTAAATACAAACCTTCTTCGATGTGTTAATTAGAAGTGATCTCCTAATAAACTATTAGGTACTTAAGCATTTGGCAAGTTTATAGACAACACCGAAAGAGGAAGTTCGACGAAGATCGTTTATTTTAAGACCACTTAAAGTTCAGAGAAATAAACGAGCTCTGTGTTTAAAGTTTTCGAATTGTTACATCCGTGAAGGGAAAGCAACACCTACGCATGCGCACCACTACAGCGCTCTTGACTAATCTCTCTATTTCCAAAGCTTCATGAAGAAAGTCGGCGAGACCTTGAGAAAAAATTGTTTTCCTTTCCTGAGCGACGTTTTACCTCATTTCTAGAAACAGCTACAACGAAGCGAAGGAGGAAATCTAAGAAGCTCTGCCGGATGAGAAATACTGTCTGACATCCTTCTTCTAGAACCACCTACACAAGCAAAATATGTTGCAATGCAAGGAGGCAAGTTGAACCGGAAATATTCTCTATCGTGTCCTTTTACACTTTGTGGGATTAAATACTTTCAAAACGGTGGCTAAAGCCGATAACCACTACTCACGGTCACGAGCTCTTTTGAAATTCAAAGGTCTTTTGAGTCCTCAGATATTGATCAAAAATCGTTGTTTACTTCAGCAGACGGGCAAGGACTTCGCAGCAGCGAAAGTACAACAGACATATTAGGTTGTCTGAAATAATCACAATATCACTCTTTAGTGAATAAGTTTCCCATGGGTTCTAATGCAGCGAAATAAACTCTGGAACTATTTTTCAGTATGGCAGGCTCAGAACAGATCGGTTACAGTGGCGGGTTCTCATGCAGCGAAATAAACCCTGGAACTATTTTTCAGTATGGCAGGCTCAGAACAGATCGGTTACAGTGGCGGCTTCTCAGGTGAAGTAGGTGAAGTGCCTCTTCACCTATTTTACTCAAAATAAAGTTTTATTCAGTATTTTTTTTATAATATATTCTTTTTTGCCTTTACTCAGTTCCAAACTACTCAAAATTTTGAATAGATATTAATTCACATGGCGCGCTCAATACGGAAAACAAATCCTTATACGCAAAACAGTGCAATTGAAGAGCCGAAATGAGAATGCTTGGAAGTCTGCAGTTTTCCGCCGAGTTGCCATGGTAACCGTGACATCACCCTCCCCAATCTGCTCGCTCAAGTGAAGTGTTGCAGCTTCACGCGCCTTACATCTGCATCTTTCAGTTTTTGAGCGTAAAGTCGTGAGAGATCACGGTGGAGCGGGTGTTAATTTTTTTATTTTTTTTTTTGGCCCTGCTTACTTTTTAGTAATAAACATTCGGCATGGAATAAAGACGGATTCTCAGATTTATTAAGCGTAACACGATCACTTCATAAACATCGTGATTCTAGCGAACACCTGAAATGCGGATTAATGTTAAGGAATTTTGAAAAAATTAAAATACCATTGCCGATGCCCTGAGGAAGAATGCTAGGCTTTTGAAAACGCATTTTAACGAAAACGTTCGTTTAAATAGACTTTTCCTGCAGACAGTGATTGATGCAGTATTAGTCTATACTGTATTTGAGCAAACAAGAACTAGCATTCCATGGCCATGACGAAAGAATGGGCTCAATAAATCGTGGAAATTTCATTGAATTACTTTCATTGTTGATATGAAGAAGTTCTTTAGAAATTGAAAATCAATACGAAAGGATGAAAAGCTATTCAAAATGAATTAATTGAATGTATTTCTGAATATATAAACGATCACGTCAAAAATTAAATAATTTTTGATTGTTGATTCGGAAGGTGTATTGGTCGAGGGATTTTTGGGTTTCCATGATGTGAATGAAGATAGAACGTCAGGAGCTTTATACAAAATGCTAGACAAAATTTTGGAACAGTCTGATTACCAACACAAATAAATAGGACAATGTTACGATGGGGCAAGTATAATGTCTGGACATTTAAATGGGCCACAGAAAAAAAAAGTCAAGGATAAAGCTTCTCAAGCTGTTTTTGTTTAATGCTTAGTTCATTGTTTGAATCTTGTATTACACCAGAGATTTTCTAAAATTTCTAAGTGTCGAATACTTTTTGCAAGCCTCAGTGGAATTGCTTCGTTTGTTCACCATTCTGCGAAGCGGTCTTATACACTTATATCAACAACCGCAAGATGATTGAGTGATTGGGGGTTTACCGACCACCGTGAGCAACTCAATGGGCTATAAGCAGTCGCCCGTCCCTAATTTAGGGTCACTGGTTCCAGGGAAGGGAGAGAGCCAGTACCGTAAGACAAACACAACATCCAGGCCTCACCGGGATTCGAACCCGGACCCCGTTCGGACGAATGATCAGAGGCCATCGCTTAGACCACTGTGCACCGGGCCGGCAAAACCGTAAGATGCAGACCAACCATAGCAGAAACTCGATGGTCCTCCACTTCGAAATTAGTAAGTGTAGTTGTTGAAGATTGGAATAAATTGAAGGAAGTGTTCGGATTTCTGACGAATAGCGAATAATCAAACAAAAAATATATTCATCTTGCCAAGGGTTTTTGAATGATATTAACACTTTCGAATTTACATTTTTGGCTCCACCGATCTATCATTCGAACTTTTGAAGAAAAAATAACTAAACATAAACTATTGTGTAACTCAAATTAAAAAAAAAGCAAAAAAACTCGTGAAATTTTGAGCCATAAAAGGAACGATGAGTTATTTGAAGCACAGTTTGGAAAAGCTAGCAAAATCACAGAAATAAGCACGGGAACATGCTGCTCTTACACAGGAAACAATTTTTCAAAATTATAAACAATTGTATTTTAAAATTTTGTACCACGTTCTTATGGAAATGGATATAAGATTTCAAGACTGTAAGAAACTTCAATTTGTCTGATGTGCTGACACAACCAAATTCGAATAATTTAATGCATGCTTTCCCTCTCGCGCTCTTGAAGATCTACATTTTTACGGAAACATATTTACTAAACACAGCGCCTTAAAAATGAACTGAGTCTTGTATATGCCGATGGAAAATTAAGGAATATATAGACTCAAGAACTCCTTCGAGTGTTTCACGGAGACAAAGACATTTTTACAGAAGATTATAAATTGGTTTTCCTCAGTTTAACAATTCCATCTTCAAGTGTGCCAGTGGAAAAAAAGTTTTCTTAAAAGAATACAAACTTGCTCAAGAAACACTGGTTCCCAAGATAGACTTGCTTCTCTGGCAAATATTTCTATTCAGGAAGACATTTTATTGATGCTCATGAAGAAACAACCATCTAACCATCTTATGACGACATAATAGACAAATTTGCAGCTTTAAAAGGAAGAAAAATTGATTTAATATAAAAAAAAATAAGTAAGTTCTCATTAAGGGATTTTCATTGTAGACAGTAGATATATTTTCATACTGCTCTTGTACCTCTTCACCTATTTTTTTAACCACGAGCCGCCACTGATCGGTTATTCAAGCAGGGTGTATAATTTAAAGTAAATCATGAATAAAGACGATAGTAGATATCAAATGTTGGACGAGGTATCATTAGAACTTGCAAATGTTCAAACAAAATTTGCAGAAGTCTACCGAGATATCTCTTGTGGCAGAGAGCTTGTCCATTAAGTCTGCTAACAACACATCAAAGATAATAAACGAAACTACGAAGCCGATACACGGTAAAATAAAGGGGAGATATGCTAAATTAATTTCGACCGGTTCGTATTGACCGCAGCATGAGTGACGCTAGCGCGCGTAAGAAATAAAAGTCATGTTTGATGATTTCAGTAAAAATATCGTTTACTTCTTTGTCGTTCTTTCGAGGTTTAACGACCACTGTCAGGAGCTCTATATACACTATATACCAACAAGTAATTGGACACCCCTGCAATCTACGATATCTACGGTCCTGATACACGTCGCGGCCGCCGCCGTTAAATATCGTGTGAGAAACAATAACGCAACCAGTCGCATGCAAGATGCCACGCAGTTCGGAGCTCTCTGATTTCGAGAAAGGTGTAACCGTCGGGTATCACAGAAATGGTCGATCCATACGTGACATATCCAGCAAGTTGAAGTACCCAAAATCGACAGTGGCCTACGTGATTGGCAAGTGGAAGATGAGAGGTGACTGTCGGAATGTGCCCCGACCCGGCAGACCCACAAAACTGGGAGTTAGAGACCGACGGGTGCTGGCCAGAGAAATTCGGAAGAACCGCCCCAAATCGATGGGCCACATCCGGGAGGAGTTTCAACAGGCATCCGGGAGTCTTCTTTCGATGAATACCATCCGTAAGAAAGCCCATCTGCTCGGTATCATGGACGTGCTGCCGCCCATAAGCCTTTGATCACCAAGTCCAATAGCGCTGCTCGGTTAACGTATTGCAAAGAACGTCGACAGTGGACCGTTGAACAGTGGAAACAGGTTCTCTGGATCGATGAATCAAGATTCACCCTCTACCGTTCGGATGGCAGGGTCTGGGTTTGGTGTCTGCCTGGAGAACGCCTCCTGCTGGAATGTATTTTGCCAACTGTGAAGTTCGGCGGCGGTGGAATTATGCTATGCGGGTGTTTCTCCTGGTATGGCACGGGACCCTTGGTGGCAATCCCTGGTAGACTCAACGCCGAGACCTAATGCACCATTTTGGATGACCATGCGTTTCCTACGTTGTGGCAGTTTTACAGGGTGGACCCATGTTACTTTCAGGATGACAATGCCACCTGTCATGTTGCGAGGACCACCATGGTTTGGTATGGTGACAATGGAGCTAATCGAATGGACTGGCCTGCGCAGAGCCCGGACCTTAACCTTATCCAGCACCTCTGGGACGAGTTGGAGCGTCGACTTAAGGGGTGCCCCCACCGTCTGAAATCGGTGAAAGAACTGACCTGTCTTCTCCAAGCCGAGTGGAAGAAAATACCGCTAGCCGTCGTACAACGCCTGGTTGAGAGTATGCCCCGGAGGATCGCAGCTGTAATCGCCGCTCGTGGAGGCTCCACCAAGGTAAATAAACTTCGTTTTCCTTTGCTATCACAGGTGTCCAATTACTTGTTGGTAGATAGTGTACATTCAATGGACAAAGCATTAGAGATACCTACCTAATAGCGTGTTGGTCCTCCTCTAGAGAGAATAACATCCTGTATACGCTGAGGCATCGACTCCACCATATGCCGGAAGATTTTTGGAGGTAATACCAGCCCATCCTGTTGCAACATTGTCCACAACTTCGCCCGAGACGTCGCTCCAGGATCCATGTTCCGCTCCGCAGCATCCAAGAGAGCTTCTACAGGATTTTAATCCGGAGACCTTAGGGGCTACCGGATGGTTCCAAACTCAAATGTCCCCGAACCATGCCTGGGTGTTTGCGGCCCAGTGGGGCGGGGCGTTGTCCTACTGAAACATATTATTCGCCGCGGGATGTGCGAAGGCCATGAAAGCGTGTAGGGGATCAGTCAGCACACTCTGAAAGAGCGCAGCTGTTCAGGACCTTTCTAGACACACTAAGAACTTAATGTGTCCCATGAGAAGGCTCAGCAAACCATCACAGAGCCACCATCGCCTTGAACACAACTGACCTGACACGACGAGGGCCATGTCCTCATGTTATCGACGCTACACCCGCACCATTCCGTCAGCTCGGTACAGCTGAAAACGGTATTCGTCTGACCACACGACACGGCGCCACTCTGCAGAGATCCAGTGTTTATGTTCCCGGCACCAGACGAGGCGTAATTTCCGATGACGAGCAGTCAACGGTGGCACACGAGTAGGGCGTCGGCTCCCGTAGCCCATGGTATGAATTGTGCACCATACCGTTCACTCGCTTACGCTGCTTGGGCCTTCGACATTTAACCTCGATGGGATTTCGGCACAATGTTTGATGACGAGCAGTCAACAGTGGCACACGAGTAGGACGTCGGCTCCCGTAGCCCATGGTATGCATTGTGCGCCATACCGTTCACTCGCTTACGCTGCTTGGGCCTTCGACATTTAACCTCGATGGGATTTCGGCACAATGTTTGATGACGATCAGTCAACAGTGGCACACGAGTAGGACGTCGGCTCCCGTAGCCCATGGTGTGCATTGTGGGCCATACCGTTCACTCGCTGACACTGCTCAACCTGGATGTGATTTCGGCACAATGTCCGATGACGAGCAGTTAACAGTGGCACACGAGTAGGGCGTCGGCTCCCGTAGCCCATGGTATGAATTGTGCACCATACCGTTCACTCGCTTACGCTGCTTGGGCCTTCGACATTTAACCTCGATGGGATTTCGGCACAATGTCCGATGGCGAGCAGTCAACAGTGGCACACGAGTAGGGCGTCGGCTCCCGTAGCCCATGGTGTGCATTGTGGGCCATACCATTCACTCGCTGACGCTGCTCAACCTGGATGCGATTTCGGCACAATGTCCGATGACGAGCAGTTAACAGTGGCACACGAGTAGGGCGTCGGCTCCCGTAGCCCATGGTATGGATTGTGCACCATACCGTTCACTCGCTTACGCTGCTTGGGCCTTCGACATTTAACCTCGATGGGATTTCGGCACAATGTCCGATGACGAGCAGTCAACAGTGGCACACGAGTAGGACGTCGGCTCCCGTAGGCCATGGTGTGCATTGTGGGCCATACCGTTCACTCGCTGACGCTGCTCAACCTGGATGTGATTTCGGCACAATGTACGATGACGAGCAATTAACAGTGGCACACGAGTAGGGCGTCGGCTCCCGTAGCCCATGGTATGCATTGTGCGCCATACCGTTCACTCGCTGACGCTGCTTGGACCTCCGACATTTAACCTGGATGTGATTTCGGCACAATGTCCGATGACGAGCAGTCAACAGTGGCACACGAGTAGGGCGTCGGCTCCCGTAGCCCATGGTATGCATTGTGCGCCATACCGTTCACTCGCTCACGCTGCTTGGACCTCCGACATTTAACCTGGATGTGATTTCGGCACAATGTCCGATGACGAGCAGTCAACAGTGGCACACGAGTAGGGCGTCGGCTACCGTAGCCCATGGTATGCATTGTGCGCCATACCGTTCACTCGCTGACGCTGCTTGGGCCTCCGACATTTAACCTGGATGTGATTTCGGCACAATGTCCGATGACGAGCAGTCAACAGTGGCACACGAGTAGGGCGTCGGCTACCGTAGCCCATGGTATGCATTGTGCGCCATACCGTTCACTCGCTGACGCTGCTTGGGCCTCCGACATTTAACCTGGATGTGATTTCGGCACAATGTCCGATGACGAGCAGTCAACAGTGGCACACGAGTAGGGCGTCGGCTCCCGTAGCCCATGGTATGAATTGTGCACCATACCGTTCACTCGCTTACGCTGCTTGGGCCTTCGACATTTAACCTCGATGGGATTTCGGCACAATGTCCGATGGCGAGCAGTCAACAGTGGCACACGAGTAGGGCGTCGGCTCCCGTAGCCCATGGTGTGCATTGTGGGCCATACCATTCACTCGCTGACGCTGCTCAACCTGGATGCGATTTCGGCACAATGTCCGATGACGAGCAGTTAACAGTGGCACACGAGTAGGGCGTCGGCTCCCGTAGCCCATGGTATGGATTGTGCACCATACCGTTCACTCGCTTACGCTGCTTGGGCCTTCGACATTTAACCTCGATGGGATTTCGGCACAATGTCCGATGACGAGCAGTCAACAGTGGCACACGAGTAGGACGTCGGCTCCCGTAGGCCATGGTGTGCATTGTGGGCCATACCGTTCACTCGCTGACGCTGCTCAACCTGGATGTGATTTCGGCACAATGTACGATGACGAGCAATTAACAGTGGCACACGAGTAGGGCGTCGGCTCCCGTAGCCCATGGTATGCATTGTGCGCCATACCGTTCACTCGCTGATACTGCTTGGGCTACCGACATTTAAACTGGATGTGTCTTTGATTTACGTTGCCGTGTCCAAGCAGTTGGTCTGTACGAACCTTAATAGTCTACGTCAAGTCCGGTCATCAATGATGTGTGGTCAGCCACCGCTTGCTCTCTGGGTGATGGTGCGTACGTCGATGTATACTCGCGGTTCACCTTCGATACGGTTGCCCTCTGAAACCCTAGAGTTCTTACCACTTGGGCGATAGAGTGACCCATCTGTCTTGCGCCGACAACGCATCCACGATCAAAGTCGCTCAGATCACCACATTTACCCATGTTCGTCGATAGCGATACACTTCTGGAAAGCCCTGCTGTGTACCTATTTTTCGCCTGCGTTCGGTTTGGTTCTGCTCCACTCTGAGCGGGGGATACCCATGTCAACTGCCCTTCACCTCTAACTCTAATGTTTGTCTACTGAGTGTAGTTCTTCACGATGGTACCGCATTAGGTTAAGCATGCGCTTGTACCTGATCTAGGGCAACTGGTTCCGCGGAAGGGGAAAAGCCAACGCCGCAAGATAAACGCACCATCCATGCTCATCCAAGACCCGAACCTAGGTTCACTCCGAAGCTTACATCTCTGACCACACTTCCATAGAGCTGGCCAAAACACTTCACTGATGCTTATGGTGCGTTATATGCAGGTTGTTAACAATAAAAAGGAAGGGCAATCTGAAGGTGTGCTGATTGTTAAACATGCCAGTTTGTTTGTCAACACTAACGCGAGCACTTTAAGGGTCATTTGATTAACCTGCTGTAAGTTCTGAGTAATGAC
The DNA here is from genome assembly GCA_039090855.1 of Macrothele yani. NCBI lineage: Eukaryota > Metazoa > Arthropoda > Arachnida > Araneae > Macrothelidae > Macrothele > Macrothele yani. The sequence goes on along the minus strand of CM077016.1, from coordinate 91,224,799 downwards.
TTTGTAAATTACCGATGTGGTTCGTTTTCAACAAGCCTCTGGTAACAGCCGATAACAAAGTGCCGAAAATGTATGGCAGCTATCTTACAGAACTGTAAGTGTTAACATATTTCTCTCGTGCATTTGAAATATTGATCGTATTTCTTTTTCACCAGGCTAAGTTTCTACGGGGTCACGGATGGCTCAGTGGTCAGCGTTCCTGTCTACTAACGGATTGGACCTACGTTCGATTACAGGTAGGTTAGGAGCGCTCGACCCACTAAATATTCAGCGTGCGTCGGATGGCCACGTCAAGCCGTCGGAACTCGGATATTGGCCGCCCGGTTTATCTGTCCCCTAGTAATAGTATATGTACTGTGACGTCAGTCGCTATATCTACAGAGTTCTCTCAGTCTTCCAACTTTCTTATCATGAGCCTGCAGATTCTATCTAATGTCCTTCAGTTTCCTCACTCGGCTCAAAAGCTTGTAACAGGCATATCTAGTTGAGCCTAAACCTTCTCTGCTGGTGTAAATCCTGCAAGCTGATTGTTGTGTCAGGGCTGGTGGTGGAGCTCCAACTGATGCCTTTAACAGAATATAAATATTGCGTCCGAAAGAACGATGAAACAATGTGAAAAAAATTGAAGGGGAAAACAAAACTCAGTACTGAACTCGCGAGTGTTTGATATGGCTCTCTTTTCACCAGAGCATCGAATTAGATTAACGGTTTCACGAAACAGTAATCATTTAAACAAACTGTACATGCGAACCGGACCGAACTAGCTACATAGCACCCGTAGTTACACTAATGCTCAGAATGAAAGGAAAATTTATAAATTCGTACATAACTCGAAGTATGTATAAAGAAATTCAATGAAATTCGGTAAAGAGGTTTACTATTAGAATTATTTATGTAACTCATGTAGAAGAAAATCATAATCTTACAATTTGCATGTGCTAGTATCATTATCTTATAATCTTCATGTATTAATATCATAATCTTTTAATTTACATGAAAGATTGGTCCATGGAACAATACTTAAAGTCTTTTGCTTAAACACATGAGGTATTTTAATATGGACTACGATCATTCCAGGCAGTTCAAGCAATGATTCCTCATACTGTTTATGGGGCTATTGACGAGGTCGTGAGGAATTAATGACCACTCCGCAACGACAGCTGTTCTGAGTTCTTGAAGTGTTCTGGCAGAGGGCTGGTGAGCTCTAATGTGTCTCCCTAGATCATCCCACGCATGCTCAATGGGATTGAGGTCAGGGGATGTGGATGGCCACTCCATTCGGCGAATATTTTCCTCTTCAAGAAAATTGTCGACCAAATGAACTCAATGTGATTGGCCATTATCGACCACAAGAAAAAAATATCTGGACTGACGACTTCCCTGAATGGCCTGGAATTTAAGTTCAGAAATTCGTTTCTTAACTGAAATATAAAGCAACCTGAAAGATATGCAGGTCTGTGCGCCTGTTTGTCATGATTTCTGCCCAGACCATCACGCCACCGCCACCAGAGTAGTCCCTTTCTCTGATTTCAGATCGATTGTTGCGGCTCCCTGGTTTTCTCTATAGATAAAAAATACGTCGCAAATCAGTTCTTAAGCCGATTAGCGATTCATCTGTGAAAAGAACATTCGCTCACTGGTCTGGATCAAAGTGTGATGTTGGCGACTCCACGTTAGACGAGCTCGTAGTGAAGCGGAAGTTAGGAGGACCCGAATAATTGGTCACCTTGTACAAAGGAAGTGCTCACGGTGTCTTCTACCAACAGTATGCCTCGAAACATTCGTTCCTGTAGCTGCTGCAAGCTCCAAAGAGAGTTGCCTACACTGTAAAAAATAAGTGGTGTGAATTAACGGAAAATTTCTGAAAATAATGTGCAGCAAAGTTGCGGTAGGTGTCCGTCTTTTTCAGAAATTTTCATTTTTAAAAGTGCCAGCTTATTTTAACTTCCGTATTTTCACAGATCTTCCGTAATTAGAAATACTGTTTATTTCAGAAAAAAATCCATTTCAGGGTTTTCCCTATGAACTGAAATTCCGCAAAATCGACGACACTGCATTTTTCAGCCGTTAATCCAAATAATCTTTGCGCTTCAGTCAGGACCCGTCGTTTGGGTTAGTTCAACAACTAGCCCACGCCTTTACCCACTGAGCCACAAATGCTCGGAAATCCAAATCACGTACATTGTAAAACAAATAGCGCGACGATGATTTTTTTTTTTTTGTAATTAATGTGAGTTATTTAGTCATTTTATTTTTTGTTGGAGCTTATTATTTTTCTGAATAGTTTTTAAAAAAAAAATTCTGTAGGAGGACTTTTCATAAATTATGCATTTATATTTCATCGTGGTTTTTCGAAGTAACAAAATGCTTTGCAACTTGATTTTTTTAAACTGACAATTACTTTCAGTTATCTTTAAAAAAGGTGAAATGTACTTTCTTTATAATATTATTTCACAAAAAAATCATAAATATAAAATTTACTCTTCATATCTATAACAGCTTTTGTCTTAAGTTGTCCAAAGACTAATGCATACATATCGTATAATCATCTGTAAAAAACGTTAAGCACCCGGTTTCATACAATAACGCAATATATACGTAGTCGAGTCACATTATTGTGGCCACCTCCTACTTTTGACGTCAACAGCGCGTAGCCAATGAAAGCAAGCACGTGTCGTGAGCTGGCTTGGAGGGTATATAAAGTGTGCTGTAGGCATTCTGAAAATACATCACTCATTGCTGTCATGGATAAAAGGAGCGATTTATCAAATTTGCAAAAAGGTATGATTATCGGCTTTCGGGCCTAAGGTGGAAGTATTTCTGAAACAGCGCAGTTTGTGAACTGTTTGCGTGCTGCTGTGGTTAAAATATATCGTGATTGAAGAAATGGCACCATTACGAATAAGCGACTTGGAAACTGCGGAACACCACGTGCCATTGATGTGAGAGGTGAACGTCGACTTCCAAGGTGCGTGAGGGTCGATCAACACGCTACAGTGGAGCAACTCACTGGCTGAATGAACAAGGGGGCTACCGGAAGTGTGTCTAAAACGACAGTTCAGCGAACCCTGCTACGTATGTGGCTCCGATGCAGACGGATGGTCACTGCACTTATGCTATCGAAGGTGAATCGGCAAAGAAGGGCTTACATTTGCACGGCAATATCGGAATTGGACCTCCGCTGATTGGCAAAGGATTGCCTTCTCCGATGAGTCACCTTTTTTGCTTCATCGAACGGATGGACGTTGGCGTATAAGGCGAGAAACATCGGAGAAAAAACAATCTTCAACCATTTCTGGAAGAACACAAGCTGTTATGGTCTGGGGAATGTTTTCGTGGCATTCTCTGAGTCCACTCATACCTGTGGAAGGCACTATAGACAGATTTCGTTATGAATCCATCCTTGCATACCACGTACATCCATACATGCTGATTGTCTTCCCTGGGGCGGATGGGATCTTCCAGCACAACAATGCGACGTGTCACACAGCCAGAAATGTGCGAGAGTGGTTGGAAGAGCACGATGAAGATTTCAAAGTACTTCTCTGGCCCCTTAATTGCCCAAACGTAAACCCAACTGAGCATCTGAGGGATCCTCTCGATCGTGTTGTTCGCTCTATGGATCATCCATCGTGCACCCTCCAGCAGCTGTCAGATGCAGTGCAGTCAGCATGGATCCACATACCTGTGAACACCTTCCAGCACTTTATTGAGTCACTTCCAGCCCGTCTAGCTACTGTCCGCGCTACATAAGGCGGTTACTGTGGATATCAGTTGGTGGTCACAATAATGTGACTCGACCGTGTAATAAATAGCTGGTGCACAAAATAGGAGAGAGGAGAAGAAATATCCTATGCCACAATAACATAATTCGTCCGATATTCTGTCCACAATATCTGACCTCACTACGGAACTTCAAAATTCGACAGACGATTTGTAACGTACCAGGAGATGTGACGTACCTGCCAGAAGGACGCACACGGCATAAAGGCAGATAGGAATCAGAATAAAACGTCCGCGTAGCTCAACTGGTAGAGTGACTTATTCCGGAATGAGGGGATCCGGGTTCGAATCCCGGCGTAGACCAAAAATGACGGAGAAATTTACTTCGTTATAATGGCGCCCGCACTATCCGGATGACCCGACCGTTCAAAATCTCGCATTGGTGTGATGTTATTTCCACACCGCGAGATAGGAAAAATAGAATCCCTTCTCCAGCACTTCGAAAAAAAATAAGTAAAATAAAATAAAATAAGAGGGAGATGATGTAACGTACCAGGAGATGTGACGTACCTGCCAGAAGGACGCAGACGGCATAAAGGCAGATAGGAATCAGAATAAAACGTCCGCGTAGCTCAACTGGTAGAGTGACTTATTCCGGAATGAGGGGATCCGGGTTCGAATCCTGGCGTGGACAGAAATGACGGAGAAATTTACTTCGTTATAGATTGAAATTTAAAAGTTAATCAAACCTCAAGTATTCTTACCAATCGCTCTTATTACCAGTAATTTCTCGTTATACAGAAAAAGTGAGAACGGAGTTTCTCCGTTAATATAGGAAAGGAATTGCGGAAAAGTTTCTGAAATTTCATAATTTTTCGTTTACACATCTCTAAAACGGTAATTTACCTTACCGTCAATATGAGAAAGAAACTGCGGAAAGGTTTCTGAAAATTCAGAATTTCCCCGTGGTACGAAAAATCCGTGAAATTCAGATTTCTTTCTGTCACTTCACGGAAAAGGTTGTATCTGAAATATGCTTCGTTAATTCACGAAAGAGATGACAGAAAGTGACTCGTGAATTCCATTTCATTTTTTTATTTTTAGTCACATCAAAATATATGTCATATTTATATTATCGTAACAATTAATGATTGTTGAAAGAGGGGAAAAGGCCGTTTGGCGTGAAGGGAAGATTATAATACCTTCAGCAAAAGACAAAACCAGCATGCGATGAACAGTGTAAAATATATGACAATGAAATATATAAAAGAGAGTTGGTATTAGTTCCTCCCTCCCCATCACCCACCCCTCTGTAGTCCGCCTCCCCACCATTCATCTCTCCCCTATAGTTCTTGCTGCCAAAACAATCAAATTGTCAATAGTTTTCTGTTTTACAATATGGATAAATAAGGTATACAAATTCAAGATCTCCATCCTTATCTAATAATAAACCAATAGTGAATATATTTCAGAATTTTTTTAACAGTGTAGCGGACATCTCTCTGTTCCGTCTGGCAGTCAGGCTCATATAGCGATCGTCTGCAGTAGTTGCATCCCTGGGACGGCCTTGTCCTGGTCGACGACGAACATCTGCCTATTAAAACTGTCTCCATAGGCTTGACAGGACATTTTGTGGAACATTCAGTGCTCTGGAAACCTCCGTCAGGGAATGACTTGCTTCCATAATACCAGTCGCTTTCCACTGCTGAAAATCACCCATGCAATGTCTTCGTGACATAAGCAACTCGACGTACCACCGAAGTAAAAGAAAGAGTTGCCTAGAACAGCAGCAAGATGCGAATAGACTCTCGCGTCTGTTTAACACAATCCTAGTTTGCAAATTTCAGCTTACCTGCGGCAAAAGTAAATGCTGGGTAGTCTTCCACATTGGGAAATTTGCATGTTCTCCAATTTTCAGTGCATTATTCTACGTACATTGGCAGCTATGTACGTTTTTGAAGATTATCCTTTAATTTTGAGCGGTAGTGTGATATTATTTGACAGAAACTCATAAAGAAAAATAAAGGTAAAAAATAAACTACATGGAAAAAATAAAAAAGAATGAAATACACCGGAAAGAAACAGACTGTGAGCGTTTACTTGCTTAAGAATCTGCAAAATCTTAGCAGAAAAGAAGTTACGTTCGAACAACCTTTCACAAAGCAGCAGTATCGAGCCATTTCAGCGGCTACTTTCCCACGGCGAGGGCTGGGTTCCCGTTTGGAGTGGAATATGTATGTTGTGTTTGCTCTACGTTGTAAATTATCTCCCTTCTCCGGAGGGAGTAACCCAAGATTGAAGATGAGCGATTCCTATGTTTTTACAAATGTATGAACTTAAGATATTCATAAATATCATTAAAAAATATATATTTTTTTTTAATTTTACAATCTGTTAACATTGAATTATAGGATGCTCAGTTTAGAGTGCCTGTCTTTCGAAGAGGAGAAAGGACCAGAGATGAAGCTTATGCAATGAGTGATAATGGCAACGATGAAATTTAAAAACCGGTTTTTCGAGCACTTGCGACGAAATGCAAGCAATTAAACAAGAAGACTGTCAATGAAGATAAACAAACCGATGGAGTAATACAGACAAATACGAAAAAATGACCAAAACATAACCCATAGGGACATAGGCGCCGACTTGAAAAATTATTGGGGGTTCCGGAAATTTTTAATCGAATTACCCGTGCATTTTTCAAAGTATTTAAGTCTAATTTAAATTTCATTCAGTCAGATTATCTGGCACAATAAGACGCCTGAAGTGCTAAAATGAAGCAAATTGTAGTTAATTACAGAAAAATATTTTGTTTTCTAGATAATTATTTATTTAATTTATTTTGCTTTTGTAGGCGCGACATTATTATATACAATGCACAGATACTGTGAATTTCCACCTCAGTTGTCTTTATAAAAGAAACAAAACCATGTAAAATTTATTTTAATTTTTTTTACCAATTTTAAAAACGCCAACACATTTTTTTTTCAAATCATTTCTGAGTTAAAATAGGAGGTTAGAACGGAGAGGACATGGCATCAGCCTCACGCCCTGTGTTTTCCGTGGGCTCTACTTTGTATCAGCTGTGAATGCCCAATATGCCCAACTTGGGGTGCTTCTGTACTTTCTACGGAGAAATCGTTGACTTTGAAGAGGTTTTAGAGGCATTTGGGCAGCATGTACAGTCAGGAAAAAATGAGACTGAAATATACATGCACATAACTAAAAATTTGCAAAAAATTACATAAATGCTGTTTAGTATTTTCTAAAAAAAAATTAAACGAAATTTTGCTTCGTAGAGCGGAAGTGCATATTGCGCATCAGCCAATCACAGCCTTGCTAAAGCTGTGGGAGCCTTGTTGACCTTCAGGGACTGCTGCAGAGAGTAAGAGACGGCTGCCATCAACCTGTGCTGCAGCACAGGTTTTCGGTAAGTGACGTCGCGTCACTGAACCCTCCCCATTCGGAGGGCGCAAGAAACCAGAAGATCAGATTTGGCTTTACTAGCAGCGGATGCTGATGCCATCTCCTCTCTCTCTCTCTTCTAACCTCCTTGGTTCCCGACTGTCAGAAGATAGGGTGGGTCAACTAACTGTACAACATATTTCCGCCTTTGTCACTGTGACCTCGAATAGGTTATCGTCTCCGAATGTAGAGCTAGACTTTTGTATTTAGTGGGAACCCAGACAAACCGAACAATTTTCTTTTATAAAGGATGCAGTTTCAAATGCTCTTAAACAACGGTACTTGAGGTCTGTCGCGTCAAATTTGATGAGCGCGAACAAACACTAATTTTTTTTTAGGCACAATAAACAGTCTGAGGGGTAAATTTCTATACACACTTTCTATATATAGTAAACGGGGAATGGAGTAATAAAAAATTTGAAGAATTGATAACGAGAAACAAAATTTATACGTATACGCGTACGTGTATTTTATCCACGAAATACGCGCAAAAGTATTAGGGGTTCGAGGAACCCACAACAAAATCATTGGGGGTTCAAAAAGTGTCTCGAACCCACGAAGTAGGTGCCGATGCATAGGGATTAGCACAGCGCAAACTTAACCCTTTAACCAGCTGGAACGAATTAACTCGGGGTTAGGAAAATGGGTTGAAATAGCTCACACGGATATATTCACCATCTAAGAATTGAACAGAAAGCGGTTGGAGCGAGTCAACTTGCTCATGAGAAAGATTTGCTTCCCCTTTAGCTATGTCACTCAAAGTGGTCATTTAGGGAGATGATTGATACTAAACATTTCTGACTGATTACCCTTTAAAAGGGCTGTAATAATGACGAAGAACTTAAGAAAGGAGAGAGAAGATGTTTGAGTCAGTTGTTACTATCCAGTGGTATGATGCCCGGTCATGTCTTGCGTTATAGTGCAGAGAATAAAGAGCTTTAAACGCCTGCCTCCAAGAAAGGACTAGTGGGATACCAAACATCAAAGAATATCACCAAGTAATAGTGGGATGAATATCACTGTAGCCTAGTGGAATGCTTACTAACAGTAACAGGTTCATGGCCATTGTTGATCAGGCGAGAGGGGAAAAGAAATTGTTATGGAGCAGCTTTCGTAAAACCCGAACGCTACGTGAATATTTCTGTTTGATAAGCGTAGAGAGTTTTGGGCAACGTGTAGTTCAGATTCATCGGTCGCTTAAAGGGTTAAGGGTACAATGGGTCAGAAATGAGCATACAAATTTAGCAGACATAAGTAATATAAATGACAAAGAATAAATCAAAAATTAGGAAAAATGAAGATTAATGAAATTAATCAGATATAAAGAATACTTAGGAAACTATTTTGTATCATATTTGATATCTCTTCTTACTAAGATTACATGCATACTTTGCTCAAATTTGCTAGTATAGGATACAAAAATTAGTTATGCAAAATATTTGAAAGATAGAATAACTGCAATAATTCAACACCCTGTCGTTCATGCTTTTTACGTTTAAAAATGGAGTTAATGTAAAAAAAGGGAACTAAAATATTAGTTTCTCAGCTAAAAAAATATGAAAGATGATTTATATACCACTGCTCATTATTTTTTCCCACGGAAAATTAAAAACAGCAGCACAATCACTAGCCACAGACGAGATTAAAAAAAAGATTGTCACCTACCGTGGCTTTGATATGCCTGCTTGCAGTGGCGGCGGAACCTCCAGGGCCCGGTCAATAATTTTAGCCAAGATTTTTATTTTTATTATTTTTTTATTTGGCATATGTGCGTTTTTTTGTTATGATATGCCTTAGAAAGTTGTTCTAGGTAAGAAGTGGTCAGGTGGTCCTAATCCCTAACATATAGCTCCTTAGGCAGCGGCGGCGGCGGCGGAACAGCCCGGGCTGCTAGGGCCCGGGCCCTGTCAATAATTTCAGCCAAGATTTTTTTGTTGTTGTTGTTGTTTTTGTTGGGCATATACGCGATTTTTGTGATGTGCCTTAGAAAGTTCCTCGAGATAACTGGTCTGGTGGTCCTAATCCCCAAAAAAGCTCCTTAGGCATTGTTTTTCTTTTGTTTGTTCCGGGAAGTGGGAAGGGAGAGGGTGCAACACGATTCGAAATTTCGGGCCCGGTCAACGAACTTCACTTTCCGCCGCTCCTGCCTACTTGTGTATCTTGCTTCCGAGCATGTAAGAAAAAAGGTTGTTCATACCCTGAAATAATGGCAAATATTGCGAATGTTTGGCATGAAAACTCAATCATTTAAAAAAGTCTATCCGTAGGAACAGCGGACTACCTAATTATTCATATCTATTCTTTCGAGAATAGAAATACACGAACGCCCCAGTCGCGTATATAATATTATGTGTCCTTTCGGGAATATCAGGTCATTCCAGAAGTAATGTCGTTTTGCGCAAGCCCAACAGCAATGAAGCCCCTGGTGCACAGACTATAACGTCGACCACGGTGAGCATAAAAGAAATCACGCGAGCAGACCTTCAAGTCACTTGAGGCCGCAAACGGGAGTTGTAGATGCAGTCGTTGTGTACTTAAACCGCATAGGAAACGGCAGTGTCAGAAGACCACATTAGGCACATTATGCTGTATGAGTTCCACCATCGACATTCAGCGACGGTAGCAACACGAAACATCAATGCTGTATATGGGCCGGGTACCGTGGAGGTCAGGAAATGTCAACGCTGGTTCCAGAAATTTCAAAGGGGGACACACCAGCCTCAAGGATATGCAGCGACCCGGACGGCCTGTTGAGCTGGATAACGAAGTGGTGAAAGCTACTGTTGAGGGAAATCCGCAGGCAACAGTCGAGGAATTGGCCACACTTGTTCATTCAACCCATTGCACTGTTCACCGGCACCTGCAGGACCTCGGTTATGTGTCGAAACTGGATAAATGGGTACCTCATGATCTCACTCCACAGCAGCTGCAACAGCGTGTGGACATTTGCACTTCTTTGCTCTCCCGTGACAAAAGGGAGCCGTTTTTGCACAGAATTGTCTCGGGCGATGAAGAATGGATTGTTTATCACAATATTAAGCGTAAACGGCAGTGGCTTCTCAAAGGGAATATGCCTGCAACGGTGGAGAAACCAGGACGTTTCCCACAAAAGATTTTGCTGTCTGTGTGGTGGGATATGCAAGGCATAATCCATTACGAGCTGCTGCCACCCAACAAAACCATTACAGGGGAAGTCTACTGTCAGCAGCTGCAGCGTTTACGCACTGCTTTGGAGGATAAATGTCCAACACTCGCGAATCGTAAAGGCGAAGGCGTGCTGCTGCAGCAGAACAACGCAAAACCACACACAGCGAAAATCACCAGTTCGGATGAGAAAAACTTCCGCATCTAGCATATTCCCCTGACGTCACCCCATCCGACCACCTCCTCTTTCGCAGTCTTCAAAACCAACTTGCTGGGACTACATTTCGAAATGTGGAGGAGGTACGGCGAACCCTTTCTGCCTTTTTTGCATCGAAACCCATAGAATTCTACAAGTCTGGGATTCGAAACCTTGTGGATCGATAGGAGAAGGTTGTAACTACCGGGGCACTTATATGGATTAAAACATCTGTTCCAGGTACGTTTTTCTTTCTTTTATTCACACGTTGAAAAAAACGACAGTATTTTGGGGATTACCTGATACAAATGTACGAAACGCCGACGGCAGCAGTGTGAACAACAGGAAGGTAGGGAATGTGGGCAAAGTATTCTTCATAGCAAAAGCTGTGCACAAGATAAAGAATTTCTCAAATATCACTGCTGCAAGGAAAGATAGCGAGAGAGAATTTTTTTAAATGTACACCCCGTAACGGGAAAACTGTGCATTGTTTGAAGGGATGATGTTCCCAATCTTTACCATAGCGAATGTCATTCAGTACAAAACGAATGTTTTCAAGTGGATTTTTCAGGAGCGGAGATGCAGTTGCAAACAGAAATGTACACTTACGCCATCTAAGGACAGATTTGAGCTTTACAAAAAATTCAAGCCGCCCCGGTGGCGCAGTGGTCTAAGCCTCTGATCATTCGTCCGTAAGGGGTCTGGGTTCGAATCCTGGTCAAGCATGGATGTTGTGTTTGTCTTACGGCACTGGCTCTCTCCCTTCCCTAGAACCAGTGACCCTAAATTAGGGACGGGCGACTGCTTATAGCCCATTGAGTTGCTCACGGTAGTCGTTAAACTTCCAATCAAAAAAAAATCAAAGGTGTAAGAAAAAACGTTTGCCAAAGTAAATAGTATCAGATGTAAAAAGAATTTTTCAAATCGGACTTTTAGAAGCAGATATGTGAATAAAAATAAATTAAACTTTTGCGTCCCTAGTTGTTTGGGGCAGAAAGCCTACATAAATTTGTTTTCGAAGGTAGCTGTACTTGACTGAAAAACAATTTTTTCCTTTTTCAATCTATATCATATTTTTATATATCCAATTGGTCTTTGTTATACGAAAATGGTGTCGAAGGAAAGAAAGAATTTTCAAAATCGGATATTTAGAACCCATAATATGGAATAAAATGCATTTTGGATTCCATAGTATGTGCATTTACGCCCCCTAGCGACGAAGTTGCGAGTGGAAAAACGACCAGTATGTATGAATCATCGTTCTCACATTTCATGCTTCCCGATGCAAAAGGATTTTTTTAAAATAGCATTGACTGGTGAGGAGATATGGTGTACACAGACGGGCAGGCGGACATAGTAATATGACATAGAACGTGCTTTTTTTTCAAAAGACATGTTAAAAATTTAAGGCGATAAAATCCACGTTCGCGCCAAACATGCTATGCTGTCTGTGTACGGCTTCTTTACCGTCACCCTTTTTCGTTTTCAGGCTTTAACTACCGTGTAGCCCTGTGCTCATCGGTTTTAGCAAGAGTAAATGACCCTTTTTTAATATCTTATAAGTAAAATCATTTCCCCTTCTCTTTCGGTCATCAGGCAAGATTTGGAGAGGGTCTCTTTGCTAGTTCACTACCGCGGTGTTAATGAGGCAGGGGAGTTAGTCACTCACTCTTTTCGCTTCCGGACACTGTTGCTGGCCTTTCTCTACAAAAACTGCTGTTAGATTTTCATCTCACTTTGGGTGCTAAATGATCTTATCGCCTTAGAGCATCAGAATTCCTGCACGTAACACATAAATGACGTTTCTTACATCTTCATATTTTAATGAGGAAATTCTCACGGTGGGTCGAAATGCCTTTGATAGCCTGTAAGAGGTAATGCTCATTCGGAAGTAAATTGTTAACGAAGGGGCGGTGCTAGGCATCGAAAAAAACAGTCGAGCTGACTGGAGCGTCTCCAGGGGGATATTTGCTCGCACGTTTTTCTCAAGAAAGGGTGAAGACACAAAAGGAGTTTTGATCCAGCGTTTGAAGGAAAAAGTCGGAGGTGAGATTTTCTCTGTGCGAGGAAGAAGAGCTTGGAAGATTTCTCCGTCCTGGGAGAATGACCGTTGTAGGGATGAAAGATTGGATGAGAAATAAAGTCGGAAAAAGAAGCTTAGCAGTGAAGTAACTGAGAAAGAAGCTTGATAGAATAATAAGCAGAAACAGACCAGCGTGTTAATAGTAATATAAACGAACGCAAAGAAATCAGATTAAAGCTTGAAGGTGACTTTCCCCTTATATACTTCACTAAATAAACTTGCTTTTAACTGCAAAAGAGCGAGTCTTCACTTAAACTTGTAATTTATTTGTTTCATTATCGGAGTAAATTAAAACCCCGAAACCTTTAAATTTCCTGCAAGCGAAGGCCTAATGAATCTACGAGACAGGGCAATGAAAGAGATTCAGTGAACAGCCTTGTAACAATCCCCGTAAACATCTAAGGCTATAAGGAATCCCCTATTTTTAGTTTAGGTCACGGATAGCCTAGTCGTTAATGTTTGTGACTGCCACGAAAAAGTCTCAGGATCGATCCCAGGAAGGTTTGAACGCTCGAACCACTAAATATCCGCCATGCGTCTGGTGGGCACGTTAAACCGTCGGACCCTGGGTGCTGCTCCCCCCTTGTAAATAAGGGTGCCTCCCTCCCCCTTTCTACCTCGCTTTTCTGTGAGGCACATAGCCCAAATCTCCTATAGCTTCTTTTTTCTAAGAGATGTTTAAGACCTGAGGGTAGACACTCTCTTAAAGTAAAATCCTCTACATGAATCTAAATCTGTACCTGATTTAGAGCCTCTGGTTCCAGAGAAAGGGCAGAAACATCCAAGTAGGGCAAGCGCCCCAACTATGCCTCACCTGGGACTCGAACCCTTGCCGAACTAGGACATTTAGCAGAAGACTGCGCTTTTTAACCACAAGGGCACCGAATCGACTGTATGGGTTAGAAAAGGGGCAAATGCTGCCCAGGTGTGGTAAAAGCATCACCAACATCTATGGGAAAGCCTGTTTATTGAAAAGAGTCTACCTTAATTAATTTGTAAAATTCTGATCAGGAAATTCCATCCTCTCGCCCCTTCGTCAAGAGGAATAGTTCAAAAAAAATGAAGTACTTTGGATGGTAACTGATTCTCCATACACGGTATTCGCCGGATGAGACTTCCATTTATTCTTGAATTTTCAGCAGCATACCTATGACGAAATTTATAAGCAAGTGCAAGACACATTTAGGAAGACATACGTTCTCCTTGGGATCAGGAACTGTGGAAATAGGCTCTATGGAATAATCACATTCAGATAAGATTCATTGTGATGGTCTGGTGTGAATGTGGAGATCACCAAGGAAGGCATTATCAGCTTTCATTACCCTCCAAAGACAGTGTCCGAAGATGGTGGTGTTACAGTGTAGGATGCTTTTATTTATTTATTTATTTATTTATTTCGGGATGGTGATTGGTCAGCTAATCTTTCTAAGTAGGATTTGCTGCCGATAATTATGCAGGCCTTCTGACTAGTTCTGCTTTGTCATAGCAATATTACTATAAAAACTGCAGCAGCTTACAACATGGTAACGTCACATTTTTGAAAGATCGTCTTCTGTTTATATGATTTGAGCAGCATAAAGCAGCTGAAATGGAATGATCAGCACGTATCACAGATCTTAACCATAATGAATATCTTTGTAGGGGAATTGAAATCTCGGGCGATCAGGTCCTGGCATATTTCACCCACTTGTAACAAGCAGCTAAAAATGGCTTGCAAAAGCAATACTACTACTGCAACCTACAACTAATAACTTGTAGCACGTTGAAGAATCTGAACTTGCATCAGAGACAAAGGTGGATCACACATTATTAAGATTGTTTGAAAATAACCGTATACCAAAAAATTTCAAGCTGTCACAGTCGAAATTTGATTACACATCGAATTGAGTGTATTAGATTCTGGTAATCAATCGTAGGAGTTGTCTTCCTGATCTGTTAAAAAAGCGGAACTACTCCTGTATATTGTTTTACTAAAATCCTAGTTTTTATAAAAAAGTAAGACTAGCTTTTGCCTGCGACTTCGTCCTCGTGGAACTCGGATCATATTATCCATTATAATTAACCTATACCAAGTAAACAAACAATTAAATCATTGTCAACTTCGGGGTATGAATCATTGTCAACTTCGGGGTATTAACCTATACTAAGTAAACAAACAATTAAATCATTGTCAACTTCGGGGTATGAAGTACTCTGCAGTTCTAAGTACCACCAACCATCTTAGTTCACTTACATGGTAATTGAAGCAGCTCTGCCGCCAAGTTGGTGAGACGTTTGAGCATTGATTAAAGTCGTCTGCTCAAAGTGCTTCAAGTTTGTGACGTCATTCTTACTCCATCTATTCTAACCTCCTTGATACGGACTTGCTAAATTCCGTGGAAAAAATATGCTTGCTAGTTTTTTAGTCGAAATATTGAATGGCAACATGCATGGTTTGTTTGGTGACAACGACCCTGGAAACCACGCATACAGCGTTTTAAACGTGGGGTGTAAACACAGAAACGCTGTTCCAAAATGACTTCTAGATGAAAGGAGTGTGTTATTATGGAATTTCATTTTGACATCAACCTACTTTTACCTACTGAAATTGTGCTAATAAGCACTCCCACTCGGAATTTTCAAGTTCACGGCATTCAAGCGTGTGACGGAAGTGTAGAGACAAAGTACTCTATTCACAATTATGAGCTAGGGTACGATCCGAAATCGTTTCAGTAAGTAGCATTTATGCTTTCTTCTTTCGACACCTGTATTGCATTTACGCCGTGTTTGTATTTGGAGTAGCCACCGCGTATAAACATCTGGTTCATCCCATGTGTGGAGTGTCATCTAGAAGTCCGCACCAAAAGTTCGGTTACATAAAAGTTTTAAAGCAAAGTGAAGATCTTTATAGTTTTCTACCTCTTCCACGGAAATTAAAAAAAATATTTACATTGATCAACAAATAAAAGTATTTCAGCCTTTATGTCAGCTGTTTCTTTCATATTTTACAAAGATTCTTGGTTAGAACAAATGCAGATTGCAAAATTCAGTAATGTATGATGTGAGTGTTTAAGATTATTGTGATTGTGATCATAAAACCTGTTTCCTTAGTAAATGCAGTGTAAGAAAGGAAAAAATGAGCTATTTTCATGTTTGATTTCAATTACCTACACTGTCAAATTGTGACAGGTGCACATATTGCTGACCCTTGTTTGAGTGCATACCTACAGTAGCTGTTCAAAAACGTTTTTAGTTTGACCAAAGAAAAAAAAAGTCATAATGTGACTGTCATTGTTTATCAACAGAATTTTCCTTGACAGTAATACACGTAATTACCTGGTGCTGCAATGTATGTATCCCATTGGGAAAAATACCTTGTGTCTGATTATGTAGCAAGTTATCCACAGAACAAGCAGTCTTGGTGGTGCATAAAAATTTTCTCCACAGAGGTGCTCTTTCAATTGTTGGGGGTTGTAATGGCTATGGGCCACTGGCATGAATGTCCAGAGACTTTTTTCTCCCTCATTGGGATGAAGGCACTTTAGCATTAGTGGAGTAAGTGTGTTATTTAGTCAAGGTGGATTTTGTTGAGAAATGAAAACAATCACATTGGGATTTGTTTTTATATGTCAAAATACAAACTTTTGAACTAAAAACTTATGCAGTTCATGGGACCTTTCCTGTTATCTGCCCACCACGGTTTGCTTTTGTTCATTGTTGCATAAAATGACACTATTTGACTTCCGAATAAGAATGCTTTCAAGCAGTTCCTGATTTTGAGTGTATCGTTCTGCATTGTTTACATGAAACCTGATCACACCCAACATGAGAGAAAGTAGTTCACGATAAATGTTATGAGAATTTTTTGTATTGGTATATAAAATGACACTATAAATAGCAAAAACCTACTTATTCACTTTTTTGATAAAATTTAAACTAAGAAATATATAAAAGAAAAAAATATACAGTATAAGAAAACAAATAGCTACAAATAAGGTACCAATATCACTCTTGGGGGCCAATACACTACAATATCTTTCATAATTTCTAAAAATGGATCGTCATTAGTTTTCAATCTTTTTGCCACATAAATTCACATAGGTATCCAACATGTTCCTATGAGTGCCCCAATGAGTTTTGTTTTTAAATTTCAACTTTCCCCACATAGATTCCACTGATTGAGTATGGGCACCTGTGTTGCGATTTACAAAGTTCAGTAAAGGATTTACCTGCAAGAGTGAATAATATTCAGATAGACGGTTGTACACTCGCCATTCGTCAGATACAATCGTAGTCCCAGGATGTATATATTGCTTAATAATTGGTGTTAAAATACAGCTACTTTGTTCTGAAACAGCTATAAGGAAGCACTCATGAGTTTCTCTACAAATTCCTCCGAAAACCCATTGCTCTGACAATACACGACCAATGTTGTTTTTCCTTTTAGAAAATAAACTTTCATCTATTTCTACTGTGTATCCTGGTCCTTCTATCAACGAAGGTTTCCTTAACAAACTTGCTGCACAAACTTGTCTCATATAATTATTCCAGTCCACACAACTGTTCTTATTTATACACAGTTCATGCTCACAAAACGAAATTGATATATAACCATAAAGAATATACGATAAATAGAGCTGTTTTGAAGTCTAATTTAGAACCTGTGAACCACATATTAGAACGTAAAGGTATTTCTTCTTGGCATTCTCATTTAAAACATCTCCATCTCTCTCTTCCACTTGATGTCAATGTCATCTCATGACCTAAAGAGCAATTTCTTCGAGCTTTAAAACTCTTTTATGTTGAAGGAAACGTATGGCTGATTGTTGATTTGTAACCGTTGTCGATAAATCAAGAAAATTCATTTTGAAGACACACAATTCCAAAGCACAGACAAACGGTTAAAAGAACATTCCTTCCGAGTGACCACACATAATTCCAATGTGCAGACAAACGGTCAAAAGAATGTGATCACAGCGCATAGGTGGTACGCATAGAGAAGCACTCAAAAAATAAAATAAAAATATAACACTGCCTGAAATATCTTTTTGCTCTCATAATTATTTGCCTTAAGTGTACAGATCCATTTATTTATGCAATTTAGAAAACTGTGGGTTATGCAAATAAAAATGGTCCCTGGTGCTTGAACAAGTACTTGCCTGTATACTATGTGCTCTGAGATTCCATCTAAGTGCTGTTATTACAATATAAAAACTTCAAGTTCAGGAGTAGCTTTATTTTCACTAGTTGCCTCATTTTTTTTTTACCTGCTGTCAGAGTAATAACATTTAATAATTTTTTTGTTGTTAGCCCAGGGTCCATTTCTATAATGTATTCCAGATAGCACTTGTCCTAAGCTTTAAAACAAGTGGTATTAGATTTCTTTATCACCCTTAGTTAGGGAGATGGTTCTTGGTGTCAGCTCATTTGCATACACTGACCTGTTGCTTTTCCCATTTGGGCTCTCACTCATTTTCCTGCTGCACAACACTTTGGAACAAGTTGCTTTAGTCTGCAACATGCACACATCTGATGGTACACGCTGCCTTTGGTATTCGTGTATTAAACCTATTTGTGCTATGTTTAAAAGAGAAAAATTTATCTAATCTTGGCCATGTTTCCTAGGTTACTGTTACAAATGTCATTTGCAGACAGGGCCCCTTAGAGGTCCAAGAGTCGACAGTCATCAGCGAAGAAAGCTGCTGTGTCTGGCCACGATCTGCAATGCAAGATTTTGCTGCATCTCCCACGGGATTTCAAATCTGTCTGTATTTGGACATTACCCATTGTTTTTGTCAGGAGATGCAGAAATAATTTTTAAAGTGAAGATTGGGAAGCAGGTAGATATTATATTTTCTTTAAGATGTCACTTTTTATGGTAATTGAGCTTTTGTGTTATTAGAGCATGTGCTTTATGTTCTAAAGCAAATGAATTGGAAAGAATTGTTGCTAATATAATAAGTATTGTCTCAGAGCAGCATATATTGAAATAGTAAATTATTGGAAACATGCCCAATATCGTAAGATTTAACTTAAACATGCAACAATGTAATAATACATTTAGGGTAGCTTACCATTTCATGGTCTTGCTCCCAATTCCACATTTCCAGCATGTGAGTTGTGATCACAATGTCGCATGTTTTTAGAGGTAGCATGGGGGCTCTACACTTTTCTCAGCTGAAGTCATTCACTTTATTCTATTCTTGGCCGTATAAGGTCCCCCCCCTTTTTTTGATTGAAAGTTTAACGACCACTGTGAGCAACTCAATGGGCTATAAGCAGTCGCCAGTCCCTAATTTAGGGTCACTGGTTTCAGGAAAGGGAGAGAGCCAGTGTTGCAAGGCAAACACAACATCCATGCCTAACTGGGATTCGAACCCAGACCCCTTAACAGATGAATGGTCATACACCAGCGCTTAGACCACTGCACCACCGGGGCGGCAAGGGATACATTCTTGAAGAGTCTAGTGTGTCAACAGTTTTAGGCTTTGAGTATGGATTTGGTGATGGACAAATGTAGTGTCAGATTGAAAGTAAATGTATTTCTGTTTCAAATATCGTGAGTTTTTGAATGGCTTGTTGGGAAATATTGGTTGGTAGCAATGTCAAGAGTATTGAAGTGGGTTGATAGTAATTAATTGTTATTAATTAAGATGGATGTTTCTGTGTGGAGTTTCTCTTAGTAGATCTACAAGATGTATCATTCACTGTGGAAATTTTAATATCTTATTTATTGAGTCTTCTCTATTTATAGTAAAAAAAAAAAAAAAAAAAAAATGATGGGTGGGAACTGTAGAGCACCTAAACTTAATATTTCAATTATACATGCTAAAATATTCAAGAAGCACCAAAAATGTTCTGGCAGATTTTGTGCATGAAGATTTTTATAATGAATGCTGTCATAACATGTTCTCATTAAGTTGAAGCTTACTTTATTGAACATTTATTCCATACGAAAATCCTGAAAAAGCAGCATCTGAATTAAGCAAGCTTATAGTTCAATATTATAGTAATGTCTGTTTTCTAGAGTGTGAAAAGTTGATGAGAATTAAGAACTAGACTGTGAAGTTAATATTTTTTGTTCTAAAAAACCATCAATACAATATATTATTTTAGTAAAAATGTTTATAGTAGCCTTAGTTGTGTTTATGTAGGGATAGTAAAGAAGTAACTCACTATCAAAATTATACTGGCTATACAATCAACTTAGATGCTAAAAATAATTGTTCATCAAAAGCACTTGCCCGTCACTGCAGAAAAAGTGAAAGTAGATCTAGATCTTGACATTGACAGCAGGTGGAACATCATAATAAGTGACCATAAAGGTCAGCTCTTTCTACCCTAATGGCAACACCTACTTTGTTGATAGCTCACCCTGGTGACATGCTAGTGTTCAGTTCAAAAATTTGATAGTGAGTTACTCTTTTGCTAATCACTGTATAAATTATTTTCTGAAAGTCATATTATTTCATTCTGAAAAGGGCTACTTCATTGTAGAAATACCCAGGAATTCTTAAAAATAAAATGTCATCCTATGTTGTCACCTAAGGAAGATAAAATGCAATGCAATCAATGAGCGTACTACCTGATACAATCTTTAAATTGAAGGATA
This sequence comes from Macrothele yani, assembly GCA_039090855.1. Taxonomy (NCBI): domain Eukaryota; kingdom Metazoa; phylum Arthropoda; class Arachnida; order Araneae; family Macrothelidae; genus Macrothele; species Macrothele yani. The sequence goes on along the minus strand of CM077016.1, from coordinate 91,204,597 downwards.
AAAAATATACGTTAAAACTCTATGCGCATTCTTATCACTTGTGACGAAAACAAAGGTACCATACCTGTGACAGCGGCAAATAGAACTTTTGAATAATAAAATCATTTAACAGTGAACATGGGGAGTATGGCTTTCTTGAATGCATTATTTGATAATAGAAATATTAGTTTAAAACTCAGTGATGACTGGGACTTATGACATATCAACAGAACAGTAATGTTCATTCTTCATGACACACACATGGTCCATTTGTACATTTCATATGATTCACTTGAGATGTCATTTTATGTGCACCATCTTGTAACTAGATGTGTTTTTGAGAATTTCAGCACCATTTACTGTAATGTGAACATCATATCAAATTGAGTTGCAACTATTTAAGCGATGCTTAGGAGCATTTGTAAGGAAAATAATATTTACATTCATTGCTTTCAGCAAATTCATGCATCATGTAATAAGCATATTGAACTGCAATTTCGTTGCTGTATGTAGCATTGTCCTGAGACATACCAACCACGTTTAGATTGAATTTTGCTAACATTACCTCATTTCTATTGATTCTCCTGACACTGATGTGTTCCAGTTATACCTCTCCAGGGCTACTTTTTAATGGCTTGTTGTAGCCACTGCCATGACACCAGCATTGCTAAAATTGGTCTCCCTGCAATGTTATTCCCATCCATGTGTCTGCATTTAATAGAATGCCTTTCATTTTCACCTTGTGGAGATAGGGCACAGTGTTAAGTACATGGCCCAGCTAGTTTCACTCACTTGTAAAGTTGTGGGTATAAGGCATGTTTTAGTTTAATATTAATCATTCTGAAGAGGAGCAGTGTTTGTTACAGTGTTTGCAGATTTTTTGTTTTATTATTTTTTTTTACCTACAGGGTTCCCACTTGTTCTATATTTTCAGCACATGTCTTGTATTTCTTATATTTTTGAGCATGTCTTATATTTCTTTAATTAAATATTTATTTTCATTACTTATTTATAGATTTCTTAGTTATCATCATTACATGCAAAACCTGTACTTCTTTTGCTCCTTCTGCATTCAATGTGAAAGAGAAATTAATGTTTATACTATGCATACAGATTTGAAGATAGATCATTAAGCACTTCTACTCATTAATTCCTTCCTTCATCTATGTATTATGTATAACATTTAATGGGATCCCTGAAAATCATCAGCATTATTCTGACTTACTCAGAGAATGACTGAAGGAGCTGAAGTCTTGTGAGGGGGGATGTAGAAAAGCAGTGGGAATGTTCTAAGAACTGTGTTGTCACTGTTTCTGAAGTGGTCTGTGGCACCACAATAGTGGGTAATAATAGAGGTAATGCTTGGTGGAATAGTGAAATTAAAGAGTAAAAAGAAATCCTATTTGGGGATGTTGCAAGGTAGAGTTTCTGTGAATGAATATCGCTGTAAGAAGTGTGAAGCAGCTAAGCTGGTTCACCAGAGTAAGGCAAAAGATAGGAAGGAGAAAGTGGAAAGGCATGAATTCTTTTTTGGAAAGATATGAAGATATTCTGGAAGTACATGAGACTCAGGAGAAATAGGGGAAACAAAGTTGTAAGCTGTGTGAAGAATAGGATTGGGGAAATGATATGGGAGCCCAATGAGTTAAGTGAAAGATGGGGTGAATACTTCTGTGAATTATTAGATCAAGAAAGCAAATGTGATTCTGAGGCAGAAGCAGATGATGTCACAGTGAAGGATGGAAGCACAGGAGGGATCTCAAGAGAAGAGGTGTGTAAAGCTCTAAAGTTTCTTCAGAACAGTAAGGCTCTGGGAGTTGATGGCATAACTGCCGAGATGTTGAAATATTGTGGTGACTCTGTAATTGACTGGTTAACTGAAATTTGCCAGTTGTGCTGGGAATTAGGAATGGTCCCTCGGGATTGGAAGGGTGCTATCATTGTTCCCTTGTATAAGGGAAAAAATGATCAGACTGACTGCAAGAACTATTGTGGTATTAGCCTACTGAGTGTACCAGGGAAAGTGTTTGGTAACATCATTATTGAAAAAGTACGAAGTCTTACATCAGAGAAAGTGTGGGATGTTCAGAGTGGTTTTATGCCTGGTAAAGGCTGCACTAACCAAATTTTTGCATTACGCGTGATGATTGAAATGTATCTGGCTCTTGGTTAGAAAGTTTTTGCTGCCTTCATAGATTTAGAGAAATTTTATGACCGAGTAAATAGGGCCCTTTTGTGGAAGGTATTGAATGAATATGGTGTTAGTGGGAATATACTTAATAGTGTAAAAGCCATGTATGCTGGCAGTAGAGCTTGTGTATGAGTGAATGGTGTTTTATCAAAATGTTTTTCTATTGGTGCAGGAGTCAGACAAGGTTGTTTAATGTCACTATGACTGTTTAATATATTTATGGATGCATGCATGCATGATGCTAAAATAGATAATACTGGTTCATGTCTTGGTTATAACCATGTGTGCAGATTGCTGTATGCTGATGACACTGTCCTGTTGGCAGAGAGCAAAAGTGAGTTGCAGAGTATGTTGTCCTGTATGTACGAAATTTGCATGAAATTCAAACTGAGTATAAATGTGGGAAAAACCAAAGTTCTGGTTTTTGAGAGAGGAACTGGTAGTACTGAATGCAATATAAGTCTAAATGGCATAGCGATTTACCAGGTGAATGAGTTTGTGTATTTAGGAAGCATGTTTGACAGAGAGAGCAAATTGGACAGTGAAATTAGTAGGCAAGTGAATTCTTCATTGAAAGTCATGGCTGCTTTGGGAGGTTTTCACAGGAATGATGGGTTCTCAAGAAAGTCTTGCATTGCTGTGTATGAAAGTGTAATCATTCCTACTCTAATGTATGGTAGTGAAACCTGGGTACTACAGTAGAAACATAGGAGTCATTTGGGTGCTGGAGAAATGCGTTACTTACAGGGGGGTGGCAAGACACATTCTGATTGTGTGAGAAATGAAGATGTGTTGCAGTTGTGTAATGTGAAGCAAAATGTTGTTAGCAAGGTGGAGACTAATTTGCTTTGCTGGTTTGGCCATGTTGAAAGAATGAGTGATGAGATGCTTACTAAGAAAATCTTTTTAGCCCAAAGGCAGAGGAAGGCCAAGGAAGTCATGGGAGGATCAGAGTCAGGAGTGTCTGCATGAGAAAACGATTATGAGTATGAAGTATAGTATAGAAGATCTTTTGTATGGCATGTGATGGATATCAGTGAAGCCTGAGTTGTATGCCAAGATTCCTGTAAATAGAGAAGTTTGATATGGCAACAGTAAGTACAAATCATCTGGTAGTTTGTATTTCTTTGTGGAGCTAACCTCCGAATCTTAGAGAACAGCTTAGTGATGATGATGATTTAATGGGATCCCAATGAAGGGAAACTGAGGGTTAACTTTAAGATTGGAATTCTTGTAGGGTTTTTTTTTTCTTGATGTGTGCTGTACATTACATTCTTTACTTGCACTCTGTGTATCATTTTCCTTTCACTTTTATATTTTCTACAGTATAATCAATATTTTTATCAATACTTTTTTTAGTCCTTATCATTTGCAATTGTTTGGTTATAAATTTCATTTTGTTTCAGATGTGGAAAGGAAAACAAGAAAACTGTGATGGTTAATATGTGTTGATTGACAGTTCATTGTTAAGCAGTGTCTCGTAATACATCATTTAGAAACATTTGGTTGACAGAGGGGGATCAAAATGGACACTCAATTGGATTATGATGTGTTAAAGAAACTGAAAGTGATTTCAAAGCTTAGTGTTTACTCTGTGAAACTAAGACATCTTTTGATATTAGAAATTCTGGAAAACAAAAATTGCTGCACATACCTCTATAGGCAAACAGAATTCAGTTGCCTTTGCAGTACTGTCACAAAATCAGGCAAAATTTACTTTTGCTGTTTCATCAACTGGTCAGAAGTTGGCAACCCTCTCCTCATATCTAGTTCTGGAACTTTCAGGTAGTGGAGTATGGATGAAGCTGATAAAGTCACTGAAGCAGAAATTTTGTGGATATTGAAATATCTGGAATGAGATTGTTTCTTCAATTCATGTGATAATTTGGCTGATATTTTGAAGAGCATGTTTAGTGATAGTGTAATAGCTAAGTCATATACTTTAGGTTCAGCAAAAATAGTGTGTGGAATCTGTCATGGGCTTGGACCATATTTTCATTCAGAGTTTGTAAAAGCCATAAAGTCTAGCAATAGTTTCTTTACTTTGTTTTTTGATGAAGCAACTACTGATGCTGAGAATAAGCAGTTGGATGTTCAGTTTTGGGACACTCAAGAGGATAAAGTTATCAGTCATTTTTCATGTTGCTTTGAACTTGGTCATGTAACAGCAGACATTGAAAGCAAAGCTACTCCATTCCTTGTTAGGAGATGCTTCACCTTTGAAGAAGTTACTGGCCATAGGCTCAGATGGCGCACTGATAAATACAAGTGTTTAAGTGATTTTGACAGTCACCTGAAATCTGAGGGCTGTCTTGGCCTGATGGAAATTGGAACTTGTAATGTGCACATTGTTCACAACTCATTCAGACGTGGCATGTTAGATGTAGTGAGCCAGTGGGATATTGATTTCGTAGATGTTCTTTTCAAGTTTCTTCAAAAGTCTTCAGCAAGGAAAGAAGATTATGCAAACATTCAGACAGAACTTGGAATGAGGGAACAGACAATGTTAAGATTTGTCAACAACAGGTGGCTCTCAATTGTGCCAGTCATTGCAAGAACCGTAGAGCAGTGGAGTGCACTGAGAGAGTACTTCCTTAAATACATCCCCTCAACTAACACCACACAACAATGTCAGATGAGAAACTATACACATGTATCAAATCTTCCTTTGAAGATCATTCTATGATGATTCATCTGCTGTTTCTGAAATCAGTAGGTGAAAGCTTTGAAAAATTTCTTTTGATGTAATGTGAGGAACCCCATATTCACATTCTCAATAATGAACTGTGTGTACTGATACAGAGCCTCACGTCAAGAATCGTTAAGCCAGAGATCTTGGGGAAGGTTTTGGGAGCTAAGTTTAGTAACATTGACCTTCAAAAAAGTGAAAATGTTTTCCCATCAGAAGAAATTGATATTGGATGTCTCACAAGGAAAGAGGTTATAGACCTCAAAGTAAAGGAAAGAAAGCTTTTCCTTCATGAAGCTGGAAAAAAAAAATCATTGCTGCTGTTATAGAGTAGTTGGTTCATAAAATTCCTTTGGATAAGTTCCAGTGCTTGCACCCATTGCTTTGAGGTGAGTCACACTCGTTAAAATGTTTAAAAAAAATGGCAGAACATATGCCCAGGGTCATTAAAAGTTGTGACACAGATAAGCAATGTGACGAGTAGAAACTCTACATGGTTGAACAAATAGATGAAAACAGTATTTCTGCAGAATTAACCTCAGGCTCTATAACCAGAATCGATACACACTGGTCTGCAATACTAAAAAAAAAAAAAGAAACAGTCATGGAGAATTGAAGTATCCTTTACTTTCCTGTTTAGTTAGGTAGCTCTTATACTGTCCCATGTCAGACATAGAGTGTGAATTTTCTATTAACAGCCACTTTGTTACTCCATCTCATTCAAACGGTCAATGGCCTTCATACAGTACAATCTGTAATCAAAGTAAGAGGTCATGTGTTTGTCAGGTGCCTCTTTCACCAATGTGTTTCAAGTTTTCAGAAAAGCTGACAGTAAGTATAAGTTGCTTAGAAGCCCACATGGCCATGCATCAAAAAGGAAAAAGAAAACAGGAAGATCTGAAAACAGGAAAAAGAAAACAGGAAGACTTGGAGAAGGAAAAAATATCTTGTAAAAAATATTCAGACAGTGTCATCATTGATTGGTGAGGCAAATAGGAAACTTTCATCTGCCTGTAAAAGCAAAGATATGCAGGAAAAACTTGCAGGACAGGTACTTCTAGAACCAGGACATAAACGATTAACTGAAAACACAGAACTTAAAAGAAGATTGAAGAAGAAATGTGCTCAATCTCCAAGAAGTCAAAGAAGTAAGCTAGGTCAAGCACTTATGACAGATTGCAAGAGTTTGTCTATAACTGTTTGTTTACCATCTATTTTTATGCTGAACTTATTCCTTAATGAACCAAAAGGACTTTGTATACTTTTTAGTGTGATTATTTACAAACATCTTTTGTGAATAAGAAATTTTTATAATTTTGCAGCTTATTTTTATTACTAATATTTTTTGCATTGTTACTTATGCAATAAAAAAATATTTTGGAGTAGATTAAACAGAAAAAAATGAAACAAGTAAAACATTGGAGGTTTGGACATGGCTACGACAGAGGTGTGTTAGTGTGTGTGTGTTTTATTGACTTAAAGTTTACAATATTTACTGATTTTCATAAATAATTTTACTCCAATCATTCTCTGTTTTCGTACATTTCTCCACTCTCTACACTTCAGTTCATTGCATTCTCAATTATTTTTTCTTATACAGTAGAGGGAGGAGGGTCAGTTCAGACACACTGCTACATGAGAAGTATGGTGGCCATGGCTTGTTTTATTTGTATACTTTAATTTGGTAATTTTCCATACAATGTAGTGTATTCTAAGTGTACAGTGTAAACAGTATTTTCAGGTGTGTGCACCTGTGTGTGTGTATTGGAGAGATAAGGGTGTTTGTTGAAGGTATCCAATAAATTTTTCAAAGATATCCTATATTTTTTAATACTAAGGATAAGAACCCTGTACATAGAATGTGAAACTCAGGTTTTGTATAAACAAGTTCAACAAAAATTATGATGCTATATAGTTTTATTTTTTGTCAAGGAAATTTTTATTAACTGAACCGACATGGTGAACAAAATGTATTATTGTTTTTGTCAAACTCATAAGTATTAATTTTAGGGCTGATATTTTTCTGAATTTTTATGTCTATGGAGCCACATTTGAAATTTTTTTTGTACTTGATATTATTTTTTGGAATTCCTAGTACTTAATGTTTGGAGGTTTGCAGTTTTTCAATGCTTTGGTTGGATGTCGTCATACTTTTTTCATTTTTACCCCAAAACATTTTATTGGTTAAAATTTATACATTTTATGTTGCCTGCATATCATGTCTTTTGTAAAAAGAAATCATTCTTATGTTACCATTTTGTCTGCCCCTGCCCTTTCTGTTTGTGGATCCCATATCTCTGCAACTATTAGTCTGATTTTAAAAATTTGTTTTTCATTGAGAAGCTTGAAATGTGAGAATGATGATCCTTGCATTCTGATTTTTTTCCTGACTCACAACTTCACTGCTAGAGGGCATAAATGCAGATGGTATCAAATTCAAAATACATTTTATTCTGTATATTTGCTTCTAAATATCTGATTGAATTTTTTTTTTTCTGCCTTTGATGCCATTTATATCGAAGACTATTTTAGGTACAGTGCCTTTTTTCAAGTAATGTGTAAATTTTCTTCTAAGGGGTAAAAGTAAATTGTGTTTTTCCTGATATCTCTGCTTCTAAAAGTCCTTGAAAAATTCTTCTTGCATCAAATACAGCTCTCGGTGGGAAATGTTTTGCATATAATTTCTAATTTTTGGTAAAGAATGGTCTGGCCACCAGGGGCATAAGTGTTTATTTCTGCTTCTGATGTATTTGCAGCAAAATCTGAGCTCCTAAAAACTAGATTGAAAAAATCCTTTTGTGGACCACTCACCTCGGAAAACCTTTTGGGAATACCTCCTGCTTAAAAAAAGTGCACAGTTTTTCTGCCAGGGGCATAGAGATAAATCTTATGTTTGTCAATATCTCTGATTCTAAGAGTCTGATTTGAAAAATTCTTTGTTAGAGAGTGTTTCTGATGTGAAATGTTTTTCATATAATTTCGAATTTTTCTTAATGCACAAGTGTGTCACTAGAGGGCGTAAATTAACATTTCCATGTACAGCAATAACTGCAGGACTAAAATCCAGATTGAAAAAATTCTTTTTTGGTCTGACTCTACTAACTATGAAAACTCTTTGTGTGTATTTTCTTCCCAAAATAATGCACAATTTTGCCACTAGGTTGCCAAATGTTTAATCTGTTTTTCGCAGTATCTCTGCTTTTAAATGTGCAATTAAAAAAAATAATAATTTAATGCCGAATATATTTACCTTGTGGAAAATTTTAGGTTTGTATTTGAGAAGTTTTGTAGTTCACAGTTCTGTCACTAGGTGGGGTTTGTGCATGTCTGTTTGCAACTGTATCTCTGCTTCAAAAAACCCTATTGAGAAATTTCGTTTTTGTACTGTGTGCCATTTGCTACAATAAAGATGGGAAGCATTATCCTCTTTAAATAATGCACAGCTTTCCTGCTAGGGGGCATACAGGTCAAAACTTTTTTTTCACTATCTCTACTTCCAGGAGATATATTTGAAAAGTTATTTTTCCTTAACATAGCTTTTGCCATGAAGAATACTTTTCACCTATTTTCAACTTTTCCGTTACGCAAAATTCTTCTTCTAGAAGGCATAACATTATATCATGTTTCCTTCATATTTCCTCTTTAAACTGTTTGATTTGAAAATGTCTTTGTCTCTGATACCTTCCTTCTGCTATGAGAAACTTTCTGTGTGCTATTTATTAATTTTCTTAACATACTGTTTAGCTGCTGGTGGAAGTAAGTAGCTGTTTCCATTTCTGGATGTTTTATCAATTGTAGAAATCCAGGTTATTTTTTTTTTTTCTAACCAGTGATTCCATTGACTTTGAATAACTTTAATAAATTTTATTCACATTGGAAAGTATTCAAAAGATGTGCTCATTGTAACTGAATATTCAGTGTCATCTTTCTTGCAAAATTATGCAATACAAAACATGATTAGCCTGCAGTGCAGTAAAAGTGCAATTAAAAAAATTTGCAGAAGGACAAATGTAAATCTTAGGATTCAGTTCCTAGCAGCTACTGATATTCAGTTATTTTAAATTCTTATTTTTGACTATTTATTGATTTATGAAATCAAAGTCTTTAAAACTGGAATCATTGAAGGAGAAATAGACTTTTCAGTTGTATGTTTCCAACAATTACTCAAACAGCCTCTGCAGTTAATCATATTATCCATAATGCCAATGCCCTGCAAAATACACAACTGATATATTCATAAGTTTTTAAAAAATTCACTATTAAGTATAATTTTTGTCTTTTTAAAGATGTGAAAACTTTGCAAAAGCATTTTGGAAAGCATTCAGTTATTTGTATGTGTAAAAGGATGACAATGCATTGATATGATCTATTGCGAAACTCAAAATACTTTTAAGCAAACTGGGCTGGATATTGCTAGCTATGAGTAATATATCAACAAATGAATTACAGTAATATTTCAATATCCATCATATTGTTAGGAAGTTCTGTCTTCAGTAGATTGCTGTCTATGTATTCACAACTGTCTGAACTCAAGAGTTTTTTCAATTCAAACTTCAAAGGCTGTAGTATATTGAGTACGAACTTGTTGAGTAAATCGGTTCTTGTGCAAGATTTGTTGTCCTAGTATTTCAATTAGCCAATTGGTACTATCTACATAAAGGACTTGCTAGTGGCTAGGGTATGGACAGAACTCCTTTTGAAAACAAAATAAGGTAATAAGGTTTGAAATTCAATCTTCAGTGTTGTATGGCATTCCTGAAATCCATAGTGAGCATTGAGCTTATTGCCATTTGGTCACATCCTACACACTAAGTTTCTCTATCAACACTGATATGCCAGAAAAATAAGCAGTGACATTCATTTTTGTTTTGCAGCATTCACTTAATTCCTAAAAAGGTAAGACTGATGAGTGATATCAGAGTTTGTGTATTTTGTAGGGCACTAGCATTATGGATAATGGTTCCTTAATTAATACAGACATTTAACGTGGACCAGGAACATCAAACAAAGATTTTCGCTCTTTCCACGTTCATAAGTAGGTCACGGAAAAATTCTCATTGGCCGCCACCGGGAGCCGAACCCAGGGTCTTCCAGTTACGTGCCGGATATGCTTCCGCTACACCATAGTGGCCTCGAATTCCTCCTTCTCAGAATACTTAAATAGCTCCTTGCTGGAGCTATTTAAGTAATTTTTAGAAATGTGACACACACACACACACCCTCTGTCTCTCTCCCTCTCTCTGAGAAGTCTATTACCTTCTATAACACTAAATTAGTTATTAAACTGTTAGTTGATTGTGCTCCAGTGACAAGAATTCTCCCTGCAGTCCTCTTAATTGAACTGAATCTGTAGTCCTCTGTACTTCCCAGTACAAGCAAGCAATTTTCATGCTGATGTATTCTGTTGATAATGTATCATAAAAAAAAAAATTGCTTTCCTTTTAGTAATGCACATTTCACCTTCAATTTGTGATGTAGTGAGTTTACTAGGAATGGAATAGACTTACCAAACTGAACACACATCAAGTTTTAATGCTTTTAAATATTTGAATAAAAGGAACAATTTTTTCATTTATTTATTTATTTTCATTTATTTATTCATTCTGTTGCCACTACAGCAACTAGGAAAAGGAGGGAAAAGGCCGTGAGGCCTGACATAGCCCTCCTCTCCCCAGATATATATGTAATGATAAGTAAATATTCTGTGGTGTTATAACAAGTTAGGTTAATTCATTATTGATTCACAAAGCAGTCTTTTTCTTTACAAAAAAGATCTAGGTAAAATGTTCATCATTATTTCTTAGTTTCATGGCTCTAAGTGGATGAGTCTTTCTTAGCTGTTCATAATATGTTGTTATCAGCAAGTGCATTGCTTATGTCAAATGGCCTTCAGAAAAGCTGTGATATATTCTTTCTATAGACATGACTTTTTGCATCAGTTCATGTCTTGTGATGATATAGTTTTATTTTACATCTCATAGGTGACACATTTGTCTCATGAATGAAAACTTATTACGATGCAAATGTTTTTCTGATGGACTATTATGTATTCATGAGTTTTCATTTACCATAACATTCTATTCTACAATGTTATGTTATGCAGTTCTATACTTTTACTGAGAGACTGGGACAAAATAATGCTATGGAACATGTTCTAAACAGAGTCAATTTTCTCTTGATCATAAGTACTTAAATGTACGAGAATATTTATTCCTACTTCCAGATGGTAATTCTTGCCCTGGCTGGCACTAAAGCCACTGACTCTGTTGAAATACTTTAGTGCTAATTGTTAGTTTATCAAATTATTAGATAGGATGATGAATTTGTACTTCATTGGATTACTGGATACTCTGGCATTCACAGTAACATGATGGCACATAGATCAGCCTTGAGTGGTGAACTGACGGATCACCCAGGTTTTCCATTACATATGTAGTAAGCGAGTGATGTGAAGTTCCTTTTGACATTCAATGTGGAAGACTCAAAGGTACTTGTAGAACATAAACAGTGAGTAGTTCTCCTCAACCAAGATGGCCACATCATGTCACCCTTGCCGTAAACAGTTTCCATGGCCTGTTTTAGGCTAATGATGGACCAGTGTTAGTGAAAACTGCGATTGTGTACTATGCCAGAAGGAAGAAATGCCTGGTCAATAGCTTGACATATATTATGTTCTTGAGAGCATGACAAAATTCAGAATTTGTGTCCTGGGGCACAAATTCAGAATTTAAATCACACAAAGTAAAACTTTGTTGGGTTGCAATACATAGAATGCCTGATGTTGCCAGTAATTGTGGCATAGGATTAAAAAAGAGAGCAAAATTTATCAGTATTCAGGCAAAGAAAAAGGCAATGTTTCAGGTAATGACAGCAGTATCCTGCATTCATCTATCACTTATCAATTAATTCCGATGCAGAAGACAGGCTAAGTTTCTATATATTTCTGAGGCGTATATCCTTTGTATAAGTACCACATTAGCTGCTGTTTCTTTGTTTTTCTGTTTTACCAAATCATTTATTATTTTTCCTCATAGGGATTCAGTATGATATCTATATCACAAAGTTTTATTGGTGTCAAAGATTTAATGTGTAATATCTATATTTGCTTTTCACAGAATAATTATTTGGGGAAATAATGGGCTGATTATTTTATGTAATAGCATGAAAGGAAAATATGTGTAGCTGTAGAAAAACAATGTTAATGATTAATTTTAAGTTACTGCCATATGCTAATATTTTTAATTTGATTAATGAAAAGGATTTTGAGGTTTCAGTTAAATACATCTATGTCATTTTTACCATTATGTATTTTCCTGTTATTTTCTCAATTTGCCATACAGAAAAAAAAAAAAAAAAAAAAAAAAAAAAGATATCTAAAATTTTGTATTGGTTTAACTCTTACAATTTGAATGTTGAAAAGGAAAAATCAATATTTTTAATGTTTATTTGAATGCATGTTAGGTCATCACCCATGGAAATATATCCTAGTTGATGAAAATTTTACTATCTTGAAAATTTGGTAGAATACTGAATGTAGTTAAACAAGGTGCCAGTGCCAAAATTTATTTTGTAGAAAAGAAATCTGATGTAGAATGTTTTACATGTGGTTAGAAGGAAAAACCATTTTGGAAAATTAAGGCCTTAATAGGATTTACCAGAAAAGAACTGACTTTTTTTAAGTCACTTGTCAAAATTTTCATTGTAAACCTAAATGTCTTCAGGACTCTGCCATGGCAAAGATCATGTTCTTAGTCAGGTTGTAATATTTTTTAAAGTTATTAAGTGAATTTGGAGCTGCCATGTATTTCTCATTATTAAGAAAAATGTTTTGGGATATATTGCAATTTATTATATAACTTTTGTATATTTTCCAATTTTAGATTTGCACAAGATAATATATGTACACTCATTAACCTTATAGGACAGAAATCTGCTGAGGTAAGTTGAATAATGCACTAATGATTTTTTTTTTGTTAATGTTTTGTAATGTTACAATTTTTGAACTGTACTTTTGTACACGATAACATGAGTAGCTAATTTTTCCATGAATTTTTACTATTTCAAGGGCATTTTTCTGTGGATTTTGTTAACAATGAAGAAGTGCTAATTACTCAATGTAAGCACAGTGTCTAGTGCAATATAATTGGGCAGTTTTAGTTGATTAACTGTGTTGATTTGTGCAATTTGTGAGTAATGTTCTCTTGTAAGTGGAAAAGAACTTCCCAAAATAAAACATCTGGTATTGTAACTCTGCAAGTACTCCTCTAAACTTCTAAAAAAATCTTAATAGGAGAAATCATACATTATGCTTTTGTGATTTTTCTGAATTCTTCAGTGGTTACCTTTTTTTAATATCTTTATTAGTGACTTCACCACTAATGTAAAATTGTCTGATGTGCATCTGTATGCCTATTATACTTCTTTCCTTACAAATACTCCTTTCTGACCTCATCATAAAAGTTTGTGGATCTTCAGTTTCTTTTCTTTTCATCCCATTGAGTCCCTATGGCTCAAACTAAATATTCTGAAATCATGCAGTTTGGTCTCTAGAGTCATTCAAAATAAAAAAAAAATTCTGGTTGTTCTTCCTGTTTGTTTTTGTGGAAATCATATTCAGAACAAAGATTACATGGAATTATGTTTGTTTTTGTGGAAATCATCTTCAGAACAAAGATTACATGGAATTACTTTTGATATCCACCTGGCTTTCAAAACTTTCCAAATTTGTGCTATCTCAGCTTATTCTTTGTGGTTCTGGATATTTCCATTTTTAACTGCCTGTAGCTCAAATGATATTGGTTAGTACCAATTCTTTTTAGTTGTAACTTTATGAATGTGATGCCATGTTCATGGCTTCTTTCACTGAATGTGTTGGCCATGTTCTTTGCTTTCTTTTTCTGGCCATTTTCCATGCTTTCAGAGAATGGAGCATGGTCTATTTTTAGGGGGATTAGTGCTTGGAAGTGCAATACACCTGGTTAGATTTCTGTTGTGATTGCTAAAACTATGCAATGCTAAGATATGTATTCAGGTGAAGTGGTACTTGGGGTAACTACTTTCTGGAACAATAAGCATTTTGTTAACATTGTATATTTAAAGTGTATTTATTTAGTGAAGCAAGAGAGAAGTTTTTTCTCTCTGAATCCATGCTTTATTAGTCTGGAAATCAGTACATTTGATAATGTTGGCCCCACAAATACATGCTTAAAAAGTGATAATGTTTGTACAATTTGCATCAAAATCTCTTCAGGTTTCATTCTTATTCATGAAGAGCTTTAATTCTTAAAAAAGCTAGTTCATATGTCAGCGAAAAGATCTGTATCTAGGGTTTTGAATGTATTAAAATAGAAGATTAAAATCATGATGAAACTGTTCTAAATAAATTACATGATACAGCATGCTGATACAGTTCCAAATGATCTTGATGAACCCAGATAAATAACTTGTGATTGATGATAGTAATTTAATAATTGTAGCTACATTCATTAGACATACAAAAACGATTACTTTTGCCTTAGTTGATATGTTATATTTTTGGTTTTATGTACTGAAAATATATTGATTGTATTAGAAGTGCACAAAAGTAGTTTGTAGTAATAATGCACCGTTAGCATTGAATTTGTGGTTGCATGTTTTGTACTTATATTTATCACTTCTATGCTTTGATCATTATGTCATTTAAAAAATTAGAGTTGTAAAAGATATATTCCAGATGCATGGCAGGTTTGCAGTGAGTACTTTGTACATTTTTTTTTTTTTTGAGACATCTGTTATGGGATGAAAACTGTCTGCCTGGTTGGCTCATTACAGTGGTCTGAGACAGTCTTTTAGTGTTAGTTTTATCTTAGGATTCAGGTGTTTGGAATGCAAATATGCTTTACCTTTTACAGCTTTGATGTGTTTGTTTGACTCAAGATTTAAACTCAGGTGTAAAAGAACAATGCCTCTAAGATTTTTGATGGTGTTAGAAATGCCATTGCTCCACAGAAGCATGTCAAATACTGGGGTAAAATTGTAATGAAAATATTCAGTGCAAAACTGCTAAGTGATTTTGTAACTGTTGTTTTTGACTCAATGATACAAAGTCAAAAAGACCTAAGTTGGGAAGTAAATTTCTGCTTCAGTCTCACAAAATGGCATATCAAGTAGTATGGAATAAAAAAATGTGTTGTTAAAATATAGATACATGAGTAAGAGCTGGTGGTAACACACCTTGGGCATAGGTATTCCTTTTTTTTGTGTCAGTTGTGTCCTAAAACAAATCTCAGATGGTAAAATCACTTGTGCTGAATATACACAATCCTACCAAAAGTCATGGAAGTTCCAGTTGAAAGCAAAACATGTCTTTATTGAAAGAAATTAATGCTGTGTCTTAATTAACACCTTTGGCATTGGTGACTTCTACATTGTGTCATGGAACACTTTCACTTGATTTTGTGTGGGTGAATGCTGTTGTTTTTCTTATACTTCTCTTTTAAAGCTGCTATGAACTGTACCACTCAACAGTGGTGATTTGTCCATGCCCTGATTGTGCATTGCATATCATCTTAAAGTTGCTTTATAGTAGAGATGGGTCGGAAATCACGTATCTGTTACTTTATCACCGTTACTGAAAACTCACTGTCACCATTACAACTAGTGACAAACAGTAACAGTTCCAAAGTCACTGATAAGAATGTCACCATTTGCCATATCTGAGCAATGCTTGGGGTCCAAGGTTACCATGTCACCATGTCGTTTCTGTTGAAACATCACAGACGTCGCTAGTGATTCCAGCTTTCTTCAGAAGAAACCAGTTTTTTATGCTCGTCTGTTAATGAGGAGCTCTTAGGAATGGATATGAATGATAATGAAGTGTTTAATGTTGTTCAACATTCAACAAAAAAGATTGTCTGATGCCCAGCGTAGAAAAACCAGTGAGATGTGGAGTTATTTCACCGTTGTTGATGAAAAATCTGCTTTGTGTGATATTTGTAAGCTAAAGCTTTCTTACAAAAGTTTGAAACTTGCCGTTCCATTACTGCTCCATCACCCCTGTTGTAAATAGCGATTTTGTCACTAATACTAGTCAGACGGTGACTCACCATCCCATTACAGCTGCATCATCGCTGTGGTAAACAGTGATTTTGTCACTGTTCAAAGTCACCATTACTTCCATAGAACTGTCACTGTGACAGGAAAATCACTGTTAAGCCCACCTCTACTTTATAGGTTTGAGATCATAGCTGTGGCCTGGCACTGTTAAGTCTCAATCTTACTTTGCCTCAAACTATACACTGCCTGTGTGTGCTGTATGTTATGATGTGTCATTATGTTAGAGAGTATGAGGTCCAGCTCCATAAAAGTGACAAAATTACTTAGTACATGAGTGTAAGATGTAGCAGTCATTCTTTCATACCTTGTTATCAGTGGTCCTAGTCCAAGCCATAAGAAACATATTCATACAATGATGCCTCCACTTCCAGATTTCACCACTAGAATAACAAGCTTAGGTACTATGCATCTGGCTATGCACTCTTCCATCAGATAATGTAGCATGACTTGTAAATGTATATACACAGTAGATTTTCATTGATCCACAACCCATATTTGAAACACATTGCAGCATGCTAATACACCTTGTGCATCACTCTTTTTGTACTAAAGGCTTGTAACTACTACTCTTACATGATAATTCATGATATGTAACTCTGTCTTTGCCATGGAAGTGTTTATAGGTTTGCCTATGACTTCTTGCATATCCAAACTCAATTTTGTGAGGTTTGTGGTGAGCTGAAAGCACCTAGATCTCCTTAGGACATATCTGCTCCTGTCAGTCAGTACTTTTGGTTTATCTGCTGGTTTCCAAGGTGTAGTGGCATTGATGGATTTCCATGTCTTCAGTACTTCATCAACTGTGAACTTGAAATTGTCTAATGCTGCAGCAGTCTCATGTGCTGACATTTTATTACCATGACATCCACCTGTTATTGTCCTTTGACATTCTGTTAACTCCTTCTGTGCAGTCATCACTCATACCTGTCTTGCACGCTATGTCAAAGAAACACACTGCTGCTTTTGTTAGCTAATACATTTCCCTATTTTGTTGTATACAATTTCTTCCAAACATATGATTGTCACGTGACTTCTCATAAAGCAATTTAATATCCCCATAGGAGTCAGTGGAGATGCTTGAGATCTGCTGCAAAACCATTTGAATATTTTATTAAACTGATTGCTAATACAGAACATTTTTGTATCTTATTTTAATGTCATTCTAGTGTTTAAAATTGTGTTTATTTATTTTGATGAACTGTAGATAGTATGGAAAAGTAGGGTAGGACAGTGCCCTTGAAATGTGCAGGAAAACCTTACACCACTGAGTTTAATTCTTTTTCCCAAAATGATTACATAAATAAATTTGAATGTTATGCTCAGGGAAAGTATGCACAAATAGCATTCAGCAGTAGAATGGTAAAAGTCCCTCTATCACTCACACAAATACACACAAACAAACAAACACATGCAAAAGAACTGTAAAATTAAAAATGAATGTAAAAAAAGAAATTGAGATGTAGTTGAAAGAAGTTCGTATGATTAATGCATGAAAATTCAATATAAAAATCAGGAAAATAATTAGCAGAATGGTAGGAAGAGGTCATACAATAAACAAGAGCTAGTACCTACAGCAATTTTGCCTAAAATGTACCAGATGCATACAGTCACCATGTAGATGTTAATAATCCTATAAAATTTGGAAACATAAAACACTCCACATCCAACCCATCTCTTTGGAAGTTGTTTTCACTGTACAGTCAGTTGCTCAGCCTTTGTGTAACCATTAGTTTTCATCATCAATGGCAACTCAGTCACTTGGGTGGGTGGCTTCATACAGTACAGAGCTGTAAGGCAGTACTGAAGCCACACAATTTTCAGTGAACATATTTAACCACCTTTGTAGAGATTGTAAGGTGGTTAAATTTATTCACAGAAAAGTGGTTTCTCCTTTGACAAGAATCAAAAGACCAGGACAGGAATGTTTAAGACCCACTATTGCCCAAGGCAGTTGGTGCCTGGCTTTTACTATAGGTGCTATGGAGAGCTGACAGCAAAGCAATTATCTGGTGAGCTCTCTAAATCTATGAAAGCAACAGGGTGTAGACAGATGAGGTGTAGAAGGGTTCAGCAGCACTGACTCTATAGAAGACAGCATACCTTAAATCCCATTCACAGAAGGGCTTGTTTAACATGGTGCAAGCAATATCTCTTCTCGACCAAAGAGCAGTGGTTCTGTGTGCTCTTCTGGGATGAGTGAAAGTCAGTTTAGGAACTGATTTTCAATGTGTTCTCATTTGAAAAGAACATGGTTCTCATTACCATCCATCAACTATCAAAGAGAAAAAAAGCTTCATGCTTTGGGGAGGTATAATGTTGGACAAGTGCATGCTGTTCCACATGTCTTTCATCCAAGATGGATCCGGGTTCAAATCCTAGTGGGGTATGGATGTTGTGTTTGTCTTACAGCACTGGATCTTTCCCTTCCCTGGAACCATTGGCCCTAAATTAGGGACAGACAACTGCTTATTGCCCATTGAGTTGCTTTGCTCACTGTGGTTTATAAACCCTAAAATTAAAAAAAAAATGCTGTTGGCCACATGTTTGAAGGTAATGCTGAAGAATAGAGATAGGATTCTTTAGCACTCGGGACCATATGACTTAATTTCCATTTTATGTCCAATAATGCACAAGCACATTCATTAAGAGTGATTCATGACTTCCTGCAAAATAAAGATGTTGAAAGATGATAACCAGCCATATTTCCAAATAAAAATGTACTTGAACATATCTGGGATGCTCTAGGTAGATATACCTCGAGCCATCTTGGAAATGTATGAGGGAGCTGCTCTTTCACCAGGCTTTTTCATTGTCATGTTTCATAACATGAAAGTTCATTTTACTAGAAGCATCCCTGTCAAGGGGGACTGTATGCCTAACTAATCCCATGATGGTGCAACTGTCCACCTCATGTTAGACTTTCAAGCTTTTATAATTGTGGCATACATCACTATGAGTATACCTAGAGCTCAGTATCTCACATGTAAGCAAATGCATGTAAATCTTTCTGTCTTCTATTGATTACACATATTATTGTGCATTATTACCCCCATATTGTTTCTGACATAATTTTTTACATTTGTCATCAAGACAGGAGTGTGGTACAGAATGTAAAATAAATGAGAAAAATAAAGATCAGTATGATTAATAATACTCTATAGAAAAAAAAATGCAGCACTTAGAATGCCTGGGGATATTTTAATGAAACTCAGAAAAATTTTAGTATGCAATAAGATGTACATGTGATTGCATTACCAATAATAAATGTGAAAAAGTACAGAATTTGTGGGGAAGATAAGGCAATGGAGTAAATAATATGTCAATGCCTCTCATGCCACAATGTATGCTTGAATGCTGCAGTGAAAGCTATTTTACAGCTGTGCAATAGCCTACTCAGTGATATTGCCCCATATGCCTCAAAGTCGCTGTTTCAGGTATCTGATGTTCACTGGCAGATATCCTGGGTGTTGTTGCAGTTGTTGACCCATCATGTCCCAAATGTGTCAGTGGATGAAAGGTCTCGGAGATACTGAAGACTAATGCAGGCTATGTGAGGGCATGCATTGTTCTTCTGGAAATGAGTACCTTGATGTTGCAAAAAAAAAAAAAAAAAAAAAAAAAAAGAAAGAAAAAAAAAAAAGAAATAGAAAAGCCACAGGCTGTAAAATGTTGGTGACATGTCATTGGGCCCTTAAATATACCTCTATAATGACCAGCTCAGATCAAGATACACAACTGGTGGCTCCCCAAACCATAGCACCAGGCATTGGGCCTGTATGCCCCTGTCACCAACACTGAGCAGCATTCCTTTCTCCAGGATTGCAGTGAATCCAATGTTTTGATCAAGACAAGCAAGTTTAATTGTTGAACACCACAGTACTCCACTGCTGTGCTGTCCCATTCATTCTGAGGTGACACAACTGAAGACAAGTTGTCATGTTGTCAAGTTGTCATGTGAGCTATTAGAGGCAAACACAGTGCTTTGTGACATGATGAGTCAACAGGTGCAATACAAATTGCAGGAGCCTATTGTTTACAGTCTGCATAATAAGTATTTAAGTTGTGACCTGCAGCCATTGCTTTGCCAGTTGTCATGCAATGCCATACATCATAAATGGTGGTCTTGTCACTCCATGGTCACATGAGCCCCTCGATCCTTGTCAGCATGTTCAGGATTCTACTTGAACTCACTAGCCCCATATGGCATTCACTTGTGCTGGGTAAAGGAATCTCCAACACTCTTACCACCTTTGCAGACAGCACAATGTGTAATATCTCTGTAGGCTAAACCTAGCTATTCGAATCTGATGATCCTTCCACATTCAATCCTTTTGCCAACCTAATGATTTGCATGACTTGATTTAACATATGCTGCAACATCCTACAACTTTGTGTCATTTGCATCACTTTTTGTAGAATGTTGCAATATTTTCCCCTGTAGTGTATAATGCAGAATACAGTATATCCTTTCTAATCCAAACAAGCTGATACTTGGGTATGTTCAGATTAAGGAATTTTGGCATTAAACATGATGTAAAAATAACAACAACAACAAACATCCTCACATGGTGGTAAGAGTGTTGGAGATTCCCTTATGTTCTCAAAGAATGGTCACAACAAACCACTGTGTGAATTTATGATAAAAATGTGGATGTATCAAAACTGTTAGCAATGTATTATGTATTAGTTACATTCAAAGATTCCATTTATTGGTACATAAGAATTTCAACTGACTGCATTGTCATGTATCTTAGGATGGCCTCATCAAGGTTGCTTCAAAAGAAGTATAGTCTTGGCAAGCAACTCATCATCAAACAGAGGCACAGCTATGAAAGAGTCCATTGAAATTTTGAAAGGACTATACATCTGCAGTGAAAGAGTTTATACCAATTTGTATGCCACCTGGCAAAGTTTTGTAGAAATAAAGCACCTACCCACCCAATGGGAATTCCATCCATATGAAGCTGTTGTTTGTTATCTATCTGATGTGTAGCAGCCAGCTTGATGTAGCTGTAGTCGCTATTCATATTCTGACAGGAATTTATGAATCATTTTGTTTCATGTTTTCAAAAGTGCAACGATTTTCCCCGTGTTTTAAACTGCTGTCACCATATTTGCCCATCTTGTAGAAATATCCCAAAAGTATAAACATAATTTATATTTGTTAAAGCATAAGTTGAAATTGCTCAAACATGTTAACAAAGGTGAAAGTGCAACTAAACTAATGTTAAGGTTTGATGTCAGATAATCAACCATCAGTGACTGGAAAAAGAATTACTAAAATTGAGCAATTTTGTGCCACTATTAGTGTTGAATCTGTTGCCATTTTTGATAGTGAAAGGAAGTATCATATTTATCAGTTGGTGATACATTGTTGCTGTGGTTTACATAAGAAAGAGAAGGGTAACCTCTGCAAATAAGCCTTTCATTCAGAGAAAGCTCCCAGCTAGACATACTACTTGAAGATGCTACTTGAGCTTTGCCACTAGTAATGGTTAGTTGGAATGCTGGGGGGGGGGGGGAAGGTAATATGCTAACTGACATGTGCAGAGAGCTTGTCTTCCAGTTAGACTGCAGCAGATGTGTACATATTACAATTTAAAAATTTGGTTAGCTATTTAAACTTAACACCAGAACAAATATGTAATTGTGATGAGGCCAGTTTAATTTTTAGTGTGCTCCCTTCTAATAGCATGCTATCTCAAAAGAACATTGTGGCCCAGGTTTCAATATAAGCAAGAAATGTTTAACTTTGGTACCATGTTCCAGTGTAAATAGTACACACAAGTCACACACACACAAATGCACCACAGGAACAACTTTCTGTAGGTGAAACTAGCATAATGGAGAACTAGGAGAGTTGTATGTACCAAGAACTTGTTGTAGTGACATAGTTTTTGCATATGGATCAGCATTGTCAGCCATTTATAGCTAGTACACAGGATTGGATTGTGGGTATGAATTTGCTGACAAGTCATAGTATCTTATATAAGGTACTCTTATATGCAATAAACATTCTTGAGAATCGTGTATTTCTGCATTTGTCTTCTCAGTTTTGCATATACAGTGAGCCAGCAGCTGAAGAAAATTACTTCTGTTCCATTTAATAACTTTAAATCAATTAATGACTTTATGCTATTTTCTAAGTTTTTTTTTTTTAGATTAATGAGAGAGGACAGTATTTTTGTTGTATCATTGCTGTTGTAGTTGTTGTATGTATCATTGGATTTGAAAAAAGTAAGACCATACCACCAGTCATAAAGTAGGCCATTTTGTTTCCATTCCAAACAAGAAGTAATTAGAAAAAAGTTGATGCAGTATTTGTGTTTTTATGGCCTTTTTCCCATAATTTCTACATACTTTTTTTAGGCTCAAGACCTGAAGCAGCCAATAACCACTGCAGTGAAACTTTTGACTTCTGATCATAGGTTGTATATGATTAAAGATGCTGCTGCTAATAAGTAAGAATTCTGAACCTTTTTTTTTTTTTTTCTCTCAGTATAATTGAAGTTTATATACATTTTACAGGAGTTACTTAAGAGCAAAACTGAAGACTAAGGAAAAAATTTTAGAATTTAAAACGAAGGGTGCAAAATAACCTGAATTAGTTTTACATCTCACTTTTCCAAAGACTATGTTTCAATTTTAGATGACGAATTTATTTAATTTTACCTAAATACCTGTATCTTATTTTTTTCTTCCATTCATATTCTTGTCACATGTTTTTGAAATAATCATTTCTTGATCTTTTTAGAATTTATTCATATTTTATTGAACTTGAGTAATAATTGCCGCCCCAGTGGCGCAGTGGTCTAAGCGCTGGCTTATGACTATTCATCCAAGATGTGTCTGGGTTTGAATCCCGGTGAATCATGGATGTTGTGTTTGTCTTATGACACTAGCTCTTCCCCATCCCTGGAACCAGTGACCATAAATTAGGGACGGGTGGCTGCTTATAGCCCATTGAGTTGCTCACAGTGGCCGTTAAACCCCCAATAAAAACAAAAAGAATAATCAGCAAATATCCAGGATAACACATTAAAAAAAAATAAGGACTACAATCTATTGCAAATTGGGTCATTCCATGTCAAATCAACAAGGCTCACAACCCGACATTTTTTTATTTTTATGAAACGTGGTATAATTGTAGTATTCATCAATATAAACATATATGATTTTTTTTTCAGAATTTTTAATGCATCCATTTTTGAGTTATTGATTTTTGAAATTTCAAAAAAAACCCTGAAATTTCATCATCTGAGCAAACTTTAACTGCCAATTACTCGGGTTCTAGTAGAGCTACGGGTCATGAATTATGGCTCATTTTAAAGATCTTGAATTGGGCTTTCATTTGATATGCCACATGACACTATTAAACAAATTTAATGTCAATTTTAAAATTTAAAAAATTTAAAATTTAAATATTAAAAAACATGTTTTTTAAGAAATCTGAAAAAAAAATATATGTTTAACAAACATTATTTTTCTACATATCCTGAAAGTTTCATAATGGGATCGCTATGGTATCACTATAAAAAATGTAATAACGTAGAACAATGCAACTGAAATGTGCCAGATGTACTTACCGGTTCCACCCATGACTAGAAGGGTATTCTTTATGTGGTTTGTGTAAAATGTCATACTTGTTCTTTTAAACATTGTGAATGTTAAAGAATGAAAATAAAGATCTAAGTAAAAGAAAAAACCATTACCACTCACTCACCATAAAGATCATGGTAACCTCCAATGACAACACACTTCCAACACGTCATTCATCGTGATGTAACTGGGCCTCCAAGGTTTACAGACTCCTTGCTTACGCTTCTTATTTCCGGGTGTGAAACATCGTATTTTTTTTCTTTTCCTTAGCCTTATGAGATGTTACTATAATGCTTGTCAATTCGATAAAAAATCACACATACCACTCATTCATACAATTCAAGTAAAAACTATGTACATAACCTTACATTCACAGGTGATTAAACCTTGGTCAACTGTAATTATCAAACTCCTCCTTCTGTTTCACAACCTCTGCCACTCCCACTGCAAGTGTCACACCCATTCAGCCCCTCACATCCAATCCTCTAGTACTTTCAACAGGCCTCTGTCATCTTCAGGAGGCAGGTGTGTCTCACCCGCCCACCACAGCTCAAGTGAGCAGAGCCATCGAGGCCTGGGCTCCAGTCGCTATCTCTGAATTGTTGTGTCTCTGGCGCCATCTATTGTCCCTGCTGCTCTTTTCCCCCTCTTTCTTTTTACGCTGCTGTTCAATTTTTATTAGGGCTTTCCATTGTTTGTTTAGGTTACTTGGCTCATTAATGTTGCATAATCTTGATCTGTTTTTTTCAATTAACACTGATTCTGCAATTCTTAACTGCTTTTCGTTTTTACAGCTCTTAATAATTTTAATATCTTCAAACCTTGGACATTTTCGATTTTCCATACAGTATTGGGTCAATGCTGTCTTAGCTTCTTTTTTATTCCAATTATTAATATGCTGGTTCAATCTATACTTTAATTTATTCTTGGTGCTGCCTATATATGACACAGGTGGTTGCTGGTTTATTGGGATTTCATAAATTCCTGCTCTATCTAATTGGCTAATTTTTTCATTTCTAATCACTAAATTTTTTACAGTAAGTACCTGATTTCCTACCTGTATGTCATACTTGCCACAAACTTTATTAATTTCTGCTGAAACATTTTCTATATATGGTATTGCTCCTACATATTTTACAAGTTTTTTATCAGTCTTGACCTTATTGTAACCTTGAGTTACTTCATAAATCCATTTTTTTAATACCTGTTTAGGGTATCCAAAATCATATGCAATTTTTTCAATATATTCAATTTCTTCATTTCTATACTGTTCAATTGATGAGTGTGTTAAACTTCTTTTAATTAGTGTTTTAACACTATTTCTTTTATGTGTTAATGGATGTGATGACTGAAATGGTATAAGTACTGGGATATATGAAGATTTTCTATGCACTTTAAATTGCATATTCTCCTCTGTTTTAACAATCAAAACGTCCAAAAATGCCAAAGTATTGTCATGTTCTTGTTCTACTGTCAGTTGAATAGATGGATAAATTTCACTATACTTTTTTGTCAAGTCCTCAAGTTCATCATTTTTCAGCCTGGATAACAGAAAAATGTCATCAACATATCTGCAGTATATCAGTGGTGGATCCTCGAGTTTACTTATTATTTTTTCCTCAATGTCACTCATTATAATTTCAGCAAATAAAGTTGACAGTGGTGACCCCATAGGTCCACCATGATTTTGTTTGTACATCTTGTTGTTAAACTTAAAAATGTTATTTTCATATATGTACAATAAAATTTCTCTTAACTCCTCTATTTGTATTGCATTCATTGTCTGTAGCACATATAATTTTTCAATAATTATTTCTATTGCCTGAGGTACTGGTGTGCTAGGAAAAAGAGCTCTCACATCCATACTAGCCATATGATATTCACTTAAATCTTGTTTAATTACTTTAATTTTCTCAATAAATTTGTATGTATTCTTCACAGTGAACCTTGCCTTAATGAACAAAGGTGCCAAAAATTTGTAGATATTCTTTTCCAGTTTTATTAGTGGGGAATTCCTTTTTGATACAATCACTCTCATAGGTGTATCAGGCTTATGAGTTTTTATTTTTGCAAACATTTTTGGTATTCCAGTACCCATTGGTGGGTATGCTTTCTTTATTTCATCAGGCAAGGTGCTGTGATTTCTTATTCTAGCTAAGTACCTTACTTGAGATCCGGTTGGGTCTTTTGTTAGAATGCTGCAATTCAGTTCTTCTATAGCTCTATTCATTTTTAGATCATATTCAGTTGTGTTTAATATTACAATTTGCCCTGTTTTATCAGCTTCACAGAATTTAATTGTTGGGTCATCTCTTAATTTAATCAGTTGTTCTTTCTCATACTGAATTTTATCTATATGATATTTCTTTTTCTTACTTTTTTCATTAAATTCTTTCAAAACAATTCTATACAGTTTACTTCGAAAATTTTCACGTTCTTCTGCTGGTACACTGCGTGCCATTTCTTCTAAGTTGGGTATTAATTCCTCCGTCCTCGGCAGGCTCCGTGGAAACGCAAAATTTTTACCTCTCTGCAAAATAGCTCTTTGCGTGAAGCTCAAGGTCAAGTTGGAGTTATTCTGATATACCTCATACATATTCTCCCGTTGTTCTTGTACACGTTGTGATTTTTTATATTGTACACGTGTGATTTTTTATCGAATTGACAAGCATTATAGTAACATCTCATAAGGCTAAGGAAAAGAAAAAAAAAAAATACGATGTTTCACACCCGGAAATAAGAAGCGTAAGCAAGGAGTCTGTAAACCTTGGAGGCCCAGTTACATCACGATGAATGACGTGTTGGAAGTGTGTTGTCATTGGAGGTTACCATGATCTTTATGGTGAGTGAGTGGTTCTTTCTAATGGTTTTTTCATTTATGAATTGCACGTCAACTATGCGCACTTTGCAAGAGGTTAATGCCTTAAAAGTGCAAATATAATAACATCTAAGTAATTTGAAACTGTGTCCCAAAGTAATTCATTTCATAATTCAGTATAAGGTTCTGTGTGCATATTTACACTTACAAAATTATTTTATCTTCTATATGTATCCTGCTTTTTTTCTTTCTTTTAAATTTTGCCGCACTTGTATGCCAGTGCTTGATTTGCCTTCTTTGTCTCAGTCATTGTTAAATTATATACTCTTCCAGTAGCTGTTGTCGGGTCAACTTTTAACAAAACATCCGATTTATGAACCAACAGTATATCCGGTGATTGAGGATACTTGTATGATAGAGATGGACCATGCAGCTCCAGGAAGCTCACTTTTACCTCTTCTGTGTCCTCATTCACACCAAGTACACATCCCAACCACCAGTGCTCTGAGTACTTACTAATCACAAAACCTACCATATTTTCAAAACTAATGTTCTCTTCCCCTTCATCTGTTGCACATATCTCTTCTTTAAAATGCTCAGAAAGTGAGTAAGTTTTGACTAGTAATTTGTGTTTTCTTGCAGGAATGAAACAATGGAGTTTCTGAGTATCACTTATTGTCTTAGCAGAAGCTATTCTACTTTTAAGGATAATTTCCTCCTCTTTGTAATTTTCTGTTGTTGCAAACCGAAAGTGAATGGAGGCAATATTAGCAGTGGCCCATTCAAAGAGTTGGCGTGGGGTCATAATTTGATTATTATAAACAAGTTGTAAACTTGCCTTTGCAGCTAATCGCTTCACAGTACCCCCTATCCCATCACATGCATTTTTGCCATGTGCTGTTGAAAAAAATTCCATTCTGCTTTTATATTAAAGTCAGTCTCGTGGTAGCACAAGCTGAGGAAGTTTGACTTGTTTTTGTGTTGTGAAGCTGCTCTATCCGAAAAATAAAATATCTTTTCAGGTTTTTGAGAAAAATGTGACTGCATGAAATTAATTAGGTAACTCTGAAACAGATGGACAGCTATACTGTCGTGAATTAGACAGTCGGATATAATCACAGAACTTACATGTCCTAGGTTCTGAGTTTTCTCATCTTGATAGTATATAACTATATAGGATGCAAGGTTGCTTGGGCATTGTTCCGGTGAAAACCCTGAGCTGCATCTTGCAATACAAAAGAATAATTTTCAGCAAAGTAACAAATTACTATGTATTGATTTTCTGTTATTGTGCCTTTAAGATGTCTTAAGTAGCTTGACTTTTGAGTTGTTATAAAAGAATGGTGAAGCAGGGCTGGAAGTTTTCCAAACAACAGGTCCAAAAACTCCTGTGTGGATTTTGATAATGTTTCAAGTACTGTCCTCTTCTCTAATTGCATCCATTGCTTGGATGTCACATTTTCTATACTATTTAGATCAAAACAATCTTCAAATTGTTGCTTGAGCTGTTCTAATCCTGGACAGTTGTTTCACTGACTGAAGTAACATGCAGGTGTAGGGTTTCCACAAATTATGTTTGCAAGGACATCTTTATAGGAGTTTATTGGCTGAACAGTGTCTCCTGTTAATTCAGGTAACTTGCATTGTGTCATCATCAGTGTAACATTCTGATGCATTGTACAAACACAAACAGAATGTGTGCCACTTGCTCCTGCAAGAACACGGTGCTTAGGGCAAAGTTCACAGAACTTGGAGAACCCCACCTTTTTCTCTTGAAATCTCTCTTTAAAAAGAGTATACAATTCACGCAAATTACTCAGAAGCAATTTTTTTTGTACCTGTTGACGCTTATTATCTATTTTAATGGAAACAAAGTATTTTTTTCCTGGCATTTGGCGGCTTACATCGTCACTCTCATAAAATTCTTGTATACAATTTGCTGTGTCTTTGTCTAAAGTCTTTCCTGGCTTTGGATCAGGAGAAGACATGATACCTTTTTCTTTTACTAGCTTCTTAGCCTTTCTGGCCATAAAATTTGAAACTCAAAATTCTGTTTCAATTCATTTGAGTGACCAAGATTTAGGCAGTGTACTCAATATCTGCATTCTTATGCTTTTATTTTCTGTGGAATGAAATTTTTCTTTCAACACTCTTATAATTTCTGGTTCAGGAGATGAAATATCCTTTGGTTCCGACGCAGGACTTAACTTTAATAATTTTGCTCGAAATGCTTCTTGGGCTTTTTTATATTTCTCTTCAGGGTATTTTTTTTACTTGCAGGCGTTTTTTCTTGATTGGTGTTTCATCCAGACATTGTAAACTTCTGTTAAATGCTTCTATAGCATGCTCTTTTTCAGGAGTTGATACTTCAATGTTTTCAGATGGAACAGCATGGCCTTCAGCTTCTTGTTCATTGTAGCTGTCAGAAGGTGAAGAGGAATGTTCAGCAGCTTCAGAGTGAAATTTCTGGATTGTTTTACGACAACTGTGACAGATCTTGTCTCCAGTTTTGAGCAACTTGTTCTGTAGCAATAGATTCTTGGAAACTGGTCGCAGATTTTTTTGTTATATTTATGGTTTGGTTTCTCAAGGGGGTTGCTTGAAACTTTTGATGTGGATTGTCTGCTGGCATCCATCTTTTACTTTGCTTTTACCTTAAAACCTAGGAAAGAAACACAATTTGTTACCTTTATGGATATATATTAACTTTTTAACTAATTATAATTAATTCATTAACATTTGCAGTGTTTGTAAGACCAGGGATAACATTTTAGACACACAAAATAAACAATTCCTCAGTCATTGATGGTGCATTTAGTAACGTCCTTCTATGTTATTTATTTTTTATAGTGATCCCATAGCGATCCCATTATGAAACTTTCAGGATATGTAGAAAAATAATGTTTGTTAAACATATATTTTTTTCAGATTTTTTAAAAAACATGTTTTTAAATATTTCAATTTTAAAATTGACATTAATTTTTTTTAATAGTGTCATGTGGCATATCAAATGAAAGCCCAATTCAAGATCTTTTAAATGAGCCATAATTCATGACCCTAGCTCTACTAGAACCCAAGTAATTGGCAGTTAAAGTTTGCTCAGATGATGAAATTTCAGGGTTTTTTTGAAATTTCAAAAATCAATAACTCAAAAACGCATGCATTAAAAATTCTGAAAAAATTCATATATGTTTATATTGATGAATTCTACAAATATACGAAGTTTCATAAAAAATCAAAAATGGTCAGGTTGAAAATGCCATTTTTGCTGGTTGATTTCACATGGAATGACCCAATTACTTCCTGCACCATTTTTTCCATGGCTTGCTATTTGCATGTTGCTCTTTGCACAAGATTTAATAATGTATGTTCACTGTCACCTCGAGTATTTTGAGTATATTCTTATTGCACACAGAATATTAAGCTAAGTTCTGTGCTGATACTTCACTAGTTCTGAATTATTAGTTTCAGGAAGATGAGAGAGAGAGAATGAATATGATACCCATGCCTTACCCAGGGTTCAAATGCTTTACTGTGTGCTCATTAGACAGTAGGTAGCTGGTAGCTAGTATGTTTGCATTTTTGAGAACTGAAGGTCAGTGGTATTCAGAACTAATTGGAGTGTGTGGACTATATTAAATGGGATATAATTGGTGCTGGAGTAATCAAGTGAACTGATTGTTTTACTGTTGTTTTTATTTTTTAAAATAATATTTGTATCAGGTTTTGAGTGGGTTGTGAGGTATCAGAATTATTTTTAAAAATGAGTGGATTTGTTTTCCACCAAGTGGAGCAAACCAAAAATATATTTACTGAAAAGGTGGGAAATTCATTTCCTTGGCCTTTATATGTTGATTGTGTATGTATGAAGGGAGAGTTGTTATTTATTATAGTTTTCCCCATGATCTTCATATTGGATGTAAGGAATCTGGCATTGCATTTAGGCTATTAGTTAAAAATAGAAGTTAAAGGTTTTCTAATAATTTCTTCTTATAATAATAGATCTATTTGTTGAAAACTGAAAATTTATTGTTGGGGTAACCAGCTGTTAGCAGAAATAAATCAGTAGTTCTTGGTAAGTTACTTTCCTTTTAAAATGAGTACAGGTTCAGAAGTTGCTAAAATTAAGGCTTTTTCATTTTTCAACTATGCATGATGAATTGGGAAAAATATCTGAAAATGAGAAATTGTATATGGAAAAGTACTTCATTTATATGAGTGGGGCTAACCTTCATTATTGCAAGTGTGCTGAATGAGAGCACTTTTTTTTATCTTTTTGCTGTAGGAAATTTCTGTGAATAATATATCTTGTTATATATATATATATAATTGCATTGTTGCAAGTTTTTTTAATTCTCTCCCATGTGAAATGTACTTTGTAAGTGATAAATTCAGGCATGCTAGAGTTCGTCATGCAGGGAAAACTGTCAGGAGTATAAGTAAGTGATT
This sequence comes from Macrothele yani, assembly GCA_039090855.1. Classification (NCBI taxonomy): domain Eukaryota; kingdom Metazoa; phylum Arthropoda; class Arachnida; order Araneae; family Macrothelidae; genus Macrothele; species Macrothele yani. The sequence goes on along the minus strand of CM077016.1, from coordinate 91,173,778 downwards.
TTCATACTAACTGAAGTAATCTTTTTGCAATGACAGTTGAAGCTGTACAGTTTTCTGAATTTCAGCACTTAGCAGTGAGTTTACAGTGCAGCCTAGAAATTTAAGTATCCTAAAATATGAAAGCTAAATTTTTTAACACATGCATGAAATCAAAATAACTTCTTTAACTTGCTGAAACAGCTCCTCAGAGCTAATGAAAAATTTCCCAAATATTAACATTCTAGTAAAAAAATTAGATTCTACAAAATTCAAAGAGCCAAAGTTAATTATTTTTGAGGTTCATCATATGCAGAAAGAATTTTAACTAAGGTGATGGTGCCACTGTAGACTCTAGTGTAATGAATGTATATTTTTTCCAAAAAAAAAAAAAAAAAAAAAAAAAAACCAGACAGTTTGAATCTTCCAGAATAATTTGGATCTTTGATATCTAAAATGTTGTGTATGCGAACATGCAATATTGCATGCTGTTTTTTTCAACTGTGCTGTATGTCAGTAACACTTCTTTAGCATTATTATTAGGTCACACAGTTAGCTAAATCCACTGTTGCAGATCTTACTGTTCTCAGTTCAGTCCAGTGTCATGTCACTCTTTAAATTCATTTCCTTCATGTGATTGTTTAAACAGTCACTCCATTTCATCAAAGGTCTTCCTCTGTACAACTTCCTGTATGCCCTATCTGATCTGTGTTCATAATTCTGTACACTATGTGTCCTTTGTCTCTTCTCAATATATTTTTGTACCAATGCAATTGTCTGCCTCTTGTACCTTTTTTGAAACCTTTGTCACTTAACTGTTGCTCTTATACTCTCATTCTATCTTTTCTTAGGCTATAATTCTTTCATTTCATCATATTTCCTTCTGAAATATTTAGTTTCTTCTCAGTCCATTTTGTTGACAAAATCTCAGCACTATACAGCATTATTGGTTTTACTACAGTCTTAGGATACTTTGTTTTTCTGCCTGTCTTGGAGGACTTCTGTCATAGATAGAACCTTATTTACCCCCAGCATTCCACTCTGCCTGCACTCAGATACTAACTTCTTCTTTTGTATGTGCATCTTGCTTTAAGTACTGATTGAATCCTGATATTTAAATCTTCTTGCACTTTTTAATTGCTTCTCCTTGCATATTAACACCAACAGCTTGGTTCACCCCTCTTTCATTGCAGCATACAGTCGAACCATAGGCATAGCCACTGGGGGGTCAGGACCCCCAGATTTTCAGAGTTGGGGAGCCTCATATATATATGTATATATATAATGTGTGTATGTGTGATTGGAACCCCCCCCCCCCCAGATTTTGAAACATGGTTACGCCACTGAGTCGAACCTTGTTAGCACGAAACCACATAATGCGAAATACTGTTTTACATGAAATATGTGTTTGGACTCATCAAATAACATAGAGCAATAAACGTTTAACATGAATTCTTTTATGCTAAAAATCACTTAACATGAGAGGATTTTTGGACCTGAAAAAGATAGTACTGTAACATATAAGACTCGCTTTACATGAAAGTTTTCTTTTTCATAGACTTTCCCTAGCAGAAAAATGACATGTTTGGGAGTGTTCACTTTCCTGAATGGAATGGAATGTCTCTTTTGTTCTTCCTCCTGAGAAAGGGTGGGGGAGTGAAGGACAACATGTGGCATGATGGCAGCCAGGAACAGAACTGGTTTTGTCCGAGGGGTTGGAGTTTTCCTGGAAACACATGGCAAGGCTGAAGGTGGAATTGAGTTACGTAGTTGCTAGGGAGTTCATCATGAGTCACAAACAGCAGTCCGTTTCTCTCGAAATGAAACAAAAAAATTTGAATGAAATAAGCGATGGTGTTTTAAAAAAGACGAAAATGGCGGCAAAGTACAGAGTTGCCAACAGCACCATTTCTACAATTTTGAAACATCATGAAAAAATTGAAGCTTCTAGCGGATTTGAGCCCTCCAAAAAGCAACTGAGAATGGGGAAAAAATGAAGATGTCTAAGTGACTTTACTGCGATGGGTTCGTGAAGCACGAAATCAAAACCGTACCTTATCTGGAGCGATACTTCAAGAAAAAGCAAAGTTTTTTGCTGGTACTCTGGGTGTCACCGACTTTTTGTGCTCCAATGGTTGGCTACAGAGATTTAAAGAGAGATATGAGATCATCTGTAAGAAAATGTGTGGAGAGGAATCGTCCTTGAACCCTGAAACCGTTGCATCGCTTTTTTGCCGAAAAATGGCCAGCTGTTGTAAAAGAGTACGCACCTCGGGACATTTTTTACGCCAATGAGATGGGTGTGTTCGTTAAAGCCTTCCCAGATTGAACTTTGGCTTTAAAAAAACGAAAAATGCTCTGGAGGAAAGTTCAGTAAGGAAAGAGTAACAGTTTTGGTCTGCTGCAATATGGACGGGTCCGAAAAACTTCCTCTGTTAGTGATTGGAAAATCTGCCAAGCCACGCTGTTTGAAGCGTGTCAAAACTTTGCTGTTACATTATGCATCGAGTAAGAAAGCTTGGATGAATACAGAAATTTTCACAATGTGTATAAAAAACTTGGATAAAATATTTCGTCAGGAAAAAAGGAAATTCTGTTTGATGCTGGACAATTGCAGAGCACACTGTGAAGTTGCTGGGTTAGAAGCAGTAAAGTGTGTTATTTTGTCCCCCAATTGTACTGCAAAGTTACAACCTTGTAACCAGGGAATAATCCAATGGATGAAAACGTATTACAGACAAGAAATTGTTCGAAAAAGGATTCAGTGTTATGATAACAAAACTCCGTTTTGTGTAGATCTCCTAGAAGCGCTGACATTCCTTAGAACTTCATGGAATAATGTCTCTACTAAAACAATTAAGAACTGTTTTCGTCATGGTGGATTCACTACAACTAATAATGAAAGTGTGAACGGAGCAGATGAACCAGTGCCAATGAATTTGATTGAAGAAGCCGAATAAAGAGGAATTCTTAATGCAAATAATTTCGAGGAATACATTGGTGTAGATGAAAATGTTCTCACATTGGTTGTTATGACAAAAGATGACATAATTGCTGTAGCTTTAGCCAAGAATAATTAAGACAGTGCTTTGGATGACGAAGTACAGGCTGAAATTGACAATTTTCAACCAAGTGTTTCGCTGACCCAAGCTGCAGAAGCATTAAAAACAATCCAACATTTTCTTTTGGAGCAAGAAAATGCCTCATCTGCAATGAACAGCTTGGAAGAGGTCCAGAATTTCTGGAATAACTGCTACATCCAGAAAATGAAACAATGGTCTATTAAGGATTATTTTACCCAACAATGTGCATAGATATGTACATGTATAATACATAATTGTACGTATGTAAATTGCATTAATTTGTATTTTCCCTTTTAAAACTATAAAATTTATTGACAAAATATTACATAGTATGTATCACATTCTATTTTTTACGTGCCATATTCAATGATTCAATTCTCCCTTAAGGGAAAAAATGCGATCTTTTTTTTTTAATTTATTGGTTAACATGAAATAATTGCCTTGGTCCCTATGGTTTCGCTTTACCGAGGTTCAACTGTATGTACTTTGCATTCATTTTACTTATTGTCAGATCTCTTTTATGAAATACTTTCCTCTAATTTTCTAGATTTTTTTCCCACTTCTTTTTCATTTTGGCATGGGAGCATTATATACCATCATCAAACAACATGGAGGGGAAAGCCACAGGAGTGTTACTCAATCACTCCTGCTTTTACCAGCATCCACAATAATGTCAAATAAGGATGAGCCTAATGCTTACCTTTAGTGCAGTCCAGCTTTTGTATCAAATTTCCCTGTCTGCCTTAAACTACTACTTATACACATCTGAAAAGATCTGTACATTTTTCTGGCACCATTTCATTCCGTAAGCAGTCCCATTTTTCTACTTTGGACATTTCTCCGCATGACTATTCAACATAAGCATAGCCAAGGGGGAATCCTCGGGTCTAGACCCCCCTTGAGGGGACTGAGTATGAATTTAAAGCGATATACACTGAAGTGCCAGAAAAATTGATACAGATGAGCTTATGCAAAATACATAGCAACGTCACCCATGCGCAAACTCGGTTGCGTCCGCCAGTGCGGATATAAAGCGATAGACATCCTTGCCAGCTGTCAGAGCTGTTTTCGGCATGAGAATGACAAGTAATAACGATTTAAGCGATTTTCAATGCGGTGTCATAGTTGGCGCTCGTGGGATGGGCCAAACGAAGTTCGGATTTTCACGGACAACCATTGCAAGGGTGTACTGTGACTACAAGAATTCCGGCAAAACCTCTAACCTACGATACCAGTGTGGCCGTAAAAAGACATTGGGGGAACGTAACCATCGTCGGCTGTCAAGAATCGTTTCACACGATAGGCGTGCAACACTCTCGCAGGTAACATCGGAATTCAATGCTGTAGCCTCAACAAGCAGCAGCGTCTGGACTGTGCAACGTACCCTGCACGATATGGGCTTTGGGAGCTGATGCCCAACTCGAGTCCCCTTGATGGGTGCACAACACAGAACTATGCGCCTCGCTTGGGCATGGCAACACCGCCACTGGACACTTGATGACTGGAAACAAGTAGCCTGGTCTGATGAGTGGCATTTCTAACTGTATCAGGCAGATGGAAGGATTCGTGTGTGGTGCAAACCCCATGAAGCCATGGATCCCATTTGTCAACAGGGAACTGTACCGGCTGGTGGGGGGTCTGTAATTGTGTGGGGTGTGTTTAGCTGGACTTCACTGGGACACCTGGTACGTCTACAAATGTCTGTGACCGGCCAACGCTAGGTGCACATCCTTTCTGACGAGGTACACCCATTCATGTCCTGCATTCATGCCGATGGGTTGGGCCTGTTCCAATAGGACAATGCATCTCCACACAAGTGTCGGAACGCCACATTATGGTTATAGGAGCATTCATCTGAGTTTGGGGTGTTGCCATCCCACCCAAGTCCCCAGATCTGAACGTGATAGAACACATTTGGGATGCCATGCAACACGCTATTGAACACAGGAATCCCAGACCTCAGAATACACCCGAATTGGGGAATGCTCTGCAGGAAGTACGGTGTGCATTGCCTACAGCATATTTCCAGAAGCTAGTGGAGTCCATGCCCCGTCGTATTTCTGCAGTCCTGTGCTCTCGTGGGGGACCTACCAAGTATTAGACTGGTGTGCCAGTTTTTCTGGCACTTCAGTGTATATATATATGTGTTAAAAAAAGTTCTTTTTTTCAGTAATGTTATTTTCATTTTTTCACTTTTAAAGATTTTTGGGCTGATTCCCATTTGGAGTATTTTTTTTTCCCGGGAGGCTTTCACCGATGAACCAAATGCCCCACCCCCACCCCCACCCCCGCTAAGAAATTTCTTGGTACACCACTGCTATTCAATGTTTATAAATATGAGCACTGATGCTTTTTGCTTCTCAGTACATCTCTAGGAGTTTTCTCAAGGCAAATCTGATATACGTTGTGCTTCTTTGTAGCATAAATCCAAACTGTTATGTTGTCTTTGCCTGTGCCCCGCCCGTCTTTTATCCACAATGTCGTGACATATATGCATGGTGGGGAAAAAAAGAGAGAATAATTTTCCTGTGGAAATGTAGGAAGTTTCCAGTGCAGAGGTTATCACATCTTGTGAGATCAAATGAAAAAAACATTTGGAGAAAAATAGCATATTTAAGCTCCATAGCAAAATCATGGCAATGGGTGATGGGCGATGTACATCGCAGATTTTATTTTGGTCCTGCGGACCAGGGGTGGATTGGTCCATCGGGACATTTCCCAGTAGACCACTCAAGAAATGGCTCACTTCCTTGTTTCTCCTTTTTCTGGATTGTTTGGAAAGAACAAATAATAATTTTGGCACTTATGAATACAAACTGTTAACTTTATTTGAGTTTCATGTTATCTGTCTAAAATGTTATTGTCCTAAGAAAAAGTTATTTTCCTTCTATCTATATATATATATGTTGGGTGTTTACTCTAAGTTGACAAAGCAAAATTCTCTTTACTTCAGTGAAAAGTTTGCTGCCAGACCAAGTATGCTGTTATAAATAATTAAGCTTGGAGCCAAAGGGACATAAGTAGGCCCTATACTTCTTTTGTAATCTTCAAGGATTCACTACTAACAATTTTGATGGTCCATTATTCCCACAGATCTATCCATGTACAGACATGGATAAATCCTTGGAATGCATGGGGCCAGGCCGGGATTATGTCGTCCAAAAGCCTCTAAACACAGTTCATGACGCAGCTCTTTGTTTCTTTCTTTCTTTTTCCCCCGAGGAGGAGGAATTTGTTTTGCTTGTTTGAAAGCTAAGTGGAAGGAAAGCTAGGTGCCGGGCCAGGATTATGTCGGTACGGCGTGCTTCTTTCGTTGTGGCCCGGAATTACATTGGCCTGAAGCCTCTGAACAAAGTTCGTGACACAGCTCTTTGTTTCTTTTCTTTCTTTCTTCTTCTTTTTATATCATCATCATCATCATCATTGTCAACCATTATCAATCCACTGCTGGACAAAGGTCTCCCCAAGTTTCCTCCACAACGGTCTGTCTTGTGCCAGTCTCCTCCATGTCACCCCTGCATACTTTCGAATTTCATCCACCCATCTCCCATGTGGTCTTCTTCTGGGTCTTTTCCTGTCCCTTGGAATCCAATCAAAAATTTCGGCTGTCCATCGATGATCTGTCCTTCTGGCAGTATGTCCAGCCCATTGCCATTTCAGGGATTTAACTCTGATCATGATGTCTTCCACTCTTGTCATTTTTCGGATCCACGAGTTCCTCTTCTTATCTCTCCTGGTTACACCAAGTATGCACCTCTCCATGCTACTTTGAGTTGTCTGCAGCCTTTGTATGTCTCTTTTAGTTAAGGTCCACGTCTCTGCACCATACGTAAGCACTGGAAGGATGCATTGATCAAACACTTTTCTTTTAAGACATAATGGCATATTGCTCTTGAAAATTATGCTGTTTCTTCCAAAAGCTCTCCAGGCAAGTTTTGTACGCCGATTAATTTCTTCATCAATGTGACCCTCACTTGATATCTGCTGTCCAAGATAAACATATGTGTCTGTTATCTCCAGCTTTTCTCCATCAATCGATAAATCTTCATTTCTTGTAAAAGCATTGAACATCACTTTTGTCTTCTGAAAGTTCATTTTTAATCCCACTTCTTTACTCTTCTCAGCAAGTTCCTGGATCATACTCTGCAGCTCTGATGGGCTAGTTGCAAAAATGACTACGTCATCAGCAAAACGAAGGTGGGTTAGATAATCTCCATTAATCTTTATCCCCTTGTTTTCCCAGCTCAGCGACTGAAAAACACCCTCCAATGTGGCATTAAAGAGCTTCGGAGATATGGTGTCACCTTGTCTCACTCCCTTTCCAATTTTTATGTGTGTTGTATTTTCAAACAGCCTAATCTTTGCACTTGCATTTTCATAGATGTTATTAATAATATTAATGTATGCATCTTCAATACCGCAGGTTTTCAGAGCCATTGTAACTGCTGATAGTTTCACCGAATCAAAGGCTTTTTCATAATCGATAAAAGCCATGCACAATGGAAGTTCATATTCCCTCGCTCTTTCAATTAGTTCTCTCAGCACATGGATATGATCTATTGTGCTGTAGCCACTCCTGAATCCAGCTTGTTCTCTCGGTTGAGCCATGTCCAGTGTTACCTTCAAGCGGTGTGAAAGAACTTTAGTGAAGATTTTATAAACTACTGATAGGAGGCTGATAGGTCTGTAGTTTCCGAGATCCTCAATGTCACCTTTCTTATGTAGCAGGATCATTGTAGCGGTGTTCCAATCTTCAGGAATCTTTCCTTTATTAAGGCATCGAGTGAAAATTTGGGCGAGTACTGTTTCGATTTCTCCACTTGCTTCTTGTATGATGTCTACAGTAATTCCATCTTCTCCTGGAGCTTTTCCCCGCTTCATGTTCTTGATTGCATGTGCAACTTCTGCTGGAAGGACTGGAGGAACTCTGGTACTGGTATCTTTCATGATGTCTGGAGTGCATGTATCATCCCTTTCATATAATTTGGAGTAGAAATCTTTCACTCTTGTCAAAATTTCGCCTCTATTTCTTGTTACAGAACCATCTTCTTTTCTCAGTGCCATAATCTGTTTTCTTCCCTTACTGAGATGTCCCTTTGCTATCTTTAGGCTTTGGTTGTTTTCAATTGCTTTCCTCACTAGTTCACAGTTGAATTTTCTTACGTCTTCAGTGATACTTTTTCGTACTGTCTTGCATAGCTCTATATATTCCACTTTGGAAGTCACATCTTCTTTAGTTGTCCTCATCTCTCTTCTTTTTTGCATCAACATTTTCGTTTTTCCTGATAATTTATTTACATGCAACTTGTTCTTAGACCCAGCTAATTTTATTGCTGTTTCCATAAGAGCTTTGGTTACTTTTCTGTTAACTTCAGAGATGTCCACTTCTTCCGATATTAGGCCTCCTAAAGCAGAGAACCTGTTCTTCAGTTCCAACTTGAAGGTATTATGGTGTTTTTTAAGGTTGGTTATGTCAATAGATTTTGTTTGTCTTATGAGCTTGCCACGTTCAAGTTTAGTGTTGAGGTGCATCTTACATCTCACCAATCTATGGTCACTACCTGTGTTGAACTTGTTTAGCACACTGCAGTCTTCTATGACGAATTTTTTGTTACACATAATAAAATCAATTTCACTTGTCATCCCATTTGGATGTCTCCATGTCCATTTCCTGTGTGGCTTTTTCTTGAAGAAGGAGTTCAAGATGAAAAACCCTTCTGCCTCTGCAAACTCAACGAGAGTATTTCCACGCTGGTTTCTGTTGCCGTGACCAAATTTACCTACTGAAGTTTCATTCTGTTGCCGTTGCCCTATTTTTGCATTGAAATCTCCCATAATTATTTTCAAGTGCTGCTTACCTTTATTATTTAGATGACAAATTTCCTCATAAAATTCTTCAATTTCTTCTTCAGGATGACTTGTGGTGGGTGCATAAGTTTGAATAATCTGAGCCTGGTATCTTCTCGATAGTTGGATAACGAGTCGTGCAGTTCTGTCAGAGGAACTTTCAACTTCTACCACTTTATCCTTCAGTTTCTTGTTTATTATAAATCCAACACCACTAGTTCTGCCAGTATCTGTCCCACGATAGTAGAAGAGATGTCCACTTTTCAGTTCGATGAGATCTTCTCCTTTTCTCCTTACCTCACTTAGCCCCACAATGTCCCACTTGATCCTTTGTAGTTCCTCTTCCAATTCAAGAAGCCTTGAATCAGAAGATAGGGAGCGTCCATTGTACGTTGCCAAGGTCAGCATCAGATGGCAGCCTAGTCCGGTCCTCCGGGGATTCTTAGCACCCTCTGCCTTCATGTCGCACTGGCCGCTGCCTTGGCCAGGTACATTCCAGCTGCCGGAGACTGAGGGCCAAGATTTAAGTTGTGGAGTCATTTTTGGAGGGGTTTGGCCATAACTCACCACGCTGGCCAAGCGGGTTGGTGAGTGTGGGATAGCATTTCCTCTGATCCCGATGGTATAGTTATACCGCTATTGGCGGTCGTCAGAGCCCCTTTAGTGGGAACAGGATGTACCACGAGAAGGCGGGGTTGACATTTGTCAAGGAGAGGCTGTGATGTTACGCATCACCTGACCTTACATCCCTCTTTTTATACATATATATATATATATATATATATATATATATATATATATATATATATATTTTTTTTTTTTTTACGAGGAGGAGGAATGTGTTTTGCTTGTTTGAAAGCTGAGTGGAAGAAAGAATGCACATTGCCGGGCTGGGGATTTACACAGAATGGGGCCCTACGCACAGCACAAGATGAGCCCCCCCCCCCCCAGTCCACATTCTTGAAAGAGTAAGTATATATTTGTCACTACGAAATATTATCAATTAATTTAAAAGTTGATTTAATAAATGGGATTACTGTGTGGGGAAAAATAGGAAATGATATATAATTTTAGTAAATCTTAATGTTAGCAAGTAAATTCCCACTTAAAAATGTAGACGGGTAAGTAAAACACTTTAATAATTCAGTATTGCTATTTTTGCATTTAATTTTACTTGCTTAAACACTTAGCAATTAATTTACTTTTGCACACTTTTAACACTTTTGCATTTAATTTTACTTGCTTAAACACACACACACACAATAAAATTAGCGATAATTTTTTATTTTTGCGTTTGTCACATTCATTTTATTCATGTGTATCTCGGAACAGCTTTTGGTGCTTTCTGTTGATTGGATGCTTAGACAATCACATGCCCGTTATTGAGTCACTCCCAGCACATCTAGCTGCTGTCTGCGCTGCACGCGGCAGTTACTCTGGATATTAGCTGGTGGTTACAATAATGTGACTCGACTGTGTATAATCTTTAAATATCTATAAGTACATACTTTTTAAATATATATGTGTACATACATTTAATATTTGCATGCATATATAGGTATAAATTTTTTTATTACATATGCATTGTGTGTGTATTAATAATGTGACTAAAGATGGGCTGTTCTGACCACTTCCCCCTCCAGAAAAGTCATGCTCCGCCACTGCTGAGTAGGCTACTGTACACAACCACGCAAAATTGTTCAACTGACCACATGGGAATTTTGAATCTGCAAGAAAAAGTCGTACTTCATCATGTAAATCAAAGAATCACTTCAATATTTCTCCCCTGGACAGCCAACACTCTTCTGTAAACAAACATAACTGTGTATGTTATGTTGGCTTCCCATTTTTTGCAAAATTTTAAGGTCCTGGAATTCGAAGCTCAAAATTTGATAAAATAAATAATTGTGACTACTTCATCAAGTGCCTTTTTTAATGGGTATGGTCCTCATAGCCAAAGCTTCTCATGAATGCAACAGTGGGTCCATTTCATTAAAGGTGCTACAATCTCCAAGTGAGCAACAAATCCACTGATTTTTCCTGACATAGCACAAGCACCATCTGTTGTCAGGCCCACACATTTCTCCCATGAAATGTGTTTCTCAGCAAAAGACTCATTCAAGGATTTAAAAATGCACTCTGCTGTAGTGTGTAAAAGTTCACATGAAAATAAAAAATCCTCCATAATTTTTTCTTCTCATACATATAGCGTACAAAGACTAGCCATGATAGCTTTATTTTTAATATCAGTGCTTTCATCAACTTTCAATGAATAGAAATTGCAAGTCTGGACCCTTAAAATGTGAGTCTGTTTTATATCATTGGACATATCACTTATTCTTCATTTCATAGTGTTGTTCGAAAGAGGTGCTGTGTTGATTTCCTTAGCCACCAACTCACCAAGTATTCATTAGCATATGGCTTCGTAAGCAGGGATGATCACATCCTTGCCTATAGTGTGAGCCTTTCCTGCTTTGGCAATGATTTTTGCCCAGTCATAAGAAGACAAGGTTACATTCGCCTGAGCACTCACATCTATAAGTTTGTTCTATGGTTTTTTTTAGCCCCTTCTTCAACTCCCTGAATTTGATCTTAAAAATATCTATTGATTTATTTTTATATTGTGTGTTTTGTCTGTCCAAATGGTGACTAAGATTAGCAGACTTCATAGATTCATTAGCCAAAATTTCACAACATAAAATACACATGGGCTTTGACTCCAAATCAGATCCTTTAGCTTGAGTAAATCCATACTGAAGATGGTCATTGCTGTACTTAAGGATTTTTTTTTTCTGTGATTGAGATTTACACAAGTAGACAAACTGAAACTAGGCCAAGAACTAGCCTCAGAATCAACAGTACAAAACAGATGACACTAGCTGACAGTCTTTTGTTTCCTGCCATGTATCACTTCTTGATCTTTTCAAAGATCCTGTCTGTAACTATGCTTTTATTTTTTACAGGTTTTTCTTTAAAAAGTAATGCTAAACATACATACAATGTTATCAACGTGCAACATAAAAATTAAGGTTATGAAACAAGTCTGCCTCAATGTTATTCAATGTTACAAGAACACTTAGTCAAAGTAACAATTTAATTTATCGCACACAAAGATAAGCAACCTGAAACATTCTGAATCATTGTGTTGGTATATCACTTTGGGAAATCAGTTCACAATCACTGCCAAAATAAGACTAACTCTGTTGAGTAATGATTGGGTGAGTTCTCAAAATTTCCAGCAGCTTCCATGAATCTCAAAGTGCTGTCTGTTGGGTGCTGTCATCTTAGTTTGTAGTTTCTTGAACTGATGTCTCACATAACAATACTCTATTATGATTACCTAAGAGTTTTTCATTATGAAGACTGAAAAAAAAAAAAAAAAAGAGGCACACATTTCAATAAGATAAAATAAATTCTTTCTTCCATTCAGCAGTTATTAAACTTTTCAGATTTAAAAGAAAAATAAGAAAATAGAGTTTTTTCATGTGAATGGTGCCACAAATTCTTTGGATGGGTTATATGGACACCTGGGATTCTGTGGGCCACCAATTGGGAACCACTCACCTAAAGCATCCTTGTAGCATTCATGAACCAGTTATAACTTTTGCTGTCTTCATATCATTGCTATTCAAATAAACAGTAAGTTTTCTTTTTTGACGAAAAACATGAGTCCTTTATAAGTCCTGTTTGTGATAAAACTTTCTGCATGTTGTCTCCAGGTCTCTGTGTATGTCATAAGGAGGAAACTCATTGATAACTTTAAAATCCCAATATATAAACTTTATTCTAAAATCCTTAAAAAGCACTGTAATTCATACAAAAATGAAATATGCTACAGCAAAAACGAATTAGGTGAAACACACAACCGAATTGACACGAACTTGAAAAAAAAAACAAAAAAAAAAACTAATACATCAAAAACGAATTGGGAGAACATACCTTTCACCGTAGCGTCATTCATTAAATGATTACGTTGTTCCAACGACGTCTTCGATATGACAGGATTCCCTCAAGGCTTGCACCACACTGAAAATCTATTCTCAACCTAGTATGTCACCAGACTTCACAAAAAAAGGGAATATGAAATACCCCACACAAGCACCAACTTAAAACACTAAAAATTCTCGAGTATGAAAAACGATCGAACTCTGGTCATGTGCTATGTCAAAACACAGCTGAAATATTACAATACTGCCCTGAAACGAAGTGGAAAAAAATACTAAGTAACACAAAAAAGCCTCTCGAAATGCCAAATCACGGTGACCTAAGCATAAGGAATGATGTTCTTCCGATATTCTCTTCCTATGCATTTCGGTAATGTAAGCATTACCATCTTCAGGGACAATGTCGGCTGTGTCCTTTGTAGACCAGCGACAAAGGACACAGCAGACATTGTCCCTGAAGATGGTAATGCTTACATTACCGAAATGCATAGGAAGAGAATATCGGAAGAACATCATTCCTTATGCTTAGGTCACCGTGATTTGGCATTTCGGGAGGCTTTTTTGTGTTATTTAGTATCTTTTTCCACTTCGTTCTAAGGCAGTACTGTAATATTTCAGCTGTGTTTTTATCTAGGACACGACAAGAGTTCGACCGTTTTTTGTACTCCAGAATTTTTAATGGTTTAAGTTGGTGCATGTGTAGGTTATTTCATATTCCTTCTTTTGTGAAGTCTGGTGACATACTAGGTTGAGAATAGATTTTCAGTGTGGTGTAAGCCTTGAGGGAATCCCGTCATATCGAAGACGTCAGTGGAAAAATGTAATCATTCAACGAATGACGCTATGGTGAAAGGTATGTTCTCCCAATTCGTTTTTGATGTATTAGTTTTTTATTTTATCCCAATTCGTTTCAATTCGTCTAATTTTTTTTTTTTTCAAGTTCGTATCAATTCGGTTGTATGTTTCACCTACTTTGTTTTTGCTGTAGCATATTTCATTTTTGTATGAATTACAGTGCTTTTTAAGGATTTTAGAATAAGGTTTTTATATATTGAGATTTTAAAGATCAATGAGTTTCCTCCTTATGCCAACCACAGGGACCTGGAGACAACATGCAGAAAGTTTTATCACAGAGAACCTTTTTATAAAGGACTCATGTTTTTCGTCAAAAATGACATTTCAGCATGTTATTGGAAACTTAGAATATCAAATAAAGGTAACTTGATCACGCTAGTTACGTTAACTGAAAACTTTTACAAAAGTTCGTAAGTTGGAAGCTTTCGACCTTATCTTAGGTCTTCATCACGCCAATGGAGGACTAAGATTGTTGCCAGATTCTAAAAATAGGAAAAATTCAAATGTAGAATCTGGCAACAATCTTAGTCCTCCATTGGCGTGATGAAGACCTAAGATAAGGTCGAAAGCTTCCAACTTACGAACTTTTTGTAAAAGTTTTCAGTTAACGTAACTAGTGTGATCAAGTTACCTTTATTTGTTAATATTGTTACGTGTTTTGTCCATCATCGTCATGTCACTTAGAATATCATATGAATAGGTAAAGCTCAGATACTTGGGTTATCACTAAGGATATCTAAAAAGTTTTTCTGTGAGTAAGTTTTTCTTCATATAATGTGTGGTCGAGATTTCAATTTTTCAGGGATCTGTAAAATAATAGAATAAAATTTAAAAGATCTCATAATCACCAAAACAGAAGAGCAAAGGGATCAAAATTCAGTATTTTGTTTGAATTTTGTCTAATTTCAAAGTTCCTTTTTCTTTCCTTTTTTTTTTTTTCTTTTTTTCTCTGTTATCACACACAAAAAACTTTTGCTCATCATAATGTTCTTTGAAAAGGATGGGACAAAAACAGTTACATCATCCTTTATCATCTATAATAATCACATTGTTAATATTTACAGTTTTCTGACTTCCGCAGTGATGCTACCTTTTAAAATACAGTGGGCTTTGCTTAGTGCATCTGCTGGTTTTTTGTTTAGTATAGTACCAATGACATTTATTTTCATATTTGAAAAAGATTGAGTTTCAGATTAAGTATCGTGCCAAAGTTTCTTTGATTTAGGATTTTAATTTCTATCTTTTTCTTTTTTTCTAAGGGGGAATGGCGCTCTTGTCGGGATACTTAAAGTGGGTACAAAGAAGTTGTTTTTGCCTGATGAACAAGGAAAACAGACTGAAGTAAATCCAGTGTGCCTTTTGGACTTCTATGTGCATCATAGTAAGCAGCGTCAAGGTTATGGTCTTGGGCTGTTCAAGGTCATGTTGCAGGTAATTATGTTTTGCAATTGTTATGATTTCTGTGAAGTTCAATAAAATATTAAATGTAACTTGCGGTGAACTGATACATTTAATTTGCTTTTTGTCTTCTTTAATATGCATCTTATTGAATTATCTCTCTTTTTTTAATAACTGTCTTCAGGGCTTAAAGCACTCAGTTGTTACCTAGTTTTACGTACTTTTGATGGATTTCTCATGCACCATATTTCTGCGCATCTAGGCCCTATGGACTATAGTGATTTGACTTCAGAATTCTTTTTATATCTCTGGTGTTAATTGCTTTTATGGTTACTAGATGGCAGTGGATTTTTATCAGGTGTGATTATTTTATTGGCATGAAAAAGTATATGTATATAGTGAAGGATCAGATGTTGCTGTCTGATTCTAATAACAACAGGTGTTTCATTTAATATGATTCTTTTTGTATCAAATAGTAAATCTAATGTTGATGATTTAACATTTATTGTAACAAAACTTAGTAAATAATTTTTCTGCTATCAGTTTCATTAGACAGGCAAATAGCTATGTCCAGTATCTGTTGATCGAATTGCCGTGAGGTGGATAGGACTGTTTCTTGGATCTTTTGCCTTTCTGTTGTTTAAGCCTCAGAAGCGAAAGAAGAATTTTGTTATATACAGAGATGTCTTGATAAGAAACTTTTTTATTTTTATTTTAGCAAATGCAGAATAATTGTGGAAAACTATGTGAATGCTGACAGTTGTATTCTATTGTCAACAAACACATTCCAGCAGCAGTAGAACCTTAGCTTTAAACTATGTAATCTAGACTGTAGTTTGGACAGGATCATAATCTTTCAAAACTGTAGTAATATCTCAGCTGTCCTGCAGGTTACATTTGTGTAAGTGCACATGATATGCTGATGCTTGACCTTATGCAAAATAGGGTCTGGATGACTTACACAATAAATATTTCTAAGAGCATTTAATAAATTTTCTTGTAGTTTGTATAGAGTTGGGAATGAATTTCCATAAGTACTTTTGTTAGTTACAGGAGTAATATAACATTCTAAATAAATAAGATTGAGTACAACATAAGTTGCTTTACCTTAAATTCTGATTTGAAATTCTTGAGTTGGAGACTGATTAAGAAAGTGAAAATGATAACAAAGATGATGATAAGAGGAAGGATGATGACTGGTATTAGTTACTGAGGGGCCAACAATGGCCTTTCCCTCAGTTTGTTGTGGCTAAACTTCGTATGACGGTTTCAGTTGAACTCACTGCAGTACTAAGCTCCTCCCCAACCTACTTAGGATTATAAAGGTCTTCTACTTCAGAGGCACAATGAGGTGGATAAAGTGGAACAACTAAAAAAAACAAGGGGATCCTTAAAAAAACTTAGTGGTTGGCTGAACATTTTTTTTTTTTTTATGCAGATCTCTTTTAATTGCATATTAGATTTCAGGATTTTGTGCAAGGAATATTTAAATGTGGTACAGCATCTTATGCTGGGAGCAATATCCACAGAATGTTCAGCAAACTGTGTGGCAGAAAGCACCTCTTTGTTAACATTTGCCAGCATCAACTTAAGCTTCTTCTAAGTCTCTGTTCCTTTCTCGTCATCTTTATGGGTAGAAGCTATTGACTTATCTAGATCCTCTTTACTGCTTTATTGTGGCTTTTACACCTCCTAGTGGCAAAACATTTTGTAATAAAATATTGTAAAATGCATGCAATATATTCATTGTTGTGACTTTTATCAAGCACAAAAAGAATTTTTAAAATCCGATTTTCAGAAGCAGAGGTTTCAGAAAAAAATATGCATACATTTGCACCGCTAGCACTGACACTATGCATTAATTCAAACAGAAACTGTATGTAAAATGATATTCTTGGTAAAAGGTATTAGAAAGTAAAGAAAATTTTTTAAATCTTTTTTATTTCTGAAGCAATTATATAGAGTAAAATATATTTTGAATTTAATGGTATGTGCCTTTACAACAGGGACGTTATCAAGGGGGTGTGAGGCCCACCCTGAAATCTGTCTTGCCCACTCTGCCACCCACCCAGTTTATGTGCCATTTTTCAGCATATTTTACTTTAAAATATAATCTGGACTTCGCAAAGTAATGAGTCTTGTCATATACAATTGGGAAACGAATTTCCCTGAAAAAAAAATTCTTCGTAAATACATGACATTGTAATGCTATTATTAGCATATTTTCACTGCACTCCATGCAACCAGTTCCTTCAGAAAACTTGAAAATTTTCATCGTCCTGGAGTGGGAATCGAACCCGCATCTCCCGATTTCCGGTCGAGCATGCTGGCCATTACACTACCCAGGACAAGGAAATTCCAGCAACTGAATGTAGATATCTGAGAACCTTCAGATTTGTGCTAGTCGAAGCTATTCCTCCCCCATCGTAGCATCTCACGACCTTTTCTCATGTCCAGGGGCGGATGTAGGTCACAAATTCCAGTGATGAAAGTACGTCATATACAGTTGGGAAACTTTTCCCTGAAGAAAAACGATGGGGCAAGAATAGCTTCAACTAGCGCTATGATGGGGCAGGAATAACTTCGACTAGGGCAAATCTGAAGGTTCTCAGATATCTACGTTCAGCTGCTTGGAATCTCCTTGTTCTGGGTAGTGTAAGACTAGCATGTTTGACCGGAAATCGGGAGGTTCAATTCCTGCTCTAGGACGATGAAAATTTTCAAGTTTTCTGAAGGAAGTAATGGCATGCAGTGCAGTGAAAATATGCCAATAATAGCATTACAATGAGTTTTGTATTTTATTTCATGTAGCCCTACGTATCTTCCCCTAGGAAGTGTGTTATTTATGTCTCCAAAAAAGATTATCAAAATAGCATCTGCGGGCTATGAAAATTCAGTTCTCCACTTTTCCAATTTCTTAGTTTAAGCTTCTTTTTCGTGTTTGTATGGCTAGGTGGCTAATTAGGAGAGTCAATAGGAATTCACTGACGGGGGTCGCTACTAATTGCTCTTCTGTTTGGTTTCTTTACAAAATAGGAGATTCCAACACGGAAATGAGTCTAAAGCTACACTTGCGCTTTTAGGACTGCCCCAGGACAGTGAAAGTGCAGGAAGCGGCTGACGACTAATTTGTAAAAGAGGAGTGCAAAGCAAAGAAGCTGGCTTGAAGGAAGGGAGTTAAGGAGGGGGGGGGGGGTTAGATATATTGTGTCTGCATGGCACAACGTTAAAATTTGATTTCGATAAACACAAAGAACATGTTCCTTTAAATAAATTGTTCAAGTACAGGGTGCCCCACTCGCTACCGAACCCAGCATTTCTTTAATAATATTAACACCAATGAAAATATTGCAACAAAATTTGAAGTGGACTTACCTCATTTCGTTCGAAATGTGATGACATCACAACATGTGCTGGAAGTGGCCACCATTTGCGTCCAGACAGCATTGAACCCGGCGCTGTCCGCCAGCCAGCCGGAGTGCTCCTTAGTGGCAGACACATTCCTAAGTGTGGCGCCACTGAGGAGCAGTCCACCAGCCAGCCAGATGTGCCTCTCTGCTGTTTTGTTATGCCGTTTCACTGAGCTTGTCTACACAATATGGTTGTTGACAGTGAGTGCTCGTGGTTGTTTGCGTATGTGTGAAAATGTATCGGTATACTCTGGAGGAGTGAGTGTTTATTGTTCGCACTTATTGGAAAACAGAATTGATGAAGTCTTGTCAACAGTAAAACATCTGCCGAGCAAGTCCACCATTTGGGTATTGTCGAAGAAATTGGAAACCAAGGGGACTTTATTAGATGACCATGCAAGAGGTCATCCACAAATGTCCGAGGAAACGATCCAGAATGTAAATGGCCGACTACTTGCGTCTCCCAGGAGGTCACTTCGCCGACTGTCACAGGAAACAGGGTTGTCCCAAAGCACTTGTCAACGTGCTGTGAAAAAAGCGAAGCTTCATGCGTACTGTATCTCCGTGGTCCACGAACTGAAAGAGCTTGACCACGTGAAACGAGTGACATACTGTCGATGGTTTCAGACACTTCTTCAGGAAAACCGGGCATTCTGGACTACACGTGGTTCTCGGACAAGGCATGGTTTCACCTGTACGGATACATCAATTCTCAAAATTCCCATATTTGGGCCAGTGAAAATCCCAATGTGATACTGAAGAACCCCTTCATTTACAGAAAATTGGTGTTTGGTGTGGGATGACCCGGTGCCGCATAATTGGTCCCATCTTCTTTGATACAACCATCACAACAGCTGCATATATGGAAATCTTCAACACCTTTGTAAATCAATTGGACAACAAAGAACTCTCCATTGGATATTACCAGCATGATGGAGCAACATCACACACATCACACACCAGTATGGCTGAAATTCAGTCCTTTTTCGGCGACTGCGTCATTTGGAAGAGTCTATGGCCTCTGCTCTCGCCCCATCTGACGCCTCCTGATTACGTTTTATGGGAATATCTAAAAGGGAGAGTTTACCAAAAGAAACCGTGAACCATAGATATCTTGAAAGCAAACATCATCGAAGAAATTCAGGCAGTGACGGTGGACGTAATGGCAAGGACTTTCCACAATATGGTGCACTGGGTTCAATGTTATCTGGACACAAATGGTGGCCACTTCCAGCACATGTTGTGATGTCATCACATTTTGCACAAAATGAGGTAAGTCCACTTCAAATTTTGTTGCAATATCTTCATTGGTGTTAATATTATTAAAGAAATGCCGGGCTCGGTAGCAAGTGGGACACCCTGTACAATACTATTTTTCGTAAGCAAAAATGCAAAATTTTGAAATTTAGACAGAGCTTTGCTTCTTATAGGTGAAATAATTAATTTAATATCAGCTGATTCAAATATTTGTTTTAGAGCCAGCCAGTGTTAAAAAAATTGGAACTGTTACTTTTCATCACTGATTGTAACAGTGACAGTAATTTTTCAGCAATGGTGCCAAAATCACAGTGATGTGATTTCTGATCCATCTCTACTGAGAAGTAGCGGAAAACATTCATATTTAGTTGTTGATGATGTAGTTTTACCCTTTCTTTGCTAGTTGGCTGTTCTTTTTTCATTTTGTATCAGCAGCACCTTCATTTTCTGCTGTTGTAAACTTGCTAAGAAAAATGCCTGTAGCCATCATTTGGTGACATTTTGTTTTTTTAATAGTGGTAAAATTTGGAGTATCATGCTTTTTATTTTCTAATATTTTTTTTCCAAGTTTAGTTCAAAGTTGAATGACTGTTCCTTTTTGACATTTGTGATATCACAACTGAGTTCCAAACATAATGAATTTAGGTGTTAAAAGAATTCTTGAAATTGTCATCACACGCGTAAGTTACGTTGAAAATTATAAGCGGGATGTTTCGGTAGCGACTTCTACCTTCATCAGCCATGGAATGAGACATGTGGTAAAAGCGTCAGTTGTTGCCAGATTTTAAAATCGCTTTCCAAATAATAGGGATTTTAAAAGGTGCGTCAGTATAGCAGGTCTTAGGGGTAAGGTAGATTTCAATACTTTCGCGGTACCTGAGGGCATGCTGATTGCTGAACGGGGCGATCTGCTTAACATTGAGAAGTTGCGTTAACTATAGGAATCATAGTGAGAAGAATTGGCAGGAATACACATAAGACACAAAACATTAAAAGAATTCTTGAAATTGTCATCACACGCATAAGTTACGTTGAAAATTATAAGCGGGACGTTTCGGTAGCGACTTGTACCTTCGTCAGCCATAGAATGAGACACGTGGTAAAAGCGTCAGTTGTTGCCAAATTTCAAAATCGCTTTCCAAATAATAGGGAAGTTAAAAGGTGCGTCAGTATAGCAGGTGTTAGGGGTAAGGTAGATTTCAGTGCTTTCGCGGTACCTGAGGGCATGCCAATTGCTAAACGGGGCGATCCGCTTAACAACGTCCCGCTTATAACTTTCAACGTAACTTACGTGTGTGATGACAATTTCAAGAATTCTTTTAATGTCTTGTGTGTTACGTGTATTCCTGCCAATTATTCTCACTAGAATTTAGGTGTTTTGAGTGTGTGTCCAAATTGCCACTTGGACTAATCCTCCTCCCTCCCCCCTATTTATTTTACTGTGATTAAGTCTTTTTAAAACACTCTGCAGCGTTCAAATTACCCAGTGGTCCGCTGCGGCGTTTGAATTACCCGGTGGTCCGCTGGCCATTGGCCAGTAAAGATTCCATCGGCCCAGTGAAATATTTGTTACTGGCCCGAGTGGCCAGTAATTTTTCTTTTTGTTTGTTTTGGAATTTACAAGTTTATATAGAATTGAACCAGATGTGAGAATATGCAGGTTTGGCTATGACAGTTGTCGGGTTTTTTGAAATTCAAATATTTACTTCTCAAAAACTGAATATCAGATTTGCAGACTATGCTTCAGTTTTGTGAAAATTTTGGATTGTATAGCAAACCAAGGTCCGAATCAAAATATTTCGTAATATTTGTACTACAAACTTTAATTTGAAATTAACTATATACACTGACGGAAAAAAAATTCCAACACCACGAAAAAAATAGTTGTAGAGGAATGAAATGGCGGCAATACATTTGTATAGGTAACATATTTAATCGATTAAGGTTTCAAGATCACAGCTTAATGTAAGCGCGAGGAGAACCATTTTAAATGTGAAATGCTGGTACATTAATAACCGGTGTAGCAGCCAGAATGTTGAATGCAAGCACGCAAACTTTCATGAATTGTGTCGTACAGGTGCTGGATGCCAGTTTGTGGAATGGAGTTCCATGCCTGTTGCACTTGGTCGGTCAATACAGCGACGGTTAATGCTGGTTGGGGTGATGCTGGAGTTGTCGTCCAATGATGTCCTATACGTGCTCGATTGGTGACAGATCTGGTGATCTAGCAGGCCATGGCAACATGTCGACACTCTATAGAGCATGTTGGGTTACAAGAGCGGTATGCGGATGAGCGTTATCCTGTTGGAAAACACCCCCTGGAATGCTGTTCATGAATGGCAGCACAACAGGTTGAATCACCAGACCGACGTACAACTGTGCCGTCAGGGTGCGTGGGATAACCGCGAGAGTGCTCCTGCTGTCATAGGAAATTGCTCCCCAGACCATAACTCCAGGTGTAGGTCCAGTGTGTCTCGGCTGCAGACAGGTTGGTTGCAGGCGCTCACCTGGCCTCCTTCTAACCAACACACGGCCATTACTGGCACCCCGGCAGAACCGGCTTTCATCAGAAAACACAACAGATCTCCACTCCGTCCTCCAATGAGCTCTAGCTTGACACCACTGACGTCGCAAACGGCGGTGGTTTGGAGTAAGTGAAATGCACGCTACAGGGTATCTGGCTCGGAGCTCTCCTTCAAGTAACCGATTTGTAACAGTTTGTTGTGTCACTATGGTGGCAACTGCAGCTCGAATTGCTGCCGCAGACGCGGTACGATGCGCCACGGCCATATGCCGTGCACGGCGGTCTTCCCTCTCAGTAGTGCCACGTGGCCGGCCGGAACCCGGTCGTCTTGAGGCAGTACCTTCCCTTGACCACCGCTGCTAACAATCATGCACAGTGGCTACATTCCTGCCAAGTCGTTCGGCAATATTGCAGAAAGAAAATCCACCTTCTCGTGTCCCTATTACACGACCTCGTTCAAACTCCGTGAGCTGTTGATAATGGCTTCTTCATCTTCTTAAAGGCATTTTTGACTAACATCAACACACTACGTCGAATCTCAACGATAACTAACACTCACGAGTGTTACAGCACGTATTTACAGCAAACCTGCTTTGCATGTTCCGAAGGGCGCTACTAGCGCCACACGTATGTGCCGAGCGCGAAATTTGCATAGACGTCATCTTACAGATGTACTCTTACCGCCTACCAACTGTCGTTTATCTAACACAACCCCTTCTTGGTGTTGGGATTTTTTTTTCCGTCAGTGTATTATTCTACAGTGAATTGTTCTTAATACAAATACAATATACATATTAAATGTATTAGTACTATTTGTGTCATTTCTGGACCAACAAAAATGAGAGGACCACCACATTTTGGTATGAACTGGCTCTTCTGAAAAGTGAATTTTTTTATTTATTCATTTATTTATTTTGCTGTTGTTGTTTTCTAATTTCTTCAACTGCTTACTGTGCTTTGTGTTTTATGTATGCGTTATTTGCATGCATACATGGGTAGATTCTGTTGCTCTGAATTTGTGATGTACAGCTCCAATGAAATTATAGATTATTTTTTTACATATTCTATAAATGTGTAAGGTTTTTCTTTCACGGACCACTGGGAATTTTGGCGGACCATTGATTTGCAAATTTGAGTGGTCCGCTAGGCCTGTAGAAAATTTATTTCTAATTCTAACACGGCTCTGCATTTTACATTTTCTTTTCTTGTATTCCCCAATTTTCTTAATTTCTACACAGGATATTTATTTATTCTTTTAAATGTAGTGTGCTGTGTAATATCTGCGAGATGATTTCCAGTTCATGCCTCTTTCTTTCTTGCTCAGCTAACTCTGTGTTAGCAATTTTTTCTCTCTCTCTCTCTCTCTCCAGAAGATTCAGTAAATTCCTTTTTGAAAGATGTTTTGGCTTTAATGTGAGCCTATTGTCTTCATCCCCAGATAAAGTAAGTTCTTGAGTTGGCTCTGAAGAAATGTGTGAGCGAACAATTGACACACATTGAGTAGCATGTATTTATGCTGCCTGAGTTTTTTTATATGCTTGGCAGAATGGCCCTGTTTCTGGTTTGCTTTTAGCCTGGTAGGACAGAGTGAAGCTCTCCTGTGCCACAATTTACTTACCACATCTTGTGCTGCTCCTGGGGTTTATTAATGTCAGTCTTCCCTTTCTTCCTTCTTCTGTAAAGTCCCCCTCTCCCCCATCCTTCCCACTACTATAGTTTCCTCAACATCAACCATTCTCACATGATCATTACTCATGGTATCCCTCAGTGTTTGACCCTAGAAAATGAAAAACTTGAAACAAGAAGATGGGATCAAGAATTTTTTAGTAGAACTTTGAAAAACTCTATTTCACCAGAAAATATTTCTGCTTACTTGATCACTAAAAAAGTCCCTTCACCAGTGTGATTCTA
Source organism: Macrothele yani (assembly GCA_039090855.1). Classification (NCBI taxonomy): domain Eukaryota; kingdom Metazoa; phylum Arthropoda; class Arachnida; order Araneae; family Macrothelidae; genus Macrothele; species Macrothele yani. The sequence goes on along the minus strand of CM077016.1, from coordinate 91,149,573 downwards.
TTACATCAGTACCATGAATGTAATTGTATGAAGTACAATTAAACCACTGGAGAGAAAATGCTGCATCACTGCTTCTAGAGTACATCCAATGTGCATCCACACCATTTGAAGGCAGAGGGACAGCTAATCAATGAATGTATTCATTAGTTGTCTTATGAACTCAGTATATTATATAAACAATGTATTCGGTGGCATCTTTGTTTATCTTTAATACTAAAATTTTTTCTTAGCAGAGCGAGGTGAAAAAAAGAAAAAAAAAGGTCAGAGAGAAAAATAGGCACATGTAGTGAAAATACTGTATGTTGTTTTTCATAGTACCAATTTCTTTTCAGCTGGAAGGAAAAACACCAGAACAACTGGCAATTGATAGACCTTCAAAACTTTTGCTGAATTTCTTGAAGAAACATTATTATTTGGAGAAACCACACTTTCATCCGAACAAATATGTCATTTTCCCAGGTTTTTTCAACAGTCTTTCAGGTAATAAATATTTTAACTAAAAAGTTTATTAGCAATTTTATAGATAGCAGAAAAACAAAGGTTTTCTTAGTTTTTTTTAAATATCATATTGCAGAATATGTTGATATTTAAATTTTTCATTCCAAATTTTTTTGTCTTCTCCCCCCCCCCTCCTCCCTCCCTCCCTTCTTTCTTTTCTTTTTTGTTTTTTGTTTGCATGAATATGCCATTATCAGATGTTATGCATTGTCCTGGGTAGTGTGATGGTAATACACTCAAATAGAAACTGAGAGACGTGGATTCGATTCCCACACTGAAATTCTATATTTTTCAAGGTTTTTGAATAGCTGGACACATAGACGACAAACAGTTAAGGATGATAAAAATAGTGATGTATATAAATATCATGCTCATCAGAGGTTAAATCTCAATTAATTTCCTTGTTTATTCCGTTTCTTTCTACAATCCGCCAGCGCCACCCACTGGAGAGATTTTCATGACTTTTTTTTAAATGAAAGCTACTGACCTACAGATTTGTCATCGCTAATTTTTATTGTCATAAGTAATTTTTTTTTTTTGTTACCATGGCATTTTCTTTGTACAATCCACCATAAGTGGAATGATACATGGGGAATTGGGAGCTACTTAAAAGCGTTCTGATTTGGTAGTACAACCAAAAATAATAAAAAATAAACGAAATAGCCTATGTCCACTGGAAAGAAGTAAGCTTCCCAAATGTGAAAGAATTATCCAAATCGGTGTAGTAGTTTTCTAGATTAGTAAAAAAAGTTCTGTATATTATCGTGAACTGCTTTCTTTCACTTTGTGTTTGATCAGGTTGTATGTAAACAAAGCAGAACGATACACAGGAAATTGGGACTACTTGAAAGCAATCTGATTCAGTAGTACAGCCAAAAATAATAGAGAATAAATGAAATGGCCTATGTCCACCGGAAAGAAATAAGCTTCCCAACGGTGAAAGAATTATCCAAATCGGTTCAGCAGTTTTCGAGATTACTTCAAACACACAAACAAAGTTTTTCTCTTTATATTTAGTATAGATTATTATAATGATACCAAAAAAAATTGTTAAAACCAAACTGGCAAAATAAAACACATTTTTAACCCCATTGTGTAGTTATCTAGACACAATATCATTTTGGGTTACTGAAAGAATGTCTCAATACTCCAATGCAATCCCGTCAATGACAGGTAGGCACATGTTTATACAATAATGAGGAACGTCATCATTAAATTCGTATACGAGTAGTTGGAAAAATTAAAAAATAATGGGAATATTACAAATTTTTTTTTTGTTGATGACCCTTCTTATACACTGCCCATTAGTAATTCAACCATTTATTATAGTTATGCATTTTATTACGATTCGTGTTATATGACTAGAAAAAATTTCAGTCACATCTTTTTGAACCATGCATGGTACGGGTTACGGACTAGTTCATTGATAAATATGCAAAAGGATAAAATATTTTCCTTGAAAGTGCTATGATTATTAGGAAAAGAGCATAAAAGATGATTATGATTATTAGGAAATCAGCATAAAAGACACATATGAGAGAAAAAATGAATCGGAAATAACTGCAATATAAAGCCACACCAGTATAACTATTGCAGCTTAAAATTATGTGGTCTGTCAGACGTGTATGCTAGTTGGCAGGTAACATCATGAAAATATGTTTATATTGCCATTCAAACTGCATGTATTTCATTGCATCTTTTAAAATTTACTTCAGTAATTTAATTAATGGCTATTGGAAAAATCAAATGTATTTATAAGTATTGATAATTCTGTTATTATTTTGCTGGAAACAATGTAATTTTCATAGTAAGGAACCAAATGTATTATTTATAGGAAAAAATATCATTTAAGAGAGTATGTCTTTATGAAAATACTTTTATGAAAAATGGAAATGTTGAGCAACACAAAATGCTTGTCTTGTAAAGTAAAAGGAAAAACAAGTGTATAATAATTTTTTCCTTCCTGTAACAAAAAGCACAAATTGTATTTCTTTTTTCTCCTGTTTTGCATAACATTAGTAAAGTAGTACTTAACCCATGTAAATTTTTCGTTGCATTAGCATAAGAGTCACAAATCCAAACACTGCAATCTGTTAATAAACATTGATGTTAAGTGACTTAGTTTGCAATATCATGAAAATATGTTTGGATCACCATTATATCTCTGTTATTTATGCATGACTTTAAAGCTATTTTTGATAGTTGGTAAACTAGTGTAATACTTAATACTAAAGGTAATCTTTCAGTATCTACAAAATTTCTAGCCAGCCCCTACTTACCAGCGGTGGTTTCATAAGGTTCACCCCTGTGTTTGGGTGGTGGGAATTTATCCTTGTGACTCCTCTGTGAAGAGTAGTATGAAATGTTGGGTTGTACTTATTCTTGGCCAGTTGTGCAGACACCAAACTATGGAAAACAGGAAGAGAGAGTGACCGATGTGCATTTGTTTCACCCAAACTTATACTCATTCAACCTTCTATAACCTTCAGTAACATACATACATACATACATATCACTAAGCTGTTCTCTGAGATTTAGAGGTTAGCTCCAAAAAGAAATACAAAGTACCAGATATTTTTACTTATTGCTGTCGTATAACCTTCAGTAACTGTTTCTGTTAAATCATATCTGACTTCCAGCCACAACAAATTTTGTCTTGTCAAAGACCATTCATCATTGAGATTATTGCAATGAATTTCCAAGAAAAAAATGCTATGCAACACATTTGAACTCACTAAATATTTTAATACAAAAGTGAAATTTAAGTTTTCAGGGATAAAGGCATTTATAAAAGAAAAATTGGTATAGGTGTCATATCACTTATGGGCCACAGGATGGGGAAATCCCTTATTTTTATAACATAAGATCTGTTCCTCTTAGACCAAAAATTAAAGTGCATCTTAATTAGTACGAAAGTTTTTTCAATTCACATGGGTGCGAGGAAGGCTTTTCGACAGGGAAGAAACTGTTTACTTCCATGTAAAAGAGGTTCTGAAAAATTATGGAATTGTGGCACTTTGCTGCATCCCAGAAAGAGTGACAGTTGTGTTTGGGTTGTGAATGATGAACCACATCCCCAAATCCTCCAACAAGACTTGCTCAAAGAAGAAAATGCTCACAATTTTTTCAATTCCCAAGGAATGGTAGCCATAGATGCTTTATCTGAAAAATAACAGTAAAAGGCCAGTACTACCAACATTGTTTTGCCGAAAATGGTTAAGAAGAGGAAGAAGCAGCGCGCGTGCACTCACACACACACACACACACACACTTTCATAGTAACGCACTCATAAAACCTGGCACACAGCACTCATAAAACCTGGCATGCTGTGGCTTATCTGGAGTAGAAAAACATCAGGCGGGTAGATGCCTCATTATGAATATTCACTCAAACTTGCACTATGCAATTTTGGTTGCTTCTAAAATTCAAAAGGAACTTTCTAGGAAACCTTTTTCAAAGATGTAGGTAAAATCTTGCAAAATGGATTCATTCACAGTTGCAGAATATTCCCCAACAGAAGTACTGTCAAACTTTCCAGAATTTGCCATAGATGTCTTCAACTTTACATAGATGTTGGAAAAGAGTACTTTGAAGGACAGTGAAAGTTATATTGTGGTTAGTGCAATGGTTTTTATTCTGCAGATTTGCACGTCAAGAACATTTTCAACGGCTTTTGTATTCTAAGCACAACAGAACTGTTGGGATGTGTATTTATGTTTAAAGGGATTTAGGACTTCACACATTTACTAAAGGATATTGAAATATCAAATGTTTTTTTTTTTTTTTCAAAATCAGTGTAGTAGCATTGCTGTAAGACCTTATGTACTGATGGTGCTAAGTAATGGAGGTAGCTGACAGACGTCATCAATGATTTAAGAGTGTTCTACTGAAGAGATTAATGACATTCACAAAAAATCCTCTGGAACTGTTAGGAAATATATATATATATGTTACCGGCAATGTCTGAAATTGCCGCCCCGGTGGCGCAGTGGTCTAAGGCGCTGACCTCTGATCATTCGTCCGTAAGGGGTCCGGGTTCGAATCCCGGTCAGGCATGGATGTTGTGTTTGTCTTACGGCACTGGCTCTCACCCTTCCCTGGAACCAGTGACCCTAAATTAGGGACGGGCGACTGCTTATAGCCCATTGAGTTGCTCACGGTGGTCGTTAAACCTCCAACAAAAAAAAAAAAATGTCTGAAATTAGGCATTTTACAGAATGCCGAAAATGGAATGTCAAATTATGAAACACTTAACATTTCACACATTTCCTAGGCATTCTATGCAATGCCAAAAGGCAAATCGGCAAAGTATAAAATACTCCCGTCAGTGATTTTTTTTTTTTTTCACATGGTGAGGCACGTGACTTTCAATGCTCACAAAATTTAATCTAAATTGAATCTGGAAAATAAAGGCCAAAAAAAAAAAAAAAATGAAAATTGACTCTGACAGAAAAACTTCCTCCTGCATCTTTGGGGGCCACTGTCCGAGTTCCTGTTCCTGATGTTGATAAGGGATGGGGTAACTCACGCAATCTGTTGGCAATTATTATGTGTGTGACAGAAGACGGTTTTTATCGACTTGGAACTACTCTAGGAATTTTGAACCAACTCTATGCCAGGTCACAATTCACTTTATGTTCAAAGGACTTACTCAGAGTTGAAGACATTCTCGACCACAAAATTCTTCTTAGATCAGCTGCTATCGCTCAGTCCATAGGAAGTGGTCAATGATTGGTGAGGTGTATGTGCAAGACCAAGTGCCAAAATATGAAGTGCTCTTGTGTGAAAAAGACAATTAAATTTAATTCAAAATGTCATTCTAGCCTTCTTTGTTGCAATAAGCAGGTCAGCGCTAGTCTTTTTCTTTTGTTCTTTCAGTAAGAAAGTTGTATACTTTACTTCGTATTTCTTCCTTGATTTTCATGTATGTCTTTTCAATAAAGGCCTTTTCATTATTCTATTTTCATACTTTGCCTAAATAGTTCTTGTCATTTTATATAATGCCTAGAATATATTAGTTATGAAATTAATTTTATCTTTTGAGCTGTTTAATTGGAAATTTTAAAGTCTGTGCACTGGTTTTGTAAATGGTAATAATATAAAAAATGTTGTGCTCTATATAAGCAAAATTGTGAAGCTTCTGAGGGAATTTTTTCATGTAAGTAGAGATTATAGGATAAATTTAGATGGACCAAAAATGCAATAATGTGCTCATAGTTTAAGCAAAAACACACAAAACCTGCAATTACAATAAATAAATTATACAATAGTTAAGCATTTTTTTAAAAAAATTTTTATTTTTTAGGGGAGGTGGGGATTTCAAGAATTCCACTGATGTTGCTCAGTTCTATTTTCTGTGTAGAATCATTTGTTTTTTATGAGCTTTCATTTTCAGGGATATTTGTGCAGACATTTTGATTATCTGAAATTAACAAATGAAGCTTGGATAGTTGAAATATTATTAAAATTTGTTTTCTATGTGCATGTTTTTGAAAGATCATATCTTCTATTTTTGTGACATATTTATTTGCAAATTCTGTGCATGCATTTTTATCGATGTATTACTAATTTTAAGTTGCTTAAAATCCTTTTTTTTGGGGGGGATTTACTTGCATGCTTTTTTTTATTTAATAGCATACTATTGCTGCCTTTTATGTGCCTTTTTTATGTCAATGTTAATTTTGCAGGTTCATATTATCTCAGATATTTTTTTCTCTTTAACATTTTCCATCTGACTTTCAATGATGCATTTTTTGGCAAATGCTTGAAGAGGCTGTAACTTATATATGGCTTATACATTTTAATACATGCAACAATGAATAAATTTGGTAATTGTCATTTTATGGAAGATAACATTTACTAAAAACTTCTCAAAATGAAAACAAAAACATATATTCTTCTTGGGTTGAAATTTTTGTAATTTCTTTAAGTGTTTTTTCCCTTTTTTTTCAATTGGATTTCTCCAAGAATATGATTGTTTGTTTGGGTTATTTCTGTTTTGGTTTGTTTTATGTATCTTTTCAATAAGAATACATTCTGCTGTTTTTGTTTTGTTGTTGTGCATGGACCAATTTAGTCTTATCTCAGTTTTGCATAACATTGTCCTGTTTGCAATGTTATGTTAATTTTGTTTTATTTTTTTCTTCATTTTTTTCTGAATTATATTGGGTATATAAATAAGTTTTGAGGGATTTGAGGTGAACAAAACACGTTGTTGGAGAACAGAAACAATATTTTAATATTAATCGAAGTATGCTCCCTCTGAAGCTACAACTTTACCCCATCTTTCGGGCAGTGAACGTATGACCGAAGGAAGAATTCCAGTTCCTTGGAAGATTTACGAAAAATGCAATTCCTGAGACAACCTTATAGGTTGTCTTATGTTATAAACATGCTTTTGATTAAACTATACATAATATCTAAGGTATTTTACCTGATATTGTCTAAGTATTTCTCACGTTGTTTGCTCTGTGAGGCACGTGCTCCCGGCCCCGAGAGGTTTCTTACATTACGGACCTTTGGTTAGTTATAATTTTTTTTTTTTGCAGAAATAAAACAGTTAGATTATATATTTTCAGTTCCACATTCATTCACTTGCACAATCAAACGTTTAAAATTTACTATTAATTAAAAGATTTTAGTAGAAAGAGTTATACTTATCGGGTCAGAAGACGTCTCACAAGGGGTTCGTTGTTACGGTGAGCGCTTTCTGCGGTACTTTACCGCCATCTTCGGGCCACTATTTCTACACGAGGGTTCCTCGCGTGTGTGCAGTTTTGGAGTTGCTTGTCGGGAATCGATGGGAAGGTTTGCTGCCTGTATGTGTTAGGTGATTTGTTTCCAATGTGTCGCCATCTATTGGATGAGTTGGTAGGTATCAGTCGTAAGTATAATTCTATTGTGTGTCTGTATGTGTTAGGTGATTTGTTTCTAATGTGTCGCTATCTATTGGATGAGTTGGTAGGTATCAGTCATAAGTATAATTCTTTTGTGTAAATATTTTTGGGCTATTATTATTTGTTCGTAGAAACAGGTTTTTTTTTTGTTCCTTGTTTATTGGTGTGATTTTTTGTAATGTTCTTTTTTTGCCTTTTTTTATGGATTTTTTTCTTTTTTTATAATCATGCATTGGCACATATCATACATTGGCAGCACAAAAAATAGATTAATAAAAATATTACATCAACATATAAAAAACTGGAACAAAAAGAAGAAAAACTGCACTTATCTAACACTGTGTTAAACATAAACAATACCCTGATTTTGAAAATATTAAATTACTAACCACCCACACAAATGAAAAAGAATTAAGAATTTCCGAAAGCATTATAATTGAACGAAAAAAAAAAAAGATAAAATATGCAACTTACAAGACCCCATCACACTAGACACAGCCTGGAAATCACTTATAAAAAAGAAAAAAACCATAAAAAACGGCAAAAAAAAAAAGAACATTACAAAAAATCACACCAATAAACAAAAAAACAAAAACACCTGTTTCTACAAACAAATAATAATAGCCGAAAAATATTTTCACAAAAGAATTATACTTACGACTGATACCTACCAACTCATCCAATAGATAGTGACACATTAGAAACAAATCACCTAACACATACAGACACACAATAGAATTATACTTACGACTGATACCTACCAACTCATCCAATAGATGGCGACACATTGGAAACAAATCACCTAACACATACAGGCAGCAAACCTTCCCATCGATTCCCGACAAGCAACTCCAAAACTACACACATGCAAGAAACCCTCGTGTAGAAATAGTGGCCGTGAGATGGCGGTAAAGTACCGCAGAAAGCGCTCGCCGTAACAACGAACCCCTTGTGAGACGTCTCCTGACCCGATGAGTACTAAATGAGTACTCTTTCTACTAAAATACCCGATGAGTACTCTTTCTACTAAAATATTTTAATTAATAGTAAATTTTAAACGTTTGCTTGTGCAAGTGAATGAATGTGGAACTGAAAATATATAACCTAACTGTTTTATTTCTGCAAATTTTTTTTTTATAACTAACCAAAGGTCCGTAACGTAAGGGACCTCTCGGGGCCGGGAGCACGTGCATCACAGAGCAAACAACGTGAGAAATACTTTGACAATATCAGGTAAAATACCTTAAATATTATGTATAGTTTCCTTGGAAGAGATCCAGTTGTCCAGCCAATTTTTGATGTCTTCATAGAACTAAACCATTCTTCAGAAAGTGCCGACTGCATCGACCGGAACAAATGGTAATCCGATGGTGCAATATCTGGCGAATATGGCGGGTGGGGTAGAATTTCCCAGTCCGATCCTTCTAAGTATTTTTTCACAGGTCGAGAAACATGTGGACTTGCGTTGTCATGCTGTAAGATGACTTTGTTGTGTCTATTCTCCCATTCCGGCCGTTTTTGCATGAGAGCTCGTTTTAAACGCCTTAATTGGGTTCAATACCAATCGCCACTAATAGTTTCTGATTGTTTCAGCAGTTCATAGTGGATCACACCCTCCTGGTCCTACCAGATACACAGCATTACCTTTGAACCATGGATATTGCGTTTTGGCGTTGAAGGAATTGGTTCACCTGGCTTCAACCATGCTTTCTGCCATTTAGGGTTATCATACCATATCCATTTCTCGTCAGCAGTAAGAACAGAATGCAGAAAACCCTTTCTTTTTTACCTTTGAAGCAGCAATTGGCAAATGGTTTTTCGACGTTGAAGGTCTCTTTCCCGCAAAGCATGTGGAATCCTTTCTTTTTGTACCATTCCCATGGCAGCTAAACATTGTGAAATGAATGGTTGACTAACATTTAATGTTGCTGCTAGTTCTTTTTGGGTCTGGCATGGATCCTCATCGAGTAAAGCTTCCAATTCGGCATCAGCAATTTTTTTGGGTGGTCCAGAACGTTCTTTATCACTGACGTCGAGATCGTTCCTTTTGAATCGTCTAAACCAATACTCACATGTTTTTATGGCTGGGGAATGTTCACCATAGATTTCTGACATTAAGCGATAGCTGTCGGCAGCACTTTTCTTGTCAATAAAGTAATGCACTAACACTTCCCACAAATGCTGTTTTGTCGGGATGAAAGTTGCCATTTTCCATCGAGTAAAACAAATACGTCTTCGCACCTCAATCGAACGTCATATACTGACTCTGACAGCTGGAGTCTCGTACTGCGATATCGCAGTGTTGTCACCTTAAAATACATGCGAGTAGTAATAAGTACGACACCGAACGGAAATCCCTCAGAACTTATTTATATACCCAATATATACACTATATTGACAAAAGTCACAGAACGCCCCTTCAAAAGCAAATGAACAGATCCACTGCATTTTTAAGATGTGCGGTACAGCTGTAAACAGTAAAAAGCCTGCAGCTGACCGCGATCATATCGCACTGTGAGGTTGAGGGAAAATGTCATGGCGGGAGAGAACTGACTTTGAGAAAGGAAAGATTGTTGGGTGTTATATTAGTGGGTTGTCCATAAGGGAAACCGAGAAGTGTTTAAACATACCCAAGTCAACTGTTTTGGATGTACTGAATAAGTGGAAGACACATGGCGTGCCTGAAGCAGCAAAACATGCCGGCAGACCAAAGAAAATCAGTGATATAGGACGTCGAAGCCTCAGGAGAGTCGTTACAGCTAATCGACAAAGTACTGCACAAGACCTCAGTGTACAGGTGAGTAAAAATGCTGAAACCTCGGTATGTACACATACCATTTGCATAGAACTTAATTCCATGAGTTACTGTGGTCGTGCGGCTTCTCGTCAGCCTTTCATCTCCACTCGAAATGCTACTCGTCATTTAGCATGGTGTAAAGAACATTTATTGTGGACCATAGATCAATGGAAACGGGTCCTATGGACTGATGAATCCAGATACACGATCCATCAGTCTGATGGCCATGTGTGGATATGGCGGCAGCTGGGGGAATGCTATTTACCACAGTGTACTGTTCCTACGGTCAAGTTTGTAGCTGGCAGTGTACTCATGTGAGGGTGTTTATTGTGGTATGTCCCGGCCCATTGGTTATCGTGGACAAACCTGTTAACCAGCTCTTCTACCTTGATGTTTTGGACAATTATGCCCTACCAACTCTGTGGCAATACTATGGAACCGAGCCTTGTTGGTACCAGCAGGATAATGCACCAAGCCATAAAGTAAGGACTGATATGGCACAATTTCATGATAATCCCGTATTGTGTGTGGACTGGCCCTGATCTTAATCCCATAGAGCACCTATGGGATGAATTAGAGCACCGCATAAGAAGTTTGGAACCAAGGCCTACTACTAAGTAACAGTTAGCGGCAGCATTATGTACTGAATGGAAGCGCATACCTATCGCTGTGTTCCAAAACCTTGTCGAAAGCATGTCTCGAAGGGTCAGTGCATGCATTAAGGCCAAAGGTGGACCGACACCGTACTAATTTATGTCAATAAATGCTATGTTGTGTTTCTCTTCTAGTTGTCCGGTGACTTTTGTCAATATAGTGTATATGGTTCGTTGGACTTCCATACACTCCTTTTTCTGTTTTATTTGTCTATGTGTTTGGTAGTAATTTGTTTCATGAGATTTTAACTTTTTTCCAGTGTTTAAATATGCTTTTATGAAGATGTTTTCCAGAATGTTATTGATATCTTTTTGACATGGAAATGCTATATAAAACTTAACTTCTTTTTCTTTTTTTCTTTTAGTGATGATTTTTTCTCATTTTCTTTTGCAAATTTGTTGAATCAACTTGTTATGTAGCCCATGTAATTGTCAAATTTTTAATCCATTTGTTTTTTTTTCCCTTAGTGTTGTTTTCTAGAAGATTGATTGCTTACACTTAAAAGAGATTGAATGTTGGCAGCTTGTACCTCATTGGGTATTTGGGGTTTGCTAGGAAAATTGTTGTGTATGTTTTTCTACTATAAACTGTGTATTCAGTTTTGCTTTGTTGCCTTTTTTAAAGGGTGTTTTAACATATTTTTTTTAATATTTATTCTTTATATAGTTTTGTTATTACTTTTAAAGTTAGGTGTATATTCAGGAAAACTTCAGTCCAGGTTTTTAGTTCCACTTCTGAGAGGGAACATGCAAATTTTTCGGCATGTAACATAATTTTAAGATTTCCTCACTCTTGCTGACTACAAATCTAATAAATATACTTACTTCTCATGCTCATTTCTTAAGTGAGTTTTGTGATATCAACTACTTTTTTCTTATCTTTCTAATTCCTTTTTTCAAGTAAACTTTTGAAAAGCTATTCAGGCCCATCTTTAATTTGTGAATTAGCTTTGTTATTCAAATTTTAAATATTCACTTCCAAAAAGTACCTGTTTGGAAATGGTGTCTTCTTCCTCTAGGAAAATACAATTCCAGCCTATCAAATGGAAAATGTTACCAAGTGCATTATTATTTGCCTGTTTTGCTTATTTCATCTAGGACTTTTATGTTAATGTTTGGTACATTATGTAATTTTTGTTTCAACTTTTTCCTTGTTTATAGTGAAATATCAGCAGTATTATCTGTTGGGTTCAAGTGGTAAGTTTAATTCAGTGTTATTTAGCTGTAATTAATTTTAAATATTTTATTTTTATTTTAATACTGTATAGTTATAATTAATTTAGTTATTACTTATGCTGGAGCATTGTATGGTTATTTGATTTTGAGCTGAGTTAAAACTGTCTTTTCATATACCATGATGCTGTACACCCCAAAATGTTTCATGTAATTGAGATTACTCTCATTGTTACATGTTCCTTGCATTTTTAACATTTCTCAGGAATTTAGGAAAATTAATTTTTCTGTAGAATACTGCTCTTGCTTATGTAGTAGCCATTCTTTTGTCATTTCTTTAGGAGACTTAAGTTGAAAGTTTCTTGGGTTAAATTTTTGACTTTTTTTTTTTCTTTATGTTAAGCAGGTTATTTGTACATTCAAGTTCTTATGTTTCTTTCTGCATATCATGTTGTAATTAGTACTATATCAAAAAGTAATTTAAGTGAAATTCTCTGCATCATATTATACATATAAATAATTTTGTATTATTATAGATTTTTTAATGGGCAGATATTTAAGCATTTAATGATATTACCACAACTGTGGAATTTGTTTTGATACAGACAGTACCTTCTTTGTGTAATTCAGGATTTGCTATCATGTTGTTTAAATGCCCATAAGTTTGTGAGTTTTTGGTTTATTGTTTTACTGTGTTTTGGAAACTTCATTGTATTTCTTTATGAGATCTGAAGTTTTATTAGAAATAGGTTTTTTTACCATATGTAAATTATAAGAACTGAAATATTACTTTGTTTTTATTTATTATGAAAAATTAGATACAGTGTGTTTTAAAGTAACCTGGCATTTGTGTTATGTGAGTACTTCTGCTGTTGGAAAATGATATTGAGCTTATGATGAACATGATGGGCAGAAAATGAAGGATTGCAAAAGTGTTGAGGAGAGACAGAGAATATAGTTTTTCTGTTTACTGATTTTACAGTTGTTGAGGTAGCTAAGTTTATTTATTGTCTCTCCTTTGTCTTTCATTGCAATGTAGAACAGACAGTTGCCATTGTAGACACCCTACTACTGAGCACAGTGTTCACAATAAACAGGCTTTTTGCAGCCATACTGTCCTACATGTACTTTCATACAAAAATCAACAACAGTGTAACTATATGAAATTTTTAGTTGCAGTGTTATTTATCTCTATGTCATCCTCAATGAATAGCCTAGTGGAAACTGATTGAGTGCACATGCCATTGGTTGCTCCTCCAAATTTTATTGTATGATAAATTGGTAAATTTATAAATGAAAGTTTTTCACCAAAATTTTGTCTTAAACCAACCAAATTGGTAATAGGGATGGTTGAACTTTAGAATGTAGCTTTAGGTACAGTTTTGTAGGTAGGAGAACAATTTTTATGTATGATATAGCAAGTTCAAGAAATCAGTTGAAGGTGATCCTCATTCTGACCATCCAGTCACCTAAATGACTAATGACAGTGTTGTTCAGTATCTGAATCTTGTGGACAGTCATCATCATTTGGTAGCCAGAGATTTTGCTGGTGAACTAAATTTGACATTTTACATGGTTCAAAAGTAAGGAAGGATCAATCAAATAAGACATAGCCTTTCATTATACTGAAGTTATTGGCCATCATAGGAAAAGAACGCACCTGCCCAATGAATCACATTGTACCCTAGTATCTGTATGTAGATAAATATAAGTAAAAAACAAACAATATTTAAGAGATGGTGATAAAACTATGCAGTGTAAGGGCCATAGATTTGTTCCAAAATGCATATGGTACAGTTATACAGTTTTTGTGTGCTGAAAGGGAACAATCAGTGAACATTTACTGATATCACCATCATCATCAGCCATTCAAAATCTACTGCCTGATGAAGGTCTCACCAAGTCTTTTCCACAGCTCTGTCTTGAGTTACTCTGTGCCATGTCACCCTAGCATGCTTTCAAACTTCATCCACTCATCTCCCACATGGTCTTCTTTTGGGTCTTTTCCTGTCCCATGGTATCCAGTCTAGTATCTCAGTTGTCCAACAGTGGTTAATTCTACTAGCAATATATGTCCAGCCCATTGCAACTTCAGGGTCTTTACTTTGATCATGATGTCCACTCTTGTCATTTTCCTGATCCACGAGTTCCTCTTCCTGACTTTTCTAGTTACACTAGGCATGCATCTCTTTATGCTTCTTTTGGTTGTCCGCAGCCTCTGTGTATTTTTTGTTGTGAAGGTTGTGTCGCTGAACCATAAGTAAGAACAGGAAGGATACATTGATATCAGCACTTTGCTTTTTAGACATAATGGTAAATTGGACTTAAAAATGGTATTCTTTCTTCCAAATGCTTTCCATCTGAGTTTTGTATGCCTGTTAATTTATTCTTTGACATAGCCCACACTTAATAGCTATTGTCCAAGGTAAATATAGGCATCAGAATTGGATTGCTCAATTGCCCCATTTACCTCAAAATCTTCAGCTCTTCTGGAAGCGTTGTACATCAGTTTTCTTTTCTATAAATTCTCTTTTTATCCCACTTCTTCACTATTACCAGCTAGTTCTAGATTACTAGCAAAAATGATTAGGACTTCAGCAAAACATAGGTGGGTTAAATGTGTGTGTGATCTCCATTAATCTTTATTCACTTCCTTCCCAGTTTAGTGGTTGAAAGTCATTCTGCAAAGTGGCACTGAAGAGTGTGGGAGATTTAGTGTCACGTTGTCTCACTCCCTTTCAAAATTTCATGTAGGCTGTATCTTTGAATAGTCAAACCTTTGCACTTTTATTGTCACAGATGTTATTAATTTCATTAATGTATGCATCTTGAATACTGCAGGATTTCAAATGATCATAACTGTTGATAGTTTCATGGAATCAGAAGCCTTTTCATAATTAATTAAAGACATATATAGTGGGAGTTTATATTGATTTGCTCTTTTAGTTAGTTCTTTCAGTATGTAGGTGCGATTTATAGTGTTATAGCCATTCCTGAATCCAACTTCTTCTTTTGGTTTAGCCATATCAAGTGTTTCCTTCAAGTGATGTGACAGTACCTTAGTGAAAATTTTGTAAATAACTGACAAGAAGCTGATGGGTCTGTAGTGCCTGAGGTTCTCAGTGGTTGAAAAAATGCCAGTGTTTAAATGGTGCAAGACATTTAAAAAGCTTGGTGGTCCATCATAGATCTTCCATGCCCCATAAGAGCAACATTGTTGTTGATTCCATAAACATGCAGATAATGAATAGCATGGTACATGTCAGCCATCATGTTAAATTTTGTACTACAGCTGCCAAATTCAGTATTAGTTATGATGGTTGCAATAAGATAGACACACACCTGCCACTGAATTGAAAACTTTTATTGAATACTGGGTTGGACATTCTTTAGCCCAAATTACAGCACGTATGCTGTTTGGCACGGATTCCACAAGTTGTTGGAGTGCATTTACATCTACAGCATACCGGACATTCACCCAGCAGTCCTTTATCTCATTCAGATTTGATGGAAGAGGACTGTCGTCCTGGATCTGGTTTTCTAACATGTCCCGTACATTCTCAATGGGGTTCAGATTCAGACTTTGTTCCGGCCTGGAAAGATAGTGGAAGTTGCTGTCATGCTCGCCGAACATATCTTGCGTGATGGACAGTAGCATTGTCATCCATGAAACACCCGCCATCTGCTGGATAAAAAGTCAAAATTACAGGATGGACTTGATAGACAACAATGTTCAGGTAATCCTTTAAAGAAACCCAACCTTTTAGCAATATCAGGGGAACCATTCCATAGGAACAGAATGTGCTGTACACCATAACACCACGTCCAGAACCCTGAGTTGTGTTTACAAGGCAAGCTGAGTTAATTGCTTCCTGGGGCTTCCACCAAACTCCATGCCTGCTGTTGGTACAGAACAAGATGCACCATGACTCGTCAGACCATATGACTTTTTTCCAGTCTTCCAGTGTCCAGTCATGGTACTCTTGACACTGCTGTAGCCAAACTTTCTGGTTCTTTGTAGAAACCAGTTGTTTCCATAAAGGCATGCGACTGCCAATACCAATCCTCTTCAATTCCCTGTGCATAGTTTGCTGAGATATGGGCCGGGAGCAGCCTTTATTGAATGCTTCAGTCCATTGCTGTGCACAGAAGTTCTGTTTCTCCATACAAGCCTTCTCAGGTAATGGCAATCTCATTCCTGATAGATTGTCATCAGGCCACAGTTACGCCTCTTGGAAAAGCAGTGTGGGTTATTTTACCCAGGATATTTCACCTTTTGAGAAACCAGTGAGCTCTACTGTTTTCAAAATCTTTTTTGCTCCAGCCAGACGATCACCCACAATAAACCCTTTATCGAACTCCAAAAGATCCTTTGTTTTTGCCATTGTGATCAACACTACTGATGAGCGGCAGTCTTTAATAGTTGCCTAGATCACGTGACCATGTATTTTGCATATGGTCTGTGTAAGTTATATTTATGTACATCTGCATAAAGGTTTTTAATTCAGTGGCCGGTGTGTGTACAATTGTCTAGAGTATAAGAAAGTGGGTGCCCTTAAGTTGTTAATGGATTGAATGAGCATCTTTGAGCAGCTCTTGCAGTGGTGTGCACGGAAGGTTTGTTTTTACTATGATGCTGAAGGTGAAATGATTTTGGATCAAATTGTGACAGGAGATGAAATTTATCGTTATTATTATGATCCTGAAACATGGTACAGAAACCACTATTGGATACATGCTACACTTTCTGCAAAAAGAAATTGTTTCATTCCTAGTGCATGTGAGGGGATGCTGACAAATAGCATCATGATTGGATACCAGATGCCTTTATGTGCCCTTTATTTAGGTGTTTTATAAAAATTTTCTGTTTAATCACATTAAAATACAAGTTTCCTTTTTTCCAAGCTAAACTTAGATCAACTATGGATTTACATTGAAGAGGTATCAGTGACTTCCAGATGAATATTTGATGTGTTTTTAGCTGGTTTGACAATCCAGGAATACAAGCTAATTTTATACTTCACAATCAGAAAGACCAAACTTAACTCTAAGGTCTTGGCTTCTTTCCCTTAATACACTTCATGCACGTTATCGAGCTCAATAACGTGCATGAAGTGTATTAAAGGAAATAAGCCAAGACCTTAGAGGTAAGTTTCGTCTTTCTGATTGTGAAGTCATTACTGACTTGCACATAAAATGGTGCACTTAATTGGTTGTTATTGCCAAAGAAGATGCAAATAATATAAGCTAATTTTGTTATTAATTCCATTTATTCAGAATTAAACTTAGTTCTCAGTTTTTGCATCATATTTGGTGACACTTAAACATCATGGCTTTAGTACAGTGATTTGTAATTTGACAGTTACTGTACGTATTAACCTCTTACATAGTTTTTTCTGTGTTGCACAGTATATTGTATTATATTTTGTAAAATCCTTTTAAATTTAAATGAAAAGGAAAGCATAAAAATTGTGTCTAACAAAATGAAATTGATAGCATTATTCCATGATAAAATCAGATGGCTTCTCTCATCTTTGCTTTTAGAGATGAAGTCATTTAAAAATAAGAAAACTGACATAGGGAACATATAGAGAAAACAAAACTTTCTCATGATTAATTAATAACCAATATGCATTTTCAATAACAAAGTATTTGACATTTTGATAAATAAATTGTTGTGTAAACCATCCCAAAATGCTATTGTTTAACTAATAGCAATTTGTGTAATGCTGTATATGAATGTCAGTCATTACATTAATGTTCATTATATTTATTTCCTTTTCAAAAAATGAAAAAATCAAATGTAATGAGCCATATCCTATTATTTTAAATTCATCTGATTTAGTATGTGCTGTTCTGAAGAATATAATGAAAATCACAATAAAACGATGACTTCGCACAATACGTCAAATGAAATGAGAAACTCACCGTCTATGTACGATATTTAATAAAATATGAATTATTTAAATATTATATATTTATCATAATTTTATTAAATATCGTACATAGATGGTGAGTTTCTCATTTCATAATGAAAGTCTTGTTTGATAAATGTCTAATCTATGACGAAAAATTCAGAGTTACTTTTTTTATACAAAAACAGAAAAAACAACGGCTGCTCCTGACTTTACTGCAGTTTTTTTTTTTTATGAGCTTAAGTTTGTTTTCATGATATATGTTAGACTTGGTCTGCATGGACAATATTTCAAAGGTGACATGAAGAAAGGTTTTCATAGTTTTGTTAAGTTTGGTTTTCATGATTACAAACAAAATGGTAATTTGTGATGCAGTGTTTCATAGCGTATGTTCTGTTTAAAGGAATATTAACCATTGCTGAGTTTTTTTTTTCTTTTAAGTAGAAATGTTGCTATTTTGTTTCACGTATATGTATAATTTATGTATTTTTTCTTTAATGTAGTATAATGCATTTGCAATATTTTTTTCTTTTTACAGGAGAACCCACCAGTGTGATGCTTAACTACAAAACTACAAATCAAGATGAAGACAAGAAAATTTCTCAGGTCTGAGTTTTAACCTCATTATAAAAATTCCTGTGTTACAAATTTTGTATTTTGTTCATGTTTTTATTTTTATTTTTTATTTTGAAGTAAGTTATTGGTCAAACAGGAAACAGAAGTCATCGCTCTTTCCACGTTTATAAGTGAGTCACTGAAAAATTCTTATTGGCCGCCACCGATCGAACCCAGGGCCTTCCAGTTACGCATCGGACATGCTTCCACTGCACCACAGCAGCCTTGAATTCCTCCAGACTCACATATGACTTACTGCCAAGCCACATGGCAGGTTGCTTCTTGGAGCCTCGCACAATGCTGGGGATTCACCAAAGATGGTAGGCAGCAACTGAACAAATAACTAGAAGGCAAATGAATATTAATACAGACATTTGACGTGGGTTAATTCCCGGTGGCAGCCAGTGAGAATTTTTCTGTGACTCACTTATAAATGCGGAAAGAGCAATGACTTCTGTTTGATGTTCCTAGTCCACATCAAATGTCTGTAATAAGTTATTGGTGTATAATACAATTTCTTGTATGCTAGACTGCATTGAAATGTTGGCCAACAATGAGAAGCAGAGAGCATGTGCAGCATATGGTTTGACAGCCTGATGAGAAAGTCTTACTTGAAAATTATCATACAAAAATAATACTTTAGTAACAAGACAGAAATCATACAAACTTTAAAATTACTAATAGACTATCACTAGAGAGATAGCCATGAGTTTTAATAACTAGAATGTATTGATAGATCTTGCTCAACTCTGTACTCCAGGAATATCTCTCAAATTTGGATTTCATCCTCTTTCAAGATTAATTATCCATGTTCAGTGTTGTTGTTTTTTATCGCACAATGAAGAAATTGCAGGAAAATCAAGTGCCACTGGCTAAATGTTTGGCTGGTGCTCTGGTGCAACATCACCATAAGTTTTCTCCTTTGATTCTGATCAGGCTTGAGTGAAAAGATGTTCCTTTTTCTGCCTCACAGGTAGAGTGTAATAATTCACCATTTCAGCACAGGTTCCTTTCCTTTAGTATGGTCTCAGTGTGTTTTCTGCTGTAAATGACAATTTTATAACTGCAGCTTTAGTGGCAGTGAAAAAATAATCTCTTTTTAATAATAAATATCTTTTTAATTATAAAAGAAATGTGGCCATGCACTGCTAACATCTTCCAAGAATGCCTGCAAGAGGTCTATATGTTTCCATGGCCAGAGGTTTTGTTTGGCCCACCAGTTGTTTACCTGTGTGTTTGCTTTTTTTTTTTTTTACCTCATTGTGCTATAGTAGGCTAGTGCTGTTCATTGGTAATTTTCTGTACAATGTTGTGTTTCCGTGTGTTGGTTCATTTGTTTAAACATAAAAGAGAAAGAATAGATGAAGGCACCAACTACCAGAAAATGCAGTAGTGTTACATAAATCACCAAAAGGTAGTTCTAGCTTACTGCAAACACAGTACAGTGAAGCAAGTGGCAAACACATGGATAAAGCAAGTGGTGCATCACCAAACACACCCCCTTAAAACTCATCATCTGCTGAGAGAGTGTCAATGGAAGTATGGGTAGTAGGTTCTGAGAATGGAGCCCAATTAAACAGTGTAAAAAAAAAAAAAAAGCTCCCCAGGGTTTTGTAAAATCAATGTACCTTCCCCCCCCCCAGGCTCTTGCTGAAATAGAGGAAAACAGTGAACAACCACATCCAATTGCTTTAAATTTGTTGAGATTGTCAAGCCTGCGTGGTTATTTAGTGATGTAGGAGCTTCATTCTCAAAAAGGAGAACAATAGTGATGCATAAATGAATTACATCAGGAAACTTTTCGTACAGATAAATCTAATTTTGGGCAAATGCACATAGGTTTTAATGAAGCTTTTGAACTATTTTTAGGAATAACAAAAATAATATTACTAGTTGATAAGAGTGTTTCATCCCTTTCATATAGTGAGTATGAGTCCTTGACCGTTAATAATAGAATAGGGGGTTTGAGGAGTAGTACTGGGTGTAGCTAAAATAATATTTTTTATGAAGTTTGATTTGTTGGAATTATCTTTTTGTTTTGTTTTAGTAATTGCAGTGGTTTGGTGGCGAGACATAATTCGGGAGGGGACATTTCAAGGGGTTCATATAGAAGTGGTTGTTCGTGGGCTAGTTGTAGGGATGTTACTATTTATTTTGTTGGAATTATTATTCCGACAAAATAAATAGTAACATCCCTACAACTAATACCATCCCCCACTAACAAACATGTCATAGATCTGACGGAAGAAGGAATAGATGGAAACCTGAATAATCTCCTCAATAAGGGATATAATTACAACCTTTCCTCCGCAACACTTAATAAAAAACATATGCTGATTGATTTAGAAAGCATCTGTAGTAAGGTAGAAAGAGAAGATGAAAATACAGCAGCCACTTTAAGGAAAGAATTCTCAGACTGCCTCTCAAAATTTGTAAAAATGCCAGTAAAAGTTGCTTACAATTTTAATAGAAATGCCATTACTGACCTTAAAAAATTCAAAGCCAATGATAAAGTTGTAGCACTAAAGCAGATAAAAGCAAAGTTTTGGTATTGGTAGAAAAAGAGAAGTATTACAATAAAATGGAAGCTGAATTGAGCAAGCCTTATTATGAAGAACTCAATGGTAACCCTATAGATCAAACTATCAAAAATCTTAAAAAATTAATCAGCTCTTTAAGAAATAAAAAACAGCTTAATGAGCTCTTCAAAAACTTTTCCAAAATCCAGTCAAGGGTTCCACAGATCTATGGTACAATAAAAGTTCACAAAGAAGGACATCCAATAAGACCTATAATAGACACTAGAAATTCGCCACTCTCCAACATTAATTATTATTTGCTTGGTCACCTCAGAGATATTTTCCCTTCTCCTCCCTACCTACTAAAAAATTCCATGCAACTTAAAGGAAAACTGGACAACTTGCCAGAATTAATTCATCCAGTAATGATGGCTAGCCTGGATATAGTATCTATGTATACCAACATTAACCTGGACCTCCTACTGGAATTCATTGCGAATGATCTCGCTCATGGAAAAAATAGTATTCCATAATCACAATAGAGAAATACTACTTGGCATATATGAACTGCTCCTATTTTCCCTCAAGAATAATTTCTTCCAGTTTGGAAAGAAATATTACAGGCAAACTTCAGGACTTGCAATGGGTTCTCCACTAGCACCTCTGCTAGCAAATTATTATATAAGTAAACTAGAGGCAAAAATCATTATACAACCCTCCTTATTTGCTCTCTATGTAAGGTACATGGATGATGTCCTAATTATAGTAGATACTGTGGACCAATCTCTACCCTCTCAGATTCTGGCAGAATTTAACTTACTAGAGAATACCTTGCAGTACACCCTGGAACAGGAAAAAGACCATAGCATCAATTTCCTAGATTTAACCTTGACCTCAAGAGAGGGGAAAATATTCACTCAGCTTTTTAGAAAACCCACCAACACAGGGAAGATGTTAGACTTCTGCTCATTCCACCCTGATTATATTAAATCGAATACAGCGAAACAATTTTTGGAAAAAATTGAAATCCTGGTCTCTTCAGCTTCTCAAAAAGATCTTCACAAAGAAGAATTAAAGGAAATGTTGGCAGAAAACAATTACCCCTCCCCATATGTTGAGAAAATATTTAGACAAGTGCCAAAAAAGAAGCAGGAGAAAACCAACTTCAAATTCACCAGCAAAATTACGTACCACAAGGGACTTTTCGAGAAACTGAAAGGATCGGAGCAAAATATAATATCAGGCTAGCTCCAGATCTTAATAACAAAATAAAGAAATTCCTGCTAGCTTTAAAGCAGAAAGAATTGGACATCCAATTGCAGGAAGGAGTAATTTATTGCATCGACTGTAACTGCGGACTCAGCTATATAGGAGAAACAGGGAGAAGTATTAAGGTCTGAATGAAAGAACACCAAGCAGCTATTAAGAACATTAGTAACAAAACAGGGCTAGACAGACATATACAAGCAAGTGGACACTCCATAAATTGGAACTCAGTGAAAATAATTGCCCACCAGTCAAACTTAGTAAAGAGGAAACTAGAAGAAGGGATCGAAATAGCAAGAAGTAGAAGTACCACAATTAACAATAATTGTGGTTGGACTCTTCCAACTGAGTGGCAGCAACTACTCCAGTGATGTAGTCCTGATGACGAACTAGGCTTTAGTTCGAAAATTTGACAACCAACTTTCATGAAAAAATAACCTCTATAAGACCCGTAAAAAAGTTATTCCACAAAAAATATTATATCCAGTTTGACACACAGCTGTCTAAGATAATATGAAAATCATTTATCAGGGTTGTTGTTTTAGTTGTAATAATATTTTGAATTTTATATTTTTCACTCACGTTTTAATTAAAAATTTGCAGATCCAAGATCTTTTGCTTAGTTTAGAGAGAGAGAGAAGAAAACCTTGCTTTATTGTAAATAGACTCAGAGTGTTTAGTCCATTCTTCTTAGGATAGTATTCAACAGAAGTCTTGATAATCATCCAGAGGCAAAAATAACTGAAAATATCTGACCTTTGGAATTCATTTTATATCTAATATTTGTATGAACATGGTACTGGTAATTCTATACTCAGTAAAATGTAACTTGTAGTAAAATTATTTCAACTTTGGCTGCAAGAATGTAAAAATGTATTAGGATATATATATGAATAGTTTAAATACTTAACTATTGTTTCTGCTCTATATACATTAAACCACTTGCTTTAATACAAACATGCGAGTTAAATTCTTTAACCAAACTGAGACACACACAAATGTAGAACTTACTTAGTGCGTTAACACTTCTTTGCTGTATCTCGAAACAACCCAACATTTCAAATGCAAGTTCAACCTGAATATCCCGCCAGCTCAGGTGTAACCCTAATCACATACAATAGCTTAAATATACTCTAAAACTTCAAACACTAATTCTTTAAATAAATGCATTACATCAACTTAAAAACACTGTACTAAGTATAAAACTACTCTGCTCGACATAGAAATTGCCCCACCCAAAAGATAGTGATTATAGAGGGGTGAAATTGAGCATGCAAATAGGATTACATAAGGGTTTACTTTGATGTTATTTTCAGCCATGTACAGTGTTTATCAGATGAGATAATGCACAGTGGACAGAGCCCATTAAAGAGGGGAGGGGGCTGCAGCCCTGGGCCCCGCATTTTTAAGGGGCTGCAGGATGCTTGAAAAATTGACAGAGTTCTACAAATTTTGTTTGTTTGTTTTTTTACAGATAGCACAGCAAAAACTATAAGAACTGCCGTGGGGAAAAAACAAATTCTATTTGTTTCCACATTTGTAAGTAGAGCCAGAAAAAAATATAGTCACCCCCAGTTCATCCTCAAGTCTATTGACAGCATTACAGATGTTTTTATGTACACATCTGTAATTGAGGGAAATTTTTATACATTAAGAATTCGTTTGGATCTTGACATTTGGATAATATTATTTTATTTGTCCACTACATTGATATAATTTCAATAAGCTGAACCCGAGGAGGGGGGGGGTAAAGAAAAACTGAACTGGTATCCATTTTTCAACCATGCATTTTTCCATTTTCTTGCTGCCACTGATTTGTCCATGAATCATGGGAAACACACTTCAGTATGGTGGGGATATTTTTATGGCTTCCTCATCATATTTTGGGAATGTTTTCTCCTGGATATTTTTATTCATCCACCCACAGTGAAATCCTAGATGTGCCACTAATACTGGGGCCCTAAAATACTGTCCAGCCCCCAGGCTCCATGTCTCCTTAAATGTGCTCTGACAATGGGAACGCCTCAGTAAGTGGTTGCACTGCAGCAAATGGCAATACAGGTAGCAATGCAGTGTGGCAATGAGTCATACAGTTGACAGATATCATCCTGAAGAATGGAACACCAAGAACGGTTGATTTGCTCCCATAATTCATCGAGATTGTGCACAGGCTGATTCAATTGTAGACGACGTCCAATGTGTTTCCACAGGTTTTCAACTGGGGATAAATCCGGCAATCTTGCTGGCCTTGGCAGTGTTTGAACATGTTGCAGGCATTGTCTGGAGACCCGAGCAGTGTGTACACTAGGGTGGCTCCTTAGTTGTATGAGATTTTCCGAAATGAAATATTTTTCATCTCCCAACCTTCAAAATTGTTCCAATCCTCTTAAAAATGCTCCATGCAAAATTCCAGCTCAATCAGACAATATTAAAGTGGCCCCCAAAGGCCCTAAAGTTTCAGTTTTTTACAATATTGGTATTCTTCATGTAAAACTGTTTTTATCCCCCTTGTAGTTCTTTTTTCAAAAAAATATAAAAATAATCGACAGATAATTTAATATACAATACATTTCGCTACGACCATTATTGGCATAAAACCAAAATTGACTGAGATTTTCACGAAAATCTAAAAATTTGACATCGTTGTCCTCGCAACGGAGATCCTCAAATGCCTGTAATCACGAATGACGCATATACGCTGTACGTGTTCGATCTGGATGAAACTGGTTCTGCCTGGTCCGTCACATGATACTCTTTGCTTACTCAGCGGGGAATGACGTAATTCACTGACAGTTGGCAAATATTCCAAAAGTTCCTTCACTCAGTTCAGTTTGATTCTTCGCATCAGTAAGGCAGTTGTCTAAGTTCACTTCAGGTTATTTTGCTGAACGCTCTTTTATTTAGTGAATATCTATTATCATTATTTCTCGTTGTATTAATTATTAAACTTGAGTGGTTTTTGGGAACATTGTTTATCAGTTGCACTTAATTATCTGTGTGATATAATGGCATCATCATTAAAGTGCACTCCAAAACCTTCGTGTTGTTTACGGAAAGATTATGAATGCAATCTCATCGGAAACATAACAAACCAAATTGTAGGAGCGAAACTACCTTCAAATTGGCAAGTATTGAGTGTTCTCTTTTACAATTTACATGTAGTTAAATTATTCACCTAAAAAAGTGCGACCTTAGTTGTAAAAGAAATTCAAGTTTTTTTGGGAAAAAGCTTGAATTTCTACAAAACGAAATGATCATTGCATTGACAAAGTTATATTACTGTTTAAAGAATGGCAAGGTTTACAGAAGAGGTTGGGTAGAGAATCAGATATTGAAATAAATAAACAAGCGAAATTCGTCGGGAAATTAGATGATCAATTTTTACTATTGCAACGTAAGAAAGGATGACTGGGTTCCATATCTGGCACTGATCACAAGTTTACAGCAAGTGAAGAAAGGAAACAGGAACTCATTGAAAAGGAAACACAGAGAAGAAAGAGAACCTATGAGGAAATGGAACAAAATGTCATGGTTAAGCTACCATCATTGTCAAGCAGAGATAAAGAAGATGAAGAAGCTAGCCAGCATTCTAATGATCCAGGTGAAGATAAACAATCAGGCTCAAGTGATACAATAAGAGTGAGTGAACCAAGTACTTCTGGTATGAGAGGTGCACTAGATTTTTTCACTCTACGTCTGTCTGAAGCCTTAGACAGATGCAAAATCAGCAACCGAAATGTGGTTCATTTTTTAATGGCTGCTGCAGAAGCTTTTAACTATAATATTGAAAGCTTAATTATTAATTGCATTTTGTTTCAACATCGACGAAAGGAATTCAGAGAACAGAGGCAAGCAGAAATTAAAGAAAAATTTAATCTAGGGGATTGCAATGCCTTGGTGTTACACTGGGATGGCAAACTACTTGCAGCTTTATCTGGCATGGAAAAGGTTAGATAGACTAGCTATAGTTGCTACTTTTCGTGGCAAAGAACAATTATTAGGTGTACCTGAAATTCCAACATCTACAGGAGAAGATCAAGCTCTAGCCGTTTACCAAGCAGTGGAAAAATGGGGCGTACAAGAAAAAATACAGGCGTTGTGTTGCAATGCAACTGCAAGCAACACCGGTTGAATAAGAGGTGCTTCTACAAATCTTGAGAAAATGTTACAATTCAGGAATGGCATCAAAATGGGCTGTGGAGCGTCGCTCACACCACCCCGGTGGCGCAGTGGTCTAAGTGACGGTCTCTGATCATTCGTCCGAAAGGGGTCCGGGTTCGAATCCCGGTGAGGCATGGATGTTGTGCTTGTCTTACGGCACTGGCTCTCTTCCCTAGAAACAGTGACCCTAAATTAGGGATGGGCGACTGCTTATAGCCCATTGTGTTGCTCACAGTAGTCGTTAAACCTAAAAAAAAAAAAAAAAAAACCTCGCTTACATATCGTGCAGCTGTCAGTGTGCCCATGGCGCGGACAAGAGGTGACCTGCTGTCATACACAGTAGCACCCCATACCATGATGCCTGCCCCTGATGGGCAGTACAGCAGCCATGAATGAAACTGGGATCTGCCCGCTCACCAGGGTGTCACCAGACATGGATCCATCGATCATCAGCACCCAGACAGAAATGGGATTCATCACTAAAGACCACAGTGGTCCATTCGCGACTCCAGCTCGCCTGACTTCGGCACCAAGCCAGACAAGTGCTGCAATGGCTGACCGCCAATGGCAGTTGATGTAATGCTTGCCTACTGTGCAGATTTGCCGCATGTAACCTTTGGTTTACAGTTCGGGTCGTTATGGCACTGTCCATGGCCAATGACACAGCATGTCGAGTATCGGCTGCAGTGCTTTCTGGTGACGAACAAGCATGTCAAACAATCCACCAGTCCAGGCATGCTGACATCTGTCATACTGCATCACTGCCACTCCGACGCATGTACGAACCTTCCTGTAGCCACTGGTGCCAACAGCGTCCAGCAGTACAGCGATACAATGTGTAGATCAGCCCGCTTCACACAGGCCTACAATTCTTCCTCTCTGAAATACATCCAAATGATGATAAACCTGCTGACGGTGTGTACCCAGCATTTTTGGCCTTCGCTGAACAGTTTCCCAGCACAGACAACAAATCTGAAATGTCTGTGACACTTCCAGCAGCAGCCACACATTACCATCCTGTTGCTGCTGGCACCTTTATCTCACAAACGTGAGACGTCATCAGCTCCAGTTTAACATAATTTGCATATCATGAGTGGGTACACCTGCCCTGCGATTTGCTTGTTTGTAGCACACCTCCTTCTGGGTCAGGCAGTTTCTGTGTCAAGCAGTGTATTTACAAAACCATGTACTTCCACACTTTATGAAACTAAACTTAACTTCAAAAAAAACTATATGTTACGTCAATTTATACACCCTGTGGTGTCAATAAGCATGTATCATATCAAGATACCTTAAGATTATCAAAAATTTAAGACTCCTATATTTCATTACACGAACACTTAAAAACATTTAAAATTTTAAATAATTTACAAATACATGGTCAATCGCCTGACTGCTACTGCATTCACTGATATCTTCCTCTCAAGCTGTTCATGAACAATGTGTTTACATCTGCTTGGAGCAGTCTCCTTCTGCTGACTGCTGAATGATGGAGATCTGAGTCCTTTCATGCTCACCTACCGCAACACCAGCACTATAGCTGTATGGCACCATCCATTGCTTCTACAGGGATCTACTGTACTACGTATTATTATGTTTAAGCTTTTTATTTAATTTTCTGATTTCTTTCTAAATGGAGGCAATACTATTAGGATCATTTTGTAATCATACTGATAGTATTGCCTCCATTTGGAAAGAAATTATAAATTAAAAAAAAAGTTTAAACATATAATGGGAAAATAAATAAAACTTTTAGAAAATTTTAAGTGACCTAGTTCAATCATTAACTTTTGTTGCAGATCTAATGATTAATTGCAAAAATAAAACATCTATTTTTAGTAAGAATGAAAAGGCAGCTGTCTAAGCATGTATAAAACCAACCCAAAACATACATTAGAATTTTACTACTAAAAGGCATATTAGGTAAAAACAAGATCTTTCGCAACAGGCGCCCTGTGCGTCATCAGGTTAAAAGAACTGGCGCTAGGAGAACACACACACTTAATATATAGATAGTCCCGAAGACAACAGCGATCCCGGTGAGTGACATGATATCCGCGTCACAACTCGGTTACAGCGAGAAACAAAGCCGAGAAAGAAAACACCAAATAGATGACAAATACATACTCACCGAAGTGAAAAATAAGCACAAGGTCCGTTATCAACCCCCGCAATAGGGTACTTCGCACGACACAAAAAGTTAAATAAGCGAATCCATGGTGCATGTACATGTGCAGGTAAGTCATTGTTACAACATACATCCTTAAAAACGTCAATATACAAACTTTAGGCGAAGAGAGTCATATACCTACCCCTGGTCTTAAGTAATAAATAAGTCTCAGACCAAGAGGGCAGATGAGTTCCAGACTTAAATAGGCGTGCAAGGGCAGTAGTAGTAGATCCAGTCCTTACAGTGTACTGATGTTCAGTCACTCTAACTCCCAAATTACGAAGAGTGGATCCTTTGTATCATGAATTAGGAGCAGCAGCAACGCGGTCTTCAAGGGCACACAGTACACGCCCCACTGTTCTTGAATGGGTTTGGGCTCACGATCCTTCCTAAGCATGCTCCGAAAGTTAGAGGCCACATCACCAAAATCTTTTTTGTGTTTTTTACACACTCTCCGTAATGCATTTGTAACCGGTAGAAGGAAAGACATTGATCCCACATAAGTAATCTGCTCGCGCTCAACACCCAAAGAAGTCGAATTACCTCTCCTATGCCGAGCACACAACTTTTTCACAATACCAACATCATACCCATGTTCCATCACAATGGTCTTAATAAAATGAAGTTCTTTATTCCGAGCAGCAATGCACGAGGAATGAGTATACGCTCTATTCACCAAAGCCCGAATAGCTGCAAGTTTATACCTAGTCGGGTGGAAAGAGGCGTGTGGAATAATATCAAAAGAACCAACGGCCTTCCGATACACTTCAAAAGTCAAATAATCCTTATCAACATGTCTGGTAATTAGAAGGTCCAAGAAAGGGATCTTAAAATTTTCTTCCCATTCTATCGTCAGGTTAATAGTAGGATATTTAGACGACAAGAGGCCTCCAAAAGAAAGCAAAGCATCACCCGAATGTGGCCAAATGACAAAAACGTCATCGATTAGTTCTCAAAGAAAAGGAAGGGGGCATAGAGTAAGGGATAAATTTAGAGCTCTGGATTTTGGAAGCAAGTTTCTGCCTAAACTTTAAGTATGTCATCTACAAGTATTAATTTACTAGCTTAAATGCGGGGTGACTAAAAATCCCACATTTGATATATTACTTAATACTTACTGCACTACTACCAAGCTCAGAGGTTGGGGTTTTATTCTGAGAAATTTTCTTTCAAATGTGACGAATATTTCGCTCTTTGACTCGGTAATTAACATGACTGTCCATCTTTCCCCTAACATTTCTTTTCCCTCATTCAGCACAGTTTAAGTGGCAATCACAAAATCATTACCATATGCGTAAAATGGCATTGAAAAAGCTGATTTTACGAGACACACAAATCGAGTTCATCCATGTTGAGGCTCTTTCAAAGATCTGTGGAGGGGGTGAAATCTGATGACATGTGACAACAGATTCCATCCCATTTACGTCATAGCATAAATTGAACGAACTCTTTAAGCGGCCGATGTTCCTGAACCAAACAGTGCTCAAAATTTTTGTGCTACATAAGTAGAAATGTTCACTTAGCGGCCGGATTTTATGAAAGCTACAGCAAAACAATTTCTTTCCCCATTTCACCTTAGCAATACCGACTATAAACCTGTCCCTCATGATAAGTGCTCCCTTCTAAGTCTTTATTCTTTGCTTCATGACCAAGGCATACTAGGGAAGTTCTAGTCCTCCTGACATGGGCATCATACTGCTGGGTAGAAACATATGATTAACCAATTTCTCTCTCCTTTTTGAGGTTCATCGACATTATTATATCCCTTCTAGTAGCTAATCAGTCTGAAAAGATTACTGTCAATCATCCTCCTAAATGACCACTTTGAATAACAAAGCTAAGGGGAAAGCAATGTTTTCTGATGTGCTGGTTCACTCATTCCAGTCATGTTCGCCCCAATTCTTAGACAGTGAACATATTTTGTTCGAGCTGATTTCAACCCATTTTGCTACCCCCGAGTTATTCCATTCCAGCTGATTAAAGGTTTAAAGCATTGGCAAAAGCTAACCATATGTAACATGTTATCACTGTGCTTCAGTAACCATTTTTCTAAAAGTTCCGACTTTTCTTCCGTAACAAAGACTTTCTCATTTGCAACTTCTGCCATTTCTCTCCCATCAAGGGTTCCACAAAATCCCAAAAAGTTAAATTTCGTCTTGATAGATACACTCGTTTTTGACTTATGGTGGCAACAAACCACACATACACCACAGTGAAAATATTGAATTTCCGTTTTGCAATTATAATAATATTAGCAGGCAAAAGTAAAAGAAAAAAGGGGAGGGGCAGTATGCAGCAGCAGAAAACATGATGTTTCAAAGATGCTGGGGGGTGAGGCAAAATCCACACTGTGTGCTAGGCCTCGGTCTCTGTAAATCTGCCACTGGTAGCACTTGCTCTCTCCCCTCCCTGGAACGAATGGCTCTAAATCAGGGACAAGCAGCTGCTTATAGTTAGTGCTTGTCCCTGCGGGCAGGGGTTTTGGTACTGGATGCAACATGGGTGTCAGACTTTTTATTGAGCAAATAAAAATGGAACAGGAGAGATTGGGAACATTACTACGTTTCAAAGGAAGTTAATAATGATGAGAAACATGAAATAAAATCATATGTACAAATATACAGCTATGTACGAGAAAAAAATAGCACGAGTGTGAAGGTGGAGCAGAAAAAGCCCCAGAACAACAGGGTGTGTAGTCAACAGACAACAGAGCAGTCCAGTGTCTAGCGGAGTGGAGATGAAAGGTAGGAGGGTGACGAAGACACCAGCAGACGCAGGCAGAGAGTTGGAAAGCAAAAGTCTGGCAGGCTTCACAGCAGGAGGCAAAGGGAGTAAGAAGGTCCTGTGAACCACCTGGTGAAGGGTGATCAGGTGCGCAAAAACGTCCGATCATGATGAGCACTGGGCAGCGAGGCATATGCTAGGTGCAGGCGAGAGATGAGGTGATTGCGGAACTGTAGGCACATGGCCTCCCCCGCCTGGAAGGCAGAGGGTTAAGTAGATGAACTCCAGAGCTGCTGCTGATAGCAATAGACAACATGTCGGGTGAGAACAAAAACACACACACACAGCGGAGGCAGTGACACGTATGGTGAGATGCTGGAGAGTAACAAGCTGCAAATAGAGAAAATAAGATAGTAACTTGTGTAAATGGTGGAAGTTCTTGCTAAAGTCACAAAAGATATGTGTTGTAGATGAGGCACAATATGAATCCACTGTGCTTTTCAAGTGTAAATATGCTTACTTATTTGTTGTTGTGAATGAATCCACAATGCAATGCATTGAAAAAAAGTAATATAAGATAAGGCAGTGAGAGTAATAGGAATCATGGAAATGTTATAGGAACTATATTATTTATTTCCCATGATGGGAAACAAATTTAAATTAACAACATGTGCTTATAAATATATTGAGTATCTTCAATTATTTGAAAAATTCTTAGCAGTTCGCTTTTGCCATGTTATATCGTTATATACTGGATATCGGAAAGTTGAAATTTTTTTTCTTGTATTTGAGACATGATATTACTATTAAAAAAAAGGGGCTCTACTCACAATGTTTTTTTCTTGGTGGTCCTCTTTATTTTATTGTTTTCAATTTTTGACGTTAAAATATCTTGGTTCATGCCTAATAGGTGATTATGATTTACAAAACAAAGTCTTGGCTAAAAATCAATGGAACGGCGAAAAAATTTTTGTTAACCCTAATTATCAAACGAAAATTACCTAGGTGAGCATTCAAAAATGAATTATCAAACGAAAATTACTTAGGTGAGCATTCAAAAATGAATTATCAAACAAAAATTACTTAAGTGAATGCTCACCTAAGTAATTTTCGTTTGATAATTAGGGTTAACAAAAATTTTTTTTCGTCGTTCCATTGATTTTTAGCTAAGACTTCGTTTTGTAAATCATAATCACCTTTTAGGTATGAACCAAGATATTTTAATGTCAAAAATCGAAAAAAAATAAAAATCGAAAAAAATAAAATGAAGAGGACCACCAAGAAAAAAAAACATTGTGAGTAGAGCCTTTTTTTATTCGTTTTATAGTAATATCATGTCTCAAATACAAGAAAAAAATTTCAACTTTCCGACGTCCAGTATATAACGTGGCAAAAGCGAACTGCTAAGAATTTTTCAAATAATTGTTATAGGAACTATTAGTATTGAAATTTATGTTCATGTTTAAAGTCACGAAGCAAAAAATTAATGGTAACAGTGCCTGGTTTGAAAAGTTTGAAAACATCACTGTTAAAGAATAAATACATTCAGCACTTGTACAATGAAAGATAATAGCTAATTTGAAAACAGTTTTGCAGTGCACTCTGTAAAATGTAACATAGAGGCACTACATAGCAGGAGAGGCATACCTGGCAGTTTCTGCCATGTGACATATATGCAGGTTTAAGAATTTGTAACTGTTGTTCTTGAAGTGCCACCCTATGTGATCATTGATATTGAAATCTTTTTATTTAAGTCCTTTCAATTTTCTTTTTATGACTTGCAGTTATTGACTGATGATTTTTAGTTGATGAATTGATTCTTTTGTGTTGGTGATAATATTAGATAATGCTTTTGTTGATGACAATTTTAGATAATGCATTTTTGTTCATGAGTTTTTGTGCTAAATGCTTTCCATACTGTAGATTACATTTGTTTGTGGTTGTTATATTATTTTTTGGGGTCAGACCAAGTTTATTTTGTTCATTAAATAGCACGAATCATTTTTGAACAATGGAAGTCATGTAATACCTTTTAACTAAGAGAAATATACTTCTTAGTAACTGTAAATTTTTTAATGAATTTCAGGATGAAGGAAAGAGTAGCAACATTCCTAATGCCCCTTATCATACTGCACCTTATACTCCTCCTTCACCATCTACTGTTAAAAGGTAATGTTTCTTTAAGTAATTTTTACTCCAGAATCCATGTTTTAGGAAGGCAGAATTCTATGTGAGCTCCTACTAATTTTAGACAGAATGTAGGTTATGTATTTTGTGTGTGACAGTGTTTAAGAAAGGTGCTAGCATTTATATCTTCATGAATTCAACTTCTTTTGACCTATGTTCCTGGTATAAAAAAGTTTTCATCATTAGGCTTTGTTAATTTATATTTGGGGATCTGTATATACATAGAATTAGACCAGGTGAATGAGGTTTTGTGTTTAGGAAGCGCATTTGACAGCAAAAATGGATTAAATGATAGAATTAGTAGGTGAGAGAATTTGGTTTTGAAAATCATAGCTGCTTTGGGAGGATTTCACAGAACAGATGGGTAGTCAAAAATGTCTGGAATGACTGTGTATGAAAGTGTAATTATTCCTACCCTTATGTATGGGAGTAAAGCCTAGGTACTGCAGACCTAACACAGGTGTCATTTGTGTGTTGGAAAGATGTTCTACTTGCAAGAGTTTTGTGGCAAGATTAATTCTTATCATACACATAGCAGAGAGTTGTTTCAGATGTGCAATGTGAAGTGAGATGTTTTTGGTAAGGAGAAGTCAAATATTCTGAGGCAGTTTGATCATGTTGAAAGAATGAAAACAAGTGATTAAATGCTAATTTTAATAATTTATACAGCTCAAGTGGCAGAGTTAGAACAAGGCTAAGGAATTCATAGGAGGACTAAATATTGGAGTGCTTGAAAGATATGTTTAATATGAAGTATAAAAGGCCTCTTTTGAGTGATACCTGTGATAGATGTGTGTGTGAAGCTTGAGTATTGTGGTAAGATTGCTGCAAAATGGAGATGTTTAATGTGTCATCAGTAAATAAAATGTAACATCATCAATAACTTTGATTTGGCAAATAATCTTGCTTTGATGAGATAACCACTTAATCTCAGAAAACAGCTTAGTGATATGTATGCACATATAGAATTCTTATTGTCATTAAGAAACAAAGTCATCATCCATCACCTCAGTTTTATGTGTATTTTTTATTGTTCAACCATTCATTCAGAATATTTTTTTCTATTTTTGAACTTCATAGGCCTCCTAAGGTTGGCATAGCTTAGTGCCTTATTGGTTAGTGTGTGACCCTGAAGGTACCATTAAATGTTTTCAATAATTTCAGCTGTTTAGTGACCATTGTATGTTCTTAATATTAATTTTATTTTTTAAAAGTTTTTGTGACCCTTGACTTTAGTTCAATCATGGCATTTTTATTATTTGGTACAATTCATTTTTAATACTTATCCTATTTGAAGGATAATCAAGACTGGAGCTAGTTAAAGAAAATGGATGACTATTTTGTGATGCAGGAAACAAATTCACTTGTACTTATGTATGATAAAACTGGTTCATTGGCTTAAATCACTTTGCTATGTTATTGGTAAGAAGGCCATTTCACGTAATATGCAGAAACCAATAATGAAGCAAAAAATTTTACGCATCATTTATTATGTACTAAACTTGAGATATAGGAAGATCTTTCGGATGAAACATCAGCCTTGTTCATACTAGAAGCAAGCACTCACAAGATTGACATTGTTTCTTGAGCTGTTTCCAGTAGAGATTTCCAAATGATCAGAATATTAAAGGATGCGTCCGAATTGCAAGAGTTTTTATTGAAGAGAATTCCAGTGCTTTCTCTGTAGTATAATGAAAATTTGTTTGAGAAGACTGCAATCCTTTTGGTACAATTCCAGTTTGGAGAGGCAGAGGTATCTTCAATAGTCAGAAGAGAAAGTGCAGAAGTCGGAAGGCTTTTTCTGACATCTCTTTTATGTTCCAAAATTCTGCAGTTTATTGTACAAAAGGTACTAAAACATTTTCACCTGAGGAAATACATACAGGGATGCGGACGGCGGTCTAAAGGATCAAGAGGGTCTCTGTCTTTAGATATTTATTGGATGGTAGTGGGAGGAGGATTGATTGCAAGCCTGTAACCAAAACTTGAAAATTTTGACAAGTTTGTATGTACAACAATGATGGTAAGGGATTGAACCAGTAAAGGAAAGGGACAGTTTCTGCAGAGGGGAAAGGTGACAGACAAATTGATTGGCATCAAACTTTTTGAGAAGTTCTGTGGCAATTTCTTGGATGATTGCATATTCATTCTGTAATGAGTGGGGTTCATTGCAAATGACATTGGCGCGGTGAATGTGTGATTTTAAAGCAGCGAGCTTATAGGAAAGAGCAGTATTAGAGTAAAATGCGATGATGTTTGTGGAAGAGGTGGGTTTGCTGTAGACAGATGTATGGAGTTTGTTACTGATTCTAGTTATTTGTACATCCAAGAAATTAATACAGTTATTGTTTTCAGGATTGAAAGTGAAATGAATGGTGGGGAATTTTCTAGAGATAGAAGAGGTGATGAGATTGTGCAAGTCTTTTAGGGCATGAGGCTAGATTATGAAGATATCGTCCACATAACGAACCCAAAGTTTGGGTTGGAAGGGGAAGGGTTTTACAATGCTATTTTCAATGTTTTGCATGAATATTTCTGCAAGAAGAGGGGAAATGAATGAATATGCCACAGAGTACTCGTGTGTGTGCGCACGCGCATTTGTATTTATCAGTCAGTAAGACTTTTTCTCTCCAGATGCAAAATTAATGGCTGTGTTCTACAGCATGTAATTGATATTATTTTTGCTTTATTTATGTCAGTTTTTAGAGATTTACATGTTATCATTTTCATGTGAAGGCCCATTTTGTCATTGAGGAGTATTGTGTGTGTGTGTGTGTGTGTGTGTGTGTGTGTGTGTGTGTGTGTGTGTGTGTGTGTGAGAGAGAGAGAGAGAGAGAGAGAGAGAGAGAGAGAGAGGTGGGGTTAGTGTATTGAGAAATTTTAGAATTCAGTAGCTTCAGGTGTATATATATATATTATATATGTAGAACTCATGGCATCTAGGGAATTCAGTCTTTCACTATGATATGAGTACAGCCAGCCATCATTTTCTTAATACTTTATTTGATTACACAACACAAGACAATAATTAACAACTTAAACAAATTAATTCCACACACAAAAAAAAACTGCAGCCAACGACCTTCTCTCCCCCCCTCTTTCTCCTTCTGCTCTGCACATTGTTCTCATCCGTGAAAACATAGTGTAGACGGTACTGTGCTGTCATCTGTGAAGCAGAATTGTCATTACAAGTAGTTAGTCTATCTGAATAAGCAGAAATCCTACAGACTCGACCATCCTGGAGGTCACGGCCCCAGGGAGATGCCAGATGAGAAATTAAAATCACAATGCACATTATACAGCACAAAAGTGCAAAATGAACATCAGATGTGACCATACCATGCCTTATTGCATGATTCCACATTACAAAAAGAAGTATTGCACAAAATATAAATTCAACAAGAAGGATTGAACAAGTGCACAGGAATGCATTATGAATAAAGAAAACATTTTGTAATATGAAAAAAAAATCACAACATTAAACTATTACGTCTTTATAAAAGGGTTTCATTAGATCAAAGGAGGTGGTGATCGCAATAAGACCTGAATGATCACCGACCTTTTCAACCTCATATCTGTCTCTGGGATTCACTCTGGTCACCTTATACGGACCGAGAAACTTGGGTCTTAACTTCAGATCAGTGCCGAATTGAGTTCTTTGGATGGCTACTAAGTCACCAACTTGATATTTGGGTGTCTTCTTCCTTTTCTTGTTGTAAGTCTTCTTGTTCTCAGCTTGAATTCTTTGAATATTCTCCTTTGCCTCTTGCCTGATAAAACTTCTTTGGTCTTGAAACTGTTCTATCATCTCTTCTGCTAGGAGATTCCTGAGGGTGATGTCCTCTTTGTTCCTCATTTTCACACCAGTCAAAAGTTCAAATGGTTGTCCACCTTGTACTACGACTCTTCATACTATTAAGAACTCTCTGCAATTTATCCACATGTCTGAACCATTTTCTGTCGCATCGTCTAGAGTTAACTTGGTCAGGACTGGTATAAGAGTACGGTGGACTCTTTCATGCAATTCTTCGGGATTCCCATTATGTTTTTCTTCAACCACTTTCACCACTTCAGCTAAAGATTCTGAATGTTCTGCTTCAATCTGTGGAAGCATAGTGACACTATATGATGGAGGTAAATATGTAAGACAGCCTGGAATTGTAGGTTCACTTGATGTTTTTACATTCCTTGCTATGTTAGCTAAATCTAAGTCACTCGTAGAAGCATTCGTGGATTTATTACTTTCTGTTTCATTCTGTTTGCAAAAAATTGTCCTTTTGATCGGATTTATTCACACTGTTTTGAACACTTAATTCACAATTTAAAGCATTAGAAGCACTTTCAGATACAGAGTTATGACCTGCAATTGTCTCTGCTGATAAATTCACCTCAGCATAGTCAGTACTGCATGACAGATTATCTATAGCATTGTTTATTTCCAAAGTGCTATTTTCAAACTCCAAAGCATTGATTATTGAAGATGATGTCTAAAAACTAGAAGCAGAATCACAAATTGGGTTTTTATCATTAATATCAACTAAAACTGAATTGTGTGCACAACTTTCATCTGGTTCCTTTAAACTACTTTCCACATGTACTGCCTCATTTTTGTTTCTCAGACTTTTACTCACTGACTAGCAGGGTGTTTTCCTGAGGTCACAGACTGTAGAGGCTAAAGCCTTATTTTGGTCATTAACAATAACCATAATTATTTCTTCAGATATGTTTGAAGCATGTTCTTCACTTATGACTTCACTGACTGAAGGCACTGTTGATTCCACACTTAAATTACTTACATCATGATTGCTTTTATTTATGGAATTTAAATCACCTACTTCTATATTAAAATTACCTGAAACTGAGTGATTAATTGTGGAATTTTTCATACTTTTTAATGATATATCGTCATGGATTTTAGAATTTCGTTTTACATGTGAACTATTTGAAATATCACTAAACTCTACTAAATTTTGGGTAGGTAGTATGACATTACCATCAACTGAAGTGAAACATTTCTCTAATGAAGTATCTGATGCTGTATGGGGTGCCATATGAATTTTGCTATGCATGTTCTCTCCACCACTGACAGAATTACTTTGAATTTCACATGATGTCTTTCCTAAAGGCAAAAGTGAAGGATCTTTCACCACAATTTTCTTGAACACAGAAAACTCCCTTGAACAATCCTTTGACTCATTTTCAAGATTTGCTTTGTGAATGACTTCCAAAGAAACTTCACGTGGTCCTTTATCTTCAACTTCCAATGCCCGTTTATTCAACCTTCTCACCTTCTGCCTTCCTGGAGATGTGTGTTTGTTTGCACATTGAGTTTCAGATGTCTCCTCCTGTGGCTTTCTAGCTCGGGGGACATAAAATGGCATATTTGTTCTTTTCTGTTTCACCTGTGTGTCACGAACGTGACTCAGTTCGATTGCATCCCCTTGGGTCAATTCGGATATCTGCATGAGACACGTCTTTGCCTCGTACTTACAAAATTCAGTGTTGCACTTGCTGAAATCTATCAAAGCTTAATCCAGAATGTTGGCACCAATTACTGCCTGTAAACTTAGCTGCGGTGGGGGCACAACATGCCATGTAAGTGAAAAATTATGTCCATCTATGGCAACCTTCCACTCAAAAGATCCCTTAGTTTGAACCTGTGACACTCCAATTCCGGATTAAAGCAAGTGTTTGTTCACCAGTTTTGGAAGGCCAGCAACTTGTCTATATACATCTTCACGTAGAAGGGATACTGAACTACCTGTGTCGATAAGTGCAACAACAGTCAAATTATTCAATGTCATCTCTTTGGTTCGAACCTTCTCATTCACAACCTCATTACGCGTTCGTGTAATGTGGGTGTCCAATGCCTTTTCCTTCTCACTGCCTCTGTTCGCTGAGGGACCTCTGTCATTTCTGGTGAGTTAAGGGCATTGGGGCCTCAAATGCCCTCTGCTTCCACACTCATAACATCTTATTGGACCTCGTCCCTGAAACTTCTCGGCCTGTCTGCCTCCAGACATCCCTCTTCCAACAACTTTTTGTCTTTCATATCTTTGTTTTTGTTGAACATCTCTGGGGAACCATGAAAGGGGTCCTTGGGAACTTTGGTTGTTCATGCTCAACACCAAATGTTGTGCATGAAACGACCAAAGTTCCCAAGGACAAAGTGTTAAAATGCCTGCTTTCGCAGGCCTTTTAACACTTTCATAATCATCAAGCTTTATGGATAATTGTACGGGTGAAACAATGTTGTACCATTCGTCCAAATAATATTCTCTAAAATCCACTGGAGTTCGTTTTTGAATTTGATCATCAATGATCAAATCCCTCAATTGTTCAAAAGTTGTTATTTTTAAGGCCAAAATCCAATCATCCAAAATAAGTAAATAATTCATGATAAAAGTCCCACTTCGTACTGGTCTGTTTCTTCTGATGCGAAGCAAATAACTTACAAAACCTTGCAGGAGTTAACTTGAACCTCTTTATCAGCAAGTCTTTCACATGGTCATAACTCTCGACTTTTTCCTCTGGCTCACGAGCAGTCAGCTGCCAAAAGATGAGTGACCCATTCCTCCTGCGGTAACGACACACTACGAGCTTGCCACTCAAAAAGCACTGGGTACAGGCTTATATTGTCTCCCATTTCAAATTTCTGAATTAAGTTTTTAAACACTTTACTTGGAGTTTTGGTATTTTCAACCTGAACCCTCCCATCTTGTCTAGATTCAGCCTCGACTCTTATTTTTGCGAGTTCAAGTTCCACACACACACACACACACACTCTCTCTCTCTCTCTCTCTCTCTCTCTCTCTCTCTCTCTCTCTCTCTCTCTCTCTCTCTCTCTCTCATTTAGTCTCCCTCTCATTCTATGTAATGCCAATGCCTCTAGCAGTGAACAAGTTATTTTGAACCTGTCTCAGTAGAAATCCTCAGGCTCTTCTCTAAACCAGTTTCTCACATCATCTTAAACTTCATCACATGTGAAATGACTTCTTTGAGATTCTTCTTGAGTTCTGCTGCAAACAACCAGAAATCAGAGAGTGCCAAAACTGGGCTGTAGGAAGGGTGTGAAACAACTACAAATCGGATGCTTTCTGTCACTGCTAAAGTGGCAGCACTGGAGTGGGGTATGGTGTTATCATGTTGAAGAAACATATGCTTTTTCCTGGAATAAAAGAATTGATTCTTAGTTTCAACCTCTTTAGGGTGTTCATGTAAATCTTGGAGTTGATTTTTCATACCTTTGACATTGCACTCCACATGAATGGATACCTTTGTAGTCCCAGAAAACGGTGAACATGAATTTCCCAATGGAAAGGTTGAGTCTTGAAGTTTTTTTTTCTACGAGAAGTGGAGTGACGATATTCAAGGGACTAGTTTTTCATTTCTGAGTTGTAATAATGCACACAACTGTCATCACCCATGACAATGCTGTACAGAAAATCATAACCTTCACTTTCGTAGTGAGTGAGTAATCATTGAAGTGTTTCCAGCCTTGCCTTCTTCATTTTGGGAGTAAGCTGTTGTGGCACCCATCAAGCACTTTCTTTTTAGTAACCCAGATTGGGAAAAATCTCATTTACACTAGCAAAATCAATTTTAACTCTTCCATTTTAACTTTCTGATGAATTTGTCGATTTTCTTGAATAAGTTGTTATGCACTGTTTCATTCACTCCGACATGGTTGAAAACGAGTTACCCATTTTGACCAGAATACAACACAAACTACTATGTTTACCAAGACATACCTGACTACAAACTGATGTTCATGGAACAAAGTCATACCTTTTGTGCAAGATATCTGCACCAAGGTATTACTTTCCAAATACCCCTTATATTCAGAAAATTAAACAATTATATGGGAATTAAAAGAGCAAAAAACTTTTTCTATACTCAATATTTTTTTAAGCTGTGCATTAACATATGTTTGAGATGTGATCATAGATATTGCCTGACACTTGCTGTCTTGACATTGTCCTGATGGCCAGTTGATGTGCAGCTTGAGAATTCAACAAAGGCATAAAAAGTGATTCTTGTTGGTTCCCATATAAAATTATGAAAATGTTATTATTGATTAATAATCAATGCATGGAGGGGGGCTGCCATTAACTGACAAATGTGTATTTTTATGCACAAGTGTCTCTTTGACACTATTTGATACTTTTCCAGTTTATAAATTTTCAGAAAACAAAAATTCAAATGCTAAAGAGTTTTATGAAAGTTTCAGTGTGGATCACAATTATTTTCTTTGGTATGTACAATTATTAAAGGAGATAATGTTTTATATTTGATATAAATTTAATGAGCACCTCCTTAATTTCATAATGTGAAATGTCATTGTTTATCGTACTTGTGTTTTTATCCTCCCCATTTGCATTTACAGCTTTAGGGGCAGGGGCTGTTTTATTTTTTCTTGTATGTAGTTCCTTTTATTAATTTTTGTCCATAGTTTGGTTGTCTAACCCTTTTAGTTTGGTTTTTATTGGTTGTCTTTTGCTTAAATGGCTTTGCTGCACTTTCTGTTCTCCATGTGGAAACTTCTTCCTCCCTTAATCAGAAGGCAATTCAGTTTTAGGACACATGCTCACAAACTTTTCGAACAAAAAAAAAAAATGCTTTAAATGTGTGGACTCTGTATGTTCTCATTCACTAATTGTATAAGGCTATTAACAATACCACTTTTTTATGAATTTGATTGTATGAGCAAGGCACCTTGTGTACTATTTAAAATGTGTTAGTTTAAATCGTTTTCAGGAAATTTTTTTATGGTAACATCATATAATTGCTTTTGTGCCATCTTTAGTTATACAGCAACCAGCAGACTGTTTTGAGTTCTACATAATTTCTATCATTATTAACTCC
Organism: Macrothele yani; assembly: GCA_039090855.1. Taxonomy (NCBI): domain Eukaryota; kingdom Metazoa; phylum Arthropoda; class Arachnida; order Araneae; family Macrothelidae; genus Macrothele; species Macrothele yani. The sequence continues at coordinate 91,107,133 of CM077016.1, read as the reverse complement.
TCAACTGAAGTATTACTGAAGAAGTCATTTCATATAATAAAAACAACTAGTGCAATGAAAAATTTCATATCCACATTCAAATTTTTTTATTATGTAAATATCAGAGCAAAAATTATTGCATCATAGTTAGACATCTTGCTGGTCCAGTTTATTATGTGATCATAACTTTTGTTCTTCCAAGTTTTCACAAAGGATTAATTAAACCAAAGTGTGGAAATAAAAAAGGAGGTTTTAGAAGGATCCAGACAAAGTCCCATGATCTAGGTATCTATTGTCCATCAAGTTCATGTACTGATATGGGTTTGGGAGAGAGCTCTTATGAAAGTTTTGACTATTTGGAGCAGCTGTCACACTTCTAGATCATGCAAAGATAAAATAATTAACCAAAGTTCATGGAAGTCCTGCTTACTTACTTTTTCATTTGAATGGGATAGTCAAATGATAAAGTCAATCAAATGATGACAAAATATGAAGTTTTGATTAAAATAAACATTGTTTTTTGTACTTATTTTTATGCCTTTCGTCAGGATGTAGTGAGTCAGATATTATAACAATATCAGAGTATTAACATCTGTGACTATGGTAGTCATAATCAGCTGCATAAACATGCGCTTACAATTAACATAGTCATTTAGGTAATGTGATTGTATAAACAAATTGATTACTCTTTAAAGGTTACACAAAGAGAGAGAGAGAGAGAGCTTTAATGTGTTTTCTTTATGTCTAGCCTAATTATTATGAAATAAATATTTATAATCAATTACATATGTATTGAATGCAATTGTTGTTGGCTAGTGACTTAATTTCTATCATCACAACCACTTAATTCCCTGATGATATTCCATACCGACCACAGAAGGGAAGGTAGGATGAAAGTCCTGGCTGGAAGGAATTGTTGTATTATAGAAAAAAATGATGATCAGTTATAAACAACCTGACATCTATATTGTCTATCTTAAATACTATGACCTAAGAATGCATTAAGTGCACTCCCCATTCTCTCTGGGGTCGGAAGGAGAAAGCAGGAAATTTCTTTTGCTCGAAGGACATCAGCGACTCTCACAGATGGTCTATTCCGACCCTTCAAGGTCTCACCGGACAGCCAAGTAAAAAGATCAAACAATGTGAACAATATAAGTAAAAAGAACTAAACAGTTACAAAATATATGAAATTTCGTCTAGAATTCAGGTTACGGTTAAGTAACTAACACTAGGTCAAAATGGTATCCTAACAAAGCAAAAAGTCTGATAGTTGGGGCCTGGTGTAATAATTATTATTTTTATTTTATTTTTTCCCTCAACAATCCTAAGTAGCTCAAACTGTGCCATGGGAAGGGTTGAACTACTAAGAATTTTTTGCCCTGAAGAAAATCGTTTTCTTAAAAACAAGAAATGAAACAAAATAAAGTTTCTGGGGCCCTTTTGGAAATATCTCTTCAGCCATTTCTGGAGGTTGCAGTCAAAGCACAAAAATTTCATGCATGCATAAAATTTCGCTTTGAATGTACAAAGAAGGCAACTTCAGAAAAGGGCACCATAGCTTTTTGGAAAAAACATCTTTTAGAAAGCCTTCTATATAGATTTCAGAGTACAAAAGATGACACGTCTGATTTCAGTTTAGATTATTTGAATACACAAAGAAATACTTAATTTGCTGAAAAGGCCCCATGGCCTTTTTGGAAAAAACATCATTTAGAAAGCCTTCTATATAGATTTCACTTAGAGCACAAAAGATGACACGTCTGATTTCAGTTGGGATTATTTGAACACACAAAGAAATACTGAATTTACTGAAAGGGCCCCGGTGCCTTTTTGGAAATAACATCGTTTAGAAAGCCTTCTATATAGAATGAGACGTCTGATTTTAGTTGGGATTTGAATACAGAAAGAAATATGTAGTTTTCTCAAAGGGACTCCGGTGCCAATTTTGGAAATAATATTTTTAGAAATCTTGCAGTTGAAGTAGAAAAATATCAAGCCCATGGATTCACCCTTTTGTCATGGCGCCTTTTTTTCGCTTCGCTCTTTTGTTGTGGCGCCTTTCTTTTCGCTTCACTCTTTTGTCGTGCGCCCTTCTGTCGGGTCGCCCTTTTGTTGTATTGCCCTTTTGTCATGCGCCGCCCTTTTGACTCATCGCTCTTTTGTCGTGTCGCTCTTTTGTCATTCGCCCTTTTGTCGTGATACGGGTGTGCGTATAAAGTTGCTTGTGCTTCATGATGAAACATAGGGTGTTTTGGGCTGCCAACTTCTAAAATGGTATCTAGCTTGTTGAACTGTGTACAGTAACTTCCCAACATTTGCCCATTATTTTTGTATTCCATAGCACTGGTGGATTCCCAGATGTTTCTCTGAAGTGATATTGCCAACACTCATTTGAACAGCCATAAATAGCTGCATTTTAAATGCATTGAGTGTTATTTTCTAAGTAGATGGTGATACTTCACAGCTCCATCATTGTTTTTTCCCCTCACTGCCTGTTCTAGTTTAGGAACTGAACTTTCTATTTTAAGAATTTCTTAGTACACTGGTGTGCAAAAAATAAGGACAAGACAGTTTTTCGAATGTAACGTCGAGCAGAAGTGCTCCACATCGACTCAAATCATACCATAAGATCCCCAAGATGTATGAATATGGGACAAGTGAGCAAAACCGTCCAAACAAGGAATCCAAAGGATACAAAGGCACTTTATTGAAAAGGTAGCTTCGAGCACAACTGGACAGAAGACAGAAACGTCCATGTGACAGGCAGCTGCCAAGAAAAATCTAGTTTTTAGTAGGGGATATGATCACCCCTGACTGCGTTGCAGGATTTACAACGTCTGTCCATGCTGAGGACGAGGTTGTCAAGGAGCTGTTGAAGCATCGCGGCCCATTCCTCTTGTAGCGCCAATCGCAGCTGCGGAATCGTTGCTGGCGGCTGGTGATGTGCTGCCAAGCGTCTCCTGAGAAGGTCCCACACGTGTTCGATTGGATTTAGGTCCAGGGAACTTACAGGCCAATCCATGCGTTGAATATCTTCACTCTCCAACAGCTCTGCGACAGCCACTGTACGATGAGGTGTAGCGTTGTCATCCATGAAGAGGAACTCGGGACCCATAGCACCTCTAAACAGACGCACGTGAGGCAGGAGAACCTCGGTACAATAGCGGACACCAGTGACTGAACCTGCTTAGAAGATATGGTCAGTACGGCTACCAAGCATGATACCGCCCCAAACGAGAACTCCGCCACCTCCAAACCGATCCCTTTCGATGATGCTGGAGGTGTGGTTGCGTGTTCCCTGCTCTCTGCAGATGTGTATACATCCAGAATCGCTCGTAAGACTAAATCAGCTCTCATCCGTAAAGAGAAATCGACCCCATTGCTGATGTGTCCAGTTCTTGTGTTCCTGGCACCACAAAAACTGCCGTCTCCGATGAGCAGGCATTAATGGCACACACCGTACTGGTTGTCGTGCAAATAGACCATCTTTGTGCAGCCTCCTGGCCATGGTAAAACGCGATAACGGACGTCCAGTTGTCTGTTGCATGTGCCTTGCGATTTCTCCCGCTGTCTGCCGTCTGTTTCTTCTCACCTGTAGGACAATATACCGGTTGTCCGCCGCCGTGGTTGCTCGTGGATGACCACTGCTAAACTCTCAGACAGCTGTTCCTGTCGTTTGAAATGCTCTCCAAGCTCGTGAAACGATGCTGTGAGCGATCCCAAACTCCTCGGCCACACTAGTCACACTTCGACCTTCTTCCAACTTCCCAGTGACGCGACCTCGTGTAAAGTCATCCAGATTTCGTCTACTGGATCGTCTGTTGGCCATATCACACGGTGGCAGCAACTCGACGTCGTTCAAACCGATGTACACCGTGCAATAGCTTTCACCGAATTGCTGAGCGTACACCGCCCATGTGCTTTATACCCTTCCGACACTCCCCTTACGTCATGCTGCATATATGCGCATGCCCTACCATACCGGACCCTAGTCTATCTCCTGAGAGGTTTTTCGGTCCGTTCTGCCTGCTGGTTCCGCTGTTATGCTAATTTCTCCTCTTCGTCCTTAATTTTTGCACACCAGTGTAGGAGAACCTGTTGGTGGGCTCACATGATTATGTTAGCCCATCTACAAGTGGCATTTCACTCTGCTCCTTTTAGCAGTGCTCATAAATGTGCCTCTGAAAGTAGTTACAGGATTCTCATGGAACATGTTACAGTTAACCTTTAAAGGGAAATTATTGAAAATCATAGAAATTTGTGTCATATGAAACCATTTCGTTTCCTGTAAAACATTTTATGAACAGATGGAAGTCCAAACTATGTGAAACATGCTGTAGCCTAATTAATGTGAAACTTAAGTGCTCCATTTCGAAGGGAAACTTTTCAAACCGGTCACATTCAACCTGCAGGTACAATATGTAGACCATACCTTTGTTCTTTAGAAGTGCACAAAAATCTGTGAATCTCAAATCAGTAGAGCTTTTTAATTTAGTTGATTTTCACATACAATAATTCATTTATGAAATTTAAAACGATGGCTGCCTACTGTTTCGTGTGTCTTATATCCTGCTCCAAAGGATCTCACATTTCTACAGTTCATCATAAACCATTTGCCGTTCTCTCACCCACATGTGCAGAGTCAAGTTATTCAATTAAATACAGCAGAAAATGTGTGCTTTTTATTCTTAGTGCAAAAAAAATCACTGAAGACAAGGAAATTCAATTTTGAACTAGTTAAAAAGCAATTGAGAGCAACCAAAGCCTGAAGAAAACAAAAGGTCATCTCAGTAATTTGCTGTTCTCTCACCCACATGTGCAGAGTCAAGTTATTCAATTAAATACAGCAGAAAATGTGTGCTTTTTATTCTTAGTGCAAAAAAACATCACTGAAGACAAGGAAATTCAATTTTGAACTAGTTAAAAAAGCAATTGAGAGCAACCAAAGCCTGAAGAAAACAAAAGGTCATCTCAGTAATAGAAGAAAAAGATTATGGCACTCAGAAAAAAGGATGGTACTGTAACAAGAAATATAGGGAAACTTTTGACTAGAGTTAAAGAGTTATACAGAAAACTATATGAAAGGGATGATTCATCTACTACAAGCATAAAAAAATATACATGCACCAAAGTTCTTCCAGTCCTCCTAGCAGAGGTTGCCAATGCAATTAAAAGCACGAAACAGGGGGAAGAGTTTCCAGGGGAAGATGGAATTAGTGTGGACATTATGCAGTAACCCAATGAAGAAATAGAAACTACATTGTCCAAGTTCTCACTAGATATCTCAATGAAGGGAAGATTCCTGATAACGGAACAATGCCACAGTGATCTTGCTGCATAAAAAGAGGGATTTTGACGATCTCGGGAACTACTGACCTATCAGTTGTTTACAAAAACTTCATGAAGGCACTGTCACATTGCTTAAAGGAAACACCAGAGATGGCACAACCAAGAGAACAAACTGGTTTAAGGACTGGCTACAGCACTGTAGATCATATCCATGTACTTAGAGAATTAACTGAAAGAGCAAATGGTATGAACTCCCACTACACATGGTGTTTATTGATTATGAATAGGCTTTTGATTCTGTGAAACCATCAGCAATTATAATGTCTTTGAAATCTTGCAGTACTGATGATGCATACATTAATATTATTAATAAAATCAATGAAAATGCAAGTGCAGAAGTTCAACTGTTAAAGGACATAGCATGTATAGAAATTAGAAAGGGAGTGAGACAGTGTAACACCATATCTCATAAGCTTTCCAGTGCCACATTATAAAACGGCTTTTAATAATAATTGAACTTGGAAAACAAGGGAATGAAGATTAATGGAGATTATTTAACTCACCTTCATTTTGCTGACAGTATAGTCATTTTTGCATCCCCCTCAGAGCTGCAGGATATGAACTAGGAACTTGCTGACAAGAGTCAAGAAGTAGGATTAAAATTGAACTTACCAAAAACAAAATGGATGTGCAGTGCTTGTATAAGAACTGAAGATTAAGCTGTTAATGCAGCAAATCTGGAGGTAACCAATGTGTACATCTTCCTTGGGCAACAGATATCAAGTGAAGACCATGTCGAAGAAAAATGAATAGGCTCATAAAATTTGGTTGGAGAACATTTGGAAGAAACAGTACAATTTTTAAGAGTAATTTACCATTATATCTTAACAGAAAAGTGTTTAATAAATGCACTGTTTCAGTTCTTACATACATACTTATGTATCAGAGACATGGACCTTAACTGAAAAGGACATACAGAGTCTGCAGACAGCTCGAAGATGCATGTAGAGGTGTATGCTTGATGCAACCTGCAAAGAAAGGAAGAGGAATTTGCGGATCAGGAAAATGATAAGAGTAAATTATATCACGATACTAGTTAAATCCCTGAAATAGCAATGGGCTGGGCATATTGCAGGGAGAAGTTACTACCATTGAACAACTGAAGTATTAGGCCCGTTTCACACAGACGGAATGAATCTGACGAATCTATAAAACCATCCCGCAGTGCTGTTTTTGAGTGGCTTTCACACCAGTGGTTTTATTTTTAGAGCGGAGAAAAAAAAAACGTTCGACTGATAGGCATAAGCCAAATGGCTAGCTCTTTGTGTGGTCAGTTTCTAGATTGTGTCTTCATTCAAATGCAGTATTTGATGTAAGAACTCAATGCATAACATGTTTCAAACTCATGAAAAGATAATGTATTGAATATTACGAGTTCCTATGTCGATGTATAATCTACAGTAAATGTAGCAAATGTATGACATAAACCATTTTTTCGGAGCCAATGTTCTATGAAACTGTTTACTGTGTTGAAAGATACATACACGGAAATACTACGAAACATTTGTAAAGTGCATTAAAACACACACGCACACACACACACACACACACACACACACACACACACACACACACACACACACACTTTTACAGAGCATTTTGGAGAACACTTGAGGAAAACTATGGAAACACAGAATACCTTAACCTTTTATAAGACGTTTTTTTAGAGCACTTTCACAAGACTGTGTGATCATTTCGAAATAATTAACTCTCCTTATATGTGAAACTTTAAATTTCAGGCAATTATTGGTGTGAATTATTTATCAGGTTTGAATTTTTTGATGCGGGCTGTTATTTCTCCATGCAACATGTAACAACGGATATCGAAAAGAAATCTTAATTCACACATAAAATGATTAAATTTGTTGTTCTGGATGAGGGTGTTTTTTTTTTAATTATTTACTACATTCTGTTAGTTTGTTTAACTGTTGAAAGACACAGCATGGCCATAGGTTTTTCGTTACTTTATTCTGGAAGCCTTCAGACATTTTTTTCGTTTAACGCACACAGTTAACCTGTTTGTGAAATTTGACTTCTTTCTTGAAAGACAACTCCCATAACTCTGAAGTTCCGACAGTCAGTATACCATTGGCGTTTCTACATTTATCTACTATCGTACTTTTCTACATTTATTTCTGTGCATTACTAACATTTTTTTCTACATTTACTATCATACATTTCTACATTTTATTTTTGGCGCTGCTTTATGCTTAAAATACTGTTTTGCATAGTTACCACATTTTGAAGTCATTCACTCCTATACAAAAAATGGCAAAATGTGACAATTAACTTCTGCAGCACTGTAAACCATTACAATGTTTGTATCAAATTGCTGGCATCATACTTACACTCGAAATATGGAGATTATGTGCGAACTATGAGAAAACAATTATAATATACTTGAAATTTAAAAAAATGCAGAAAACGCTGCTATTTCCATGAACGAACAAGATTTCCAAACATTGTGAGTTTATGCATTATACCTGGCCTAGAATAATTTTCTTTGTTGATAAATAAATGATCGGAGTGAATGTCAGGAGCAAGTGCAAGGTATATTTTTTTCTTTCATTACAGTGTGTGAGTGGAGTCCCCCCACACACCGAGGTGGAGGACCAGGACTTTAGCCCCAAAGCCCCCCCCTCTGATAGGGACAGGGAAAGCCATACTCATATATTATTGTTGTGAAATATCTCTGCACAAAGACAAGTACATTCGGAATTTGCATACCGATGATGTTCCTTTCATATTCAATGAAACTGTCGAACTCGTTGTACGGGATTCTGCAGATATCATTCCAAGCATTTTTTTTATGTTCCTATCCCTGTAATCTTTCGACGATGTATCCCAAACTTGTGGGCGCTTTTCCACTTCCAAAATAAATAATAAAATATCAACATTAATAGCAGACATGATCAACAGAGGTTATAGCGCAAACTGTACTAAAAAATCAAGAGTGTTTCTGTTGAAAATTAACAAAGCACACAAGCCCAAAGCGATTGACAATCTACATCACCTGGCAGCATCGTTTTTGGCCCCTCCCCTCTGACAAGAGTGAGTGTTTTATTGCTGTAGCGGGGAATCCGTTCCCCAATTGTGTGAAAGTCTTGCCTTACATCTGTGTTTCTTCAAATTTGGACAGTATCACAGTCTGCCGGTTTGTAGCGCACCTGGTGGAAGCTCAGCGGCTGCCGGATTGGAGTTTCTACCGATTCCGCTCATCTGAAAGTCTCGGTATATATCTATAGCTGGCTTCAAAAGACAAGGTTGGACATCTGAATAATTTATTGCTTCTGCAGGAAAATCCCAGTTATGTGAAACAGGCCTTATACTGTGGATACCAAGGGACAGAAAAAAAAAATCCAACCCAGAAAGCAATGTGGGAGATGGATAGATGAAATTTAAAAGCATGCTGGAGTGGCATTGAGGAGACTGGTTCAAGACAGAAAATTGTGGAAGAAACTTGGGGAGTCCTTCATTCAGCTGTGAATTGATAATGGTTGTTGATTATGATATCATGCAGTACATATACTTTCAACTGTAGACTGTTTAGAAAAAAGGCTTGGTTTTTATAAAGATTTTGCAGCAGAGAGAATATACAACCCTTGCATTATAGAAAATGCCCTCAAAAATTTTGAAAACAGAAGTCAGCCATTATAATTTTTCCATTATGAAACAATTTTGTTTCTTCCATTTGCACCTGGTAGCTGCTTCAAAATTTTGAAACTTCTGAAGTAAGACTTAATTTCAAGGTAGTTTTCAAACCTTTGAACAAACTATATTTCTTCAGATGAAAATACTATGTTGAAGATATAAATTCTTGGGGAATATGTTAAATTTTATGTGAATATGGTCTTACATTTATGTAACATACCAATAGGGCTTTGTGTTTCCAATTGAAAGAGCACAAAGTATATATGCAGATCTGTGAAGTAAGGAAATAATCCATAGCTCAACACTTTCATGAGAACAATCATAAATTTTTATTTGAAGAAGCTAAACTGATTAAGAAGCCAGACTTACGTATGTATCAAAATTCATCACAACTTCTAAATGCTATATCTCATCCACTCCATTTTTATCAAACATGTGCAGCTGACTAACATCCTTTATCATCAGCACCGCTGAGGATGTCACAACAGTTTGAATACTTATGTGTGACTCATCCTGACGAAGCTGGGCCATTAACACAGCAAAACTGCAGTCAACAAAATTAGTTAGGTAAAATAAAAATATCAGGGATAAATGTTGCTGCATTTAATCAAATTTAATTAGACAATGTTGTCATGTGATTTTCTGTACTCACATGATCAGTGATGACCATTTTCTGGTGTTTGTCCATAGATTTAACAGCTAAAGCACTCTTTATTTTTCAGTTATCAGGTTGAGACCATAGTTGTGTTGCACCTTGTGTGTGGGAAAATTCAGGGTACATTTCAATCATCTCATTAAAATTTTTAAAAGAGTTGCTGGTCAAATTTTCGAACTAGGACCTAGTTCATCATCAGGACTATGTCCTGAACAGAACTAGGTGCAGTTCGAAAATTTGACCACCAACTCATTTAAATTTTTTTGTATATTCTCTCTGCTGCAAAATCTTCATCAGTCCTGATGATGAACTAGGTTCTAGTTTAAAAATTTGACCACCAACTCTTTTAAGTAATTACCTCTATAAAACCCATAAACTAGTTATTTCCACAGTAAACTATGAATAGAGGTGCCATAAATTAATTTTCAACAAAAAATTTTATTTTAAGCAAGCTCTGAACTGGAAATTCTGGGTATTTATTGTATTGAGTTCTTGTGCATTGGACATGCACATCTCTTGTACATCAGATAAATTCATGAAGTTCATTACAAAAGTGTTAAAACAGATGAATGTAGGAAAATTCAAGTTAACAGTGACAATGTGCAGGAGTTATTCTAGTCTTATGAATCGTGCATGTCTAGTGAAAAGCTGATGGAACTGGATGTAATGAACCATGTTGTTGAAGATAATGATACTGCAGGTCATAACACAAATGGGTGTAAAAGAAGACTGTTTTAAATTTTTTAACAGAGTTTGTCTATAAAATCAGTGATGCCTTGGATAGCACAGATGAACAAGGTCTAAATTTAAAATGCAGAACTCAAGAGGAAAATATATTCTTCTTAATGTGGTATCATACTACAAGGAACATCCAGAGGAAAAGCAGGATTGGTAATCAACCCTTCATGGCTTAAACGATAAGGTTGCTGTCTTTGAGAATCAGTAATAGGCTCATTTTTAAGCCTCTAAATCCGAAATTATAACAAGGGTAAAAAAATGGTTAAATTCACAATTTCATGTTGAAGGCAATATGTAATTTTTTAATATATAAAAAATTATAATGTGAAATTTTTTAATATATGAAAAATATGTGGTGAAATTTACATTTGCATCTGATTTTGTTTTTTAAAGCACGTGGTGTTAGGAAGCTAACACTATGAAGACCATTAAAAATGATCCTGTTTAACACTGATCACATAAGACACTAATTTCGGGAAATGTATCTCCCACATTAAACGAAAATTTATTGTACATGGAAGTTGTACTAAAAAGCTCCAGAAAATGACTTTAATGAATGTTTTATAGGGAAAAAATTCATAAATTACCACATTACAAACCATTCAGACTGTTAATAGCCTTTTGCATTCAGTGAATGACAATTTGTCAAAATTTTTATACTAAACAGAGTGTACAAAATGTTTTGTAGAGACTGTTCCCCCTGGAATGAGTTACTGTATCATCATGCTGTAATTAGCTTTAAGAATTGCAAGGCATTTTTTATTCAGTTCACCTCACCCCTCCTCCTGAGCCATCATTTTGGCACTTTTGGCTGTTACAGGCTTATCCATCAAAAGTCTTCATTTCACTCATGAAATTCTGCTTTTTATGCAGGAATCTTTTTGGAATGGGGACAGGTACGATTCTGATATACGCAGGCCTCTGAGTCCAGCAGAAAGAACTCCTGTAACGGAATGTGTGAGCACCACCTGGAGAAGTGTTAGAACTGGTGTGTCACAGGAAATAGAAAATGGGAGTGTTTTCACCAAAGAAAGAGTCCCATTTATGCCTAGGGAAGCAGAAACTTTGGATATACCAAAGGAAATCAAAACAGATGAATCATGGAAAACAGCACATGCTGAAGCTACAAAGAATTGCAAAAAAGAGCATGAAAAGGGGTTGGCACAGGATACTGGTTTCTCTGGCCTAGTAGATAAAATGGAAAGCATGAGATTGGCAGCTCAAAACAAAAAACAAAAACCTCATTCTGAAAATCCAAGTAAGTTAATCCTGATAAAATAAATTTTGTAAAATAATTAATAATCAGCATTTTATTTTTAGATTTGCCAAGCTGGTATGTCCTGAAGAAACACTAGCCACCCCTGATCATCAGTAAATATGCCTAGGTTACTTCTGGAACATTCCACTTTGATAAGTAATTTGGAAGTTTTTGGTGTTTAGTGCTGCCTAAGTGGGGCAGGGAATAGGCTTGTTGCTCCTAAAACTGTGGGCCTGGATGTGTGATTTTGTAATACTAAATCTTCTTTTTCCAGAATCAGTAGCTCTAAATTATGGATAGGTGATCCCTCCTGTAGCTTTATATACTTATAAATTCATAAAAAAAAAAAAAAAAAAAGGAATTCAGACAGGGAAAAGAAACGTTTTGATTATTTTAACTGAGATGAAAATGTTTGAGGTGGTGTAACTACTACAGAAGCTATATTTTATTGTTAGAACTTCTCACACTTTAAAACTCTCTACACATTATTCTAGAGAATTCGTACATATTTTTTTTTACACGTATGCATTTTTAATCCGTACATGTACATTTCTCATTTATAAATACCAAATTATTTTGGTATGATATCTGTCTCTAGAATAACATGTAGAGGGTTGTTTAAGTGTGAGAAGTTCTAACAATAAATTATAATTCCTTAACTAGTTACATAATATTATGCACATTTTTAATTGTTTGAGTTTTCTACTCAAATATATCTGTTTTAGGTGGTTCCCTTCTGTGCAACATCAGAATCATGTGTCAGGATTGTCCTTTATCAGTAGTCATAGCAGGGAGTAGTTTCTTCTTTGGATTTTAGTACTGAGATACAAAGTGGAAATACAGGTGCTGGAAAGATTATTTGAACTGTCTCATTAGTGAAGTGCTGACTGATGTTTAGTGTATTTTCTATGGAGTATGACTGGTTGCTTAGAATCAGAGAAACTGCTTTGTTTCCATGCTTGAAATCAGTATTGTCTTCAGTTAACCTTCTGTGGATTCTGCTTAAGGCACCACATATGAACATTATATTTCACTAGAGAAAGGGAAATTAGCATGAGGTGATTGGGGAGGGGTGGAGTGCTAGTCTTATGATGGCAACCTTTTGTCCCGTAAGTATTTTGCAGCAAAAAATTGCCCTTGTGAAATGCAATGAATTAAAATTATACATGTTACTACTGTTTTGCTTTCATATTCATAGGGATTCTGTTCTTTATGTGTAGAGTGAATGAAGAATGGTTTCATCTTAAACATTAGCAAGGTGAATCTTGCAACTCTAACATTCCTCAAACCAGAAAAATCTGTACCTTCCCACCCATTCTTAACGATTTTGTGTTCTAATGCTGGTGATAGGGAGAAGAGTTAGATTTGCTTGCAATTTGGAAATATTTGCTTACAAATAAATTCTGGTGCTCCTAAAGAAAAGTGAGATAGAAAGAAATGGAATAAGGAAATTCAGGATTTTTTTTTCATTACTAGGGAAGAAGCAGTTCATGTTTATTGCATTTTTATACTACACTGCTGGCCACCCAAAATGCAACACCAAGAAGGACACGAGATAGCAAAGCCAGATTTACTGGACACATAACAACAGATACAAAGATGAAGCGATTGAGCTTACAGGCCCGTGCGATTTGCGGAACATGCAGATATCAATAGTTTGTGTGGCCCCCATGGCTGGCAATAACAGCCGCTACACGCCACAGCATCGAACGAAAGAGGCTTTAGATGTGGGCTTGGGGTATGTCGGTCCAGGCTGCTTCCACACGTTGCCACAGTTCATCAGGCGTAGCCGCAGGTGGTGCTTGCCGGGCCACTCGGTTGCCGATCAGCGACCAGACGTGTTCGATGGGTGACATATTGGGAGAACAGGTGGGCCATGGCAGCAGTGACACCTAGTGGGCCGTGAAGAATTGTTGCACGATGCGTGCCACGTGCGGGTGCGCATTGTCTTGTTGAAACGTGGCCGCTGGCAGGTCCTGCAAGTAATTGAGGACTACAGGATCCAAAACGTCGGAGATGTAGCGGTAGCTGTTGAGTGTACCGGCGTGCGTACTAGAGGGGTGTGGGTGTCATATCCAATTGCGCCCCAAACCATAGCGCCAGGCGACGGACCGGTATAGCGATGCATAATGCAGGCGTCATACAGTCTCTCGCCGCGGTGCCGCCACACGCGGATCCGACCATCGTGGTGTTGCAGGCAGAAGCGGGATTCGTCGGAGAAGACAATGTCATGCCATTCCGTAGTCCAGGTGCAGTATTCAACGGCCCACTGCTGCCGCACTCGCCAGTGGTGTAACGTCAGTGGTAATTGGAGCAATGGGCGCCGTGCGACAAATCCCTGCTCCTGCAGACGACTTCGAACGGTACGTGCTGACACAGGTTGTTGTTGCGCAACACACCCTAATTCCTGCACTAACGTTCGTGATGTGGCAGTGCAAGCCATCAATGCCCACTGCACAACGTGCCAGTCCTCTCGTTCGGTGGCGTGCCGCGGCTGCGGCAATCGCTCACGTCGGTCCGTCTGTCCCTCCTGCACCCACCGAATCTATACTCGCCTCATTGTGGCTGGATACAAGGAACACACAGGTGCCAGTTTCTCGGTCCCACACAGGTGCCAGTTTCTCGGTACGATAAACCGCTGTTGCGTTAAGCGATTATTCGTCCTCTGTCGAACACCGAAACATTCTGGAATGACTGCCGTATTCTGCGACGAGGCATCGGGAAGCTTCCCACGCACAGGTCAGGCAGTACAACACACTTCTACTACTTACACCCCGCCTTCTGTGCACCCTTCTTATAGTGCTTCTCAGTGGCATGCAGGGTGCACATGATTTGCATATGCCCTGCAATGCTAATCGTTTGCATGTCCTCTCGCGGGCAACGCATGCTGCGAATTTCAGCCCAATCGGATGCTTCCTTCTTGGTGTTGCATTTTGGGTGGCCAGCAGTGTATGTAATAGAATTGCTGATTTCTGCCGTGTTATAAATTGTGCAAAAAATCAGTTTCCAAGATTTTATATATATATATATATATATATATTTTAAAGTGAAGTACATTTGTTGTGGGTTATATGGGGCTGATAAATATAGTACCAGGTCATTCAGAAAATAATGTCCGATTTGGAGGGTAAAAATGAAAGAGACATACCTCATAGCACACAACCTTGTTTTATTCAAAATGGGTGCCCTCAGCAGCTACACACCTCTGCCAGTGAGTGGCAAATGCTTCAGTGCCAGTCTGGAAGAAATCTGACTCCCTGGATGCAAGAAAGTCCTGGAATGCAATTTTGGTCTCCTCTTGGTTACTGAAGGTCCTGTCCTTATCGTAATTGCTGAAATGCATGAACAGGTGGAAATCAGTCATTACCAAGTCACGCGAGTAAGCTGGTTGTGGGAGGGTTTCAAACCTCAATTCGTGTAGTTTCTGTTTCATCATTTGTGACAAGTGTGGTCTTGCTTTATCATGGAGGAGGATATAGGACCCTTCCTGTTCACCAAAGATGGCTGTTTGAAACACAACTTCTGGTTTATTCAGTCAATTTCTTCACAGTATGTACCTGAGATAAAGCTTTCATCAGCATTCGAGAACCTGCAGTGTATGATGCCATGAACAGGCGCTGTCAACAAAACTATCTTTTAAATTAATGTAAAAATGTTACCACTTCAGTACTTCATGTTATTTTAGGTTTAATATATAGTTCTTTTTGGCGTGACCCTATTCATAATAAGAATTACATTATAAAAGAACATATCATGCAATTCATAAAAAATGAAATAATAGGGCTACTCACAATGTTTCCAACATGTTATGTACATAGGAATGGCTTCTTAGCTCTTGTGCCACAACTCCGCCTGTCGTCGCAATTCCGAAAAATTCCTTTGCGAAAACTTTTTGTATCGTCACATTATCAATTCAATATTTAACATGTAAAGGTAATACAAGTTGAATCCCAAGAATGGACTAAATTCGAACGTACAGAACACCACAAACAACAAAAAGACCAGATAACCAAAGTCAAATGTACAGACATCACGAACGACAAAAAGATCAGATAACAACACGAATCATGATAGTAAAAAGGTATATAGGTGAAATGAAGTAAAAGAAAAGAATAAGGTTGATGCCTTCAAACCATGCAACTATACCGGTTTCAGCATATTTCAATGCCACCCTCAGTGGCCATTCTATGTACATAACATGTTGGAAACATTGTGAGTAGCCGCCCTATTATTTCATTTTTCATGAATTGTATGATATGTTCTTTTATAATGCAATTCTTATTATGCATAGGATCACGCCAGAAATAACTGCATATTAAACCTAAAGTAACATGAAGTACAGTAGCGGTAACATTTTTACGTTAATTTAATCATACTTTATGCCACGTACTAAATACATGCAATATAGCATAGTTAATATGCATATTTAGATGTTGTTGAAAACCATCTTTGTTGTGAGCCTTGGTTTAGGATGTTGTTTTGGTGGTTCACCATGGTTCAGCCACTGTCCAGATCACTTATGATTGTTGTATAGCACCCACTTTTCATCACAGGTTACAATGTGATCAAGTAAGGACTCCTTTTCATTGCAAAGCAGAAGGTTACTGCACATATCAAACTGTTGTTGTTTCTGATGCTTTGTAAGTTTGTGTGGGACCCATGTATTGAGCTTCTTGACCTTACCAATTTGGTAGAGATGTTTGGAAATAGTTGATACTGACATGTACTATTTGGTGAGTTCTCTGACTGTGATGCGAGGATTCGCCTCCACATGCGCCTTCAGGGCGTTGTTATCAATGACTGAATATCATCCTCGGCCCACCTCATCTTGTAGGCTTGTGCCACTGGAACAAAACTTTTCAAACCACCGACAAATGGTATATTCGGATGTAGCTTCCTTGCCCCATGCCTCAACCACATTACAGTAGGTTTGTGCTGCATTACGACCCAATTTGAACTCATGAAGCAGAATCGTCTGCAACTTACCTCTTCCTAACATATTGTACAAACCACTCTCATATGAGTAACAACAACTGCAGCACAACTGATTATGGCGTGTATGTGGTGTCTGACATATGGTGCTGCGAGCAGGTTGGTCTGCAAGCATTGTGGGCGAGTTGAATGTGGCACCTCAGAAAAATGGCCATTATTTTCCAAATGACCTGATATTTTAATTTATAGAAAGATCTGAATCAAAAGGAATAATATTTTTGGTTAAAACAGTTTTGATTTAAACTGATAATGAGGTGAAGTAGTTATTGGAGCTGTGTGGTGTTAAAACCAGAAATTCAATAATTTTATTCTGTTCACTACTAATGTTTGATTATTGGAAACTTTCCCTTAATGGATTATGATTACTAAAAAGCTTCCATTGTACTTATTGAATTTTTACGCAAGTTTGAGCCTATTTTTGCCTTTATTTTGAAATTCTGATATCCTTTTGTGTACATGTTTTACTCAAAATTGGTTGCTGTTTGATGCTTTATGATGAAATGCATTACAGGCTTTTCCTGACATATGGAACTCCGATTTTACGTAAACTTAAAAAAAATATGGGGCACATTTTTGTCCAACATTTTTTGCTGTAATGTCCATGTGGCAGTCAACCATGCTTGGTAACTTTACACTTGGTTCTTACTTAATCATTTTAAAAAATGGGTTAATTTGTGTAATGTAACAATTTGTGTTGAAATAGCTAGTGCAGACACTGTAGTAGCCAAAGCGTTTCTGGGTGTTTTCAGTGACATTATAAGGAGTGTGAGTATTTGCCAGAACAAGTTTTTAACTTAGACAAAACTGGATTATTCTGGAAGAAAATGCCAGAGCACACATATATTGCAAAAGAATAAAAAATCAATGTGAGGTACTAAAGTGGTGAAAGATTGACTGACACTCTTGGTTGGAGAAATGCAGTAGGGAATTGCAAACTCAAACTTCTGCTTGTACCATTGTCATCATCATCAACAATTCTCAATCCACTGCTGAATGAAGATCTCTTTCACAACTCCCTGTCTTTTTGTGTCACTTGGTATTCAGTCTGGTATTTCAGTTGCTCAATAGTGGTCGGTTCTCCTAGCAATATGCCCAGCCTATTGCCACTTAAGGGTCTTTATTTTGTCTTGATGTCATCCACTCTTGCCATTTTCCTGATCCACGAGTTTCTTTTCCTGTCACTCTTGGTTACACCAACCTCACATCTCTCCCAGTGGCATAACTAGCACAGGCTGTCCCCCTCCCCATCGCAAGATTTACTTTAGCACCCCTAAGCACAGTAATTTTCCCAGGATTTTGAATACGAGGGAGGATGTGTTTTTCATGGTGTGTGTGTGCGCGTGCATGCAGTGTTGTTGGGGGTGTCAGGAAGTCAGGGAGAGTGTCTGGAAAAGTAACAAGGTATACCTCAAGCACTGTAGTTTTAACTTTTCACGTAATTTTTTAAGCAAAAGTACATAATGCAAGGTTATTATCAATCAGCCAATCAGGATTAAAATGGTGCATGAACCTATGCATAAACATGAATATACATTGAATAAAGCTCATGTTGAGAATTGGCTTCCTAGTTTCTTAATTCCATTAATAATCAAAAACTACTCTTATGGGAATTCTTACTAGGAAATTTTTAATTTAATTGCAAGTTTTTGGAGAAAACTTTTCTCCTTCTTCAGGCTGTCTTTTGTTGTCACTTATTCCCGTCATTATCGCGGTTATGGTTATTTTTCATCAAATCCTGCCAGATGTTAGGCAGGGAAAATCCTCTGCAGTCATTGATGATGGAATTTTGATTTTTCTCAATCTCTATACCTTCTTTTAGCTTTCTTTTTGAAAATTGCTTTGGAAACTGATGACTTGAAGGGAATTCCAATCCATGTTGTGACCAGTTTCTCTAACATGCCTATCTAAACCAGTCTTGTTGGAGCAATTTTTTATAGCAGCTTTATGCTCTGCTATACGAGTTTCTAGTCTGCGACCTGTCTCACGTATGTAAGATAGTCCACAACTACATTTTACTTCATAGACTACATCTTGCATTTTAAAAATATCTTCTTCTCTTTAAACTATTTTGAATACTAATAAACTGTTGCATTTCAATTCCTATCATCCAGTTTCTATTAAGAAGAATGTGACAAGTCAGTTTTTAGAAAAAAATAATAAAATAGTATCTACAGCAGATAAGAAAGAAGTCCATAAAGAAGAACTTAAAGTCATACTTGCAGAAAATAACTATCCTAAAGGAGAAATTGAGAAGCTTCTGAATTTTAATGGTACAAAAAACCCGCAAACACAACAAGTAAAATTCACTAAAAAAATTTCTTATCACAAAGATTTATTTGAGTCCTTAAGGAGAATTATGGTAGTAAGAAGTACGATATTAGGCTAGCTCCAAGTTTAGAGAACAAGGTTAAGAAATTTTTCCCTAAAATAGTTCAAAGAGAAAAAGATATTTTTAAAATGCAAGGTGTAGTCTATGAAGTAAAATCTAGTTGTGGTCTACCTTACATAGGTGAGACAGGTCGCAAGCTAGAAACTTGTATAGCAGAGCATAAAGCTGCTATAAAAAATTGCTCCAACAAGACTGGTTTAGATAGGCATGTTAGAGAAACTGGTCACAACATGGATTGGGATTCCCTTAAAGTCATCAGTTTCCAAAGCAGTTTTCAAAAAGAAAGCTGAAAGAGGGAATAGAGATTGAGAAAAATCAAAATTCCTTCATCAATGACTGCAGAGGATTTTCCCTGCCTAACATCTGGCAGGATTTGATGAAAAATAACCATAACCATCAAGGTTAACCATTTCAGCAATAGTGACAGGAATAAGTGACAACAAAAGACAGCCTGAAGAAGGAGAAGAGTTTTCTCCGAAAATTTGCAATTAAATTAAAAATGTTATAGTAAGAATTCCCATAATAGTAGTTTTTGATTAGTAAATGAATATACATTTTATTGCAAGAAATGAATTCAGCAAAATATATTTAAATAGTTAAGGTTAATAAAGCTATAAGACTTCATAATCGCCCATTTTACTTTCACTTGTTTCTGAAGTGCTTGGTTTTTGAAAAATGCCTGTTTCTAAACTTTGAACAGTTGATGTGCAAAAAAACCCCACTCTTTTCATCAGAAATAGCACCTGAGATTAATTGACTCTGCTGCAAAAAGAACTGGTCAAGTTTTGGAAGTTCCTTCACGCTCTCTCCTTTTTTATTCCATCGATACTGTGCACCACTTGAACGCTTTTGCAACATTTTGCAAATGGATGTCATTCCCTTCTATAGTAAAGTTTCCATTCAGTGAATGAGATAGACATGCTTACTGTAAGGAAGAACTAAAAGCACTAGAAACGTTTATTTTTTTGCCCAAAACTAAAATAAATCACTAAAATAAATCACTTGAAGAAATCACCCTGTCATACATTGCAGTCTGTGGCTACTGTGAATAAATGTTGGCGCCTGTTGGGTACGTAACCTTAGGTGACCGTTTTCCCACATCCTCCACGGGAAATCCCCATGTGGCCTCGCACTTTTACTCAGCAGCGCAAACAGAGAGATAATGATTGGAGAACGATCGTATTATTTACATCCCATTGCAGAGCATTCGTGTTACAACCTACAGCCAGAGGGCCGAATAGCTTCAATCTGTAGGACATCCAGTGTTTTAAAAGTGAAACTTGACATTTATTTAGGCAAAGCTGAATACCATACATCTTAAAGGAAAACATGAATCTTTGGGTTAATTATTTGTTTGTTTGTTTTTGTTCATGTTTGGATATTTTCATAAACTATAACTGGCAGCTGCAGTACTCCCCTTCGTTACCTGTGCCCCTCGCAACTGCGGGAGTTTGTGGGAGTTGTTGTTACACCACTGATCTCTCCATTCTTTTTTGAGTTGTCTGCAGCCTCTCTATGTCTTTTTTAGTAAAGGTCCATGTCTCTGATCCATAAGAACTGGAAGGATGCACTGATTAAACGCTTTTTCTTTGAGTCATAAGGGTATGTTGCTCTTGAAAGTTGTGCTGTTTCTTTTGAATGCACTCCAGTTATCAAGTTTTATATGCCTATTTATTTCTTCTTTGATGTGGTCCTTGCCTGATTTCTTTTGCCCAAGGAAGAGATATGTATCAGTTACCACCACTAAATGTGCAGTTCTTGTAGAAGCATTGTGTATCAATTTTGTTTTGTTTAAGTTCATCCTCAAACCCCTATTCTTTACTCTTGTCAGCTAGTTCCTGGATCATATTATGCAGCTATGAGAGGGTATTTGCAAAAATGGCTATGTCAGCAGCAAAATGATGGTGGGTTTAACTATATCTATTCATCTTTATACCCTTGTCTTCTCAGTTCAATAATTGAAAGACATTATGCAATATGACATTGAAGAGCTCGGGAGATATGGTGTCATCTTGTTTCACTCTGTTTCCAATTTCTATATATGCTGTGTGCTTGAAGAGCCAAATCTTTTCACTTGCATTTTCATAAATGTTATTAATGATACAGTGCACAAAATCTTTGTGTAGTAAAGGGTATCATCAACAAAAAGCCTCCTTTCCTGTAATGTAGAAATCTAATACCAAGGATTGAGTTACAGTCTCTGTTTTTGAAGAATGTTTGAGAGAGAATTTGGTTTCTCAGTTAAAGGAATATTACCAGGCAAAAAATTTGTCTTTCAAAATCTTACCGGTTCTTGATGATGCTCCTGATCATTCTTCACATGTTGATGATTTCCATTTGAACATTTGGGTTGTCTACATGCCACCAAAACAACATAACTTCTGCAGCCAATGGACCAGGAGGTCAGTGTCTTCTAAGGCATATTACTTGCATAAACCTTTGTCCAGGCAGTAGCTGCTACTGATAAGAATAATGATATCACATTGAGAGAATTTTGAAAAAAATGTACCATTTATGATCCCATTAAGAATATTGCAGAAACATGGGAAGAGGCAAAGGCAACAAATCGGAATGGATGTGAAAAAAAAATTGTACCTCCAGCTCATGAAAAGTTCTAAGGGTTTTGAAGAGAATGAGATAGAAGAAACCACCAACAGATGCTCAATATCTTAAACTTGAAGTTGACACTGAAAATGTTGAAAAACTCTTAGAATCTCACAATGATGAACTCACAAATGAAGATTTAATAAAGTTGGAGGTGCAGAAGGTTGTGGAGGATGAGTCAAAGGTGGAGGAAGCCAAATGTATGATAAAGCAAATAGCCAAAACCTTTCCATTGGTCATTGCCAGTTTAGCTTTGTTGGAGAAGCAAAAATCCAACATCTTGAGGTTCTCAAGGTTAACAGTGCAGTTCAAGCTAAGCTATCCTGCTACAAAATTATCTTAAAGGAGGAAAATATGGTATTCACTCAAAGCTCCCTAGATAAATTTGTGAGAAAGATTGAGCAACTTCCCCAAGTAGCAGATTCTCTGACTCCAACTTCAGTGTCATATCTATCTTCAATATTAATATCTATATTCTTCTAGGCTTTCCATTTCTCAGCTCATTTAGAGCCAAGAAGACAAATCTGATAATGATGCCATGAGCGCTCTCTCTTGAACTGTATTATCGTACTCTAATTAATATCAGTCACATATGTACTTTATACCTCCTTCCCACAACAGAAATACAGTGTAAGTATGTATATACAATCTAAAAATTGTTGTTCAATATTCAAATACATATGGCATGAGTAATTGTAATTTATAAATGCTGTAAGAAGATAAGACAAACGTTTTTTTTTTTTTTTTTAGGTTGTGGACTTATGTTGGCATATATGTACAAATTTGGGTGGTTTCCAAGTTTATATATATATAAGCTGTTGTTCAAGTTTTGCACTTACATCTCCTGCAAACAAAATTTAGATGTTATGTAAACCATCAGCAGTTACAATGGCTTTGAAATCTTGCGGTGTTGAAGATGCATACATTAATATTATTAATAACATCTATGAAAATGCAAGTGCAAGGTTTTGGCTATTTGAGAATACAGCGCCCATAAAAATTGGAAAGGGAGTGAGACAAGGTGACACTATATCTCCCAAACTCTTTAATGCCACATTGGAAAATGTCTTTCAATCACTGAACTGGGAAAACAAAGGGATAAAGATTAATGAGATTATCTAACTCACCTTCGTTTTGCTGATGACATAGTCATTTTTGCAACTACCCCATCAGACAGCAGATATCAAGTGAGGGTCACATTGATGAAGAAATTAATTAGCATATAAAACTTGCCTGGAGAGCTTTTGGAACAAACAGTATAATTTTCAAGAGCAATATGCCATTATGTCTTAAAAGAAAAGTGTTTGATCAATGCATCCTTCCAGTGCTTACATATGGTGCAGAGACGTGGACCTTAACTAAAAGAGACATACAAAGACTGCAGCCAACTCAAAGAGGCATGGAGAGATGCATGCTTGGTGTAACCAGGGGAGATAAGAAGAACTCGTGGATCAGAAAAATGACAAGAGTGGAAGACATCATGATCAGAGTAAAATCCCTGAAATGGCAATGGGCTGGACATATTGCCAGAAGGACAGACCATCAATGGACAGCCAAAATTTTAGACTGGATTCCAAAGGACAGGAAAAGACCCAGAAGAAGACCACATGTGAGATGATTGGATGAAATTCGAAAGTATATGTGGGAGTAACATGGAGGAGACTGGCACAAGACAGAGCGTTGTGAAAGAAACTTGGGGAGACCTTTGTCCAGCAGTGGATTGGTAATGGTTGACAATGATGATCATATATATATATTCCATAAAAATTTTCTTCATAGACAGATTCCCAGGATGGAATCCTTTCGTAAGTCAGGGAGTGCCTGTACTTTTGTATATGCTGTGTTGTTCAAGTTTTGCAGTTACATCTCATGCAAACAAAATTTAGATGTTATTTTATTATTTTTCCTGATTAATTTCTATCTGAGTGCAGTCTGTGTCATAACTGAAAAGTGTATAAGGCAGGTAGGGTCAGAATAGTAATCTGATAATAGGTGAAACCGACTTTTAACATTTTTCTTGATTGCTCACATTTGTAACTTGCCCTGATTACAGTATCCCATAATGATCATAAGTTCTATAGTCAAACTTTCACGATATTCTATGTAACATCTTTAATAAAGCATACCATCTGTTGTGATGTAATAAACTGCACAAGTTATGCTTCAGTTGTTGCAAGCTTCATCTCAAGTGAAAGAAAGGATCATTTGTTGCCTTCGTGATGCTATTTGTATAGGATCCTGCAGTTCATTTTTTGCTCTTGAACATGGCAAGGAGAGAAGCAACTTGTTTACCCACACACCTTATGGAATTTCATTAGCATCAAATCCTGATGAATGATGGCATGAATGATTGGCTATGCCACACAGTTAGAATGGTTGTTCTTTAAAGTTTTTATGTTTTGCTACTGACAAGATGTCAGACCTTTGTAACTACATCTGGAATAGAACTTGGGGCATGTCTCCTTTTTGATGATTCTACAGCACATGCAAAATTGTTCATTTTAGTTCTTGGTATTTTCACAGAAGGCTATGTAAATTGCATGTCTGAAAGCAGTGAATCCTCATTCTTTGTACATTATAATAACCTCCATGGCAGTTAATACTTGGCATCAGTAGTGATGCAGCGTAGCAAAAGTGTTCTGTATTTTGGTGGCATAATCACCAATGACAATGACCAGTGACATCGACTCTCCGGGTATCTATGTCCTGCACTGTTTATTTTAACTGTTTCAGCTAGTTACCCTGCACTATCTCAGAAATGTTCGAAGTCCCATGTTATGTAATTACACTTTTGTAGTCTTCAGCCTCTGTTATATATTAAATCTTAAAAACTGTGTCTGATGCTGCTGTGCGCTTAAATTTCATAATTTTTCTTTAAGTCTGAACTGTTATATTCTGAATACATTTTTAATGTGTCTTCAAGTGAATAAGGGTGTGTTGCTTTGTTCTCATTCTTCAGAGCTTTGCATTTTTAATTTGTTTTTCTTTTTTCTGCTAATAAGTTTTTTTAGTTGGCAGACTATCATTGCTAAGTTTGGAATAAGTGTGTAATATTGCTTCAAGTATTTATTTTTGGGTTGATAAAATAATAAATCATGAAATGAAAACAAAGTGGTTTTCTAGATCTTTATTTTCAGTGTCAGCACTCCTATCTTAAATCATAGTGCCACCAGTAGAATGTAAAGCCATCTTAGCCATAGAAAAGGGCTGTTTTTATTCTTTATATTAATCCACAGTGTGTTTCACAATTTACAGTCTTACAGTGTTTTAAGTTATGGCAACATAACAGTGTATTTGTATAAATTTCAAAATTCATTAACAACAGTATTTTTTGGTGATGCATCAGTTTGCCTCATGTTGATTCATGGCTTGCATAAGTTTATCATGGAACATTTTTTCTTCAGATCTTAGTGACATAGAAATCAGATGGAAAAAAATATGATTTTGGTTACATCTAACCTTTCATCTATATGTCTGTAAAAACAGTATTGTACTTCAGGATACTGGACTGCAAAAGTCCACTAATAGATAAAGGAAAATGCATGCACAAGTTTTGATATCTGTCTGCCAGTCGGTTTATCTCTCAGTGAGTGTTTCTGTCTTTGCAGAAGCAATATGCCCACTTTTTAAAGCATCTTTGAATAAATTCTTTCTGTGCTTGACAGAGGAAAGTAAACAGACTGACTGATGGATGAACTGAAAGACAGGCACACTGGAAATCTTGTGCACATGGTTTCCCTTATCATGCCCGGAAAGCAATTATTTATTTCATCTTTTATATTTGGAGGTGTCGTTTTGAAGATAGAAGAAAAACTGAACGAGGAATGAATGCATAGACAAACCTCAAATCTTGTGCACATTTTTCCTCTATCCATGAAGGAAAGAATTTTTGTCATCTGATAATTTGAAGTGGGGATATCATTTTTGCAGACAGAGGGATAGACATAACTAAATTCACATAGCTTCTGATTCATATGCAACTGAGATTTGAAAATGTAGCAAATTTTTCTGCGATTAATAGATGTAAGCAATAAATTTGTCTATGATGAATTGATATGATACTATATCTTCATCATTCCATGTATGGTATCATACCAAATGAAGGCAAAAAGGGATTCTACTTGAATGTAATTGACCTGATAGAAGTACAAAAATTTCATTTTCATGTTCAGAAAACAACTTGTAATATATTATCCATGATTCATGCAATCTAATCTGTCATTGGAAATAGGGTATTTTCCTTTAGATTACAAATTTTTCTTTAGAATACTATATTTATACTCTCATGATAAATAAAGAATTGAATTGGTTTATTGCATTGCTGATCAGGACTGGCTGCATAATTTGCAGGGCCCAGTGCAAAACGAAAATGCGGGGCCCTTTTCCCAGTGAGTTCTACATCTACTAAATGGGCTTGGACGTTGGAACGTTTTTGAAAGAAAGGCGGGGTCAGGTAGAGAAACCACATTTTTTCATTTTCTCGTGAAGCTTAATAAAGCATGGTGGTACTAAGGAAATTCATGAGTTATAATAAGCTGTTATTATCGCTCATTAAAAAAAAAAGAGACATTTTAAAATTGAAGTTTATTGAATTTAAGCGACAAAATATAATTCCTGCACCTCGTCGAAATGCGTGCTGATAGCAAAAATTAATGTAATTTATCCAAAATTAAAAAAAAATAGCTATTGTTTGAACAAATAAGATTGGATGATAGGAAATGTCATTTTCAATGATTCATGGTTGGAATATTGAGGTTCTAAAGACGTACCATCCATACAATACTAAATGAGTAATGCAATTTTCAAAAAACTCTTACCTTATCACTCTGTCTCTTTACCTCTGGGAAGAAAGAATCTTTTGCTGGTCACGTTCTACAGCTCATTGTAATTTGTTTTAGTGGGTAGTGGGAGCTTTGTAGCTCAAATGAGGTGAGTGCATTAGCAGTCTAGTGCATTGTTTCTCAAACACCACCGGTCCGTTTCGAGGTTTCCGCCGTTCCGCAGAAACGGAGGAAAAATTGAGAAATGGTAGAGATTTCCGAATTTGACCAGTAAAAACAGGTTTTCACAAACGTCCTTGTACATAAAAGCAACTTCGTGATGGTCGGTCCGCAAAGCATTTTGCGAAATTTTACTGGTCTGCGGCTTGCTTGTAAGAGTCTCTGAGAACCAGTGGCAGTGGTCTAGTGTCTTGATAATCCCGAATCGGCGTTATGTTGCAATTTATCATTTCCCGGCACTCGTCATCGTCAGGTACAATTGATCTGTCAGTTATAGTGTTATAATTAAAATTTCAGCCAGTTTCATAAAAAATTTGCTGAGATGCGTTTTTCACTTTTTTCTATTGTAAACCATCTGCCAGAGATTCCGCCCACGCACGAAAAAAACTGACCGCGTGTAATTGCGGCAGAATGCAGATGTAGCTGTGATGTCAGTGTTCCAGAGAGATCTGGGTGATTATATATATGATGTCATTAATGCAAATTCTCTCTCGGTGATATGGTGAATCATCCCGATGGACCCAAGATACTTGAATTCTGATCACTAAGGCAATAAAGTGTAATGATATAAAAATTTAAAAAATGCAGTTTTTACATCGTTAAATGTCATTTATTTTTAATACAAGAAAAAAAATTATGAAAAATTCAAAAACATCACACAAATGCGGGGGTGGGGCCCTGTGCAACTGCACAGGTTGCACACCCATGAAGTCGGCCCTGTTGCTAATGAGAATGAGTACAGCATTTTTATTAGTTATCTCATAATCAGAATGAATCCAAAGAAATGAAGTTTGTGTATGTTGTGTGAAGAACAGAGTCATAAAGTTTGTAAATGCAGCATCCATGTTGAACTAGCCTTTATAGCTCAAATCTATTGGTTGTAAGTATTGGGGAAAATATAAGTGATGGTAAGAAGAATACACAAAGTCTAAAAGACTGAAGGAAGGTGTTTGAAGTTTCAGTACCAAGCTCCGTCCTTCAGTCTCTCTGAGAATGTAGTGTTGTAGATGATGAAGTCATTTAGTTTGTTAGTAAACATGATTGAACAGTGTAGATCTGTGACACAGCCCATCAAGTCCTTAAAAATCACAGCTGAAGACCGTTCTTGTTATTTCTATTAAAACTTGTCTCAGTGAATAACAAGAATAAGAATAATGAATCCATCAATCATGTAAATAGCGCACGATACAGTCAGTCCCTGGATTACAAACAAGTTCTGTTCTTGTCTTTAAGTCAGATTTGTTCTTAAGTCGGAAACAGTTAGGTACGGTCCATTTCTAACATCAATTAGTCAAATGTGTGTCTTAGTATATTGCATAGAGTGTATCTTTCTATACATAAAAACATTAAAGAAACACATCCAGATACACTAAAACATCTTAACATAATAATACACTAATAATCCTTTAAAATTGTCTGGATTATTGACTAACTGTAGTCTAACACTTTCCCAAAGTTTGTTGGTGTTTCACCTTTTTCTGATTGCCTTATTATTTCAACTTTAGTTTCAATTGTGATCAGTGGTGAAAGTGGGCAGGAACAATAAGGAATGGTGTACCCTTAGGAAATTGGTAAGGGGAACAACATTTCCCTAAATAAAATAATTGTGAACAAAAATACATAAAAAGTTGAAAAAAAAAACCTAAAAAAAAACAACCTAATGTGCTGCTGAACTATACAAAGGAAATTTGGGCTCGCTGCTTATTTACATCTAAAAATTCTATTTGTAATCTGTGCAAGACTTATGCTTGAAAGTTTTCTCTCTTTGATTTTGCAGTTTTCAGAACTTTTGAACTGAGACAATAAATTTTGTCCTTTGGACTAAGAAGACTCATAGAGGATGCTTGCATTTGACTGTTTTGATTTCATGTAGCCTCGTACATTATCCCTTGGGGCGGAATCTTGAACTAGTAACAGTACTGCAGGCAAGCTGTAGAATACTGAAATCAAATTTATTCAGTGACAATTTGGTAAATAGCAGTTGAACAAGGCCACGCTGACTTCCAGGGAAGACTGCATCCTCTACTTGCCTTAAGTAGTGTCTAACAGCAGCAGTTGTTTTTTTGGTAACTTTGAAAGGAGCACCGTCTGAGCTGTTCCCTTGTAAGTTTAAGTTACCTGGGTGTGCAGTTCTCGTCATTTTGATGCTGCATTATGTCAATGAACTAAATAATTTCTATGTACATTTAGGTAGGCAAACTCGGTGAATTCTGAATGTTTTCACTGTTTTTCAGCTACACAATTAAGAAAAACAAAATTTCTTCAGCTGATGTTTAGCTTGCACTTTGTGATGTAGACATTTTTAGGAGATTCATCAAGACACTTTGACATCTGTAAGTTTTCTGTTTTACATGTTATAAAAAGTGGTTACAGTCTGCGGCAGTGCATTTAATTATGAATTGAATAATTTAATGCACCACCGCAGACTGTACCCACTTTATATAATGTGTAAACCAGAAAACTTATGATGTCAAAGTTTCTTTATGAAGAACCTTGTAGTCATGTAATGGTATGTGAACTTTATGATAGAATCACATGAGATATATTGATTTTTAGGTGAATTTCAAATTTATTAAGGTTTATTTTTATTCATTAAAATAATATATATATATATATATATACTTAAGAGCAAAACTGAAGACTAAGGAAAAAATTTTAGAATTTAAAACGAAGGGTGCAAAATAACCTGAAAATCAAAACGCGCAACGCAGCAGTTTTGAAAATTCAGAATTCACATACTATAAAGATACCTAAGCAAAAAAATACATAGATAATTTTGACTCACACCTAGTACAACATAGAAAAGGTTATGTATCTACCTGCGTGAGTAAAAGGAGAAAAGAAAAAAAAGAAAATAAAACAACTGAATGTAGAAGGTGTCGAGAATACTGAGCCTTGGCTTTATCAAGGACCAGCAAAAACTCTGCATTTTCTCACTTCCACAAAGACCTAGTTGGAAATGGGTTTCTGCAAGGCCATAGATGCAAGTAACATTCCCACCTAAAATAGTTTAAAAAATATATATATAAGTCATGTCCTCCGTAGAGTAGCATGACCTAGCACTAGTTAACAATTTCGCTTGCATCCATTAACCTTCATGGCCCGACCCATGCTCTTCATCTGTTACTATTAAACAGAGAGAAGAAGATTAAAGAGAACTCAAGCTGTGAGAGTGACATAATAAATAGAAATGATTTTCAGCTATAACGAAATTCCAAGTTCGTTTGAGAGAGAATTTAAACCTGAAAAACAATATATCATCATCATCATTGTCAACCATTATCAATCCACTGCTGGACGAAGGTCTCCCCAAGTTTCCTCCACAACGGTCTGTCTTGTGCCAGTCTCCTCCATGTCACTCTCGCATACTTTCGAATTTCATCCACCCATCTCCCATGTGGTCTTCTTCTGGGTCTTTTCCTGTCCCTTGGAATCCAATCTAAAATTTCGACTATCCATCGATGGTCTGTCCTTCTGGCAGTATGTCCAGCCCATTGCCATTTCAGGGATTTAACTCTAATCATGATGTCTTCCACTCTTGTCATTTTTCGGATCCACGAGTTCCTCTTCTTATCTCTCCTGGTTACACCAAGCATACACCTCTCCATGCTTGTTTGAGTTGTCTGTAGCCTTTGTATGTCTCTTTTAGTTAAGGTCCACGCCTCTGCACCATACGTAAGCACTGGAAGGATGCTTTGATCAAACACTTTTCTTTTAAGACAATGGCATATTCTCCAGGCAAGGTTTGTACGCCGCTTAATTTCTTCATCAATGTGACCCTCACTTGATATCTGCTGTCCAAGATAAACGTACTTGTCTGTTATCCTCAGCTTTTCTCCATCAATCGATAAATCTTCATTTCTTGTAAAAGCATTGAACATCACTTTTGTCTTCTGAAAGTTCATTTCTAATCCCACTTCTTTACTCTTGTCAGCAAGTTCCTGGATCATACTCTGCAGCTCTGATGGGGTAGT
The DNA here is from genome assembly GCA_039090855.1 of Macrothele yani. Classification (NCBI taxonomy): domain Eukaryota; kingdom Metazoa; phylum Arthropoda; class Arachnida; order Araneae; family Macrothelidae; genus Macrothele; species Macrothele yani. The sequence continues at coordinate 91,076,541 of CM077016.1, read as the reverse complement.
TGCAAAAATGACTACGTCATCAGCAAAACGAAGGTGGGTTAGATAATCTCCATTAATCTTTATCCCCTTGTTTTCCCAGCTCAGTGACTGAAAAACACCCTCCAATGTGGCATTAAAGAGCTTCGGAGATATGGTGTCACCTTGTCTCACTCCCTTTCCAATTTTTATGTGTGTTGTATTTTCAAACAGCCGAATCTTTGCACTTGCATTTTCATAGATGTTATTAATAATATTAATGTATGCATCTTCAATACCGCAGGATTTCAGAGCCATTGTAACTGCTGATGGTTTCACCGAATCAAAGGCTTTTTCATAATCGATAAAAGCCATGCACAATGGAAGTTCATATTCCCTCGCTCTTTCAATTAGTTCTCTCAGTACGTGGATATGATCTATTGTGCTGTAGCCACTCCTGAATCCAGCTTGTTCTCTCGGTTGAGCCATGTCCAGTGTCACCTTCAAGCGGTGTGAAAGAACTTTAGTGAAGATTTTATAAACCACTGATAGGAGGCTGATAGGTCTGTAGTTTTTGAGATCCTCAATGTCACCTTTTTTATGTAGCAAGATCATTGTAGCGTTGTTCCAATCCTCAGGAATCTTCCCTTCATTAAGGCATCGAGTGAAAATTTGGGCGAGTACTGTTTCGATTTCTCCACTTGCTTCTTGTATGATGTCTACAGTAATTCCATCTTCTCCTGGAGCTTTTCCCTGCTTCATGTTCTTGATTGCATGTGCAACTTCTGCTGGGAGGACTGGAAGAACTCTGGTACCTTTCATGATGTCTGGAGTACATGTATCATCCCTTTCATATAATTTGGAGTAGAAATCTTTCACTCTTGTCAAAATTTCGCTTCTATTCCTTGTTACAGAACCATCTTCTTTTCTCAGTGCCATAATCTGTTTTCTTCCCTTACTGAGATGTCCCTTTGCTATCTTTAGGCTTTGGTTGTTTTCAATAGCTTTCCTCACTAGTTCACAGTTGAATTTCCTTACGTCTTCAGTGATACTTTTTCGTACTGTCTTGCATAGCTCTATATATTCTACTTTGGAAGTCACATCTTCTTTAGTTGTCCTCATCTCTCTTCTTTTTTGCATCAACATTTTGGTTTTTCCTGATAATTTGTTCACATGCAACTTGTTCTTAGACCCAGCTAATTTTGTTGCTGTTTCCATAAGAGCTTTGGTTACTTTTCTGTTAACTTCAGAAATATCCACTTCTTCCGATGTTAGGCCTTCTAAAGCAGAGAATCTGTTCTTCAGTTCCAGCTTGAAGGTATTATGGTGTTTTTTAAGGTTGGTTATGTAAATATATGTTGTTTGTCTTATGAGCTTGCCACGTTCGAGTTTAGTGTTGAGGTGCATCTTACATCTCACCAATCTATGGTCACTACCTGTGTTGAACTTGTTTAGCACACTACAGTCTTCTATGACGAATTTTTTGTTACACATAATAAAATCAATTTCACTTGTCATCCCATTTGGATGTCTCCATGTCCATTTCCTGTGTGGCTTTTTCTTGAAAAAAGAGTTCAAGATGAAAAACCCTTCTGCCTCTGCAAACTCAACGAGAGTATTTCCACGCTGGTTTCTGTTGCTGTGACCGAATTTACCTACTGAAGTTTCATTCTGTTGCCGTTGCCCTATTTTTGCATTGAAATCTCCCATAATTATCTTCAAGTGCTGCTTACCTTTATTATTTAGATGACGAATTTCCTCATAAAATTCTTCAATTTCTTCTTCAGGATGACTTGTGGTGGGTGCATAAGTTTGAATAATCTGAGCCTGGTATCTTTTCGAGAGTTGAATAACAAGTCGTACAGCTCTGTCAGAGGAACTTTCAACTTCTACAACTTTATCCTTCAGTTTCTTGTTTATTATAAATCCAACACCACTAGTTCTGCCAGTATCTGTCCCACGATAGTAGAAGAGATGTCCACTTTTCAGTTCAATGAGATCTCCTTTTCTCCTTACCTCACTTAGCCCGACGATGTCCCACTTGATCCTTTGTAGTTCCTCTTCCAATTCAAGGAGCCTTGAATCAGAAGATAGGGAGTGTCCATTATACGTAGCCAAGGTCAGCATCAGATGGCAGCCTAGTCCGGTCCTCCGGGGATTCTTAGCACCCTCTGCCTTCATGTCGCACTGGCCGCTGCCTTGGCCAGGTACATTCCAGCTGCCAGAGACTGAGGGCCAAGTGTATGTTTTGGCCCAAGTGGAGTTCTAAGGACGATGAAAGGATTGGAGGTCAGCTCAGATATTTTAAATCCTCCCGCTCGGTTAGGCTAGCACCCTTTCCCATAGTGTATGAACTCGCTGGCAAAGGTAATCTAAAGTTATGAAATGACAAACGTTGTTTGACATGTAAATCTGCAGATCCTAACCTGTATTCTTCTGTTGAGGATAATTGCTCCAACAAGTTTTGCAAAGCCTACAATACCATCTATAAGCTCACCTGTACTGTCTGCAACCTTAGCTATATTGGCCAAAGTAAAAATCCTCTTCATCTTAGGATTAATGGTCACAGGTCTCTAGTAAACAAGTTCTCTAATTCAGGAGTGAACCCCTCCACAAACGCCAACCAGTACTCTACCTTTGAATTAGAGCATTTCCATACTCATGGTTTTGACAAAGTGAAAATAGAGGTACTACATATTATTCCTGACCTCTATGCTCGGCTAGAAACTGAATCCCTTGAAATTTTGCAGCATCAGTCTCTTTATCCCTATGGCCTTAATTCCACTCTATCTGACAATAAGCATAATCAGCATAAATTTTCAATTCGTGAACTCTTCTTTCTTGTTAATAATAAGAGCTGCTCTAGAGGTAATAGAGGACAGAGGTTATTTCGCACATCAAGCAAAGTTGATTTTGCTAACTTGCTAAAAACTCTGGAAAGCTTTAAAACTGGCACTAATTTTGTTAAAAATACTTACAAAATTCTCAAGTCCTTCAAGCACTCTGTCCTTAAATGTTTTTTCAAATTCTGGAATGAAACTGCTGACCATGTTGATAAGCATGTTTTTGCTTTGGTTCTGGACATTCTTAAACATATTCTTAAAGATAAAATTTCTCTTAAAGAATTTTCCAGTAATTTTGTTACCATCAGGTTCCTCAATAAAGCCTACGATAATCTCAATGTAAGGAAGCTGTTCTACAATAATGCAATTTTTTTCCCATCCACAGGCACCAGTCTATTGTAAGTTTTAAATATGTTAAGACCTTAGGGTCAATAGTTAAAAACTACAAACTTAACTCTTCGAGCTACATTCCTGTAATTACTTCTTGTTCTTGTGATGAACATAAAGAAACAGTTCACTATGATAAGAATTACAACCATATTATCACCGGAAACTTGAGTTATGTTGAAAATGAAAAGCTTAGGAATTTATTAGAGTATGGCTCTAAATTCAGACCTTCCTTCACAATTTCCAAAGAAAGGATTCTTGAGAGCTTCACTCAAGATGTAAATAAGTACATCGTAAAAACCAGTTTGACGTACAATCAGCCTATTGAGGCCTTCGCAGAATGGAAATATAATATAATCAATAGCTTCACCGGTGAGTTGGCAGGTCTGGATTTTTGTTTCGACAGAAATCTCTTTTTCTCTGGAGAAGCTAAAAGGTCACTCTCCAAACTACAAGACCAATTTATTTTTACCACTACGGATAAAGCTAGCAATAATTTTGCAATTATCTGTAAGAAGTTCTATTTTGAATTGTTAACTATGGAACTCAATAATAGAGTAACATACGAGCCCGTAAGTTATTCTACCAAGCAGTTAGAAAATCGGTTTAAGGCATTCTTCAAAAAACTTAAAATTCCACAAACTAGAAGATATGGGCCTGAATTTCCATTTCTTTTTGCAACGGTTAAGTTTCATAAGGATCCTGTGAAATTCAGGTTCATAGCTAGTGGAGTAAGGAGTCATAAAAAGAAAATAGATCTTGCTTTTGAAGATGTCTTAAAGAAGGTTTTGAAACACATTAGAAACTGTTCTAACTTGATGTACAGAGATTTTTGGATAATTAATAATAATGCAGAAGTAATTTCTACTATACTCAATGTCTGTCCCCTAGATATTAATAGTTATGATTTTGAAAACCTATATACTAATCTGCCTCTATCAGATATAATCACTACATTTAAGGAGCTGTATGCAGAATTTAAACTTAACCAATTTGTTGATGTAGGAACTTGGAACTCTTATCTCAATTGCTGCATAAAAAATAACCATATCTTATATAATAATACTCTCTATAAGCAAGTGAACGGTATTCCAATGGGAACATCAATGTCCACAAATATCGCTAATCTATTCCTGTTCTTTAAGGAATATAAATTCATTAAAAATCACCCCACCTGCTCAGATAACTACCTTTACACTTTTAGATATATTGATGATCTGCTGTGTATCAATAATTCAGAAGTTATAGAGAGTGATTTTGATAATATCTATCCTAGCTCTCTTAACTTATGTAAAACCAACCACAGTAATCAGGAACTTGAGTTCCTAGACTTAAGCATTAAGCTCAACAGAGGTAACCCATCTATTAGCCTCTTTGATAAAAGAGTTAATTTTCCTTTCAAAGTAATTAAATATCTACACTGGAATAATAACATTTCAACCAAAGTAATTGAGAATGTACTAATTTCTCAGGTCCTAAGAATTTCAAGAATTTGCAGCAACAATTTGGATTTCAATTACCACATTAATATACTATTAGAAAGTTTTCTAGAGAACGAAATTCCTTCTTCTTTCATCAAAAGAACTTTAAGAAAAATTATTCTGAATAATAGAGTAAGGTTGGCAGATCTGCTTTAATTTTCTACACAGTTAATAATATGATTCTGACCAATCAAAGCCGTAAGGAAGTTGGCTAGAGGATGCCTATTAACTACCTAAAGGAACCTTAGTGCTATGGATATGACGGTCCTATTAAAACAAAAAATTAAATAATATAAACAAAATCACAAAAAAGCTTAAAAATCTGTTTATAAAAGAAAATAAAAACAAATAAAAAAGAAAACTAGTTATTCATCACTAGGATAGCTATACTAAAAATAGTAAAACCAACATTAAAATTAATAAGATTCTGATTAATCTATAGAAGCTCACTAAGGTGATTTAATACATGCAAAGATTATTAAATAAACTGCTCGTGTATTTTATAATATTTCTCATGTATTCTGGAGAGTTAATTCTGCTCATTCTGATCATACAGATCCACAGTCTTAAGTTTATATATTTTTTTCTCTGGTTAAAATCTCCGCGCGTTGGTTTCTTGCTGTATGAGGAGGCCATCAGCCCCACCCTCACTGCCCCCAGCGTCTAGGGAGTGGCGGAAGGGGTCAGCCATGTTCTCCTCTTGTGTGGAGAAAAGTTTTTGTCACACAAGAGGTAAGCTCTCTTCCTTGTTTTTGGGTTCTAGGTTTTATAAGTTCAATGTTTGTACTTTATGTACCATTTCTCTGTCGTTTTTTAGCTTTTCAGCTTTTAAGCATTGGTTTGTCTGTTAACATTTTTGCGGGTTATAACTCTTACTTTTCTTTGTAACTTTGAGCGTCTTTTGAGGTACCTAGGAACAGAAGAAGGCTAAGCCTGTTCCTTTTCTATGCGCTGTCTATGCGCTGCTTTTTCAAAGTAGTTAAGTTCTTAATAACTAATTAATTATGCACTTAAAGCACTGCTGAAATACTTTGTACATATTGCAACTAACTGTTTAAGGTATATAACTTTCACAAAGTTTTCTTTAGTTAATATTTATCTTTAACTTATTCTCGTTTTCGTGCTGTCATAAGTTGTAGAGTAGGGGGTTTTAGACTCAAGTTTTCTTTCAAAAATCTGTTCGTTATAAATTAACATTTCCTTTTTTTTAATTGCAATGTAGGATTTGGATTTCTTTTGCATTGTTTTTCAGGTTTGGATTCTCTCTCAGGCGAACTTGGAATTTCGTTATAGCTGAAAATCATTTCCATTTATTATGTCACTCTCACAGCTTGAGTTCTCTTTAATCTTCTTCTCTCTGTTTAGTAGTGGCAGATGAAGAGCATGGGTCGGGCCATGAAGGTTAATGGATGCAAGCGAAATTGTTAACTAGTGCTAGGTCATGCTACTCTACGGAGGACATGACTTATATATATATATTTTTTAACTATTTTAGGTGGGAATGTTACTTGCATCTATGGCCTTGCAGAAACCCATTTCCAACTAGGTCTTTGTGGAAGTGAGAAAATGCAGAGTTTTTGCTGGTCCTTGATAAAGCCAAGGCTCAGTATTCTCGACACCTTCTACATTCAGTTGTTTTATTTTATTTTTATCTTTTCTCCTTTTACTCACACAGGTAGATACATAACCTTTTCTATGTTGTATTAGGTGTGAGTCAAAATTATATATGTATTTTTTTGCTTAGGTATCTTCTTTATAGAATATATATATATATATATATATTCATAATTCAGGTGATGCGTAACATCACAGCCTCTCCTTGACAAATGTCAACCCCGCCTTCTCGTGGTGCATCCTGTTCCTACTAAAGGGGCTCTGACGACCGCCAATAGCGGTATAACTATACCATCGGGATTAGAGGAAATTCTATCCCACACTCACCAACCCGCTTGGCCAGCGTGGTGAGTTATGGCCAAACCCCTCCAAAATGACTCCACAACTTAAATCTTGGCCCTCAGTCTCCGGCAGCTGGAATGTACCTGGCCAAGGCAGCGGCCAGTGCGACATGAAGGCAGAGGGTGCTAAGAATCCCCGGAGGACCGGACTAGGCTGCCATCTGATGCTGACCTTGGCAACGTACAATGGACGCTCCCTATCTTCTGATTCAAGGCTTCTTGAATTGGAAGAGGAACTACAAAGGATCAAGTGGGACATCGTGGGGCTAAGCGAGGTAAGGAGAAAAGGAGAAGATCTCATTGAACTGAAAAGTGGACATCTCTTCTACTATCGTGGGACAGCTACTGGCAGAACTAGTGGTGTTGGATTTATAATAAACAAGAAACTGAAGGATAAAGTTGTAGAAGTTGAAAGTTCCTCTGACAGAGCTGCACGGCTTGTTATCCAACTCTCAAAAAGATACCAGGCTCAGATTATTCAAACTTATGCACCCACCACAAGTCATCCTGAAGAAGAAATTGAAGAATTTTATGAGGAAATTTGTCATCTAAATAATAAAGGTAAGCAGCACTTGAAAATAATTATGGGAGATTTCAATGCAAAAATAGGGCAACGGCAGCAGAATGAAACTTCAGTAGGTAAATTCGGTCACGGCAACAGAAACCAGCGTGGAAATACTCTCGTTGAGTTTGCAGAGGCAGAAGGGTTTTTCATCTTGAACTCCTTCTTCAAGAAAAAGCCACACAGGAAATGGACATGGAGACATCCAAATGGGACGACAAGTGAAATTGATTTTATTATGTGTAACAAAAAATTCGTCATAGAAGACTGCAGCGTGCTAAACAAGTTCAACACAGGTAGTGACCATAGATTGGTGAGATGTAAGATGCACCTCAACACTAAACTTGAACGTGGCAAGCTCATAAGACAAACAAAATCTATTGACATAACCAACCTTAAAAAACACCATAATACCTTCAAGTTGGAACTGAAGAACAGGTTCTCTGCTTTAGAAGGCCTAACATCGGAAGAAGTGGACATCTCTGAAGTTAACAGAAAAGTAACCAAAGCTCTTATGGAAACAGCAACAAAATTAGCTGGGTCTAAGAACAAGTTGCATGTAAATAAATTATCAGGAAAAACGAAAATGTTGATGCAAAAAAGAAGAAAGATGAGGACAACTAAAGAAGATGTGACTTCCAAAGTGGAATATATAGAGCTATGCAAGACAGTACGAAAAAGTATCACTGAAGACGTAAGAAAATTCAACTGTGAACTAGTGAGGAAAGCAATTGAAAACAACCAAAGCCTAAAGATAGCAAAGGGACATCTCAGTAAGGGAAGAAAACAGATTATGGCACTGAGAAAAGAAGATGGTTCTGTAACAAGAAATAGAGGCGAAATTTTGACAAGAGTGAAAGATTTCTACTCCAAATTATATGAAAGGGATGATACATGCACTCCAGACATCAAGAAAGATACCAGTACCAGAGTTCCTCCAGTCCTTCCAGCAGAAGTTGCACATGCAATCAAGAACATGAAGCTGGGAAAAGCTCCAGGAGAAGATGGAATTACTGTAGACATCATACAAGAAGCAAGTGGAGAAATCGAAACAGTACTCGCCCAAATTTTCACTCGATGCCTAAATGAAGGAAAGATTCCTGAGGATTGGAACACTGCTACAATGATCCTGCTGCATAAGAAAGGTGACATTGAGGATCTCGGAAACTACAGACCTATCAGCCTCCTATCAGTAGTTTATAAAATCTTCACTAAAGTTCTTTCACACCGCTTGAAGGTAACACTGGACATGGCTCAACCGAGAGAACAAGCTGGATTCAGGAGTGGCTACTGCACAATAGATCATATCCGTGTGCTGAGAGAACTAATTGAAAGAGCGAGGGAATATGAACTTCCATTGTGCATGGCTTTTATCGATTATGAAAAAGCCTTTGATTCGGTGAAACCATCAGCAGTTACAATGGCTCTGAAAACCTGAGGTATTGAAGATGCATACATTAATATTATTAATAACATCTATGAAAATGCAAGTGCAAAGATTAGGCTGTTTGAAAATACAACACACATAAAAATTGGAAAGGGAGTGAGACAAGGTGACACCATATCTCCGAAGCTCTTTAATGCCACATTGGAGGGTGTTTTTCAGTCACTGAGCTGGGAAAACAAGGGGATAAAGATTAATGGAGATTATCTAACCCACCTTCGTTTTGCTGATGACGTAGTCATTTTTGCAACTAGCCCATCAGAGCTGCAGAGTATGATCCAGGAACTTGCTGACAAGAGTAAAGAAGTGGGATTAAAAATGAACTTTCAGAAGACAAAAGTGATGTTCAATGCTTTTACAAGAAATGAAGATTTATCGATTGATGGAGAAAAGCTGGAGATAACAGACACGTACGTTTATCTTGGACAGCAGATATCAAGTGAATGTCACATTGATGAAGAAATTAATCGGCGTACAAAACTTGCCTGGAGAGCTTTTGGAAGAAACAGCATAATTTTCAAGAGCAATATGCCATTATGTCTTAAAAGAAAAGTGTTTGATCAATGCATCCTTCCAGTGCTTACGTATGGTGCAGAGACGTGGACCTTAACTAAAAGAGACATACAATGGCTGCAGACAACTCAAAGAAGCATGGAGAGGTGCATACTTGGTGTAACCAAGAGAGAGAAGGAGAGGAACTCGTGGATCCGAAAAATGACAAGAGTGGAAGACATCATGATCAGAGTTAAATCCCTGAAATGGCAATGGGCTGGACATGCTGCCAGAAGGACAGATCATCGATGGACAGCCGAAATTTTAGATTGGATTCCAAGGGACAGGAAAAGACCCAGAAGAAGACCACATGGGAGATGGGTGGATGAAATTCGAAAGTATGCAGGGGTGACATGGAGGAGACTGGCACAAGACAGACCGTTGTGGAGGAAACTTGGGGAGACCTTCGTCCAGCAGTGGATTGATAATGGTTGACAATGATGATGATGATGATGATATAAATATAAACACAGATGTATAAAATGTGTGTGTGTGTACGCGTTTATGTAAATTCGACCAGACTTGAAACACTGACCACTGCATTCCCCCAAAACTGATCATCTACTTTCACCACTGATCGTGATTGTTTTCCTTTTCTTTGATGCATCACCATCATTGCATCACATTTATGCTTGGGTGCCATGATTATGAGGGTAAAAAAAAAAAAAAAGAAAATAAATTAAAGCCAAATACATGAAGACACATGAGACACTGTTAACAGCAACATGGTCCAACTGAAAAGAACGAAGTCTTTGTCTTACCTTGGGCCCCTTGCCCATGACCAGACAAACTGCTGTAAACACGCAATGTTTTGATGCACCTCGTAAAGTAGTGCCCATTATTATGAACCATTGTATGTGACTCGAATTTTTAATATAATATGCTTTACAAGGGTTGGTTCATAACTACAGGTTGTACATAAGTGGGGCATTCGTTTCGTAACGCTGGGACTGCCTGTATTGTTAAAAACTGCCAGTGGTCCTAAGCAGTACAAAGTGCATTAAGCAGACTGTGTAATGAATGCAGGCGTTAACATCACATAAAAATGTGTATGTCATCGTACAGTAAATTAAAAGAGAAGTTAATGTGTTATTTTCAGGATACAATTCATTAAACTAAAGTATAAAATTTTAATGGCAACAACCTATGCTTTGCCCTCTTGCTTTCATGATCATCATGCCCATTGGTTTCTGATGCCTGAGTCACTAATTTTCTCCATATATCTCAGTCCTGACCTGTGTGGCTCAGCTTCTGTGGGTCAACTGCACACCGGCCTACCAAATCATCAGTTCGTTCTTTGTGTGGTCTTCCTCTTCTCTTTGTCCCTTCCATTATTCCAAAAAGTAATGTCTTGACTTTTCAATTATCATTCATTTGCAGATGTAACCGGTGTTGCATAGTTGGTTCAAGTGCAAGTCATATGGCATTTTGAGGGCTCAGATCCATCCCTTCACTGACTATCCAGTTAATGGCTTTCTATGAATGTAAGGTGAACACTTGGATGAATGGCCCTGGACATATCAAGCCATTTATGGTGGCTGCTCCTCCCCCCCCTAATCTCTTGTAATATACACAATCTGATCAAAAGTATCAGTACACTTGCCTATTCGCATACTCCCTATAATAGAAGAGGAATTAATATCGAGTAGGTTCCCACTTAGTTGCTATCACAGTCTCCACTCTGCTGGAAAGGCTTTCCACTAGATTTTGGTACATTGCTATGGGAATTGCCTTCCATTCTACCACAAGAGCATAAGTCAGGTTGGTCAGTTCAACCTGGCTCACAGTAGGCATTCCAATTCATCCCAGAAGTGTTCCATAGGGTTGTTGAGATTGGGACTGTGTGCAGGCCAGTCAATTTCTACCACACCCATCTCCTCAAACCATTTGTGCATGAATTAACTTTGTGGAAGAGGTAATTGCTTGTTGGTAAAGGAAAGGGCTTACACTGAACTGTTGCCATAATGTTGGGAGCACAGAATTGTCAATAATGTCATTATGAACTGCTTCATTAATATTCCAAGGCACTGGAACTACGGGGTCTCAGCCCAAACCAAATTTTACAGTTGACACAACACAGTTGGACAGGTAGAGTTCATGTGGCATCCTCCACACCCAGACTCGTCCGTCAGACTTCTAGATGGTGAAATGTGATTCATCATTCCAGAGAATGTGTTTCCACTGCTCCAGAGTTCACTCTGATGTTGAGCTTTACACCACTCCAACTGATGCTTGGCCACATAAACTCATTCCCTTTAGCTCTTGGGATACCATTATGGGGCTTGCGTTGCTTCCAAGGTATTTTGGAACTCGGTGGTGAGCGCTGCAATGGAGGGCAGGTGATTTTGTCGCATCATTCACTTCAGCAATGTCTCTCCTCTCTATCATTTTATGAGACCTGCCTGGTCATGATTGCACTGCTGTTGCTGCTAAGCATTTCCACTTCATAATAACATCACTTGCAGTTGATCGAGGCAGCTGCAGCAGGACAGAAATTTCCCAAACTGACTTGTTCCTAAGATGACATCCTATCTATGGCCATTCCACATTGAAAGTCACTGAGCTCTGCTTGTGACATGTATGGACAATTCCACTACTCAAAAGGGTTGGGTTCAGATACTTTTGATCATATAGTATATACATTGTGCCATTGCCAGTTCTCAGTTTGAATGAGAAAGAAGGGAGTTAGTGTTGGCAAGAGCATATGGCTGTAGAACTCCTGGAGGATAAATCATGTGTGGAAAAGGAAGACTTATGGGCAGGCAGATCTGCTACAGCAACCTCCACTTGAAGTGGGATTAAGCTGAGGGAAAAAGAAGATTCACCTGCAGATGTGTCTAAGCAGTTGTAAGTTTTGTTGACTGCATCTCTATATTATATTCTCTGTGAATTTTATTTTTTTGTAGTGGTCCTCATTTTAAACTTTCTGCATCCAACCAATCTAAGGAACTTCCTATTGCAGCTCCTTTCAAATGTCAATATTCATTTTTTGATATACTATGCAATCACCAATGTTTCACAGCCAAATAACATGCAGTTGAATATACACGCATTCAAGATGCTTAATTTTATTTGGAGACTGACCACCTTGCTCTTCCAAATCACATCAAGTGCCTTCAAGTTTACCTTTGCCAATTTTGTTTGTTATCTTCTTGTATCATCCAAGTTGTACGTGATATTGCTAAGTGTTCCACATTTTCAAAAGCAGCTCCATCTATCTTGATTTTTCTTTCTATTGCACTTGTTCCAGTTACCCTAGTTTTTGTTTTTTCAGTATCTATGATAAGATCATGTCTTTTTGCTTCATCATGAAGTTTCTGCAGTATTCTTTGAAGTTCCTTCTCATCTTCCTCAAGAATTATTATATCATCTGCAAATCTCAGATTATTAATTCTCATCCCATGAATTAAATCCCTTGACTTCCTTCTTAATTTTGCCCATCATTCTTCCTAAGTCTGATGAAAACAGTTAGTGATATTGGACCTTGCTTTTACTCATTTTGAATCATTTACCCTGCTCTCCATTTATTCTCTCAGGTGTTGAATAAGTTTCTATCCATTCTGAATGATTCCAGTACTGGTCATATCACCTTCTGCTCAGTGCTTTCAAAAGTTTTCTGAAAGTGAATGAAACAAGTATATACATTCTTGTTTTTCTATCAGGCTTTCTTCACATTAAACATAAAGCAAAAATCTGTTGTATGGTGCTTCTATCCTGCCTAAATCCTGCTTGCTCATCTGATTGGTGTTATTTTATCTGAGTTCTTAGTTTTTCTGTTAATATTATCATGAACAGTTTGCTCAAAAGACTTGTTAAAGCTATAGTTCTAAAGTTTTTGCCATTTTGTCAGCTTCCTTTTTTATGCTGTGTCACCAACACTGACCTAGTCTATTCATTAAAGGGCTTTACCTTTATCCACAAACAGCAGAGTTCTTGGATTCAGGCTTTTCCTTCATGTTGTATAATTTCTCTTGTAATACAATTGTATCCCACAATTTTGTCATTTTTTAGATGATTAACAGCTTTTTCACTTTGTTTTTTTAAATGTTTAAAATACCCACTTTGTTTTCATAGTTTGGTGGCAGTATTTTCCTAAGTTCTTTCATTACATCATCTGTTGTTGTCAAATCTTGATATGTTTCATATAATTCTGAGCAATATTCTGTCCATTTTTCTAAATCCTTGTTGTCAGTCATCACTTCATTATTTTTGTTTTTAACTACCAAGTTCTTTGGTTGCCACTTTATATATACAGTACTGTATATCCTTTATTATTTTACATACCTCTCTGGGTTTAAATTCACCATAGTATCTTTCAGTGTCTTTGCACTGATTCTCTAACCATTTTGCTTTGTCCATTTTTACCACTTTTTTTACTTAATTGCTTTTTTCCTTATATTGCCTGTAATGTCTTTCAGACATATCCCTTTTGAGTTTAAAATCTCTCTTTTTCTTGGATGAGCTTTAAAGTTCCCTGAGTTATCCAGCTTTTCTTGATTACATCTTTTTCTAGTACTGTTTGATCTATTGTATCCTTGATTACAGTGGTTAATTTGATAGCTCTTGAATCCAGGTGTCTAAATCTTCATCCCTGATTTTCTCCTCAGTTATTAATCTCTGTGTATTCCTTATTCTATTTGTACTAAGCATTGTAGTATTTCTTTGTTTTTGAAATTGTGTATTGTATTGTTTCTTGAGTTTCATCCTGAGGTTTTGCAATGACTAGCTATGGTCCAAGTAGATATCAGTTTCATTAAAGCTTCACCATTCTTCTGATTAAAGGTGTCATGGCTTCCTCTGCTTAAGTTAATTAATAAATGAGTTTCTATGGGTATTAAAAGGAAAATAGATGTTTTAAAGAAACCTCAAGTTTTTGAAGGAAATCCTCATTCATTGCCAGAAGTAATTCCACAGAATTGATCACCAGTTAGGGGCATTAATGTAAGTCTCTGTAGTGATATCTCTGCTTCTAAAAGTATGATTTAAAAAATAATAATTTTGATACTGATAGCATTTGTTATGACGAATGTTTTTAATTTGTTATGACGAATATTTTTCATATATTTACTGACTTTTATACCAGACAGTTTTTTCACTAGGGGTATAAGTGTTCATTTCTATTTGTACCATACTTTGAACTGTATCTTTGTTTGAACCTGATTTGAAAAATCCCCTTTGCCTTGCTTATCTTTTGTTATGAGAAATGCTTTGTTTGCAAATTCATGTTGTCTGTGAAAGTGCTCATCATTTTCTTTTACCCACTTTACCAGATAACTCAAAAACGCTGAGTCGGCCTTTTAAACGATGTGTGATGTGTCTTCTATGTTGTCATTTCTTTGTTGTCCCAGTGTTTTTCGTTTCATATAGGCTGTTATAGTAGTTTCATTGGCCATTTACACCTTTTATTGTCCTGTTCTATCTCATCATAGTTTGTTATCTTTTAATATCGTTTTTGTTGTTATGTTAAATCATGGGATTCCTTGTACCAGTGTTTTTAGTTTTGTATAGTGTGTTATTGTTTTATTGGCTTTTTACACCACTTGTTGTTTTTGTGTTGTATGCCATTCTTGTTTGTTTCCTTTTAATGATGGTTTTGTTAATATTTTAAATTATTTGACTTGGCCACTCTTTGACCCATTGATGCCCTTGCATCAAAAAACACAAGGCAACCAACCAACGAAATTTATGTGTTTTGGTAACACACATTTTAGCTGGTAGTTGCTGAAAATAGCTATTTCTGTTTCTGCATGCTATACACTGAGTGGCCACTTTATTATGACCACCCACTCAGTACTTCGTTGGGCCACCTTTTGCCTTTAATACTGTGTCGATTCTTCGTAGCATGGACTCTACGAGATGTTGAGAGGTGGTTTGTGGAATCTGAGACCATGCTTGATGAATAGCACTTTCCAGGAGTGTGAGATTGCAGGGTTGTGGATCCAGCTGTCTGATGGCTCGTTCAACCTCGTCCCACAAATTCTCAGTGGGATTGAGATCTGGAGATTGTGGGGGCCACCTAAGCAAAGAAAACTCACCGGCATGTTCCTGAAACCAATCCTGTACAATACAAGCACTATGGCAGGACGCATTATCTTGTTGAAAGTAGCCATCGTCATTGGGATAAACCATCCACAGGACAGGATGCACTTGGTCCGCAACGATGTTTAGATATGATGTGCCAATCAGACGTTGATCAACACGAATTAAAGGGCCCAAAGCATGCCAGGAAAACATTCCCCAAACCATAACGTTGCCTCCATCAACTTGAAGGGTTGTAGTAATGCATTTGGGGTACATGCTTTCGTGCTGTTTCCGCCAAATTCTCATTTGGCCATCGGCATGGTGCAACTGAAAACGTGATTCATTGGACCACATAATTTGTTTCCAGTTATCGACTGTCCAATACTTGTGCTCCTGTGCGAACTGGAAACGTTTTCTCTTGTTAACTGCAGACAGCAAAGGTGTTCGAACAGGCCTTCGGGTGCTATATCCCATCCAATGCAGTGTACGGCGAACAGTGCGTGCAGAGATCATTTGAGGGGATCCTTGATTAAGATGGTCTGTAATTTGCTGCACCGTTGCCCTTCTGTTATCTGTTACCAGTCTGGACACTCTCCGTTCCGCCCGAGCAGTTACTAGTTGATGACGACCACCACGTTGCACGTAGAGACCCAGTTTTTTGGCTGACAGTCCAGTCTTTAAACACTTTAACAACAGCTGCTCTGGAACATTTCACGAATGCGGCGGTTTCGGTGATACTCGCTCCATGGCTCCGAGCTCCTACAATCATCCCACGTTGAAAGTCCGTCAAATCACATTTTTTACCCATCTCGTCACCCAAAAATCACTTCTACTACTGTCGCAAGTACTAAGCTTTCCCTTTTTATACTATCCTCGCCCTCTGGCGGCAACAGCGTGCAGCCATAGCTCATTTGCTTGAAACTGTCAGGTGGTCATAATAAAGTGGCCACTCAGTGTATATGTATGGTATTATTCGCTTACATATATCTATTATAGTATAATGTATATGTATAAACACTGAAGTGCCAGAAAAACTGGTATAGACGAGCATATGCAAAATAATATAGCAACGTCCCCTATGTGCATACTCGGTTGCATCCGCCAGTGCGTATATAAAGCGATAGACATCCTTGCCAGCTGTCAGAGCTGTTTTCAGCATGAGAATGACAAGTAATAACGATTTAAGCAATTTTCAACGCGTATAGTTGGTGCTCGTGAGATGAGCCATAGTATTTCGGAGGTAGAAACGAAGTTCGAATTTTCACGGACGACCATTGCAAGGGTGTACTGTGACTACAAGTATTCCGGCAAAACCTCCAACCTATGATACCAGTGTGGCCGTAAAAAGACGTTGGGGGAACGTGACCATCGTCGGCTGTCAAGAATCGTTTCACGCGATAGGCGTGCTACACTCTCGCAATTATCATCGGAATTCAATGCTGGAGCTGCAACAAGCATCAGCGTCCGGACTGTGCAACGTACCCTGCACGATATGGGCTTTGGGAGCCGACGTCCAACTCGAGTTCCCTTGATGGGTGCACGACACAGAGCTATGCGCCTCACTTGGGCACGGCGACACCGCCACTAGACAACTTGATGACTGGAAACAAGTAGCCTGGTCTGACGAGTTGCGTTTCCAACTGTATCGGGCAAATGGAAGGATTTGTGTGTGGCGCAAACCTCATGAAGCCATGGATCCCATTTGTCAACAGGGAACTGTACCGGCTGGTGGGGGATCCGTAATGGTATGGGGTGTATTTAGCTGGACTTCACTGGGACCCCCTGGTACGTCTACAAACGTCTGTGACCGACCAACGCTACGTGCGTATTCTTTCTGACGAGGTACACCCGTTCATGTCCTGCATTCATGCTGATGGGTTGGGCCTGTTCCAACAGAACAATGTACCTCCACACAAGTGTCGGGACGCCACATTATGGTTAGAGGAGCATTCATCTGAGTTTGGAGTGTTGCCATTCCCACCCAAGTCCCCAGATCTGAACGTGATAGAACACATTTGGGATGCCATGCAACGCGCTATCGAACTCAGGAATCCGAGACCTCGGAATACACCCGGATTGTGGAACGCTCTGCAGGAAGTACAGCATATTTCCGGAACCTAGTGAAGTCCATGGCCCGTCGTATTTCTGCAGTCCTGCG
The DNA here is from genome assembly GCA_039090855.1 of Macrothele yani. Classification (NCBI taxonomy): domain Eukaryota; kingdom Metazoa; phylum Arthropoda; class Arachnida; order Araneae; family Macrothelidae; genus Macrothele; species Macrothele yani. Next base: position 91,059,183 of record CM077016.1, on the reverse strand, counting down.
CTCACATGGGGGACCTATCAAGTATTAGACTGGTGTACCAGTTTTTCTGGCACTCCAGTGTATGTATATATGTGTGTATTTTTTTTTCTTGTAATCAGATCAATACACTATGAAGAACACTGCTTATATTGTGCATTTTAAATTATACTCAGATTTTCTCTAGGATGTTGTAAATGTGTTCTCTCTTTTGCTGCATTTTTGTTTCTAAAAGTCTGCTTTCAAATATTTTTTTCATGTTGGAAAAGATTCATAAGACATTTTATGATGACCCTTAAATGTTTTTTATCCCACTGTCTGAAGATGTTTGTACATAATTTAACTCAAGTTGCACATGCTACTGTGGCCAATGTCACAAACATCTTGTGAATATGTCATTTTTGTTTGCATGGTTGGAAACCTTGAAGCTTTAAGTTCATTTAGTGAATTTAAATTGCATTGAAATACTAAGATTTGCATTCATCATTTCAAGGGAAACTTTTAAGATTCAAATTGAATGATACAAAAACATGGCAGAGATGTGTCTTGTGCTCTCCACTGATATTTCCCATTTGAGATTAAAATACTTTATAAGAATGAGTAGGCTAAAAAAAAAAACAGTAGTAAAAATAAGGAGCCTAAAATAGTGGGAGTATTTAAAAAGTAGCTTAAAAACGGTCCGTAAAAAAGTCCAGTTAAATTATTATTAGTTTTAGAATTTTCATCAATTATTTGGTGTATGGTTTCTAAAATATGTGTGAGATTCATGTGCAAAAATAAAATAGAAAAAGCATGTATATAATGCAACAATAAAATAATTTAGTAAATATATTAATTCTGCATGAATATGAAACTACAGTCTTTTTGAGATAGCATTTAGAAATTCCCATTGTTAAGAGCTAACTGAAAAAGGAGCAGAACGTATGCATAAAATGTTAGTGTAACAGGAAAAGATTATGTGATGTCTATTTCCAAAATAAGTACATCCAGCAATCACTGGATTTTTTGTGTATATTAGAGAAAGTGTGATAGTGCATTAGGAAAGTGTTATGTGTTTTTCTTTTATATTAAGATTGCCTAAAAAATTGATCTCTCTTTTTTTGTGTGTGTGTATGTGTAGCCTTGGAGTAGCATTTTTACCAACTTCTACTGAGAGGAAGTGGCAGCAGATGTACGAATCATGGCACGTTCTTGGAGTGCCCCCACGAGATTACTCATATATAAAGAATGCAAGATTTTCACCACAGAAGTCTGAAATCAGATGAATTATGTTGCAAATCCAGTCTTCCCTAATCTGAAGTATTTATCTTTGGTGTATGTTGTTTTTGTAATTTATCTTAGAGAAAAAGATTTCAACTTCTCATTTTGTTTAACTGAATTGGTATTTTGCAATTCTAATCCTCATGGTTTTGTATTCACTGGATAAGAAATTTCCTTTATTTTGTAAAATGCAATTTACTTATTTGTCGATACTGGTTTTCTAATGCTCTCTAAAAAAAGCTTTAATGTCATTTGTTGTATGTTTATTAGAAGCAGTTGTTTTATACTCGTGTTTAATTTATAACTTTATTTATTGCACATGCTTGAAGCTAGACTGGAAAAAGCTGCACTCAGCAAAATTTCCTGGTGATGAATGTTGATTTGTTTCACTGTGAAGATGTTTGTACAAAAAATACTTCTTTTTGAAGGAAAATACTTGCTTTAAGCTTTGTAGAGCTTTATGTATTATACTAATTTAAAATGTTAAGATATGCAAAGCACTGTTTAAAAATAACTATATAAAATCTCATTTTCTTATTGTTAAGCTTATTTAAAAAGTTTTATACTGCATCTTTATACGTCTCTTTGAGATTTTATTTATATTCAGATTTCATATTCTATTTATTTGCTTACAGAAACGGTGTGACAATATTTTTAATTTACAAAAACCTGTAAGAGTGTAACTATTCTTGGCTAAATATTAAAAGATTATATATTTATTTGTCTTTTTTTTTTTTACTCTTTGTTTGGCTTTTCAGAATCATGGAATCATTCTGTTCAGATGGTATGCGCTCAATGCAAGTACATTCAGTAAAAGTGTCACTTTTGCAAATGTATGAATTCAAAGTCACTTACAAAAGTCATGTGAAAAGTGAGAGTTCCTTGCTAAGGGAGCATCTGCAATACAAGGGGTGATTTTCTATTTTAAGTAATGTAACAATGTTTATGTGTTTTATGTTAGTGCACATGTATGTGTGTGTGTTGGGGGTTGGGGAGTCAACCTATCTACAGTAGTCTTGCATTTTCTCATGTTTTATGTTACACATGCATTTGTATATCCTTCTTCCATTTTGTATTGATGAGAATTCAAAGAATTTGTTTGTAAAACAAGTCAAAAATCTGGTGCAAAACCTCTGAATTTATGGGCACAGACCCAGTTGAAATACTTGTGTCTTGTCTGTATTGGTGTGCTCTTCTTTGCTTTCCATAAATTATTTTCTTATTTTTTTTTTTTTTTTGTTTGGAGGTTTAACGACCACCGTGAGCAACTCAATGGGCTATAAGCAGTCGCCCGTCCCTAATTTAGGGTCACTGGTTCCAGGGAAGGGAGAGAGCCAGTGCCGTAAGACAAACACAACATCCATGCCTCACGGGATTCGAAACCGGACCCCTCACAGACGAATGATCAGAGGCCAGCGCCTTAGACCACTGCGCCACCGGCGCGGCTTATTTTCTTATTCTACCATTTTTATAGAGAAAAAGTATGAGTGAAGTTACCCATTATACTGAATTTCAAAATTTTTCAGTGTGTGTTTGAACAGACTTAAGTAACAAATCATTAAATATAGATTCATTTTAATGCAAAATAAATGTAATGCAATACTCAGCACAATGAACACTGATTTACTTTATAATGAAACAAACCACTTAAGAGAACACAGGCCCATTGATCAGGGTTCCAGGGGCGATGTTGTCAAGCTAAATTCAGACGGGGTGGCGCAGTGGTCTAAGCGATGGCCTCTGATCATTCGTCCGAAAGGGGTCCGGGTTCGAATCCCGGTGAGGCATGGATGTTGTGTTTGTCTTACGGCACTGGCTCTTTCCCTTCCCTGGAACCAGTGACCCTAAATTAGGGACGGAGAGACTGCTTATAGCCCATTGAGTTGCTCACGGTGGTCGTTAAACCTCCAATAAAAAAAAATCATTCGTCCGAACGGGTTCCGGGTTCGAATCCCGGTGAGGCATCGATGTTGTGTTTGTCTTACGGCACTGGCTCTCTCCCTTCCCTGGAACCAGTGACCCTAAATTAGGGACGGGCGACTGCTTATAGCCCACTGTGTTGCTCACGGTGGTCGTTAAACCTCCATTCAAAAAAATCAGACTGACCCGTCTGTGCAAAGCAGTGACCTTCTTGCATACAAACCTTTCTCGTGGAGTCTTCTGTAACCTGTTTTCCTTGATATCGCAGTTCCCATAGCAAAGTAGATTTCCTAGAGTTGCCTGTGTCAACTCCCTATAGCTGCGAGCTGTTTGAGAAAAATGCCTGTCCTCTTGGTTTTTTTTTTTTTTTTTTTTGTTGGAGGTTTAACGACCACCGTGAGCAACTCAATGGGCTATAAGCAGTCGCCCGTCCCTAATTTAGGGTCACTGGTTCCAGGGAAGGGAAAGAGCCAGTGCCGTAAGACAAACACAACATCCATGCCTCACCGGGATTCGAACCCGGACCCCGTTCGGACGAATGATCAGAGGCCATCGCCTTAGACCACTGCGCCACCGGGGCGGCACCTTCTGGTTATTATCCCAGTTTCCTGGAACTGTCTCCAGAGATTGGAGACCACTTGTCTTGACACATTCGGTCATCTTGCTACTTTAGCTTGTGCTTGCCAAGCTTCCAATCTATGGATGGCTCTCCACCATAAAGAGTTCTACGCAATGGTGCGGGGCCATTCTTCCACTAACAGTCTACCTCAAGATTCACTTCATGCTCCCCACTCAGAATAGAGTTTATCAGAGTCGCATGCCTGCCAGCTCAATGACTTATGGTCATCGTTCGCACGTTTCCATAGGAGCTAGCACAATGCTATTTGGGTACGTCGACTTACCGTTTCCTGTTGCTCATGGCTCTGAAAAATCTTAGTAACGTACGGTCGCATTTGCATATTTCCATAGCAGCTAGCACAATGCTACTTTGGTACGTCGACTTAGACCACTGCTCCGGTGGCGCAGAGGTCTAAGCGCGGACTTCTGACCATTCATCCGAGATGGGTCCGGGTTCGAATCCCGGTGAGACATGGATGTTTTGTTTGTCTTACGGCACTGGCTCTCCCTTTTCTGGAGCGAGTGGCCCTAAATTAGGAACGGGCGACTGCTGATAACCCATCTAGTTTCTCTCGGTTTTCGTTAAATCCCCTGACAAAACAAAACATCTTTTTCCCGGCATCCGCTACACCCAGGAATGACCATGAGACTGGTAGACTGGGTACTGTGACTCGTCAGTCCAAAGTTGCCGCAGTGATCTAAACGCTGGGTTGTGACCATTCGGCCGAGGTGGGTCCGGCTTCGAACCCAGTGAAGCAACAATGGTCGCCCTGGTGGCGCAGTGGTCTAGGCGATGGCTTGTGATCATTCGTCTGAAAGGGGTCCGGCTTCAAATCCCGGTGAGGCATGGATGTTTGTCTTTCAGCACTGGCTCTGAATGTGTTACTTGTCCAACAGTGGTTATCTGTGTACGTTGGTCATTTAGCATACTGTAAAAATCCAAGTAGCCGCCCCGGTGGTGCAGTGGTCTAAGCGATGGCCTCTGATCATTCGTCCGAACGGGGTCCGGATTCGAATCCCGGTGAGGCATGGATGTTGTGTTTGTCTTACGGCACTGGCTCTCTCCCTTCCCTGGAACTAGTGACCCTAAATTAGGGACGGGCGACTGCTTATAGCCGATTGAGTTGCTCACGGTGGTCGTTAAACCTCCAATAAAAAAAAATCCAAGTTTGATGTATACTTGTTCACAATGTGTTACAGCCGCCCCGGTGGCGCAGTGGTCTAAGGCGATGGCCTCTGATCATTCGTCCGAAAGGGGTCCAGGTTCGAATCCCGGTGAGGCATGGATGTTGTGTTTGTCTTACGACACTGTCTCTCTGCCTTCCCTGGAACCAGTGAATTAGGGACGGGCGACTGCTTATAGCCCATTGATTTGGGACGGGCGACTGCTTATAGCCCATTGAGTTGCTCACGGTGGTCGTTAAACCTCGAATAAAAAAAATATATATATGTGTTACATGATCAACACTGGCTATATCTGTGTAAATTGATCATTTGGCATGCTGTTAACCATGTATGATTTGTACTTGTTGCTGTGAAATATCTGTATCCTGTTTACGTCTCCCTGTTTGTCATGTCTGTAATACCAGGTCCAATAAATCATTTAAAAAAACAACCTCCTCCAATCCAAAAAAGGAAAGAAATGTGTTTGTCTTACGGCACTGACTCTCTCCCTTCCCCAAAACAAGTGGTTTTAAATTAGGGAACGGCGATTACGTATAGCTCATTGAATTGCTCACGGTGGTCGTTAAAACCACCAAACACACACACACAAAAAAACCCCCATGGTTTCCAACTGGTCTTCAGTCCAAGATCGACGTGTGGTGTGGCATTAGTCGAAATCTTTAGCTGCGTGTGGATGGCTGCAGGACGCTGTCAACCCATGTTTTTTTTTTTTTTTTGATTGGAGGTTTAACGACCACCGTGAGCAACTCAATGGGCTATAAGCAGTCGCCCGTCCCTAATTTAGGGTTAACTGGTTCCAGGGAAGGGAGAGAGCCAGTGCCGTAAGACAAACACAACATCCATGCCTCACCGAGATTCGAACCCGGACCCCGTTTGGACGAATGATCAGATGCCATCGCTTAGACCATTGCGCCACCGGGGCGGCCCCATGTATTTGCAGAGCTCATGACTAGTAAAAGTTTTTGTCGAATTCTTGCCTTCTTAATTCCTTTGTTTCATATGTTCCGTGAGCGAAGGTCCTGTGATTATTTTAATACCGCAAAGCCTCTTAGTAAGTCTCAATTTACATTGCGTATCAGTCTTTTATTTATACCGACATTCTCGTCTGCCTTGTTTACATTAATCGATTGCAAATGACGACTTCCGGTGAGGAACGCCTCGTGGACTGCACGACGGATGTGATGCCTCAATTTCTTCTTCCCTGTTATCTCGATATTCTGTCAGCTGTCATGATACCTCTTCTTCTAAGACTATTCTCGAGGCGGCTGCTGTTAATGAACGTTCCAGTGACGTCACACAAGCGTCAATGCCTCCCGATGGATACCACGACTGTGCCAAGCGACTCTACTGCTTCTTCAGTGCTCTCTTCTTATGGAACTGCAACCGTCGTCAAGTTGTGCTTGGGCTGTACATGGTGTGCCAGCTGCTGTCTCAAGTTATTGCGTCGGGACTTGATTCCTCGTTGTTTTTTTCTGCTGTGTCAATGTTTCTACGGATTGTGCTCATGAATATCGTATTGCTTCCTCTCTTCAGCTCGGGGTGAGTTATTCTTTCTTTAAATATACACCTATTATGATGTATGCGCATACCCTGCGGCGTTGTTTTCCTAAAGATGCAGTGTCACATAAGGCTCCTCGCTTACGTCGTTCGTAGTATCGTTCACTGTACTCACCTAGACTTTACGCGCTGTCGCACGTATAATTTCGCTAGTTCACTGAACTATGTACTGATTTTTATCTAAATTAATGATTGACTTGCTCACGTTCATCTTCTCCTTATGTTTGTTACCTGGCATGCGCGTGCCTTCGTGGTGAGAGCGATTGGTGCTCTCCAATCGCTCTCACCACCGTTACATGTGTTCTGACTTAGATGATCTGGACTATGACTTGTTCTTAATTTTTTTTTTTTTGATTGAGGGTTTAATGACCACCGTGAGCAACTTGATGGGATTGGCTATAAGCAGTCGCCCGTCCCTAATTTAGGGCCAGTAGTTCCAGGGAAGCGAGACAGCTAGGGCCGTAAGATGAACATGCCTAACGGGATTCGAACACGGACCCTTCTCCGACGAATGTTCAGTTCCTGACTGCATTGTCGCGCGTGATCATTTTGCTAACTCTCACGCTACAGAGTCTGCTGTTGTGTCTACTTTCACGAATATTTGCTACGCTTAGTCACTTGTATGGTTTTTCCCTGTGTTTCGTCATCTCGTGTACTTGCGGCTGTTTCGTCAGTGTCGTTTCTAAAGTAATTTTCTCACGTTTCCACTTGGAAGTAATTGGTACTCCAATACATTTATCTTCTTATCTGTACATAATTTGTTTAATGATTTGAAATCCCATGTCGTGCAATGTTGCACGCATTCTACTGGTGCTAACATCAGTCCTAGTAGTCTCACATACAGTGGTGTAGAGCTAATTAAAAAAGTATAAGGACGCGCGCTGTCTTCAGTTCCTTTCTTACCTCCCCCCTCCCCCTCATTCCGCTTCTCCCTTTTTTATTTTCTCACATTTTTAAAATAGTATAAGACAGTACGTATAGTGATGGGTCGAAATCAGACTTCTGGATTTCCATATTTTGGCATTCAAGGAACAAGATTTCGCCATTTTTTGGAAAGAAAACACTGAAATGTTGGAGCCCAAATTGGGACCGTTTTGCGGTGTAAAATCTAAAATCCGCCTTATATTACCGACTAAAATGTTGGAAGCGGAAACTAATTTAGAGTGCAACGGTGAAAGCCACTTATTGCTCAGAATCTTAGTTCCCGAGATGTTTGGGTACAGCACGGACAATTCTATAGTCCGCCTGAAAACGAGCGGTGGAACAGCCTGGAGATTTATTGTTTCGACGAATTTTTTCAATCTGTGTGAAACTGGCCTAAACTCCAGAGAGAAAAACAATCTCCTCTGCTTCCAGCGTAATTTAGTAACACTCGTAACTGGACTAAATTCACTAAGACTCACAACTACGTAGACTCCTTAATAATGACTAGATTAAATTCCCAATTACAATACTGTAATATCCCCACCTCAGTGTTCTTAATCACAGTAGAAAAAGTGAGAATGGATTTAGAGACTAACTCTACCTTCAACCAACATGGGACGTTAATTTCACTAACTGTGCAGCTTTTGTGTTGCATTTTTTTTTATTGGAAAACAATTACAGGGCATTCACATTTTAAAAAGAAAATATGCTGTATAGGTTATACCGGAACGCGAGCCGGCTATAAAAAAAGATACCGGAACGCCGTTTTGGATCCACTTCACCACTGCTTATATAGGGTTTGCGTGATTTCAGAGAATGTTAGTTTTTCTGAGGGGACACTCCTTTTTGCAAAGCCCTCCTGTCACGTTCTGTTAGCTTTGGTGATTTACCAGGTTTTTTTTTTTTTTTTTTTGGCATATTCAACCTTAGTCCGCTTCAATTTGCACATCACATCACCAATCGAGTGATATTCAGTGCTGCTGATCATTCAAAGTCCCGCTATGCCGCCCCGATGGCGCAGTGGTCTAAGCGATGGCTTCTGATAAGGACAAGTCGCATGTTTTTTTGTTTGTTTTTTTATTGGAGGTTTAACGACCACCGTGAGCAACTCAATGGGCTATAAGCAGTCGCCCGTCCCTAATTTAGGGTCACTGGTTCCAGGGAAGGGAGAGAGAGAGCCAGTGCCGTAAGACAAACACAACATCCATGCCTCACCGGAATTCGAAACCGGACCCCGTTCGGACGAATGATCAGAGGCCATCGCTTAGACCACTGCGCCACCGGGGCGGCAGTCGCATATTCGTACAGCTCCCGAATGATAGTCGATTCTTGCTGGACCTTGGATTTTTGTGTTGGTTTAAGTGCTCCTGGTACCGCTTTTTTGTTTTCTACACTCCTTTCCACATCACAAGCAGTGATTGTGGACAGCCACAGGTTTGTGGTTTTATCTTGAATGTTGCGAGGTGCAGCACTCGCTCACGTTAGGGTTCATGGCCGAGATGGCCGCAACCTCTGCTATCGTCTCTACAGCTTCACATGATTCTTCTTCGTCTTCAGTTTCTACGATGTATTCATCAGCATTGAATGTGCCTGCATTTTCACCTGTGCTTTCTGATATCTCTGCTATGTCTTCTAACAGCAACGTCCCATAACCGATGGAACCAACTCTAGTGTTACGGCTAGTGATGTGTGCCCACCCCCGCTTGCGTCTGTTGTTGGTGGCTCATCTCAGCGGATTACGAATTCTTTTTGTGATAACATTGAACTAACCAGATTGGATAAAGAATTGAAGAATCTCATGAAGGTAAGCAGTATAACTCTGCATTACTTCTTAGTGTCTTTTTTCAATCGTTGCCCGACACGCCCCCCCCTCCCACTTTATCTAGATGCTGTTTATACAGTTGTTCCCGAAAAACAGATAGTGTCTATTATTCGTATGGGAGGAGGAATTATAGCGCAATTAACAGACCCCACTACTGTTGATAAAATTCTTCAGTCAGGAATTACAACTCATTCCTTCACATAGGCCTAGGCCTATTACGCTGCCCCGGTGGCGCAGTGGTCTAAGCGATGGCCTCTGATCATTCGTCCGAACGGGGTCCGGGTTCGAATCCCGGTGAGGCATGGATGTTGTGTTTGTCTTATAGCACTGGCTCTCTTTCTCTTCCCTGGAACCAGTGACCCTAAATTAGGGACGGGCGACTGCTTATAACCCATTGAGTTGCTCATGGTGGTTGTTAAACTTTCAAAAAAATAGGCCTATTACTGTTACCCTCTCGCCGGTGCCGACAGCCATCCCGGATTCAATACTAATTAAAGCACTAGGGTCTTTTGGACGAGTGATTGGTAAAACGAAAATTCTTCCAGCTTTAGGTCGCGACTCGCACTATTGTTCAGTTCAAGGAGAGGATGTCGACAGTACCGTATTGCATTCCGTAGTGATGAAGCTATTGTTGAACGTCCCACATCCATGGAACTCAGCATTGGCACCCGCACATTCGTTTTTAAAGTGTTTGCGGCTGCCCATTGCTTTTTTTTTAAGTGCAAGGCAGAAGGGCACGTCGTGTCTGAATGCCCACATCGTGTTCTACAGGACAGTATTGCTGCCGCTGCTACTTCTATTTCCAGCCTACAGGAACCTTCATCGGCTTTATTTGCTGCTCAACCAGGAACTGCAGGAAAACCACCTATAATACCTTCTACAGACTCTACTTTTACTGATAACCCTGTTGCTTCAGATCATGGATCTCGTCAATTTGATAATGTTAGACCATGCCCGACTTTGACCTCTACTGCAGTGGGTTTTCATAATCTCCTTGATATGGACAAATCAAATTTTACACATCTGCTACCACCTCAACAGGCCACCCCGTCTCAGACAGCTAATAAACGCTCTATTTCCCCAGCTTCACCACTATGTATTCGTGCTTCTCGTTCCAGTTTACGACAAAAAAAAAAACAAAAAAAAAAAAAAACGCACTTTAACCTCGCACTCTCAACGTTCTTCTGCTTCACCTAGCCAGGATAGCCAATACGCTGTTTTTACATCCAACACCTATGGCATCGATTCGACAGAAGAAAGTATGGAAACTGCCAATGATAGTGAATCGCAGTCTGCTTCTTGAGAAGGTGAATGCCTGCCCACACCCTTCTTGACTTTCCAGAACAGCACTGTCCCCAATTCTCCATTTACTCTCCCTGAATTAATATATCTCTATCAGTGTCCGAAAAAGAGCAACATTCTTCCAATACCATGTGTGCGGAGGAATTTATAGCGCCTTCCCGAAATGGTTCAACAACTCGCAGCGCTCGAGGAAGTCTTTAGTAATGTCTCTCTGCCATCTTGGGCCATCCAATTTGGTAGAAGGACAAAATATATGCTTAAGGTTCTCATGCCCAAACTTGCAGACCATCTTCAACCATCCCAATGATGCTCCGTTTTATACAAATCAGTTATTTTGTTTTGTTTAGCTGCTACAGGCAAAATACGCCTGTAGCAACGTTTCAACGCTCTGCTTTTGTCTAAACAAATGGACGGGCACTCCAATTTTTTCTTTTTTGGGGAGAACTAAGGTTTTTTGTTTTTCGTTAAGAACGTCTTTTTGTAGTATGTGCTTAATGTGTTTTTTCATCACCAGGAAGTGTGACTAGTGTTCCTTTCTCGTGATGAGAATGCCGCATGTTGTGCGTAGTCATCGCTGAACTTTTTGCGTCTTTTTATGATGAGCTCCTTCCTTCACAGTGAATCATAGCGCCTTCCACGACGGACTTTTTTCTGCAAAGCCGGCACCCAACATCATGCTGGCTTTTTTCTTCTTCAGCAGTGATTTTCCTACATTTCTTCAACAATTGCTCACTTTGTGTTTTGTTCCTCCGAAATTTGAACATTCCCCGACTGACTTTTATGAACAGTCCTATATATGCGTCACTTTTTTGTTACTTCTGTTAGTTGCTTTGTATGGTGAAAAGCATGATGGATCGCCAACGCGCGACAACCCGGTGATTGTAAATACTTGTACAGATTTGTTTCTCAATAAATGCCATTTGAATTCTGATCATTCTTCCGAGATGGGTCCGGGTTTGAATCCTGGTGAGGCATAGATGTTGTGTTTAATAACAGTAAATGGTTGAAATCCGTTTTTAATGGCGTAGAATACAAACTACAGCGTACAAGCAAGCTTTCGCTACTCACGGATGGCTTCTTCAGGCAGCAAAGCTAAATTTAAACACTAAATTAGAAATGCAGACAGTTCCAGAAGCTTTCAAAATTTAGAATTTTTTTTTCATTTTGTTTTCTAATTTAGTGTTTACATTTAGCTTTGCTGCTTAAAGAAGCCACCCGTGAGTGGCGAAAGCTTGCTTATACGCTGTAGGCCTGTAGCTTGTATTCTACGCCATTAAAAAAGGAATTCAACCATTTACTGTTATTGATTTAGGCGTATTTTACCCGATTATAACTCATTTTGATGTTGTGTTTGTCTTACGGCCCTGGCTCTCTCCCTTCCCTGGAGCCAGTGGCCCTAAATAAGGGACGGGCGACTGCTTATAGCCCACTGAGTTGCTTACGGTGGTCGTTAAACCTTCAATCAGAAAAAGTCACCCTATTGTCTCATCATAGCCCCTACAAGTATATTTATTGTTGGGTCTGTGACATAGTGCTTGCGTAACACCCAGTTCACTATCAATAGGGGGTGTCCAGCTATTAATTGTAGGGCAGTGTATATAATGTTGATTCACTTGACAAAGTCGCTGAAGGCAGCTAATTCCTTTGTTTTTAGGGATAAGAGTGATAAGCAAGTATAATATTTTATTCCTGTATTTGTTCCCAGTGTGCTTTAAACGATATATATTTTTTGATTGGAGGTTTAACGACCACCGTGAGCAACTCAATGGGTTATAAGCAGTCGCCCGTCCCTAATTTAGGGTTACTGGCTCCAGGGAAGGGAGACAGCCAGCACCGTAAAACAAACACAACATCCATAACTCATCGGGCCGCCCCGGTGGCGCAGTGGTCTAAGCGATGGCCTCTGATCATTCGTCTGAAAGGTCCGGGTTCGAATCCCGGTGAGGCATGAATGTTGTTTGTCTTACGGCACTGGCTCTCCCTTCCCTGGAGCCAGTGACCCTAAATTAGCGACGGGCGACTGCTTATAGCCCATTGAGTTGCTCACGGTGGTCGTTAAACCTCCAATTAAAAAAAAAAAAACCTCATCGGGATTCGGACCCGGACCCATCTCGGACGAATGATCAGAAGCCATCGCTTAGACCACTATTTCTGACAAGACTTTGGCGAAATTAAGTATGTTGTCTGTGTACTGCTAAAGTGCCAGGGTGTTCTCCATATGTCTTGTACATACAGCTGATAATTTTATTATCCTTATTGCTGAAGAGTTTGGCTCTATATTGTATAAAAAATTATATTAACAGCCCTGACAGTGATCAGACATTTTTATTTTTCACATAGATTTTGTGTTTAATCAGAAATTATCTGTTGTTTTTTTTTTTTTTTGGTTGGAGGTTTTACGACCACCGTGAGCAACTCAATGGGCTATAAGCAGTCGCCCGTCCCTAATTTAGGGTCACTGGTTCCAGGGAAGGGAGAGAGCCAGTGCCGTAAGACAAACACAACATCCATGCCTCACCGGGATTCGAACCCGGACCCCGTTCGGACGAATGATCAGATGCCATCGCTTAGACCACTGCGCCACCGGGGCGGCTTATTTATTATCTGTTGTTACCGGTATATTTAACGTCTGCATTATGAGTTCTGTTTCTTTTTGTGGCACAGTGTTTTTTTCGGGGGCATGGTGAGATATAGTGACGACTATGTAAAGACCAGCCATAATTAACTTTTTTTGGTCAGTGAAAGCTTTTAATATTTTCTATTAGTTGCTCTGAAATGTTCATTGTGTTCTGAGGTGATTTGTTTTCAGGGTGTAACAACTACTGTGTGCATCGAAGGTTATAAGTAGTTACCTGTCTCTAATTTTGTACAACTGGTTCCAAGGATGGCAAAGAACCAATGCCATGGGACAAATGCACCACCCATTGTTATCCAGGATTCGAACTTGGGCCAAACTCAGTCGATTGATTAGAAACCCGCATCCCCCTGACCATTCGTCCAACGGGGCAGTATATTGGAATTATCTAAAGTTTCTGAAAATGTTTATATAAGCAGTGGTGTAGTTCTAATTGAAAAAGTAGAGGAACGCGCGGTGCCTTTAGGTCTTCAATACGTTTCCCTTCTTCACCCCCCCCCCCCACCTTTGTTACTTTCTTATTATTTTTTTTTTGATTGGAGGTTTAACGACCACCGTGAGCAACTCGGTGGGCTATAAGCAATCATCCGTCCCTAATTTAGGGCCACTGGTTCCAAGGAAGAGAGACAGCCAGGGCCGTAAGAAAAACATAACATCCATACCTCACAGGGATTCAAACTCGGACGAATGATTAGAGGCCATCGCTTAGACCACCGCGCCACCGGGGCGGTCTTTCTTATATTCATAGTATAAGAAAGTATAGTGATCGGTCGAAATCAGACTTCCGGATTTACACCTTTTGGCATTAAAGGAACAAGATTTCACCGTTTGGTAAGAAAACACTGACATGTTCGGGCCATTTTGGGGTGCAAAAACTCAATCAGCCCCATGTTATAGAGTAAGATGTCGTTGGAAGCGGAAACTATTAGGTTGTCGGAAAAGTCATGACGTATTTTGGCACCCGATGGCGGTTGGGCGGTTTTGGAAGTACTGGAGGGCAGCTCTGTTATCGCTAATGACATTCGACAGGTGCCAGTTCTAGCTGCAGTCTAAAAGGAATAGTGAGGGATTTGGTTGATTTGCGGAGATTTGACATCAAGTTGAAGATGGAAGACCAAACTGTGCATTTTCGTCATATTTTATTGTTTTACTTCCGTAAAGGGAAGAAGGCGCGTCAAGCTTGTGAAAAGTTGCGTAAAGTGTTCGGTGATAATGCTCTACAAGAACGTCAGTGTCAGTGGTGGTTCGCAAACTTCCGTGTTGGTGATTTTGACCTCAACGATGCTCCTAGGTCGGGGGGGGGGCACCGAGGTTGATGACGACCAAATCAAGGCATTGATCGAGTCAAACCCACGTTACACGACACGAGAAACTGCAGACATATTGCACATTCATCATTGAAGCGTTCACGACCACCTGAAGAAGCTGGGATACGTAAGCAAGCTCGATGTGTGGGTTCCTCGTGAACTCAAAGAAGCTCAATTGACGGCGCGTATAAACATCTGTGATATGCTCATTAAACGTGAGGAAAACGATGCTTTTTTTGAAGCTACTGATAACTGGTGACGAAAAGTGGATTGTGTACAACAATGTGCTGCGCAAACGGTCTTGGTCCCGACGTGCTGCTTCGCCTCAAACGACATCCAAAGCAGAAATTCATCGGCGAAAGGTTCTGGTCTCGGTGTGATGGGGTTTTAAAGGTGTCGTGTTTTTCGAGCTCTTACCATGGAACCGAACAATCAATTCGAATGTGTACTGTCGGCAATTGGACAATTTGAACGAATCCATCATCCCGAAACGTCCAGAGCGTTGTGTTTCATCACGACAACGAGAAGACCACACACGTTTGATCACCCGTCAATTGGAGCTTGAATGTGATGCGCTGCCCCACCCAGCATACTCGCCTGACCTTGTGCCGTCAGAGTTCCACTTGTTTCGCTCTCTTCAACAGTGCTTGCGTGGTATAACGTTCAATTCAGATGAAGCTGTAAATCAGCACTTTGCACAGTTTTTCGCAGCGAAAGACAGGTCCTTATATGAACGAGGCATTCTGCAGCTGACTGACAGATGGCAAAGGTTATCGAACAAAACGGGCATTATATCATTAATTGATTTTTTGTTCTTTCTATCAATAAATGACCTTTGCAAAACATGGCTAAAATACGCCATGACTTTTCCGACAACCAAATACTTTAGAGTGCAATGGTGAAAGTCATTTATTACTGGGAGCACTAGTTCTCAAAATACACTGCTGGCCACCCAAAATGCAACACCAAGAAGGAAGCATCCGATTGGCCTGAAATTCGTAGCATGCGTCGCCCGCGAGAGGACATGCAAACGATTAGCATTGCAGGGCATATGTAAATCATGTGCACCCGGCACGCCACCGAGAAACACTATAAGAAGGGTGCACAGAAGGCGGGATGTAAGTAGTGGAAGTGTGTTGTGCTGCCGGACCTGTGCGTGGGAAGCTTCCTGATGCCGCGTTGCAGAATACGGCAGTCATTCCAGCACGCTTCGGAGTTCGACAGAGGACGAATAGTGGCTTATCGCGACAGCGGTTTATCGTACCCAGACATCGGCGCCCGTATGGGACCACATCCAGCCACAGTGAGGCGAGTATGGATTCGTTGGGTGCAGGAGGGACCGACTTGAGCGATTGCGGCAGCCGCGGCACACCACCAAACGAGAAGACCGGCATGTTGTGCGGCGGGCATTGACGGCTCGCACCGCCACATCACGACCGTTAGCGCAGGAATTAGCGTGCGTTGCGCAACAACCTGTGTCAGCACGTACCGTTTGACGTCGTCTGCAGGAGCTGGGACTTGTCGCACGGCGCCCATTGCTCCGATTACCATTGACGTTACACCACCGGCGAGTGCGGCGGCAGTGGGCCGTTGAACGCCGCACCTGGACTACGGAATGACACGACATTGTTTTCTTCGACGAATCCCGCTTCTGCCTGCAACTCCACGATGGTCGGATCCCCGTGTGGAGGCACCGCGGCGAGAGACTGTATGACGCCTGCAATATGCATCGCCATACCGGTCCGTCGCCAGGCGTTATGGTTTGGGGCGCAATTGGATATGACTCCCGCACCCCTCTGGTTCGCATCGCCGGTACACTCAACAGCCACCGCTACATCTCCGACGTTTTGGAGCCTGTAGTCCTCCCTTACCTGCAGGACCTGCCAGCGGCCACGTTTCAACAGGACAATGCGCGCCCCCGCACGTGGTACGCACCATGCAACAATTCTTCACGGCCCACCAGGTGTCACTGCTGCCGTGGCCCGCCTGTTCTCCCGATATGTCGCCCATCGAGCTCGTCTGGTCGCTGATCGGGCAACCGAGTGGCCCGGCAAGCACCACCAGTGGCTACGCCTGATGAACTGTTGCAACGTGTGGAAGCAGCCTGGACCGACATACCCCAAGCCCACATCCAAAGCCTTCTTCGTTCGATGCCGCGGCGTGTTGCGGCCGTTATTGCCACCCATGGGAGCCACACGAACTATTGATGTCTGCGTGTTCCGCAAATCTCACGGGCCTGTAAGCTCAATCGTTTCATCTTTGTATCTGTTATGTGTCCAGTAAATCTGGCTTTGCTATCTCGTGTCCTTCTTGGTGTTGCATTTTGGGTGGCCAGCAGTGTATTTGTGTAGGGGCAGTTTGTTTGGGTGCAGCATGGACAATTCTATAGTCCGCCTGAAAACGAGCGGTAGAACAACCTGGAGATGTATTGCTTCGATGGATTTCTTCCCCTGCGTGAAATTGGTCTAGTCCAGTTACGAGTGACCCTCAATTACGCCGGAAGCAGAGATATTCTCTCTAGAGCTTTAAATTCACTGAGACTTACAACTATACTCCTTAATGACTAGATTAATTAAGATCCCAACTACAGTAATTTTCCCACTGCAATATCCCCACCGCAACGTTTTTTAACAATAGTAGAAAATGGAGTTTCAAGGGACTGCCATGTGAGAATGGATGTAGAAACTATCTTCAAACAAACATGGAATGTTTATTTCAGTCTGCAGTGTTTTTCTGTTGCATCTTTTCATTGGTAAAGAATTATAATACTTTCGCATTTTAAGAAGAAAATAAATTACGCTTTATAGAGTTTACTGGGCCGCTCCGGTGGCTTCTGATTATTCGTCCGAGATGGGTCTTTGTTCGAATCCTGGTGAGGCATGGATGTTGTTTGTCTTACAGAACTCACTGCTCTCCCCCTTCTCTGGAACCAGTGGCTCCAAATTAGGGACCGGCGAATGCTTATAGCCCACTGAATTGCTGACGGTGATCGTTAAACCCCTAATAATAATAATAAAAGTTTACCGGAACGCGTGCTGGCTAGAAAAAAAGTACGAGAACGCCGTTCCGCCCCCACTACACCACTGTATATAAGGATTTTTGTATTCTAAAGTTGATACACGTTATCAAGTAAACAACTGCAGCACACACTTTGTCCTGGTACATTTTTTTTCATAGGGCAAAGTTTTACACGTAATTAAGGCATGCAAACATGTACATTACTGAAACTTTATGGTCCGTTCGCATACAAAGACTGCACACTACTAAAACATTTCACAGTTAACACTTTATCACTAACTGCTATGGATTCCATGTTGAATGATGTGGATATGTGAGAAGGGCTGTCTTCAGAGGCGTAGACAGGAATGAACAAGCATTAAAATGTCTAGGTTAAGTGCGAAATAGTAGTTGTTTTACACTTGGCTTTTAACGCACATCCACCCACCTGTGTTTTCTATAATTGCACTATTTTTCTGGATTAGATGGTGTATTTTAAAACATTTTTGGCATTTTTATACAAGGAATGTTTTTTAATTCCATATTCTTCTGTCATGTGTTTTATTGATTCACTATATTGATCCTGTTTTCATTAAATGTAGCCCCACTTGTTGGGATTTGCTGCTGAGATAACCTACAATTTTTTTTTGTCTACTGGCTTTATCATTTTTCCATTTTTGTGTAGATTTTGGTTCATAACCTTTTCTGTTCAGCGTATTCATCTAACAGCTTCACCAGTGTGTTTTTTCAGTATTGTTTTCCTTAGTGTACTAGGTGCTCACACAAAGGCAAAGCACCAGAAGTATCTATCATTTGTACAATTTTTTTCAGTCTATTTAAAAGAGGGTGTTATCAAGAGACGGGTTATTTTGCTTAACATCTGTTTTATTTTCTCTTTTTGTTATTAAACAGCTGATGGTATCAGCTCAGTAACAACCTTTTAATCTCCTAAGAAAATGAAATCGTGGTGATACCTTAGTGGTAATAACAATTAAATTATGATCATTAGGGAATATTTTGTATTGTTTCCAAGTATATAATCTCCATAATTCAATTGCACTTCAGTTTTTTTGGCATTCTAGAGCTGCATACTGTGTTTGGGCTATTTTTAATTAAAGTCTAAAGGTGATGTTTTGTCATTCTTTCATAAACTGACTTCTGATCAGATAAGTCAGCCTTGAAATCTTTGGCACAAGTCTGATATTGTTTTTGACATAGTGCATCAGCATTGGTGCTCAAATGTTGAGAACATGCAAAAGCCAGAATAACAGCAGGATGAATTTCCGCTTGTAAATCAGTTTAATGCCATGTATGATGCTTAATGGGATGTAAGGTCAGGTGATGCGTAACATCACAGCCTCTCCTTGACAAATGTCAACCCCGCCTTCTCGTGGTGCATCCTGTTCCCACTAAAGGGGCTCTGACGACCGCAAATAGCGGTATAACTATACCATCGGGATCAGAGGAAATGCTATCCCACACTCACCAACCCGCTTGGCCAGCGTGGTGAGTTATGGCCAAACACCTCCAAAATGACTCTACAACTTAAATCTTGGCCCTCAGTCTCCGGCAGCTGGAATGTACCTGGCCAAGGCAGCGGCCAGTGCGACATGAAGGCAGAGGGTGCTAAGAATCCCCGGAGGACCGGACTAGGCTGCCATTTGATGCTGACCTTGGCTACCTACAACGGACGCTCCCTATCCTCTGATTCAAGGCTTCTTGAATTGGAAGAGGAACTACAAAGGATCAAGTGGGACATCGTGGGGCTAAGTGAGGTAAGGAGAAAAGGAGAAGATCTCATTGAACTGAAAAGTGGACATCTCTTCTATTATCGTGGGACAGATACTGGCAGAACTAGTGGTGTTGGATTTATAATAAACAAGAAACTGAAGGATAAAGTGGTAGAAGTTGAAAGTTCCTCTGACAGAGCTGCACGACTCGTTATCCAACTATCGAGAAGATACCAGGCTCAGATTATTCAAACTTATGCACCCACCACAAGTCATCCTGAAGAAGAAATTGAAGAATTTTATGAGGAAATTCGTCATCTAAATAATAAAGGTAAGCAGCACTTGAAGATAATTATGGGAGATTTCAATGCAAAAATAGGGCACCGGCAACAGAATGAAACTTCAGTAGGTAAATTCGGTCACGGCAACAGAAACCAGCGTGGAAATACTCTCGTTGAGTTTGCAGAGGCAGAAGGATTTTTCATCTTGAATTCCTTTTTCAAGAAAAAGCCACACAGGAAATGGACATGGAGACATCCAATTGGGACGACAAGTGAAATTGATTTTATTATGTGTAACAAAAAATTCGTCATCGAAGACTGCAGTGTGCTAAACAAGTTCAACACAGGTAGTGACCATAGATTGGTGAGATGTAAGATGCACCTCAACACTAAACTGGAACGTGGCAAGCTCATAAGACAAACAAAATGTATTGACATAACCAACCTTAAAAAACACCATAATACTTTCAAGTTGGAATTGAAGAACAGATTCTCTGCTTTAGAAGGCCTAACATCGGAAGAAGTGGATATTTCGGAAGTTAACAGAAAAGTAACCAAAGCTCTTATGGAAACAGCAACAAAATTAGCTGGGTCTAAGAACAAGTTGCATGTAAACAAATTATCAGGAAAAACCAAAATGTTGATGCAAAAAGAAGAGAGATGAGGACAACTAAAGAAGATGTGACTTCCAAAGTGGAATATATAGAGCTATGCAAGACAGTACGAAAAAGTATCACTGAAGACGTAAGAAAATTCAACTGTGAACTAGTGAGGAAAGCAATTGAAAACAACCAAAGCCTAAAGATAGCAAAGGGACATCTCAGTAAGGGAAGAAAACAGATTATGGCTCTGAGAAAAGAAGATGGTTCTATAACAAGAAATAGAGGCGAAATTTTGACAAGAGTGAAAGATTTCTACTCCAAATTATATGAAAGGGATGATACATGTACTCCAGACATCATGAAAGGTACCAGAGTTCTTCCAGTCCTCCCAGCAGAAGTTGCACATGCAATCAAGAACATGAAGCGGGGGAAAGCTCCAGGAGAAGATGGAATTACTATAGACATCATTCAAGAAGCAAGTGGAGAAATTGAAACAGTACTCGCCCAAATTTTCACTCGATGCCTTAATGAAGGGAAGATTCCTGAGGATTGGAACAATGCTACAATGATCCTGCTACATAAAAAAGGTGACATTGAGGATCTCAGGAACTACAGACCTATCAGCCTCCTATCAGTGGTTTATAAAATCTTCACTAAAGTTCTTTCACACCGCTTGAAGGTAACACTGGACATGGCTCAACCGAGAGAACAAGCTGGATTCAGGAGTGGCTACAGCACAATAGATCATATCCATGTGCTGAGAGAACTAATTGAAAGAGCGAGGGAATATGAACTTCCATTGTGCATGGCTTTTATCGATTATGAAAAAGCCTTTGATTCGGTGAAACCATCAGCAGTTACCACGGCTCTGAAATCCTGCGGTATTGAAGATGCATACATTAATATTATTAATAACATCTATGAAAATGCAAGTGCAAAGATTCGGCTGTTTGAAAATACAACACACATAAAAATTGGAAAGGGAGTGAGACAAGGTGACACCATATCTCCGAAGCTCTTTAATGCCACATTGGAAAATGTCTTTCAATCACTGAACTGGGAAAACAAAGGGATAAAGATTAATGGAGATTATCTAACCCACCTTCGTTTTGCTGATGACGTAGTCATTTTTGCAACTACCCCATCAGAGCTGCAGAGTATGATCCAGGAACTTGCTGACAAGAGTAAAGAAGTGGGATTAAAAATGAACTTTCAGAAGACAAAAGTGATGTTCAATGCTTTTACAAGAAATGAAGATTTATCGATTGATGGAGAAAAACTGGAGATAACAGATACGTATGTTTATCTTGGACAGCAGATATCAAGTGAGGGTCACATTGATGAAGAAATTAATCGGCGTACAAAACTTGCCTGGAGAGCTTTTGGAAGAAACAGCATAATTTTCAAGAGCAATATGCCATTATGTCTTAAAAGAAAAGTGTTTGATCAATGCATCCTTCCAGTGCTTACGTATGGTGCAGAGACGTGGACCTTAACTAAAAGAGACATACAAAGGCTGCAGACAACTCAAAGAAGCATGGAGAGGTGCATGCTTGGTATAACCAGGAGAGATAAGAAGAGGAACTCGTGGATCCGAAAAATGACGAGAGTGGAAGACATCATGATCAGAGTTAAATTCCTGAAATGGCAATGGGCTGGACATACTGCCAGAAGGACAGACCATAGATGGACAGCCGAAATTTTAGATTGGATTCCAAGGGACAGGAAAAGACCCAGAAAAAGACCGCATGGGAGATGGGTGGATGAAATTCGTAAATATGCGGGAGTGACATGGAGGAGACTGGCACAAGACAGACCGTTGTGGAGGAAACTTGGGGAGACCTTCGTCCAGCAGTGGATTGATAATGGTTGACAATGATGATGATGATGATGATGATGCTTAAACACGATGCATTTGATGTGTGAAACGTTTATATGTACAACCATGTGAAGTAGAACCGTTGCTAGGATTTTGGGCGTTATGGACATGCATTGAAACCACACCTTTATGAAAAAAGTCATTATAATAAAATAATAAACGTTTAACTATGAAGAGTACAATCCCACTTTTCTCTTATAAGACAATATACTCTTTGGTAATGAAAATGCTTCTCATTCGTCCGAGATGGGTCCAAGTTCGAATCCCGATGAGGCATGGATGTTGTTTTTGTCTTACGGCGCTGGCTCTCTCCCTTCCCTGGAACAAGTGGCCCTAAATTAGAAACGGGCGACTGCTTATAGCCCTTTAAGTTGCTCACAGTGGTCGTTAAACCTCCAACGCAAAAAATTAAAATGCTTCATTACTATTTTCGGTGTACATTGCAAAAACGAATAGTCTATCATATCTACAAATTAAATTAACTTTACTTTTTGTGACTTCAGTTTTACAGATTGACCAGTAATGCCAAAATCTGTTTCTGTCGACTGATTATGTTCTGAACCATCCAAAAATCCTGCTTCAACCTGTGTCCCGCGCATAACTCTCACCCCTTGTCCACCAATCGTTTAGATTGACCTACTGCTCAGAGCTTGACAAGCCCCCCCCTTGTAAAATGCAAAATACATTTAGCCCGGGGTTATAACCTGGTGTTACGACAGCCTGGCACGACGGTCACGGAAGAGATTAGCATTTTTTTTATGTGGCTTTGTGACCGAAGGACTTGCGATCAACTTCTGAAGAAGTAACAACAGTACATGGCTCTGCTAAATGCAAAATTCAAACATATAAAAACATAATGAAAATACTCAAATATATAAAAACTTTGTGCTCCCGCTGCTGTTTTGAATTTTAGTTGCTAATCATTATTTATTGAACTAACATAACCGTACAAAATACGTGCTCGCTCTGTGTTATAACCCAGAGTTACAACAGCTTGGTGGCGCCTTCGTTTAATTGGCGCCTACGGCAAGGGCTACAATGGTCATACCCTAGTTACGACCCTGATGTGAAGTATGAAAATCAGGAAGGCAGATAAGTAGTAGGCACATTCTGTTACGTTTAGAGTTTGCAAAATTGAATCCAATTTTGCAAACTCTAAACGTTTGCAAAATTGGATTCAAATTCACAAAAACCCTTTTAAACAACAGTTTCAGAAGGAAATGGCAGGAAGATACAATCAGACAATGGTCGAATGTGCATCGCAGTGTTATCAGCAGATTATGAAACTATACAAATTGTCTCTCAAGGTCTGGGCTAGGCCGCCCATGGATCACTATGACATGTAGCAATTTTCTTGTATCAAGAAGCACCGAGACTACTGCAGATATGAAAAGAGCTATATGCTTACACATACTGTACACAGGCAACTTTAAATCTGATGGCCAGCTGCATGTACTCATCTGATTTTTGAACAGAGAAATGCTCATTTGATGTGCTGTCAACGCCACCTTGGATGGACTGCTGTTACTGCAGATATGAAAAGATCTATGCTTACACATACTGTACACAGGCAACTTTAGCCGCCCCGGTGGCGCAGTGGTCTAAGGCGCTGGCCTCTGATCATTCTTCCGTAAGGGGTCCGGGTTCGAATCCCGGTCAGGCATGGATGTTGTGTTTGTCTTACGGCACTGGCTCTCTCCCTTCCCTGGAACCAGTGACCCTAAATTAGGGACGGGCGACTGCTTATAGCCCATTGAGTTGCTCACGGTGGTCGTTAAACCTCCAATCAAAAAAAAACAAACAAAAAAAACAGGCAACTTTAAATCTGATGGCCAGCTGCATGTGCTCATCTGATTTTTGCACAGAGAAATGCTCATTTGATGTGCTGCAGTGGCGGCGGAACCGCCCGGGCCCGGTCAATAATTTCAGCCAAGATTTTTATTTTTCTTATTTTTTTATTTGACATATGTGCGATTGTTGTGATGTGCCTTAGAAAGCTCCTTAGGCACAGTGGTTGGGTGGTTCTAATTCCCAACAAAGCTCCTTAGGCACAGTAGCGCACCCAGAAATTTCCCAAGGGAGGAGCCAGTGCGCCCTGGCACCAGTGGCGTCGCGTACCCATTTAGGTTGGGTGTGCGTTCTTATGGGAAAAAAAACACGTAAAAGTTTTATTATGTATCCCGAGCTGCGAAATACGCGCATTGATTTTGAACATATGAAAGTATTTCTTTTATTTACGTGTCGTCTAATAACTTACGGTAAAGATCTTTAGATACACTCCGTTGTAAGAAAAAACTGAATTATCCTGTGGAAATACTAGAGTGATGAACGAATTGTCGGTATCCTATGTATATATGTTTTAAATACAGCACGAGGGTTACTTTCTTTAACCCGCTTTACCCAATCTGCAAAGTTTCTGGCAGAAAATGGGACACTTAGTACATCATCAGCCTAAATGGATGTCGAAACTGAAATTGAATATTTAAATCTGTGCTCATAAACACACCGATTGACACAGCGACGAAAAGACAGAAAAACTAACTCGTAGCAGAACGTTGGATTGTGTTTCTTCACGCTATTCCAAACGCAAACAAGTATGACCAGTGGTGCTTTTTTAAGGATACACATCCTGGGAATTTAAACCTTTGCGTTGGATCCACGAGGAAATAAAAACATGGCCTGTAGCGCCATCTGGAGAGCTTTGAATTGCAGTTGCTTTGACGACTTAGGGTGTTCGCTGGTAAAATAGCACTCCCGCAGCTGCAAATATTATTTACTACGTTTTGTTTTTGCACGAAGCAACGAATCTTCTTCTCTTCACGAAAATATTGCATAAGAGAATTAAGTTTAGCGGACAAACTTTAGCGAGTCTTATTGGAAATACATAAATAGAAAATAACCATAACAATGTAACAGCAAATGGTTGCACTGCTCCGTGGGACTCAAACGGTGCTCATATTGGGTAGCACACCTTGAAAGTTCCGCTGTTAACGTTTGAAACCACAGGGAAATTAGAACGTGACCTGCAACGCCGTCGGAGGAGCGCTTGTACCGCAGCTACTTTAAGGTCGTCGAATGTGCGCACGAGAAACAGCACGCCCGAAGGTTCTACCGCGGATGCCGATATGCTTGCTGAACGAACCTTCTCTTTTTAATGAAAACATTATGTGGGGAAATTAATTTTAACAACCACTCGAAGCCTTAGGGCGAACTCTAGCGAGTTTTATCAGAAATAAATCCGTAATTGTGTTTGGGGAGCGCTTGTGTTTGACCGGGGAGCGCTTGTATCACAGCTGCTTTAAGATCGTCGTGTGCGCACGAGAAACAGCTCACCCGAGGATTTCAGTGCGAATGCGATATGCTTACTGAACGAACCTTCTCTTCTTAATGAAAACATTATGTGAGGAAATTAATTTTAACAACCACTCGAAGCCTTAGGACGAACTCTGGGGAGTTTTATTAGAAATAAATCCGCAATTGCGACTCTGTGTGGGTGTGCGCCGCACACCTAACACAACCCGAATATTCGCCCCTGCCTGGCACACAGAATTTTCCCAAGGTGGTGGTGACTCCCCTTCCTAAATTTACCGGGAAAAGTAGTCAGGTGCTGTAACAATTAAGGAGGTTGAATTTCGTGCATTTATTATTACCAGTTACTACTAATGTTACAGTACAAGAAAGGTAAATGATTAGAAGAAGCAGGGAAATTGTTTTCCTTGTTAGATTTTTCTAAATTTATTTAACAGAACTACTCCCTTATAATAATGATATGTTATAATTACACGGTACATGATTAAGAAGTATATGTAGATCGCGTATTGTGACTTTTTGTTTCAAACTTCGACATAATAATTTTCCACTCGAGCCACCTCCTGCGGGTGCGCCACTGCTTAGACATTGTTTTTCTTCTGTTTGTTCCAGGAAGGTAGAGGGCGCACCACGATTCGAAATTTCGGGCCCGGTCAACGAATTTCACTTTCCGCCGCCCCTGATGTGCTGTCAACGCCCCCTTGGCTGGACTGCTATATACAGGGTGCCCACTAAAGTCCTTTTTCAGCCCCGTAACTTTCGAACGCTGACAGCTATAGCCATAAAAACGGTGTCTAGGTATAGTAAAGTGGCTATTCGATGAGACCGCTTACGACGCCTCCTAGCGGCAAAGTCAGGAGTTAGCGTGCCGATCTCGAAAACTATACGAGATACGGGAAAATAGTTTATTACAAAGTTGTAGAGCAGCATCGATTTAGTACGAAAAGACACCTTGACTACAGGAATGCTAAGAATAGAACGCGTACAACGCTCGTTTGTTTGTTCGCGATGTCGAACAATTACGTCACGAAACGCGTCAGAAAGGAGATAACATCGCCTTCCGCAAAGCACTAGCCCGACTCTACTGCGGAATGTTTGGTTCCAATATGACGGCTTCCCTCCGCACCAGCCAGGAAACGTAAGAAGGTACCTGGTCGAAACATTCGAGCAACAAATCCGGCTATGGTGGTTGCGTAGAGTGGCCTGCACGCTCACCGGACCTCACCCCATTGGACTTCTTCCTGTGGGGCTACCTCAAAGAGCAGGTGTATTAGACCCCTCCGACAACGTTGCAGGACCTTTGACGCCGTATAACTGATGTTTGTACTTATTGTGGAGCCTTTGTGGGTTTTTTTTTTTTTTTTTTTTATTGGTTTTTTTTTGGGGGGGGGGGGGGGGGATTGGAGGTTTAACGACTACCGTGAGCAACTCAATGGGCTATAAGCAGTCGCCGTCCCTAATTTAGGGTCACTGGTTCCAGGGAAGAGAGAGAGAGAGAGAGAGCCATTGCCGTAAGACAAACACATCCATGCCTCACCGGGATTCGAACCCGGACCCCTTTCGGACGAATGATCAGAGGCCAGCGCCTTAGACCACTGCGCCACCGGGGCGGCTTTTTTTTTTTTTTTTTGGATTGGAGGTTTAACGACCACCGTGAGTAACTCAATGGGCTATATAAGCAGTCGCCCGTCCCTAATTTTGGGTCACTGGTTCCAGGAAAGGGAGAGAGCCAGTGCCGTAAGACAAACACAACATCCATGCCTCACCGGGATTCGAACCCGGACCCCTTACGGACGAATGATCAGAGGCCATCGCTTAGACCACTGCGCCACCGGGACGGCCCTTTGTGATTGAAACACACATTTCCCTATTTCATCAATAGTGTGTACTGACTTCCTTAATGAATGATCATAAGCATCCTCACAGAAGTCAATTAGACGAATGGACCATATGATGTATAGAGTCGCAGCAAGGTCTTTGGATTTGAATCATGTAGAGAAAATCTAGGATGTTGTAGGCAGACACTTCACCGGTCACAACCCTTCCGTAGATCTTGCAGAACAAGGGTCCGTCGTGCTACATCAATGTAATTGATTCAAAAACTCGACAGCTGCATTATTAAATGAGATATTGCTGTCAATCCTGTATAACTGCTAGAGGTGAACACACACTACAATGCAATAAGTAGTTGCGTACTCTTGTTAGACATTTTTGCCAAATTTGAAATCTGTGCGATAAACTTATACTGTTAGCATTGGATTTCATCCATTTGTCGTACAGTTCTGTGGTTTATCTTATCACATTGTTTCTGTACTTTCATCTAAATTAATGATTTTAGTTTATTCATGTTTTTGCATTTTGTCTTTCACGTTTGAGCTCCAGTGTAGTTGCAAATGAGCATTGGTATTTAATTGGTATTTCATGTTTTTCGAACTAGGAGAAAATTTTACTTTCTTGATATGAGCATGATTTGAAAGTGTTAATTCAAATAACTACGGTGTGCAGTAAAATTTCTTCAATCATTCTTTGCTTTTTCCGAAAAAGTTGTAGAAGATAAGTGATAAAAATGTGATCGTATTTCTAACGAAATAACTGTTTTTACCATCTGCCTGAACTGTATTTGCAAAATGAGAATTGTGACAACCAATGGTAAGCACCTAATAGAGGCGTTTATAACAGTATGTTGGTATTATCCATTCACATCTTGTTATGAATTAGGAAGAGAAAATTCCTGCATATACGGGTTCATAACCGATATATTGCAGCATGTCGTTCTGTCCATTATAAATTATGCGCACATTGAAGTACAATGAAAATGAACTGTGGTATCTGCCTTGGATTTTCTTTTTTTATTCTCCATTCTTTTTTCTTTCTTTTTTTCTCCCGTAAAACATGCAATTAATGGTGTATGATTGTTCTGGAAAATTATTCATAATTTAGTAATATAATGCAAAATGTGTCTGAAAAGTTTTAAGATTACAAAAAAAAAAAATTGAAATTTCAAGGAAAAAACATTACCATTTAGCCTTTAAAAGATAATTACCATTTATAGTATTTAAAATATTAGGTGCTTGAATGAATTCAGGCTGTTGCCCAATAGAGCGCAGCAGTGGTACGCTGTGACACGGGCCACACGTGACCTCCCTTGCGCATGCACGTACCGTCCGTAGTCTGGGCGAAGATAGTGTGTGACACGCGATCGGAGAGCACAGAACACGAGTTTGTATTGCATTCACGATGTCGAGTTTTGTACCAAAAAAGAAGCATTTGTGGGACGCATTACTCTTCTGCTTTCATCTCAAGAAATCTGCAGCGGAAAGTCATCGTTTGCTAGTGCAGGCCTATGGGGAACATGCCCTATCAGAAACAATATGCAGAGAGTGGTTCTGACGCTTCAAAGCCAATGAATATGACGTGAAGGACAAAGAGCGCCCTGGGCAGCCGAAAAAGTTCGAAGATGGCTCATTGGAGGCCTTATTGGACGAGAATTCATGTCAGACGCTCCACGAGTTGTCTGAAACATTACGGGTCGATGAGTCAACGGTTAGCAAACGTTTAAAGGCAATGGGAATGATCCAAAAGCTCATAAACTGGATCCCACATGACAAGGTTATTCTTCTCCACGACAACGCTAGACTTCATGCAGCCAAATCCGTGAAGGAACTCTTGGAGGCACTTGGCTGGGACTTCTTATCCCACCCGCCTTATTCCCCGGATACTGCTCCCTCAGACTTCCATTTGTTCCGGTCGCTACAACATGGCGTGTCAAAGCAGCACTTCCTTTCTGTCACGGATATCCAAAAATGGTTCGATGAATGGTTCGCCTCGAAAGAACCTGCATTTTTCTACCGCGGAATCCATTTGTTATCCCAACGGACACTACTTTGAATAGACTATCCTGTACCGTTCTGTGGCAAAACACAGGTGTTTGTGTGGCAAAAACCAGCAGGAATTAATTCAAGCACCTAATGTATGTATCCTTACTCGATACACCTCTTTGCATGGTCGTACAGTTTCAGCATTGCCCTATGAAACTGAATTTGTGGGACCCCGTTTAGCTCCTTCCTCACGCTGTTTTGGATCTCTGAAACGCTCTCCAAATGGTAACCCTTTAGGCGGAATGTCACTTTTGGGAACAAAATAATCAGCAGATGCCAAATCTGGAGAATACGGGGTGGTTAAGAGGCATGGTAACTCTCTTCTGTGCGGAAAACTGCTTGACGATGGATGCGTAGCGTGTAGTAGCTTCGTCGTGAAGTAAAAATTAGTCACCTGACTTTGCCTGGTCCTGCCTAACGCGCCGAATTCTTTTCGACAGTCTGTCCGCTATTCTGTAAAATTCAGATTTAACTATCTATCCTTCCGGATGAAACTCTTTCTGTACAACTCCTTTTAAATCAAAAGGAAAAAAAAAATTGCCAACATCGTTTTTTGGTTCGAAACTTGTGAAACCGGAATTTCTTCCTATTCGGCGAATTTTCTCTAATCATGCAACTCAACTGATAATACACACGTGTGTGTGTATATATATATATATATATATATTACTGCACGGTATCCTTGCTGATGTGAAGCTCATTTGCTATTATTCCGAGGGACAGGCGACGATTTTCCGTTAGCAGATGCCGAACTTAGTCGATGTTGGAGTCTACTAGATTGGAAAACATTTTCCCACCCTTCACAGAATCGCCCATACCAGCGAAAAATGTTGGATCGTTATAGTGCTTTATCTCTATAAGCGCAACGAACCGCTGCAACTTTTACAGTTACATCCCCCACCCCCGGTTTTCAAACAAAATTTGATTGCCACTTTTTGCTCAATAATTGAATTCATGACGATTTTACAGCGCCAAAGTAAACACTACTTTACAGAAGAACCTCTGTGTGCACACTGCTGAAACTAAGCACCGAGCCAATTCAAATCTCACAGTGAATAGTTTCTCCAGTGACCAATGGATAGCACTAGTTATTATCGCTTAAACAATATCAGCACTGAAACGTTTCAGACACACCTTGTACTTCTCGAAATAGAAAATGCCAAACCATGAAGATATTCATGAAATTAGACGAACTTACCGCATGTAGACCATTTGATTGGAAAGAAGTGATTTTTAATTTCTGCGGGATTACATGAATGGGATGGACGCGTAGACAGTATTATGTGGCCTATGTCAATAGATCGTACATATGTCCATCATGTTGGACTATACATTCGGCAGCACAGAGTGGCATCAAGTGGAAAAGACACTGGATGGTGTTCTGAGGTATCGCTGAACTTGCGTCGTTGACCTGTGACCACAATTATTCGATATTGCGAGGAGGTCAAACAGAAGGCGTTAAATCAACTGCCAGTGACGTCCCATACGTTCTTTATTAGAAGTCAGGGCAGCACCTGGACACTGGCAGTGTGCTGGAAGACGTAATCTTGTTATAATTGGGCACCAAGGTTACCACGGGATACAAGAAAATGGGCTGTAGCACCTCTTTGTCGTGCTGTCATTGTATGCACTGTGCGTACGATCAGTGGATGGCTGTTGAAATTGATAGCTCCGCAAACCATGACACAAGGCTGAGGAGCTATATGACGCTCACAAATGGCCGCAAGATCAGCCCGGTGACCACGCCTTCTCCAGATTTTCAATCGGCGATCATTGGCACCGAGGAAGTTGCGAGACTCGCTGCTGCATACGACATGGTTCCATTCGTCCCGCCACGCGTTTCAGGTTCGATACCACTGCAACCTTGCGCGACTAGTGGCAGTCGTTCTAATGGCTGTTGAGGGTGCAACTTAGCCAGTCTGCGCTCCACAGTACGTGTCGGTACGAGGATGTCCATGGCTGTCTGTGCACCTCGTCGAATGTCGTCCAATGTGGAGCTGCTACGGCTTGCCGTCGATTGCGGGGATCGAGGCGTTCGAACGTCTGTCGCCGTACGCCAGTCCCACAACGACGAAAACTCGTTACCTTCCTCCAAATACTATCTCCATATTCGGCCGACTGTTCTTGTATCCCAGTGCATTCCCGTCGCGATGCGACACAGGGAACAACCAACCGTACAAAACCTTTATCACGAAGCCTCTGCTAAAGGTATCGGTGTGATGGTTGTATTCCAAATGACGTTCCTCTGGCATTCTTATGCTTTATACGTGTTTTCGCCACCGAGATCACTCTGACGCAATGGTCCGCAAGACAAAACTTAGCTACGCCGAGTCGTTTTGCCCTTTCATCTCCCTCCCTCCCCTATCACGTGATTAACCCAACTGGTGACACATACTCTTCAATTTGCATGGAGCTCCGGCAAGTACTTCCTGGTGTGGCGTTTTCTATGTTGAGCAATGTGCATTATATTGTTTTTAGCACGCCTTTTGTTAAAAAAAAGATAGTGCTTATGTTATCACTTCGTCCGTCCCTCCCTCAGTCGATGGTCGATGGACACCACATCTCTGCAACTATTAGTCCGATTTGAGAAATGTTTTTTGCACTGGGAAGCTTGAAATGTGAGAATGATGATAATCCTTGCATTCCGGTTTTTTACGACATACAATTTCGCCGCTGGAGGGCGTACATGCAGATGATATCGAATTCAAAATAATTTATTTTATTCCATATATTTGCTACTAAATATCCGATTGAAAAAAATATTTTACTTTTCGATATCACTTATATCGAAGACTATTTTAGATAGTCACTTTTTCAGGCAATGCATAGGTTTTCCGCCAGGGGATGTAAAGGTAAACCGTGTTTTCCCCGATATCTCTGCTTCTAAAAGCCAGATTTGGAAAATTCTTTCTGCATCGGAAACAGCTCCACGTGTGAAATGTTTCACATATAATTTCTAATTTTTGGTAACGAATGGTTTGGCCATCGAGGGCATAAATGTTCATTTCTGCTTCTGATGTATTTGCAGCAAAATCAGAGCTTCTAAAAAACTCGGTTGAAAAAATTATTTCGTAGACCCATACCGCTTATCTCGTAATACATTTTTGGAATATTTTCTTCTTAAAATAACTCATGGTTTTCTCCGCCACGGACCGTAGATGTATATCTTATTTTTGTCGATATCTCTGCTTCTACGAGTCCGATTTGAAAAATTCTTTGTTGGAGAGCGCTTCCAGTAAGAAATGTTTCTGATATAATTTCAAAATTTTCTTAACTCACAAGGGTGCCACTAGAGGGCGCAAGCTTACGTTTATAACAATATCTGTGGGACTAAAAACCCGATTGAAGAAAATTATCGGTCAGATACTACTATGAAAACTCATTGTGTGTATTTTCGTCCCAAAATATTGCACAATTTCTCAGCTAGGGGGAGCCGTTGTTTAATGATTTTCTTAATATCTCTGCTTCAAATGCGCGATTTAAAAATCTTTCAACACCATTTACCTTGTGGATCACTTTAAGTTTGTATTTGAGAAGTTTTGTAGTTCACAGTTCTGTCGCTAGGTGGTGTTTGTGTATTATTACGCCTCCCCGAGTGCCGAGAATATCAAAACTGAACCCTTGCAGAGTGGCGCTGGGTCGTGCGGTCAGATGAATCCTGTCTTCAGCTGCATTGAGCTGAAGGCAGAGTGCGGGTGTGGCATCGTCACCTCGAGGCTGTGGCCCCGTCGTGCCAGGTCGGCTCTGTGATAGTTTGGGGGCCTTCTCATCGGGCACATTCGGTCCCTTTGTGTGTGTGGAGAGGTCCTTAACCGCTGAATGGTACAAGATCACCTACAAACTTTCATGGCCTTCGCGCATCCTGAGGCCGATGGTCTTTTTCAGCAGAACAATGGGCCGCAACCACCCAGACATAGCTGGAGGAACACTCATTTGAGTTAAGAACCATCCTGTGGCACCAAAGTTCCCGGATTTCAAACCTGTGGAAGCTCTCTGGGATGTCGTGGAGTGGAACATCAGATCCATGAATCCTGGACCGACTTCTCGGGCCGAGTTGTGGACAATGCTGCAATAGGCATGGCTGTCATTACATCCGGATACCCTCCGGCATCTGGTGGAGTCGATGCCTCTTCGTGTACAGGCTATTATTCCCGCTTCAGGAGGACCAACACGCTATCTCTAATGTTTTATCAGCTGAATGTACAGTTGAAAAAAACTATTATTGGGTTGTCGGAAAAGTCATGATGTATTTTGGCACCCGATGGCGGTTGGGCGGCTTTGGGAGTACTAGAGGCATGCGCAGCTCTGTTATCGCTATGACATTCGACAGGTGTCAGTTCTAGCTGCAGTCTAAAAAGGAATAGTGAGTGATTTGGTTGATTTGCGGAGATTTGACATCAAGTTGAAGATGGAAGACCAAACTGTGCATTTTCGTCATATTTTATTGTTTTACTTCCGTAAAGGGAAGAAGGCGCGTCAAGCTTGTGAAAAGTTGCGTAAAATGTACGGTGATAATGCTCTACAAGAACGTCGGTGCCAGCGGTGGTTCGCAAAATTCCGTGGGGGTGATATTGACCTCAACGATGCTCCTAGGTCGGGGGGGCACCGAGGTTGATGACGACCAAATCAAGGCATTGATCGAGTCAAACCCACGTTACACGACACGAGAAACTGCAGACACATTGCACATTCATCATTGAAGCGTTCACGACCACCTGAAGAAGCTGGGATAAGTAAGCAAGCTCGATGTGTGGGTTCCTCATGAACTCAAAGAAGCTCAATTGACGGCGCGTATAAACATCTGCGATATGTTCATTAAACGTGAGGAAAACGATTCTTTTTTGAAGCGACTGGTGACGAAAAGTTGATTGTGTACAACATTGTGATGCGCAAACGGTCTTGGTCCTGACGTGCTGCTTCGCCTTAAACGGCATCCAAAGCAGAAATTCATCAGCAGAAGGTTCTGGTCTCGGTGTGGTGGGATTTTAAAGGCGTCGTGTTTTTCGAGCTCCTGCCACGGAACCAAACAATTCGAATGTGTACTGTCGGCAATTGGACAGTTTGAACGAATCCATCATCCAGAAACGTCCAGAGCTCGTTCATCGTAAAGGTGTTGTGTTCCATCACGACAACGCGAGACCACACGCAAGTTTGATCACCCGCCAAAAAATATTGGAGCTTCGGTAGGATGTGTTGCCACACCCAGCATACTCGCCTGAGCTTGCGCCGTCAGTCTTCCACTTAGTTTCGTTCTCTTCAACAGTCCTTGCGTGGTATAACGTTCAATTCAGATGAGGCCGTAAATCTGCACCTTGTAGAGTTTTTCGCCACGAAAGACAGGTCCTTATATGAACGAGGCATTTTGCAGCTGACTGACAGATGGCAAAAGGTTATCGAACAAAACGGGCATTATATCCTTGATTGATCTTTGTTCTTTCTATCAATAAATGACCTTTGTAAAACATGGCTAAAATACGTCTTGACTTTTCCGACAACCCAATAAATTTTCAAACTAATTTAATTTACATTGAACGAGTTAAATCTATTGGCTAAATTTAAAAAATAAAAAAGGTATCCAAATGAGTGAGAAGTTGAAAAAAGCTGCTCTGTCAAACAAAGGTACTGAAGATAATTTTGTTAATAAACCTTTAACTTTAGTAATAAATGTATTAGATCATGTGTTGTTACAAACTGGTCTATTCAGTGGAACAGCTGAAAAAGGTTTTCAGCCTTTATTTTTTCAGATTAATACCCTGTCTGATTCAGTTTCTATAGTGGTAGTATAAATTTATACCCGCTGCCCCGGTGGCGCAGTGGTCTAAGGCGCTGGCCTCTGATCATTCGTCCGTAAGGGGTCCGGGTTCGAATCCCGGTGAGGCATGGATGTTGTGTTTGTCTTACGGCACTGGCTCTCTCCCTTCCCTGGAACCAGTGACCCTAAATTAGGGACGGGCGACTGCTTATAGCCCATTGAGTTGCTCACGGTGGTCGTTAAACCTCCAATAAAAAAAAAAAAAAATTATTATACCGTGTTAATATTATTTTCAAAATTTTCTGTTGCTAATAACATACAAGACAACTACAGATAGCCTCTGAGGCATGTTTTCTGATAACATGATGACGTTTTTTTCTTTCTCCCCAACCGGTTTAACAAAAAATGTTTTTAAGGAAAAAATTGCAGCAATTATATCTGAACAATTAGCGGACAAAACATGCGTATTATAACCAACCTTTTTTTTTTTTTGTAGTAAGATGATCGCCGCTGTTACGGAAAATGTCAAAATTTGCTGTTGCAAAGTTCTTTGACCACAGTACAAGTAAAAATATTTTCATGTGTTTTCTCGTATCCCAGTACTTGAGGATGCACACAGTGTACCATTAGATTATAAGAGCTGCCGTTGATTTTCGCATAATGTAGTGGTTGGTTTCAGTAGAAGGCAAAACTTATTTTAATAAAAATATGATTAAATTTTACACAGAAAAATGGCTATCAGCGGAAAGATTGGACATCCTTTTCTTTTTTTCTGTGTGAAGAATTGATCACGAACCGTAAAAGTTATGCTGTATACTTTCATGATAAATCCTGTGTTCGGATGTTAAAATCTCACAATAAATATGACCAAAATTGTTTTCCTTTTAATTAAAAAAATGACTGTTTTGGTCTCTAACGAAGAACGTGCATAGACTCCATTCCAACGATGTAACAATGTTTTATTTATTTATTGTGGGTTTAACGACCACTGTGAACAAGCAACTCGGTGAGATATAAGCAATCGCCCGTTCCTAATTTAGGGCAACAGGTACCAGGGAAGGGAGAGGCAATGCCGTATGACAAACACATCACCCATACGGGGGCCATAACAAACGTTCTGCACACTGTCCATTTTTGAGAAAAGTGTGAAGTAACGGAGAAAACGTACCTTACTGCCGTTCAATGTCCTCCCTCCGCTGCTAATGACAGCTTGCCAGCGGTGAGGAAGGTCCTGGATGCCCCGTAGTACGCCATCCTTGTTCAGCTGTCGTGTTACTCGGGTCACGCCCAATGACAGTTCGTACAGCAATTTTGTAGCTGATGCCACGAAGTCGATTTTTTAACTTTGGGAAAAGATCAAAGTCGGATGGACCGATAGCAGTGCTGTATGGTGAGTGGGTTAAAGTTTCCCAGCCGTATTTCGACAAAAGTCTTCGTACCGAAGCTGCACAATGACACGATGCGTTGTCATACAGCAAGATCGGTCCCGCTTCCAACAAGTTGGGGCGATTTTGACGAATTTTCGATCTCAACTTTGTCCTCAAAAAGTCACGATAATACTGTGCGTTGACATTTTGCCCTACCGTCACTCGATCAGACACCACAACACCCTGGGCAACGTACGCAAAAAATCATCACTTGTTTCACTTTAGATTGTTGCAGATGACCCTTTGAGGGCGTGGGGAACTTGAACGATTTCATTCCGCTGATTGTGACTTCAATTCCGGCTCAAAATCTCATGAATTGCGACAAATCTGTTGAGGAAGGTGTCTCCCTCCCTTTGGAACTAGTGGAGGTGATCCTGTGCGATGCTTACCCTGGCTGCCTTCTGCTCGGGGGTGAGTTGATGGGGTACCCAGCGCGGCGATTTTTTTTTCACAGTGAGTCGGTCAAAATCCTGTGAACAGACATGGTGCACAAATTTGCCTCATGAGCATTCTCTTGATAAGCGTTGCAACAATGATAACAGATGTTTTGTCTGTCGCCGTTTGAGGTCGGCCTGAGCGGTGATCATCTTCGATGCATCTTCGGTCATTCCGAAAGCGCGATGCCCAGCGAGAAATTATGCTTCGAGCAAGAGTTCCTTCCCCAGAAACTTCTTGCAAGGCACTGTGGATCTGTGTCGAAGTTTTTCCCGCAGTTTCCATTTTCTCGTACGAGCGCTGGTTTAACTCCGTGACTCTACCTGAGGAGCTGCACGCTTCCATTTCCAAACCCGCCCACATCCACACAGCAAATGATAGCACGTCGTTCTGACACCACTGCGTTGCTGAGAATCTGGCCTTCACATGACGCAATTATTTTCCCAATTGCATCATCCGCTTCCGTTTTAGATTACAGTATGCAGAACTTTTGTTATGACCCTTGTACCTCACGGGATTCGAACTCTTCTCGGACGAATGGTTATAAGTTGGCGCTTGCGCCACCGGGGCGGCTTAATTTAGTTTAACACCCTGTGGTTCTGTAAGTCCTTGTGAAACGAAAGCATATTACAAAGTACAACGCAGCGCAAAGCTTCAGCTAGGGAAACATTCGGGAACTTTAGTGTTCTTTGATACTTTTCCCGCCTTAGCGTACTGGGCAGTTTAGGCAGATTTTATCATGCTTAATTACATTCAATGCAGTTTTTGCGTGACAATTAATGGTGGGTTTCTGATGGCTACAGTAATATAATTTTTAGGCCCTGTGTTTATCTCTACAAGCTTACGTTTAAGTGAGAGAGTGTTCTTTTCTTCGCTTGAGCAAAGTGTTTCTGAAGGTGGAAAGAGGTTTCTCGATTTCTTCCCAGTAGGCTGGAGGTCAAGGTAAATAAACAGCTGCAAATCTAGAGCATGAGAAGCAGAAAGAACTCTAAGCATTCTGTTTCTCATCACCTGGACGTAGAGCGTGCATACGTCGGACATGTGATTGAAGCAGCAACTATTGGCCATTTTTGTTTTTTCTTCCGGGTGCCTTGTTTGTGCAACTTTGTACCAGCATTTCTTCTTTAGTGTGTCGTCTAAATGCGATTACTGAACTGATATCTCTTCGCCGTAAAGCTGTGAAAGGAAAGCATTTCTTCATTTAAAACCACAAAGTGAAATGTGTTTAAGATTTGGGGTGTTACTATAATTACCGTGAAACCATCTATTCAATTCAATTCATTTATTTTGCTGTGCAGAAGAGATTGTGTTACAAGTGAATGGAAACAAGCACAAGGGAGCTTGGAAAAAAGGCCAAAAAGGCCTGACAGAGTCCTATGCTCCCTGAACATGTATTACAAGGTTGTTGAAAAAAATAGTTGATAAACTTAACATAGTATAGGCAAATACAGTGGCAAACAGGAGAAAAGAAAGTTTTATTGCAATATATATCAATGACAAAAGATTAGTATTAATGTATATACATAGTAGTCCCTCTCCACTATAGTTGATCTAGTGGCTGCAGTTCATTATGTAGTTTTTTTAAAAAAAGGTTGATATTATTTAATGATAATTCCGTCGGCAGTGAGTTCCAGTAAGAATTGCCAATGTAGTTTAGAGTTTGTTTCATGGTTTCTGTCTTTGGATGAATTGGTCGGATGTGCGATTTCGTGCGTGTGTCGTGTGAGTGCGTCTTTGTTACAATTTGTATGATATTAGCATTCAAGTTGTTTTTAATACGCCCAAACATAATTTTTCCAATGTTAAAGTAGTATAGTTGGTTAATTGTAAGAATGTTAAATTTGTTAGGGAAAACACTTACGTTATTGTATAATGAGAGTTGAGTATATGAGTTGGATTTTAGATAAATTAGTCTAATAAATTTGTTTTGAAGGATTTGATGTTTAGGAAAATTATATTTGGTCGTTTGTCCCCAAGATAGGATTGCGTAGTTGACATGTGTCTGATTTGAAGAAAAGCTTAGTGAGTACAGAGCTGATGACACCAATGTTATTAGTGAGTTTTAATAACAGATTGTCTATATGTTTGTTCCATCTGAGGTCATTATGCAATGTAACCCCTAGATACGATAGGGAGCTAACCTCCTTTATAGTTGTACCGTTTATGGATAGCGTGGGAGAGAGCGGTCGAGGAGACTTTTGTTTAGAGAATATGAGGGATCTAGTTTTGATATTAATTATTAGTTCGTTGGAGATCAGTCATTTAGAAATGTTAAGTTGAGTATTGACGTTAATATTGTTATTATTGATAGCGTTAAACGAGGTAAGAATAGTGATATCATCGGCATATAAGAGATCAATGTTTGTAATTGAAGTGAAGACATCATTAATGTATAAGTTGAATAGTAGTGGACCCAGGATGGAACCCTGTGGTACACCGGATGGCATAAGCTGAAGAGAGGATTGATATTGGTCAATTTGTGTGTTTTGTTGTCTACCTGACAGATAACTTAAGTAGCGAATGTGCATTATTCCTAATTCCTATAGTATGAAGTTTATGTAGTAGTATACTGTGGTTAAGGGTATCAAATGCTTTAGATAGATCCAAGAATAGAGCAATAGTAATTAGGTTTAATTCAAAATTATTTTGGACTGTTTGCTCTAGGTATAACGGAGCTGATTCTGTTGATTTACCAGCTTGAAATCCATGTTGATTTGGGTGGATAATATTAAATTTGTGAATAAAAAAGATATTAGTCTATTGTAGATTAATCCTTCTAAGATTTTAGCAAAAATTGGCAAGTTTGTTATCGGACGGTTGTTGTTTGCTTCATTTTTTGATCCGGATTTATATTTTGAAATAATTTTTGTTATTTTAAGGAGGTCGGGAAATTCGCCAGATAAGAATATATCATTAAATATAAGTAGTAAGGGGTCCGTGATTAGATTCGCAACATTTTTTATAATAGATGGTTGCAGGTCATCATATCCAGGACCGGAATTGGCATTTATTTGGTTAAAAGCCTCGGATATCTCGGTTTCAGAAATTTCAGTAAGATGGAAATTATTACATCTATGTGAATTTCTTAGGTAGTCTGTAAACGGAATATTTTGGATAGGCAAGTTGTTCTTTAGTGTGAGTGGAAATAAGGTGAAATGTTCGTTGAGTGCATTTGTAATGTCGTTTATATCTGTAAGTTTATTGCCGTTGGCGTCAATGGGGGTACTTTGGTGGTGTTGTATGATTTTGTTTGCCCATTAGTGAATTTAAGTGTTTCCATGTTAATTTGGGATAGTTTTGTGAGAATATGCTAAAGTAGTAGTCACGCTTGGCACGTCAAATATCGCTATTGAGGTTATTGCGATAATTTTTGAAATTTTGTAAATCATGCGGTAGTTTGCTTTTAATAAATTTTGAAATAAGGAGTTTTTTTTATTTATTCGACGTAGAAAGGCATTTGTAATCCAAGGCGCAGTTTTTTTTTGGTGGGTTTATGATGTTTTAGGAGTTTTGGAAAGGATTGATTATAAGTTTGTGACGAACAATTCATAATTCCTATTAGCAGATCCATGAGTTAGTATAATGCCCCAGTTGATATTTGCTAATAGTGTTCTGAAATTTTCCATGTTCGTTTTGTTAATTTGTCTGTAGATGTAGTGGTCAACGTGTGCACTTATATGTTGTTGAAGAGGGTAAATTGTAAAGATGGGTAGGTAATCGCTAAAGTCATATTCCAATGCCCCGGAAATAGTGGCTTCAAGTATAACATTAGTGATGAACAGGTTAATTACAGTCTGTGAGGCGGGAGTTAGACGAGTTGGTACATAAATGGTGTTATTGTGTCCAGACGCGTTTATTGTGAGAATAAGCTGAGCAGCAGACTGGCCAGTGATTTGAAGTAAGTCAATATTCATATCGCTCAAAATGAAAGTTTTTTTGTAATTAATTCAGTCAGCAGAGACAAGGAAGACTGACAGGTTTGAGCTAGGAGGCCTATAACAGACGGCAATTAAATAAAATTGATTCTCAATAGTGAGAATTTCAGCATTGAGATCAGATATTGTGAAGTTTGACGTGATCGAGAAGTCGCTGTATGTAACCAAATTAGCGACCCTTCCACCACTGGAATAAGTTCTATTTAAAAGAAA
Source organism: Macrothele yani (assembly GCA_039090855.1). Classification (NCBI taxonomy): domain Eukaryota; kingdom Metazoa; phylum Arthropoda; class Arachnida; order Araneae; family Macrothelidae; genus Macrothele; species Macrothele yani. Next base: position 91,018,239 of record CM077016.1, on the reverse strand, counting down.
ATTATTGTAGTTTGAAATTTGTATGGAGTAGTCTTTAGTTGGAAATCATGTCTCAGAATTTTTTTTTTAATTGGAGTTTTAACGGCCACCGTGAGCAACTCAATGGGCTATAAGCAGTCGCCCGTCCCTAATTTAGAGTCACTGGTTCCAGGGAAGGGAGAGAGCCAGTGCCGTAAGACAAACACAACATCCATGCCTCACCGGGATTCGAACCCGGACCCGTTCGGACGAATGATCATAGGCCATCGTTTAGACCACTGCGCCACCGGGGCGGCCTCTCAGAAATGCAAATAATGTCTAGATTTAAATTTGTCCGTTGGATAAGTGATTCTAATGTAATTTTATTGATGAGTGATCTAGCATTAATGTGAAGTAATGTTAAGCTGTTGGGTGAATATGTTGTTAGGAGGTGGTTAAAAGTTTGCAGTGAGTAGTATTCGAACTGCATCCAATTGGTAGCAAAGAGGAATCAAGTTAAAAAATAATAAAGAATAAAAAAATTGATAATAAACACAGATTATTATACAAACACAATACAGGCACCGGGGCTATCGCATTAGTAGGCGGCGGAATTCAGAGTGAGCAGTGTTAATCGTTTGACCAGTAAGCCCATTGTAGTAAGTATAATACGGAAGAATGTTGATAATTATTTGGACTGGCCGTTGCAGCTGTTCATAGGCCCGTGGCAAGCAGCGAGATTGATCCAGTGCAATTTTCCAGGAAACCGTGGAGATATTTGGTTTAATTGACGGTGTAAGTTAATTTAGGATACGACCCCAGCTGTTCAAATAACTGGGGGGTTTAAATAGCGACTAGTTACCCGAGCCGGCAAAAAGTCCCAAATGGAACATCCGGCAAACTCGAGTCAACTCCTAGAAGGTGAAATGCTATGCACTTGTGGCACATCAAAGTTGTATATGCTGAGGCGACAGTATCGTGGGCCATGATACAAGGGAAGCGTGAGGATGTAATTTGAGTACAATTAGACCGAGTCGGCAAGTGGTGAACTATACTGGCAAAAGGTGCAAGTAAAAGAGGAGAGATCTCCAGTCAAAGCGAGATACCCCAGTTCACGAGGAATAGATTTAGATAGTAAGGAAGGTATCAGCCCAGAGCAAACACAAGTGTTCTCAGTTAATGGATTTAGTAGGTTTGAAGTGACTGGTAGATATATATAGGTATCCTGGTAGGAGACTTATGGCTACAAGTACCACAACTGAGTCCAAGTAGTGCAACAATATCACAGCGCATCTCCCAAGACATCGTGCAGTTGAGATGCCTCTTGGCACATAAGTAGGCCTCCATGATCACAAGCAATTCATCATAGACTTTGTGTGCAAGTGTTTCTGTAGTTTTGTGGTCATCAAGAATCAATTGATAAACAGAGTGATTTTTTTGGTCATCCGTTCCTTGGGGTGTGTCTATAATTGCTATGAAACAATCTATCCAGTTCATCGTAGACATTGTGTGCATGTGTTCATTGCTACTTAGTTTTGTGGCCATCAAGAATCAACTGATAAACAGTGATTTTTTTTTTTTTTTTTTTTTTTGGTGATCCATTCCTTGGGGTGTAACTATAATTGCTATGAAACAATCTATCCAGTTCATCGCAAACATTGTGTGCATGTGTTCATTGCTACTTAGTTTTGTGGCCATCAAGAATCAACTGATAAACAGTGATTTTTTTTTTTTTTTTTTTTTTGGTGATCCATTCCTTGGGGTGTAACTATAATTGCTATGAAACAATCTATCCAGTTCATCGCAAACATTGTGTGCATGTGTTCATTGCTACTTAGTTTTGTGGCCATCAAGAATCAACTGATAAACAGTGATTTTTTTTTTTTTTTTTTTTTTTTTTGGTGATCCAATCCTTGGGGTGTACCTATAATTGCTATGAAACAATCTATCCAGTTCATCGTAGACATTGTGTGCATGTGTTTATTGCTACTTAGTTTTGTGACCATCAAGAATCAACTGATAAACAGTGATTTTTTTTTTTGGTGATCCATTCCTTGGGGTGTAAATATAATTGCTATGAAACAATCTATCCAGTTCATCGCAGACATTGTGTGCATGTGTTCATTGCTACTTAGTTTTGTGGCCATCAAGAATCAACTGATTAACAGAGTAATTTTTTTTTTGGTGATCCATTCCTTGGGGTGTGTCTATAATTGCTATGAAACAATCTATCCAGTTCATCGTAGACATTGTGTGCATGTGTTCATTGCTACTTAGTTTTGTGACCATCAAGAATCAACTGATAAACAGTGATTTTTTTTTTTTGGGTGATCCATTCCTTGGGGTGTAAATATAATTGCTATGAAACAATCTATCCAGTTCATCGCAGACATTGTGTGCATGTGTTCATTGCTACTTAGTTTTGTGGCCATCAAGAATCAACTGATAAACAGTGATTTTTTTTTTTTTTTTTTTTGGTGATCCATTCCTTGGGGTGTAACTATAATTGCTATGAAACAATCTATCCAGTTCATCGTAGACATTGTGTGCATGTGTTCATTGCTACTTAGTTTTGTGGCCATCAAGAATCAACTGATAAACAGTGATTTTTTTTTTTTTTTTGGTGATCCATTCCTTGGGGTGTACCTATAATTGCTATGAAACAATCTATCCAGTTCATCGTAGACATTGTGTGCATGTGTTTATTGCTACTTAGTTTTGTGACCATCAAGAATTAACCGATAAACAGTGATTTTTTTTTTTTTTTTTTGGGTGATCCATTCCTTGGGGTGTAAATATAATTGCTATGAAACAATCTATCCAGTTCATCGCAGACATTGTGTGCATGTGTTCATTGCTACTTAGTTTTGTGGCCATCAAGAATCAACTGATTAACAGAGTGATTTTTTTTTTTTTGTGTGATCCATTCCTTGGGGTGTAAATATAATTGCTATGAAACAATCTATCCAGTTCATCGCAGACATTGTGTGCATGTGTTCATTGCTACTTAGTTTTGTGGCCATCAAGAATCAACTGATAAACAGTGATTTTTTTTTTTTTTTTTTTTGGTGATCCATTCCTTGGGGTGTAACTATAATTGCTATGAAACAATCTATCCAGTTCATCGCAAACATTGTGTGCATGTGTTCATTGCTACTTAGTTTTGTGGCCATCAAGAATCAACTGATAAACAGTGATTTTTTTTTTTTTTCTTTTTTGGTGATCCATTCCTTGGGGTGTAACTATAATTGCTATGAAACAATCTATCCAGTTCATCGCAGACATTGTGTGCATGTGTTCATTGCTACTTAGTTTTGTGGCCATCAAGAATCAACTGATTAACAGAGTGATTTTTTTTTTTGGTGATCCATTCCTTGGGGTGTGTCTATAATTGCTATGAAACAATCTATCCAGTTCATCGTAGACATTGTGTGCATGTGTTCATTGCTACTTAGTTTTGTGACCATCAAGAATCAACTGATAAACAGTGATTTTTTTTTTTTTTTTTTTGGTGATCCATTCCTTGGGGTGTAAATATAATTGCTATGAAACAATCTATCCAGTTCATCGCAGACATTGTGTGCATGTGTTCATTGCTACTTAGTTTTGTGGCCATCAAGAATCAACTGATAAACAGTGATTTTTTTTTTTTGTGGTGATCCATTCCTTGGGGTGTAACTATAATTGCTATGAAACAATCTATCCAGTTCATCGTAGACATTGTGTGCATGTGTTCATTGCTACTTAGTTTTGTGGCCATCAAGAATCAACTGATTAACAGAGTGATTTTTTTTTTGGTGATCCATTCCTTGGGGTGTGTCTATAATTGCTATGAAACAATCTATCCAGTTCATCGTAGACATTGTGTGCATGTGTTCATTGCTACTTAGTTTTGTGACCATCAAGAATCAACTGATAAACAGTGATTTTTTTTTTTTTTTGTGTGTGATCCATTCCTTGGGGTGTAAATATAATTGCTATGAAACAATCTATCCAGTTCATCGCAGACATTGTGTGCATGTGTTCATTGCTACTTAGTTTTGTGGCCATCAAGAATCAACTGATAAACAGTGATTTTTTTTTTTTTTTTTGGCGATCCATTCCTTGGGGTGTAACAATAATTGCTATGAAACAATCTATCCAGTTCATCGCAGACTTTGTGTGCAAGTGTTTCTGTAGTTTTGTGGTCATCAAGAATCAATTGATAAACAGAGTGATTTTTTTGGTGATCCATTCCTTGGGGTGTACCTATAATTGCTGTGAAACAATCTATCCAGTTCATCGTAGACATTGTGTGCATGTGTTCATTGCTACTTAGTTTTGTGGCCATCAAGAATCAACTGATAAACAGTGATTTTTTTTTTTTTTTTTTTTGGTGATCCATTCCTTGGGGTGTAACTATAATTGCTATGAAACAATCTATCCAGTTCATCGCAAACATTGTGTGCATGTGTTCATTGCTACTTAGTTTTGTGGCCATCAAGAATCAACTGATAAACAGTGATTTTTTTTTTTTTTTTTTTTGGTGATCCATTCCTTGGGGTGTAACTATAATTGCTATGAAACAATCTATCCAGTTCATCGCAAACATTGTGTGCATGTGTTCATTGCTACTTAGTTTTGTGGCCATCAAGAATCAACTGATAAACAGTGATTTTTTTTTTTTTTTTTTGGTGATCCATTCCTTGGGGTGTAACTATAATTGCTATGAAACAATCTATCCAGTTCATCGCAAACATTGTGTGCATGTGTTCATTGCTACTTAGTTTTGTGGCCATCAAGAATCAACTGATAAACAGTGATTTTTTTTTTTTTGGTGATCCATTCCTTGGGGTGTAACTATAATTGCTATGAAACAATCTATCCAGTTCATCGCAAACATTGTGTGCATGTGTTCATTGCTACTTAGTTTTGTGGCCATCAAGAATCAACTGATAAACAGTGATTTTTTTTTTTTTATTTGGTGATCCATTCCTTGGGGTGTACCTATAATTGCTATGAAACAATCTATCCAGTTCATCGTAGACATTGTGTGCATGTGTTTATTGCTACTTAGTTTTGTGACCATCAAGAATCAACTGATAAACAGTGATTTTTTTTTTTTTGGTGATCCATTCCTTGGGGTGTAAATATAATTGCTATGAAACAATCTATCCAGTTCATCGCAGACATTGTGTGCATGTGTTCATTGCTACTTAGTTTTGTGGCCATCAAGAATCAACTGATTAACAGAGTGATTTTTTTTTTGGTGATCCATTCCTTGGGGTGTGTCTATAATTGCTATGAAACAATCTATCCAGTTCATCGTAGACATTGTGTGCATGTGTTCATTGCTACTTAGTTTTGTGACCATCAAGAATCAACCGATAAACAGTGATTTTTTTTTTTTTTTTTTTTTTGGTGATCCATTCCTTGGGGTGTAAATATAATTGCTATGAAACAATCTATCCAGTTCATCGCAGACATTGTGTGCATGTGTTCATTGCTACTTAGTTTTGTGGCCATCAAGAATCAACTGATTAACAGAGTGATTTTTTTTTTTGGTGATCCATTCCTTGGGGTGTGTCTATAATTGCTATGAAACAATCTATCCAGTTCATCGTAGACATTGTGTGCATGTGTTCATTGCTACTTAGTTTTGTGACCATCAAGAATCAACTGATAAACAGTGATTTTTTTTTTTGTGTGATCCATTCCTTGGGGTGTAAATATAATTGCTATGAAACAATCTATCCAGTTCATCGCAGACATTGTGTGCATGTGTTCATTGCTACTTAGTTTTGTGGCCATCAAGAATCAACTGATAAACAGTGATTTTTTTTTTTGGCGATCCATTCCTTGGGGTGTAACAATAATTGCTATGAAACAATCTATCCAGTTCATCGCAGACATTGTGTGCATGTGTTCATTGCTACTTAGTTTTGTGGCCATCAAGAATCAACTGATAAACAGTGATTTTTTTTTTTTGGTGATCCATTCCTTGGGGTGTACCTATAATTGCTGTGAAACAATCTATCCAGTTCATCGCAGACATTGTGTGCATGTGTTCATTGCTACTTAGTTTTGTGGCCATCAAGAATCAACTGATAAACAGTGATTTTTTTTTTTTTTTTTTTTTGGTGATCCATTCCTTGGGGTGTACCTATAATTGCTATGAAACAATCTATCCAGTTCATCGCAGACATTGTGTGCATGTGTTCATTGCTACTTAGTTTTGTGGCCATCAAGAATAAACTGATTAACAGAGTGATTTTTTTTTGGTGATCTATTCCTTGGGTGTGTCTATAATTGCTATGAAACAATCTATCCAGTTCATCGTAGACATTGTGTGCATGTGTTCATTGCTACTTAGTTTTGTGGCCATCAAGAATCAACTGATAAACAGTGATTTTTTTTTTTTTTTTGGTGATCCATTCCTTGGGGTGTACCTATAATTGCTATGAAACAATCTATCCAGTTCATCGCAGACATTGTGTGCATGTGTTCATTGCTACTTAGTTTTGTGGCCATCAAGAATAAACTGATTAACAGAGTGATATTTTTTTTGGTGATCTATTCCTTGGGTGTGTCTATAATTGCTATGAAACAATCTATCCAGTTCATCGTAGACATTGTGTGCATGTGTTCATTGCTACTTAGTTTTGTGGCCATCAAGAATCAACTGATAAACAGAGTGCTTTTTTTTTGTGATCTATCTGGGTATTTTGCTTTGATTTATTGTTGACGTAGAAAACATTTGTAGTAGTAATCAATCACATAATGCTTCGACTATCAATTTTTCCTGAAGACAACTTCTGTTCAGTCCCGTTTTTTTTAATCCTCACCCGAGTGTGGTGTCCCCGTTCTTTATTCCTTTAACTTGGTTAGTGATTTACTCACCAACTAGATTGCTATTTTAAAGGTTTTTTTTTTGAGGGTTTAACTACCACCGTGAGCAACTCAATGGGCTATAAGCGGTCGCTCGTCCCTAATTTAGAGCCACTGGTTCCAGGAAAGAAAGAGCCAGTGCTGTAAGACAAAAACAATATCCATGCCTAACCGGGAATCAAACCCGGACCCTTCACGGACGAATGGTCATAAGCCAGCACTTAGATTCGTCTCAAACGCAAAAAGAACTAGCTGAACAAATGGGAGTAACTCAACAAACCATTTCCAATCGTTTACGCGCAATGGGAATGATTCAGAAGGAAGGAAAATGGGTGCTACATGACCTGAGCCAGAGGAAAAAGCATGAGCGTGTCATGAAGTGTTTTAATCTGTTGAATGAACAGCACAAATCTATCCTGCAGAAAATCGTTACGGGTGATGAAAAGTGGATATGGTACGACAATTCCAAATGCAAAAAATCTGGGTAGACCCCGGTGAAGCAACTACTTCGACACCGAAACGCAATATTCACTCTAAGAAAGTTCTGCTGTGCATTTGGTGGGATATGAAAAGTGTGCTCTAATTTGAACTATTGGAACAGGGTCTAACAGTTACTGCTGATCGCTAAAAGCAACAATTGCTGCGATTGAACCAGGAAATCTGACGGAAACGTCCATCGCAGGCAAAGAATTGCATCCTGTGAAACTACTGCATGATAACGCTAGGCCGCATGTCGCGAAATCGTCAACGCATGGCTGGGAAGTTTTGGAGCACCCGGCGTATAGTCCCGACGTAGCCCCTTCAGACTATAGTTTTTTACAATCGATGCAACATGATTTGTACGGTTCCGGACATGTTATGAAGTGCAAAAATGGGTTGACGACTTCATCGCGTCACACGACGAAGTATTCTTCATGGCTAGAATCCGTCAGTTGCCCGACTGATGGCGGAAGGTGATAAGTAGATAATGATGGCTCATATTTTGATTCGTAAAGGTATTGTTGTTTTTTCTCAAATTACATGTTGCGTTGTCTTAAAACGCTTTAAAGCTTATTTGTACACCTAATAAATCACCATGAAGACCATTTTGAGAGTTATATGAGCACGTGCCTCATAGCAGTTTTCCTACGCAAATATGTTTTATATTTATTTCGTCACTGATCTCCTATTGGTCAATAGTGTTGGTATCTACACTTTGAGTAGACGCCTTTTTTTAAGTCTACCTATAATTTCACGCAGGAACCACCATTTTTTAACCAGTATTGGTGAAACGTTGTTTCTTTTAAGATAAATGTGGGTGAAACAGGGATTTCAGAATATCTCTGCGGGAGAATCACGCTCCGAACTGTGTCATTCTGTGGAAAAGGGGATTGGGATGATAGGCCATCACAATGGGTACTAATGTTTCCAAGATTACAAAGGAAGGGTAGGGAATTCGAAAATGACCTTGGTCACCAAGTGCAGCCGCCTATAGTTTGCAGATATTTCTGTAGAGGATTTTAGGGCCACGGGTGGCCTAGTGGGCAACGTTCGTGACTGCCGCGGAAAGGACCCCAGGTTCGATCCCAGGCAGGTACGAACGCTCGATCCACTAAATATCCGCCGTGCGTCGGATGGGCACGTTAAGCCGTCGAAACCCGGGTACTGGCCACCCGGTAATATATAAAGGCGTCTTCCTCCCCTTTCTACTTCGCTTTCGTGTTACTTTCCTATCGGGCACTCTAGCCCAAATCTCCTAGCTTCCTATTTCTAAGGGTTGTTTAAGACCTGGGGTCAAACACTTCTTCCTAAAATCCTCTAGATCTGATCTGATCTGATCTGTAGAGGATTTTAGGAAGGGAGTGTTTGATCCTAGTCGCCGCCCCGGTGGCGCAGTGGTCTAAGCGATGGCCTCTGATCATTCGTCCAAAAGGGGTCCGGGTTCGAATCCCGGTGAGGCATGGATGTTGTGTTTGTCTTACGGCACTGACTCTCTCCTTTCCCTGGAACTAGTGACCCTAAATTAGGGACGGGCGACTGCTTATAGCCCATTGCGTTGCTCACGGTGGTCGTTAAACCTCCAACAACAACAAAAAAAAAAAAAGATCCTAGGTCTAAATAACATTTAGAAGTATGGAGCTATGAGATTTGAGCTAGAGTGCCCGACAGGAAAGTCACACGGAAGCGAGGTAGAAAGGGTGCAGAAGACACACTTATTTGTAACCGGTACCCAGGGTCCGACGGTTTAACGTGCCTGACAGACGTACGGGGGATATTTAGTGGTTCGAGGGTTCGTACCTGCTTGGGACCGATCCTGATACTTTTCCGTGGCAGTCATGAACGTTGACGATTAAACCATCTGCAGGTTACTATAGTTAGCTCAGCATAATTAATTTATAACAACATGCTTGGTCTGGTGACACTTTTCAAACATAAGTACAGAGAATTTTGTCACGTCTTTTTTTTTTTTTAAAGAGCGAAAGCCCAACATAAAGATAGACAGAAACTTTTGTAACCTTTTTTTTAAGGAAGTAACTTCTCAAGTAGAAATAAAGCTCAAAATGAGGTTAACGATTGTTATACATTCATAAGTATCAAAACATTATTCCTTTGTTCCAAACAAATATAAGAAAAAGTGTGCCATTTCTTAAGTGGTCCGCTGGGAAATGTCCCAGCGTCCCGGTACGCGAATCCGCCCCTGAGGCCAGGACGACCCAACACGTTATTAGGTAAGTGTTTCTAATCTTAATAATTTGCTACATCAGTGTATATGTAGGAATAGCCCTTTAATATCAAGTAAATTTGCGGGAAAACTTTTCTTCAGTGATAATGCTCTCTCAGCTTCATCTCTGCCTAAATGGAAATTGCGGTAACTCGGTTTCTTATTCAAAAAACCAAGTTTGAACAGTTACGTATCAGAATCTTCTAGACTTTTCCGTATGACAACAATATGGTTCCATTATATCGTTACGTTATCCGTGTGTTTGTTTTATGCCCATTTTGAATTTGTCTTTATGCATTGCTTGGTGATACAAATGTTTTTGCAATACCGGTATCACTATGGTCTTTGTTAATATTATTCGACATGGTAAAATGTGGGGCCTTCACATTTCCGGACTTCGTTAATGCAGTTTCTTTATTTCTCATTAATCTTTCATCACATTAGTGTTCTGTCTTTTGACAGATCCAACGGCAACTCAACAAGTTCTCTTCCTCCAGTTTTCTTTGTCTCTTGTTTCCTCCTTCAATACTTGATAGCTTCCTGCCCCCATGATATCATCAAGAATCATTAGTAGTCTCCTTCTTCTTGGTCGTTTTCCTTCAATTTTCCTTCTTTTCAATAAGCTGTCTCCTCTGCTTATTGAAAAGAATGATAGAAGAGAAAATGAAAGGAAAACGACCAAGAGGTGATCTTTATATTATGTTTATTTTGCAAGTCAGTAAAAGTCTGTATGCATATGAAGAACTTATTGATTTAGTTTGATAAATATTTATACAGTATGTTTACTCCAGTGTCAGTGACTGCTTGACGTAGAAAGAGTGCCTAGTTCTGTCGAGGGCTATTTGAAATTCAAGTCAGCGAGTTGAACTCAATATGTTGATCTGATGTTGTGCTGCCTGATAAAAAAAAAAAAAAAATGTTCCAATGAGCCAGGCTGAAACAAACGCTGAGAATAATTTTCAAATTGCCATCTTCAAGTAACGAAATTCGGTTTAGATCAAAATATTTTCCCTCATGTCAGTCAGTGGTTGATGAAAAAATATTTTTAACCAAAAAGAAATTGATTATACTGTATATATACTGCCTGACAGAGAAAATGTCACAGCATGAAGAAATGCTCTAAAACAGACCAACAGACCACAGATAGCCAAGTAGGTTCTGAACAAATGATTTAATTGTCATATAGAGATTAGGCTCCAATGGCCGAATATACAGGATGATCAATAAGAAGTGACCCCCATTCTGGGCGATACAGCGTTGAATCCGACGTGGCATCTAGGCAATGATAGTCCGAATAGAGTTCTGGGGTATTGTGGACCATGTGGTGTTGATCCGAGTCCACAGTTCATCTTAATTTTGCGGGATGGGAGGGTATTCAACCGACGTCCAATCGTGTCCCACAGATGCTCGATGGGCGAGAGGTCGGCGGATCGTGCTGGCCACGGAAGCATCCACTCACCGTGTAAAGCATTCAGCCTGATCCGAGCGGTATGCGGCCGGGCATTATCCTGTTGCAAAACGGCGTTTGGGATGCCCCTGCAGATACGGTAGTGCCACGGGCCGCCGCACCTCGTCAACACAGCGGCGTGCTGTCAATGTTCCCGTAATGAGTACCAGCGGTGAGCGGCTGTTGGCGCTAATAGCAACGTGGCTAACGGGCGGATTCCTCCGCTAATGGCGGAGGAATCCGCCCGTTAGCCACGTTGCCTCCAGACTCCACACGGCGATCATCCGTGGTGAGACAGAACCGCGATTCGTCGTTGAACACCACACTATTCCATTCGGCACTCCGCGCACCTCTGGAGTGACACCACGCCAAGCGGTGACGACGATGGCTCACTGTTAAGGGTAGCTTTCTCAACGGACGGCTGGACAGCAAACTAGACACAGCCAATCGGCGCGACACTGTCCGCGTCGATATCGGAGCATCCAAACCTCCCCATACACTCCGCAAAATGTCGCCCGTTGTGCCCTGTGGATCCGCTACGGCATGACGTCGGATGCGACGATCGGTGCGCTCGGACGTCCATCTCCGTGCTCCGGTCCCCCTACGACGTTGCACAGGTCTTTCCTGGGTCTACTGTCTCCAAATGCGACCGACGGTTGTGGCATCACGTTGCGCTTCTTCCGTACTACGACGCAAGGACCATCCGGCGGTAGGAAGACCTACGATGACACCTCTCGTGAACTGATCCGTTTGACGAAAGCGCGTACGACGGCGTCTTAACGACATTGGTACCCCTTGTTCGTTCTCTAGACACGGTTACAGCAGAACCACTCACTTCTCGCGGCCGTGACGACGTCTCGACTGATGGCCTCACGGGCTGGTTGTCGCTTATATCCCGCGTGCCGTTCGTGCTATTGGCCTGCTAATGCAATCATTTGCATAACTTGTACGTGTGCTCCCACCTTGCAATTTGCATGGCGCTGCGTTTACGTTTTTGTGGTGTGGCATTTCTCTGCCAGGCAGTGTATATACTGTATTGTGTACATATATATATTCGTTTAATCACGTCTGCAACGACAAAGTGGTTTTTCATCGCCTTATAAAGTATAACAATTTGAAATTCAAATTGTAAATGTATAGAGGAATACCTGAATTATTCTTCGCTGTTGCAGCCATTGCAGCAATCATAACTGAAGCAGCAGAGAGTTACTCAAACGTTTCAGATGGAATTCTACACAGAATATTTATAAATATTTCAGATACATTTTTTAATGTAACAGCAGTTAGCTGTTCGTTGTTACAGTCGTAACTGCTGCTACATTAGAAATTACGTACGTTAAGAACATACACTGAATGGACAAATTATTATATACACTCTGATAACACTATGTAAAGCAGATATATCGCGTTCAGTAACGTTGGACGCTGAAATTGAATTGCCGCCGCGATGGCTTCTGATAAGGACAAGTCGCATATTTGTAGAGCTCCCGAGTGATAGTCGATTCTTGCTTGACCTTGGATAATTGTGTTGGTTTAAGTGTTCCTGGTACCGTTTTGTTGTTTTCTACACTCCTTTCCACATCACAAGCAGTGATTGTGGACAGCCACAGGTTTGTGGTTTTATCTTGAATGTTGCGAGGTGCAGCACTCGCTCACGTTAGGGTTCGTGGCCGAGATGGCCGCAACCTCTGCTATCGTCTCTACCACTTCACACGATTCTTCTTCGTCTTCAGTTTCTACAATATCGTATTCATCAGAATTGAATGTGCCTGCAACTTCACCTGTGCTTTCTGATATCTCTACTATGTCTTCTACCAGCAACGTCCCATATACCGATGGAACCAACTCTAGTGTTAGGGCTAGTGATATGTGCCCACCCCCGCTTGCCATTGTTGTTGGTAGCTAATCTCAGCGGATTACGAATTCATTTTGTGATAACATTGAACTAACCAGAGTGGATAAAGTATTGAAGATTTTGGTTCCTGAAGAATCTCATGAAGGTAAGCAGTACAACTCTGCATTACTTCTTAGTGTCGTTTTTCAATCGGCGCCCGACTCCTCCTCCCCCTTTATCTAGATGCTGTTTATAAAGTTGTTCCGAAAAACAGATAGTGTCTATTATTCGTATGGGAGGGGAAATTATAGTGCAATTTACAGACCCCACTACTGTTGATAAAATTCTTCAGTCAGGAATTGATATTAGACATTTCCATTTACAACATATTCCTGCTTCACATAGGCCTATTACTGTTACCCTCTCGCCGGTGCCGACAGCCATCCCAGATTCAATACTAATTAAAGCACTACGGTCTTTCGGACGAGTGATTGGTGAAACAAAAATTCTTCCAGCTTTAGGTCGCGACTCTCACTACTATTCAGTGCAAGGAGGACGTCGACAGTACCGTATCATATTCCCTAGTGATGAAGCTATTGTTGAACGTCCCACATCCATGGAACTCAGCATTGGCACCCGCACATTCGTTTTTAAAGTGTTTGCGGCTGCCCATTGCTTTTTTAAGTGCAAGGCAGAAGGGCACGTCGTATTTGAATGACCACATCGTGTTCTACAGGACAGTATTGCTGCCGCTGCTACTTCTATTTCCAGCCTACAGGAACCTTCATCGGCTTTATTTGCTGCTCAACCAGGAACTGCAGGAAAACCATCTATAATACCTTCTACAGACTCTACTTTTGCTGATAACCCTGTTGCTTCAGATCCTGGATCCCGTCAATTTGATAATGTTCGACCATGTCCGACTTTGACCTCTACTGCAGTGGGTTTACATAATTCCCTTGATATGGACACTTCAAATTTTCCACATCTGCTACCACCTCAACAGGCCACCCAGTCTCATACAGCTAACATACGCTCTATTTCCCCAGCTTCACCGCGATGTACTCGTGCTTCTTCTGCCCCCCCCTCCCCACACCCTTCTTGAATTTCCAGAACTTTTCCAGGACAGCACTGTACCCAATTCGCCATTTACTATACTATCCCTGAATTAATATCTCTCTACCAGTGTCCGAAAAAGAGCAACAATATTCCAATACCATGTGTGCGGAGGAATTTGCAGCGCCTTCCCGAAATGGTTTAACAACTCGCAGCGCTCGAGGAAGTCTTTAGTAATGTCTCTCTGCCGTCTTGGGCCATCCAATATGGTAGAAGGACAAAATATATGCTTAAGGTTCTCATGCCCAAACTTGCAGACCATCTTCAACCATCCCAATGATGCTCCGTTTTATACAAATCAGTTATTTTGTTTTGTTTAGCTGCTACAGGCAAAATACGCCTGTAGCAACGTTTCAACACTCTTCTTTTGTCTAAACAAATGGACGGGCACTCCAATTTTTTCTTTTTTGGGGAGAACTAAGGTTTTTTGTTTTTCGTTAAGAACGTCTTTTTGTAGTATGTGCTTAATGTGTTTTTTTTCATCACCAGGAAGTGTGACTAGTGTTTCTTTCTCGTGATGAGAATGCCTCATGTTGTGCGTAGTCATCGCTGAACTTTTTGCGTCTTCCTATGATGAGCTCCTTCCTTCTCAGTGAATCATAGCGCCTTCCACGACGGACTTTTTCTGCAAAGACGGCACCCAACATCATGCTGGCTTTTTTCTCCTTCTGCAGCAGTGATTTTCCTACATTTCTTCAACAATTGATCACTTTGTGTTTTGTTCCTCCGAAATTTGAACATTCCCCGACTGACTTTTATGAACAGTCCTATATATGCGTCACTTTTTTGTTACTTCTGTTAATTGCTTTGTCTGGTGAAAAGCATGATGGATCGCCAACGCGCGACGACAACCCGGCGATTGTAAATACTTGTATATATTTGTTTCTCAATAAATACCATTTGTATTCTGATCATTCGTCTGAGATGGATCCGGGTTCGAATCCCGCTGAGGCATGGATGTTGTAGTTGTCTTACGGCGCTGGCTCTTTCCCTTCCCTGGAGCCAGTGGCCCTAAATTAGGGACGGGCGACCGCTTATAGCCCACTGAAAAATTGAATTGACAATGCCCATAAATAGAGCAGGTCTCTATGCATTGGAAGCCAGTCATGGGTAAAGGTAGCGTCGTGAGTTCGACCGTAGCCAGATAGTAGCTCCTACGTAGGCCGGCTGTTCAATCACCGAAACTGCTGAACTATTGGTATTCTCACGTTAGACCGTCGCACGTGTATACCAAGACTATGTGAAACACTGTAAAACACTCAAACAACGGGAGAAATGTGGACGTAAACGTGTAATGCATTCTTCAGGTGAGCGTGGACTGTCCCGCATCGTTACAAGAAATCATACGGCTACCTCGGAGCAGAGAACATCGGAATTTAATGAGAGCGCGTCCACAACTTTATATGTTCAAAGACTATCTGTCGTATCATGGGGAAAAATAAACTATGGGAGTCGACGTGTCTCATTGTTGACTTCAAGGCCCCCAAAGATTCGGCAGCAGTTTGCGAAAGCCTATCGCAACTGGAGTGCGGAGGACTGGAAACATGTCATCAGGTCTGACTACTCACGGTTTCAGCTCTTTCACGTCGATGGGAAGGGCATGTGTGGCGTAAACCAGTGCTGAGTTCGGGCACAATTTTCGGAGCCCGAATTTTATATTGCAAGATAAAGCCCGGGCCCGAAAACTGGCTAATCTGTTGAACCATTAATAAAAAAATCTCCTTTTCCACACTTCCACTCTGTCGTCCTCCTGCAATTAACCAATGTATTTCTCAAAATATAAATGGGGAAGGGACCTGTATCTATTTCTGTAGTGTAACTATGATTTTCTTCGATCATTCGTTTCCACCTGAAGTGCTTCGGAATGCCGGACATCCAAAAAAGCCATCTCGAGTGTCCGCTCCCCAACCAGAACCAGATGCCGAATAATTCTCTTTATCAATTACAAAGTGTCTCATATGCTAAATTATATAAAATCACATTTATATATAAAAAACATTCTCTCTCTCTCGCGCGCAGTAAATATTCTACAGCCAGAGTCCGGTTCGGACCCGGCCTCTGCTTCGGTCTTGGGCTCAGCCAGTCTCAGTTCTGGCGTAAACCATACGAAGCGACGGGCCCAACTTGCCAAGTTGGGGACATATACGAAGGAAGAGGTGGTGTAACAATTTGGAATGCATTTACAGGGCTTCCTTGGGGCCCCTCGTACCCATCGACACCTCCGGCACAAGGTATGTGAACATCGTCGCAGACAATATACACCCGTTCGTAACGATCCTCTTTCCGCACCATGACGCCATCTTTCAACAAGACAGCGCCGCACGGCATACTTTCCGAGTGGCGACGATTCGACCCAAGGAGCATTCATGTGAGTTGATCACACTCGAATGGCCCCTCAATCGCCGCATCTCAACTCCATTGAGAATTAGTTGGACGAATTGGAAAGATCTGATCGATTTCGCACACCCCCAACAGCAATTGTGGAAACTGTACGACAGGCGATTCTTGCCTCATGGGTGGCAATATCACCTGTGTTTTCAACACCTCACAGAGTCCTTACCAATACGACTGGCTGCTGTTGTGGGGGCTAGGTAGGTGTATATTTGTCCATTCAGTTTATTTCCTAAAACAACTGACATCATGCAATTTACGCGTATCCTGGGATACATTTGTCAGTTTTCAATATTAAACGATATATCATCTTTTATTTCCCTCAGATGATGCGTGAAAAATTCTGTTGCTATATTTAAATGAACTTCTGTGTAGCTTCTATTTTTACCGAACGGGGAAAGGCCCATATCTTACCATGACTATTAATTTAAGTAGAATATATTCGGTTGCAATTGTATTCGAATCGCAACTTGGTATCTACAAATAGCATTATTTATCTTATAAGCTTATGAAGTCTTTACTACATTATTCTTGATCAAATGGCGTTGCTGACTATGCATGGTTTTTGAGCACGTGATACAGAGTATCATGGTAGCCTCCCAGAAATCGAGTGTTCCAAGGCCAAGGTCTCTCGCTTCTTGTCTCTGAGTTTGAATCTCGGGTAAAATATAAATGCTGTCTTTGTTGTAATGGCACTGGTTTTTTGCTTTCCTGAAACCAGTGGCTCTAAATTAGAGATGGAAACTTCTACTAGTATTTTATGTTCATGAGGGTATCTTTAAAACTTTGATAAGAAATAAAATCCCTTGCTTATTGATCATTGGAAACTTATTGTGTGCTCTGGTTGTAAAAGCCAGTAGTACCACACACTCGGATATCTCGAGAAATGTGTAGTACGTAACAACTCCCGCCCCGGTGGCGCAGTGGTCTAAGTGCTGGCTTCTTATCATTTGTCCGATATGGGTCAGGATTCGAATCCCGGTGAGGCATGGATATTGTGTTTGTCTTACGGCACCGGCACTCTTACTTCCCTGGAGTCAGTGGCCCTAAATTAGGGACGATCGACTGCTTATAGCCCACTGAGTTGCTCACGGTGGTCTTTAAACTTCCAATTAAAAACATCAACAAAAAACAAAACTTCTCGAGCACGTGATATTGCCGCAGCATGCTACTGCAGTTTTTGGGCGCGATGTTACAGTGACTCTTTGTTGCATGCCTCCATGACTCTTCACGACGTGGAACTAGGACAGAATCTTTCTGCAAAATTCTAAAGCACATCATACGGCGGCAACACTTTGAGGGTGGTACAGCCACTTTACCTTCCTGTACGACTTTTAAGCATTTTATGTAATGGACTGCTGCAGTACCTACGGCGTGATTCTTTAATGCATGGCAGTTGTTCGCTAAATTATTTTGGAGCTCTTGGCGCTTCTGACTGAAGCAGCAGCAGTTGTTTTGTTTCGGGGTTTAACGACTCTCATGAACATCTAAGGCTAAACGGAGTCGCCCGTTCCTAATTTTGGACCACTGGTTCTTGGGAGGGGACAGCTTGACTTCGAACAAACATACTGTCCATGCCTCATCGGAGTCTCGAAGTCGAGCCCCAGCAGACAACGACGCTGACTGCTCGGCCACGAGAGCAGCTTGCAGTAGTACCACAACAGGTATTCAGTGTCTAAAGAATGTTTCTGCTGCTTTCATGAGTTCTTACGAAGTGAAAGGAAAACAACTACACATTGAGGTCAACATAAGGTTTCTCATCTTCATACTCACTTACCTTTTGCACTCTGGCTAAGAGCCCCAATAAGTTACTCCAACTCATCTTCTGACATGTCTGACGTCATACGATGCTGCATTGATGCTCAGTGTAATGCTAAAGAAGAAATCTTGAGGTTCTTTGAATAATGTTCAATATGACAAAAAGGCTGTATGAAATGAATTTAAAATAAAGAAAAAGATGACAGTGATAACCAGAATCAGGGAATTTTATTCAAAAACGTTACTATGTGAAATCGATATACAGTATATCAATGCCACAGGAGAAACACTAGGAGCTACGGACATAGAAAGAATGCATTAAACTGCATGTTTTAACTTCCAAGTGGCTGTCACTTTTACTCATCACCACGATAATACAAATCGCATATTCATTCATTCTTTCTTTCATTGTAGTGTCAACAATATAACAACAATAAAATACAAGTTTTAAACACAATGTAACATAGACATATTCGATATTTAATAATGTTCTTGATATTTTCATTTACTGCTCTGGAGCACCACACCGTACTGGCATAATCATAGGAAGACGAATTCTTACACCCCAATAAAATTGCATTTTATTTTCAGGTAAACAACTTACTACCAAATTTATTTCTAATCAAGATCTTCATTTTGGAATCAAAGTGTTCTTCAATTCGGATATATTTAAACTAAATTATGATTATTCTTTACTACAGCCTATCCGTGAGAATAGTATCATTTATCGATTTCAAATACTCCTAAAACTTTTTATGAAAAACAAAATGGGACTGTATTTTCATATGAAATATTGATAGACTGCACTCCACTCATCTGTAAGAAATCAGTTTTAATTTGCCTAGTTAGCACTTCATGATTTCTAACTGAAACAATGATTTAAAACACGACTAAGGATGATGCAATTTTTAATAACTCTAATATCTGGCTATTTAGCTGTATTTCAGATACAATTCCTCAGGTTGTACCTGACTTTATATTGTATAACACCACCGGACTGCGATGGATAAATTTATGTACACAGTTTATTCGATTACTGGACTACAACACGTACTAAGTAATTTTACTTCAGAAATTTATTATTTATCCTATTCACTGTTTAATTACTGTTTAATTTCTTCGTAAATTACGATCCGAATTATACGGATGTCGTATGTTATCTCTTTCTTGCAATATTGAAATTCTTTACAGTTTCTTTTAAATAAAGTTCATGTTTTATTACTTTTGAGAATTGATAGAAAGGGACATAATAGTTGGACATAAATAACCAGTTTATCACCTTCCATAATCAGCTTGTAATTTCATATTTAGAATATTCCCTAGGCACGTAATTTTATCATTATATTCTTATTTTGCCATGCTTTCAAGTTTTTATCCTGCAATGTGAACAATCTAGTCCGTTGTGCAAGTATTTTTAATTTACGCTGTTTTCTGTTGAAAAACGATACTCAATTCAAAGTTGAAAAATAGATATGCACAGAACTAATAGCTAAAAAAAAGCCCCCAAGTAGGAAAAGATAAGACATAATTCTTGTCATTAAATGGTCGTAAGAGTCGTAGTGGTCAACATTTTATGCACTTCAAAAGTGGAATAGGTGATTCTCTGCAAATTCATTGCTTTCTAATAATAAAACTGTGAAATTTTCAGTTTGCCACATAATTCTGCTTATTATTATTATAGAGTAATGATTAGTTTTTACCACAACTAAGATGATTCTGTAAGTTTCAGAAGGAAATGCAGACAACACGTGATGTTGTACTGTTATGCAATAGATGGTCAAATCTCTTTCAAGCGTCTCTTAAACTTTTTGCCTGCTGTAACCTTGAAACGAATTTTCCTGAATACCTGCACATTGAAAATTTCCTCGATTAACCGCCACTTCGCTGTCAGCCAATTCGCCTATACATTTCGAGCATCAAATGTTTTCAAAGCGTGTTCAAACCGACATCTGCACAGAAAATATTTAAAGAAGATAATCGCATGTAACTTTCGTTTGCCATTCAGAGTCAAATTCTCATTCTAACGATTTCTATTTCACGCAGTTTTCTACGAAATTCGACCGCAGGTGATTTGTCACCTGGCCTCTATTGGTTCGTTTCTCACTTCGTTTGCAATAGTGGATTACTGTATTTGAAGTACAAGGATTATTTGACACTGAATGGCAATTGAACTGTACTTGTATATTTTAGGGGTTCAGCAGTACCCATTAGTCTCTTGAGGGTGATGAGATCGAGAATTGTCAAACGAATTGACCTTCTGCGTAAAAGGAACAAAAAAAAAAATATCCACTACCGCGTTTTTCAAGTGGACAACAACTTTTTACTGTTAAGTGCATTTGCTGCTTCAGACGCGAATTATCACGTGGGTGGGGAATTGTTAAGAGTGTGACTTCCGCTTATCTCAGTCTCGTTTTCTACCGAATCCTGCAGCAATTGGGAAAATTGCCTTGATTGTCCATGGAATATTCGAATTGTGAGTACAAAGAAAAAATTGCCCTTCAAGCCAGCAATTTATTCCGAATCATTTAATTTTTTTTTTTCTTGAGGAACGTATTTGCAGGGCACTGAAAGATATGAAAAAAAGCAAGTGGACGGGCTTGGAAAAATCTTAACAATCGGTAAAGAAAATAAAAAATGGCGAACATGATACGCTAGAGCAAGCCCTAGTATTATAGCTAGGACAAATAAAAGCCAAACATGGTGTCATTTCATATGAAATTATTCGGCAAAAGGCCTGGCAATATGGAATACAGCTAAAAATTATCACTAATAATGAAATTTTAATTTACTAGCAGTTATGCCCGATTTCTGAACGGTGAATCTATAATTTTTTGAATATAAAATTAAAGAAAAGTAATTAAGGGAAAGAAAAGTAATTTAAGATCCGTAACTGTTTCATGATTTAGAACAGGGTCATGACGTCAATGCATACTGTTTGACGTAAAACGGATCAGGCTTTGGCGTCCCTTAATTTTAAATCAAAATTTCATGGAATTTTTACAGCATTTCAACGTTTCTGGCGTAATTATCTTTAAACCTATCATAGATCTTAAGGTCCGAATATCTAAAAACTATCATAGGTCTTAAGGTCCGAACAGTCTCCCTTTTGAACTGTTTGATTTTTAGACTGTTATAGGTAACCGGACCTTAAGGACTATCAGCATGCCAATTTTCAGATCTCAAGGTTATTGAGAAGTGAGCGAACAATTCGCGAAAAATTCAAGCAGAAAATGTTCCAAAGCCGCCATTTTGATTTTTTGTTTTCGGACTCTTTTAGGTATTCAGACTTTAAGACATATCAACATGACAATTTTCAAATTTCCAGGTCATGTAGAAGTGGTCAAACAATGCGCGAAAATTTCAGGCAGAGAAATGTTCCATAGCCCCCATTTTTATTTTTTATGCCGGCGGAAAACGCAGAACTTTAAAAGCGTCGCTTCGTCAATTAAGCATTGCGTCATTTCCAGTTTGATTGTAGCCTGTTCTTTCACCCAGTGAGGCCGCCCCGGTGGCGCAGTGGTCTAAGCGATGGCCTCTGATCATTCGTCCGAAACGGGTCCGGGTTCGAATCCCGGTTAGGCATGGATGTTGTGTTTGTCTTACGGCACTGGCTCTCTCCCTTCCCTGGAACCAGTGACCCTAAATTAGGGACGGGAGACTGCTTATAGCCCATTGAGTTGCTCACAGTGGTCGTTAAACCTCCAAACAACAACAACACCACCCAGTGAGAAGAAAGTGCTAAATATAGCTGCGTCACCATGGCAGCAGGTCACGGGACCAGAACTTTCCTTTTCCACTCCCTTCCTAAAATCCTCTACATATGATCTGATCTCTTCCCAACAATGTATCGGAATCGACAAAGCGTGGTGATCTGAACGACTCTGATAGTGGGCGCATTGTCGGCGCAAAACAGATGGGTCATTCTATCGTCCAAGTGGTAAAAACCCTAGGGTTTCCGTGGGCAACCCTATCAAGGGTGTACCGCCAGTGTACTGCTGCCATGAAAATTCTTCTAATTTCGGGCACATTGCTTCTGGTAAAGAAATACCTAAATTCGAGATTTAATTACCTATATTAATTAACATAATTAATAATTTCAATTCCTGATTGGGTTTGCAGGGGGGGGGTTACCATCCCTCCCCAAATCGCATAAGGATTTGCTGGGGGTTTTTTTTTCTTGCTTTTCCTTCGCGTGGGAAGAAGATCGGAACGCAAACGCCAAGCCAGGTGCAAAATTCCGCAAACGAAGTGAAAGGCATTTTCATTGCCAGCAATTTGCGAAGAACTAGCACGGCGGATTACATAATACAGCCTTAGCTAACAATAGGCCAGTGGCGACTATACGGCGAAAGTCCAAGAAAGAAGCCTAAATCTGGTAAGAAGGTAAAGCTTATGAAATAACTGTCACCCAGGCCCTGTGTCGGGGAACATAATTCAGATGGGCATACTCTCCTTTGAGCATACTTAAAGATTTAAAAAGGGTTTCTCGGATGGTCTGATAATAGAACTCCAAAGCAGGGTGACAGTTAGGGCCAAATAAAGTTTTAGAGGGCTAAGCTCGGCAGCTGGCCAGAAGAACATTTGCAATTAGCCATTGGTCAACGGACAGCGGCCCACTAGTGGACGGGAAGGGGGGACACCCACGAATCAATGAAGGCGAGGGTGACACCTCCGAGAGGCGAGGACACGCCTAGGAGCACGGTAGAAAGCGAAACCTAAGCGAAAATAAAAGGAAAAACTTGGAGATATCAGGGTTGATTGGTTGTTTTTTTGGTTGGCAAAATGCTTGTCCGTGCGTGGGTCAAAAAGTCAGGCTCACAAATTTCGTAATATGTTAGGTGCCATTGGAAGATAGCGGTGGATAAAAGAAGCCAAGTTTATGGTAGAACCTGTACAAGTATCAAAGGCTCCCGGGCTGCGTTTTATCCACGGAGGACACCAGCTCCGTATCGTCTAACGCCACCTGATGAGAAGACCCAGCTACTAAGAGGAATGAACAGCTGAGGATTCAGGGTAAGACATCATCCAAATATTTCAATCCTTTTCATGCTGAGTACTCATTGAAATTTGAAAATGAAATATTGCTCACCTCGTACTAGTTGGATTGCTAGGAAATGTTACTATGAATTTTTACCATTTTTACAGTGATGTTTTAGTATAACTTAATCTCTTACAACCATTCATTTGTACATAAATTAAGAATTATGTTAAAATAAATTTTATATTGTTTCCTTAAACAAACGTGTTTTTCTTTGCTGTTGCTCTGCAAATGAGTATGAGTGTCGGGTTCTGGTTTATGTCTAGGTAAATAGTTTTCTTGCTTTTGAAGGTACCAAGATTTAAACACGATACAGAAATGTTAGTTTTAAAACTTAATTTCTTTGCGGCATATGAGTTCTTGCGACAACCTCGTGTGAAACACAACGCGTACAGGTAACAACGATGAGACTGGGTCGCCTATCCTAAGAAACCCAATGTCATTGTTGCCGCTTTAGACGATCGGAATTAATTAACAAAATTTATGCCCGCAAGTTCCCAACGGGACTTGGCGCTGAAATACCATCGACGAACGTACCACACGCTGTTAAAGACAGGGGTCAACGTATATTATCCAGGCTCGTACAGACCAACCGCTTAGCAACGGCGGCGCAAATCACATCGAGGTTAAATGTCAGAAGCCCAAGCAGCGTCAGCGAGCAAACAGTGCGGCGTACGCTGCATACCTTGGGCTACGGGAGCCGACGCACTACTCGTGTGTCACTGTTGACTGCTTGCCATCGGACATTACGTCTCGCTTGGTGCAGAGAACATCAAAACTGAACCTCTGCAGAGTGGCGCCGCGTAGTGTGGTCAGATGAATCCCGTTTTCAGCTGTACTGAGCTGACGGGAATGTGCAGGTATGGCGTCTACTGCACGAGGCCATAGCCCCGTTTTGCTAGGTCGGCTCTGTTCGAGGTAGTGGTGGCTCTGTGATGGTTTGGGGAGCTTTCTCATCGGACAAATTAGGTCCCTTAGTGTGTGTGGAGAGGTCCTTAACCACTGAGCGCTACCAGCATGTGCTGGCTGATCACGTACATGCTTTCATAGCCTTCGCGCATCCTACGGCTGATGATCTGTTTCACAAGCACAATGCGCCACCCCACCGGGCCGCAAATACCCAGGCATGGCTCGAGGAACATTCCTCTGAGTTTGGAACCAGCCAGCGGTTCCCAATATCTTCCGGACTTAAACCCTGTGAACATCAGATCGATGGATCCTGGACCGACGTCTCGGACGGAGTTGTGGACAATGCTGCAAAAGGTATAGCTGTGAAAATGAGGAGCACAAGTTTGCTGTCTGTAGTACGATAAGTTAAAACAAATCCCTAAAACTGCCGAATTAAACTCAATTTATTTACAATTTTAAAAACCGATTTACAATAGCCTAGCACTTTCGGGACTCACATGGCCCCATTTTCAAGCCCAAAAGCCCCGGAACACAGAGGCAACGACTATATACTATAGTTATTCGTGACTAAGCTGATATACGTCATAAAAATAATACAGGTGATGCCATTTACATTAAGAAAAAAGAGGAAATTAAAGTCCAAAAACAAATACAGAACATGTTCAAGTAAGAGTCTCACCTTCTAAGTGTGTCATGGGGAGAGCGATCATCTGTCTCCAAGGTCTTGGGACTGAAGTCGGAAAGTCCGTATTACAGCAGACGTCGTGATATTTAAAAATAAACAGGCTTTCCGAGAGAAAAATGGTATTCTTGTTAACAGAGGAGTTTAAAACTAGCATTTTGCCAGTCCGGACTGCAACGGTGAGGGCTGTGGTGATGTTTCCACTTCATAGAGAATATTGGTGCTCCTTCAGTCTTATATGTAACGATCGAATTGTCGAACCGATGTAAACCTTAGAGTCACGGTTTGGGTCTTCTGAGGTCAGGGGTATGGAGTAGACACCCGGTTTGTTAAACATATTGACTTTATCATGGTCTCTACGGACTAGTGAGAAGATATTTCGGGTACAGATTCCAAAAGATAAATTATGTCGCTGGCAGACTTTTTTCAAGTAAGAAACAATATGGGGAATAAAATCCAATTTACCAACAAATTTAGACAGAGGAGCTTCATTAACCAAAGTGGTAAATCGTAGTTTTGAAAACTTACTGAGTAACCTCCCGACATCTCTTTCACAGGTTACTCAGTAAGTTTTCAAAACTACGATTTACCACTTTGGTTAATGAAGCTCCTCTGTCTAAATTTGTTGGTAAATTGGATTTTATTCCCCATATTGTTTCTTACTTGAAAAAGTCTGTCAACGACATAATTTATCTTTTGGAATTTGTACCCGAAATATCTTCTCACTAGTTCGTAGAGACCATGATAAAGTCAATATGTTTAACAAACCGGGTGTCTACTCCATACCCCTGACCTCAGAAGACCCAAACCGTGACTCTAAGGTTTACATCGGTTCGACACTTCGATCGTTACATATAAGACTGAAGGAGCACCAATATTCTCTATGAAGTGGAAACATCACCACAGCACTCACCGTTGCAGTCAAACAGGAAGGCTACAAACCGGACTGGCAAAATGCTAAAGTTTTAAACTCCTCTGTTAACAAGAATACCATTTTTCTCTCGGAAAGCCTGTTTATTTTTAAATATCACTACGTCTGCTGTAACACGGACTTTCCGACTTCAGTCCCAAGACCTTGGAGACAGATGATCGCTCTCCCCATGACACACTTAGAAGGTGAGACTCTTACTTGAACATGTTCTGTATTTGTTTTTGGACTTTAATTTCCTCTTTTTCTTAATGTAAATGGCATCACCTGTATTATTTTTATGACGTATATCAGCTTAGTCACGAATAACTATAGTATATAGTCGTTGCCTCTGTGTTCCGGGGCTTTTGGGCTTGAAAATGGGGCCATGTGAGCCCCGAAAGTGCTAGCTATTGTAAATCGGTTTTTAAAATTGTAAATAAATTGAGTTTTATTCGGCAGTTTTAGGGATTTGTTTTAACTTATCGTACTACAGACAGCAAACTTGTGTTCCTCATTTTCATCTATCAAGTACGAAATCTTCATATTCAGAGGTATAGCTGTCATTACCTCCGAAACCGTCCGGCATCTGGTGGAGTCGATGCTTCGGCGTCTACAGGCTGTTATTCGCGCTAGAAGAGAAGAAACGCGCCATTAGGTAGGTATCTCTAATGTTTTGTCCACTGAGTGTATATCCTCTGTTCTTTATGAATGGAGTAAAGTTTCAACAAATTATAGAACAATTTTTATTACAGCTGGCGAACATAACAGCCTTTCACACAACTATTTAATCTTGCAAATAAGAAACGAAAATTATGATTCATGTATTCTAAAGTAAATGCTTTCTTTTAGTATCCATATGTATCAGGTACGTTACATCTGCTATGCTGAGACACATATCCCTAGTGATTGATGAATGCGTGTATCTATTGACAGATGTCTCCGTGCCCTCACCTGAGGCACGAGCTGGGTCAGGCTTCGGGCGATTAGCCAAAAGGCCGCTTTCTGATGAGACTGCCTGCAGAGAGCGATGGGTGACGCTGAAATTGTGAATTTTTCAGGGGATGATGTTGCAAGAATCCACTCTACAGAGAGTGATGGGTAACATTGGCATAGTTTGCTACGTTGGGAGAGATGAGTTACGTCGAAATAGTTAGTTTTTTGTTTTTCTATTTGTGTGGAGATTTCAAGATCACCGTGAATAACTTGATGGGCTATATGCAGGCGCCCATCCCTAAATTAGGGCCATTGGTTCCAGGGAAGAGAAAAAGCCAGTGCCGTAAGACAAACACAACATCCATCGTGAAGTATATTTGAAACGTTTGTCGAGTAGAATGCCGCCAATGGGTCAACAACTTGGTCGAATATAACGTGAAGAACAGAAAGTTCTGTAACGAAGGTTAAAGCAATACAAACTACTTGCCCTCTTTAAACTTGCAGTTCATCGTTTGATTAAACAGATCAAATGTTCTTATACAACATCCGTGCCTCACGGGATATGAACCCTAATCCCTCTCGGGGAATGGTCAGAATCCAGCGCTAAGACCACTCCACCACCGGAGCTGCAAATATTTCGTTTTGCAGGGAGTAATGTGTGTTGTTGTAATAGTCCCATTCTTCAAGGAGCGATGGGTGACGTCGGAATAGTCCGTTCTGTGCGAAATGATGGAAGACATTCAATCAACCAGTTCTTCAAGGAGTGATAGAAGCAAATGAAACAACCAATTCTTCAGAATATAGTTGGCAACATGAGAACAGCCCATTATACAGGAAGTGATGGGTGACGTTGACAGTCTGTTCTGCAGGGAGTGAAAGGATGACATTAGAACAACTCCGACGGTCACCTATACAGAAAGCGACACGTTTTTATTCTGAAAACTTCTGATTTTACGTCAATTCCTAGCACTCCTAACCCTGGTCCATCATCCGCACAATTCGAATGGTGCCACCAAATCGAATATAAAATTTCTTACTGCTGTACGAAAAATGTAGTAGATAGCTCGCTTTCTCACCCTGAGATAAGTCAAGTGTAGGTTGCAGCTACTTGTTTCAGGGAAAAGAAATAACTAGGGAAACCCACCATTCATGTTTTAATCTGGATTCCAACCCAGACCCTGTGGTATTAGGAGCCTAAAAAGTCCTTGCGCTTAAGGTGGACGTCAAGTAATTTTGCTTCCTATTCTTCCAATGGAAAAACTTCTGTACACATTTTCTTCACAATTAATGCGTTCCCAAGGATGAAAATTTGAACATCGATTAAAATAGCTTAATTTTATAACTTGGAATACTTAATATTTTCTAAAACATAACCGTAATTATGCAATTCAACATTTGTTTGTATACTGGCGTCGTCAAAGTACAGGTCGCGCCATCTCTTTTTCTGGTTTCAACACCACCAAAGGAAAAGTTATTGATTTTTAATATAATTATGGTTATTTTTTAGAAAATACTAAGTATTCCAAGTTATAATATGAAGTTTTTTAATCGATGTTCAAATTTTCATCCTTGGGAACGCATTAATTATGAAGGAAATGTGTACAAAAGTTTTTCCATTGGAAGTATAGGAAGCAAAATTACTTGACGCCCACCTTAACAGTGTGATATTTCTTTTCCACGCCCTGCAGTTACGCCTTGCATTACATAAAAAATGCAATCACTCGCTATCCTTACCATGTTCATCCGGTAGCTCTGGTGGCTTCATTCGTGCAATCTCAAATTTCAAGGATTTTCTGCCAGGTGATGCCCTGGAACTGTTTAAATCAATGAAGGGTATAAAGCAAATACGTGCCTCGTTTGAAACAATGATAGTGGTGTTACGGATTCATACAAGTTTTCTTTCATGGTCATTTATTGCACTGTTAACATTTACAAACAGGAGCTCACACGCACGCCCCACACTTTGATTCCACTTTATTAGGTGTTCTTTCATATTATATCATTGGAAAGAAACACACGTAGGTGGTGTAATTATTGGAATAATTGCATATATGGAATTATACAAATATATCATGAATAACTCCATTATATAATTATGGAAAGAAACACACATACATGGTGTGATTACAGGAATAACTGCACCAGGAAAAAATTGTGCTTAAGGAATATGGTTTGTTGGATTAGCAGTCGCACTCATTTATCACATGTCAAGAACATACAAACGTGAATATACTAGATCAATTCTCTGTCTCATGATTTCGAAGTTTAAGATGGAGGAAAGATTCACTGTTTGTACGAATTCAATACATGTACTAAGCGTAGGTGGACAATATTAAAAAAAAATATGCAAAATCAGCTGAAAAATTTATATCTTTGAAAAAGTGATCACGAAAGTAAGAGTTCCCTAATTTTTTAACAAACAGCTGGTGCAACATATATCAAATTTTAGCGCTTAAAATAAATGATATTTTAAGCTACGGAATGGTCGCGCCATCTTTTTCTATCAGAGCAACCACGATTTCACAATCTTTTTCTATCAGAGCATTCCATCTTTTTCTATCAGAGCAACCACGAGATTGAATGCACTGAAGAGAAGTCGAACTTACTTTAACGAACCCCGAAATATTCTATCAGTTATTTATTAAATTACAATAATATGCGATACCTCTCAAACTTTTGATACTAACAGAAAAATGGTATTTTCGTGATTTTTAATAAAAATTAAATGCCTTCTCACACATACTGAATTCATTCAAACCTTCGCTGTATTTCCCCAGTTTTAATAAGAATGTGCGAGAGTGAAAACTACTATATATTTAAATTCACATTTTCCTAAAATGTGCTAAATGATGACAGATTTTAGTGTTTCGAAAACTAGCTTTTATTTGGTTTAATATTCCTTAAGCACAGTTCTTACATGCAACTTCCCGGTTGCCGAGTGGTAAGAGGCGCTGACTTCTGAACATCTGTTCGGTTCTATTCCCAGATGACGCACGGCTAAGTCTTTTACCTGGAACCAGTGACTCCAAATTAGGGACAGTCGACTGTTTATAAACATACGGCTGCCCCGGTGGCGCAGTGGTCTAAGCGATGGCTTCTGATCATTCGTCCGAAAGGGGTCCGGGTTCGAATTCCGGTGAGGCATGGATGTTGTTTGTCTTACGGCCCTGGCTCTCTCCCTTCCCTGGAACCAGTGATCCTAAATTAGGGACGGGCGACTGCTTATTGCTCATTGAGTAGCTCACGGTGTTCGTTAAACCTCCAATAAAAAAAACAACAACAAAAAAAAAAAACATACGAGCTCTTCACTTTTGTCGTTAACCGTCCAACCAAAAATAAGAAAACTACGTGCAACCGTTCTTTTAATAGTTGTAAAACTTATGAGTGTTCCTTTACTTAGACATAACATGAGGATGTACCAAATAAAATGTCCATCCAGTACATTAAGAAGTGGCTCTTTTAGAAGACTAGTTTCTGCGTTTATGGTTTCTTCTCTCACGTGTGCGTTCGGATGAAGTACAGGATAGAACTGAAGGCTGCATTATGTGGCTTCATTTCCATTTTCCGGGGTTTCTTAGCATTCGAGAACCACCACTGTATCGTTTTGGGGAATGAGCCAGACCGTCTCGGAAGAAGTGCTTTCCTTCAAACCAATAGAAATATTCGGAATTTATAGCACAGCCATCACTTCCCGAGATGGGAAGAAAAACAAATAACTAGGAATAACAGAACGACGATCTTTACATTGCGATGAACGTAAAAGAGAGATGTTTGCATTGGTAAAATAAGCACACCCCTTCGTGTATTGCTGCGTTTGGAGATGGCGATGGATAAATGGGATGGCTTGCAAAAAACAGTTCCGACTCACGTCACAGATGTTCCCAAGGGATGAAAACATCATCGACAAATATTGCAACCGGGCTAAAGCTGTAAGCTTACATGATCATTAGAACACCATTTTCTCCAAATTCATTTACTCACTTTAATTTGTGCATACAATGCCATCATCACATTTTTTCATCCTGCTGCTTCCATGATTACAGGAATTTACCCCGTTTATGGATATGATTAATCAAATGGCATATAGGTACAAAGACCTACTCCTTGTATTTGCGTGAGGGACTGGTGTTGATGAATGCGTCTTTATCTAAAAGAAAATTTCGGGTCTAGAAAATTATTTGGAAACCCATGACGCTAAACCTTGATTGTAGACTACGAAATAGAACAGCAAACAAAAAACAGGTGAGTTTCGATGTCAGCTATACTGGTTCTCTAATCTGGTGGCTGAAAGTTAAATTAAATCATGATAATACTGAATGATATGGACATCATACTGTGAAACAAACATTGAAAAATAGCATGTACATATTTTTAATGGTGTTAAGGTTACAAATGTCATGTAAAGTGCCAGCCTCATATTACCGTCGAAAATGTGTCTGAGGGTTGCTCGTGTGTTGCCGGGAAAGAAAATAATTACTTTCGTTGAATTCAAGTTCTGGAATTATTCAAAATTGTTTTGTTATTGCCGATAACTGGGTATTCATATATATGTACTTTTAAGCAATAGAACAGAGCCTCACCATGTAGTATACAGTATGTTCATTGCACCTTAATTTGTGTAAACGTAGGGGACTACCTGTACATGAAATAAAAAAGGTTGCGGACGCATGTATAAATACTAGCGTGGGAAAGTGTCGTGGATGGCCATGAGACAACTTGTTCTTGGTTTGCAAGGGGTGAAAGAGATTTTACCGTACTGGAAAAAGAGTTCGTGGATTACAAACACGTTCACTTAAGATTCCATTGGAAATAATGTAAAAATGCTGTTACCCAAATGAAGTCGTACGTAATTAACCTATTGAAATAAAAAAATGTCACGTTTTCTTTTTATCAAGATTTCTTTTTCCATTTTGCTTTCGCGTTTATTATCGTTCATTTTTTCTACAAGTGGTCCATTAAAAATCACAAAGGCCTTCTTTGTAAGCTTTAGAACAGAGAAAAAGTTATTCTACAGTAAGCTCTGCTTGCGATCAGCATTTCGTACTTTCAATAACTGATATGGAGATTTTGGTAGCGCGAGTATTTTACAGGCAGCCTGTTAACCTTTTACCGGTCTTATCCAGAGTGTTCTGCTGGACGAATGTGTGAGATCATGAATATAGCACAGGCGTTGATTCATTCAGATGCTTTAATTATGGATCCTTAACAACAAAATTTAAGCAGACATTTTCTTTCAACAGTATTTGCTGAAATATAAACGAGTGTTCTTTACTTTATGCTTTTCATTTTATTCAAAAGAAAAAAAAATCTGTTTTTCTTTTTAACTCTGTTAACATTTAGCACATTGTAACCTCCCATGTTTTTGTGTCATAAAACGATTTTTAGAAAGATCCAAATAACCAGAACAACTTATTTTAATTAAACATCGGTGCCGAAAACGTCGGCAGCTGGATGTCCCTGATGGTGACATCTGGATGTTCACCATCAGCTGGATGTCTCTCATGGTGACATCCAGCTTTTGTTCCTGACATCAAACGAAAAAAAAGTGAAAAACACAGAAAACTTTGTTCCTGACGCCACTGATAGCTCTACGAATCAATTTTTGTGTATCATACCTGATAGACTGTCCCCAAAAACAGTTATTGATGGAAATTTCAGGATAGTCCTGTTTTTTCCTCCGTTATAGTAGTCCTACTCAGTACCAAACGCAAAAAAAAAAAAAAAAAACTGAAGAAAATGTGGCTTCCTACGCCTTTTCCGACTGCACCCTACGCTCGTTTTCACAGGAAATGGTGAAAACGCCTTTGTGGTGGTTTCAGTATAACGCTACTTCTCACCTGTATAAAGGAGACTATACATTGTAAGTGTGATGGCATCATCCATTGCGCATTTTTCGTAACTCTTAGTCTTCTTTTAACAAAAGGCCTCAAAGTGATGGCAGTTCTAGTCCAACGTTTCATAAGTTTCATATTTTCGATTAAAATTGACTCGGTCAAAATAATTTACCTTTCAGATTTTCTTCCGCAGAGAAGTTTTCTTTCTTCAAACGTAGAAGTTGCTTCGTTTTTCTTGCAAAACTGTATAGAAGTTGTTTTTCCCGTTTAATATTCCTATTTGTTTTATGTTGCTTCAGTTTTTTTTTATCTTCCCTTGAAAGATATGAAAAGTATTTTGAAAAACACTATTCGAATGATGTTGACTGGGTATTTTTCAAGTCAACAATTAATGCTTATTTAATTTGCGCTTTGACTCCTGGTCTTGTAAAGTACTTTCATAACCTACAGTACATTAGTAAAAAAAGCAGCAGTCGGGCCTAAAATCTCAACATTGCAATAATTAGTTTTATAGAAGTAAAAGAAAAAAAAAGTATTTTAAGAATTTTGTTTTCCTCAGGAATTTGTAAGGAAGGCGAAGCGCATAGTGCAAAGCCTTGTGGTCTGTTTTCATAGATTGCAGATCTTCCTAAAAATAACTTATTTCTTTTTGGTTTAAACATATAAAGGCTACAAATGTTCAAGTAAAACCTCAAAGAGCTGGAAAAGCGATTTGCGTGATGCTTATTGAGTTGAGCATAGTGTGGGCGTAATGTAGCTGAGCTGTAATTCTTGTAGCGCAGTGGAAGCCTTGCAAGACCTGGGACAGATCCTGAAAACCTGCGAGAGCAATGTTCATGATAATAACTATAAAATGTCCACAGGTCTACCATGGCTCCCTAGTGTGAACGGGAATATATATTTTACGAGCGTCAGGTATTTAATTAAAGCTGATCTTTTCTGCACAGTATCAAAAAGTTTTACCTTCGAATCAGCCAAACAACGATGAATGTGCTGATAAGTTAGGCCGCCAGGGTGGCGCAGTGGTCTATGCGCTGGCTTCTGACCATTAGTCGGAGATGGGTCCGGCTTCGAATCCCGGCGAGGCATACATGTAGTTTGTCTTACCCCACTGGCTCTGGCTCTCTCCCTTCCCTGGAGCCAGTGGCAAGAAGCATCTTTCTACCTTCATAGTGACTCCTGAAGGGAAACGTTTGATAGAGTTTATATGTATACATGGTTTATTACATAATTTAAGATCACCCAGAGAGCCATGATGTAAAGCTCCATAAAGGCTAAATTAAAATTGAGCCAGAGGATGAGGGGAAATTTCTCCCTACCGTTTTCACTAGCACGCCCGCGAATCTAAGTTACCACACTTCTCACTGAAAACTAGCTTCATTGCGCCTGATGGTAGTCTGTATATACGAATAAGCCGTGTTATAACGTACAATCCATTTGTAGTAATCTAACAAGACACAGTAAAACGCCCCTTAACAGACACCCCTCAAATGTGGGCGCCTCCGAATTTAGGCCACTGTATACGGTCCTTGCCGATCAGCTTGCATTAAAAAGGACATTGCTCCTCTCTTTTGCGCACTCTTCCAGATACACAGGCGGACATCAATCAGAACAATGCCACACTTAAAACCGTTACTGCCAGGTAACGGTTTTAAGTGTGGCCATCACCTGCATGAGTTAGCAGGATTTCGTAAGAATTTGCTTCCTTGCCTAACTCAGAAATAATTCCCGGCCCTGTGAGACATGAACTGTCCCAAACCTTTACTCCTGCAAACATTTGCCAGGGTTTTCATTTTATTTAATTGTATTTCGGGGTTTAACGACCACCATGAGTAACTCTGAGGGTTATAAGTTGTCGTCCGATCCTAATTTAGGGCACTAGTCTCAGGGAAGAGAGTAGTAGTGTCGTAAGACAGGCACACCGCCCATACCTTATGCAGGACTCGGATCGAGACTCAGCTCAAAGGATTAGCCTGAAACCAATGCCTCTGACCACTGTCACCAGGGCATCTGCCAGTATTAACCGTTTACCTCCCACGCTGACATTTCTTTTCTGTTACATTGCTACGAGTTTGCCATGTTGTGCGTGATTTTCCCCTTCTGGCTAATAAATGTAATGTGTTAATGCCGCGAGAAAAGTAAAATAGAGTTTTGTATTGCTTCTACGTACTGTAACCTGGAAATAACTCCCTTTTAGACAAAAAATAAATGTACCGAAGAATGTCCCTAGAAGGTTTTGCTCTACAATTTAAAAATTTTCTGAAATTCACGAGCCATTTACCATGATTTCTTTCGTAAATTAGCGAAGCATATTTCTGGAACAACTTTCCGTGAAATGACGGAAAGAAACCTGAATTTCACGGATTTATCGTACTACGGGAAAATTCTGAATTCTCAGTTACCTTTCCGCGCTTCTTTTTGTATATTAACGGGAAAAACTCCGTTCTGACTTTTTCCGTATTCATATATTTCCAGTAATAGGAGCGATTCGTGGGAATACTTGAGGTTTGATTAACAGTTAAATTTCAGTCGTCTGTAGAAAGATTTAATTTTGAAGTTCTGTAGCGAGATCAGAAGTATGGATAGCATATCACATGAATTTTGGTTATTGTGGCAAAAGATATTTCTTCTTCTCTCCCGCATTTTGTGTACCGTACTATAAGAAACCGGGTACTTATTGTACAGGTGGTTGTACGATGTCTATTGTTCAGTCTTTGGACACCTTAAGACAAAAGCTATTACAGCAATCAAGCGTAAATTTTATATTTAGAAGTTTTGTGAAATACCGTAAAACAATACATTTCACCTTTTCTGAAAGACAATTTAAAAGACATTGTCAGTTTGAAAAGATCTCAAGTTCCAAAACATTTTGTTGCTTCGAAAAATCGGCCGCGGGTGGCCTAGTGGTCAACGTTCGTGATTGCCACGGAGAAGACCTCGAGTTCGATCCCAGGCAGGTTCGAACGTTCGATCCACTAAATATCCGCCGTGCGTCGGATGGGCATGTTAAGCCGTCGGGCCCCGGGTACTGACCCCCGGTAATAAATAAGGGGGCATTCCTCCCCTTCCTACCTCGCTTCCGTGTCACTTTCCTATCGGGCACTCTAGCCCAAATCTCCTAGCTTCCTATTTCTAAGGGTTGTTTAAGACCTGGCTGGGGTCAGACACCACCTTCCTAAAATCCTCTACATATGATCTGATCTGCTTCGAAAAATCGCAATGAAAAAAAAAATACTTAATTTGTGATAAGTTCTCCTACAGAAAAAATAAAATTATTACAAACGTATTAAAAAAATAATAGGCTTCGACAGAAAATGAAATGACTAAATCACTCGCATTAATGACAAAAAAAAATTATCGTCGCGTCATGAGCGTTTTACATGGAACGTGAGCGCCATTTCTGACTTACTGGTTAAGCAGAACGGTTTCTGTTGAGCCAACCCGACCGACGTTGGTTCGAGTCCCACTCGGGGCGAAAGGATTCTCTGGAGTACGGGCTGAAAAATTTAGCTTCTTCGGTTTTGCAAAATGGCTGTATAATAAATACGAAAAAACCTAAAACCGACTTTCCTGAAATAAACGAAATTACTGACTACGGGAAACCTGTGAAAAAACGGAGGTTAAAACAGACGGGCACTTAAAAACTGAAATTTCATTAAAAGGCGGACACATTTGTTTTTTATTCCTTCAAAACAAATGTCTCTGGTATACGGCATGTATGATACTGTACCGTATATCCCCGCAACGCCCTCAGTGCGGGGGTGGGAGCCAGGTCTGAGGGGGCCCAGGAAGGATGTCCCGCGAAACATTCTAAAAATGATTTTCCTGAAAATGCACAGCATGATTTTTTCAAGATTGGGTGGTGGTTGAGGAGGACAATGTGGGAGGGAGTGAAGTTAGCTTTCCTTACTAAAGCCTCCTCCGTTCTCCCCGCTCCTAGCCCGGCGCTCCGCCCCCCCCTTCCTGTGTAGGTCGCGGCACCACCAGGACAGCCTCCAGTAATTCTAGGAAGAAAAGGTGACTAAGCTGTAAGTAATTCGTTTTTAGTACACATTTCAATATTATGTTATTTACTAGTGTTAGAAACAGTCTTTTACTTACAAATTTTTATTTTTATTTTTTTTTTTTTATTGGAGGTTTAACGACCACCGTGAGCAACTCAATGGGCTATAAGCAGTCGCCCGTCCCTAATTTAGGGCCACTGGTTCCAGGGAAGGGAGAGAGCCAGTGCCGTAAGACAAACACAACACCCATGCCTCACCGGGATTCGAACCCGGACCCTTCTCGGACGAATGGTCATAAGCCAGCGCTTAGACCACTGCGCCACCGTACAAATTTTCACTACCAAAACTTCACTCTTAAGTGTAAATGAAATGACGCAAGCTCTGCTGTTACTATTAATAGTGACCTCAGCATGACGTAAAATATAACAAAATTCACATAGTCAGGAAGCGAATAAACATCTTGATTTTAGAGTTACATTTTTCTAAATATTGTGAATTTAGATACAATATAAAATTAAGGAGGATTTACATGAAATTGCTGTAAAATCGAGATCGATATTAAATTATTGGTAATTTGAAAATCGATATTAATTAATTATTGATAATGCAAAATTAGTTTTAAGCACTGAAATGAATGTGGGTGTAATATATGAAAATTGAATGATTTAAAAAAAAAACAAGGGCCTTTGAATGTTTTTGGCGGGGGTGGGGGCTCCACTTTTTGCGGTACGCCAGAGCCTACCGGCAACTTTGCTGCACGTTATTTTGGGAAATTTTCCATGAATTCACAGAACTTAATTTTTACAGTGTTAATATAAAAACAGGAGGAATAACTTTCTTTTTCAATCAGTCTGAATTTTAAAAATTAAGAGCATACACTAATTTTCTTTAAAAGCAGAAAGAAACACTTTATTCCTTCAAAACAAATGCCTCTGGTATACCTCATGTACGATACTGTACCTTCGACTAGAGCTTTTTCGTTAAATCAGAAACCCGAAGGGGGAAATGGCAAAATGTAACGTTATAGTTATACCAGTCTTATGAGACAGAGATCAATAGCTTGACTTGTGTGAGCAGAAATGGCAGAAATTCGTTCCATCTGTCACTCATCTAAGGTAGGTCGCTACATGTAGCACAAAAAGAAAGAACCATAAAGAACTATCCTCAGTATCTTTAGATATAAAGCAAGGAATTCTGTCAAAAGTGGAAATCTTGAAGTCTTTATCTTTCCAGTTGGTAGGATCTCATATGTGATATTATTGACTGCCAAAGAAATTGGGTGGAAAGGCATGCCGTACGTGGGATGTGCAATCGAAATAGCAAACTCCCATCTAACGAAAACGAAAGAAAGAAAGAAAAAGGGCAATTCAGATCACTAACGAGATTTTCCTATTCTTTAGAGAGTAAGCTGAAGAAATATAACTGAGCGAACAGAAGACGGCTATATAACAAAACTGAACAATGCAATAATAAAAAAAGATCGATTCATGTTGTAGCTGAAATAAAAATTTATCAGTAGGAGTGACCTTTACATTCATGTTTGTTTTCATGTTTTTAATATTATATATAATATTACAAAATGAAATATTTTATTTCGTCATTTTTGTAATAAATAATAAAGAAAACATTTGAATTCATTGTGAACTTTTGTGTGCTGGATATTCATCAACAGAAAGAGGAAATTGAAATTAATTGTACAGAGGCATATTTCATTAAAATATTTCATAGATTCAAATACTCACTCCAAATGTAACATGGACAATCATCTTTGGTGTTTCTGATCAGATTCTGTCATCCAAAGAATTAGTGCCAATTTTTATGTATACCGTTAATCCTTTGAAGATGATGTGGAAAAGAAATGTGAATTATATCTTAAAGATACTGTGCGGCATGCAGAAGAAATGGACCTTCTTTTTTTGACACTGCTGTCAAAATATTTATGAAGCCAATGCCAGTCTGCACACTGGCACCTATAGTCAGAGATAATATAACTATTCTTCAATTTCTGCGTAATATTTGTTTCAAAACAGAGTTCTTAAATACATAATTTCAAGGTGTTTTTTAAAACAAATTTTCTCCGGATCAAGAGACTCAATTGATTGCATTAATTCATTAAAAGTATTCCAAATTCCATGCTTACTGTTTTTCACGGACTTAGCAACCCCGTGAGCAACCAAAGCCCAGGTCATATTTAAGCAACGGGCCCAGTGGGCCCGAGTCCAGGGCACCAGATTTAGGGGAGCGCCAAGCTCGAAGAGGGTTTTTTTTTTTTTTTTTTTTTTTATGAAGATTTTAGCACCACCACCACCCAAGAAAATGTTTACTTAAATAATTTTACAAAATGTATTAAATTTTAAAACCTATATTATTTGTAGTCGTCACTCCATATGCGTGAACGGAGATCATTAGCTGAGCAACAGTAAACACGTTTTTTAAGATTATGGATTCTTTAATCACTAATTCAGCAAACAGGAGGAAATCATACGAAGTTGTTCTGGAAAGGTTTGAACTTTTCAGGATTTGAAAGAGACCAGTGCTCGTTACATAGAGGCTAGATCAAATAAACTTGTTCATAGGTACCAAGGAGACACAAAAAAACTTTCTCAGCAACGAATTTCTAAATTTCCAGTCATATATGAATGCTGAAGACTTGAACACACCACGGGATATGTACACTTTCATCATTGATACAATCTTCAGAGTGCATTTTCAAATTTAGAAATAGATTTGAGAATGTTTTTAACCTTACCAGTCACGAATTGTTCTGCTGAATGATCATTTTCAACAGTCTCAAGAGTAAAAAATGAAAACAAGACGTTATTGGGAGAAAAAAGTTTAACTCACTCGTCATAATGTGTGCAGAAAAGAACATAACTCTGGGCATAAACTACTCTTCAGTAATGGACAATTTTGCCCATGCAGAGGCCCGTAAAAAACCGATGATCATGCCATAATTATGATGCAGTCAGACATTGGGTGGCAAAGTGGGAAATGACGCAAGTGTTAATCAAATTTTCATTTTCATCATAAGTGTTCATTAAGATTGTTTTAATATTTTCTTCTTTTCCCACATTGTCTTTTCTGGTGCATTATTTGTTTTATAATATTAAATGTTATAATGTATTAATTTTTCACAATCTTGAAGGTCAATAATTTGAAACTTACACTGATACACAATGAAATAACTTACTATATTTTCCATTAATAATAAATATCATTGCAAAATTACTTAACAAAACGCAATAAAACATACTCCAGACAAGCAGACACATACACGCCATCAGCCCTCACCGTTTACCAAAGGAACAAATATGGTGAGGAAAGTGCCATTTTGTCTTGTGCCCATGTCGTCTGAGACACTTACTTCATCCCTGCCAAAGCCAGAAGGAGTCACCTGTCTTTAATTTAGGGCCACTGGTTCTTAGAAAGAGAACCAACGCTACGGGGCAACAACACACACTATATACCCATGCCTCAACCGAAACTCCAATATTATTGTATATGCATAGGACAAGGGCCTTACCACACTACCCATGCCTCAACCGAAACTCGTTTATTATGCATAGGATAAGGGTCTTTCAATTCTGTTTAAAGGAACACAGAACATTCTTGAAAAAATTGAAGCAAAGCGCGATCTTACACAGAACAACACTGTGATGAAAATAATAACAAATTTCTTCTGTGTGTCTGTGAGGAAGTAAATTGATTCATAAGCTTATCTGAATCATGGAATTAGATTTTTGGTGCTTTTCATATTAACCGAAACTTCAAGATTGGTCAACGATAGAACTAATACGCTACATTTCTCAATCGTGTGGGAACCAAAACTCGTAACTTCTAGCAGAACCACGCTGTTTCAACAGACAAACATATGAATAGTAGAAGCTCTACCATTTTCACAGCGAAACTTCAGTAGGCGTTAAAATTAAATTACTGAGTTTAAAATACTATCTTTCCCTTTATTTTAGGCCGATATTGTTATCAAACAAGCTGTAACAGCCATAGGGTGAAACTTTGCCCTAAGGTCGCACACTGGATATGAACGAGTTTGTATTACACTCTATATCTCTTTAGGAGCCCATACTGTATTTTCCGGATTATGTGTCCATTGTCCAACTTGATAACTCGATGATTTGAATAAATTTATCTCTAACGGTTTTTGTGGTGTCTTGCTCACTCTAGAATACTAGGTACTTGTGCCTGCAATCGTAGCAAATGCTTTTCTTTTCTTCGCTGGTGTCCAAAATTAAAGGAGGCAATACAGGGCAAATAATCCAAAGAGCTCGTTGCGATGGACACGAGAAAAAAATGCTCGTAGTGAAACTTGATTGTCAGTGAGAAAATGTTGTGCAATATGCAAATTGAGTTACATAGTGATAGCCAACAGGGAAACGCAGTGGCATTTCTCGTTGACAACGAGTGTAAAAAGCATTCTGGTGGCTGTAAATGCTTTTCTTGTGTATCAGGCGCTGTACGGTGGCGAGCAATAGGACGACTAGAAGACCATTCCCCAAGCCCATGTCGCAAGGGATTTGAATATTCATCCCAAAGTGGTTTCACATTTATGGCCGCAATTCAGCAACACCGGTGGGGTGTCACGAAGGCTTGGCAAAGGTCGTCAAAGGCGTACTACACCTCGCGAGGACCGTTTTGTCCCTTTAACCACAAGGTGTCCTAGATCATATACAGCCCGGGAATTGTCTTCGGAGCTCTCCGCTGCTGCTGGGACTATAGTATCAAGGCAAATGATACATCTAACGCTTAATGCAATGACCCTTTATGCCAAGAGACCCCATCATGGTTTGTGTCTCGCTAACCGCACCTCACAAGAGATCTCGCTTGAACTGATGCAGACAACATCGTTCCTGGAGCCCAGAGGAGTTGGCCGGTGTTCTTTTTACAGACCAGTCGAGATTCAGTCTACAAACTGATTCTCTTACGCATTTCATCTAGAGGGAACCCGTAATGATCCTGCAGACGTCCGCAAACGAGAAGAGATCCCTTCGGAGGCGGTGGTCTGATCGTGTGGGGTGGCACTGTGTTCAACGGCCTCTCACCACTCCACATTTTTGCAAGAGACAATGCGAATTCTGAGCGTTACACGGACGAAATCTTATAGCCCGGTGTCAGCCTTTTTCGGGGAGCTGTTGGCCCTCAGTTCCTTTTAATGGATGATAACGCTCGCCTACACAGGGCTCAGCTTGTCGATAATTGCCTGCAGAGCCAGGATATTCGGCGTATGGGCTTGCCAGCCAGGTCTCCGGACCTGAACACTTTGGAGCATTCCTGGTTTGCTCTGTTGTGACGATACGTAGCAGCTCGTCAACCACCTTCTAGAAACCTTCTCGAGCTACTCACCTCCCTAATCGAGGAATGGAATTCTTTGGCTACAGATTTCATCAACCTGGGGATGAGTATGTATCGTCATTGTGAGAGTTGTCTGTCCGTAGGAGGTGATCACATTCCTCATTAAGACATTTTTGGGTTATATTCTTACATCTCACCTTTGTGACATTTGCGGATGTGACCCTGTATACGAAAAATGTGTACATATTTGTTTACTGTTATACAATCTTTATTACCCTAATGATTTCATCTCTTTACATGCCAAACGTCTCTACCTGATGTGACGTGTTTTCCTTTTTATCTTTACGAATGCTTTCCGGTCTTTAATTTTGGACACCAGTGTACGTTCTTCTTTTGCACGGTTTGGTTTATTCCAAGAACCTATTATTTAGGTATGATTTTCATTAGCAGCTGATGCGCATCATATCTCTCTCCTTGCTTATTAATTAGTTTTGTATAGTAGTTTCAAATCATCTTAATTTAGAATACATTTGTAGCTTATATATATACAAAATTTCAAAAACAAGTAAAAAACTGGAACAGGTTGCCGTCATCAGGAGAGCATCAACCTGTGGGAGTGGCTTTTCTAGTACCAATAAAACGGCAAGGCAAGCCAAAATTGTCG
This sequence comes from Macrothele yani, assembly GCA_039090855.1. Classification (NCBI taxonomy): domain Eukaryota; kingdom Metazoa; phylum Arthropoda; class Arachnida; order Araneae; family Macrothelidae; genus Macrothele; species Macrothele yani. The sequence continues at coordinate 90,975,886 of CM077016.1, read as the reverse complement.
GTTGGTCATGCTCCCTAGGCCACAAAACCAAATTCTAATAAGCACAAAAATCAAATTTATAAAACTAAAAAAAGAATTAAAAGCTTACCGGCAGAACAAAAACCGCCATGACAAAGAGTCAAACAAGACTGAACAGAGCACCCACAAGAACCCAAATATATACTCTGATAAGAAAGGTGGTCACGGTTAAACAACTACCTGGTAAGCCAAAAAATGTGTGAATTGACAAGATGCAAAACTGTGTATGTAGATAAGATCTTCAGCTATTAGGGACCCACAAAATAGCACTTTATGTTACCTATATATTTAAAATTGTTAGGTCCTAAGTTAATAAAGCATGTCAATGTGTAATTTGAAACTTTTGGACACCGAATTAAAGTTCAAAATTAAATGGTTAAAATGATGCCTTAAGAAATTTTTAGGAAAATTGTTAGATTGCAATTTAGAAAGAAGAGCTTTCAGATTTTTTGCAAGTAAGAGCTGTGTAGAGCAAATTTTAGCCATTTTATGAAACTGGGAGATGAGTAGATTGCGATGTATAACTTTTGAAATATTGGATGACCAGTGAGGGTAGTGAATGATATCAAACTCAAAAGGGTTTCTTTTATCAAATAAATTCAACACACCTCTTCCCTCCTCGTCCACCTGAACCTGTAAATCGAGGTAACAAACACAAGTAGAGGATCTGTTGGTTTTTTCTAGGGTAAGGTCGTCAGGTTACAAGTCAGTGGCGTAACGCAAAGTCCGGAATGTTAATGACAATAACGTCATCAACATATCTTAGAGCAATTCCAGGTAAAGGATGATTGGCAACATATCTATCCTCAAAAAATGTAGATAGAGATTAGCCAAACTGCTAGAAAAACGACTGCCCATCGGGATACCACGAGTTTGGAGGTAAGCCCATCGCCCACGGTAACAAAATTGTTATTGATACACAAATAGTATAACAGCAACAGAATTAAACTTCGCTGGGTAAATTCGGTCACCGCAATAGAAACCAGCGTGGAATGCGGAGTTGCGGAATTTGCGGAGGTGGAAAAGTTTTCCAGCATGAAAACTTTTTCAAGAAAAAGCCACATAGCAAATGAAGTTGTGTGCACCCGAACTGGGCGACAAGGGAAATCGATTTTGTTATGTGTAACAAAAATCTGTCATTGAAGACTGCAGTGCGTTTAACAGGTTCAACACAGGAAATGACCATAGATAGAATGGTGAGATGTAAGATGCACCTTAGCACAAAACTTGAACGACACAAGCTCAGAATACAAACGATAAGTATCGACATGGCAAATCTTAAAAAAAAAAAACATAATAGAACTCACAAATTGGGATTGAGAAACCGATTCTCTGCACAAAAAGTCTAACAAAAGAAGTAGAGATTTCCGAAATTGACGGAAAACGTACCAAAACCCTTATGGTAACGGTGACAAAAATAGGTGGTACTAAAGAAAAAAAGAATACATGAAGGTATCACAGAGAAAATGAAAATGCTGATGCAAAAAAGAAGAGAGATAAAAAAGATGCAATTTCCAAAGTGGAATGTATGTAGCTATACAAGACAGTGCGAAAAAGTATCGCTGAAGGCATACAGAAACTTAATTATGAACGAGTGGAAAGAGAAATTGAGGACAACCACATACTTAAGGAAACAAAGTGTCACCTCAGTAATGAAAGAAAACAGATTATCACACCAGAAAGGTAGTTGGTACTGTAACAAGAAATAGAGGCGAAATTTTGAGAAAAGTTAGTGCTATACACAAAACTGTATGAAAGGGACGATGCATTTATTACATACATAAAGAAATATAGAGAGGCACTTAAGTTCCTTCAGTTCTCCCAGCAGAAGATGCCCATGCAATTAAAAGCATGAAACCGAGAAACGCTCCACGGGAAGATGGAATTAACGTGGACATTGTGCAGGAAGTCAGTGAAGAAATAAACTCTACTCACCCACGTTTTCACTAGATGCCTCAATGAAGGGAATATTTCTGATTACTGGAACAGTGCTACAGTGTTTCTGCTATGTAAAACAGAGACCTCGAGGATTCAGAAACTACAGACGTATCAGCCTCGTATCACCTATTTATAAAAAAGTCTTTACAAGGTACTGCCACATCGCTTGAAGGGAACGCTGGATATTACTCAACCAAGACAATAAATTAGATTCAGGAATGGCTACGGTACTATGGATCACACCCAAGTACTGCAAGAACTAATTGAAAGAACGAATGAATTTGAACTCCAGGTATTTATTGATGACGAAAAGACTTATGAAGGTTAATTACACGAAATCAAAAGTAATAATGACTTTAAAAACCGACAGTATTGAAGATACACAAGTTAATATTTTTAATAGCATCTATGAAAGTGCAGTTACGAAGGTTCGAATGTTCGAGGACATAGAACACATAAAAATTGGAAAGAGCGTGAGACAAGGTGACATGTCTCCTAAGCTGTTCAATGCCAGTTTGCAGAATGTCTTTCAATCAATTAACTTGGGAGCCGCCCCGGTGGCGCAGTGGTCTAAGCGATGGCCTCTGATCATTCGTCCGAACGGGGTCCGGGTTCGAATCTCGGTGAGGCATGGATGTTGTGTTTGTCTTACGGCACTGGTTCTTTCCCTTCCCTGGAACCAGTGACCCTAAATTAGGGACGGGCGACTGCTTATAGCCCATTGAGTTGCTCACGGTGGTCGTTAAACCTCCAATCAAAAAAAAAAAAAAATTAACTTGGGAAGGCAATCGGATGATGATTAATTTAGGTAATTTAACCCACTTTCGCTTTATTTGATGACAGTATTTTTGCAAGTACCTCATATAGAGCTGCATAGTATAATGGAGGAACTTGCTGACAAGAGTAAAGAGGTGGGATTAAAAATGAACTTACAGAAAAGAAAACTGAAGTACAATGCTTTTGCAAGAACTGAAAATTTAGAAGTAACTGATGCCTACATTTACCTTGGACAAGATATATAAAAAAAGGACCACATAAAGCAGAGGTTAATAGGCATATAAAACTTGGCTGGAGAACATTTGGAAGAACTAGTATTTTCAATTTTTCATTATGTCTTAAAAGGAAAATTCTTAATAAATGCATCCTTCCAGTTCTTATTTATGGATCAGCGACATAAATATTAACTAAAACAGACATACAGAGACTGAGGACAACTCAAAATGCATGGAGAGGAAACGCGTGCTTGGTGTAACGCGGAAAGACAGGAAGAGGAAAAGGTCATGGTCAGGAAAACGACAAGAGTGGATGACATCGTCATCAAAGTAAAGACTCTCAAGTGACATGGGCTGTACACATTCCTAGAAGAACTGACTATCAGACAACTGAAGTTTTAGACTAGTTACCAAAGGATAGTACAGTGGTTCCTAACATTTTTTGTTCCGCCAGCCCTTTTCAGCCAAAAATGTGTTACGAACCTCCAGGGTAATAATGACTAACAAAAGCCTCGAATTAAAATTTACATTATACGATTACAATTATAAAATATAAAATTTTACTACCTATAATTGTGAAGTCTCTAAAATTTAGAGTCAAAGTATAAAATTATAAAACTATTTATAAAAACTTATCTGAAAGACTTCACATTAAATTTCTTTATTGCACAAATTTTGTTGAATAGCATTTTCAGTGAAGTAAATTACCTTGGAAGAGGTTTAACACAATATAATAATCATATATGAACTTAATTTCGATCTTTTGTCCTTTTCTTTTATTTGAACAAAGGTTTTCAATATTTGGCTCAACACCAGACAGTCTTTAATCTGGTTCCGCGTCTAGTTTATTTCTACATTCGGATTTAAAACAAGAATTAACTGAAAACCTTCGCTCACACATATGTAAATGGTAGGAGAATTTCAAAATCTCCCTTAGATGATGGAAATTAATTTTTTAGTTTTAGCCAAAACAGTTATCTGGCTGTCAGTGTTTTAACGATGTTTGGAGTCCAAAATCCGTTGATATGTAAATTAAATTTTCTTTTTCATCCATTGTGAACTCGGTCAGAGACGTCAACTACTTTTCAAATTGGTTGCGAAACCAATTTGGTTTATAGGAAACGTTAGGAAATATTCATTGAAAGTCACTTCTAAAAATTTAAGATAATTAATGATGTCTTTCTTGATAGCCTGATCCAAAAATAGTTCATTTTCTAATAAGAAATTATGTAATGGCACAGAGCATTCAGTACTGGGGTAGTCTGTGATAGTTTCGAGTGAATCGCTGCAGGGACTCCAATGCTTTTAAACATTCGCATACCTGTTGTAAGAAAAGAAAGATATATATTTGTAAGATAATTGAACAATTCTCTATACAGCCTGAGGCGCAATTACAGAATTGTTAGTACAAGATCCCCTGGGACCATCTTCGCGAACCCCTTGAGGCTCGCGATCCTATCAAATGGAAACTACTGGGATATGAGAAGACCAAAACAAAAGGCCACGTGGGAGATTGAGTGGATGAAATTCGAAAGTATTCTAAAATGACTTGGAAGAGAGTGGATCGAGACAAAGACTTTAGGCAAACATGAGCCACCAGTGGATTGAGTATATATATATCATAAAACAGCAAACAAAATCCATACAATATAATTGAAGAAAGCGTTGTCAAAGAAGTTAAAGTCATGAAATAAACCTGACGTACAGCAAAAGAAAAAAACACCGACTAAAAATTAAGCATAAAAACATAAACTAAGAAGTGAAGATTAAAAACTCACCGATAGGAATATCACTAAAGCCACAACTAATGGAAGCGCTACAGCAGCAGCCCATACAGCTTGGCAAGATAAACATTATTAATTCAAAAACCCGTTCCAAACTTGAGTACACTTTTAAACGTAGCACAAGAGAACAAAACCGATGATCAAGAAAACAAAGAATGAAAAGCATGGACCGTCTAAGTGCACTTTTAAACGTAGCACTAGAGAGCAAAACAGATGATTAAGAAAACAAAGAATGAAAAGCATGGACCGCCTTCAGGAAAGCACCGACTCATAATAGAAGCGACTTTTCTGATGACAATAAGAGCCGGAATCACCAAATGCCCAATGTCAGTGCTCTCTAAGTCGCAGTCGGAATACGAATGATACAAAATGAAGATAACAGAAAGCCATGACGACAAAACAACTTAGTACCAATGCCAGATAGGTTGCGGCTAAGAAGGTTTACAAAAAAACCCTAATATAATGAGCACTATGGAAATAAAAACGAGTGAGCAATGAATTTCACTGTGACTGTAAAAACTAAATATGAACTGAGTAAGTTTAATACAGAATGAATTAGTAAAGGTTGGCTGTAAGTGATCCGCCATAGAGCACTTGGGAGTCCCTAGTAAGTTTTAACATTGTAGGATCAACGGTAAAATAAAGAATGATGGTATACACTGAAGAGCAATTGAATTAGAGACAGCTGGCGTTATGCAAATGTGGCACTGTGGGCGGCCCTGTAAACGGAAACGGCATGACGTATGCAGCGATCCGACAATATAAGGAGTAATGCGACGGGAATCAGTAAGAGTAGGACGCAGTATGGGTAAGACGAAGGCTCTAAGCGCATTTGATCGTGGGCAAATTGTCTGGGCCCGACGAAGGAGTCACTGCATCTCGGAAGTCGTGCAGCACTGGGATTTTCATGAGCCAATGTGTCACGGGTGCACCGTGAGTACATCGAATCCGGTAAAACCATCCCTGCAAGGGCCAACTGCCGTGGACAACAGCGTGTGGATGAGCGGGGTCATCGTCGGCTAGCTCGCATTGTAACAGCGGATAGACGGGCCACAGTGCAAGAAATCACTCTGCAATTTAACGCTGGTGTACAAAAACGTGTAAGCAGCCACTTCCTTTGTTTCTAACAACCCTGATTTTATCTGCTTAACTCAGTCCTTTTATACAAACAATGTAGAGCTCAAAATAAAAAAATAATAATAAACAGAAAAATAGGGTCCGTTACTTGTATTTGAACATTCAAACAAACCATGACACAAATATTACCCCTGACCTGTTTGATAAGAGGAATGATTTCAATTTTCACTTTTCTCATGACGTTTTGTAGTGTTTATCTAATATATCTCAAATAGCATCCATAGAAAAATTATTACGCAATATCTACGAATTACCAACATCTGCAATACCTATTACCCTTTCAAAGAATATTAAATTCTTGATCAAAATTAATTTATAAGTTTCAACATTTTTTTACATTTATCAAATAACTTAAACTTTTCAGGTCAACCATTACATGCAAACTCTTTTACTACGAATCAGGAACCTAAAAGATTAATTTTTGCAGGTGATTCGAAGTACCACCTGGCTGGTCTGTAGTAGATGAAAACCATGCCTGTTGGATACACAGCTTACTCCTAGCTTGATGTACACCTATCTTTAGTTCATTTTACGTTTTGATTCTCGTTTACGCTTTCCAACCGTAGGGTGAAGAAGCGTATATGCTCCAGCTTTGTTCGTCTGTCTGCCCGTCCGCACGATAACTCGCGTAAAAATGGTTCGATTTCTATGAAATTTTAGTATGTGGTAGGGGACAACTGGGGACGAACCCTATTAAAAATGGGCGAAATGGGGTCAAAGGTCAGGGCACAGGAGCGAGATTTATTCCACAGCCATTATCCTCATAACTCGAGAAATTATTTCTGGTATGTTGGAAAGCGTATCATAATCAATGCATTGCATGATTTTACTAACTTGTTTTGGGACTTCACGCGTGCTACATGGCTTGTACCCGCTCGAGTTGGGTTTGTCATATTGTCCTTAATCAATTTCTTTATTTCCTCTCCTCGTGTTGTCTACGTGCGTTCTAGACGCTTTAGTTTTCACTCGTTTCAACACTTTTAATGTTTTTCATTAAGGTTCGTAATCTTTTTAATTTTTATTTTCATAGTTGTGGGACTCTGGGGCCAATGTCAGGCAACCCTGGAACTATCGATTTATTTCTGACACCAGAAAAGTTATTCCTTTGGTGTATTCGTCCTCCTGATGAAAGCAGCTACGATATTCATTTCATTCGCTCTTTCACGTCTTATTGATTTCGATATTTTGCTTTACAGTTCGGTCTGCTGCTTTGGCGCAACCTGTTTGTTGCAATTTCTTCAGATGTTTCGTTTTTTCCTTTTGCGTATAAAATGAATACGTTCTTTGTGCACACATAAGCATGTGCTTCGTATAGAGGAACGATACAAAGCGTCAGCTTGTTGCTACGGGATAGTTTTCAACGTAGCACTACTTTTGAAAGAATCTCTGCACAGAATTTCTGTGCGGCATGTAGTTTTACAGAGAATTCCGCATCACAGGAGATACAGAATTTGATGCAATACACAGTATAAATGACGAACACTTTCAATGATTCTGATGAACCTTCATATATTACGGGTGCCAAATATTAGAGTCTAATTTGTTTGTAACTAACATGGACATAATGATCAAATGTTAACTGTAGGGTTTGTCCACAAATATTTTACGCTTATAACGAGCGTAAAATATTTGTGGACAAAACCTACAGTTAACATTTGATCATTATATTATGTCCATGCCCAATGTTAACGGTAGGTATTTTGTTATAAAGAGCACATTCAACCAAATAACATTGTCTCTACCGAAAAAAAACCCCTCAGTGCTTTACTGAAACTATTTAATTCTGTGACATATCTATTAGAGGTTTCTTGAAACTTTTTGTTGCTCAAAATTGCCGGCCCAAGGGGCGTAGAACACAGAATTTCATAAATATCTTGTTTGTTCTTAACTTTTCCATCTTTGTTTCTGAAACTCGCACACTATCTGCTACTACGTGGTTGTCATGTATTGATTGTGCTCAAGGGGTCACTAATAGCAAGGCGTAGAACTGATCATAAAATATATACAGCTCTTTCTCTTTATGTAGCATCATGCCCTTGAATTAAGGGAAGAGGAGCGGAATTGCAAGGCAAGCACGTCCTTTAGTTCTGGTGAAAGAAAGTGCTGAAGCCTACAAAACAATTTACGCAATAGTAATCTGTAGTTTCCTCTTTGCGGGAAATAAAAAGTTACTGATTTTAACTGCAGTAGTCAGCAACTGAAATATAAAAAGGAAGAATTACAGAACGGGAGTTAAATGACGTTCAGGTTAATAGAATATTTTCTTAAAAACGGTGACACTTCCAACAGCGTTTTCATTGTTCTGGCTGTTATAAAAGAAGTCTTGAGAACACTAGAATGACATTTATGAATCGGGCCGCAATTTCATCTTTCTCTGAAGATGTTAGAGACTGTCTGCATCTCAAAACAAATTCTATGTCTGCTTTTTGTTTTACTTTTGATCGGAAGACTTTACTAATATTTAGCAGCTGTACCTTTCGAAAAAAAAAAAAAAGACTTTCACAAGAATCAAGCTCCTCTCACTTTGTAACTATATCTTGAACATGATTAAATAAACTATTATTTTTCAGTTTTGTAAACTTTACGATGATTTTAACTAAACCACACAAAAGATATACACAGAGTGTTCAGAAAGTTCTAAGCCCCAGAGTGATGCAGTAACGCTTGGATATTGACACTAGTTGTTGATATCGCATCATCCTTTGGCAGTATAAAAACCACGAGGCAGCCACTGGATAACATCAACTGTTGGAGATCAGCAGGCACAGGTACGTTGTGATTTGTTACGATAGTCAGTAATGGCAGGCAAACTTGAAAAGGTGAAATATATTTGGCAGTGATTAAATACTTAACGAAAGAAGGAATTGCTCGGGCTAATATTCTCTAACGTACTGTTAAAGTGTATGAGGATTGTGCACCATCCAAGGAATCTTGGTCTGAAACCGTGGAACACGTTTCAGAGACAGACGGTGAAGAAAGAGGCCCAGGAAGCCACTGAGAGAGGAGTGGACATGGTAAAAACTTTTATTACCAATATTTACTAGCGGTTGTTGGTAAGAGTGTATGGTGTTTTTTTACCATCCTATGCCATCTTAGGGATCGTCATCTGAAACCCTGGAACACGTTTCAGAGATACACGATGAAGAAGCGACAGCGGGAGGCGTGGACATAATACAGATTGTTATTGCCAATATTCATGAGTGTACGGTCACAGTGTATGGAGATTCTATGCCATACTAGGTATCTTCATCTGAAATTATGGAACACGTTTCGGAGATAGACATGGGAAGAACTCCAGGAAATAAGAAAAGGAAGTGCTTTCCTGGTAGCAGATGTAACGACCCCATGAACATCGAAAGTTGTGAAGAGTCTCACTCCTTAATTTAAGGCCACTGGTTTTTGGGAAGGGGCAAGATCAGCGCCATGAGACAAACACAGCGCTGTTTCGTAACTCGGGACTCAAACTCCGGGCATACTTCGCCCGACGAGCCAAATTCCCGGACCTCTGCCCACTGGGATACTGGGAGGTTTACAGGACACGGTAACGACTTTTATTACTGACTTCTATCATAGCTCGAACAAATAGGTGTTAAGTGCATCCGGGGAAGTATTAGTACAATATTGCTGGATTACAAGGCACAGGTTAGAAACAAGGCACAGCTTAGAACTTACTGAACGGATCTCTTATTATGGTCAGCTGCACGTCATTAGTTCTTGAGTACTATTTACTCTGTACAGTGCTTCAAAAAATTGTTGGAACGTTCGGCTGGTATAATATTTTATGCTTCAGTTCTTTTCTATCAACAGTTTTAATATTTTTAGGATTTTGTTTTACCAACGCAGTAAATGTTCTGTTTAAAATTTGTGAGAAAAATTAATCCTCCTATAAACAATGAAAGCATGTCACAAAAATTTTGGACCTCATCCTTTAAATTTTTAACTGGAATTTTTCATAAGCTTTTTCGCAGAAGTAATATTTCACTCGTTTGAAATTAAATTATCGGGGTGTAAAAAGTCTAGAACGTACGTTACGATAGGTTTATTCATGGAAACAAAAATCTTGCTGAAGATTTTTTTTTTTTTTGCATATTATGCAGCTAAAATACTTGCATGATAAAAAATGACAGAAATATTTGAACTTGTGGCACTGCTCATAGCATTTTGCATTTGTACATACAAGTGGTTATTTAGAAACTGAAAAATGATTAATAAATAAAAAATAGGAAAACAGACAAGCAGGAAATTATGCAATCCGTTACGTAGCATCATATTTCAAAGGTAGCTAAGAGATACCTAATTTTTGCACACATGAAATTTCGTCAATTATTTACAAAGTGCCAAGTTATTTACGGGCTTCAAACGATCTAACTTCATGTGCTCGTGATATTAATCGATTATTTGTTTTAGTTATGCTATTATCAATAGCTATGGCACGAACAACAAATCTAATAATATTACTAAACATTCAATAATTCAATACTGTATGGCAACTTTTATTGACCAATATGTAACGTTTTAAATACAAGGCATTTGGTAAATCTACAAAACAAATAATAAATTTATCATTTCACATGTATAATTTAAACCTGTTTTGTAATTATGTACTGCAAGTTAAATCCAATACATTTTAGAAAGGGGCAGTACTACTTTCCTTTTTCGGATACTCTTCCTGTGCTAATGCTAAATACCTATATCAGTTCTCACCTGTACCTTTCTCACGCTGTAAATTGCATACACACATTACACAACATTAATATAACTTACAGGACAATACAGATCACTGGTAGAAATATTTTTATATCACAGAATAGAATTAGTAATGGACTGACACACTGGACAAGCAAATGGTTTTAATGGTTTTAAGAACAAGTATGTATTGAACAACTGCAAAAACGTAAAGACAACAGCAGTAGATACTCAAAAGGGAAGAACTTGGTAATGCAATCTCCTGTGTTACCTAATTATTATTGTATCAACAACTTGAGTCATAGTTCTAAAGGCCTCTGATTTCTTTCAGTATCTTTCATAGGAACACCAGGAGTAATATGGGAGAGAAACAAGACGAAAAGGAAAGTTATATCTGTGGAAATGTGCTACTTGTTTTGGCACATGCTGCTGTAGATTCTGGTCTGCAATAAATGCAGAATTATTCACAAGCGCAGATCTCAACATGTTTAGTTTTTTCCAGAACAGCTCTCAAAACACAATTGCGTACCAGTTGGGAAACAATGAATACAATTTTTACGGAACCAATAACAGAACAGATGTACTGTATTACACTTTTACAGAACAGAGATTATGACTTTCGGTTAATCTTTAAAATAAAATAGTTAAATTCTGGCGAACTAATGTAAAAGATTGAAGCTTGCTGAAGAACATTTCTGTCGGTGTCAGTGTGGACAGATGTTACAACTATCTTCATGTTAAAACATTTGAAACTTCAAATTTAACATATGAAATGTTACCACCTGTATTTGATATAATTTGAGCTACATTTGATTATCTCCTGAAAAATAATGATTACAAACAGCACAGAAATAAGCACAAATATTAAATTAATGAAGTACTGATTTCATACTTTTGAAATAGAAATTTCATCTCATTATGAACAAAAATATAAAGTCATTACATTTATTTTACAATCAGAAGCTATAATTAAATATTGAAGGTGATGGGATTTGCGGATTCCTCGAAAAAATGAAAATAGCAAATGGCATATTAAGAGGCATATTACTGAAGCAGTTAAAAACAATTTTAGTTTCCAGACAGCTGTGAATTAGTTGTAAAAGTTTTGCTGAAAATATCTTATCAATATATTAAGTTCAGCTCATAAAATTTGAAAGTATTTATTTATAAATAATTGTTTATGAAACTGTAAGTTCAGGAGCTATTTATCTTAGCTAAAAGGAAAATAAACTCTGACGCTTTAATCAAAAAGCTGCAAATTTACGTGGAACCATCGTTTCCTCTGGTCACGCAAGTTGATCATCATATGCACAGATAATCGATGGAGATTTGGCTTGTATATCGATGAATATCTGATCATGCTCGAGAGGGTTCAAGTATCTTGCAGTGCATCTTCATAATAAAGAAATCATTTTTGGTCATTTTTTTCAAATGTTGCTATGGAAGTCGAAAAATTTCTGTGCGCATATTTTGCATAGCTCTCTTCCATGGCACGAGAAGTTACCCTGTCATACAAAACTTCAATGTGGAACACAAACAAGGCTTGAAACCAATTGATCAGATAACTTACTTCACGATAGGTAATGGTCGTAGAAAGATATTCACTTAGAAACCTTGAATACGTCAGAGTTGTCCTGTTTTTCGAAAGCAGAGATACAGAAGATAAAATATTCCCTTTACAGAATCCACTTTCTCCGTGATGATTTGTTGATGCCTGATTTCGACGAGATGTTCACAATTATATCCGCATCTGCCCAAGGTAAAATAATACACATAAAAACCCTCCCACTTCTTTTATCCGTGGGAAAGATGTTAATGGGAGCGAATGGTATATTTTTTTCAACGAAACGGAGAATCTTTGCATATACATCAGGAAATAATTTGGGTATTTCAACACCGCGTGAAAACAGTTGCTCCTCTACAGTGTTAAGGCCATGTCTCCGTTCTTCTTCTGTTGATTCAGGAGCATCTCCTGTTCGGGGATCACTGTTTGTAATGGTGAGGATCAATGTTTGGACGTCATCTTCCGGCAACGAAGGAGAGAGATGCATTTTGGCACCACGAATAACTACTTCGCGATCAAGGTACGAACTCTGAGTTGCTGAAGCTTCGCTAGTCACTGTGATGGCGATCAACAGTATAAACTTCCTTTCAGGGCTGTACTTGTCGCAAAATGTTCTCACTTGACTAAAGACGTCCGAACCCATTTCTTGTGGCAGCAGATCCGACCTCGAAACATAGAGTGTCTGACCTTTGGTATTCTCCCATCCATGCACTAAATAACTCAAAGCATCTTCTGGACTGAGAAACATTAGCTTTACTGCACCTCTCCCACGAGAAAGCAAACCACGTCTTGCACATAAGGAAAGATGTCGTCTGGACATGTGATCGTCCCTGGCTTTTAACAAAACCTGTTTACAGAGATTACTGATACGCGTTTGTGGGCACTGGTCTTTGTGACGACCCCAGTGCAGTTTCCTGCACTGTCGACTGCAGTAGTAAGTATAGCAGTTTGGGCAGGTGCGGAATTTTGCTCTCGCTTCATCAGCTGGAAGAGATTTAGTACATTTGGGTCTGTGACACTTCATATGGCCGCTGCTGCTCCCAGTGTTCAATGATGAGTGAGGATGATGATGGGATGACTTCTTCTTCTTCGAGGTTTCCGCTGTTGCGGCAGTCACGTGAGGATGGTGGGTTCCTCGGTCTGTAGACTCCTTGACAGCCAGGCGAGTCGCTCCGTTAGTTGATCCGCCTCCTCCGTTTCCTGAATCGGGGCCAACAACGTAAGGATCAGTCAAACATGGGTCACGGGATGCGACAGGTTGATGGAAAACACAAGGTGAAGTACCGCCATCATGGTCACCACGATTATGAGTTTCCTTAAGTGGAGTTGAAGGTTCGGAAGAGCAGATCATTCGGGAATGGGCGGTACTAGAGTGGAAGGAGTTGATAGAGGGCGGTGCTAAGGGTCGTGCACAGACCATGCAAGGCAAATGGAGGAGAACGAGACAGAGAGAATGCCTGCGAGGTAAGGTGTCTCCGTCGGCGATCCCACGGCAATAGGTGCCGGGGGAGTCCGGCAAAAGGATTCACGCACAGCTCGGACTCCTCGTCAGGGAGACAAGTGCTCATCATGTCTCCAATTTTGTTACACGTAGAAGGAACAGGAGGAACATCTGAAGAAGGACATCCTCCCAAATCTTCATCAAACTCCATATCTTTTGCATCATCTGTGTTGGACAAAGAAGACATGGGGCCAAGAGTGGAAGAAGTAAAGCATGCACAGGCTGACTGCCATGAGAAATCTATAAAGCCTAGGTGCCCAGATTTTCATTACTTAAGGTTTATGTGCATGCTACCTGAGATATAACGGAGCTATTAAATATGCACGGCAAAATACGAAGCATAAATTAATATTCGACGATTGCATATTACAAAGTAATTGAATTTTTCAGTAGGTGCATTGGCATAATTTTAGATATATATGTTAAGCATAAATATATAAACCATAGTAAATGTTACACAAATTTATTCCTTGATATATCGCATTTATTCGCTTTAGATTTGAAAACGTTAAATAAAGAGAGAGACAAAAGTATAAGGCACAAATTCTTCATTAACAAGTGTTTGAGGGATTCCGCAGAGATGTGCTACTTATCGCAAAACTTTTTATAGTGGGATGTCAATTTTACTTTTAAAAATGCTTTGAAGGTCTTAGAATTTGGCGACACTAACCAATTTATTCTTTTCGGTGAGATGACGAAGTGTTATACGTATTGTCAAATGTGGCATGTTATTCTCCGACGCATCCATTTTTTGTTTGCAGCTTTTTTCTGCATGAGTTAAAAGTATTTTTGTTGTTGGAATGATAGCTGTGTTTCTAAAACGATAAGTTCTCTAGATGACGTACATATATATTTTAATTTGTCACGATATTCCTCTTCCAAGAAGACTGATCCCCACATAAAATTATTTTTGTATCGAATTGCGTCATACACTTTTGCAAGCCTTCTAAAATGTTTTCCTGGATTTTTTTTTCTGTCACGCAAATTTTTCTCCATGTGTCGTACGTGAACAATTGTAAATTTCACGGTATATATGTTCTCTGTATTCAGACAGGGCCGGCTTTAGGATAGTGCGAGCAGTGCCACTGCACCGAGCGCTAAGGGAAGAAAGGGGCGCCGAATTGAATTTTTGAACTTTTTTGTGTTTGTGTGTGGTAGAATATATATAGACTATCTTGACAAAAGTTACCGGACACCTAGAAGAGAAACGCAACATAGCATTTATCGACGTACATTAGTACGGTGTCTTTCCACCTTTGGCCTTAATGCATACACTGACCCTTCGAGACATGCTTTCGACAAGGTTTTGGAACACAGCGATAAGTATGCGCTCCCATCCAGTACATAATACTGCCACTAACTGTTGCTTAGTGTAGTCATTGGTTCCAAACTTCTTATGAGGCGCTCTAATTCATCCCATTGGTGCTGTATGGGATTAAGATCAGGGCTCTGTGCTGGCCAGTCCACACACGATACGGAATTATCGTCAAACCACGCCGTAACAGTCCTTGCTTTTTATGGCTCGGTGCATTATCCTGCTGGTACCAACAAGGATTGCCACAGAGTTGGTAGGGCATAATTGTCCAGAATATCGAGGTAGACGTGCTGGTTAACAGGTTTGTCCACAATAACCAATGCGCCGGGACCATACCACGAAAAACACCTCCACACGAGTACACTGCCAGCTCCAAACTTGACCTTAGGAACAGTACACTGTGGTAAATAGCGTTCCCCTGGCTGCCGCCATACCCACACACGGCCATCGGCCTGATGGATCGTGTATCTGGATTCATCAGTCCATAGGACCCGTTTCCATTGATCTAGGATCCACGATAAATGTTCTTTACACCATGCTAAACGACGAGTAGCATTCCGAGTGTAGATGAAAGGCTTATGATCAGCCGCACGACCACGGTAACCCATGGAATGAAGTTCTTTGCGAAATTGTACGTGTGCATACCGAGGTTACAACATTTTTAGCCCGTACACTGAGGTCTTGTGCAGTAGTACTCCGTCTATTAGCTGTAACGACTCTCCTGAGGCTTCGACGTCCCATATCACTGATTTTCTTTGGTCTGCCGGTACGTTTTTGCTGCTTCAGGCACGCCATGTGTCTTCCACTTATTCAGTACATCCAAAACAGTTGACTTGTGTATGTTTAAACGCCTCTCGGTTTCTTTTGTGGACAACCCACTAATATAATACCCAACAATCTTTCCTTTCTCAAAGTCAGTTCTCTTCCTCCGCGATATTTTCACTCAACCTCACAGTGCGGTATGATCACGGTCAGCTGCAGGCTTGTTTTTATAACGTTTGCTTCTGTACTGCGCATCTTAACAACGCAGTGGATCCGTTCATTTGCTTTTGAAGGGGTGTTTGGTGACTTTTGTCGATATAGTGTGTACACACACACACACACACACACACACACACACACACACATACTGAAGTGCCAGAAAAACTGGTGTAGACGAGCTTATGCAAAATACATAGCGACGTCACCTATGCGCGTACTCGGTTGCGTCCGTCAGTGCGTATATAAAGCGATAGACATCCTTGCCAGCTGTCAGAGCTATTTTTGGCATGAGAATGACAAGTAATAACGATTTAAGCGATTTTCAACGCGGTGTCATAGTTGGCGTTCGTGAGATGGGCCATAGTATTTCGGAAGTAGAAACGAAGTTCGGATTTTCACGGACGACCATTGCAAGGGTGTTCCGTGACTACAAGAATTCCGGCAAAACCTCAAAACTACGATACTAGTGTGGCCGTAAAAAGACATTGGGTGAACGTGACCATCGTCGGCTGTCAAGAATCGTTTCACGCTATAGGCGTGCAGCACTCTCGCAAGTATCATCGGAATTCAATGCTGGAGCCTCAACAAGCATCAGCGTCCGGACTGTGGGACGTATCCTGCACGATATGGGCTTTGGGAGCCGATGCCAAACTCGAGTCCCCTGAATGGGTGCACGACACAGAGCTATGCACCTCGCTTGGGCACGGCAACACCGCCACTGGACACTTGATGACTGGAAACAAGCAGCCTGGTCTGACGAGTTGCGTTTCCAACTGTATCGGGCAGGTGGAAGGATTCGTGTGTGGCGTAAACCCCATGAAGCCATGGATCCCGCCTGTCAACGGGGAACTGTACCGGCTGGTGGGGTAGGGGTCCGTAATGGTATGTGGTGTGTTTAGCTGGACTTCACTGGGAACCCTGGTACGTCTACAAACGTCTGTGACCGACCAACGCTATGAGAGTATCCTTTCTGGTGAGGTACACCCGTTCATGTCCTGCATTCATGCTGATGGGTTGGGCCTGTTCCAACAGGAAAATGTACCTCCACACAAGTGTCGAGACGCCACATTTTGGTTAGAGGAGCATTCATCTGAGCTTGGGGTGTTTCCATTCTCACCCAGGTCCCCAGATCTGAACGTGATAGAACACATTTGGGATGCCATGCAACGCGCTATCGAACACAGGAATCCGAGACCTTGGAATACACGCAAAGTGTGGAACGCTCTGCAGGAAGTATGATGTGCATTGCCAACAGCATATTTCTAGAGGCTAGTGGAGTCAATGCCCCGTCGTATTTCTGCAGTCCTGCGCTCCCGGGGGGGGGGCTACCAAGTATTAGACTGGTGTACCAGTTTATCTGGCACTTCAGTGTGTATATATATATATATATATATATATATATATATAATACCCTGCGAGTGTTGCAGTTCAAGATAATGAGCGATGATGATTAGAGAAGAGGGAAGGTCTCGCTGCCACTGGAAAAATCCAAACCATCACAACAAAATGCTATAATTAAGCCCAAAAGAGAGCATTGTTTTTTATGTTGACCATGGAATAAACGCGCGCTTTCGCCACCCTTTCAGAAATTCTGCCAACGGGTTTTGAGGCTGTGGATCCTACGGCAATAAGTTTCAGAGACTGTGAGGTGAAGAAGGCGGCAACTTCCTGACCCACAGCTTCATGGTTTGCGAAAATCATCTCCCTCAGAAAATAGTCCAGACGCTAGAAGAGGTGATAATCCGTGTGAGCAATATCTGGAGAATATGAGGCTGCGGCAGAGTTTCATAGTCCAACCGGTGGATTTTTGGACCGTCCTTTGGGAGAAGTGGGCGCACGAGTTGTAATGCAACAAAAGGACCCTGTGACTGATTTAAAACTGGCTGCTTGGTACAGAGCTTTTTGTGCATCTGCTGCATTTTAGCACAATGGCGATCCGAACCGATGGTCTCGTCTAGATGGATGATGGATCAAGAAGGCAATAGACCACCATACATGAACCAGTACTTCTGTACTGATCGCTTACGATTATTAAAGACCTACATTTTATCGAAGGTTACGATCCAATGCAAGAATCTCTCCCGCCTGTGCCTGACAACGACGTAATGCACACATCCATATGACGTATCTTTTTGGCTGCTGTCAATTATTGTGGCACTCAGCTCTCTCATATTCTCCAGAGTACCCAAGCACCGGACACCCGTGAAATGATGCACACGGACTTTCGCTGCGAACTCAAGGACACTTTACCATAGATTCGCTTCCACGATATTCTTCAGCTTCGTATCTGTTACAGCTCCTGGTGGACGACCACGAGGCGCATTTCCAAGGGATATGTCTCCCGCTTGGAATTTTGCGCACCATCGGAGTATGGTGCGTTTATTCGCAGTACCCTGCCCAAACGCCGTATTAATGGTTCGTACCGCCATACCCGTAGAATGTAAGGGTTTGAACTCATATAGAAAATACGTGTAACTGGCCAATCTCCATGGTTCACTTTGACAGAAGCCTGTGCACTCGCAGTTGAACCTTGTGACGAAATGAGGCGCATAACGTGTACACCAGATATATTCCGACCTAGTGACACATGCCATGTGACCTTGCTGGACGACACAATTCGTCTGGAGGGGTCTAATATGTTCATCCATTTCAAGCGGACATTATCTACACCAACCCAATACAAATTTTGAATTAGAATCATCTTTAGCTTCAATTGAAAAAGAAATTGAAGACTGTTCGGCTGCTGTACTAAATAATCAGAATGCTAATGACGATATCTCGTCATCCTCCATATTAGATACAACTGATCCGGCACTGTGGCCAAAAAAAAATTAACTTCTGAATTTACCTAGATATAGATGATGTTGTATTTTATGGTGTATTGTGATGCTGTATTTTATGGGTCACCTGAAATTTCCTTCACATAAGAATAAAGGTTATTTAAAAAGAAACTTTGAGAATAGGACACTGGACAATGGTGAAGAAATAAAACGCAGATGGCTTATTTACTCAAAAACTTCACACTGTGTACATTGTTTATGCTGCAAACTTTTTCCAACCGAAAATTCGCCAACTTCACAAGGAAGTTTGGATAGTATTACTTTGAAGGAACACGAAAAGTCGCTGGATCACATGACATCTTATTGTGTTTGGATAAAAACAGGGGCAAGATTTCAGTTAAAAAAGGTGTGGACGCGTTGCACATCAATAAATGGGAAATCAAGAAACTATTGATTGGAGAGGTGTCCTAGAAAGGCTTATGTCAATTTTTTTTTATCGGAGCACAATTTGGCTTTAGGGGGGGGGGTCATCCGATAAGCTGTGTATGGTAAATACTGGAAATATCTTGAGATTAGTACAACTATTTGGCAAGTTTGGTGAAGTGATCCGAGAAGATATGAAATGTGTTTGTTCCAAGGAGAATACTGATTATTATCTCGGAAGAAAGGTACAGAATGAAATAATCTTTTAGCAAACCATGGGCTTAAAGATGTTATGCTTAGAGCAAAGGCAGCACGATATCTTTCTGTTATATTAGACTGTACACCCAACTTCCACAAAAAAATCCGATAACGTTTCGGGCTGCACACCTGTGACCATAGGGTTTACGGGTATCGCAAAGAACGAAATATCTGTAAAGGAGGATTTTATAGATTTTAAAAAGGTGAATGAGTCCATAGTGGAGGACTTACAGAAGTTTTGTCTGGAGTGCTGAAAGAGCATGGCCTGAATTTAAAAGATCTACGAGGTCAAAGCTGTGATCATGGCTCCAACACGAAAGGCCAAAAGTAATGGTGTCCAGTCCAAAATGCGCGGAATTAATTCTAGAGAATTCTTTTCCCCATGCGGTTTCCATTCTCCTAATTTAGTTATATCGGACGCAGCCGCAGAATCTACAGAAGCTGTTTCCTTTTTTATTTTTGGAGTACTACAAAGAACGTACTGTTTTCTTCAACTAAAAGGTGGGATATTTTTCTAAATCATTTACCTACCCTAACTCTAAAGCTGTTAAGTGTAACGCATTGAGAGCGTAACAGCGCTTTCCACGTAGACAAAAGAAATGTACGGCGTCCTAACAGAAATACATGTCTCAAACGCAGTAGATGCAGATATCCGACACGAAGCAATTTTCCTACCTGAGCAAATAATGATCTACGACAACTGGTCCAATGTGCTAAGTACAAACCATGGTAGTGGAAAATTATCTGCAAAGAACAGATACCTTATTTACGTTTCATTAACAATCTCAGAGTCCGACCATCTAGCCACTGATAGGGACTTGCGATGGTGATCATCTTTACTGCTAGATGTATTTGTTCCATAGGTAAGCATGCAATAGCTATAATAAGTATTTAATTTTTAGTAAAATGCGGCGGCAATCGTACTTCAGGGAACATTCGTTAAAGAAAGGAATTCCACTGACTTTGTGACATATCAGTATTCAGAACTATTCTTGAGTGTTGATCTGAAGTATGCCTGTCAGTGAGGCGTAGCACTGTATTTACCTTTACGCCCCCTAACGGAAAGTATGAATTACTTGAAAATTTTGAAATTATATGTAAAACATGTCACACCGGAAACTATCCAATAAAGAAATAATTTTTCAAATCGGAGGATTAGAAGCCGATATATTGACAAAAATAAGATGTACATCTACGCCTCCTGGCGGAGAAAGCATGCAATATTTTAGGAAAATACTCCAAAAAGGTGTATCGACGTGAGTGGCATCGGTCCACGAAAGAATTTTTTCAATCGAGATTTTAGAAGCTCAGATTTTATGGAAAAAATTAACACTTACGCCACCTGGTGGCCAAAGTATTCTTTACCAAAAATTAGAAAATATATGCAAAAGATTTTCCATCAGGGGCTGTATCCGCTGAAGAAAAAAGTTTTTAGAAGAGATATCGGGGAAAACGTAATTTACTTTTACGCCCTCTAGCGGAAAATCTATGCGTAACTTGAAAAAGTAACTATACTTAAAATACTCTTCGACATAAATGGAATCAAAAGATAAAAGAATTTTTTCAATCTAATGTTTAGATGCAAATATATGGAATAAAATGTATTTTGAATTCGACATCTGCATTTACGCCCTCTAGCGGCGAAATTGTACACCGTAAAAAAAAAACGAAATGAAGGATCATCATTTGCATATTTCAAAGTTTTCCAATGCAAAAAGAATTTTTCAAATCGGACTAATAGTTGCAGAGATATGCTGTCTACAGATGGACGGACAAACCGATAACATACGCACGATCTTTTTTTACAAAAGACGTGTTAAAAAGTGTTCTTTAAATTGAAATCTTTCATTGAGCTACTCTTTTTAAATTTACATTGCCTATAGTTATTATGATTTCGTTCTTGGTAAGTGTTGATTGCTATGTATTCATCGTGAAGTTTAAGCATTGGAAAACTCTTATTTTCATCATTTTGGCAGAACAGCGTACCTTTCACACGCATTTCCTTAAAATAAACCAAATGTGCGAACCGTAATGTTCAACGAATTTCTGACGGAATACTGTTTGGTGACTTAGCTGTCTGTGCTGTTAGCCGAACGCCATTCACTTTGAAAACTTCAAGCACAAGTCTTTATTTTGGCAAACAAACTACTAATTAGCAGACTACTCGTAATATCATCAGCATAGAGTGAAATTAATTTCAGATGATGTCGAGATAGATTTCACGGATTGTACTTCCCAAGAAACCACTTCTACGAACCTTTTAGTTTTTCGTTAAAATCAACATAGATCATAACACTTGATAAAAGTAAAGTTTTTTCGCCGACAAATAACGTCTCTTTGACAGCTTTAATCCGCTGTCAATCATAATTTAAAAACCTAACTATCATACAGGAATAAATATTTGCACTAATCTAAATGCATCACTTTTTCCTTCTCAGTCAGTGCGATTCCAAATTTCGTGAAATTCAACGTCTTATGTTTCAGTTTTTGATTGGTTATCAATTAAGTTTTTCTCTGGAGCATCTTTGGATATCGAAATCGGATCAGATATTTAATATGATAGCAGGAATCTTATCCAAATGACTAACTTTTCTCAGGTCTAAGCATCCTTTTTTTACAGTCAATGAGATTCAGTGCAAGTTGCACTTAATATTAGTTGAAGTGTCTTCTCTGGAGTGCTCTTTTGAACACAATTGATTTTCATGTCAGATTTTCTTGTTACATAGTTTCACATGACAGCGTTACCGTTGGAAGGGCAATTTTAAACTTTACATACATTATTACAGGTTTTGCTATCCGGACCCATTTTGTTTTTACACAACAATTTTAGAAGCATTTATCAAAAAATCTTGATAAGTCGCACTGCACGGTATTGCTATTCGATTGTTCCTGCTCTTATAGCACAGTCAACATTATACAAAAATACACAGCTCGACATACAAAAAGGTCACACTACGAAGTATTTGTAGGTATGTGTTGATAGTTTAGGTCATGTAAATGGTGGGAGGTGAGGTGTATAAAATGGCAAAGCACCTCGGCATAGCTAAGTTTGGTCGTCTTCACATGAGCATGTGGATCACTGCATTGGAGTGATCTCGGTCGCGAAAGCACGTGTAATGCATGTAAATACCTGGGCGACGTCATAGGGAATCGTACCATCACACGGACACCTTTACCAGACGCTTAATCGTAGGGATACATACGGCTGGGTGGTCCCTGCGTCGCATCGGGATGCAACAACTGCTTGCTGAATGTGGCGACTGTGGTTGGAGGAAGATAATATTTGTCGTGGTTGTGGGACTGTTACACGTAGGCGGACGTCCAAACGCCTCGATCCCCACATTCAACGGCAAGCCTTAGCATTCGGACAGTCCACAGCGGATGACGTTCGACGAGGTGTACAAGCAGCTAAGGACATCCATGTATCGACATGGACTGTGAATCGCAGGCTTGCGCTCTTGCCAGCTACTGCCACTCACCGCAGCACATCGTCGGGCAAGGTTGCAGCGGTGCCGTACCTGACATGCGTGGAGAGACGAATGAAACCATGTCGTATTCAGCGGCAAGCCTCACTTCTGTCTCAGAGCCAATGATCGCCGGTTGCGAATCTGGAGACGACGTGGTCACTGCTCTGATCTTCCTGCCATCAGTGAGCGTCATACGACTCCTCATCCTAATGCCATGGTTTGGGGCGCTTTCAGTTTCAACAGTAATTCACCGCTCGTAAGCATAGTAAGTACAATGACAGCACGACGATAAGTCGATGAGGTGCTGCAGCCCGTTTTGCTGGTTTATCTACATGGTATCCCTGATGCTCAGTTTTAACACGATAACGTCCGTCCGCGCGTTGCCAAATTACTAGACAGTGCCTTCAAGGTGTCCAATGCAGCCCTAGCCAACACAATTCCCAGACTTCGCAATGTAGAACATGTGGGACGTCTTTTGCAGATCATTTAACGTCTCTGCACGACACATCGATTGTGGACACAGGTCAACGACGTTTGGTCAGCGATACCGCAGGGCACCATCCGGCCACCTTTCCACTCGATGCCACGCTGTGTTGCCGATTGTAAAGCCCAGCATGGCGGTCATGCGACCTACTGACTCAGGATACATTTTGCTGTATCCTCGCCATTCCATTCATGTAATCCCTCAGAAATTAAATCACTTCTTTCCCACCTACTTGTCTTATACAGTATATGTTACTGTAAAAGCCCGAACATTGCTAAAATCCTAGCATTTACCATACTAAGGTGGTAAAAGTCCGACAAATGCTTGTAAACGCTTTCATTTCGGGCTTTTACCAAACACATTCGGTAAATACCAGCATGTACCAACACCAATTGGTAAAAGTGCATTTTGTTTGTAAGTTTTAAAATATTGCAACAAGTCATTTATGTTGCATAATTTTTTTATGATATCTGTTTACTGGGCCCATATTTTTAATTATCATTGTTTATTTAAATGGTGTGTAATTGGAATAAGAAATTAAAATAACCTTATGTTATGAGATGACATAGCGTTTCAACCGTCTATAGTGAACTGTTTGTTTTACTTTAACGCTTTTAGCTTCTTTTTTTTTTTTTTTTTTATTGGAGGTTTAACGACCACCGTGAGCAACTCAATGGGCTATAAGCAGTCGCCCGTCCCTAATTTAGGGTCACTGGTTCCAGGGAAGGGAGAGAACCAGTGCCGTAAGACAAACACAACATCCATGCCTCACCGGGATTCGAACCCGGACCCCGTTCAGACGAATGATCAGAGGCCATCGCTTAGACCACTGCGCCACCGGGGCGGCCTTTTAGCTTCTTTGACTTCATTCAACAGATAATTGTATCTCTCACTTGTTAAATAAAAGTTATCCTTCTTATTATTCACTGATTCACTCAAAAGATCGTAAAACTTTTTCCGCACGATATCACTCATTTTTATGAACGACAAAAACGTAAAATATATTAGCACAAAAAACAAACTGATTCTGGATCGTCGCCGCTCACACCCGTCTATACTCGTACGAAGTAAGGCTACAACTGAACTGTTAGGTACGCGGACAGCTAGAAGAGTCACAAGCATGTTGGGACCTGCGCACTACACGCTCACCTGCGTTGGCACGTGCGCAGTAAAGGCTTTGAAAGACTCATCGCTTATTTCGGACTTTTACCAATTGGTGTTGGTAAATGCTGGCATTTGCCGAAATGGTTTGGTAAAAGCCTGAAATGAAAGAGTTTACAAGTATTTTTCAGACTTTTACCACCTTAGTATGGTAAATGCCAGGATTTAGCGGTCAAACCTAGGATTTACTAATTTTCGGGCTTTTACAGTAACATATATATGGTAAGTTTCGTCTCATTTCGAGCATTCCTTCATGATTTAGAATTTTCTATGTACAGCGTTGTATGTAATAAGTAGAGATAAATTTCCCTTATCCGCGGATTTTTCCGGTTTTTGACGTATCTGCATACCTATATAATGAGATAGCTTGGAGATGGGACTGAGTCCAAACACCAAGTTGATTTATACTCCGTATGACTTAAAAATAAATGTAAACTGAAAATCATTCACTAAACCGGATGAGTCAACTAACGACACAAACGAATCCGACTAGGAACTAATTCGCGAGAGTCATTCCCTGCAGAAATAGTTCACCAGGAATGTCAACGAACGAATCAGTGCAAATGGATTGTTTTAGTGAGTCGAATAAGAATTTGTT
This sequence comes from Macrothele yani, assembly GCA_039090855.1. Classification (NCBI taxonomy): domain Eukaryota; kingdom Metazoa; phylum Arthropoda; class Arachnida; order Araneae; family Macrothelidae; genus Macrothele; species Macrothele yani. Next base: position 90,950,799 of record CM077016.1, on the reverse strand, counting down.
TGCCCATCATAACAAGAGAAAGAGCGCCAGAGCCTCACCCAGGGTATCTTTGGTCACATATCGTAACAGTGGGTGCGCAATGATCTGCACAACGCCTAGGGGTCCTCTGAAATTTTCCATTTGTGATAGCATGTCGGCGCACGAGGAAAGTTTCGGATTTAGGAAAAGAGATGCTCAACCTATATATGAGGGCACTAACTGCACAACATGATGAGAGTGTTTATTACGAGTGCACAAGTGTTTCAACCAACAAGTTTTCAAAGACCCATTCGTGAACTCTGTGCAGTGGTTTTGACACATGTTTTTTGTATGCAGGATTTGCAACTCTGGTTTTCTTGGTGGCTTTACTAAACGTTCTTCGCATATAGGATTTGCCACAATAGTTTTTATGAAGGACCTGATTAATATTATTTGCATTAGGATTAACGACAGTGATTTTTCTGATGCATTCGATACATATTCCTTGCATCAGGATTTACGATAGTGTTTCGTAGGCAGTTTTGGACATGTTCTTTGCATGAGTAAGCTCAGTTGTTTGCCTGGCAGGTTTAACAATGTCCTTTGCCCACGGGATTTGCTGGAGTGGTATGTCTTGAGGCTCTGGAATCTGTATTTTTACTTACAGGACTGACTTGGCCGCCCCAATGGCGCAGTGGTCTAAGCACTGGCTTCTGACCATTCGTCCGTGTTGGGGCTGGGTTCAAATCACGGTGAGGCAGGGATGTGTTTGTCTTATGGCACTGAAGCTAAATTAGGGACCGGAGACTGCTTGTAACACATTGAGTTGCTCACGGTGGTCGTTAAACCTCCAAAAAAAGTGATTTGCCTAGCGGTTTTGTGCATATTATTTACATACATGATTCGGGATAATGACTGCGCCCCGCAGTTGTGGTGGTATGTTCTTTTTACACCATTTTGACAGTGTCGTGTATAACAATTTTTAAACACGTTTTGTACAATCAAGACTAGCGCCAATGATTTATCCAGATGCTCTGATATATTTTCTTTCCATACAGTATTTCCGATAGTACCTTGACCCCTGGTTTAGTACACGTTCTTTTCACGCAAGATACGAAGATCAGAGACAACAGTTTGTAACTGTCTTTGCGAGAAGTTCTTCACATACAAAATTAGTGAGAAGGTTTTTTCAACAGTTTTAGAAGTAAACGTGTTTCTACTGTCGTAGGGAAGACAAATTTTGGAAGTTCATGGTGGACTCTCGTTCTAAACTGTGACGTGTAGCACGTGCGCGGAGGTGTCAGCAGTGAAAACTAACAAATAGCTGTGGAACTTATCACCATATCTATAGATATTTGTACATCCGGTGTTAATTTATGACTACCGACTGCCTGATCGGGCTCTTCTCAGAGACTAAATATTCGTGTTTTTTTGGTGGAGTGTTTTCATTAATAAATCTCCCATCTTTTCTCCAGTTTGTAACATTTAAACGAACAGCACTGGACAGAGAAACCACTGATATCTTTTTGAAATTTCCTCACTTCACAACGAAACTAAGCCTCAGTGCTCCAGAATGGATACACACATTCCAACAAACTGCTTCGTCCGATGAATTTTGGTAACAGTACAGACAGCTGAGTGAATGGCTTTAATAGACAAGCGAACCGCGGTCAAAAGGCTGCCGCACTATAGTCAGATGTTCTGACAAAGTAAAAAAAGTGTCGGTCGCATTTGTTAGATTATGATGACCTGTAATACTAACAATACAGTAACTGGGACAGCGTGACCTCCTACACTGTGGAGACGAATGGGGAACTAAATATTTGTGTTCTAGACGTGGGGATATTTAATTCCTTAATACATTCACGGACAATAAAATTTGCGCACCTCGAAGAAAACATGCTACAACCACGAAACTTTGCAAATAGCTAGAGTACGTGCTGGTATACAAATGATCCACGTTTGGAGCGAATGCGCAGGCCCGCACACTCTGTGGTGACGCTGTAAGCACGAACCGACAGCCTTATGAACCGGCGTGTAGTCAGTGCCCCATTAAAGCGAAAAGCACCGGTCGACGCAGGCAAGAGTACAGAGTGACAAGAATGCCGGTTTACAAAACTTACGGACTTTGAGAGAGGCCTGATTATTGGGATGAAAACCGCAGGGTGGTCGGCGAGCCGTGTGGCCCGCGACGTGGATCGTTCTAACCATACCGCCCGACTGTGTTAGAAGCAGTGGGCACGTGACGGCATTGACACACGCTCGGAACGGCTCCGGACAGACCAGGAGGACCACCGGTAGAGAGAATTGGCGGATCGTGAGCCAGGCACTTACGGATCCCACGGGGACCCGGTCCACTATGCAGGCAGATGTAGCGGTTCCTATGTGTGTACGAACCATTTCCCGACACCTCGCGGAAGCGAATATGCGATCCCAGCGCCCCTTACGTGTGCTGCCATTAACACCGGAACATCGCCGGCTCCGTTTGCAGTGGAGCCAGGCCAGAGCGACGTGGAACGCCACAGACTGGCGACGTGTGGTGTTTAGTGATGAGTTCCGCTTCGTTTTGGGGACAGATGATTATCGTGTCGAGGTATGGAGGTCCCCGGTTCAACGACACAATCCCAACCTCTCTATCGAGCGCCACACCTCACCCACTGCAAGCATTATGGTCTGAGAAGCCATAACCTACGATAGCCGATCAGCTCTAGTAGTGGTACGTGGATTACTGACGGGCCAGCGGTATGTGGATGAGATCCTACGGCCCCATGTGCTCCCATTTCTGGCCTAGATTCCAGATACGCTATGCCCGCCCGGACAAGGCTCCAGTTGCTCCGGCCTGCCTACGTTACGTCCAGATACTTCCATGGCCTGTCCGTTTCCCTGACATGCCCCCTATCGAGCATGTGTGGTACCAGTAGAAACGCCAGCTGCCGTCGTGCCGCGCTATCCGGGATTTAGAGCACACCGTCCAATACGTGTGGGCCAGTCTGCCGCCGGACAACGTCAGGCGTCTGTTCGCTTCCATGCCGGACCGTATTGCAGCATGTATCGCCGCACGAGGCGGTGCGACGCGCTATTGAAGATGACCGGACTTCGTGCCACAGATCCCTCTGTAATTGTCCTGCAGCTCTGTTTTTGCCATCATGTGTATCATTCATCTGTATCATTACGTCCATAAAATTTCAGTTCAATCTGATGCATCCTTCTTGGTGCGCAAATTTCATTGGCCGTGAGTGTAGCTTCAGAAAATTCATATCTTACCAACAATCATTTCTATGCAATTTGTGTGAAAGTGAACGGTGTTATTTCGAACTCCAGTCAACTAACCTATTGCTTTAAAAAAATGTTCATGTTTTAAATAGGAAATCTGAAAGCAGTTGCGTGTACCTCTAAGACTGAGCAGTATCCAATTAGAAAAAAAAACTGTCTAAAAATCTGTTTCGATTTAGGCACATTAAAAAATTACAAAATGTTAAGTGTGGCATTGTTTTTTGCAATATTTCATTGAATCATCATTTATAAATTCCCACCATCTGCTTATTTTTCGTATGGCCATTTTTGATTTATCACGAGTGAATATTTTTTTGTTATACTCTGTTACAGCTTTAATTTGGATTTGAACGTGCACAAGTGCTAATTCGTCATTTCTGTAAAATTCGGCATTATGGATTAGTCGAAGAAAATTATATGGGTTTCTGAAATGCTATTATAATTATAAAAATAATACAACAGTTCAGCTAACTAATAATTTCTAGAATAAACAAAAACGAGGAGGAATAATGAGAAAATTTTAAATATATTTACGCGAATTACGCTTCGTTGTTGCATTTGAAGAACACATAAATTACCCCATCAGACTTAAAAGCTGGTAATTTGGCGTATAAATATATGCCAATATGATAAGGAATTGATGCCTTACTGAAAAAAGTTTGGTACTAAAGGCTGCATTTATTGGCAAGAGACATGGAAAAAGAAAGCTTTGAGCGGTAGAATAGTAGGCATCATACAGTAAACGCACATGGCCTTCCTGCCAATAGAGACTGCCCTCATGTGAGAAGAAAACGTCGAATACGAAGGTCACATTGTCGTACAAGAGACATTCCATGAACTTGAATAATCATCCGATGGCAACAGTTACGAATCGAATTCTGATCTAAAAATCTAAAGACTTCAGCTCTTATAAGAAGTGTTTGAAACGTTAATTCTGGTAGGAAGGAGTGGAACAGAAATATGAAAAAACAAAGTATACAGATGGTTTTCGGGAAACTGAAATGAATCAAACATTTATCATGATAAATTAAGAACATTTTCATGAAAAATAGCATCGCATCTATGGTTCAATTTGAAAGGCTCATCAAGAAATTTCTGACGAACCGCACATTAATTTCGCAACTCGTTGTAGATTTGGACCGTGGATAAAAGTTTCTACACTTTGTGAATATTTACGTAATTCATATCCTCACCGATCCAGAATTCTTGCCTTATATAATCCACGCACGCATCATTCACTCAACCACCAAAAGTTCGAATTCAATATGCACCGCGAAGAAGGAAAGTTAATCATGTAACCCACACAAAGAAAAACATTAGAGCTATCACACTTCTGAAGAAACTTACCAGCTGTTGAATTAGGAAACACTGAGCTGGTGCAGTTTTAGCCTGAGGGAAAAACACGATAATACTTATATTTATTACTAGGACATCGCACGTAACGCAAATTGATGGATACCAAGAGCGCGCGGGAATAATCGAATTACGGCACACACAAGAATCATCACTCAGACCTTGACTATGATAGTTCACAAGAATCATCACTCAGACCTTGACTATGCGATTGCAACTGCACCCTGTTTTTGTGCCGCTAAGGTAAGTAGGGAAAGGCTAACAGGACTCAAACACTGAACGAAAAAGCACATCAACAGCAAGCAGAGTCAAGGACGACCTTCAGAACATGCATATAAACCTGCTACGCCGTGTACACGATTCTAGTCTATGTTTTCATAGACAATACCAGTGCTCATCGGATGTGTCACATCACGGAACATGTTCTTCGTGGACGAGAGGTATTTATATCTCCGATGAAATGTAAAACCACACAGCTGTAGTCACGTACGTGTAATGCTTTATCGAAACCTGCGTCATTCAGCTACTTGCAGCTCCAGTACCAGTATAATTTGTAAGTTGATGTTGCATATGGCAGATTCACATTTTGAGCACAATCATTCGGCCGGAACATCCTGGAGTACGTGCTGCAAATCGATAATGTTCGTCCATGTACTGGACATGTGGTTGGTATACCTTATCACGTCTCTTGCAATCCTCGTATCTGATTCCCGTCAAGTACACTCGTACATGAGTCATACTAAAGGACAAATCCAAAAGGACTTTTCTAATCAATCCCCATACGAAAGCTACACAAATAGGACACTGCTGCGGGAAAGAGCATTCTGTAGTCTGATTGATAGCATGCCTTTCAGTTTTAGTGAAAAGATTAAAATTAAAAATGGGAGTACTTATCACTAAAACAGTACTATGTTCATATATGGCACAAACTTTAATCACTTTATTCTCAGGGTACCCCTATCTATAATTTTAATCGCTTTATTCTCATCATGATTATCTAATTTTAGGAACTTTATTTTTCGTAACGTACCTCCAGCTTTAACCTCTTCATTATCATGATATTCCTCCAACTTGAATCACTTTATTCTGATAATGTCGCTCCATTATTAAGCGCTTTACTCACGTTATTATTTATGACTTTAATCACTTTATTCCAGTGATGCCTTTACAATTTTAATCCCTTCGTTCTCGTGATGTCCCTCTAATGACGTCCTACCAAATCTACTTGTTTTCGTATAACGTTCTTCCTTCTTCAATAAGTTTCTGATATTATCTTCTTAACTTTAAGCGCTAGATTCTCATAATGTCCATCTAACGTATTAAGCACTTTCTTCTAGTCACGCTTCCCTAACTTTAAATACTTTATTCTCATGATATGATGCCTTTCGTGTCCCCATTTACACGTAAAGGGATTTAGTGTTCGATACTGATATCGGTTCCAAATGAAGTGGAGATTTTCATCGCACAGGAGCAGCAGCGCGACAACTGCTTGTGGTACTTTTTCAAAAGTTATGCATAGTGTTTCCTTCGTGGATGCGTCAAGTTCTGATGGTCAAAAGGAAAACCTAACATCTCCCTTTCTTCCCCTCTGATGTAAGTCGCTTTTCCTTATCACGCTTACTTTGCATTATATTGTGACGACCCCCCCTCCTCGCATAATTAATTGGCGAGAGGCGTGACTAATTAACGGTAATTGAAACTTGATTGTGGGTTTAATTAACAGAGTTATAATTTAAACACTTGCGAGGGGCGGTATATAAATAATAGATCTTTTAGCATTTTGAATTCAAGTGGCGAGTTGCAGGTGTTTGCCACGAGAACAAAGAGCCCATAAACGGAAATGGGACAGGTCAGAGTTTAAAAGCTTTTCCCCATAGCTCAAAAGTTGTTTAAACGGCAAGCGCTTTTGAAACTTTTGCCTGTGCCACGCGCGAAACAATGGGAAAGCTTTTGTACTTGAAGCGTTTCCTAATAAATATGCCGCGGCTACAAGTGGTGGAATTCGCCGCTTACCACCTCTTGGAGACGGGAGATTGATGTTGAGTAGCAGAATCCGTTTGATAGCCGAGATAAATAGGACGGGAATTTTCCTCGGTCTCGAAATTTGTTGCCGTTTGCTGCCGCTCTAGAAATTCTGAGCATAAGGAAAGCCAGCTAAAAACATAAGCTGAGGAATAACCAGCACTAGCTTTGCCTGGGAACTTTCATCACCTCGCCGGACCACCGATACCTGCGTAAAGGAGCCATTTCAGGTGACCTTCAGGGGAGAGAGAAAAGAAACACGGAATCGCCTCGCTCAAAATCCAGAGAGAGAGGAACGCCTGATTTTAATAACTAAGGAGCCCCCTGCAGAGAGAGAGAGAGAGAGAGAGAGAGAGAGAGAGAGAGAGAGAGAGAGAAAAGAAAGAAAGAAAGAGAGGGGGGAGAATCTGAAGTTAACCGCTAGCCTCTTCGTGTTCAAGTAGGGGAGAAATTTCATGTGTGTGTCTGAGTGCGCACCTCTAGCGGCCGAGGAACCACGCCGCTTTCGCCTAAAGCATGGAAAGAGAAGTGATGGAAGTTAAGATCAAACTACCCGTGTGAGTGTATTTGTGTTTGTCGGTGTCATCAGTACTTTGGATACTAGAAATTACGTAAGTACTTTATCAGTATTTTCTTTGCGGCCCATTGTGAACGAACAGACTTTTCGTTAAGACATATTTTCGGAAACACCGAAGAGGGCCCAAAGCTGGCCGGAAATTATAGCTTTTACTATTACATGAAGTATCTAGTGTAACTTATGCCTGTATCCATTAAATCCCTGTTTTAATTATTATACTGTGCCTCTATTGGTTTATTGGTGTACTGTGTAGGCTAAATTGGCTAACGAGGTATATTTGCGGATCCAGCGATCGGATCGCAGTCCGGAAATATTTTGGCATCGTGATTATCCTGGACCCGACATCCGGGGCCCGAAGACGTAACAAAAGTGGTGATCAGCAGTGGGATCCGTAGTGTACCTCAGAAGCACAGTACAACCCGAGCACAGTATTTATGCCAACTTTTGCAACTTGCATAATAAGTTGAGCTCAAAGTCTCAAAAATGGAAGGGACTAAAAAAATATTGGATGAACAGAAAGATGAACTCAGAAATGGACTGAAAACTACGAAAGAAAGTTTTGAGCAGCAGCTCAAACAGCAACAAGAAAGTTTTGAGCAGCAGCTCAAACAACAAGAAGAAAGTTTTGAGCAAAGCTTACAACAGCAGAAACTCTTGAGCAGCAGACGGGAAGCATAAATCAGCTGATAGCTAGAATTGGGGGGTATGAGGAAAATTTTTATAAAAGGATAGAAGATATCAACTTGCGTATCGATCAGTTGCTAATTGGGCAGTCAAAATGAGTAGACCAAATAGAACAATGTACCCAAAATTTAGAGAGCGTTCGTAACTTGTGCGAAACTCAATGCAGAGATGTAAAGGAAAAACTTTATGGGGAATTTAATGGTACTAAGTTAGAAGAAACTAAATTTTATAGAGATATTGAGAAAAGGGTACAACATTGTGAGGCAAAAATAAGTTCGTCGGAATTTAAGTCACCGGGGGTGTGATGGGCGAAGCTTTGAGTAGGCCGATCCGAATTAAACCGGGCGCGTTTGACGGAAAGACTAGCTGGGGGGTATACAAGACCAAGTTCGAAATGGTTTCGAGTGTGAACGGCTGGAGCGAAAGGGAGAAAGCATGAGCGCTTGCGGCATCATTGAGGGATGCAGCTGCTGATATCCTACAAACTTTGTCGGAGGAAAGCCGTTTAAAATATTCCTGTCTCGTCGCTGCCCTGGAACTCAGATTTGGAGAGGAATATTTAAAGCAACTCCGTGTTCTTCAGTCGAAAAATCGCAGGCAGGAGGCCCACGAGTCACTTAAAGAGCTCGCGACCGACATCGATCGGATGTCAAGGCTTGCGTATGAGCAATGTACGCCGGATATACATGACACGATGGCGCAGCAATATTTTGTGGAAGCGATTGCTGATCCAGACATTCAGCATTCAGTACGCATGGCGGATAGTGACTCACTTAATTCAGCCGTCGTGCATGCAATGGAATTTGACTCATCGCGCCATTCTAGCAGTCCTAGAAAAATAGTTCGTATGGCGCCTGTGGCAGAAAGTCGTATCAATACATCAGTCGAAACTAAACTCGAAGAGCTTTTGGATCTCTTTCGCAGAGATGTTAAACATCGTTCTGTTTCGTCTCCTGGCCGGGTAAGAAGTGATACGCCGTCTAGAAAAATGGAGTGTTGGTATTATGGATTAAGAGAGCATCGCATTATCGAGTGTAGAAAACGGTTGAGAGAAGAAAAAAAGTCTAAGGAACAGGCTTTGGAAAACCCTCAGAAGTCAGTTTCGAGGGGCAAGAGCTGACGCGGGAAGAACAGCCCCGCACGGTGAAAGCGCACATCACAGGTTTTTCTGGGGATTACAGTGGTTTAAGAGTTGAGGGGATGATCAATAAAACCAAATGCCAATTTGTGCTGGATACTGGAGAGGATATTACATTAGTCCGTGCGGATTTTTTCGAGCAAATTAAGGAAACTGCAGATTGTTTGAAAGATAAGCAACGGGTTGAGATTCAAACTGTGAATGGTGAGGGTTTAGTTGCTCTTGGAACCGCAGGCGTCGACATACGAATTGGAAATAAATGCTGCAGACACACGGCAGTGATTGCTGATATCGTTGAAAAATGCATCCTGGGTCTCGATTTTCTTAGTGAGAACGGATATGGTTTGGACCATAAGAATGGAACCCTGAAGACGGAACATGAGGAAATGGTTCTCATGAGGAGTCAGCATAGGCACCTGAGGTCGCATAGGGTCACAGTTCTCGCAAAAGAAAAGTGTGTTTTACCAACAAAAAGTGAAACAATTCTGGCAGGATGTTTGCCTGAGCTTTCACCAGAATTTCCGATGGCAGTATACGAAATGTCCGAAATTTGCCCGTTACCGAAAAATGTACTTGTAGCGCGAGCGCTAGTAAAAACAGCACATTGTATCCCCGTAAGAATAGCTAACCTGGGTGACGTCGACGTGAAGATAAGGGAAGGGTTAGCGCTTTGCTCCTTGAATCCCGTGATTTCGGCGCGTAGCTGCAGAGTAATGGTCCCACCCGACTCGCGCGTGGGTGGGAACTGCGAAGTACCGGAGCATCTGCGTGACTTTGCAGCGGAAACCACGGCGGGCCTGAGTACGTGTCAACTAGGAGAGTGGACCGAGATGACATGTGACTTCGCCGATGTTTTTTCCGCAGGTGAGGATGATTATAGACGAACCAATGTCGTTTCCCATAGAATAGATACGGAAAATAGTGCTCCAATTAAGCAACCGCCTAGACGTTTACCATTAGCTAAACGAGCAGAAGTGGAAGAGATTTTGAGAAATATGGAGAAGCAAGGAGTTATAGAACCTTCATTCAGCCCGTGGGCATCACCTGTTGTTTTAGTCTCTAAGCCTGACGGTACGACTTTATTTTGTTTAGAAAACAGGAAACTCAATGAAGTAACTCGTATCGATTCCTATCCACTACCTAGAATAGATGGCACTCTGGATCATTTGGCTGGATCTGAGTGGTTCTCAACGCTTGATCTAAAAAGTGGCTATAGGCAGGTGGGTATGCATCCAGATGATAAAGAGAAAAATGCCTTCACGACAGGTAATGGTTTGTGGCAATTTCGGGAAATGCTCTTTGGATTGTGTAATGCGCCCGCCACATTTGAACGTTTAATGGAAACTGTTCGAGGTTTACCGTTTGACATCTGCATGGTTTATCTGGATGACATAACTGTGTGTGGTACTACTTTTGCTAAGCATTTGGATAATTTGAGAGTCGTTTTCACTAGGCTCCGTGAAGCTGGGTTAAAATTGAATCCGAAAAAGTGTAGATTTTTGCAAAAGGAAGGGAAATACCTAAGACATGTAAGTTCTGCAGATGGCATAGGGACAGACCCTGAAAAGATTGTGGCAGTCAAAGAATGGCCACCGCCGACGAATGTTCGGGAGGTGAGAAGTTTCCTTGGGTTATGTTCCTATTACCGGAAATTTATCACAGGTTTTTCGCAGATAGCCCGACTATTGCATCGGTTAACTGAGGCGAAAGTTCCCTTTGAGTGGAATGAAGAGTGCCAACGAGCCTTCGCGACACTAAAGGAAGCTCTGATATCAGCGCCGGTATTAGCTTATCCCAAAGCGGAATTATCATTTATTCTTGATGTCGATGCTAGTGAAACTGGAGTGGGTGGAGTTTTATCTCAGGTTCAGAATGAACAGGAAAAATCATAGCATATTGTAGAAAGAGATTAGTAAATCTTTCTAAGACGGAACGGAACTACTGTGTTACTAGAAAAGAGTTATTGGCTATGGTAAAAGGTATAGAACATTTTCATCATTATTTGTTTGGTAGAAAATTCTTGTTGCGAACCGATCATGGTGCTTTGCGTTGGTTGTTTAATTTTAGAAATCCGGAGGGCCAGGGAGCAAGGTGGATGGAACGTTTCCAGGTACAACATCGGAAGGGAAATGCACATAAGAATGCGGAGGCTTTGTCAAGAAGACCCTGTCCGCCGCAATGCAAATCCTGCCTACGCGCAGAGAGCAATGATCTGCAGCCGGGGAGACAAGCAGTGCGCCAGGCGATAATTCCCCTAACCCCGACTGTACGAGATCCGTTGAGTCCGGAAGATATGCAAAAAGCGCAGGAAGAGGACGAAGATGTTGGACGTCTGGTCCGATGGAAGGAGGAGTCTCCCGATCGTCCTCCGTGGGCGACTGTTGCAGCGTACAGACAGATCTTGAAAAGTTGTTGGGCGCAATGGGATTCTCTTGTGGTTAGAGATGGAATTTTGTACAGAGAATTGGAAAATTCTAGGAATGATTCGCGACAAATTCAACTGGCGGTTCCAAGATCTTTGGTGAAAGATGTGTTGAAACAAATGCACGATAGCCCGACTGGTGGACATTTTGGTGTCAGAAAAACTCTCGCGAAAGTCCGGGAACGATTTTACTGGGTAAATGGTAGGACCGATGTAGAGGATTGGTGCATACAGTGTCACTTATGCGCGTCCAAGAAGGGCCCAATGACACGATGTCGCGGCCGAATGCAAGTGTATAATGTGGAAGCACCGTTCGAAAGGGTAGCCATTGATGTAATGGGACCGTTTTCTAAGTCGGAGGATGGCAACAGATATCTGTTGGTGGTTATGGATAATTTCACCAAATGGCCGGAGGTCTTTCCTATGGAAAATCAGGAAGCAGTTGCTGTTGCCGAAATTCTTGTCAGTAGATTGGTGAGCTCTCATGGGGTTCCTCTTGAATTGCATTCCGACCAGGGGTGGAACTTTGAGTCTAAAGTGTTCCCAGAAATGTGCAATTTACTCGGTATTAAAAAGACTTAGAGTCTTTTTAATACCGAGTACTTAGAGTCTTTTTAATACCGAGTACTCTGAGGATGAAGTGGCGTAGTTAGACTACGCCACTTCATCCTCAGAGTGACGGAATGTGTGAAAGGTTCATATGCACCTTGGGACAGCAGCTTTCATTATTTGTTAGTGGTAACCAGAAAGATTGGGACAGGCTTGTACCGCTATTTTTGTTGGCGTACCGAGCTGCGGTGCATGAAACCACAGGGAGTGTGATGTTGTATGGGCGAGAATTACGTCTCCCTTGTGACTTGGTGTTTTAAAGGCAGGAACCAATTGCCCATGATTCTAGCACGTATGTCAGAGATTACCAGGAGATTAGAGAAGGTACATAGTTTTGCTAAGAAGAATATTAGAATAGCTACTGAAAGAATAAAAACCAGATATGACGTGCAGGCTGCTGAGAAAGTGTTTAAGAAGGAACACTTAGTCTGGCTCTATAACCCACAAAGGCGAAAGGGAAAGTCACCCAAATTGCAGCGCCCGTGGGAAGGTCCTTATGTAGTAAAGAAAAGAATCAACGATGTTCTTTACAAAGTTTCGTACAATAATAGGCCAGTTAGAGTCATACACCTCGATAGGCTTAGACCGTATAGGGCAGGAAATACCGAATCATAAACGGTTGAAGGATGAGTGTCTCAGGTGACTGCTTAGTTTCCCATTGGCTGACTTGGTGATGTGAAAGGGTGAGAAGCCGACAGCCTGAGAACATGGAATGAGCTTGTTGGTTGTAATGATTTTGTATAGTGTGCTCGGTGTTGTGTTCTATTATTATGCAGGTATGCATGGAATGTAGGCGTTCCCTGAGATTCGTTAGAAAAGGGGATGGGCCCGGGGAATGCCAACGACCAATCAATTCAAGGCGATTGTTTTGAGTAAGGGCAGAGACGACGATGGGCACAAGAAAAGAGGGGTACTGATGAGTTCTTATTTAGGGCAGGCAGCTCCGGGTGGTGGAATCGCTGCGAATCACAGGTAGCTTATATGCACTCGAGACGAGTTACAAAGGGGCGATGTGCGATCACCCCCTCGCATAATTAAGTGGCTAATTAACGGTAATTGAAACTTGATTGGCGGTTTAATTAACAGAGTTATAATTTAAACACTTGCGAGGGGCGGTATATAAAGAAAAGATCTTCTAGCACTTTGAATTCAAGTGGCGAGTTGCAGGTGTTTGCCACGAAAACAAAGAGCCCATAAACGGAAATGGGACAGGCCAGAGTTTAAAAGCTATTCCCCATAGCTCAAAAGTTGTTTAAACTGCAAGCGCTTTTGTAGCTTTTGTCTGTGCCGCGCGCGAGACAATGGGAAAGCTTTTGTACTTGAAGCGTTTCCTAATAAATATGCCGCGGCTTCAAGTGGTGGAATTCACCGCTTACCACCTCTTGGAGACGGGAGATTGTTGTTGAGTAGCAGAATTCGTTTGATAGCTGAGATAAATAGGACGGGGATTTTCCTCGGTCTCGAAATTTGTTGCCGTTTGCTGCCGCTCTAGAAATTCTGAGCATAAGGAAAGCCAGCTAAAAACATAAGCTGAGGAATAACCAGTACTAGTTTTGCCTGGGAACTTTCATCACCTCGCCGGACCACCGATACCTGCGTAAAGGAGCCATTTCAGGTGACCTGCAGAGAGAGAGAAAAGAAATACGGAATCGCCCCGCTCAAAATCCAGAGAGAGAGGAACGCCTGGTTTTAAGAACTAAAGAGCCCCCTAAAGAAAGAAAGAATCTGAAGCTAACCGCTAGCCTCTTTGTGTTCAAGTAGGGGAGAAATCTCGTGTGTGTGTCTGAGTGCGCACCTCCAGCGGCCGAGGAACCACGCCGCTTTCGCCTAAAGCATGGAAAGAGAAGTGATGGAAGTTAAGATCAAACTACCCGTGTGAGTGTATTTGTGTTTGTCGGTGTCATCAGTACTTTGGATACTAGAAATTACGTAAGTACTTTATCAGTATTTTCTTTACGGCCCATTGTGAACGAACAGACTTTTCGTTAAGACATGTTTTCGAAAACACCGAAGAGGGCCCAAAGCTGGCCGGAAATTATAGCTTTTACTATTACATGAAGTATCCAGTGTAACTTATGCCTGTATCCATTAAATCCCTGTTTTAATTGTTATACTGTGCCTCCATTGGTTTATTGGTGTAATGTGTAAGCTAATTGGCTAACGAGGTATAATTGCGGATCCAGCGATCGGATCGCAGTCCGGAAATATTTTGGCATCCTGATTATCCGGGGCCCGAAGACGTAACAATATTATTGATGATAAAAGAGAATATATACACTGTAAACTAGGTTAGTTGACATAAAATACTGATAGAAAACTGATGTAATGGAAGGTAACGATAGAAGTAAATTGTAGTAAACATAATTATGCATAAAGTTAAAAAACAGATGAATACATTTAATTTGATCAAGAGATTGATCATAAATAAGTCACCGAAAAATAAAATATTCAATATTCCTTGAACTTAAACTGATCAGTTATTTCCGTTCCGTAATTTTCCCTGTTCTACTGTGCAGTTCGAATGGTTCTGTTAGAACTTATTAAACTGGTAATACTTATACCGTAAAGTATAAGCTTCCCTGGGGAAATGAAGGGAGCAACATCATTTAAATACTGATGTTCGAACAAAAACTCGAAAAATTCACTCACTTTTTAATAGATTTGTATGAAATTTTAGAGGTAGTTTGACCCACGGATGCACAATGTCTGGATAATTTCCAATCGGAAATTTCATATTTCCGCTAGATGAGATCAACAGCAGCAGAACATTAAACAGCTTAGTTAAGAGTTAGTTATAAAACACGCTAACAGGGTTTGTGATCTCCTGCACTATGCGGATAATCTGAAAATTGGCACTTTAGTTAGTTCTGAGACATAAAATCTCAGCACTGAAATTGCTAGATCTACAGCATTCTGACATGCTCACACGTGGGATCTTCCTAGTCAAACCACACGAGCTATTGTCGTACTGTACGTACTTGTACAATCAGAAGTTCTACATGTGAAAAAGAAACTTTTATTGTGCAATAGAATGAATACCATATCAGTTGCTCCTGAAAAAAAAAAAAAAAGTTTGTTACATTAAAGGTCTCAACCGCGTACCGCATGGCTGCAAGAGTGCATCTCGTGACTCATATTTTGGGATGTTAACTTCTCATACAACTGGTCTGGACTAAGTCGAGTTTGGTGGGGCATGGGTGTTACATTTGTTCTTCGGTTCTATTTCTGCTCTCTCATCTATGAATACAGTAGATCTAAGATAAAGATGCACGGCGTTTCTCGGTCTTTGACGTAAGATGAGTGGAGATCATACTAACAAACAAGTTCTGTGATATGAACACGAAGATGCTGATACTACAGTCATTTGCAAAAGTTTAAGACCACCTGTTGGTATTAGGAGATTTCTGCCGATTGCGTCAGCTACTGTCTGTATTAATCAACGTCCTGTCAGTGTTGCATCATCATTCAGCGGCAGCTGTTGACAGAGCTGGGGGAAGCGTGCGAGCGTTAGTTTGCTTTTGGTTTTCATGCTGAAAAGTTTTGTACGTATTTTCTATGTAGCAAAAAATGGGTCATTAAGTGTTACTCAGAGGACACAAATAGTGACTTTATATCATGTAGGATACTCCGAACGTGCCATAAGCCGAAAGGTGAATGTGAGCAAGACTGTTATTCATAAAACGATCATGAAATATCGAGATACAGGTGAATTTAGCGACCGAAAGAGAAGTGGACGTCCAAGAAAAACAACCCCAGGTGATGACAATACCATAAAGCGAAGAGTTATGCGTTCTCCGAGGAATTCGTGAATGAAAAGCAGGGCCTTTCTGCAATCAAAAGGGTCTGATATTAGTATCAACACTCTTCCCCGTCTTTGCAAAGATTTTGGATTAAAGTCTTATAAACCTGCACATAAACCTAGACTAACCTCTGTCATGAAAAACAAGAGACTACAGTTTGCGAAGCGTCATCAGTCGTGGACTGCTGAAAATTGGAGCCGAGTTCTTTTTTTCCGATGAATCAACCGTGCGTCAATTTGAATCACGTGAAGTACATGTTCGACGACCGAAAGGCAAAAGATTTGATGAAAAATACACCGTGAGACATCCGCCTAGTCAGATGATATGGCGTGGTAAGTCAGCATCCGGTACTGCTTCATTATCCTTTTTACCTACGGGCACTACCATGACTGGTTCTTTTTATGTGGAAATGTTACGTGAGAAGCTGTTAACTCATATGCAAGTGCAGAGATGCACAATCTTTATGCATGGTGGTGTTCAGTGCCACAGATCAAAGACTGTAAAGGACTACCTGCAGAAGAAAAACATAACCATGCTTGACTGGCCCGGAAATAGTTCCGACCTTAACTCTATCGAAGATTTGTGGACCATTTTAAAAGACATGTTGTCAAAATAACAGCCATCAAATTCCCAAGCCTTGATTGACGCGATAAAGCACTCGTGGTGCAAAAATATTTCAAGTGACTACTGCAAATCTCTCATTGACAGTATGCCACATCGTATTCTGTCCGTTATAAAAAACAAAGGTGGCCACACAAAGTACTGATTTCGGTCTTCTTGTGTTCTAAAGAATGTGAGTATTCATCTGTGTTGTCATTTTTTCAAATATCTCTGACTAGTAATTAGTTGTTTCTTTGAAAACCTTAATTTTCAATAAATTGACAGGTGGTCTTCAACTTTAGCAAATGACTGTATAGCTGTTCATGTGCACACCATTCAATCATAGACTTTGTAAATGTATATTACCACAACATAATTAAACCGTGAGCTCTGAACATTTCTACATCCACGAGACTATTAACCTATGACTTCCGCAATTCTTTGTTTATGCCACTCTCATTAAATCGTGGTCTCCGTAATTGTTTGCTTCCACGGCATCGAACCGTGAACTTTGTTTTGTTTATTTTCGTGGCAGCATTAAACTATGATATCCGTAATTCTTCGTGTCAATGATCGCCTTTATTTTGTTTGCACCCGTTGGATCTGGTCCTGTAAACTGCTTGCTTCCAATACTCCATTAAGCCGTGCCTACCGTAATAGCTCATTTCCTGGACATACACTCTACGTCAAAAAAAAAAAAAAAAATAGTTGCACCTAGAAAAGGACGTGTCTGATTTCAATGCTATTTAGAAGAAAGGTAAAGGTTACCAAGAATAATAAATGATTAAACATAGAGACTGATATGGGCAATATGTATTGAGCTACACGCCAATAAGTAGTGTCTCTCAGTATAGCGTCGGGCCGCCATGTTTGATCACACAGCATGCCAGACGTCTCGGCATGGAGTTGTACAGATTCCTAATGGTGTCCCGCAATAAGCCATCCCATGCAGCTTGAATCTTCTCACGCAGTTCCAGAAGACTGTGCGGTAGGGGTGGAATGTGGATAGCATGCCCAATAGCATCCCACACATTTTCAATCGGCGATAGGTCTGGCGATGCGGCTGGCTATGGCAGAGTGCCAGTGCCTAGAAGGCAAACTCTCGAGACAGAAGCAGTGTGCGGACGAGCGTTGTCCTGTTGGAAATTGGCATCGGGGTGTGCGTTCAGAAAAGGTAGGGCCACTGGTTGCAGGATCTCATTAACGTAACGTTGGGCTGTCAAAGTGCCTGTAATGAACACCAAAGGTGATCTGGCGTCGTAGGCAATTGCATCCTACACCATGACACCAGGCCTTCTGGACGTGTTACGCTCGACAACAAACCGTTCGTATTGGCGCTGACCACGGTGCCTCCACACACGGATTCGTTGATCGTCTCCTTCAAGACAAAAGCGGGACTCGTCACTGAAAATCACCCGCTGCCATTCTGAGTGGCTCCATGACAGTTTGGCACGACACCCTTGCAGTCTCTGGAGACAATGCAATGGTGTTAAGGGCAGTCGTCGTAACGGTCTGCGTGCGTGCAGCCCTACGTCATGCAGCCATCTACCAATGATGCTGGCACTAATCGGATGATGCATGGAGGGCACAACTCGCTGAATGTCCGAAATCGTGGCTGTTAGGTCACTCCGCGCATGTCGGAGAACCCGTCTGTACTCTCTCTCTCTCTCTCTCCGTGGTTCGTCTAGATCTCCCAGGCTTTTCCTGTCGCTGCTGCGTGCCTTGTTCTATCCACTGCCGCTAACAGCGGGCTATTGGCGATATCCGCACGACCGGTATTGCGCGTAATACGACGATAAGACCATCCCGCTTCCCAGAGCCCGACGATGCGGCCCCCTCTCGAAGTCCTCCAACTGCTCGTATTGCTTCCAAACTTTTCTCCGAGGCATACTTCATTTGAAAAGGATGCAACCAACACAACAGCATGAGTCACAATGCCAAGCACGCGCAATGGGACGGCCTTATATAGCCCGTCAGGCACAGCGCTATGACCCCTTCTTGCTTGCGTCACATGCGCGGCCGAGCGCGATACTTGAATCATTTGCATGTCACACGATGTCAAACCTACCCACCAAGTTTCATTCCTGTCGGTTGCTTCCTTCTGGGTGCCACTATGTTTTTTGACGTAGAGCGTAATTTGGCTGTGAACTCCGTGTAACTTCCGCAACCCCATGATTTTAAGACGGGTGAAATATTGTTCCCCATTGTTTCACGATCAATGTCAGCAGATTTCATTTGAATACTGAGACATAATTCTTATATTAATGTTAAATTTACCCATTGCTCCTCGGTTCTATAGAGGAATCACAGTCATTAATTCAAACTGCACGCTCTCTGTGAAATGTTCAGGAAAATAAAGATAGTAGATTGCAAACAAGTAAGACTTGAAGCTTTTTGGAAGATAATACCTTGCCGTAAAGCTTTCTATAAATTCAGCAAAATCCGAAATACTCGTAGCATATAATTTTATAAAGCCTATATTGCTTCTCAGAAAACAGATCAAATAATGGTCATCTTCCTTAAAACGACTTCACTGCAGCTTTAAATAGGTTTCAGAGAGACATTCTGGCAGTCTGGAAACCGCGTATATACGGCTATGTTATTCTTTGTAGCCATCTGAGCATTTTACTTGGGCTTATTTCCAGAACATCTGCTGCTGCGGGAGCGAAAGAACCACCCTAATACGGTAGATTTACATTTTTTGAAAAATGTCCACTCTTCGGATTCGAGAATTCAGCACCGATCTCAGAAGGTTCACAAATCAGACGGTTATCGTAATGAATTTTTGCATCACTTTGGTTAGACCATGACGAAGAGGATATGTTATTTCACCAGTAGCGCAGTTTTATGTATGATGAAAATGTTTAAAATTTCCGCCATTCTACAACCATTCACGTTTTTCACAATATTCAGTGATATCCGACAAATCTCTTCGTCAGTTCTTGCAATGGCCTTTGAGATGTTCAGTTTCCATTCCGCAATGTTGTGAGGATTACTTTCATATGCATATCGTTTGAGATGGCCACATAGAAAATTCGTATGTGGCGGAGATAGGTCCGGAAATGTAGGAGAGACACAAGATCGTCAAAATCAAAGATCCCCCCTCCCGATCGTCGTAGCACCAAGGGCATTCACGCGTTATGGCAGGTTCTCACCGAAACATCGCATTCTTATCGTCAACCTCAGCAAAGCGTCGAACTGTATCAAAATACTTTAAATAAGCTCTGCTGTCACAGCGTCCACAATGGATATTAGTCAAATAATCTTGTACTGTGGGCGCACGCACTAAACGCTGATTTTTACCGAATGTAGTGCACTTTCATGAGGAACAAGCTAGTTTACCTGACACCATAATTAGTCATGGTGGCTGCTAAATAACTGTTAGTGCCAAATCAAACTTCAGCAAAAAGAGTTATATTCAGCCCATGGTTGTTGTTACGAGCAAAGGCATTAAAACGGGGTCAGACAGCAAGAACAGAAGGTCGCAACCCGTGCCCACCTGAAAGCGAAATGCCCTCAGATGTAGTTGTGTAGATTTATACCCACTACCTAAAGCAAATTCTTTCTTGGGACAATTTCTCCATGATTTAGAGAAGGTACTAAAGCGAACTGAGTCTCACATTCCCCAAAATGTCGTCGGTTAGGACTGTACACGACTGCGGTCATGTTCTCGATCGCACACAAAATCGGTCGCTTGGAGCTTCCGGATTTATTATAACAGAGAGGAAACGTATTTATCACACTCTTGTGTGGGACTGCTTCCTGGCATTCGAGAAACGACTGTTCGCCAAAGTAAGACCCCGCAACGAAACCACTGTTCAAGAGTTAGAAATACTTTTTCCTTGATAAAAAAAACAAAAAAACCTGCGCTGTACTTCAGTACAATACACTAACACTCGTCCATTACCTATGCTGGTAATGGACTAAAGAACAGGACAGTTTCTTGATAAAAGAAAGTATTTCTAACTCTTGAACAGTGAATTTTTGTTGCGGGGTGTTACTTTGGCGAACAGTCGTTTCTCGAATGCCAGGAAAGACTCCCACACAAGAGTGTGATAAATACGTTTCCTGTCTGTTATAATACATTCAACGTCTATTTTATCCGGAAGCTCCAAAAGAACGATTTTGTGTGTGATCGAGAACAGTACATACACTAACACTCGTTCATTACCTATGTTGTTAACTGCACAACTTCGTGACGTAATATCTCACTGGTCTTGTACCGACGGCCAGTGAGATCTCGCAAATACAACGCCGGCGCCAGAGAAATGACGTTTTTAAGGTGAACATCCTGTGTTAGAGCGGAGGAGAAGACTTAATGAAGAACTTGAACTAAATATGGAAGAAAAGACAAAACTGAAATAATGAAGGCCAGGCGACTGCAGTGGGCCAAACATGTGACTAAAATGGCGACGGGTAAGTTTCCTAGACTTCTGCTGGACTACGGTCCGAGGAGTGTGCAGCTTTTAGGAAGGTGAGGGGAGTGTGAGAGCAACAACGGGAAGGACTAGCAAAAAATCGAGAAGTGTGGAAGCAAATGTTGGAAGCATCACGTGGTCATCATGACCCTATAGGTATGTAAAATGGACAGTTTTGTGAAAGTGGAAAAGTCGTGCCATTCTACCTGTATTTTTTTTTCGGAGACTCTTGGTGGGAATATATCTGAAGGATCATTCCAGATCATTCAAGTGTACTTTCCACATCCTTGACACTTATCCTTGGGACAGGTCTTCAGGATGCGAATGTTTTTTCAACAGCAACAATGTGTGTGGAGGTTTTTTCTCAAACCGTTCTCGAAATACTCCCTTTATATTATTCATGCTGATTTTGCATCACGTTTTCACGTAATCACACGCTATCTGCCTGCGTTCATCATTCTTATCTGCCTCTGTACCACAAATATGGAAGACGAATGGTGCTTGCTGTGTTAGGAATTCTTCTACAAGGTCATTAAGAATTACATGGAACCTGTCAACCTTGTTCTCTTGCTTTGAATCTGGGTGTGCCCTGTTAATCTTAGGTGCCGTGCTATACATACAGATCTGACATGGTTTTCGCAAGATGTTCAGAATGCTATTGATTTATTAAATTATTTTTTATGCTGGCAATTGTTTTGTTTTCTTAATATTGATTCAGTATAAAAACCTTCTACATATAAGTAGAAATCATGGCTGTATATTTGCTTCAGGTTTCCTCTCGAATGATCACTGAGGATTAGACAGATAGGAGACAATGCTGTATGTGGAAAAGCTTGTGATGGTGCAGAACCTGTAAACGTCCTTGCAGCAAAAGGAATTGCTAGAATTAACAACGTAAGCCAGGAACGTGGTGATAGCATTGCTGCATGTACTGGAGAAAGTGATCATATTGATTGCCGCCAGATATAATGTAATATAAATGTTATTAACCGTGACAAGCGGAAAACAGAAACTGAACAATCTTGAAATTCATCCATAATGTTACGATCTTATGTTCCGTATTTTAAACTAAATGAATGTTGCCTGCTTTGTGGAAAGCAAGCGAAGATGTATGATGGAAAGAGAATGGGATATAATGTGTATCCAGTAATTACAACAGGGTGTAACGAGACAGACACCTGTAAACATTTGTGAAAGTCGAAAGGATACATGGACAAATGAGGTCCTGGCACGCATTTTGAAAGTCCGTGATCTTCATGCCGCAGATGCTTTGCACCACCAGACATCTAACACAAATTTTAGGACAATGAAAGGCGTTCCACTTCCTCATGCTGGTGTTAAAGCTCCATAGGGTCGACGTCAGAATGCTGATGTGAATGAAATGTTTCTCGGTGCACTCAATTACTTTGATGAGAATGACAATGAGCAGATAATAATTAATGAACTAGCTGACAAAATGAAAGAGAAATAAGGTAATTACCCATCTCCAACTGACGTTTCCTCTTTGGAGTACAAGTCCCTTGTGCCATAAACAGTAGTTTCTTCAAACAGTCTTTACGGGTAAAGAAAGTGATATGATCGTAGCAGCTATTAGTTAAGCTGTTATTAAGGCGCATCAACCTAGAGTTACAATAATGCCCCTTCAACTAAGCTTATGTGTACAGCTGCATCATCACTTTCGATCTATGTTTATAATTCATGCACTCCATAGACTTCGTTACTGTGTTTCATACAGCGAGGTTAAAACGTTTTCAATGTGTGCTTCTGTTGCCATTGGGAATGAAAGAAAGGCACTTCAGTCAGATCAGTCTGTCATGTATGCGGCAGACAATGTTGATCATGATGTACGAACTCCTGATGGAAATAATACATTTTATGGCATGATAGTTATTGAAACCGCCACTCCAGGTGTTCAGTACCAAAACAAAGCTATACCAAGAGTAAATGAAATACTGAAAGATGCAAAGGATGTGACGAGTATAATAATACAATATAATCCCAAGAGGTCAGTTGCCATGGCAGGTGCTTAATATGAAGCTTTGGCTGAGAATCCTATTCATGATCCTACACTGCTGGCCACCCTAAATGCAACACCAAGAAGGACACGAGATAGCAAAGCCAGATTTACTGGACACATTACAGATACAAAGATGAAACGATTGAGCTTACAGGCCCGTGCAACTTGCGGAACACGCAGACATCAATAGTTCGTGTGGCCCCTATGGCTGGCAATAACGGCCGCTACACGCCGCGGCATTGAACGAAAGGGGCTTTGGATGTAGGCTTGGGGTATGTCGGTCCAGGCTGCTTCCACACGTTGCCACGGTTCATCATGCGTAGCGCGGGTAGTGCTTGCCGGGCCACTCGGTTGCCGATCAGCGACAAGACGTGTTCGATGGACGACATATCGGGAGAACAGGCAGGCCACGGCAGCAGTGACACCTGGTGGGCCGCGAAGAATTCTTGCACGATGCGTGTTACGTGCGTGCGCGCATTGTCTTGTTGAAACGTGGCCGCTGCCAGGTCCTGCAGGTAAAGGACTACAGGATCCAAAACGTCGGAGATGTAGCGGTGGCTGTTGAGTGTACCGGCGATGAGTACCAGAGGGGTGCGGATAACGGACGGGTATGGCAATGCATAATGAAGGCATCATACAGTCTCTCGCCGCGGTGCCGCCACACGCGGATCCGACCATCGTGGTGTTGCAGGCAGGAGCGGGATTCGTCGGAGAAGACAATGTCGTGCCATTCCGTAGTCCAGATGCGGCGTTCAACGGCCCACTGCCACCGCACTCGCCGGTGGTGTAACGTCAATGGTAATCGGATCAATGGGCGCCGTGCGACAAGTCCCCGCTCTTGCAGACGACGTCGAACGGTACGTGCTGACACAGGTTGTTGCGCAACACACCTTAATTCCTGTGCTAACGTTCGTGATGTGGCGGTGCGAGCCGTCAATGCTCGCCGCACAACATGCCGGTCCTCTCGTCCGGTGGTGTGCCGCGGCTGCGGCAATTGCTCACGTTGGTCCGTCCATCCCTCCCTCCTGCACCCACTGAATCCATACTCGCCTCACTGTGGCTGGATGTCGTCCCACACGGGCGCCGATGTCTCGGTACGATAAAACGATAAACCGTTGTCGCGATAACCCACTATTCGTCATCTGTCGAACTCCGAAACGTGCTGGAATGACTGCTGTATTCTGCGACGAGGCATCAGGAAGCTTCCCCCGCACAGATCCGGCAGCACGACACACTTCCTCTACTTACACCCCGCCTTCTGTGAACCCTTCTTATAGTGCTTCTCGGTGGCGTGCCGGGCGCACATGATTTGCATATGCCCTGCAATGCTAATCGTTTGCATGTCCTCTCGCGGGCGACGCATGCTGCCAATTTCAGGCCAATCGGATGCTTCCTTCTTGGTGTTACATTTTGGGTGGCCAGCAGGGTATGTGGGTTCTTGACCAGTTGTGGAAAATACCTTGGCCACTTCGTTCTCCAAGAGCAGGATGGTCGGGATTCATGCAAGCCATCCAGGAAGGATCTCATTCTGGGAAACCTACATTTTGTTTCTTACCGATGATCAACATGGGTCCAACCAACCTTTCATGTGTTTACTCTGTACTGAAGTTCCTGTGTGTTGCAGTCCATCGACAGGGTGTAAAGCCAGTCGTAACATTTGAAAAAGTTATCTGGTGGAAAGCACAAGTTATTTTAAGTCAAGAATCTCAGAATAGTGAATTGAAAAATATTGTGGTTGTTTCCAATTCACTTACAAGTTTCCTTGGGTTTATCGGTCACCTAATGGCAGGGTTTGGACTACGTGAGTCTTGAACTGCTGTATCCTCCAAATAGT
Source organism: Macrothele yani (assembly GCA_039090855.1). Classification (NCBI taxonomy): domain Eukaryota; kingdom Metazoa; phylum Arthropoda; class Arachnida; order Araneae; family Macrothelidae; genus Macrothele; species Macrothele yani. Next base: position 90,926,094 of record CM077016.1, on the reverse strand, counting down.
GTTACCTACATGCTGTCAGGAAAAGCTGTTTCTACAGCAGCTTTAAGAGGACATTTGCTTGCTGACAGTGTATTAAATGTTTTTCTCTCATAATGCACATTTCAAGATGCAGAAAACTCAGAAACGAATTCAACTGATATTACGGAAGTAAGGTTCTATAAAAAAAAATGATAGCTTGGGCATATGTTGCAACTGTATTTACACCCCGTCGATGGGCTGCAACACACAGAAACTTCAGTGTGGAGTAAACATCTGAAAGGTTGGATGGATCCACGTCAATTATCGGTAAGAAAAGAAATGCAGATTTTCCAAGATGTGATCCTTTCTGGATGGCCTGCATGAAACGAGACTATCCTGGCCTTGGAGAAGGAAGTAGCCAAGATATTTTCAACAACTGGTGAAGAACCTACATAGGATCATGAACAGGATTCTGAGCCAAAATTTCATATTGAACACCCGTCATGGCAACTTACCCCTTGCGATAATACTGTATTGTTATGCTCTTCAGATCCTTTACATCTTTTAGTGTAACATTTACTCTTGGAACAGATTTGCATTAATGCCGAATTCCTGGAGTAACCGATTCGATAATTCCCATGCCATGAAATGTATTATTTCCATCCAGAGTTCGTACATCATGATCAACATTGTGTGCTGCATCCATGACAGACTGATCTGACTGAAGCATTTATTTCATTCCCAGTGGCAACAGCAATACACATTGCAAACTTTTTAACCTCGCGTATGAAACACAGTCGCTAAGTCTTCGGAGTGTATCAAGTAGAAACATAGATCCAAAGTGATGGGGCAGCTGTACACCTAAGCTCAGTTGAAGAGGCATTATTGTAAATCTAGGGCGAGTTGCCTGGACAATAGCTTGTCCAATAGCTGCTACTGTCATATCATTTTCTTTACCCGTAAAAACTATTTGAAGAAGCAACCCATATTCTGGCAGAAAAGACTTGTACTCGAAAGAGGAAACGTCATTTGGAGATAGGTCATTTATCTTCGAGAGTTGGCATACCCTTAATCTCAGTTTTGATTATTTTTACAGCTGCTTCACTAAGCCTTCTTTTCTTCTCTTCCGTATTGGATTCTCTCATGCAATCATTGTATTTACTGAGTACTGCTTCTGCAGTCTTCTTAAAAATGAAAACATTTGGCGTTTCATTGATTTCTGTAATGATTACATTGTCAACATAGTGATCAGGTATTCTCTTCATGTGTTTTTGCACTAAAGCATTTTCTCCGCATTTTTCTTTCATTTTGTCCACTAGCTCGTTAATTTTTATCTGCTCATTGTCATTCTCATCAAAGTGAGTGAGTACACCGAGAAATATTTCATTCACATCAGCATTCTGACTTCGACCCTTTCGAGCTTTAACACCAGCATGAGGAAATGAAATGCCTTTCATTTTCCTAAAAATTGCATTGCATGTCTGGTAGTACAAAGCATCTGCGGCGTGAAGATTACTGACTGTCAAAATGCTCGTCAGGACCTCATTTGCCCATGTATCCTTTCGACTTTCACAAATGTTTACAAGTGCCTCGTTAAACCCCGTTGTCCTTACTTGATACACATTATATCCCTTTCTTTTTCCTTCATACATCTTCGCTTTCTTTCCACAAAGCAGCCAACATTCGTTTAGTTTAAAATATGGAACATAAGATCGTAACATTATGGATGAATTTCAAGATTGTCCAATCTCTGTTTTCCGCTTGTCACGCGGTTAATCACATTTCCATTAAATTATTTCTAGAGACAATCAACATCAACACTTTCTCCAGCACATGTAGCAATGCTATCACCACGTTCCTGGCTTACGTTGTTAATTCTAGCAATTCTTTTTGCAGCAAGGTCTTTACAGGTTCTGCAGAATTACAAGGTTTACCACATACAGCACAGTCTTCAATCTTTCTAATCCTCAGTGATCTTTCAAAACGAAACCTGGAACAAATATACAGCCATGATTTCTATTTATATGTAGAAAGTTTTTATACTGAATCAACATTTAAAGAACAATTACCAGCATACAAAAACATTTAAAAAATCAATAACATTCTGAATATCTTGCAAAAATCACTTTTTTAATATGAAAAATTCATTTACTTGAGACTGGCTTAACCAATTTCGGATTACTATACATCCTTTGAAAGGAAATTTATTTGCAAATCAAAAAGTTAATAACAAATTTTATGCTCAGGGTGGTAGAAATACAATTAATTTAGCAAAACTGTCGGAGTGTCCTTAGGGGCAGCCGCCATATTGGATCCGCCATTTTGATGGTGTTTCCCTACTTATATCGTTCTATATTTTTAATATGCTGTTTGTCGGGGTAAAAGGAAGCTATAGCAAAAGAATAATTTATGTTGCAATTAGTTTCTGGTTGATCCCTTTTTTTTGCGTAGGTTTACTAGCCTAATAATTGGTATGTTCCATGCATCGCCGAATTCTGTCTGTTCTGCAAATCAAGGGCCGTGCATCACGCTACTAGGTGGGTGTATCTAATAAACTTGGATCTCAGTGTACTTATAATATTTAGTTTAAAACTTGTAAATGTTAGGCTATTTTTGTGATGTCTACATTCATTTAAGTTCTAACGAATTTGTAAAAAAATACTAAAAACGTTTATACGGCAGAGACAGTTTCTTCAGCGCTAAGGCGCGCGGCAAAATCATTAATCCGCCACTAATGTAAACCTAACATAATTTGATAAGGTTATGGCAAAAAAGGTGATTTAAAAATACAAGAACATAAAAGGGAAAACAGAAGAATTAAAAATAAGAAACCTAAATTTTCAATGGGGGAAATGCAAAAAGTAAGAAAGGAAAACACAGTCCACAAAATGAAAATCACGTCTTGATGTTATAAAATCAATTCAGTCAGAAACTTGAAAACACATAAAAGAAAAGAATTTTAAACAATGCAAGAAATAAAAGAATTAGTTTATGAATAGACTACCTAGATGAACTGATGCACTCATATAATGACATACGTATAAGTACATGAAATCAAAGCAAGCTCTGAACAAGGAGGTCAGTAACGAAAGAAAATATCTGCACACGAAAAGTTACAGAACACTACATTGTGAGAAAATAAATACTGGGAAAAGAAAAACAAAAGCAATGAACCAATCAGATCTTTAAAATAAGGTACTTACAGAATGCTTTGCGTAAATGAAAAGGTAACTAAAAAATATCTTACGTTAAACAAAACTCACAGTTTTACTGAAAACTGTTACTGATGTCTGAATCAAAATGCTGACACTCAAAACACCAACAGACACAATCCTGACAACCACAACGGGGACATGACAAAAAGCTGACAGGAGAGAACACCGACAGGACAAAACACCGACATGTAGTCTGCATTTTACTTTTATGGACTGCAACGTTTTTAACTTCAATTATTGTATTTTGTTGCTCTTAGAACACTGGGCGCTGTAGTCCGTTAACATAGGTAATTCATGCGGCTCATATACAATTACCGTCAAAGTAATGAATATCTGTTCGCGCTAAACAAAAAAATAACTTTGATTCGTCCACTATAGTACGAAAAATTTAATAGTGATAATAACAAATAATCTGTTTGTGACGTAGATAAGTTCGAGGGAATGGGCGCACTACTAACAAAATTTTTTAAAGGCAAAGTGTTGCATTCCGAAGGGCACAAGCCCCCCTATCCTATTAAGAACACTATCATCTCTGACGTATATATCCAGTGGCGTACTGATTTCCCCGCATTGCGCCCCCTTCCTTAAGGCTTTGCCCTCTAGCCTCAGCAAAAGGAGTTTACAAAATTTTTAGCGGAAATTTCATATGTTGACGGCAGCTTTAAATGAATAATTAAAAAGAAAAGCAATTTTTTTTTGCAATAAGTAAAATATTTAGAAATCATTTTTGTGGTTTTAGTTTATAAAAATTGGATGACGGGAAAGCAGCAACTGGAAAGGACTTTGAGGCCCCTTTTCACAGCCAGAGCAATATTTCCCATGCATGCATATTAACAAGATAATGTGAAAGGAATTTTTTATACCAATGGGGATCAGGTATTATGTATTACAGTCGTTTGCACATAACTACGCAACCTTCAGAATATAATGAACTAAAAGATATTGTTCGTGGGAACTTTTTACTAAGTGCAGTCAGTGTGGCATAATGTTAAATGCGTTTTTTTATACAAGAGTATAAACTTTTTTAGACGTTTTGGAGGAGGGAGTTGTGCCGTAATTCTTAATTGCTACTGTTCTATGTTTTCGCATAAATCGGAAAAGGTCCTTAGACACTATCACACGGCAGTTCCATGTTTTATATATGTGATCATGAGGCATTTCAAGGAAGATGGACTTAGTTTCCTAAAAGAATGAAATTTGCATATGATTAACTTTGGCGCAAGTATTTTGTAGTACTTTGTATAAAACTTGGGCGATCATTTTAATCACCACGTGCACATTTGTGTTACACGCAATAAAGTACAATAATTTTGGTTTTACGAAAAGTACCTTATAGGTTCCAAAGAATTTGAAGTATTAAAACGTTCATTTCCCCCGACACTTCTATAGTTGGAGCTGACAAATCTTCACAACTTATTATTTTAAACCGTACTGATTATCTGTGTAAGATGCACCAGGCCATTAGTAAAATTCCACACACTATTATCGCCAAAGACGCAACACAGGCAACTATTGCAGCCTTATTAAAATCTGATCATTCTTTCCCATCTGATTTTGTCAATCATTTACGTCCACCCCCCGGTTCTAGAGTACCGGAACTCTTCGGTAAATTAAACTTTCATAAGGAAGGTTATCCAGTACGTCCACTAGTTTCTTCTTACGCTAGCCCAACTCGTCCAGTTGAAAAGGCCTTGGCTAAATTTCTGTTCCCTTTAATCGCTAATTCATCTTATTCCGTCAATAGTTCCGTACAGACTCTATCTAGGATTCAGTCTTTCACTTGCAACACTATGTCATTTATTATGGCTTCGCTCGATGTGATCTCCTTGTACCCTAACGTACCCGTTCCACATAATCTTATTGATTCTAAACTCCGTGCCTTGGGATATTTATTCTCTCATGAAATTTCTTCTATTCTTAGTGATTTGCGATTTGTTCACAAATAGGTCTTACTTCCGTTTTAACAACAACATATACCGCCAACTTGAGGGATGCCCCATGGGTTCCCCACTCCACCATTTTGGCAGAAATTCTTATGCAGGATTTAGAAGAAAATGTTATTCAATCCTCCACCACTAAACCACTTTTGTATATTCGTTACGTTGACGATATACTGTTTTTTTTTTTTTTTTGGCCCTCCAGTCGTGATGAACTAGTCGATTTCGCCGATAGGCTTTCATCGCAATATCCTTCTATTAAACTTCCCATCGAATTTTAACAAAACTGTTCCATACCTTTTCTGGATTTCTTCTTACAGCGGGACACAGGAGACAACACCATTATTCACTCTGTTAAAACCTACTTCTACCTACCACTTGCTTTAATTCAGCACATCCAATTAAATATAAAATTCCTGTACTCAATTTTTTCTTACACCGGGCTATAACTCATTCGTCCAATAATCGTCTTTGAGATCTGGAAATTTCAAAACATAAAAGACATCGGCAGGACTTATGGTTACATTAACCATATCATTAACAAGTTAATTCGCCGTTTAACTGAATTACCTGCTTCAACCCTTACCCGTGATAGAACCCCAGTTAGGTATATAGGGTCAATAAAATATGTTCTGGTTGTTTGCAATATTCTTAAGAACATTTGTAAGAGGTATGATGTGAGTTTTGAAGTAAAAACTTGCAATTTAATATCGCAAATAAGAAATGACAGAGATATAATGAATTTGGACTATCGTCACGGAATTTACACCATTCCATTAAGGGCCATAGACACCATTCAAAGAGACTTTGTATATATAGATTCTACATTTCGTAATTTAAAATGCCGAATATATGAACACAAATACAATTTAAAGACAAACTCTTCTGCTACGGCATTATCCAGATTATGCTCGGAAGGTAATCACGAGCCACTATGGAACCTTACTACTATCCTTTCGGCTCCAACAACACGCTTTGCTACTCTATTCTCTGAAAGCTTATGGATTTACAAGTATGGACCTAAATGATGCAATGACGACACACCTGTTCAGATACCTCTCCCTTGGAGATTTCTTTTAAAACCGGAACTATAACTTCAAGTTATTCAGAACTTTAATCGGTGTATCCGCTTTATGTAAATTTAATTCTTTGACATGCGTAGTGTACTTGTATTATGACATCTTCATTCTGTATTTAAGTCACCCAACTTTTCATTTCTATTGCTCAGTGTGTTTAACCTGATGAAGGGACCGACGCGGTCACCGAAAGATCTCGTCCCTTTTTAATGTTTTTAACATCATTTTTAAATATTAAAGTGATTTTATCTGAAAAATCGAGCATCAGACGGCTTATTCTGTGACTTAACTTAGCACGCAAACTTTACGCTTTTATGAAAGCTAATAGATTTTTGCAAAAGGGCATCGAAGAATTTTTAGCGGGGTGGAGGTGGGTCCGACTTTTTCCGGTACGTCACTGCGTATATCTCTATATTAATTTTTCTTTTTGAGTTCCTTTTTCTTACGTAAATTTGGTTACCTCTTATTTATATTTTCATTCAGAACGACACATCGGAACCTCCAATTTTCTCCGTACGCTTTGGAAATGGCTGGCAGCTAATCAAAAGGTAAATAAATGCTGATACACTCGGTGTGAAGAGAGTCGACAACGATATAGTCTGTAACCGGTGTGGTGACGACATTCTAGTCTTGTAAAAGGAATGCCACCTGCTATTCTGTGACGAAAGAAAATATCCTGTTATGAAATAACCACTGAAAATATTTTACTTCATGCAGTAGTGTGTAAATTAATTGAGACTAGCCTATTTTTTTCATGAAATAGAGATGCGGGCTGAAACCAGTTTTTATCTGTCATAGGCTGTTTTGAAAGACTGGCCTTGACCAGCAGGAACCGGTTTGACTAGTTTTAAACAAATGGATCCACTTTAGAGTTTACCCTTAGTTGAGTGCTAGAGTTTGTATCAGGCTTTTTTTCTTCCTGTGCGGTTATTTGTGTTGTCTGCTGTGAAAAAATAAACATTACTCCGAAGAAGAGGGCAAAACTTATTGCTCTTAAAGAGCACATATCTATGACTGTGATAGAAATTGCCTTAGCTATTGGTGTGGGAAAATGTAGTGTCTAGAACTGTCACTACGCACAGATTCTGTATCATTGTCTCCAAAGAGGAAAGGGATCGCCCCGGTAGTGCAGTGGTCTAAGCGCTGGCTTCTATCATTCGTCAGAGATGGGTCCGTTTTCGAATCCCGGTGAGGCAGGGATGTTGTGTTTATCTTACGGCACTCTCACTCACTCTCTCTCTCTCTCTCTCTCTCTCTTCCTTTTCTTTGGAACCAGTGGCTCTAAACTATTGACGAGTGATTGCTGATAGCCCACCGAGTTGCTCACGGGGGTCGTTAAACCTCCAAACAAAAAAGAAGAAAGGGAAATGTGGAAGAAAACTGAAAAAACACTCACAGAACTGATAAAATTCTACTCAAAAATTGCCAAATTCACCCTTAAAAGACAAGTAAAGACGTCCAGAGAGATTTATTGGTAACTGGTGTTAACACGGATTCGTCAACTGTGCATCGTAGGCTTCTTGAAGCTGGGCGGAAGGCAAGAAAGCCAATAAAAAAAAGTTATTGATGAAGATTGCAATGAAGAAAGAGCGTCTAGCATGAGCATGAAAGTATACATTTTGAAACTTTGATGACTGAAAAAAAAATTGAGAGCGTACCCTGGTACTCTTCGTAGATAATTTATGCTATGCATCTTTCGCATGCCAAGATCTTAGAGGGTGCGAAATAAAACGAGGGATTCGAGAATATACATTTGTTTAGGTACAACACATTGCATTTATTCGCGTCACTCACGACCACACCAAAGCCACAGTCCGGTACATACTAAGTGGAATTAAATCATAACAACCGAAAATAAGGCTTACAAAGGTAAGTGCATTAATGAACGTTGTTGTCGTAAAACCAATGAAAGAAGATATGTGAATCACATAAAAGTAAATAATTACTAAACTATGGCGGCGGCAATAGTAAGTATCTCAAAAACAATATTTATTTTTATTATTATATATTCAGATTTAAACGACCCTGACACTGATGAAATGTGATGTCGCTACGAAAGTCCATTTGCGCATGGGCAAGCTAAAATCTGACCTCAAGATAGAAAAAAGCTGAATGCAAGTGTATTAGTGCGAGGGATTGGTAACTTTTAGTCCTTGCATATCAACAGTTTACTCCCCATCGTATTATGCATCATTTTAGTCGAGAGGAAGCCAAATTTTGCTATGACGCACAGTTTTCATAGCATAAAAAATGCATTTTTGTAATGATTTTATGACAATTAGCATGGGGGTTCTCGTAATTTACGCAGACTGCAATAAGATATTGTTATGTCTATGTAAAACGTGATGAAATAATGTTCGGCGATAGTTTAGCAAACTATATTGAGCAACAATGAAATTACCTAGTGTTGCGTCACTTCGTGAGACAGCATTCAAAATTCAGATTTCAACAGTCGTTTGTTTTGATTATTTCCGTTACATCAAAATATTTTAATTGGGATTTACTTTCCGACTATCGGGAAAGATGAATGGCATCAAAACAAACAGTTTTTCTCTGGTGACAGGATTTGGTTGATCAAGGATACAGACAAAGCAATGAAGAGCAAGTGAGAACTGAGCACCTTCAACAGATTGTGAAACACCCTTCGTAAAAGGTGTTTCGGGGGCATAGGAGCCTAGTCCAAATGGACGGCATGATGAATTCATCAAAATACATTGAAATTATAATAGATAGATTTGTGCCATTCCTGCATACTTTTGCAGATGGAAACGAAACATTTCAGCACACCTGACCCCATGTCATAGTTTGGAACTAGTCAAGAAGTTCATGAAGGAAAATAGAAACAGTGTATTTGATTGGACTGGAAATTTTCCAAACTTAAACCCAGTTGAAAATTTGTGAATATTCTGAAGAAAAGCCTTTGGAAAATGGACTCTTCAACGAAGGAACGTGTTTGATAACCAATGTAACGAAAGTGTGGTTCCACGATAATGAAGTGAAAAAGTTTGCTCTAAACTGTTCAAGTCCATTCCAAAACGTTTTCACGAAGTCACTGCAGCCAAAGGAGGCCATATTTTATATTAATGTTACTATATGTTAACATTTTTTTCTTAAAATGCGTAAAGATTTTTCTTTTGTTCCAATTAATTTGCACACTACTGTGCTAACGTTTTTCAAGTTGTCATCTGACAAGTGGATTGTAAAGCTAGAACGAAGAACGAAATCAAAAGCTATTAGTTAAGTTATTTCATTAACCTTTTGTTCTCTGGCCGTCATTGTTCTTTTCTAAATGCTAGTGCATGAACATTAGAGTTAAGGTGGATCCACCTAAAACCTTTGGCCTATGTTTCCAGTGAAAAAAACTTCTGTAGACATTTTCTTCGCAACTAATGCCTTCCCAAGGATGACAATTTGCACATCGATAAAAATAACTTTATATTATAGCCTAGTATACTTAATATTTTCTGAAACGTAACCATAATTACATTAAGAACCAATAACTTTTCCTTTGGTGGTGTTGCGACCTGCAATAGATGGCGCCATCTATTGCGATCACGTCGCATTTTTTTCAATAATTTTCGGAATGGAATCAACACGAGTTTATCCATGCGATAGTATGGAATGTTTAGAATGATTTGAGCCACTTAGATAAAATTTTCTGAAAACAATTTAGCTGAAAATGTCGCAGAGTGAGCTTGCTGGTTTTATTTCGGAAACAAAAATCAGTAGAACTTACAGTTCTGTTAACATTTTCTGTTAAATTATTGTTATAAAACTTAATTTAAGTGACTCACAAATCTTTCTAAACATTTCAGACAATCGTATAGATGAACTCAAGTGTTGATTACATTCCAAAAATTACTAAAATTATTGAAAAAATATGCGACGTGATTGTATTTAGCATGCCACAGTACATATGGCGCCATCTGCTTGCAGATCGTAACACCACCAAAGGAAAAGTTCTTGATTCTTAATATAATTATGGTTAAGGTTTAGAAAATGTTAAGTATACTAAGCTATATGTAATACAACGTTAGTTTTATTGATGTGCAAATTTTCATCCTTGGGAATGCATTAATTGCGAAGAAAATGTCTTCAGAAGATTTTACCTCCATTGGAAAAATAGGGCAAAGTATTTAGGTGGATCCACCTGACTATTTGACAAAAAGTAAACTAACAACAAAACATTATATATCATCTAATGGTTTCTTATGTTTGTGAACAAAATTGTGACTAATAGGCTTACATAGTTGAAAATCAAGTAAACTTTGAAAAAAAAAAACTCGAAAAACTTCAAATCTTTCAAGGTCGACGGCATATAAGACTCCACATCTTTACTATATAAATTGACAGACACCTATATCTCTGTCTGTAGAAGCATGTAGTTGACAGAGAAAGCAGAGCATAAAAACATCGCAAACGCATTTCAAAAGGGCTATCCGAAAACTATTTCAACTTATATATTGGTTTCTCTGAATGCCATAGTACTAAAACTTGGCTCTTATAGTAACATATTTGACTAAAGAATAAAGATCAAATTTAAGATGTATGATTTGGTCCTCAAACCGGTGCTGATGCTTGATATTTCAGTTCAAGTAGTAAATTAGAGTAACGAGAAAATGCAGACAACAAACACTAATTTTTAGGGTCACTTCACACCTAAGATCTGAAACGTAATATTTCACCAACTCTTGGTGCTATAAACACTAAACCTAGAGAATATTAAGTTCACGAAATTATAAAATCGGAGTTTTAGAAATGCAACATAAAGATATTCATGTAACTGACCAAACTAATTGACGTCTATTTATCTTTTTGGTGTCTTCGTAAGCGTTTTATCCTGTTACATTGTCTTGTCGGTGTTCTGATTCTCGGGACTGCATGTCTGTCGGTGTTTTGTACGGCACCGGTGCTCTCACAGTGTCTTCTGTTACAAGAAAACAGCATCTTTACTCTGGTTTCACTGTAAACAAAAATCACAAACTTCTCTAAAACTATTGCCTTACCTGCAACTGCTCTTCGATGACTTTTTAAGACAGTATTCACGCCTACTGCTAGTATTCGAATGTTCCTCATAGGCTGAGATGTTTGGTACTTTAAAATGTCTGAATTCCTAATTTACAGCTAATCTCCGAAGAGAGCATCTACCTTATCCTCCAAACTGGGAGAAATTGCGTGGTTTGATGGAGGCTGTCTTCGTGACCATAGAACACTTGCATTTTAAGTGTGCATGCAACTTATGCCACGTTTAAAAGGTGTGATCTATGGTACAGACAGCAGGACAAAGCGAACCTACGTAAAAGCAGATTTGTGAAAAATAATTTCAATAGGAAACATCTACATGTTGTCCTATTAAATTTATTTTCTTCCAACTGTTTCGATCCTGTGAAGTTGATTGCAGAATACAAATACATTCATTGAAGTTACTTTCTGTTCCTCATGGCCAGATACAAAGATTTTTTCAATTACATAGCAGTAACCAGATATAATTGCTACTGTTGAGTAATAAGATCTTACAAAATCGACGTATTTAAACTCACTCATGGAAGTCGAGGTTAGTATAGAAGTGACCTACCAGAAGGACTGAAAGTTTTACTTGGGGTACCACTACAGTAAAATAGTTTACTTGGATGGTGAAAATATGCGGTATTTTGTAAGTATTCAAAGTTGTTTTTTTTTCCAAGGCGAAGTAGTGCTTTTAGATCAAGGCAGGAAGACCGGCCAAAAGTACCAAAGTTTTTCCGTAATTGCTTGGAAGAAAGCGGCACGATATGAGTGTTAGACACTGGTTAGGTTCGTGAGGTCCCTCGATTTGGATAGGGAATCGCGACAGTTTACCTTGCTGAACTTTTCCAATACCCCATAAGACCTAGAATCATGCCCTTCTGTCTCTAAAACACCACGGAAACTTTCTATTGCTGCTGAACTCTCCCATACGTTAACAACCAGCCAACGTCACCACAGTTCCTATTTGAATGTACACAGCGTCGTAACTTTTGTACGTTTAACCTGCTTTAGGATATTATGCATAACTGTGAAAACAGGGGGACAGCTAAAAAGCAAAGCAAAGGAAACACATTTAACTTACTGAATAAGTCCTCATTTCTCTCAGTGTGAGCAACAGAATAGAACGCCGGACCATAAAATTTCTTGGAAAAGCACGAATGGATTTGAACAGTTTTTGAGGTTCTCACCCCGCAACTTTTTCAAGGGACAAAACAAAGACATTCATTTTTACTTAGAAAGTTCTGCGGGATAAAGTTCGAAGCCTCCAGTTCAGGCGCACCTGGTTGAGAGGATGTGTACAAAAAGGAAAATTAAGTTTTGTTTGCACCTGGTCAAAAAATATGCATTCCCGAGAAATATTTAATTAGAAATCCTGCTCTCAACTGAATAGTCAAGAAACCTATAGACTTTCAAATATAATATATATATATATATATATATATATATATATATATATATATATATATCACTGAGAAATCCAGATAATTTATATGCAACATAAATAGGAAGGAAATCAACAAGCTTTTTTGTACTAATGGACAGTAAACCGATAAGCTTTTAGGTGGAATGACTACTGAAGAAATATGAAATTTTTGAAATATTTTTCTTCTTTTAAGAATCTTAATGATTTAGATGTATTTAATATGGTTAAATAGAAAGTCAGGAAGTATGTTTCGAAAAATAAGATGCGTTTCATATCACGAATATGAACTAAGGCTCATTTACATTGTAGGTTCTCTACTTTCATCACATTCATAAAAGAATGCCAGAACTTGAACTCACCAGAAACTTTCCGCATTGGGTTACAATTCTATTACGAAAGAAAGTCCATCTAGCAGTTTTATGAAAATCCGTATATTCTAATTCATGGCACTCCAAAAATTATGCAGAGGCGCTTTCTCGCTAACTGGGCTACATTTCTAGAACCTGTTATTTTACAGAAGGTGAGTCGAAAATTTTGTAATATTTGGATCACTTTGTCTTCACGCGTACCTTTACGACGAAAACTGACAAGCATTCAAAGCATAGGCCATCGTGTAGTACAGTCTTCTGCCAGTTCTTCGATTCAGCGGCGGTACCAGTTCTTGTCCTTCGAGGCGAAGAACTACTTCACCTCAGCTGCCACCTCCTCCTGGTTATTGAAGTGCCGTCCGCGAAGGAAGTGGGCCATGGACCGGAACAAGTAATAATCCGACGGGGCAATGTCCGGACTATAATGCTGGGTGTGGCATCAGTTCGATGCCCTCAAGTTCCTGGAGTTTTGCCTGGGCCGTTCGCGCGGTATGAGGCCGAGCGTTGTCCTGCTGTAGGAGAGCGCGCTTTCTGTTCACCAGTGCCCGGTACTTCTCCTCCAAAACGACATACATCCGCTCCAGCTGTTCAGAGTAGAGGTTGGCGTTGATGGTCCGACCGTCTGGAATAAATTCGTAACGGATCATCCCCTCGAAATTCCACCAGACGCAGAGAATCACCTTCTGTTCGAAGCGCCCACGTTTGGCAACAGGTTCAGGAAGTGGGCTCGGGCTCAACCACTGCCGTTGTGTGTTAGGATTAAAGAAATAGACCCACTTTTCATAGCACGTAAAAATTCTCTTGATGAAACGTACATCGAGCGGGTTTTCTAGGAGTTTCGTGCACACTTCCACTCGGCGGTTTGCTTCAGCTGATGTCAGTTCGTGATGGACAATACGGCAGCTCTTGTAGACCTTGCCAAGGTCCTGAAAGTGACGTACCACGGTGGTCTGTGATGTGCCCTGCTCGCCTGATAATCTCCGAGTGATGGTTGTCGGATTTGCCTATACGGCCTGGCGCACGGCCTCCGAATCCACGGTTCGCGGCGTACCAGACCGTGGCTAATCGTCGAGTCACCTGAGAGAAATTCTTGAACCACCTGGTTGCGGTGCTGTTGTCCACGGAACCTTCCCCATTCACATGACAAATGTTTCGTGTTGCTTGAGCAGCGTTATGGCAGAGTTCAAACTCGTAAAGCAAAAGTTCCCTAATTTGCCGGTTGTGGCTGTTCATCTTTTAGGCGTTTCAACAAGAGACAGAACGACGACATGCAAAGCTGTTCACAGCAATGACTACCGCTTTATATCCCTTTCGACTGAATGCAGTGCGAGACTTAAATTAATTTAAACACATGACATACCCGCCGCATCACATGCGTTTATGCAAATATTGAAAATATTGCAAAACTTTCTACTCACCCTCTGTAAGACTGAAAAGTGGAGAATAATTTACAAACTTCTAAGAAAGCCCGTCCAGCCAAAGACTGATCCTGGATGCCTATAAAATCTGCCTTGGAGCCACATAACTGAAATTTACCGTGGTGAATCTGAAATCTTAGTAGGAACTCACACCACTGAACTTCAGGAAAATGTCCTCATTTAAAACATGCTTAATGTATGCGGATGAACGAATCCAGCGCGGTAAACTTACGATTTCAGTAAAACTAACAGAAAAATCACTCGCTACTTAAGTTATTTCACATTTCATGAAATAATCTTACATCATTAATTTCGAATAAAGTGAAGCACGATAATAAAGTAGGCTTTCACGGTTTTGTTTCTTTCGCCACTGTGGCTAAATAAGAACTCTGTACAGAAGATGTAATTAATTTCGTCCTATCCTGCTCATAAAACGTTCATAAAGGAATAATGTCAGCACTTCAGAAAAATTGCATATTCACTTTGCTTCCCTTTAAAGTTTTTTGACCCTTCTGTTAATATCAACAGTATGCAACTTTTGGTAAAGGAAATCGATAAAATCAAAATAAAGTTACTGTTATTATAGTAAATTAGTGTTAATAGATCATGAATTGATTTTTATTAGTAGAAACTATACGGAGTTTACTCTGCCAAACAAAATTGCTATGTATATATACTCCGGTTTAAATTATTAATCAATTATTAGTTTTTAAAATCCATGTATTAAGTATGGAATCTCAATCGTCTAAGACACGCGTAAATGTTTTCTAAACAATTACGTAACATACCTGAAAACACTTAATGTTAACTGTTAATAATACATTTATTTTCTATTATTATAGAATTAAATTCTGGGGAAATGTATATATATATGCCTCAATATTCAGTTAGGCACCTAGAGCTAAGCTCATGTATCAGAACATGCGCATGTACTAAAACATGCAAGAGCGCATTCAGCTAATTTCAGCAGCATGCTTTAAAGATCATGCAACAGTTACGATGCAAGACATGCGGAAAACCACGAAGAAGAATTTTTCAAAGTAATTTGGGTACCATACATTGAATTATATAAAGTATAAATTGGACGAAAGTGATTATTTCACTTACCTTCGCCAAGCGATTCTTCTTCATCTTCGTCCGGAACTAGAACTTCCATGCTGGTCGGAGACCTGAAGTCATCTTCCATGGGCGACAAGCAATGGTCGATGCTACGACAAAAGGAACCATTGTACTCTGAAGGCTTCTCTTCTGGGGAAAGGGGAAATAGCTGAGGACTACTAGGAGTTGGCGGGATAGAGGACAATGCTTCGGAGTCGAAGTTCTTACCCGTATCTTGCTGATGATCCTGGTCCTCTTCTTTCGGAGTCTTCGCTGTCTCTCGAAATCTTCCTTCACGACTTGAAAAACTCTGCTCTCCTTTGTCTTCCTCCCCTCTAATGCTTCTCTTGCTTTCAACACTCTCTTGGTGTTGGTGATCAGCGGAGCTGGTAGATGGAGCTACGTTCTGCTGCCATCCAGGGCTTTTGGATCGCCTTGGAGATGTTGGACTCGATGACCTTGAACTTAATGGAATCGCCAGCAAGGAATTGAGAACTTCGTCTAGAGAAGCCGATTTTGAGTCTCTCTGACTCGTACTAGTTACTCCGGAGTCTAGCGTGGTCCTCGAATCTCTACGAGCGTCTCCAGCACCGCTACTGTACGAATTTGACTTAGAGTCTCGTCTCATACTACCACTTTCGGATTCAGTCCTGGAACTTCTCCTTGAAGGTGTTTGTGGGCGACTTCCTGTAGATGTTGATGACTCATGGCGCATTTCTGTCGATCCACGTGACCCACGGCGAGAGCTAGCAAAAAAGATAGGCTTCGAAGTGTCAGCTGTCTGAGAAAGTGGGTCTGATGGACTCATACTGCTCCGGCTATACGATGATTGGGAACTGATGGCTTCGCTTACGGCAGCATGATAAGGCATAACATCTTCACTGGCAGAAGCCCATAGCTCATTCTCGTTTGATGAGGATGGAGAAATATCTTTACTGTATTTCCCTGATCGGGGATAAACTTTAGGCTCCGAATCATATTCTACTATGGAAGTATGTTTATGATAGGCATGCTGAGGTGTTCCACACTGCGTACCTATAAGGAAAGAGGAACTTAACTATATTTCATGTATAAAATAAAACACAAATAAAGCTTTGAAAAAGAAAGCACATTAACTAATGAAATAAATAAGTGCCTTGAGGTAAGAACAACAGTCGACCGTATTTGGCTAGGAGGAACTGTCTATTAACAAATCGAGCTATGAAGTTGGTTTAAAATAAAAGTTCACATTGCATTCTTATTAATAAGAAACAGATTCAAGAAAGCCTACTTTAGCAATTTTCAGTTGTTAAAGCTTCCTTTTCTTTAGCACTTTTAAGGTGTTGGGGGAGAATGTCTCATCGTGAGAAACCTACACGAGCGTATACATAAAATCTCGGAAATGAACTCTCCTTCACAACATGAAAATGCAGTAATTATGAAGTTAGTGAAGAAATTCTATTAATATATAAGGAATATCACAAGACCCAGCTGTCTAAACTTCGAAAAGCTAATATGCAGGACACAAGCATTCATGTAGTGGACAATATACTCACTTTTTGCAGTGATATAAGCACCACAGACACCGCGATACCTACCGCCAGTCAGATTGCCAGTTATGTTCCGGGGTTTGTTCGTACCCCGCAGCATCGACATGCATATGCAGCTTCCACAACATGTAAGGAAGAGTGTCACTGCAAAGTTTTAATCCAATAGAGTACCAGATGTGCTCGACCAAGGGCACATTTGCTATAGTACAGGTGAGCACCAACAGTACAGGATCGCATTACATATGATGTTGGCTCCACATATCTTTGGAGAATACACACCTCTGCAAGTACCTCGTATTCACGTCTGCAGGCATGTGCCCAACCATCAGCCATCTAAGACTAAGCTACGACTGGTTATTAAACCGTACTGATGTAAGTCGTAACTCCCACGATCTGTGCCATTCTAATAATCGGTCCCATTCCACGGTACTACTGATTGGCAACGGAGCAGTCTATTCGACTGTAAGTTGGTGTCTAGTAAGAGCATCGGATCGTTTGCGCAGACCCAGTTGTACCGTTACCTTACCAATAGTTATACAATTAAAATATGTTGAGGAACGTTGCACCAGAGAGTGGCATTACATCAGTTGAACCACCTTTTGGGGCAAAGGTACACTATTACGTAACGCACAAAACATAGCATATTGCCACTTTACAGCAATCAGGTTGTATACCATAACATGCAGCATAATTGCACTGTGTTTTTGTGGGTTACATGTGCCATACAGTGGTGTACCATTGCTTCTGCAGCTGGTGTAGTACCAATTTTTGGCGCAACATACCACAAAGATTTTAACCGTGTAACGGAACTAATGAGACTGAAGAAATAGTAGTATTTTCGGAAGTATCCAAACAGTTATTTGGATGCACCATGTATTTTCTGACGTTTAATACTGTACGACTGATGAGCTAATGAACAAAATAATGATAATGAAAAAAAAAACATTGATTATAATGAACAAAATACAATATTTCAGAACGCTTCAACGTAAAACGAAATCTTTTCGGTGTTAAATATTTACGCCTAGGAACGATTAAATGAGATGCTGACCTTCTCACATTGCGGATGCCATCTTAATTCTCAGAGGGGATACGAGTAGTGTATTTTAGTTCTGGCTTCCCTTCCCTGGAGTGGGTAACACAAACTGTGAATAGGTGGCTCCTTCTAAACAAACGCTAGTCATGAAAATAATTGAACTACCAAATAAATAAAATAGTCCAGTAATTAGAAAGCAAAGTTTCATTTAACTACGTAATACGCTGTATATGCTGTGTTAAAACTTTGTACATAATCGTTGATATAAAGAAATGACCAAACCTCGATCTACTCCTTGAATATTAATGATAAAGTTGCATGTATGCCAGAGAAGACAGTCAGTTGTCCTTTCAGTTCATTATACATTAATTCAAAGGAATATTTTCAGAAAAAGTCCATTATTTTCCTTATCCTCATAACAAGGTCCCATAAATGCGACAATTTCAGAATGTTTTTATAGCTGCGCACCTCCTTAAATAGCTTCCGATTGGGTCCAACTTCGATTCTGAACACCGGACTTCCCGTTTAATTATTCAAAACGAACTGCATTTTATGCTAATGTTTCGTAACGAAATTCTTCCATCTACTTATCAAAAAAAGGGCGTTTGACGGAAGTTTCTATGCTGTAATGCAACTGCATTAGTGGAGAATCGATATAGTAGTAATCTGGTATTGCATTTGCAAAACACTGGTTGCATATCGACCATAATGTTAGACACCATGTCTGCTCCTTATAAATTTCAAGGTTCAGAAAGTTATTACACTCATGTAATTTTCATTTCTTTTTTCATTTTCGCCACATAGTTCTTTCTTGAAAGATGCCCCGCTATGTTAAATAGCCTGCTTTGGTCTCAGTAATGGAACTTGGGGGTGAATTTATTGCTCTTTCTCTTCTTTTTATCTCTCATTGCAATCTTGCATCAGTGAGATACAAGCTTAGGGAATTTATTTTATGCGTGGCTTCTTTCAGGGTAAAAATGCAAATATCTTAAGCAACAGTATAATAATGAGAATCCCCCAAGGGTTAGAATTGGAATTGTGGGAAGAAATAATATGTTTCTTTCGCAGCTACCCCGACCACCATGCAAGGTATTTTACATTATCGGCAAAACTGAAGCATATATTATTTTCAACACAAAAATGGGAGATAAGCATAATTTTATGTAATTCTTTGGAAAAATGAATTAGTTAACAAATACTCTTCACATTTCTGTTAAAAAAAATTCAAATGACAAAATATGTAGAAATTGAGTCTTTGTAACCTGCTTCGTAAACAGACATTGACAAAAACTGAGCAGAAAAAATCTTTAAGTGTGATTGCCAAATCCACCAGGTCGATACTACAAACATTTTATAAAATATGTAGTCTATGCTGGCAAACATTTTATAAAAATATGTAGTCTTCAGAAGGCAGTGTCTAAGTGTCGCACTGCCTTCTGAAGTTCAGTAATTAACGCAAAAGTGTGAATAGCAAACGAAGTAGTGGAGAATCACTTATTTTCTACAACTTAATTTGTGTCATATAATTAACCCATAAATTGTTTTATGTTTTACTTGTTGCTAAAGATAAAAGATTCGTCTAAATTACGGAAGATGCACAGCGCGTGTCTCAATGCTTCCGTACTAAAAAATCATAAATGTGTAGGATAAGTAAAAAAATAACTTACACTGAAAGGAAATCATTACGCAAATGTTGGAGTCATTTTTTCAAAAGCATTACAACAAGCTTATTGGAAGGTTTTCTTTACTTAAACGTTTCTTATTTTTCTGATTTACTCCAGATTTTCAGGGCATGTACACAGAAAGAATTTGTAGAAACTCAGTTTGTTGTTGTCTCACAAAACGATATAGGAATTCAAATACTCTGAAGGAACCGAAATCTCGGGATTCACCTATGAGGTGAAATTCAGAGTGAAACGGAAACGCAGTCCTTAGCTGGAGAGTTCCCGGAGGTCAGCATTGGGAATGCATCTTCGTAAAAGCCAGATGGCAAGCCAAGGCCATGTTTATAACAGGAGATGGAATGTGTGCCATTAGCTTCTACCATAATCACAATTATAAAAATGGATTCAAAAGATATATACGAATTCACTTCTAGGGAAAGTGGGCATTTTACCGTCACCAGTTGGCTTCACAAAAGGATACGCAGCGCGAGAGCACGCCCGGCGACGTTTAACGCGCCATCCTCCACCGATCAAAGCCGACAATCAAGAGAATTCGACTCGTAAGTAACCCCGATACCTTATTTCCTTATATCCCCTCAAGCCACGAATGTAGTTATCATCGTATCCTTGAAATACTAAACTACACTGGTATCCAAAACCTAAGGACGAATAAATACTATTTCGAAAGGTTATACAACCACAAAATCAGACGCAACAGCTTGTGGCGAATTGCATAACTGGGAATGTTCAGTAGAAAGCCGGTGCAGATGCAAAATGTCAAATCGTGCGCACTGGGGGTCACGTGTTATCACTTAAATGGATAAAACAGAAAACTGCGCGGTAGGCGACATGTGTTTGAAAGAAAAACTGGACATGAAGGCATAAACGTGTAATTTACGTTATGTCTCAAAGACATCATCTAAATGATTTCGCGTGCAGAAGAATTGTAGCTAAGCTGGAAGAATGGGCGCCGAGTGAGTGATGTTGGCAGGAAGTTTGGGATCGCGCATAGTGTGATATCCGTTATTTGGGCAACGTTTAATGGAATGTGTTCCAGACGCATGCTAGGAGATCGCCCTTGCTTTACTATGACGCATGAAGATAGATTCTTAGTTGTAACATCAAAACTTAATTGCCGAACCATGGCCGGTTAGCTTAAGAGTCGCTTCTATTCCAGCACTAGAATGCAGATATCTCGACAAACTGTGGCAAGACGTCTGCGACATATAGGTCTACCTACGCTAGAAGGACTGTACTCTGAGTCCCCCTATCCAAAGCTCAACGTAGTGCACGTTTTCAGTGGTGTCGTATTTACAGAATTTGGACACGTCAGCAGCGGCCAATGTATTCTTCACAGATGAGTCGTTACAGCCTATCCTTTCTCGGATTCTAGACGTCAGTTGATCTGGAGTGAAAGTGGTAATGTGTACCGGCGCGAGAATGTGAAGGAAAGGGACAGATACGGGGGTGCCAGGTTCATGGTGTGTGTGGGGGGGGGGATGACACCATAATTAATGAACGCACCGAGCTACAGGTTTTAGAAAATGAGATTACGACGGGTGAACGATATTGAAGTTCTCGTACGTCTTGTTCAATTATTCCGAGGTGTCTAGGCGAAGACTTTCTGTTCATGGATGACAACGCGACACCTCATCGAACGAGAGCAGGGCAGACACTTCTGAAAACCGAGGACATTCATCGCATTGACTGGCCAGCATGCTCCCTAGACCTCAACCCCATCGAACACGTCTGGAACGCAATGGGGAAGCTTATTGGTTCTCGACCCCCCCCCCTTCAGAAAACAAGAAGGGCCTCATCCGTGCTCTGAGGGATCAGATGGCCAATTTGCCTAAAGAACTCCTCCATGACTTGGTGCCCAGCATGTCACAACGTTTTGGGAGCTGCATCGCAGTTCAAGGTGGACATATTCCATACTGAAATGTCTCTCCTCCTGGTTATCGGTAAGCGCTGTACATCCGTTCTCCAACAATACCTTTCGGAAATTTAACTTTTGCGTAAACACTGATTGCAATGTAATTTGTACATCATTTGTAAAAAAAAAATTGTGCCCTTTCATGTGTTCGTATGCTGGCTATATAACTATTTCCCCATTTGGCTGCGGTCATGAATCGTTTTTTTTATACCGGTAAAAATGTAGTCCGTCCTTAAGTTTTGTACGCCGGCGTATATAATCAGAGAAAAACCCCAATGTTTTGGTTATAAAAAGAACTGTACTTTAAAAATTCTAGTTATTCGTAAAAAAAAAAAAAAAAAAACGTTTATTTGCCTCTCGCAAAACTGTGGGTAGTGTTTAGATGAGCCTTTACTTAAGTAAACGGAGTCTACATAATAAACTAGTATTTGTATGAATTAAAACCCTCAATTTGGACGGGCTGCACCTTGAGCTTCAGCCTGCTCGCGTACAATTTCCGGTACACTTAATTTTCCACACTCAGCTCTTGCAAGACTAAAGCCTAGGAATGAAGAAACAAAGTACTTTTTTTTTATCATTGCAGCAGCTTTTGTGCGCACATTTTTTGAATAATTAGTGTACATAGTGAACTGAGGTTTATATTCAGTTCTTTCTCATAGACTTGATAAATGTTAAACCTTACCATCATACCTGCTTTGGAAAATTTCTTCTATACCATATCAAACAATCGTATTGCTTAATATGGTAGTTATTTTGCAGTAAACAGAGAATCGAAATAAAATCAATACTAAATGAATTAGCCTTCCTGAAGGTATGAAAATATCTGAGCATATTTTCTCTGAGCAATACTAAAATTAGTAAAGTTTCAAATGCTACAAAGGTGGCACAGTAATCTAAGCTCTGACCATTAGTCAGAGGTTGGATCTCGGGTGAGGCATGGATGTTGTGTTTGCCTTACGGCACTGGCTCTCTCCCTTCCCTGGATCCAGTGACCCTAAATTAGGAACGAGCGATTGCTTATAGCCCATTGAGATGCTCACGGTGCTCATTAAACACACAAGTAAAAAATGTTTCAAACCGATGCAAAAGCTCATTTTAATTCCCTTTATTAATGTAAAAATATAGCCCAGCTGGGAATGCACTTATACATCAGTTGCGCCTAAAATCAGTACAGTTGCCACAACTCAGAAATGAATATATTTAAAGCTTTTAATTTCTACTTTTTGGAAATATCAGAGCGTTTCAGAAGATTTTTGCTGTGCAGAGTTTATATGTTCGTTAAATTCGCGTAATTCTTCAAGAAGGTCCAAGGGAAAGCATAAAGTCCACTGAGTAATTCCGTGGCTACAGCAAATATCTTCTGTTTACTGTTAAGAAACATTTAACAATAAATGAGTTAAGTATTGTTCCGCATCATTACATAAGTTACTGGAGCACCTCGAAAAATATGCGAAGTTAAAGAAGAGAGCAGCCTTCACTTACGCTGCTCATGCTAGGTCCAGAGACGGTGAAACGAGTCTCGAAAGTAGACCGAGATCAGGACATTCAGTGTCGCTACATCACAAGATTCTGTGCCATAGTGTCGAAGTTGGTCCACCGACAAGAGCTCTGCGGCTCTCGTCCGAGCTTGGTTGTTCACAAACAACTATAGTTCGGCATCTGCAATTCTACAGTAGGGTAAGCAGGAGCTTCCGAAGTATTCTCTGTTTATTGAACCATCTAACTGTCGCATCGAGGTCTGCGGAAATTCTTCACGAATATTAACAAAAAAGATCACAGAAACAAAGTTTTATAGCAGTTTTGGTGTTTATGCGCACGAACGGGTTGACAAAAAATGCAGATTTCCCAGGAAGTATAAGTAATTGAACTTTCTCTGATTTCGGAATCCACAAACATAAAACACGTTGTTCATTCGTGGCGACGAATCGCGGTTCTGTCTCACCACGGATGATCGCCGTGTGAGAGCCTGGAGGCGACGTGACCAACGGGCGGATTCCTCGGCCATTGTGTAGCGCCGGCCCGGCAACGTGGAATTATGGTGTGGGGTGCTATCAGCGCCAACAGCCGCTCACAGCTGGTACGCATTACGGGAACATTGACGACACGCCGCTATGTTGACGAGGTGCTGCGGCCCGAGGCACTATCGTATCTGTAGGGCATCCCAAAAGCCGTTTTTCAACGGGATAAAGCCCGGCCCTCATACCTCTCGGATCAGCCTGAATGCTTTACACGGTGTGTGGATGCTTCCGTGGCCAGCACGATCCCCCGACTTATCGAGCATCTGTTGGACACGATTGGACGTCGGTTGAGTATCCTCCCACCCACGCAAAATAAAGATGAACTGTGGACTCGGAACACCACCACATGGTCCACGATACACGGAGGACTCTATTCGGACTCTCATTGCCTCGATGTCACGTCGGATTCAACACTAGCGGTATCGCCCAGAATTGGGGCCACACTCCTTATTGATCATCCTGTATATTCGGCCACTGGAGCCCAGTCTGTATGTGACAATTAAATCATTTGTTCAGGACCTACTTGGCTATCTCTGTTGGAGCATTCCTTCATGGTGTGGCATTTTTTCTGTCAGACAGTGTATCTCTGTGAAGCAGCTTTTCCAGAAATGAAAATAATGAAGTCGAAATACGGGAGTTGCTTGACTGATGCTTATTTAGAAGCATGTCTCCGACTGTGCCTCACTGAATATATGCCCGATTACTCTAAACTTTATGAGGACATGAGGTGTCATGCATCAACATCTGAGAATTAAATACTGTAAATAAAGAATCTACAAGTAAAATTATAAAATTTTTTGGAAAAATAGTGTTTCAGAAATAAAAACTGATTTAAATATTTTTTTCTGTATTTGTTTCCAAACTTAGAAAAATACACACACTAACAAAACACTCGTGCTATTATAGGCTTATTCCTATTTAAATATTCCTATATCACTGCGATAAACCATAGTAGATCACAGTAGGGAATGATAGCCTAAGGTAGACCTTGGTTCCCCAAAGTTTGGCCACCCCTGCTTTAGACTGAGTAATGATCCTTTCTCACAATGCTTGCTTTTCAAAGGTTACCCAGACTATTCGTGTTCATATCCAAAGACATAATATACGAGTGTTTTACCGAAAGTAATGCAAAAGTGGGCATATTTTTTTATTAAATGACAGAGGTCGTTCAAATTGCACATGTTGGTAGAGTAACCCTTCTTCATCATTGCAGGTAAATAATGGATTCCAAGCAGAAGCAATGTGCCGTCTTGACAAAGGAAAGGTGCAGGTTGTCTGACATCCAGAGAAGGCTACAGAATGTTTACGAAGATGACACCATTGACAAGAGCAATGTGCACAGATGGATGAAGTTCAAAGAAGGGGAAACTAGCACTGAAGACAAACCACGCAGAGGGAGATCATCATCTGCGACCACAGACACGAATCGTCAGCGAGTGGAGTGTGTGGAAAAAGGGTACCACGGCAGTTGACACCCGATTTGAAGGAGAGAACGGTGGAAGTCTACCCTGATCTGCTGGAAGCGTTTGAAGCCAATGTAGACACTTTTTTCGATCTGGTGACGAACATGAAACGTGGGCGCATCTTTACGATCCGGAAACGAAGAATCAATCCATGGAATGGTGTCACACATCTTCACCAAAGCCTAAGAAGTTCAAGAGCCAGTGATTAGCACAGAAAGTCGTGGTGATTGTTTTTTTGGGGGATGACAGGGGTGTCATTCTCCTTGATATTTTGGAACGTGGCCGTACCATGACCAACGAGCGGTACATTGAGACACTCAAGAAGCTTAGAGAAGCCATAAGGAGGAAGATACAGAACAAGAATCTGAGAAGGATCCACATTCACCATGACAATGCGAGATCACGCACATCTTTGACTACAAAAATCAGGCGATCAGCAAATCAGGCTGGTTGGTGGTCACCCATCCACCGTGCTGCCCAGATCTGGTACCCTCCGACTTCCACCTGTTAGGGCCAATGAAGGACAGTCTCCAGGGACAACGATTTGATGACACAAACAAGGTGAAACTGGCTGTGAAGAAGTGGGTACAATAATGAACACCTGGATTTTTTAAAAGAAGATTCGGGCTCAACGATGGTGCAAATGCATCGCTTGTGATGGAGACTATGTTGAGTAGTACCTTTTTATAAAGAAAGAATTATTCTATCAACATGTTGAATTTGAACGACCTCTGTGAGTTAATAAAAAACGTTATGCCCACTTTTGCATTACTTTCGGTACAACCCTCGTATGACGGTCTACCTAATAAAATGACCACTCAGTGTATATGTGTATATTTGAGGTACAACTCAATGATCATGTCGGCAGATGCCAGATGTCGGTACTTTAGATTACTGTTTCACGTACAGCTTTTCTTCAGTGCATGGGAAACTGCTATTTAGAGTGTTACATTAACTGTGGGTGTCCCTTTCCAAAGACTAACATGCTACGTAATATGACGTAATGATGTACTACTAAGGAAATGCACGAGTCAAGTTGACAATGAAACAGCGATAAGCCTACCGACGTAGTTCAACCGAGAGAACAGCCGCTCCGGAGCAGGAAGATGTGAGTTCGAATGCCACTGTCCAAAAAAAAAAAAAAAAAAAAAAAAGGTTGCATGTTATATTGGCGCATGAACGAAAGTGAATATCCTAGCCGTTAGGTTTGAAAACATTGTGTGATGACTCTTCCACCAAACGTGAAAGGCCGCGGGTGGCCGAGTGGGCAACGTTCGTGACTGCCACGGAAAGGACCTCAGGTTCGATCCCAGGCAGGTACGAACGCTCGATCCACTAAATTTCTACCGTGCGTCGGATGGGCACGTTAAGCCGTCGGACCCCGGGTACTGCCCCCCGGTAATAAATAAGGGCGTCTTCCTCCCTCTTTCTACTTCGCTTCCGTGTGACTTTCCTATCGGGCACTTTAGCCCAAATCTCCTAGCTTCCTATTTCTAAGGGTTGTTTAAGACCTGGGGTCGGACACTCCCTTCCTAAAATCCTCTACATACACTGACGGGAAAAAAAATTCCAACACCAAGAAGGGGTTGTGTTAGATAAACGACAGTTGGTAGGCGGTGAGAAGTACATCTGTAAGATGACGTCTATGCAAATTTCGTGCTCGGCGCATACGTGTAGCGCTAGTAGCGCCCCTCGGAACATGCAAAGCAGGTTTGCTGTAAATACGCGCTGTAACGTTCGTGAGCGTTCGTTATCGTTGAGATTCGACGTAGTGTGTTGATGTTAGTCAAGAATGCCTTTAAGAAGACGAAGAAGCCATTATCAACAGCTCACGGAGTTTGAACGAGGTCGTGTAATAGGGCTACGAGAAGGTGGATTTTCGTTCCGCAATATTGCAGAACGACTTGGCAGGAATGTAGCCACTGTGCATGATTGTTGGCAGCGGTGGTCAAGGGAAGGTACTGCCTCAAGAAGACCGGGTTCCGGCCGGCCACGTGGCACTACTGAGAGGGAAGACCGCCGTGTACGGCGTATGGCCGTGGCGCATCGTACCGCGTCTGCGGCAGCAATTCGAGCTGCAGTTGCCACCACAGTGACACAACGAACTGTTACAAATCGGTTACTTGAAGGACAGCTCCGAGCCAGACGCCCTGTAGCGTGCATTCCACTTACTCCAAACCACTGCCGTTTGTGACGTCAGTGGTGTCAAGCTAGAGCTCATTGGAGGACGGAGTGGAGATCTGTTGTTTTCTGATGAAAGCCGGTTCTGCCTGGGTGCCAGTGATGGCCGTGTGTTGGTTAGAAGGAGGCCAGGTGAGCGCCTGCAACCAACCTGTCTGCGGCCGAGACACACTGGACCTACACCTGGAGTTATGGTCTGGGGAGCAATTTCCTATGACAGCAGGAGCACTCTCGCGGTTATCCCACGCACCCTGACGGCACAGTTGTACGTCGGTCTGGTGATTCAACCTGTTGTGCTGCTATTCATGAACAGCATTCCAGGGGGTGTTTTCCAACAGGATAACGCTCGCCCGCATACCGCTGCTGTAACCCAACATGCTCTACAGAGTGTCGACATGTTGCCGTGGCCTGCTAGATCACCAGATCTTTCACCAATCGAGCACGTATGGGACATCATTGGACGACAACTCCAGCGTCACCCCCAACCAGCATTAACCGTCCCTGTATTGACCGACCAGGTGCAACAGGCATGGAACTCCATCCCACAAACTGACATCCAGCACCTTGTAACATCACAGACACTCGATCACAACACAAAACATTTATTTCTTTACACAAAAACATAAACTGGAATACACTCCGCGGTACAAACTGAACTTGTTGTCTTAGCCAAAGCTCGGCATGTCCTCCTCCTTCAATATCTCTCTCGCATCACTCACCACACGCTCAAGTCATTAAATGTCAATGTATCATTCCGCGCTTTTGTGCGTGGAAGTTCGTATTTTACAACTCCTCCTCACTCCAGAGGAACTTTTTCCAGTGGTAAAAAGTTCTTGTCATTTTACAATACAATAGTCATAGTTCACATAATGAGTCATAATCCATTTACAAAGAGAAATATATGAGTTAATTTAACAATCACCTTTACGTGTTTTCCAACAATTTCTATGTATTATATATAACAACCAAAAACAAAAAAAAAAACAAAAAAAATGTTTTCACTAGCAGACACATAGCATGATCAAGGTGGATCATCTAAAGTTGGAACTCTGCTCAGTCCATCTGCATTTTTGTGCATAGTTCCCGATCGATGCATTATAACAAAATCATATGCTTGTAAAGCAAGGGCCCATCTCATCAGACGAACATTTGAACATGCGTTGGTGCGTAACCAAACGACAGGGTTATGATCAGTTTGTATGAGGAAATTTTGACCATCCAGGTAGCATTTCAGTTTCTGTACCGCAAATATAATGGCGGCACATTCTTTTTCACTGGTACTGTATGTCTTCTCTGCTGTTGAAAGTTTTCTGCTTAGATAGCGTACAGGATGTTCAGCGCCATCTTCTTGATCTTGCGAGAGGACGACTCCCATTCCTTGATCTGAAGCATCAGTTTGTAGAATAAATCTACGTTCATAGTCAGGGGCATACAGAACAGGAAAACTAGATAAAGATTTTTTAGTTCCACAAAAGCTTTCTCACATTGTTCTGACCATATAATTTCCTCTTTACGATTTTTACCCTTCAAGATGTCTGTCAAGGGAGCTGCTATCGAAGAAAATATTGGAATATATCTGCTGCAATATCCCGCCAGGCCTAAGAAAGATCTTACTTGCGTCTTGTTCTTTGGCGTAGGAAAATTTTGTATGGCCTGAACCTTTCGTTCCGCTGGTTTTCGATATCCTTGTCCAACAATATGACCCAAATACAAGACGTGATCTTGAGCAAACTTACATTTGGAAGGTTTTATGGTCAAGGAAGCCCTCTGCAACCTCTGTAGCACTTCTTCAAGATGTATCAAATGATCTCCCTAGTTTTCGGAAAAAATGGCAGCATCATCTAGATATGGTACGGCAAACTCTTCGCAGCCTCTCAAAAGTTCCGACATCATTTTGCTAAAGAAATAAGGTGCGTTCTTAAGGCCAAATGGCATCTTTAAGGGCCGATACGTTCCAAAAGTAGTCACAAACGCTGCCAATCGTTGAGCTCTAGCACTTAATGGAATTTGCCAGTACCCTTTTGTTAAATCTAATACTGTAATATACTTCGCTCCAGAAACCTTTTCGACTCTTTCTTCTATGTTAGGCAATGGATAGAACTGGGTCCTTGTCACTTCATTCAATCGCCTGTAGTCAATACATGGGCGTGGATCTCTTCCGGGTACTTCTACCAAAATCATGGGAGATGTATAGTCTGATTCACCAACTTCTATAATCTTGTACTGCAGCATTTTATCTATCTCGGCTTTAAGAATATTTATCTGCCTGGGCGACATTCTATAAGGCTTAACTCTTACAATAGCATTACTAGCTAGCTCGATATCATGTTCGACCAAATGAGTCTTTCCTGGAATATTAGAAAACATTTTCAAGTAATGGCATAATAGTTTTTTCAGATCCTGAATTTGTTGGCCACTTAGGCGCTCTCGAAGTTTACTGTTCTCCTCGATATCAGAGAAGTTAAATATGTTGGGATTTTTTTCAACTTGCGGAAATTTAATCTCTAAATCCATTTCACCATTTTCACAAACGGGCAATAAGTTCACAAATTCTGGTCGTTTATGGTATGGTTTCAGCATGTTAATGTGATATACTTGATGCTTTACATTTTTGCCTTCAAAGCTTACTACATAATTAGTCTCTGAAATTTTTTTCTCAATTTTCCCTGGTCCTTTCCACTGTTCCGCTAACTTATTTGGCCTGCAGGTAACAAAAACCAATACTAAATCTCCTTCTTGAAATTCACGTTTTACCGCATTTCTGTCATACCAATATTTTCTTTTCAATTGAGCCACTTCCATGTTTTTAATGGCAAGTTCTTGACATCTTTTCATCCTATTTATTAACTCAAATACATATTCAGTGACATAGTTTTCTTCTTCAGGATGACCCATTTATTTTTCATACAATAGTGTCATTGGCGTCCTCAAATTTTTTCCATGCACCAATTCAGCAGGCGTAAACCCTGTGCTTTCATGTGTCACAGTTCTCAAAGCAAACAGCGCCGCCGGTAACTGTTTCTCCCAATCCGGAGCAGACCCAAGACATAAAACTCTCAACATCCTTTTAATAGTTCGATGGAATCGTTCTACCGGATTACTTTGGGGAAGATATACAGAACTATGAGTAACTTTTATTCCAAACCGCTCCAGAAATTCTAGTGACAAAATGCTTACAAAACTGGCTCCTTGATCAGTTTGAATTTCTTTCGGAAATCCCATGTGGCTAAAAATGTGTAACAAAGCGTCAACTACCGACTTGGATCCTATGTCTGGTACTGGTACTGGTACTGCATCTGGATATTTGGACGACAAACACATAGCTGTAATTATGTATCTATTTCCGCTTGAAGTCTCTGGCAAAGGCCCACAGGCATCAGCGTTGATTTTTGTAAAAATTTCAGGAATAATTGGAACTATTTTTAAAGGTGCTTTCTTTTTGTCCCCAGCTTTTCCAGCACGTTGGCATGAATCACAAGATTTTACAAATTCTTCAATGTCTTTATAACAGTTAGGCCAATAAAAATACTTTGCTAGTCTGTCTTTGGTTTTTGTCACCCCTAAATGCCCCGAAGTTCCCTCATGACACATGTTTTTTATTTGTTCTTTATATTGTTCTGGAACAACAATAAGATCTCCTCTTCGCCAATCTTGTTGATCTTCTTCTTCACCAGCATCCCATTTCTTAGTACAGCATAACCATTTGCCTTTTTAAAATCTGTTTTCTCTATTTCTTTGAGAATTTTTCTCAATTCCAAACTTTGCCGTTGATCTTTCATGAAACTTTTTGAATCCATTTTTAGCAACTCTAACATGGCTTTATCTTCATCATGCCTTAATGGCATAATTTCTTCTTCTAATTCATCTGATTCTTCTTCGGAACCCACAGCCTCTCCTTCAAGGGCTTGTTTTTCTTTCTTCCCTGAATCATTTTTTACTGAATTTCTCTCTTCGTTGTTTCGTTTCTGTTTTTCTTGATACCGAGTAATCACAACATTTACCTGTTCTGAATTAAGTGGCCACTTCATATCAATTTTTTTAACAAAGCGGCAGTCTTATTTCCAAGTAAATATCTACCTTGATCTAGCGACTTTCTAATCACTGCAGCCTTAGTTGCAATATGACCTAATTCACATTCTAGTTCAACTTCTGCCAATGGTAAACAAACCTTTTGTTCACCCAGAAGATGCTGTACCCACACATGTTCTCCAGTAAACTCACCTGGCGACACATACTCTTGACAGATGATATCAACTGATGAACCTGTATCCCGGAGAATAGGCATGGTAACTCCATTTATTTTTCCTTCAAAGGTATAGGGTGCCAAGAGATCCCCTTCAGTTTCCTCTCTGATTCTATTTACGCTTCCTGAGTTCTGTGGTTTTAGCTTTGGACACTGAGGTCGAATGTGATCATAAGATCTACACTCGTAACACTGAAGCTTCCGTCTGCGATCGTACTTTTCTTCATTCTGAGATACATTCCGTTTTGACCACCCTTGTCCTACATCTGACTTAACATAATTTTTGTTATAAAATCCATTTTTCATAAAATTTCCCCGATCATAGTTATCTCTAGTTTTTTTCTCACTGCCTTGCATTTTCTTTGAAGCACAAAATTCATTCGACGAATTTTTCTTGATTCCTCCTCTTACACTTTCATAATTGTCCACCATATCAGCCAAATCTGAAGGTGAGACAATATTTAACCATTTATCAATAAAATGCTCCCTTATTTCTATAGGCACTCTCCGCTTCAATTGATCTGTGATCATTAATTTTTTTAGTCCTTCAAAATCGCCTATTTTAAGTCCTGAAATCCATTCATTAAAATAATTTTCTAACTCGAAGGCGAAATATCTCCAGGTCTTCTCTGATGTACGCATGTGTTGTACAAATTTCAATCTAAATTTCTCTGGACTTAACTTATATCTTTTAAGAAGTAACCTTTTAACATATTCATAGTTTTTAGCATCTTCCACATTTTCTCTGGCAATCAATTGAGATATTTCGTAGGGCAAAAGTTTTATCAAATTCGTGACCCAATCTTCCCTTTTTATTTCTGCTTGTTGTGCTTGCCTTTCAAATAAAAATAAGTAAATACTTATATCACTGTCTTTTGGGTCAAATGTTTTCATCAAATGACGAAGTTCTAATCTCGGTTTATGAGAATTTCCATTTTGCTCCAAACTACCTCCCAGCGGCTGACGTCCTGCTTCTATTCTGAGTTTTTCAAGCTCAAATTCCATTTGTCTTTCTGTTTGTCTACGTTTTTCAAGCTCCAATTCCATTTGTCTTTCAGTTTCTCTACGCTCTTTTATACCTGCCAAAAGTTCTTTCACGAAATCCTCTTCATAACCTTCAAAGTTGACAATTTTATTTTTTAATTCCAGAATTTTGAGATTTGGCATAACTTCTATACCCAATTCTTCCGCCAACTGCAGAAATTCTTCT
The DNA here is from genome assembly GCA_039090855.1 of Macrothele yani. Lineage (NCBI taxonomy): Eukaryota > Metazoa > Arthropoda > Arachnida > Araneae > Macrothelidae > Macrothele > Macrothele yani. The sequence continues at coordinate 90,893,317 of CM077016.1, read as the reverse complement.
TTTCGAGCTCTTCCTAAGAAAGCCATTTCAACAAGCTCTACGTGTACCCAATGTTTATTTATTATCGTATATGTGTATACGTTCACAGAAATTGTTTACAACAATATTCTACATTTACCTATACTGTAGGCTCAAACAGTTGATCTGAATGTACTATTTCTTGACAGAAATTATTTTCTTCTATTATCGTATATGTGTATACGTTCACAGAAATTGTTTACAACAAAATTCTACATTTACCTATACTCTAGCCTCAAACAGTTGATCTGAATGTACTATTTCTTGACAGAAATTATTTCCTTCTATTTAATTCCGTGCCCGGAAACTTCTAAAAAAATTGCCTTGATATTTCATTCCTTTTGATAATTCTCTAAGAACAACAACAAAACCAGTACTTACATAAACATCTAATGTGGTGTAAATCCGATACGGAACTTTTTTTTCTCACGAACTATTTTCGAAAAACAAACAACAGTCACCATCCTTTGTTCTTCGCAACACAAAGAGGAAAAAAAATATTCCTGTCGCGTTGGTTCTTTCTCACGCTTGAAGATCTTCCAACTCATCGATTCCCACGGTCATAAAAAACGCCGCTGAAGTTGCGCAATCCCGTCTCACCGGCGCCTCCACTTCCTATCTTTGGTAATTCGAATCTCACAGGTGCCTCCAATTCTATCTTTCGTCTGTAACATCACAGACATTCGATCACAACACAAAACATTTATTTCTTTACACAAAAACATAAACTGGAATACACTCCGCGGTACAAACTGAACTTGTTGTCTTAGCCAAAGCTCGGCATGTCCTCCTCCTTCAATCTCTCTCTCGCAACTCCCCACATCACTCACCACACGCTCACGTCATTAAATATCAATGTATCATTCCGCGCTTTTGTGCGTGGAAGTTCGTATTTTACAACCTGTACGACACAATGCATGAACGTTTGCGTGCTTGCATTCAACATTCTGGCGGTTACACCGGTTATTAATGCACCAGCATTTCACATTTAAAATGGCTCTTCTCGCGCTTACAATAAGCTGTGATCTTGAAACCTTAATCGATTAAATATGTTACCTATAAAAATGTATTGCCGCCATTACATTCCTCTACAACTATGTTTTCGTGGTGTTGGGATTTTTGTTTCCGTCAGTGTATGATCATGATCCACCCAACGTGAGTGATTGTTAAAATTAATTCTTCTACAAAGAGAGAGTCATTCGAGCATGATTGATGGCTGACCCGAAACCTGCGATTTCGTGCTTTCGATTATCAAGCGAACAGCGCGCGCGCGCGCGCGCGCGCGTGTGTGTGTGTGTGTGTGTGTGTGTGTGTGTGTGTGTATGTGTGACGTAACGTATTGCTGAGGTGACGTATGAGTCAAATCGACAAGGAAGCAGCGAGAAGCCATTTTGTGATCGGAGTTTTCTCGATAAGGCCCGACTGGGAGAACAGCCGCTTCGGACCAGGAAGACGTAGGTCCGAATCCGACCACCGTAAAAAAAGCTACATGTTATAAGAGACATAACATGAGGGTATATAAAACACAGTGACTAGTTAGTGTACGTTATATGTACAGTATGTCAGTTGATGCCATAACTTTGGTGCATGGGAAACTGATATTTAAAACGTTACACTGATTATTAGTGTTCCATTCCATAGACAATGCGAGGATGTTCCGAAGAAAGTGGCCACTGAGTCCGTATATATGAATATTATCCACTCATTTTAAATTCATGACACGGTTAACAGTTTATTCAAAAATTATCTATTGCAAAAATTGCGAATGGGCATTGAATGACAAATCAGAATGCTTTGTGGTAAACATACGTAATGAGGTACTTCGCACGGCCTTCCGCGCAGTAACCGTAGCTCAAAAAGCAAGTAATTATGAACTGGAAAATTTAAAAAGCGGATTTTTAGTACCCATCCGGCAGAACTACTGTGGAAACGAATAGTTAAGAGTATTACGTGACCGGCATTTTCCCCGAATTCTCTCCTCAAAATCGTTATAAACATTGGAGGTGCAGCTCTCTAACGCCCCAGAAACATCACAACACGCAAGTGATTGTTATGTATGTCTCAAAGCGCATTTATACAAGCAGTTAAATTACAGCAGAGTCTGTATACTTTTCTGTTCCTCCTTTTACAGCGAACGGAAATTTGAAAGAATTATAACAAACAACTTTTTTTTTTTTACATAAGATGAGGTTCAGTATACATAACAATTTGAGCCATATACTACGTGGGACGTGAATTTAATAAACTGGGGATATACCCTCACATATACTGTTACACACATCTCAATATAAAAGTACACACCGATCCGCCAAAGTAGGTGTAGAACTGTCCTGAATCTTTCATTTATTATTGCCATACGTTATATACACATGCCGCAATCAGAAGATGAAAGTAAATATTAATTAAAAACAATATGTAATGTTTGCGATAATACAATAATGTGGAACAATTCGGAATTTCTATGGTAAAATATTACTTCAGGACTAATTCCTCTGAGGTAATATTTTACCATAAATATTCCGAATTGTTCCACATTATTGTATTGTCGCAAATATTACATATTGTTTTTAATTAACATTTACTTTCATTTTCTGATTGCGATGTATGGCAATAATAAATAAACGATTTAGGACAGTTCTACACCAACTTTGGCGGATCGGTGTGTACTTTTTATATTGATACGTGTCGTGTATAACAGTATATATCCCCAATTTAGTAAGCTTTCTTTCTTTTTTTAGTGACGTTCCTTTCCTTATGAACCTGAAGGGAGTCTTGTTTATCAGAAATCCTTAATAGCACTGGTTATTCTTTGACGCTGCACTGCTCATTTCTTATTGAAATTACGATGTATAGGGAAATAAGTGATCTAAGTACTTAAATGAGTATTCAGCTTTATATACAAAGAATCTAAGGAAAGTACAGCCAAATTTATATTAATCAAGGATATTCCCCTTGAGGATGTCGCGATGAGTAATTGCTCAAGGTAATAAATAGATGCGTGCAGCAAATACAGAACATGAAACCTTCCACTTAGTAAGAAATTTAAAGGGAAAATGAACACGAAAAGATGAATCATTTCAAAAGTCTAGAAACGTATATCAAAATAATGGAAACACCGACTGCAACTGGAGTACACGCAATGCGCACGTATGCAAATCACAGAGACGACGTCACCCGAGATGTGAAATATATAAAAGAGTACAGTACGATGTTTTCTATCCCTTAGCAGTGCCACAGTAGAAGATGAAGCAGCTGTTGTGGAGTAATTGTCGATGGCAGATCTCAGTGACCTCCAAAAAGGCATGATCATTGGTGTGCTTCTTGCAGGAGCTCCAGTAACTAGAACAAGTTAGTAAAATCATGCAATGCATTGATTATGATACGCTTTCCAACATACCAGAAATCATTACTCAAGTTATGAAGCTGTGGAATAAATCTCGCTCCTGATCTCTGACCCCATTTCGATTATATTAAACAGAATTGGTTCGAAATACCTCCGGAAAAACATAGTAAAGTTTTGTCGCAATAGAATCATTTTTAGTCATGTTATGAGGATGGATTAAATCTCGCTCCTGTGCCATGACCTTTGACCCCATTTCGGTGATATTCAACAGAACCGGTTCAGTATACCTCAGGAACACCATGAAAAAGTTTTGTTGCAATCGAAACACTTTTACATAAGTTATGATGCATTAGGGCGATGGAATGGATCCCGCTCCTAGGTCCTAAACTTTGACCCCATTTCGTCCATTTTCATTAGGGTTCGTCCCCAAGTTGTCCCCTACCACATACTAAAATTCATCTAAATAGAACCATTTTTACGCGAGTTATCGTGCGGACAGACAGACAGACAAAACTGAAGAATATACGCTTCTTCAACCTACGGTTGGAAAGCGTAAACAACAGAAATAGTAGGTGTAACACGAGGAATTGTACCAAAGATTATGACTGCCTACCGAAAAGGACTTTCAAACAAATAAATTGTGGACGTCATACAAAGATATCGGAGAGGGATAGGGCGAACGGAATGTGCAACGGTAGCACAAGACCACGGCACCGCAAATAGTAGCCGAGTTAAACACCAGAAGGAATGATCCCATTTCCGTCATAACAGTTCGTCGGGAACTCCAACGTGTCAGTATTTATGGCCGTAATGCAATCCACAAACCTCTGATTACCAACATCAGTGGAACAAAAGGTGTAAGGTGATGCAAAGCTCATAAAAACTGGGATGCCAAAGACTGAAAACTTGTCATCTGGTCTGATGAATCGTGCTTCACATTGTTTCTTATCACTGGTAGAATGTATGTCTGGCGAAAACCTGCAGAAGCGTACCACCCTGACTTGGTTCCGACTGTGAAGCATGGAGATGGATCCCTGATGCTGTAGGATGCCATATCATGACATTGCTTAGAACTATTGGTTATGCTGCAGGATCGTGCCTCAGCTGTAACGTAAGACTCCATTTTTGGGGACTATCTACACTCAATGTTGCAGGCATTGTTCCCTAATGACCGTCCCTGGTTCATGGAGGTGGATCTGTGATGCTGTGGGGTGCCATATCATGGCATTGCTTACGACTATTGGTTATACTCAGGGGCGTGCTACATCTGCAACGTAATAATCCATCTTTGGGGACCATCTACACTCAATGTTGCAGGTCCCTGGTTCATGGCGGTGGATTTGTGATGCTGTGGGGTGCCACGTCATGGCATTGCTTAGGACTACTGGTTATGCTGCAGGGTCGTTCCACATCTGTAACGTAAGAATCCATTTTTGGGGACCATCTACACTCTATGTTGCAGGCGTTGTTCCCTAATGACCGTCCCTGGTTCATGGAGATGGATCTGTGATGCTGTGGGGTGCCATATCATGGCATTGCTTAGGACTATTGGTTATGCTGCAGTGTCGTGCCCCATATGTAACGTAAGAATCGATTTTTGAGGACCACCTACACTCAATGTTGCAAGCATTGTTCCTTAATATTAGACCGTCCCTGGTTTCAAGCAGATAACGCGCCCGTCCATTGTGAGAAACGTGTCAAGTTGCGGTTTATAGAGCATGAGGTACATCAGCTACCCTGGCCACCTCAATCTCCAAACCTCAATAATATTGAACATTTGTGAGAATATCTGGAGCGAAAGGTCAAATCACACTTTCCACTTCCAAAATCACTGACATAGCTGGGATATATTTTACACGAAGAATGGTCCCAAATTCCAATATCGTATGGACATGACTTGTAAAAGTCTATTCCAAGTAGAATTGCTTCTGTTCTGAAAGCCAGAGGTGGGCATCCAGCTTAATAAGAAAAATGTTCTCTAGAAACATTAAGCGTTTTCATTATTTTGATAAACTCCTGTATTTCACAAATCAGTGTCGCTAGTATTGAATTAAATCTGATTATGCCCAGTGCGTGTGTGTCCTCGAAAGTTTGTACGTAAAATACGTTGCGCAAAATTTTTTACTTTTACGGAAATACCGAATTCGTCCCGAGAAAGAGAAAGACGAGACTGTCTCTTTACATACATGTGTAGTGGACCTGTTTATTCCTGTGTATAACTATTTTGACATGTCAGCTTGAGTCTGACGCTTCAGTACGCAACCTTTTTAGCACGTCATCTGAAAAAAAGATCCTGCTTATGTTACCGGTTTGTCCGTCCGTCTGTGGACACCATATCTCTGCAACTATTAGTCCGATTTGAAAAATTCTTTTTGCATTGGGAAGCTTGAAATGTGCAAATGATGATCCTTCATTTTGTTTTCTTATACGTTGCACAATTTCGCCGCTAGAGGGCGTAAATGTAGATGATATAGAGTTCAAAATATATATTTGCTTCTAAACATCCGACTGAAAATTTTTTTATACCTAAAATGGTCTTCGACACAAATAAAATGGAAAGGTAAGTCACTTTTTCATGTTACGCATAGATTTCCCGCTAGGGGGCGTAAAATTAGTGTTTCCCCCCGATATCTCAGATTTGAAAAATTCTTTCTGCAGAGGATACAGCTCCTGATGGAAAATCTTTTCAATATAATTTCTAATTTTTGGTAAGTAATGGTTTGACAACCAGGGGGCATAAGCGTTAATTTTCGCTTCTGATGTATTTGCAGCAAAATCAGAGCTTCTAAAATCTCGATTGAAAAACTTCTTTTGTGGACCGATAGTACTCACGTCGATAAACCTTTTCGGAATACTTTCTTCTTAAAATAATGCATGGTTTCTCCGCCAGGGGGCGTAGACGTATATCTTATTTTTGACAATATCTCTGCTTCAAGAGTCCGATTTGAAAAATTCTTTCTTTGTTGAATATAGTTTTCGGTGCAAAATGTTCTTCATACAATTTCAAAATTTTAAAGTAATTCATAGACTTTCCGCAAGGGGGCGTATATGCAAAGTATGTTTTCTACGATATCTTAGCTTCTAAAACTCAGATTTAAAAAATTATTTCTGCACCAGGTACAGCTTCTGATGGGAAATGCTTTGCATGTAATTTCTAATATTTGGTAAAGAATACTTTGGCCACCAGGGGCCATAAGTGTTAATTTGGATTCTGATGTATTTGCAGCAAAATCTGAGTTCCTGAAAACTCGACTGGAAAAATTCTTTCGTGGACAGATACCGCGCACATCGAAAAAACTTTTGAGAATACTTTCTTCTTGAAACAATGCATGGTAAGTCTGATTTGAAAAATTCTTTTTTTGTTGGAGAGCGTTTCCGCTGCAAAATGTTTCACATAAAACTTCAAATTTTTTTAACGCAGAAGTCTGCCACCAGAGAGCGTAAGTTCACGTTTTCGTTTACAGCCATATCTGCGGGACTAAAAACACTAAAAACCCTGGTTAAAAAACTTTTCTTCAGTCAGATACTACTAACTATGCAAACTCTGTGTGCGAATTTTCTTCCCAAAATAATGCACAATTTTGCCGCGAGGGGCGCAAGTGCTTAATCTGTTTTTCTCAGTATATCTGCTTCTACATGGGCTATTTAAAAAAATCTTTAAGTACCGGATGTCATTTACCTTGTAGAACACTTTGGGCTAGTATATCAGGAATGTTGTTCACAGTTCTGTCGGTAGGTGGCGTTTGTGTTCTTCGGTTTGCTGCTTTTAAAAGCACTATTGAGAATTTTTTTCTTTGCATTATGCCATTCGCTACAATAGATATGTGGAGCATTTTAGTCTTTAAATAATGCACAAATTTCCTGCTAGGTGCGTAAAGGGCGAAACCTTTTTTTTTTTTCGCTAACTCTGCTTACGGGAGAGGTATTTGAAAAGTTTTTTCCTTACCATTGCTTTTTCCATGAAGAATATTTTTCGCCTATTTTCAACTTTTCCATTATGCAAAATTCTTCCACTAGCAGACGTGGAATTATATCATGTTTTCTTCTACATTCATATTTCTTCTTTTAACTGTTCGATTTGAAAATCTCTTTGTCTCTGATTACTTCCTTGTGCTATGAACAACTTTTTGTGTGCCATTTGTAAATTTTCGTAACATGCTTTTTAGTCGCTAGGGGAACTAAGTAGATGTTTACATTTCTGCATGCTTTATCGACTGAAGAAACGGTTGATTGTCTTCCTAATCGGTTCCATGCACTTTCAATAGCTTTGATAAATTTAATTCGCGTGAGAATGGATTCAAAAGACGTGCTCATTACAACCGAAAATTCGGTGCCATCTTTCTTGTTTTGTTTTGGTTTCAATGAGTCACAGTCTCTTGTCTTGCAGAGTTTGAGGGGAGAACAAGGCGTTTGCATAACGTTTTGTGTGAATGTAGAAAAAAATAAAGCTGTAAGAAGATTAGTGTTGAGTATGCTGTAAGAAGATTATGTGTATGCAGCATTATCATGTCCACGAGTTTTTGATTGCCACAGACATTTGGAGACAAAAGAATGTGTTTTATATGGCTTCAAGACTGAGCCCTTCGAGTTGAGAAGTCGAATGATGACTTTGAGCAAGTTAATGCAATTCTGAAAGAATATCTTCGAACAACACTCCAGATGCTAGCAGTAAAACTGCGCAAGGAAAAGCACATGCTTTGGAATTTTAGCAGAGGATTCGGGAAAAAGAAAATTGTGCCAGATATCTTTTCTCACAAAGTGACACTAATAGAAAAGGATAATCTGTAACACTGTCTGCATTTTGTGCATCACTGTTAGCAATAGTGCCGGAGCGTAAATAGTTTGGAAGAAGGAAGCACACGGTAAATTGATAACTACATAATTAACTTCACCATTTTTAACAAGTTAGTAAAATCATGCAATGCATTGATTATGATACATTTTCCAACATACCAGAAATTATTACTCAAGTTATGAGGATAATGGCTGTGGAATAAATCTCGCTCCTGTGTCCTGGCCTTTAACCCCATTTCGATGATATTCAACAGAACCGGTTCCGTATACTTCAGGAATAACATACTAAAGTTTTGTCGCAATAGAAGCAGTTTTACGCAAGTTATGATGCACAAGGGCAGTGGAATGGATCCCACTCCAGTGTCCTGACCTTTGACCCCATTTCGCCCATTTTCAATAGGGTTCGTCCCCAGTGGCTCGTTACCACATACTAAAATTTCATCGAAATCGAACCATTTTTACGCAAGTTATGGCGCATAAGGGCAATGGAACAAATCCCGCTTTTATGTCCTGCCTGACCTTTGACCCCTTTTCACCCATTTTCAATAGGGTTCGTGCCCAGGTGGTTCCCTACCACATACTAAAATTTCATCGAAATCGAACCATATTTACGCATGTTATGACGCATAAGAGCAATGGAATGGATCCCTCTCCTATGTCCTGACCTTTGACCCTGTTTCGCCCATTTTCAATAGGTTTCGTCCCCAGGTGGTCGACTACCACATACTAAAATTTCGTCGAAATCGAACCATTTTCACGCGAGTTATCGTGCGGACGGACGGACAAAGCTGGAGCATATATGCTTTTTCAACCTACGGTTGGAAAGCGTAAAAAAGAGAAACCATTCACGGCTCGATCTGTACACAAAATATGTAATCAATGGTGATGCAAAACCTGTATTAATGGAATGTGGAGAATATACGATTATGAAGGCTCCCGGCGAAAATGTTTTGTACGATTTATGGTGACGCAATATCACATAACACTAATTAGCTTTCTACACAGCGCTATTCAACTTTGTATTTAACTTTATCTATAACCTTTAACTTTTTATAACATTATCGAACTTTGTTGCTGCACAGCTAGGAAATATACGTGGTCTAATCAAAAGGTATTGAAACAGAAAATTTAAAACTAAGATAATTGATTTACCGGAGTAGGAAACCAGTTTCCTTCGAAAACGTCACCGTCGGCGCTTGCCGGAAACAGATTTCGAACTCAGTTTTGGAATCATCGATAATTTCTCCTTCGTATTTTGTTTAATTGTTCCACCATCATCAACTGCATTCACTTTTCGTTAGTTCTTAATATTTGAAAAGAGGAAACATCACAGCGTGTCGTTTAGCTACTGTTAGAAGCTGCAATTTTACGAAGACACTATCACGTTTTTATTTAGGAATGTGTGATTACTGTATCAGCATTCGTTGAACGAATTCAAATGGGGTTGCGCCTCGTTTCCAAATTTTCAGTTAAAATGACTTTGCGTAAGCCATAGATAGTAATTTCCACACCTTGTATCATCATTCACGAGCAGTCTTCTAATATTTCTAACTAAATTATTCACTTGAGTACTGAATCATTATTGCCACTAGTTGAGTCGGCAAAAAGGTTCATACTTCTGACAGACATTCACCCCATTTTTAAACGACTAAGCTACTCAAAAAAAAAAAACAAAAAAAAAAACACACTTGTGCACAATTGTTCACACGGTATATCAATAAATTTCAGTGAATGCTGTGGTAACGTGTGAAAGGTGCGGTAGTTTGCACGACGCAGCCAAGCAAATGAGCAAACTTGTTCGTAACCGTCACGGAGCTGTGAGAAAGAGTGTACCACAGACAGCGTATCGCGGCTGCTGGTGTGAGTGCACACTGTTTGCGGAAAATAAGTAAAGCAAAGATCCAATATCAAATTCTGCTTCAAATTGGGCCGTTGCTGTGTTGTATCACCCAACGCAGTCGCAGTTGGAGCCCGCTAACTACTTTTTGTTTCCCCGACTGAAATTAGCGCTGAAAGGGAAGAGATTTACGGACATTCGAGCGAACGTGGCCTATCCACCTACGGATGATAACAAAGGAGGACTCTTTCATTTAGCCTCCAGCAGTTATATGAACGATGCCCAAAGTGTACTGTGCCCAGGAGTACTATTTTGAAGGCCAGTAAAGTGAGTTTTCTCAAATATTACCCGTTTTTTATTTTTACCGTGAATTGGCAACTTGAATGACACACCTCGTATATCTGAGAATTCTACACATGTGGACGGAAAGCTGCTTTTCCGTGCATAAGTCACTAAGGCCAAACTTTAGATCTTGCCTTACCCAAGGTTGATTTTATTATATTCCTGTATCAAGAGTTGTTCACGTATGCTAGTGTCGGTAAAAGAATTTAATTGACAACTGCGTATCCATGGAAAGCATTGACTATGAACCGGGTTCTGAAAACTGTTTCTCTTTAGCTAAGAAACTTTCAGAAACGCTAGGTCGGCGTGTGGTAAGCTGGATGTAGATAACAGTACCAGAATTACTCATAGTTTAATTCTCTCATGTTTTTCACATTTCTAGAGTACATACAAGCAATTCACAGATTTTCATATTAGTTACTGTATCTTATCGTGTTCAAAAATGTATTTGATATTGCTGAAACTAAGATTAAAGTTGTCGCTCGGAGTAGCATTCAAATTAAATCCCGACTGTGGTTTACAGCAAGGCATTTATGAAATTAATTTCATAAGAGTTTTTAACTGCTGCTTATGGAAATTGTGGAGAGAGACTAAACATTCTCAGTGATTTATTCACGAAGAACACACGATGTAAGCGTGGGAAGTAACATGTGTATGTGACATTACAGGATGAATGAGATACGAATGCACTTGAGAAATTTCCCTGAATAGGACAACGTTGTTAAAGAACTGGCAAATGTAATTATACATTATGCTCTGCTGCAATATTATTTTAGAGTGAACTTTTAAAAACCGATAAATAGATGAAACCACCAAGAAAGTGTTTTCTGACTCAAGAGGCTGCATCTTCTCCACATATTAGGCGATTTTTCCTCTCGTCCAAATTACTAGTTTTAAGACGTTCACACAAGCTAATCAATTCAATTCAGTATACTGTATTTATGGGTCACAAAGTGGATGCCGGTTTTCTTTTAGAGAGGAAAGAACAATATGGAACGACCAAAAATAATCGAGGCAACCTGTACAAATTGAGAGAATCTGCTTACGGAGACTAAGTTATCTCTGAAAAGATCATTTTTCTATTCTTTTCGTTATTGAGTTTAAGACTAGATGGACTATATCATCCCTAATTTAGGGTTACTGTAAGGGAAAGATTCAAATTCTATAAGAACAAACACAACATCTATGCCTTATCCAGAATTCGAACCCAGTCCCTGAAGCAAGAGGAGTTAAAAATGATTATAAAGAGAAAAATTACCCAAAAGAAAAAAGATTTGTCATTCCCCCCCCCTATAGTGATTTAACTCGTTTGAAAAATAAAATGTAAATAAAAACGGGTCGAAAGCAGATGAGGAATATCTGGTCTTCATCTGTTTGATCCAAGAAGAAATTCGGATCTGTTGGCCCACGACTTTTTTCCATCTCCAGTATCAGCCAAAAATGTCGTGGAATGCGAATAATAACATTCTTTAAAATATTAGGGTAAAAATTATAGTAACCAAATAATGGGGTAAAATTATAGTTTCCCCAATTGTATATGACGTACTTTCATCACTGGAATTTGTGACCTACATCCGACCCTGGATGTTAGAAAAGGTCGTGAGACGCTACGATGGGGCAGGAATAGCTTCGACTAACGCAAATCTCAAGGTTCTAAGATATCTACGTTCAGTTGCTTGGAATTTCTTTGTCCGGTCCAGGACGATGAAAATTTTCAAGTTTTCTGAAGGAAATGGTTACATGGAATACAGTGAAAATATGCCAATACTAGCATTACAATGCTTACCATGTATTTATGAAGAATTATTTCTTCGGGGAAATTTGTTTCCCAATTGTACATGAATTATATAGTCTTCCTGACCTAAAGCATTTAAATATACATGACATGGTAATTATCTCTTAATTTTTGAAATCCCAATTTGAAGTGCATGTGTTCGATCAAACATTTGCACTTTCAGCATTTCTTCCCCATAAACCTGATTTTCATTAAAAATGCACACTTGAGAAAAACAATCCCAACAACTGATATTTGAACCCAGTATAAAAAACTACCTTCGGATCATTATGGAAATTTTTTTATTGGAATATGGAATCACTTTCTATACAGTTAAAAATATTTTATCTCTTTAGTGTACAATATATTAGGTGTGCAACTTAATTCTCGGCCTCTAACCGCAAGCGACCACAGAACGTCGGCAAATGCAAATAGCTGTGTGCGATAACGGCTGATTGCAGCGCCATCCAACAGCTTTCCAGGCAACCGTAACCACTCACAGCTGTAGTGATAGAAGGGACGAAAGTTGACGGTGAAAGCAATGTCGTTCGATAAGCAACATTTGAGGCACTGCCTCCTGTTCGCGTTTCAGCTGAAAAAAGGGCCGCGGAAGCACTTTTTCAGCTGAAACGCGAAGCCCACCAAATGATCTGTGCAGCTTTGGGTGAGGCTGCTGTGTCCTACAGTACGTGTAAGAAGTGGTTCCAGCGGTTTAAGCAGGGAAATTTCGATCTCCGGGATGCAGAACGTCCGGGACAGCCACAGAAAGTTGACGATGAGGGTCTAGAACAACTGTTGGACGCGGATCCTTGTCACACACAGTCAGAGCTCGCCCGGGAACTCCGAGTAACACGGCAAGCCATTGCAAAGCGCCTGCACAAGCTTGGACGGATTCACCAACTAACAGCTGCGAACAAGTCTAGGCGCTGCGATGTTGCTGTGTCCTTGCTCTCCAGATTCAAGAAGAAAGATTTCCTCCACAAGATTTTGACCTGTGATGAGAAGTGGATCCTCTACGATAATCCTAAGCGGCGCAAATCGTGAGTTTATCCAAGTCAGCCTACCACCAGTACTGCCAAACCGAATATCCATGTCAGGAAGTTGTTGCTGTGCATATAGTGGGATCACGGCGGTGTCGTACACTATGAGTTGCTCAAACTTGGTGAAACGGTCAATGCTGAGCGTTATTGTCAGCAACTCATTCGTGTGAGTGATGCAATGGAGGCGAAAAGGCCATACACCGGTAAGGGCAGAAGTTTGGTCCCGTTGCTTCAGGATAACGCGCGTCCTCACACCGCGAAAACGACTTTAAACACGATCACCGACCTGGGATGGGAGATTTTGTCCCACACGGCGTATTCTCCAGACTTCGCCCCGTCGGATTATCACCTCTTCCGCTCCCTGCAACATCACCTGAGTGATACGCATTTCACTTCTGTCGAGGAGGTCCACACAAGTATTGATGACTTTATCAACTCGAAACAGCCCTCTTTTTTCCGCAGTGGCATTCGGCAGCTTCTTGACTGATGGCTCAAATGTATCCAACACGACGGGGATTATTTCCCTGATTAGGTACGTATTCGATTTGCTATAATTTGCTGTCAACGTGTCGTCCCTGTGGCCGAGAAATAAGTTGCACACCTAATATATTTTTTGTGGTATATAAAATTTAACAGATTTATATACAATGACTTCATTCTTTCAGGACGTGTTTATAACATTTAGAGAACGTATACGTCGGGTGCATGAGGACTATAGGAAAATCACTTTTAGTTGTTAATGACAACATTTTGATAAAACAAATTGCAGCTGGATTCAGGTTTCAGTTAAAACTAACTCAGGTCTTCATAGCATAGTAGTATTTTGCTTTCAGATACCTCTTAAAGAAAATAAAAACTTCACGAAAAATGACATTAACCATGTATATCGAAGTTTGGGAATTTGCGAAGCGAATGGTTATCACTGAGAGAAATTTGACATCATGCTGTGGACCTGTTCGGGGGAAAATTACCACAAATCTGAGAGGTATTTATATCGTGATAAATTCGATGATTTTTCAATCCTCCAAGATTACTGAAACTGTCTAATCTAACCACGCACAGTCATCGATCGTAAAGAAAGGCGTTACTTCTTTTCTTAAAGAATGGCATCCTGGCGAATACCCTTGTGGAATCCCTTAGGAAACGTAGTTAACTGTTGACACTCCTTGCTAACAGTGTAAACAAGTGTTTCGTCAATGAGAATCTACTTGATTAAATAATAACTATGGCAAAGCTTTATTCCTTGGCACTGATGTAAACAGTCGTTACGACAATTCTGCTGTAGCAAAACTATCTGCTACGAAGCTCAGGAATTCGCCTCGGATATAGACGCTACTTTCTCCTGAACAGCGGTAAAATTGTGTATCATTCTGTATGAAGCTTAAGTTTACCCAGTTCAAGGTGTCCTTCACACTGGCTAAAACTTAATACGTAGAAAACAGATATTTGTACTACACTATCTACCAACAAGTAATTGGACACCTGTGATAGCAAAGGAAAACGAAGTTTATTCACCTTCAATAGTTGGTGGAGCCTCCACGAGCGGCGATTACAGCTGCGACCCTCCTGGGCATACTCTCAACCAGGCGTTGTACGACGGCTAGCGGTATTTTCTTCCATTCGGCTTGGAGAACACAGGTCAGTTCCTACACCGATTTCGGACGGTGGGCGCACCCCTTAAGTCGACGCTCCAACTCGTCCCAGAGGTGCTCGATAGGGTTAAGGTCCGGGCTCTGCGCAGGCCACTCCATTCGATTAACCCCATTGTCACCATACCAAGCCATGGTGGACCTCGCAACATGACATGTGGCATTGTCATCCTGAAAGTAACATGGGTCCACCCCGTAATACTTCCACAACTTAGGAAGCGCATGGTCATCCAAAATGGTGCACTAGGTCTCGGCGTTGAGTCTACCAGAAATTGCGATCAAGGGTCCCGTGCCATACCAGGAGAAACACCCCATAGCATAATTCCACCGCCGCCGAACTTCACAGTTGGCACAATACATTCCGGCAGGAGGCGTTCTCCAGGCAGACGCCAAACCCAGACCCTACCATCGGAACGGTAGAGGGTGAACCTTGATTCGTTGCTCCAGAGAACCTGTTTCTACTGTTCAACGATCCACTGTCGACGTTCTTTGCACCACGTTAGCCGAGCAGCGCTATTGGACTTGGTGATCAAAGGCTTGTGAGCGGCAGCACGTCCATGATAACCGAGCAGATGGGCTTCCTTACGGATGGTAGTCATCGAAAGAACACTCCCGGATGCCTGTTGAAACTCCTCGCGGATGTGGCCCATCGATTTGGTGCGGTTCTTCCGAATTTCTCTGGCCAGCACCCGTCGGTATCTAACTCCCAGTTTTGTGGGTCTGCCGGGTCGGGGCACATTCCAACAGTAACCTCTCATCTTCCACTTGCCAATCACGTAGGCCACTGTCGATTTTGGGCACTTCAACTCGCTGGATATGACACGTATGGATCGGCCATTTCTGTGATACCTGACGATTACACCTTTCTCGAAATCAGAGAGCTCCGAACTGCGTGGCATCTTGCATGCAACTGGTTGCGTTGTTGTTTCCCACACGATATTTAACGGCGGCGGCCGTGACGTGTATCAGGACCGCAGATATCGTCGATTGCAGGGGTGTCCAATTACTTGTGGGTAGATAGTGTATTATAACTCACTAAATCCTTTAATATTTTTCATATCATCGAAATGTGGCTGTATTGTGCACGTTATTTAAACCACACTATCGTGGACACTGCTCTTGAGAAGCTGTCAACCCTTTCCCTTACGCTTTTCCATCGCAGAATACAAGCGTATTCACCAAAAACCGACACTGCGTTTAGTTTAGTGTGTATCACGTAGACAGCTCTTACAGAATCATTCATTCCAGCAATATCAAAACCATGGATTTTCCTAATTGCTAAGGTTTTCCCTTAACATCATAGTGCCTGCTTATTTAAATCAAGGGCAGATAAACTACTTTTTAAAATTTTCACGCTTAACCCCTTCGCATTGTTTTGCACTACAAGCTTTACTTTTCATAACTAGTCTTCTGTAACAGACGCAATACCTTACAAATTGAAAGAGCACGAAATTGGCTTCTTGCAAAATCAAGCAGGAGATTCCAAACATTGCCTTTAATGGAGCACTTTAGATCTATCATTCTTTACTGAACGGTGATATACAGAGCTCTAATTTGCTGGCCATCACGCCTCATGTATCCCTACTTGCCGCCCCGCTGAGATGGCCCTAGTCCTTAATATCTTTGTCATATGCGAGTTACCTTGGCATACTAACATGCAGCTATACACCTCACAGTAGCATGCATCATTGTACTACTTTAAACAGGGGTGTCTTTGAAGAAACGAGAAAAAGTGGTGAACCATTGTTTTGTGTGTGCTGTACAATGTGTGACGAATACTACATATTTAACTTTCTGCTTTTGTTTATTTTCTCTTATGTAAATTTTGGTTACCTGTTATGTTTTTCTAACACTGAATGTCAAGTTGAAACTCCCAGCCGCCCCGGTGGCGCAGTGGTCTAAGCGATGGCCTCTGATCATTCGTCCGAACGGGGTCCGGGTTCGAATCCCGGTGAGGCATGGATGTTGTGTTTGTCTTACGGCACTGGCTCTCTCCCTTCCCTGGAACCAGTGACCCTAAATTAGGGACGGGCGACTGCTTATAGCCCATTGAGTTGCTCACGGTGGTCGTTAAACCTCCAATCAAAAAAAAAAAAAAAAAAAAAGAAACTCCCAAGAATTTATTTCTTTAAGTTACACTGGCAGGCAGTCAAGTCAAGAAGACATAGATGTAAACTAGGCCAATGAAACTGTATGTTAGGTATTAAGTGGTCGAATGATCTGCCGTCGTCAAGCCTAATTGTTTTCCATTAAGCTAAATCTTTGTCAATATGTCAACGAATGGTATTCCTTCCAAATTTAAAGTGTTCCTTTCAAATTTAATATTGAGTAACCATTGTTTAGTGCGTTCACGTTAGTTATTTTTTCTGGTACAAGTTTGCTTTTTAAAACACTATTCACAGTACTTCATATTTAAAACTGTGGTGTCTTCTGTGTGAAGCTCCGTCGGTCCTGTTGGTATAAAAGAACTTGCAACAAGAACTAAACACGCAAGTGACTTCTTTACTTTCTGTATTCTAGTAAGATCTCATTAAAAACCCGGAGTATAACGTTATAATTGTTACACTGTCCATCTGTAGTGCACTATTTTTCTCACTTCTTTTCTTTCATAAATACATTTTTGTGAGCAATGTGACCATTAAAACAGGTTTCAGATAAATACCTAAAATTACATTTGGAAGTCGGATCTTGCACATTGATTGCTTCAACGATGAAAAGTAACTAAGGGGATATCTCAGGAAAATCATGCGTAAAAATTGTCTAATTCAAAGGCGCCGACTACTGCAATGTTTCGTCACTGTGATTGCAAAATAAAAAAATCCATTTTCAGCAGGCAGCTTTTGAATAAACAAATTCCTGGACACAGCATTAGCAGAGACTGCCAGATGGGACATCAAAGCAATTCGTTGTTGATCATGTTTCGGGTCTGTGATTTCATAGTTCAGGCTCTGGAATTCTTCACGGTGTATGGCGATAGAATAACGCCGTTTCAACACGGAAGTGATCTGTGAAATTCGATGCAGAAAGATATGCAAATTCTTAATTTACATTAGAGAAAGATAGATTCATATCAACTATTATTAATTCACAACTGGATGAAGGTCACTCCAGGTTTCTTTCACAACTCTGTCTTGAACAATTCCCTTCTATGTTACTGCGACATGCTTTCGAATTGCATCCACCAATCTCGCACGTTGTCGTCGTCTTCTGGGTCTTTCCATGATAACCAGTTTAGTATTTCAGTTGTTCAGCGCTGGTCAGTTCCAGCAGTACGTCCAGCCTATTGTCATTTGAGAATTTTTACTCGAATCATGGTGTCATCCACTCTTGTCATTTTCCTGATCCACAAGTTCGTTTTCCTATTTTTCTTTGTTACACCAAACATGCGTCTGTCCATGCTTCTTTGAGTTGTCTGTAACTTTTTTTAGTTAAGGTCGATGCATGTGATCCATAAGGAAGTACCGGAGGGAATTGTGCGCTGTATAACGAAGCAAATTTCTCCATAATTTTTATCCACGCCGGGGCTCGAACCCGGGTCCCCTCATTCCGGAATAAGTCACTCTACCAATTGAGCTACGCGGACGTTCGTTCTGACTGCTATCTGCCTTTATGTCGTGTGCGTCCTGCTAGCAGGTACGTCACACAACTACTTAAAACATTCTTACATGGCTTATTGTTTCATCCCAGAATGATATTTACATCTGTTGCTATGACTAGTAGAGGGTAATGTTCCAAAATCTCTGCTACAGTTAACTTTGTCTAGCAAAATACACTCTGAATCAAAACGCAGATCCCCAATCACGCAATTTGTTTCTTTTTCATCTTTTGAGTTTATCGATCCCATTTGGTACCTGCCTAATTCCAAAGAATCTGTCTCCCGAATTTAGGCCATTTGTTACAGCAGAGAACCATTTCTAGAAATTTTATAGTGCGGTATCCATCTAGGATTTTGTTATTTTCAACAGTAATTCGAAACTAGGATGCTGAATCCAAAATGTGGCTCCCACATATTAAATTATAAGCAATTTATTTTGCTGTAAATGAAGAACTTACACAATTTTGATCAGGTTGAACAGCAAAATGGCGCGGCAAATTTTTCGAAATTATGTTTATTAAGTGATTACAGAACTAAATATACGAGGATTTTAATCTGAAAGGGATAGCGCATCTATCTAGGGAAAAAAATAGTTTTGCATATAACAAATCATTTCATTACCATTACGCACAAACGTATTTTTTCAATATCTAAACCGAAAGATAAAAAATAATTTCGCGACATATCCGTTTCATATGAAATAATACGAAATAATGCACGCTATTTCTTATCGAATTAAAGATTACTGGGGGAAAATAATGAGCGTTATGAACGATGGTTTTATACACCTGTTAAGAAATAATTTGCTAAAAACTGTAAAAACGGAAAATCCATCCAAAAAAAAATTCCATTCAGATTAGCTTGATGGATACGTTACAGAAAAGAAAAAGGAAACTGTTTGCGCATCTAACAAGCTTCCGACTGTTGATAGAGGCGCCGGCACTTCGAGACGGTGAAGTGATCGGTGATCGATGGTTTGGAAGCGAATCGTGGCTCTCCGAACAGATCCGTTCTAATACATTAAGACACCAAAGAGAAGTAGAGATATTGATGTGTTGTCCTTCCGATGGCCTCCTTTCTTCTTCCCTAAACACTTCTGGAAAGACATCTGAAGTGCTTATAACCTTAAGAAACATGACAGTTGTATCTTTGAAAAAAAAGGATCCTAATTTGGCTTTGTTTTCTCTTACATCTTACTGATATGCCTTTGCGAGCCATTTGAGACTTATGTCTCAAAAGAATGCCCAGTACCATCTCATTGTGTTCAACGAATGGTCTTATTTTCGCAAACTCTATAACTTTACCGTCTAGACTAGTAGTCTACAGTCTCTTTGAGGGCGCGGACTCCTTTCCAATTTTCAAAACATTCCAGGAATCCCAGACGATATTAATAAATTACATAGCTGTTTCTGCATTCGTTCTCACAGGCCACTGAAAACAGTTCTAGAATACGTAAAATTCTGGTCATTGCCTAGACAATAATAGATATGGAGCCAGCAGCGCATAAGCATAACTTAACTTTCTCTGTACTTTGATTTTACCGCAACAAGCAAAAATAAGTTCCCTTTCACAAACATGTTTTGTGGTAGGTTTTTGGTTGATAAGATTTTCTGAGAATACGCAAGAAGATTGAAGTGGGCGAACCATAAAAACACACAGCGATCTAATGACGTCAAAATCGAACAAGTTTGTTTGGCAGCAAAAATTGGAGATCAAACAGCAGAATCGGAGATACAATATCAATTTGCTGGTGTCAATAAAAAGTCGAATAGCAGAGTTGTGATGTCAATCAGAAATGGAATAACAGTCCAGTGGTGTCAGGTAGATATTGAAAAGCAGTCTAGTGCTGCACTAAAATTTTTCCAAAGAAATTGCAAATTAGAGGTCCATCAATTGTCGAACAAATTCTGCAGGTGGCAGAATGAAGATGTTTTGGATGCAACAGCCAGGTTATGGTCGAATCGTAAACAAATGACACTCGAGGTCGAATTGAACTCATCTGAGCATATTTCAATCCAGCCTGTTGGTAGATTATAGGACGAAAATTAGTTTAATGTTACTCAAGCATGGCAAAAGACGGTAATCAGTTACACTAACATTTTTGACAGGCAAGTCACCTTTCCTCAGACAGATGGTGAAATGGTAGTCTGCGTGCTGAAACTCTAGATATGATCGTTACATCTTTTATTACTATTATAGGAAACTAATGAGCGGTTAGAATGTGAGCTTCCCGAGTCCTGTGGTCGTAGGCGTTTGTTCTTTAGTTGTTTCTCTGCCTTTCCAGAAACCAGTAACAGATGACTACTCATGGCGTAAGGTACTAAATTAGTTATTTAACCACAGAAAATAAAAGAAAAGGATCTAAGGAAATAACCCGGATCTAATGATCGCTCTATTTTTTGTTGCAACTGCCTTATGTGTAATGCTTTCGGTCTGCATGCCCGATGTCCACGTTAGTGATGGGCATAATCCAGTAGAAATAATCAATTCATTCGATTATGGTAAAATCATTCGAATGAATAAAATCTTTAGAAAATTCTCGATTGCTCCTACGCTCTCTCGATCCAACGAGTGCACTTGAAAGGATATCAGACAATCATCGTTTGAATTATCTTGTGCAAAATAGCTCATTTCTTCTCGAGAACTACTAGAGGGGTTCCACAATCCAAGAGAGTCTCGAAACATTTTTCGCGTGATCGAATGATCTTTCGCTTGCAGGATCACTTGAATGATTCCTCGCTTTTTTTTATTGGAGGTTTAACGACCACCATGAGCAACTCAATGGGCTAAAAGCAGTCGCCCGTCCCTAATTTAAGATTACTGGCTTCAGGGAAGGGAGAGAGCCAGTGCCATAAGACAAACACAACATCCATGCCTCACCGGGATTCGAACACAGGCCCCTTTCGGACGAATGATCAGAGGCCATTGCTTAGACCACTGCGCCACCGGGGCGGCATTTCTCACTAGCAGGGTCACTTTAATGATCTCTCTCTCTTGCAGGATCACTCTAATGGTCTCTCTCTAGCAGGATCCCTCTAATGATCTATCTCTTGCAGGATCTAACCTTGGGTTACTTCTACCTTGGCTAAGCTAATTAAAAAAAATAGCGTGTTCGTCTTGCATTTACAGTTTGGACTCCTCACTTCGGGTAAGGACAGGATTCTGCTGGTAAATTGTGAAATTAGAAATTATTCGAATGTCAATTTCGAACGAATATCTCGATTTGTCGAACGCAGGAGTCTCTGAGAGTATCGCGTCATCTACCGGTAAATTCTAAAATTAGAAATCTTTCGAACGAATATCTCGATTTGTCAGATCTCTCGATTACAACTTTTCAATTTTTGTATTCAATCATCATATGTAAAGGATTTTAGGAAGGGAGTGTCTGACCCCAGGTCTTAAACAACCCTTAGAAATAGGAAGCTAGGAGATTTGGGCTAGAGTGCCCAATAGGAAAGTGACACGGAAGCGAGGTAGAAGACGCCCTTATTTACTACCGGGGGCCAGTACCCGGGGTCCGACGGCTTAATGTGCCCATCAGATCAGATCATATGTAGAGGATTTTAGAAAGGGGGTGTCTGACCCCAGGTCTTAAACAACCCTTAGAAATAGGAAGCTAAGAGATTTAAGCTAGAGTGCCCGATAGGAAAGCCACACGGAAACGAGGTAGAAGACGTCCTTTTTTACTACCGGGGTCCGACGGCTTAACGTGCCCATCCGACGCACGGCGGGTATTTAGTGGATCGAGCGTTCGTACCTGCTGGGATCGAACCTGAGGCCCTTCCCGTGGAAGTCACGAACGTTGCCCACTCGGCCACCCGCGGCCCATTGTATTTAATTGATTAAGCCCAACACTATTTCACGTGCGTGGGGTGGTCCGGAAGTTTTAAGACTGCCCGAGCTACATGGTAGCCCATGATGGCACTTCACGCAAACAGGTTCTCCTGAAAGCTCAAACAGTATATATAGCACGCTGGGAGAAGTTTTCACTTGCGTACATTCCGTCATTCTTTCTCTTGCTCTCGTTGAACACAGTCCTGTTGACAGTCGGCGAACCCAACATGGGTTTGAAACATAAAATGAGAGTGAGTGCGAAATTTTGTGTGTCTCATCTTCTTTGATCGCCGAAAAGTTTCATCCCTTTAATCGCTGGACATTCAGAGGCGTGGGTGTGACGTATTCCATTTTTTTTAACCTTCCGTTTTGGGTTTACTTTCTCGTATGTAAATTTTAGGTACCTTTCGTTATGCTTTCTGAGCACTGAACTTCACTTCGGAACTCAAGAAGTTCTCCTTAGGTTACACTAGCATTTAGTAAAGTCAAGCAGACTGGGATAAAACAGGACCGTGTAGCTGAACAGGTGTGTTAGGTGTCAAAGACATGAGAACTATCAGCGTTATCGATGAAATAGAACGAATCTACGTTTCTTATATTTAAAAGCTATTAATAGTTATGCCTGAGGTTAACTGCGTCTGTTACTGCTTGTGATTGATCTACGACGAACGCTGTCAATTGCCTTAAGATTCATCTGATGGTGCACCGTTATTGGATAACCGGAATAAAAGATTACTTTTGAACACTACTTGTAAGTCATCTTTGCTTTTGATACCTTTCTTTCTTAAGTGTGAACCGTGAAACACAACGCGGATTTCTGGCTCATCATCAGAGTTTTCCCAGGTACGAATCCCAGATGAGGGGTTGTTATACTGCCCTGACTCTCTTACTTGGAACAAGTGGCTCTACAATACGGGCCGATGAGTCCGGGAGCTCGATAAGTCATGGTGTCGCTAATGTAATAGCAAAAACACCTTAGTGTCCCATTTAAAAATTATACTTATTTTTTTTCTGTTTGGAAGTTTAACGATCACCGTGGGCAACCCAATGGGTTGTAAGCAGTCGCCCGTCCCTAATTTTGGGCCACTGGTTCCAGGAAAGGAAGAGAGCCAGTGCCGTAAGAAAAGCACATCACCCATTTTTTTTTTTTTTTTTGATTGGGGGTTTAACAACCATCGTGAGCAACACAATGGGCTATAAGCAGTCGCCCGTCCCTAATTTAGGGTCACTGGTTCCAGGGAAGGGAGAGAGCCAGTGCCGTAAGACAAACACAACATCCATGCCTCACCGGGATTCGAACCCGGACCCCTTTCTGACGAATGATCAGAGGCCATCGCTTAGACCACTGCGCCACCGGGGCGGCACACCACCCATGCCTCACTAGGATTCGAACCCTGACCCGTCTCAGTTAAAAGGTCAAAAGCCAGTGCTTAGACCACTGCGTCACCGGGGCCACAAATGATACTTATCCTTTATGCTATAGTTATGGCGTAACCACTGGGGAAGGGGGTCCGGACCCCTCCATATGTTCAGAGTCGGGGATCCCCAATGTAAAGGACCCCCCCCCCCCATTTTTCGGGAATATAATGTTATAATGCACACTTTTTTATGATGTGAACCGACTAAATTTAATAATATAAGATTGTGATTTTTCGTAGAATGCAAACACGTGTCTAATATGTACTTAATGAGACAGCGATATCGATTCCTAATAAGCAAAGTCAGCTCTACAACTTTGTAATTTACATTTCTGCCCTATCTATCATAGTTTTACAGTTGTGTTCGCTAAGTTCCACAATTCGCCAACAGAGGCGCCTATGCCGTGCCCGTTAGGTCGCGCCTCAGCAACTGCTTTGCTCCTGCGTGTGTGTGTGTAGGGAGGGGGGGGGGGGTAGGGTCCCAAACTATTTTATACAGCATGTATATATTATTGTACATACGTATATGTATACATATAATCTGGGGGTCCGATCACTGTGTATGTGTGATCGGACCCCCTTCCCTCCCCAGGTTTTGAAACATGGTTACGTTCAACGTAATGTAATATAAAATAGACAGTAGTTCTGAACGTACTTTCCAATCTACAGTGAAAACGTTCTAGAATACTGGACGGGAAACGTTGTATTGTGAAGCCGTAAGGAAGAAATGAAAATTCAAAAGGAAATTTATAGCACTACATTCCGTATAATCATTTTTAATGAGTCAGTTCTTGATCAAGAATGAATTGAAGGAATGAGTAAATATGTTTACGATATGCTTGTGTGTATTTAGCATAAATAAAATATTGGTCAGAAGTTTCATTTAGGTGCTTTCTGTTTCACAACTATGACATCTGAGTAACGCGACATCTCACTTTTCTGTTACCCCCTACGAAAAAATTCATCTCGAGGAGAAGAAAAGATTTTTGTGGAATGCATGTGCCGAGAAAATTGTTCTGATATACTCTGCAGCATAACCCTTAACAAGTTCAGTCGAAAGCCTGCTTTTCGGAAAGCACCTGCTACTAGTGTAATAATTTCAATCTGACGAGTTTAGACTCTCAAATGTAAAACTGTTTTGGGGATCATTGGAGGTCAATCAAGAAGTACAGTCTGATTGCAGCGAATTCTTACTTTATTAAACGAGTACGCAGGGGGTCCAGTTGTATCAATCGAACTGACTGTCTCCGTTTTAAATGAGGAATATTCTTTTAAGTTTAACTGGACTTTCAGCATGTATAAATTATTATCTTCCTTTCATTGCAAAGCTCTGTTTAATGAGCAATTTTTAGACTGAATTGCGGTAGTAGATGAAAACTGTATTCTTCAATATAACGGTAGGGGTAGAAATCCTATACAGTCAGACGTGTCCTTCACAATGGAAAGTTTATCTTGAGGGAGAATTTATGTCACAGGGCTCTTTTCTTTCTTGCTGGATTTATTAGCTGCATTTTAGAATATATAGCTATCACTTAAACTGAAAGCTTATTTTAGGTTAATACAAGAGTAATTTTGCTTGATGGCTTCCCAGAAATCACAATGACAATCGTATATAAAATAAAGTACTTTGTCTGGAACCGAAATACTGAATATTCAGAATGCAGCTCGTCTTATGTTTTCTTTTTCGTAATTCTGGTGCAATGCCGAACATTTTTGTCAAGAGAAAGGCCGCCAAGAAACCATCTGCTCATTTTTCGCCTCTGTGCTGGAAAATCTTTATTGAGATATAATCGGAAAATTGTTTATATTGTGGTGAAGTGCAATCAATTACGACAGAAAACTCACTGAATTACAAATCATCATTTTGGGTTACCTTTGTGTACAGTTTAGCAAGAGAAAAGTAAAATAGTCTTCTGCAATACTTAGATGCTAAAATTTTCCACTTAATATTTGGAGCATGTAAGAAAATGTTCGATGTAATCAAGAAACATGCAGTTTGTAAACATTCTGAAAATGGATTGCATTAATGAATATATCATATGGTAATACTTACATTATTCCTACTAATTCCTGAAATTTAAAGCGAGAATCCAGTTAGACATAAGAGGGAACACAAAGAACATCCATGCGTCATTAGGAAAACATGCAATATGGGAATGGGAGTGAGAAACAAAAAATTTGCAATAAAATTAAATAACGAAATATTTAAAAGAGAAACAAAATCTGACCATTATGGACAGGTTCTTGGTAAGTGCAGGAAGTGGAAGAATAGGCGGAGGTCTTGAACATCGTCACACTACGATTTTGTAGACCACGAAGGAAGTTATGAAGATGGTCTATCAATTCTTGAGTGTCTGGACAACAAGGGAACAAAGTTACACAAAAAACACAGGGAAACATCACA
Organism: Macrothele yani; assembly: GCA_039090855.1. Lineage (NCBI taxonomy): Eukaryota > Metazoa > Arthropoda > Arachnida > Araneae > Macrothelidae > Macrothele > Macrothele yani. The sequence goes on along the minus strand of CM077016.1, from coordinate 90,867,269 downwards.
AAACACATGACACACAAACACACGCACAGCACAAAAAGTGGTGAAACATTCAGTTACAGAAAAGATACAGGTTTGTTAGAATTTACAAGGGCTCATTAAAAAGTTTTGAGACTGAATTGATAGCTGTGACATTCAACAGAATTCCGCAGAGATATAATTTGATATGTGCTGATATTTTGCCGCATGGCTGAGCTTATTGAAAATGCATTCCTATAACGTACGTTACTTTTTAAGTTGAAATTGCTGTAATTTGTTGAATTTTACCATGCCCAACGGAGGAATTAAATTTTACGAAAATAAAAATTGCCTGTCCTGCGGCCTTTATGATGATCTGGCACTTATCCTGAATTTCTTTTCTGAACAACTGCTCAGCAACTGAAAGTGTGTGTGATATCCATCTTACAACAAATAGCCCTTAATAACGCCCTGTTTTTGAACAACACGTTTATCAATGCGAGGTTATCGAAATCTATCAAAAAAATACCGAAATTCAGTGTTATGTCGCGAAATTTGATATTAATGAGAAAGGTACTGATTAACAGAACTCGAACGCTTTAACAATTTTTCATTAATGCAAATCGCAAAGCACCTCAATTGTATACAAAAGTACTTAATTTAAAATAATAGAAGTATTGGTATTTAACGATAGCAGCTCACAGAAATTTAGACCCTCTAGAGTTGGCTCTCTGGCGCATGAATGTTGCAGCGGCATATTGTTTCCCTTTTTTACGCCATGGTTTTTGGACCTCCGCCTCCTATCTTGCTCGCTTTTCCCCTCAGGGAGTAGCAGGCTAAATTTGGCTCTCTGTTTTTATGGATACTTGCTCTCACTGCCCACTAACCCAAACGTTGCTGGCCTTCGGGTGATTCTCTCTTTCGTGGCGTTAAAGCCAAGGACAGTGACTACCATTCATGATTGAACTGGTGGATATTTCTCTCATACATGGTCATCTGTAACTTAAGAGCCAAATTTATTAAAAGGAAATTCGCAAAATGATACCACGGTTCTGTCATGTCAAAAACTCCAGCACTGCTAAGAATTTAATATTGTTCCACAAAACTGAGTTAAAACTGTTATAAAAAATAGCATTTGTGGTTTTTACACACACAGTAAACGTACTTAGCCATTTAACCGGCTGGAAGGAGTTAACTCGGGGTCAGCAAAATGGACTGAAATCAGCTGGAACGAATATATTCACTGTCTAAGAGGTGAGCCGAACGCGGTAGGAACGAGTGAACCTGCGACGTTCCTACATTTAGCTATTAAGTTGTTTGAATCAGGTGTTTCTACCTAGTAGCATGATATCCCTATCAGAGGGCCTAGCACTTCCCCATCATGCTTGGGGTCATGGAACACAGAATAAAGGACTAGAAGGGAGCTTTCATCACCTGTAAACAGGTTTATGGTCTGTACTGCTGAGGTGAGTGGGGGAATGGAATTGTTTTGACGTCGCTTTCGTAAACCTCCGCCGCTATGTGAACATTTCTGTTTGGGGAGCTGAAGAAATTTTGCCCATCATTTTGTTCAAGTACGTCGGCCGCTTAAAGCGTTACAATTAAAAATAATTTATTTTTATTTCTTCTTTTTAGCACGTTTCCGCTTCATTTATTCATACAAATTATTCTATAAGAAAAGGCTATTTAATATTTCTCACTTTTTTTTTTTTTTTGATTGGGGGTTTAACGACCACCATGAGCAACTCGATGGGTTATAAGCAGTCGCCCGTCCCTAATTTAGGACCACTGGTTCTACGGAAGGGAGAGAGAGCCAGTGCCGTTAGACAAACACAACATTCATGCCTTACCGGGATTTCAACCTGGACCCATCACAGACGAATGATCAGGAGCCAGCGCCTTAGACCACTGCGCCACGGGGGCGGCTTTCACTTTGTTTTCGCTCAGATATGTTTTGAAAGTACAAATCAGGTTTTACAACTGAAAATAACACCGGTAGCTCATGCCGTGAAAACTATACTTGCAAGCTGGAATTCGTAATTAGTGTTACTCTCTAAGAACGACTGTTAACCGCAAACAAATAAATGAGATAACAAAGGAAAGAATATTCGAGATTTTTAATGCCACCAATTTCTCATTTTGGTATTAGTTTATTAAGTTACCGAAAATACCTTAAGATTATGGAAAAATTATTTTAAAAAAATGCGGGTAGTTCAAACAATGGCCCAAACATGTCACGATGTTATTTGTCGAAGCTGTTACATCGATGACTAAGATATTACAAAATTTTGAGGTGCGGCGCTTGCAACCAAATTGTTTCCTAAATATAACGATTTTTGCCAGATGCGGCTTTTACGCTGATAAAAGATGTGGTCGATGTAGTTATGTATATGTACATAGTATGAGCACTAGAAAAAGGAAAGGAACTAGAGTTTTTCATAAAAAAAAATAGATCCCGTTTCGAAAAGTTTTTACAGATACAGTCTCAATATATTTTTTAATCAACTCTCATATAAATGTTAATATTTAATTAACACGCTTCACAGATGTTTTTCCTTCAGCGCAGCAGGCGTTGATACAGCTCAGGCAAACAGTTAGCGAGGAAAATGATTCACCATGTAACACACATGATATCATGCGATATGCAAATCCATAATGTCCACAACACAAACTTAACGGATGCTTGTGAATTAAAGTCTGTTTAAAGAAAAAAATGACAGACTTGTTTCAAATTTAAACAAAGACACAAAACAATATGTACACATGCCCATGTTGTATTCAACATATGATCAATACACTAACAAGCAAAAGCATGCAAACATGCCTAGATCATGCCATGTTGTTACTGTTTTAATGGATTATTTAATTTTTACAACGATGTATTTATGTTGCAGTGTGATCAGAGCCATTTAATTTTTTGAAACCATAAAAGGTGAATTATTTTAGCATTTCTTCAAATTTTGTTCATTCAAGAAAGGTAATAATCAGCTTTAAAGCCAGAATAACATTCTTAGTAACTGACGTATATCATCTATTTAACTTCTAGATTTTGTTTACTGTCTTTTACGTAAAAAATAGGTTATCTCTCTTCATGCTTTCTGAACGTCGGAACTCCCAAGAGTTTTTCTCTTTTGGAATACAATGGCACTAAGACGAGTCAGTAAAAGGTGTGTGTATATATACACACCCACGACATTGCTGTTAAATGGTGTGGTCAAATGACCTGTCATCATAAAATTAATTTTCATTGAGATTATCGTGGAGTCAGTCTACAAACGAGCTATCCTGATGTTATGCTTTTTATTTCACGTTATCCGGTTTCTATTAATCGAGTGTTAAATTTGTGTTATTGTTTGAATCGATAACTACTATTATTTGGCGTGAATCTTCGTTCTTCCTGAGAGAATGATGGTCTTGAAATGACAGCTTATTTTCTAAGTGAATTATTTGCTATCAATTTGCTGTAGTCATAGTTTATTGAACGCTGACTAACCTTGTACGTTTTAGTCAATAGCTATACCATTTGCTTTTTATATATAATTTCTCGTTTCTAAAAAAATTAGTATATTTACAAATACGAGGATAAAGAATTAATGCTGATAATTTTTGCATTATAATAACCACAATTGCGCATATTTTACGTAAATACTATCATTGTTACCAATATTAACGTATATCCTCCGAAAAACAAATAGACGTACTGACTAGGCTCCAAACGACCTAATCCAGCAAATCTCCCAGAAAACAAATCGGAACTAATACCAGTGCGAATTATTGTCAGCAATGTATTTATAAAATACACTGAAGAGCAATTGAATTAAAGATACCTGTCTAGTAACGTGTAGCACCACCTTTCGCCCTGATGACGGCGGCGATTCGTCTCGGCATGGACTCGACAAAACACTGGAAGCGTTGGGAAGCCATACGGATTCACGACCACTGAACAAGCTCCCACAGTTCACGAAGATTTGATGGAGGGGGTCAGAGCCTCGAACATCTTTCTCGATGGCATCCCAGATGTGCTCGATGGAATTAAGGTCAGGTGACCTAGCTGGCCAAGAAAGCGAGGTCACGTCGGTGGAGTGTTCATCCAACTATTCGGATACAATTCGGGAGTGATGGCACGGTGCATTGTTTTGTTGCAGGATGAGGTCCCCAGTGGGATGTTGAAGACGCACAAACGGGAGCAAATGGTCGTCCAGGATATCTCGGTAACGTTGACCTGTGAGGGACGATGTCACACGTACCAGGGGTCCCATTTCAGTCCACGTAAACAGTCCCCAGACGAGAATGCCACCCCCACCAGCTTGAAGAGTACCCTGCTGGCAAGAAGGATGCATCGCTTCATGTGGTTTGCGCCGTACTCGTATCCTGCCATCCGCATGTACCAACGTGAATCTCGACTCATCGGTCCAAGAAACATTTTCCCACATGTCTAGGGTCCAGTGGCGATGTTCCCGCGCCCACGCTAATCTTTTCACCATGTGATGTGCGGTCAGCAGCGGTACCCTCGTGAGACGATGTCTTCTGTACCCCATAGCGAGGAGATGGTTCTGGATGGTGTGGCTGCTTACACATTTTTGTGCACCAGCGTTAAATTGCCGAGTGATTTCTTGAACTGTGGCCCGTCTATCCGCTGTTACAATGCGAGCTAACCGACGATGACCCCGCTCATCCACACGCTGTTGTCCATGGCAGTTGGCCCTTGCAGGGATGGTTTTACCGGATTCGATGTACTCACGGTGCACCCGTGACACAGTGGATCGTGAAAATCCCAGTGCCTGCACGCCTTCCGAGCTGGAGTGACCCATTCGTCGGGCCCCGACAATTTGACTACGATCAAATGCGCTTAGATCCTTCGTCTTACCCATACTGCGTCCGACTCTTACTGATTTCCGTCGCATCACTCCTTATATTGTCGGATCGCTGCATACGTCATGTCGTTTCCGTTTACAGGGCCGCCCATAGCGCCACGTTTGCATAACGCCAGTTGTCTCTAATTCAATTGCTCTTCAATGTAATGTGTGTATGTGTGATCGGACCCCCCCCGGCCCAGATTTTGAAACATGGTTACGCCACTAACATTCACATTGTTCCTATGAGAAAGCTCTTCGATAAGAATTTAGAATACGGAGAACATTAGTGTAACATTGTAAACTGAATTTTTATCAGTATGAATTTTTTTACATGTACAAGCCTGGGTAATAAATTTTCAAAAATTTATTTCAAAATCTGGAGAAAATTATTTTCGTAGAGGAGTAAATCACATATGCCTGAAATTTGATAACTTGTGTGATATATTTGTTGGTGCTATAGGTAAATATCAGGTTCATATTATATTCATTCTTTCTCCGATGTTGCTGCACTTTCATAAGATTGAATTCCTACGAATGTATACACTGTGAAAAATTTACTGTAGATTTTACGGTTTTAAACCGTTTTCCAGGGTGCCAACACAAAACCGTACAATCTACAGTTTTATGCCGTGTTGGAGCAAAGCTATAGCTTTTCTCCAACACAATCAACACATTCGTTCCAGCCAAATTTTTGTGTTTTCGTGATTATTTGGACTGTGACTCGCTCCAGCCAAATTCTGTGCTGTTTTTTCATTAAATGCATTGTTGGATCAAAGCTATAGTTTTGCTCCAACACGGCATAAAACTGTAGATTTTACGGTTTTGTGTTGGCACCCTGGAAAACGGTTTAAAACCGTAAAATCTACAGTAATTTTTTTACAGTGTATTTCTTCGCACATAAATTAAAGACAAAATACCCAGGCAACACACAAAACAGCGAAAAGTAAGGATTGTTATTGAAAGGAGGAAGATTTGTTTTTAAGTTCTAACCAGGAAGGATTGGGATCACTTTTTTCTATGATGTAGGTAATTTTGAAAAGAGTATAGTTGGGACGGATAAGTTCACAAAGTGATCAGTGCGACACATACTCAGTTTGAGACAAAGCTGTGTGCTCGCTGACTTGTAGCACGATGAATAACTTTTGGCAGTATCACGATGTATCTCAGGTACTCAGAAAACGAAGGCTAAATATTTGTGCTGATCGGGACTTGTGTGAGACATAGAATTAAAATCATGAAACCAAATTAATAGCAGTTTCTTCCCTGGGGACAGTAAATTTGGAAAAGAGAACTATCTATCCAAATGGCATAAGCAGAACAACAATAGGCTCACACGATTGTGGTTCTCAGGATGTTAGTTCCAACTTTTGGAGCATAAGTCATATTTGGCTATCATTGGCAGGCAAGATCAGATCGGCTGCCAAGTCTGCTCTGGGGACGCCAACACCAAATCGGATAGAATACCAGCTAACCCCTCGCAAGGTTGGAATGGAGTTCATCATGTTGCATTCCAGGGGAACATAAGCAAATTTTAATCTCACATCACGAACTTTTCGTGTGCCCGCATCTGTATCAAGACCACAGTAACTACCAGATTTTTGTGCCAGTACGATGTTTAATACTCCTTTCTCCAAATACTTACCTCTATCCAAACGACTTTAGATGTTCTCTCGTGTTGATAAGTTACCAAAATTATTGTGACAGTAGCAATAAAGAGGACATGTATAACTGTAAAATTGCTTAAACAGTATTAAAGAAACATATATAAAAGGCAAATTACAAACACAGGAGGTGTCAGTTCCTATTATTAAATCCTGCTCATCCTTTGACTTTCAATATTAGTAGGGTAGAAGCTAAAAAACCCCCACCCGAGTAAAACAATGGAATCCCAAATTTGGTCGCACTGAGTGAAAGCGATGGCCTAGGAACATGTTTTCTAAGTTGCCAGAAAAAAATATTTCTTCAGCCAATCACATTTTATATAAAGTATAATGCTGATATAAAAAGTTTACGTCTTAACATCCTGCATTTCAGTAGTTAAATGCAAAATCACGCAGCCAAAACACAGCTTCTGGTTCATTCTATTTTAAAAAAGGAACACTTAAATTCAAAAATATAAGAATTGAAAATTCACTATATGGAAAGGAGATCTAAAATTTCCCCTTGTGATCAGTACTCAAATTTATGAAAGTCAATACTGGTTTGTTGGCATTTAGTATCGAAGGGTGAATATAATTTGAATTATAACAATACATATTTTATTTACAGGCATTTTTTCTGCTTCAAAAACAATAATACAACTCTTTGGACTTCATCATACAAATAATTGGAAAATTTTATCTTCCTGGAGGGACTAAATGCGAAAGATGCAGGTTCGGTTACTTTTCCATCATAATTTGCCCATTTTTTGAAGTGCTCAAAGGTCATGGTGGTATTTTGTATGCAGCGACCTTAAAACATTGTGCTTGGAAGGTTAAAATGTTTATTCTGGTGATGTTTCAATAATAGGTCACTTAAACTCTACAATCGGATTCAGTGGAATGGGTATAGGCAAGACTTAAAATGTGCATACAAGGAATATTCTTAAAACTAAATTATGCAGGGCTATCCCACAGAAAGCTTGCAAAAGCTAAGGGAAATGAAATTTCTTCCTTCCACAAAAGCTCTATTTTTCGAAACGGCGATTTTGTTTTACCCACAGGTGGAACAAACCTATGGGTAACACAAAAAATGCGTTAGTTATACTCAGCGCTGATTCTGGTAAAAACGCAGAATTTCTAAAAATATCTTTATAACTTGCGTATCATTGTCAAATATTTACCGACGACCTCGCGAACCGCTTGCTGTATTCTGTAATAGAACTTGATATACGTTAGGAAGGAAACAATGTAGATAGCGCTTTAGAGTTACAGAACGGCTAAATTAGTTATAAAAAGGAGCTAATATGCTCTATTGGAAGTGGTAATCTTAGTGAACTAGAAAACCAGTGCGGAATGAAAAGTATGAAAACTAACTGGACTAGTAATGAAGTGAATGTGGTATTAACGATTGTAACTGAAAGTGTAATAAATTCAAATTATCCGAAATCCTGTAATACGAGCTTCAGAAAGGGTTTATTTGCAATACCGGTACGCTTTTTGAACTCGGTGAAAGTTATTCTTATGACATTTTCTGACATGTAAACGCACGACAGAAAATGTGCTTGTATTTCCACTTTCTTTGTCCTTAACTTGGTCTCTATATGTATGTACATATGTTGGATTCGAGAAATTCTCTCTGCATTCGGTATATGAGGCCATGAAAGCTATAATCCTTGTATTTCCCTCTTTCTGATATACAGTTTATCCACTAAGTGGCGTAAAAGTATTTTTGTGCTTGGCGCATATACATATATCCACTAGTAAGAGATTAGAAAGGTTGCTTTGGCATCGAATAACTATAACCACGACCGAGATTCACATATTTTACGATTTTTCGTCAGTATTTTCCGGTTAGGAAGCAAAGAGTGTTTAGTTGGTTGTGGGGTAACATTTGTTTCACTCGGATAATTGTTTATACACTGCTGGCCACCCAAAATGCAACCCCAAGAAGGAAGCATCCGATTGGCCTGAAATTCCCAGCATGCGTTGCCCGCGCGAGGACATGCAAACGATTAGCATTGCAGGGCATATGCAAATCATGTCCGCCAGGCACGCCGCCGAGCACTATAAGAAGGGTGCACAGAAGGCGGGGTGTAAGTAGTGGAAGTGTTTTGTGCTTCCGGACCTGTCCGTGGGAAGCTTTCTGGTGCCTCGTCGCAGAATACGGCAGTCATTCCAGCACGCTTCGGAGTTCGACAGAGGACGAATAGTTGCTTATTGCGACAGCGGTTTATCGTACCGAGACATCTGCGCCCGTGTGGGACGACATCCAGCCACAGTGAGGCGAGTATGGATTCGGTGGGTGCAGGAGGGACGGACGAACCGACGTGAGCGATTGCCGCAGCCGCGGCATACCACCAAACGGGAGGACCGGCATGTTGTGTGGCGGGCATTGACGGCTCGCACCGCAACATCACGAACGTTAGCGCAGGAATTAGGGTGTGTTGCGCAACAACCTGTGCCAGCACGTACCGTTCGACGTCGTCTGCAGGAACGGGGACTTGTCGCACGGCGCCCATTGCTCCGATTACCATTGACGTTACACCACCGGCAAATGCGGCGGCAATGGGCCTTTGAACGCCGCAGCTGGACTACGGAATGGCACGACATTATCTTCTACAACGAATTCCGGCTGGCCGGATCGGCGTGTGGCGGCACCGCGGCGAGAGACTGTATGACGCCTGCATTATGCATCGCCATACCGGTCCGTCGCCTGGCGTTATAGTTTAGGGCGCAATTGAATATGACACCCGCACCCCTCTGGTACGCATCGCCGGTACACCCAACTGCCACCGCTACATCTCCGACGTTTTGGAGCCTGTAGTCCTCTCTTAACAACAGGACCTGCCAGCGGCAACGTTTCAACAGGACAATGCGCGCACGCACGTGGCACACATCGTGCAACAATTCTTCACGGCTCACCAGGTGTCACTGCTGCCGTGGCCCGCCTCTTATCCCGATATGTCTCCCATCGAACACGTCTGATCGCTGATCGGCAAACGAGTGGCCCGGCAAGCACCACCCGCGGCTACGCATGATAAACTGTGGCAACGTGTGGAAGCAGCCTGGACCGACATACCCCAAGCCCACATCCAAAGCCTCTTTCGTTTGATGCCGCGGCGTGTAGCAGCCGTTATTGCCAGCCATGGGGGCCACACGAACTATTGATGCCTGCGTGTTCCGCAAGTCGCACGGGCCTGTAAGCTCAATCGTTTAATCTTTGTATCTGTTGTTACAAGTCCAGTAAATCTGGTGCCGCCCCGGTGGCGCAGTGGTCTAAGGCGCTGGCCTCTGATCATTCGTCCGTAAGGGGTCCGGGTTCGAATCCCGGCCAGGCATGGATGTTGTGTTTGTCTTACGGCACTGGCTCTCTCCCTTCCCTGGAACCAGTGACCCTAAATTAGGGACGGGCGACTGCTTATAGCCCATTGAGTTGCTCACGGTGGTCGTTAAACCTCCAATCAAAAAAAAAAATCTGGCTTTGCTATATCGTGTCCTTCTTGGTGTTGCATTTTGGGTGGCCAGCAGTGTAGATCAAATCAATACCTCAAAATAAACTTCACTGTAAAACACTCTTCTGACTAAAGCGTAAACCTGCATGCAGGAACTTGCTTCATTGTAAAACTTATTGAATTACTTAGCCTAACCCCGAATAGTTTCACTTATTTGCTCTAAAATCTTTAATTACACATGAAAGAGCTAATTGAGCACAGAATAATAACGGCCAGATGGAATAAACAAGAATGATGACCCCGAATTTTCGGGTGTAATGAGCATGTCTTTTGAATCCATTCTGACGCGAATTAAATTTATAAAAGCTATACAAAGTCACTGGAACCGGTATGGAAAACAGTAGTACCTGACCGAAGAAAGAAGTTTTTCGATCGGGTTTTTAATCCCGCAGATCTTGCTGTAAAGGGAATTGTGAACTTACGCCCTCTGGTGCCACACTTGTGCGATAAGAAAAATTTAAAATTATATGAGAAGCATTTCGCAGCGGAAACGCTCTCCAACAAAGAAACTAATTTTCAAATCCGACTCTTAGAAGCAGAGATATCGACAAATATAAGATATGCATTTACGCCCCTTGGCGGGGGTAAATGCATATCATATCTTATTTTAAGAAGAAAATATTCCGAAAAGGTTTATCGACGTGAGCAGTATGGATCCACGAACGTAGTTTTCAATCGAGATTTTAAAAGATCAGATTCCGTGGCAAATGCATCAGAAGAAGAAATTAATTCTTACCTACCCAAGTGGCCAAACCATTCTTTACCGAAAATTAGAAATTCTATGCAAAAGATTTTCCATCAGGGGTTGTATCCGCTGAAGAAAAATAGATCGGAGTTTTCGAAGTAGAGATATCGGGGAAAAGGCAATTTACTTTTACGTCCCTAGCGGGAAATCTATGCGTAACTTGAAAAAGTAACTATGCCTAAAATACTGTTCGACATAAATGGAATCGAAAGGCGAAATAATTTTTTCAATCGGATGTTTAGAAGCAAACATATGGAATAAAATGTATTTTGAAAACGATACCATCGACATTTACGCCCTCTAGCGGCGAAATTGTACAGCGTAAAGAAAGACGAAATGAAAGATCGTCATTCGCATATTTCAAGCTTTCCAATGCAAAAAGAATTTTTCAAATCGAACAAATAGTTGCAGAAATATGGTGTGTTTGTCCTTTGCAGTCAGTTTGTGTCATTAGTCAGACATACAGTTCAGTTAATAGTTTTGATCACAGAAAATAACTGCAGAATATAAATATATTTTAGCTGTGTTATAAGACTGCTTTCGCTTTAATACAGCAATTCATAATGAATCAAGTATCGCTTCAAACGTCAGAATAAATCAAGTGCTAGAGACACAACAGAGCTCGTGACAACAAGGCTCTAACCGAAACAGTGCTCTTGGAAAAACAAGTGTTCTCGTACACTCAAAACATAAGCTCTTATCAGCTTTAACATACGCCATTACTCTGACCTGTTACCAAAACAAATTCGTCGAGAACGAATGTAGCGATCAGACGAAAAAACTCTTAAAGAGAATAAACAAAAATTCACATAAGAAGACAGGAACTAAAAAGGAAGGTTATATTAGAGTACACGTCACGTGGCCTACGTGGATATCTGTATTTATTCCGATGTCTACGCTGCTAAAAGTTGGACTTCCTCTTTTTTTTTTTTTTTCAATTTAGATTCAACCATTGCAAAAGTTACAACCAGTTCTTGATCCCCAAAATTTCCTGCTAGGTGATTTAAGTGTACATATGTGCTTGGTTTTTACAAAAACTGAACACTTAGCAATTGAGATGAAGCAAATCTAGAAGTAACCCATGCCTACATTTACCTTGGACAACAGATGTCATGCAAGGGACACATCGAAGAAGAAATTAATAGGTGTATAAAATTTGATTGGACAGCATTTGGAAGAAACAGCACAATTTTCAAAAGCAACTGACCATTGTATCTTAACAGAAAAGTGTTTAATCATTACATCCTTCCAGTTTTTACTTGTGAATCAGAGACATGGACCTTAACTAAAAGACATTCGGCGGCTGCAAACTGCTGAAAGAAGCATGGAGAGGTGCAAGCTTGGTATAATCAGGAAAGATAGGAAGAGAAAGTTATGGATCAGGAAAATGACGAGGGTTGATGGCATCATGATCAAGGTAAAATTCCTGAAATGGTAATAGGCTAGACATATTGAAAAGAACTGACCACCATTGGACAGTTGAAATAATAGACTGGATACCAAGAGACAAGAAAAGACCCAGAAGAAGACTTTCTGGAATATGGATGGACGAAATTCGAAGCATATCGGAATGATATGGTGGACTGGCTCAACACATAAAGTTGTGGAAGAGACTGGGGAAGACCTGAATCTAGTAGTTGATTGATAACGTTTGATTACAGAGGATGTTCCATATTTTTAGAACGTTTTTGATAAGAAATTAACGAAAATAAAAAGTTCAAAGAATTGAAACTGGCAACAGCGTGTTAGATGAACACGAAAGAAACATCTGTTGCAGTTAAATATCGTCTGCTAAGAAAAAGGCGGACGTAAACAAGTTGTGGATAGAAGATTGCGCTTTTGTTCTTTATGAAGAGAAATATTCGTATTCTGTAACTAAAAAACGCTGTGAAATTCATGGAATTAGCATTTCTAAATGTAGAATAAGCAATATTATTAATAATAAAGGGAAGAATTGACAGGCATTGCTTTTAACAGGAAAAGAACACCAAACGAATAATATAAGAAGATGCGTACTTTTACGGCTATTTCAAAAATAAGGTTTCTGTCTGGTCTTAAAAGAAAATCCACCGACCCAAAGAGGAATCGCTAAGTCGTTAAAAATATCTGTATCAAATGTAAACAAGAAAATAAACAATGTTCACCGCTTTTTGCCTAGGCAAGTGATTGGATAGTATCTGGCGCAGAACACCGTGTAGACTTCTTTATGAAAATCACTCAGCCAGAGACAGATGGGAATTTATTATGACTATTGATGAAGCATAGATCTACCTAAACGACTAACAGAAAATGGTTGATTTACTATCACAAAGGAGCAGGAAAAGACTTACAAACTTGGTTCCAAGACCAAAAATCCAAAGAAAGTTTCAGTAAAGGATTCATGATTATTGCTGGTATCTTGTACAATGGGAAATTAAAGTTAAGAAAAGTTGAAAAGAATGATAAAAGGAATTCTACATATTACCAAAATAATGTCTTAGCTCTATATTTAAAGAGAAAAAATACCATTCCTTTACCCACAGAGCCTTCTAAGAGTAAAACTCCATCCGGATAAGGCTATCAGTCATACATTCAAATCTACCACTCCATTTCTTCAAAAAAACAGACGGGTGTTAAGTCTATACCATTTGCTCATATTGCTTCAAAGCCCGTGATGTGTCACCAATGGGCTACTACGCCTTCGGACTGCTAAAAAGGTAGAGCGCTTTCTAAACGCACACCTAAAACAATGATTGGAATATGGAAGGCAGTGGAAGAGGAGTGGAATAATATACCACTACCAATTTAAAATAATGCCCTGTTATCTTGAAAATCTAGATGTAGGTTCATAGTCCAGAGAAAGGGCTATCAAAATAGAACATTTAAGAAAAAATAATTTTATTTTAAACATTAATTATATTATAAATTTTGAAGATGACAATCCGTTTTTTGGTGTAAATATGACAAGGATGGTAAGTCAGATAACATCAAAAACTTGAAAATTTTGTCGTCCTGGAGCAGGAATCGAACCCGCGTCTCCCACATAGCGCCCGGGTATGCTAACCACTACACCAACCAGAACGACCAAGTCTCAAGTTTCCGATTAATTTGAATATAACCATCACAGGATTTGCTAGTCGAGGCAACTGGCATTCATGTTTAGCGAATCTGGAGGTTAAGAATCCTATCTTGTGATTGCCCGGAGGAGCAGATAAATCATTAATGAAATACGGGATTACACCATATAACCGGGGCTATCTGAGAGACGCGGGTTCGATTCCCGCTCCAAGACGACGAAAATTTTCAAGTTTTCGGATGTTATTTGACTTACCATCCTTGTCATATTTACACCAAAAACAAAAAAAGGATTGTCATCTTCAAAATTTATATTATATGGTGTAACCCCGTATTTTATTCATGATTAATTATATTGCCGGAAAATCATTCTAAAAATGTGTGAACATCCTCTGTATATATTGTGCTTGTCACGATTTAGTACCCTGAAGTAAAAAATAAAAAAAAACAAAATCATATTCGAATATGTAACACGAAGAGATATTTTTGAGAATATTCTCAACGCGACGAGAGAGAGAACTTTCTATGATAGGCGTCCAACATAAGAAGAATCGCATAGAAATATCAGTTCTAAAGAAATTTGCGTGTACAACGCATATGAGTTAATACATTAGCATTCCGATGTACATGGAGTAATATGATTTCCTAAAAATCACTGATTAGGTATTTAATTGCTCCGTAATTCCTTACATTACGAGTCTCCAGGTAAAGTGGTTTTACAAAGGCGATTTACTTTTAGGAAACATTTCTCATATTAAATTAATTACACCAGAAATACGAGTAGAACGAACCATTTCACTAGGTCACACCCCTGTAATACATTTGCTCTGACTTAACTATCCGTCAACAATTTTTATTAGCAGCTCTTCGTCAAAGGTTTCTTCAAAGCAGCTCTCCGTCAAAAGTTTCTTTAAAACAGATCTCCGTCAAAAGTTTCTTTAAATCAGATCTCCGTCAAATGTTTCTTTGAAGTAGCAATCGATCAATAGCTTCTTTAAAGCATCTCTACGCCAAAGTTTTGTTTAAAGCGCTTCTTTGTCAAGGGCTTCCTTAAAGCAGGTAGACCTTAAGGGCATTTTTAAAAGCTCTCCGGGCAAGAGGTTTTTTTATATTGAAGGTGTAACGACCACCTTGAGCAACTCGATGGGCTATAAGCAGTCCCCCGTCCCTAATTTAGAGCCACTGATTCCAGGCAAGGGAGAGAGCCAGTGCCGTAAGACAAGCCCAACATTCACGTCTCACCGGGATTCGAACCCGGACCTTTCATGGACGAATGGTCAAAAGTCAGCACTTAGACCACTGGCCACCGGGGCGGCATTAATAGCTTTATAAAGCAGCTACCAAACCTACCTTCATCGGTGGGAAAACTGGTGAATTATCTTCCTTCGAAACACTGTAGTCTCCATCTTCGTAGGCCCAATTCCCCTTGCAGAGCAAAATCATCTTCGGTGGCCCAATGGTCAGAGGCGGTGGCTCCTGGCCGGTAATCGTGGGACTCTGCTCGAGTCCCGTATGAGGTATGGATAGCGTGGTCATCCTACGGCACTGGTTCGGTTACCTCTCTAGAACCAGCGGTCCCACATTAAGTACGGGCGATCCCCTGCAGCCTCAGATGCTCACGAGGTTTGAAAACCTCCCACCCTAGAACTACCTCCAATTTCGCCATCAAGGTATTTTCTTTTAAATTAAACTAAATGCATTTTTCATTCTTTATTTTTATGAAGTAAGCTTCTGTATAAATTAGGCCATTTTATACAAACACAATTCATTGATGAAACACCCCATTCGTACATATCTAGAGATTTTCAAATACGTACATGCAAATAAACAGCATATACTCTCACGCACATACAGGCATAATTCCACATATCTGCAAACTAGAAAATAATGATCCGCAATCGCACCCAGGATTATCTTCTTTCTTATATATGAAAACTGACTTTAATCGAAATTATTTGCGTACAACTAATGACATGAATCAATTTTCCATTTTATGCTAATGTTTTCCAGTAACGGGACTGTGTGGTATTATATTAATACGAAGGCTTATTATACCAACAGCTAATTTCCCCATCCTCCATAAGATGAGCATACGTGAAGATTTATTCAGTTGAACAGAACAATTTTGATTTATGAAATCATGTAAAGGGAACAAGTGAAAAATCTTGTTCCCTGCTAAATGCAATGCAATGTACTGAAATGCCAAAAATTAGATTCCCAATGGTAATTTTCACTTCTCCGATTTCATGTATAAGACTGACAGCTTTATTCTGAAGCAGCGTAAATTACATTTATAACTAACTATCCACTTCACTTGTAGCAATTTCGATTTATTGTGAAACAGCACGGTCATCATTTCTTAACGTAAAGTGAAAAAGAAATTGGAAAATCACTGTATGTGGTACTTACCAGAGCTTTTCCCCTCCATGCTGTAGTCGGATGCAGTGGTACGCCAAAGAACTTCATGAAAGTATCCGACTGGAACAGCTTACTCTGATGCTTTTACTGGAAATCACCTTATAATGATAGAGATAGGAAGAAGGGAGTAATGTACAGCAGTGTTAGAAACTGCGTTTGCTGAGATTAAAAATAGATACTCACAAGAGTTTGTGAAACTGTTCTGATCTCAGAAAAGTTGACTTCTATTTGAAAAAATTTCCTCTAAAAGCGTTCCAAAGAAAAATGCACCGTCAAACTTTCTCCTAAGAGCAGAAAAAATCAGGGCAAACTGTTGACGGTTCTCTCTGGAAAAAAATAAAATGGGTAATAAATAAAGTCAAATTGGAAACTCTTGATTTAATTTGATCTCTGCCACCGTAAAAGCTACTACATCGAACGCTAACGACGAGAATCCTATCAGAAGGGAAACATCCACCTGCACCCGGAGAATTACGACGTTTTCATAGATCCAAAATGCAGACAAAAAGTAATAAAACTCCATACGAACTGGCGACGACAAGTACTTCCATTTTGTATCGACCTTTCTAAAGCACCAATCCAGTGACAACTCGGGGGAGGAGGAGGGAATGCTTTTCAGAGAGTTGCGCGATACGTAACGGTCTGTGTGAAGAAAAGGAAAAGTGAACGGTGTCTTGGATGATGAAAGGAAAACAGCAGCGGATGGGAAAATAACGCAGAACTTTTCTGGCAACAGGAAGAGACGAATGTAGGAAAAAGGCATTATTGGTACAGTAAAAAATAAAGGGGATGTGAGCAAATTTCGTAAAACAGTCAGTCCTAGTGCAGTACAGCATAATCTGACTTACTTCATATGCATCGCACATCTGTCAATGTGCACATCAATAGTCCACATCACTCTTTTTTTGAAAACAGTCCAATGGAAATTTGCCTAAAAAATTCTTGCTTTTGTGTTCAGAAGAATCGATAGTCTTGTTAACTACACTGCTGGCCACCCAAAATGCAACACCAAGAAGGAAGCATCCGATTGGCCTCAAATTCGCAGCATGCGTCGCCCGTGAAAGGACATGCAAACGATTAGCATTGCAGGACATATGCAAATCATGTGCGCCCGGCACGCCACCGAGAAGCACTATAAGAAGGGTGCACAGAAGGCGGGGTGTAAGTAATGGAAGTGTGTTGTGCTGCCGGATATGTGCGTGGGAAGATTCCTGATGCCTCGTCGCAGAATACGGCAGTCATTTCAGCACGTTTCGGAGTTCGACAGAGGACTAATAGTGGTTTATCGCAAGAGCGGTTTATCGTACCGAGACATCGGCGCCCGTGTGAGACGACATCCAGCTACAGTGAGGCGAGTATGGATTCGGTGGGTGCAGGAGGGACGGAAAGACCAACGTGAGCGATTGCCGCAGCCGCGCCACACCACCGAACGAGATGACCGGCATGTTCTGCGGCGGGCATTGACGGCTCACGCCGCCACATCACAAACGTTAGCGCAGGAATTAGGGTGTGTGTTGCGCAACAACCTGTGCCAGCACGTACCGTTCGACGTCGTCTGCAGGAGCGGGGATTTGTCGCACGGCGTCCATTGCTCCGATTACCATTGACGTTACACCACCGGCAAGATCGGCGGCAGTAAGCCGTTGAACGCCGCACCTGGCCTACGGAATGGCACGACATTATCTTCTCCGACAAATCCCGCTTCTGCCTGCAACACCACGATGGTCGGATCCGCGTGTGGCGGCACCGCGGCGAGAGACTGTATGACGCCTGCATTATGCATCACTATACCGGTCCGTCGCCTGGCGTTATTGTTTGGGGCGCAATTGGATATGACACCCGCACCACTCTGGTACACATCGCCGGTACACTCAACAGTCACCGCTACATCTCCGACGTTTTGGAGCCTGTAGACCTCCCTTACCTGCAAGAGCTGCCAGCGGCCACGTTTCAACAGGACAATGTGCGCCCGCATGTGACACGCATCGTGCAACAATTCTTCACGGCCCACCAGGTGTCACTGCTGTCGTGGCCCGCCTCTTCTCCCGATATGTTGCCCACCGAACACGTCTGGTCGCTGATCGGCAACCGAGTGGCCCGGCAAGCACCACCCGTGGCTATTCCTGATGAACTGTGGCAACGTGTGGAAGCAGCCTGGACCGACATACCTTAAGCCCACATACAAAGCCTCTTTCGTTCGATGCCGCGGCGTGTGGCGGCCGTTATTGCCAGCCATGAGGGCCAGACGAACTATTGATGTCTGCGTGTTCCGCAAGAGGCACGGGCCTGTAAGCTCAATCGTTTCATCTTTGTATCTGTAATGTGTCCAGTAAATCTGACTTTTTTATCTCGTGTCCTCTTTGGTGTTGCATTTTGGGTGGCCAGCAGTGTAGTTAACGGCGGTTATTCTGGTATTAGACCGTCCTTCCTGTAAATTTGATGTTCTTGCTTCTTTTCGAAGAAAAGGAAATTGTTTTAAAAACACCCAGCTTCATGCTTACACAGCTTTAATCCGCAACTGGTGCTACTTATTTTGTTTCATAATTGAGAGACGAAGGTCAAATTGATACAATAAAGGAAAATTTATGAAATACACTCAGTAGGCAAAACATTAGAGATAGGGGCGATGGGCAGTTGACATGGACAGACCTAAACCAAACGCAGGCGATAAATAGGCGGAGAGCAGGGCTTTTCAACAGTGTATCGTAATAAAAAAAGATGGGTAAACGTGATGATCTGAGCGACTTTGATCCTGGGCGCATTGTAGGCACGAGACAGACGATTCATTCTATCGCTCAAGTGGTAAGAACACTAGGGTTCCCAAGGACAACCGTATCAAGGGTGTACTGCGAGTATACCATTGACGGACGTACCAGCGCCCAGTGAGCAAGCGGGGGTCGATCACACGCCACTGAAGACCGGGGTTGACGTAGACTATCCAGCTCGTTCAGACTGACTGCTTGGCAACGACGGCGCAAATCACATCAGAGTTAAATATCGGAGGCCCAAGCAGCGTCAGCGAGTAAACAGTACGACGTACGCTGGACACCCTGGGTAACGGGAGTCGACGCACTACTCGAGTCCCACTGTTGACTGCGTTCCTGGTGCCAGGAACATCAAAACCCGACTTCGACAGTGTGGCGCCGCGTCATGTGCTCAGATGAATCCCGTTTTCAGCTGTACTGAGTTGGCAGGAGGGTGCGGCGTCGACATCATGAAGCCATGGCCCCGTCTTTCTAGATCGGCTCTTTTCAAGGAGGTGGTGGCTCTGCGATGGTTTGGGAAGACTTCTCATGGGACACATTAGATCCCTTAGTATGTCTGAAGCGGTTCTTAACCACTGCGCGCTACCAGCATGTTTTAGCTGATCACCTACACGCCTTCGCGCGTCCTGCGGCCGATGGTCTTCTGCAGAGGGACAATGCGCCGCCCCACCGGATCGTAAGCACCCAATCATGGCTCGAGAAACACTCATCTGAGTTTAAAGCCATCCATTGGCCCCAAGGACACCTGATTTCAACCCTGTGGAAGCTCTCTGGGATGCTGTGGATCAGAACATCAGATCCATGGATCCTGGACCGATGTCTCGGGCGGAGTTACGAACGGAACTGCAACAGGGATGGCTGGAATTACCTCCGGAAACCCTCTGGCATCTAGTGGAGTCGATGGCTCGGCGTGTACAGGCTGTTGTTCGTGCTAGAGGGGGGGGCGCTATTAGGTAGGTATTTCTAATGTTTTGTCCATTGAGTGTATATACCTAATAGCTAACCATAACCCACACAGCACAGAATATTTCGTATACGTTACAGATACGTAACATTGAGACTTTTCAGATACGTTGCGCAATGTAACAGTAATGTTTCTGAAACTTTACGGTTACGTCAAAATGTCCGCAAACGTTACATAACTTTGAAACATGATACGCTACTTTGTAACTTCAAGATACCAACTTCATGTTACTGTTACGTGTTTGGAAGATATTTGTAACTTCGTTACATTACTGTTACGTGATAATAGGGGTTTCTGTAAAAAGGAAACCTTCCACGTGCTGCCTCAAGGACGCACGTGGTCGATTCCTGGTCAATCATGACGTCAGTCGCAGCCATTGTTTTTCGACGTGATCTTCCCGACCATTTTTTGTCCATTTTCTCTTTGTGTTCAACCATAACATTTTGTGTGCCAATTTCTCTAGCGTCGTGACGTCCCATATATATATATATATGTGTGTGTGTGACGTCACATATACATATATATGTGACGTCACGAAGCTAGAGAAATTTTCTTTCCAAGGTAATACAAATCGTCGAAGACCGCCCGGTGGCGCAGTGGTCTAAGCGATGGCCTCTGATCATTCGTCCGAAAGGGGTCCGGGTTCGAATCCCGGTGAGGCATGGATGTTGTGTTTGTCTTACGGCACTGGCTCTCTCCCTTCCCTGGGACCAGTGACCTTAAATGAGGGACGGGCGACTGCTTATAGCCCATTGAGTTGCTCACGGTGGTCGTTAAACCTCCAATAAAGAAAAAAAAATCGTCGAAGTCACAACAGGTTCGAACCTCTGTCCAGCGGGTTTCTAGGCAGATGTCTCGCGATTACAGCGTTCTGTAGGAACTAACGAGAAGGCCAATACTTTGCGAATACGTTGTTTAATAAAAATGCATTATTTTTTCTACGGATCATTTTATTTTTCTGTAGGATAACTTAAATTTCTTTATGATTAATCAACGGAATGTACCTTTTAATGCATATCTCACTCTTTTTTTTTTTTTTTCAAAACTTGCGTAGTCGTTAAACTTTTCAATATATCAACAATATTTTTTTCTACCTTTACAACCTAAAAATTACTTTTATTGAGACTTTTTTTCTGATTCAAAACCAACAAACGTACTAAGATATTATACACTGGTTTGCAAAACTTAAGGACGGACACCTAGTGTACACTAACTATAGCTAATTCCGGGTACGGTGAACTGACACATTGGAATTTCAGTACCAAAAGTGTAGGATATAAAGAATATCTCGTCCAATCGGGAGATTTTCAACATTTACGACCAGAAGTACTTTGTTTTGTATTTTAGGTATTACCCCCCCTCCCTCGATAGGTTTCCTGAGTCAGCACATGCCCTCAGAGTGTTTGTTGCGATGTAGGTAGTAAATGCTGAAAATCTCCCAATCGGACCAGAAATTCCTTATATTTTACACTTTCGCCCCCCCCCGACATGTTTCTTGAGGCAGCACATGCACTAAGATAATTTATCGACTTGTAGGTTGTAAATATAATGTGTCGAGTTATAGCTTGTAAATGCTGAAAATCTCCCGATCGGACCAGAAATTATTTTTATTTTATACTTTTGGTGTTTATCTCCCCCCCTCGATATCACGTTTCCTGAGGTACTCAGATAATTTGTTGACTTTTAGGTTAAATGCTGAAAATCTTCCGATCTGGCCAGAAATTCTTTATATTTTACACTTCTGGTATTACCCCCCCTCCCTTCACAGTTTTCCTGAGTCACCACATGCCCTGAGATAATATTTTCAGACTTGTAGTTTGTAAACCCTGAAATCTTTTGTTGAGTTGTAGATCACAAACATTTTTTATAAAGAATTTCATTAATTAAGGCAATTAAGAAAAGACGAAATTATGGAAACTTTATATGACTCAGATAACCAACCTCTGGGGGTCGTGGACACGAAGCGGTCAAAAATGCAATTTTTATACGGCCCCTTAAAATGTTTGTGGCCAGTTCTCCTACACCCAGCTAACTCGAGTACGACAGTATCAGCAAAGAATATCTCAGTAGCACGTGGAACGACTACCAAAGTGCTTCGATGAAACGGTATAAATGCGCATGCGCATCCACGCCGTTGCCAAATCAAAAATCTTAAATATTGCCGGAATGTAACATCAAGGTAACAATTATGTACAATGGAAACTATAAAGCAGTAGTATCGGTGAATGCTATTTTTAACGTAACCGTAATGTAGAAAGAATTACGTTCCAAAATAGATGTTGTTTAAACGTAATTGTAAGATATCTCTGAAACTGTAACGAAAATGAGAGATTGTAACATTACTGATACATATCTGAAATGTTTTGTGCTGTATGGGAACATTAGGTGATTAATAAAGATGATGGATCAGGAGGATACAAAAATAAAACTGGCGAGACGGTCGTTGGCTGTTGTAGCCCATTCGGGATACGGTCCGATATCTGGTGCGTTCGAAGATGATCCTCCGCACATCAATATCAAATTAGGCAGTGATTTGTCCCATCTGTTCGCTAGAACAATTCTCGGAGATGTTCGAACCGGCGCGCCTGGGGCCAACTATCATTTCACGTTCAAAGACGCTGAGATCTTTCATTTTGACCAATCCGACTCTCAAAAATTACTCACTTTGACCATTCCGACTCGAACTGATGCTTGGCACCACACTGATCCATCTTATGTGTTAGCGCGAGCCATTTATTTAACTAGGGCAGATGTACCTAATAAAATGACATCTCAGCGGATTTATAGTTTTGACATGCATTAATAATCATAAAGTATCCACTTAAAACAATATAAATAATTTTCATTACTGCAGGGCATTAAATCGAAATGCTTTTTTCCCTGACGAGGCATCCTGAGAAGCACAGCTATTTTTGGTGGTAATAAGTCGTTCTGCAGTTGTGGTGTGGTGTATTATTGGTTTTTTCTTTTTCTTTTTTTTTTTTTTTTAACGAAATGAAAAGTTGGGGTTTGAACTTCTAAGTGCTGTTTTACTAATTTCCTACGAACGGGGAAACGTATCATGAAGCAAGAAACTCGACCTACCGACTTTTTGGGGGAATATATATATATATATATACACACTATATTCACAAAAATCACAAGACACCCCTTCAAAAGCAAATGAATGGATCCGCTGCGTTAAGATGCGCAGTACAGCTGCAAACGGTATAAAAACAAGCCTGCAGCTGACCGCGATCATATCGCACAGTGAGGTTGAGTGAAAATGTCGCGGCGGGAGAGAACTTACTTAAAGAAAGGAAAGATTGTTGGGTGTTATATATTAGTGGGTTATCCATAAGAGAAACCGAGATGCGTTTAAACATACCCAAGTCAACAGTTTTGGATGTACTGAAATAACTGAATAAGTGGAAGACACATGGCGTGCCTGAAGCAGCTAAACGTACCGGCAGACCAAAGAAAATCCGTGATAGAGGACGTCGACGCCTCAGGAGAGGCGTTACAGGTAATCGACGGCGTACTGCACAAGCGTCAGTGTACAGGTGAGTAAAAATGCTGGAACCTCGGTATGTACACGTACCATTCGCAGGGCACTTCAATCCATGGGTTACCGTGGTCGTGCGGCTTCTCTTTAAGCCTTTCCATCTCCACTCGGAATGCTACTCGTCGTTTAGCATGGTGTAAAGGACATTTATCGTGGACTGTAGATCAATGGAAACGGGTCCTATGGACTGATGAATCCAGATACATGATCCAGCCAGATACACGCGGCAGCCGGGGGAATGCTATTTACCTCAGTGTACTGTTCCTAAGGTCAAGTTTGGAGCTGGCAGAGTACTCGTGTGGGGGTGTTTTTCGTGGTATGGTCCCGGCCCATTGGTTATCGTAGACAAACTTGTTAACCAGCATGTCTACCTCCATATTCTGGACAATTATGCCCTACCAACTCTGTGGCAATACTATGGAACCGAGCCTTGTTGGTACCTGCAGGATAATGCACCGAGCCATAAAGCAAGGACTGTTACGGGGCGTGGATTGACGATAATTCCGTATCGTGTAAGGACTGGCAAGTACAGAGCCCTGGTCTTAATCCCATAGAGCAGCTATGGGATGAATTAGAACGCCGCATAAGAAGTTTGAAACCAAGGCCTACTACTAAGCAGCAGTTAGCGGCAACATTTTGTACTGAATGGAAGCGCATACCTATCGCTGTGTTCCAAAACCTTGTCGAAAGCATGTCTCGAAGAGTCAGTGCATGCATTAAGGCTAAAGGTGGACCGACATCGTACTAATATATCTCAATAAATGCTGTGTTGTGTTTCTCTTCTACGTGTCTGGTGACTTTTGTCTATATATATATATATCATCATTGTCAACCATTATCAATCCACTGCTGGACGAAGGTCTCCCCAAGTTTCCTCCACAACGGTCTGTCTTGTGCCAGTCTCTTCCATGTCACTCCTGCATACTTTCGAATTTCATCTACCCATCTCACATGTGGTCTTCTTCTGGGTCTTTTCCTGTCCCTTGGAATCCAATCTCAAATTTCGGCTGTCCATCGATGGTCTGTCCTTCTGGCAGTATGTCCAGCCCATTGCCATTTCAGGGGTTTAACTCTGATCATGATGTCTTTCACTCTTGTCATTTTTCGGATCCACGAGTTCCTCTTCTTATCTCTCCTGGTTACACCAAGCATGCACCTCTCCATGAATCTTTGAGTTGTCTGCAGCCTTTGTATGTCTCTTTTAGTTAAGGTCCACGTCTCTGCACCATACGTAAGCACTGGAAGGATGCATTGATCAAACACTTTTCTTTTAAGACATAATGGCATATTGCTCTTGAAAATTATGCTGTTTATTCCAAAAGCTCTCCAGGCAAGTTTTGTACGCCGATTAATTTCTTCATCAATGTGACCCTCACTTGATATCTGCTGTCCAAGATAAACGTACGTGTCTGTTATCTCCAGCTTTTCTCCATCAATCGACAAATCTTCATTTCTTGTAAAAGCATTGAACATCACTTTTGTCTTCTGGAAGTTCATTTTTAATCCTACTTCTTTACTCTTGTCAGCAAGTTCCTGGATCATACTCTGCAGCTCTGATGGGCTAGTTGCAAAAATTACTACGTCATCAGCAAAACGAAGGTGGGTTAGATAATCTCCATTAATCTTTATTCCTTTGTTTTCCCAGTTCAGTGATTGAAAGACATTTTCCAATGTGGCATTAAAGAGCTTCGGAGATATGGTGTCACCTTGTCTCACTCCCTTTCCAATTTTTATGTGTGTTGTATTTTCAAACAGCCTAATCTTTGCACTTACATTTTCATAGATGTTATTAATAATATTAATGTATGCATCTTCAATACCGCAGGATTTCAGAGCCATTGTAACTGCTGATGGTTTCACCGAATCAAAGGCTTTTTCATAATCGATAAAAGCCATGCACAATGGAAGTTCATATTCCCTCGTTCTTTCAATTAGTTCTCTCAGTACGTGGATATGATCTATTGTGCTGTAGCCACTCCTGAATCCAGCTTGTTCTCTCGGTTGAGCCATGTCCAGTGTTACTTTCAAGCGGTGTGAAAGAACTTTAGTGAAGATTTTATAAACCACTGATAGGAGGCTGATAGGTCTGTAGTTCCTGAGATCCTCAATGTCACCTTTTTTACGTAGCAGGATGATTGTAGCGTTGTTCCAGTCCTCAGGAATCTTCCCTTCATTAAGGCATCGAGTGAAAATTTGGGCGAGTACTGTTTCGATTTCTCCACTTGCTTCTTGTATGATGTCTACAGTAATTCCATCTTCTCCTGGAGCTTTTCCCCGCTTCATGTTCTTGATTGCATGTGCAACTTCTGCTGGGAGAACTGGAAAAACTCTGGTACCTTTCATGATGTCTGGAGTACATGTATCATCCCTTTCATATAATTTGGAGTAGAAATCTTTCACCCTTGTCAAAATTTCACCTCTATTTCGTGTTACAGAACCATCTTCTTTTCTCAGTGCCATAATCTGTTTTTTTCTCTTACTGAGATGTCCCTTTGCTATCTTTAGGCTTTGGTTGTTTTCAATTGCTTTCCTCACTAGTTCACAGTTGAGTTTCCTTACGTCTTCAGTGATACTTTTTCGTACTGTCTTGCATAGCTCTATATATTCCACTTTGGAAGTCACATCTTTTTTAGTTGTCCTTATCTCTCTTCTTTTTTGCATCAATATTTTGGGTTTTCCTGATAATTTGTTCACATGCAACTTGTTCTTAGACCCAGCTAATTTTGTTGCTGTTTCCATAAGAGCTTTGGTTACTTTTCCGGCTATCCGTATATATATATATATCATCATCATCATCATCATTGTCAACCATTATCAATCCACTGCTGGACGAAGGTCTCCCCAAGTTTCCTCCACAACGGTCTGTCTTGTGCCAGTCTCCTCCATGTCACTCCCGCGTACTTTCGAATTTCATCCACCCATCTTCCATGTGGTCTTCTTCTGGGTCTTTTCCTGTCCCTTGGAATCCAATCTAAAATTTCTGCTGTCCATCGATGGTCTGTTCTTCTGGCAGTATGTCCAGCCCATTGCCATTTCAGGGATTTAACTCTGATCATGATGTCTTCCACTCTTGTCATTTTTCGGATCCACGTGTTCCTCTTCTTATCTCTCCTGGTTACACCAAGCATGCACCTCTCCATGAATCTTTGAGTTGTCTGCAGCCTTTGTATGTCTTTTTTAGCTAAGGTCCACGTCTCTGCACCATACGTAAGCACTGGAAGGATGCATTGATCAAACACTTTTCTATTAAGACATAATGGCATATTGCTCTTGAAAATTATGCTGTTTCTTCCAAAAGCTCTCCAGGCAAGTTTTGTACGCCGATTAATTTCTTCACCAATGTGACCCTCACTTGATATCTGCTGTCCGAGATAAACGTATGTGTCTGTTATCTCCAGCTTTTCTCCATCAATCGATAAATCTTCATTTCTTGTAAAAGCATTGTACATCACTTTTGTCTTCTGAAAGTTCATTTTTAATCCCACTTCTTTACTCTTGTCAGCAAGTTCCTGGATCATACTCTGCAGCTCTGATGGGGTAGTTGCAAAAATGACTATGTCATCAGCAAAACGAAGGTGGGTTAGATAATCTCCATTAATCTTTATCCCTTTGTTTTCCCAGTTCAATGATTGAAAGACATTTTCCAATGTGGCATTAAAGAGCTTCGGAGATATGGTGTCACCTTGTCTCACTCCTTTTCCAGTGGTATATATATATATATATATATATATATATATATATATATATATATATATACGGATAGCGACAGAGTACAGGACATTCAGAAACTACGCCCAAAAACAACTCTGTTTCTGAGGATTTCACGGAAAGGACTGAAATGCATTTTGAAATCTTTACATCGCAACGCGGGCTTTCAAAATAACAAAAAGTGAACAAGGTAAGAATTCTTTTTCAAATACCCATTTATTTATGGAACTTTAGTCTGAAGTTTACATGAGTTAATAAACATACGGGGAAGTAGCGTTTTAAGGAAACTTTAACTTGAAGCATTTAGATGTCAAAATGAACGCAATGTTAATGTATCAACACTTCAGGTAATTATGCTTGTCTTCTGTGATTTTAATATAGGGTTTTCAGTGCGTTGCTGTTCCAATGTTGCACAAGTCACGAAATTTGGCTACTTTGACGCATGGAATTACAGCGAGGGAACCTGTTATAGGGTTTTATAGAGCAACCACGTGTAGCCAAATTGAGCGAATGACGCTACTGGCACATATAAGAGCCCCCTCTGGTGGTGGGGATGCCATCCGTCACTCAAATACGTAAATGACTCATTCAGTGACTAAGTGACATTTCCTCAGTATGTTTGTTCAATCGCTAGGAATCCCAATTCCTACGGTGCTGATATCTTTCAACGAGGGTCTAGGATTCGAGTGTATAATGAGTCTTGGGGGTTATCTTAATTCGGTGATTCTGATTCTAGTCTTCTACTGGAGTCAATAACCATAATGAAACGAGGGATGGCTCTTCCGAAATTTCGACATTCAATGGAGTAATCTAAGTGCCTTTTCTAATCTTTTGACTAGTATCGTTCTACCTAATCAATAGATATTGTTACCGTAATTGCAACAATTTGAAAATTTGTATAAAACGTCATTTACTCGAGGGGCTAAAGTACTCCCTGAAAAAAAAATCGCCACATTTGTTTATGTCTTGCTATCTAGTTAAATCTTTTCTCTATTTTGCGTTTCGGCTAACGTGATGATCACAAAGTAATGCGAAAACACAAATTCTACTTCTATGATGGGTATAGTTATAAGTAGGTTTACAAAAAAAAAAAAAAACAGTGATTAAATATTAGTGAATTTTTCCCTCGTGTAACTACGCGCGGTTGTAATAGTATTATAGTAGTACTCAAATTACTCACCCGCTACCACGCAGAAATTTTGTACTTGGTTTTACGCAATATTGGAACCTTCGGTCTGCCGTATTCTCTGTGTATGCAGATCATTGCACTTTTTGCTTTACGACGAGTTAAAATCATTCACCCAACATTAATATTTTCAGAAAAATAATGCGGAATCCAAACGTGATTTCATTTGCTGCAGTTTACATGAGAAACTCTGCTAAGCACTGAATTATGGAGCATTTTTGCTATTTCTCCCCTATTAAACAAGTTCAAATGAATTTATTTTACGATTTACGCGAATTAATGAGAGTACTGGGAAATCTAGAGATCATATTCTCTGAAATATTAGCATGTAAAAAAGAAAATAAGTTTACCTAAATTTCGTTTTCTGCTTGCACGTCGACGTCGTCGTCTTTAGCAATTTGTTTCGCTGACGCAACCTCTAGTTTAAATTATCTCTCCCAAGAGAAAATTCCGTGATTGCATCGCGTTTCGTTTTTTTTTTTTTTTTTTTCCTTTTTGAGCTGAACGGTTTGCCATAAATTTCGAGATTTTATTATTTCATTTTTTTCATTTGTATTACTTTTTGTTCATTTACTATTTTTTCGATGTGCGATCAAACGGCTTTCGTGTTTTCTTCGTGTGTGCGCGCGATCAAGAAAATTTGGAATGCCATCATCTTACAAATGATCTTCACTTTGAGTCTCAGAGTCAAGTTAGATGAGCCATATGCCTACTAGTGGGATCAAAACGCGGTGGAGTGAATGTTAACTTCGGAAAATATCTTTAAAAAACGTAGAAATGTTGCATTTTTAGTATGTGCTTATGTTATTACTTCGTCAGTCCGGGAAAGCCAAATCTCAAATTATTAGGTTTAAAATAATCTTTTTGCATTTGGAAGTTGAACTGTGAGAATGATGATCCTTACTTTCCGTTTTTAGCACGTCTTTTGTAAAAAAAGATCACACTTATGTTATCGGTTTGTCCGTCCGTCCGTAGACACCAGTTCTGCAACTATTAGTCCGATTTGAAAAATGCTTTTTGGATTTGGAAGCTTGAAATATGCGAAGGATGATCCTTTATTTCGTTTTTTTTTTTTTATGATGAACAATTTCGCCGCTAGAGGGAGTAAATGCTGATGATGTCGAATTCAAAATACATTTTATTCCATATATTTGCTTAGTTCTAAACATCCGATTTTAAAAAAATTATCTTTGATTCCATTTATGTCGAAGAGTATTTTAGGTATAGTTACTTTTTCAAGTTACGTATAGATTTTCTGCTAGGGGTCCTAAAAGTAAATGACTTTTTCCCCGATATCTCTTCTTCTAAACCTCCGATTTGAAAATATTTTTTTTTTCAGAGGATACAGCTCTTAATGGAAAATCTTTTGCATATAATTTCAAATTTTTGGTAAAGAATTCTTTGGCCACCAGGGGGCGTAAGTGTTAATTTTTGCTTCTGATGTATTTGCCATAAAATCTGAGCTTCTAAAATCTAGATTGAAAAACTTTTTTCGTGGACCGATGCCACTCACGTCGATAAACCTTCTCGGAATATTTTCTTCTCAAAATATTGCATGGTTTCTCCGCCAGGAAGCGTAGATATACTTTTATTTTTGCCAACATCTCTGCTTCTAATGGTCCGTTTTGAAAACATTTTTCTTTATTGGATATAGTTTCCGTGTGACATGTTTTTCACACATTTTCAAAATTTTCAAGTAATTCAGACTTTCCGCTAGGTGGCGTAAAGGTAAATTGCGTTTCCAACGATGTCTCTGCTTCTAAAACTCCGATTTGAAAAATTCTTCCTGTACGACATACAGCTCCTGATGAAAAATGTTTTTCATATAATTTCTAATATTTGGTAAAGAATGGTTTGGCCACCAGGGGGATAAGTGTTAATTTCTGCTTCTGATGTATTTGCAGCAAAATCTGAGCTCCTGAAAACGCTGCTATTTTTTTTTTCTTTGACTGATACCGCTCACATCGAGAAACCTTTTGAGAATAATTTTTTCCTAAAATAATGCATGGTTTTCCCGCCAGGGTGTGTATATTTATACCTTATATTTGTCCATATCTCTGCTTCGAAGAGTTCGATTTGAAAAATTGTTTCTTTGTTGGAGAGTGTTTCCGCTGCGAAATGTTTCTCATGTGAATTCAAATTTTTCTTAACGCAAAAGTCTGCAGCCAGAGGGCGTAAGCTCCCAATTCCGTTTACGGCAATATCTGCGGGATTAAAAACCCGATTGAAATACAACTTCTTTTTTTCCGTCAGATACTACTGTTTTCCATACCGGTTCCGTTGACTTTTAATAGCTTTTAAAATTTAATTTGCGTCAGGACGGATTCAAAAGACGTGCTCATTACACCCGAAAATTCAGTGTCATCTTTCTTGTTTTTCTTCTGGTGCATAACTTTGCCACCAGATGGCGTAAATGCAGAGTCTGTCAAATTCAAAATACATCTTATTCCATATCATTGCTTCTAAATATCAGACTGAAAAATATTCTCTTTGCCTTTCGGTACCATTTATAACGAAAACTATTCTGGGTACAGTTTGTTTTAAGTAGTGTACTGTTTTTTTGCTAGGGGCATAAAGGAAAATTGCAGTTTCTCCGATATCTCTTCTTCTATATGTCCAATTTGAAAAATTCCTTTTAAATAGGACTTTTAAAAAAATTATTTAAATTTTTTTATGCGATAGAGCTTCCCGGTAGGAAATTTTCTGCATATAATACCTAATTTTTGGAAAAGAACGGTTCTGCCACTAGGGACAGTAAGTGTATATTTCTATTTCTGATGTGTTTGCAGGAATATCTCAGCGTGTGAAATTTTTATTCAAAAAATTATTTTGTGATAAGATACCGCTTACCACGAAAAACCTTTTGGGGATATCTTCAGGTGAAGATATCCCCAAAACATACAATGTGAAACTGAAGAGAATTCCTGCAAATACTAACTGAAACGCCAAATACTTAAAAATTAAAATAGTGTACATACTACACTGGTGTGCAAAATTTAAGGACGAAGAGGATAAATTAGCATAACAGCGGAACGAGCAGGCAGAACGGACCGAAAGACCACTCAGAGATAGACTAGCGTCCGGTACGGTAGGGCATGCGCATATATGCAGCATGACGTAGGGGGAGGGGTCGGAAGGGTACAAAGCACACGGGCGGTGTACGCTCAGCAATTCGGTGAAAGCTATTGCACGGTGTACATCGGTTTGAACGACGTCGAGTTGCTGCCACCGTGTGATATGGCCAGCAGGCGATCCAATAGACGACATCTGGATGACTTTACACGAGGTCGCGCCACTGGGAAATTGGAAGAAGGTCGAAGTGTGACTAGTGTGGCCGAGGAGTTCGGGATCGCTCACAGCATCGTTTTATGAGCTTGGAGAGCATTTCAAACGACAGGAACAGCTGTCCGAGAGTTTAGCAGTAGTCGTCCATGAGAAACCACGGCGGCGGACTACCGGTATATTGTCCTACAGGTGATAAGAGAAGACGGCAGACAGCGGGAGAAATCGCAAGGCACATGCAACAGAAAACTGGACATCCGTTATCGCGTTTTACTGTGGCCAGGAGGTTGTACAAAGGTGGTCTGTTTGCACGACTAGCAGTACGGTGTGTGCCATTAACGCCTGCTCATCGGAGACGGCGGTTTCTGTGCTGCCAGGAACACAAGAACTGGACACATCAGCAATGGGGTCGAGTTCTCTTTGCGGATGAGAGCCGATTTAGTCTGACGGGCGATTCTGGACGTATACACATCTGGAGAAAGCAGGGAACACGTAATCACACCTCCAACATCATCGAAAGGGACCGGTTTGGAGGTGGCGGAGTTCTCGTTTGGAGCGGTATTTCGCTTGGTAGCCGTACTGACCTCCACATCTTCCAAGAAGGTTCTGTCACTGGTGTCCGCTATTGTACCGAGGTTCTCGTGCCTCACTTGCATTTGTTTAGAGGTGCTGTGGGTCCTGAGTTCCTCTTCATGGACGACAACGCTACACCTCATCGTACAGTGGCTGCCGCAGAGCTGTTGGAGAGTGAAGATATTCAACGCATGGATTGGCCCGCAAGGTCCCCGTACCTAAATACAATCGAACAGGAGTGGGACCTTCTTGGAAGATGCTTGGCAGCACGTCACCAGCCGCCAGCAACGATTCCGCAGCTGCGATTGGCGCTACAAGAGGAATGGGCCGCGATACCTCAACAGCTCCTTGACAACCTCGTCTTCAGCATAGACAGACGTTGTAAATCCTGCAACGCAGTCAGGGGTGATCATATCCCCTACTAAATACTGGATTTTTCTTGGCAGCCGCCTGGCACATGGACGTTTCTGTCTTCTGTCTAGTTGTGCTCGAAGCTACCTTTTCAATAAAGTGCCTTTATATCCTTTGGATTCCTTGTTTGGACGGTTTTGCTCACTTGCCCCATATTCTTACATCTTGGGGATCTTATGGTATGATTTGAGTCGATGTGGAGCACTTCTGCACGACGTTACATTCGAAAAACCGTCTCGTCCTTAATTTTTGCACGCCAGTGTATGTATACATATGTGTGTTTGTGTTACACACTTTCAAATAAGGGGGTGGGGTGGAGAGGGGTACCCTCTGAGTATTAATCCATGATCGTCAGCTCAATTTGCCCAGTGAGTGAACGACTGTCTCATTTGAACAGATTAAAAAAAACTCGAAATTTAGATTTAAAATATTTACGTTCGCAGCAGTGACTCTTGAGGATGTCGTCCCAAAATTGGCAAATGGGTTTCGAACATAATAATATGCCCCCCCCCTCCCCGTCTCCGGTTTTAGCAGAAATTCTGCTTCAAAATTTAGAAAATCAAGCTCTTAACCAGTGTAGGCTTTCACCAATTCTTTACATGCGATATGTTGGTGGCCGTTTACCATTGATTTACAAGAATTCGTTGACTTACTTGGTTCTTCCTGTCCTTCAATTAAGTTTTCAGTAGAAATGGAAAATAATTTTTCACTTCCTTATTTAGACATTTTAATAGTTCGGGATCCAGTTTTGCACAGTGTGACTTATTCGGTTTATCACAAACCTTCAGCAGTTCCATCTCTAATTTCCTTTATATCGGCTCACCCTCGGAGTCAGAAGATGTCAGCTTTTCATTTCTTGGTCAAACGTGCTTTCTCGGATTCGTCCTCTTTACAATTTAGGAAACTGAAGCTAGAGATAATCAGAGACCAGGCTCGAGCCTTCGGGTACTATGAGGACATGATACGAAGTGTAACTCACAGAGTTTCTAACCGGACAATTATCACGCTGTCCAGTGAGGATCGAATCTCAAGATATGTAGGATCAGTACAATATGTGCCGCCTATTGTTCAAGCCCTAAAGCATATCTGCGGAAAATATCATTGATTTTGGGGTGAGGACAAAAAACATTCATGCCCTGATCTGCAACGACCGAGATTCTGTGAAAGACAAGGACAAATGGGGAGTTTACAATATTCCATTATGTTCTAATGATGCAGGTAACTCGGAGTCTGCATACATCGGCTATAAATCCAGGAAATTACAGACTAGAATTATGGAACACAAATACAGTGTCCGCAATGGTGTACAAAACCCAGCGTTGGCAAGGACTGTTTGCGGAGGAGGATATGAACCGGAATGGGACAAAGCAGCTGTAGTGGTGACCCCATCAAGTAAGTAATATTTGTTATTTGCAGAGAGTTTGTTAATTCTTAAGAATATGGACTGGTGCTGCAATGATGAGGTTCCGGTGTCTGTATCAGGAGTGTGGAAGAACCTCATACAGTCTAGACGTCAAAACCCTATCCATCACCGTGAATGCTGACTCTATTCCATAGGACATTAATTGCTTACGTCAATAGTGTGTTGAACCTTAATCATGTGTATGTTATATTAACCTGTGTGCTCTCTAGGTCGTGTTCATTTCATCTGAAGATGGTCCTAAAATAGGATTGAAAGTACTCTTGAAATTGGTTTTAACTTATCATTAAAGTTTTTAAATGTCATTTTTATCGTGTATAAAACGGCATGTTTATAGTTTGGTAATATGAATTCCATTAAAGAAATTTACCTCATTCTTAATGGCCAGGTAGGAAACATCAAGTCGTCAGATGGCCAAGAAGTTAGGATGCTAGCTTCTTGTTTAGGGACCTACATTTGAGTCCCAGGCGAGAAATATATCTTGTGTTCATTCTTAAGTTCTGGTTTATTTTCCTTTCCGGGATTCAGTAAAATGAAATCAGGGGTGGGTACTCTTCGGAGCCTTAAATGCGTCTGAGGGTTACTGAATTATCCCAAGTAAAGATTCACTGAAGAGCAATTGAATTAGAGATACCTGTCTAGTAACGTGTGGCACCACCTTTCGCCCTGATGACGGCGGTGATTCGTCTCGCTATGGACTCGACAAGACACCGGAAGCGTTGGGAAGCCATACGGATACACGACCCCTGAAAAAGCTCCCACAGCTCACGGAGATTTGATGGAGGGGAGAGGATATCCCGGTAACGTTGACATGTGAGGGACGATGTCACACGTACCAGGGGTCCCATTTCAGTTCACGTAAACAGTCCCCAGACGATAATGCCACCCCACCAGCTTGAACAGTACCCTGCTGGCAAGAAAGATCCATCGCTTCATGTGGTTTGCGCCGTACTCGTATCCTGCCATCAGCATGTACCAACGTGAACCTCGACTCATCAGTCCAGGCAACATTTTCCCACATGCCTATGGTCCAGTGGCGATGTTCCCGCGCCTATGTTAATCTTTGCACCCTGTGATGTGTGGTCAGCAGCGGTACCCTCGTAGGACGATGGCTTCTGTACCCCATAGCGAGGAGATGGTTCTGGATGGTGTGGCTGCTTACACGTTTTTGTGCACCAGCGTTAAATTGCCGAGTGATTTCTTGCACTGTGGCCCGTCTATCCGCTGTTACAATTCGAGCTAGCCGACGATGACCCCGCTCATCCACACGCTGTTGTCCACGGCAGTTGACCCTTGCAGGGATGGTTTTACCGGATTCGATGTACTTACGGTGCACCCGTGACACAGTGGCTCGTGAAAATCCTAGTGTCTGCACGACTTCCGAGATGGAGTGACCCATTCGTCGGGCCCCGACAATTTCCCCACGATCAAATGCGCTTAGATCTTTCGTCTTACCCATACTGCGTCCGACTCTTACTGATTCCCGTCGCATTACTCCTTATATTGTCGGATCGCTGCATACGTCATGTCGTTTCCGTTTACAGGGCCGCCCACAGCGCCACATTTGCATAACGCCAGCTGTCTCTAATTCAATTGCTCTTCAGTGTAAATAAGAACACTCATGCTCGCTGTGTTTCAGCCGTTGGTGAGGCAATAGTGGTCACCTTCAATTCTTCATTTTACCGTCGTTCCAAATTAGACTCCGGAGACTGCCCTCATTTTTCAATGATATTAGAGATCTTTAAACCAAAGTCAAAAGGTGCCTTTTGTTTTACACAGAATCCTGGTCAAATGTTTTTATGAGGTTACGAATAGAAGGGAATTCTCACAATAGCGCGCACGCACTTATCACTTGTGTACTTAACCATCAGTAATTTATGGGCAAGACAAAGTATTAGCTCACAAGTTCAGCAACGGAAATAGAGAGAAAAAAATTATTGCGCGAAGTCTCACGGCGAAACATTCACCCCGAAAATCAAAGAGCCAATGAATTCTGCAAGTTTTGAATCTGAACTTCAGTGAACTGGATAGTGATCGTTTGATACGAGAAAGGCACTCATTAAAAAAGAAAAAATAGATATGGGAAAGTCAGTTTCAAGAAATATTTATGGAGCTTGATAAAGGGTTAAGATTTCATAAACCCAGTTTCCGAACGGCATTTCCTTTTCTTGCGAAAGCACTCTGCTGAAGCGATTCTTATCGCACACGTTTCTTGTGCACCCAGAAGATGAAAGGTGTAGTTCCATTGTTAAGGTAGTAATAGGCTTGTCTGATAAACGGGAAAGGGTGGGAATTAAGCTACCTGCTTACTTCGTGTTTCGTAAACTCGGTGAAATGGGGTTAAGTCGTTTTAAAAGAAATTCTGACATATTTTGAAAGAATGCATACTTTTAGCGTTTTGTTAATATACTTACACCGAAACAGAAAGCAGGAATACGCCGCGTGCGCGTATTTTGAAGTCTGAAGAATGTGTAAAATATAGATGAAGCTTCCACAATGTAGTGATAATTTAAGTAACTTTACTGAATATCAAAACAACGCAATGCATGGACTCTCTTATTGAAATTTAGTTTTAAAACAGGCCTCCCTTTTCAACATCATATGGCCCTGAACTGGGAACGAAAGCGAAATATATGCTATAAGAATTGTTCTGCTCCCGCGGCTTAAAAGTACAAGCTGACTTTTCCTTTTTATTCACAAAACTGTGATAACGAATTATATGGACTTCATACATATTTGGAAACCTACGGTCCTCCATTACTTTCTACCTTCTCACTTGTTTGACTGTTTTATTATTTACGAACACTTCAAACCATTGTTTATCATCAGGTTTGCGCAGACTTTTTTGCTATATGGGAGATTTAACCTCCTTTATTTACGCTTTCCAACCGTAGGTTGAAGAAGCGTATATGTTTCAGCTTTTTCCGTCTGTCGGCACGATAACTCCGGTAAAAATGCTTCGATTTCGATGAAATTTTAGTATGTGGTAGGGGACCACCAGGGGACGAACATTATTGAAAATGGGTGAAGTGGGGTCAAAGGTCACGCCATAAGAGCAGGATCCATTCAATTGCCCTTATGCGTCATAACTTGCGTAAATATGGTTCGATTTCGATGAAATTTTAGTATGTGGTAGGGGACTACCAGGGGACGAACCCTATTGAAAATGGGTGAAGTGTGGTCAAAGGTCACGCCATAAGAGTAGGATCCATTCAATTGCCCTTATGCGTCATAACTTGCGTAAATATGGTTCGATTTCGATGAAATTTTAGTATGTGATAGGAAACCAGTGGGCACGAACCCTATTGAAAATGGGCGAATGGGGTCAAAGGTCAGGCAGGGCATAAAAGCGGTATTTATTCCATTGCCCTTATGCGTCATAACTTGCGTAAAAATGGTTCGATTTCGATGAAATTTTAGTATGTGGTAGGGAGGAAATGGGGTCAAAGGTCAGGACACTGGAGTGGGATCCATTCCATTGCCCTTGTGCATCATAACTTACGTAAAAATGTTTCGATTGCGACTAAACGTTATCATGTTGTTCCGGAGGTATAGTGAACCGGTTCTGTTGAATATCAACGAAATGGGGTCAAAGGTCATTGCACAAAAGCAAGATTTATTCCACAGCCATTATTCTCATAACTTGCGTAAAACTGCTTCTATTGCGACAAAACTTTAGTATGTTATTCTTGAGGTGTACTAAACCGGTTCTGTTGAATATCATCGAAATGGGGTCAAAGGTCAGGACACAGGAGCGAGATTTATTCCACAGCCATTACCCTCATAACTTCTGGTATGTTGGAAAGCGTATCATAATCAATGCATTGCATGATTTTACTAACTTGTTTTACTTTCCATTACCTGGTCATCATGTTTTTAAAAAAGGTTTGTAAATAATACTTTGCCGCCCCGGTGGCGCAGTGGTCTAAGGCGCTGGCCGCTGATCATTCGTCCGTAAGGGGTCCGGGTTCGAATCCCGGTCAGGCATGGATGTTGTGTTTGTCTTACGGCACTGGCTCTTTCCCTTCCCTGGAACCAGTGACCCTAAATTAGGGACGGGCGACTGCTTATAGCCCATTGAGTTGCTCACGGTGGTCGTTAAACCTCCAATCAAAAAAAAAAAATAATAATAATAATGCTTTGTATTCATGTTACTCACTTTGTACATTCTCATCATTTTTAATAAATACCCTATTTGACTTCACACTGATGGGCATTAATATAACAGACGCCGCCCTGGTGGCGCAGTGGTCTAAGCGCTGGCTTTGAAGGGTCCGGGTTCAAATCCCCGTGAGGCATGGATGTTGTGTTTGTCTTACGGCACGGGATCTCTCTCCCTTCCCTGGAACCAGTGGCCCGAAATTAGGCACGGGAGAATATTTACAGCCCATCGAGTAGCTCACGGTGGTCGTTAAAGTTAAACCTCAATCGAAAAAAAATATATATATATATATATATATATATATATATATATATACACTGCTGGCCACCCAAAATGCAACACCAAGAAGGAAGCATCCGATTGGCCTGAAAGTCGCAGCATGCGTCGCCCGCGAGAAGACATGCAAACGATTAGCATTGCAAGGCATATGCAAATCATGTGCGCCCGGTACGCCACCGAGCACTATAAGAAGGGTGCACAGAAGGCGGGGTGAAAGTAGTGGAAGTGTGTTGTGCTGCCGGACGTGTGCGTGGGAAGCTTCCTCGTGCCTCGTTGCAGAATACGGCAGTCATTCCAGCACGTTTCGGAGTTCGACAGAGGATGAATAGTGGCTTATCGGGACAGCGGTTTATCGTACCGAGACATCAGCGCCCGGGTGGTACCACATCCAGCCACAGTGAGGCGAGTATGGATTCGGTGGGTGCAGGAGGGACGGAAGGACCAACGTGAGCGATTGCCGCAGCCGCGGCACACCACCGAACGAGAGGACCGGCATGTTGTGCGGCGGGCATTGACGGCTCGCACCGCCACAACACGAACGTTAGCGCAGGAATTAGGGCGTGCTGCGCAACAACCTGTGTCAGCACGTACCGTTCGACGTCGTCTGCAGAAGCAGGGACTTGTCGCACGGCGCCCATTGCTCCGATTACCATTGACGTTACACCACCGGCGAGTGCGGCGGCAGTGGGCCGTTGAACGCCGCACCTGGACTACGGAATGGCACGACATTGTCTTCTCCGACGAATCCCGCTTCTGCCTGCAACACCACGATGGTCGGATCCGCATGTGGCGGCACCGCGGTGAGAGACTGTATGACGCCTGCATTATGCATCGAAATTCCGGTCCGTCGCCTAGCGTTATGGTTTGGGGCGCAATTGGGTATCACACCCGCACCTCTCTGCTACGCATCGCCGGTACACTCAACAGCCACCGCTACATCTCCAACGTTTTAGAGCCTGTAGTCCTCCCTTACCTGCAAGACCTGCCAGCGGCCACGTTTCAACAGGACAATGCGCGCCCGCACGTGGCACGCATCGTGCAACAATTCTTCACGGTCCACCAGGTGTCACTGCTGCCGTGGCCCGCCTGTTCTCTTGATATGTCGCCCATCGAACACGTCTGGTCGCTGATCGGCAACAGAGTGGCCCGGCAAGCACCACCCGCGGCTACGCATGATGAACTGTGGTAACGTGTGGAAACAGCCTGTACCGACATACCCCAAGCCCACATCCAAAGCCTCTTTCGTTCGATGCCGCGGCGTGTAGCGGCCGTTATTGCCAGCCATGGGGGCCACACGAACTATTGATGTCTGCGTGTTCCGCAAGTCGCACGGGCCTGTAAGCTTAATCGTTTCATCTTTGTATCTGTTGTTATGTGTCCAGTAAATCTAGCTTTGCTACCACGTGTGCTTCTTGGTTTTGCATTTTGGGTGGCCAACAGTGTATAATGAAATGTCGGACATCGCCAGCAGTCGTCTTAGCAAGAGTCAAGACTGCGGTCACGTCGCTGCAAAAAGAGCTCTATCCACTTGTTATGAAAAAATTACGCATTATTTTTTTTTTTTTTAAGATAAAAAGCATCGATTTTGTCAGCCAGCCGCAAATTTCTTCAAAGCATGCAGGGTGTTTGTTCCCGATCAATTTAAGTCCTTCGACCTTTTAGACGACGAAGATCTATTTGTTTTCATCCACATTCCTATGTTTGAAGATGAGGACTAACTAAAATGTGAATTTCGTTCATACATGTATAAAGCGAGTGTAAAAGAATTTCGTGTCGGCGATGGTTTGCTAGACTTTTGGAATACGAATAAAGGACGTTTTCCTAAGCTACATAAGGTAACCATACGTTTGTCTGTCAGTACCCATAAACAGTGTCGATGCTGAACGATGCTTTTCTAAATTTAAAGACGTGTTACAGGACAACATACACAGTATTAAAGAACAAAATCTGTATATGTACGATATAATGTATCAAAATGCTGTACACTTAAATGGAAATCTTGATCTCGTGTAACGGCTTGATAACATTGCCAGAATTTTAATGGTTTAGAAATGTAAGTATCAATTTTAAGAACTTATGAAGTTATAATGCTTATTTAGTTACGTACCAGCCATTTGCATTACTGCTTCGTAACTTGGTAGACTTTTTTTGGAAATGTTAGTGTATATCATCGGCCGCGAACTTTTCGCGAAATTTCATATTTTACCCAGCGACCGCCCCGCGAATTTAGCCTTTTTTTCCCGCGATAAAATTACTGCCCTAATTACGAACCCTCAAAATTTAACTTTGGTGTACACAGCAGACCGAATTATCGGGTTGTAAAGAAAGTTTCCGGGAAAAAACGTGCCGCCCCGGTGGCGCAGTGGTCTAAGCGATGGCCTCTGATCATTCGTCCGAAAGGGGTCCGGGTTCAAATCCCGGTGAGTCATGGATGTTGTGTTTGTCTTACGGCACTGGCTCTCTCCCTTCCCTAGAACCAGTGACCCTAAATTAGGGACGGGCGACTGCTTATAGCCCATTGAGTTGCTCACGGTGGTCGTTAAACCTCCAATCAAAAAAAAAAAAAAAAAAAAAACGTATGTGGCGTGTGTAGTGCAAGATACTGCGGTGACGTAAACATCCCAGAGTGCTGTGCGCGAAAGAATAGACCGTATGCATATGACGTCACAGCAAGGTAAACCATCCTGGTGATCAACTGGTGTACAAACACTGCTTGGATTTGCATTGTGGAGCGTTAAGGAAGATGGTATTATATGCTATTTTCGGCTGGGGTAACCAAAGTGGGAGAAATAATGATGTGTCGTATTATAGATTACCATCTGAGGGAACGAAGTGGGATCAGAATTACAAAAAAATTATTCAGAAGTGCCAAAATTTGCGGTTATTACGTATCAGCAGAGTTGACATTGATGACCGGAAACGAAGAAACATTAGAGTGTGTAGTTTACATTTTGTAAGAGGTATGTTCATAAATTTACTGATGAGTTATCTACAAAAACTCTATGAAGATCTTTAAACTGGAATTCACCTTTCTTTATGAATGACTTGCACGATTTCATTTGCTCGGGAGTGAAGGCATTCGTGCAAAAAACGAAATAATTAACAATATCGCCGTGTTCTATTCGTGGCAAGACCACAATATTGTTCAGGAAAAATGAATATGGAATTACATATGGGTCACCACAATTGCCCAATAACTTTAATTTATCAGAATTTTTGATCGCCAGATAGTTTTTGATTTTTTGATTGCCAGATAACCCACTTACGTAGCCCATCTAATGAAGGCATCTTTGATCTCACTTGTACACCAGTTGTTCTGCAAGAAAGCAGCAGACGAAAAAGCGACGCGAACCGCGGTTTCGTCACGTCAATGCATACGGTCTATAGATTCTAAGGTCAGAACGTACGCTGTTGTGGTGAAGATTAGTTGCACGATTATGGCGATATCGAAGGAAGGTGTAAGTGCAATATTGCTCTTTGAAACTTTATTTTCAATACACCAGACATGAATAATAAAGAAACGCATAATAGCGTATTAAATCCGTTTATTTTTGTGGTGTAGTCAGCACAAAGATTCGCCAATACTTGTTAACTTTTTCTCAATAAACAAGTAAAATATTTGGAAATTTTCGCGGTTTCAGTTTATAAAAACTGGATAATGGGAAAGCAGCTACTCTACACGACTAGG
The DNA here is from genome assembly GCA_039090855.1 of Macrothele yani. Lineage (NCBI taxonomy): Eukaryota > Metazoa > Arthropoda > Arachnida > Araneae > Macrothelidae > Macrothele > Macrothele yani. The sequence goes on along the minus strand of CM077016.1, from coordinate 90,825,107 downwards.
GGGCGATGCATGAGGCCCCTTTTCACAGCCATAGCAACTGTCCCTATGCATGTACAATAAATATCAGTTCAATAAATGATTTTTTGTAACAATGAGCATATAAGGGCTATGCATTAGAGTTGTTTACACGTAACTACGCGTCCATCGAAAAATAATGAACTAAAAGATGTTCTCTACAGGGACGACTACGCAGAGATCTGTGTCTTATATATACAGTATATATACAGGATGCATAGGGAAGTCCCTTTAGCCTGAAATAACTTGCGAACGGAGAGAGGTACAGTTATGCAAGTGATATAACGGTATAGTAAAGCGACTACGCCTGATCGAATGCAACCAATAGCAGCGCCTCTAGTGGCAAAATGCGGAAGTAAGCCATTGCAAATCGAAAACAAAAAGAGATAGAGCAAAATTTCCAATTACAAAGTTGTAGAGCATCAATTAATTAGTACAAAACGACATTTTTTTTTCAGACGGATAAGATAAATTGTCGCCTGAATACCCTAAAATGTCCGAAATCCATGCGCGACGATTCGAAACTGCATATGAACATTTCGCAAATGTAGCCATATGCAAATGCAGATTGTGAAGTTGTACCGTACCTACGATATAAAAACCAGTAGCAGGATGTACCCTGATCAGAAGTTTGGGTCTACGTACGATGTGTGAGAATGGCGAGCTTCACTCACTACCAAAAATCAGGTGTATGCAACAGCGCCTACAAGTCTGCTGGATCTACGTCGTCGTGTTACAGATGCTTGCAATAGTGTGACACCTTCCATGCTGAGGAATGTGCATGCAGAGTTACTTTCACGAATATAAATGTGTATCGTGGGCAATGGCGAACTCTTCGAACATACTCGAACCTTTATCACTGTTCGCCAGTTTGCCTTTCTTGTTTTTGTTTTGCCTGACGTCATCAAACTCTATTGACATAAGTACGCATTTATGCAATAAATTGTATTTGCTCATACCTATGCCTGTTCCCTTCAAACGTTCACACAAAAGGTCGCGCATCGATTTCGGACATTTTAGGGTATTCAGGCGACAATTTATCTTATCCGTGTGAAACAAGTGTCGTTTTGTACTAATTAATTGATACTCTACAACTTTGTAATTGGAAATGTTGCTCTATCTCTTTTCATTTTCGATTTGCAGTGGCTAACTTCCGCATTTCGCCACTAGGAGCGCTGCTATTGATTGCATTCGATTGGGCGTAGTTGCTTTACTATACCGTTATCTCACTTGCATAACTGTACCGCTCTCCGTTCGCAAGTTATTTCTCCGTTCGCAAGTTATTTTCCTATGCACCCTGTATAAAAAAGAGAAAATTTTTACTACGTCCAAAACGTTGTGGCATTATATTGAGTGTTTTTTTTTGTTGTATTAAAAAGTAAATAATTGAAGTAGTTTAACCTTTTATGTGCCACAATTCTTAATTGTTAATTACTTATGCTCTGTGTTTTTGTATAAATCGGAAAAGGTCATTAATTAAACACTATCACACGGCAGTTAAGTGCTTTGTGAGTGTGATCGTGAGGCATTTCAAAACCCTTAGTTCGCTAAAAGCATAAAATTTGCATGGTATGATTAACTTTGGAGTGTTTTGTAATACTTTGTAACAGTATAAAACTAGGGCAGTTGTTTTAATTACGACGTACACATTTGTTTTACACTCAATAAAGTACGATAATTTTGGTTTTACGCGAAACACTTCTAGGTTCCAAAGAATTTGAATTATCGAAACGCTCATAAAACTTAGTTAATAATATGAAATTAAAAAAAATCAGTAATTGAAAGCTAATAATAAATTTTTATGCAAAAGAGGGGGGGGGGGCAAGTTTTGCTGGTACGCCACCGACCGTAGCCCCCCCCCCCTCCCATTACACACATGTTGGTACATTAAAAAACGACCTGAAATTTTCCGTGGCGCTGCCTTGCTTTCTGCTTCGTGTAAATCAGAGTTGAAACAAAAGTGCGTCAGTTCTAACCTTCGGTAGCTACTTGACTTTTCAGATCAGATCATATGTAGAAGATTTTAGAAAGGGAGTGTCTCACCCCAGGTCTGAAACAACCCTTAGAAATAGGAAGCTAGGAGATTTGGGCTAGAGTGTCCGATAGGAAAGTGACACTGAAGCGAAGTAGAAAGGGGGAGGAAGACGCCCTTATTTATTACCGGGGGCCCAGTACCCGGGGTCCGACGGCTTAACATGCCCATCCGACGCACGGCGGATATTTAGTGGTTCGAGCGTTCGTACCCGCCGGGGTCGAACCTGAGTTCTTCTCCGTAGCAGTCAAGAACGTTGACCACTAGGCCACCCACGGCGGCTACTAGATTTTTTATTATGCACCTTCCTTAAAAGCAGTTTAAATCAGCCAGGGGCGCCGACTTAACCAAATTATTGGGGGGGGGGCAAGCGCGAAGACATCAGACGTGCGAGGGGCACGTTTCTTCCATCATTATCTCGAGGAAAATTAAAAAAAAAAACAAGACAAAAAGGTAAAACTACGAGATTGGATGTATGTTTTAAAACGTAATTGCTCATCAACACATGAACAAGGAAACAAATATTCTTTTGCTGAATATTAATATTTAAAAAAAATAAAATTCATCCTGTGATTTTATAAAAATATCCAGAAAGATTTTACTTCCGAATGTTTGTAGAAAATGAGAAATTTGCTGGGTTACTCAAACAAAAAACAAGCAGCTCAGAGTATACGAGTAGATAAAAAACAAAAAAAGGCGCTAGAGATTATACGCTTCTATATTTTTATGTATTTTATTTTTAATAAGTGTTTCAAACATTTACCACACATCACGAGAACATGTCAAACACAATACGAGGCTGGCAATCCAGTTTCTTATCAAATGACCAATGACGAATATGGCCAAAAAATTTTATTATTTTTTGGGGAATTAATCACTTTATAGCTTCACAATAAGGCCAAAACCATTATTTAATTAAACAGGACGAAAACTTTTGGGGGAGAAGCAGTTATTGGAGGGGCAACATTCACCCTGCCCCCCCTCCCTTCCTCCGCAGTCGGCGCCTACGACCTTTGTAAAATGAAATACTGAATTAAGTGACCAAAACAGTTTTTTCGTAACCAAGTTTCAGTGCAACAGATGGCGCTGCACAGTATTCCGAAGCAAAGTTCTGCTTTTACCTGGGAATCTCGCAGTTCGATCGAAGAATTACGACAGAACACGTGGGCCAGCAGAAAAACAGACAGGTGGAATAGTCAACTATGTTGCGTATGCATGTGACTGCTAAAAGACTACGACATCGTCAAATCTCAGTGTTGTCTGATGTCGTGGGCACTGAACCGCTTAAGAAACCCACTTGGCATGAAGATAATGCATTCAGATTGTTACATACGATTTATCAAGTGTCACAAAATCAGTTTAAAAAGAATCTTATTCTACCCAAATCGTATCATGCACCGAAGATCTGTGGATCGGTCATTGAGCCCGTAACACTTTGGCGAGATAGCGACAGGCATCCAATATATGCAACATTTTTATTTATATCGCTATTCAACTATGGTAAATTATAATAACTAAAAGGGAGAAAAAATTTTTAATCAAAAACCTTTTCTCATAATTAGTTGCTGCAAAAGAAGTTTCACTTTATTCAAGCTGCAGATATTAAGCTAAAGTACAGTAGAACTAGCATATAACGCGTCCGTATTTAGCGAAATTGCGAATCCAACGAGCAAAACAGTGAATTTTTCTTAAATATAATGTTGATTCAAAACTAATTTGATCGTTTTTAACGTAAAAAAAACTAAATCCCCGAATTTCACAAAGGAGAAAAAAGCTAAGGTGATTACGAGCAAAGTAACAAAATTTAATGAAATATCATTCTTAACGAGGCAAAGAAAACTTGCTGCACACTGTCCTGGAATAGAAATGGTAGCACACAGGACGAAATTCAACAGTGCAGGGGAATCCTAGTGTACTAGTGGAAGAATGTTGTTGGAAAAGCAATGTGTAGGGAGCACATCAAATGCTCAACGAGCGAGTTGTGCAAGAGACTCTTCGCCATCCACTCCAAAGGGCTCTGAGCCTTAGATATATTGTATCAGCAGAGTTAAAACAGCCCACATACTCCTAAGGAAAAAGAGGATGTGTAGCGTCTGACGCATATGTACGTGGATTTCTGGGCGACAAGTGCAGAAAGAGATAGAGTAATGGAATAGGGATGTCGCTGGAAGGGAACAGGAAATAATTCCTGGAATTCAGTCCATTGCCCTCTTTCACCCTCCAAGTGAGCGTTGCATTGTGAAGATCACTACTGCTTTTACTTCATGTGTGTTGTGCAGTGTAGTTAAACAGCGGTTGTCTCACGTGGCCCGTCAAATTGAATATTTTTCAGATTTAATTACTATAGTACTATCGTAGTTAAATCTTTCAAGCATATCTAATTGTTATGGATACATAAAATAAACGTATATCAATATTATCACGTATGCCTACTTTTACAGGGTGGGAATTTTTACCTAAAAACGTATTTAGCGAACACTCGGGTATAACGGGGTTTTCCGTCGATCCCGAGCTCCTCGTTGTAAGCGGGTTTGGGTTCATTTTTTTAGGTTCCAAAATGTTCTGGAATATGTTTTAAATCATCAAAACACGTATGGTCTTTTCCACACAGCAATTAACATTTTCATTTTAAATGTTCAGCTCGTTGTAAGCCTGTGTTTTCACCACACATTTTGTTAGGGCTCAAAGGGCGCAATGAACTAAAATAGAGCATAATGTTTGACCACAAAAAATACATTAGAACTGAGCATTAGTGTGATACATTTTGAAACCTGCGTCAGTCATCCTTCGCATTTTTCACACCGAATTCCTGTTTCTCTACTACAGTTGTGAGCGTGAGTTATCACCACACATTATCTTAGGGTTCAAAGGACGCCTAAATGTTTCGGAATATCTGAGAAGTTGAGGTCAGCTTTCCACATCAGGAGCTGAATTAAAAAGATTCGGCAGACACGTGCAAGTCATGTTTATTCTACGGAAACGAGGCAGAAAAAAATGATTTTTACAGTGTATGACTCTTTTAATGTTGGATGCTCAAAAACGATAGTGGCAGTGAAGTATGCATGGGGATTTTGTACACAATGCGAGAAATTTTTGACAGCCAAATTCCCGAATCTGATTTTTTTGTTATGGCGACACTGGGACTGTAGAAAGCAGTTGAAATATGTTCTTTCAGCGATTTAAACATTATGATTTGCCGGACGTATGTAACCAATCTGAGTCCTCTTTCCCGTTGCAACTCTCTCCCAACGTAAAGGAATAATGAACAAATTTTGCACATTTTGTTTTCTAAATATCGATTATATTTTCCTACGTATCACAAATTCATGCTGCATTTCCCTTCCTGATGAGCTTACCCCTTGAAAGATTTTTCTGAGCATATTTCTTTATGTAGATAAAAACGTCGCATTTTTTATTTACAAAATCTCTCCGTCGTTGAATGGACTCAGCTGAAGTCGCGAGCCGCATCAGAAACCATGTCAAGCCGTATGTTGAACATTCCTGGTTTAAAAGCATAAACCGGCTTCTTATAGCCCATTTAAAGTATTTTGTGACCAAGACATCCGGAAATCGGGACAATAGGCTATGGAAGGATCTCAAAAAATTATTGCTTGAAAATGTTTATTTCAGGAGATAAGTATGCTGTAGAGTAAGACTAACGAAAAACACCGTTTGCTTTCCTTTAATAACTTACTGTCCAAAAGAGGTGAGAAAATTAGTGCCAAGATGGGCACGAAAAATGAAATGAAATACCCTGTTTAATGGCAAAGAAATGCCGGAATGATTTTTTTTTTTTTGTTGGGGGTTTAACGACCATCATGAGCAACTCGATGGACTATAAGCAGTCGCGGAATTAATTTGTATCCATGCAGTAATATTTACAGAAAATCTGAAAATTACGCCATCTCAGTGTTCCATGACGTTGAAATAAAATATTTTTCGAATGTTCATTCTTTAACAAGTCTTATGGGTGAAAAAAAGATTGTATCACTATTCCTGTCCGCCCGTCTGTGGACACCATATCTCAGCACCTATTAGTCATATTTGAAAAAAAATCCTTTTATTAGGGGTATGCAAAAGTTTCCGCCGCCCCCGCTAGCGGGCACTGTAAGGATCTAACCGGCTGGTGACCCATGCCTTCAGTTCGTACATGAAACCAAGCATGGCGGTCGAAAAATTTCATTTGCGGCACTGCTTGTTATTCATGTTTAATTTAGAGAAAAGTGCGAGTGAAGCATACGGTTCAATATGTCAGGCGTGTGGCGAAACGGTTATGGGTGAGCGGCCGTGTCGAGAATGGTTTGCCAAGTTTAAGAAAGGTCACCTAAGTTTGGAAAACAAGTCACGTGCAAGTAGACCGCAGGAACTCGCAGACGAGGAGCTGGAATCGCTATTGCAAGAGGATGCCACACAATCGACCACGCAAATGGCGAAACGTTTGAAAGTGGCTAAATCGACGGTGGTACGGCGTCTACAGGCCTTGGGGAAAATCCAGAAGATTGGTAACAGGCTCCACATACTTTAACGGAGCATAATATTGGTCAACGATTGGGTATTTGTATGTCGTTGCTGAAGAGGTTTCAAGGGAAGAATTTCTTGTGGAAGGTTGTTACCGGGGATGAAAAATGGGTCTATTGCGACAACCCCGTACGCAAGTAATCCTGGGTCGACCCAGGACAGCCATCAACATCCACTGCAAAAAGGTGCTATTGTGTGTGGTGGGATATGCATGGAGTGCTGTACTTCGATCTGTTGAAACCGGGTGAAACAATCACTGCACAACGATATAGCGATCAGTTGAAGAAACTGAACGCCGTAATCGAGCAAAAACGCCCATAGACAGGTAAAGGACAGGATAATACCAGACATTGTCTGGTATTATCCTGTTACACGATAATGCCAGACCACATGTCGGTGCCACCACAAAATCAACCCTTGAACAGTTACACTGGTAGGTTTTACCGCATCCGGCTTACTCCCCGGACATTGCACCCTCACACTTTCATCTGTTTCGCTCTATGCAATATGTCCTAGAACAACAGCGGTTCACTGCGTTCTTTAGCTAAAAACCCGAGTCCTTCTATCACAGGGGCATTCATTTGTTGCCTGAAAAATGGCAAAAAGTCATTGATGCTAACGGCCAATATTTCGTTGAATAAATATGTTCTTGATTGTTCCTGTCTCTTTTCTCCTCAAAACGGCGGAAACTTTTGCATACCCCTAATACATTGGGAAGCCTGAAATGTGACCGATGATCCTTCCCCTTTGGTCTTTCCAATGCGTAACTTAGTCGTTAGAGGGCGTAAATACAGTGCAATCGAATTAGAAATATATTTTACTCCATATCATTGCTTTGAAGGGAAGATTCCCGAGGATTGGAACAATGCTACAATGATCCTGCTACATAAAAAAGGTGACATTGAGGATCTCAGGAACTACAGACCTATCAGCCTCCTATCAGTGGTTTATAAAATCTTCACTAAAGTTCTTTCACACCGCTTGAAGGTAACACTGGACATGGCTCAACCGAGAGAACAAGCTGGATTCAGGAGTGGCTACAGCACAATAGATCATATCCACGTACTGAGAGAACTAATTGAAAGAGCGAGGGAATATGAACTTCCATTGTGCATGGCTTTTATCGATTATGAAAAAGCCTTTGATTCGGTGAAACCATCAGCAGTTACCACGGCTCTGAAATCCTGCGGTATTGAAGATGCATACATTAATATTATTAATAACATCTATGAAAATGCAAGTGCAAAGATTCGGCTGTTTGAAAATACAACACACATAAAAATTGGAAAGGGAGTGAGACAAGGTGACACCATATCTCCGAAGCTCTTTAATGCCACATTGGAAAATGTCTTTCAATCACTGAACTGGGAAAACAAAGGGATAAAGATTAATGGAGATTATCTAACCCACCTTCGTTTTGCTGATGACATAGTCATTTTTGCAACTACCCCATCAGAGCTGCAGAGTATGATCCAGGAACTTGCTGACAAGAGTAAAGAAGTGGGATTAAAAATGAACTTTCAGAAGACAAAAGTGATGTTCAATGCTTTTACAAGAAATGAAGATTTATCGATTGATGGAGAAAAACTGGAGATAACAGATACGTACGTTTATCTTGGACAGCAGATATCAAGTGAGGGTCACATTGATGAAGAAATTAATCGGCGTACAAAACTTGCCTGGAGAGCTTTTGGAAGAAACAGCATAATTTTCAAGAGCAATATGCCATTATGTCTTAAAAGAAAAGTGTTTGATCAATGCATCCTTCCAGTGCTTACGTATGGTGCAGAGACGTGGACCTTAACTAAAAGAGACATACAAAGGCTGCAGACAACTCAAAGATTCATGGAGAGGTGCATGCTTGGTATAACCAAGAGAGATAAGAAGAGGAACTCGTGGATCCGAAAAATGACAAGAGTGGAAGACATCATGATTAGAGTTAAATCCCTGAAATGGCAATGGGCTGGACATACTGCCAGAAGGACAGACCATAGATGGACAGCCGAAATTTTAGATTGGATTCCAAAGGACAGGAAAAGACCCAGAAAAAGACCACATGGGAGATGGGTGGATGAAATTCGTAAATATGCGGGAGTGATATGGAGGAGACTGGCACAAGACAGACCGTTGTGGAGGAAACTTGGGGAGACCTTCATCCAGCAGTGGATTGATAATGGTTGACAATGATGATGATGATGATGATCATTGCTTTTAAAAATCAGATTGAAATAATTCTTTCTTCAGGATTTGTTTCATATATTTGCAAAGAACATTTCTTCCACAATCTCCAATTCTTTCTTATTTCGACACCTTGACGAAACTAAGACAATTTGCGTAAAGTTTCTTCCTGAAATAATGTAGTTTTTTTTTCCCCGCTAGGAAGCGTAAATGTGCAATAAATTTTCCTCAATATTTCTACTTCTAGATGTTCGACTTGAAAAATTATTTTTGGGTCATATAGAGTTTGCGACAAAAAAAAAAATGTTTTGCATATAAATAAACGTCTGTTTTCTCGCGATTAGCAGTTTCACCACTAGGTGTGTAAGTGCATATTACTTCCCATATATTCGCAGCGGTATCAGCGCTCCTAAAATCTCAACTGAAACAATTCTTTTTCAGTAAGATACCACTCACTGCGGAAGACTTTTTTAAGCGTGCTTTCTGCTCATAACAATGTACGGTTTTGCCGCTATAGAGCAAAGACGTATATAATCTGTTTTTCTCGATACCTGTGCTTCTAACACCCCGATTTCAGAAATTCTCTTTGGCGGACAGTGTTCCTGGTGAGGAATATTCTGCATATTATTTTTAATTCTTCTTAGCGCACAATTTTGCCACTAGAGGACGCAAATGCATATTTCTGTTTGCAACATATACTGTATGTAGCCGTATCTGAGGGCCTAAAATCTAGATTGGAAAACTTTCTCTTCGGCCATATGCCGCTCAAAACAGAAACATTACGCGCATTTCCTCTCCAGAATAATACACAATTTAACTGCAAGAGAAGCAAATGTAAAAATCTATTTTCTAAAAGTCCGATTTGAAAAATTCTTTTAACATAGGATACCATTGTTTTCCTTGTAAAATTTTGCATATACTTTTGGATGTTTGTAATGCACAGTTCTGACGATAGGTAGCGCTAGTGCGTATCTCCGCTTCTACAAATCTTATTGAAACATTTCTTCACTACTGGATGCCATTCGCGACGGAAAAGATTATGAACGTTATCCTTTTCAAGTAGTGCGCAGTTTTTCCGCTAGAGAGCGTATATCTGCATCTAGAAATCATATTTGAAAATTTCTTTTAGTCTCACAGCTTTTGCAACAAAGCATATTTGCGCTTATTTTCTACTCTTTCATAATTAACAGGTCTGCCACCGCAGGGGCAATAAGCATGTATTTCTGTTTTAAAGAGTGTACTTCCGATTCTAAAAATCCTTTGGAAAAATCCATTCTTGGAATGAAAAATATTGTTCCCGTTTGCGTCTTGAAATAAAGCACAGCTTTCCTGCTAGGGAGGGAGACGTAAAGTTATATCACGGGTTTTTTTTTCATATCTCATCTAATAGTTAGATCTAAAAATTCCTTCATCCCCGGATATCTTTCTGGTACTGGGAACACTACGGGCGTAAGTATCTATTCCTTTTTGGAGATATTTTACCGGTTGTAGAAATCCGGTTGATTTTTTTATTTCGAAACTACATAATTATGTTCACTATGTAGGACACTGCTCACATTGTGTTTTTTAAATAATGCGTAGTTTTTCCACTATGAAGAGTAAATGCATTCTTTTTCGCTGATCCGTTTTCTTTTTCTAAAAATATACTTGGAAAAATTCCTTTTGGGTCGGAAAAGATTCGAAAGATATTCTAATTACAGCCAAGAATTCAGTGTTAACGTTCTTTATTTTCCGAAAATGTCTCACGCTATGTATTTCGATGTAAAAAGACTACGTTATTGAACTGAAAACTTCTCGCTTTTCTACCAGTTATGGACAACGGCAGTATCTGTGGAAAAGTTCACGACGTCAAAAACAATTTCTTCTGAACAATTTAATAACTGAACAAGAGCAGATAGAACATAAAGAGCCGAAATGTAAAATTTTTAATTCTGGGTGTATTAGACTAGTGTAACAACATCTGCATACCTTTTCGTGATACTTTCCAATGCATATAACAACAAGCTTACTTTCAAATCAGCTTTATTCTTTCTGAATAAAAATGTTTTTTTTTCTGGCACGTTGGTATATCAATAAGTAAACATTGCGTGGCTTTGCATACATGCACGTACGCGAATCCTGTTTATTTCTTAAATAATTGTTCTAAGTATCTGATTTCAAACAAAATTCGGTGTCTCTTTCTGCATCACAAAAATCAGCAAATTTTCTAATGTTGTCTATTGCCATACCTCATTTGACGACAAAACTTCTGTTTCTTTTTGAACTTTAAGATTCACGCTCTTACATGTATGTATATTCTGCACTTTCAGACCATTTTTCAAAATTTTGCGTCTATTAACTATTATCGATCGTTAAATGCGACAAAGAATATTTTACTTAAAATCATTTGCATATACGGAACTAATATTTCAATTTTTATAAACTGCTGCTACATAGAGTTACATAGCATCTTACCTTGTGGGTGAGCATCTTTGACGAGTTATTTCGGTCTTGATAATGTCGTGAGTGTACCTTGAAAAATTGGTTCCTTAAAAGAAACTGAAGATCCCATCTTAGTAAGAAGCAACATGAATATGAAACAATGCAAAGCGACCTACCTTAAAATATCCAAGTCAATTTACTGCATTACAGTTGTTCAAATCTCTCCAAGCAAAAAAAAAAAAAAAAAAACCCAAAATAAAAATCAGATAGTTCCAATTTCGAATAACTACTAAATATGCAATACGTTACAGCGATTTCAATCACCAGAAATTTGACATACACCCAATCTTTTGGGGGTGCGGGTAGGGACCACCGTGAACACCTATGGGCTATAGTCAGTCGCCAGTCCCTAATTTGAAGCCACTGGCTCTAGGAAAGGGGGACAGTACTGTCCCCCTTCCTGGAGCTGCCACAAGCGGGTCCTGGCTCGGGGACGACTATTTTTAATTTTTTTTTTAATTTGGAGGTTTAACGACCACCGTGAGCAATTCAAAGGGCTATAAAGCAGTCTCCCGTTTTTTTTTTTTTTTTTTTTTGTTTATAAGCAGTAGGGCCACTGGTTGCAGGGAAGGGACAGAGCCAACGCCATAAGACAATACAACATCCATGCCTCAGCGGGATTAGAATCCGGATCCATCATGGGCGAATGATCATAAGCCAGCGCTTAGACCACTGCGACACCGGAGCGACTTCGGACGACTAGCCACAAACCTGCACCTCTTACCACTCTGCCACCGGGCGGCTTTACCAGTCCGTTAAACCACACTTCTAAAAATTTTATAATTCAAATAGAGGGAAAATTTGTTAATTTGATCTCAACCATCTGTAAAAGTAGCAATTATTACTTATAGGGCGAGTCTTAATAACAAGTATGCATCCGTTAAGAACTTAATGTGGAACCAGTAATTCGCCGGTGGTACTAATGTTTTTAAAAACAAAGGTTTCACTCTTCAGATGCGTTCTATTAGTCGACAATTTGACTAACGCACGATGTTAAACTCCCTCAACTGATTCAGCGTATTTTAATGAACTGCCGTGTTCTTTATTTATATAAAGGATTATTAATTTATAACACGTACTATATTTGACTACAGAGTTTTCGTGAAAATTGTACTACTATTCTCACAACTAAAATTAGCACGACTTTCCATATTTGATATGTGCGTACGCACATCAGCAACACTTATTATATATAGCCTGAATACCAATTGCATATATGAAAACGTTCAAATACAATCGATTTTCTTCCCTATTAAGAAGCTTGTCGTTGTATCCTCAAGAGCCGCAGTACTCACAAAACGCTTCAGTCATACAATCATTTAAGCACGGGGTATGGGTTGTGCACTTTGGAAATAAAAATAAAGAAGTTATCGGCAAACAACGGTATTTAAGACGTTGCACTTGCTATTGTGAATTGATTGAAGGTATTTATCGTGCTTGCAACAAGCTGCCTAATGTGTTTATCAACACATTACAATTATTACGTATAATCAAACCGTTAAGTTTTGTGAGTGCAATATGATGATTAGCTCAGTAGGCATTTCAACAGCTTGCATGGACTTAGAAATGTTTCTCCAATGCTTGTCAGTGTATCGTACTGAACACTGCTACTGGCAGAATCGGTTTCTTTAAATTTCTTCATTAAGTCAAAAGCCTGTGTTTGACAGAACCAACATATTTATCCAATCAGAAGCCTGCTATTGGCTGACCGAGCTCCTTCAAAAAATTTCAGTCTTATTGGTTGACCCACATTTTTTAAACTTTTGCACGCCACTCCAGTGTCGCAGTGGTCTAAGCGATGGCTTCTGATCATTCGTCCGAAAGTAGTCCGGCTGCGAATCCCGGTGAGGCATGGATGTTGTGTTTGTCTTACTGCACTGGCTCTCTTCCTTCCTTGGAACCAGTGGCCCTAAATTAGGGACGGGCGGCTGCTTATAGCCCATTGAGTTGCTCACACGGTGGTTGTTAAACTTCCAATAAAAAAAAAAAACTTTTGCACACAAGCAGAAGCCAGTTATTTTGATCCAGTTACTTTAAATTTCATCCAAACAGAAGAAATCCTATTAGCAGGTCTAGCTACTTTAAACTTGAAGCCTGTTATTGGCTGACCAATTTTCTTTAAACTTGAGCTTCTTACTTGCTGATCCTGTTACTTTAAATTTTATCTAATCTGAATCAGGCGTGCACCTTTCTTTTAGCTAAACAGAGTTTTTCTGATGACTACTATGCACTTCAGTTCTACCTACTATAACACACAATTAGCCTTCAACGGTTTTTAATTGCTTTTTTACGGACTCCTATTGTTTATACAACGAAAATGTACTGGAATTTGGAACTAAAACACACAGTGAAATACATTAAGATTGGCATGCGAACAGTGCAGTTGTTAAGTACTTTTCGGATATTCTGAATCAACTGAGGGGCACCAATTGACTAACATGATATTTTTACATTTACTCAGTAAATACTAAGATTAATCCTACCTCAATTCCTTTCAGTATGCGCCATAGCTTGACAGCGACGCCCAGGTTTTAATGGGACTACTTGGACTAAAGAGAATAACTATGGGCCTACCTTATTTATCCTGAACTCAAAGGTAATAAAAAAAAAAAAAGGCGTCTCTCTACGGGAATTAGCCTACCTTCTTATCACCAGGATTAAGCAGCACCTGCGGTAAACCTCCTGCCGAGGAATTTGCGATATCCTTAACACGAAGAGCTGTGCGAGTCATCAAATTCTGTAAAGGGAAATATCCTCTTTCAACACGAGTCGCCAAAACATTCCCACCGTAGTGCCGAAGATATCGAAGCACAATGGATAAAGTTTCACCCCGGGAGTCCCTGAAACATTAATGATGATTTGGGATTACAAATTATTACTGTAACTGCATGGAATTGCAGACAAACTCATAAAATGTATTTCAACGGATACGGTTGCCATACAGAGAGAGAATACAGTTTAGAAATAAAGCAATATGACTAAATTCATGCATGGTGTTAATTTTTGTAATAACTTTTATAATGTTTGCTAAGCCTAAGTGACGTTTTTGCAATGGCAGGTGCTGCAGCTAAATATACTTGCTCCCTTCATGGAAAAAATGTATTAATAGGTAAAAGATTGTTTTTATTGTGCCATAAAATGTACCTAGTCTATTGATATTTTAGTTTATAGGTGCGAGTCTTGTTCTTTTAATATTGGTAATGCGTACTATTCTGATTTAGATTATTTTAACATGGATATGACCATCTATCATGTCGGAGAGGCGGATCTACTGTGGCTTGAATCATATTAATATCAATGACACCAAACTATTATATTGGTAAATCGAATTAGTTTTCATATGAAGCGTTTTAATGTCGAGTCAGCCATTTGCTGTGATAGTAATGTAGATCCACTCTGGTGTGAATCGCTGTATTATCGATGACGCTACCCAATTAAATCGATAATTTGAAACTGTTCTTATCCAGTTAGTTTCAGGATTAGTAACATTGCTGATATTGTATGGATGATGCTGGTCCATTTTGATCTCAATTATTTCAGTTTCGCTTCTTAATTGATGATACTGTACTGGGCCTATCTACACTGGCGGAAAGTGAAAAAAGAACACCAAGAAGGAATTGGCGGAAAATCATGAAATTTACATATGTTAATGGGGTCGCGTTTACGTAAGTGACATGTTAATTTCGGGACCAACCGGTGAGCGCTTACGCCACAGCACGGCATAATATGCAAATTATCGTTGGTGGTATTTAAGGAGTACGGCGAAGTGAATGTAATCAGTCGTCGGCGTACGGACACGTGCGAAGACCCTGAAGAAGCTGCAATGCCTGGACATGGAAGACGTGTACGATTTCAGCATTTATCAGACTTTGAGCGAGGTCGTCTAGTCGTACTCCGCGAGGCCGGGTGGTCGTATCGTCGTTTTGCGGAGCGAATTGGACGGGAAGTATCGGTGGTGGTACGATGGTGGCGTAGATGGTCCGAGGAACTTTCCCACACGAAAAGACGTGGAACCGGGAGTCACAGACGGATTGGTGAGAGGACCGATCGACGCATAAGAAGAGCGGCGTTTTCAAGCAGAACATCCACTGCGACGCACATCCAAGCTGCCGTTGCACCTGAGGTGACTGTGCGAACAATCCGCAACCGTCTACTGGATGCAGGACTACGTGCACGTGTGCCTCTGGCATGTGTACCTCTGACTCCAGCCCACCGTCAGGAACGGCTGCAGTGGTGTCGCCAACGTCAGCACTGGAGAACGCAATGGCGATCTTTCGTGTTCAGCGATGAAGGCAGATTCTGCTTGGGAGCCTCCGATGGCCGTATGCGTGTTCGCAGACGCACAGGGGAGCGTCTCCACCCTTCTTGCATCTGCCAGCGACACACAGGGCCTACACCTGGTCTCCTGGTGTGGGGAGCGATCAGCTGTCACTCCCGTACACAACTAGTGTTTGTACCGGGTACGTTAAATAGCACCTCCTACATCAACAACATCATTCAGCCCGTTGTTGTGCCATTTGTAAGGTCGGTCCATCGTGGTGTTTTCCAGCAAGATAACGCACGCCCACACACGGCACGTGCAACGCAACATGAACTTCAGGGTGTGAGACAACTTCCATGGCTTGCACGTTCACCGGATTTGTCCCCCATTGAGCACGTGTGGGATTTTATGGGACAACGACTTATCCGCTCTCTACGGCCAGCCACGACCATCCCCGATTTACGCGTCCACGTTGAGGATGCTTGGAACTCAATACCCCAAACTTACATCCAACATCTGTACGACAGATTCCATGCCAGAATTGCACAGTGTGACGCAGTTCATGGCGGTTCAACCTCGTACTAACCATGTTACATGGAAATGTTATTTTTCAGTTTACCAGCAAATACAGCTGTATTTTGCCATAATGTTTTGATCACGTTATTATGCTGTATAAATTTCGTTGGTATCAGACGTCTCCTTCTTGGTGTTTTTTTCACTTTCCGCCAGTGTATATGGTATTTTACACTGATTTCACTTAATCATATTTTACTATTGTTCTTTCAAAGAAATGATTCCAATATCTAGAACAATTATTTTGTAAAAAAAATGACAGCATTTCACCTCATGCGACAATCACAGCTGAATTACGATACGGTGGTAAAAGTAAAACTGAGCAATACTTTCTTTTGAAGTAGACATTTGCATCACGATGCCAAGTGCAAATATATATTATATTATTTTAGTTCACTACAAAAGGCTGTAGTGCGATTATCTGGTCGTAAATACTAACATACACTTATGCCTCTTAGTAGAAAAACTGCGCATCATTAGGCGCTGAAAATGTACAGAAAGTAACAGTGACAGGTATCCGACAAAAAAAAAACTTTCGATCGGCGTTTTTGAATTTGAATTACAGCTTCAAATGAATTTACACCCCTCTGGTGGGAGAAATTGGAAAGTAGAAAATGCACACCACCTTTTCCATAGTGGAAGAGGTATGACACGAAATGAATTTTTCGAATAGGCATGCGGAGGTGATCAGGAAAATGAAAAATACATTTGCTCCCCTAGTGGGGTAGACTGTACATTAAGGAAAAGTAGAAAACGTGAAAAATATTCCTCATAGTGGAAGCCGTAAAGCGAAAAACCAATGATTTAAATTGGACTGTAAGAATCAGAAAAAACGAGGAAAACGATATAGATCTGAGCCTTTAGTGGGAAAACTGTGCATTATGAGAAAACAGAAAACACAAGGAACATTTTCCTCATAGTGGAAGCCATCAGATGAGAAAAGAATGTTTTATATTTGACCGAAAGAAGCAGAAAAAGTAAGGGGCATAGACATCTACTCCCTAGCCGGAAAATTGTGCATTATCTCGAGGGACATGTTTGTCATAGTGAAAGGTATACGATGAAAAAATAATTTTTCCAGTAAGTTTTTAAAGCGGAGATATGGAATGATAAAATACTAGCGACAAATTGTGCATCATGAAAAGAATAGGAAGTAAACAGGGGCGGATTGGCCCACCGGAATATTTCCCGATGGACTACTCGAGAAATGGCCAACTTTGTCGTATTCTCTTTGCCTGTTTTTTTTTTTTATTTTGGAGAGGACGAATAATTAGTTTGGTACTTTTGAATAAGAATCGCTTACTTCATTTGAGCTTTATGTTATCTGTGTAAAACGTTATTGTCTTTAAAAAAATTAGTTTCCTTCGATGTATATACAGGGTGCATAGGAAAGGTCCCTTTAGCCTGAAATAACTTGCGAACGAAGAGAGGTACAGTTATGCAAGTGAGATAACGGTATAGTAAAGCGACGACGCCCAATCGAACGAAACCGATAGCAGCGCCCCTAGTGGCGAAATGCGGAAGTTAGCCATCGCAAAACGAAAAGAGATAGAGCAAAATTTCCAAATACAAAGTTGTAGAGCATCAATTAATTAGTACAAAACGATATTTGTTTCACGCGGATAAGATAAATTGTCACCTGAATACTTTAAAATGTCCGAAATCGATGCGCGACCTTTTGTGCGAACGTTTGAAGGGAACAGGCAAAAGCAAATACACGCAATTTATTGCATAAATGCGTACTTATGTCAATACAGTTTGATGACGTCAGATAAAACGAAAACAAGAAAGGCAAACTGGCGCACAGTGATAAAAGGTTAATGTCGAGTATGTTCCAAGAGTTCGCCATTGCCCACGATACACATTTGTATTCGTGAAAGTAACTCTGCGTGCACATTCCTCAGCACGGAAGGTGTCACACTATTGCAAGTATCTGTAACACGACGACGTAGATCCAGCAGACTTGTAGCTCGCCATTCGCATGCACCTGATTTTGGGGAGTGAGTGAAGCTCGCCATTCTCACACAGCGTACGTAGACCTAAACTTCTGATCAGGCTACATCCTGCTACTGGTTTTTATATCGTAGGTACGGTACGTCACAATCTGTATTTGCATACGGCTACATTTGCGAAATGTGAATATGCAGATTCGAATCGTCGCGCATCGATTTCGGACATTTTAACGTATTCAGGCGACAATTTATCTTATCCGTGTGAAACAAATGTCATTTTGTACTAATTAATTGATGCTCTACAACTTTATAATTGGAAATTTTGCCCTATCTCTTTTGGTTTTCAATTTGCGATGGCTAACTTCCACATTTCGCCACTAGGGGCGCTGCTATTGGTTGCATTCGATCGGGCATAGTCACTTTACTATACCTTTATCTCACTTGCATAACTGTACCTCTCTTCGTTCTCAAGTTATTCCAGGCTACAGGGACTTTCCTATGCACCCTGTATATGTTTGGCGTTGGCTCTAAAATCACAAAGCAAAATTCTCTCTACTTCAGTGAAACCTTACTTTTGTAATCTTGAAGGCACTAGTACCAATTTTGATGACCCATCATCCTTATACTCTTATCCACGTAGAGCAGAAAGCGATTCTCTGGCAGAGATGTTCT
The DNA here is from genome assembly GCA_039090855.1 of Macrothele yani. Classification (NCBI taxonomy): domain Eukaryota; kingdom Metazoa; phylum Arthropoda; class Arachnida; order Araneae; family Macrothelidae; genus Macrothele; species Macrothele yani. Next base: position 90,806,425 of record CM077016.1, on the reverse strand, counting down.
TAAATCCGTGTCCCGCCCACATTTATCTTAAAAGGAACAATGATTTACCGGTACAGGTTCATGAATCAAAATGGCAGTTCATGAGTCAAAATAATGGTTAGACTTTAGAAAGGCGTCCATTCCAGGAGGTTGTGTAAATACCGTTCCGCAGCAGACAATCAGTGACCAAATAAATACAGAGTGTGTCTAAAGTCTTTCCCTGATTACGATAAATCGTATACAATGAACCGAGCTAGTTAAACGTACGCTGTTTGTTGCATTGATTCGGTCATATTATCAAGTTTTTTTTTCGTTGTAATTTTGGGACAATAGGCGGCGTTGCACATCTGCAGCGTAGTTTGTTGTTGAAAGCATCAGTCTGCGAAATGGCGTCTATGCAGGAGAAGGCTAATTGTGTTCTCTGGTTTCATGAAACCAAATTTGCAATTTCAGTGCAGCGGAAGTTTAAGCGTGAATATGATAGAGCTCCGACTGATGTGAAGAGCATTAGGAACTAGTATCAAAGTTTAAACAGACGGGCAGTGTCGGTGACCGTGCAAGAAGTGGAAGACCTTCCATTAGTGAGGAAACTGTCGACGCCGTGCGTGATGCGTTCGTACGAAGCCCGAGGAAATCAGTTCGTCATGCCTCTAGTGAACTGGGAGTACCTATGAAGACATTGCACTGAATTTTAAGAAAGCGGCTTCGTTTTTTTGCATAAAAATTGTAAATTGTTCAAGCCTTGGAACTTAATGATGGGTCAAGACGTGCGACATTCGCTATGGATATTCTTGAACGAATAGACGAAGATAATGATTACCTGAAGCGGATTTGTTTTTCAGACGAATCAACTTTTCAAACCTCAGGTGAAGTGAACACGCATAATGCCCGTATATGGGGTTCAGAGAACCCACGTGTGGTTTTGGAGAAACAGAGGGATAGCCCTAAAATCAATGTTTGGTGCGGACTAATGTACAACAAAGTAATTGGACCGGTTTTTTTATTGAGCCCACCATTACATCGGGTATTTACCTCGACATGATGCAGCTGTACGTTGCACCTCAATTGGAAGAGCTGCAACCATGAATAATGTTCCAGCAGGACGGTGCGCCCGCGCACTGGTTTGTACCTGTCTGTCAATTCTTAGATGACACATTCTCTAACAGATGGATAGGCAGAGATCATCCCATACCCTGGCCACCAAGATCTCCAGGTAGTACGCTCTTTGACTTCTTTTTATGAGGCTACATTAAGAATCAAGTTTATGCAACTCCAGTTGCAGATATTAACACTTTGAAGGGAAGAATATCGGAAGCGTTTACGACCATCAGAGATGACATGCTGCAGCAGACATGGAAAGAGAGAGAGAGCATCGACTGGACGTCCTCCGTGTAACAAAAGGAGCCCACGTTGAGGTATACTGCTGACCCGGAAAAAAACCCTCTGGATTTCAGGTTAGCTATATTAAAAACCGTATGTGTCTAACGAGCGTGGTTCATTTTATACGATTTATCGTAATCAGGGAAAGACTTTAGACACACCCTGTATAATTATCTTGTACAACACCCCATTTTGAGTAATACTACATTCAATCACGAGTGGAATTTTAAGATTCTTTCACCCTTAATTGCTGCTGAAATTTATTTACGACCAAATTAGTTTTACAATGCATATTTCTGCAATTTCATTTCATCTAGAATCTTTTTTATTAGGGAGTTTATGAGGTGTACTTCTGTACTGGACCACAAGACTAAACTTTCCGGCCTGGTTTCGTTGACCTAAGCTGCCCCTGGAAGTAATCATCTTTTTCTAAGTTCAAGTTACTTAACGTCAAAAACGTTTTCCAAATATGATTAAAAAATGCAGACAGATAGGATTCCAACTGACAGATGCCAACAGCATGGATTTTTAGATACCTTGAATGTCACAAGACGTTAAAATAGAAATGTCGAATACCTAATGCTTCGCTTGCAAATGAAAATGCATGGGTATTATTAGAAGTTCACTCTGTCATGAATAGATTGAAATTTTTGAAAGATGCGACATAGAACAGTAAGAGTAACCCAGCATTCACAACTCTCTCTATATAGTCGCCGATTCCTAATTTGGCACCACTGGTTCCAGGGAGGGCAGAGCCAGTGCCGTAAGACAAAATGCACCACGCATGTCTTATCTACAACTCGAACCCGCGCCTTAGCTCGGACAACTAGCCAGAAACCTACGCCCCTGATCACTCGGGCACCGGGCCGATGAACACGATATTATTGAACCCATGGTTGTACCAGTGCAATTCAGAAGGCAACATGAAAATTAATAGTTCTTTGCATTAATGGGTCCAACGTTCGGAAAGATTTATGAATAATGTCTTTATATTTGGCAGGTCATTTGGCACATTCTCTCCAAGAGAACGATATTAAGGTATGCCAGAGAGGAATTAAGTACACCGGACAAAACATTAGTCACCCCTGGCAGAACTAACCTAATAACGGGTGATGGCGCCCTCTTGCCTTGATAACAGCATGAAGCGGTGTGGCAGAAACTCCACGAGGTTGTGGATGTATTGAACATCGATTTGAAGCTACTCGTGCGTCAATTGGTCCTGAAGTTCCGCTAGAGTACGTGGGTGTCTATTCTGGCGTTTCACCTTCTGTTCCAAATGATCCCACAGATTTTCAATAGGATTTAAATCTGGGGATTTGGCGGGCCAGTCGAAGTGAGACAGTGCTGCTGATAGTTCGTCGTGCCACTCAGACACAGTTTTAAGCCCTGTACACACGGAAATTGTCATCTTGGAAGACAGGACTGGCAATGTGATGCTGCTCCTGGAGGTGTAGGGCAAAGGGCAACACTTCGTCATTCAGAATGCGGAGATACGCATGCTGGTTGAAATTCATCGTCACTGCAACGAGAGGGTTCATTTCGTGGTAGGAAAAACATCCCCAAAACATCACAGAACCCTCTCCAGTTTGAACAACACCTTCAACACAATCAGGATTAAAGGCTTCATTGGGCCTACGATGCACTCGTCGCTTCTCATCATTGGAGTACAAACAAACACGAGACTCTTCAGACCAAATTATTCGTTTCCAGTTATCCCCAGTAAAGTTTTGGGGCCTCTGAGCCCATTGATAACGTGCGACTTTGTGACTTGCTGTTAAAAGAGGCCTCTTCCGTGGTACTGTGCTCCACATGTCCATCGCATGCAGTTCTCCTCGCAATGTCTTTTCGGAAATTGGTTGGAGTGGACTTTCATTGACTGTTTGGAGCAACTATTGCCTGGTTTGAAACCAATTTGCAGTTACTAGGTGTAAAACATCTCGGCGGTCCCTGTTGATGAAAATAGTTTTCCGGCCCCAGTTACGTCGCCGATTTTCAGTTGACTGCGAATCACACCACTATTTGCAGACCCGCTGGACAGTACGCTTCGACACACCAACAAATTGGGCGACTTCATTCACTTTTTGTCCATTGGCCGTGGCCAAACACGATGGCTCCTTTTTGCCACTCAGTAACGTCTGTCTAGCGACCCATATTGCAGACTAAACTCAACATACACGTCGCTTTTCATCACTGCACGAGACAGAAATGATCCTGTAGACAACGTCAGTGCTATTTATCTCCCAACAATGCTATCGCGGCGCCCTCTGTGCAACCGGTAACTTCCTATTGTCCTTTCTGTTAGGGGTGACTAATGTTTTATCCGGTGTGCTTATGTAGTCAAGTGTAAATCATGCAGTCATGAAAATATTCACTTTACTTATTTTAACGACTAATAATCTGTCAAAGAGGTTATCTGCCGGATAAATGGCAGGGAATGATATTTTTTCAAATAAAAGGAAATAGGAACTTAAATGTTTATCTGCCCGGTGATTGGCAAAGAAATGCAATATTTTATTAATTTAACATGGAATATGTTGTAACTGAGCGGCTATCGGTTAGGTAAAGGGCAGAGAAACAAATGGCATGCGGATACGGATTTAATGATTTCAAGGAATGTTGCTTCTCTTTTAAGTACTATATTATCAAGTGTCGTGTAATTATATGCATTAATTAGTGCCTATCTCCTAAAGATAGGAAGTTGTCGCGGTATTTATGGTTGTTTATTTAAAGGCCTATGTCTTACAGATAGAAAGGGAATTCAAGTAAGTACAAAAGGGACTGATTTAAGAAGGGGGGGATAACAAGAACTAAGCTGCAACGAAGCACTAAGAGTGTAATTTCCAATTACAGAATTCATTGAATGCAGTGTACAAATATTAAGTGCATAGAACATAACTTTAATGCGAAAATGTCTGTGTGAACGAACTAAGCAGTGCTCTTCCGTTACTGAGGGAGTTGAATGTGTTTACTTTAGGCAAAGGTTAGGAATTTATCAAGTGCATTAGTGGTTATCACTTGAACACGTCATTAAAATATCAGTTAAAGTCAAACAGCGGCGCAGAAGAGTAAATGCTTAGCAGCGGAAGGTCGCCTTTTTTTCTTTTTTTAAGTATCTGTGATTAATTATTTTTCTCGGAAAGTATTTGTGTGAGTGTGATAAATCCACGCATGATTCGCAATGAACTATGTATTAATAAACAATAGAAAACAAGAGAATTAACTATAAGAGTTCTTCACGTAAATTGAATTAGAATAAATGAAATTGTCGAATAAATCTCTTATTCCGTAAACAAATTCCTCTGACCTTTCTGGTATTCAGTAGAGCTTTTATTGTTCTGATGCTAAGCGTAACTTTCACATTATTTTTTATTATTCCCACACCAGAAAATGTAGCTTCCACTATCAATCAATTAAATCTGTTTTTTTTTAATAAGGTTAATTATTTGGTCATTTTCTAAATTCAAAAGTTTAAAAATATTGTGACATGAGAGCGTACGTTTCGCGTGGGTGCTCATATGAAAATGAAACGCATCTGTCTGGCTGAAAATTTGTGTTGCCATTTTCGGATTGGAAAAGCAACTCTAACAGCTCACTTAGATTACTTTTTTATTTTATTTGCGTCCCCCAACCACCGATGGAGTGGTTTGCATACGATACTGCACCTCAGACTGTAGCAACCATTTGCGTGTGTAGCAGAGATGGCCACAGGTCAACGGGTCTGGTCAAGGTGTTCCAGACCCAATTTTGACCCGGAATTATTCCCGTTTTATTTTTGAAAACAGAAAAATGTATTCTAAAAAAATGCGCGTTGTGGAATTCTGTAGTCGATACTGGTGCCCACGGAGTGAATAATGATTTTCCATGCAAAAGTATTGTCGTCTCTTTCTTAAAGCAACGAATATTTACACCGACACTATATTGTAAAAAGATACTTCCTTTGCGTTCTTTTACAGTGCGACTGTCCAGGGCAAGGTACAGGCAAACTCCATTCGCCTGCTTCTCAGCTGATTCACTCTCTCCGTGCGAAGTTGACTGTACGACTAAGAGTTACTTTTCACATTGCATATTTTACATTGAGGATTCAGAGGTTTTCGATTGATGTGCTAACACCCCTTCCCATGATATGTCATGTCCGAAATTAACTCCTTATTTGTTAATATGGATGGATTTAATATTAAGGAGGTTGAGAAAGGCGTCGAGGCCAACAAATACGTGCTTGGTGAAAACCACAAGGGGAAGAATGAATGCTGGAAATTGTTTCGTTTCATTAAGGAGCCGCTGAATAATTCTGTGTTGTTTGGTCTTGCTTGTTGTTCAAAATGTGGAAAGTGTATAATTACGAAGAAAGATGTCGTCGGTGTAATCAAAGATTATGGAACCAAAAATCTAACGGGCCATATGAAAGTATGCGCACCTCCATCAAAGCGTGGAAAGAGTGAACAATCTAAATACATTTGTGCAATCGTAAATAATGATTCCCATTTGTAATAAAATCCATGGTCACGGTCATAGTCAGCCATTACTTCTGGATTACGGAAAATAGTAACCAAATTTTATATTAAAAAGTATTTCAGTTATTAAATATCAAGCAGTTATTGGGTTGAATATGTATATTACGTTTATATGTATATATACATAAATTGAGTTTCGAATTTATAGTTCAAATCAGTTTTGTACGGGGTCGAGTCAGGTCCAGTTATGGGACGTCCGGGTCCGAAATTTTTGACCCATTTCCAACTCTGGTGCGTAGAACTATGTGACTGACGAATACTTCTTTGTTTCAGACTGGAGAGGAAACTAAAAAGATCATTGTGTGTTTCTACTCGGAAAATGTGAAAAAATTTTCAGTAAAAGCTTTGATACCAAGATATTAATAGGGGGCAGCCCATGAACAACTTCGATAAGAACTTTGGCGAAACAGGGAGAGTGTTGCCAATGCTGCAAGAAATGGGAAAGCAACATCAGGCAAGCCAAGAGAAAATGTTCAAATGGTTGCTCAATAATTTGCTACGAGTCAGAAAGAATCAACTGGGCACGCAATTCAAGATCTTGGATTGAATTAATAGGTGTTTTTTTGCATGGGAGTTAAACTATAAGCAGTTCTCCGTCCCTAATTTGGGGCCACTGGTTCCACGGAAGGGAAATAGCCAGTGTCGTAAGACAAATACACCATCCATGCCTCACAAGGGATTTGAACCCTGACCCACCGTCAGAGGCCAGCGATGGGGCAGGGTTCAAATCCCCAGTACTGCCGAAAACACATCAGATATGTGATGTTCAGGCATTCTTGGACTTGCACATTCTCTACATGGATAGGACGTCATGGCATAGCCGAATACCCCTCTGTCTTCAAACATAACTCGTGCTTATTAGTATAATGGGGGTGGCCTCAAAATATGATCAGTATCTCCAGAAAACAAAGGGAAACTAATGAACACAAAGGACAACTAGCAACCAAGAAGTACAAAGGAAAATCAGCAACCAATGAGCACAAAAAATATATGGGAAACCAAGATGCACATGAAAGCAGTGATCCTCAGACCGTTTCAGCAACTTGCAAAGTAACAACTTCCACTCTACGCTTTGTCATTCAGTAACTGAAAGAAGCATTTTTATCTTCAACATAATGGGGCACACTTCGGGTAGTTATTGTAGCAATTTGTATTAATCAGTTATTGTGGTAATACTTAAATTCCCCAGTGCAGCATGATTACTTAATACACTGAGTTCCTTTTCATTTGGTAAAGCAACTTATGCTATATCTCCTATTTGATTACATTCTACTTTCTGACTGATAACAAGGGAGTTTAACACATTGGCACTTCCGGAACCACCCGGTTTAACTTTTCCTGTGAGAATTCAGTCACTCCATTTACATGTGAAATTAAATTTCATTTTCAAGGTGATGTTTAAAGCATTTCCATAGGGAAAGTGTATCCGTTTCAATTACCTTAGAGTGAAGTTCAAAGCCATTTTTGAAAGCTTCGTTTCGTTGTGCTATTTATCAAACATCTATAGAGGCTTCGAAGAATTAAAAAAAAGTATGTCTTTTGTGCAAGCATTCCAAGCATATCAAGACATGGTCTCCTCCGACACCTAGTCGTAAAGTATGACCGCCGGCATTAGACAGTTCTTTAAAAGTCGAAGGCCAACTCCCATAATTCTGAGAAAAGCAGACTTCTTTCGAAGCGTGTGACAGGTGGGATAAGTCAACCTCTGAAGGTCTAGGATTCTTGTTACAATAGGAAAAAGAAGATGTACAATCACCGATTATTTTGAGATGTTCTACGAAATTAGAAAAAAATAAGTTAGTTGAAGTAAAACGGATAACAGAGGGATTGAAAGGGTCAGGAATGTATACACCTAAATGATAAGCACTGAGTGCCTGACGGAGTTCAAAATTTGTTCTTTACTAGAACAATGATAAAGATTTCATATAGCATAACAAGTTAGTAAAATCAGGCAATGCATTGGTTATGATACGCTTTCCAACATACGAGAAATCATTACTCAAGTTATGAGGATAATGGCTGTAGGATAAATCTTGCTCCTGTGTCCTGACCTTCACCCCATTTCGATGATATTCAACAGAACCGGTTAAGTATACTTCCGAAACAACATGATAAAGTTCTGTCTCAATGGAAGCATTTTTACGTAAGTTATGACGCATAAGGCCAATGGAATGGATCCCACGTCTATGTCCTGACCTTTGAACCCATTTCGTCCATTTTCAAAATGATTCGTCCCCAGGTGGTCCCCTACCACGTACTAAAATTTCATCGAAATCGAACCATTTTTACGCAAGTTATGGCGCATAAGGGCAATGGAATGGATCCCGCTCCTTTACCGACCCCTTTCACCCCATTTCGTCCATTTTCAATAGAGTTCGTCCCTGGGTGGTCCCCTACCACATACTAAAATTTCATCAAAATCGAACCATTTTTACGCAAGTTATGACGCATAAGGGCAACGGAATGGATCCCGCTCCTATGTCATGACCTTTGACCCCCTTCGTCCATTTTCAATAGGATTCGTCCCCGGGTGGTCCCCTACTACATACTAAAATTTATCGAAATCGAACCATTTTTACGCGAGTTATCGTGCGGACGGACAAAGCTGGAGCATATGCGCTTCTTCAACCTACGGTTAGAAAGCGTAACAAAGATGGCGAAATTCATGGCTATTTACTGTGAGACTGATATCACACACGAACTTACAACTGCCGTTTGCTGAGCAGTTGTTTCAGAAAAAAAGGGGGTTAAGCGCGGCATTGGCATAAGCAATATAAGACTATGAAATATGAGTTTTACTTTTTTACGCTTCCGACCGAAGGTTGAAGAAGCGTATATGATCCAGCTTTGTCCGTCTGTCTGTCCGTCCGCACGATAACTCGCGTAAAAATGGTTCGATTTCGATGAAATTTTAGTATGTGGTAGGGGACAACCTGGGAAGGAATCCTATTGAAAATGGACGAAATGGGGTCAAAGGTCAGGACATAGCAACGGGATCCATTCCATCGCCCTTATGCGTCATAACTTACGTAAAAATGCTTCGATTGTGACAAAACTTCATGTTGTTACGGAGATGGACTCAACCGGTTCTGTTTAATATCATCGAAATGGGGCCAACAGGAGCGAAATGGGGCCGCAGGAGCGAGATTTATTCCACAGCCATTATCCTCATAACGTGAGTAATAATTTGAGTAATGATTTCTGGTATGTTGGAAAGCGTATCATCAATGCATTGCATGATTTTACTAACTTGTAGAGATGTCACGAGGAAACAAAGGCTTCCGATTGGTTTCCAACGCTGTCGTGTATAACGTCAAGCACGACACCGACGTATCAGGCAGTGTAACGTGCGAGCGACGTCACAAACGGAGTAAACTCGTCTCTCTAATGTCACGGGCTTGTACTTTCTAGACGGCTCTGGCATTATAGCCGAAGGCTGGGCAAACTGCACCTTTTTTTAACCGTAAGAGCTGCGGCTTTTTTTAACCATAAGAGCTGTGGCCCGAAAATTACGATATATATTTTCAAACACATTACGGAAAATTATAAATGTTTCATTCCGAAACTCCTGGAAAATACGAATCCCATTTAAGCATTATGACTCGCGAAACTAGAAAACGCCGCGCAGTTTTGCAGCAAAGTTAACACAGCCCATAAAGTGTCAAACAAAAATAGGATACACACTTTAGGAATTCTGCGATGAAAACATTAATTTGCATATCAAGTATTCAGCCAGCGAATAATTTTGGCTCAAAAAAGGAACTTTCATAGCGCTATTACAGTGAAACTTTATTATACCCTTGTTTATTTTTGTACCTAACTCAACGAATGGAAGTAAAGGAATAAAGGAAACTCATTACGAGTAGGAAGGGGGAATATTTGTGTTATAACTATGTATGAGAATCCTAATCTCTTAAAATAATATTTGCATCTCACCAGTTTAAATGCTTTGAATTGCGTGAGGTAATGAATCCGCTACAATAAGTGAAGGACACACATTAAATAACCGCCATATGCAATTAAGCTTTGACTTTGAAAACAGGGTGGGCACTAAGTTTTACTCAGAGTAATCATGTAGTTACAACATCTGTACTTGACAATTTAAAATTCCTGAAACGAATCATTTCACATCACTTAGCACTGAATAAAATCTCCAAAACATGAAGCTAACGACAATGAGAAAATAAATTAATTTCGCAAATTGTGTCCTCACTTGGAGAAGCAAACTTTCACACCATACCATCACATGATGTTATATTCATAGCAAGGTGATGTCACGCAATATTTTGAAGTGAACTTTGTTACAGTTAAAATTAGATTGAATGATACAGACGCGCTTTTTAATTAAAAAAATTGATGAAAACGCCACTGGTATCTCAAATTGTCTACCTTTTCTTAAACGACCGTAACGCCCGAAACTCCCTTATGTATTATACAAACTACCACTACCTACCAAAAATACCCGTCAAGAGTAGGTAGGATTTCTTAACCCCACTTGCTATTTGAATTTACACGGCCTCTACGGGATTAGCAGAAGTCACCATTTTTTGCCGCTAAACAAATAAGTAAAGCAGGAGTTTCTATCTCCCAGGGCTATATTATTTACTCTCATGACATCGCATGCCTTCTCCTTGTAAGAATGCAGTGATGGCCCTCGGGAAACGTCTAAAGGTCAGTGCACATCAAGACTACAGATCCGAAGTTCCGTGTGGTGACCGAGCACTAAACCTTCTTATGTTAACTTGTAAAGGGGAGGGGATAAATTCTGAAAGGAGCAACAGACAGTTTCAGGCGTTATGGGGTTCTGAGAGATAAAAGATTTCAGGGCCCTGGTTGTTAATGGGTTAAGTCTCGACAATTTCTTGTAGCATCGAAATCTAGGAACCACGATCCCTAACTCAGTGTTACTGTCTCCAGGTACAGGAAAAAGCGAAGACCAAGCACACTACGTACCTGTTTTAACCGATACTCGAACCCAGCTCCTTAAGGAAAAGATGGTATTATAACCGTTCAGCCACAGAGTAGCTGAAGCGTTATAAAGGTCACCAAAAGTGATTATGTTATAATCAAATGCAATTAGTTTTCTCCAACGGTTAGACTAAAATACAATGTTAGCTTCTGGCTGCTAGATTCAAGCGTTTGTGCGACGTAGTTGGGCATATACACTGGTTCTCAAATTAAAAGCATAATACAAAAGCGTACATAGCTTCCGATGTATGTAAAATAATGTACTGAAAATTGGTGAACCTTCAAATTTCGCTACGCGGGAGACTATACCGTATTTATTTTTGCCGCAGGTAAGCCGAAATATGCAAATTAAGATAGTTAAAAACCGTGAGTCTCACACTTTGTAGTTGTTCTAGGCAACTCTTGCTTTCACTTCAATGACACGTCGAGATGATTTTCAGTGATGGAGAGCGATTGGTAGGATGCAAGCTGATCAGCCCCACACGGAAGTTTCCAGAGGATTGAATGTTTCAAACATGTCCTGCCAATACTCCGGAGACAAGTTCAACAGATAGATGTTCGTCGTCGACCAGAACAAGGCCACCCCAGAGCCACAACTACTGAAGACAATCGCTATACGAGAGTCTGACTTCCAGATGGAACATAAAGATGACAGCCAGGCTACTCTTTGGAGCTTGCAGCAGCTACAGGAACGAGGGTTTGAAGGCATACTGTTCGTAAGAGACTTTGCCAGTAATACCTTTATTCAAGAAAATCAGTTATTTGTGTCAGTTTAACTTGCCCCGCTCGGCTAGCTCCTTTAACATTAGTCGCCATCACACATTGAGTGGAGACCAGTGGGCGAATTTCCTTCAAACGATGAATCACGATTCAGCTAAAGTGCCGATTCAGACATAAATCAAGCTGTTCTTCCATGTAACGTAACCGCAGAAATTTGAAAATTCTATCGTCCTGGAACGGGAATCGAACTCGCATCTCCCGATCTGCGCTCGAGTATGCTATTCGTCCTCGCATCTCCCGATTTGCACTCGTCTCAGATAAGCCTCAGTTGTTTGAATTTCATTGTCCTGGGTGGTGTAATGGGTAGCATACTCAAGAGTAAATCGGGAGATGAGGGTTCGATTCCCGTTCCAGGACGATAAAATTTTCAAATTTCCGCGGTTACGTTACATGGAAGAACAGCTTAATTTATGTCCGTATTAATTATTCCATGTGTTTTTCAACTTGGTACTGATTCGCAACGTATTCTCATCTGGAAAGAACCAGGGACCCAAGAAACTGTTTCTTTAACATCAGAGAAAGAGTCTACTCTGGTGGCCGTGGCATGATGGACTGGGCAGGAAAGGGCCTGATGGTCTTGACGAAGGAGTGAACAAACTTTTACACATTTCCAAGTCGCTCTGTTACTGCTCCGAAGTTGCTCTGTTATTTACTGAGCCCATGTGTCTAGCCATTCAGGGGAGCAGTCGGTCCAGGTATTATTCATGCGGACGACAATGCCCAAACTCATTTGGTCGACAATATTCTCGAAAAGGAAAATATTCGCCGAATCAATCACATGAACCTTGAATGAGATGCTTTACGGAGACCCACTGGAGCTCGCCAGAACATTTCAAGAACTCAGAACAGCCCTTGTTGAGGTGTGGTCATAAATCACTCAATACCCTTACAAACAATATGAATGCTTGCCTCTCAGGGGTGATAATACTCCATATTAAAATACCACGTGTCTTACGCATAAGACTAAATATTGTTCAGTCGACTACTCTTTCGTGTAACTTATAATATAATACACAGTCGAGTCACATTAGTGTGATCACTCCTACTTTTGAGGTCAACAACGCGTAGCCAATGAAAGAAGGCACGTGTCATGAGCTGGCTCTTGGAGGGTATATAAGGTGTGCTGTAGGCATTCAGAAAACCTATTGCTCGTTGCTGTCATGGATAAAAGGAGAGATTTATCAGATTTGCAAAAAGGGATAATTATCAGCTTTCGGGCCATGGATGGCAGTATTTCTAAAGCAGCGCAGTTTGTGAACTGTTCGCGAGCTGCTGTGGTTAAAGTGTATCGTGATTGGAGAAATGGCACCATTGAAAATAACTGACGTGAAACGGCGGAGCACCACGTGCCATTGATGTGAGAGGTGAACGTCGATTTCGAAGGTGCGTGAGAGCTGATCGACACACTACAGTGGAGCAATTCACTGGCCGAATGAACCAGGGGGTTACCGGAAATGTGTCTGAAACTACAGTTCATCGAACCCTGCTGCGTATGGAGCTCCGATGCAGACAGATGGTCACTGCACCTATGCTAACGAAGGGGCATCGGCAGAAAAGGCTTACATTTGCATGGCAGTATTGGAATTGGACCTCCGCTGATTAGCAAAGGATTGATTTCTCCGATGAGTCACGTTTTCTGCTTCATCGAACGGATGGACGTTGGCGTATAAGGCGAGAAACATCGGAGAACAGGCACTCTTCAACCGCTACTGGAAGAACAGATGGGGGCAGCGTTATGGTCTGGGGGATGTTTACGTGGCATTTCCTGGGTCCACTCCTACCTGTGTAAGGCACTATGGAGCGAATTCGTAATAAATCCATCCTTAAAGACCACGTACCCCCATACATGCTGATTGTCTTCTCTGGGGCGGATGGGATCTTTCAGAACGGCAATGCTACGTGTCACACAGCTACAAATGTCCGAGAGTGGTTGGAAGAGCACGAAGAAGACTTCAAAGTACTTCCTTGGCCCCATAATTCCCCAGACTTAAACCCAATTGAGCATCTGTGGGACGACCTCGATCGTGTTGTTCGCTCTATGGATCCTCCACCACGCACCCTCTAGCAGCTGTCAGATGCACTGCAGTCAGCATGGCTCCACAAACTTGTGAACACCTTTCAGCACCTTATGGAGTTACTCCCAGCCCGTCTAGCTGCTGTCCGTGCTGCACACGGTGGTTACTCTAGATATGGTGGTCACAATAATGTGACACGACCGTGTATTTACACATGCAAATTATAAGATTATAATTTCCTTCTGTTTGAAGTGCAAACATAAGGTAAATAATAAACCTCTACCAAATTTCATTAGGTTTCCTCAAGAGTTATGTATGAATTTATACATTACACTTTGATTTTGATCACCAGTATATATGTGATGCATGCCTCTTCCTCTAAATGTTCACCCCCCCCCCCCCTCCTGTTGCGCATTCCCGGAATAAGTGTTTCCTCGCAATCCGAAATTGCATCTTCCACCGGAGAGTTTGATCAAATTGCGGCGCGGCTGAGTTGCTCTACGAACCTACTAGACTACACATCATGTCATCAACAATTCTCAATCCACTGCTGGATGAACGTCTGTTTCTTTTGCAACACTGTCTTGAGCAATTCCAGGCCTGACGGGAGGGGAGGGGGAGAGGCGGTGCTGTAGCACCGGGGCCCGGGGCCCTGGTCCAGGTGATCTCTGATGTTTCGGTTGGCGGTTATATGCTCCATTTAAATTTCCTATCACAATATCTGTAGTTCAAAGACCAGTTATCGGACTTGCGAAAATTTTCCTTACTGTAATACAAAGACATCTACACTTCGATTCACCTTAAGATGACACTGCAGTTTAAGGTACAAGAGCCTAATCATTATTTTATGGTGACCGAATATTTTTCAAGCTATACCGTCACCAGGGTTGGGAAGTTACGCGTAAAAAAATATTTTCTACGTGACGCGTTAAAATACGCGTAAAAATGCGTAATTTTTGTCATAAATGTAAAAAATGTAATAAATTCAAAACGTGCTTTAAATACAATAAAAAAAAATAAAAGTATTGTTTCGAAAATGGTTTTAAAATAAAATTTTGTAAATATATACAGTATTTAATTTATATGTACTACTACTACAATACACATTAAACCAAGTTATTTTTTAAAATTTATTTTTAATTTAATTTTACTTCAATTTAAAGAAAAACTTAACCTTGAAACTCCGATCATAATTTTGACATAATAGTATCTCTGATGTGAGGAGGGAAGAATATAAAAAATTATCCACCGCAAAAAAAAAGAAAAAAAATTGAAGAGTTGCAACCGGTCGGGTTGTCGGGAAGTAGGGAATGGTGGGTGGGGAGTAAATGAGGAAACGGAAATATGGATTATGTGGTTAGTGGAGGAGCCGAGGTGTGGGGCGGGGCGGAGATTTTATCGCACTGGGGCCCGAGCTCGCTCACCACGGCCCTGAGCAATTCACTTCCATGTCATTCCGGCATGCTCTTGAATTCCATCCACCCATCTCCCACGTGGTCTTCTAGGTATTTTACTGTCCTAGTATTTCAGTTGTCCAACTGTGCGCAGTTCTAGAAATATGTTCAGCTCACTGTCACACGAGGGCCTTTGATCACGTCATCAACCCTTGTAATTTTCCTGATCCACGAGTTCTTTTTCATATCTTTTCAGGTTACACTAAGAATGCATATCTTAATTCTTCTTTGAGTTGCCCACAGCTTCTGCATTTTTTTCTAGTTAAGGTCAATGTCTCTGATACATAAGTAAGAAAAGGAAAGTTTGCATTGATTAAAAGCCTCTTTTAAGACATAATGGCAAACTGTTCTTGAAAGTTCTAGTACTTCTTCCAAACACACTCCAGCTAAGTTATATGCTCCATTTAAATTTCCTATCACAATATCTGTAGTTCAAAGGCCAGTTATCGGGCTTGCGAAAATTTCCCTTACTGTAATACAAAGACATCTAGAAGATATATATTGAGTGTTTACATCTTATCTACAGGTTTCTGGCACTCGGAACAAATATCCATATTTAAATCTCAGAACGACAGGTTTAATTATAGAAAAAAAAACCATTTTACACAAACGCAACAATTTCCAGACATTGAATAGGTTTTCACAACTTTTGTCCTACCCTGTATGCAATGATTTAGTTGTGCATTTATCAAATTTCTGCTGAAATCCACCAGGATATTTCGATGCCCTTTCATTATAAATGATGGAGTACTCCTCAGGCGATCTCTGATGTTTCGGTTGGTGGTGGTAGACCAGGATGCTGTGATGCGTGCATCCAGGATAGAGGATGTCGTGTCAGTTACTAATGACCCCAATCGTACGCTCCGTGGCGGTGTAGGAGACAAAGCATGTCTCCTAGAGACATCCAATGAATTGCATATTCGCTGTTTTGTTCAAAACATCAGATCGCACATCTGCCCCGTGGAAGCAAACTCTGCAACGCTGGTTCTCAATCTATTTCGAATGGCCAGCGGACAAAACGAATATCGAAATCAACACAACTCAATGTTTTTTTAATGACAGTACGCGTATTTAGATCACTACGCACAGAAGACTCTCATCTAAATAACTGCAAACTGGCTGACAAAACCAGTATGCAATGCAGGACTCCAAGGAGGTACACTAGATACGCAAATTGGTAAACCATATTTTTGCGGATTTTATTTTAGAGTGTACAGGCAAAAATGTTTAAGACAAAACCACTAAAGAGTTGGTGCGAATAATGAAATAAACCAAACTAAAACAAAACCAGAAGTTAAGAATTTAACACATTGTCACAATATCAGCAAATCCCCTGCTGATATTGGACATAATATACACAGTCAAGTCACATTATTGTTACCACCTCCTACTTTTGACGTCAACAGCTCTTAGCCAATGAAAGAAGGCACGTGTCGTGAGCTGGCTTGGAGGGTATATAAGGTGTGCTGCAGGCATTCTGAAAACATATTACTCGTTGCTGTGATGGATAAAAAGAGATATTTATCAGATTTGCAGCAAGGGATAATTATCGGCTTTCGGTCCAAGGGTGACAGTATTTCTGAAACAGCGCAGTTTGTGAACTGTTCGCGAGCTGCTGTGGTTAAAGTGTATCGTGATTGGAGAAATGACATCATTGCGAATAACCGACGTGGAAACTGCGAAGTACCGCGTGCGATTGATGTGAGAGGTGAACGTCGGCTTCGAAGGTGCGTGAGGGTCGATCAACACGCTACAGTGGAGCAACTCACTGGCCGAATGAACCAGGGGGCTACTGGAAGTGTGTTTAAAACGATAGTTCAGCGAACCCTGCTGCGTATGGAGCTCTGATTCAGACGGATGGTCACTGCACATATGCTATCGAAGGTGCATCGGCAGAAAAGGCTTACATTTGCACGGCAGTATCGGAATCGGACCTCTGCTGATTGACAAAGGATTGCCTTCTCCGATGAGTCACGTTTTCTGCTTCATCGAACGGATGGACGTTGGCGTATAAGGAGAGAAATGTCGGAGAAGAAACACTCTTCAACCACTCTTGGAAAAACACAAGCTGGTGGGGGTAGCGTTATGGTCTGGAGAACGTTTTCATAGCATTCTCTGGGTCCACTTATAGCTGTGGAAATCACTATGGACCGAATTCGTTATGAATCCATCCTTAAAGACCACGTACACCCATACATCCTGATTGTGTTTTCTGGGGCGGATGGGATCTCCTAGAACGGCAATGCTACGTGTCACACAGCTAGAAATGTCCGAGAGTAATTGGAAGAGCACGATGAATACTTCAAAGTACTTCCCTGGCCCCCTAATTCCCCGGACTAAAACCCAATACAGCATCCGTGGGACCACCTCGATCATGTTGTTCGCTCTATGGATCCTCCACCACGCATCCTGCAGCAGCTGTCAGATGCACTGCAGTCAGTATTGTTCCACATACCTGTTAACACCTTGCAGCAGCTTATTGAGTCACTCCCAGCCCGTATAGCTGCTGTCCGCGCTGCTCACTGCGGTTACTCTGTATATTAGCTGGTGGTCACAATAATGTGACTCGACCGGGTATATTGTAAAACATCTTCGCGAAATGCCAATAACTACATGTACCAATACTGCTTTTCATACTCTTCATTCGTTCATATAAAAATGTGTGCATCATGTACTAAAAATTTAAACATTAATTGCTACAAATATTTAGATTTGTGTGAAAGCTGTATTTTGGTTTTAAAACAAGCTTTCATTTGCGGAAGAAAACTATGACTAATTCTTAAGAAATTTTCCCTTTGTTTTCACTTAACAGACTATTCTTTTTCAACTAAAAAACCTTCCCCCGCTTTTCTTATTGTTTCTTGGAGCATAGATATATCTAATGTGCATAAACGTAGGAAATGGTAACAGCACTTCAGTGACAATAAGTGAACTATTTGAACATTCAGAAGAAATTTTAGACTCCAAAATTGAATAAACTGTCGAACGTTGTCGCAGTCAGTTTTTGGCATCAAACGATGGAAAATAATGGCCGATTTCCTTTTATAATTCAGTCAGGTAGTCTGTAAAAATCTTACATTTTATATAACAGAGTGAAAGGTTCGGAAACACACTGAAATCTTTTATATACTGGTGAAAGAAATATTCACGACAGCCGTCTTAACTTCCGCATGCAACAATAGTGTTTTATACTGCACATAAAATAATTACATAGGTACACTTATGAGTCATAACGTTATGACGACCAACCTAATAGGGTGTCGGGCCTCCTTCTCCCGCGATAACTATTTGCAACGAGCATTATATCAACTCCACTAGACCGCGGAAGGTGGCCTCTGGTGTTCTGTACCACTTGGACAGAACGACGTTCCAGAGTTCGGCGACGGATGGAGGCACAGACGTTGACCAGCAAATGCTGTGCTCCACTGCATCCCACAGATATTCGACGGGATTGGCGCACCGGAACGTTTCCCATTGAACCACTCAAGAAATGGCTCACTTTTTTTCGTAGTTTTTGGAACGAACGAATAAGTATTTAGGTATTTGTGAAATATACTTTAACTTTATTTGAGCTTCATTTCTGTTTGAAAAGTTATTTGCTATAAAAAAAGTGTTTCCTTCTATCTATACGTTGGGAGTTTGCTCTGAAATGAAATAGCAAAATTCTGTGTACTTATATGAGAAAGCGCTGCCGGACCAAACTCGCTGTTGTAAATTAAACTAAAGCTAACTACACTTCACCGATAGGCCATTACATTTTGACCATCTATAGGGATACGTAATTTTCGTATTTACGAAATAGATGCAAAATTTGCTAATATAAGCGAATAAATACGAAAATTTGATTTTAACTACTTTTCCGCGATATCTCGATAATTAACATTTTTTAAAGCAAAAATAGGAAGTAATTTCGCGCAGCACTTGCGCCGTGCGTGTCCTACTCAGCGTGCGTTACCCGGGAAACACCAGGCCATGCCTCTTTCCCTCTCGGCGAGTCAGCCTGCGCCGCTCAGTCGCACTGGCTGGCTGGCCTTGAAAGAATACGAATGAGCACATGTTTGTTTTTGCATTTCGGTAGTAGACTACAAACTACAACGCTCGCTATCAGGTTTGATAAACGTATATCAACACGGGCCGCCCTTAGAAGGAATTAGTTGACAGAGTGAAAGAGTTTGACCACGAGGGATTGTATTTAAGCGATACAAATATCGTGATGTGCAAATTTTGTAATGTTCATCTAGAAGGGAAAATTGACTCTCCACCTGACACCCCACGCAACAAATGAAGCCTACCAACATATTGATAGACTATTTTGTCCATCTGTAGCCGCGACCACACCCACATCATCTTTGAACACAAATTCACTATTGGAAAGCATCTCTAAAATACCATTTTTTAAAGACATACCACGGGATGAGCTCATCGATGGATACAATCATTTTCACAGACAGCTACTTACAGTGGTCAACCAAGAGACTCTTGTTGATGTCATACAGATTTTAAAAGCAACAAAATGCTGCTACTTAAACTATGCAAAGGCAGCTATTCAAAGCCTCAATAATTCTGTTACCAGTGTGGATGCTGAGAGATATTTCAGTATGTATAACATCGTTATTACTAAAGACTAAAGGAAGAGAATATAGAGACTACTACAATGTTGTTAACTTTTAACTAAGTATTTTGGTACTTAGCATACCAGTAAGTAAACTTTGAAAAACAATTTTTTTGTGTCTTCAGTTTTTGCGAATGAATGCGAAATTTTTGATTTCAAATTTTTTTTTTTTTTGAGAAATTTACGTATCCCTAACCATCTACCTAATAAGCCGTAGGACCCCCTTTAGCCCGCAAAACAGCGGCCACTCGGCGAGCCATCGATTCGATGAGGTGACGATAGGTATCCTGGGGTATCTGATAACATAATGTCAACAGCAGGTCTTCCAGCTCTCGTACATTTCGGAGTGGTGGTGATTTAGCGTAAACCCGCTTTTCCAAGTCGAACCACAAATGTTCGATTGGGTTCATGTCAGGTGAATTTGGAGGCCAGGGCATTAACAGAAAGTCACCAGCATGTTCCTCGAACCACTCCTTCACGATTCTGGCAGTGTGGCATGGCGCATTATCCTGTTGGTAATGGCCATCACCAGTAGAGAGCACAGTTGCCATGAATGGGTGAACTTGGTTCGTAATGATGTTCAGATACCTGACAGCTGTCAGGGATTGTGCTATTGGAATAATAGGGCCTAAAGTATTCCAAGAAAACATGCCCACAGCATAACATCGCCGCCGCCGACGACTTGTTTCCACCCAACAGTGCATCCCTGTGCCATAGCCTCCGTTGGTAATCGGCGTATCCGCGCTCGGCCGTCTACGTAATGCACCAGGAATCTTGACGTCAGACCAGGCCACTTTTTCCAATCATCCACAGTCCTATCTCCATGATCATGGGCCCGTTTCATGCGCTGTTGGCGATGACGTGCAATGACCATGGAAACCCGTCTGGGTCTTCGGCTACGCATGCCCATGCGCAGAAGGCTCCGATGAACTGTGTGCTGTGACACATTGCCCTGATCACCACTGTTGTAGCTGCGGGTGATTTGTCGCACTGTGGCCCTGCGGTCGCTGTGAACAATGCGCGACAGTTTCCGCTCCCTTCTGGCTTCAATGAGCTGCGGACAACAGACGGCCAGACGACGGTTCGTCGTATGGCCATCTATGCACCACTTTTGATACGTACTCACACTACAGCGGCGCGTGAACAACGCACAAACCGTGCCGTTTCCGAGGCGCCGTGCCATCACGATTTGTTCTTTATCAAACTCCGATAAATCGGGAGCTTTTTCCATTCTGACTCCGAACACTCTATTAACCGAAAGCTGCTCCTCGGGTTGGGGTTGTATATATACTGCTCTGTGAACTTCTCGTGCTCCACCGTTCGGTCTTTAGGCGCGTTCATTTCTTTAGGCTGGGGTGGCCATAATGTAATGGCTCATAGGTGTGGACATAGGTCGTTGGGCTTGGAGCCCAGGTTCATTGGTATGCCCTATCCTTTTGTAATATTGAGTAAGACACTAAAACCTATGTGATGGCCCATCATCCCAGCTCCCTTTTCCACAAACATAAAAGAAAGATTGACTACCACTGGTTCATGGGTCAAAATAAGAGGAAGATTTAGAAAATGCGTCAACTGAAGGAGGAGATACCAGTACCATCGTGCAGTAAGTGATCAATGACCAAATAAACGAAAATTGCTATGAGTGGCATGTGCACATTTCAACTTTCAAATGTTATTCATAGTGATTTAGTTGAAAATTTTATCCCTTTTTGTCAAAACCAAAATTTTCAAAGGAAAATAACTATCTGGTAACACCGTTTTAAGCGTAGTTTGATGCTTCATTCAATCATTAGAGGATTTTTAAAATTCTTTCACCATTAAATTGCTAACATTTATTTACGAATGAATATTTCAACAGTTCTCTTTCATCCAGGATCCAACAAAAAAATGTCATGAGGGAATTTATGAGGTGCAGGTACGTGCATTTTTATAGTGGATTATTGACTAAAATTTTCGGCCTCTTTGGTCTTCCTAGTCTGGCACTGGATTCACTTCGAGGGAATTTGCCGACCAGTGGATCTTGGACATGATCTTCGAACGTAATGCTTGGACATGATCTTCGAACAATTCCTGCTGAATGCCGGCCTTGGGACAAAATGTCCAGTGCCATATGTAGAGCAACACTTGGTCAGAAAATATTCTTAGGTAGGATCTGGTGGTGAGGAGGTATTTATTACACGCGATGAGAGGAACCAGTGATGTCCATGAGAGCCATCTCTATACCATGATACCGCTGCCGCCACTTTGTTTCCGTCTAACAGTGGGGTCTGGTTGCAGCTGTTGATCTGCGCAGGATATTGAACTTGTAAGCTGGATTTATCTGGCCAAGAAACTTTTCTAGTCGTCCATTGACTGTTCCCGTATCCGCTGCAAACGGAGCAGTTGATTGAGGTCGGTCAACATGAACTAGGGATGGGCAAAAACCCTCGATGTTTTACCACCGATGATCGATTTTTCAGAAGCTGATACATCGAAAAAACATCAAGGTTTCATGAACGATGTTTGCAACTGGTAGAGAATATCTTCTACGAAAAGTAAATACATTTCATTTTGCTACATTCTTATAAAGAGGAAAGAAATATCACCTTCCTATTGGCTGTTTTAGTTGATTCGTTGGCGAAAACCGAGATCTTTTCCTCGAAGGCATGTGAGCCGATGCATCGGAAAAACATCGAGCGTTTTAAGAAATATTATCTGTTACTAGGGTTGAATTGGTGAGCAATAACCATTATATTGAACAGAGATTTTACCCACCGATATGCCCATTCGCTGCTGCAGATCAAAAAGTGTGAAACCTGCAGCTTGTTAGAAAGACATCGTGGTTCACACTGATACATCGAAAAAACATCGAGATTTCCACCGAGAAATCGGGCGTTTTAACAAATATTACGTTACTAGATGTTACATTGTTGAGTATCACTGTTTGATTGAACAGAGATTTTACAAATGAATTGTCCACTCATTGCTGTAGCTGGAAAATGGCGAATTCTTCAGTTTATTAGCAAAACATGGAGGTTTTCACTATGCATCGAGCGTTTTAACAAATACTGTATTATGTTAATGGATGTTAAATTGGTGAGTATCACTGTTATATTAAAGAGAGATCTTACAAATCGTTTACCTATTTACTGGTGCAGATGGAAAAGTGAGAGTCCTTCAATTTATTAGCAAAACATCGAGGTTTACACCGATGCGTCGAACAAAAATAGAGGTTTCCACTAATACATCGAGCATTTTAATAAATATTATTAGTTACCCGATGTTAATGGTGAGTAATCAGTCATATTGAACAGAGATTTTGCACATCCATTGCGTATTTACTGCTGCAGACTGAAGACAACGAATTTTTCGGCTTATTTGCAAAAACATCGAAGTTTATACCGATGCATCGAAAATTTCCACCGATACTATCGATGCATCGATGTTTTGGGAATGAATAACCACCGATGTACCCATCCCTAACATGAGCACGTGCTCGGGCCGCCGCCTCTTTAGGCCCTTCCAAATGAGTATCCACTGGATTATGTATTAGAAAACATTTCCATATGCTCTTGGTGGTAAACTGCCGTTAACTAGAGGATAGTGAGTAGACTGTCGTCCCGGAAACCACGTGCCAAGAGGGAGTTCCCCTCGAATTTCAACTAATGGTGGTCTCTCTGCAGCATCCAATGACCCCATTACCAGTCCAAAGAATATAAAAGCATCAGGTATAAACTGATTCCCTTTCCGGCACATTATTCAGTTGATGGATGTCCTTCTTCGGACCATTAGCGCCACATCTTCACTACAGTGGCCATTGAATGTCTCTCAGTCACTCAATTTCTTTCTTCTACTGATGTCACAACCTAACCGCATGGCTTGGTTTCTATCTTTGAGATGTCTGATTTGGAAGACACCTAATGCAAATGTAGGTCAAGGCCATTTCACGCTTTAATCTTTTCCCTTTTTGGTAGTTTAACGAACTGTGATGCATATACCTCTATTTAATCTTCCTTTTCAGTTTTACTTTTTGGTCAAACGGTTTCTCACTGAATGACACATTACTACCCCGAACAGCATTTACTATTTGGCAACGCTGACAGTGGGCCACAAATATATAATGACCGAATTGAGTGTAATAGAATGAAACTGGTTGAAATTGTTCAACGTTGATATAAAACTTCTTGAGATATGTGGTCCACTATTGCTGTCATCCGAATTATGCGTGAAAGCCTCAGAGTCACGTAGTATCAGTGGATTTGACCTTTCAGTGACAAAGAAATAAAGCTGTTGAATTTGCTACCTAAGTCTCTTATCCTGATCCTTTTCTCTGATCGTTAACACTTAATTATTCAAAAAGTTTGAATATATGTTCTAGAAATTTTTTAAGAACTTTTAGATAAGAACTATCGTAAGCTTAAAATACACAGCGAACTAATAGATTAAAACACCATAGACATTTCTGAGCACCAAGGGCTAGGAGTAGTTATTCTTCCCTGTTTAGTGTCATTGGCTCCAGGTAAACATGAGAGAACGAGAAAACAATAACTCGAATTCAAGGTTCGAGAAGATGGCGTGAGAACATTGAAGAATGAGATGAATTCGGATGAGTAATGGATCAAAAATAGCACTGTAAGAAACTTGTGTTTGGAATATTTAAGAATTCGTGTACAGTTATTCGTTTTGCTGAGGTAGAAGAAAATCTCTGCATAAATGTTTTATGCCAACAGCTTATCTACATATTCTGGATACATGCACTCGTACGAGTACTGTGCCAGTTTTTGACATTAGTTCTACTTCTAACTAGCATTCTTGTATGTTCTCATACTAAATTTCGTCAGAAACTATCAATGTTTTTACCTTAGATTATGTAAAGTATCCACACGCTTTGTAATATGTGTATCGTGTGTGGACTGGCCAGCACAGAGCCCTGATCTTAATCCCATAGAGCACCTATGGGATGAATTAGACCGCCGCATAAGAAGTTTGGAACCAAGGCCTACTATGTACTAAGCAACAGTTAGCGGCAGCAGTATGTACTGAATGGAAGGGCATACCTATCGCTGTGTTCCAAAACTTTGTCGAAAGCATGTCTCGAAGGGTCAGTTTTCACACAGTATTTATTAGAAGAAAGATACAGGAGATGTGCTTGAATAAATCATCTCAAATGATGTATGACAAAAAAAAATATTTACAGATGCTTGTAGCTTACGCTACTGCTTATTTACACGGTTCTGTACATTGATGATAGTAAAAAAACAGTTAATTACACTCGAGTGTCTGGTGAGGCAACAAAAGTATCTGACAAAGCAAAGAATAGGAACAATTCAGCTAGAAGAGCGTTATACAATATTAATTTTGCACAGTATTGATGCAAGGAATAATACAGAATTCGAGCTTGCAGACATAGATTCAAAAGACAGGTGATGAGAAATTAACAGAATGTGCAGCTTGCGCTACGTTAATTAAAGGATTCGGTGCAACGTTTGCATGACAACAGTTAAGTGCAGTAGAAATCTGGCGAGGCAATATGAATCTCTGGTAATACAGAGTAAAATCAATCCAGAATGATGAGCACTATAGAGTATAAATTTTACACAATATTGATGAAAAAAAAAAAGTTCTGACCGAAAGGTGATACATTGTGGGTGACCTGGAAAACCAGGAGGTTGCAGGTGATCAAGGGACAAACATGAAATCGAAAGTTCGAAAGACAGATGGTGAAAAATTTACAGATGAATGTGGCTCGCGGTACTACATGTTACATACAACGGTGATATGAAAAATAGTTATATACAATAATTTTCCTGAGAATACAAAAGAAAAAATAATCTCTGAAAATACAGAGAGAAGACACAACTCATCACAGTGAGTATTGGAGAACACAAATTTACACAGCTGAAAAGTAAAATTACACTGTTGAATCAGGAATTGAAGATAAGAATATACTGTAAAAACGACAAAGTTTACAGATGTCTGTGGTTCGTGAAACGACCTATATACATGATTCTGTACAATGAGAAGTTACAATTTATATATATTGATTTGTCAGAGGTGGTAAAAAGAAATAGTCTCTGACATCGCAGAGAGAATACATAATTCAGCAAGATGAGTAATGAAAAACAAAAAATTTACACATGAGTTATACACGAAATGATACATGTGAAGAGGATGAGAACAGAGTCTTAAAAAAAGCGTGAAAAGAAATTGACAATTATAAGTAGCTCATGCTTCGAACAATTCATAGGATTCTATACAATAATTGATCTACTAAAAGTGATGTACAATAGTGAGACAAACAAAAAAATTCTGATAAAATAGAGAGTACAAATAATATAGTACAGTGAATGTTGAGGAACAAGATTGCACTCAGTTGCGAAGCAAGAAAAAAACAGGAAATGTGTATAGAAAAATCGTCTCAAAATGACATATGAAAAGAAGATTTACAGGTGCTTGTAGCTGACGCAACGACCTATTCACAAAGCTCAATATAGTGGTGAGAGAATACAGTTTATGTATGATAATTTGTCGGAAAAGACAAAAAATAGTCTCTGATGAAGCAGAGATTGAAGACAAATCAGCATGGCAAAAATTGTATCTATCAGGAGGTAGGTGAAACAAAAGTTCCGACTGTAAGGTGAAGCGTTGTGGGCGACCCTGCAAACCAAGTGGTTGCTGGTGACCAAGTTGATAGGAACTGTGGTTCA
This sequence comes from Macrothele yani, assembly GCA_039090855.1. Lineage (NCBI taxonomy): Eukaryota > Metazoa > Arthropoda > Arachnida > Araneae > Macrothelidae > Macrothele > Macrothele yani. The sequence continues at coordinate 90,780,040 of CM077016.1, read as the reverse complement.
CTGCAGCGTGCAACTGCAGTGGTAAGTTCTAGTCGAAGGCGGGAGAGTAGGCGATTACGAAAATGACAAAGTAACGCAGTACTGACTTTATTTATGTCAGTAGAAGCTTCGGGGGGACGCTGAAGATGATACACGTGAATTATATGTTTTACAAGCACGAAGATGTAGGAGCAGACTGCCGGAAGGTGAATAGGGCGAGAAGAGTTCAGAAGTAGTGTTCGGTAGGCGCTGAAGGTGAGGACGGTCTCACAGGATCGTTGCGCTAGCGTGAAAGCGAGATGGAGTATTGGCAATAATACTGTGCAATACATGAAGACATGCTGAACGTCAGCCTCCTCGCCACAATACGGACAGGAGGGTGAAGATAAAATGGTCATGCGATGTAAAATCGACGGCACAGGGAGGCGGTTGTGTAAGAAAAGCCAATGTGAATTGACTTCAAGGGGTGCTGAAAGTGGGGAAAGCGCAGCGGACCACACTGCGGAGGTAGAAGAAAGTGGAATACCAGAAATGGGAAGAGGTGCGGAAGAGCGAGAGAGAAAACGGTAGAGATCAGCTGTTGAGAAAGAGACAAGAGGAAGAGGTGGACCAATGGACGACAGAAAAAATGGGAGAAGGAAAGAGGCAGAGTGAACAGAAATGAGACCTGAGTGAGTAGCAAAGCTCAGGGAACAGGGAGATTATAGTAGAAATAAGAGAGTTGTGAACAAAGTGAGCGTTGGCATTGAAACGGAGAGCAGAGAGCAGAGGGTAGAGAAGAGAAGGGGAGCCAGGAAAGATCGGTGTTAACAAGATCGCTGACAGTAACGACTCCAGCTCTGAGCCATGAAGGAAAAGCAAAACATGGGCGATGGGGAGGGTGTAGCAGAGAAGAAAAAAAGAGGTTCGGAAAGTAGGTCATTTGTGGAGGCAGGGAGAGAGCGAGAAAGAGGGAGGGAACGAAGAAAGGAGATAGCCTCTTTGTAGACAGGAGGGAAAAGTGTGAGAAGGGGACAGTGGTCCATGAGTAAGAACGAAAGGAGACTAAAGCGTGGGTTATGCGGAGATACTATGACATCACGAGCAGCAACTGCAGAGGGAGCAGGTGCCGCAAGTGATCGTAAAAACGTAGACACACGATAAGCCTTGTAATAGGATCTGACGTCGGGTAGACTAATGCCTCCGTTGGAAGGAGACAGGCTGAGTTGAGGTGCTCCGACCCAGTGATGGCCGGGCCAGATAACCTGAGTTTGACAGCGGGTGAGTTCAAGAAGACGTAGTGCTGGTTGCTTCGAAGCCAACCAGGAATACGTGTACATTGAAAGCAGGTAAGTGTGCGTTAGACGTGCTCTTTGAAAGACGGAGGTGCAGAATTGTGCGCGCCGCCAGATTGCGACCGAGCGATGTAGGCGTGGCCGGAGAGTCGTCCAGGTGACGAGTGAAGCAGTTGCTGGTTTTCCAAGGTGGACTCCTAGGAATCGTTGAGAGGTGTTGGACCACTCTGCTCCCCAAGGAGAGTCAATGCGGTTAGTCCACGAACCGGTCCATAGGCCTGTGCTTTTCGTTGTGTTTAGCGCTGCTCCGGAACATGAGGCGTAAGTATTGTAGAGATTGTGGAGATCGTGAAATTGTGAGTCTTGCCGAATGCAGAATGTAATATCGTCGGCGTAGGCAACATAGGTAGCAACATGATGACGTGTGCTGGCTACCACCGGTGGTAGTGAAGCAATGAAGGATCGATGGACTGCGCGTAAAAAAGGTTCTATTGCGATAGCAAAGAGCTGCCCGGATAAGGGGCAACCCTGACGCACGCCGCGACGAAAGGGTATGGGAGCTGTGAGAAGGTTGAGCAGCTTGACGTGGAAAACTGCGTCCCGGTAGAGGGAGATGAGAAGAGAAGCAAAGGAAGGAGGAAATCCGAAATTTAGTAATGTAGCAAGAAGGTAATCATGAGAAATATTATCGAACGCTGAGCGTTGATCGAGGGAAAGAAGAGCAAGGGGTTCTGAGCGAGAGCGGGCGAGGTGAATTAGATCATTAAGAAGCTGAATATTATGGGAGATGGAGCGCCCGGGTACAGTATAGGTTTGATTAGTGGAGAGAATATGAGGGAGTATGGGGTTAAGCCGGCGGGACAGAAATTTAGTATAGAGTTTATAATCAGTATTTAAGAGTGAGATGGGACGCCAATTCCCCAAGTCAAGCGGATCACCCTTCTTGGGGAAAAGTACAACATGTGCGAGCGTGAAACTCCTTGGAAGAGATGTAAGATGCATGGCTGTAGAAAAGGCACAGAGGAGAAATGGAAGGAGGGCAGGAAGAAAAGCCTTATAGAAAGAAACAGGGAGACCGTCCGGCCCAGGTGAAGCCCGGGGGTTGAGGGACGAGAAAGTGTCAGAGAGCTCAGTTAAAGTGGGAGGATGGAGGAGGATGGCTGAAAGATGAGAAGGGACCTGAGGCAAAGAAGAGAACAGAAGAGCAGAAGCCGTAGGGGAGGGAGGAGGAGTTTCACAAAATTTTGAAATGTAGTAATTACGTACCATAGAACAAATTGGAACTGGTTCGGATGAAACTACTCCAGTTGGAAGACGAAGGTGCTGCAGAACAGAAGAGGATCGGCGAGTTGACTCAAGTGACGTAAGGAATTCGTACGAACAAGCATCAGGTTTCAGGTGTTGTAGTTTAAGGCGTTGAAGGGCTTGTTTTGCAAGTGGCACCAAAAGTGAATGTAATTCTGCCTGGTAGACTTGAAATAGGGGATCAGCAAGATTGAGCAAAGAAAGCATTTGCCTAGTATGATCAAGTCGCATCCTCCGTTGTGTCATGATCGAGTATGACAGGTTTCGTACCAGTAATATGAGGTGGCGTTTTACTTCCAACCAAACGTTGAGGGGGCACGGTGCAGAATGAAGCCTTGTACGCCAATCCGCAAGAAAATCTCGCACCGATGAGCAGAAGGCTGAGTCATCTAAAAGAGTGTCGTCAAAAGTCCAAGGCCGGATTGTACGTGGCTGTGTTGAAGTAGCAAAAACTGTTATGGCAATGGCGCAATGATCCGAGGAAGCTGTGGGTGTACAGCATGAATCTGATATTGCTGGTAGAAGAAGAGAAGTTGCATAAAAGCGATCCAATCTTGCTGTAGGAGGATCAATGGCTCTTGGTGCACGCCATGTATGTGTAGTCTGGGTTGGTGACAAATGGCGTTGAACATCTACTAGTGAGAAGTCTGAAGTGATAGACTGTAAGAAATGTACTACTTCCGTACGGTGTTCTCTGGAAGAAGAAGAGCGATCAGTTAGGGGATGTAGAGTGCAATTGTAGTCACCTCCGATAAGTACCCGGTCGGTGATGGGAATACGTGACAGAGCCCGTCGAAGTTTTGCAAACAACTCTGGCACGTGAGTAGGAATGCAAGGAACATAAATGTTGAATACATGAAATTTTTCAGCTGCGACGGTGAAAGAGACTCGTTGTAATAAGTCTCGACATAAGTTTTTCACTGAGAAGGAGGAAAGAGTTGAACGAAAACGTGAGTGAACACCAACTGCCATGCCACCACGCGACAGTTGGCTGTAGGCGTGATGGAAAGTATGATCCCACTGACGCCATTGATGAAATTGAGTGGTGGAAGTACAGTTTGTTTCCTGCAGAAGTAATATATCAGCATTCAGCGGAGCAAGATCCTCTCGTACCAGCGCATTCGCAAGAGGTGTCGCAAAACCGCGACAATTAAGTGACACCACCTTGAATGTCTAGGTTAGTTGTGGGATGCAGTAGGAATTGACTGGCTGTAGTGATGGAATGGAGTCGACGGAGAAAACAAGCACTCCACGGGACCTCGTCCGCAGTGCGCCGAAGAGTGTTTTCAAGTGAGTGTAATTGAACCAGCACTTGTGGAAGAGCTGCTTCATACTGCTGAATGGAAGTGCGTGCTGAGGAAGGGCTAGAGGACCCTAAAAGGCAATCCAGCACGTCCTCGTATGGCAGAGGCTCAGCAGGGAAAGCATTTTCAGCAAGAAAAGTTGTGAATTCTTCTAGTGAGGGAAAGGCACCCTCACATGCTGTCTCAGAGGAAGTGTGTAGAGGCGACCTGGAGAACGGTCGTCGAGAGCTGACGGAGCGAGAGGATGAGCGGGTAGAAGAGCGAGATGATCTTCGGGACGCCAGAGTCTTTGACTTCTTCGTCTTGGAGCGAGTAGCACCACTGCGTTTTCCAGCAACCACTAAAGCTTCATGATCGTCTGGAGAGTCTGAACCCGAAGCGTTACCTGTGACTCGTGTCATGGAGCCAACGGTAAAAGCTGAGGAGTGGTCAACATGTACATCAGCAGTGGTTGTAAAAGTACAAGGGGGAGTCGATTTTGGAAGCCTGGGAAAATTCTTAGGATCAGCAGGAGGTGGAGGCATCAAAGTCGTTTGTTGACCAATGGCAGTAAGCTGACTTTTGGAAGATCTTGATTCCGCGACTTTCCTCGAATAGGAAGAAGTCTGTGAAGCGTTGGTGGACAGAGTAGAAGAAGATGTAGTGTGTGGAGCTGTTTGCAGGGAGGCACGTGGGCACTGAGCCCTTATGTGACTTTCGCTCTGACATATAGTGCAATACTGTGAAGTGATTATCTCAACTCTTCGGCGTTGCTGTCCACAGCGGATGTGCAAAACATTCGGAACCGCTTTCAGCTGAGCATCAGATGAAAAGAGGACTCGAGCAGTGCGGCAAAAACCTCGAATCGATTTGTCTTCAGGATCTCTGGGAGCCGCAGAGAGAGTTGTTATGGAGCCAACAACTCTGCCGTACCTGCTGAGCAAGGTGCAAAGTGCAGCGTCGGATACTTCTGGTGGTACGGGGTAGAAGGTCACCTGCACCGGGCGGTGCGCAACCGGTTGTGCTAACAGATGCACGTCATTGATGGTTAGACCTTCCGTAAGGACCTGGTCAGCATGCGCTTTATCCTTAAAATAGACCAAGACAGATCTGGGTTTTCGAGCTACAAAGTCTATTGCATCCTTTGGTAAGATAGTTTTGAGGGCTCGGCTATATTGCCACAGCTTAGTGTCGGGAAGCGCATCAAAATAGACGCCCCGTTCCATAGTGGAGGAAAAAAGGTGACCAGCTCGGGAATCCTCTGGTATGTCAATTGTAGCAGTAGAACCGACGACAGTGACATAGGATTCAGGAAAAGGCATAGCAGATGAAACTGGGGGTGTGAGGACCCCAGAAGTTGCAGAAGCATAGGATGCTTGGGCAGGCATGGGTCGAGAACTCGATGAAGCGGCTCCTAGCAGTGAGGGCGGATCAGAAAGTTGATGAAAAGTAGAAGCTATGAGCTCAGTATCGCTGATCACGGAGACGTCATCATCTGCTGAGATGTAGATAGGAGACTTGGCACCACCGCACTTGGTGGGAAGGGAGGAAGTTATTGCTGGAGAAGAAGAGGTATCCATGACGTCGCAATGACGCTCGGGAGCCACCTCATTTAGCTGAGCAGGAGCTGCCGCCGTAGAAGAAGAAGAGGGTGCTGGCTGATCTGCCAAGATAAGGATGTGGGCGTCACCCTTGTCTGCCTCCGCCATCGAAGCAATGGCGAGACTTTAACGAAAAAAGACCAGCTCGGTTGAAAAATAAAACAGTGAATAATGAAAAAATATGGCACTCACCAACCTGGGAGATACACGAACGTAAAGCGTGGACTTTCAACTTGAAGATACACGCAACCACAGAAACTAAAGCACTCAATAAACACCTTATAGCAACGAAAATCACGGAGCTTAAAACCCAACCACTGAGCTTCGAAGGGTCAGTGCATGCATTAAGGCCAAATGTGGACCGACACCGTAATGTATGTCAATAAATGCTATGTTGTGTTTCTCTTTCTGGTTGACTTTTGTCAATACAGTGTATGATGAGAAAGAACTATCTGGATTTTTATTTGCCGTTTCTGTGCAGCACCTTGTCTTTGTGCAAACATAATTTTGAAAAAAGTCACAGGTGTGTTGTTATGCTAAATTTCATCACGTCAGTCGGTTTGGTTGTAACGAACGAACAGACCGGGAAAAAAACTTACGGACAGCGCCTTAATATGAGAGGAAAGAACGGTAATGGAATGCTTCATCCAATCCAGATGTATGTGCGTGACATTTTCAGAAGCCATCAGCGAAGTAGCAAAAGATCTGAAGACTTTTATCATCGTTCACTTGGTACTTACTGAGGTTATGAAAGAATCCATTCTCTATCCTTACAAATGGAGAACAGATTTTTTAATAAACTGGCAGGAAAATTTAATTAATATAAGGAAAGCTCAACCTTCATTCGCTAGAGCACTCATCTAGAAATTTCCTTTCGAGAAGAGTCGTTAAGTTAGTTTAGCCATAAATGAGATCCCTGCACAAGAAATTCTGCAGCGAATACCCCGCCAAATGGGAAAAGAGAAAATTGCAACGAAAAAGTCCCAATTAAGACCTAGAGGAAAGAGGTTAAGCGGAAGGACTTCGAAGACATCCCACGTCGTTCTGCAAAGCAATCAGCTAGTCATTTCCTGGGAAGAAAAGCAAGTTTTGGACGAAGAACTGCTATTCCCCTGTACATGAAAATGAGCTCGTAAATGTAATGAGAAGCTGAAAATATACGAAAAGATGGGAACTACCACTGCCGAAGGCATGCTCAGTTAGATCTCACGAATGAAAAAAACGTAATATTTACATTACCAGAAGCAAAGGAAAAATGAGAATTCTTACTATTCTGTGTCTGTAACAAAACCGTAAATACATTGAAATGTTGGGGTTACATTTTAGAAGCTGGGATTTGATTTTTTTTGTTGCAAGTACTTATGGATTATTTCATAAATACTCGACATTTTCTAATCGTAAATAGCGAATGTCATTTTTTTTATTGGAGGTTTAACGACCACCGTGAGCAACTCAATGGGCTATAAGCAGTCGCCCGTCCCTAATTTAGGGCCGTGGTTCCAGGGAAGGGACAGAGCCAGTGCCGTTAGACAAACACAACATCCATGCCTCACCACGATTCGAACCCAGACCCCATTTCGGACGATTAATCAGAGGCCGTCGCTTAGACCACTGCGCCACGGGGGCGGCCGAATGTCATTTTTAAAAATTTATATTTAATCGACTGTGCAAGCACTAACGTAATCAATTATATTTTCCCCCCTTACCAGCAATTTTCAATCTTCAGTTGATCAGCGAAATAGGAACAAATGCATTCCTGGAGGTGTTTTCCACTTGATGAAAAGTTTCACTTACGAGATACTGCTACAGGAGGGAGTAAAAGTCCCATGGATATAAGTTTTGGCGCAAAAGGAATGGAGTTTGTCCTCAAGCCAAAGAACGACAGTAAAAAAATCATGGAGACGTGGCTGCATGTTTCGCTCTCGACTGACCATCTGTGGGCGATTACACTCTAAAATATTATCTTAATTATCGAAGGATGAAAATTTATCTCAGCAATGATGGATTCGTTTGGTCGTAGCAAATTAAAGCGTGTGAACAATTACTTTTAAGTTTCACTAAATATTTCCGTCAACATAGACCACCTCTAGTCTATGTTCACGGAAGTATTTAGACAGCCTTCGGTGAACATAGAAAACAGGCTTGTGTGGGCGTTAAAATGATTCTGTCAGCCCACAACTCTACGTTTAAGGCTCATTTCTAGTTCCCTGTAACAATACAGTAGCAAAACGTTGATGGATTTGCAAATTTTCAACGAAAGTGACATGCTGATTCTTGGCATCAAGTTCTGCGGCGACAAACCATGTAGGACGCAAAGATGAACTCGCACAACTTTCTATTTACAAAAGACGAACAAGCTACGTGACATTTGTTCATTCCTTAAAATTATACAGCAAATACGCCAGTTGAGGATTTCCAGATTTCCACCTTGTACTGCTGACGTTCTTTTCCCAACTGAGGATTGACTGGTTCGTGGCTACACACATCTTACCGTAACAACATCTGTCATCGACATAAATATCTCACCTCCTCTTATGATGCTGTAGTAGCGTGTACCTGCATCTATGTGCCAGTCGGCTATTATGAAATGAAATACTGTACATTTGCCTACAGGTTTTGTACTTCAAATGTTTTACCGTGCGGAATATAGCTCGCCATTACGAGACCTCAAAAGAGGAACGTTATAAGTACATTGGTAGTAACTCTAAAAATTATTGTTACGTTTTTGCTTCAATTACCGAGTTGTCATCCCATCTCTTCTACCTGCGTTACGTTTCCGAGCGGTTTCTTCAAATTATTAAGGAGACTTAAATGCTTTATTCCGGAAACTAGTATGCGAGGCATTAACTGGCGTTAATGAGTTAGACATTCATAAATTTACCTCTACAGCCAGTCAGAGAGAGTTAAATTTTGGCACATACAAATACGTTTATTCATAACTAGCACGGACGAACACTTGTAACGTACCAGGAGATGTGACGTACCTGCCAGAAGGACGCACACGACATAAAGGCAGATAGGAATCAGAATACATGTCCGCGTAGCTTAATTGGTAGAGCAACTTATTCCGGAATGAGGGGACCCGGGTTCGAATCCCGGCGTAGACCAAAAATGACGGAGAAATTTACTTCGTTATAATGGCGCCCGAACTATCCGGATGACCCGACCGTTCAAAATCTCGCATTGGTGTGATGCTATTTCCACACCGCGAGATAGGAAAAATATGAGCAGCACTTCGAAAGAAAAAAAAAAAGAAAAAGAAGGGGGAGATGATGTAACGTACCAGGAGATGTGACGTACCTGCCAGAAGGACGCACACGACATAAAGGCAGATAGGAATCAGAATACATGTCCGCGTAGCTTAATTGGTAGAGCAACTTATTCCGGAATGAGGGGACCCGGGTTCGAATCCCGGCGTAGACCAAAAATGACGGAGAAATTTACTTCGTTATACACTAACAATAATTATTACACTTAAATAATATCAGCATGAGCAGGGATGTATAAGCCCAGTTTAATTTTGGCTCTCTCAGAGCCAGAATCCCGCACAGTTCTATGGAGGTGGATAAGTTCGGTAATTCGAATCAGTTCTAACGTTTCCCTTCTAAAATTCCCTGCTAGTACACGCGAAATGGACGAGAAAGTAAAGTATGTAGTTATATGGTGGAGTCCTCTTCAATAATCTGTGATTACTGGCGTCTTACACCGTTGCAGGCCATTGTTAAATCACACAGGTATAGACACACGCGCGCACTGATTAAAATAAAAACCAACGTGACATTTTTTTCGAGGGAATTCACAAGACACTTACTTTGTCGGGTTGACCCTTTCATTGCTTTAAAAGAACTTTCATCTGTATGAAGAGGAGAGGGGAAAGTAATCTTTCACCGCCCTCACAATTCGATCGATGCCTTTCGGTTTTCTCCCGGAAGCATTGGCTGGCAATTAGTGAACACAGACGGATTATCTGCTACAATATCTCGGTGGGGGGTGGTAAAGAGGGTCACTTGTAGATATCTCACTCTTTCTTTGGGCTGCTGGGACGAGCAGGATCGACCGTTGTGTTGTCTGCAGGGTTACTGACCTTTTCTGGGTCCAGCGTTTACCTAACTTCACGCCTTTCTCGTGTCGCTCCGTTCCGAGACTTCCCTGGTATCAGGCGCTGATTGAAGGGCCTCGCTTGCAAAATACGGAGGAAGGGTAAGGCCGCCATAGACACACACGTTTGAATGTCACGCCAGCAAATGGGGGAGTTTTGTGCTTGAGGCAGCGTGGAGTGAAGCGCTTCAACGCCTGCCTGAAATCCTCTTCACTCCAAGCTACATCCCGCCTCAGGCACAAAACTCTCCCATTTGCTGGCGTGACACTCAAACGTGGCTCTGTGGCCGCTTTTACTCAGTAGTTCTACCTCTCTTACCAAAGTTTAACGCCGATTCCACCTTTATACGACCTCTCTTTAGCTTTTCCAACTAGGTTAACCGCTGCCATCTCTGGTTCACAGGACACAACGTCCTACACTTTCGGGAATCAGAATTCGACTAACTTTGTCTCCGTGCGCTGTTGTTCGGCTCTCTTCAGGTCTGCTGGTTTTCGAGAGCCGTCAAGAGATTGCATGGAATACAGTACAGAGTGGCTGTGCCTTCTGCGTCGGAATCGCCCGCTGAACTTTACTTTCAACCCCAATAACCATAATTTTGGTGCCAACTATACCTCTTTTGACGCTAATGTTGCCTGGACAGACAAGTTTATGAGATGATGGGCCGCGGTGTGAGAGAAATCCTGGGTGTTCCTTTCTCCTCGACGTCCGATCATATGGGTGGGCTCCTGAAAGCTTTTAACCCACGAAAGGGAATGAACGATTTCCCCAAAACACTTGTTTCTCCTCTGTTCCGCTTTTTGTAAAGGCCTTTCAATATTTCCTCCATTTTAGCATAATTATTCTTTAATTATTTGTACAAATTATTTGCATAACTTAACTACGCCTTTTAGCTCCGCCCCACTGCTAATTACTTACCCAAATGGTGGGATACGCTTCAATATTCTAGCACGGTAAAGCTATGTAAGACCAGCTATGCAGAGAAATGCAGAGGTACAAAAAGGGGAAAAGAGAAGAAAAAAATTATTAGAAACAAGAAGGAAAAGAGCATGATGCCGCGACAGAGAAAAGAAGAGAGAAAGACATGTTATATGGGGAGAAGCAGCAAGAACGAGAGATTTGTTTTTCATTGATTGAGGGTTTAACGACAATAGTGAGCAACTCGATGAGCTATAAGCAGTCACCCATCCCTAATTTAGGGCCACTGACTCCAGGGCAGGGAGAGAGAGTCAGTGCCGTAAGACAAACACAACATCCATGCCTCACCGGGATTCAAACACGGACTCATCTCGGACGAATGATCAGAAGCCATCGCTTACACCGCTGCACCACTGGGGCGGCAGAGAGAAATTACGTTTCTGAACGTAGCAAATTCATTTTTACATTATAAAATGTAGACACTTTATGGGAAGAACGTGAGGAAAGAAAGAAAGAAAGAAAGCCACCCCGGTGGCACAGTGGTCTAAGCGCTGGCTTATGACCATTCGTCCGAAAAGGGTCCGGGTTTGAATCCTGGTGAGGCATGGATGTTGTGTTAGTCTTACGGCACTTTCCTGGAACCAGTGACCCTAAATTAGGGACGGGAGACTGCTTATAGCCAATTAAGTTGCTCACGGTGGTCATTAAACCTTCGATCAAAAAAAAAAAAAAAACAGAGAGAGAAGGAAAGACATGGAAAACAGAAGAGAGCGCGAAACTAAGAGAGAGATTTGGAGGTCCTAAGTGAAGTAAATACATTTGTCACTACATAACACAATGTAGACACTTCGTATGAAGATATTAGGGCAGTGATAAAAAAGCAGAAATTGTGAAACAAAAAAAGGAAAAATATGAAGATAAAAAAACTCATTATCCTCCTTTACATAAATATATATAAAGGATGAGAGAGCGGGGGATTTGGATTTCTAAAAGTGGTAAATTCATTTTTCATGGCAATGTGAAATATTGGTCCTTCGTGTAATGAGGGCCAAAACAAAAGAAAAAAACTTGAACTTTCCCAAAGAGGTGAACTGTATGTGATTTACAACCACACAATAAAATGTAGGCAGTACCTATGACATTTTCTACAAGGATATGTTTATTTTTTTGGTTTTTATTGTGGGTTTAACGACCGCTGTGAACAACTCAGTGGGCTATAAGCAATCGCCCGTCCCTAATTTAGGGCCACTGACTCCAGGGAAGGTGAGAGAACCAATGCCGTAAGACAAACACAACATTCATTCCTCACCGGGATTCGAACCCGGGCCCACCTCGGACGAATGATCAGAAGCCATCGCTTAGACCACTGCGCCACCGGGACAGCATATTAATTTTAAAGTTTGTCATTAGTAGATTTGTGCCTTTTCACAAAGCATGGTAGTATTAACTAGTGACCAAGAACTGTATAGATGAGGTTATTCCCGCCTAGGCAGTCACTCCGTGTCCTCGCATATAAATCATCAGATAACTTTTCAACTCTTTCCAATTACAACATCTGTAGAAAACCTGCATTCGTGATGTCGAGGTTAGCTCATCAAAAACACCTCACGACTCCACAAGTCACTGTCCCACTAACGAAGCAAACAATTATCAACAATAAATTTGCGTCTGTTTAATTTAATTAAATGAAAACCAACGAACAAGATACCACTAGTAAAAAGAACCCCTCAGATTCATTAGCGTATTCAACAACGGTCTGAAAACAAATGACACAGAAACATTTATCAGACTAACATTCTTCTTGCTTATTTATTTTACCTCGTCGCCTGTCGCTATACATCTTAATTTCCACGTAATTTGCTATGCACAACTTTCGTTTATGCCTTTCATTAAACGTCTCTCCCCCTCCTCATTCTTCTCCTCGTACTCCTTCTGACTACACACGTCACTTTGTTGAAAAGTAGGGCATATCTTGAATCCTTTGTCCTTTCCAGAAAAGTGCCTGGCTGACCGACCGTCTGTCTCGTCTGCCCCTGAAAACAAGACCAAACGACAAATCCAAGCAGGGTTACAAGTTTATCGATTAGTTCTTGGCGTCATGCTTAAGGACTCTTTCCACTTGCTGTGTTGAATGCCCGTATTCGTGTTCCACTCTGATTCCAACAAAGTTTTCCTCAGTTTGTTAGGGTCAAACGTATAACATCAATTTAGAGCAATGGGATGAAAAGCAATTAACAGAATTTGTCTCTTTAAATGCTCTCTTAGATCTTGGGCAATCTGCTTTAAGATGATCTTGCAAATTTTCCTCTAAATTTACCCTGCTTCTGGCCGTTGTCTACAACCTAGGTGAGATTGCATTAACTCTATTCCGGATGCTAATATATACATATATGCTTAAAAAAGAAAAGGGAGAAGGAAAACTTCGCATTCTGTAATTATAAAATCACACCTACACGTTTTATTTGGATTAAAAACACACATCTGTAAGAGCATCACTTCAGGTGCACAAATGTTGTATCTGGTACTTGATTATAGTTCATAATAATCGTGAAAAACGACACTGATTCTTACAGTCTATTTGTACTCGTTGCAGATCTAGAGATTAATCAGCGTTAACAGGAATTTTCGAAACAACTCCAGAAAAGCGGCGGGCATATTTAGCTCGCCCCCTCTCAGCCGAAAGTTTACGAAAGAAGTTATACAGTGAAAAAATTAGAACTGAATTGTATTAACTTTGTTACTTTTTACAGCAATTGCATTCTCCCCATATACGATACAGAAATAGCCCAAAAGTACCTATACATTTTGCACGCATATCATAAGTGTTATTTAATATCGCTCGACTTTCAAACGAATATACGTTACGATGCTATCAATACAGCCACTGCTTCCTTCAGTAATTGCCGTTGAATTGGTAAACATGTTTTTTCAAATTAGTCTGTTTTTAGCACGTCTTTTGTAAAAAGAAAAAAAAGAGAAGTACGTGCTTATAGTATCATTTTGTCCGTCGTCGGTGCGTCTATGGACATCATATCTCTGGAACTATTAGTCAAATTTGAAAAATTCTCTTTGTACTCGGAAGCCCGAAATCTGAGAACGATCATCCTTGCCTGTTGGTACGTTTTGATGCAGAACTTCTTCGCTAGCGAGCGTAAATGTAGATGCTATGGAATTCAAAATACATTTTATTCCATATTTTACTTCTAAACATCAGATTGAAAAAAATCTTTACTTCGATACCATTTATTAGGAAAACTATTTTGGGTAGCGTTTCTTTTTCAAGTAACGCACAGTTTTTTCGCTAGGGGGAGTAAAGGTAAATTGCTATTTTCCTGATACCTCTTCTAAAAGTCGGATTTCAAAAATCTTTTTGCGTCGGATAGTTTCTGATGGGGAAACATTTTGCATATAATTTCTGATTTTCGTTAAGAACTATTCTGCCCCTAGTAGGCGAAAGTATGCTTCCGATGTATTTTCAACAATATCTGAGCTTCTAAAAACTCGCTGAAAAAGTTCCGTTGCGGTCGCTTACCGCTTCCCACGGAAAACCATTGCGCATTTTCTGTGTAAAATAATGCACAGTTTTTTCGTCGAGGGCGTAGATGTCTATCTTATTTTTCTCGATATCTCTGCTTTCAACAGTCCGATTTTAAAACTTTCCTTTAGTACAGCGTTTGATACGCGAAAAGAAATTTCCACATAATCTCTACTTCTCCATTACTTAAAATTCTGCTTTCAAGGGACGTGAGTGTATATTTCAGTGTGAAATGCTATTAGATACTAAAAATCCCTTAAAATTTTTTTCGGGGGTAACATACTAAAAATCCCTTTCAAAAATGTTTTGGGGGTAACACTTTCCATTCACTATGAATGACTCAGCTTCCATTGCGTATTTTAAATTATGCGAGTTTTCCCTAAAGTGGTGTAAGCGTATTCTTTTTTTAGTGAATTTTTTAGATTCTCTATGAATCTACTTTGAGATATCTGTTTGGTGTCTAAAAGGATTCAAAAGACGTGGTCTTTACAACCGTCCTCAGTGTCATCTTGTTTAATTTTTTTCCGGATTGTCAAAAAAAAGTAACACCTTTTTATTTTAGTTTGAATATTTCTTCTGCACAAACTATCGATTTTCACCCCCATTACAATAATACTACCCATAACCATAAAATGTTAGCTCGTCCGTGAATAATCAAGTTCAATGATTAGAATTAGTAGCGTGGCGCCATCTATTATCAAAGTTATTGGTAAACACTAAAACTGGAGTTTTGAGTTAATATTATTGTGAGAAAAATCTTTTAATTTAGTAACTTTTCTTTTCTGTTTCTTGAATGAAAAATAATTTACAAAAATGGCACCGCAGCATAAAAAACTTTTCTTTCAAAATGGTTTTTGGTTGGCTTCCTTTTTTTTTTCAAGCTCGAATTTTTCTCTGCTTAGATTTCTATTATTATCCCGTCATTTACGACGGCGCCTCGCTATTAAAACATAAAACACGCACCATCAAACATTATGATGACTGCTCTCAAAAAGATATGTTATAGGGAAGCAACCGTGTGGGATGTTCGGAAAGAAACTGAAGATGTAGCAGTCTTCAGAAACCGAAGACAAAGAGCGGTAAAAGCCGTGTTTTACACATCTAGCGATCAACTGAATCGAATCTAAACAGCTCACAGAAGAAAATTAGTAGCCACCTTTCCTAACTTCAGAGAAGCATAGAATTAAGGTGTCATGTAATCTAGCCTGGATATTTGAATGGAGTAATACGGGCTGTGGCAATCCTGGATGAAGTGGAGTTGAGATTTCTCTGAGAAAGGGACTATATATTTGTGCTTTAATTTATATTTCGTATCTTAATCCGATTTGCAAAATGAAAAAGAAAAATAATGAAATAAGAATTATTCAACATATGTGGAAAGCAGTATTGAAAACACATCAGTGCGCGCGTACAAGCGCACACTTCCACATGAAAAGTCAAATTCGAGGCCCTGGGCTGTATCCTACACTGGTTGTACCCTAAAGAGATTCAGCATCTGACTTACGTTTAAAGATGCTGGGTCAGTGAATGAAGAATTCATAACGTGTTAATGAACACTTAGAGATGTAAGGAAGTCTGTTGCATTAGATGTCCCACACACTTAGAAATAAAGTCAAATAAGGAAAAGAAACACAAGCGCACGTAGTGAAATTATCCAACTGCAACCGAAAGAAAATTATCGGGATTATACGGAATCTAACCGAAAATGTATCGTTGGTGATAACCCAGAAATACTTACTGTGTGTGTGAATGTTGGTTAAAATTCACACACAGAGGTTGGTGATAACCTCAGAAATACTTACTCTGTGTGTGAATGTTGGTTAAAATGCACACACAGAGGTTGGTGATAACCTCAGAAATACTGCACTTACTTTGCTTCTATCATTTGTGAAAACGAAATTTACTGAAGTGTGAGAGAGCACAAGAGCTTTATTGAAGACCCTAATCTTGTATCCCATTCCAAATAGGGATTGCCCAATGAGATCTGAACGATTAGCTGCCATATCGGCCTATCAGCGCTCTAGGGTTTGATTACAATTCATGGTTAATTTGGAATTTCTTGAAATTTCCAACATAAATTAGCTTCCATGCTAACAAATTGTAGATGAAAAACATTTATCTTCCAAATTGAATTTTGTTTTTGTTTTGTTCTTTTTACTGGAAAGATATATGAGTTCATCCCTAATTTGGATTGGCGCCAAGTGTCGGAGATCCAGAACAAGACCACCGTGATTAGAAGCACACTGTATGCTAAGGGTATGTAGTTAATCAGCTCTAAGAGGAGAAAAAAGCACGCTCGGAACTCTCCAACAAGAATGTCTTCGGCTCGAAAAAGGAGAATCAAATTGCTCAGCTAACTAGGGACTCCAGATTTGCCGGTTCCACTGTGTACATGATAACATGTATGGCCCACACATCTGTATTTTTTTCAAGGTCTTACAAACCCTATGAACATCAAATGCTATTAGGAGTAGCCCAACCCTAATTTTGAGCCACTGGTTCCAGGGAAGAAGAACACCACCGCGGGAAAACAATATTCATCCCTAGTCCAACAATTCGAACTCAGCAGTACATCTGAAATTAGACGCATATATTACGTAGGACAATCTGATTTTCTACAAATGTTTGCTTCCAGCTTAAGTATGTTTGAAATTTGATGTAAATTATCATTGTTTTAGTCTCAAAATATGGAAAATCGTAGAAATGGGCAAGATAATTTCCTCGACTGCTATGTAGCAATTGTTAGATTATGACAAAATTTAGCTCTGGGTTAAGTAAATTGAAAGACTGTTGAAAAGATTAAATCAGTAGAATACAAATACTTCGCTAAAAGACAGATGAAATCTCCATGCTTTATCCACACGACAAGAAAGGAAAATTTTACCCGTGCGAATTACCGTACAATACTGAAATGAATCCATTGAATTTCCATGAAGAGTTACATGAATACAGAGTTCAGGTGGCTAGAAAATCAACCCGGCAAGAACTTTCTATTTTTCTAGTTCTATTATTTAGCTGAAACCAGAAAGACTAAAATAAGGGAGGGTGATTCTCTACCACTTAATGGGGAGAAGAGGCGAAACATTCTATAAGCAAATGTAATAGCTTGGTAGTGTGAGTCGAACAGAAGTACTTTAATCCTGAAATCCCTAAACCAAATAAAATTTCAAAACAGTTGGGAATACAAAATCTTCCGTACTGCCCCGACGGTTCATCCGATTTCACGCAACTTTTCTCAGAAGAAGAAATTCCTATACTAGAGCGAAAGCATGAAGCATCGTACTGAAAGTCACAGCATAGTTTATCCCAATCGAACCTGCTTATTCCGCATAGTTTTGTGCCAGCTCAAAAAAGGTGCGAAACTCACACAGGCAATCTTACATGAGAAGATACTCAACTAAGCAACCTTAGTTATAGACCCGTGTTTAAAACGGTACGGCAGTATGTAACATTTCAGAGATTTATATGAAAATTTACAGCTGAAAGTCTAAGTATAAGCTAAAGTCATACAGAAAACTGCTGTATATGCCCCCCCCCCAAAAAAAATGATGTTTCATGCCCAACTGTATCAATAATTTTCGAAAAGCTAACAAAATGAGCAACAGTGATGTGAGTGTCGATTAGCTCGAAGAGCAATCACAGCCATTATTAGATAGTGCCCTGCGCAAAAACTCCAGTATGATATGAAAATGATTTCATGTATGAGGGTAAACACTTCTATTATTCATAAACAATAATAAGGCCTTGGTGTTTTGGCCGAGTTGCTGTACAAAAGAAACGCATAACATGAAATTACAGTGATATAACATTCTAGAGATCTAAAATAGTGGATATAGATTCTGCGTGACAGTAAAATTCGTTTAGTAGTGTTCCACAATGACAATTACTTGTGAGTGCAAAACAATTCCAAAGAAACGTTACTTACACTCACTATCACTCAGCTGTTCCCTGAGATTCAGAGGTTAGCTCCACAAAGAAATACAAACTACCAGATAATTTTTCCTTACTGTTGCTGTGTCAAACTTCTCCATTTACAGCGATCTTGACATACAGCTCGGGCTTCACTGATATCCAACACACGCCGTACACAAGACCTTGTGTACTTCACACTCATAATATTTTTCTCATGCAGACACTCCTGAATCTGATCCTCCCACGACTTCCTTGGCCTTCCTCTGCTTTTCTTCCTGCCACTTGGGCTAAAAAGATTTTCTTAGTAACCATCTCATCGCTTATTTTTCCAACATGGCCAAACCACCGAAGCATATTATTCTCCACCTTGCTAACAATATTTTCCTTCACGTTATACAATTGCAACACATCTTCATTCTTCACACAATCGGAACGTGTCTTGCCACAACCCCCCCCCCGTAAGTAGCGCATTTCTTCAGCACACAAACGACTCCTATGTTTCCTCTACAGTACCCAGGTTTCACTGCCATACATCAGAGTAGGAACAATTACACTCTCATACACGGCCATGCGGGACTCTTTTGAGAACCCATCATTCCTGTGAACACCTCCCAAAGCCGCTATGACTTTCAATGAAGAATTCACTCGCCTACTAATTTCACCATCCAATTTGTTCTCTCTGTCAAACATGCTTCCGAAATACACAAATTCATTCACCTGGTCAATCACTGTGCGATTTAGACTTATATTGCATTCTGTATTACCAGTTCCTCTCTCAAAAACCATAACTTTGGTCTTTCCCTCATTTATACTCAGTTTGAATTTCATGCATTATCCGGATGATGAGGTTTGAAAGAAATATAGAGCTGATTTTTGCAGTTGGGACAGTCTTCTTCGTTATGTCTTCAACTGCCGCTGCTTCAGACATTCTGGACAATTCTACGCTGACAACGCTAGGGTAATATTACAACAATGGCTCCTACTGCTTCAAACATAACTTTTCATGACCAAAATTAGACTTGTACCTACACAGTTTGAGCTGAATCAAATGGTTTAAATCTGAATAAACAAAAACATCGCTCTTTCCACGTTTAGCAACGCACAGCAACCGAAATATTGTTATTCGGCCGCCGCCGGGGAATCGAATCCCGGATCTCTTGATAATGCCCACCAGATGGAGACACCTCAGTAGCTGAGCCCATCTTACGGAGTTATAATGTCAGATGCTGACAGAAAAACGCACATAGCGCCGTGGATTGTTGGCCCGTGGTGTAAGGCTAACGCGCTCGGCTAGATATCGAGAGATGCGGGTTTCAATTCCCCGGCGGCGGCCGAATAACAATTTTTCGTTTGATGTGCTTTGCTCAACGTGGAAAGAGGGATGTCTTTGTTTATTCGCTGACGCCACGTATTTGGAGGATTTTCACTTTGGTTTAAGTCTATTGATCAGCACGTCTTTATAATTCCAAACACAGGACTACGGGAGATCAAATCCCTTCACTTTCAGCTGCTAGTAATAATAGACTATCTGTTGAAATAGCATGACACTGCTGCACTGACCAGCTCTTAGAAGCTAGTAGAAAAATAAAATTAGATGCATCGAGGTCTGCATCAGAGTAACAGTACCCACACCCTCTCGAGACAGTCAACAATCAAAAGCTTGCTTAGAAGCAACAAAGTTTGGGCCCACGCGCTGTGACTTACAACAGTAGAGAATATACTTCCGTTCCTAAAATTTTGAACAGTTTGCAATGTAATTACTCATAAAAATATCAAAGCGTGTATAAAGTAACGGAGGGCCCACACTCTCTAAAGACTCACCAGTCGAAAATTTACTAAGAAGCACTGATAAATGCATCACAGTACGAGTGATTCCACACTCTTAAGACTGCGAGCAGTCGAAAGTATGCTAGAAGCATCGATCGATGCATGCAGTAAGAATGGGCCTACATGTTCCAAAGACTGAGCATTGGAAAATATACACTGCCTGCCAGAGAAAATTCCACACCATGAAGGAATGCTCGAAAACAGACCAAACTGCACACACAAATAGCCAAGTAGGTTCTGAACAAATGATTTAATTGTCACATACAGACTAGGCTCCAATGGTCGAATATACAGGATGATCAATAAGAGTGTGGCCCCCATTTCGGGCGATACAGAGTTGAATCCGACGTGGCATCGAGGCTGTGAGAGTCCTAATAGAGTCTTGGGGTATCGTGGACCATGTGGTGTTGATCCGAGTCCACAGTTCATTCTTCATTTTGCGGGGGTGGGAGGGTACTCAACCGACGTCCAAATGTGTCCCACAAATGCTCGGGGGATCGTGCTGGCCACGGAAGCATCCGCAACCGTATAAAGCATTCAGGCTGATCCGAGCGTTATCCTGTTGAAAAACGGCGTTCGGGATGCCCTGCAGATACAGTAGTGCCACGGGCCGCAGCACCTCATCAGCATAGCAGCGTGCCGTCAATGTGCCCATAATGCGTACCAGCGGTGAACGGCTGTTGGCACTGATAGCACCCAGCACCATGATTCCACGTTGCCGGGCCGTGTGCCGCTCCACAGTGGCGGAGTAATCCGCCCGTTGGCCACGTCGCCTCCAGACTCTCACATGGCGATCATCAGTGGTGAAACAGAACCGTGATTCGTCGCTGAACACCACACTGTTCCATTCGGCACTCCACGCAGCTCTAGAGCGACACCACGATAAGCGGTGACGACGATGGCTCGCTGTTAAGGATAGCCTTCGCAATGGACGGCTGGACAGCAAACCAGACGCAGCCAATCGGCGCGACACTGTCCGCGTCGATATCGGAGCATCCAAGCCTCCCCGTAAATTCCGCAAAATGTTGCCCGTTGTGGCCTGCGGGTCAGCTACGGCATGACGTCGAATGCGACGATCGGTGCGCTCGGACGTCTGTCTCCCTGCTCCGGTCCCTTTAAGACGTTGCCAGATCCTTTCTAGGACCACTGTATCCAAATGCGACAGACGGTTGTGGCATCACGTTGCGTTTCTTCCGCAATACGACGCAAGGACCATCCGGCGGTACGAAGGCCTTCGATGACACCTCTGTAGTGAACTCATCTGTTTGTTGAAATCGCGTACGACTGAGTCTTAACGGCATTGGCACCTCTTTTTCGTTTTCCAGACACTGTTACAGCAGAACCACTCACTTCTCTCGGCCGTGACGACGTCTCGACTGATGGCCTCACGGGCTGGTTAATTGCTTATATCCAGCGCGCCGTTCGTGCGATTGGCCTGCAAATGCAATCATTTGCATAACTTGTACGTCTGCGCCCATCCTGCAATTTGCGTGGCGCTGCGTTTAGTTCTTCGTGGTGTGGCATTTTCTCTGTCAGGCAGTGTGTTTAGAAACAAAGATTATGTCAGAGTAAAGTTGGGGCATTCTTCTGAAACTGTAGTTTGTCGTAAGTATACTCAGAAGCACCGATGGGTGCATAACAATAAGAGTGGCCCCACAAGTTTCTGACACTCGCAATAGTCAAAAGCATACTCAGAAGCATATCAGATCAAGACAGAGCCCACTTTACCTTAAAATCGTCAGCAATCGAAATTTTAGAAGCATTGAAACGTATTCTTCAGCCTACCAGTAGCAATGTCTTATAAATCAAAAAGTGTCTGACATTGGCGTAGGTAAGGGAGGGGCTCAAGCCCCCCCCCCCCCCCCCCCACACACACATTGGATATCAAGGCACATTTTTTTCCTGAACGCCGAATCACATGATTTCTTTTTCTCTTTTAAAGCTGAATTTTAAATCCTGTTCATCAAAAAAATCAAGATGAATCCGATAAACCGATAAAAAAAAACCCGACTCAAAACACATTTTTTCCCAACGAAATCAAGATTTTTTTTTGAGTCCCTTTGAATTCGTTTCATTGGAGCATTTTTCCACGTGCAAGCAAACACGTGTAGGGTTTACTAGCTGTAGCTCACATCCCTGGAAGATGCCTTTATTAACAATTAGACAAAAGGAAAGTCCGACCACTGCGATAGAATCCTTATCAAGTTGTGAAGCTGCTGGGTTTTTTTTTCACCCCAGTATCAAGAAATTACTAAAATGTCTATCAACGCTTCCTGCCTCAACAGCCACTCCTTGAAAGTACATTTTCTACTCTCGGGCGCCAGAAAATGTATCTTCGAAACACAATGTCTAATTCCAGACTTTCTGGACTTGCATTGCTGAACATTTATCAAGAAGTAAATACAGGATCCACATTTGAAGGCAATGGCGGCGAAGAGCAGTTACACTATCTACAAACAAGTAATTGGACACCCCCGCAATCGACGATATCTGCGGTCCTGATACACGTCACGACCGCCGCCGTGTTAAATATCGTGTGGGAAACAACAACGCAACCAGTCGCATACAAGATGCCACGCAGTTCGGAGCTCTCTGATTTCGAGAAAGGTGTAATCGTCGGGTATCACAGAAATGGCCGATCCATACGCGACATATCCAGCAAGTTGAAGTACCCAAAATCGACAGTGGACTACGTGATTGGCAAGTGGAAGATGAAAGGTGACTGTCGGAATGTGCCCCGACCCAACAGACCCACAAAACTGGGAGTTAGAGACCAACGGGTGCTGGCCAGAGAAATTCGGAAGAACCGCACCAAATCGATGGGCCACATCCGCGAGGAGTTTCAACAGGCATCTGGGAGTGTTCTTTCGATGAATACCATCCGTAAGGAAGCCCATCTGCTCGGTTGTCATGGATGTGCTGCCGCCCACAAGCCTTTGATCACCAAGTCCGTCGACAGTGGACCGTTGAACAGTGGAAACAGGTTCTTTGGAGCGACGAATCAAGGTTCACCCTCCACCGTTCGGATGGTAGGGTCTGGGTTTGGCGTCTGCCTGCAGAACGCCTCCTGCCGGAATGTATTGTGCCAACTGTGAAGTTCAGCGGCGGTGGAATTATGCTATGGGGGTGTTTCTCCTGGTATGGCACGGGACCCTTGGTTGCAATTCCTGGTAGACTCAACGCCGAGACCTACTGCACCATTTTGGATGACCATGCGCTTCCTACGTTGTGGCAGTTTTACGGGTTGGACCCATGTTACTTTCAGGATGACAATGCCACCTGTCATGTTGCGAGGTGCACCATGGCTTGGTATGGTGACAATGGGGTTAATCGAATGGGCTGGCCTGCGCAGAGCCCGGACCTTAACTCTATCGAGCACCTCTTGGACGAATTGGAGCGTCGACTTAAGGGGTGCCCCCACCGTCCGAAATCAGTGAAGGAACTGACCTGTCTTCTCAGAGCCTAGTGGAAGAAAATACCGCTAGCCGTCGTACAACGCCTGATTGAGAGTATGCCTCGGAGGGTCGCAGCTGTAATCGCCGCTTGTGGAGGCTCCACCAACTATTGAAGGTGAATAAACTCGTTTTCCTTTGCTATCACAGGTGTCCAATTACTTGTTGGTAGATAGTGTACTTTGTACGATGATGCTAAGATATGTAAGTACAATTTTATTAAAGTCCTAGAAAAACGTTTTACATTTTCAATATTCTGCACTATTATCTATTTCATAAAATAACAAATTTTAAAATTGCGCATTTATAAATAACTCCGAGAAATTGAATATTGAGGGAAGTACTCCATTTTACATAAACCACACTTAATAAATATCCACATTAAATAAGACTTTGTATCAAAATTTTGTAAATCAGTACTTTAATTACCAATATAACTGTTAATTTATTAATGAATTGTTGATAACTAACGCTTAATTAATTGATTTTCCTAGATTAGCAATTATTTTCGGTGTTTGGTCATGAAACTACTTGAGCCCCTCCCCAACTTCCACAATACACCTTTGGTGTCCGATGACTTCTAGTAGCATGGTGTATGTGCATTTGTTGTATCAGAGACCAGACTCTAAGGAGTAACTGCGTCATGGCAGTTTAGGTCGCATTAGAAATATCAATAGCTGATCCGAGGAATTCTTTTGCGTGGTAACTTCCTCGCTCATGCAATGGTTTAAAATTCATGCCTTCCAGAAGAAATGTGCGAACGTGCTTTAAGAAAACTGAAGCGAAACGAGCTTTTTTTTTTTTTTATTCCTGTGATGTAGGGTTTGTGAAATCGATGTCGCTGCAGATGATATTTCCCTCCTATCAGTTACATCTTTCCTCTTGCTTAACGCAAAACGACTGTTTCAAAGAGCAGTTTCAATTTTTTTTTAAATTTCAGCTCCTTTTCGGAAGAATTTTTCAGCGACATGTCAGCTAAAGGGTGTAATCAAAAACGATAAAATTTTAATGTATATTAGGACAAAGTCCTATAAAGTACTGTTACACACGTTATTATACATGAGCCCAAAAACGACAAGTTGACATCGATGACAATGGAATATTTATATCTGAACCTAAGAATATCTCTACATATACAATATATTTACATTAAATTTTGTAAGCTTATGTAAGTTTCAGCCAGTGAGACAGAAAATCATCAATGAGGTATATGGAGCAACACATATTGCGCTCACCTTATTTCGGCTTCAGTCCTCCTGGTTTGCATAAGTCAGGTGTAAACATACCTATTACATTGCAGTTCAATCTGGCTACTTGCCCAGTATCCACTGTTGCTTTACACCATTAAAAAATATTCAATGTTCACAGTTCAACCCAAATAGCAATAATTGCACAATTCTAAAAGAAGGTGGTGATGAGTTAAAATCATTCTAAGATTGTTGTTAAGACCAGACTACATCGACGCAGCAAGAATTTCAGCAGTTGAAGTATTTCACTGTTCGATACCATATTGTATTGCGAAGTATCAAATTTAAAATAAATTAAAATAGTCAACAAGCCATTCCACGCTCGTATCACCGGACATGTTTCAGGCTGCTCTGTGCCCATCTTCAGCGGTCGGGTGCGAGAGACACCAATCCGCTTTTATTGCTCTAACTACCTCCAATTCTTGCTGAGTCGATGTAGTCTGGTCTTAACAACAGTCTTAGAATGTATTTTTACTCGTCACTCCTCCTTTTGTAATTGTGCAATTGTTTGTGCTGAACTGTGAACATTGAATATCTTTTAATGGTGTAGTGCAACAGTGGACACCGGGTAAATGGCAAGATTGAACTGAAATGTAATAGGTATGCAAACCAGGAGGACTTGAAGCCGAAATAAGGTGAGCGCAATATGTGCTGCTCCATATACCTCATTGATGATTTCTTGTCTCACTGGCTGAAACTTACATAAGCTTACAAAATTTAATGGAAATATGTAGAGGTGTTCTTAGGTTCAGATATAAATATTCCATTGTCATCGATGTCAACTTGTCGTTTTTCGGCTCATGTACAACGTGCGTAACAGTACTTTAGAGGACTTTGTCCTAATATACATTGCCTATCTCGCACGTATTTTGTTGTTCAAAAATATATATATGTGTATAGATTGAACTTTTACTAAAAGATAGTATTTTAAGTTGTATCATGTAAGGAATACTTTAAATATTTCAGATATAAAGAATTTACTGGAACGAGCGGAGAGGTCCTGTGATTTTTTTTTCTTTCGGAGAAAGGGTGAGTTCACTAATGAATATCATCAAAAAACAAAGCTTTTCTTTCAAGTATTACGATGATGAAAGTCCTGAAATGATTTCAGTAAGATTTTCAAACCTCAGGAGACAGTTTGTTTTCGCTGATGATTGGAGGCTGGCTGGCGTTTCCACGGCTTGAGTCAATCTCATCTGTTTCTTGTGTTACCGCGTTCTTTGGTCTCTCTACGACCGTTGCGCCAGTATGTTTTTTCCGAAACAAATAAGCAAAAAAACGTAAGATTTTGGGGAACAGGCTCCAACATTGTCAATCACTCCTACTGCAAAGCAGTCACCAGCTCGGTGCTGGGATTCAATTCGGGCGAACTCTTGATCCGAAGTTTAATTTAACTTCAAAGATATTTGATGGGGTTAATATTAGCGTTCAGATTTGGTCATTCATTTTTTGGGGGTGTTTAAAGACCACCACGATCAACTCATCGAACAGCAGTCGCCCGTCCCTAATTTGAGTTCACTGGTTTCAGGCAGAGGACAGAATAAGCGCCGTCAAAAGCACCATCCGTTCCTCAACCGGGACTCAAACCCGGGTCAATCTTGGACGAATGGTTATAAGCCAGCGCCACAGACCGTTCGGCCACATGGGCCGTAATTCGGTCCAGCTTACAAAAGACAGCGGACCTGCCGTCAGACATTCATTTGCCGAAATCCCACGCAACAGTCAACTTTCAGGCGAGGAGGTGCAAAAGATTTGGAGACTGAGAGCAAATGGATTGCCTGTAGCGAAAATTTATAAAACCATGGGGAGGAGTAAGGCAGTCATTTATAAGACTTTATCGAAATGCGGTGCGTTAACTGCCAGAAAACGGCCTGGAAGGCCTCGAATAACAACCAAACAAGATGATCGTGCCATCATGCCTTTAGTTTCATCCCAAAGGTTATCACTACGTCAAGTTTCTCGGACTGTTGGTGTCACCGTCTCAAAGGACACAGTTCATCGACGAATCAAGGAAAGTCGCAACATTGTGCTCCGTAAATTGCGCCGTCTGCCACACCTCACGCGGCGCCACAAAGAAGCTAGATTGTTATGGGCATGCAGCCACATGCACTGGACGGACGAGTGGATCACAACTATTTTCTCCGATGAGAAAAAGTTAAACCTAGACGGCCCTGACGGTTGGAATTACTATTGGCATGATTTACGACGCGAGCCACGCACCTTCTTCAGCAGACAGAAAGGAGGGGGATCTGTGATGGTCTGGGGAGCTTTTGCGTTCAATGGGACAACGGATATCGCTTTTCTGCAAGGCAGGCAAAACTCCGAAACGTATCAGAACATACTTAGCAGCCACCTTCTACCGTTTCCCGAAACTGTAGCGGGTGTTGATTATCTGTTCCAGCAAGACAATGCCTCTATCCATCGGTCTGCATCAACGAAAAGCTGATTTAACACTCATCATGTGACCGTAATGGATTGACCAGCACTCAGTCCAGATCTGAACCCTATCGAGAACCTCTGCGGTATCCTAGCTCGTGATGTGTATACGAATGGAAGGCACTTCTCAAGTGTGGTGGCATTGAAAGAGCAGATTGAACGAAGCTGGTACGCACTCCGTCCAGAACACTTACATCACTTGGTGGACAGCATGCCCAATCGGGTTTTCAGTGTTATTCGGAACAACGGCTCCGCTATTCGTACAGGAGGTGCTCATAACTAGTAAGTCTTTATATTTTTGAGACAGCGTATTTCTGTTTTGTTCTTGTACTTGGCGTTGGAATTGTTATGTTTCCGTCAAACTATTGTGCAGCTGCGTGTCCTATGCTATTTTTGCTATAAATATGAGGTGTACATTTCAGCTCGTTGTTGTTTCTTTTTTATTCGAGAATTTTTTCTGTCCCTATATTTATGCGACGCACTATAGTGGGTAGTGAAAAGCATTAAAAATTTGTTCTTTCAGTGTTTCGTAAAAAAAACAAAACAAATTGCTATCAAGCTTGCCCCACCAAAAATATTGCTCGCCCACCCTTTGCCCATCTGATTTCGAAGCCTAGCGACGTCTCTGCATGGAATTTATGCGATCATGCAGCAGAATTTTCAAAATGGTGCCAAACGCTACTGTGTTCCACACTAAAATACTGGAATGCAGTAACTAAAGTCGCCTTTGCGGAAATCCCAGGTGCCCGTTGGCATGGAGCCTGCTTCTCTGGGAGCGGCGAGCAGGTAATTGGTTTGTTATCAAAATCGTGCTGCAGATATTTAAATACGGAGCGTCCTTGAGCGATGCTAAATATGGCTGTCTAGCATCTGCCAAGGTTATTAAATGTTACAGAATGCAAAGTATTACATAAGGCATTGTTATTTTGAGTCCGTTTAGATTTCCGAGTTTCTGCTCGTTTTTTGCCACAGCACAAAACGAGCATCAGGGTAAAATTTTACTAGAACGCTGGTAAATACTACCCGAACGCTCGTTTGTAACAAACTAACAGAAATTTGCTTCATTTCAATGCGCTTATTAATTAATACACTTAAGGGGGGGGAATAATACACCAAATGAAGCACATTAGCTTTAGTTGTACTTAAAATCTGGGGCGCCGACTTCACCAAATCATTAGGGAGGCAAGCCTGAAAAGATTAGACGTGGGAAGGGCACGTCGCTTTCGTTGTCACGAGGAAAATTTAAAAAAGGGGGGCAAAAAGATTAACTACGAGATTTGACGTATATTTTAAAACGCAATTGTAATTGCTCCTCAGCAAATGGACAAGGACCCAGAAATATTCTTTTGCTGAATATTAATGTTTTTAAAAATAAAATTCAACCTGTGTTTTTATAAAAATATCTAGAGATTTTATTTCCAAACGTTTATAAAAAGTAAATGAGAAATTTGCTGGGTTACTTAAACTAAGAACAAGGGTGAAAATAAATAGATAAATAAAGGCAGTAGATATTATACGTTTCTGTATTTTTATTTATTCCATTTTTGATCATTGTTTCGTACAAAACATGGCAAACACAATACGGAACCGATAATCAAGTTTCTTATCAAACGAGCAATGGTGAATAAATAAGGGGTAAAAGGTTTACTTATTTTTTTAGAAATAAATCGCTTTGGCTCATAATGTGGTGCTCAATCCAATTTATAAAGCTAAAGCGATTATTTCATTAAACAGGATGAAAAATATTGTGTGGGAACACCCCCCCCCTCAGTAAATTTTTGGAGGGAGCAAGATTCACCTTGCCTATATAGTCGGCGTCTATGCTTAAAATATACAAAATATTTACTTCCTTCAACTATTGTTTGTCTTTTGAAGTTATCACAAAAAATCTTTGTTAGATAATGGATAGAAATATTCTGAAAATAATTTGGATTTCTTTTTTTATTTAAGGCACAACGAATCTTCTGAAAATTATTTTTAACGAAGGAAATCTTTAGTAATCTTGTATTCTTTTATTTAAAATATTTTTTCTACGAAACAGTTCGTAGCCATTTAAATCTGTCGATTTCTTTGTGTGCTTCAATCCAGAATCAAAATATGTACAAATTCATATAAGTTCTTTGTCAGCGATAGAATCCTTAAAAGTTAGTGTTATCTTCATTACACAGTTAGTGTTTTCTTTTCGCAATTTACTCACCGTTTCTAAGATGCTTTGTTTCTTACTACATAAAGCTACAAAACATTACCATATAAGAGCTTCAGTATTCCTTTTAAAAATATCCGAATTTTGATTTTCCATCGCCAACGAAAAAACTATTCTTCTTTCAACTATATTGTTTGCCTTCGGAAAGCCAGACAAGACAATAAAATATGTGTGCGTCAAAAGAAATCCGAAAAACAAAGGAAAAACGAAATCTGTCGTCCCGGTGGCTGAACGGTAAGACGCGCGAGCTTCTGGATGATCATCCCAGTTGGGCTCGGGTTTGAGTGTCCGAATGAGATATGGGTGATGAGTTTGTCCTACAGCTTTGGTTTCCTTCCTTGGAACCAGCTGTCTCAAATTAGGGACGGGCCTCATGGAGGTCGATATACCTAAAAAACCGAAATCGGGTGCTTGAAGAGTAAGAAAACCCACTTTTTACTGCTTTGTGGCTTTATGATTTTCATCTGAGGAGAGCTCTTAACATCGTGAACTTTTTGCCTTAAATTTTTTACCAGTATCAACTGCTGTATTTTCTATTCATCAGCTTTAACAATAAGAACTGCTGACCTGCCGGTTTCTGTCAATATTAGCTTTTCGTAGTGAATTTTTAGGAATAAGATACTCATTCATCGTAGAACCACTCCTTCGACATAGAATTTTAACAATACGCGAACGACTTATTAGTCGTTTTCACCACCAGAATTATTTGTTCCTCGGGGCTGTATTAATCACTCATCGTCAAAAAAAAAAATACAATTGTTTCACCCAGAAGGACGTGTCGGATTGCAGTGTTATTCGGGAGGAAGGTAAAGGTTACCAGGAACAATAAATGAATAAACGTTGAGACCGATATGGGGAATATTTATTGAGCTTCACGCCAATAAGTAGTGTCTCTCAGTATGGCGTCGGGCCGCCAAGCTTGCTCACACAGTCTCGGCATGGAGTTGTACTGGTTCATAATGGTGTCCTACGATAAGCCATCCCATGCAGCTTGAATCTTCTCACGCAGTTCCTGCAGATTGGGCGGTAGGGGTGGAGTGTGGGTAACGCGTCCAATAGCATACCACACATTTTGAATCTGCGATAGGTCTGGCGATGCGGCTGGGCATGGCAGAGTGTCAGTGCCTTGAAGGCAAGCTCCCGAGACAGCAGCACTATGTGGACGAGCGTTGTCCTGTTGGAAAATCGCATAGGAGTGAGCGTTCAGAAAATGTTGGGCAACTGGTTGCAGGACCTCATTAACGCAACGTTGGGCTGTCAAAGTGCCTGTAACGAACACCAAAGGGGATCTGGCATCGTAAGCAATTGCACCCCACACCATGACACCAGGCCTTCTGGACGTGTGACGCTCGACAACAAACCGTTCATCTTGGCGCTGATCACGGTGCCTCCACACACGGATTCGGTGGTAGTCTCCTCCAAGACAAAAGCGGGACTCGTCACTGAAGATCACCCGCTGCCATTCTGCGTGGCTCCACGACAGTCTGGCATGACACTATTGCAGTCTTTGGCGACGATGCACTGTTGTTAAGGGCAGTCTTCGTAACAGTCTGCGTGCGTGTATTCCTACGTCGTGCAGCCGTCTGCCAATGGTGCTGGTCGGACGATGCATGGAGGGCACCACTGCTCGCTTAATATCCGCAATCATGGCTCTTGGGGTCGCTCTGCGCATGTTGGACAACCCGTCGGTTCTCTCTCTCCGTGGTTCGTCTAGGTCTCCCAAACCATTCCTGTCGCTGCTGCGTGCCTTGTTCTATCTACTGCCGCCAACAGCGTTCTATGGTGATATCCGCACGACCTACGTATGGCACGCAATACGGCGATAAGACCATCCCGCTCCCCGCAGCCCGACGAAGCGGTCCCTATCGAACTGCTCGAATTGCTTCCGAACTTTTCTCCGAGGAATACTTCACTTGCGAAGGATGCAACTAACACAACGGGACGACCTTATATAGCCGGTCAGGCACAGCGCTACGACCCCTTCTTGCTGGCGTCACATGCGCGGCGGATACTTAAATCATTTGCATGTCTCACGATTGCAAACCTACCCACCAAGTTACATTCCTGTCGGTTACTTCCTTCTGGGTGAAACTATTTTTTTTGACGATAAGTGTATTTGCACATGGGTCGAAATGTATAGCCGCCATGAGATAATGTCATATGGATAGGTAATGTCTTACAACAGAAAATTAATTCTCAAGTGTTTTCTAAAGAAATGTTTTTGAAAACACACAAAATGTATTGACTTTTAAAGTAACAAGACGTCCAACAGGTATAAAGAATACTGCTTCTTAATGAACGTAAGTATGTCTCATAACTGGCCTTTATTATTATTCAAGAACAAAATGAACTTGTGTTGCTCACAAAGGGCCCTGTTTACAGTTAGTTTAGAGATAAACAACCTCCGCGACAGTTGAAGCCTAGCAGGAGTCCTCCCTAATTATGAACTACTAGTTTCCGGGAAGAAAGACAGTGCTCTATGAAAGAACCAAGCAGGCATATCTTATAAAGGATTCGAACAACGCTGGTTGGTGAAGGGACGATATCACAGGATGAGCATTTTTCGATATAACTTTTGACCGGGATCGTAGCTACCGGAAAGATAGTTGCCCTCCCAGGATGGCCATACTAAGGGTGTATATTTGTGCTCTGAGGAGCGTAAATATAGATATAAAACATGTAAAGATATTTACTGAAAGCTGCAACTGAATAAGAAAGTTAGACTTCAATTATTCGCATACAGTATTTTGCTGACGTGAAGGAAGGGAATTAAGGAGGAGGGAGAGGGCCGTGTCTGCCAAAATATGATTTAGATAAACAAAAACGACATTTTCCATTAAATAGATTGTCGAAGTACAGTACTATTTTCGTAAGCAAAAATGCAAAATTTTGAAAAGCAATTAAGGCAATGCATTTAAAGCAAGCAAAAAGTTGAAGGCGACATTCTGGTAACACTTGTATCTTACACCATTGGCATAACTAGTCAGATCCGTGTATGTCCAGGTTAAGGGGGTGAGGATTGCACGAATTCCCCTGTCGCCGGCAGGAAAAATCATTAAAAATTCTTTCTTTCAGTGTTTTGTAAATATAGTTGCTATCAAACTTGCCCCACCAAAAAAAAATGCTCGCTCACGCATCGCTCATCCTGATTTCGAAGTCTAGCGATGTCCCTGAATGTGGTGGACACTCAGTGTGTAAGATTTAGAATTATTAAACACTATGCTTTATAAGTATTTCAGCGTTAAAATTATTATTGGTGAATTCTTTTGTTCGCCAGAAAAAGAAATTAAAACATCCCCTTATTTCAACTTCTGAATACTGTCCGTAGGCTTATTTGTATGCGGAAAAAACGCTTTACACCTCTTAGTCAGCTGTTGGTTTTTGGAAATTTAGTGCTACCAAAAAATTGATCTTCTGAGATGTACAAGTCATATACTAGCGTATGTCACAAGACTCATTAATTATGTAAGCAATTATCTACCAGAGTCCCCATAAACTAAAACAATGCGTTCCATCCGGTACATTTTTCTTTCATGTTTGAGGCTGAAATTTACTGAAGTTTCTTTTATGGTTGCAAATTCCATCTTCTTCACTAATTAAAATTTTTTAAGATGCTTTGCGGGTTGTCTTCTAGCATATTAATTTTCTTTAGGACGGATTCTCGGGTGTCTAAAAACAAACTTCGCCGAAATCGTAAAGTAAATGACAAGAGTCAAATACGAGTTCTTTTGCACTTCGGTTTGAAAACTGACTGATAGTTTTATTATTATTCTATCTAACATAATTTCATGAAGATGTTTTCCCAAATCCAGAAGCTCATAACTGAACAAAAAATCTTCTTAATGAAAATACTTCATATCTAGAATTCCCATTTATCTTCCACATTTTCTCCAGATATTTCTAATAGGAATTTCTTCCATTATAGCTGACATTCAGTGAGAGAGAGAGAGAGAGAGAGAAAGAGAGGGAGGGAGGGAGGGAGAAAGGAAAATGGCTAACCAGGGCGAAAAGCCTAGTAAATCAAATATTCTTTTGGGATTTGCAGTTTGAAAGAACTGCATACTGTTTTATCACCAAACTTTATGGTCTGACACCGTTTGCCGCTGAAACGGCATCCTAAAGCAAATTTACAGCAATACAATTAGGAAAAACGGAAAATTAATCTCTGCTGCGCATTAACTTTCGATAGCTTTCTTTTCGCCCAAAGGAACAGTAGCACACGTAAAAACTTCAATCTTTCATTCACCATCTACAATTTATTGAGTTTCTCCAATAATAGCCTCGACGCTAAGCTCACTGGTTATCCATTTATAATAGGACACTCGATTTCTCAGAATGCGCAATCAATTTATTTTTCACGCATCACATTGCTCAAACATAAAAATCACGAATGTCAACTCTATCGATTTATCGCATTCTTTAACAAGAGTAGGATTTTCTTTACTGCTTTTCTCTTCTTTTTTCGCTTAATGATGATTCCATTGGAAAGTCAGGAAGAATTCCTTTAGATTTTATGGGAACGCTAAAGTGTTTCGTGAATAATCTACCGTAACATCATGAATATACAATAGCCAGTTTATTAAGTAAAGCACTGTAATATTAGATCTAGGGAGAAGAATATTGAAATATTTTAAACAAGCTTCACGAAAAGGATGTGCCTAAGAAAAGCTGCATCTAAATCATTAGACCATCGCATCAGTTATTTATTAAATCCAAGAATATGGTAGCACACGGTTTTGATACTGATTTCTAGAGATCAGATACTTTTCTCCCTGATTTTGTGTAACACATATAAACTCTTGCACATATATTAAATTCCAGAGGCCGACCCGGTGGCGCAGTGGTCTAAGCGCTGGCTTATAAAAACATTCGTTCGTGAAGGGTCCGGGTTTGAATCCCGGTGAGGCATGGATGTTGTGTTTGTCTTACGGCACTGGCTCTCTCCCTTCCCTGGAACCAGTGACCCTAAATTACGGACGGGCGACGATTGAAGGTTTAATGACTACCGTGAGCAGCCCATTGAGCTGCTCACGGTAGTCATTAAACCTTCAATCAAAAAAAAAAAAGAAAAAATTCCAGAGCTGTAGCTAGGATTATGGGCTTTTATGGACATACATTAAAACCGCTCCCTAATGGAAAAACATTTACAATAAAATAATAACAAAAGTTTAACTGTGAAAACTAACTTATAAAAAAATTATAATCAGTTTTCTCTTATAAACAATATAATATATACTCTTTGGCTCAGAAAATGCTTCATTATTATTATTTTCAGCGTACATTACAAAATGAAATAACAGCCTATCATATATCTACAAATTAAATTAACCTGACCTTTTGTGCCTTCGATTTTACAGATTGACCAATAACATCGTCAAAATCTGTTTCTACCCACTGACCATACTCTGGACCATCCACAATCCTGCTTCTCTGCCATGCGCATAACTCACGCTTTGTTCGCCAATCGTCAAGGTTGACCTCCCACCAGACAACCCCCTTCTCGTGGGAAACAAAATACACACTCGCTCGGGGTTATAACCCGTAGATAGATCAGCATGGTTCGACAGTCAGGAAAAGGGTCAGCATGTTTTTTTTTTTTGTTTTTTACGTGGCGTTGTGGCTGAAACGCTTGCATCACCTTCTGGAGAAAAAACAGAGGTCATGTCTTCACTAAAATGCAAAATTCAAACATATAAACTAATGAAAATCTTCAAATACAGTGGTGCCGCATTTTACGCGGTCAACCCCACTGCTAGATTCGTATCACACGGGAAATGAAGCTACGAAAGAATCAATCAATGCGTGCTGGCGGTCCCTGTGGTGTGATTGTGTCAATGATTTTAAAGGTTTTTCTACCATCAACGAGGAAGCAAAACATATAATTCAGATGGCCAAGCAGATTGGGGGTGAAGGCTTCGTCGATATTTTGGAGGAAGAAATAACAGGTTTGATTGGACATCAAGAACCGTTGACAAATGAAGAGTTAGAAGAATTTGTGAAAACTTCCTCGGACGAAGACGATGATGACGACGACGCCGACGAACAAGATGAAACTACCAGCAGTAATCTGCACAAGTTTGCCGAAATTTTCCAAGCATCAAAGCACTTGAAAGACTTAATATCTGACTATGATGCCTCTATGGCACGTAGCCTTAAAGCAACCCGAAATATTGCGGACTCTTTAATGCCGTATTATGAGATTTTTCAGCAGCTAAAGACGCAGCTGCAACAGTTGCCGATAACGATGTTTTTCCAGCAAAAAACTCTTTTACTGGCTCTCCATGCCCTGCCAAGAGTCTCCAACTACTGCACCTAATGCATCAGCTTCGGACCTCAGCGTTGACGACCCCGCAGTGGTGTTACGTAATACGTAGTGAAGGCAACGATTAGGTAGGTATGCATAAGGATCATGCTATCTCATATTTTAACTGTAATTGTTACAGAAGTACGTATACATTGTTCTTTGTAAAATACACATTATACTATAATAGATATATGTAAGCGAATAATACCGTACATATACACTGAGTGGCCACTTTATTATGACCACCTGACAGTTTTATGCAAATGAGCTATGGCTGCAAGCTATTGCTGCCAGAGGGCGAGGCTAGTATAAAAAGGGAAACCTTAGTGCTTGCAACAGTAATAGAAGTGATTTTGGGGTGACGAGACGGGTATAAAATGCGATTTGACGGACTTTCAACGTGAGATGATTGTAGGAGCTCGGAACCATGGAGCGAATATCACCGAAACAGCCGCATTCGTGAAATGTTCCAGAGCAGCTGTTGCTAAAGTGTTTAAAGACTGGACTGTCAGCCCCCAAAACTGGGTCTCTACGTGCAACGTGTGGTCGTCATCAACTAGTAACTGCTCGGACGGAACGGAGAGTGTCCAGACTGGTAACAGACAACAGAAAGGCAACAGTGCAGCAAATTACACACCATCTTAATCAGGGATCCTCTCAAATGATCTCTGCACGCACTGTTCGCCGTACACTGCATCGGATGGGATATGGCAACTGAAGGCCTGTTCGAACACTTTTGCTGTCTGCAGTTAACAAGAGAAAACGTCTCCAGTTTGCACAAGGATTGGACAGTCGATAATTGGAAACAAATTATGTGGTCCGATTAATCACGTTTTCAGTTGCACCATGCCGATGGCCGAGTGAGAATTTGGCGGAAACAGCACGGAAGCATGGACCCCAAATGCATTGCCACAACCCTTTAAGCTGATGGAGGCAACGTTATGGTCTGGGGAATGTTTTCCTGGCATGCTTTGGGCCCTTTAATTCGTGTTGATCAACGTCTGACTGGAACATTATATCTAAACATCGTTGCAGATCAAGTGCATCCTGTCATGTGGATGGTTTATCCCAGTAGCGATGGCTACTTTCAACAAGATAATGCGTCCTGACATAGTGCTCGTATTGTACAGGATTGGTTTCAGGAACATGCCGGTGAGTTTACTTTGCTTAGGTGTCCCCCATAATCCCCATTGAGAATTTGTGAGATGAAGTTGAACGATCCATCAGACAGCTGGATCCACAACCCTGCAATCTCACACTCCTGGAAAAGTGCTATTCATCAAGCATGGTCTCAGATTCTACAAACCACCTATCAACATCTCGTGGAGTTCATGCCACGAAGAATCGACACAGTATTAAAGGCAAAAGGTGGCCCAACGAAGTACTGACGGGGTGGTCATAATAAAGCAGCCACTCAGTGTATAACGAAAAAAAGCGTGTGATTTTTATTATTGGTTTTGAATACACGCGGTTTTGGCTTTACGCGGTCTCGTCGGAACGTAACCCCCGTGTAAAATGCGGCACTACTGTATACAAAAAAAATGTGCTCCCGCTGCTGTTTTATAATAGCGTGCTGGTCCTCCTGTAGTGCGAATAACAGCCTGAACACAACGAGGCATTGACTCCACCAGATGCCGGACGGTTTCCGGAGATAATACCAGCCATGCCTATTGCAGCATTGTCCACAACTCGTCCCCAGAAGTCTGTCTAGGATCCATTGAACTGATGTTCAGCTCCACGACATCCCAGAGAGCTTCCATAGGGTTTAAACCCGGGGGCCATTGAATGGTTCCAAACTCAGATGAGTATTTCTGGAGCTATGCCTGAGTGGTTGAGGCCCAGTGAGGCGGTGTATTGTCCTGCTGAAAACGACCACGGGCCGCAGGATGCACGAAGGCCATGAAAGGGTATAGGTGATCACCCAGCACATGCTGGAAGCGCGCAGCGGTTAAGGACCTCACCAGACACACTCAGATCAAATGTGCCCCATGAGAAGGCTCCTCAAATCATCAAACAGCCGCCACCGCCTTGAACACATCCGACCTGGTACGACAGGGCCATGCCCTCATGATGTCGACGCCATGCCCGCATCAGCTCCGTACAGTTGAAAACGGGGGATTCATATTTCCAATGACGAGCAGTCAACAGTGGCACCCGAGTAGGGTGTCGGCTCCCGTAGCCCATGGTGTGCATTGTGCGCCATACCGTTCACTCGCTGACGCTGCTTGGGCCTCCGACATTTAACCTGGATGTGATTTCGGCACAATGTCCGATGACGAGCAGTCAACAGTGGCACCCGAGTAGGGCGTCGGCTCCCGTAGCCCATGGTATGCATTGTGCGCCATACCGTTCACTCGCTGACGCTGCTTGGGCCTCCGACATTTAACCTGGATGGGATTTCGGCACAATGTCCGATGACGAGCAGTCAACAGTGGCACCCGAGTAGGGCGTCGGCTCCCGTAGCCCATGGTATGCATTGTGCGCCATACCGTTCACTCGCTGACGCTGCTTGGGCCTCCGACATTTAACCTGGATGTGATTTCGGCACAATGTCCGATGACGAGCAGTCAACAGTGGCACACGAGTAGGGCGTCGGCTCCCGTAACCCATGGTATGCATTGTGCGTCATACCGTTCACTCGCTGACGCTGCTTGGGCCTCCGACATTTAACCTGGATGTGATTTCGGCACAATGTCCGATGACGAGCAGTCAACAGTGGCACCCGAGTAGGGCGTCGGCTCCCGTAGCCCATGGTATGCATTGTGCGCCATACCGTTCACTCGCTGACGCTGCTTGGGCCTCCGACATTTAACCTGGATGTGATTTCGGCACAATGTCCGATGACGAGCAGCCAACAGTGGCACCCGAGTAGGGCGTCGGGTCCCGTAGCCCATGGTATGCATTGTGCGCCATACCGTTCACTCGCTGACGCTGTTTGGGCCTCCGACATTTAACCTGGATGTGATTTCGGCACAATGTCCGATGACGAGCAGTCAACAGTGGCACACGAGTAGGGCGTCGGCTCCCGTAGCCCATGGTATGCATTGTGCGCCATACCGTTCACTCGCTGACGCTGCTTGGGCCTCCGACATTTAACCTGGATGTGATTTCGGCACAATGTCCGATGACGAGCAGTCAACAGTGGCACCCGAGTATGGCGTCGGCTCCCGTAGCCCATGGTATGCATTGTGCGCCATACCGTTCACTCGCTGACGCTGCTTGGGCCTCCGACATTTAACCTGGATGTGATTTCGGCACAATGTCCGATGACGAGCAGTCAACAGTGGCACACGAGTAGGGTGTCGGCTCCCGTAGTCCATGGTATGCATTGTGCGCCATACCGTTCACTCGCTGACGCTGCTTGGGCCTCCGACATTTAACCTGGATGGGATTTCGGCACAATGTCCGATGACGAGCAGTCAACAGTAGCACACGAGTAGGGCGTCGGCTCCCGTAGCCCATGGTATGCATTGTGCGCCATACCGTTCACTCGCTGACGCTGCTTGGGCCTCCGACATTTAACCTGGATGTGATTTCGGCACAATGTCTGATGACGAGCAGTCAACAGTGGCACCCGAGTAGGGTGTCGGCTCCCGTAGCCCATGGCATGCATTGTGCGCCATACCGTTCACTCGCTGACGCTGCTTGGGCCTCCGACATTTAACCTGGATGTGATTTCGGCACAATGTCCGATGACGAGCAGTCAACAGTGGCACCCGAGTAGGGCGTCGGCTCCCGTAGCCCATGGTATGCATTGTGCGCCATACCGTTCACTCGCTGACGCTGCTTGGACCTCCGACATTTAACCTGGATGTGATTTCGGCACAATGTCCGATGACGATCAGTCAACAGTGGCACACGAATAGGGCGTCGGCTCCCGTAGCCCATGGTATGCATTGTGCGCCATACCGTTCACTCGCTGACGCTGCTTGGGCCTTTAACCTGAATGTGATTTCGGCACAATGTCCGATGACGAGCAGTTAACAGTGGCACACGAGTAGGGCGTTGGCTTCCGTAGCCCATGGTATGCATTGTGCGCCATACCGTTCACTCGCTGACGCTGCTTGGGCCTCCGACATTTAACCTGAATGTGATTTCGGCACAATGTCCGATGACGAGCAGTCAAGAGTGGCACACGAATAGGGTGTCGGCTCCCGTAGTCCATGGTATGCATTGTGCGCCATACCGTTCACTCGCTGCCGCTGCTTGGGCCTCCGACATTTAACCTGGATGTGATTTCGGCACAATGTCCGATGACGAGCAGTCAAGAGTGGCACACGAATAGGGCGTCGGTTCCCGTAGCCCATGGTATGCAT
Organism: Macrothele yani; assembly: GCA_039090855.1. Classification (NCBI taxonomy): domain Eukaryota; kingdom Metazoa; phylum Arthropoda; class Arachnida; order Araneae; family Macrothelidae; genus Macrothele; species Macrothele yani. The sequence goes on along the minus strand of CM077016.1, from coordinate 90,740,352 downwards.
TGTGCGCCATACCGTTCACTCGCTGACGCTGCTTGGGCCTCCGACATTTAACCCTGATGTGATTTGCATCGTCATTGTCATGCGGTAGCTCTGTACGAGCCTGTATAGTCTACGTCGATTCCGGTTAGCAGTGGCGTGTGGTCGGCCACCTCTTGCTCACTCGGTATTGGTACGTCCGTCGATGGTATACTACCCTCCGGAATCCTAGGGTTCTTACCACTTGGGCGACAGAATGGCACATGTGCCTTGCACCGACATTGCGTCCGCGATCAATGTCGTTCAGATCACCACGTTTACCCATGTTTGACGAATGCGATACGCTGTTGTTTAGGTCTGTTCCATTCTGCCAAGGGGGATGCCCATGTCAACTGCCCATCACCCCCTATCTGTAATGTTTTGTCTACTGAGTGTATTTACAGATCCGCAGGGCTAGTGCCTGTGCTGCGGTGATGACTCTGGGCCTGAGTCATTATTCTCCCTTTCACCGCAACAAACTTAATAATTTTACTATTTTATCTATGTGAGAGGGCTCATGAAAATAAAGGATTGATTTCATAACGCATGAGAGCCTCAGTGTAAATAAATGTTTGTAATTATTCTTTTCATCTTAGCTTAGAAACTAATAAAGGACTTCGGTCCCCAAAACCCATCGCGCTGGCGAACGAATCTCCCAGCCAGTCGCAAAATTAGGGCCCCGGCCCATTAGCTCGTCATACACACGGGCTATGGTAAAAGGGTGGGAACCGCTGGTCCGGTGGAAACAGCAAGCCCTTGCCGGTCACTGGACCGATCCTGTCAGGATAAAAGACTGCTAGATCCTGGGAGGATTGCTCGCGCAACGCCTTCACTATCTATTTTTGAGAAAGTTCAACATATCCCTGCAGAGTCCGCATTTGGACGGAGCAGGTCTAGTCGTCAGCTTAGCATAGTGAGTGTATTTAACGATCTTAAAACCGTACAGCGCCTTCATTTAAGTGGCTGCTATGGCATGGACCACACTGGCCATACTCTTGTTACGGTCCTGTTGAATTCATATATACACTAACTTTGCTATCTTTTCCCCATTATTACCAAATTCGGAAACAGAATCTCCTTGGCAGAAAAGTGATTTAATATACTTAAGATTCTATATTTTTAAAATATTAAAAATAAAATATGAAAAATCTGAGCGTTCGACGTAGATTTTTCTGGTTCAGCATTCTTGACGAACAGTTTTTGAATCCCCTATTATTTCAATAATTACATTACTTCAGAGTGTTCCTTTACATAGGTATGTTGTCAGGTTGCAGTGACTGTGTGCACACGCATCCACATACTGCTTGTTCCCTTTATGCAGATAATCCTCATGTCACCTGAATAAAAATACACTCATCGTCAAAAAAAAATAGTTGCATCCAGAAGGACGAGTCGGATTGCAATGCTATTCGGGAGGAAGGTAAAGTTTACCAGGAACAATAAATGATTAAATAATGAGACTGATATGGGTAATATTTATTGAGCTATACGCCGATAAGTAGTGTCTCTCAGTATGGCGTCGGGCCGCCATGCTTGCTCGCACAGCATGCCAGACGTCTTGACATGGAGTTATCGCAAGACACCATTAGGAACCTGTACAAGCCATCCCATGCAGCTTGAATCTTCTCACGCAGTTCCTGCAGATTGTGCGGTAAGGGTGGAGTGTGGATAGCGCGTATAATAGCATCCCACACATTTTCAGTGGGCGATACGTCTGGCGATGCGGCTGGCCATGGCAGAGTGTCAGTGCCTGGAAGGCAAGCTCTCGAGACAGCAGCAGTATGCGGACGAGCGTTGTCCTGTTGGAAAATCGCACAGGAATGAGCGTTCAGGAAAGGTAGGGCCACTGGTTGCAGGACCTCATTCCCGTAACGTTGGGCTGTCAAAGTGCCTGTAATGAACCTCTAAGGTGATCTGGCATCGTAGGCAATTGCACCCCACACCATGACACCAGGCCTTCTGGACGTGTGGCGCTCGACAACAAACCGTTCATCTTGGCGCTGACCACGGTGCCCCCACACACGGTTTAGTTGGTCGTCTCCTCCAAGACAAAAGAGGGACTCTTCACTGAAGATCACCCGCTGCTATTGTAAGTGGCTCCTTGACATTCTGGCACGGCACCATTGCAGTCTTTAGCGACGATGCAATGGTGTTAAGGGCAGTCATCGTAGCGGTCTGCGTGCTTGTAGTCGTACGTCGTGCAGCCGTTTTCCAATGGTGATGGCACTAATCGGACGATGCATGGAGGGCACCACTGCTCGCCGAATACCCGCAATCGTGGCTGTTGGGTCACTCCGCGTGTGTGGGACAACCCGTCGGTCCTCTCTTCGTGGTTCGTCTAGGTCTCCCAGACCTTTCCTGTCGTTTCTGCGTGCCTTGTTCTATCCACTGCCACCAACAACGTGCTATGGAGATATCCGCACGACCTAGGTATGGCTTGCAATACGTCGATAAGAGCATACCTCTTCGAGGAGCCCGACGATGCGGCCCTTCTTGAACTCTCCCAGTTGCTGGAATTGCTTCTGAACTTTTTTCCGAGGCATACTTCACCTGAAAAAGATGCAACCAACACAATAGCATGAGTCAGAATAGCAAGCACGCGCAACGGGACGACCTTAGGTAACCGGTCAGGCACAGCGCTACAACCCGTCCTTGCTGGCTTCACATACGCGCGGCCGAGCATGATACTTGAATCATTTGCATGTCTCACGATGTCAAACCTACCCACCAAGTTTCATTCCTGTCGGTTGCTTCCTTCTGGGTGCAACTATTTTTTTGACGATGAGTGTAACATATTGATTTAAAAACCGCAATTTCCGAAATCGATATTTCCGGAGCATATTGTACCTTATATTTTCTCACTATTACGATATTTTCCTATACTCCAAATTTACTCGTATTCGACTTGCTGATGTTTCGCCTTCACGTGAATTAATATTAACACCGTAGGTGAAAAATACTCTCTTACAGTTGCGCCTGATTTGTATATTTAAGCGAAAAAATTGTGATTTTCTGCAACGGAGGCACAAGGATTTAAGAGGGAAAAACGTAGAAATGTTCGTAGAAATGTTCAGCAGAGGTGGGAAAGCTTCTCTCTCATAATGGGTTGTAGTTTATATATTTATTTTCATTTTAAGTTGCGAATGTATAATGTTCAAATTTAACATGGAGTTATTGGATATTTTTAGCGGCAGAAGGAACCAGTATGTGTTATATTTAGAAGCGTAAAGTGAGAGTACTGCTTCTGTAGAACAGAAATGGTGTAATGAATTCCGCATAAGATGTCAATCAGTTCTGCTTAATCACAGAATAGGTCAGATGTATTACGCTATAGCACATGAAAGTGTCATTTTAATGAAAGACATTTTGGACGAATGACCTGGGTGACAAACAACGGCATAAATAAATACTAGAACTGGGCCTGTCTACACAATCTGGAGTCAACATGTCAACCTCCGAAAAGTCTGCACTCTTGAATTGCTTTTCGAAAACCCAGTGACATATACTCACGGTCCAGATCTTAATGAGTACCACTGTCTTCATGTGTCAACGCGTCCTACAGCACGTAGAAATGACGTCCCCATTTTCTGCTTAATCGAACGGATGGACGTTGGCGTATAAGGCGAGAAACATCGGATAACAAACGTTCTTCAAGCATTGCTGGCAGAACACAAGCTGGTGGAGGAAGCGTTATGGTCTGGGGAATGTTTTCGTGGCATTCTCTGGGTCCACTCATACCTGTAGAAGGCTATATGAACCGAATTCGTTATGAATCCATCCTTGCAGACCACGTACACCCATATATGTTGATTGTCTTCCCTGGGGCAGATGAGATTTTCTAGCACGACAATGCGACGTGTCACACAGCTAGAAATGTCCGAGAGTGGTTGGAAGAACACGATGAAGACTTCAAAGTACTTCCCTGGCCCCCTAATTCCCCAGACTTAAAACCCAATTGAGCATCTGCGGGACCACCTTGATCGTGTTGTCCGTTCTATGGATCCTCCAACACGCAACGTCCAGCAGCTGTCAGATGCACTGCAGTCAGCATGGCTCCACATACCTGTGAACACTTTCCTGCACCTTACTGAGCCAATCCCAGCCCGTCTAGCCGCTGTCCGCGCAGCACACGGCGGTTACTCTGGATATTAGCTGGTGGTCACAATAATGTGACTCGACCGTGTATTTTGAAAGTTGGTTGGCTTTCTATTTTAATCCGTACTGCTGGAGGTGGCAAACAATGATCCTGAGCTTTTATTTTACACAGTCACCGTCAAACAAGATTTCTTTCATCTGATTTGTTGTCTTTTAAAGTACAAGGGTTGTCTCAAAACAACTGAGAATGTTTTTATAAAAACAATATGTGTACCTTAATTATCAAGGAAGTGGTCATTTTGTTTTTGAATACTGTCCACTGCATCGAATACAGGTGTCCCAACGTTACTCCCAGTTTTTGAATGTCTTCCGGAATTCTTCTGAAATGCTGTTGAAGCGTCCGTGCGCAGATGTAATAAGTTGTTGATCAGTCTTAAATTGTCATCCCCGTTGTCTTTTTTTTTAATGGGGAACAACCAGAAGTCTCATGGTGACAAGATTGGACTACAGGCAGGTTGGGGCATCAACTTAATATTTATTTTCTCCAAATAAGAGAAGACAGGACTGACCACGTGCGGCCTTGCATTGGGCTGCACTTGAAAAGAAAAGAGAAACCCATGTTGAACAAACTTGTTTCATGCCCAACTGCTCAGTTAAAATTCTGTGAATTAATGTTTTTTAAATGCGAAACATATTTTCGATATCTCTAACTGATAGGTGTCTGTCTTCCCGTGTAATAACACCTATTGCATATATGTGTACCTCTGTAACACTCGTTGAAGGTGCGCGATTAAGGCCGCCGACTCACTACCATTCATAATTCTTTATGCCATCTGTAAATTGTTGATTTTCCTAGACATTCATCTTTTTAAGCCTCTTGCATAAGATGAAAAGTCTCTTTGATAGACTTCTTAAGGTGGTTCCACCTAATATCTCTGCCTTATATTTCCAATGGTAAAACTTCTTTACATATTTTGTTCGCAATTAATGTATTCCCAAGGTTGAAAATTTGCACATTCATAAAACCAGCTTTAAGTTATAGCATGGGATACTTAATACTTGCTAAAACATAGCCATACTTATATTAAAAATAAATCATTTTCCTTTGAGTAATGTTCAGACCTGTTAACAGATGGCGCGACCTTACATTGATGACGTCAGTAGACAAACAAATGTTGGGTGTTTTATTATGGCTATGTTTTAGCAAGTATTAAGTATCCCATGCTATAACTTAAAGGTAGTTTTATGGATGTTCAAATTTTCAACCTTCGGAATACATTAATTGCGAAGAAAATATTTAAAGATGTTTCACCATTGGAAACATAAGGCAGGATTTTAGGAGGAACCACCTTAAACCAGCAACAGAATTTAATGGCGCATCTTTGTTCTTCTTTCACATTCATTTTTCGAAAAACCACAGCGCGAAAACACTTGTTAGGGGCTTACGAAACAACTCTTATTAAACTGCGCACTACCGACGACGCATGCGTGACAAACAGTTGTGGCCAGTTGCTATGGTTACTAAAACGACTACCGTTTTTTCGAGATTCGTGGTAAGGCCGAATGCAATACTGCACATTTTTTTATAAAAACATTATCAGTTGTTTTGAGAGAAGCTATGCATTTTAATAGTGACATTTTGACACCAAAATTTTGAAACTATGGCTCAAACAGAAACAATCAAATCTAGTAAAAAAAATGTCAACAACGATCAGTTGATATTTTCTTGCAGTTGCACAACAAATTTATTCGCCTGGACACTAAAACAAGAATGTACCTTTAAAGTTATCAAAAAACTACGCCCAACAAAGCACGAAATGACTATTTTGTACTGAAATAGCTTCGTACTTTTGAAAACTTCCTAGAAAAGCATCCGTCTTCTAAAATCGTCAATTTACTCTACAACTCGTATGCAATCAATGGAGAAGGGGGGGGGGAGAATGGTCTGGAAAAATTTTTGAAGTGCAATCGCCTGCCAGTTACAATCATGTATCAATTATCATCCTAACTTTTACGACGCTTCACGAAAAATTCGAAGCTGTTGATATATCGACTTTACAAAATCATACATCTTTTATTCCCGGATAATTCCCTGAACATGTTAAATCGTAGCGTTCTTATCTTTTTCTCTAGATTGGGACGACTGACTTCATTACACACCCTTTCGCAACGAATGGACGTCGTAAACCGAAGCGCAAAAACATTTGACTCGTCTGATAATTTCTTTAAAATGGAAATACTGCAAACTAGCCAAACGTATGAACCACAACTTTTGTTGAAGTTCAACTGTAAAAAAACAAAGCGATTTGAAAATCGCTGAGTCTGTTGTAAATAGAAGTTGATGTGCTGTTACGGAGAGTTAGATATGTGATGAAAATGCTTTGACATGTGAAGAAAAAAATTTGGCGCATGATAGCGTGCTGTCGACAACAGTTTGGTGTGTGATGAAAATGTCTGAGCATGTGATGACAGGCTGTTGTGAACAATCCAGTCAGTATCACTGCTGTCTTGATTTGTGACTTGGTTGCACTTAGGCGAAAACTCTTTTTCCTCTTTTTATCTTACAATGAAACACAGAAATGATTTTAGGATATAGTAAAGAGTATTATGACATCGATTATTTACCGTCATCTTCATATAAGCTTTTTGGATTTCTTCACGTAAAATCTTACATGCTTTGGGTAAAACCAAATCATTTGAATACTCATTTTGATCAGGGTCGGATTAAGGCCTTAGTGGACCCCAAGGCTCAAACATTTGAGTGGGCCCCAAGAGTAAGACACCTGCACGGGGCCCCTAAGAACTTATGACGGGGAATCATTATGCAATCCGTTAAAACACGAAACTGTAGCAATATACTCAATATAATATAATTAATACCTAGTACATTCTTCAAAATAATTAATTATCTGCAGAGTTCTCATAATAAGCAGCTTTCGAATTACCCAGTGGTCCGCTGGCCAGTGAAACTTCCGTCGGGCCACTGAACTATTGATTTTACTGGCCCAGATGGTCAATATTTTTTCCCCAATTTGTCACAATTCAAAACATGAAGTTCTATTTCATTTACCTTGCTGTATGGCTTTCTTTTTAGGCTGCAAACTAATGATAGGTTTAAAAACAAATATTGGAGATATTTCCATTGAAATGATATACTATTTTCTGCATATATATACATAAATGTCTTTATTATTATTTTTTTTACGGACCGGTGGATTAGGGGTCCATTGGGCCAGTAAAAGATTTATTTCTAATTTTAACACTGATAAGTCACTGTATTTTCTATTGTTCTCATCAGAACATTAGTTAAAAGCTTAAGATTCCTAGATTTTGTCTTGGATTTTTTTAATGATTTACCACTGTATACTTTTCTTGGTGCATCTTTTTTATTATGCAATGTGAAGCCACAGGGGATTTCGACCATTAACGGTTCCAAGTGCAAGTTGGAAGGTGTGGATGGAGCTTAGTGAAAAAAAAAAAAAAAACTGTTTCGCCGACCCCGCTGTACACAGCGACATGAAACCTTTACCTTTTGTAAGTCATTGCCTTGAAATCTGCTCGTCTATCAACCCCTGTTTCTAACCAAGTGGAAATCACGAGACAAAGTAAAACTAGTTTACACAAACATCTCTCTCTCTACCTACCTACCTACCTATCTGTTCATTGTTTGCCCAGGCATGTCTCGTGGGCCCCAAGGCTATATATAGTCCCTATAGACCCCCCCTTAATCCGGCCATGCTTTTGATATCAGTAAACATGCTGAAGTTATCAAAATTGTCGCTCATCTTTCTGTAAGCTATGTCATATAATCATATTGTCTTCCGTCTAGCTGTAAATACGAACCACTTTCAATTAACTATCTGTATGGTCCTGTATAATGTTAGATCTTCCCATGTAAAAGCGGCCAAGCTTAGCGCTCGAGAAACGTCTAAGAATCCCGTCTTTACATCAGACAACGTACTGAGGTCATTACTAAAGAAATAATTTCTCATGTTCGGCAAGTTATAGAGTCGTTATTGCTTATATCGCGTTCGGTACTCCTACAAGATATAAGTCGTAATTACTGAAATTCTTCCTAAAACAAGCCATAATTATTTAGACTGTCACCCATCTGCCTGAAATCTATGCCATCGTTGGTAGACTGTGTCATCTTCTTGTAATTTGCAAATTACTATTCGTCCATCTATCTGAAAGCGATTTCGAGTTCAAACAACCTTGGATAATAATTTCGATAACTTCAAATAAGGCACAGTGTTTCTCCTGATCATTCGTCCGAAATGGTCCAGGGTGACGCGTGGATGGTGTGCTTGTCTTACGACACTGGCTATATCCCTTCTATGGAATCAGTAGCTCTAAGTTAAATTAGGGACGGGCATCTGCTTATAGCTCTACGAGTTGCTCATGGCGGTAGCTAACCCCGACAACAAAAAAAATTGAAAGTGATTGTTGCTTATTCATTATTTCTTATATATACAGGGGTTGAACAAAATAATATTTTGTTCAATCATTATTTTGTTCAACCCCTATAGGCTACACTAAAAATACCGTTGTGCTTATCTTTTGTGCATCTTTTTTATATATATGTTACTGGCCAAACCCGATTTTAGGACAAACTAGTTTATCCGAAGCGCACTAGGACAAACTAGGTTATACTGAAATAAAGGTGGAGATTTCAGAATAAACTGGTTTGGCCTAGTCTGAACTAGATTTTACTGAAATAAAGGTAGAGCTTCCAGGACAAAATGATTTGGCCTAGTCTTAACTAGTTCGACCTGCATTTGCACTTTAATCTATAGGATATGGAGGCAAATCGAGGGTAAATTAAATAAATTATCACTTATTATGTAAGTTAATCAGGAGAATGAGATTTCGTTGAGAACTGCAGCGATCAAACATTCAATCGGGACGGGACAAGGTTTCGTTAGGTGCAATTGCACCAAAACCTGTTCATCAAATAGATGTAAAAAAATCAAAACTCTGGAACTCAAAGTGCCATAGTTCACCGTGTAATAATAAGTAAATAACCTGTTCATCGAATAGGTGTCTATGTAAAAGTAAAATCAATACTCTGCAACTCAAAGTGTCACCATAGTTCACCGTGCAATAGTAAGTAAATAACCTATTCATCGAATAGGTGTCTATGTAAAATAAAATCAATACTAAGTAAATAAACGTGCTGAGTACATAATAAGTTATAATTTATTCAATTTCGTCTCCATATCCTATAGATTAAAGAGCAAATGCAGGTCGAACTAGTTAAGACTAGGTCAAACCAGTTTGTCCTGGAAACTCCACCTTTATTTTAGTATAACGTGTTTATTATACTTGTAAACTAGTTCTTCTTAGGACAAACTAGTTTATCCTATCGCGCTCTGGATAAACTAGTTTGTCCTAAAATCGGGTTTGGCCAGTACCATATATATATATATATTCTCTAGGTTGTATGCCAATGTAGTACAAGTTGTGTTCAGCAACGGTTCGTCCGAGCGGTCGGTGAAATGGGTGCTCTGTCACACTTACAAAGAGGACAAATCGTGGGAGCCAGTTTAGCAGAAGCGTTTGTAACCATAACAGACAAGACAAATTTCTTGGTGTTTCAAGGGCAACAGTCTCTACGGTTATGACTGCGTATACAAAGCATAGCAAGATTTTATCGGCGAAGAAGAATAGTGGGCGAAAACCGAGACTGAATGAGAGGAACCGTCGAATGCTAACAAGGATTGTGTACAAACAGCACCGAACTACTGCAACAAAAGTGACAGAAGAACTCAATATCCACCTGGAAGACCCTGTTTCCACACGAAAACAGTCCGCAGGGAACTTCACAAAGCCAACATCGAAAGAGCTGCAGTTGATAAACCTTTAATCAGAGAAACCAACGCTATAATGCAAAAACGATTATGTCATAAACGTAAAACCTGGACAGTTGATGAATGGATAAGTGTGCTATGGTCCGATGAATCCTCATTTACATTATTCCCAACAGTAGGTGGGGTTTATGTGTGGAGAACTCCCAAGGAAGCGTACAATGCGGAATGTCTTGTTTCAACTGTTAAACATGGGCGTGCATCTGTGATGATTTGGGCTGCCATATCTTGGTATTCGGTTGGCCCCCTCATTACCCTACATGGTCGAATTACTTCCAACGAGTACTTGAACATTCTGGGTGATCAGATGCATCCTATGGTCCAAATGTTGTTTCCCAATAATGATGCCATTTTTCAAGATAATTATGCGCCCATACGCACAGCCACAACAGTTCAGTCATGGTTTGAGGAGCACCAAGATGAACTTCAGCATCTGCCCTGGCGAGCTCAATCACCTGACTTGAACATCGTCGTACCACTGTAGTCATTTTTAGAGAGCACAGTGAGAAGCAGATTTGCTGCTCCAACATCTCTGAAGAAATTCGCTGATGCTCTGAATGACGAATCTGAAACATTCAAAAGCTGTATGAATCTATTCCACGAATGTTGGAAGCTGTATTAAAGACAAATGGTGTCCCAACGCCTTATTAATAAGCACATATCGCCTATTTCCCAGGTGTTCACATTATTTTGTCCAACTCCTGTGAGTCACTTCTGTCTAAATTATCGAAGGATCAAGGTCGGAAGCAATTCCCTCAAACATCGGTTCGCCGCGCCCGGTGGCGCAGTGGTCTAAGCGATGGCTTCTGATCATTCGTCCGAGATGAATCCCGGTGAGGCATGGATGTTGTGTTTGTCTTACGACGCTGGCTCTCTCTCCCTTCCTTGGAACCAGTGACCCTAAATTAGGGACGGGCGACTGCTTATAGCCCATTGAGTTGCCCACGGTGGTCGTTAAACCGCCAATCAAAAAAGAAAGAAAAACAAAAAAAATTGGGTCTCTACCTTTATGGAACCAGTAATCCTATTTTAAGAGTGTGAAACCTCTACTTCACCCCGATATCTCCACCTTCATAAACGTCATTAAATTAAAATAAAATAAAACGCCACATATTTTTTTTGAAGCAAAAAGACGATAGCCGCCCCGGTGGCGCAGTGGTCTAAGCGATGGCCTCTGATAATTCGTCCGAACGGGGTCCGGGTTCGAATCCCGGTGAGGCATGGACGTTGTGTTTGCCTTACGGCACTGGCTCTCTCCCTTCCCTGGAACCAGTGACCCTAAATTAGGGACGGGCGACTGCTTATAGCCCATTGAGATGCTCACGGTGGTCGTTAAACCTCCAATCAAAAAAAAAAAAAAAGACGATATTACAGCTCAAAGTCAGTTATCTAAAGTGTGTAGATTTCTCAAAAAGAATAGTGATATAATTCATTGACATGTTCATGGCTTTATTTTATCAGCTTTCTCTCCTTCCCAGGTAACAAGATATGCTTAGTAACTATGAAAGGAAATGGTTGTCCGAACAGAAGATCAGACGTGTAACAGCGACTCCTGAAACACTTTCGTTATCTCAAGCTCAGTACTACAATGTATCTCTGAAAATTACTATCACTAAATTTTTATCAATGACAATATTTGTCTAATTCAAAGTATTTGTGTTTCAGGGAGTATTTCTTAAAGCCTTTAAATCTTTGAGAACTAAATGAACCTGTAATTTACGACCAATATTTTATCAGTTTTCTATTTCTGTTAAATTTGCATGTTTGTGTCATATCTGAGAAAGTAAAATAAATGAAACGTCGCTTGGGCTTTTCACGACGCAAAACACTGTTTCATTTTCCTTTTACTCAACCTCACAGCTTATTGTATCAGGAATCGAACCAAAACCCCTGGCATTTGATATTGCTATAGCACACCTTTTCTGCCAGCAAACTACATAGGGAAAAGGTAGAAGGTTGTGTTCTATGTTTACAAGCACACACACACACACAAAATCATGCTTAGGGAATGAAATCGATTAAATCTTTAAAAATGTTTTGCTTTTATGTAGACTAATCAATAAGTAACTTCCGATTACCTTTGGCGGAGGACTTGAGATATATAAATCAGTATATCCCGAAGTCATTACTCTTCTGACTAGGAGGTATTGTTCGGCACAGAAGTTTGAATGAAAAGGCACCGTGCTGCAGAACAGATTCAAGTGAAAAATGTCCATTTGCCTGGAAACATACAGCCTCACTCGGTGGTGCGTGCGGTGATTAAGTTACTCTGGACGCGAAAATGCCCGGCAGCGGAGATGCATCGCTAAATGCAAGAAGTCCATGGTTTTCAAGACATAAGCGTTTGGAGCGTGTCACAATGGCGTACACAGGCGCAATACGTTAACGGATGAGAAACTCAGTGGCAAGCCTTCAACATCAACAACAGACAGCAACGTGGCGTATAAAAGCTCTAGTGCAAGAAAACAGACAGATGATTTAGCATCAGATTACTGCACGTTTCTTTCAATATGGCACATCACGTGTTTCCAGGCAGCTCGTCATTTTCATTTAAGTCTGTTCTCCAGCACGTCGCCTACTTATTCAAAGTCCTACGCCAAACAGCGTCCTACAGTCAGGAGTGTGTAATGACGTTGGGGGACAACGATTTACACATACCTAATCTGCCATCAAAGGCAATCGGAAGTTATTTATTGATCATCCCTTGTATTTCAAGAGAAATAAAATTAACAAGCTTACTCAAGCAATTATTAACACAGGAAACCAATAATTACTTGAGTTAACCGTTTATATGTACAGGAGCCGTGTTAAACACGTTTTAGGCCTAAAAAAACTGTGCCTTGTGTTCAAGAAATACTACCGTTACTTTTCGACGTAGTAACTTCAGTTAACATATCTTTGTCCACCCGTGTGTCCTTGGTAATAAAAATCTTTATATGTCCACGCCGCCTCCTGCGGCTTTGTTGAGCTGCTCCTTTATCGTCTGTCTCTGAAACTACACTGCTGGCCACCTAAAATGCAACACCAAGAATGACACGAGATCGCAAAGCCAGATTTACTGGACACATAACAACGGATACAAAAATGAAACGATTGAGCTTACAGGCCCGTGCGACTTGCGGAACACGCAGATATCAATAGTTCGTGTGGCCCCCATGGTTGGCAATAACGGCCGCTACACGCCGCGGCATCGAACGAAAGAGGTTTGGATGTGGGTTCGGGATATGTTGGTCCAGGCTGCTTCTACACGTTGCCACAGTTCATCAGGCGTAGCCGCGGGTGGTGCTTGCCGGACCACTCTGTTGCCGATCAGCGACCAGACGTGTTCGATGGGCGACATATCAAGAGAACAGGCGGGCCACGGCAGCAGTGACACCTGGTGGGCCGTGAAGAATTGTTGCACGATGCGTGCCACGTGCGGGCGCGCATTGTCCTGTTGAAACGTGGCCGCTGGTGGGTCCTGCAGGTAAAGGAGGACTACAGGCTCCAAAACGTCGGAGATGTAGCGCTGGCTGTTGAGTGTACCAGCGATGCGTACCAGAGGGGTGCAGGTGTCATATCCAATTGCGCTCCAAACCATAACGCTAGGTGACGGACCGGTATGGCGATGCAGAATGCAGGCGTCATACAGTCTTCCGCCGCGGTGCCGCCACACGCGGATCCGACCATTGTGGTGTTGCAGGCAGAAGCGGGATTCGTCGGAGAAGACAATGTCGTGCCATTCCGTAGTCCAGGGGCGGCGTTCAACAGCCCACTGCCGCCGCACTCATCGGTGGTGTAACGTTAATGGTAATCGGAGCAATGGGCGCCGTACGACAAGTCCCCGCTCCTGCAGGCGACTTCGAACGGTACGTGCTGACACAGGTTGTTGCGCAACACACCCTAATTCCTGCGCTAACGCTCGTGATGTAGCGGTGCTGGCCGTCAATGCCCGCCGCACAGCATGCCGGTCCTCTGGTTCGGTGGTGTGCCTCGGCTGCGGCAATCGCTCACGTCGGTCCTTCCGTCCCTCCTGCACCCACCGAATCCATACTCACCTCACGTGGCTGGATGTCGTCCCACACGGGCGCCGATGTCTCGGTACGATAAACCGCTGTCGCGATAAGCCACTATTCGTCCTCTGTCGAACTTCGAAACGTGCTGGAATGACTGGCGTATTCTGCGACGAGGCATCAGGAAGCTTCCCACGCAGAGGTCCGGCAGCACAACACACTTCCACAACTTACACCCCGCCTTCTGTGCACCCTTCTTATAGTGCTTCTCGGTGGCGTGCCGGGCGCACATGATTTGCATATGCCCTGCAATGCTAATCGTTTGCATGTCCTCTCGCGGGCGACGCATGCTGCGAATTTCAGGCCAATCGGATGCTTCCTTCTTGGTGTTGCATTTTGGGTGGCCAGCAGTGTATTTGAACTAATTATTTTCCATTTAGTTGTTATTTTGTTTCTTATTCTTCTTGGTATTTTGATATGCAAAGGAAACTGTGTATTATGCGTAAACATGATTTTCCTGATTAACAGTGTTTTTATTCCGGAAGGAAGTTTGAGCTTCTTACTCAAACTTACTTCCGGAATAAATACTGATGAAATGTTTTTAATATCAAATAGAAGTCATCGCTCTTTCCACGTTTATAAGTGAGTCACGGAAAAATTCTCATCGGCCGCCACCGGGAATCGAACCCAGTGTCTTCCAGTTACGCGCCGGACATGCTTCCACTGCACCACAGCGGCCTCGAAATTCTCCACACTCACAAACGACAAACTGCCAAACCACCTGGCAGGTTGCTTTCTTTGGAGCCCTGCGCAATGCTGGGGATTCACCAAAGAAGAACAGTAGCAACTGAACAAATCTTTGGTGAATCCCCAGCATTGTGCGGGGCTCCAAAGAAAGCAACATGCCAGGTGGTTTGGCAGTTATTCGTTTTTGAGTGTGGAGAATTTCGAGGCCGCTGTGCTGTAGCGGAAGCATGTCCGGCGGGTAACTGGAAGACCCTGGGTTCTATTCCCGGTGGCAGCCGACGAGAATTTTTCTGTGACTCACTTATAAGCGTAGAAAGAGCGATTACTTCTATTTGATGTTCCAAATCCACGTCAACTGTGTATTTATGTTTTTAATATTTTTTTAAAATTTAAAATCAATTGCAAAAGGAACGGTGATACTGTAGAAATGGGGAGGGGGGATTAGAAAACATAAGGGTCCCAATCCAAGTTCCAACTGCATTAGTAAGAGAAGCTGAGAAAACAAAATTTTTGCCCAAGTGGTTTTGATGCCTGCCCAGCTCACTGGGTTAGGCACTCATTGCCCACGGCAGCTTAGAGGAAATATTGGTCATAATCTAACAAGAACATCAATAGCAGAGGCTATCTCCAAATGATTTATCGCTACTGTAAACATTTGTAAAACTTCCAGAGCAATATGGAAGTTCTACTAGCATCTCATTCTACCCTGAGTGGATAGAAATCATGGCATACCTACCCAGTAACGGGTAGGCCCACCTTTCGCCCAGATAAGGTCTGTTACTTTGCGAGGCATTGCGTCCACTAAGTTACGAAAGCGTTTCACAGGTATTTCCACCCATGCTTGCTGCATCGCTGTCCATAATTCCGTCGCGTCCCTGGGTAAAGGATCAAAAGCTCGAACTAACCTTTCCACAGCATCCCAACGATTTTCCATAGGGTTTACGTACGGCGAATGGGGAAGCGGTTCCTGGATGGGAACTTCTACAGAATGCTCTTATAACTAAGTTCTAGTCACCACGGCTGTGTAGGGTGATATCGGTGCCTGGTGACCATGAACGGATGTAGATGGTCTGCAAGGATAGACACGTACCGTGGACCGTTCAGGATGCATCTAGACGTACCAGAGGTCCCAACGTTTGTCGGTTGAACACGCCCCAGACCATAACTGAGCCTGCACCAGCTGAACAGTTCCCCGTTGGCATGCCGAGTCCATCGCTTCATGCGGTTTCCACCAGACCCGCACATTACCGTCTGCACGAAAAAACAGGAAACCGGACTCATCGGAGCAAGACACCTGTTTCGAACCATCCGAGATGCAATGTCGATGTTCTTTCGCCCAGTTGAAGCGTACAGTTTGGTGATGTGGCGTTAGCAAAGAGAGACTTGTGGGTCAGTGGCTCACATAACCTATTAAGGCTAATGCTCGCCTGATAGTCTTGGTGAAGACATTTCTGGCATCTCCCTCATTGATGTTGGCGATTATTTGTGCCACTGTCGCTCTCCGGTTGGTTGCAACTACGGGAGAAAGACGCCGAAGGCCACGTTCATCCACCGACTTTCTCTGCCCACAGCTTTCTCCACGATGCGATGTTATTCCGGAAATGGTGGGTTTCCGATAACACTCTTGATACTGTCAAACGGGGGTACTGCATTTCAGGGACGTTTCCAAGGGGATTAGACGGTGAGCTTAGAAATTCGTCTTGCCTACCCTGCGGTCCACCAAGTTCAAAATGTGCCATTTTTCAATATATTTAACTTTATAATCTGGAATTTGCCAAGAAATAAGTCTTGGGTTATATTTCATGTAGTTTTACGTATTTCCTCGTAGGAAATGCGTTGTTTACGTCTCCGTAGAAAGTTTATCAAAATAGCATCCGAAGGGCCATGAAAATTCAATTGTTCTCCACTCTTCCAATTCCTTAGTTTACGCCTCTTTTTCATGTTTGTGTGGCCAGGGGCTGATGAGGAACGTGGATAAGAATTCACTGAGGGGGTCACTACTAATCGATCTGCTGTTATTTTTTCTTTACGAAATAGGGAATTTCAACACAGAAAGTGGAATCTTAAAGCTACACCAGC
The DNA here is from genome assembly GCA_039090855.1 of Macrothele yani. Taxonomy (NCBI): domain Eukaryota; kingdom Metazoa; phylum Arthropoda; class Arachnida; order Araneae; family Macrothelidae; genus Macrothele; species Macrothele yani. The sequence continues at coordinate 90,723,557 of CM077016.1, read as the reverse complement.
GCTCTGAAGACTCTCCCGGGACATTAAAAGTGCAGGAAGTGGCCGAAGACTGCTTTGTAGGAGAGGAGTGCAAGGCAAAGTCTCTGGCTTGAAGGAAGGGAGTTAAGGACGGGTGAGGTATTGTGTCTGCGTAGCACGCCGCTAAAATTCGATTTAGATAAACAAAAACGACATTTTGTTTTAAATTGTTCAAATGGATTGGATTGGATTGGATTGGAGGTTTAACGACAACCGTGAGCAACTCAATGGGCTATAAGCAGTCGCCCATCCCTAATTTAGGGTCACTGGTTCCAGGGAAGGGAGAGAGCCAGTGCCGTAAGACAAACACAACATCCATGCCTCACCGGGATTCGAACCCTGACTCCGTTCGGACGAATGATCAGAGGCCATCGCTTAGACCACTGCGCCACCGGGGCGGCTAAATTGTTTAAGCACAGTACTATTTTCGTAAGCAAAAATGCAAAATTTTGAAAAGCAATTTAAGACCATGCATTCAGAGCAAGTAAAAAGTTAAGGCGACATTCTACTAACACCTGTACCTTACACCAGTGGCGTAACTAGTCAGATCCGTTTACTTGTACATGTGTGTATCCAGGTGGAAGGGGGTGAGGATTGCACGGATTCTTTTGTAGCGGGTAGTGAAAAGCATTAAAAATTAGTTCTTCCAGTATTTCGAAAAAAAAAATTGGTACCAAGCTTGCCCCACCAAAAATAATGCTCGCTCACCCTTCGCTCATCCAAATTTCGGAGTCTAGCGACGTCCCTGTTGCAAATCCTGTATTACCTACCTCCACGATAGAGTGCCCCATGCGTCGAGCAGCCACTAACCTCCCTATTCAAACTCTGTTAACTCACGGCGTTTATCCATACTGTCATCGAATTGCCATCTACGTGAATGCAGTGGCCGCCCCGGTGGCGCAGTGGTCTAAGGCGTTGGTCTCTGATCATTCGTCCGAAAGGGGTCCGGCTTCGAATCCCACTGAGGCATGGATGTTGTGTTTGTCTTACGGCACTGGCTCCCTCCCTTCCCTGGAAACAGTGACCCTAAATTAGGGACGGGCGACTGCTTATAGCCCATTGAGTTGCTCACGGTGGTCGTTAAACCTCCAATCAAAAAAAAAAAGTGCAGTGTGATGTGCTCCTACCTATTTACCTGCCAAGCGGTAGGTTAGTCCACTAGCAAGAGGGATGACAGCGTCGTGTTGCCCAGGAACCTTGTATCCCATGATTTCTGCTCTTTCAGTGTATATTAGCGGCCTAGACTTCTAAATCAATGAAGTAGTAGATTTTACTTTTGATGCCTCTTGTGTTTTTTATTAATTTATTAAAAATAGATAACCATAAATTAACACCATGTAAAAGTTAAATTTCAATTTGGCCAATTAGGATCAGACCTCCGAACAGTATATTTTGTTTCAACTTAAATTAGATTAATTATCGTTGAAAACTAGAAATGACGAATAACTATCAATAGACCCAGACTTGTTAGGTTATCATTTTACAAATTACTGTCATCTTACCATATTTCTTTGGAGAAGGAGTCTAATAAAAATTATTTCTTTTGGGAGTACAAATTTTCTTTCTCGCCGAGCTACCTTCCAAGCTGTAAAGTCATCACCAGCCTGGTATAATTGGTAACAGAAACCCTGGTCACGAATGAGTGGGTGCTAGTTTTTGCTTTTTCCTTGGCAGCAGTAAACCTTGGCTATTGTCCCAAGCTTACTTCCCATGGGATAAAGACGGTGAATCATTGCCTTTAATTTAATTTTTTGGGAGACTGACCCTCCTGTCGATGTCATTTACAATGTTTTCAAGTGGATATTTTTCAAGCGCTATTTGAGAAAGGCATACTGAAAACGGCATTGAGCTCTCATCCTAACGACCAGAAAATCCACAGCTATTACTTGTACTAATTATCCTTAATGTTACTCATACGCTATCAAAGATGACAAACTACAGTTTTGCAAATTATTACCTGTTGACTCATTCCAATTAAAGTAGGAGCTTTTATACACGTCGATTTCATTACACTTATAATGGCACAAGCAGAATAGTCCCCAAATTAGTATAACACGATATACATATAATACTAAATATTAATTCGATATGGCCTTAAAGTCGAGAAAGCAATGATATAGAATTTAAATACACACTCATAAAAAAATAGTTCGTCCCAAAAGGAATGCCTTTCGTACGATAAAAAACAACGAACTGAAAGCTAGTGCTGTAAGTAACAAAATATCACATTTGCAGCCCGTTCAGTGACGAGGGTACATAGCTATTAGTGTAACATCAGTACGCGGTGGTGTACTGATGTTACAATAATCAGTACACCAAGTACTAACGGGTAATTCATTATTTTATGTTTTATAAAACATTTACTTGCTATGACAAATAGCAATGGGCTTAAGAAACGAGTCAGAAAGGTTCCTAAAAATGTCCTAGCTGTAATTGTTAAGATTTGCTGCATCTACGCCTGAAAAATCGTCACGTTGTTCACTGGAGTCTGTTAGGTTCCCATAAGTCCTTTTATGACGTCTGTGATGTGCTCAATCGGTGAAAGATCCGGCTACCAGGATGACCGTGGTAATATGGGGACAGCTTGCAGACACTATTGAAAAGAAATAATAGACACCTGCAGTCTAGCATTATTGTACTGGAACGTAGCGTTTGGTATGCTCTGAAGAAGTGATAAGACCACAGAGCGGGTGGTTAAATTGCCCTCGATAACTAAGAGAAATAACCGACTGCCATAAGATATTATTCCCTCACACCAAGAGTCTGGCAATGGGCAGTGTATAACACTCAACGACGCACGAGCCTGGAAGCTCTTTCGCTGGTATGTCGCCAGCCCACAGTGTTCCCATTATCCTGTTTCAGACAGATGCACCATTGCAAACTTCAAGTGAGCCGTATATAAATGAGAGATCGCCTTACTCTTATGCAAGCTTTGTGTACATGTCGATGAAAGGAACTGACAGATCCCAGTGGTACCCCATCAGTCTTTCTTTCACTGGATCTCTGACGAGCAGTTGTTTCCGGTTTTAACAGCCATCCTGCAAATGTGCTGATCTTCCCGATTTGTATTCATTCTAGAAATACCGGATCCTTAACGATGACGCGAAACACCTCCGGAGTTCATGGAGTCCATGTCCAGTTTGCGCAGACCTTCCTGCATTATATAGACTTATGATATGACCTCGATGAATTTATTAAGCACCTGTCTACGACATACAAACGGCGTTATCCTTGGATGGTAATCAGATTAGCATGTCAGATTCAGTTTGCTTCATTACGCTACCCACTTTTCCCGAAGGACAGCACCTATAACTAACGAGATCCGCGTCAACCGCCCCGATGGCCGAGTGGGTTGAGGAGCTAGCTTCTGATTATTTGTCCGAGAGGGACCAGGGTTTGAATCTCGGATGAGAGGCATGGGTAGTGTGCTTGTCTGATGCCACTGTCTCTCACCCTTTTCCTGGAACAAGTGGTCTCGAATTAGGGACGGGCAACTGCTTAGAGCCCTAAGATTTGCTCATGGTGGTCGTTAAACCCAGAGAAAAAAAATCCGTCTCATCCGTATCCTTTTAAATGTAGCAAGACCACCGATCTTACATTCATTTGCGTATATCAGTATACCCCACTCACATACTAAACTGTGTGAGAGTAACTCTGCTGCTTCCGGGTGGGGCAGTTTCTTTTATGAGGAGTGTATTTCGGATCTTTCCGGACGAAAATTGGGATATAAAAGAAGTAAACCGCAGAGTGCCGGTGGAAACAAATAATTAGAGAAGAACATTAAATAAAATACGCGGCAGAAGGCTTTCAATTAAGCTGAGAATCGAAGTTTTCATTGCAGCAGTAAGAGAAAGAGTTAAGACTTGGCCAGTAACAAGCTGTACAAGAAGTCCTTCAGCATCTTTTTGAAATGGCTAAACACTACAAAAGAGGTGGATGTATGGTTCAACTAGAAATTCCAAAATTAGAATTGAGCCGTTAAATGAAAAACATTAAAGCCACAGAGTTTCAAAGAAGGCTCAAGAAGCACAAGACTTCTATGGTATCGACATGTACCGTGATAAAACGAAGTTACATTGGACACTGAGTTATGAAGCCAACGATAAAGTGGAGCAGAGGAAGATCTAAGATGATATGGAGGAATACAGAACAGAACTAAGAGGCAAAGAATATCCCTAACTGCGTCCTCGCTTTTTGTATCACTAACAATGCTTTAGGTGAAGAAAATTCTCCTGCCATGTTAATGGCATCAAATTATTCTATACAACATTTCATTGAACGACAAAAAGTTTTAATAAATCTGAAGAATCTCGTGTTTTTTCAAGCACCATCCATCCCGTGAAATTTCTTGCAGTTACTGGCTGCTCATATCAGATTTCATTTACGATGCATACACCCGATGAAAGTTATTCTTTTTGAAAAACACTGACAGAGATACAAAAAATAAGTGCCCTGTAGTTTGACATTATTTGCAATTGTTAGGCGACAAGTGAATCCAGAGTCATACAATACTGACATTGAGACAATCCACAGTCATACTCGTATTTGTATCAAGCCAAATTTATCTTAAGGCAGAGATGTAATGTGATAGCTTTATATGCAGTGGTGCCTAGCATCTAGTAAGGCATGAATTGTCACATTTGTCCTGTCGCCTTAAAATTAGTGATGGACAATTACTTATGATTCTAGCTGTTTAAAAAAGTCAGATACAAGCAGCTATAACGTAACCCTTTTTCGTGTGCGAGACTGGTGTTACGCTATGTGTAATAACTGAATGATAATACGATGCAATAGTTGCACGGGATAGTTCAAATTAAGCTTTTACCGCCAGACGAAACGTATACAGAAGTCAAACTTACAATAACATTTTATTGGTCCAGCACAGTAGATGAAATCCAAAATATAGCCCTCAGAGTTTTACTCTTCACACATAATACCTTAATTATCTGTCGTATAATCTAGCTTAACAACGATCGAACATCTCAACACACACTAAGCAACTGCTGTACCATCCTTTTTATCAACATTCTTATCACATTCATGCGTCACTCTTTCTGACCTCAAAAGTGTTGCGAAACTCATTCATGTGAGAGAGAAGATATCACGTTAAGTTTGAAAAGTGCAAAAGAGAACAAACTCAAATTTACATAGGAAAGGGAACTAAAAATGAAAGTTAAATTAGAATATACGTCACACGGCTGAATACAACTTCTAAACCTTGTTACTAAAAATCACGGGACATGCTTTCAAAACATCTTTTGTTGTACTCCATTTCAGAGCTCGTGTAAATATGCACAGGGATCTGTGCCCGCTTTGTAGACACGTTGGTAGCTAGTATGAGTCATCGCCAAGAACTTGCACAATTCGAAAAAGTTAAAGGTACTGGAATTATTTCAAAAATCGTTGGATTGTGTGCCATTCGTCTGAATGTTCTGAACTGAACCGTGAACCGATGGAAGGCTGTTGTTAGAGTAAATTCCAGTAAGCAAGTAAATGAGTGATACAGATCATCGATCACTAAGAAATGCTATCACAGTCAGTGGACATTTGTCTCTACAAATCTTTTTCTTACCGAATGGGAAAGTAACTACGTGAATGACGCAAGGTGCTCCCACTACTAAAACTACTGTAGTTTCAATTTTCATGGGGTCAGTTAGTCAGCAATACATCACAATAGGGGTTAACAGTCATTGCTTAGCCAGATGCCAAGCCTGTATTTCGTGAGTTGCAGTACAAGGATTACAGGTGGCATGAATTAATTAATAACGTTTCACCCTGTTTCAGTGTGCCAAGTGGTTGTAGATGTAGAGCAGAGAACGCCACCTACCATTTTAAAGGTAGAAACGAATTGCTACCCAGTGGTCAAGAGCACAGGTGTTTGACTTCTCGTGTTCCTAGGTCTGGATTTTTACCCTAGGACAAGACTTGAGTGTTTTGTTTGTCCTTGCAGAGCTGAATCAAGGACAAGCAAGCACCATCTTCCTTCGCTGGAACCAGTAGCTCCAAATTTAAGATCTGCGACTTCTTTATAGCCCTAAATGCTCGCATAGATCGTTAAATCCCACGGAGGGGGGAGAAACAAGTCACGGGTCACCTGCAAAAGAGGGGATAAAAAACAGACGAAGTCACGGATCATCTGTAGTTAAAAGTCTGTATTTTTCCTTTCTGGCTGAAAGTTTTGTCGTCCAGTTTTTATGGAGGATTTGTTTTTCAAACGAAATAAATTTTCACAGCGAAAAATGCCTCGGCATAATTTTTCTATTATATTGTTCAAAGCTATCGCTACCGACGGTGCTCTTGAAGCATCGCATTGGCACCTTCTTGAACTTAAAACATCATGACAAACACTGTCCTGCGTATATAGGATTAAATAAAATTATGCATGTGCATCTGATATTTAACGTATCGTTGATATGGGCACCACCACAAGTCATGCTGAAAAAGAAATTGAAGAATTTTATGAGGAAATTCGTGATCTAAATAATAAAGGTAAGCAGCACTTGAAGATAATTATGGGAAATTTCAATGCAAAAATAGGGCAACGGCAACAGAATGAAACTTCAGTAGGTAAATTCGGTCAAGGCAACAGAAACCAGCGTGGAAATACTCTCGTAGAGTTTGCAGAGGCAGAAGGGTTTTTCATCTTGAACTCCTTTTTCAAGAAAAAGCCACACAGGAAATGGACATGGAGACATCCAAATGGGACGACAAGTGAAATTGATTTTATTATGTGTAACAAAAAATTCGTCATCGAAGACTGCAGTGTGCTAAACAAGTTCAACACAGGCAGTGACCATAGATTGGTGAGATGTAAGATGCACCTCAACACTAAACTCGAACGTAGCAAGCTCATAAGACAAACAAAATGTATTGACATAACCAACCTTAAAAAACACCATAATACCTTCAAATTGGAACTGAAGAACAGATTCTCTGCCTTAGAAGGCCTAACATCGGAAGAAGTGGATATTTCTGAAGTTAACAGAAAAGTAACCAAAGCTCTTATGGAAACAGCAACAAAATTAGCTGGGTCTAAGAACAAATTGCATGTGAACAAATTATCAGGAAAAACCAAAATGTTGATGCAAAAAAGAAGAGTGATGAGGACAACTAAAGAAGATGTGACTTCCAAAGTGGAATATATAGAGCTATGCAAGACAGTACGAAAAAGTATCACTGAAGACGTAAGGAAATTCAACTGTGAACTAGTAAGGAAAGCAATTGAAAACAACCAAAGCCTAAAGATAGCAAAGGGACATCTCAGTAAGGGGAAAAAACAGATTATGGCACTGAGAAAAGAAGATGGTTCTGTAACAAGAAATAGAGGCGAAATTTTGACAAGAGTGAAAGATTTCTACTCCAAATTATATGAAAGGGATGATACATGTACTCCAGACATCATGAAAGGTACCAGTACCAGAGTTCTTCCAGTCCTTCCAGCAGAAGTTGCACATGCAATCAAGAACATGAAGCGGGGAAAAGCTCCAGGAGAAAATGGAATTACTGTAGACATCATACAAGAAGCAAGTGGAGAAATCGAAACAGTACTTGCCCAAATTTTTACTCGATGCCTTAATGAAGGGAAAATTCCTGAGGATTGGAACAACGCTACAATGATCTTGCTACATAAAAAAGGTGACATTGAGGATCTCGGGAACTACAGACCTATCAGCCTCCTATCAGTGGTTTATAAAATCTTCACTAAAGTTCTTTCACACCGCTTGAAGGTGACACTGGACATGGCTCAACCGAGAGAACAAGCTGGATTCAGGAGTGGCTACAGCACAATAGATCATATCCACGTACTGAGAGAACTAATTGAAAGAGCGAGGGAATATGAGCTTCCATTGTGCATGGCTTTTATCGATTATGAAAAAGCCTTTGATTCGGTGAAACCATCAGCAGTTGCAATGGCTCTGAAATCCTGCGGTATTGAAGATGCATACATTAATATTATTAATAACATCTATGAAAATGCAAGTGCAAAGATTCGGCTGTTTGAAAATACAACACACATAAAAATTGGAAAAGGAGTGAGACAAGGTGACACCATATCTCCGAAGCTCTTTAATGCCACATTGGAAAATGTCTTTCAATCACTGAACTGGGAAAACAAAGGGATAAAGATTAATGGAGATTATCTAACCCACCTTCGTTTTGCTGATGACATAGTCATTTTTGCAACTACCCCATCAGAGCTACAGAGTATGATCCAGGAACTTGCTGACAAGAGTAAAGAAGTGGGATTAAAAATGAACTTTCAGAAGACAAAAGTGATGTACAATGCTTTTACAAGAAATGAAGATTTATCGATTGATGGAGAAAAGCTGGAGATAACAGACACATACGTTTATCTTGGACAGCAGATATCAAGTGAGGGTCACATTGGTGAAGAAATTAATCGACGTACAAAACTTGCCTGGAGAGCTTTTGGAAGAAACAGCATAATTTTCAAGAGCAATATGCCATTATGTCTTAAAAGAAAAGTGTTTGATCAATGCATCCTTCCAGTGCTTACGTATGGTGCAGAGACGTGGACCTTAGCTAAAAGAGACATACAAAGGCTGCAGACAACTCAAAGAAGCATGGAGAGGTGCATGCTTGGTGTAACCAGGAGAGATAAGAAGAGGAACACGTGGATCCGAAAAATGACAAGAGTGGAAGACATCATGATCAGAGTTAAATCCCTGAAATGGCAATGGGCTGGACATACTGCCAGAAGAACAAACCATCGATGGACAGCCGAAATTTTAGATTGGATTCCAAGGGACAGGAAAAGACCCAGAAGAAGACCACATGGAAGATGGGTGGATGAAATTCGAAAGTATGCGGGAGTGACATGGAGGAGACTGGCACAAGACAGACCGTTGTGGAAGAAACTTGGGGAGACCTTCGTCCAGCAGTGGATTGATAATGGTTGACGATGATGATGATGATGATGATGATATGGGCAAAGCAATGAATACGTGTAGAAAATACGCATTAATTCAAAACAAACCGTCGATACACGATTAAACTCATAGTTGCAGTACAAGATTCATTCCCTTCGAGTAAGTGACAAGCTACACTAAAAGCTAAAAGATATGGAATACAATATAATACAGTTTTAGATAATATGGAATCTCGGGGCATTCCATTTTTTTTGTTTAGATGACCATTTATTTTACTTCTTTGTTACGCTACGTCTGTTGCATCAATGCACCCAGTACAGCAGTTATCTAATAGATATGTAAACTGTATTAAATTACGTTTTCCACAAGAAAAGTGTCTGAAATTATTAAATAATGACTTGGTGGAATTAATATGCAGAAGCAGTCTCACTAAAGCACGAAGCCTGCAAACTGTTAGTTACATGTGATTTGAATTTAACATATGGCACTCATAGTTCATAGAATCCTAGTACGGATCAGAGATGGAAACTGGTCATGGGTCAACAGGTCGACAATTTCTTGCGGGTCAAACGGGTCGGGTCAAAGTGTTCCTGACCCGATTTCGACCCGGTTTTATTTCCGCTTTACTTTTTTGAAAAGAAACAAATAGTTCAAAGAATCCTTCAGAGGTCTTTGAAACACTACTTCAGAGCTGCAGAGTATGATCCAGGAACTAGCTAAGAAGAGAAAAGAAATGGGATTAAAAATGAAATTTCAGAAGACAAAAGTGGTGTACAATGCTTTTACATGGAACAAAGATTTATCAGTTGATGGGGAAAAGCTGGAGGTAACCAATTCCTACATTTAGCTGGAGGTAACCAATTCCTACATATCAAGCGAGGGTCACATTGATGAAGAAATTAATTGGCGTATAAAACTTGGTTGGAGAGCTTTTTAAAGAAAAGTAGAATTTTTAAGAGCAACATGCCATTATGTCTTAAAAGAAAAGTGTTTAATCAACGCATCCTTATAGTGCTTACGTACGAAGAAGAGACGTGGGCTTTAACTAAAAAAGACATACAAAGACTGCTGACAACTGAAAGAAGCATGGAGAGCTGCATGCTTGGTGTAATCAGGAGAGATAAGAAGAGGAACTCGTGGATAAGGAAAATGAAAAGAGTGGGAGACATCATGATATTAGTAAAATTCCTGAAATGTCAATGGGCTGGACATATTGCCAGGAGAACGGAGCACCGATGAACAACCAAAATTTTACACTGGATTCCAAGGGACAGGAAAAGGCCCAGAAGAAGACTACGTGGGAGATGGGGGATGGAGGAGACTGGCTCAAGACAGTCCGTTGTAGAAGAAACTTGGGGAGACCTTCATCCAGCAGTGGATAGATAATGATTGACAGTGATGATGATGATATATATTCGAATTTAAAGTTCAAAGCAGATATGTCCGGGTCGGGTTCGAGTCCAAAACTTTTGACCCGTTTCTAACTCTGGTACGGATAAGGTCTGTTTGGATTGAAGCCGAGTTAACAAAGTCAGGGGCACAAAATTTTGACTCTATTTTATCAATGCCCTGAATTCCTATGATAAATTTCTGAGGCGACAATTTACCGAGGCTGTCCTGCGTTTCGTCTTTGGGTCCAGATAGGTGAATAGTTGCGCTCGAAAATTCGTTAAAATAAACTACGGAGCAAGAGAAATCAAAGAAGAAAGGAAGGCGGCAGGAAGACGGAAGACACACACACACACAGAGAGAAAGGGAAGAGGGAGAGATTAGAGAGGGAGACAGAGATACGACTAGAAGGACATTACCAGGAAAATGCAGAAAGAGAGAGAGACGCAGCGAGAGAGAGAGAGAGAGAGAGAGACGCAGCGAGAGAGAGAGAGAGAGAGAGAGAGAGTAAGAGTAAGGAAGAGGGTGAGAAAGTAAGAGAATGCAAGATAGTGAAAAACAGGACAGAAGGAAAGAAATAACATTGAGTAAATGAAAGACACAGCAAGGACAGTGAGTGGGAGAGTAAGAGAAAGAAAGAGATAAATAGGGGGGGGGAAATACAGAAAGAGAGAGAGTAAGAGTAAGGAAAAGAGTGAGAAAGTAAGAGAATGCAAGATAGTGAAAAACACAGGACAGAAGGGAAGAAAGAACATTAAAACACAGCAAGGACAGTAAGTGGGAGAATAATAGAAAGAAAGTGATAAATAAGGGGGAAGGGGAAAATACAGAGAGTAAGAGTAAGGAAGAGAGTGAGGAAGTAAGAGAATACAAGATAGTGAAAAACAGGACAGAAGGAAAGAAAGAACATTGAGTAAATGAAAGACACAGCAAGAACAGTGAGTGGGAGAGTAAGAGAAAGAAATAGTTAAATAAGGGTGGGAGGGCAAATACAGAGAGAGAGAGAGAGTTGCAGATCAATGCTCCACATAAGCAAGTCGATATATTGCTCTATTAAGCAATACTGTGCTTAAATAGTTACATTTGATTCATATTTCTTTCACAAAGAAGCACTTTGCATATCATAAAATCAGAGCGAATGTTTCCATGGAGTTGTGGGAGAAAATCTCCAGCTTCGTGGTCTTGTCTTCGATCGACGGGAGGGACAGCGTTCCGCGGGGAGTTTCTTTTGATGAGATAAAATGTGGAGAACCCAAGTATCCTTATCTAAGAATAAACGCTAAGATACTCTTTTAATGTGCATCCTGGGAGGGAATTAATTGCTCTGCCAAAGAGCATAATTAATTGTCATTAACTTTTACATCCGTTCACATCGCTTAATTGTCGTGTACTACAATACTGCAAGGAACGCAGGCTTTTTTTTTCTTTCTCAGCACGTTTCACTGGAAGAGAGTGGATTAGTTGCTTCTTTCCCCTTATGCCTATGGATCTGTGCATTCATTCAAGATAAATGTAGCTGCATACAGAGTCTACAGGCAACTCACGAAAGGTAAGAATCGTTCACATCGCTTAATTGTCGTGTACTACAATACTGCAAGGAACGCAGGGGTTTTTTCTTTCTCTGCACGTTTCACAGGAAGAGAGTGGATTAGTTGCTTCTTTCCCCTTATGCCTATGGATCTGTGCATTCATTCAAGATAAATGTAGCTGCATACAGAGTCTACAGGCAACTCACGAAAGGTAAGAAAACGAACTCGTGGATAAAAAAAATGACAAGAACGGATGACATCAAGAACAGAGTAAATACTCTCAAGTGACAATGCGATGGACATATTGCTAGAAATGACCACCGTAGGACCTCTGAAATATTAGACTGTGGATATTAAGGGACCCGAAAACACCCAGAAGCAGACCGCTTTGGTGATGGGCAGATAAAATTCCAAAACATGCCAGAATGATATGACATAGAATTGCTCACGACAGAGAGTTATGGAACAGGCCTTCACCCAGCAGTGTATTGAGAATCGTTGATGATTATATTAGCTGTACCCGGCGTAACAAACTTTGATCTAGCAGTGAAAATCTTTTGTACTGCAAAATATTGGGCTTTCGAATGTTCAAGATATTGGTCTTTTGTAAGAAGTTTATTAAACGTTTCTGAGCATAGTCAGCTGTAAATTCATGAATTTGTTTTCGGACACTCCTTGAAGTGAATCCAATGACATGACTCTTGACAGAACAACCACTATCCATATATTCGTTTGCATGAAGGGAATTAATGAGGGAATTGTGTATAACAAATTTGACCGTTTGCTCAAAACATTGATCTCCGTGTCCAAGTGGTGCCTTTATATGGGCGCCTAGTCATGTGAAAGACGGAAAAGGATTGCATTCTATGATGCGATATCGGAAATTTCTTTATTCTGGTGTAAGGAGTTTCGGTTTCCAGCTTTTTTGAAAGTTCAGGTGCTTTTATTAAGAGATTCAAATAAACTTTTCCAGCATGACGGCATTTTCTATACTTACTGGATGTGTATTCCAGTACATTTTATTTTACAAAGTACCCATTGTTTACTACACATATTTCTTAATTACTGGCATTGAACACATAAAATATTATTTTGTGTCTTTTTAATCAGGAAAGTACAACAGTGCGGAAGATTAGCCCACAGATGACGGTTCCAGTTGGCCATTCCACCTAAGGATTCTGGAACAAAACTCAGTGAATTGGGGTCTTCTGGCCTATATCACACAGAACTAGCTGGCACCTCAACCATAATTTATACTGAAGCTTTAAATTGTGTCAGGTTTCAAGATTCATAGATGCCCTTGCTACTGTCGTGTGTGTCATTGTTGCCCAGCGGAGCGCACTGTTAAGGCAAACCCATCTCTCACTAAGATCGCCCACCAACATGTAGAGCATGTGTACGAATTAATGGTTTGGATCAAAATGGTTTCCTACTGGGGCAGGAGTCAGACACGTTTGTGTGATGCCACCATGGCTGTTTAATATATTTATGGATGCGTGCATGCATGATGCCAAAATGAACAATAATGGTTTATGTCTTGGTAATATCCGTGAGTGTGCAGATTACTGTATGCTGATGACACAGTTCTTTTTTTTTTTTTTTTTTTGATTGGAAGTTTAACGACCACCGTGAGCAACTCAATGGGCTATAAGCAGTCGCCCGTCCCTAATTTAGGGTCACTGGTTCCAGGGAAGGGAGAGAGCCAGTGCCGTAAGACAAACACAACATCCATGCCTCACCGGGATTCGAACCCGGACCCCGTTCGGACGAATGATCATAGGCCATCGCTTAGACCACTGCGCCACCGGGGCGGCTGACACAGTTCTGTTGGCAGAGAGCAAAAGTGAGTTGCACAGTATCTTATCCGGGATGTACGAAGTTTGTATGGAATTCAAACTGAGTATAAATAAGGAAAAAACAAAAGTTGTGGTTTTTGAGCGAGAAACTGTTAGTACTGAATGCAAAATAAGTCAGAATGGCACAGTTGATTGACCAGGTGAATAAGTTTGTGTATTTAGGAAGCATGTTTGGCAGAGAGAACAAATTGGATGGTGAAATTAGTAGGCGAGTGAATTTTTCGTTGAAAGTCATAGCGGCTTTGGGAGGTTTTCACAGGAATGATGGGATCTCAAGAGAGTCCCGAATGGCTTTGTGTGAAAGTGTAATTTTTCCTACTCTGATGTATAGTGAAACCTGGGTACTTCAGAAGAAACATAGTCGTTTGTGTGCTGGAGAGAAACGTTGCTTAACGGTGAGTTTGCGGCAAGGCACTATTTGATCGTGTGAGGAATGACGATGTGCTGCAGTTGTGTAATGTGAGGCAAATTGTTAGTAAGGCGGAGACTAATATTCTTAGGTGGTTTGGCCATGTTGAAAGAATGAGTGATGAGATGCTTACTAAGAAAAAATGTCAGCCCAAGTGGCAGGAAAGAAATGTAGAGGAAGGCCAAGGTAATCATGGGAAGATCAGATTCTGGAGTGTCTGCATGAGAAAAAGATTATGAGTATGAAGTACAGGTCTTATGTACGTCGTGTGATGAATGTCAGTGAAGCCCGAGTTGTGTGCCAAGATCGCTGTAATGGAGAAGTTTGATATCAGTTAAAAATTTATCTGGTGGTTTGTATTTCTTTGTGGAGCTAACCTCTGAATCTCAGAAAACAGCTTAGTGAACACATAAATATGTAGAACTCTGCCTTTGGTTTGCGTTTGCCGTGAACGGTAGGAAGGTTGTAAAGCAACAACAGGGTTGCCACTCATATTGGCTTTAAAAATTCCCTGAGTTTTCCAGGTTTTCCTGAAGATAATTTTGCGGGGAATTTCAGGTACAATTTACAGATTATGTATAACCATGATAATATACATAGTAAATGCCACATATATAATGCACTATATTCAATGCAAGAAAAACAAGAAAGATGACACCGCATTTTCGGGTGTAATGAGCACGTCTTTTGAATGCGTTCTGACGCAAATTAAATTTATCAAAGCTATTCAAAATCAATGGAATCGGTATGGAAAGCAATAGCATCTGACCGAAGAAAGAAGTTTTTCAATCGGATTTTTAATCCCGCAGATATTGCTGTAAACAGAATCCTGAACTTACGTCCTCTGGTTGATTTTTTTATTGGAGGTTTAACGACCACTGTCAGCAACTCATTGGGCAGTCGCCCGTTCCTAATTTAGGGCCACTGACACCAGGGAAGGGACAGAGCCAGTTCCGTGAGCCAAACACAACATCCGTGCCTCACCGGGATTCGAACCTGGACCCATCTTTGACGAATGATCAGAAACCATCGATTAGATTAGACCACTTGCACCACCGGGGCGGCGTCCTCTGGTTGCAGACTTGTGCATTAGGAAAAATTTGAATTTATATGAGAAACATTTCGCACCGGAAACTTTCTCCAACAAAGAAGGAATTTTTCAAATCAGACCCTTAGAAGCAGAGATATGGACAAATATAAGATATGCATCTACGCCCGTTGGCGGGGAAAACATGCACTTTAGGAAGAAAGTATTCTCGAAAGGTTTTTTGATGCAAGCGGTATCGGTCCAAGAAAAAAAATTTAGTTGAGTTTTAAGCAGCTCAGATTTTGCTGCAAATACATCAGAAGCAGAAATTAAAACTTATACCCCCTTCGTGGGCAAACCATTCTTTACAAAATATTAGAAATTATATGAAAAATATTTTCCATCAGGAGATTGTAACGTACCAGGAGATGTGACGTACCTGCCAGAAGGACGCACACGACATAAAGGCAGATAGGAAGCAGAATAAAAGTCCGCGTAGCTTAATTGGTAGAGCAACTTATTCCGGAATGAGTGGACCCGGGTTCGAACCCCGGCGCGGATAAAAATGACGGAGAAATTCACTTCGTTATAATGGCGCCCGAACTATCCGGATGACCCGACCGTTCAAAATCTCGCATTGGTGTGATGTTATTTCCACACCGCGAGATACGAAAAATATGAGCAGCACTTCGAAAGAAGAAAAATAAGGGGGAGATGATGTAACGTACCAGGAGATGTGACGTACCTGCCAGAAGGACGCACACGACATAAAGGCAGATAGGAAGCAGAATAAATGTCCGCGTAGCTTAATTGGTAGAGCAACTTATTCCGGAATGAGTGGACCCGGGTTCGAACCCCGGCGCGGATAAAAATGACGGAGAAATTCACTTCGTTATAAGCTGTATGCGATACAGGACGAATTTTTCAAATCGGAGTTTTAGAAGCAAAAATATTGGGGAAAACGCAATTTACCTTTGCACTTCCTAGCGAAAAGTCTATGAATTACTTGAAAATTTTGAAATTATTTAAAAAGCATGTCACACCAGAAACTCTATCCAATGAAGAAAGAATTTTCCAAATCAGACCGTTAGGAGCAGATATATTGACAAAAATAAGATATACATCTACGCCCCTAGCGGTGAAACTATGGAATATTTTAAAAAGAAAATATTCCGAAAAGGTTTATCGACGTGAGTAGCATCGGTCTACGAACGAATTTTTTCAATCAAAATTTCAGAAGCTCAGATTCTATGGGAAATACATCAGAATCATAAATTATCACTTACGCCCCCTGGTAGTCAAAGTATTCTTTACCAAAAATCTGAAATTATATGCAAAACATTTCCCATCAGGAGTTGTATCCGCTGAAGAAAAGATTTTTCAAATCGGAGTTTTAGAAGAAGAGATATCGAGGAAAATGTAATTTACTTTTACGCCCCTAGTGGAAAATCTATGTGTAACTTGAAAAAGTAACTATACATAAAATACTTTTCGACATAAATGAAATCGAAAGATAAAAGAATTTTTTCAATCGGACGTTTAGAAGCAAATATGTGGAACAAAATGTATTTTGAATTCGACATCATCTAGCGGCGAAATTGGACATCGTAAAAAAAAAAAAACGAAAAAAAAAGATCATTCCCATATTTCAAGCTTCCAAACGCAAAAGAAAATTTTCAAACAGGACTAATAGTTGCAGAGATCTGGTGTCTACAGACGGAAGGACGGACAAACCGATAACATGAGCACGATCTTCTTTAACAAAAGACGTGCTAAAAAAGCTATTGTTGTACACTTGAATTATTTGCTGGCTTTTTTTTTTATTGCTGGCTGAAATTTTCGATTTTCATTGCATATTCAACGTTTTTTGTTGTCCGCGGTGGACCGACGATTTCCGTAGTATACTCGATGTTTTCCGTCGTCCGTAGCGGACCGACGATTTCCATAGCGTACTCGATATTTTCCGTCATCCGTAGCGGACCGACGATTTCCATAGCATACTCGATATTTTCCGTCGTCTGTAGCGAACAGACGATTTCCATAGTATACTGGATATTTTCCGTCATCCGCAGCAAACCGACGATCTCCATAGCATACTCGATGTTTTCCGTCGTCCGTAGCGAACAGACGATTGCCATAGTAACTACATAAAACCCCTAGTACTTGGAATCGCTGAATCTTTCTTCCCACCGCATGGTCTTATTCAGCTTCAAGCGGAACTCGGTGCGCACGGCGAATTTAGTGTGCCGAAGAACCGGCGATGACGACGGCGCACGGCAGTTCTGGCGCGCAATGGCGCAAAATCTGCCTTTGGTAGCAAGATGGCGCAAGATTTTTATTTTGACGCACTCTGCCGCAGAATTCGCATCCCTGGTAACTGCATACACATTATGCAAAAAATTATCAGTTTAATTTTCCCTCACTTTTCCAGGTTTATGCAAAAAAAGTATTTCTCCCTGATTTTTAGCCTTATTTTCGGATTCCCTGATTTTTCCGGTTTCCCGGTCGGCTGGCAACCCTGAACAAAGTAGAGATCAAGTACCTGAGTTGAAAGTATGGAAGCCGCCCCGGTGGCGCAGTGGTCTAAGCGATTGCCTCTGATCATTCGTCCAGAAGGGGTCCGGGTTCGAATCCCGGTGATGCATGGATGTTGTGTTTGTCTTACGGCATTGGCTCTATCCCTTCCCTGGAACCAGTGACCCTAAATTAGGGTCGGGCGACTGCTTATAGCCCATTGAGTTGCTCATGGTGGTCGTTAAACCTCCAATCAAAAAAAAAAAAAAAGAAAAGAAAGTATGGAATGCGACTCTGACGCCACATGGCTGTACTGTAAAACTGTTAGATTACATCCGATGACGTCATGCTTATTTGCGCTGCTACCCCCAGGCCCGCAATTATATATGAGAGTGACAGGGAGGCTTTATTACCATAGGTGACAGACACTCACTGAAAGCTATCCCCTTTTCCGATCTTCGGGAAAAACATTTTACTGTCTGCTAATTTGTTTTCGTTTTGTAAGAAATTTGTATTTTTGTTCGGTGGTTTAACAACCATTATAACGAAGTAAATTTCTCCGTCATTTTTGGTCCACGCCGGGAATCGAACCCGAGTCCACTTGTTCCGGAACAAGTCGCTCTACCAACTGAGCTACGCAGACGTTCGTTTTTGCTGCTATCTGCCTTTATGTCGTGTACGTCCTGCTGGCAGGTACGTCACATCCTCCCCTCGAAAGAGGGCCAAGGGGGCATGGCCCACGGGTCAGCCGTGACAATGAATCGTCGCAGGCAGCCATCCGCTGTAGAACGTGCACTTGAGAACTCCCAGTCAATTTTTTTTATTTTTCGAAGCGCTGGAGAAGGGATACTCTGATTTTTCCTCTCTCGCGGTGTGGAAATAACATCACACCATTGCGAGATTTAGAACGGCCGGGTCATCCGGGAAGTTCGGGCGCCATTATAACGAAGTAAATTTCTGCGTCATTTTTAGTCCACGCCGGGGCTCGAACCCGGGTCCCCTCACTCCGGAATAAGTCACTCTAGCAACTGAGCTACGCAGATGTTCATTCTCGCTGCTATCTGCCTTTATGTCGTGTGCGTCGTGCTGGCAGGTACGTCACACCATCGTGAACAACTCAATGGGGTATAAACAGTCTTTCGCTCCTAAATTAGGGCGACTGGCTCCAGGGAAAGGTGAGAGCCAATGCTGTAAGACAAACACATCATCCATGCCTCACCCAGGATTCGAACCCATCTCGGACAAATGGACGGAAGTCAACGCTTAGACCAGAGGGGGGGGGGAAGCTGCGGCCTTTTGAGTGAATCCAAATTTTGCAGAACAAATCCTTTTACTTTTATTTATATATTTTGTTCGCCTTTTATTATTTTTATTTTAATCTTAAAATGACAGTATTTAAAATACCAAAGAGTGAAAGAAGATTCAACGAAATAATGCTCCCCGACTGATGGCCACAATTAAAACATTAATAAGTCATAAGGGTATTTTGACACCTGCTACGCTCATGATTTCGTTCTGTGGCTCCTAACAAACTACAGATGAAATTGATGGATCTCTCAGAAGATGACCTTTTAAGTCCTTATTTGACGTTAAGAAAGATCCAGTTGAAATATGGAAAAATGCAATAGAATACCCACTGCTTCGGCAACATGCACGAAAAAAGCTTTCCTGCTTTTCAGCCACTTATTGCTGCGAATCTACATTCTCCTACCTCACTTCTCCTACCTCATTTCAAATTGTACCTAATTGAAGTTTCTTCAGTACGTCCTTGTTAGATTACAGCTAACTTAATGCGGCCTTCCAACATGAAAAGGTTTCCCACCTCTGGCTTAGACCATTGACCCACCGGGGCGGAAGATTCGTATTGAGGACACCAATCAAAATCAAAAAACAACTTTTAACGTGAACTTTATCAAAAGTGGACGGTGTTCGATACAAATTCCTGACCATGTTTAACCAAAATGATTGCTTCTTTCTGCTACGTATTTCATTAATGAACAACGGAGAGCAGCATGTCTGTAGCTTTCATCCTCCACTTAGAAACTTATGGCTGTTTTCAGATTTAGTGTAGCTTTCTTTCCTCACTTAGAGCAGTCGTGATTTTACAGTCTTGTATTACTTGAATCACTTCCCTTTGGAGTCTTCTGGCGCGGTTTTACTTTACTCCATTTTATTTCCTGGAATAGATTTTAAATTCAGTAGTATATTAATTAGTTTGAGATGAGTACTGGTTAAAAGGCTTTTGTTTGACCTTTTCTTGTTCGGTGTTTCTTAGGAACTGAAGGTTTCACCGGGGTGACAGTAAACTCACATCCGCATACATAAATAGTACATATCTGAAAATGCTCCTAAAATTATCGGTTTGGTTTTCCAGAAAAATCTAATAATATCAATAACTTAAAAATATATTTAACAATAGCTTGATTAAGATTGTTTCCACTAAGTGAAATTTTCGTATTTTTTTTCTAAGCAATTCAAAAGCTTTAAAAATGTAAAACTACTTAAGAACTGCTAGAGGAGGCATGTGGAGGCTTATGGACTTGTCATAAGAATTAAAAGCCTTATGGTGGATAGGTCCCCATAAGCCTTTAGTTACAGGGTTGGCATCGGAACATGCCAAACATTTTCCATAAAGTCTGCAAGTGGGTATGTTCATTCGATTGTGTGTAAACATGAAACTCTACTTGTGGATGCGTAATGGGAAGTTACGATTTTTCATTCGACAAAGGAAAGTACGAGCGAAGTGTTTCGCTTTGACGTCTCTTTTTGTATCCATTTTTACCGGAGGACTAATTCTTTCCTTTTATTTGAGTTGAAGTGTAAAAATTCGTTTTGCCTTGAATACAGAAAAGTATGCTTGGGATTTACATCGTTCTTTATTAAAACTTCTCTGTGTTCACAATTCCATTGCTACGGGGAATTAATCTACAAAAGGAGAAATTGGAAAAATCATATTCAAGAGCTTAGAAGTAGGGTTTCAAGATTTGCCTTATTCAGAATTCAAATAATTTGAACAATGTTCTGTACGAATTCAAAATGTTTGAAATATTGGTCACGAATATGTGATACCTCATCACTATTTCGCATTTCCATTCACAGAAAGTGTGAAATGCGTTTGTGTTTCTTCAAAACGTAGCAAAGTAGCATACAAAAACATTTTTTTGGATTGTACAGCAACTGACAGGATGCATCGTGTATCACTTAGCATTAAAACTTTCAATCAGAAATCAACGGATGAGAGACCTTCAAGAGGCAAGTGATATTGCCTTTTTCTAGGTACGTCATTAGGATGCGTGTCTGTGTGCAAAAAGGTGTAAGGACTGTAATTCCTTAAATAACAGTTGACTTTTAGAATTCAAATATCACATAACAAACAAGGAAATGCATTTAATCGTTGGCTAAACAATCATAAAAAACTTGATTGCCTGGTTGTTTAAGCTACATTGTTGTATACCAACAATGCACGAAGGAAACATAAAAATCCGAATAATGATGTTATTTTCAGTCCGATAGCTTTGAAGTTACGGTGTCGTCAACGACACCTGCGAACATCGTTCAACTGATTATTATTCGTTAGTTCAATTTATATCAAAACTATTTGCTTCGGTATTATGCTTTTTTTAGTCAATGTTCTTTAATTTTTGCAGATTTTTTGTGTTATGCGCCAAAATTACCTATACTATTTATTACAACATCTCAGTTCATAGTTTTTTTTTAGCACACACATTCATTTCTGTGAAGTTTTTGCGAACAAAAATTGTTTAGTTTTCTCTCTGAAGCCAGACTTTTTTCTTTGTGAGTGTAACAATTTATGCGCTACGTTTATAGAAGCAAACGCGCAATATGCAGTGCGGTATGCAAGTACGCGCCTCAACATATCTGCTTGATTTTATCCATCAATTCTATTTCTTTATTTAAAATTATTTCCTTTCAAGCATTCTGGGTTATACGAGCGTACTCCTGCACCGGGTAATCTAAGAAATAAATGTCTCCTATGTGGGCATGTATGTCCGCGAAGTTCTGTAATTCTTAACTATGAACAATAGCTAAGAACTACTACACTGAGAAAAACGTTTTGTTAATTCAACAAAACATTTTGTCGATATACAGTCAACAAAACATTTTGTTGAAAATTATTGATGATTTAAAAAAATTATTGTTATCACGGCAAAACGTTTTGTTCATTTAACAAAATGATTTGTCGATTTTTGGGAATTTGTTTCATCCAACACAACATATTGTTGTGACAAAATGGTTTGTTGGATCAAACAAATTTCCAAAAATCGACCAAAACGTTTTGTCGTGATAACAATAATTTTTTTTAAATCAACAATAATTTTCAACAAAATAATTTTGAAATTCAACAAAATGTTTTGTTGACTGTATATCGACAAAATGTTTTGTTGAATTAACAAAACGTTTTTCTCAGTGTATACAGCACCGTAATTGGGGGATTCGGGTACGTCTTTCGTTAATATAACTGACACTTGTTATTACGATGGAATGTTTTTGATCTGTAACCAAATCTGCGTACTGTAGAATAAAATTAGCAACTTTTCTCACAATAAAATGTTTATTATACATCGACTATAGTTTCGTAGAGTGTTCGGCTCGGCATCCTCAGGACGAATGGAGCGTAAACATTCAAATCATTGTGACATTATTAGAATTCTGACGGTCGCGGATTTTGGTGAGTTGTTTCCACGCGCTTGAAAGAAATGGAGTCAACGTCATGTCGTTGACAAGCCGTGACGAGTTCCGGTATATGTGGAAAGATGCTAATATATTAAGCTTGATAGTCGAATCAGGTTTATCGATAAGTGAAGCGTTACCAAACAAAAATTTATGATTATTTTCGTGACAATGTTGGGCTATAGACGACTTCTTCAGTTCATAGTTCCGTACGTAGGTCTTGTGTTCCTTCACACGCAAACGTAAAGCCATACTGTTGCAATCATGAGTACTGTTCCTGTTGCAATCATATACCGCTAACGTATATTTCTTCAGTTCTTCACGATTTCTCTTTCTAGTCTACTTTACTTCTAAACACTTGTTTTGCTCTTCGTGCGAGATTTGTAAAGCGAAAGGTACGAAATACACTGCCTATAGTTTTCGCACATAAATATACTGCCTATAATTTCGCACCAACTTTTTTAACTAGGTGCTTCCACACACACAAAATCAAAAGATGGAAGAATTACAGTATCATATAACCAACAAAGAAAAGGGGATCCATTTGTTGGGTAAACAATCATAAGTTTTATTTCCTGGTAGTTTAAGCCATATTGTTGGATACCAACAATGCCCAAAGGAAACATATAAATCCGAATGTAAGTGTTGTTTTCAGTAGCTGTGTCAGACAGCTTTCTGAACACGCTATAATAGACAATAGCTAAGAACATTAGTAAATGGTTTATTGTTCGGTCTTTCAATTCAGATCAAAAGCATTTGCTTTGGTAACATGATTTGTTATTCAATGATATTTTCTTTCCGGTGCAGAACAATTCTCAGATTTTTCGCCGTTTCCCTTTGAACAGCTGTGTTTAGTGGGAAAAGGAGATGTTGTCAGTCTCCAGTTGCCTTCACGAAATGATAATTTTGTCGTTTGACCACAAGTAGCAATAATTTAATAAATCACTTGGTAAAATCTCACCTTCAATATGAAAACTATATGCCGCAAACGAATAATTTTGTCTTGCGTTATACACCAAAATCACCTATACTATTTAGTACAATATCTCAGTTCATAGATGTTTTAGCACACTTCATTTCTGAAGATGTTTTTAATGAAATTCGTGTTGTTTTCAGTCTGAAGACAAACTTTTTCCGTTGTGCGCCAATCATTTCACACGCTGCGTTTACAGGAGCAAACGCAAAACATGCAATGAATGCGGTATGCAAGTACACGCAGCAACAAAAATCAATATCTGCTTCACTTTATCCCCATCAATTCTGTTTATTTAAAACGGTTTCCTTTCATGTATGCTGGGTTATAGCGAGCGTACTCCTGCACTGGGTAATCCCAAGAAAAAAAGGAATTCCTAGGTGTGCATTTCCGCGAAGTTCTGTAATTCTTAACTATTAACAATAGCTAAAAATTACTATAAAGCACCGCAATTGGGGGATTCGGGTACGTCTTTCGTTAATAACACCTATTATTATGATGGAAGGTTTTCCATCTGTAACCAAGTATGCATGATGTTCCTTTTGCACTCGTGCATTTCTAATGATTTTTCTTTAGTTCTTAACGATTTTTTTTCTAATCTACTTTACTTTTAAACATTTCTTTTGAACTTCGTGCAGGTTCTGTAAAGCGAAAGGTATGTAATGTACTGCCTTTCATGCATCGTGTTGAGCAGACACTTTCCCAAAAATGAAAACAATTTCTTCTTGTATTCTCAAGAACGTGTCATTGATGCCACCCGCGGTTGAATATCCTATATTTTATAAAACATTTACTTACGCCAGTTAACTTTCATTGGTTTCAATAATAACTCTTATATTTCTTGTATTACCTATTGTTTGAAAACTGAATTCGTTACTTTGCAGCAACTTACTTCCGAACCGTTGCACGATGTGACTCTTTCCAGCTTTTTTTTCGAAAAAAGGAAGTAATGCCAGAACATCCACATTAAAAAATAACCCTCAATGAGCTGCGAGAAGCAAATGGAAAATTTTGGACATTTTTACATATTGTGTGACCGGTTTGTATTTCTGCCCAGCAGTTATTTTGCCCTTAGACAATCGTGCAGATGTATAAAAAATGAGATACTTTGGTTATGGGTGTGTGTGTGGAATTGCACAAATATGTGATCGTGACGAAAGGTACCAGCACATTTTTGGTCTTTTAATGGAGGCAGTTTTCTTGGTATGAGGCTTAGATGCAATTTGTTTGTCATATTGTTGCTTTATCCAGTAAATATGAATGTATGTGTGAACGTGTGTGTGTGTGCGTGCGAGAGAGAGAGAGAGAGAGAGAGAAAGAGAGAGCCTGAAAAGAATTTTCGATCTTTTCTACATCTATAGATTTGCAATATTTGTACGTATTAGATCAGAAAAATACATGTTCGCATTTGCAATGCAGACCCCGTGCTGAAATTCTACCATAAGATGTTCGAGGTTTTTTTACCAAACAATTTTTTGGGTTGAAACAGCAAGCAATTTTCTGCGTTGAATTACCAGACAGTTTTCTGAGTTGAAAAATCAAGAAATGGGATTGAAGATAATTTTGTATTCGGTTTGTATTTAATTAGCTTCTTCCTCTACAGTAGTAGTCCTCCAAATGGTGATTCGTGGACCAGACATTAGTTGCCGATCCGCAGCGAGTTTGTCGGATATGTTTTTGAAATATGTTATAATTCATGCTATTAATCCACTTTTTAACCTATACTTATGAACTTTCAGTTTGAGAGCTTTTTGCAAACAGTTCGCCGAAGGTTCATCGACGAGCCCAGAGATGACGTTGCACGTACGTGAACTGATGTGATGCTACGGGTGCGGTCTCCCCAATCCTATTTCATCTGCCGGTTTGAGTAATCCAGTGGGTTTGTTTGTTTTGGGTCGTTATACCCCTAAATTACATCTGAAATGCGCAAGGAGATGAGACTGCCAGCAAGAAGATGCGAAGCTGGAGAGAATACCTTGAACGTCGCACATGCGTACAGCGTGAAGAAATCGACGATTCAGGATAGTAAAAGCCAGGTAGAGTATAATGCAACTTATTACAGCATCTGTACCTATGGAATCTACAAACGTGTAATACAACTTATTTTACGTTTTTTCTTATTAATATGCTTGTAACTGTATTGACATTCGGCTTTCTGAAAAGTTTCTTGAGACACAACAAAATCCGTTCCGTACATAGACATTGAAAATTACTTTTAACAGGGTTCTTAGGAACAAGTTGTTCAGTGTATTGAAAACTTACGGTGTGAAAGGCAAATTGCTGTAACAAGTTATAACTTTCTGAAAAGTTTCTTGAGATACACCAAGATCCGTACATAGTCATTGAAAATTACTTTTGACAGGGTTCCTAGGAACAAGTTATTCCGTGTATTAAAAGGTGACGGTGTGAAAAGCAAATTGCTGTGACAAGATATAACTTTGTGAAAAGTTTCTGGAAATACACCAAGATCCGTACATAGTTATTGAAAAGGACTTTTGACAGGGTTTCTAGGATCAAGTTGTTCAGTATATTGAAAGGTTATGGTGTGAAAGGCAAATTGCTGAGATAAGATATGTATATTGGTGTACTGATTGTTTTAAAGAAAACCCTTGGTGTTAAGATGTTAGACAACAGAACTGGCAAAACAGGGAAAGTTTGGTATCGGATGTATAAGACTATTTCTAAATATGCTGAGGTTATCCAAAGAACAGAGCTAGCTGTATAAAATGAACTATTTAGACTTACTCCTTCTGCGGCAGCGGGACTTATGAACGAAATAAGGGGGTTATATGTGGACAATATAAAAGTGGTAAGCGAAATATCAGGAAAAATGATATATGGATTCAATAGCGTAACAAGATTAGTAATAAAGATATTAGATCTGAGTTGAATATTTATTCAGTAGAACGCAAAGTTAATTAAAATATACCTAAGTAGTTTGGGTATGTGAGTCGTACGGGAGTAAGGAGATTGTCGTGTTGTATCTTCAAGTAGTTAATTATAGAGAATAGTGGGAAGACTTGTAGGTAAGCAACGCTAATTTTTATTCTGTTGGCAGTTTTTAATTTTTTTGTTTTCGTAGTCTACATTGATAAATGTGTTTAAACTTTAACTTCATGTAACCATGTTATCCCCACCTTCTTTGCATGGTTACGGGTGTAGTTCCCTGCTAGGTGACACATGGAAGGAAACTGATGAGGAAATTCCGAAGTTGTCCTGGCGAATGATATCCGTGGTGCCATACGCAACTTAGCTGTTATCTCTTAGGTGGAAAAAAAGTGTAGCAAACTATCTCAGCGATATATATAAATAAAGAAATGCATGAACACATACAAACACTATGAAGGAAAGTATTATGAATCGCCCATAATTGCATCAGAGTATGTATACATTGGAAAGCATACTTTCCATGCAGACCGAAATCATGAGGGTATGTACACAATGGGTGACAACTTTCCATAACTGAGTAATCAGACTAAATATAAATACTGGGTTTTTCATATGAATGTACAAGGGACAAGCCTATTTTTCGATGAAATAATTTTGTACACTCAGCGCCTTTTATCCCAGCCGCTTTGGCCCTGGAAATAAGTCTTCATGTTCACCCCTGCGTCTGTGACTTCCTGGAGCCCTTTCTTCACGATCTGTCTGTGAAATGTGTTCCAAGGTTTCAGATGAAGATCCTACGATGGCATAGGATGGTGCACAACCTCCATACACTCTAACCATTCTCTCGTAAATAGTGGTAATAAAAGTCTTTATCACGCCCTCGCCTCTCTCTGTGGCTTCTTTTTTTTTTTTTTTTTTTTTTTTTTTGATTGGAATTTTAACGACCACCGTGAGCAACTCAATGGGCTATAAGCAGTCGCCCGTCCCTAATTTAGGGTCACTGGTTCCAGGGAAGGGAGAGAGCCAGTGCCGTAAGACAAACACAACATCCATGCCTGACCGGGATTCGAACCCGGACCCCTTACGGACGAATGCTCAGAGGCCAGCGCCACCGGGGCGGCCTCTGTTGCTTCCTTGAGCTCTTTCTTCAAGGTATCAATGTGGAACGAGTACTAGAGTTTCAGATGAAGATCCTAGGGGATTGTGTACAATCTCCATACACTCTAATAATCCGCTCGTGAATATTGGCCAGTGCAATTTCCTTCTTTTTTAAAAATTCAGTCATTGATTAGGGTGTTCTTCATTTGCAATTTTTCCCGTGTCATTACTGAGTGATGTAACAAATCAACTACAAGTACATCTGATGTAACCCCAAATTTAGTATGGTAATAAAATATTTATCATGCAGCTCTCCCTTCCGTCAACCAGATGTTCACTGAGGTCGTTCAAGTGCTGAAAAATAATTGATTGGTTCTTAAGAAACAATTGTCCCACCCTCAGTTTTTCTGATAGTGTTCTGTAATAACTACTGATAACAGTATCATACATTCAGTCAGATAAATAATCACAAATCTAATCAGTTGTGTTTATACATTCTTTCCTTACGTTATAATAATGACAATAATCACACAAATCTAGTCAGGTGCGCATACGTTCTTTCATTGCGTTACAATAATAATAATAAAATAATAATGACAGATCTACCCAAATGTATACAGTCGTACATTATACTAATTTTTGTCCCAATTCTAATATAGTTTGTAAACATTCTGCATTATGTTAGTTAAATCATCACAAATTTAGTCGCATGTGTGGCACATTCGCAGGTTAGGATCCTGATATGAAATATTTATTTCCAGTCATAGGCGCCGACTATAGGGGGCAAGGTGAATCTTGCCCCTCCAATAATTTTACTGGAGGGACAGTGCCCACCCGGTATTTTTCATCCTGTTTAATTAAATAATCGCTTTAGCCTCATAACGAGGACCAAGCTCCACTTTATGAAGCCAAAGCGATTTATTTCCAAAAAATTAATAAATTACAAAATAAATGAACACTTTTTCCCATTATCTACATTGCTCATTTGATAAGAAACTGGATTCCCAGCTCCGTATTGTTTTTGACATGTTCTCGTGATATGTGGTAAATGTCTAAACCAATTATCAAAAATAAAATAAATAAAAATACAAAAACGTATAATTTCTAGCGCCTTTATTTATCTATTTATTTTTTGCGCATATTGTTCTTTGTTTGAGTAACCCAGCTAATGTATCATATTTTTTACTAAACTTTGGAAATAAAACCTCTCTGGATATTTTTATGAAATCACAGGCTGAATTTTATTTTTAGAAATATTAATATTCAGCAAAAAAAATATTTGTTTCCTTGTTCATTTGCCGATGAACAATTACAGTTGCGTTTTAAAATATACGTCGAGCCTCATAGTGTCGTTTTGCTCCCTTATTTTTATTTTCCTCTTGACAATGGAAGAGACGTGCCCCTCCCAAGTGTGATCTCTTCATGCCTGCCCCTCCCTCCCCAATAATTTGGAGAAGTCGGCGCCCCTGTTTCCAGTTATGATTGTATATGATTGGCTGAAAATGATTTTAATTTGCAACTAATAATGTTTCCTTTCTGACTCAATGAAAACTCCTGCCGGCGCAGTGGTCTAAGCGTTGGCTTCTGCCCATTCGGCCGAGATGGGTCCAGGTTCGTATCGCGGTGAGGCATGGATGTTGTGTTTGTCTTACGGTACCTGCCCTCTCCCTTCCCTGGAACCAGTGGCCCTAAATTAGGTACAGGTGATCGCTTATAGCCCATCGAGTTATTCACGGTGGTCGTTAAATCTCTAAGCAAAATAAATAAATAAATAAAAACAATGTAAACCAATAACGCAGAAAGAGACATATAAGTGTTTTCTTGTAGTGTTAGTTTTTTTTTTATACTTTTCAACGTATGTCTTGTCTTGGAAGGCAAAATAGCAGAGCTGTTTCAGACGTTATTTATTGTACGAAAGACTTCTACATTAAACTGATCTAGATTTAAAGAGCGCAACTCATGTCCCCATATCAGCTCCTCCTCGAACAAGGCGTTCAAGCGTGAAGCCATAAAATTTTGAGACTAGTCGGGTTGTGCGATTCCCATCAGAACGCTAAGCTTGTAAGGGAGAGGGAAGGCAGAGGAAATAGTTCCTCTTAGCTTTCGTACTCAGAAGTGGTTTCTGTTTCATGTCTAACCTTGACCTTTTTAGAGTGGGTCGGCATTCCACAACCCTTGTGTACCCCTAAGCTTCTAGGGGGATAAAAGAAAAGAGGGGTCGATCTTATCGGCCTGCATGGCAGATAAGCTGGGTTCTTTTTAGCCAAATGGCTGTCAAAAGCTGCAGTTTGACGCAAACCAAACTTCTAAGCAGACATTCACCGACGAAATGAAGTTCAGACTGAAGTGATAGACCAAAGCGATCATAAGAAACAAATCTGCTTATTTTACGGCGATATATCAGCTCTGTAAAATTCGAAAGCTTGGTATCAAATTATCGCCGAATAAAATTTTGTTAATTAATTTCAAAACGATTTAATGAAAATTTTGTTAGAACGTTGTATAGATTTACAAAAAAAAATTACAGCTAAAAATATTTAAAACACTGTCAGCTATGAAATGTTGAAGATACGTGTAATGTTTATCACTCTTTGTTTTTTTCCAAAACGTTTTCATATGAAGAACCCTTTTGGATTAAAACAATACCTGTGGGCAAAAGCCCCACACACACTAAAAACAGAAGAAAAACACAAATCGGTAAAAAAAAAAATCATTTTCACAATTTAATTCTGCTGGACGTAATTATCGTGTCAGAAGGGTAAATGAAATAGTAACAAATAACGGCAAATTTGGGTGAAATGCACGCTATTTAATTTGTGGTATACATATGTTTAATTTTTACTCATTTACATTACTTATAGTTAAAAATCCTTTCAACAGTATCAGCTTGGATATATAACACAGGCGTTATCGATGCGCCAGATTCTGAGTACAATCAGGTTAGACGCATTATACACAGAACGTCTCAAGAAAAAAAATGCACTCTTTTCAAACTGCAGTCAAAATACCAATCCGTAATATTTTAAATAATTAGTGATGTTTAAAGTTTGCTTCCATTAATACAGATTTTCAAAGCGGCGCACACGTTTCTCAACACACATACGGGTACGCGCCACACAAATGATGATTAGGAACTGTAATGTTACCCCCAGTATCGTCGATAGCTGTCATAACCTAATTTCTTGCCATTATTTGTTCTTACCTTTTTCTGGAAGACCTGTTCTGTAATATATTGATGTTAAATAAAATTCTAATGTTCACGAATCTTGTGGACTTAAAGGGAATTAAAAAGCCAGACACAAAAATATTTTCTCTCAGGGCTGGATTAAGGGTAGGTCTATAGGGGCTATAGCCTTGCGGCCCACCATGACCAAGGGCCCAGGAGGCATGCCTGGCAAATAACAAATAAATAGAGAAGTTTATTAAATAGTTTTATTTTTGTCTCGTATGATTTCCACTTGGTCAGAAATAGATGCAGGGAGCTGAACAGATTTTAAAGGCAGTTACTCACCAAGAGTAGTTTCATGTCGCTATGTACAGGGTGGGCGAGGCAGTTTCAACTTTTTCACGTAATCCACCCCCACCTCCCAGTTTGCACTCGTAACCTTTAATGGTCGAAGTCCCCTTTGACTTCATATTGCATAACCAAAACGATGATCTAATGATATGAACCGTTAATGGTCGAAGTCCCCTGTGACTTCACATTGCATAACCAAAACGATGATCTAATGATATGAACCGTTA
This sequence comes from Macrothele yani, assembly GCA_039090855.1. Classification (NCBI taxonomy): domain Eukaryota; kingdom Metazoa; phylum Arthropoda; class Arachnida; order Araneae; family Macrothelidae; genus Macrothele; species Macrothele yani. The sequence goes on along the minus strand of CM077016.1, from coordinate 90,692,528 downwards.
ATAGTCGAAGTCCCCTGTGACTTCACATTGCATAACCAAAAAGATGATCTAAACCGTTAATGGTCGAAGTCCGCTGTGACTTCACATTACATAACCAGCTGTGACTTCACATTACATAACCAAACCGTTAATGGTCGAAGTCCCCTGTGACTTCACATTGCATAACCAAAACGATGATCTAATGATATGAACCGTTAATGATTGAAGTCACCTGTGACTTCACATTGCATAACCAAAAATATGATCTAATGATTTGAACCGTTAATGGTCGAAGTCCCCTGTGACTTCCCATTGCATAACCAAAAAGTTGATCTAATGATTTGAACCGTTAATGGTCGAAGTCCCCTGTGACTTCACATTACATGACCAAAATGATGATCTAATGATCTGAACCGTTAATGGTCGAAGTCCCCTGTGACTTCACATTGCATAACCAAAACTATGAAGTAATAATCTGAACCGTTAATGGTCGAAGTCCCCTTGAGACTTTACATTGCATAACCAAAAAGAATACAATTCTAAATCATTAGAAAATCCAAGACAAAATCTACGAATCTTAAACTTTAACTTACGTTCTTATGAAAACAATGAAAAATATAGTGACTTATTTCGAAGATTCTACTGATAGTTTGAAGAATGCGACACGTCATAATTCTTTGAGGGCCCACTCTGATGTTTTAGTTTTGGAGCCCTCTCAAATGTCTTAGCCTAGGGGCCTCTAAGGCCTTAATCCGGCCCTGTTTTCTTTGTTGCTGGTTTCCATCTGGAAGATGATACCAGCACAACAATAAATGGCTCTTGCATGGAAAAGAACAGAAACTGGATAAAACTGGATATTGTGAGGGATAACCCGTAAGAAGAAGTTTGCATGATGAGCTGCGAACACTATATGACAAATTTTAACCGCATGAAAGGAAATTGGATATGTTCCAGTGGCGGTTCTAGGCCAGACCCCACCCTCCAATATAACCGTTTTTTTTAATTCTGATTAATTACGGACACATGCACGAATTGTTCCCACCCACCCTGTTTTTTTTTGTTTTTTTTTGGTCTAGAACCGCCACTGGAATGTTCCAATGCAAAAATGTCACCCAATTAAATTGTCACGTTACGTCACTACGCCCAGACTTCAATCAGTCATCCAGAGTCAGCGGAAGTCATCAGATCACTGTGGTAGTAAAATAGGTGCATTCAGAACATTTGCATGGCGATTTTCAGGGCTGTAAAGCTTTTCTTATCAAAATCCACATATTGAAACAGGTAAGGCACAATAACGTCGAAAAGATTTTCATGTTGAGCTTCCTGAAATGTTAGGCAGAAAATGAAAAATGACCGGATGTTGACGGGTGTATACTACAAGTCAACTTAAAAGTGTGTTATTGTGGAATGTATTGAACAGCTACCTCCGGTACGAAAAATAGTCCCTAACGTTCAGAGCGAAAAGCAGCGGAATTATTTCTAAGAATCATCATTTTTGTTTGCTCCGCAGTTTATCAGGAAAAGCTGCTATTTAAGGCAATTTTTTTCGAAATGGAAGAGAGCTTTATAAATAGCTTTGACATGACAAGTTACTCAATCAAGGACCTCGCACTTTCGGCAGCTGACTCTCCAGCTGGGAAATATAAACTTTACGGGAGAGGGGACGGAGTGCAAGGAATAATAGACTTTTCTCAATACTCACAACATAGAGACAATAAATTGCCAATCGGCGAAATGCGATGGGGTGTAAATTACTTAAGTAGCAGTGCAGGAAACATTTCTTCAAAGTACTGACGTAAAGCAAGAACACAGGAATAGTGGAGTGTGACGCAGATTGATACCGTTCTTGCGTTCCCCCGAGACGCTCTGAACCGGCTACCTTACCTTCCACAGTAGTACACTCTTAAGTTGACCTAGAGTATAAATAGAAAGGATTGGCTTCCCTAGTTTCTTTATAAATAAATGTGTACTTCCACATCACTTATCAGCAATTAGTGGCACGCGAGGTGAAATTTAAGGGATGTAAACGGAGATCACACAAAATATATAGAAGCTACTGAGGTTAAATAGGAATACACCCAACCCGCTTCGTGGAAAGGGCATATTGTATAATCTCTCTCATATTAATTCTTACCATAACGTGACTCCAGATAATCATTTAATTTATGAGTGAGTTTCGACGAACACCGAAAATTAGGAGTAATAACCACAGCCGGCTCGTAAATTAAAGCTGAAACATCCTTCAAAAAAAAAAAAAAAGTCATCTGTTTTTTCATGTCATACTGAAGTTTTAAATTCTTGTTGTTAGTTTTCCTGTAAAACACAGATTCAGTTGCAGTTGCGAATCAAAGCGCAGCATCGAACGGCAGCAACAACAACTGTTTCCAGAAGACTACCTACTGGAGTCGGTTCGCGTGGGAAACCTAGCCTCAAGTATTGAGACTTCCGCATGAAATGGCTCTGTGTTATCCTTTTCCGCACAGGAACACACACCGAAGAGCCAAAACATTATGCCCAGCGCGTCTTTATGCAAATCGCAGCAACTGCAGGAAACGACGGCGCGTGTGAAAGTCACGAAACGGTGTACCTGATACTGAGCTCTGTTAATCAGTGTTGTTCTTCAGATGGGCAAGGCAGCGGACTTAAGCGAGCTTGGCAAAGGCAAATCGTAATTGCCCGACGACTCGGTCAGAGCATTTCCGAGAAGGCAAGGCTTGTGGAGTGCTTACGGTCAGAAGTGGTTTCTACCTTCAAATAAAGGAATCCGAGGAAGGAGAAACCACAAACCGCCGGCAAAGAATGGGGGCTCATCGATCCTAGAGGTTAGCGAAGGCTATTCCGTACAGTACAACCCAACACAAGGGATGCTGTGGCGCAACTCGCAGCTAATTTGAGTGTTGGTGACGACAGTAATTTGTCACAACACACAGTACATAAAAAACCTGCTGAAAATGCGGTTGCATAGCCACAGGCTGTTCCGAATGTACACTATATTGACAAAAATCACCGGACACCTAGAAGAGAAACACAACATAGCATTTATTGACATACATTAGTACGGTGTCGGTCCACCTTTGGCCATAATATGCATGCACTGACCCTTCGGGACATGCTTTCGACAAGGTTTTGGAACACAGCGACAAGTATGCGCTTCCATTCAGTACATAATGCTGTCACTAAATGTTGCTTAGTAGTAGGCCTTGGTTCACAACTTCTTATGCGGTGCTCTAATTCATCCCATAGATGCTCTATGGGATTAAGATCAGGGCTCTCTTTATGGCTCGGTGAATTATCCTGCTGATATCAACAAGGCTCGGTTCCACAGTATTGCTACACAGTTGGTAGGGTATAATTGTCTAGATTATCGAGGTAGACGTGCTGGTAACAGGTTTGTCCACGATAACCGATGGGCCGGGACCATACCACGAAAAACACCCCCACACGAGTACAATGCCGGGTCCAAACTTGACCGCAGGAACAGTACATTGTGGTAAATAGCGTTCCCCCGGCTGCCGCCATACCCACACACGGCCATTAGACTGATGGATTGTGTATCTGGATTCAATAATCCATAGGACCCGTTTCCATTGATCTACGGTCCACGATAAATGTTCTTTACACCATGCTAAATGACGAATAGCATTCCGAGTGGAGATGGAAGGCTGCACGACCACGGTAATCCATGGAATGAAGTTCTCTCCGAATGGTACGTGCGCATACCGAGGTCCCAGCATTTCTACTCACATGTACACTGAGGTCTTGTGCAGTACTCCGTCGATTAGCTGTAACGACTCTCCTGAGTCTTCGACGTCCTCTATCACATTTTTTTCATCTGCCGGTACGTTTTGCTGCTTCAGGCACGCCATGTATCTTCTACTTATTCAGTACATCCCATACAGTAGACTTGGGAATGTTTAAACGCCTCTCGGTTTCTCTTATGGACAACCCACTGATATAACACCCAACAATCTCTCCTTTCTCAAAGTCAGTTCTCTCCCGCCGCGACATTTTCATTCAACCTCACAGTGCCGGTCAGCTGCAGGTTTGTTTTTATACTGTTTGCAGCGGTACAGCGCACCTTAACAACGCAGCGGACCCGTTCATTTGCTTTTTAAGGTGTGTCCTATGACTTCTGTCAATATAGTGTATATCATTCACCGTCAAAAGTGCCTACTATAAGGTATAACGAAGTAAATTTCTCCGTCATTTTTATCCGCGCCAGGATTCGAACCCGGGTCCACTCATTCCGGAATAAGTTGCTCTACCAATTAAGCTACGCGGACATTTTATTCTGTCCGGAATAAGTTGCTCTACCAATTAAGCTACGCGGACATTTTATTCTGATTCCTATCTGCCTTTATGTCGTGTGCGTCCTTCTGGCAGGTACGTCACATCTCCTGGTACGTTACATCATCTCCCCCTTATTTTTTATTTTTTTTTTTTCGAAGTGCTGCTCTTATTTTTCCTATCTCGCGGTGTGGAAATAACATCACACCATTGCGAGATTGTGAACGGTCGGGTCATCCGGATAGTTCGGGCGCCATTATAACGAAGTGAATTACTCCGTCATTTTTATCCGCGCCAGGATTCGAACCCGGGTCCACTCATTCCGGAATAAGTTGCTCTACCAATTAAGCTACGCGGACATTTTATTCTGTCCGGAATAAGTTGCTCTACCAATTAAGCTACGCGGACATTTTATTCTGATTCCTATCTGCCTTTATGTCGTGTGCGTCCTTCTGGCAGGTACGTCACATCTCCTGGTACGTTACAAAAGACGCGAGCATAAAAATGATTGGATGAAAGTCATCTGGTCCGATGAATCTCGTTTTCTGTTGCACCATGTGGACGGAACGGTAGGTATGCGTCGTTTACTTAGGGAAGTGTTGGCACCAGGACGCCCCGTGGGACGAAGACAAGCCAGTATGAGAAATGTAATGCTTTGGGCTATGTTCTGCTGGGAAACCCTGGGTCCAGTCATTCATGCGCATGATACAATGGCGTCTACCAGCTACCTAAACACCATTTCAGACCAGGTACATACTTTTATGGCAACGGTACTCTCCTATAGTAGTGCTTTCCTCACAATAATACGCCACGCTAAACTGACTGGATTGTTCGAGAAGGGTTCGCGGAAAATGAGAAAATCTTCCACGTATTACCATGGTCTCCGAATAATCCAGACACCAATCCAATTGAACATCTGTGGTTTGTGTCGGAACAACAAGTCCGATATGTAGTTCATCCACGTAACTTACAAGAGGTAAAGGATCTGCTGGTAACATGTTGGCACCAAATACCACAAGACATCTTTAGAAATCTCGTAGCAACTATACCTCGGCAGGTAAGAGCTGTTTTATCGGCATGTAGAGGACTAACTTCATATTATTAATAGGCAGGTGGTCAAACTGTTCTGGCTCTACGGAGTAAATGCGTACCATATGTATCCAAGGTATTCATATGATATTTACAAAGCTTGACTAAAGACAGGATTTACAAAACAAGATGAAAAGGAAACATATCTTTCGTAGAAATTTGCTTCCGTTCTCAGGCTTTATCTTTACAAAACTCGTCAAAATTGCATCATATTTTGTTTATTTGAAGAGATCTGTGAAGCCGAATACATGCCCTTTTCTAAGGTGTCCCCTTGTAGTAAAACTTGGTAAAAAAATTCATTATTTGATTGATTCTTTCAGTGCCCAAATCCTGTACAAGGGGGTTTTATATCAACCACCGTGATGTTTTAATATCGTATGGCCGCCCCGGTGGCGCAGTGGTCTCAACGATGGCCTCTTATCATTCTTCTGAAAGGGGTCCGGATTCGAATCCCGGTGAGGCATGGATCTTGTGTTTGTCTTACGGCACTGGCTCTCTCCCTACCCTGGAACCAGTGACCCTAAATTAGAGACGGGCGACTGTTTATAGCTCATTGAGTTGCTCACGGTGGTCGTTGAACCTCCAATTAAAAAAAAAGTCGTATGTGTTATGGCAAAATAAATTAAAAATTAGAATTTGAAATCTAATAGTAGTGTTGAAATACAAACCGTAGCATTTATAACTTGTAATCAAAAATCGCGACTGAAAAATACTTTAATAATGAATACTTCAACGTGTAGTCATCTTCATTGACGTTTCTAACAAGTAAAGATATACACGGTCGAGTCACATTATTGTGACCACCAGCTAATATCCAGAGTAACCGCCGTGTGAAGCGCGATCAGCGGCTAGACGGGCTGGGAGTGACTCAATAATGTGCTGGAAGGTGTTCACAGGTATGTGGAGCCATGCTGACTGCAGTGCATCTGACAGCTACTGGAGGGTGCGTAGTGGAGGATCCATTGAGCGAACAACACGATCGAGGTGGTCCCACAGACGCTCAGTTGGGTTTAAGTCTGGGGAATTAGGGGACCAAGGAAGTAATTTGAAGTTTTCATCGTGCTTTTCCAACCACTCTCGGACATTTTTAGCTGTGTGATACGTGGTATTGTCGTCCTGGAAGATCCCATCCGCCCCAGGGAAGACAATCAGCATGTATGGGTGAACGTGGTCTTCAAGGATGGATTCATAACGAATTCGGTCCATAGTGCCTTCCACAGGTATGAGTGGACCCAGGGAATGCCCTGGAAAACATTCCCCAGACCACAACGCTGCTACCACCAGCTTGTGTTCTTCCAGCGATGGTTGAAGAGTGTTTGTTCTCCGATATTTCTCGCCTTATACGCCAACGTCCATCCGTTCGATGAAGCAGAAAACGTGACTCATCGGAGAAGGCAATCCTTTGCCAATCAGCGGAGGTCCAATTCTGATACTGGGGATGCACCTTCGTTAGCATAGGTGCAGTGACCATACGTCTGCATCGAAGCCCCATACGCAGCAGGGTTCAATGAACTGTTGTTTCAGACACACTCCCGGTAGCCCCCTGGTTCATTCGGCCAGTGAGTTGCTTCACTGTAGCTTGTCGATCGGCCCTCACGCAACTTTAAAGCCGACGTTCACATCAATGGCACGAGGTGCTGCGCAGTTTCCACGTCACTAATATGCATCGTTGTCATTACTCCAATCACGATGCACTTTAAACCACAGCAGCAGACGATCAGTTCACAAACTGCGCTGTTTCAGAAATACTGCCATCCTTGGCCCGAAAGCTGATAATCATCCCTTTTTGCAAATCTGATAAATCACTTTTTTATCCAGCATGACAGCAATGAGTGATATGTTTTCAGATTGCCTACAGCACACCTTATATACCCTCCAAGCCAGCTCAAGCCACGTGCCTTCTTTCACTGGCTACGCGCTGTTGACGTCAAAAGTAGGTGGTGGTCACAATAATGTGACTCGACTGTGTATAAATCGCATTGATGTTCGTAAGCACGCCTCGAGCAGCAAAGCAAGTTCTTGTAAGGGGAGATTTTGTAACCGGGGCTTACATATTTATCAGAAGCGAGATTCTGTAGCCATATTTGTGATACTGAATTGGAATAATTTCCTTTCAATTGCCGCCATTTGGACGAAAGGCAAATGAGTATTTCCTTTCCCACGCGACGCAGCAGATGGCAATTAGGGAATCTTGCGTTTTTCGGAGAAGAGACGTCTTAGGGTGTAGCCGGAGGGAACGCGGTGGCAGGGGTCGACGAAGGAAGATAGTTTTAGCGGGGGTGCAGTATGCTTCGGGTCGAAAAGGACGGAGGAAGGAATAGTTTTTGAGTGGCCGGAAAGAGAGAGAAGGATTTTCGGCGGTGTAGAATACTGAGGGAGAACGGAAAGAATGAAAGCACGAAAAGGACAGAAGCTTGGTGACATTCCCCGTATGATCTGAATAAACGTTTTCCTCACTGCAAAATTTAGCTTCAGTCGATTCACTTTTCTACGGTTTGTATTGTTTTTATCTGCTCCAGTTGGAATAATTACGGATTAAACCACCGATACCGAACTTACGGCAAAGGAAGCACAAACGAATCCTCCACACAGGGTGCTGTTATAGAATTCAGCTCCAAGCCCTGTAACATTCTTGTTTGACATTTGGTTCAGCAGAGAACCACATGACACGATAGTGCAAGCAGCAAACAAGAGAAGAGTTTTGATGGAATAAGAACAATTTAAACTTCATATCCTGTGTATTACTTCGTTCCTTATAAATAAATCGTGCCCGACTCTTCAATTGTTTTCATTGTTTGTTTGTTTTACCTAGGAAACTAGTGTTGCTCCTATAGTGGCGGCTTAAATTTTTAGTTCCTCATTTGCTGCATACGTCTAGTAAAAACTTCTAGAAATTTCTGGAATCAGATACATCGCACTGAATATGAATATCATTTGTGTTACCACACAGAAAATGAATGCAAAACCAAAAATGAGGCAACTGATGCCATAATATTTTCTGAACACACTTGACAGATGCGATGTCACGTACAGAGGCAGGCCTTTCTAAACGTATACAAGAAAGCAATAGCGGATCAAGCGGGGGATGACTGGGTTATCCCTCCCATGATGACTTTTTAAAATAGTCAATTATTTATCGATAAACATCTGTTAGTAGTGTTTAGATATTTTATCTCGAATCACAAACAGAAGTAATCGCTTTTTCCACGTTTATAAGTGAGTCACGGAAAAATTCTCATCGGCCGCCACCGATCATCAAACCCAGGGTCCTTCAGTTACGCGCCGGACATGCTACCACTGCGGCCTCGAATTCCTCCAGACTCGCACACGACAAATTGCTAAGATACGTGGCAGGTTGATTCATGGAAACCCGCACAATGCTGGAGATTCACCAAAGATGGTGAGCAGCAAATAAACAAATAACTAGGAGGCGAATGAATAATTAATACACACAATTAATGTGGTCTAGGAACATCAAACAGAAGTCATCGATCTTTCCACGTTTATAAGTGAGTCACGGAAAAATTCTCATCGGTCGTCACCGGGAATCAAACCCAGGGTCTTCCAGTTACGCGCCGTACATGCAACCACTGCACCACAGCGGCCTCGAATTCCTTGAAAATGTGAGTCTGGAGAATTCGAGGCCGCTGTGGTGCAGTGGTAGCATGTCCGGCGCGTAAGACCCTGTGTTCGATTTCCGGTGGCGTCCAATGAGAATTTTTCCGTGACTCATTTATAAACGTGGAAAGAGCGATGACTTCTGTTTGATGCTCCTAATCCACGTCAGTTGTGTACATTAGAAATTCTGTTCTCTGACGGAAAAACATGTGTGCTGTACAAATGGAATGTTTTCAACTGATTATGATGATTAAAGTGCCTACATCATGGTTACATGATACAAAAACACACACACACATAATCTTCGTATATAGCCACTTATGCCGTGCTGCTGCACCTTTCTGCTCGCTCCGATGGCAAATGACTAGTATAACCACCACACATGTAAACAAGTAGGTGAGTCAATAGGTCGCATGACTGCTATGCTGAGGTATACATTCAACAACACGGCGAGGTATTGTTGACCATGTATCATTGACCTGCATCCACAATTCATTGACATAGCAAGGGAAACGAGCAGAGGCGTTGAGACGTCTCGCACGTTCTCTATTAGGGAGAAGTTCCGCGCTGGCTAGGGCAACACATGGACACCTTGTAGGTACTGTCTGCTGACGTTGGTAGTGTGCGGGCGGGTGTTATCTTTAAATTGGGCATCAGGGATGCTACGGCGGTACGGCAACGAAACTGGGTGCAGCACTTCATCGACGTACAATCGTGCTGTCATTCAACTCACTATGAGTACGAGCAGTGTAAGGCTGTTTCAACTGATAGCGCCCCAAATCGTGACACCAGACTGCGGAGTCGTATGACGCTCACGGATGACAGCAAGATCAGCCCGATGACAACGTCGTCTCTAGACTCAATTGGAGATCGTCGGCACAGCGGCAGAAACTAGACTCGTCGCTGAATACGACTTAGTCCCATTCGTCTCCCTATGAATGTCTGATTTTAAAGCATTTAATAAGCAAGCAAAAACTATTTACAAGGACAAATTATGAAAGAGTAAATATATAAAATGAAATGCACCTGGAAAATAAGTAAAGGCAGGTGAAGAAGAAAAATACAGAAGTTGAAAAACGAAGTCTTCAGGAAAGTCAATATCAGCTTATGTATCAAGAGTTTGTCATGTAAATCAAAAAATTATGTTCAGTATTTCCATGAAAAAGTCCGGGAATGTCTTTGTTGTGTTATATATAGAAGAATGTTTGGCGCGATAATCAAGGAAACAGAGAAGAGCTGAAAACATGAAGCTAATGTATCCGGAGACGAACACGGTTATGGTGCACAGATAACCATCCGGTGCATGTCCTACAGGTTGCATGAGATTTTGAGAGTTGACCAGTTCAACGAGCAGCTGTGAGTTCGAGTTGAAGTCTGGAGATGAGTCGGATACGGAATCGAAGCAGCAGTCGATGACGAGCAGTATGGATGGGTAGTGGAGTGGCATCTGAGGCATGATCAAAGAAGAAGCTGTAAATGTCTGATTTGACGAGGATAAAAATGAAAACACAAAGTGGACCACAACAGGTAGTTGCAGGGTCACGAGCCGGCATGAACATATACGTAGTAACGAAAAGAGTGATAGTAGTGCTGGTAGATGAGGTGATGCAAAACATGAAACTGAAGTGCGGTGAGAGAAGAGAACACTGTAAGTAGACATGAAGAGTACAGTACCACTGCAACCTTGTGCGAGGATGTGCTGCGGTGAGTGGCAGTAGTCAAAATGCCTGGCGACAGTGCAAACCTGCCTCAGCCAATTCACGATTCATTGTCCGTGTCGATACTGTACACCTCATCGAATGTCGCCCATGTGGATTGCGGGTGTGCTACGGCTTGCCGCCGAATGCGGCAATCAGAAGTGCGCCTACGTGTTCCAGTCCACTACGGCAATGCACGTTACCTTCCTTCAACAGCTGTCGCCACATTCGACTGAGAGTTGTTGCAGCCCGATGCGTTTCCGCCCGGATGCAACGCAGGGACTAACCAGGCGTACATAGCTCTGTGATGAAGCCGTTTTCGCCCGGATGCAACGCAGGGACTAACCAGGCGTACATAGCTCCGTGATGAAGCCGTTTCCGCCCGGATGCAACGCAGGGACTAACCAGGCGTACATAGCTCCGTGATGAAGCCGTTTCCGCCCGGATGCAACGCAGGGACTAACCAGGCGTACATAGCTCTGTGATGAAGCCGTTTTCGCCCGGATGCAACGCAGGGACTAACCAGGCGTACATAGCTCTATGATGAAGCCGTTTCCGCCCGGATGCAACGCAGGGACTAACCAGGCGTACATAGCTCAGTGATGAAGCCGTTCCCGCCCGCATGCAACGCAGGGACTAACCAGGCGTACATAGCTCAGTGATGAAGCCGTTTCCGCCCGGATGCAACGCAGGGACTAACCAGGCGTACATAGCTCTGTGATGAAGCCGTTTCCGCCCGGATGCAACGCAAGGACTAACCAGGCGTACATAGCTCTGTGATTAAAGCCTCTGGTAAAGGTGTCCGTGTGGTGTTAGGATTCCAGATGACGTCGCCCAGACATTCGCACTCCTTACACATGCTTCCCCCACCGATATCACTCCGATGCAGTGGTCCACACGCCCAGGTGAGGACGACCAAACTTAAACGCCGAGCAATTTCACCCTTTCATCTCCCTCACATATCACGTGATTGGTTCGCAAGTGCAATCCTTTACACAACCCAACTGTGGATTTGAAAATCGCTCCGACAAACACGTCCTTGTGTGTCATTTTCTATGTCGAGCAGTGTATTAAAGCTACACACATATTCTGCAACTTTTTAAATAGCAATAAAAACGCAAAAATAAACTGGCAACTTTGCAGTTTTACAAATTTATACGTATAGTGGAATATTTAATATAATATTTTCACAAACATCAGAGAGATCACCTGTAAGCATACAGGAATGGCTTGAAGAAATGGAAAAATATTTCTTGAATCAAACAGCAATAACGAGTTAAGAAGTATAAAAGAAGAGGAATAGTCTGCCATAATGCATAATGTATGAAATAATTTGGATTTCTTTTTTCTTTTTCTTTTTTATAAAATATGCAATCTGATTACAAGGTCTCAAATCCTGTTTCGAAGGATTTTATTCAGGCATGAAGCATATTTGAAAAACATGAATCTCATTTTCTCAGGATGCCGGCAATCGATCGCCGTGATGAATATAATGGAATCTTTTCACAGTTGTTGCTCGCATTTTGGGATTTAATACTTCAGTATTATTATTTTGATACAAAAAAGGAATTTTAATGAGAATAAGCTTACAAGGGATCAAAAAATATGATACTTGCCCATCAGTCATCAGAAAATGTCACTAGTAAGAGATTTTGGCATTTCTTTCTCAGTAACAAGACTGCCCTCCCTATCAACTTCTTGCATTCCCCAATCCATCTTAATGTTTCACGTGCGCACTCCTTGTTCTATATTCTAGGACTGGCCCCAACCATTTCATGCCAGCATTAAGTGTCACTGAAGACATAAGGAAATTCAGTTCACAATTGAATTTCCTTATGTCTTCAGTGACACTTTTCCGTACTGTCTTGCATAGCTCTATATATTCCACTTTGCTTTGAAATTCTGCGGTATTGAAGATGCGTACATTGACATTATTAATAACATCTATGAAAATGCAAGTGCAAAGGTTCCGATATTTGAGGATACAGCACTAATAAAAATTGGAAAGGGAGTGAGACAAGGTGATACCATATCTCCTAAACTCTTTAATGCCACATTGCAAAATTTCTTTCAGTCATTGAACTGTGAAAACAAAGAGATAAATACTAATCGAGATTACTTAACTCACCTTCGTTTTGCTGATGACGTAGTCATTTTTGCAACTACCCCTTCGGAGTTCCAGAGTATGATCCAAGAACTTGATGACAAGAGTAAAGAAGTGGGATTAAAAATTAACTTTCAGAAGACAAAACTGATGTACAATGCTTTTACAAAGAAAGAAGAGTTATTAATTGATGGAGAAGAGCTTGAAACAACCGATACCTACATTTATCTTGGGCAGCAGATATCAAGTGAGGGTCACATTGATGAAGAAATTAATCGCCGTATAAAACTTGGATGAAAAGATTTTTGAAGAAACAGTCCAATTTTTAAGAGCAGTATGCCATTATGTCTTAAAAGAAAAGTGTTTAATCAATGCATCATGGCAGTGCTTACGTATGGAGCAGAGACATGGACCTTAACCAAAAAAGATATACAAAGACTGCAGACAACTCAAAGAAGCATGGAGATATCGCTGCTTGGTGTAACCAGGAAAGATAAGAAGAGGAACTTGTGGATAAGGAAAATGACAAGTGTGGACTATATCATGACCAGAGTGAAATTGCTCAAATGGCAATGGGCTAGACATGTTGCCAGAAGAAGAGACCACCGATGGACAACTGAAAATTTCGACTGGAATCTAAGGGACAGAAGAAGACCCCATGGGAGATGGATGGATGAAATTAGAAAGCATGCCGGAGTGACATGGAGGAGACAGGCTCAAGACAGACAATTGTGGAAGAAACTTGGGGAGACCTTCATCCAGCAGTGGATGGATAATGGTTGACAATGATGATGATGGTTCAGGTACTTTGGTCGTTTAAAGGTTTAAAGCAAAACACTAGTGTATTCTCAAAATACGGAACAAGGACATAATTATAAAATGACTAATTACGTTCTTGTTCTGACGCACGTTGCGGGAAAAAAGCAGGAAAATTTAAAATTTTTCATGACAACGATTAAAGTCAGTGAGTTTAACTTGGCTGGGAATTTCAAAATATTCTTGCCTTGTAACGTCACTCGTCAGATATAATTTTTGAGCCGTCATGGAAGAGTGTAATTTCGGACTCCTGTATATACTGTATATTTACAGTGAAAGCATAATTTATTATACACACCCGCACCCTTCTACAAACCCACCCTACTCCGCCATAGTAATGTGCCCAGCCGAACCCATCCCCTCCCCTGCGGACAACAAATAAATCCTATGCTTATCCGCTATATACCGTACCTGTGTCTGTAATGATGGGTAAACACGTTAACCTGACCGATGGGCAGATAATCGGTGCCAGGAAGATTGGGTACTCCATATCCGAGACTGCAGAACACCTGGTATTTCCACCGAGAGGGCAACGTCACCATTTAACGACGGGCTGCAACGAAGATTTGGGTAAAGATCATTCGACGAAACTAAAGTACACTAAGGAACATCGCCACTAAACCGCGAAAGGCTGGAAACTGGTGGCTTTCTCTAACGAATCCTGGTTCCAGTTACTAAACGACCATGAGAGTGTGCATGGGTGGCATAGATCACACGAGGCCATGGAACCCAACTATCAAGTCGGGATGCTCGAAGCCTTTGGATACGGTGTAACGTTCTAGGGCATGTTTACGTGTGCCACTTTGGTGACACTTGTACCTATTAATATCACAATCACAATGATGTACTCGACGATCACCAGCACCCTTTAATGGCTATCCATTATCCACAGCAGGAGGCGTTCTTTCAACAACTCCCATCTCATTGTTCCCGTTTAGCGAAGGACTGATTTGAGGAGCATTTCAATGAGTTTCCTTCCATCGCATGGCCCTCTCAATCTCTGGATTCACACCCAATTGAGCATCTGTGAGACGAAGTGGAGCGATGCATTCGAGTGCGAAAGCCATCACCGGTGACTCTCTGCGCTTAGGGATGTCTGTCCTGGAATCACGGGCTGTAAATACCACCCGAACCTTTCCAACATCTGGGAGCGTCCACGTCACGTCGTGTGGCTGATATTGAGAGGAAGAAAGGTGTCCCACACGTACGTGTGTGTGTAAATGATTGTCCCTTCAGTGTATGTAAAATTAGTGAGACACTTTGAAGAACTTTCTGTAACAAACTAATCTCTTCTGCATTGAAACAATTAATGATATGTTATCATCATCAATCAATCCAGTGCTGAATGAAGGTCTCCCAACCCTCCTGCACAACTACTGTATGTCTTCACAGCCAGTCTCTTCCGTGTCATTCCAGCATGCTTTCAAATCTCATCCACCCATCTCTCACTTGGTCTTCTTCTGGGAATGTTCCTGTCCCTTAGGATCTAGTTTAGTATTTCAGTTATCCAGCGGTGGTCAGTCACTTCTTCTAGCAATTTATCCAGCCAATTGCCATATCAGAGTTTTCATCTTCATCATCATGTCACCAACTCTTTTCATTCTCCTTACACACGAGTTCCTCTTTTTATCTTTCCTGGAGATATACCAAGTATGCACCTCTCCATGCTTCTTTCAGTTGCCTGTAGCATCTGAATGTCTTTTTTAGTTCAGGTCCATAAGTAAGAACGGGAAGAATGCATTGACTAAATAGTTTTCTTTTAAGCCATAATCGTAAATCGCTCTTAAAAATTGTACTGTTTATTCCAAATACTCTCCAACTAAGTTTTAAATGCCCATTCACTTCTTCGATGTGGCCCTTGCTTGATATCTGTTGTCCAAGGAAAAGTTTGGTATCAGTTACTTCTACATTTGCCCCAACAACCGCTAAGCCTTCAGTTTTTGTAAAAGCATTGAACATCAATTTTGTTTTCTGTTAAGTTCATTTTCAAGCCCACTTCTTTACTCTTGTCAGCTAGTTCCTGGACTATGCTCTGATGAGGTACTTGCAAAAATGACTAAGTTATCAGCAAAAATAATCTGGGTTAAATAATCTCTATTAATATTCATCCCCCTGGTTTGTTTGTTTTTTTCTTTGGTTGGAGGTTTGCCGATCACCGTGAGCAACTCAGTGGACTACAAGCAGTCGCGCGTAGGGCCACTGGTTCCAGGGAACGGTGAGAGACAGTGCCGTAAGTCAAACACAACATCCATGCCTCACCGGGATTTGAACCCGGACCCATCTCGGACGAATGGTCAGAAGCCATCGCTTAAACCACTGGGCCACCGGACGGCTGTCTTGTTTCCCCAGTTCAATGACTGAAAGACATTCTGCAATGTGGCATTGAAGAGCTTGGGCTTAGGAGATATGATGTCATTTTATGTCACTTCCTTTCCAGTTTTCATACGTGCTGTCTCCTCGAACAGTCAAACCGTTGCACTTACGTTTTCGTAGATGTTATTAATAATATTAATGTACTGTATATGTCTTCAATACCGCACACATTATAACTCAATGGTATGTGTATACACTCATCGTCAAAAAAATAGTTGCACCCAGAAGGAAGCAACCGACAGGAACGAAACTTAGTGGGTAGATTTGACATCGTGTGACATGCACATAACTTAAGTTCCACGCTCGGCCGCGCATGTGACGCCAGCAAGCAGGGATCCTAGCGTTGTGCCTGGCCGTCTATATAAAGTCGTCCCGATGCGCGTGCTTGCCATTCTAACTCGTGCTGTTGTGTTGATTGCATCCTTTGCAAGTAAAGTATGCCTCGCAGAAAAGTTTGGAAGCAATTCGAGCAGTGTGAGGAGTTTCAGAGGGGCTGCATCGTCGGACTCCGGGAAGCGGGATGGTCTTTTCGCCGTATTGTGCGCGTTACCGGTCGTGCAAATATAACCTTAGCACGCTGTTGGTGGCAGTGGATAGCACAAGGCACGAAGCAGCGACAAGAAGGTTCTGGGAGACCTAGACGAACATGAGAGAGATAGAGAGAGAGAGGACCGACGGGTTGTCCTACAAGAGCGGAGTGACCCGACAGCCACGATTGCGGATATTCAGAGAGCAGCAGTGTCCTCCATGCACCGCCCGATTAGTACCAGCACCATTGGCAGACTCCTGCACGACGTAAGACTACACGCACACAGACCGTTACAACGACTGCCCTTAACACCATTGCATCGTCGTTAAAGACTACAATGGTGTTGTGCCAGACTGCCATGGAGCCACTCACAATGGCAGCGGGTGATCTTCAGTGACGAGACCGACTTTTGTCTTGGAGGAGACGATCAACGAATCCGTGTGTGGAAGAACCGTGGTCAGCACCAAAATGAACGGTTTGCTGACGAACGTCACACGTCCAGAAGGTCTGGTGTCATGGTGTGGGGTGCAATTGCCTACGATGCCAGATCACCTTTGGTGTTCGTTACAGGCACTTCGACAGCTCAACGTTACGTTAATGATATCCTGCAACCAGTGGCCCTACCTTTTCTGAACGCTCACTCCTGTGCGATTTTCCAACAGGACAACGCTCGTCCGCATACTCCTGCTGTCTCGAGAGCTTGCCTTCAAGGCACTGACACTCTGCCATGGCTAGTCGCATCACCAGATTTCTGGTCGATTGAAAATGTGTGGGATGCTATTGGACGCGCTATCCACACTCCATCCCTACTGCACAATCTGCAGGAACTGCGTGAGAAGATCCAAGCTGCATGGGACAGCTTATCCCAGGACACACTTAGGAACCTGTACAACTCCATGCCGAGACGTCTTGCATGCTGTGAGAGAAAACATGGCGGCCCGACGCCATACTCAGAGATACTACCTATTGCCGTGTAGCTCAATAAATATTGCCCAATGTGGTTTGATCTTTCTTTAAGGCAGCCTTTGGCGCTTTGGAATTACAAATTTGTACTTGGTTTTTGTTTAATTCTTCTTGTTGCTTTTTTGCTATATACACACTGCTGGCCACCCAAAATGCAACACCAAGAAGGACACGAGATAGCAAAGCCAGATTTATTAGACAGATAACAACAGATACAAAAATTAAACGATTGAGCTTACAGGCACGTGCAACTTGCGGAACACGCAGATATCAATATTTCGTGTGGCCCCCATGGTTGGCAATAACGGCCGCTACACGCCGCGGCATCGAACGAAAGAGGTTTGGATGTGGGTTCGGTATATGTCGGTCCAGGCTGCTTCCACACGTTGCCACAGTTCATCAGGCGTAGCCGCGGGGGTGCTTGCCGGGCCACTCGGTTGCCGATCAGCGACCAGACGTGTTCCATGGGCGACATATCGGGAGAACAGGCAGGCCAAGGCAGCAGTGACACCTGGTGGGCCGTGAAGAATTGTTGCACGATGCGTACCACGTGCGGGCGCGCATTGTCCTGTTGAAACGTGGCCGCTGGCAGGTCCTGCAGGTAATGGAGGACTACAGCTCCGAAACGTCGGAGATGTAGCGGTGGCTGTTGAGTGTACCGGCGATGCTTACCAGACGGGTGCGGGTGTCATATCCAATTACGCCCCAAACCATAACGCCGGGCGACGGACCGGTATGACGATGCATAATGCAGGTGTCATACAGTCTCTCGCCGCGGTGCCGCCACACGCGGATCCGCCCATCGTGGTGTTGCAGGCAGAAGCGGGATTAGTCGGAGAAGACAATGTCGTGCCATTTTGTAGTCCAGGTGCGGCGTTCAACGGCCCACAGCCGCCGCACTCGCTGGCGGTGTAACGTCAATGGTAATCGGAGCAATGGGCGCCGTGCGACAAGTCTCCGCTCCTGCAGACGACGTCGAACGGTACGTGCTGACACAGGTTGTTGCGCAACACACCTTAATTCCTGCGCTAAGGTTCGTGACGTGGCGGTGCGAGCCGTCAATGCCTGCCGCACAACATGCCGGTCCTCTCGTTCGGTGGCGTGCCGCGGCTGCGGCAATCGCTCACGTCGGTCCGTCCGTCCCTCCTGCACCCACCGAATCCATACTCGTATCACTGTGGCTGGATGTCGTCCCACACGGGCGCCGATGTCTCGGTACGTAAAGCCACTATTCGTCCTCTGTCGAACTCTGAAACGTGCTGGAATGACTGCCTTATTCTGCAACAAGGCCTCAGGAAGCTTCCCACGCACAGGTCCGGCAGCACAACACACTTCCACTACTTACACCCCGCCTTCTGTGCACCATTCTTATAGTGCTTCTCGGTGGTGTGCCGGGCGCACATGATTTGCATATGCCCTGCAATGCTAATCGTTTGCATGTCCTCTTGCGGGCTACCCATGCTGCGAATTTCAGGTCAATCGGATGCTTCCTTCTTGGTGTTGCATTTTGGGTGGCCAGCAGTGTATATACACTGAAGAGCAATTGAATGAGAGATACCTGTCTAGTAACGTGTAGCACTACCTTTCGCCCTGATGACGGCGGCGATTCGTCTTGGCATGGACTCGACAAGACACCGGAAGCGTTGGGAAGCCATACGGATCCACGACCCCTGAACAAGCTCCCACAGTTCACGAAGATTTGATGAAGGGATGGGGGGGGGGGGGGTCAGAGCCTCGAACATCTCTCTCGATGGCATCCCAGATGTGCTCGATGGGATTGAGACCAGGTGACCTAGCTGGCCAAGGAAGCGAGGTCACGTCGGTGGAGTGTTCATTCAACCATTCAGATACAATTCGGGAACGATGGCACGGTGCATTGTCTTGTTGCAGGATGAGGTCCCCAGTGGGATGTTCAAGACGCACAAACAGAAGCAAATGGTTATCCCGGTAACGTTGACCTGTGAGGGACATACGTACCAGGGTCCCATTTCAGTCCACGTAAACAGTCCGCCGACGAGAATGCCACCCCACCAGCTTGAAGAGTACCCTGCTGGCAAGAACGATCCATCGCTTCATGTGGTTTGCGCCGTACTCGTATCCTGCAATCCGCATGTACCAACGTGAATCTCGACTCATCAGTCCAGGAAACATTTTCCCACATATCTATGGTCCAGTGGCAATGTTTCCCGCGCCCATGCTAATCTTTGCACTCTGTGATGTGCGGTCAGCAGCGGTACCCTCGTGGGTCGATGGCTTCTGTACCCCATAGCGAGGAGATGGTTCTGGATGGTGTGGTTGCTTACACGTTTTTGTGCACCATCGTTAAATTGCCGAGTGATTTCTTTCACTGTGGCCAGTCTATCCGCTGTTACAATGCGAGCTAGCCGACGATGATCTCGCTCATTCACACGCTGTTGTCCACGGCAGTTGGCCCTCGCAGGGATGGTTTAACCAGATTCGATGTACTCACGGTGTACCCGTGACACAGTGGCTCGTGAAAATCCCAATGCCTGCACGATTTCCGAGATGGAGTGACCCATTCGTCGGGCCCCGACAATTTGGCCACGATCAAATGCACTTAGTCTTACCATACTGCGTCCGACTCTTACTGATTCCCGTCGCATCACTCCTTATATTGTCGAATCGCTGCATACGTCATGTCGTTTCCGTTTACAGGGCCGCCCACAGCACCACATTTGCATAACGCGAGCTGTCTCTAATTCAATTGCTTTTCAGTGTATATCTTTGCGAAAAAAAATGGAGCACCGATAAGGAATCATCCAATCGAGATGAAAATTGGTATGTGCAATGTACGTTTATAGGAAAGAAAACTGTTGCAATTCCAGAGCAGTTATGCCATTTATTCGGATAAAACACACTACATGAGTGGAACAAGTAGGTACGTTGTAGAGCCACCTGAGGCTCGGATAAAGAGGTTATTGGGCGTGAATAGATGCATACAGTTCACGGTTACTGTCCTGAGGAACAGCATGCCAAATTGTGTCCAAATTACGAGCCAGTTCCCTGACATTCCGGGATAGGCATAGGTGTCATCCCATCATGTACCAAAGATGTTCGATCGGGATGACAATCGAAGTGTGTCGACATTACAGAGGCAGGCCTGGGACAGCCGTGCTTGTCCGGGCATTATCCTTTTTAAAAATTGCTCTGTGGTGCTGCGCGAGCAATTTTTTGGTAATGCTGAACAACATGTCCACGGATGGTTGAGAGCGACGAACTCAGTTCTGTTCGTGCGGCTCTCACAATCGCTTGATCCTCGCGTTCTGTCGTTGCCCTCGGCCGTCCACTTCCCGCTGGATTGTACCCTCCTCGACCCATTGGCGCCAACATCATCCGTTTGCCGCGTTGCTTCGATTCAAACGCCTGGCGATACGGTGACTTGACAAACCGGCCTCTCTCAGCCCAATAATACGTCCGCTCTCAAACTAGTTCAACTGCTCGTATTGTGCAAAGATCTGACGTCGAGGCATCCTCACAGTCCGTGGAGGTTAATACAACCGCAATCCGCTGTCACATTGTCCTTGCCTGCGAGACTTGCTCTTGATATACCCTCCTCGATGCGCGGTTTCCATGCGTTGTGGAGGGCCACTATTTAGTCTTGGTCGTTATTTTTGAATCATTTACATATTCGCTCCTGAAATACTTGTATGCGGAGTTTCATCAGGATTACTGTGGCTGGATGTCGTCCCACACGGGCGCCGATGTCTCGGTCCAAAGCGCCAAAGGCTGCCTTAAAGAAAGATCAAACCACATTGGGCAACTTTGTCGGGGTGATTCGGGGTTTTTTTTTTTTTTTTTGGCAAACAGTATATTATATGGGCGATGATTTGATGATGTAACACGTGATCTAAGTACTTTCCGAAGGCGAATGAGGGTGTTAAGCCCCCCCCCCCCCCCCAAAGTTTCCTTACAAGGAAAAAAGTGACAATGTTTTAATGGCAGTATTTTAGGTACACTCAAAACGATAACAATAGTGATTAGTTTCGGTACGCGTTAATATGGTTTGGTATGAAACTGAATTCGCTCCTTCGTCCGCTCCTCCGAAATTACTTCTTCCGTTCGCCCATGATTCAAAACGAAGTTGTTTACAATCCCAAAAATGAATGTATTAAGGGTGCCGTACAGTAAGTGCATCTTGTGGCCAATGAGCTTACTTTACAGTGAGTTATCTCCCATTTTTGCGTAAATATTAAAGTTGAAATAAAATCATTGCCTTGCCTCAAACCATAACTGAGAATAAACCAGCCCCCTTATACAGTATACACAGTGCGTCAAGGAATTTTTAAGACTGGGTCTGTAAAATGAAATAGAAACAAGAAATTATAATTTGCTTTGGTTTGTTATTTAAAATAAGTCCCTCCGGCTTCAATACACTTGTTACACCGATTTAATAATGATTCGAATGCCTGTTCCATTTCACTTTGCGGAATTGCCTCCAAAGCACGCGTCGAAGCTGTTTGTATGGTCAACATATCATCAAAATAACACCCTTTTAACGTCATTTTAAGTGTTGGGAACAAAGAAGAGTTGCAGGGTGCTAAATCAGGCGAATACGGTGGATAATTCAACACACAGACGTTATTTTTCACCAAAAATCTACGAACAAGAAGTGAGGTGTGACTGGGTGCATTATCGTGCAACAAACACCAACTGTTTTAATCTCAGTATTCTGGACGAATGCGACGAATTCTGCCCATCAAACACCTCAAAACACTTAAATAAAACTCACCAGTAATTGTTTGCCCACTTGGAACAAATTCTTTCTGAATAATACCCTTACTATCGAAGAATGTAATGAGCGTTGTTTTAATTTTCGATGGAACTTTTCTTGTTTTTTTGGCTTGTGGCGAGTTTTTTGACTTCCATTCCGCACTTTGTCGCTTTGTTTTAGGATCATATTGAAAACACCATGTTTCATCACCAGTAACAATCGATTTTAAGAAGTTTGGATCATTTTCAGCGGCTGAAATGATGTCTCTGCAATGTGCACTTCTCCTTGATTTTTGTTCATTGGTTAACGTGTGTGGAACAAATTTAGCACAGACTTGTTTTGCCCAAATCTTCATGCAGGATGGTTCGAATCGTTTCTTTGTTGATTTTTAAAGACTCTTCCATCATTCTTAGTGACGCACATCGATTTTTTGCCACGAAATCACGCACTTTTTCAATAATCTCAGGTGTCCTAGATGAACTTGGTCTTCCGGTATGCTTATCATCTTCTAGCGTCTCTCTTCCGTCCAAAAAACGTTTGTGCCACAGGATAACATTTGATCTACTTAAACAAAACTCACCGTAAACTTGTTTCATCATTTGGTACGTTTCCGAGGCACTTTTACCAAGTTTTGCGTTAAATTTAATAACAGCCCTTTGTTCCATCTTAATAATTCAACATGAAAAAACTTTTACTTCTCTAATGAACGCCCGTTTCGTTTGAGTTACTTTAACAACTGCGCAGTACTTTTGGCAGAAAGCAAGCAGATGGTCACGGTTTATAACGCATTCGCGATTACACTGGTGGCGCCACCGTAGGCTAAAATCTAGCGCCGGTCTTAAAAATTCTTTGACGCACTGTGTATGTATATAAAAATACGGAATACAATTGTCCAATGTGCTGTTTTATTGTATCGGAGTTTTTTCCTCATTTTTACCTCAAAACTAAACAACGATCCACTAACGATAACAAAATCTACTACAGCATATGCGACAGAATTCCACGTTTTGTTCACGCAACTAAATGTTGACATGGAATGGAATCTATTGTAATGTTCATGAAGAATTTGTATAAAGGATAAAATCAACCGATTCCCAATTAGGGCTCTAATATAAGCATGCTGGGTACCCAAACCTTCAATGTTAGTCACATAAATCCACTTTGTCTGGTTCGCCATATCGATGGTTAACCCGATGATGAGCAATGCTCACGTCAATGCATTCATCACCACAAACAACTTCCATTTGTTGTTGAGCATCAGAGAGAATCTAACTTTCGTCTATCAAAATTTTGATTACATAACTTTTTTTGTATATCGCAGTAATGTGTCCATGTTGAGCCTCGATTTAACCTGCAAAGAAATTGTACCGGTTACTCTAAAGATTTGCTCAAATTTAACGTTACAGACGATTAGCCATAGTGTTTTATCCTACCAGTGCTATCTGTTCACAAATTATAAAAGTAGGGGTAGTACTCTTCATTTAATACTCGTGCCTTAATTTTTCCAAATTTATTTTATTACCCTTTTTTAATCAGCTCTTATATTTTTATGCTTTATGCGTTTTGTGATGATCTTCGATTGACGAGCACTTCTGTCGTGATTCCTATCATGATATTTTCATTGTTCCATAGTTTACCTGTATATTATTAATCTCAGCAGTCATATCTATGTGCGTAGCTCATACTTTTCTCATGGTTGAATATTTATAAGCCTGGCTGTTTATATTCTGAATGTCCATCGCCATTTCGTAGCCATTAGCATTGCGGTAAAGTACACTTAAAGGTCACGGAACGCACGTTTATCTTCCTTTGCGTCATATTCGTCGGCTGGCCAGAGCTTTATTTGACGAGTATGAGAGAAAAAGAGATTACTACTGATCAATAAAAGCGGGTGCCGCCGAAATACCATTAATGGAAGGCAAACAGGTCTCCGGTCACTGAAGCAGCTCGCTTATGTCACGATATGGCCCGCAGAGGAAAACAAAGAAAATCGGGTGTCACAATTTCGTTAGTCCCTGCTGTGGATCAGAAGAAAAGTCTGGGTTCTAACAGGGCTGATGGAACAAGGGCAATAATTCTTTAAATGTGACGTTGCAGAACATTGATGATAATTTCTCATATAAAGCGAAAATAAAAAAAAACTCCACGGAAACATATTAAAGGATTCTTATGGACTGAAACAACTGAAATGAATATTAAATTATGCAAATGAATTCTCAGGCGTAACCAGCACGTGCTTTGCTGGTTACCCCTGAGAATATTCTGCAACGTCATATTAAAGAATTATTGCCCTTGTTCCGATTATCTCACACTGGCCGATTGATTTCTATGATTTTGCGGTGCAAGGATCAGTTATTTCTGTCTGAGAATTATGGGCATAGCTGTCCGGTGTCGACACGAATTTGGCCGTCCCGTTGACCAAGTGGTCACGGGATCCAGTTTCTGGCTACTCATCCGGGCTCGACCTAGGCTCAAACCTTAGATTAGGCATACGTGGTGCGTCTACTCCAGGTAGCTGGCTCTCTCCCATCTCAGGAACTATTGGTATCTACACTTTTATTATACAGAGAAAAAGTTTGTGAATTCGTATGTGTGTGAGAGGTAATGTCGGAAACTACTAAACCGATCTGGAAAATTCTTTCGCCGTTCAAAAGCTAATTGCTTCCCGATTGACATAGGCTATATATTATTACGGTATGAACAGCAAACGTTTATGTAAAACACCGCTGTGTCTCGCACCGGTGCCATGCGAGGTAAGGGGGGGGGGGCAGAGGGGAAAGGGGGAAAGACGTGCTCACATCCATATCACTAGAATACCATCTCACTCCGGAACAGCTAAGCGAACCGGCACCTAGTGCAGACGTATGCACTGATATTGCTTCCTTGATTGCAAAGATCTCAATTTTAAGTGAATTTTGGAGTAGGTACCTATATAATTATTTGAGAGTTCGTATGCTTAAGTAATAAATTGTAACTAAGCGAAAGTTGATACTGATTTAGTTTGTTTATTTAGTAGAAAATCATATGTTCGATTATAATCTTGATTGGTCAGGTTTTCATAATGTAATTTAATGTAAATATTTCGATTGCCATATAAGTGAACTAAGATGGTTGGTGGTACTTAGAACTACAGAGTACCTTATACCCGGAAGTTTGCAATGATTTAGTTGTTTGTTTACTTAGTGGTATAGGTTAATTATAATTGCCTATTTAGTTTACATAGTTACAAGCCGGACTGATTGTTTTTAATGGTACATTTTCTTAGGGAGAGCTCTGTTGAAAGGGAAACTGGTTTAGGACATAACAATGCTCACACATTGCTGGAGAGATGGCACACATACTCCGTATCCCGATGATACCTACAGACTTCTTACCTTTTGCTTTCAAAAGACTGCAATTTTCCGTAAATGTTTCCTTCGCCATAACTATCAACAAATCCCAAAGACAAACATTCTATGTGGGATTAGGTTTAAGACAAGAATACTTCTCTAATGGCGGTCGGTTTATAAACATCCGGAAGCTCGGAAAATCAGTTCATTTTAATTACTACAAGCAACCAAACTAAAAATGTGGTATATGCAGAAGCATTGTAACTACATATGATAATACATTCTGAGATAGTATGTTCCGATAATAGATAATATTCCGAGTTTCACGCGAACGAAGTCGCGGGCAAAAGCTAGTATGCGTATATTTACGTAACATCGCAAAATACTTGTACATTTGCGCGGTGTAACGGTAAACCGTTACACCTAATCTCACATACAATGTTTGTCATCGTATATCGCAAAGAAATGCACGTAAAGTTTTACACATACCTTCAACTATCGAATGCTAGAAAATATACGTTTTCAGTCGTCGACTTGCATAAGTATATACTGTACATATATATACGAAACAGTTGCTCCAGTTTTCAGATTTGTGATGATTTTTGTATATATATATATACACTATCTACCAACAAGTAATTGGACACCTGTGGTAGCAAAGGAAAGCGAAGTTTGTTCACCTTCAATAGTTGGTGGAGCCACCACGAGCGGCGATTACAGCTGCGACCCTCCGGGGCATACTCTCAACCGGGCGTTGTACGACGGCTAGCGGTATTTTCTTCCACTCGGCTTGGAGAAGACAGGTCAGTTCCTTCACCGATTTCGGACGGTGGGGGCACCCCTTAAGTCGACGCTCCAACTCGTCCCAGAGGTGCTCCATACCGTTAAGGTCCGGGCTCTGCGCTTTCCAGTCCTTTCGATTAACCCCATTGTCACCATACTAAACCATGGTGGACCTCGCAACATGACAGGTGGCATTGTCATCCTGAAAGTAACATGGGTCCACCCCGTAAAACTGCCACAACGTAGGAAGCGCATGGTCATCCAAAATGGTGCAGTAGGTATCGGAGTTGAGTATACCAGGAATTGCGACCAAGGGTCCCGTGCCATACCAGGAGAAACACCCCCATAGCATAATTCCACCGCCGCCGAACTTCACTGTTAGCACAATACAGTCCGGCAGGAGGCGTTCTCCAGGCAGACGCCAAACCCAGACCCTACCACCCGAACGGAAGAGGGTGAACCTTGATTCGTCGCGCCAGAGAACCTGTTTCCACTGTTGACGTTCTTTGAACCACGTTAGCCGAGCAGCGCTATTGGACTTGGTGATTAAAGGCTTGTGGGCGGCAGCACGTCCATGATAACCGAGCAGATGGGCTTCTTTACGGATGGTATTCATCGAAAGAACACTCCCGGATGGCTGTTGAAACTCCTCGCGGATGTGGCCCATCGATTTGGTGCGGTTCTTCCGAATTTCTCTGGCCAGCACCCATCGGTCTCTAACTCCCAGTTTTGTGGGTGGGTCTGCCAGGTCGGGGCACATTCCGACAGTCACCTCCCATCTTCCACTTGCCAATCACGTAGGCCACTGTCGATTTTGGGTACTTCAACTCGCTGGATATGTCACGTATGGATCGGCCATTTCTGTGATACCCGACGATTACACCTTTCTCGAAATCAGAGAGCTCCGAACTGCGTGGCATCTTGCATGCGACTGGTTGCGTTGTTGTTTCCCACACGATATTTAACGGCGGTGGCCGTGACGTGTATCAGGACCGCAGATATCGTCGATTGCAGGGGTGTCCAATTACTTGTTGGTAGATAGTGTATTATAGATAGAGAGAGAGAGAATGTTAAACACATAAAGAACATTTTACGTCACGTAGCGGGAAAAGTAGGTACAGCAATGCATGAGTCATCTGAAGGCATGTGCTACACTGTCAAATATAAGTGGTGTGGATTCGCGGAAAATTTCTGAAAATAACGTGCAGCAAAGTTGCCGGTAAGTGTCCGTCTTTTAACCAAATTTCCATTTTAAAAAGTGTCCCTTCCGTGTTTTCACAGATTTTCCGTTGTCAGTAATTCTATCTTAAGTTTTTCCATATTTATACAGAAATTTCGCAAAATCGAAAACACCGAAGTTTTCAGCCCTTATAATCCGTTCGGGTAGGTAGTGGGAACCGGACCTAGGTCGATTGGTCTGGGTCTACACAAACCACGATACTTAACCAAGAGCCAGTCTTCGGAGTCGTGCGCACGTTATAGCTAAAACTAATTGTGCAATGAAGAATTTTTTTTCATTAATGCAAGTAATTTAGTCATTTTATTTTCTGTTGGAGCTTATTTTTTTAATACCTTTGCAATTATGTTTCTTCTAAGCATTTTTTTCAACATGATATTTTGAAACAACAGAATGCTTCGGAACTTCAGATCTTTTTCTTTTCTTTTTTAACTGATAATAACTTTTAATTATCTCTAAGGAAAGGTTAGATGTACTGCTTTATAGTATTATTTCACAAAACTTTTAAATACAAAATTTACTCTTGATAGCTATAATTTCTTTTGTTTTAAGGATTCCACAGATTGACCCATAGACATCACCTGTACAATAATTTAAATACACGGTGCCACAATAACCAAATTTCATGCGATATGCTATTATATGCGATAACAATATGATCGCAATATCCACAATATGCGATCTCCCTACAGAAGTTCAAAATCAGTTCCTTTGGCAAACAATTGAAATTTGACAGTTAATCAACTCAAGTGTTCCCGCGAATCTTTCCTATAACCGGAAGAAGAAAAGTGAGAACGGGGTTTTTCAGTTCATATACGAAGGGAATAGTGGAAAGATTTCTGAAAATTCAGAATTTTCCGTTAACACATCTTACAGAAGATGCGTCGAAAGTTTTGCAATATTTGGATCACTTTATATCTTCATACGTACCTTTACGACGAAAGCTGACTAGCATTCAAAGTATAGGCCATCGTGTTGCACCGTCTTTAGTCATCTGTCTGCCACTTCTTCGATTCTACAGAGGGTGAGTCGAAAGTTTTGCAATATTTGGATCACTTTATGTCTTCATACGTACCTTTACGACGAAAGCTGACTAGCATTCAAAGTATAGGCCATCGTGTTGCACCGTCTTTAGCCATCTGTCTGCCAGTTCTTCGATTCTACAGAGGGTGAGTCGAAAGTTTTGCAATATTTGGATCACTTTATGTCTTCATACGTACCTTTACGACGAAAGCTGACTAGCATTCAAAGTATAGGCCATCGTGTTGCACCGTCTTTAGCCATCTGTCTGCCACTTCTTCGATTCTACAGAGGGTGAGTCGAAAGTTTTGCAATATTTGGATCACTTTATGTCTTCATACGTACCTTTACGACGAAAGCTGATTAGCATTCAAAGTATAGGCCATCGTGTTGCACCGTCTTTAGCCATCTGTCTGCCAGTTCTTCGATTCTACAGAGGGTGAGTCGAAAGTTTTGCAATATTTGGATCACTTTATGTCTTCATACGTACCTTTACGACGAAAGCTGACTAGCATTCAAAGTATAGGCCATCGTGTTGCACCGTCTTTAGCCATCTGTCTGCCAGTTCTTCGATTCTACACAGGGTGAGTCGAAAGTTTTGCAATATTTGGATCACTTTATGTCTTCATACGTACCTTTACGACGAAAGCTGACTAGCATTCAAAGTATAGGCCATCGTGTTGCACCGTCTTTAGCTATCTGTCTTCCAGTTCTTCGATTAATACAGAGGGTGAGTCGAAAGTTTTGCAATATTTGGATCACTTTATGTCTTCATACGTACCTTTACGACGAAAGCTGACTAGCATTCAAAGTATAGGCCATCGTGTCGCGCCGTCTTTAGCTATCTGTCTTCCAGTTCTTCGATTAATACAGAGGGTGAGTCGAAAGTTTTGCAATATTTGGATCACTTTATGTCTTCATACGTACCTTTACGACGAAAACTGACTAGCATTCAAAGTATAGGCCATCGTGTTGCACCGTCTTTAGCTATCTGTCTTCCAGTTCTTCGATTAATACAGAGGGTCAGTTGAAAGTTGTGCAACATTTCGATCACTTTACGTCTTCATACGTACCTTTACGACGAAAGCTGACTAGCATTCAAAGTATAGGCCATCGTGTTGCACCGTCTTTAGCCATCTATCTGCCAGTTTAGCAATTCTGCGGCGCGGTAACGGTTCTTGTCCTTCGAGGCGAAGAAATCCTTTACCCTGGCTGCCACATCCTCCTGGTTGTTGAAGTGCCACCCGCGAAGGAAGTGGGCCATGTACCGGAACAGGCAACACTCCGACCGGGCAAGGTCCGGACTATATGCTGGGTGTTGCATCAGTTAGATGCCCTCAAGTTCCTGTAGGTTTGCCTGGGTCGTTTGCGCGGTATGAGGCCGAGCGTTGTCCAGCTGTAGTTGAGCGCGCTTTCTGTTCACCAGTGTCGGGTACTTCTCCTCCAAAACGGCATACATCCGCTCCAGCTGTTCAGAGTAGAGGTTGGTGTTGATGGCCCGACCGTCTGGAACAAATTCGTAGTGGATTATCCCCTCGAAATTCCACCAGACGCATAGTATCACTTTGTGCTCGAAGAGCCCACGTTTGGCAACAGGTTCAGGAATTTGGCCTGGGATCAACCACTGCCGTTGTGCGTTAGGATTACGGAAATAGACCCATTTTTCATCGCGCGTAACAATTCTCTTGATGAAACGTAGATCGCGCGGGTTTTCTAGGACTTTCGTGCACACTTCCCCTCGGCGGTTTGCTTCAGCTGGCGTCAGTTCGTGAGGGACAATGCGGCAGCTTCTGCAGATCTTGCAGAGGTCCTGAAAGTAACGAACCACGGTGGTCTGTGATATGCCCAACTCGCCTGATAATCTCCGAGTGCTGGTTGTCGGATTAGCCTCTACGGCCTGGCGCGCGGCTACCGAAACTACAGTTCGTGACCTACCTGACCTTGGCTGATCGTCAAGATTTCTGTCACCTGACCGAAATTTCTTGAACCATCTGGTTGCGGTGCTGTGGTTCACGGAACCGTCCCCTTTCGCATGACAAATGCTTCGTGTTGCTTGAGCAGCGTTATGGCCGAGTTCAAACTCGTAAAGCAAAAGTTCCCTAATTAGCCGGTTGTGGCTGTTCATCTTTTAGGCGTCCCGACCACAGACAGAACGACGACATAGCGACTTGAACTAGTTTAGACACCTCACATACCTGCCGCAGAACATGCGTTTATGCAAATATTGCAAAACTTTCAACTCACCCTTTGTAAAAACGGCAATTTACTGTCAATATAAGAAAGGAATTGCGGAATGGTTTCTGAAAATTCAGAGAACGTTCCTGGCGTACGAAAAATCCGTTAAATTCAGGTTTCTTTCCGTCATTTCACGGAAAAGGTTGTATCAGAAATATTATTCGCTAACTCACGAAAGGAATCACGGAAAACGGCCCCTGAATTTCAGAATTGTTTTTACACTGTAAAAATTTTCACCGAGTCTTAACTGAAAATTTGTAAATCGTAGAATGGATGCAATTAATTAATTCCTCTGAACTGTTCACTTTAAATCGGTCGTTGACGCGCTCTACCCTGTATTTCATATCTTTTAAAAGTGGTCTTACATTTTCACATAACAGTGAAATAAATTTGGATATATATTTGTATAATTTGAATTCAATTGGGTATTTTCTGTAAATACAGAGAGAGAGAGTGAGATCTAAGGCATGTATCCTGCACGGAAACAGTGACAGCGGTTTAAAAAATTGTTTGATTCGAAGAGAAACCGTCTTGACGTCAGGCGAGCACAGCCCCCATGGGTGGAAACCTCACCGAGTTCTGTCAAGATTAGAAAACAATTTTTATTACGTTGCGGTACGTCCTCCATCTTTTGCGAAAAGTTTGGCATGTTTCCAATGCACCATGGTAGGTCGCCAAGAAATTGAAGCATGGCGGGGCGGAATATTCATGACATGCCTTGTTTGAAATTTCGTAAATGCACGGAACAGTGAATGAATATTTTAATTATGGGCTCCGTTTCATCATGTAAGAGCACTGGCACACCGAAGAAGTGGTATTGATTGAGGAGGTGTCCCCGGAGTAAAGGACTTTTCAAGCATGCAAGAATCAAGCCGTCACCAAATAAAATTGGAACGCCAAATGAAAAGGCATTTTTTTTATGCCGAAAAGAAAAATAAATAAGGATCTGTTTATTCATAAGCTTTTATGTTGCAACGAAATGCGTGCATGTACCAGAACGATAATGCCACGAGCCATGTTTCTGCTAAAAGGAAGGACGTGTAACTGCAAATAAGCGGGGATTAAAAGTCTAAGTCATGAAAGTGCAGTTTGCACATCGAAGCAAGAACCCACGAAACTTCAATAAACGCCGAAAGAAAAGGAAAACAAATTCACTCAGCACCACTTACGCGACATAATATTGGGCTACATAAAAAGTCTTTTCACATTTTGGGGAAACAGATGCCGTTGGTACAAATTATAACGTTTAATTTGAATTGCAGACACACGATGTCTACATATTCTGAAAAATGAGATTCCAACATGTCTATGTAAGTAAAAGAAGTTAGGCATGTTCAGTTCAGTTGTTCCTCAAGCGGCCTTTATAGATCTTTATATCTGATGGTCGTGGGATCGATTCCAGTCGGTTGTGCTGCTCTGAACCACTATATACTCTCCGTCCGTAGAATGGGAACGCTAAGCCGTCAGACCCGGATCATTGGACTCCCATTGCAAATAAGATTACTTGTTTATTTCTCTCGCGCATTCTTTTTCCCTCGGCGCGCATTTCTCTAATCGCCGTAGCCTGGTATTCGCCACTATGTCGATTTGTACTAATCATCTGGCAGTCCTCCTTCAATGACCCGTCCATCCTATGTCCTATATGATTCTCTAGGTTCAATCTAATGTAATTTCGTTTCTGACACGAAGTACGAATGTCCTCTTTGGATATAGGTGGTTGGGTCAGAACCTTGTGACGTACTACAGATGTGACGCACACGTCAAAAGGAAAGAATTCGGCTCCATAGCAGAAAGATGGGGTTCGAGCCACGCCACCGGCAGAGAGGAGGGTTTGTGTGTTCACATTGGTTACAGATCATAAAAATGGATCTACTGACCGTTGAGTTATTCGAAAAATCTGTGATGTTCATTCCACACATCGTCTGGAATTAGTCAGCATTCCTTCTTCTACAGTGAGCTCTCCTTCAAGTGTGGTTTGCTGGCTGACCCGGAAACCTACGATTCCCTCCCAGCCGTTTCTTAAGGTGTGGCGTAAAGGAAGTCGTGACCTTTACGCTAACTTAAAATGTCAACATACTAATAAATTTTTCCTAAATGAAACAAACCTTAACGGCCAGACGAAACATATAAAACAGAAGTCAACTTACGGAAACAGTCCTTTATTCGGAATGGAATGCACAACACTCTCCACACATTTATCTCAACGCTATTCAATTCTCTCGTATAGCACTTTCTTAACAACGCTCATCATAATCGCTCACAATAATAGCTCTCAATAATCGCTCTTATCAACACACCCCTCGCTAATCGCACTCAATAATACACTGCTGGACAATTGCTAAGGACGGATCATAAACGGCTATATAGCGCATAAAAAAGTAAGTGTGGTTGGATGTCAAGTGAAATAAAATGTCAGAATGCCAGGACATTACAAGAAAGACAATTTATTGTGCTCTGAAATCCAGAAGGCTTTGGAACGTGTTCAAGGAACAAACAGGCCATTTTGTGCAGAATACGTAAACGTAAAAAAAATGCAATTACCGTCCGCAGGCGTTCCGGCGTAAGATGTCAATACGGGATATGGCCACCATGGAGGGCGATGCAAGATTCCACACGTCGTGTCATGCTTTGCATAACATTATCAAGCAGCTGTTGGGGTAATTTATCCCATTCCTCTGTCAGTGCACGGATGATGGTGTCCTTGTTTATTGGAGGGCATTGGCGACCAGCAAGACTCCTTCCCAAAGCATCCCACACATTTTCAATGGGATTCAGATCTGGAGAACGTGCTGGTCATACGAGGCGTTGAATATCCTCGCTCTCAAGACACTCTTGGACAGCAACTGTTGGATGACATGTTGCGTTGTCGTCCATGAAAATGAATCTATCACCGACAGCACCACGGAACATGCGAACATGAGGTAGCAGAACATCATTAATGTATCGTTGGCCAGTCATAGTCCCAGTTGGAAGCCGATAGAGGGACGTACGGCCATTGATCATGATGCCAGCCCATACCATGACACTACATGTCGGATATCGGTCCCTTTCCTGTATGTTTGCTGGACAATATGCAGTACCACTATCACGCCAGATCAGTTGTCGTCGACAATCAGACGATAGACTGTATCTACTCTCATCTGAGAAGAGGACAGCAGACCAGTCGTTATCTGTCCAATTGCGATGTTGATGGCACCATTGCAAACGGGCGGTACGGTGACGTCTGGACAATGGGATGCACCCAACAGGACGGCGGGCGTATAGTCCTCCTTCATGCAAACGTCTGGCGGCAGTTTTTCGGGAGATCCGCTTGCCAGTAGCAGCCATAAACTGATTTGCTACCTCACTGGCTAAGCTGCGCCGGTGTCTTTTTGTTGATAGCACTATGTACCGATCTTCTGCAGGTGTCGTACTGCGAACACGACCTCCCCCGTGACGTTTGCTACACTCTCCATTTGTTTGAAATGATTTCCAAAGCCTTAAAACAACACTGTGGCTGACGTCGAACTCCCTGGCAACATCTGTTATTTTTCGCCCTTCTTCAATCTTGCCAATAATACGGCCACGCGTAAAATCATCTAGGTGATGTCGGGAAGACATACTGAAAATTACAAGTTTGTCAATTGATTCTTTCCCTTTCAACTTTGCGTTTGAACAACAACGGTCAATACGCGTCAAATCCTTTATATCTCTTATCAGCGCTATGACGTCACGAACAAGTTCGGCAATCCAAAATTTGCATACGCACAACACGTCTTACTGTATCCCGCACTTATGCTAATTTTCACATTTTCCTACCTTCCATTTTATGGTTGCTATCGTTGCTATTGTCATCCGTCCTTAGCAATTGTCCGGCAGTGTATCAACACCTCTTCACAACAGATCAGTAGTCGCTTTTTATCTCTTGTTCTTATCTTATTACATGCATACGTCATGTGCATTCAACCTCAATTGTGTTGTCAAACGTATTCGTTTGAAGGAAAAGATATTTCGTTAAGCGTGAAGAATACTGAGAATAAACTCAAGATTAACATAGGGAAAGAAACTAAAAAAGGAAAGTTAATCTAGAATATACATCACAAAGGTGGAGATACATTTTATATGCGACGTACTACAGAGGTGATGCACATGTCAAAACAGCAAGTAGCAGTGATAAGCTCTTGCCGGCGTAGCTTAACTGGGAAAGCATTCAGCTCCACAGAAGAAGGATGTGGGTTCGAGCCTCGCCACCGACAGAGAGAAGGGTTTGTGTGTTCACATTCGCTACAGAACATAAAATAGGATCTACTGACCGTTAGGTTCTTTGAAAAATGTGTAATGTTCGTTCTACACATCGTCTGGAATTAATGAGAATTCCTCCTTCTACAGTGAGCTCTCCTTCAAGCGTGGTTTGCTGGCTGATCCGGAAACCTAAGATTCCGTCCCAGCTCTTTCTCAATGGGGAGATATATGCGATGTACTATACAGGTGATGCACATGTCAAGACGGCAAGTGGCAGTGATAAGCCCTTGTCGGCGTATCTTAAGGGAGAAAGCATTCAGCTCCGGAGCAGAAGGAGGTGGGTTCGAGTACCGGCAAAATATGAGTTTCGCAGCCTTCTCTGTGGGTGGAAATCCTACGAGGTATTGCAGTGCTCTCTTCAGTTGCGTTTGTTTGGCGGAGGTTTGAAAATGGGAGGCAATATGGTTCACTTGCGTCATTTAATGTTGTTTTTATATCGCAAGTGTAAAAATGCAACGCAAAAAAAATAGCATGTGCTGTGTATCGTGAGGATGCTGTAATTGTTCGACCGTGTCAATATTGGTTCGCAAAATTTCTTCGTGGAGATCCTCGCCGATGAACCACGCTCTGGAAGGCCCGATAACGTTGACGACGCCCAAATCAAAGAGGCATTAATCGAAAGCAACCTACACAGTACGACCCGAGCAGACACAGCCGACATCCAAGCGCACAGTGGTATTGCATTTGGTAAAGCTTAGATAAGTGAATCGCCTTAATGTTTGGGTACCAAACATTTGAGTGAGAAAAATGTTCTCGGCCATATATCTGTTTACGATTCACTGGCCCAACGAATAAAAACGATTCATTTCTGAAATGAATAGTGACGGGTGATTAGAATAAGAGCAAGCGATATTAGCCGCCATTTACCAATCCAAAGGCCGCTCTGGATACCAAAATGATAATGCCGTGTGTGTGCTGAGACTGGAAGGACTTTGTATTACGAGCTGGTGCTGAGCAATCGAACGATCAATTCTGATAGGTACTGTTCCCAATTGGATCAGCTCAAGGCCGCACTTGATGACAAACGTCCAGAAATGTTCAACAGGAAGGGCGTTGTCTTCCACCAGGAGAATGCCAAATATCACGTTTCTGTAGTCACCAGTAAAAAATTGTTGGTGCTCGGCTGGGATATCCTGCTTCACCCAGCCTATTTACATGCACCTTCAAATTTCCATTTATTTCGGTCTTGCGGAATTTGCTCAACGGAAACATTTACTGTGATGCAGAGATATAGCACGTATCGGAGTACGAAATGAAGCGCGAAGTTTACTACCTTCCATGTCATTCGGAGTTGGGCATGAATAGAAATAAGTGACACAATTGCGCAACTCTAGTGTTCGATAAGGCTATTTAAAGTGAACCAGCAATCGTTTCGCTTAGCATTCGCATTAGACGACGATACGTGCAAGTGAAAGAGTAGCGCGGTTGTTATAGTCGATAAGGTTTGTGCATCCGTAAACATGCAGCCTTTTACAAATGCCCAATACACTGACATTCATTTCACGTGCGGACGACCGAGTGGAAATAGCACAGGCAGGATGGTTTCCCCACACAGAAGATATCCAGGTAAAGTTGTTTGCCGACGTCCATCAGCATCTGCCACAGAATGGATCAATGGCGCCTTGCACTACATATCGAGAAAGACCCAAATATCTGCGTACACCTGCATTAGAAGAACGGGTGCTAGACATGGTGCCGGAGGAGCCCAAAACTAGAACAAGAAGAGTAGCCGCAGAGGTAGGAGCATTAAATTCAACTGCATGACGTATCTATCATCAGGAGCAACTGTGTCCTTTCCACGTGCAACTGCTATAAGCACTCTCACCAGCAGGTTTTCCACCCTAGAGTCAGCTTTTCCCAATGGATTTTCAAAAATGCGCCAGATCTGGTTTTCTCCATGCCATTTGTTTACGGGTGAATCGCAATTTACCGGAGGTCGCATTGTTAACTTTCACAACATGCATCAATGGGCGCGGGACAATCTGCGTGAAATCAAGCAGTCTTGACGTTATTATTTTTGAGTATCGAAGTGGAAGCCATATAATCAGAAGCATCGTTGTTTGCAGGTTACTATATTTATATGCTTCCCATGCTCAAATGACAAACAGTTTAACAAATAGAATGTAACGACAGGTGATTTCGCTCGCACGAATCTTTATTCTTCAGATTGGGGGGAAAAGGAAAAATATCCGTTAATCAAATTAAATAGTATGTACTTCCAGTGGGAGATGGGTATTTTGGATGGCTTTCTCTATGTATTTCCCGCAAAGATCTGTTCTCATTCCTTCCAGCTTACATGCTTGTGCAAAATGTCCTTTTCCCCAGTCCCAAGCAAGACTCTCTTTTCCGTCAGCGCATTCTTCAGCTGTTGGACAGCTTCCGATGTGCGTTGACGCGCTACAACACGTCTTCCCAGAGCGATCCACACGTGTTCTATGAGATTTAGGTCGGGAGAACGAGCTGGCCAATCCATCCGCTGAATGTCTTCACTTTCCAACAGCTCATCAACAGCCACCTTAAGATGGGCTGTTGCGTTTTTGTCCATTAACACAAACTGTGGGCCAGTGGAACTTCGGAACGACGAACATGGGGAAGGATTACCTCATTACAGTAGCGCGCACCGGTTACAGTACCTCCTTCCAGGATCTGCAGCTCTGTACGTCCATCGATCAGAATGCTTCCCCACACGAGAATACCGCGGACGCCATATCTATCCTTTTCATTGATGTTTTTGGGCGATACCGAGTGCCTACCTCACTCCAGATTAGCAGACTTCCAGAATCGCTAGATAGAGTAAATCTACTCTCATCAGCAAAACGTACCGTACCCCACTGCTCTGACGTCTAGTCCTTTTATTCTCTGGATCACGGTAAACGGTGTCTCCGGAGAGCAGAGCAGTTATTAATGGAACACAGAATACTGGTCGTCGGGCAAACAGTTCCCCTTTGTGTAGTCTCCCGGCCACTGTAAAACGAGATACTGTGCTCATGTTCAGTTGTTTTGGAATGTTACTTGCTGTCTGGTATAGATTCCTCTTGGCCTGCAGAAGCAGATAGCGGTCTGCCACTGCGGGTTGTTTTTGGTGGACGACTACTAGCAGTCTTTTGCATGCTGTACCTGTAATCCTCAAGGCATACCGCACACGCGATACGATGCTATGGGCAATACTGAACTCTTGTGCTGCACTAATCACAGTTCACCTCTCCTCGAGCCTCCCAATTATTCGACTATGAATAAAATCATCAAGGTGTTCTCGAGGAGCCATTTCGTTACCTCTAGCGCAGTACGAACACAGTCAAACGTCTGTAACACTTATGCAGACCGTATTTGTATATGCTGTTGGAGAAATATGATGAAATGAGTTTCATCATTAGACCAAAAAAAAAACTTCCAAGAAACAGAAATTCATGAGAAATTCTGCAGGGCTTCACAAGCCCCGATAAAGTAACATTTTCTTTCATTAATTAATACAGACACTTGACGTAGACTAGGAACATTAAACAGAGGTCATCGCTCTTTCCACGTTTATAAGTAAGTCACGGAAAAATTCTCATTGGTTGCCACCGGGAATCGAACCCAAGGTCTTCCAGTTACGCGCCGGATATGCTTCTACTACACTACAGTGGCCTCGAATTCCCCCAGACTCACATACATTTTGTCCATTAACACAAATCATGCCAAGCCAATTTGGCAGTTGGCCTTCTAATTATTTGTTCAGTTGCTGCTTATTATCTTTGGTGAATCCCCAGCATTGTATGGGACTCCAAGAAGCAGTGTATATGAGTCTGGGGGAATTCCAGGCCGCTGTGGCGTAGTAGAAGCACATCTGGCGCGTAACTGGAAGACCTTGGGTTCGATTCCCGGTGGCGGCCAATGAGAATTTTTCCGTGACTTACTTATAAACGTGGAAAGAGCGATGACCTCTGTTTGATTTTCTTTCATGTTTGGTTTAGAAGCCTTCAGCGCAAATAAACCAACAAGAAATCTTAGAGTTGAAGCTATTAATAATATTCTAACAAAGGACGGAATGAAAACTGTTATGTCATAGCTGATGTATTCACTGGTGGACAAAACTAAAACAAATAGGAAGTGTGTGACGTACATTGTATCTCAAATTAAAAAATTTTTTCGAGTTTGACTCTTAGGTAAATTTCGTTACTTCTTGGTTTAAGAATTCCCTACTGAATGTCACGTTATTTCTCCGAAGTGCATATTGGCAATGATGGCTGTGAGTCAAATTAAACAAAAAGCTAAGACGAAATTGTTGAAAGTGGAGAGTTGAAAAACGTGTAGTAGAGATACTGTTCAGATTGATTTTGTTCGTTAAAAGTACATGAGTTTGCTGTTATGATAGCCTGATGTTTCGCGATTGTTAATTGAAAAGATAAGCAAAGATAAAGTGTATTGGTGATTACAACTTTCTGTCCGTTACTACAGTCAACCCTCGATGTACCACCCCTCCATTTACCACCACCATTGTAAAACGCCATTCCTTGGGTCTGAACAGACATGCTCTATATAAAACACCACTTTATCCCTTGGTATACCACCACAACCTTGACATCCGCCAACCACCAATCTATGTCACTGCGCCAACCTGCCTTTCCCAACACAAAACATATTCGATGTACTGCCATTTGTAAGCTGTGAGATACTTCTCTTTTCGTTTTTTCGGACCGAATTAATTGTGGCAAACCTTGAAGTGGACGTCTAGTGATTTTGGACCCCATACTTTCAATGGAAAAAATTTCGACTTTATTTCCTCATCGAAGAAAGATATCTCGTACATCAAAATTGGCCCACTGATAAAAATCATCCTAACTTAGATTCATTCTTCAACAGGGTGCCAAGTTGTTTCAACTATCCACAGTAACATCCTAACTTAGATTCATTCTTCAACAGGGTGCCAAGTTGTTTCAACTATCCACAGTAACATCCTAACTTAGATTCATTCTTCAACAGGGTGCCAAGTTGCTTCAACTATCCACAGTTTGTTCATGTCTTCTTGGCCCTTAAGGTGGACGTCTAGGGAGTTTGCCTCCTTAACTTCCAATGGAAAAAATTTCGACTTTATTTCCTCACCGAAGAAAGATTTCCCATACATCAAAATTGGCCCACTGATAAAAAATATCCTAACTAAGATTATACAATCTGTGTTTTACAAAATACTTTCCTAAACTACAGGGTGATTGTAAACTCCTTCAACGAAACAAGACGGGTGATAGTACACATCAAGACGAACAATATTTGCAATGGAACCTACGGCCGCATTCCACTCCTAGTGCCAGAAAGGAATAAAGTTACATATCCACGTTGAGCCTTCAACAGCGAAAACAAAGAGACATACCTAATTTATGAGTTACACAATTCCAATCGCATCAGAGAAAGACTCAAAGGAGTTGCTCAAACTGGCGTCCAAGGGCGTCGTTGCACAGCCCACACCGGCGAATGAAGGGCTGTCGCACCCTCTCGTAGACTCCCGGTGTGCTGTTGATCTTATCCGCAGCAACACCGATTCGCGCGACGAGATCTTCTAGGGTGTCCACAGGTGTCTCGTACACTAATGTTTTCATGTGCCCCCCAGAAGAAGTACAGTGGATTAAGGTCTGGGGAGCGTGGAGGCCAAGCCACATGTCCACCGCGTCAAATCCACCGACCAGGATATGTCGCATTTAGGAAGTATCGGACCTCGGTGGAAAAGTGTGCTGGGCCCCATCATGCATAAACCACATGTCCCTCCGTGTGGTGAGCGGAACATCCTGCAACATACCGAGAAGCACTTGCTCCAGGAACACACGGTACGCTGTGCCGGTCAGACGTTTACGTCAATTCTCATGTGATGTTCGCACGGTAATATCGCTGAACGGGTTCGGCTGCGTTTTTAAATGTTTGCTCCTCATCGTCTACCCACGGGTTCAGCGCACCTGATTTGCATTGTGTGCTTCTCATGCAGTGGTTGCAACTCCATGTGCCTACTGGACGTTTTTCGAACGTACTCTTTTGTGGCACTAGGAGTGGAATGCGTTCCTAGGTTCCATTGCAAATATTGTTCGTCTTGATGTGTATTATTTTATCAACCCTCTTGTTTTGATGAAGGAGTTTACAATCACCCTGTGTATTAAAAATCAATGACTAATAAGCGCCATTAGAAGTAAGAGATCTTTTATTGATTTCCTCAGTAGAAAGTGCTATACATCGTATGAAGAACTGTCGGGTTGTGAACATCCAATTATTTTGGATCGTGCACTTACTATTATTTCGACTTTGATTGAAAACTCTGACAAACCATTGGTTAACACCCATATACATAAACGTCGTCTCCTAGTTAGTTGACCGTGAAGTCAGTAATAGACAAGTTCGCAGCCACAAGACATCGCGAAAGTGAGGCCTTAAAATCTAATGTTGTTAATCTCAGTAATTACGAATTAAATGAAGTAAGCGTCGAACTTTGGAGAGTGGAACCAAATTCGCATATCCGAGGCATAAGGTTAACGTCTTCCAGACAGTCCCACAAGTAGAGCATATTATCAGAAACTTACCTGGAGCCGAACATGAAGTTGCACGCTTACATATTGATAGACTACTACGAAGAGGCAAACCATAGCAACAACCTAAACTATCATTATTATATAATGAAGAAAAACAGCAGCTAGCCGAGCTTAGAAATAATAATGAAATTTCAATTTTGGCCACTAACAAGACGCATCAGACGGTCATATTAGATAGCTCATGCTATAGGGATAAAATGCTTGAAGCCATATCTTCTATTCCACACAAAGTAGTTGAGCGTGAACCAACAAAAGCAACATGTGCAGCGTTAACCCGATTGAAGAAATCTTACAACTTCCCTGAAGGTTTTTCTAAAGCTTTTAATCCCCCACCTGGTTGTCGTATGCCTGATAGTTTTGGGCGTGTAAAACTACATAAAGGGGGCTACCTATTAAACCTTTGGTCGCGAGCTATGTTAGTCCCACCTGACCGCTTGAAAAAGCTCTTGCCCTATATTTGGCGAAGTTAGCAGAGAGCTCCCCTTATTCTATTAAAAGCTCCAGTAAGGCAATAGAAAGAATAAGAATGATTCAGCCACATGCTGGCCCTTTCATATTAGTCTCTCTAGCTGTGGTTTCACACTGTACCCTAATGTACCTGTGGACGCCACTCATCATATCATAGAGGCCAAACTTGCTGAATTTAATGTTCCCACCACTGAAATCTCTGCTATTATGAACGCACTTCGTTTAGTTAAACGGCGTTCGTATTGAACTTGAATCTAATTTTTCTTTGCCTTTTTCGGATTTTCGTTTATTTCGTGATTCAAATACTAACTCACTGTCCCTTTGTGTTTCTCGAAAACCTACCGATTGTAACAGCCTTATCCCGTTTAACTCTTCACGCCCAACTCCACAAAAATTTTCTGCTATCAATTTTCTTTTTAGGAGAGCCTTCACGCATTCTTCAAATGGTAGTCATTTCCAGTCTGAGATACAGTTTATTTTCAAATTAGCGGATAAACATGGATACCCTAGGACGATGGTTAGTAGAGTATACACCAGAATATCAAGTGAACGAACTATTAATCTGAAGCCAGATAGAAGGCCTAATAAACGATTCGTAGGAGCATTGGACCAGCACCTCCATATCACTAACACACTATCTCCTATCTATTCAAAACGTAACATACAATTCGGCACCCGATCGAAGAACCTCCTATCATCAGTTAAAAAGGATCGAGCAACAACAGATATTATGAACAAATGGGGTGTGCATAATATTCCACTGTTGGGCCCCCCAACAGGAGAACATGTTAACAGCTATGTAGGTTCGACACGAAAAAGTTTGAGTCCAGGAATACAAATACGATATCTGAGCCAACAGCAATAATACAGCATTATCAAGGAATGTGGAAAATGGAATGCTACAACCAGACTGGGAAAACATTAGACTGCTGGACACTCCAGCATACATACATTCGCTGCATTTTGTTGAAAGTATGTACATCGAAGCTTTA
Organism: Macrothele yani; assembly: GCA_039090855.1. Classification (NCBI taxonomy): domain Eukaryota; kingdom Metazoa; phylum Arthropoda; class Arachnida; order Araneae; family Macrothelidae; genus Macrothele; species Macrothele yani. Next base: position 90,649,448 of record CM077016.1, on the reverse strand, counting down.
GGAGACAAATGCTGTAATGACTACTTGCCTGCGGACATATGAAAAATTTGGAAAGAGCGTATTACCAACCTGAACTTTAAATTATAGTAATATATATTAACAATTTCAACAATATATAAAATTGATCGTAACTTTGTATTTGTAACAAAATTCTTGTATTGATATGTAAAACTAATAATTTGTGAAATTGTACCCGTTGCACTGGTATAATGGCAACGGTCATGACCCATGCGACGTTTGATGACTTATATCCATAATGCATCGTTGCACTACTATATAAAGAAGTGCTGCATTGCCTCTGTTCCACCTGATGACGGGGTAAATGTTACCCCGAAAGTGTTAGTGGTGTATTTTAACTGTAAATATCGTTCGTATTTTATTAAATATCGTACATATACGGTGACGTTTCATTTCATTTGACATATTGTGCGAAGTCATTCTTTTTATCGTTATGTTTTTTATCGGTGAGCCAATTTTGATGTTTGGGAAATCTTTCTTCAGTGAGGAAATAGGGTCGATTTTTTTTTCCATTGGAAGTATAGGGAGAAAAATCACTAGACGTCCACCTTAAAGGCCAAGAAGACATGAACAAACTGTGGATAGCTGAAGCAATTTGGCACCCTGTTGAAGAATGAATCTAAGTTAGGAGGATTTTTATCAGTGGGCAAATTTTGATGTTGAGGAAATCTTTCTTCAATGAGGAAATAGGGTCGATTGTTTTCCATTGGAAGTATAGGGAGCAAAATCACTAGACGTCCACCTTAAAGGCCAAGAAGACATGAACAAACTGTGGATTGTTGAAGCACCTTGGTAACCTGTTGAAAAATGAATCTAAATTAGGATGTTACTGTGGGTAGTTGAAGCAACTTGGCACCCTGTTGAAGAATGAATCTAAGTTAGGATGATTTTTATCAGTTGGCAAATTTTGATGTTTGGGAAATCTTTCTTCAGTGAGGAAATAGGGTCGAATTTTTTCCATTCGAAGTATAGGGAGCAAAATCACTAGACGTCCACCTTAATGTTAAAGACACTGATCCAACCAAGATGCGAATCAGTGTATTCTAACCTTAAGAAGATCCCTTGAAGGATGGCATATTTCAAACGCACTCGTTGAATTAGATTGTGCTCTGAAAATAATTACACTGAAATCAAAAACGCAAATGTCTTTAAAATAAACTAAGATATGTAAAATGATTTTGTGCAATGCAATTAATTTCCGCCTGATAAAGTTCTAGTAACGTAACATAATTTTTTATTCATTTTCTTATAATCAAAATCTAAACTTAGTCTTCCTAGTATGTAAAGTAAATTTCCGCATTTAATGCATATGAGAAGCTTCCGAAACGAAAACGCGCGTGCGGACGCTTCGAAATGCAGTGCTTACTAAGTACACAACATACAAGTGCATTTTTTCTGATTAACATATTTTTAATGTAATGCAATTTATGATTTTCGAGGAACCGTAGTTAATAAAATTCGGTTACTCAAAATTCTTGGCAAATTTGATAAAACGCCATCCATTGAAGTAACAAAAAGTGGCGGAATATTAAAGGTTGACTGTACTTCATGTTTAGAAAATAAAGCCAGTTCATCTTAACCTTACGTGCAATTCTTTATACTCTGGCCGATCATTACAAGTAAGTTACTTTGTGTGCTCTGTGATCAACAAGTTAAGCTAAGAATAATTAATTATTTAACAAATACTACTTCAAAAACTGAAACATAGGTGTTTGAGAAACGTTCTGCTGTTTATTTACCTTGTTTTCCAATTTTATTCCCATACGAACAGGGCCCGCTTCTATTTTTGTTGTCACCTCAAGCAACAATCTGTGGAATCGTCCATTCTCCTTCCTCCGAAAAATGGCAATTCTCATTTTTCACATAAAAAAAGTGTGAAATACTTATAAAGGAACACTCAAAAAACGCATATAGCGTATTAAATCCGTTTATTTTTGCGGCGTAGTAAGTTCAAAGATTCGCCAAGCTTTCGCACTCCACTGGGAGGCTTTTTCAAGGCAATGGCGAATCTTTGAACTTACTACGCCGCAAAAATAAACGGATTTAATACGCAATATGCGTTTTTTGAATGTTCACAGTGTGGTGTATTTATAATTACATTGCTTGTAAAGGAGATATAATTTTAGGATACATTGTTATTATGATGCATATTTTTGCGTATCACATCCAGTCATTTCTAACACGTATGTTATTCTGATAATTTTTATCCATTTAAATATGTGCTATGAACAGAAACCAGCGAAAACTTTATATATTTACTTATTTCTCCAGCTTTTACAGAAAAATAAATCTACCAGTTTTTTCGACGTTTAAATTTGAACAATTACCTCTTGCAGCTTCTATTTCGAGATTTTCCTTCAGGCGCTCTTGCAACTTAAGTAATTTTTTCATTGCTTCACGCGAAAGACATTTTTTTTTAATTTCAGAGGCTGCTACTGATATTGGACGCTGTGATAAATTTTTAATGTAATAACTGAAAATCCCCTTTTTCGAAATACTTTATGTGGTTACTTAAATAAGTAAGTACCATTAACGCTATTACTTTAGTGAATAATTAGTTTGCACTTTTGTCTTTTTCCAGCCTCGCATTAACATTTCTTTTAGATTACAACGATGTTAAAGCAAAATAATTTTATTCTCGTTCTTTTTTATATTCGTTTAGTTTTCGGATCGACCTTATAGAATTCGAAAGAAGACAATGTCTTAACGACAAAGAAGGCAGAAAGGCTTCCCTGTTATACCTTTTATTCTCTACTACAGCGACTACACATGGAGTCTGTATTGTGCAGAAATGACAAAGCATCTTACTTGGCAGAAATCATTATATTCCTCATTTAATTGGCATTCTGTCGGTATGAGACTCTACCAAAATCCATCGAACTCCGAAAGACCCTAAACAGAAGCAAAAAGGGATTCACAGGCCACATAAAGGACAATGTTGGAATAATGAGGCAACCTCCCAGAAATAAGGCAACCAGAAAATAAAAGGCAGCACGGCTGAAGAAGTGAGCCACTAAGGGTCGTTAAGGGCCCCGACTCTAACGAGTCCCAAAATTCTTATATTAAATAATAAGCCATTCAGCTCGTCCATTGGGTAGCTTTATTATCGCTCGGGTTCCTAATTGGGTTCACCCGGCGTAATATTGGGAGACAAGGGGGTGTCGAGTGGATTGTGATTCTGCGATTCCCTGATTTAGGGCTGACGCAGCTTCAGGATCCACTGACGGGGCGTTGTTTTTCACACAGCAGATTTTCCTTTGGCAGTCAAAGGGTCCGCTGTGTGCCGCAATTGTTTTGTGAACGTCTAGATTTCAAATAAAAAGCATAAATGAACATATTTGCTAAGTTCCGGTTCCAAAAGATATATATATTCTCCAAATAATCTAGGGTTGAGCACACATATTGTAGTTAACGACACACTCATCATAGAACTTAGACAAAATTAAGTAACAAAAACAATTTATTGGTTATGATTTGGCATAATAATAAATATACGCTCATGATATTAGCAAAAATGATTTACGACTCTCTGACAGGAACCTGTACTCAATTGACTATTGGCTTATTAAAATATTAACTCTATGTGTGGACTGCTCCGATAAAGATTTTGTGAGGGGACACCAAAGAAAGAATAGGATGGATTTTCTACCTTAACATCTAACACTGGCCTAGATATCGCGCTGCTGACCACTCCTGATCCGGGAGAATTCTCGTCCGGTGGTTATTACTTCCATCCGCAGCTGCGACCGTCGTATGGGCTCTAATGGTCTTTAGTGGGAGTCCGTTCATCCGGAAACCTCGGTTGCGATCTCCCATCCGCAGCTTAGAAAATTGTCTGCCGCTTCCTAGGTGACAGTCATGGAGGACAGTGCACGCGATGCACGCCGCGAAACCAGCAACGTAAAGTTTCGTGCAAAAACTGTAAACGTGAAGTGACTCGTGTAAAAACTAAACGTGAAGTGACGAAGTTCTTCTCTTTCCTTGTAAAATCTTTCGACGACCCCCAAGAAGACCCACACTACCTCAAAATATCCCATCATCCAATCACTAGCTGGCAAACGCAAGCCTCCCTGAATTAAATTCCCCAGTGTAGATCTTACTGGTCGGAAAATTAACATTTTGATCTTCCATTCGTTAGGGGGTCAAGATTCCTACCCGCTCCAGTGAAATTCTGAGAACCGCTGAAGTTACGTTTCCCGCGTGATACTACTCCCGGCAGTAAATTCTCTACCCAATTAAACTGTTAGCTCTGGTTCCAACAAGTCTACGGTGTGCCCAACACGCATTGTGGAAGCTAGACACGGTTAACACTTCTATTGCCCCCAATAAAACATACTACAAAGCCAGCTCGCCGATGGCTGTCGCCAGCGTTCTCTTACAGAGTCGGTCTGTCCTGTGCCGCCTTGTGCTGTCTAGTTAGTCTTACGCCTTGCTGGGAGAAGGGGGACGGAGAGAAAAAAACAAGAAAAAATTCACCCGAAAGTATGTGGCAAAATAAAACGTACTCTTTCTTCAAAAATACACGAATTAATAAAAATGAATAAATTAATAAATAAATGAATAAATAAATGAATAAATAAAATAATAATTAAATAACTAAATAAACTAGGAAATGGGTTCTCGACTAAATGTGCAGCGCTCGAGTTTGGGCGCTGTCACAGCTTAATAAGCCTATCACGATCCTCACTCTACGATCAAATTTAAATGAATGACCATAATGGATATAATACTTTACCATACTGACTGCACATCCCTAGCAAGAAAGATGGCATCGAATTTTCGGTTGTAATAAGCACGTCTTTTGAATCCTTTCCGATGTTAATAAATTTCTTCAAAATTATTTATGGTCAATGGAACAGATTTAAAAAAAAAAAAACGAATTTTTACAGTCGATAAAACGCATCCAGAAATAGAAACAGCAAGTTAGTTCTAACAGCGGCTAAAAGGTATGTTACCAAAATTAACAAATGGTGCACAAAAAGTTTCTTATAACAGAAGGAAGATATCGCAGAAAAATAGATTTTCAAATCGAACAGCTAAAAGAAGAAATATTGAAGGAAACATGATACAATTCTAAGACCCCCTAGCGCAAGAATTTTGCATAACGTGAAATTTGAAAATATGCGAATTCTTCATGGCAAAAGCTATGCTAAAGAAAAAGAGCTTTTCAAATGTCTCCCGGAAGCAGAGATAGCGAGAAAAAAGTTTTGACCTTTATACCCCCTAAAGAGAAATCTTACTTAAAGAGGATAATGCTCCCCATCTTTATTGTTGCAAATGACATACAGTAAAAGAGGAATTTTTTCAATAGGGTTTTTAAAAGCGGTGATACAGCTGCAAATAAAAGTTTACAAACACCACCTAGCGACAGAAATGTGAACTACAAAACAGTCCGCAAGTACAAGCCTAAAGTGTTCCTCAAAGTAAATGATATCCGGTGTGAAAAGATTTTTTTTTTCAATCTGACATTTTGAAGTAGAGATATCGAAAAAAACAGATTAAATATTTCCGCCCTCTAGCGGGGAAATTGTGTGTATTTTCTTCCCAAAATAATGAGCCAAGAGTTTTCAGTTAGTGGTATCTGACAGAGAAAGAATATTTTCAATGGGGTTTTTAGTCCCGCAGATATTGCTGCGAACATGGTGTAAATGGAAACGTGAACTTACGCCCTCTAGTGGCACACTTGTTCGTTAAGGATATTTTGAGATTATTTGTAGAACATGTCGTTTCGGAAACGCTCAACGATAAAGAAAGAATTTTTCAAATCGGACTCTGAGAAGCAGAGATATCAACAAAAATATGTTACACAACTACGCTCCCTGGCGTAAAGACTATGGATTATTTTAAACTGAAGGTATCCTCAAAAGATTTACCGAGGTAAGAGGTATCAGTCCACGAAAGAATGTTATCAATCGAGTTTTCAGAAGCGCAGATTTTTCTGCAAATACATCAGAAAGGGAAAAGGACTTACGCCTCCTGGTGGCCAAACTATTCTCTACAAAAAAATTAGAAATTATATGTAGAACATTTTCCACCAGAAGCTGTATCCGATGCAGGAGGAATTTTTGAAATCGGACTTTTAGAAGCAGAGATATCGAGGGAAATCCCAATTTACCTTTACGCACCCTAGCGGAAAATATGCATATTACTTGAAAACTGTACCAAACATAGTCTTCGTTATAAATAGTATCGAAAGGAAGAAGATTTTTTTTTCAGTTGGATATTTAGAAGCACATAAATGGAATAAAATGTTTATGGAATTCGATATCATCTTCATTTACGCCTACTAGCGGCGAATTTATGCATCGGAACACACACACACACACACACACCCCACCCCACTCCCGCGAAAGCAAGGATCATTGTTCTTACATTTCAAGCTTTCCACTGCAAAAAGAATTTTTCAAATCGGACTAAAAGCTGCAGAGATATGGTGTCCACAAACAGCCGGATGGACAAAGTGATACTATAAACACCTACTTTTTTTACAAATGACATGCTAAAAAGTCTAGTGCTAAAAATTTTTGCTTTGTTAAGGGCGGGAGTTTAGGACAAATGGGTGAATTTCAGGGGAGCGAAACCCATTTTCAGCTACCTTCAGAAAAAACAACTGACTACGCTGCAGAAATTTAAACGCTGTCATCAATGACCTCGCAAATAAGAAGTCATTCAAAGAAAACAATCAGTAACTGAAAATTGTAGGGAAATAAGTCATAGGAACGTCTCGTAGTAGTCATACACATTATTTTCCGCGCGGAGAAACAATTGTTTATTATTTCTAACTTCTCTGCTTTAAGTACTGCCCCGGTGTCACGTGATTAGTATCCGCGGAAACACCTGTTTTTTTTTTCTTGGAGGTTTAACGAACACCGTGAGCAACCAATGGGCTATAAGCAGTCGCCCGTCCGTAATTTAGGGTCACTGGTTCCAGGGAAGGGAGAGAGCCAGTGCCGTAAGACAAACACAACATCCATGCCTCACCGGGATTCGAACCCGGACCCCTTACGGACGAATGATCAGAGGCCAGCGCCTTAGACCACTGCGCCACCGGGGCGGCGGAAACACCTGTGGGAGCGAGGCACTCGCTCTGTTCACACGCTTGCGTTCTACTGCGATCTTTCTTGCGCCGCCCCGGTGGCGCAGTGGTCTAAGGCGCTGGCCTCTGATCATTCGTCCGTAAGGGGTCCGGGTTCGAATCCCGGTCAGGCATGGATGTTGTGTTTGTCTTACGGCACTGGCTCTCTCCCTTCCCTGGAACCAGTGACCCTAAATTAGGGACGGGCGACTGCTTATAGCCCATTGAGTTGCTCACGGTGGTCGTTAAACCTCCAATCAAAAAAAAAAAAATAATAATTTCCGAGGTATCATCTTTCGTTGGATAAAAGCGCTAATTTGTTACCGAAGGTCAGTATAGGAATATAGAAGCACCCAGTTCCTGTATAATACTACAACAACATAATTTACATAACACGGATGGATATTTTGAAATGTCTTTTGGGAAAAAAGTATATGCTTACAGTATCAGTCTAGCTCGATCGTCCATCTGTGCGAACCATAGCTTTACGGGAGGCAAAAGGCAGGGGACACAAGCATCCAAACCCCCTAAAATTTCATAGTCTCCCTCATTGGGGGCGTCATCTAAGTACAAGACGTAAAAATTTCCGATTCATTAACATGATTCATCATTTTTTAGGATCATATATTCCTTGGGTTTTATCTGACCGTTTCTTATATGTAGGTGTTCTTAAGAAACGGAGAGCCTCATCACAGTGATGAAGAAACCGACATTTACATACGAACATTGCACATGTGCAGTTTCTAGGAATTATCTACATAGCTGAAGGGGTAGAAGTATAGGTAAAACTTGAAACCATTTGCATAAAAAAGATCATCAAATAAGGGAATGTTTCACCTTTAAAGTTACTCATCTCATCCACAAATGGTGAACTGCTTTTGAATAGCAGTTTGCTTTTTCGCAGATGTTTGAACTTATCACATTCCATTTAGCCAAAAAAAAAAGTGGATAATGACTTTTCACATTAAAAGAAAATAAGAAAATTTTGGGAAAAGGAAAACAATGTTATGAAAGAATTTTTCAATATTGTTTATTACTTTATTTTAGTATAACGAGTAATTTTTAAAGTTTCTTGAAGTTCGTTATAACTGGTTTTCGTCTGTGGGAGATTTTAATGTCATCTCTTATTCCTGCACGTTTCCAGGATCACGGTCACCTAACTAATACTCATTTCATGCCAAGCTGAGAGAGCGCCACAATAACAGCTTTGCCGGATGATTTCTAACAGCTGCAAAACAGCTTTTGGATTTCCTTGTACGAAAGGTTTTTGCTCAGCCTTACAAAATTCACTTGAAATCAAATAAAAACAATTACCTAATCTATGCAAATAAAAAGAAATCTTCGAAATTTTGATACGACTTTATTAAAAAAATTTAAAATGAAACAGTTTTTAACGAGAATCAGTTATTGGTTTATTGCCATAACACTCTTAAAAAGATTTTAAATTTCCTATTTGGATTCGCATTATGCGGTGTCTGAATCCTCGCAGCTGGCATGTGAGTGTATGTGATGGGGTTCTCCGTATCAAAATCTTCTTCATATCATCTTCAGTCGTATTTATGTTTATGCTACATTTCTTAAATTCATTCGCAATGGATCTTTTGCTGATTTTCCACCTCTCCACTACTGGTATGCTATGGCTTTTTTTAATCCTGCTGGCATCTGGGTAGTTTTACCAGCAAAAGGTCAGTCACTGCTTTCTGCTCGTAAATTGTCCTTAAATGACTATTGACGGGGACACCCAACACTTGAAGGGTTCAAATGTCATTTAGCCTGGGATTATCACAATGTCCGTATTCATTTCAGCAGTCTGCCTTTTGACACTTGCTGTAAGATGACCTCGAAATGCGCTAGAATGACAAGAGAATTTCTTTTAACAAATCGGGTCGTCGTCCCCACAGTACTTTCAGCCAATCAGCAATAAGCTCCTCAACTGCCCATTCTTTTTTCTTGAGCACAACAAATGATCGGAAGCAAATTTTCTTTAAGCAAATTTTTGGGTTTCAAAATCATGTAGCAAAAAATGTTCTGGCACGTGAACCGTAACATCCACCTAATGGTAATTGGCGATCTCTTATTTCCTTTGGACTTTAAACTTTGTTTTTTGTTGTTAATAGCCGAATTAGAAAGTACACAAAAGCAAACGGTAGTTTTATCTCCGTTTCAAAATTGTTTGAACGAATAACACGTAATCGTATAACCAGCGTTAACAGCATGTAATTAACTCCTCAGTAATGTTTAAGGTAACACTTGCGCAGGGGATGAGGTTTTAATTTCCCTTTTTTTATACGGGAGTTTAACGACCTTCATGGACATATAAGGCCATAAAGGAGTTGTGCATAAGCCACTAATATAAGCCACTAATTCTAGGAAACGGGGGAATTAGCGCCATAATTCGCGATACACAACATCCATGTAAAGCTTCAAGATTCGAACCCAGAACCAGAAGTGCACGAAGTCAGAAACCTACGCATAGACCACTTAATGGCAGGCAGCATTTGCTCATTTTAAGTTAAAATAAGCGTAATGTTAGAAATTCCCGTGAAATAAATCTTGTCCGCGCATTATTACGTCAAAGTTCGCACAATTTCAGAGAATTACTCGTATTAATACACTGAAAATGTAAATGCACGTGTCGAGTGCCACTTTCACAGTGCGGACAGCAAGCTAGGGATATGAAGACGAAATGAGAGAAAAATAAAATATAATAATTGTAAGACTACATACATACATACATACATACATACGGCGAGAAACGTCACTTTAAATTTGCAAAACTGAAAAAAAGACAATTATAGCCTAAAAGTGTGGAATCGTGCCAAAAATATATTTGAAAGAAAAAGAAACATGCAAGATAAATATTACGCAGAAAAACTTTTCTACAAAAGCGTATCTTGAAAATCAAAAAGAAATTGAAACATTAAGATAAACATCACATGGAGAACAAACATATCACTTACAGAAATTCCTTCTCTATTCGCTCACACAACGATGAGAATTTCTTCGCTGAATACGGAAGGCACGCAGACGATGAATACGAGGCGAAAATGACTTGCGCAAGCGTCAGGCAAATAATACATATGCATACAGTAGAGCCCACTATAATAATGTGTCTGTATTTAACGACGGCTTGGCTTCAACGGAAAAGATAGAAATGTTATTTTAGTATAATAAGAGAGAGCACAGGAATTAAGAACAAAAAACTAGTTTCAGAAACAGAAGAAGCTGAGAGCGGAAGGTAAAAGAAATTTTGACTGATGATGAAAAGCATGGGTATGCTTTATTTGATGAAATATTTCCACAAACCTACGAGAGAAAATGCCAATAAGAGAATGAGTGGCGCAGGAATGACTTGATAAAATGAAGAAAATTGTAGTTTCTTTCAAAAGAAGTGGGAATCGTGCATTACGAAAGAATAAACGAATATTTTAAAGGATTACCAGTCATATTACTTTGAATTTTTTTTTCTATTAAATTAAGCCGCCCGAACAGAAAGGCCCAAATTCATTTTCAAAGATTCTCTCGAGACTTTATATTTAAAAGCCCCGAGCTCGTTTCCCTGCAAAGTAAGCAATTCAACGCCAGGAACATAGTGCTGATTTTTCAGTTGTTTTTCCCACTTTATGATACAGAAATTTAAGCCTTTTTTTTTTTTTTTTTTTGAAAAAGTTCTTACAAAGCCGTGCAACACCACGCAGGGGCAGCTCTGCCAGTTTGTTTTGTTTGTTTGTGAGTGAGAGAGACTTCCACAAAGTCTCTTAATCAATCTTTCTTTTTAGCCCAGAACAACCGAACCCCCCTAAAAAAAGTTTCTGGATCCGCCCTTGGTTCAGGTCACCATGTTACCCGTCGTCACGGTTACGCTATACAGCAAGCGGGTATTTGACTTATTTATAGCCCGCATTATTGTGGCGATTTCGACGAGCTTTGTAAATGGGTGCGATGTGTGTAACAAATTCTGTTTTTAGTGTAGGTGGGCAGATAGATAGCTATCTACTGTACATACACATATCGATAGACAAATGAGTCAATTGTCTCAGACTCACAGAAGCACTTGCCGGAAGGAGAAATTGCTTAAATAAACAAAATTATTCCATAAATCATAATCTGAGGAAAGACTTTTTATTAAAACATTTTTCGAAATCATTCATTTTTGGGAGCAGGTCAAATCTACACACCAAATAACCAGTGGTGTAGTGGGACCGGACCGGCGTTCCGGCACGTTTCTCTAGCTGGCACGCGTTCCTGTAAACCCTATACAGCATAATTTGTTTTCTTTTTAAAATGCTAATGTCTTATAATTCTTTTCCAATAAAAAGCGCAACAGAAAACCTACACAGTTAGTGGGATTAATGTCCCATGTTTGTTTGAAGGCACAGTTTGTTTTTTCTTTTATAAAAGGAAATAATGAATTTTCATGGCGCTTAAAGCAATAAGAAAAACCTACTGTGGCCACTTTCTTATACATATACAGGGCGCATAGAAAAGTCCTTAGCCTGAAATAACTTGCGAACGGAGAGAGGTACAGTTATGCAAGTGAGATAACGGTATAGTAAAGCGACTGCGCCCGATCGAATGTAACCAACAACAGCGCCTCTTGTGGCGAAATGCGGAAGTTAGCCATTGCAAATCGAAAACGATAAGAAATAGAGCAAAATTTCCAATTACAAAGTTGTAGAGCATCAATTAATTAGTACAAAACGACACTTGTTTCACACGGATAAGATACATTGTCGCCTGAATACCCTAAAATGTCCGAAATCGATGCGCGACCTTTTGTGTGAACGTTTGAAGGGAACAGGCATAATTATGAGTAAATGCACACGATTTATTGCATAAATGCGTACTAGTGCATATGCCAAAATACCCTCTGCCATTATACGCATACCTGCAACCCCTGGTCTGTCAGAACGAGAACGACTTTTAGTGCTTCCTGCTCCCTGAGCCATCTCACTACACTTGCCATGGTAACCGCACTTGGGTGTGGCCCAGCTGGAAAACGAACGGCATATTTCCGTTCAGCTAGCGCCGCGTTTCGTTGGCATTCGCCGTAAATAAGCACCATCTCGCAATATTGGGAGTGAGTGAAGCTCGCCATTCTCACACAGCGTACGTAGACCTAAATCTGATCAGGGTACATCCTGCTACTGGTTTTTATACCGTAGGTACGGTACAACGTCATAATCTGCATTTACATACGGCTACATTTGCGAAATGTGAATACGCAGATTCGAATTGTGGCGCATCGATTTCGGACCTTTTAGGGTATTCAGGCGACAATTTATCTTATCCGTGTGAAACAAATGTCGTTTCGTTCTAATTAATTGATGCTCTACAACTTTGTAGTTGGAAATTGTCCTCTATCTCTTTTCGTTTTCGATTTGCAACGGCTAATTTCCGCATTTCGCCACTAGAGGCGCTACTATCGGTTGCATTCGATTGGGCATAGCCGCTTTACTATACCGTTATCTTACAAGTTATTTCAGGCTAAAGGGACTTTTTTATGCACCCTGTATATCTTGCGGGAGGCGAACGCCGAATCAATTAGTTTGTCCCAAATATATTTTATATACTAACGCACTGGACTAATTTTAAAGATAATCAACATCCCCCGATACAGAGTCGTGTAACTAAGCTATTTTATTAACATTTCACAAAATATCTTCAGAACTAAGACTCGGAGTAATGCAAGATTTTTGCCGTTGCTATCTCCATAAAATGCTGCTTAAAACGCCATCTTACTCGATAATGTGTACTTAAATTTGTTTTGTGCTGTACCCAAACTGCCCCTATCGAAATATCTCGAGAACTGATATTCCAGTAATAAGCTTTCACCATAGCACTCTAAATTAGTTTCGCTGCCCGGTGGCGCAGTGGTCTAAGCTATGGCTTCTGATCATTTGCCCGAAAGGTGTCCGGGTTCTAATCCCGGTGAGGCATGGATGTTGTGTTTGTCTTACGACATTGGCTCTCTCTCTCTCTCTCTCTCTTCCCTGTAACCAGTGACCCTAAATTAGGGACGGGCGACCGCTTATAGCCCATTGAGTTGCTCACAAAGTTGTCGTTAAACCTCCAATCAACAAAAAATATTAGTTTCCGCTCCGAACGACATCTTACTCAATAATATGGGGCTGATTTTAATTTTTGCATCCCGAAAAAGGCCCAATTTGGGCCCCAACATTTCAGTGTTTTCTTACAAAAATAGTGAAACCTTGTCCCTTGAATGCCAAAACCTGTAAATCCGGAAGTGTGATTTCGACCGATCACTATACTTTCTTATACTATTAACATAAGAAAGGAAAATGGGGAGAGGCGGAATGGGGGGAGGGGTAAAAAGAGAAAGGTATTGAAGGCGTAAAGGCAGCTCGCGTTCCCATACTTTTTTAGTTAGCACTACACCACTGCAAATAACAACAATGAATCTTAAACTACAAAATTATCAGATGTTTTTATGGGATCGTACACATTCGGACAATTGTGCACCTGATTTAAATTATGTTATTTGGAAACGACGAGAGAGAACGAAGTACTGCAACTGTAGAAAAGACGTTGTAGAACTGCCCTTCTTTGAGTAGGCTGCTTTTACTTTTCAAATCTAGAAAATAACCTATGGAAGGAACTGCCGAGGTTGAGTCATTGCGTGTTTTCGACGTGACGCCCAGTCGTACCCACCCACACCTCCGAGGCTGGGTATATTACCTTTGTGAGACACCTGCTATCCTTGAAAGCTTGCGTGTTTATCGTCGACAAAAAATGAGGTTATTGAAGCAAGATTTCTCCATCAGATGATACGCTGCTGCCAAAATGTTAACGATTAGGAGGTATCAAACGTGTGCATCTTTTAAAAATGAGCAAGGTTATCACAAGATCATTTCCAAGTCCATTTGGAAGTAACGAATATGTTAGAATTAGCAGGTACTGGTGGTGGACAAAATAATGAAAACGCTTCTATATTATCTCCTTCAGAAACTTCTTAAACTACATTTTGAACTCGATAAAATCTTTAAATCAGTTGGCTGATTTTTCATGAGAATGAATTATGGGTCATATGAATATTTAATCTTAAGTGAAAGTAGTAAAGAAAGGATGGTACATACACATACGGCAGTCAAATACACTGAAGGCGTGTCTATAATCAGCCATTTTTAGAATTACTATAATATTAACTATGCCTCAAAACTTGCAAAAATCCTGGCAACGGCTGCAAGATTCATAAAGTTATACCACACTGATAGATGCTGAAGGACGTGCGAAACCTTTAAAATGAAGTTCTTGGTCTCTGACTGCACGCTTACTCACTTTTAAAACTTTTGTGGTAGGCTGAACCAAAATGTGGTGCAACACAAACTGCACCACTTTCTGAGAAAAGATACACCTTTGTGTGGTGCAAACAAAACCCAACAACATGGTGAAGCCTTGAACCATAACGTAGTATTAAGCTGCACCATGTTGGGTTTTGTTTGAACCACACAATGGTGTATCTTTTCTCGTAAAGTGGTTCAGCTGGTGGTATAGCACCACTTTTTGGTGCAAATTACCACAAAATTTTTAACAGTGTATGTGTAATCTCGTACAGACAGAAACGGTGTTTCATTTCAACAACAAGAAAATCTAGACTGCATTAAATTTCAATTCACAAAACAATCTGCATTTGAAGAAACTAAAAATTCTAACATCCCATCTAAGTTTTAGTAGCTACAGGCTAAATTGGAGAAGCAAGGATTTTAGTGACCGATATGGGCAAACAGCGAAGCAAACGGACACACGTATTTCTTGAAAGATACACAGGCGGTTCTTCTATTATCGTGGGACAGATACTGGCAGAACTAGTGGTGTTGGATTTATAATAAACAAGAAACTAAAGGATAAAGTGGTAGAAGTTGAAAGTTCCTCGGACAGAGCTGCACGACTCGTTATCCAACTATCGAGAAGATACCAGGCTCAGATTATTCAAACTTATGCACCCACCACAAGTCATCCTGAAGAAGAAATTGAAGAATTTTATGAGGAAATTCGTCATCTAAATAATAAAGGTAAGCAGCATTTGAAGATAATTATGGGAGATTTCAATGCAAAAATAGGGCACCGGCAACAGAATGAAACTTCAGTAGGTAAATTCGGTCACGGCAACAGAAACCAGCGTGGAAATACTCTCGTTGAGTTTGCAGAGGCAGAAGGATTTTTCATCTTGAATTCCTTTTTCAAGAAAAAGCCACACAGGAAATGGACATGGAGACATCCAATTGGGACGACAAGTGAAATTGATTTTATTATGTGTAACAAAAAATTCGTCATCGAAGACTGCAGTGTGCTGAACAAGTTCAACACAGGTAGTGACCATAGATTGGTGAGATGTAAGATGCACCTCAACACTGAACTGGAACGTGGCAAGCTCATAAGACAAACAAAATGTATTGACATAACCAACCTTAAAAAACACCATAATACTTTCAAGTTGGAACTGAAGAACAGATTCTCTGCTTTAGAAGGCCTAACATCGGAAGAAGTGGATATTTCGGAAGTTAACAGAAAAGTAACCAAAGCTCTTATGGAAACAGCAACAAAATTAGCTGGGTCTAAGAACAAGTTGCATGTAAACAAATTATCAGGAAAAACCAAAATGTTGATGCAAAAAAGAAGAGAGATGAGGACAACTAAAGAAGATGTGACTTCCAAAGTGGAATATATAGAGCTATGCAAGACAGCACGAAAAAGTATCACTGAAGACGTAAGGAAATTCAACTGTGAGCTAGTGAGGAAAGCAATTGAAAACAACCAAAGCCTAAAGATAGCAAAGGGACATCTCAGTAAGGGAAGAAAACAGATTATGGCTCTGAGAAAAGAAGATGGTTCTATAACAAGAAATAGAGGCAGAAATTTTGACAAGAGTGAAAGATTTCTACTCCAAATTATATGAAAGGGATGATACATGTACTCCAGACATCATGAAAGGTACCAGAGTTCTTCCAGTCCTCCCAGCAGAAGTTGCACATGCAATCAAGAACATGAAGCGGGGGAAAGCTCCAGGAGAAGATGGAATTACTATAGACATCATACAAGAAGCAAGTGGAGAAATTGAAACAGTACTCGCCCAAATTTTCACTCGATGCCTTAATGAAGGGAAGATTCCTGAGGATTGGAACAATGCTACAATGATCCTGCTACATAAAAAAGGTGACATTGAGGATCTCAGGAACTACAGACCTATCAGCCTCCTAACAGTGGTTTATAAAATCTTCACTAAAGTTCTTTCACACCGCTTGAAGGTAACACTGGACATGGCTCAACCGAGAGAACAAGCTGGATTCAGGAGTGGCTACAGCACAATAGATCATATCCACGTACTGAGAGAACTAATTGAAAGAGCGAGGGAATATGAACTTCCATTGTGCATGGCTTTTATCGATTATGAAAAAGCCTTTGATTCGGTGAAACCATCAGCAGTTACCACGGCTCTGAAATCCTGCGGTATTGAAGATGCATACATTAATATTATTAATAACATCTATGAAAATGCAAGTGCAAAGATTCGGCTGTTTGAAAATACAACACACATAAAAATTGGAAAGGGAGTGAGACAAGGTGACACCATATCTCCGAAGCTCTTTAATGCCACATTGGAGGGTGTTTTTCAGTCGCTGAGCTGGGAAAACAAGGGGATAAAGATTAATGGAGATTATCTAACCCACCTTCGTTTTGCTGATGACGTAGTCATTTTTGCAACTACCCCATCAGAGCTGCAGAGTATGATCCAGGAACTTGCTGACAAGAGTAAAGAAGTGGGATTAAAAATGAACTTTCAGAAGACAAAAGTGATGTTCAATGCTTTTACAAGAAATGAAGATTTATCGATTGATGGAGAAAAACTGGAGATAACAGATACGTATGTTTATCTTGGACAGCAGATATCAAGTGAGGGTCACATTGATGAAGAAATTAATCGGCGTACAAAACTTGCCTGGAGAGCTTTTGGAAGAAACAGCATAATTTTCAAGAGCAATATGCCATTATGTCTTAAAAGAAAAGTGTTTGATCAATGCATCCTTCCAGTGCTTACGTATGGTGCAGAGACGTGGACCTTAACTAAAAGAGACATACAAAGGCTGCAGACAACTCAAAAAAGCATGGAGAGGTGCATGCTTGGTATAACCAGGAGAGATAAGAAGAGGAACTCGTGGATCCGAAAAATGACGAGAGTGGAAGACATCATGATCAGAGTTAAATCCCTGAAATGGCAATGGGCTGGACATACTGCCAGAAGGACAGACCATAGATGGACAGCCGAAATTTTAGATTGGATTCCAAGGGACAGGAAAAGACCCAGAAAAAGACCACATGGGAGATGGGTGGATGAAATTCGTAAATATGCGGGAGTGACATGGAGGAGACTGGCACAAGACAGACCGTTGCGGAGGAAACTTGGGGAGACCTTCGTCCAGCAGTGGATTGATAATGGTTGACAATGATGATGATGATGACACAGGCGGAAAGTGAAAAAAGAACACCAAGAAGGAATTGGCGGATGATCATGAAATTTACATATGTTAATGGGGTCGAGTTGACGTAGGTGTGATGTTAATTTCGGGACCAACCAGTGAGCACTTACGCCACAGCACGGCATAATATGCAAATTATCGTCGGTGGTATTTAAGGAGTACGGCGAAGTGAATGTAATCAGTCGTCGGCGTACGGACACGTGCGAAGACCCTGAAGAAGCTGCAATGCCTGGACATGGAAGACGTGTACGATTTCAGCAGTTATCGGACTTTGAGCGAGGTCGTCTAGTCGGACTCCGCGAGGCCGGGTGGTCGTATCGCGGAGCGAATTGGACGGGAAGTATCGGTGGTGGTACGATGGTAGCGTAGATGGTCCGAGGAACTTTTTTTTTTTTGATTGGAGGTTTAACGACCACCGTGAGCAACTCAATGGGCTATAAGCAGTCGCCCGTCCCTAATTTAGGGTCACTGGTTCCAGAGAAGGGAGAGAGCCAGTGCCGTAAGACAAACACAACACCCATGCCTGACCGGGATTCTAACCCGGACCCCTTACGGACGAATGATCAGAGGCCAACGCCTTAGACCACTGCGCCACCGGGGCGGCGGTCCGAGGAACATTCCCACACGAGAAGACGTAGAACCGGGAGTCACAGACGGACTGATGAGCGGGCCGATCGACGCATAAGAAGAGCGGCGTTGTCAAGCAGAACATCCACTGCGACGCAAATCCGAGCTGCCGTTGCACCTGAGGTGACTGTGGAAACAATCCGCAACCGTCTACTGGATGCAGGACTACGTGCACGTGTGCCTCTGACTCCAGCCCACCGTCAGGAACGGCTGCAGTGGTGTCGCCAACATCTGCACTGGAGAACGCAATGGCGATCTGTCGTGTTCAGCGATGAAAGCAGATTCTGCTTGGGAGCCTCCGATGGCCGTATGCGTGTTCGCAGACGCACAGGGGAGAGTTTCCACCCTTCTTGCATCCGCCAGCGACACACAGGGCCTACACCTGGTCTCCTGGTGTGGGGAACGATCAGCTATCATTCCCGTACACAACTAGTGTTTGTACCTGGTACGTTAAACAGCACCTCCTACATCAACAACATCATTCAGCCCGTTGTTGTGCCATTTGTAAGGTCGGTCCATCGTGGTGTTTTCCAGCAAGATAACGCACGCCCACACACGGCACGTGCAACGCAACATGCACTTCAGGGTGTGAGACAACTTTTATGGCCTGCACGTTCACCGGATTTGTCCCCCATTGAGCACGTGTGGGATTTTATGGGACAACGACTTATACGGTCTCCACGGCCAGCCACGACCATCCCCGATTTACGCGTCCAGGTTGAGGATGCTTGGAGCTCAATACCCCAAACTTACATCCAACATTTGTACGACAGACTCCATACCAGAATTGCACAGTGGGACGCAGTTCATGGCGGTTCAACCTCGTACTAACCATGTTACATGGAAAGATTATTTTTCAGTTTACCAGCAAATACAGCTGTATTTTGCCATAATGTTTTGATCACGTTATCCTCTGTATTCCGTTATTATGCTGTATAAATTTTGTTGGTATCGGACGTCTCCTTCTTGGTGTTCTTTTTTTACTTTCCGCCAGTGTATTTTTATTTGACGTGTTTTAGTTCTGAAAATGTTTGCTCACGGATACCAAAAAGAGCTTCCACAAGCAGGGTTTTTGCGACAGAGTTTTAGGGGTTTCATGTTAGAAAAATGCTGTTGGCCAAGATCATATATGCTAGAAAGTCCTTTCTATTCTGGTATGAGTTAATAAATTTTAATTAAACGTTGCACTGAAGACACATGCATACGAGTGAGAAAGATGATAATTCGCTGGAATATTGAAAAACACACTTTTTCGAAAGGTTTCTTTAAAAACAAATTTAGGGTAATCGGAGGGGAACTCAATGAAATTGCAGCGTGGGCTATACGGATCTTCAAAGCAGGCAAGACAAAAAACAATTATCGTCTGTGTGAGGATCTCAGTAGTAGGGATACCTCAATTTGGATTGCTGTGATGAATATGTATTGTTTAAACCGTAGTTATAACGCACATTGTATGTGAAAGGGCAAATTTGGTTCCTTTTGAAAGACTGCTTGCCATCTTTGTAAGACTGTTTCACAAGATGCATGTTTTGTCGTACACTTCAAGAAAGTTGTCTTCAAATGCAATGGAGATGTTCGGTTAGCCTTCCACATGAATAGTGGCTGGACAAACCGACCAGCCCACGACGGGGTTCCCGGAAGTAGGAGAGACACGGACGGAGGTTTCAAGGCGATAAAGATGTTGCTTTTTTTGCGTTCTATGGGATATAACACATAAAATGAAAAGTAGATAAATTGTACATGTATGCTTCTAGTTTTGTTAATAAATGCTTCCAGAGTCATAATGAGGTACTTTCAATAAAGGCATGCATACTAAAAACGAACCTCACTGGCGAACTGCCTGAAACCATCGCCCACGGTATCACAGTCTGCATACCTATAACAAATTGTGTGGCCTTTTATTTTAGGTTTAAATCAAACTCGTGAGAAATTGAATACAGTAATTCTTCCTTTTTTTCTGGTCTAACTCGCAAGGAGACACACCTCGGTTACAGATGATTCAGATTTGCAAATTTTCGCAATTTTAGCTGCGCAGCCATCAAAATTTTAACTTCGAGATTTTATGATTTCTCCTTCCCTTTGAGCAGACGTAAGTTAATAAGCTTATGTTTCAAAATAGAATGATTTATAACCACTGAGAGTGATTTGCCTTGGTTTTATCTAATAGGTTTGCGAACTGTCGTAACACACACAGTCACAAATAGTAAAACCACAATGTCGTCACGCTCTTACTTCGCTCAGTCAAGGTTGAAATGTAGAGTTCCAACTTTTACTTCTTTCTTCTCTTTTCGCACGGGCACCATAAATACTTACCACATAAATTTCGAGTATTCCTTGATATAATTCATGACTTCCTCAGAAACCTCGCAGATGAGGAGCCGTGGCATGTTTACATCAGCATAGCACAAAAAAGCCGCACGTTATGGACGAGTATGAGTAAGATATCCCTATTGTTCGGAAAGGGAATAATTTCAGAAAGGCCGTGTCCCCCGTACTCACCAGATTAGCCTGAGTTAGATTTTTTTGTCGTTATATTAAAAAACACTCTGGACAAAATAATACACAATATATCCAATCTCATTGGCAACGTTTCGCCCAAAATGCTGTTTGCGAATATACTCAAAATGCCGATGGTCATTTTCAACATTTCTTTGTATATGTGTGTGTGATGATAATAATAATAATCATAATAGAATTGGACAGCACTGTTTACTTTATCAAATTTCATGTAACTAGCATTATTTTATATAGTTATTAACTTTTTCTTCGGTTTTAATTTTAAATATCTCTGTATTATTCTCAAAGGTTATTGGGGATTGTTGTTTAATAAAGAAAGAAAGAAAATAGGACAATATTATACAAGAGTTGACTAAAACGTATGGGCTGTTTGTTAACAAAAAATGTTTTACTCGGAGCTATAAACCTGAAATTTGGAATAAAAAGTACACGATATATAAAAAAAAGAACGGTCGCCCTTTACGAAAGTGAAATAAGGAAAATTTACAAGGGAGAGAGGTTTGGGATATGTGGATGCTGAAGTAATACTGTCCCACCCAAAGAAAGCAGTGCTCGCGAGAATGAGTTGGGTGGTTTAAGGTCTTGCACTATCATGGTGAATTGCAACATTTGTAATTAATAATAAAGAACTATACACCAACTATACTTAAAATAGTACAACAATACTAGTAATATATTGTTATACTATTTTAAGTAAATTAAATTAGTATAACAAATTATACAAAACAAATTATAATTATTAAACCGAATTCATTGGCCTAGAATAGAAATCAGTTTCCAAGCTTTCGCATACCAACAAGATGGCCTTTCCAAGGAAGGTAGAGAGCAGACTGAATAACAGAACACTTCAACAGTTGTTCTATTCGAAGTGTTCTGTTATTCAATTTGCTGTCTACTTTCCTTAAAAACGCATCTGGTCGATGTGCGAATGCTTGGAAACTTTTATTGCTATTCCACGCCAATAAATTCGGATAACTAGCACAGTTATGCTACTTTTTGTTAACATTTGTATAAAACCTTTACGTCTTTATTGCTTTTCTTAAATTTTCAAGCGCATTGCATATTTTTATTTACTTATTATCTAACCTTCGGGAAGAAAATAAATCAGAAGCACTCCTTGTCCAAGAAATGGTGGTCAAAATTGTTTCCTTTGTTTTTCCGTGGATTTTGTTCTTCCTTCTCAGTCGTAATGACGGATCTCATCACAGTTTATTTCTCCCATTTAAAACAATCTGAGCGTTGTTTCGACAGCATTTGAGGAGGTCACTGCACATTCAAGTCGCTGTTTTTCCGTCTCCAGTGTTAAGATCCATTTGAAGTCTTATCACCAGTTATTATTCCACTAAACGAACCCTGGAAATTGTTTTGATATGATTCGAGAAGGTAGCAAATGTCATGCCGCTGTTACATTTTTTCTTCTGTGTGAAGAACCATTTTAAGTTTTATCAGCAGTTATTATTTCTCTAAAAGGAGCCTGGGACTTATTTCGACAGTATTTGTGGAAATCTTTGCTGATATTAAGCCGCTGTTCTTACAACTACCGTGTTAAAAACCTTGAGACCATTTTAAAGCATATTTTTCAGAATCCTAAGTCATTTGCCATCACTTGCTTACTTCTCATGGAAATCTCAAGTTATTTTCTATAATTCCTGCTGTTATTCAATGGTTGTTTCTTTCTTTTTTGATTTCATCGGCTTTATTCCAATAGGTTGCATCATTTGGTATTTCTTCTAATAGTTTCTTCCTTCCATCTGTATTTCAATTGTTTTTAACTGTGGAAGCCCACTTCAGACATTACTATAATCCAAGTTTCCCTAAAAGTGTACTGTTGTTAAAAGCGGGAGAGCCTTATCAGGACTTGTCGTGGAACGCAAGAACGGCATCCATCCGCGTTTATGTGCTCTTCTACTGTTACCTTTCTGATCCTCCTACCCACCCACATATCTCACAAGCAGTGGGGATTGTGAGTGGGGGTCTGGTGGAGGCCAAACTGCTACCCTTCGAGTTTCCCCGATTATCAATTTATTGTCTCTGTGTTGTTAATGTTGGGAGAGGTCTTCCACCCTTCCCCTGTCCGAGTTGTATTCCAAGTGGGCAGAAGCAGCCGAAAGTGCGAAGTTCTTGATTGAGCAACTTTTCATAACAAAATTACTTCCAAATGTGCACTAACTTCTAGAACTTTTTTTAGATGGCAATTTTGTCTTATAAACTGCTGAGCAAACAAAAATGGGTTCTGAACAATAATTCTACTGGTTTTCGCTCTAAACTTTACGGACTACTTTTCGTAGTGGAGGTAGCTGTTCCGCATCCTGCATAGTGGTACACTCTTAGGATGACTCTGAGTATAATATCTATTGTGTCACCTTGATACACAGCTTTTAATTTTTTCTGGGCCGTTAAAACGTTTTTGTCGCAGGACAAATATAGAAATTTAATCGCAACCCTTTGCTCAAGAAAATAGTCTAAAACTTGGTTTATGACAATATGAAACGTACATAACAAAAACATGGTATTTGGTACATATTTATAGAATATTTCCTCAACATAAGCAATCTCTAACATAAAGCAACAAAACAATACAAGCCAACAATCATTAAATGTTGTTGTTGTTTTTTTATTCGAGGTTTAACGACCACCGTGAGCAACTCAATGGGCTATAAGCAGTCGCCCGTCCCTAATTTAGGGTCACTGGTTCCAGGGAAGGGAGAGAGCTAGTGCCGTAAGACAAACACAACATCCATGCCTCACCGGGATTCAAACCCGGACCCCGTTCGGACGAATGATCAGCGGCCATCGCTTAGACCACTGCGCCACCGGGACGGCCATTAAATGTTTAGCTCACCCTCATATTTTAGCAATTTTACTGCTTTCGATTAGCGCTAAGAATTTATGTGGACCAAGACTAATTCACTGCTTGACACGGCAGACCCTTGTTCAAACAATTTCAGGTCATAACGGTTTAGTTTCAGGTTTTCATCGCTTTGTATTAACAGTGGAAAAGTAAAGAGCTAAAAACACAATAAACGAACTCATGGAAATTAGAACACTGGATCACTCACACACGCTGGATTTTATCAAACAGGATCTCGCCGCTGAAGTGAGAAACGTTGCCCAGATTAACGAGGTCATCCAAGACAGAGAGAGGAAGGCAGGTGAACGCAGAGGGTGGATCACGATCAGGAGGGAGGATTCTGCCTTCCCCCCCCCCCCCGAATGTTTCCTTCAAACTAGATCTAGCAACTGATCTTTTTTTAACATTTTTTTTCTTTATTTCACCTTACTAGGAATTTTAGTAAATCCATCTTTTTCAAAAATGTATTTTCACCTTTACAGATTCGATGCACTATGCAGTCTCCTATACTAGCCATCCTGAGTTTACTCACTCGCGAATGGAAATGTTAAGTGCATTAAGCACACGTATACCATAACCCATATAAAGGTATTATTTCCTTAATGAGTGACCTAGCGGCTTAAATGAGTAATAGACGTTTCCCGTCGGAACCGACGGTTAGTTTGTTTTTTTTTTTTGGTTTGTTTGTTTTTGAAAAAAGAAACTCATATGAAACAACAAATGTGAACTTTATTTGATTGACAAATTCATTCAACCACTTCAGTAAAGACAATAAATAGTCCAGGTTCGTAATTTTTTTTTCTTTTTTTGACCGAAGATTTAACGACCACCGTGAGCAACTCAATGGGCAGTCACCCGTCCCTAATTCTGGGCCACTGACTCCAGGGATGGGAGAGAGCCTGTGCCGTAAGACAAACACAACATCCATGCCTCACTGGATTCGAACTCGGACCCTTCACGAACGAATCATAATAAGCCAGCGCTTAGACCGCTGTGCCACCGGGGCGGCCAGGTTCGTGATGAGCATCACGACTGCACCCTTTTTCAGTCGTAAAATGTGAGGCGGAAGTCCACTCATCTTGATCGTGAGCAAAAATTCAACTGGACAGCGCACTCTTTCACTCTCATCTTCAGTCACAACTGTGTTTGTAAATGTTGTTGGAATGAGATTCGCGTTGCGAATACTCTTTACCCGTCGGAATCGACGGTTAGTTTTCTTTTTTTTTTTTTTTTTTTTTTTTAAGAATAAACTCATATGAAACAACAAATGTAAACTTTATGTGATTGACAAATTCATTCAACCACTTCAGTAAAGACAATAGTTCAGGTTCGTGATTTTTTTTTTTTTTTGACTGAATTTTTAACGACCACCGTGAGCAACTCAATGGGCTATAATAAGCAGTCGCAAGTAATACTTTCACTAACAATGGTCAACGTAATGTTTATTTACATCTTTACATAATGGGAAACGTCTTATCTACGTGAATAAACTGGATCGAATGAATATTAAATTGTATATATACATCACACAATCCAACGGCATAATATAATCAGGTCTTCGAGGGTGTTCGCTGTTCCGATGAGAAGAACTTTGGTAGGAATGCCTGCTAGCGTTGCTTTGCGCAACGGTTCGCTCAGAAAAGATAAGACTTCGGACTTAGGACTACATCAGTCCCTCCATGCTTTTACCTTCAACAGCGCGTGAGTCAACCGCACGCTTCTCCCATAAACTTTACATGGGAACCTTACCGCC
This sequence comes from Macrothele yani, assembly GCA_039090855.1. Lineage (NCBI taxonomy): Eukaryota > Metazoa > Arthropoda > Arachnida > Araneae > Macrothelidae > Macrothele > Macrothele yani. The sequence continues at coordinate 90,624,111 of CM077016.1, read as the reverse complement.
CCACAACGCCCGAACAGTTGCCCCAATCTCATTTTTCCGTTCAACTGGCACATCTACATGGTAAAACCCTTATTTTGATATCTCAACCATATCTTTACGTTTAGCCGTTCTCTCAAAATAGGACTCACAGCAAAAAACCTTATAGAATTAATATATAGATTATGAAAAAGTAGTAGTGTCCGTTGGAGTGGAAGTTTTCCGAATCAGACAGCGAGTGAAACAGAAAACATATCTACGCTCCCTAGCGCGAAACCTGTGCATTTTTTTTTTTAATTGGGAAATGTATGTAAACTTTTCCTAGGAGTAAAAGGTATCCGATGAAAATGCAATTTTTCATTCGGATTTTTAGGGACAGTGATATGCGACACAATTCATATTGAAGTAAATAGTCATGCATTTATGCCTTCTAGCGGCAAAACTATGAACCAGAAAAAGAAAAGGGATCATCGTTCTTATAGTTCACTCTACTCAGAACAAAATTAATTTTTTAGATCCGATCCACAGATGCAAAATCATAGTGCCCACGGACGGACGAACGGACGTAACAATAGTAATAATCCGAATTTTTACGCACTTCGCATGTCAAAGGACCGTTTAAAAATAACGTCAACCCTACGCGTGTCCAAGACTTAGAGGAGCCAACATATCCATTTTAGAATTACTAACTGCAGAGAAGGGAGGCGAACTGGAGCCGAGCATAAGACTCTCCACCCACTTCTGACACACGTCTCGAATCCCATTCTCAGAAGAAAACGATACCCGGTGACCGAGTGGTCAGAAGCGTAGGTCTCTTTCCGAGCTAGTCCCGTATCTTTTTTTTTTTTTTTTTTACCAGAGGCTTAACGACCATCGTGAGCAACTCAGTGGGCTATAAGCAGTCGCGGTCCCTAATGATGGGTCATTCTTTCCATGGAAGGGAGAGAGCCAGTGCCGTAGGACAAACAAAACATCCATGCCTCACCGAGATTCGAACCCAGACCCATCTCAGACGAATAGTCAAAAGTCAGCGCTTATACCAATGCGCCACCCGGGTGGGGAATTTTTATTTCGGCGCCGGCTCTTACTCTTCCCTGGAACCAGGGACTCCAAATTAGGGACAGGCGACTGCTTATATTCTAAAAAGCTGCTCATGGTAGTCGTTAAATCCCTAAAATAAAAAGCTAACAACGAATTGCGCCCACACGTGGCGCGCATCGTGCAACAATTCTTCACGGCCCACCAGGTGTTATTGCTGCCGTTGTCCGCCTGTTCTCCCGATATGTTGCCCATCGAACACGTCTGGTCGCTGATCGGCAAGTACCACACGCGGCTACGCCTGATGAACTGTGGCAACGTGTGGAAGCAGCCTGGACCGACATACCCCAAGCCCACATCCAAAGCCTCTTTCGTTCGATGCCGCGGCGTGTAGCGGCCGTTATTGCCAGCCATGGGGGCAACACGAACTATTGATGTCTGCGTGTTCCGCAAGTCGCACGGGCCTGTAAGCTTAATCGTTTAATCTTTGCATCTGTTGTTATGTGACCAGTAAATCTGGCTTTGCTATCTCGTGTCCTTCTTGGTGTTGCATTTTGGGTGGCCAGCAGTGTATTATTTTAGAATTTTGCTGGTAAATAGTGTAATATCATATCTGCATCTTGCATTATATCTCGGCATCTAGTAGCCAGATTTGAAAAATATTTTTTCGTATTAGATTCTCATAACCACGAAAAAAATTTTCCCGGCATTTTCATTTTTATGGAAAATTTTCCCGATATCTGTTGTAAAATTAGATGTTTAATTCGTCCATATCTCAGTCAGGGTGGACTTAAATAATTCTTTTAAAGTAGGCTAGGTGCAACCAGGATCACTTTAATCCGAGTCGTTTCTTATTTTCCAGATTTTTTCGTCACGTGGTGTGTAAGCATTTGCACGCCATACCTACCGGCATTTCTGAGGGTCGGTTCTGAACAGTTTTTTTTACAGAGAATAGCTGAAAAGATGCCTGAGATTATCTACAATTTTTTCATCTTTTCCCGCTAGGTGGCGAAAATGCATATTTGATTCAGCCGTGGTAACTGCTGGTAAAAGCTGCGCTTGAAATTTCTTTTGTATTAGACATCATTATATATACACTATATTGACAAAAGTCACCGGACACCCCTTCAATAGCAAATGAACGGATCCGCTGCGTTGTTAAGATGCGCGGTACAGCTGCAAATGATATAAAAACAAGCCTGCAGCTGACCGGCACTGTCAGGCTGAGTGAAAATGTCGCAGCGGGAGAGAACTGACTTTGAGAAAGGAAAGATTGTTGGGCGCTATATTAATGGATTGTCCATAAGAGAAACCGTTAGGCGTTTAAACATACCCAAGTCAACTGTTTTAGATGTACTGATTAAGTGGAAGACACATGGCGTGCCTGAAGCAGCAAAACGTACCGGCAGACCAAACAAAATTTGTGATAGAGGACGTCGAAGCCTCAGGAGAGTCGTTACACCTAATCGACGGAGTACTGCACAAGACCTAAGTATACATGTGAGTAAAAATGCTGGAACCTCAGTATGCGCACGTACCATTCGCAGAGAACTTCATTCCATGGGTTACCGTGGTCGTGCGGCTGCTCATAAGCCTTTCATCTTCACTCGGAATGCTACTCGTCGTTTAGCATGGTGTAAAGAATATTTATCGTGGACCGTAGATCAATGGAAACGAGTCTTATGGACTGATGAATCCAGATACACGATCCATCAGTCTGGTGGTCGTGTGTGCGTATGGCGGCAGCCAGGGAAACGCTGTTTACCACAGTGTACTCTGTTCCTACGGTCAAGTTTGGAGCCGACAGTGTACTGGTGTGAGGGTGTTTTTCGTGGTATGGTCCCGGCACATTGGTTATCGTTGACAAACCTCTTTACCAGCGCGTCTACCTCGATAGTTTGGGCAATTATGCCCTACCAACTCTGTGGCAGTACTATGGAAGCGAGCCTTGTTGGTATCAGCAGAAGAATGCACCGAATCATAAAGCAAGGACTGTTACGGCGTGGTTTGACGATAATTCTGTATCGTGTGTGAACTGGCCAGAACAAAACCCTGATTTCAATCCCATAGAGCACCTACGGGATGAATTAGAGTGCCGCATAAGAAGTTTGGAACCAAGGCCTACTACTAAGCACAGTAAGCAGTTTAGATTAAAATTCTCAAATTTCTAATTAATTTTCATAAATCGAAAATCAGTTACCTGCAAAAAATAATAATAAATTAATAAAATTCGAGCTCTTAGAAGTCAAAACAACACTTTTCTTAAATGCCGTTCGCCTCCTTCTAAGTTCGTCTCATTATCCTCTTCATTCTCAAAAGCTTCTTGCAAAGTAGCCTCCTGCAAGCACATAGTGAACGCGACAAAGCGGATGAGCGATTTTTCCCACGCCGAGAGAGAAGCAAATATTGAGTCTTTTCTCAAAACAACAGCTTTTCCTAATTACTAGTGTTTTTATTCCAGAAGTAAGTTTGAGCTTCTCACTTTTTATAAAATAACAATTTTAATTAATGAAATGTTTTTATTTTTTTTTTTCAATTTAAAATCAATTGCGGAAAGAACAGTGATAAAAATGGGGGGGGGGGGATTAGAAAAAATAAGAGTTCGAATCCAAGTTCCAACTTCTACTGCATTAGTAAGAGAAACTGAGAAAATACATTTTTTTGCCCAAGTGGTTTTGATGCCTGCCCTGCTCATTGGGTTAGGCGCGCATTGCCCATGGCCGCTTAGAGGAAATATTGCATACAGATGCTGCGGACAATTCAAAGAAGCATGGAAAAATGCATTCTTGGTGTAATCAAGAAAGACAGGAAAACGGAACTCATGGATAAGGAAAATTGTAGGAGTGGATAACCACATGACTAAAGTCAAGACCTTCAAGTGGTAATGGATGCACATTGCTAAAAGAACTGACCACCGCTGCACAATTGAAATGCTCATAGCGGGACAAGCCCGTTTGCCGTTGGTGAGATTCGAAACTACTCCTCCTTGTTCCCGAGTCAGTTGTTCTCCAAACTAAACTAGGCTGACGAAGCTTATCGCTGTAACTTTGCCGTCTTGACATGTGCGTCACCTCTAAAGTAGGTACGTCAGATATATCACCCAGCCCTTTGAGAAAAGGCTGGGATGGAAACGCAGGTTTCCAGGTCCCTTGGCAACCCATGCCTCAAGGAGTTTGCTGTGGAAGGAATTCTTATTAATTCCAGACGATATGTGGAAGGAACATCACATATCTTTCGAAGAACCTAACGGCCATTAGACCCATTTTCATGTTCGGGCGCCAATGTGAAATTCAAACACTCTCTCTCTCTCTCTCGCGGTGGCGAATCTAGAAGCCACATCCTTCTGCTCCAAAGCCGAATGCTTTCCCAATTAAGCTACATGAACGACGTTTGTCGCTGCAACTTTGCCGTTTTGACATGTGCGTCACTTCTGAGGTAGGTACGTCACGTGCTACAACTGGATACCAAGGGAGAGGAGAAGACCCAGAAGAAGGCCGTGTGGATGAAGCATGCTGGACGGACATGAAAGAGAATTGCTCAAGGCAGATAATTGTGAAAGAGACTTGGGTAGACTGTCATCTACAGTGGATTGGGAGTGGTTGATGGTGATTATGATGACATACGATACACAAAAAATAAATATTTTTTAAACGAAATTAACTTTTTGTTATGTGTTAACATGTTTTTGCGAACGTTTATGTGCTTTTACTGAAACTGTCAAAAGAAATATGCGAGACGAAAAACTTCGTGCAAAGGATCAAACTAATTACAAACAATACCGTCTGAACACAATTTATTAAAAGATGAAAAATATGTACAAATTAAAACCATTAGTACTTTCAAGGTGACGTTCACCTGATCTTCAGATGTATCAGACACGCCAACATAACATCTTATATACACTGTCCATGTGCACCATGGGTACGTTATTCCAGAGACACATGACAAAAACAGGATTTTTGTATACAACTTATGCAAAGCATGATGAAGAAGGTAAGCTGTGAGAACAAGTTACTCCAAATTAACCACATTATGCCACTTGAAACAACAGTTTGTTGCGAAACGTATTACTGAGGAGCTCCCCAAGTTCCAGACAGTTCATAAGGGCTGTAATCGTTGCAACACTGGTCACCAAAGGCTGTAATATAAATACTTTCCTATGCAGTTGCTGATAATCTCGCCTAGGCAAGATTATCAGTAACTACATAGGATCTACTAGACGGCAGATAGGTTTGGTTGGTTGGTTGTTGGATTTTATTGGCGCAAGGGCCAGGTTTGGCCAAAGAGCGCCAGACAAAGAACTATCAGCCACAGATTTTTAAAAACGTGGAAAATGATTAAGAGCAGACAGGCTTGGTAAAAGTTGAAAAAGAGTATGATGAAAGCTGTGAAGAAAAGGTAGTTAATTAGGTTTATATAAAAATTTATTAATTTACTATTATAATTATAATTTTTTTTTTTTTGTTTTTTTTTAAACACAACTACACAAAGGATGAGTCACTTTCCTCCCCCCACACTCCTCTGCAATGCTGGCAGAGGGCGGGGACGAACTGTCACTCTCTTCCCCCCCCATGTTCCTCTGCAATGTTGTTTGAGGCTGGGGACGAACTGTCACTCTCCTCCCCCCTATGTTCCTCTATAATGTTGGTTGAGGGTGGGGACCTCGCTGAGGCCGAGACAGTTGGATGGACACTGCACACCTTTGCGGATTGAGGGCCGGGTCTTCCGCACGTGCAGGCTTTCGACTGGAAACTGGAAGAGACGGTCGGCAGCAAAAGAGAAGTCCCAGAATCAGGTATTCGAAAAATCTCGAGCTCGGGGAAAAACACCTGTGTCGCTTGGTCAGCTGTAGATCGCTTGGCAAGGGCGGCGAGAGCTACAGGGCGCGGAACAAAGGGCTGCACGGGTTGTGGCAGAGACTGAACTACTGCGGCAAAAGTACGCTGTCGGGTGGTGGGTATACCCAACTTGGCCTTGGCAGCAGGGTACGAGAGGCCTTCCAGGGTCTTGAGGCGCTGGATCGCCATCTCGTCCTTCCATTTCATACAGTTGCGGGAGTAAGCTGCATGGGCCTCACCGCAGTTAACACAGCAGGCCGCAGAAGTGCAACCTTCCCCGTCATGTTCACTGGAGCCACAATTTGCGCAACGAGCGGAACTCTTACAGAAACGTTGTGAATGCCCGTACCTCTGGCACCTGAAACAGCGCAGAGGACTGGGAATGTACGGGCGAACTCCACAGACCAAGTAGCCAGCCTTGATTTCGGTCGGAACTTTCGGGGAGTTAAAAGTCAAGATGACATTTTTTGACTTAATCATGGAACCATCACGCCGGAACATCATACGACGTGCAGCAATAACACCTTGATCAGCAAGTTCAGTCACGAATTCGTCTTCACTGCATGGCAAGAGATCAAACTCCGAAATAACACCCCGAGAGGTGTTAAGAAACGGGTGAGGTGTCACTTTTACAGGAATGCCTTGAAGACTAGTGAGGTTCAGAAAAGTGTTACTCTGAGAAACACTGCAAGTTTGGACAAGCAGGTCCCCAGAGCGAAGCTTCCTCACAGACTTCAAGGGGCCAACCGCAGCGTCCAAAGCTTTAGAAATGAAAAAGGGAGATCTGGTGGACAGTCTCTCATGCGGATCGATGGATTCTACAAGCAAGTGAGTAGCATGCGTAGTCACAGCAATCGAGGGGAGACGACGCTTCGGAGCGACTGGTACAGCTGCCGAAGAAGAGGTTCCACATTCTTGGTCCAGGTCAAGGTCTAAAGACCGTTTAAGGGTATGAGACTTGGTAGGTTGAGAAGACGAAGGACAGTCGTTGTCAACTATCATTTTGTCAGGTGACTTAAATTTGGAGTTTTTGTTCTTTTTACCCATGGAAAAAAGGAGGAAGATTCGTCTGCAGACTACTCCACCCACCACCGAGCCCTACAAGGGAGAACTGGAGGTCTGCAAGCCAAGAAAATGACGCTGGACACAGTTCTGGAGCTTATACGTTGCAGATATAGTCCGTTGGCTGTGATCACACGCACTCGGCGGACACTTCGGCCTCCGGGTACCGTCATGCCAACGCCTTTGGCATGATCCCACAGCCCCCGGGCTCACCCTGCCGTGCTATACGACAAAAAAGCCGCTAAAGCCGTGTACACAACTTGGTACAAGACTTCTGACTAGAGGTGGGTTAGTCTCTAGCCTCCCGTTTACAGCGAAGCCGGGGTCGAAGAGGAGTGTTGGTACACAGGAGGCACTTATCCGGTCTCCTGCGACCTCAGCCGCCAGACATCCCATTTCCGCCTCACGGGTCTCCGCACGCGGCAAACATGCAGGTAGGTCTAGCACCCAAACCAGCTAAAAGGAAAAAAAGAAATCCAAAGAAGACAAATCCTGGAAGGGAACCTAAACGGAATCTCAGCAACCTACGAACTGAGCGGTTAATATAATACAGTTAGTGGTGGAGGGTAACAAAACCACAAGACCGGGGTGTTAGTGCATAACGTGGTAGCGATTAGGTAAAGTATACAACACGGGCAACTAGCCAGTGGAGAAAATAAATAAAAACGAAAAAGCGAGACACAAGACCAGCTCGGGATCGTGGGGCCGCGACTCCCCAACAGCTGGATGAACAGCCGTCCCTGCAAACACCAACAGCACCAAAATAAGAAAAAACAAGCTGTGGCATGACATCAGATGTTGACCAGTCACAAGGTCAGCTCGGGCCGTGGGGGCGCCGCTCCCCAAATAACTGGAAAACCAGTTATCCCCGTGCGGGCGCAGATAGGTTTGCGCTTGCAGGAGCACAAATATAGCTTAAAAGCTAACCTAAATAGCACAGCCCTAGCAAGGAATGTCAACTCTGGAGTTATGTATTTAGACTGGCAGAACACTAAATTATTAGCAACCCCCGCCTTTGCCCACTCACTACTGTGAATGGAAAGTATTTATATTACAGCTTTTGGTGACCAGTGTTGCAACGCTTACAGCCCTTATGAACTGTCTGGAACTTGGGAGCACCTCATTAATACGTTTCGTAACAACAGTTTCGTAACAAACTGTTGTTTCAAGTGGCATAACGTGTTTAATTTGAAGTAACTTGTTCTCACAGCTTACCTTCTTCATCATGATTTGCATAAGTTGTTTACAAAAAATCCTGTTTTTGTCACGTGTCTCTGGAGTAACGTACCCATGGTGCACATGGACAGTATATATAAGATGTTATGTTGGCGTGTATGATACATCTGAAGATGAGGTGAACGTCACCTTGAAAGAAGTAATGGTTTTAATTTGTACGTATTTTTCATCTTTTAATAAATCGTGCCCAGACGGTATTGTTTGTAATTAGTTTGTCAAAAGGAAAGTGCCACCATAGGCACATGCCTAGTGTGCCTGCGCACAATAGACTTCCAGATCAGTGTAGTTTGTTAATTATCAAGTTACACTAACGGTTTATTTTATGAGACGTGATGATGTGCAGTCTGAAAGTGGCCGTGAATAAAGACGTTTCAAGGGAAGCCCAATGAAGATTTAAAAGGAAAATGGGAGCTGGGAATCGAGACAAGAAATTCTGGAACTCAACAATCTCGAAATACTGGATGAATGGGAATACCGCTTGATCTACCACATCTGAAGAGCAAGGACAGACAGGTCACATCGCAGTTTCGCAGCATCAAACAAACCCAAGTAGCGTTGTGAACGCAGCTGAGAAACGAACCAGGTCTTCATGATAAACGAAATACATGTCATGTCGTGTCATTCTCACCCTGCAAAGGAGAGGAGAAGTAGCTGGATTATTCTAATGAAGGTAACATCAAGAGGTGTTAGAAAAAGAAAAAAAGAAAGAAAGAAAGCTTGGGAGAAGGTCTGGTAAAGCCGAACAAAAGGAGGCACTCCCTCCTGAAAAACAAATAAAAGAGTCTTAAGTGCACTACTCTGCCCGTGTGCAGAGGAAGCGGAAATCTTTTTTGATGGAGAGCAGCAATCAAGGGCACTGTTGAAGCGTCTATCCAGAGACGTAAAGAACAGTGAAGAGGAAAAAAATAATAAAATAAAAAAAATAGTTGTAATACCCCCGAACAAAAGCAATCACCGTGCAATCATTGAACGACAAACACCACACTGCGCTCGAGAAAGAATTTTTCTTTCTTTCTTTTTGTTCCTGAACGATCTTCATGTGAATCGCCAGTTAGAGAAATGTCTTGTTCTTGATATAGAATTTTTATTGTCGGGGAAGAGAAATGAAGTTGAAAAACCAATGCAATGCTCAAAATGCCCAAGTCTCGAATAAAGCTTTCTCGTATGAAAAGTTACAATCCCAATTTCCAGTCAAGTTGGAAAAGGGGGAGAGGGAAGGAATAGATACACTATTTTACAGCAAGAAAGCCATTACGAAAGATGGAGAAGATATTTACAGGCGAAAGGTGAGTTTCTATCCAATCTAGCGCTTTTGAAGAGCATATCCCTAGTATAATCTGAAAATGCGCTAGAATCTGGATCATATCTATGCAACAGATAGTCTTTGGTAATTTAAAGGTCCTTCGCGCGACCTGACTAGTCTTTTCTTTTAATTCATAATGGTAAATAGAGCAAAATCGTCCATCATGTCTTCAAAAACGTTTTGAACCATTGCATCGTTCTGAAACCTAAATTTTCCGGTGCCGGGACTTAAACATCTCTGCTCCGGAGCTGAATGCTTTCCCAATTAAGTTACACACACACACACAACTGCTTTTCACTGCTACTTGCCATCGTGGCATGTGCATCACCTTTGTAGTTTTTTACATATATCCCACCCCCTTGAGAAAGGCGTGGGTAAGAAACCGCTGTTTTAAGGTCCGCTGCAAACTATGCTTGAGGTAACTCTCTGTCCAAGATGGAATTCTCACTAATTCCAGACGATGTGTGGAAGAAACATCACACATTTTTCGAAGAGCCTAACGGCCAGAAGATTTATTTTTACATCCGGGCACCGAAGCGAAACCCAAATTTGCCAGTGGCGTGAGTGGAACTCATTCTTCTGCTCCGGAGCCGAATGCTTTCTAGGTAAGCTATGCCGGCAAACGCTTATCACTGCTAATTGCCGTCTTGACATGCGCGTCACCTCTGCAGTACGTCACACCTTTCAGTTCTTACTTACGGATCAAAGACATGGACCTTAACTAAAAGAGACATATGTAGGCTGTGGGCAAATCAAGGAAGCATGAAGAGATGCATGCTTGGTGTAACCAGGAAAAATAAGAAAAAGAACTCATGGATCAGGAAAATTACATGACTGAAAGACATCATTATCAAAGTAAAGACCCTCAAATGGCAATGGCTAGGCATACTGCTTGATGAATTGACCAAAGTGACCACCGTTGTACAACTGGAATAATAGACTGGATAACAAGGAACAAAAAAAGATCCAGAAGAAGACCACGTGGAAAATGGGGAATGAAATTTGAAAGTATATGGGAATGACATGGAAGATTAGTAAATTAAACACGGAAATATGGAAGAGTTGCTCGAGACAGAATTGTGGAAGAGTTTTGGGGAGACCTTCATCTCTCAGTAGGTTGCGTACGGGTGGTGATGATGATGATGATATAAATAACTTACAACCCCAAATGATTCAACGCATTGAACCGAAGGAAAACAAGAAAGATGACACCTAATTTTGGGACGTAATAAGAAAATATTTTGCCTGAAAAGTATGTGTGATAATAGATGTAATATTCATCGAGTATTTACTGATACAACGTATGTTTATTTTTTTTTCTGTTTTTCTGTCATTAGATGCAGAAAAACGGTTCCAAATAAAAATATTAATTTGTACCTCGACCAGAGAACTGAATTACGATAATAGAAAACTTAAGCAAAATATTGTACATAAAGAAATACATATGAAGCAAGAAACTCTTATTACCGCCCCACTATGGGTTGGCGAACCATCTGCTGAGTCTTATTCGCTGCAGTGGGATTAAATTTTCTTTTGTAAAGGCCTAAATATGCAAATTATCTCCGTGAAATTTTCCTAGTGGTGTCGGCAATGAAGTTGGGTTGCCATGGTGGGCTGTCCCATCTCAGGGTCAACAAGATGTTACGTTGTGTTTCATACGCCCCTAGCAGGAAAGCTGTGCATTATTTATAGAGGATAACGCACTCCATCTTCATTGTAGCAAATGGCATACAGTAAAAAAAGAACTTCTCAATAGGGTTTTTAGAAGCAGAGTACACAAACACCACCTAGCGACAGAAATCTGAACTCCTCAAATACAAACCTAAAGTGTTCCACAGGAGAAATAGTATCCGTTGTTGAAAGAATTTTTTAAATCGCACATTTAGAACCAGAGATATTGAGAAAAACAAATTAAATATTTGCGCCCCTAACGGCAAAATCGTGAAGTATTTTGGGAATCGGGTTTTTAGTCCTGCAGAAATTGCCGTAAACGGAAATGTGAACTTACGCCCTCTAGTGGCACACTTGTGCATTAAAAAATATGAAATTATATGAGAACAATTTCGCACCGGAAACGCTCTCAAAGAAAGAAAGAAAGAATTTTCCAAATCGGACTCTTGAACGCAGAGATATCGACAAAAATGAGATATGCATCTAGGCTCCCTGGCGGAAAAACTATGCACTATTTTAAGCAGGAGATATTGGCAAAAGGTTTCCCGAGGTGAGCGGTATCGGTCCACGAAAAATGTTTTTCAATCGAGTTATCAGATGCTCAGATTTTTCTGCAGAAATAAACACTTAGCTCCCTGGTGGGCAAAACATTCCTTACGAAAAATTAGAAATTAAATGCAAAACATTTCCCATCAGGAGATGTGTCCGATGCAGGAAGAAATTTTCAAATCGGACTTTTATAAAAAGAGATATCGGGAAAACGCAATTTAACTTTGCGCACCTGAGCGGAAAATCCATGCATTACTTGAAAATGAGACTGTACCTAAAATAGTCTTAGATATAAATGGCAGCGAAAAGAAAAATATTTTTTTCAATCGGATATTAAGAAGAAAATATCCTAATATACAATTTGCTAGATCCCTCCTTCTCCTCCGTGCCATTTTTTAAGTCGTCATAGCAACAACCGAGAAACAAATGTTTGTGACGCCACGCTTAGCTTTTCATGTAGGTGACGTCGTCACCTACATGCGCACAGTCCACGCGTATATCACTTTGTTCTGTTGTCATAGCAACAAAGAACACAGCTGCTGGTGTGACGTCACCTAATCCAAATCATTCTCACATGACGTCAGTGATGCGTTACGTCACACGGTCAGCTCTTTAGAGATACAAAAACTGTACATCAGGAATTTTGGTTCACTACCTGAACCGATGTTTAGCTATCTGTATGTGAAACATCAAGAGTACGACGATCTGACAACGTCAAGATAAAAATAGTTCACGGAAAAGAACAGGGGAAATTGATACAGGGTTCACAGTCAATGTATACGAAAAATGTTCTGTATAAGGAAGTGTTGACGAAATAGGGACTAAAGGTTTTACAAAACACATAACAAATAGACAGCCCGTTGTATGAAATTCCATAACCGACTGCTCGGGAAATTTACAGAAAGCTGTGAGCCAACGTCCCCATCTATTGACGTGGAACTCAAAAACTCAATATCATAAATTTCAACTCAAAAACTTCTGTATCATAAATTTTATTTTTCCCCGTCATTATTGACGGGCTTCTAGTATGGAATAAAAAGTATTTGAATTCGATATCCATCTGCATTTACGCCCTCTGGCGGCGAAGTTGTGCATCGGGAAAACCCGTGATACAAGGATCATCATTCTCATATTTTAAGCTTCTCAGTGCAAAAAGAATTTTTGAAATCGGACTAATAGTTGCAGAGATATCACCACACAGACGGACGAATGGACCAAGTGATAGCACGATCTTTTTTTACTAAGGTCACGCTAAAAATAGTTGAATATGCAACCCCAACGAGTGTGGTCGGCCCCATTGTCTCATTTCACAAGTAATCAAACTCAGAATTTGTTGCTTCTCTGTGCATTTCTTTTTTTAAAATGATACCCCACACATCCTTTATAAAGATATTGCAACAAATTTCTTCTCTAACCTATAAGTTTTTATACTAATACTACTACTGCTTTTACGGGCCCCGGATGGTCTAGTGGTCAACGTTCGTCGCTGCCAAGGAAAAATCTCAGGATCGATCCCAGACAGGTACGAACGCTCGAACCACTAAATATCCGCCGTGCGTCTGATGGTCACGTTAAACCGTCGGACCTCGGGTATAGTGGCTAGAAGAGATAGTGTGCCGTGCGTTAATACCTTATACTGTTTAAATGTAAGTTCCCTCTTTTTATGAAACCACGAGATGGCGCTACTGCGAGTTTTGATGCTGTGATTTCGAAACATTAGTATGTTTTTCTATGGCGTGTTTGATGGACAGAGATTGAAAAAGTAATTTATTTGTTAGATCGATCATGAAAAGAAGTAATAAGTGTGTAAAGTTAAGAACGTGTTTCGTACCTGGATGTAACAGTGGTTAAAGGTCTTAAAAATAAAAAGTAACTTTGTTTTTTGTGCCGAAAGATGAGGCAAGGCGGGAGGAATGGAGCAAGGCAATTCCTTGTGCTGGCAAACAGCTAGAACAAAAATGTGTGGTATGTGAACGTCATTTTGATGAACGTTTTATGGAAAGAAATTTTACAACGCTTATAAATGGTGAAATAATATTAACGCCCAGAGCTCGGCCAGTACTTTTGGATAATGCTGTGCCCATAATTTTCCCAAATCTCCCTGCATATTTAACCAAACGCTTACCAAAACAACGTAAAATTAAGATTAATTAAAATTTAATTAAACAACGTAAAATTAAGATTAATTAAAATTTAATTAAACAACGTAAAATTAAGATTCAGCTATTGCTGAGATCTTATTAAATAATATTTTCCGTGAGGAGCGAAAGAGGGGAAGTGTTTAAAATCCACCAGTACAAAATAAAAATTAAAATAAAAAAAAAAAGATTTTTTTTGTTTTGTTTTATCAAATGTAAGTTGGTGAATACATGTTTTTTCATGTTATTTAAACACAGTAAAAAAATTCAAATTTTCGGGGACGAGGCTCTATGCTCCCCCTTAAATACGCCTAGTGTTGTATAGGTAAAGCAGTGCCGTGGATTTTTATTTCTTCTATAAACTTCATGCAGCATGTATGACATTAGCAAGTTACTAATGTGACATATACTTGACATTTTTACTAAATTTTGGTCGTCTGGATTTCTTTTTGGCGAGAAATATAAATATCTCTGAAATCGTTTTGAACAAGATTCGATCCACGGTTTAATAAAAATCGGATCTCAAAGTTTTTTATGTTTCAATTTGCCAATAAAATTTTGTTTTAGGATATCAGTGAATTTCATATTTTTTTATCTTTTAATCACCAGAAGGATACGAAAGGGCAGGGGCGGATTGGCCCACCAGGACATTTCCTGGTGGGCCCCTTCCGTATATTTTGTATCTTTCTTTCTTTCTTAAAAATGTTTTTAGTTCAGTAGTTTTAAACACCCAACTGAACCACAACACTTTTTTTATAAACGAAATACACATAATGTAATTATAACACGCGGGGGGAAGGGGCCTTCTACTTTGAATTACGGAAAAAAATCCTTTCACCAGGCAACTGCTAGAATTGCTACAATACATGGGCCATGTGTGTTTGCGAACTTCTGGGTTCACTTAGGAGCTGAGGAACGAGAATGTATGTATCTTATGTTGCGGGAGGGCGGGTGTGTGTGCAAGATGTTCTATATATTCCCTAAGGAAGGGGGGGATAGTTGATCTTATTCCCGTTGGTTGGGGGAGGCATTAGTGCTGTGCTCATAGAGCTGAGTTCGGGCTCAAATGTAAGAGCCCGAGCCCGTCCGAGCCCGAAGTATGTCAGACCTAGCCCGCCCGAGCCCGAAGTATGTCAGCCCTTGCCCGCCCGAGCCCGAAGTATGTCAGTCCTTGCCCGCCCGAACCCGAAGTATGTCAGACCTAGCCCGCCCGAGCCCGAAGTATGTCAGTCCTAGTCCGTCCGAGCCCGAAGTATGTCAACCCTGGCCTGCATGAGCCTGAAGTATGTCAACCTTAGCCCGCCCAAGCATGTCAGCCCTAGCCTGTCCGAGCCCGAAGTATGTCAGCCCTAGCCCGTCCGAGCCCGAAGTATGTCAGCCCTAGCCCCTCCGAGATCGAAGTATGTCAGCCCTAGCCCCTCCGAGATCGAAGTATGTCAGCCCTAGCCCCTCCGAGATCGAAGTATGTCAGCCCTAGCCTCTCCGAGATCGAAGTATGTCAGCCCTAGCCCGCCCGAGCCCCTTCGAGCCTGAAGTATGTCAGCCCTAGCCCCTCCGAGATCGAAGCGAAGTATGTCAGCCCTTACCTGCCCGCGCCCGAAGTATGTCAGCCCTTTCCCGCCCGAGCCAGAATTTTATATTACAAGATGGGGCCCGAACGAGCCCGAAAACTACAGTATGATTAATCTGTTTAGGCATTAAAAAATCTCCTCTTCCAACTTCCACTACTTCCTCCCCGTACAATTAACCAATGTCTTTCTCAACTGCGGAGTGGGGAAGGGATGCCTATCTATTTGTATAGTTTCTTTGAATATTCATTTCATCCTGAAATGTTTCGAGGGGCCCGGCATCAGGAAAAATCGGGAGGCACAACAATCTACGTATGTTGACAGCATTGAGGTGGGGGCTGAACAGGGCTAAAAATGGTTCACTACTTTAATTAAAGTAGTAAAAATACTCACCCATGTTCGATAAAGTTGTAGAACAAAGCTAGGTAATGGTCATTATGGGATGTACTATCCACTATATGACAACACAAAATTCAGAGTGAAAGCTAATAAATAATATCACGAACTTATTTTGAAATAACTAAGATTATTTGCGGGGGTGTTCCAATACGATCCCTTTCCCCCGAAATGTTCTACCTACGCTTCTTGTGATAACTGACAAATGCTGCAGATGAAGGCATTTACGGAGATATCATTTCAACATGAAGTTGCAAAATGTTTTGTTTACGTTATTTAGTAAGGTGTCTTTACAATACCTAACCGCACCATAAAACCACGTTTTGTAATTGAAACAGATACGAGTATATGATCACTAAATGAAGAATCTGTTCGCCACGATATTTAAAAATCTTTAAATTTCTAACTGTGATTGTCCACAATAGAAAAATTACAAATATTGCAGTACAAATGGAAAATTGTACAGTGTAAAAGTTCTGTATTTTTTCCTCATTTATTTAAATATCACGTCTTGTGCGAAAGGATTTTTGGTACAACTCCAACATAATTTTGGTAGTAGCAGTTCTCTCTGTCTCTCTCTCTCTCTCTCTCTCTCTCTCAAATATTTGCTGGAATTTCAGCCCACTTCGTTGAAAATTTGAAAACTGGAAGCTCAAAGGTATGAAAATCAAGATTATTTTACGATCTGTCAAACATGAAAAGGCTATATAAGCATTATTTTTTAATTCTTAATGTTCTTACGAGAAAATTTTAAGCAAATATAAATATTAAGTGTGTCCAAAATTAGAAGCTTCTCCAGCGCAATTACATACACAACTAACTATACTAGTGATTTAAACCTGGTTATTCGCTTTTTCCACGTCGATTAAGTGAGTTTCCCACGACATTTAAATATCTTGAAATTTCTAACTGTGATTATCCACAACAGAAAAATTGCAGTGCAATTTTTCGGCAGTAAAATCTTGGCATGGGCCGATGAAAATCCTTTCGCAACACCCACTTCAATTTAAGGATGACGGGTGTACTTTTATCCCCCTCCCGTACTGTGCCTGCCACTGTTTCCAGAGCAACTGTACTTTTTGTTTTGTTCCTTAAATAAAAAAAAGTGATTTTCACTTGCGATACAATAGTACCGCAGAACTACAACTGAACGGGCCCATTTGCAAACATTTTTCCGGGCCCTTTGGAGACCACCAATCCGCCCCTGCGAAAGGGACAGCAATTTAAAATCGTTACTGAAAGAGAGATGTTTCCTGGGATGCTCATAAACGATCGAGCGTTCTAAGGGGCATATAATTCTTCACATTTTACGGAAAAGTCACGCAAATTCAAGTGTTTACTTAGACACATAATAATGACGGAGAAAATATTCGTCCAGTAATGTATTTGTACTAATCAGCCGTGTAACGCGTAGATTCAAGATTCCCCAAAACACCCCATTTGGAAGAATATCCACTTATACCTATCCATACATGACATTAATCAATTTTAGTATAGCGGCAGGGTGCAAAACAAGTTAGTAAAATCATGCAATGCATTGATTATGATACGCTTTCCAACATACCAGAAATCATTACTCAAGCTATTACTCAAGTTATGAGGACAATGGCTGTGGAATAAATCTCGCTGCTGTGTCCTAACCTTTGACCCCATTTCGATGATATTAAACAAAATTGGTTCAGTATACTTCTGGAACAACATACTAAAGTTTTGTCGCAATAGAAACATTTTTAATCAAGTTATGAGGATAACCACTGTGGAATAAATCTCGCTCCTGTGCCCTGACCTTCGACTCCATTTCTATTATGTTAAACAGAATTGGTTCAGTATACCTCCGGAACAACATGCTAAAGTTTTGTCGCAATAGAAGCATTTTTACGTAAGTTATGACGCATAAGGGCAATGGAATGGATCCCACTCCTATGTCCTGAACTTGGACCCCATTTCGCTCATTTTCAATAGGGTTCGTCCCCAGGTGGTCCCCTACCACATACTAAAATTCAATCGAAATCGAACGATTTTTACGCGAGTTATCGTGCGGGAGGACGGACGGACAAAGCTAGAGCATATACGCTTCTTCAACCTAATGTTGAAAAGCGTAAAAAAAAAGGGGGGATTCTTTGGTAAAATTTTAGTGAAATTACTATACTGCACGGAAAGATAAGGACGCATATCTACGAGAATAGTTTACAGCAATAGCATGGCCGCCCCGGTGGCGCAGTGGTCTAAGGCGTTGGCCTCTGATCATTTGTCCGTAAGGGGTCCGGGTTCGAATCCCGGAGAGGCATGGATGTTGTGTTTGTCTTACGGCACTGGCTCTCTCCCTTCCATGGAACCAGTGACCCTAAATTAGGGACGGGCGACTGCTTATAGCCCATTGAGTTGCTCACGGTGGTCGTTAAACCTCCAATCAAAAAAAAAAAAAAAAACAGCAATAGCATGGAAGCTGTCTTCAGCGCCCTCTCTGATTTCATGATTTACAAAACCCGTTTGCAGAAGCGCACGGCACTCTTAACTCTTCTAGCCACTATACCTCGGGTACTGGCTCCCAGGTTATATAAAAGAGCGTCGTCCTCCCCATTTCTACCTCGCTTCCATGTGACTTTCCTGTTGGGCACTCTAGCCCAAAACTCCTACTTCTAAGGGTTGTTTAAGACCTGGGGTGAGACACTCCCTTCCTAAAATCTTCTACAAAAATCTCTCTTCTACTCTCACTGTACTTTATTTTTGCAGAAAGATGCATGTTTGACAATATAAATCAGTTTTATGAACCAACCACAAAATTCTGAAGTACAGAGAGTTTCTAAATGATTGCAGGAAACTCCATCGAAAACATTCTTTTGCACTGAATTTCTTTTTGTTAGTCCTTTTCAGGATCTTTGCATCTACATACAAACCAAATGAAACATTCAAACTTCAGGCTTTGATATGTAAAACGTGAGGCGATTTCAGAATACAGAAAACTACATTAAAATCGGCAGAGTATTTCCTATGGTTTGTAGGTCGGGTAATCGATATTTTTATTTGTTTTCCGCCAATATACGATCGTGAGACAAAGTAATACGGTAATTTGTTGATCGTGCTTCCATAAGCAGAAATCGTGCAAATTTATCGAGCAGCACAAAAGCCTCATCAAAAATCGGTTGAAGCAATTCCTGTTTTGTGCGCGTTGCATGCGTTGTTTATCAATTTGTGCTATAGAGAAACTCCGCAGACCGTACATGCTTGTTGCAGGGTGTGTCGTTACTTCCTGTTTACGACATTAGGAACTAAAGGAGGTCGTCGTAAATAGAAATCATCCTAAATCGAAGCACTTACTTTCCGTGAGAAATAAATGGAAATGGAATCTACAACATTTAAGAGGTTTTGGAAGCATTTCATTCAGCAGAATTTGAATTTGCCGAATTTTCACAGAATAAGTCAAAAACTTTTCTCTCTAAAACCGCTTCATCGTTATTGAATACAAAGTTTTTCAGTAATACCTTTTCCATACTTCCAGCAAATGTATTTCGGACATTATCAATGATTTGGATGCTCTTTGTGTTTTTTTGTCAGATCCTGTGATTTTTTTTTTATTTTTATCATTATGAGAACACTTTTGGCAACAGAATCGAAGAATTCAACTAAAAGTTGCTATTTACAGATTACTATTTTCATTATCTCCTGCAGAGATTCGGTTACGCGATATGCAAGTTACAAGCACATATGTCCGTTGAAGAGCCCTCTTTCCTTCAACGACTTATTTAGACTTTGATGTGCCTTCTGACGTGACTTATTCACTCATGTTCGTGTACTTACCTCCATTTAAGAAAGTATTTTTTTTTTTACGCTTTCCAACCGTAGGTTGAAGAAGCGTATATGCTCCAGCTTTGGCTGTCTTGTCAGTCCGTTCGTCCGTCCGCACCCTACCTCGCGTAAAAATATTTCGATTTCGATGAAATTTTAGTATGTGGTAGGGAACCATCTAAGAACGAACCATATTGAAAATGGGGGAAATTGTGTCAAAGGTCAGGACATAGGAGCGGGTTCCATTCCAATGCCCTTATGGGTAATAACTTGACTAAAAATGCTTCTATTGCAACAAAACTTTAGCATGTTGTTCCGAAGGTATACTCAACCGGTTCTGCGGAATACAATCGAAATGGGGCCAAAGCTCAGGGCACAGGAGCGAGATTTATTCCACAGCCATTATCCTTATAATTTGACTAAAAATCCTTCTATTATGACAAAACTTTAGTATGTTTTTCCGGGGGTATACTGAACTTATTCTGCTAAATATCATCGCAATGGGGTCAAAGGTCAGGGCACAGGAACGAGATTTATTTCACAGCCATTATCCTCATAACTTGAGTAATGATTTCTGGTATGTTGGAAAACGTATCATAATCAATGCATTGCATGATTTTACTAACTTGTTTATTACGTGTTGTCTTTCTACAGATAAATTCTGTATTGTTTCTTTTTCTTTCATTTTCTTTGGAATTCTTGAAGCTCTGACCTTAAGTTCCTTAGAGTGTAAGCCATCCGTGTAATTTTTCATGTAGTAAAATATTCGAGTGATAATACACTGACGGAAAAAAACATCCCAACACCAAGAAGGGGTTGTGTTAGATAAACGACAGTTGGTAGGCGGTGAGAGTACATCTGTAAGATGACGTCTATGCAAATTTTGCGCTCGGCGCATACGTGTGGCGCCAGTAGCGCCCCTCGGAACATGCAAAGCAGGTTTGCTGTAAATACGCGCTGTAACGTTCGTGAGCGTTAGTTATCGTTGAGAGTCGACGTAGGGTGTTGATGTTAGTCAAGAATGCCTTTACGAAAACGAAGAAGCCATTATCAACAGCTCACGGAGTTTGAACGAGGTCGTGTAATAGGGCTACGAGAAGGTGGATTTTCTTTCCGCAATATTGCAAAACGACTTGGCAGGAATGTAGCCACTGTGCATGATTGTTGGCAGCGGTGGTCAAGGGAAGATACTGCCTCAAGAAGACCGGGTTCCGGCCGGCCACGTGGCACTACTGAGAGGGAAGACCGCCGTGTACGGCGTATGGCTGTGGCGCATCGTACCGCGTCTGCGGCAGCAATTCGAGCTGCAGTTGCCACCACAGTGACACAACGAACTGTTACAAATCGGTTACTTGAAGGACAGCTCCGAGCCAGACGCCCTGTAGCGTGCATTCCACTTACTCCAAACCACTGCCGTTTGCGACGTCAGTGGTGTCAAGCTAGAGCTCATTGGAGGACGGAGTGGAGATCTGTTGTGTTTTCTGATGAAAGCCGGTTCTGCCTGGGTGCCAGTGATGGCCGTGTGTTGGTTAGAAGGAGGCCAGGTGAGCGCCTGCAACCAACCTGTCTGCGGCCGAGACACACTGGACCTACACCTGGAGTTATGGAGTTATGGTCTGGGGAGCAATTTCCTATGACAGCAGGAGCACTCTCGTGGTTATCCCACGCACCCTGACGGCACAGTTGCACGTCGGTCTGGTGATTCAACCTGTTGTGCTGCCATTCATGAACAGCATTCCAGGGGGTGTTTTCCAACAGGATAACGCTCGCCCGCATACCGCTGTTGTAACCCAACATGCTCTACAGAGTGTCGACATGTTGTCGTGGCCTGCTAGATCACCAGATCTTTCACCAATCGAGCACGTGTGGGACATCATTGGACGACAACTCCAGCGTCACCCCCAACCAGCATTAACCGTCCCTATATTGACCGACCAAGTGCAACAGACATGGAACTCCATCCCACAAACTGACATCCAGCACCTGTACGACACACTGCATGAACATTTGAGTGCTTGCATTCAACATTCTAGCGGTTACACCGGTTATTAATGTACCAGAATTTCACATTTAAAATGGCTCTTCTCGCGTTTACAATAAGCTGTGATCTTGAAACCTTAATCGATTAAATATGTTACCTATACAAATGTATTGCCGTCATTTCATTCCTCTACAACTATTTTTTCGTGGTGTTGGGATTTTTTTTTTCCGTCAGTGTATGTTAAAATTATTTTTGTTTTGCGAATAAGATTATTTCTCTATGTCTCTCAAATTACTGAACAACGATATCTAAGTCTGTTCGGCTGCCTTTGTACACTATAGTTTACTGCAAAGATATTTGTGTAGGGACAAGAACTGTGTTGCAGCGTCGCATACAAAGGGAATTAATATTTCAGAACTACAATACCAGGGTAAACTGGGGTTATAAAAGCTGCCATATTATTTATAAGGGCTGTACACTGAGAGGGCAGAAACCATGGAATACTTGGTTTCTGGGCAACACGACGCTGTCAGCCCCCTCGCTAGTGGACAAACCTACCACGTAGTAAGTACATACGTAAGAAGATATACAGGGGTTGGAAAAAATAATGCGAACACCACTCTCAGAGACGTGACTTTTAATACAGCTGCGTACGTCGCTATACGCAAAGGTATCCACCACTTTTTGGTTGTAATAGCATTGTTTAGAACTTCAAGGTCCTGTTTAAGTGCATTTAAAGTGTCTTGCTGCAAAATTTCTTTCAGGGTGACGACGAAATGAGCGACCTAACGGACTTCGAAAGAGGTTTAATTGTTGGTGTCCGTCTAGTTGGTACCTCCGTGACAACAGTCCCCAGGGTAGGGGGTATCGAGAGCTACTGTGTTTAGCGTCATGACAGCATACCGTGTTCGTGGCAAAACTTTGTCGGCGAAACACAAGAACGGCTGTAAAACGACCCTGACTGATACAGACAGGAGAGCATTAAAGAGGATTGTTACCCATTACAAGAAGAACACGGCGCCGAAAATTAGTGCGGAGCTCAATCTGCATCCCCAGACCCCAGTATCAACGCAGGGAACTGCATAAACAAGATATTCATGGCAGAGCTGCTAATGCAAAAGCTCTGGTGGCCCGGGTGAATGCACAACGGCAACCGCAGTGGTGCTAGGAGCATACAACGTGGACTGTCGATGTATGGAAGCGTGTAATGTGGTCGGATGAATCCACATTCACACTATTCCCCACCGCAGGACGTGTTTACGTCTAGAGAGCACCGTCAGTAGCGTACAACCCAGACTGTCTACTCCCAACAGTGCAGCATGGTGGTGGTTCTGTCATGCGCTGGGCAGTCATATCATGGTTTTCAGTAGGTCCCCTGATCAACATGAAAGGACGGATGACTGGCAGGGCGAATGAAACCATTTTGGCCGACCAAGTCCATCTAATGGTTCAAGCATTGTTTTCTGCAGGAGGTGCCATCTATCAAGATGATAACGCCCCAATTCACAGAGCTCAGAATGTCCAGTTATTGTTTGAGGAACATGAGGAACGAACTTTCACACCTTCCTTGGCCTCCCCAATCACCAGACTTCAACATCATCGAGCCACTGTGGTCTGTGCTGGAAAACAAAGTAAGATCCCGTTATCCTCCTCCTGCATGTCTCAAGGAGCTGGAGCAGAGTCTGCATGAAGAATGGTGTAACATCCCACTAACCACCATCCAGGATTTGTATGCGTCCATTCCAAAGAGGATACAGGTGTGTGTGAACGCCAAAGGTCGTCCCACACTCTACTAGGTACGTAAAACCTTCTTTTCCTATCATACATAAATGGGAAACAAATGTATCCGCATAATTCTTCTCAAATAAATGGAAGGCGATACAAATGTAATCATTGGCACTGATGCCCCGTATGTTCACTGTTGGTCAAGCAGCCACTCTTTTAGAGAATTTGAAAATTGCGGGTTCGGTTCCCGCTCCAGGTCAAAGTAATTTTTAAGTTTTCTTAAAGAGTAGCTACATGGACAACAGTGAAAATACGGCACATCAAGGCCAATGATTACACTTCTTTTCCTAGGTGTTCACATTATTCTGTCCAACCCTTGTATAACACTGAATCTGCGTAGACGGTAATTCGATGTCAGTATGGATCAACATCCTGAGTCAACAGAATTTGAGGGATGATAGCGGGTGGCTGACACATGGATCACTTTATCGCGAAGGTGGTACAGAAATTGCAGCATCCCCGTTCGGAAGTAACAAGCGTGTATGAGGAATACATCATTTTCGGAATAACATCGCATTGTGGACAGCGCAGTGAGGGCAGAGAAGGGTGGTGGATGAAAGTGGCCGTCGACGTCTGTCTCGCGTAGTTGCAACCAACCGGAGAGCGAAAGTGGCACAAATAATCGCCGACTTCAACGAGGAAGGTGACAGAAACGTCTGCACCAAGATCATGAGATGATCCCTATAGCCGCATTAGGTTATCGAAGCCGCCGACCCACCAGAGTCCCATTGCTAACTCCACATCACCGGACTGTACACGCCTCAACTGGGCGGATGAATATTGGCACCGGATCTCGAATGATTAGAGCCTCCACTAGCGTGAGCAGTTCCTCCTAGTCAGTTGAGTCGCATTTTCAGTCATTTCGCGCTAACGGGAGGGTACGGATCTCGCGGAAACCTTACGAAGCGATGGACTTGGCCAAAGTTGGAAACGGGTCAAACATTTTGGACCCAGACCCGACCCGAATCTGACCCGGAAAAATCTGCTTCGAACTATAAATTCGAAACTCGATTTGCAATTATACATAATCATATGCAGTATATGTATATACGTATATACAGAGCGTTCAAAAAATCTCTCCGCAGTAATGTTAAGGCTGTTCCACTTAATTTTGTTGGTGCTACAGTATCAAAATTTTTGAATTACGTAACTTGTATGTTTAATTTCAGTTTTTGCTGCTTTCTTAATAACATAAAGCTTTAGAATGTTTCACAGCAACACATATTTTCAGCAGCTTCTGATGAGTTGAAAGTTACCAAAATGGAGATGCTGATTTCATCATTGCCTCTCAGAAGGAAGGAACACTCATGAAATCAGCATTCACATTTTGAAAATTTTCAACTCATCAGAAGCAGATGAAAATTGATGTTGCTGTAAAACATGTTCTAGTTTTTTAATGAGACGAAACAACTTCCAGCATTCACTGTTCCCCTCTTTGTTTTCAACAAGCACGTATTTGTTGGCCTCGACGCCTTTTTCTATCTCCTTAATATTAAATTCATCCATATTAACAAATAAGGCATTAATTCCAACACGACATGCAATGGGACATGATGTTAGCACGGTAAACGAAAACCTCTGAATGCTCAATGCAAAAGGTGCGATGCGAAAAGTATAACTCTCAGTCTTACAATATGACACGTAAGGTGTGAGAGAGTGAACCACCACAGTAGCAGGCGTTTGCCTGTATCTTGCTCCGGACAATCGCACTGAAAACAAATGCAAAGGAAGTATCGTTTTACGATATGGTACTGGTGTTCTAGCTACTGCGCCGTATCGTCGTTCGGTGGAAATCTTCGTTGCTTTAAGAAAGAGACGGCAATATTTTTGTAACAAAAATCATTTTTCACTCCGCTGGCACCAGTATTGAGCATAAAATTCCACATTACGCATTTATTTTTATTTTATTTTTTTTTAAATATGTTTACTTTTTCTTTACAAAAATAAAACGGATATGAAACCGGGTCGAAATCGGGTCTGGACCACCTTGACTCGACCCATTTGACCCGTAAGAAATTCCGTTCCTTGACGACTCGGCATGTCGTCAAGGAACTGTTTAGACTGGTGGAGGCAAGGTTATGGTCTGGGGCGTGTTCAACTCAGTGGCGGACCAGCGAGGGGCGACTTGAGCGATCAACCCCCCCCCCCCCCAACCCTAACAAAGTTTTTACGTGTAAAGTAGCAAAGATCGTAAAAGAATAACTTTGCATATTTTGTTTTCAGTTTTTCTAAAAAAAAATGACAATTAAACTTAGTACGGAGGATTTAAAATACTCATTATTAATACATTGATTTAGGTTCAGTAAAAAAAGAAACAGGAGGGAATAGTAGAGAGAGAGAGAGCGCGCAAAAGATAAAGTGAAAACAGGGACAGCGGGGAAAAAAACATGGGGATATTCTTTGTTAGTTCTTTGCTGTTGTCATAGTGTCTAGCATCTGTAACGTCTCGAAACAAGGTAAAGCAGAGCTTGGTAATGAAATCAGAGTAGGTGGGAGAAAATGTGGATAACAATCTGATCTACGTACACATCTCAATTGGGTCGTAAACAAAATTCGTAAAAATGTCCCCGCCGCTTCCTCCCAAATGGTCTTTTCAGGACCTTTCTTTTTTCTTATTTTTCCATATATATATTTATATATATATATTCTTATTTATATATATGTATATAAGACCACGTGGGAGATGGGTGGATGAAATTCGAACGTATGCGGGAGTAACCTGGAGACTGGCACAAGACAGTCCGTTGTGGAATAAACTTGGGGAGACCTTTATCCAGCAGTGGATTGATAATGGTTGACATTGATGATGATTTTATAAATATGTACTAACGTTATATCTAAAAAAACCTTTCATAATGGCTTCTGCCCCCTTCTCCCCCCTAGACTAAACTTCTGGATCCGCGCCTGGTTCAACTGGCACACGTTGGGACCTCTGGTATGTCTAGATGCATCTCTGAACGGTCCATGCTACGTGTCCATTCTTGCAGACCGTCTGCATCGATTGACTTTTCCAGAAGGACAATGCGCCTTCCCACAGAGCCGTGCTGACTAGAACATGGTTAGAAAGGCAAGCTGCAGAAGTTACCACCCTGGATTACCTCCCCATTCACCGGACGTGAACCCTGTGGAAATCTTTGGGATGCTCTGGAAAGCTCCGCTCCAGCTTTGGAATTACGACCCAGGAATGCGACAGAATTATGGACAGCGGTGCAGCAAGCATGGGTGAAGATAACTGTGGAATGCTTTCGTGACTTAGTGAACGCAATGCCCCGCCGTGTGACTACCCTGATCAGGACAAAAAGTAGGCCTACTGTTACTAGGTAGGTATCCCATGATTTCTGTCCACTCAGTGTACATTTGCACGTACACATATTTTTTACCCTTTTCTTGTAGTTGAATACTACGTAATAAGTTTTTTAATGAGAAAATGTAATTAGTGGTAAACGTTAGATCAAATTCCGAATTGTATAGCTGGTTTTCCTGCGGGAATTATAAAAAAAAATGATGCATGCGAAACAACATAAGGTTAGCATAATAATCCAATTCAAAACTGTGTTTGGGCAAGATTAATATTATATGTGAGTGGCGTGAATATGTTATTTGATAACCTTTGCATACGAATTGTCGACTCATTACCACAAGGCAGGACTTCATGGAAAGGTAGAGTGATAATGCTTTTACCGCAAAAAAGAAGTTTCGGAGATATTGCGTACCAAAATTACTTAGCGTAGCGAAAACAGCGAAGTTTTACTGGGTTTCCTGGTTTGTTATGAAAGACTTATTGATCCGTGAAAATGGAAGGAAGACTACGGGTGAATGATGTTCAATAAAAGAACTTGGCGTGGGGCTAATGCAAGAGACGATATAAAGGAAGCCTTAAACTACATTAGATGCGGAAGCAGCATAGAATCCCTTAATGTAGCAATATAGATAAGAACGGCGTAAGAAACGTGAGGAGTGTTGAGAAAACACCCGGAGTTTTGAGACTAGAATGCGAAAGAAAAACGACTGAAAATAAAATAAAAATCTTGTTGCTCTCGGGTTTTAAGAAAACAAGAGCAAGAAGGAAACGTTTGTAACGCTTGATAGCGATTAATTTGAAACTCTGAAATAAAAAATCATGGGAAGGAGACTCTGATTTCATTTTTAATGTGTACGGACCAGGATTTAAGTTTACTCGCGATACAAAATGAAACAAAAGTATCTTTTGCAACAGTGTGCAACTGAACAAAAAAATAAAGACAGAAAAACACTGAAAAAAGTACAAAAGACAGAAAAGTAATCAAGAAAGAAAGATAAATAAAGAATGAAAGGAGACAAGAAAAATAGGTAAAAGAAATAATGCGATAGAAAAAATAGCCAATGAAAAGAAGGCAGAACATTTTGAAAGATTGAAAGAAAGGAAAAAGAAAGACAGAAAATTGGTCAAGAAACGAAAAAAATTATCAAGAAAAAAGAGGAGAATGAAAAACGTAATCCAGAAAGAAACGAAAGTAGAAGAGCAAAAGGAAAGAAAATGGTGAAAAAAAATTGATTGAAAAAAAAAAGATACTTTTGTTTCATTTTGTATCGCAAAATGATAATCAAGAAAGGAAGGTGTACGGTTACTTTGCTTGATGACGTGAATACATTATCTTAATTCCCAACATGATGATTTAAGTTCTCGAAAACGCACTACTTACCCCGCCTTTTTTATTTATTTTATGGAATCCGGCATTCGAGGAGAGAAGTGGTTATTAAAACAGACCCCGTGCTTCCAAGGATGACGGAATGCCTCAACTTTAAATTTAACAACTTTATTTGAAATGCAGTCATTAGCTTTCATGTTTCAGATCGGCACAAAGGTG
This sequence comes from Macrothele yani, assembly GCA_039090855.1. Classification (NCBI taxonomy): domain Eukaryota; kingdom Metazoa; phylum Arthropoda; class Arachnida; order Araneae; family Macrothelidae; genus Macrothele; species Macrothele yani. The sequence goes on along the minus strand of CM077016.1, from coordinate 90,595,937 downwards.
TACGCTTGTTTCCGCCAAGGATTTCAGAAATTTGCATTTCTTCCCACATGTCGAGCTACCTGACGCAACAGGTCCACCGGGATCGTCAAAACTTTGGAGCCTCCCGCAGACGTCTCAACCGACGTCCTCTCTTCAAAATAGTCAACCTTTAACCTCCTGTCTGCGCGGTCCGAACATACCCCGCCCTCCAGTTTTTTCTTCGCTTTTAATGCACACGCTGCCGGCATATCTATCCCAGTCCAAATATCATTCTATGTGAAGTCTGCGTTATAAGCAACACGTCAGCGGTAATTGCTCACATGCCGTGATGTTCAGAAAGCATCATAACAAATAATCTGGAAACGTAAGAAAATATCTAGAAAGATGGCTTTTGCCTCGTTTCACAGATGACATAGGAAATGTAACTTCCGCTTCGATTTAATGTTGCTTTTTTATCACGTCTTTTGTTAAAAAAGATCATGATATCACTCTGCTTATGACATCACTCTGACCTTCAGTGGACACCATACTATCAGTCCGATTTGAAAACTATTAGTCCGATTTGAAAAATTCTTTCTGCATTAGGAAACTTGAAATATGAGAATGATGACCTCGCATTCCGGTTTTTGTGATGCACAGCTTTGCCGCTAAAGGGCGTAAAGGCAGATGATATCGAATTCAAAATACAGTTTTCATTCCAGATAGTCGCTTCTAATTATCCGATTGGAAACATTATTTTTTCCTTTCAATGCTATTTACGAATATCGAAGACAATTCTGAGTATAATCTCTTTTACAAGTAATGCAGCATAGATTTTCCGCTTTGGGGAGTAAAGTTAAATTGCGTTTTCCCCGATATATCGGTTTCTAAAAGTCCTATTTGAAAAATTCTTCCTACACCAGATGCCTCTACTGATGGGAAATACTGTATTTTGCATATAATTTCTAATTTTGGGTAAAGATTGGTTTGGCCACCAGGGGGCGTAAGTGTCTATTTCTGATTTTAATTTTACTGCAGCTTCTGAAACTCGATTGAAAAACTTATTTCGTGGACCGATACCGCTCACCTTGGAAAAGCTTTTGAGAATACCTCCGGCTTAAAATAATAGTACACAGTTTTTTACCGCCAGGGAGCCTAGATGTATATCTTATTTTAGTCTACTGTATTTCTCTGCGTCCAAGAGTTCGATTTGAAAAATTCTTTCTTTGTTGGAGAGCGTTTCCGGTGCAAAAAGTTTCACACATAGTTTCAAATTTTTCTTAACGCACAAGTGTACCACTAGGGGGCGTAAGTTCACGTTTTCATTTACAGTAATATCGGCGAAACTAAAAACCAGATTGGAAAAATTCCTTTTCAGTCAGATACTACTATGTAAACTCATTATGTGTATTTTCTTCCCAAAATAATAAAAAATTCGGCGCTAGCGGACGCAAAAATGTAATCTGTTTTTTTCACAATATCTCAGCTTCTAATTGTGCGTTTAAAAAAATTCTTTTATCACCGGATAACATTTACTTTGTGGAATACTTAAAGTTTGCAGTTCACAGTTCTGTCGCTAGGTGCTGTTTGGGTACTTTTGTTTGCAGCTCTATGGCCGCTTCTAAAAACCCTTTTGATAAATTTCTTTTTTTACTGTATGCCATTCGCTACAATAAAGATGGAGAGCATTGTCCTCTTTAAATAATGCACAACTTTCCCGCTAGGGGGTGTAAAGGTCAAAACCTTTTTCTTGCTATTTCTCCTTACAGGAGAGGTATTTTAAAAATTATTTTTCCTTAGCATCGGTTTTGCCATGAAGAACTTCTGCTAGAAGGCATAGAGTTCTAGCAGAAGTTCTTCATGGCAAAACCTATGCTAAAGAAAAACCCGAGGTCCGACGGCAAAACGTGCCCATCCGACGCACGGCGGATATTTAATGGTTAGAGCGTTCGTACCTGCCTGGGATCAAACCTGAGGTCCTTTCCGTGGCAGTCACGAACGTTGCCCACTAGGACATCTGCGGCTTACGGCAACTTGCCCTATGAGTCCCGCTTTTATACTTCCTGTGGGACATCTACGAGGGCGTGGTTGGTACAAATGATTTGCATGTATGCTGCAATTGTAATTATTTGCACCTCCTCACATAACTTACGCATCCTGTGAGTTTCAGTCCGATCGCACACGTTTTTTCCGGTATTGCATTTTCAAAAAACAGCAGTGTATACTCCGACGAGCCATTCCATTAGGACTACCCCCAGACTAGAGAAATGAGCTCGCCTGGAGACCGAACGGTGGCGCAGGTGAAGTTCACACAGTAGTATCGGCTTTTGGTTAGTAGAGTCGGCTTTTGGTTAGTAGAGTGTTCAGAGTCAGAATGGGAAGAGCTGCCAATTTATCATAGTTTAATAAAGGAGAAATTGTGACTGCACGGTGCCTGGGAACTATGATATCAGAAACGACGCAGCTTGTGGGTTGTTTCATGTGCCGCTGTAGTGAGTACGTACCAAAAGTGGTGCACAGATGGCCAAACGACGAACCGTGGTTCAGCCGTGTGTCGTCCGCAGTTCGTTGATGCCAGAGGGGAGCGGAGACTGTCGCGCATTGTTCACAGCGACCGCAGGGTCACAATGTGACAAATCACCCACAGCTACAACAGTGGTGATCAGGACAATGTGTCACACAGCACACAGTTCATCGCAGTCTTCTGCGCATGGGCCTGCTTAGCCAAAAACCTAGCCGGGTCCCCATGCTCACTGCACTTCATCGCCAACAACGCATGAAATGGGCCCAAGGTCATCGAGATTGGACCGTGGATGATTGGAAGAAAGTGGCCTGGTCTGACGAATCAAAATTCCTCGTGTATCACGTAGACGGCCGAGCGCGGATACGCCGATTACTAACGGAAGCTATGGCACCTGGATGCACTTTTAGGCAGAAACAGGCTGGAGGCGGCGGTGTTATGCTGTGGGCGATGTTTTCTTGGGGCACTTTAGGCCCCATTATCCCAATAGCACAATCCCTGGCAGCTGTCAGGTATCTGAATATCGTTGCGAACCAAATTCCCCTATTCATGGCAACTGTGTTCCTTGCTGGTGATGGCCATTACCAACAGGGTAATGCGCTATGCCACAGTGCCAGAATCGTCAAGGAGTGGTTCGAGGAACATGTTGGTGACTTTCTGTTAATGATCTGGCCTCCAAATGCACCTGACATGAACCCAACCCAATCGAACATTTGTTGTTCGACTTGGAAATGCGTGTTCGCGCTAAATCACCAACAACCCGAAATGTACGGGAACTGGAGGGCCTGCTGTTGACATTATGGTACCAGATATTCCAGGATACCTAACGCCACCTCATCGAATCGATGCCTCACTGAGTGGCCACTGTTTTGCGGACTGAAGGGAGTCCTACAGCTTGTTAGGTAGGTGGTTATAATGTAATGTCCCATCGGTGTATAGACACTGTTTTAGCATTCCATATTTAGCAATTTCATGTGGTTTGACAATCTGCAGTAGGATAACGATGCTTTGGCGTATCCACTGCGAGTTGATAAAAAATTGTCATCTTTGATCTCTTTCGCCTGGGGTTTTTAGCACCCTGTATATACAAGTTATTCCACAATACTCAATAGTTTTTACTAAGTCTACGTGTTTTAGTTTTTACGTCTTTCAAGAGATAGAGGTTCCAATTCAAGTTCCTGTCTCCGGTCCCAAAACCTGATGTGCCCCTGGATAATATGCACAAAAAGCAAGTTTTGAAAGGCAAAGTATATTGAATTCATATGAAATTCCCAGACTGCGGGATGCTGCCTTCCGACAGTTTTTTTTTTCCACTCACATTCTGAATCAATCGAAAAGGAAAGGGCGCTTCATGGAAACATATTTCACGCAACTGACGTAAGCACAAAAGATAATCATAAGCTTATAAAATGCTTCAAAAGCTAGAAGAAAGCTCAGAGGAAAAGGGGATTAAAGGAAAACAATTCTACGATGCTCATCACCGAAAAAAAGACGCTAACGGAATAGTTTGAAATGTCAATGGAATAAAAACATTCAATTTCGAATTCGTGGGACAAGTTTCTAAAAGAAAAATTTGGAATGATGATATTGAGTGATGAATCGCGAAGGGCTGATATAAGCTAAACAAAGCGGCTTACAACGAAAACGATGACGAGCCAGTTGAAATTTTGCACTACCGTTTCCCAGTCTTCATTCCCTTTTTCCTGGCTGCGAACTAGGACAAAAAACGCTAAAAGCTACTAAACCAATTGGAAAAGTCGGAAATAAGGCCTCCCAGGTAGGAAAGTAGAACAGATGAAAATATTACGAAAGAACTGTCTAGAAAATGTAAAAACAAATGGAAAGAAAATTGTGTTCGGAAATGTCTCACACACGGCGTGTTCTGCAATTTACGAAAACTACTTGTAGAACGGTTTTGGACAACACGGCGTACGGATATATTTCAAAAAGTACAATAAAAATAAGATAAAAACACAAAAATATCCCGAATGGAAAGATGCATTACTTTTTTTGTTCTTTTCAGCAAGTTTTTTTTTTAAAAAAAGTACGTGTCCTTCCTCTTTCTCTCTCCGTCCCTTGGACTTCCATTCGTAGAAACGATATTTCCGAATCTATAAGCCAGATTCTGAGAATCTGAATTTTCTTCTTCTTCCTTTTCTATTTTGAAGCTCCAATGTTGTAACCGTGATCCTAGTTTTCTACGCGTTTTTCAGCTTTTCTGTTGAAACCTTGTCTGTGCAGGTGGCGCGAAATTCAATTTTTTGTGATAAAACTGCTGATAGTACATTTAGAAAACTAAAATACCCCTTCTGAGACCTGTAAAAAGATGTTCTCATTACATCTGAGAATTGGGTGGCATATTTTTTAAATAACTCGACTCACAAGTACAACGTGTTGGATGAACTTTATGAATTTGTTTCGTTTCTTTTGCCAAGAGGAGGATTGTTTCGCTCGTTTTTTCCTTCGTCAAACCCATTAGCAGACATGCACAGGGTTTGGACAAAATAATGTGAACACCAGGGAAATAAGAGATATGTCGTTATTAATAAGGTGTTGGACCACAATTTGCCCCTAATACAGCTTCCAACCTTCTTTGAATAGATTCACACAGCTTTTGAATAGGCTCCAGTGGAATATCGTACCATTCTTCGATCAGAACATCAGACAGTTGCTTCAGAGATGTTGAAGGAGGAAATCTGCTTCTAACTCTGCTCTCTCCAAAACAGCCCACAGTGGTTCTTTGATGTTTTGTTGATCTTGTTTGTTTGTTGGAGAGTTTAACGACCACCGTGAACAACTCCGTGGGGTGGCGTTTCCTTTATTTACAGTCATAAGTAATGAGCCATGTGAGAGGTAGTTTGAGATGTCGTTGTTTTTTCGGAAATAAACAATCGTTTGGACTGGAACTTGTTTATAGGTAGAAAAAGCATTTCATGGACTATCAGAATTTTCTTTGGTGGTGGACATGAATATGAATTAACTGTGTTGTTGTTGTTGTTTTTTGCTTTCAAAACATGGACGAAAAAACGGCAGTTCGAGTACTGTTGCGTCATTATTGGAAAAACTGACTATCTGCGCAAGCTTCGGTCACCGAAATTTGGGAAGTGGAAGGTGTAGGTGTACACAGCAAAAAGATGGTTTGTTCGCTTCAACAAGGGGGACACCAGCCTTCAAGATAGGCCTCGCTATGGCAGACCCCCAACGGTGAATTCGTAAGCCTGCGTGAAGCCGTAGAGGCAACACCAACCACAAGCACGCGCAGAGTATTGGACGAGATTGGGGCATCACAATCCAGTGTGTTTCCCCATCTCCACAAGCTTGGGAAGGTCAATAGGAGCTGCCGAGTGGTACCCCACGAATTGACCACAGCACAAGATCAAAGGCAGATGGAACTGTGCAAACAGCTGCTGAACCACTCAATGAACGAGCGTTTCATCAGGCGAATTGTTACGTCTGATAAAAAATGGATCTTTTTCTGCAACCCAGACATGCGAAACCAGTGGATTAACCCGGGCCAGCTTCCAGAACCCATCGCTAAGCGGGGACGCTTCGAACACAAAGTCATGTTGTGTGTTTGGTGGAATTTTGAGGGGCCCATACACTTTGAATTCGTTCCAGCTGGGCGAGGCATCTCCGCTGCACTCTACTCTCAACAGCTACAGAGGACATACGAAGCTCTGGTCCGTACGTATCCGGCCCTGGTCAACAGAAAACAGGTTCTCCTTCAGCACGATAACGCAACACCCCATGATGATAAGATCCGGGAGCTCGATGACCCAGACCTTACCCGAAGTGATTACCACTTGTTTCGGTCGATGACACATTTCTTGCGTGGCAGAACCATCAGAAACCGTCATAAGGTGGAAGCCGGGGTCCAGGAGGTTTTCACCTCAAAACCCAAGGAGTGGTACAGAGCGGAAATTCAAATTTTGGCAAAAAGATGGATTCAGACCATTGAACATAATGGCTTGTATTTCGAAGATTGAATTGTATTCGTTTGTACTTTATCCATGTTTGAAGTTTTCCTATCCAATGGCTCATTACTTTTGACTCACCCTCTGTAGAGACGCTGGTTACAGGGAAGAGAGCCAGCGCCGTAAGGCAAAAACAACATCCATGTCTTACCGAGATCCGAACCCAGACCTATCTCGAGCGAATGACCAAAGGCGAGCGCTTAGATCACTGCGCCACCGGGGCGGCTCGAGGATACTCAATTCAGATGATTGAACTGGCCAGGGCAGATGTTGAAATTCATCTCGGTGCTCCTCAAACCAAGACTGAACTATTCTGGTTGTGTGTATGGGCGCATTATCGTCTTGAAAAATGGCATCATTGTTGAAAAACAACATTTGGACTATAGGATGCACCTAATAACCTAGAATGTCCAAGTACTCACTAACAATTAACTCCATTGTGTAAGGTAATGATGGGGGCCAGCCGAATAGTAAGATATGACAGCCGAAATCATCATAGATCCACCCCATCATGAACGGAATACGGGATTACACCATACAACACATTTTTTTTTGTTTGGAGGTTTAACGACCACCGTGAGCAACTCAATGGGCTATAAGCAGTCGCCCGTCCCTAATTTAGGGTCACTGGCTCCAGGGAAGGGAGAGAGCCAGTGCCGTAAGACAAACACAACATCCATGCCTCACCGGGATTCGAACCCGGACCCTTTTTGGACGAATGATCAGAGGCCATCGCTGAGACCACTGCGCCAGCGGGGCGGCAACACAAATTTTGAAGATGACAATCCGATTTTTGGTGTAAATGTGACAAAGATGGTAAGTCAGATAATATCTGAAAACCGGTTGCTTCGACTAGTGAATCCTGTGATGGTTACATTCAAATTAATCGGAAACTTGAGACTTGGTCTTTCTGGGTGATGTAGTGGTTAGCATACCAGAGCGCTATCTGGGAGACGCGGGTTCGAGTCCCGCTCCAGGACGATGAAATTTTCAAGTTTTCGGATATTATCTGACTTACGATCCTTGTCATATTTACACCAAAACACGGTCTGTGATCTTAAAAAAAATTGTATTGTATGGTGCGTAATCCTGTATTTCATTTATGAATGATCTGCTCCTCCGGGCAATCACGGGATAGGATTCTTAACTTCCAGATTCGCTAAACATGAATGCTGGTTGCGTCGACTAGTGAATCCTGTGATGGTTATATTCAAATTAATCGGAAACTTGAGACTTGGTCGTTCTGGGTGGTGTAGTGGTTAGCATACCCGGGCGCTATCTGGGAGACGAGGGTTCGCTTCCCGCCCCAGGACGACGAAAATTTTAAGTTTTGGGATATTTTTGGTGTAAAAGTGTCATATTTACACCAAAAAACGGATTGTCATCTTCGAGATCCACCCCATGTTTGACAGTTGGAAACAGACATTCCGAATTGTTCTACAAAAAATTGTTCGAATTGTGCTTCCTTGGTTCTCCAAAAATTGTTCGAATTGTGCTTCCTTGGTTCTCCAAAAATTGTTCGAATTGCGCTTCCTTGGTTCTCCAAAAATTGTTCGAATTGTGCTTCCTTGATTCTCCAAAAATTGTTTGAATTGTGCTTCCTTGGTTCTCCAAAAATTGTTCGAATTCTGCTTCCTTGGTTCTCCAAAAATTGTTCTCCAAAAATTGTTCGAATTGTGCTTCCTTGGTTCTCCAAAAATTGTTCGAATTGTGCGTCCTTGGTTCTCCAAAAATTGTTCGAATTGTGCTTCCTTGGTTCTTCAAAAATTGTTCGAATTGTGCTTCCTCCATACATAAACCCGACCTACTGTTGGGAATAATGTAAATCAGGATCGGACGACATCGCTCGTTTCCAGACATCAGCTGTGCAGGTTTTCTGCTCATGGATACCATCATTTTCGCATTGTAGCCTTGGTTTCTGTGATTAATGGTTTGGCAATTGCAGCTCTTCCATGTATGTTGGCTTTGTGAAATTTTCTGCGGACTGTTTTTCTGAAGACAGTTTCTTCCAGGTGGATATTGACTTTTACTCTCAATTTTGCCACAGTGTTGTTTGGACACCATCCTTCTCAGTGTTCAACGGTCCCTCTCATTCAGTCTAGGCTCTCGCCCATTATTCTTTTTCGCCGATGAAGTCTTTCCATGCTTAGTGTACGCAGTCGTAATCATATGAACTGTTGCTCTTAAAACACCACACAGTTTGGCTCTTATGGTTACAGACGCTGGTGCTAAACGAGCTCCCACAATCTATCGTCTTTGGAAGTCTGACAGGTTACCCATTTCATTGACCGCTCGTACGAACCGCGGCTGAACACAACTTGTGACCCACCAGCACACAACCTAAAGAATATATACAAAGAAATGATAATCACAACGCTTTTTTACGCTATCCAACCGTAAGTTGAAGAAGCGTATATGCTCCAGCTTTGTCTGTCTGTCCGTCCGTCCGCACGGTAACTCACGTAAAAATGGTTCGATTTCGATGAAATTTTAGTATGTAGTAGGTGACAACCTGGGGACGAACCCTATTGAAAATAAGTGAAATGGGGTCAAAGATCAGGACGTAGTAGGAGCGGGATCCATTTCATCGCCCTTATGCGCCATAACACGTAAACATGCTTCGATTGCGACAAAGCATTAGTATGTTGTTCAGGAGGCATACTAAACCGATTCTGTTTAATATCATTGAAATGGGGCCAAAGGCCAGGGCACAGGAGCGAGATTTATTCCACAACCATTATCCCCATAACTTTTTTTTTTTGATTGAAGGTTTAACGACCACCGTGAGCAACTCAATGGGCTATAAGCAGTCGCCCGTCCCTTATTTAGGGTCACTGGTTCCAGGGAAGGGAGAGAACCAGTGCCGTAAGGCAAACACAACATCCATGCCTCACCGGGATTCGAACCCGGACCCCTTTCGGACGAATGATCAGAGGCCATCGCTTAGACCACTGCGCCACCCTCATAACTTGATAAAAAATGCTTCTACTGCGACAAAACTTTAGTATGTTGTTCCGGTGGTATACTGAACCAATTATGTTTAATATCATCGAAATGGGGTCAAAGATCAGGGCACATGAGCGAGATTTATTCCACAACCATTATCCTAATAACTTGAGTAATAATGATTTGTGGTATGTTGGAAAACGTATCATAATCAATGCATTGCATGATTTTACTAACTTGTTTTTCAGTGTAGCTTACACGAATAGCATTAACCCCTATAATCATGATGCTCACATTATTTTGCCCAACCCCTGCATGTAAGTTAGCTAACACTTGCAACATTAAAACAACGTGTATTCAGCGCAAGCCCTTTCTTCTAAGATAAAAATTATAGTGACAGTATAGCACGAGGTGGCCACACGTAAAAGTAACCACGTAAAAACAGTAAACACATTAGCAGCCTAACAGAAACGAAATGTCAGTATGAGACGATACGTACTGCAGATGTAAAGCACGTGTCAAGACGACAAATCTGTAGTGATACATTCTGTCCGTATAGCTTAGTTGGTAGAGCAACTTACTCCAGAGTGAAGGGGGCGCGGTTTCGATCGCCGTCACGGAAAAACTTGTGTTTTTGCAGAGAGGCAAACGGGAAACTTTAGCGGCTGTCCCGTTGGCTAAGTGGTAAGAGGGCCTGGTTTCTGGATGATGAAAACCAGCACCGGTTCAAGTCCTATGTGATACATAGGCATTGTGGTTGTCTTACGGCATCGCCATTCTACCTTCCCTGGAACCAGCTGCCCTAAATTAATGTTGGGTCATAACCTTAAGAATTGCTCACAGTAGTCGTTTAACCCCGAAGGAAAAGAGGGGAGGGTGAACACTAGAAGCTATTAGCAAGATTCAAATCCGAAGAAGTGTTTGGCGCAGTTCATCCCCTTTGCAGGAAGAGGCAGTGATTTATCAACTGGGCGAGGACGCAGCCGCCGTCGGCCCTCTCTCTTACTAAATACTTGTAATTCATGTAGGTGAAGTCGTACTTACTACCGGTATTTGTCCATAACTAGGAGGCTCATATATTCATTTTTAATGTTATAATCGATGTCCGCGTCCGTATATGAGAGACTCCTTAAAAGGGATGGGGAATGTCCCTTGTAACGCATGTTGTTTCGTAGGGACCGTAGACTGTGGCCGTAATTGTGAGGAGTCCGTATTTGAGGGTTTCCGTTAAGAGAGGTTACTCTTTCTTGTGAGTTTTCTACAAATAACCGTAGACTACCTTCAGGCGCAATGAAACTTCTAGTCTTCAGTGAGAAATGTGACTGGGATTCACGGGCGTGCTAGCGGAAGTGGTAGGAAGAAATTTCGCCTTACTTTTCTGGCTCATTTTTAATTCAGCCTTTAGAGAGCCTTAGATCAAGCCTTCTGGGGGATCTGAAATTATATGATAAACCGCGTACTCTCTCAAACATTTCCTATCAGATATCTCCATGAAGGTAGAAAGATGCCTGCCAGTGTTTCTTTCAGGACGTTTTGACCGGGGGAGGCGAATGGAACCTTAGAAGGGCAAGTTTTCTATTTGAGATATATATAAATATATATATGATCTTTAATAGCGGTATAACTATACCATCGGGATTAGAGGAAATGCTATCCCACACTCACCAACCCGCTTGGCCAGCGTGGTGAGTTATGGCCAAACCCCTCCAAAATGACTCCACAACTTAAATCTTGGTCCTCAGTCGCCGGCAGCTGGAATGTACCTGGCCAAGGCAGCGGACAGTGCGACATGAAGGCAGAGGGTGCTAAGAATCCCCGGAGGACCGGACTAGGCTGCCATCTGATGCTGACCTTGGCTACGTATAATGGACGCTCCCTATCTTCTCATTCAAGGCTTCCTGAATTGGAAGAGGAACTACAAAGGATCATGTGGGACATCGTCGGGCTAAGTGAGGTAGGGAGAAAAGGAGAAGATCTCATTGAACTGAAAAGTGGACATCTCTTCTACTATCGTGGGACAGATACTGGCAGAACTAGTGGTGTAGGATTTATAATAAACAAGAAACTGAAGGATAAAGTTGTAGAAGTTGAAAGTTCCTCTGACAGAACTGCACGACTCGTTATCCAACTCTCGAGAAGATACCAGGCTCAGATTATTCACACTTATGCACCCACCACAAGTCATCCTGAAGAAGAAATTGAAGAATTTTATGAGGAAATTCGTCATCTAAATAATAAAGGTAAGCAGCACTTGAAGGAAATTATGGGAGATTTCAATGCAAAAATAGGGCAACGGCAACAGAATGAAGCTTCAGTAGATAAATTCGGTCACGGCAACAGAAACCAGCGTGGAAATACTCTCGTTGAGTTTGCAGAGGCACAAGGGTTTTTCATCTTGAACTCCTTTTTCAAGAAAAAGCCGCACAGGAAATGGACATGGAGACATCCAAATGAGACGACAAGTGAAATTGATTTTATTATGTGTAACACAAAATTCGTCATAGAAGACTGCAGTGTGCTAAACAAGTTCAACACAGGTAGTGACCGTAGATTGGTGAGATGTAAGATGCACCTCAACACTAAACTCGAACGTGGCAAGCTTATAAGACAAACAAAATGTATTGACATAACCAACCTTAAAAAACACGATAATACCTTCAAGTTGGAACTGAAGAACAGATTCTCTGCTTTAGAAGGCCTAACATCGGAAGAAGTGGATATTTCTGAAGTTAACAGAAAAGTAACCAAAGCTCTTATGGAAACAGCAACAAAATTAGCTGGGTCTAAGAACAAGTTGCATGTGAACAAATTATCAGGAAAAACCAAAATGTTGATGCAAAAAAGAAGAGAGATGAGGACAACTAAAGAAGATGTGACTTCCAAAGTGGAATACATAGAGCTATGCAAGACTGTACGAAAAAGTATCACTGAAGACGTAAGGAAATTCAACTGTGAACTAGTAAGGAAAGCAATTGAAAACAACCAAAGCCTAAAGATAGCAAAGGGACATCTCAGTAAGGGAAGAAAACAGATTATAGCACTGAGAAAAGAAGATGGTTCTGTAACAAGAAATAGAAGCGAAATTTTGACAAGAGTGAAAGATTTCTACTCCAAGTTATATGAAAGGGATGATGCATGTACTCCAGACATCATGGAAGGTACCAGTACCAGAGTTCTTCCAGTCATCCCAGCAGAAGTTGCACATGCAATCAAGAACATGAAGCGGGGAAAAGCTCCAGGAGAAGATGGAATTACTGTAGACATCATACAAGAAGCAAGTGCAGAAATCGAAACAGTACTCGCCCAAATTTTCACTCGATGCCTTAATGAAGGGAAGATTCCTGAGGATTGGAACAATGCTATAATGATCCTGCTACATAAAAAAAATGACATTGAGGATCTCGGGAACTACAGAACTATCAGCCTCCTATCAATGGTTTATAAAATCTTCACTAAACTTATTTCACACCGTTTAAAGGTAACACTGGACATGGCTCAACCGAGAGAACAAGCTGGATTCAGGAGTGGCTACAGCACAATAGATCATATCCACGTACTGAGAGAACTAATTGAAAGAGCGAGGGAATATGAACTTCCATTGTGCATGGCTTTTATCGATTATGAAAAAGTCTTTGATTCGGTGAAACCATCAGCAGTTACAATGGCTCTGAAATCCTGCGGTATTGAAGATGCATACATTAATATTATCAATAACATCTATGAAAATGCAAGTGCAAAGATTCGGCTGTTTGAAAATACAACACACATAAAAATTGGAAAGGGAGTGAGACAAGGTGACACCATATCTCCGAAACTTTTTAACGCCACATTGGAAAATGTCTTTCAATCACTGAACTGGGTAAACAAAGGGATAAAGATTAATGGAGATTATCTAATCAACCTTCGTTTTGCTGATGACATAGTCATTTTTGCAACTACCCCATCAGAGCTTGCTGACAAGAGTAAAGAAGTGGGATTAAAAATGAACTTTCAGAAAACAAAAGTGATGTTCAATGCTTTTACACGAAATGAAGATTTATCGATTGATGGAGAAAAGCCGGAGATAACAGACACGTACGTTTATCTTGGACAGCAGATATCAAGTGAGGGTCACATTGATGAAGAAATTAATCGGCGTACAAAACTTGCCTGGAGAGCTTTTGTAAGAAACAGCATAATTTTCAAGAGCAATATGCCATTATGTCTTAAAAGAAAAGTGTTTGATCAATGCATCCTTCCAGTGCTTACGTATGGTACAGAGACGTGGACCTTAACTAAAAGAGACATACAAAGGCTGCAGACAACTCAAAGTAGCATGGAGAGGTGCATGCCTGGTGTAACCAGGAGAGATAAGAAGAGGAACTCGTGGATACGAAAAATGACAAGAGTGGAAGACATCATGATCAGCGTTAAATCCCTGAAATGGCAATGGGCTGGACATACTGCCAGAAGGACAGACCATCGATGGACAGCCGAAATTTTGGATTGGATTCCAAGGGACAGGAAAAGACCCAGAAAAAGACCATATGGGAGATGGGTGGATGAAATTCGAAAGTATTCGGGAGTGACATGGAGGAGACTGGCACAAGACAGACCGTTGTGGAGGAAACTTGGGGAGACCTTCGTCCAGCAGTGGATTGATAATGGTTTACAATGATGATGATGATATATATATATATATTCTATTAAGAAGAGACTGAAGCAAAAAAATTTTTGACTCATACCAAGTACAACATAGAAAAGGTTATGTATTGACCGGTGTGAGTAAAAAGAGAAAAAAATAGAACAACTGAATGTAGAAAGTGTCGAGAATACTGAGCCTTGGCTTTATCAAGGACCAGCAAAAACTCTGCATTTTCTCACTTCCACAAAGACCTATTTGGAAATGGGTTTCTGCAAAGTCATAGATGCAAGTAATAAGCCCACCAAAAAAAATTTAAAAAATATATATATGTCATGACCTCTACAGAGTTGTATGACCAAGCTTTAGTTAACAATTTAGCTTGCATCCATAACTTTCCTGGCCCGACCCATGCTCTTCATCTGTTACTATTAAACAGAAAGAAGATGATTATAGAAAACTCAAGTTGTAAGAGTGACATAATGAATCAGAAATAATGTTCAGCAATAACAAATTGCCAAGTTCGCCTGAGAGAGAATTTAAACCTGAATAGCAATACAAAAGTATTACAAATTCTTTACATTGCAATAAAAAAGGAAATGTTAATTTTTTTCTAAAGCACAGATTCTTGAAAGAAAACTGGATTATAAAAACCCCCACTCCACAACTTCTGACCACACAAAAACGAGAATAAAATAAAGACAATAATAAACTAAAGAAATGCTTTGTGAAGGTTATGTGACATAAACAATTAGTTGCAATATGTACAAAGTATTTCAGAAGTGCTTTAAGTGCATAATTAAGTAGTTATTAAGACCTTAACTACATTGAAAACACAGCGCAGACTACAAGAACAATGAAACGGCCGGCTGCTTGGCCTTAGTTCCCTAAAAAGCGTGCAAAGTTACCAAGAAAAGAAAGAGTTAAAATCCGCAAAAAAGTTATTAGACTTGCTAATGCCTAAATGCCCAAAGCAAAAAGAAAAGAAAAAAATGTTCAAGAAGTTCAAACATTGAACTTGGAAAACCTAAAACCCAAAGACAATGAAGAGAGCTTACCTGTTATGCAACTTAACTTCTTCCACTCTTGAGGAAACATGGCCGACCTTTTAACCCAAACTTCCAAACACCCCTGCCACTCCCTAGTCGCTGGGGGCAGTGAGTGTGGGGCTGAAGGCCTCCACACACTGAAAAAATCCTACTCGCGGAGATTTTAACTAGAGAAAAATATATATATATCAGATTGTGGACCTGTATGATCAGAAAGAGCAGAATTAACTCTCCAGAATACATGAGAAATATTATGAAATACACAAGCAGTGTATTTAATAATCTTTGCATGTATTTAATCACCTTAGTTAGCTTCTGTAGACTATTCAGAATCCTATTAATTTTAATGTTAGTTTTACTATTTTTAGTATAGCTATTCTCGTGAGTGAATAACTAGTTTTCTTTTATATTTATTTTTATTTTATTTTATAAACAGATTTTTAAGTTGTTGTTTTTTTGTGATTTTGTCTATATTATTTAATTTTTTATTTTTAATAGGACCTTCTTATCCATAGCACTAAGGTTCCTTTTTGTAGTTAATATGCATCCCATCCTCTAGCCAACTTCCAAAAGGCTTTCATTGGTCAGAATCATATTATTAACTGTGTAGAAAATTAAAGCAGATCTGCCAACCTTACTCTATTATTCAGAATAATTTTTCTTAAAGTTCTTTTGATGAAAGAAGTAGGAATTTTGTTCTCTAGAAAACTGTCTAATAGTATATTAATGTGGTAATTGAAGTCCATATTGTTGCTGCAAATTCTTGAAATTCTAAGCACCTGAGAAATTAGTACATTCTCAATTACTTTGGTTGATATGTTATTACTCCAGTGTAGATATTTAATTACTTTGAAAGGAAAATTAACTCTTTTATCAAAGAGGCTAATAGATGGGTTACCTCTGTTAAGTTTAATGCTTAAGTCTAGGAACTCTAGTTCCTGATTACTGTGGTTGGTTTTACATAAGTTAAGAGAGCTAGGATAGATATTATCAAAATCACTCTCTATAACTTCTGAATTGTTTATACACAGCAGATCGTCAATATATCTAAATGTGTAAAGGTAGTTATCGGAGCAAGTGGAGTGATTTTTAATGAATTTATATTCCTTAAAGAACAGGAATAGATTTGCAATACTCGTGGATGTTGACGTTCCCATAGGGATACCGTTTACTTGCTTATAGAGAGTATTATTATATAAGATATGGTTATTTTTTATGCAGCAATTGAGATAAGAGTTCCAGGCTCCTACATTAACAAATTGGTTAAGTTTAAATTCTGCATACAGCTCTTTAAAGGTAGTGATTATATCTGATAGAGGCAGATTAGTATATAGGTTCTCAAAATCATAACTATTAATATCTAAGGGATTTACTTCGAGTATAGTGGAAATTACTTCTGCATTATTATTAATTATCCAAAAATCTCTGTACTTCAAATTAGTACAGTTACTAATGTGTTTCAAAACTTTCTTCAAGATTTCTTCAAAAGCTAGATCAATTTTCTTTTTATGACTCCTGACTCCACTAGCTATGAATCTGAACTTCATTGGATCTTTATGAAACTTAACAGTTGCAAAAAGAAAGGGAAATTCAGGCTCATATCTTCTTATTTGTGGAATTTTAAGTTTCTTGAAGAATGCCTTAAAACGATTTTCTAACTGCTTGGTAGAATAACTTACGTGCTCGTAGGTTACTCTATTATTGAGTTCCATAGTTAACAATTCAAAATAGAACTTCTTACAGATAATTGCAAAATTATTGCTAGCTTTATCCGTAGTGGTAAAAATAAATAGGTCTTGTAGTTTGGAGAGTGACCTTTTAGCATCTCCAGAGAAAAATAGATTTTTATCAAAACAAAAATCAAGAATTGCCAACTCATTAGTGAAGCCATTGATTACATTATATTTCCATTCTGCGAAGGCCTCAATAGGCTGATTGTATGTTAAACTGATTTTTATAATGTACCTATTAACATCTTGAGTGAAGCTCTCAAGAATCCTCTCTTTGGAGATTTGGAAGGAAGGTCTAAATTTAGAACCATACTCTAATAAATTCCTAAGCTTGTCATTTTCAACAAAACTCAAGTTTCCAGTGATAATATGATTGTAATTCTTATCATAGTGAACTGTTTCTTTATGTTCATCACAAGAACATGTAGTAACTACAGGTATGGAACTCGAAGAATTAAGTTTGTAGTTTTTAACTATTGACCCTAAGGTCTTAACATATTTGAAACTTACAATAGACTGGTGCCTGTGGATGGGAAAAAAATTGCATTATTGTAGAACAGCTTCCTAACATTGAGATGATCATAGGTTTTATTTAGAAACCTGATGGTCACATAATTACTGGAAATTTCTTTAAGAGAAATTTTATCTTTAAGAATATGCTTAAGAATGTCTAGAACCAAAGCAAAAATATGCTTATCAACGTGGTTAGCTGTTTCTTTCCAGAATTTGAAAAAAACTTTTAAGGACAGAGAGCTTGAAGGACTTGAATATTTTGTAAGTATTTTTAACAAAACTAGTATCATTTTTAAAACTTTCCAGAGTTATTTGCAAGTTAGCAAAATCAACCTTGCTTGAAGTGCGAAATAACCTCTGTCCTCTATTACCTCTAGTGCAGCTCTTGTTGTTAACAAGAAAGAAGAGTTCACGTATAGAAAATTTATGTGGATTACGCTTATTGTCAGAAAGAGTGGAATTAAGACCACAGGGATAAAGAGACTGATGCTGCAAAATTTCAAGGGATTCAGTTTCAAGTCGAGCATAGAGGTCAGGGATAATATGCAGTACCTCTATTTTCACTTTGTCAAAACCATGATTATGGAAATGCTCCAATTCAAAGGTAGAGTACTGGCTATCATTAGTGGAGGAGTTCACACCAGAAGTAGAGAACTTGTTAACTAGAGACCTGTGACCATTTATCCTAAGATGAAGAGGATTTTTGCTTTGGCCAATATAGCTAAGGCTGCAGATAGTACAGGTGAGCTTATAAATGGTATTGTAGGCTTGCAATGACAAACGTTGTTTGACATGTAAATCTGCGGATCCTAACCAGTATTTTTTTTTTTGCTTTAAGCATTTAGGCACTAGCAAGTCTATTAACTTTTTTGCGGATTTTAACTCTTTCTTTTCTTGGTAAATTTGCGCGTTTTTTAGGGAACTAAGGCCAAGTAGCCGGCCGTTTCATTGTTCTTGTAGTCTGCGCTGTGTTTTCAATGTAGTTAAGGTCTTAATAACTACTTAATTATGCACTTAAAGCACTTCTGAAATACTTTGTACATATTGCAACTAATTGTTTATGTCACATAACCTTCACAAAGCATTTCTTTAGTTTATAATTGTCTTCATTTTATTCTCGTTTTTGTGTTGTCAGAAGTTGTGGAGTAGGGGGTTTTTATAATCCAGTTTTCTTTCAAGAATCTGTGCTTTAGAAAAAAATTAATATTTCCTTTTTTATTGCAATGTAAAGAATTTGTAATACTTTTGTATTGCTATTCAGGTTTAAATTCTCTCTCAGGCGAACTTGGCAATTTGTTATTGCTGAACATTATTTCTGATTCATTATGTCACTCTTACAACTTGAGTTTTCTATAATCATCTTCTTTCTGTTTAATAGTAACAGATGAAGAGCATGGGTCGGGCCAGGAAAGTTATGGATGCAAGCTAAATTGTTAACTAAAGCTTGGTCATACAACTCTGTGGAGGTCATGACATATATATATTTTTTAAATTTTTTTTGGTGGGCTTATTACTTGCATCTATGACTTTGCAGAAACCCATTTCCAAATAGGTCTTTGTGGAAGTGAGAAAATGCAGAGTTTTGCTGGTCCTTGATAAAGCCAAGGCTCAGTATTCTCGACACTTTCTACATTCAGTTGTTCTATTTTTTTCTCTTTTTACTCACACCGGTCAATACATAACCTTTTCTATGTTGTACTTGGTATGAGTCAAAAAATTTTTTTGCTTCAGTCTCTTATTAATAGAATGTGAATTCTGAATTTTCATAACTGCTGCGTTGCGCGTTTTGATCTTCAGGTTATTTTGCAACTTTCGTTTTAAATTCTAAAGTTTTTCTTATGTTTTCGGCTTTGCTCTTTAGTATATATATATAGGCTTTGAAATCCTGCGGTATTTAAGATGCATACATTAATATTATTAATAACATCTATCAAAATGCAAGTGCAAAGGTTCGGCTGTTTGAGAATACAGCACACATAAAAGTTGGAAAGGGAGTAAGACAAGGTAACACCATATCTCCCAAGCTTTTTAATGCCACATTGGAAAATGTCTTTCAATCACTGAACTGGGAATACAAAGGGATAAAGATTAATTTCGTTTTGCTGATGACGTTGTCATTTTTGCAACTACTCCATCAGAGCTGCAGAGTATGATCCAGGAACTTGCTGAAAAGAGTAAAGAAGTGAGATTAAAAATGAACTTTTAGAAGACAAAAGTGATGTACAATGCTTTTACAAGAAATGAAGATTTATCGATTGATGGGTAAAAGCTGGAGAAAACCAATATCTACATTTATCTTGGACAGCAGATATCATGTGAGGGTCACATTGATGAAGAAATTAATCGGCGTATCAAACTTGTCTGGAGATTTTTTGGAAGAAACAGCATAATTTTCAAGAGCAATATGCCATTATGTCTTAAAAGAAAAGTGTTTGATCAATGCATCCTTCCAGTGCTTACGTATGGTGCAGAGACGTGGACCTTAACTAAAAGAGACATACAAAGTCTGCAGACAACTCAAAGAAGCCTGGAGAGGTGCATGATTGGTGTAACCAGGAGAGATAAGAAGAGGAACTCGTGATCCGAAAAATGACAAGAGTGGAAGACATCATGATCAGAATAAAATCCCTGAAATGACAATGGGCTGGACATACTGCCAGAAGAACAGACCATCGATGGACAGTCGAAATTTTGGATTGGATTCCAAGGGACAGGAAAAGACCCAGAAGAAGACCACATGGGAGATGTGTGGATGAAATTCGAAAGTATGTGGGAGTAGCTTGGAGGAGACTGGCACAAGACAGACCGTTGTGGAAGAGGCTTGGAGAGACCTTCGTCCAGCAGTGGATAGATAATGGTTGAGAATGATTATATATATATAATTTTTAACTACTATATCTACATATATAGAAGTAATTACTGCGTATATATAGTACAGGGGAGTATTTAGAAGGGCCTTGCCCCCCCCCCCCCCCCCCGAAAGTGTTTCATTTTTTTTGTTTGTTTAAAATGCGACTTAATATTAGAAAAAAAATGCCTTAATTTAACAAAAATGCATCAATTTACATTAGAAAAAATGCTGTAATATTTCTTCTATTTTTCGTTAACTTTAATTTTGTTCTGGTGAATTTCAAAAACTTCCATTTTTCGTGCCACCCTCCCCTCTTGAAAAAAGAAAAAAATCCTATATACGCTCCTGATATAGTAATTACTTCTTCAAAAATTTCAAGAACAAACTTTCTTCAGCTAAACGAGAGCGAGGGAGGGTCGATTCAAGGTGTGGGTGTTTGTTTGGGAAACTTGAAATTTTTATCTATTAAAATGTATTCAACACTCTTCTGATCCTGAATCGCGCCTCCCTGACTACGAGGTATGATTAGCTTGCTTATTATATTTTGTAGAATAACATGCGTCTTAATACACTTTTTAGAAAAATAAACTATAATACTTTAACAAATATTAAAAAAATTATAATTGGAAAAAAATTTGTAGCATCAAAAAAACGAAACTTCCTATTTCATTATACCCTGAATTTATTAACATTTGGCTTGGTAAGATAAAATGTCTCTGGGGTGGCGAATGGTCGCTTCCGGGAGGGCTTTGCCCCCCCCTCCCCCGGGATGTATGCCGAATAGAAACACTGGATGCTTCTTCCTTGGTTCTGCCGCACGTAAACCCTAGCAACTGTCTGCGCAGGAGCACAATTTTTATTTTATTTTATTTTTTCATTATCAAAGAAGTGAGGTCGTTTCCCTAACCCACTTTCTAATTACGAACTATTTCTAACGCAAAAAAGAATTTTTCGATTCCAACATAAGCATACGGAGACATCGGGTCTACAAACTGGCGGAAAAAATAACATTATAGCAAGCAATAAATGCTTACCATTTTTTCAAACAACTTGCTAAAAAATGTGTAGTATGCCAAAACAACACTGAGACAGCTTTGTCTAATCGGATACACATGGATCAACGATTGAAAACAAAAATAGTCTCTGGTATTTTTTGATTGGGTTTGCGTTTTTCTTTAAGCAACAAATCTGCTTTCTGCACAATGTACGTGATTTCCGTTCCAATGGAAAGCCTTTCAGGCTACTCGAAATAAACACGCAGATTACTCGCAGAGATGCATTCAAATAATTCAATTCATGCGCATGCAAGAATTTCAGACTCAAACTTCTTCCTGGCAAGCAGTGAAGAAGAATCATAGAATATTTTCTAAATTTCCAACACAGCGTTTCGAAATTACGTATATCACGTCAAAACGAATTCAGACAAAAGCAGGTGAACGATGAAGTTCGCTACACAGTCTCGTTTTATTTTATTTTTTTGCTTCACTACTAACTATTCAGTGAATGTTTTGACGGGAGGTGAAATGTTTCTAAACTTCCCATGAAACAGTTGTGTTGGGCATCCGAAATTTCTCAGCACCGCGAAAACCAATAATCAAGTGAATTGCAGCCATCAGGACAAGCGCATTATTTTTAGTGCATGGCACGCTTGAATGCCAGATGCAGCAAAACGCAGCGATAAATATGCAGTGAGAGTTTTCGCAAGCAAAAATTATACTTCTTGCGCATCATTAGAATATGTAGATACATAACTTCTTATCGTTATACCAAAAGCATTTTAATGACGATTGAGATAAGATGCTTCTCCTTTTAACAAAACTGCGGATGTACTTTCTTTTGTGAATAGCTACCTAGCAATTCTTGTCGAACTGAAGTTTCACTCCTTTTCATTCATTTCTAACTATCAATTTGTTCTAAATTCTTTTCGCGTTGTACGGGAAGTAAATGGAAAAGAGCGCCTCGTAGTCAGGTCGTGTTCACCCATTTCTTTGTATCAGAAGTAACGAAATAGCAAACCTTGACGTGAACATTTTACCAATTTTGGATTGGTTAACCCTCGATGAGGAACTGCTTATGCTGCTAAATAACCCGACTTATGTAATTATACTCCAAGGCACCCTAAGAGTATATTGTTAAAAATGGAAGAGCCTTATCACGATCTCTCCGTGGAACGCAAGAACGGTAGTAAGGTAAGTTTTCGGGCCCGAACGAGCCCGAAAACTATGATTAACCTGTTCAGGCATTTAAAAAATCTCCTCTTCCAGACTTCCACTCTTTCCTTCCCGTGCAATTAACCGATGTCTTTCTTAACTCGGGAGAGGGGAAGAGATGTCTATCTATTTCTATAGTTTCTTTGACAATTCATTTCTTCCTGAAATACTACGGGGGCCGGGTAACAGGAAAAATTGGGAGACACAACAATCTACGTCGTACGATGCTCAATAGAATTAGCAGGCAGTGTTTCTTTCAGGCATACATCCGGGGGCAAAGCCCTCCCGGAAATTACCCCCCCCCGGAGACATTTTAGGTTACCGAGCCAAATTTTAATAAATTCAGGCTATGATGAAAAAGAAAGTTTCGTTTCTATTTTATGCTACAAATATTTCTCCAATTATGTTTTTTTTAATATTTGTTCAAATGATACTAGTTATAGTTTATTTCATTAAGAAGTGTATTACGAACAAGGGTATTCTTCAAAATATTATAAGTAGACTAATCATACCTAATTGTCTGGGAATCGTAATTCTGGAACAAGAGTGCGCTGAATGCATTTTAATAGATAAAAATTTCAAGCCTGTGGAACCTCCCCCTTCCCTCCTTTAACTGAAAACAGTTTGTTATTCCTGAAATATTTGAAGAAGTAATTACTACATCAGGAATGTATATAGAATTTTTCTTCGGGGGAAGCGAAAAAAGGAAGTTTTTGAAATCCACCATCTGAAACAAAATTAAAGTTAATGAAAA
This sequence comes from Macrothele yani, assembly GCA_039090855.1. Lineage (NCBI taxonomy): Eukaryota > Metazoa > Arthropoda > Arachnida > Araneae > Macrothelidae > Macrothele > Macrothele yani. The sequence continues at coordinate 90,572,810 of CM077016.1, read as the reverse complement.
ATTGAAGAAAAATTAAAGCATCTTTTTCTAATGTAAGTTGGTACATTTTTATTAAACTAAGGCATATTTTTTTCTAATGTAAGTCGCATTTTAACTAAAAACAAAAAAATTAAACATTTTCCCGGGAGGGGGGAGGCCTCTCTAAATGCGCCCCTGTGCTAGATATATAGTAATTACTTCTATATATATTAATATAGTAGTTAAAATTATATATATATATATAGCAAATGGAAAACTTGCCCCCCCCCCCTCCCCTGCCAAAAAGTCCTGAAAGAAACACTGTTAGCAGGGAGCTGCCCCGTTGAGGTAGAGGGCAAAATTTCGTCAGCTGGCTATCTACTATCTGTAGTTTTAAAAAAAAACTTTTACTTTGCAAAACGTCAGTAATTCATAGCCTATGGTATTTGTTACCCAGCCTGAAATGCCGTGTTCCCACTCTCCACCTAGACCCAGTTGTCGAAGAATTCTATTTAACAACTAGACGGTATAAAAAAAGTTTTGTGAGCTAAACCATACAAAATCACATTAAGAAAAAAAAAAAAAGGAAGAAAATAAAATTCTTTCCCCCTCTCAGAGCCCGAGCCCGGTTCGGGCCCGGGCTCGACTTCGGGCTCGGCCCGTCTCCGTACTGCCACACACTTACACGAGCAGTGGGAGGCTGTGAAAGTGAGTGTGGTGGGGTCCGAACCTCTTCTCCTACTGCCTGTTTATTTTATTTTATTTTTTTTTATTGGGGGTTTAACGACCACCGTGAGCAACTCAATGGGCTATAAGCAGTCGCCCGTCCCTAATTTAGGGTCACTGGTTCCAGGGAAGGGAGAGAGCCAGTGCCGTAAGACAAACACAACATCCATACCTCACCGAGTTCGAACCCGGACCCCGTTCGGACGAATGATAGGAGGCCATCGCTTAGACCACTGCGCCACCGGGGTGGCCCTACTGCCTGTTTGAGTAACCTTCCCCTCGAGTTTCCCTGATTGTCAATTTATTGTCTCTGTATTTTACATGTTAGCAGAAGTCATCCACCCTTTCTTCTCCTTTCCAAGTCATTTCCCAGCTGTGCAAAAGCAACTGAAACTACGAGGCTGTTGATTGAGAAATTTCTCATATCAGATTTATTTCTAAAAACGCTTTTGGAAAATTTGTTTTAGATAGCAATTATGTCCGATACACTCCTGAGCAAAAAAAAAATTGGATTCTGAGAAATAATTCTGCTTTTCGCTTTAAACGCTATTTTTCGTAGCGGAGGTAGCTGGCCCGTATCTTACATAGTGGTACACTTTGTCTCGGAGTAGATAGCGCGAGCTGGGTTTCTAGGCGAGGAAGAGCGGATTTGTTCATAACGAAGAATCCCTGAATTGCGACCAGCGAGTGGGCGTGGCGTCCTAACTACGTTGCATATTTGGCAATATGAACCTGGCACTCTCCGGAACAACGTCATGCCCGCTAACCACGATATCACCTGCGATCCAACAAAAAAGTGTCAAATCTCTGCGTGATGTATTCCATGATATTGTTCAAGTCGACGATTCCTGTGTGGTGTAACAAGCGAACAACCGTTCACTCGCTGACGCTGCTTGGGCCTCCCACATTTAACCTGGATGGGATTTCGGCACAATGTCCGATGACGAGCAGTCAAGAGTGGCACACGAGTAGGGCGTCGGCTCCCGTAGCCCATGGTTTGCATTGTGCGTCATACCGTTCACTCGTTGACGCTGCTTGAGCCTCCGACATTTAACCTGGATGGGATTTCGGCACAATGTCCGATGACGAGCAGTCAAGAGTGGCACACGAGTAGGGCGTCGGCTCCCGTAGCCCATGGTTTGCATTGTGCGTCATACCGTTCACTCGCTGACGCTGCTTGGGCCTCCGACATTTAACCTGGATGGGATTTCGGCACAATGTCCGATGACGAGCAGTCAAGAGTGGCACACGAGTAGGGCGTCGGCTCCCGTAGCCCATGGTTTGCATTGTGCGTCATACCGTTCACTCGCTGACGCTGCTTGGGCCTCCGACATTTAACCTGGATGTGATTTCGGCACAATGTCCGATGACGAGCAGTCAACAGTGGCACACGAGTAGGGCGTCGGCTTCCGTAGCCCATGGTTTGCATTGTGCGTCATACCGTTCACTCGCTGACGCTGCTTGGGCCTCTGACATTTAACCTGGATGGAATTTCGGCACAATGTCCGATGACGAGTAGTCAACAGTGGCACACGAGTAGGGCGTCGGCTCCCGTAGCCCATGGCATGCATTGTGCGCCATACCGTCCACTCGCTGACGCTGCTTGGGCCTCCGACATTTAACCTGGATGGGATTTCGGCACAATGTCCGATGACGAGCAGTCAACAGTGGCACACGAGTAGGGCGTCGGCTTCCGTAGCCCATGGTATGCATTGTGCGTCATACCGTTCACTCGCTGACGCTGCTTGGGCCTCCGACATTTAACCTGGATGTGATTTCGGCACAATGTCCGATGACGAGCAGCCAACAGTGGCACACGAGTAGGGCGTCGGCTCCCGTAGCCCATGGTATGCATTGTGCGCCATACCGTTCACTCGCTGACGCTGCTTGGGCCTCCAGCATTTAACCTGGATGTGATTTCGGCACAATGTCCGATGACGAGCAGCCAACAGTGGCACACGAGTAGGGCGTCGGCTCCCGTAGCCCATGGTATGCATTGTGCGTCATACCGTTCACTCGCTGACGCTGCTTGGGCCTCCGACATTTAACCTGGATGTGATTTCGGCACAATGTCCGATGACGAGCAGCCAACAGTGGCACACGAGTAGGGCGTCGGCTCCCGTAGCCCATGGCATGCATTGTGCGCCATACCGTTCACTCGCTGACGCTGCTTGGGCCTCCGACATTTAACCTGGATGGGATTTCGGCACAATGTCCGATGACGAGCAGTCAACAGTGGCACACGAGTAGGGCGTCGGCTCCCGTAGCCCATGGTATGCATTGTGCGCCATACCGTTCACTCGCTGACGCTGCTTGGGCCTCCGACATTTAACCTGGATGTGATTTCGGCACAATGTCCGATGACGAGCAGCCAACAGTGGCACACGAGTAGGGCGTCGGCTCCCGTAGCCCATGGCATGCATTGTGCGCCATACCGTTCACTCGCTGACGCTGCTTGGGCCTCCGACATTTAACCTGGATGTGATTTCGGCACAATGTCCGATGACGAGCAGCCAACAGTAGCACACGAGTAGGGCGTCGGCTCCCGTAGCCCATGGCATGCATTGTGCGCCATACCGTTCACTCGCTGACGCTGCTTGGGCCTCCGACATTTAACCTGGATGGGATTTCGGCACAATGTCCGATGACGAGCAGCCAACAGTGGCACACGAGTAGGGCGTCGGCTCCCGTAGCCCATGGTATGCATTGTGCGTCATACCGTTCACTCGCTGACGCTGCTTGGGCCTCCGACATTTAACCTGGATGTGATTTCGGCACAATGTCCGATGACGAGCAGCCAACAGTGGCACACGAGTAGGGCGTCGGCTCCCGTAGCCCATGGTATGCATTGTGCGCCATACCGTTCACTCGCTGACGCTGCTTGGGCCTCCGACATTTAACCTGGATGTGATTTCGGCACAATGTCCGATGACGAGCAGCCAACAGTGGCACACGAGTAGGGCGTCGGCTCCCGTAGCCCATGGCATGCATTGTGCGCCATACCGTTCACTCGCTGACGCTGCTTGGGCCTCCGACATTTAACCTGGATGTGATTTCGGCACAATGTCCGATGACGAGCAGCCAACAGTGGCACACGAGTAGGGCGTCGGCTCCCGTAGCCCATGGTATGCATTGTGCGCCATACCGTTCACTCGCTGACGCTGCTTGGGCCTCCGACATTTAACCTGGATGTGATTTCGGCACAATGTCCGATGACGAGCAGCCAACAGTGGCACACGAGTAGGGCGTCGGCTCCCGTAGCCCATGGCATGCATTGTGCGCCATACCGTTCACTCGCTGACGCTGCTTGGGCATCTGACATTTAACGTGAATGTGATTTGCGCCGCCGTTGCCAAGCGGTCGATCTGTACGAGCCTGGTTAGTCTACGTCGACCCCGGTTTTCAATGGCGTGTGGTCGGCCACCGGTTACTCCCTGGGCGCTGGTACGTCCGTCGATAATATACTCGCGGTACACCCTTGAGGACACTTACCACTTGGTCGATAGAATGACCCATCTGTCTTACGCTGACAATGCGCACACGATCAAAGTCGCTCAGATCACCACGCTTACCCATGCTCGTCAATAATGGGAAGCGCTGTTGTCCGCCTATTTAATGCCTGCGTTCGATTTGGGTCTGCTCCACTCTGCACAGTGGATGCCCATGTCAGCTGCCCATTACACATATCTCTAATGTTTTTTTTTTATTTTAGTGTACATTTCAAACTACTCCGTTTCTACGTGAAGCGATAAAAATATTGCTGGGAATTTTTCTTTTAATCTTTGATATCTGCGTGTTCTCCGTGTTCTTTTTGCACCATGCGTGTTGTTTCTTTTTTTATTTCTGAGGAAAGTTTCGGTCTTATCAGTGAAGAAAGCTGAAGCTGCAATTACGAAATGGAGCACTTGTCGCTTTCATAAATGAAGTAATTCTTCTGTCTTGTCACTTTGGCACTTATTTGAGTGAAAGACTTTTTTAGCCAGGTAAGAATTCGGTAGTTTTTACCGTCTTAACACGATGTAACTCAAATTACAGCAGCAAAATGACAAAAGTCTGACAGGTGATTATAACCAAATCAGATTTTCTTTAGTACGGTTCTCGAAGCAGGAAAAAAAGTTAGTACTCTCGGAATCTTGTTAGATTTCTCTCGCGGTGCCTCTCTCCCTGGTAAACGGCGCTAATGGCTCAGAGGCCAATGATCAAGCGAGAATCGATAACTCAGGTCGTGGAGACAGAACATTATTAACGTAGCGTTGCGGTTGGGATCCCTGCGACCGTTAGGAAGAGAACTAGTTTCTTTTCTACTACGAAAGCGTTGCCAAAGATAAAGATAAAAATTCTCGAATCCAAATTGCTCCGCTGCATGCAATTCTGTGCCCCCCCCCCCCCAAAAAGCACCCTTCTATCGATTGTGCGCGCTGTTCTGGAGCAGGATATGGGAAGAGGAGAAAATAGTTGCGTCTGTAAGTCCCCCAAAATATTATCTCAATTTGCTCAAACGAAATCTGCATCTTCCTTTCCATGTTTGCTTTTAAGGAGGACGTCAAGTAATTTTGCTTCCTATACTTCCAATGGAACACATTTTCTTCACAATTAATGCGTTCCCAAGGATGAAAATTTGAACATCGATTAAAATAGCTTCATATTATAACTTAGAATACTTAATACTTTCTAAAACATAACCATAATTATATTAAAAACTAATAACTTTTCCTTTGGTGGTGTTGAAACCAGAAAAAAGATGGCGCGACCTGTACTTTGATGACGTCAGTACACAAACAAATGTTGGACTGCATAGTTATGGTTATGCTTTAGAACATATATAGTATTCCAACTTTTAAAATGGAGCTATTTTAATCGATTTTCAAATTTTCATCCTTGGGAACGCATTAATTGTGAAGAAAATGTGTACAGAAGTTTTTCCATTGGAAGTATATAGGAATCAGAATTACTTGACGTCCACCTTAAGGACTGCACAAACTGAATGAAGAACTGAAAATAAAAATTCGGGTTTCTGAAAATAAGACAAAAGTGATCCTTTTCATTGTGAGATGTCGGTGTCTGGGCGTATCTGAAACACAAGATAGAGGCCGAATGCAAAACTGCAAGCAGAATGTCCTATACAAAGAGCTTTCTTTTTTTCTTTCATTGGAGGTTTAACGACCACCGTGAGCAACTCAATGGGCTATAAGCAGTCGCCCGTCCCTAATTTATGGTCACTGGTTCCAGAGAAGGGAGAGAGCTAGTGCCGTAAGACAAACACAACTTCCATGCATCTCCGGGATTCGAACGCGGACCCCTTTCGGACGAATGGTCAGTGGCCATCACTGCGCCACCGGGGCGGCACAAAGAGCATTGCTTTTATTATATAATTTTTTACAAATTTATTTTTTATACACGTTCTGATATGCACATGCATTTCCCTACCCCCCCCAAATCGTGCTTATGTTATTGCTTTGTCTTCCTGTATTTGGGTCTTTTGGGAGGAGGGGAGGGGGGTAAACGAACACGATGAGCAACTCACTGCGCTACGAGCAGTCTCCCACCCCTAATTTGGCCCACTGGTTCCAGCAAAGGGAGAGAGCCAGTTCCGTAAAACAAACACAACATCCATGCATCACCGGGATTCGAACCCGGACCCATCTCGGACGAATAGTCAGAAGCCAGCGCTTAGACCCCTGCACCACCGGGCGGTCTCATTTTCATTATCGTCATCTCTCTCTCAATAATAACAACTCTTCCACAACTCCCCAAGTCCCTTTCACAACTCTCCAACTTGAGTAAGAACCATGAAATACGGGATTACCCCAGTACACAATACAAATAACAATAAACAATATCAGGTCTCGGAAACGTGAGACTTGATCGTTCTGGGTGGTGTAATGGTTAGCATACTCGGGCGCAAACCGAGAGACGCGGGTTCGATTCCCGCTCCAGGACGATTAAATTTTCAAGTTTTCGGATAATATTTCAAGTTTTCGGATAATACTACTCTTGTCATAATTTACACCAATAGACGGAATTACAATTTCAAATTTGTATCGAGTAATCCTACTCCATGTCACTCAGGAATGCTTCCGAATTTCATCCACCCGTCTCCCATGTCGTCGTCTTCTACGCCTTTTCTTGTCCTTTGATATCCACTCTGGTATTTCAGTTGTCCAACGGTGGTCACTTCTAGCCCATTTCCATTTGGGGGTCTTCACTCTGATCATGACGTCATCTACTCTTGTCATTTTCCTGATTGATCGGGGTAGTTGCATTACAGTAGCTATCCCGATGTGATGGACAACAACATAATAGGTTACTTACGTTTATTTCCTGCCCCTAAGTCAGATACTTTTTGATGAGACCTCGTAGAGGGTGTTGGTCAACTGTTAACCCCATTACGAAAAGAGTCAGCTGCTCTCCCAGCCTCTCCCGGTTAAGGGGCTAACTGCCCTGACACAGACACCCTACTCCACTCCACCCCACCCCCAGAGATTACTGTACTCATAGACCACCGAATTTGAGGGGTGTTTCAATTACCTTTTCTTGGGAATCTGCGTTCTTCTTCCGGATTAGGACGAACATTGTGATTTGAGAGCAGTTCCGGGAAAGTAAACATGATATAAGAGTTTCATTGTTTATCAAAACTTAGCATACGGTTCACAGAAAAATACGCGGATTTCTTTGCCTCTTTTCCGCTTAGCAAACTTCTGATACTTTCATTATTTATTACTACATGTTTTACACTTTTAAAGATCGGACATTTCTTGAACTATTGATAAGTCTGTTTCACTAAAGTACATTGATATTTTTACTAGTTGTGGAATCTGAGGAAACATTTGCTGGAACAGTGAACCTTGACAAAGTCTATTAGCGTTAGCTAGGGGGTACCACGTGGAGGTTGACTCTACACCCCGAAAAAAGTTGGGGTTTTTTTTTCTCTCATTTTAATTTTTTCGTTTATTTTTTATTTTTTATTTTTTTTTCTCTCATTTTAATTTTTCTTCTTTTTTATTTTTTTCTCTCATAATTTTTTTATTTTGTTTTCTCTTATTTATTTTATTTTTTTTACTTTTTTTTAGCTTTTTTATTTTTTTTCTCTCATTTTAAGTTTTTCGTTTTTTACTTTTTTCTCTCATAATTTTTTTTTCTCTTATTTTAATTTTTTATTTTTTTATCTTTAGCCTTTTTTATTTTTTTATCTTTAGCTTTTTTATTTTTTTTCTCTCATTTTAATTTTTCTTCTTTTTTATTTTTTTCTCTCATTTTAATTTTTCTTCTTTTTTATTTTTTTCTCTCATAATTTTTTTTCTCTTGTTTTAATTTTTTTATTCTTTTTTTAGCCTTTTTTATTTTTTTTTCTAAATGGTTTCCTTTTCTTGGCATTAATATTCCATTGTTGCTATTTATTTTTTTCAATTTGTAAACAGTCATTTCCCGCAGTAGTATAATCAGTTTTAATGGCCGTTCCGAAATATCCTCTGCTGCTTTTCGCCATAACACTATTTGATATGATTTGACGGGAGAGCAGTTTTGGTGGGTCATGGCTGTGACACAAATTGGATTGTAAAATAACCGAGGCACTAGTATCCAGGTACACTTTTGCCATGCCTTTGCGTTCTGTACAACGCCACTTCCTACCCTATCTCTGTTTCTACATCTTTATAGAATTTGTGTCCTGAATGTATCGATAAGTTTTTCCCTTTTTGGATGTACATAAACTCCATGTTACCTCTGTAATCGCTGCCTGAAGAATGATGCAATGCAACCACACCACTGTTTTTCAAAGAGTCGGTAGCACATTTTCCAGCAGAGAGCATCTTACGCCGGAAGCTCCCTGTTCCCCCCTTTCCCTAGAGGGGAGGGCAAAAATGTGTGGATCTTCTGTTTCCATCTCTCCCTTCTTCAGTGCAGCTGACTTATCAGATAAAGATCACAGATTGGGGTCAGTGCAGAAGACCCATGCCCGTCGTAGACTCGAGAAAATATTCCAGCTGGATAACATTCTTTTGTATTTTAGGCAGTTGAGAAAGGATTCAGAATTTTTTTGAAAATTTTATTTGCGAAGTCTAGTAATTATGAAAAAAATTCAGGGTGATCACAACATTTTAAGGGCAAACTGTGGAAAGTTTCTCAAGTAACCACAAAAGTTGTTCAAGTTCCCTTGAGAAGATCATCATCAAACAATTTAAAATTTTAACTGCTAAAATTCATAACTCGTCTCCGAGATTAAAATCTCCCCCACTCCCAAAGAAAATAAAAAAAAACGAAATGATGAAATGGAACTAGACCAAGACAGTGCAAAACAAAATTGTGCATTAAATTTTCAATTACTTCTAAGTAAGTTTTCTCGTAAAAAGAGAAAAACCTGACAGAATACGAACCTTAGTTTAACATCCTGCTTCGGAGACGCAACTTGTGCCATGAATATGCAAGCATGAAAAAAAAAAAAGAAAAAAGAAAGCTGTTCAGATAAATCTACACATTGAATAGCTTAATAGAAAAATAAAATCCCATGGAACAGAAAATGAAAAATGTAGGTGTCCTCGTTTTCCATTACAGCATAACACTCGGCCTCGCATTGAAGCAGTCATGATGAATAGATAAAAAAAAAAAAAACAGGATGGCAAAAGTTCGCATTCTGGTCTTAAAACGAGTTCCCCAGACTATGACCTTTAACCTCAAACTTGAGAAAGCTTGCACTTTTAATCTGCAGGCAAGCTATTTGAACACGTGACACTGTGAATGCATCATTTAAAACCAGAGTAGCCAGCAAAAATCAAAAACTGAGCGAATGTTTCATGCCACGGGAAATAAAATCAGAGAACTGACGGAATTTTTACCCGATAGAAACATTTCATTCATATTTCTAACACCCATTTACATTACGCTAGACACTTACTCACTCCTGACTGTGGCCGAAGAACAGAGCTATGGAGAAGCTATTCTGTAGATTCAAGAGAAGACATAGGTGGAATTTTAGGAGTTTCTGTTTAGAGCATGCAACTCAACTTCTACAATAACAGTCTCATTCGCACACCTGGGCGAGATAGGTCGGGTTAACTGAAAAGTTCCGTTTCTGCAGGCTGCCCCCCCCTCTCCCCCCAAAGTAGATATTTTAAATGCATACGGAGCGGTTGCTGTGGCTTTTTAAAATTTTCTCCAACCCATTCTCCATCTTCAATTTCTTTTCTCCAAAGTGTAAGCACAAATAGGTAATCGCGAATGTTTTCGCCAAATCTTTTTTCCATAGCCAAAACAATTTTTTTCTCAAACTGCAAGGAACGCAATGGGCAACGCGACCCCTACATATGTATTCTTTAAGCCTTTCTTGAATTAATGAAGCATATTTCTGATACAACCTTTTCCGTGAAATGACGGTAAGAAACCTGAATTTTACGGATTTTCCGTACGTCAGGAAAATTCTGAATTTTCAGAAACCTTTCCGCAATTCCTTTTCTATATTGAGGTAAATTGCCGTTTTTAAGATGTGTTAACGGAGAATACTACGTTTTCAGAAACCTTTCCGCAGTTCCTTTCGTATATTAACGGAAAATTAAAATACATCTGTCTTGCACACTGCCGTAAAGAACACCCTGAAGGCGTAGGCATCAGCTGTTTCATCTGGATAACAAATTGTTATTCAACCCCATTGAAAAACCGTCAAAATACATTAAAAACTTTATTTACAATAAGAGTTTTACATCAATCTCGAGCCGATGTTAGTTTCCTCGGGTAATTATAATATTATCGGAACTGGCAACGATGAGTAACTTGTTTGTATAAATATTTGAGATTGTGTGCTGTATAAAAACTGTATTACCTGTTCGATACATACACACGCCTGATGACGTGGTATCACACACACAATATTTGTCATTTTCTTGTAGGACTTCCGTCCACAGTGAGTAGAGTTTAGGTCCCAGCCACCAACAGCGAGATCGCCTTTTCGGCAGGACACAGAAACGGAAGGAATGAGAGCAAGTCTAGCGACTTTGAGAGAACAGTTTGTAGTGAGATTAGAGTACAGTAGATGGCGCCACCGTACAAGTACGAATTTGCACACAGAAGGGTGAGAGAATTTCAGGGGGGAGGCATAGGAGAGGATACCCATTTAACCAGTGGGTCCACCCTGGGGGCCGTCACTTAACGTGCTCGTCCGATGCACGGCGGATATTCAGCGATTGTTAGCAAATCACACCATCTCTGAAAAATCAGCCCAGGTTCGAACCTGAGGACCTTGCATCGATAGGCTGACTCGCTAACCACTAGGCCATCCGCGGCTCTGATGATGTGGTCAGAGTGACCATGAAAGATATTGCGTGTGTTTTTAACCTTTTATTGTAAATAAAGTTTTTAATGTATTTTGAAGACGGTTTTTCAATGGGGTTGAATAACAATTTGTTATCGTGCTGAAACAGCGTATGCCTACACCTTTAGGGTGTTCTTTATTAACGGAAAAATTCTGTTATTACTTTTCCCATATCACGGAAAATTTCCAGTAATAGGGGTGATTCGCTGGAATGCTTGAGGTTTTATTAACTGTTAAATTTCAATCGTCTGTTGAAGGATCTGATTTTTGAGTTCTGCCGCGAGATCAGATATTGTGGATAGCATATCGCATGAAATATTGGTTATTGTGGCACCGGATATTCCTTCCCCTCTCCCCCAATTTGTGCTCCAGCTATTGTGTTATCGTAAGAAGCCGGGTAATTAAATTATTGTACAGGTGATTGTAGGATTTCTATGTATCAGTCTGTGGCGTCCTTAAGACGAAAGCTATTATAGGTATCAAGAGTAAATTTTATATTCAGGAGTTTCGTGAAATAATGCTAATAAAACAGTGCATTTCTCCTTTTCTTAAAGTTGATTGAAAGTCATTGTCAGTTCAAAAAGATCTGTTGCTTCGGAACATGACGATGAAAAAAATACTTAATTTGTGATGAGTCCTCCTACAAAAAAATATTACGAACCTGTTCAAAAAAATAACAAGCTCCAACAAAAAATAAAATGACTAATTCACTCGCATTAATGACCAAAAAAAAAGTTCATCATCGGGTAATTTGAGTTTTACTTCGAACGTGACTCAGACTTACGAGTCCTTCAGAACTCGTAAGTATCAGTCACTCGATTTCTGCAGGGCAAAACATTTGACGACATCCATTTTTAGATACGCACGTGATAATCTGCGTATTTTAGTAATAGCATGATTTAGCCGTTCTGTAATAACGATCAGAACGCTGTTGCGTCATACCATAAAATCTTTAGCCTTATGCAGAGGGTGAATCGACAGTTTTGCAATATTGGGATCACTTTATGTCTTCATACATACCTTTACGACGAAAGCTGACTAGCATTCGAAGTATAGGCCATCGTGTTGCACCGTCTTTAGCTATCTGTCTTCCAGTTCTTCGATTAATACAGAGGGTGAGTCGAAAGTTTTGCAATATTTGGATCACTTTATGTCTTCATACGTACCTTTACGACGAAAGCTGACTAGCATTCAAAGTATAGGCCATCGTGTCGCGCCGTCTTTAGCTATCTGTCTTCCAGTTCTTCGATTAATACAGAGGGTGAGTCGAAAGTTTTGCAATATTTGGATCACTTTATGTCTTCATACATACCTTTACGACGAAAGCTGACTAGCATTCGAAGTATAGGCCATCGTGTTGCACCGTCTTTAGCCATCTGTCTTCCAGTTCTTCGATTAATACAGAGGGTGAGTCGCCAGTTTTGCAATATTGGGATCACTTTATGTCTTCATACATACCTTTACGACGAAAGCTGACTAGCATTCGAAGTCTTTAGCCGTCTGTCTGCCAGTTCTTCGATTCTGCGGCGGTACCAGTTCTTGTCCTTCGAGGCGAAGAATTCCTTCACCCCAGCTGCCACCTCCTCCTGATTGTTGAAGTGCCGCCTGGGAGAGAAGTGGGCCATAGACCGGAACAGGTATTAATCCGACGGGGCAAGGTCCGGACTATATGCTGTGATGTGGCATCAGTTCGATGCCCTCAAGTTCCTGGAGTTTTGCCTGAGTTGTTCGCGCGGTATGAGGCCGAGCGTTGTCCTGCTGTAGAAGAGTATGCTTTCTGTTCACCAGTGCCGGATACTTCTCCAAAACGGCATACATCCGCTCCAGCTGTTCAGAATAGAGGTTGGCGTTAATGGTCCGACCGTCTGGAACAAGTTCGTAATGGATTCCACCAGACGCAGAGCATCACCTAGTGCTCGAAGCGCTCACCTTTTGGTAACAGGTTCTGGAAGCTGGCCCGGGCTCAACCACTGCCGTTGTGTGTTAGGATTACGGAAACAGACCAATTTTCACTGCACGTAACAGTTCTCTTGATGAAACGTACATCGCGCGGCTTTTTTAGGAGTTTCGTGCACACTTCCACTCGGCAGTTTGCTTCAGCTGGCGTCAGTTCGTGAGGGGCAATGTGGTAGCTCCTGTAGACCTTGTCGAGATCCTGAAGTTGACGAACCACGGTGGTCTGTGATATGCCCAGCTCGCCTGATAATCTCAGAGTGCGGGTTGTCGGATTTGCCTCTACGGCCTTGCGCACATCCTCCGAATCCACGGTTCGAGACCTACCTGACCTTGGCTGATCGTCGAGGTTTCTGGCACCTGAACGAAATTTCTTGAACCACCTGGTTGCGGTGCTGTGGTCCACGGAACCTTCCCTTTTCGCATGACAAATGTTTCGTGTTGTTTGAGCAGCGTTATGGCCGAATTCAATCTCGTAAAGCAAAAGTTTCCTAATTAGCCGGTTGTGGCTGTTCATCTTTTAGGCGTCCCAACCACAGCCAGAACGACGACATGCAGTGCTGTTCACAGCAACCACTTTATATTCCTTTCGACTGACTGCAGTGCGCGACTTGAACTAGTTTAAACACATGACATACCCACCGCAGCACATGCGTTTATGCAAATATTGCAAAACTTTCGAATCACCCTCTGTATTTCATCAGTACGTGTGAGAGCGGTTTTCCGCAGACTCTCTGGGTCTGGGGACGCGAATGCGTAGATGAGTCGCCCCGGTGGCGCAGGGTCTAAGCGATGTTTTTTGATCATTCGTCCGAGATGGGCCCAGGTTCGAATCCCGGTGAGGCATAGATGTTTTTTTACTGCGCTGGCTCTCTCCCTTCCCTGGAACCAGTGGCCGTAAATTACGGTCGGGCGACTGCTTACAGCCCACTGCGTTGCTCACGGTGGTCGTTAAACATCCAATAAAAAAAATGCGTAGATGGTTCTCTGTGAAGTCGGCCCCGGACGCACTTTGTCCTTTATCGCGATATGCAGCAGAGGAACGGCGGCGAGCCAGCTGCATTAATTCGCCAAACATTCTCCTAGATGGAATGTTCGTCTTTGAGGTAATAAACACGCCGTGAGCGGCAGAGGGAGACTGATGTGAGAGCGAAGTTTACAAGAATTTATTGCCGGGATGAATTGTAAAATGCTGAAGAGTAGTTAAACACTCACAAGCAATACTTCAAGAGTGGCTTATATTACTTGGTTCATTGCAGGAGTTTTCATTTTGAGAGCCATGCGCTGAGGGAACGCTTTATTAGAACCACTGTCATTTTGCACTTGTGGAAAGGAACACGTCCAAACGGTGTCGTTACCCAAATAACAGCAGCACGAAAAAACTATGCTTACAGAATGTTGGGTCAGACAAAAACTGCGAAAAATACTCGTGATCTATTGTTTAACCCATTTCAACAATACAAAAAGTTAACAGTGGCGTCGCGTGCGCGTTAATGTTGGATATGAAGTCATATTATGTGCAACAGGCAAAACATCAATCAGTGTATAATTTCTAATTGAAAATTTCCAAAGTTTTAGATGGGTGATATGACAGTACTATCATTTTTATGAGAATTACGGAAGTGAGTATCTAGTGTACGACTGCGTAAAATATAACACTGAACAAAAATGGCTTTGTTACAAAGAAAACTTTAACGGTTTTGTATGTGTTTACGGTTGCTGAAACCAAATTTGAAGTCACAATTGCTCCACTGGGCTCCAATTTCTTGTAATGGAACTCTCTATTGGGGTGAATGTTGTGTTACTTAAATGAATTTCCCTATGTTTCCCAACGGAGACATCTGTCTGCAGTCAGGATAGCTGTGTCTCTGAGAGTAGACATACTGGCACCATTACTCCCTGTTGTACAATTCCTTCTGGGAAGGGGGAACAAAGCAGAATTTTTGTCATTCAAATGCATTTAATCGGTATTGAAGGACATACATTTTCTCGTGGTTTTAAAAAGTACTATGGATTGTGCAAAGTGTACGTTAAATAATACCGCGTACTTGTGTGAACCATCCAAAGAGTCTCTGCTACATTTATGGACAATTTACTTAAGTCTCAAAGGCGACATTTTACACCGTTGATTAGAAAATCGTATGAACTTTATTTTCAGTGTAAAATGGGTGATGAAGATAAATCTTGGGCACCTCACGTTTGTTGTAATTCATGTGTAACTTTGTTGACTGGCTGGTTGAAGAGATCACGTCAAATGCCATTTGCGGTACCTATGGTTTGGAGATAACCTAAAGATCACTCAACAGACTGTTACTTCTGCATCGCTAAGATATCTGGAATTACAGCTAAGACCAAAGACACGATTCAGTATCCCAGTATTCCTTCGGCCATAAGATCTGTTCCTCATGGTCCAGATCTTCCTGTTCTTGTACCTCCACAGTCATGGAGTTTAGATGATAGTGATACAGAAGAAATAAATCCTCACAGCGAAGAAGATATTGAAGTACAACAAGACCCTGATTTCTCGGAACATTCTGTGCCTTACCTTATAAGTCAGGAAAAATTAAATGATCTGGGGTTCGTGACCTTTATTTAGCAAAAAGTCAGGCAGAAATATTAGCTTCAAGATTGAAGGGATGGAATCTTTTACAACCAAGTACAAAATCATGTAGTTTTCGTTGACGACAGCAAGAGTTTGAACACTTATTTTCGAAGAGTGGTGATCTTGTGTACTGCAATAATATAGACTCATTGTTTGAAGCCTTAGGACAGCAACACAAACCTGAAGAATGGAGACTTTTTATAGATTCCTCAAAAATAAACTTAAAGCTAACCTTCTTCATAAGAGAAACATGTATCCGTCAGTTCCTGTTGCATATGCCGCATGCATGAAAGAAACACATGCAAATATGAAACTGTTGCTTTTTTCGTGATATTTTCCTCGTATCTCTTGAAAACATATGGTGGTTTCTGAAGTAAAGGAGTTGGCGCCTGGGAATTTTGTGGTTTTGCCTATCCCTGGTTTAAACTATTAGGAATTTTAGCAATATTCAAACATACAATTCAATTGGTTTTACCGTATATATATATCATTATTGCGACTGTTTTTGAGTCTTATGTTTGCTAACTGCCCACAGGGAAAAAGATCGTTGAAGTGTTTAAACCACATGAAGAATGAAAAGCTCTCCGCGCTATCGTGCGCATCAAAAGTTATTATTCTGGGAACGTATCTTTTGAAGGTATATTTTCGTGATACATTTAGAGTAATGTCATAAGTTATTATATTGTAATGAATCTGGTATGCCGTTATGGAAAGTCATAATAATAGACTTACACAATCGTCACTCTTTAAAAATCAAAGCTGTCATCCGTACATCAGTTTCATGATTAATTTCTGATCTTCAAAGGTTCAATATTTTTTTTTCATTTCTGAATTTTAGAAGCCTAATAAACTTTTGACTTAGTTCGCCAAGTTTATGAACCCCTAAAATTCCGGTGGTCAAAGTCCGGATGTATCTTAAAGGATTAATCCCACATTTATATCAGAAGGGTAAATCATTCAGATAGTTCCAAAACAATTTTAATATTTTTGCGAAGAGCAGGAAGTTAACACAGCAAATCTTGAAATGTCGTTTTCGAGGGTCTTGGGCTGGGGCTTAGCTTATTCTTATGTCTGGCCTTGGATGATAGTCTAATTCAAACTCAGATAATATGTACGAAAAGTCGAAAAACGTAATCACTAGAACAATATATTTATTACTAATATAGACACAATGAAGTCTGTTTGATAAAGGTGATGAGAACCTAAGAGTTATTTCTTTACAACAGCTCAAGACTATTCTGAAACTGGAACGAACTCGCGGCATTTTCTGGGCCGCAAGCTAGTGTTAAGTCATTGTTCACCATAACATCATTTATGTGATAATAGACACGCAGTCTGCTTAAGAGAAAACAGTAAAGCGACTTCAGGAACTCTGATTTTTTTTTAGATTTTTTTTTATTCTTAATTGACTATACATTTTCTCGCTCAAAACCTTTTTTCTCTTTACTTTCCAGTTGACCTGAAACAGCTTCTACGACCTAAGTTGAAAGAAAACTAAAAGAAAACAGAAAAGCGCGGATCTCTGTGTAGCGGATTCGGGTAACAAAAGCATAATAGCGCAAGTACTACTCCACAAGCGTTTTCATTTTATGCAAATTCGCCAGTGAGAAGCAAAACATGGGGTATCCGTGTGTTGCATCAGCTCAACGGAAAGATATTTACACCAGTTTTTTTTCATTTCCTTTTGAGCAATGGTGTTTCTTCCCAAAGGAAGAAACACCATTGCTCAAAAGGAAATTGTCTATTTACGATAATCTTCCATGTTACACTGCATGTTAATACGGTAATGAAAAACCTTTCGGGAGTCGAGAAATCTAGCACACTACCTCGAACGCCTCCTGGGTGGCTGCCCTCAGTTTTATATTGCCTGCTATTTACATGACTTGAGTAAATAGCGCAATGCAAAATGCAGTAACATTGAAGGAAAGGGTTTTAGCTTTAGGGTTAAGCAAATAGAATTCTTTTCAAGAAGCGCCATGATGTCGGTGAACGAAAGAGTCTCGGCAAAAATAAAATTGAAGAATGGCAAGAAATCTGCATTATATCGAAAGTTCGGAAGGCTACATGCAGTGCTGGAACAGTGCCAAAAACATGACAGTAGAGAGAATATCTTCACCCTTGACTCAAGGGAGGAGGAAAATGAAAAAAAATCCTTTTATGGTTTTCTTCATGTGAGTCAAGCTCCGACACCCAGCAAACCATGCGACTGCAAGAAAACAGTATTGCTTCAGCCGGAATGCTTCCACCCAACCTATTAATGCATTCAAATGTTAGATAACAGTTTTTAACTCTTTTTTTTACGAAATGGACAGTGATAATTTGATAATTCTCTTTAAATAACAGTGTAATGTTTTGAAAGACGGTAAACAATACTGGTATATGCCCAAGGAATACATTCAAAGCTCAGTTGTCTTTACGATAAATTTTAAGAAAAACTAAGATGAAAAGAATATATAAACTTCATGAAACATACAGAGTCACAAAAGTCAATATATACGAAAACTGCATTATTTAAAAACTATAGACGTTTGGGAAACAGTATATTGCCGCCCCGATGGCGCAGTGGTCTAAGCGATGGCTTCTGATCATTCGTCCTAAAGGGGTCCAGGTTCGAATCCCGGTCAGGCATGGATGCTGTGTTTGTCTTGCTGCACTGGCTCTCTCCCTTCCCTGGAACCAGTGGCCCTAAATTAGGGACGGGCGACTGCTTATAGCCCATTGAGTTGCTCACGGTGGTCGTTAAACCTCCAATCAAAAAAAAAAAAACAGTATGTTGGTTGTACTGTACAACAGTATACATAGAAATATTTTTAGTGGAAAAGTAAAAATAACGAGATAATTACTAAATAGGAACTGTACACCAAATTATACTCAAAATAGTATAACTATACCAATGATCCGAATTTCTTGACGTAGAATTGAAATCAAAGTTTCCAAGCTTTTTCACATCAACCAGATGGCTTTTTCAAGGAAGGTAGACGGCAAACTGTATAATAGAACCCTTCATTCAACAATTTGAACGCGGTGACTTGACTAGACAACAAATGATTAGATGGGAATGTGATTATTCATTCGAAGAAACGAGGAGTCATGTTGGTTGGGCACGCAGTATCGTGGGAGAAAACGCAGCATTATTCGACGAACTGGTTTCAAACTCGTGGCAATTCTAGAGCGACGCTATCATTGTAAGCCTTATTGTTGGTAATGATCGCTAAGGTTCCGCGAATGGCAGTAGATTTAGACGTGGAGTAGGAAGTTAATTTCTTTACATCATCTCACATAGGATCAGCGGACTTGAACATGACTTCTCTGGACGAGGCAGTGGTTACTTTTCTGTCCCTTGTCTCTCTTTTGTGTTCGGTGAGTCTAATTTTGAACGAACGTTTGGTCATTCCGATGTAGTATCGCTTGGAGTAGTCCGGATATGGTAGGGGGATGACATAAATACCTGCCTCGTTGAGAAGAGTGTGTATCACGAGTGTCAAAGCTACCGAAGCGGCTAAAGAAATATTCAAAGTTGAAGGTGAAAGGGCAGTCAGTATCCATTTGCGCTGGCCAAGCTTTATTCAAGAAATTCAAAGATGGTGAGGCTAGTAGCCTCACGAAAACAAGCGACGATCGGGATGTCTAATATCGGCAGATCGCAACATTTTGTGCGACGCTGTTGAAGCTAATTCATCGACAAGCATTCGCGTGCTGTCCTTCGAGCTTGGTTGCTCACAAGCAACTATGCACAGGGACGTTTTAAGATCCTCTGAGATCCCCGGTGAGGCGTAGCACGAGGCCCACCCGAGGTGCCAACGCACATCTGAATTTATTTTATCATCTAAAATAAAAAAATATTGCTTGGTATATCTTTTCCTTTTCATCTCAAAAAAATAAGATAAAAATTTCTTGCAGTTTTTTTTTTTTACGTAATACATTTCCACATGCAGCTGTACATTAATGAAATTATGTAATGCATTAATGTATTTCAAACATTTACCGTAAAAATACGACAGGATAATAAAAATAGAAAATTCAACATTAACCTAGGACCTTAAAACAGTGAAAAGTAAGTAGAAGCACGAGGTTTATGTCAAAGTCAAGTGAAATTTAAGGGAACGATGCATTCTTCTGATATTCATGTATATTAACTATAGAATCATATATATATAAATGTACTTATTTGTAAATAAAGCAATAAATAAATAAAGGAATTTCTAAAAATATGTATATTTTTTTCTTTGATTCGCTTTGTGAACTGATTGGCTTCATGATCACGCAAATTTTAAACGGGAAATTGAAAACACGCTCTTTTCTGTGATTCGGCGTTGGGAAAATAGCGTAACACATACTGTATATCCTGAGCGACTCAGTCAAAACGGTGTTTGACGGCAGCTGCCTTACAGCTTGCGGCCACCAGCTAAAGTCGGAAGGTTCGCTCATGCGATAAAACGTTACTGACTGTACTGGGTAATTAATGTAGGCCGAAGGTGCCGATATATTCCATACCAGCTGAACTGCATCCGGCGCTGCCTGGGTATAATGTTTAAGATGCAATTTATATATTCTGATTTTTACTGCAGCAAACGACTGTGTTGTGAGTACCTCCTCCTAGACAACCTAACCAGGAAAAAGGTTAATTCCTATGCATTCTTTGTGTGTGAATCATGTTAAAAGTGCAGTAATGATATCTCTGTAATACATGATGAAGGAAAATTCTTTGTTATAATTGATAATACCTTCTTATAAGCTACGATAATCGTCTTTCTATTAGGTGCTAACATGTTTCTGCCGCCCGTCGGCGCAGTGGCCCAAGCGCTGGCTTCTGGCATTTCGTCCGAGTGGGCCGAGGCTCGAGTCCCGGATGAGGTATTGGTGGTATGCTTACCACACGGCACTGGCTCTTCACCTTCTATGGAACCAGTGGCTAAAAATTAGGGACAGGCGACTGCTTTCAGCCTTTATAGTTGCTCACAGTGATCGTTAAATCCCCCCAAAAAACTGCTTTCTTTTTCACTGTCATTTTGCTTTTTCTGTTCCCATAGTTCTAGCTGCAGGTATGAATTTCCTCTTTCAAAAGTAATGTAATCAAAAAGAGATTTTTAAACACACCCAGTGTAATCCTTTATGAATCGTAGATAAGATAATTTATTCAATTCGATACCGGTAGTGAAACACTGCATGCATCAGAAGAGCGACGTACATTCGTCGTCAGGAAAAAGCCCGACCACTGATTGAATACCAATACTCATGTAAGAGCAGTTGTTTTTCTCCTCGAGATGCACACGTGACAGGAACATTTTCAAGATCCAATAGCAATGCCTGCACGAAGGTCAAAGGTCACGATCGCTTTCTCAGCTGTCTGTTACTCACTTTTCCGGCTCGGATTTAATGACCACTATGAGAAACTCTAAGGGCTATAAACAGTCGTCCGTTTCTAATTTATGGCCACTGGTTCCGGGGAAGAGAGAGATCCAACACCGTAAAACAAGCACACCACCCACACCTGGACCTCAGACTTACCACAGTCGAATGGCTTGCACCCCACGCCTAAAGCAACTCGGGCACTAAGGCGACATGTTTGAAACTTTTACGACTTAACTAAGGCACACATTTTCCTTTAATGCATACTTTTTCTCTTTAAAACTTACCGTCAGAATGCATGCGGTTACTGGGTCCCATACTAAAGAACTTCTCTCTCCTTTATGCAGGGTGATTCACTCGGGACTGAACATAATATATATATTCTACATATATTATGTAGAATATATGTGATGGAATATATACGATGAGCGTGAAACCCGGACGGAGCGGTTATTTATTACCTGACGAAGCAGTCGACATGCATTACCTGTGAATAAAATATCTCCCCGGCAGCTGTGTGGCGCCGCACTAACGCGCTTCTGTCTAGTAGTGGTGGAGGAATAGCGTGTCTTCACAGACAGTTTAAGCGAGGAGGTCGAATGAAGATGGTGTAATCTATTGAGGAGCGTGTTTTTATTATGCGTCAGAACTGGGTAAACGGTTCCTTCAAACAATGTCGGCAGGAGTTTCTGAAGAAATTTGGTGGGCGTAAACAACCCACTAGAGCCACCATTTAAAAATTGGCAAAGAAATAGAGAACGGGAAGCTTGGTGGATCCGCATACGGGCCAATCTTTTTTTAAAGACACGGTGAATACCGACCGAAACTTGGAAATAATTAATGAGCTTGTGAACCAGCTGGATGATCAGGAACTTGCAGATGATTACTTTCAACAAGACGGTGGAACGTACCACACCTCCAATGAGATCATGGCAGAAATTCACAGCTTTTTCCAGGACAGGATTATTTCCAAAAACCTGTGGCCGCCTAGGTCTCCTGACCTGACACCCCCAGATTTCATTCTCTGGGGGCTTTTAAAAAGCAAAGTTTATGCCAGCAAGCCAAGGTCGATTGAGGAACTGAAAGACAACATCACACGTGAAATTGCTGCCATCGACGTCGCTACGCTACATCGCACATTCGCCAATATGGAGCGCCGAGTGAAATGTGCCTGGACGCTGGCTACTTCCAGCATCTTCTATGAGACATTCCTTTTTGTCATGGATCAAGGTATGTTTTACATTAATTTCATTCAAATATGCCTTTGCAATCGTGAGTTGAAAAAGTGAGCGTTCAGTCCCTAGTGAATCAACCTGTATTAATAACCACGATTTTTTTTATTGGAGGTTCAACGACTACCGTGAGCAACTCAATGGGCTATAAGCAGTCTCCCGTCCCTAATTTAGGACCACTGGTTCCAGGGAAGGGAGAGAGACAGTGCCGTAAGACAAACACAACATCCATGCCGCACCGGGATTCGAACCCGGACCCCTTCCGGGCGAATGATCAGAAGCCATCGCTTAGACCACTGCGCCACCGGGGCGGCAACCACGATTACATTTATGTGCTTCATTTACACACACAGCGGGCAATTTTTTTTTGATTGATTGGAGGTTTAACGACCACCGTGAGCAACTCAATGGGCTATAAGCAGTCGCCCGTCCCTAATTTAGGGTCACTGGTTCCAGGGAAGGGAGAGAGCCAGTGCCGTAAGACAAACACAACATCCATGCCTCACCGGGATTCGAACCCGGACCCCTTTCGGACGAATGATCAGAGGCCATCGCTTAGACCACTGCGCCACCGGGGCGGCCAGCGGGCAATTTACTAGGCACAGCTTTATACGTAATATGTTTATGGAAAGGAATCCCAACAGACTACTTAATTACTGACATAACCGTTGCAAGTAAGAACTGTACTTACGGAATGTTGCATGCTGAGCCAAATTAAAACCTACGTAAAACCAAAGGCTGATTAAAAAAAGAAAAAAAAAGGCTGACGCATAGCGTTATAACAAAGCTAATGTGACAATACAAAAATGTAATTCTTAGGTGTGAGACAAAAACCACAAGTGTGTTCACAAATAAGTGAAAATTGAACAACGCGACGAACTAGTGCGATGTATTTCATCCAGTTATGTATTCATTCATTTCTTCGAAGAAGATGAAGCATCCGAGGTTTAGCTTGATAAGCAACAAAAGGATTTCCCAAAATAAGACATACTGATTAGAAAGTCCAATGAGAAAAGGAATGTGGTTTTGGTTTCGAGATAACTTTATGCCATTGGTTGCCACCTCTCAACTTTGTCTTGTGGTGCGGCTTTCTGTTCACTTGGCGCTAGTTACGTTTCTAGTGCGAAACGGCAAACTTCCTGATAAGACGCCATTCCCGTTTACACCAGATACTAGAAACTGCTCCAAAAGTCTTGCCACCTTCACACTGGCCTTTGATTTCATTTTACATAGCCCACACAAATGTTTCTATGTGGAGAACAGCACACTGCAAGTCTATGGACTAAAGACCGTCCATAAACTGGAAAATTTATGAAGAATGTGGAACTAGACTTTACAATAAGGTTTAACAAAGAAGCCCCTCCTGAAACTTAGGGGGGGGTATGTATAATCTATTCATGACTGGTTCAATTTTGGTTAGAAAAAAAGAACTGGACGATCGTCGACACAACACGAGCACTGCGCAGCAACGTCAACATCAGTGTGTTTGAATCTCCCCAAAAAAGGTAACTGAGGAAATGATCATTAGAATTTGGACTCTAAACACATAGTGTTAACACATGAAACGCGGTCTTCAATCGGCCTGCAGTCCTTAAAAAGATGGGTGAAAATATTCTTTGAAAAGATTAGTAAAGATATGAAAAAAGATAATCAGCATGTGCCATGTTACTCTAGTTTCTTCCACCTACAACGTGGTAAACATTTTCTTCTCTGATGCATATGAACTTTACTGAAGTCCCTCAGCAGAAATACAGTATTTATTTCTGCAGTAAACGCAACCAACATTATTGTGGCGACGTAGAGCGCAGTCCACCTCCTGGAATAGGAACATAATTATCTGGTGGACGAATCTTGCATTTCAGAAGTTGTCCTTCAAAAAATGTACGTAGGCTAATAAAAAATAAGATTCCGAATAACTTTGGCAGCGGATTAGGGGTATGTAAATAGGTGTCTCCCAACGTCATTAACCTCTCCCGGCTAGAGGGCGCTCGCTATTTGGCACAAGATTTAGAAGAAAAAGACAACAGCCCCATGAGACATAGGTGGCTGCGTGTCAACCTTCCATGCAGGTGTAAACCCTACGATATATTGTTGAGTGATAGTCGTGGTGTGAATTGCAGTCGGGGTTCATTCGTGCTCAGGTGCAGAGTGGTAGCACGTCTGGCGCATAACTGGAAGACCTTGGGTTCGATTTCCGGTGGCGGTGATAACCTATGTTGTGAGACATCATTCAGCGTACTGGGTTACGAACGAGTTGTTGATGATATTGGATCAGTGACATGTTTGATTAATAAAAGAGGATTTGGAAATCAAGTAAGCAGCATTCTGTTGTCAATTAACTCTGATCGTGATAGTGAAAGTGACATTTAAGTCACCAAGCTAACCCTTAAGTTGAAGTTATTTCAGTACGCTTGAAGTTAAGTTAGATTGAAACCTTATACGTAAATTGAAATTTAACAACCCAGATAGGAACTTTTATTTTATAAACGCCATTATAGCAAATACACGTGTTTCTTGTCACTGGTGTTACCAATATTTTGTCCACTTTCTGTATGCACCTAATAATATACACTGACGGAAAAAAAATCCCAACACCAAGAAGGGGTTGTGTTAGATAAACGACAGTTGGTAGGCGGTGAGAGTACATCTGTAAGATGACGTCTATGCAAATTTCGCGCTAGGCGCATACGTGTGGCGCTAGTAGCGCCCCTCGGAACATGCAAAGCAGGTTTGCTATAAATACGCGCTGTAACGTTCGTGAGCGTTAGTTATCGTTGAGATTCGACGTAGTGTGTTGATGTTAGTCAAGATTGCCTTTACGAAGACGAAGAAGCCATTATCAACAGCTCACGGAGTTTGAACGAGGTCGTGTAATAGGGCTACGAGAAGGTGGATTTTCTTTCCGCAATATTGCAGAACGACTTGGCAGGAATGTAGCCACTGTGCATGATTGTTGGCAGCGGTGGTCAAGGGAAGGCAGTACCTTCCCTTGACCACCTCTTGGTTCCGCCCGGCCACGTGGCACTACTGAGAGGGAAGACCTCCGTGCACGGCGTATGGCCGTGGCGCATCGTACCGCGTCTACGGCAGCAATTCGAGCTGCAGTTGCCACCACAGTGACACAACGAACTGTTACAAATCGGTTACTTGAAGGACAGCTCCGAGCCAGACGCCCTGTAGCGTGCATTCCACTTACTCCAAACCACTACCGTTTGCGACGTCAGTGGTGTCAAGCTAGAGCTCATTGGAGGACGGAGTGCAGATCTGTTGTGTTTTCTGATGAAAGCCGGTTCTGCCTGGGTGCCAGTGATGGCCGTGTGTTGGTTAGAAGGAGGCCAGGTGAGCGCCTGCAACCAACCTGTCTGCGGCCGAGACACACTGGACCTACACCTGGAGTTATGGTCTGGGAAGCAATTTCCTATGACAGTAGGAGCACTCTCGTGGTTATCCCACGCACCCTGACGGCACAGTTGTACGTCGGTCTGGTGATTCAACCTGTTGTGCTGCCATTCATGAACAGCATTCCAGGGGTGTTTTCCAACAGGATAACGCTCGCCCGCATACCGCTGTTTTAACCCAACATGCTCCACAGAGTGCCGACATGTTGCGTGGCCTGCTAGATCACCAGATCTTTCACCAATCGAGCACGTATGGGACATCATTGGACGACAACTCCAGCGTCACCCCCAACCAGCATTAACCGTCCCAGTATTGACCGACCAAATGCAACAGGCATGGAACTCCATCCCACAAACTGACATTCAGCACCTGTACGTCACAATGCATGAACGTTTGCGTGCTTGCATTCCACAGTCTGGCGGTTACACCGGTTATTAATGTACCAGCATTTCACATTTAAAATGGCTCTTCTCGCCCTTACGTTAAGCTGTGATCTTGAAACCTTAATCAATTAAATATGTTACCTATACAAATGTATTGCCGCCATTTCATTCCTCTGCAACTATTTTTTCGTGGTGTTGGGATTTTTTTTTCCGTCAGTGTATATATGACGTATACTCTAATTTAACTTTCATTTTTAGTTTCTTTCTCTATGTAAAGTTTTAGTTCATTCTTTTTACGCGTTTCAACCATAACGTTATATTTTTCTCTCTCACGGAATGTTCTGTGGCAACAGTCTTGAGGTCAGAGTCAGTGACGCGTGTATGTTACAGATAAAAACGAGCGTTATAATATTGGAGCAAGCAGCGAAAAGAGTTGTGAGGTGTGATGATGTATTCTCAATTGTGTTGGTGAGATCGTTTGTTGATAAATTGTGTCCCTGAAGTGCCGTGAAGTTCCGACAATAAAAAACCATTTGCTCGTAAGTGTTTTCACGACTCCTCTCTTCTGGCCGTTTGGTCGCCAAATTTAGCTCAGAGTGTAATTAAGATTTGTATGTGTAGAAGCTATCCGAAGATTAACAGTACGACGTTCCAGAGACAAAACAGATGTTACGAAGGTAATGTTTAAAGAGTGGCATTTTAAACTAAAAACATATATATTTTCCCATTCTATCATGACAAAATCTTTTCGTTCAACTTGAAGTATTTCCCAAACTAGAGTCTTGAGTTATTAACTCACAAACAAAACCGTAATTCTTGAACTAATCTGCGTCATAAAAAAGTAATTGGGACGTGATGCTTGGCCAAAAGCTTTAGATTGGGTGATGAATATCATATTAAAGCCTTTTCTGCAAAACAATTAATTTTTTATTTGACTGGGAAAGAAGATTAATATGACTTTCGTTGTAGATCACCCCTCCTCCAATTTTGTACAATGTCGTGGCTTCGCAGTCTTCGATTAAGCGAAACAGGAAAGCTCTTAGAACTTAAAAAGTAAAGGACTTACTGAAGTAATTATATACATCGCGTAACTGAAAGTCACCGAATATCTTGAACTTTATTTTAAAAAAAAGTTTTTTTTTTCTTACAATCGCAGTAACGTGCGGTAAAGCATAGCTATATACACGGAGTGATCACTGAATTATGACCACCCCTGCCAAAAGTGGATGCGGCCGGTTGACCACGTGATTTCGGACAGGGCACGATCAGTCGACCGACGTAGCATAAACACAGTCGAGTCACATTGTTGTGACCACCAGCTAATATCCAGAGTAACCGCCGTGGGCAGCGCGGACAGCAGCTAGATGGGCTGGGAGTGACTCAATAAGGTGCTGGAAGGTGTTCACAGGTATGTGGAGACATGCTGACTGCAGGGCATCTGACAGCTGCTGGAGGGTGCGTGGTGGAGGATCCATAGAGCGAAAAAACACGATCGAGGTGGTTCCACAGATGCTCAATTGCATTTAAGTCTGGTGAATTAGGGGGCCAGAGAAGTACTTTGAAGTTTTCATCGTGCTCTCTCAACCACTCTCGGACATTTCTCTCTGTGACACGTCGCATTTTCGTACTGGAAGATCCCATCCGACCCAGGGAAGACAATCAGTATGTATGCGTGTACGTGGTCCGCAAGGATGGATTCATAACGAATTCGGTCCATAGTTCCTTCCCCGGGTATGAGTAGGCCCAGGGGAATGCCGCGAAAACATTCCCCAAAGCCCCCCCCTCCCATCAGCTTGTGTTCTTCCAGCAATGGTTGAAGAGTGTTTGTTCTCCTATGTTTCTTGCCTTATACGCCAACGTCCATCCGTTCGATGCAGCAGAAAATGTGACTCATCGGAGAAGGCAATCCCTTGCCAATCAGCGTAGGTCCAATTCCGATACTGCCGTGCAAATGTAAGCCTTTTCTGCCGATTCACCTTCGTTAGCATTGGTGCAGTGACCATCCGTCTGTATAGGAGGCCCATACGCAGCAGGGTTCGCTGAACTGTCGTTTTTGACACACTTCCGGTAGCCCCCTTGTTCATTCGTCCAGTGAGTTGCTCTACTGTAATGTGTCGATCGGCCCTCACGCACCTTCGCAGCCGACGTTCACCTCTCACATCAATGGCACTTGGCGCTGCGCAGTTTTCATGTCGCTTATTCGCAATGGTGTCATTTCTCCAATCACGATACACGTCAACCACAGCAGCACGCGAATAGTTAGTTCACAGACTGCGCTGTTTCAGAAATACTGCCACTCTTGGCCCGAAAGCCGATAATCATCCCTTTTTGCAAATCTGATAAATCGCTTTTTTTATCCATGACAGCAACGAGTGATATGTTTTTAGAATGCCTACATCACACCTTATATACCCTCCAATGTAGCTCACGACATGTGCCTTCTTTCATTGGCTACGCGCTGTTGACGTCAAAAGTAGGAGGTGGTCACAATAATGTGATTCGACTGTGTATAAGGTGTGAGTGGAGCAGTGAGTAGTAAAATTCGGAGCGTGATGGGTAAATGGAAGGATTTATCAGACTTTGAGAAAACAGATTGTGGGAGCTCGAAGAGCAGGTGCTTCGATTTCCCAAACGGCTGAACTGATGGGTTGTTCCTGAGCCGCTGTAGTTAAAGTGTATCAGGACTGGCGTGAAAATGGTCAAGCAATGACCGGGAGGCAAAACTGCAGAGGACAGCGAAAGGTTGATGTGAGAGGTGAGCGCCGGGTACGAAGACTCGTACAGGCCAATAGACTCAGCACTGTTCAACACTTGACTACCCAATACAACAGAGGTCAACCAGGAACAGAATCTGTCATGACCATGCGTTGCACGCTCACACGTATGGGCTATAACAGCAGACGACCATGACGATATCCTCTCCTAACCACGGTTCATCGGCGCAAAAGACACGCCTGGTGCAAAGACCATGCACGTTGGACGTCGGATGACTGTAAAAAAGTGTGCTGGTCTGACGAGTCGCGTTTTATACTCCTTTCCGTGGATGGTCGTGTTCGTATTTGGCGCAAACAACATGAAACACTCGATCCATCCTGCATGGTATCCACAGTGCACGCCGGTGAAGGCGGTTGTGTGGTGTGGGGCATGTTTACCTCGAAGGAACTTGGATCCTTGGTGTATGTGGAACAACACTGACTGCTGCTCACTATCGTCAATTGTTTGCTGGCTCCGTACACCCCGCAATGTTGTACTTTTGCCCCGAATGGCGAGGGTGTCTTACAAGATGACAATGCGCCGAGCCACAGGTCCAGCTATCTATCGTGACTTGCTTGCTGATTCTGTACACCCAGCAATGTTGCACTTTTACCCGAATGGCGACGGTATCTTACAAGATGACAATGTGCCGGGTCACAGGTCCAGCCATCTATCGTGAATTGCTTGCTGACTCTGCACACCCAGCAATGTTGCACTTTTTCCCGAATAGTGACGGTGTCTTCCAAGATGACAATGCGCTGAGCCACAGGTCCAGCTATCTATTGTGAATTGCTTGCTGACTCTGTACACCCAGCAATGTTGCACTTTTACCCGAATGGCGACGGTGTCTTCCAAGATGACAATGTGCCGAGTCACAAGTCCAGCCATCTATCGTGAATTGCTTGCTGACTCTGCACACCCAGCAATGTTGCACTTTTTCCCGAATGGCGACTGTGTCTTCGAAGATGACAATGCGCCGAGCCACAGGTCCAATGTTGTGCAGGAATGGTTCGAAGAACACAGTTCATACTTCCAGCATATCGATTGGCCTCCGAACTCCCCTATATCAGTCCCATGGAGCACTTGTGGGACACAATGGAACGGCATAGCAGGCGTCTGGATACACGAATCACCTCCATACCTGCATTGAAGACCACATTACGCACAGCTTGATTGGCCATACCTCCCAACGGCTTCCGGCATCTTATTGTATCAATACCACGTCGGATAGCTGTTGTACTGAGGACGAAGGAGAACCTACAGAGTATTAGGTAGGTGGTCGTAATTCAGTGATCACTCAGTGTATATTTTAGGGGGAGGAGGTAACGACCGTCATGTGCAACTCAATGGGCTATAAGCTGTGGTTCGCTCCAAATTCGGGGCAACTGGTTCCAGGGAAGGGAGAAAGCCACAAGACAAACACCCCAGCCATGCCTCACCCAGACCTAACTCAGGCAAATAATTAGAAGCCAGCACTTCGTAACACTCGGCCAAAAAAAGCTTTTAATTCTAATATACGCTTCCATTCCTTTGACCAGTTGGCGAATTTATATATTATATATGTTTTTATCTGAAATGATTCTAGATACAGAGGCAACACTACTAAAAATGACTGATTCATTTATAGGGGGGGGGGAGGGAGCCAGTTTTTTGCATACTTTTTTCAGAATAAAGTTCTCAAACCGTCGGTATGCCAACACCAACACCTCTACCTCACGTCACTGAAACCTCCAAACTTCATTGTCTGGGTAACTTAGCATGACAGGCGACGTTCTCCATGTATTTTTCACATACACATCAGTCCAGAACATGATGAAATATGATTCATCAGATCTCATAACTTGTTTCCACTATTCCGGATCCAAACCTTACGGTGACAGCTGATATTCGAAATGACTGGGGGATGGTGTCCCCATGACTTCAGCCGACCTTTCGTAATCTCTTGGATTGCACCTGTCGCTCTATTGTTAAAACACAGCTCTTTTTCGATTAAATTAAAAAAAAAAAGGAATACTCAAAAAAAATTTGGCTTTGAGTCAGGCTAAGCGCCGAGTGCTGTTCGGAAATGTGATGTTTAACTTACACGCAGCAAGTTGGCCTCTAAAGCCAAGATCATGTGCGCACTTTTCTATATATTAAGAGAATTTACTGACTCATCTGAGGATATTCACACATCCAATGGCAATATTTACACAGGTGAGAATCGTCTAGCTGCGACTTCTCTTTTCAGTGACATATGATCATTTTGTTCTATACCACCGGGATGTTTCTGTACAGCTGTATGTAAATACAGTGAAGGTCCGTTATTACGAGCACTGCCTGTAGCGAGAAATACACTGCTGTTAATAGAAATTGCAACACCAAGAAAGAAACAAGCAATCGCAATGAAATTTATGGGAGTGATTAGTTATGGCACAAGCTGCAAACGATCACAATTACATACCGGTTCGTGATGAGGAAGGCCAAAAAATTAGTAATAAGAAAATCTTCCATGGGCGGTGATAACCGACCCCACACGTCGTGGGATCGAATGAAACAGAGTTTGTATTGTCGTCTGCGGCATTGCATTCCATTCTGCTTCTACACGCATCCACAATTCGTTGGTTGCGACAGGCGGGGAAGGCAATCGAGCCAGTCGTTGCGCGACGACACCCTAGACGTTCTCTATAGGCGACAATTCTGACGAGCTAGCAGCCCAGAAAAGACGAGCGACTTGATGCGTACAAAGTACGTCTTGTACAGTACGAGCAACATGGAGTCGGCCATTGTCTTGTTGGAAGACGGCTCCTAGGTTCGTTTGAAGTTCAGCTTCCAACACTTCCGTGATGTAGTGTTGGCTGTTCAATGTGCCTGTGATGCTTAGCAGGAGAGTGCGTGAACGAAACGCAATAGCGCCCCAAACCATCATGCTCGGCATGGGACCCGTATGCAATGCAGCCTTCCAGATGCTGTTCATCACGGTATATGCGAACAAGGATTAGCCCGTCGTGATGCATTAGATTGAATCTGGATTCGTCCGAAAACACAATATGCTCCCATTAAGCACTCTAGTTTCGACGCTCGCGGCACAACTGCAATCACTGGTGCCTATGGTTCAGAATCAATGGAAGTCTCAGCAACGGACAGCGAGCAACGAGACCTCTCTGCAGCAATCGGTAACGAACAGTGTTTGCAAACATTGGACGATGTGTGATCATCCACCATTGCTGCAAAAGTGTCGTGGATGGTGTTGTGCAAGACGTCACTGCCATATGGTGCAAGTGCCCGTCTTCCTGCTCGGTAGTGCGATTTCGAGCTCCAGACCCTGTACGACGATGCGTAGAACCTTCTGCTGTCCATTGACGCCATGTACGCATAACGGTAGTTGCGTTACGCCTAACGCGTGCAGCAGTGTCACGGTATGATAAACCACTACCTTTGAGTCCAACGATTCTACCTCTTTCAAACTCCGTCAAGTGTTCGGATGGTTGCATCGTCCTCCTAAGCGGCATGCTTACATGTCAACAACGTCGTACGGTTGAGTTTAGCAGTAGCAAGTTTAAAGACCTGTACGCCTTCTTTTATACCCCCTAGTGGGACATTTCCGATGGCGTTGCGCTGCAATTGTAATCATTTTCATCTCCCATGGTGCCCTATCCACCCTGCAAAATTCGTGCAGATCCGAGCGTTTCTTCATGGTGTTGCAGTTTCTATTAACAGCAATGTACGTTATTACAACAGTTTAATAATGCATCGTCAAGTTATGCATGCTACATGCAGTAAAATTATTCGGTAATGACGATTTCCTGCATGTTAATAATTCCATTATTAACAACCAGCCCCGGTTGTATGAGAAATATGTTTCGTTAATTCACGAAAGGAATCACGGAAAATGACTCTTGAATTTCAGAATCTTTTTTTACAGTGCATGCATGCTCTCACACGCATGTCGAAGTAGAAGGGTCAATGCACAAAATTCGAAAAATAAATGCATTTTCTTTTCGTGGTATTGTGACCATGTCGATCACGTTATTTTTTAAGGCATCTATTTCATCCATCATAGTTTCCGATGCCTTTAATCTAAGCTTTCAGGTGCCCATTGTGCTTTCTGCAAAAAGCATCATTTTTTCCCCCGAAATGCTATGATCATGCTGCTCGTTCCCTTTCTTGCGAGTTTCTATTTGGAGAACCGTCAGAATCTGATGACTTTTAATCCGAGCTTCCGGCAACGCGTTTCTGGCGTTCAGTGATATGGCCTGATGTCACAAGGGAATTCGTTTTACGACTGCATTCCGAACCCATTGTGTATTTGAACGATAAGCTAGGCTGCCTTCTTCGAGACAGACGCTTTTATATTCTCATTCTAGTTTCTGAACTAAATTTTTGACCTGCACTGCGAATTCGTTACGTATTGATCCACCATTTTTGTTTCTTTTCAAAATCTTCAATAGTAACGTTGCTGAAGAATAGATTTCGCTCGTATTTCAGAATTGTAATTGGTTAGGTAATTCCAAAAAAGGCATGGGGAAAACGGTTTTTTTTTTTTTTTTCGACTTTGAAAAAGTCTTCTGAAATCATTGATATTGGTTGATCATAAAGCATGATGACAGAACGTTAAAAACTATGGTTTTATTTTGTGAATAGTGGGTTAATTCCCCGTACCCTCCTTCAGCATTACAAATATTTATTCTAAAATTCTTGCAGTTTGGGAGTTCCATCATTTTGAAATTGCAAACATTCCATTTCCTTTCACATAAGCAAATCTTTTGTCTGCTGAAATTTATTTAACTTTCGAGGACAGTAGGTAAGCATTAAAACAAATAAAGAGATATATCCAGGGTATGTATATTGGTTTAAAGGTACAACGTTTATTCATTTCTCGACATAGTCGCCTAAAGACTGTAAACATTTATCGAAACGTATCTTTTCCATAACTATACAGAAAAAGTCTCCTACAATTTTGTGCAACCAGTTAAGGACAGCAGTTTTCACAATCTAATCGGTTTGAAATCGTTACCCACTAAGTTCCTGTTTCATTTTACTGAACAATTGGTAGTCACACGGCGAAAAGTCGGGGCTGTACGGTTGGTGTTGCCACACCTCCCACTTGATTTACTGCAGCAATTCCTTTGTTTTCCGTGCTTGGTGGGGTGTGGCGTTGTTGTGCAGCAGAACGACACCTTCGTTCAACTTACCCTGGCGTCTGTCCTTCATTGCATTTCGCGAATTTCGTAGCGTTTGGCTATATGAGTCAGCATTGATAATCGTCCCTTTTGGCAGAAATTCTATGTAAACAGCACCTTCACAGTCAAAGAAAAGTCGCTAAGACCTTTCCGCCGCCCCGGTGGCGCAGTGGTCTATGCGATTGAGTCTGATCGTTCGTCCGAAAGGAGTCTGGTACGAATCCTGGTGAGGCATGGATGTTGTGTGTGTCTTACAGCACTGGCTCTCTCCCTTCCCTGAAACCAGTGACACTAAATTAGGGACGGGCGACTGCTTATAGCTCATTGAGTTGCTCACGGTGGTCGTTAAACTTCCAATCATATCACAAGAGCTTTCCCGCAGACGGTTGGACTTTGCACTTCTTCCTTGATGGAGAGGTGACATGTGATGATTCAACGCAAAACATTGTGACCCTCCGAAGAGCCAAAAACGAGAGGAAACGTTGGTTTCTGTGCTGGTCGGTGAGTATACGTGGCACCCCTTTCGCACCCAATTTCCGAAATCTCAGCTGCTCGTGAATGATGGAATGCACAGTCCCGTACGAAATGTCTAACGTACTGGCAATTTCCTTGATTTTAATACGTCTATTATTCCGTAGCATGTCGTCAACGGCGGCAACATGCTTCGGAGTGCTGGATATTTGATGGCCTGCTTTCGCGAAATTCGTCCGTCAAATTTGTGCGACCCTTTTCAAATTGTTGGCACCACTTTACAATGGTCGGGCGAGACATAGCATTTCTTCCGTATACAGCTCAGATTTCACGATGAATGTCAGTGCAATTTAGGCGCTTAGCCCACAAAAATTGAATGGTTCCTCGCACTTCCAATTGGGAGTAAGAATCCAGTTGACGCGTCATTACAAACTACCTCCTGCACACACCTTACGCAGTTACTGAACTAAAATACTTCCCGTCGGCATCTCTGACGCACTGTCTACTTTGCTCTCAAGCACACACGATCAGACTGCAATACCACTACAGATGGCGCTAAGTGTAACTTACTTTTTGATTCACCTAAGCACTCTAATTTCCGTTGAATTCTGTTCCCCCGAACACATCATAGGCAGGTTTTACTTTATTTTATTGTTTTTCGTTTCTTTTCTGTCCCTCCGTCAACACTGGCAATCTGAAATTGATTGAGACATCTCTTTTGCTTCAGTTGGCGCCAGTTCGTGAGGTACAATGGTGCAGCTCCTGTAGACCTTGCAGAGTCCTGAAGGTGACGAACCACGGTGGTCTGCGATATGCTTAGCTCGCCTGGTAATCTCAGAGTGCGAATTGTGGGATCTGCCTCTACGGCCTGGCGCACGGCCTCCGAATCCACGGTTCGCGGTCTACGTGATCTTGGCTGATCATCGAGGTTTCTGTCACATGATCGAAATTTCGTAAACCGTCTGGTTTCGGTGCTGTGGTCCACGGAACCTTCCCCTTTCGCATGACAAATGTTTCGTGATGCTTGAGCAGCGTTAGGCAAGAGACCCAAGTTCAAACTCGTAAAGTAAAAGTTCCCTAATCAGCCGGTTGTGGATTTTCATCTTTTAAGCGTCCGAACCACAGACAGAACGACGACATGAAATGCTGTTCATAGCAGCGACCACCACTTTATATCCCTTTCGACTGACTGCATTGCGCGACTTGAACTAGTTGAAACACGTGACATATCCGCCGCAGCACATGCGTTTATGCAAATATTGCAAAACTTCAGACTCACCCTGTGTAGTAGTCACCCTCTTTCATAATGAAAAAGTTAATAAAACGGCAGAATTTTAAAGCTGCCGCTTTTAATTTAATATTGAGTTTTAAATTTAAATTAATCAATTTGATTCCGCTTACAACCTATGCAACTCCGAGATTTTCAGTTGTAGGATTCATTTTAGCGCAGCATTTAGTATTATTCAAGTGTTGATGTTTTTCCACCTTCGATGGTTTTTTAAGAATAAGTAGATGGTACTCAGTTGCTTTGCTTCGGTTAGGAGTATCGAGCAGCTCTGTAGCGGGCTTGCCTTTCTTCTGTTTAGTGGGATTTTTATTTGTGGCCTTTGTTGAAAGACCAACAGATCCCCTATGTGGAGGTATGGAAGCGAAACTGTTAGTTTTATAGCCCCGCAATTTAAATAAGGCACAGAATGAATAATTGATCCTATGTTTTATCTGCGTGCTGGCTGGGTGGTCTTATTTATTGGGGTGGTGATGCCACTAAATATCAGGCTTCAGCAACATATCATCCTAAGATAACGGCAATTAAACGAAGAACAATAGAGTGAGAGACGCGCAGGGTAAGAAAATTACTCCATTAACACCAAATTCAGCATACGGGATCCAAAGTCACTGAGCATCAAATTGATGTCCACGTCCACCTGGCGCATACAGTGCTGTCAACTCTTTAAAAAGGCTATGGCTAAAATGTATTTAAAAAAAACGAACTGCATTAACACCCGAACATCCTCGGCGGGTGTCCTTGCAAGAGATGATTCCTTACCAAGGAGGTTAGAATAAGACATCTGGAGATGCCCTTGTTAATGGGCTGATAGGTTTCAAGGCTGTTGCAATGCACTTTGTGTTGGCGGAATCGTCTTCTTTCGTCGCAAATGTTTCTAATTTCGCATCGTAACTTGCTGCCGATGTGTGCGAAAATGCTGAATTTATAAAATTCTTAATTATTCTGAGGCTCCTTCCCATTTTTATTTTACATTGAAATACACGAACGTTAGTGCGAATTCTAAACAAAACATAACGTAAATATTGAAAACTTCACTCGTGTAAGAAGTATGATTCATTCCGGTTTGATATTAATACGATTTCTGCACCCAAAGACCACGCAATTCCAAAATACACACAGTAGAAATTGCATAGGTATCTTGTAAACAACGTCAAATTCCCACACCTTGCGACTTCACGGTTAAGAAATTCAGAGCATCTTCAGAAGTATTATTATAATTTACTTGTTCCTTACGCGTCCTACGTTAGCATAGAATAGTGAAATGTAAATCCGTCATTGACTTTTTTTTCTTCTTTATTTTTTGATGATTGATCATTGATTTAAAATAAATAATAGCAATAATATTCCGAACTTAGAAAATGTTTAGAATTTTTTTTAACTTAAACTCATTTTGAGATTATTGTAAGAATATTGGGAAGATGGGGTTTAGACACCTGAAATGATCCGGCGACGCCCCTGCCTCAAAGCCTGGTGACTTTTAAAATAAAAATTTCACGATATCTGACTAATTAACATAAAAAATGAAACTTTCATTTTACCTTACTAATTCAATTTCAAACATAAAAATTTCATGACACCTTGCAATTTAGTTTCATGAAATAAAAATTTCGTTATATCTTAATTGACTTTTAAAATACGAAATTCAGGACACCTCGCAATTTAACATATCAAATTGATTATTCTATCTGTACTAATTGACTTTTAACATAAAAATTTTATCATGCCACGCTAATGAAATTTCCATAGAAAAGAAATCGTGAAATCTTACTATCATCATCATCATCATTGTCAACCATTATCAATCCACTGCTGGACGAAGGTCTCCCCAAGTTTCCTCCACAACGGTCTGTCTTGTGCCAGTCTCCTCCATGTCACTCCCGCATACTTTCGAATTTCATCCACCCATCTTCCATGTGGTCTTCTTCTGGGTCTTTTCTTGTCCCTTGGAATCCAATCTAAAATTTCGGCTGTCCATCGATGGTCTGTTCTTCTGGCAGTATGTCCAGCCCATTGCCATTTCAGGGATTTAACTCTGATCATGATGTCTTCCACTCTTGTCATTTTTCGGATCCACGTGTTCCTCTTCTTATCTCTCCTGGTTACACCAAGCATGCACCTCTCCATGCTACTTTGAGTTGTCTGCAGCCTTTGTATGTCTCTTTTAGCTAAGGTCCACGTCTCTGCACCATACGTAAGCACTGGAAGGATGCATTGATCAAACACTTTTCTTTTAAGACATAATGGCATATTGCTCTTGAAAATTATGCTGTTTCTTCCAAAAGCTCTCCAGGCAAGTTTTGTACGCCGATTAATTTCTTCACCAATGTGACCCTCACTTGATATCTGCTGTCCAAGATAAACGTACGTGTCTGTTATCTCCAGCTTTTCTCCATCAATCGATAAATCTTCATTTCTTGTAAAAGCATTGAACATCACTTTTGTTTTCTGAAAGTTCATTTTTAATCCCACTTCTTTACTCTTGTCAGCAAGTTCCTGGATCATACTCTGTAGCTCTGATGGGGTAGTTGCAAAAATGACTATGTCATCAGCAAAACGAAGGTGGGTTAGATAATCTCCATTAATCTTTATCCCTTTGTTTTCCCAGTTCAGTGATTGAAAGACATTTTCCAATGTGGCATTAAACAGCTTCGGAGATATGGTGTCACCTTGTCTCACTCCTTTTCCAATTTTTATGTGTGTTGTATTTTCAAACAGCCGAATCTTTGCACTTGCATTTTCATAGATGTTATTAATAATATTAATGTATACATCTTCAATACCGCAGGATTTCAGAGCCATTGCAACTGCTGATGGTTTCACCGAATCAAAGGCTTTTTCATAATCGATAAAAGCCATGCACAATGGAAGTTCATATTCCCTCGCTCTTTCAATTAGTTCTCTCAGTACGTGGATATGATCTATTGTGCTGTAGCCACTCCTGAATCCAGCTTGTTCTCTCGGTTGAGCCATGTCCAGTGTCACCTTCAAGCGGTGTGAAAGAACTTTAGTGAAGATTTTATAAACCACTGATAGGAGGCTGATAGGTCTGTAGTTCCTGAGATCCTCAATGTCACCTTTCTTATGTAGCAGGATCATTGTAGCGTTGTTCCAATCCTCAGGAATTTTCCTTTCATTAAGGCATCGAGTGAAAATTTGGGCGAGTACTGTTTCGATTTCTCCACTTGCTTCTTGTATGATGTCTATAGTAATTCCATCTTCTCCTGGAGCTTTTCCCCGCTTCATGTTCTTGATTGCATGTGCAACTTCTGCTGGAAGGACTGGAAGAACTCTGGTACTGGTACCTTTCATGATGTCTGGAGTACATGTATCATCCCTTTCATATAATTTGGAGTAGAAATCTTTCACTCTTGTCAAAATTTCGCCTCTATTTCTTGTTACAGAACCATCTTCTTTTCTCAGTGCCATAATCTGTTTTTTCCCCTTACTGAGATGTCCCTTTGCTATCTTTAGGCTTTGGTTGTTTTCAATTGCTTTCCTTACTAGTTCACAGTTGAATTTCTTTACGTCTTCAGTGATACTTTTTCGTACTGTCTTGCATAGCTCTATATATTCCACTTTGGAAGTCACATCTTCTTTAGTTGTCCTCATCACTCTTCTTTTTTGCATCAACATTTTGGTTTTTCCTGATAATTTGTTCACACGCAATTTGTTCTTAGACCCAGCTAATTTTGTTGCTGTTTCCATAAGAGCTTTGGTTACTTTTCTGTTAACTTCAGAAATATCCACTTCTTCCGATGTTAGGCCTTCTAAAGCAGAGAATCTGTTCTTCAGTTCCAATTTGAAGGTATTATGGTGTTTTTTAAGGTTGGTTATGTCAATACATTTTGTTTGTCTTATGAGCTTGCTACGTTCGAGTTTAGTGTTGAGGTGCATCTTACATCTCACCAATCTATGGTCACTGCCTGTGTTGAACTTGTTTAGCACACTGCAGTCTTCTATGACGAATTTTTTGTTACACATAATAAAATCAATTTCACTTGTCGTCCCATTTGGATGTCTCCATGTCCATTTCCTGTGTGGCTTTTTCTTTAAAAAGGAGTTCAAGATGAAAAACCCTTCTGCCTCTGCAAACTCTACGAGAGTATTTCCAAGCTGGTTTCTGTTGCCGTGACCGAATTTACCTACTGACGTTTCATTCTGTTGCCGTTGCCCTATTTTTGCATTGAAATCTCCCATGATTATCTTCAAGTGCTGCTTACTTTTATTATTTAGATCACGAATTTCCTCATAAAATTCTTCAATTTCTTCTTCAGCATGACTTGTGGTGGGTGCATAAGTTTGAATAATCTGAGCCTGGTATCTTCTCGAGAGTTGGATAACAAGTCGTGCAGCTCTGTCAGAGGAACTTTCAACTTCTACAACTTTATCCTTCAGTTTCTTGTTTATTATAATTCCAACACCACTAGTTCTGCCAGTATCTGTCCCACGATAGTAGAAGAGATGTCCACTTTTCAGTTCAATGAGATCTTCTCCTTTTCTCCTTACCTCACTTAGCCCGACAATGTCCCACTTGATCCTTTGTAGTTCCTCTTCCAATTCAAGAAGCCTTGAATCAGAAGATAGGGAGCGTCCGTTGTACGTAGCCAAGGTCAGCATCAGATGGCAGCCTAGTCCGGTCCTCCGGGGATTCTTAGCACCCTCTGCCTTCATGTCGCACTGGCCACTGCCTTGGCCAGGTACATTCCAGCTGCCGGAGACTGAGGGCCAAGATTTAAGTTGTGGAGTCATTTTGGAGGGGTTTGGCCATAACTCACCACGCTGGCCAAGCGGGTTGGTGAATGTGGGATAGCATTTCCTCTAATCCCGATGGTATAGTTATACCGCTATTGGCGGTCGTCAGAGCCCCTTTAGTGGGAACAGGATGTACCACGAGAAGGCGGGGTTGACATTTGTCAAGGAGAGGCTGTGATGTTACGCATCACCTGACCTTACATCTTACTATAGAACTCTGCAAACAAATGTTTCCGAATAAAAAATGAAAAATCGGAATTATATTCAGACATGTTTAGCATCACATAGTTTATCTACCTAATTTCGTGTTCATTGTCAATTAAGTAAAAAAAATTACTGATAATAAAATTTGAGATTATTCTTTCCTAACGACGAATTTTTTTTTGGGGGGGGGGGCACGTTATAGGCATGAGTGCCAAGTGAATTTATCCTAATTGCGCTGTTTTATTCCAAGTTAAATAAAATTTAGAGCCACAGTCTACGAGTTAAAGGCATATGTCATATTTTTAAGTTTCTATATTCCTGAAATCAGAGAAGTAACTAATGAAGTATGGATTATTTTACACCTTTTGTGAAATTTAATTGTATTATTCCGGTAGTTTTCTCGTAAAGCTCGTAATCCAAAAAATTAACTTTTGAACATCAAAGCTAACCATTAATTTTGATTTATTAGCTGTTTATGAATAAATGTCTGTTATGCATATGTCCCTTGTACCCTGTACATATTTACATTGGCAGAAAACGGGAAATAAAAATTAAAATGCAGTGGACGAAATAAAAGAGAAAAAAACAAAGCAAACAAAAATATCTACAATAATTTTTTATTGAAAAAAAAAGAGCTATCTTGTTGTCTGTTTCTTGTTTAATGTAACAAAATAAGGTAAAAAGCACAATATTTGATAGCAAAAAATAACAGTTATTCGACAGTGACATTCACAGGCAAATATGTATGGAATATAGCTAAAACATTATGAAATCTAGTTCCTATCTAGCGCAATCCTGCTTCATTATCCATTCTTCAGTACCATGTCTGAGTTGTATATCGCTGGTCTTCAAAACTGAATCTTCCTGAAGAGAAGCTGTTTTAGTTTTCTCACAAACGTACTTCTCGAAAGTTTAACCCTTGACGCGCCGTTTGTCGGCACCATATATGATTAACAGCATTTGAAACAAGCATTAATTTCCATGTGTAGCATATGAGTTTCAATTACGGTTGGCCTCATCATCTTGTCCAATTTTTATTGACCAGCAGTAGTTGGCCCTCAGACGGATGTTCTGGATTCTCCTTGCTGATTTTTCAAGCGTTCATGATGATCCAATTCGAAGTCAGCTTTCCAGCTAGAACAAAACTACATAACTGAATTTTTTTATGGATTGGTACTATGCACAATATAACTTTTACGTGTGATTTCACAAGGAGCAAAAGCAGCGGACTTACGAAATCTAAAAAACAAGATTTCAGAGGTAACCCTGGAAACAGAGTAATTCCAGTTTTCCCGTTAATGAAAACATTTTCTTTTCGGAAAAAGGCTTGGGAAAATGATTTAGATATATATATACAATTTTTCGCGAAGGATTTAGTGGAAAATCACAGGTTCTTTCACAACACCAGTGTACAGGTAATTTTGCGCCTGTGTCCTTTGTGAGAATAACATGGCCACACATAACAGTGGGTACACAAAAACGCTAAATATGCCCTATACTACACCA
Source organism: Macrothele yani (assembly GCA_039090855.1). Lineage (NCBI taxonomy): Eukaryota > Metazoa > Arthropoda > Arachnida > Araneae > Macrothelidae > Macrothele > Macrothele yani. Next base: position 90,530,771 of record CM077016.1, on the reverse strand, counting down.
AAATGGTTCAATACTGCACTAAATCGGAAATAATAGGATTTCGATACTTGTAGAAAGCTGTGAAATCAAAGAAAATTTGCAACAGCATGAAGCGCGGCATGGTAAGATGTTTCTTGGTGTAATATTGTCTGCTCATGTGCATTCAAAAGTTCACAACTTCCCTGCCAGTCAAGGCTCACACACACGTTTTCATCGCCACTATAGCTCACATCTCCTAAACGGATTTGTGATTAGACAGTGTTTGCGGATACGTCGTGACGACTCCAAAGGAACGGTGGAAGTGAATGTTGGCATGACTCAAGCATATCGTTGGATGAATAAGACGCCATGATGTCCTGTTATTCAATACGAAGAATTTCATTTTCTTCCCCATATTGTGACCGAGTTTTTATTAACATTATCAAGGTTCAGCGGTGTAGTACAGCATTTCGGCAGGAAACATCAGCTTGTTATTTTCTTGGAAATGTAAACGTCATTCTTATGACATAGGTCCTTACGACAGTAGTTGTAACAAACAGCACCACATCCTTCAAACTGAAAGGAAACTATCTAAATCCTGCCATAAGAAGTACACATTATAGCGTGACTTTTCACCCAATAGTGTCTGCCTATAAAATGACAAGAGACTTCACTCCCAAAGCCAGATAGACGGCTTCAACGCCTGTGTAAATTAAGCGTGAGATCATGTTGTCGCTTCATGCGTACTTAAGTGCAACAGATTTCTAGTGGACAGGCTACGCAATATGCAAAGCAGGATTAGCTAATAACAAAACCAAAACACAATCTCTAGTTTTCGTTGTTTTTAAGTCAGATAAAAGATGCTGCCTATATCTCCCCCACCCCGAACTGACGCCAACAAAAACGTCCGGGAATAAATATATCCGTCAGAGTCTCCGGATTGGAATTAATACAGCATTACTATTAGTCATAAAAAAAAACCTGGTACAGTATAACCTTAATCAATAAGAAGTAATAAGAAGTATAACCTTCGGGGATGAAGATTCTGGGGTAAATGGAAGTATCACCGGAAAGGATAGAATTAGAAATATCGGCAGATTGAAGTGACAGAAATTTTAGGGGAATCCAAGAAGAAAGACTTTACTGGTATGAATTCCGGCGGAATGAAAAATATATGGGTTACAGAGTTATGAACATGGAGCCAGATGGAAAGCGAAACAGGGGAAAACTCAAGATGAATGAGAGGGACAGTGTGAAAAACGGCATGAAAGAGATGAATTTAAAAGTTGAAGTGGGATGACACAGCATTCAAGTGGAGAAAAAGATCCCCGTAACGATGCACCCTAAAACTGTGTTACTAACGATGCTGCTGAAGAAAATGATGAAAATTATTCATCATAACTTTCAATATATAAGTTTATTCTGTAATCGATAATTTAATTATTCATAATCGAGGGCTAAATAACCCTTATTTCAGAACTAGAGAATGTACCTTATTAATCACAGCTAGAAATACATAAATTTGTTCCATAATCTTGGGCAGGAAGACTTTCTTTTAGGACTAGAGCATAGAAATCGTGGATCGTAGCTAACAATAGAAGATTTTTTTCTATTATCCAGAGCGGGGGTGCTTTTAGGACTACACAATATAGCTTATCAAACACAACTAACAATAGATAAATTTACTCTATAATCGAGGGCTGAGACACTTTTCTTTCAGGACTACAGAACGCAAATGGTCGACCATAGCCAAAAGTTAGTTTGTTCTGTAATTGATTATTTATAATCGAATGCTGGAGCATTTGTTTTTCAGGATTACACCACTGGCTCTCATGTCGTCGTCCTGACTTTTACTTTTCATTATAACTCTACATTAGATATTAGACTGCATCCTTTCGGTGTATTTATTCATATTCTTCTTATTGCTTAAATTGTTACAAAATTTAGTACATTATAACAATTTCGAAATGCAGTTTTCCTCATGAAAATACTGAATTCATCAGCAACAAATGGAATTAATTTTTATCCTTACAAAATATCTGCTCAAGTGGAAACACTTCCTCTATTAGAAAATCTCAAAATTTCCATCTGCAGTAGTTTTGCATAAGTAGGAAAGTAAAGAAAAGAGCAGACACGTGGAAAATATGTTTCGTGATGACAGGGTTTATAAAATACTTTCCAGAAAACTTCGCGTCGGAGATGAGCATGACTGAATATAAATGACACACTTAACAAGTAGGAGATAACGAGAACGAGCGAGCCTTCATGATGCGAGAAGAATCGGGGCGTATTGCCTAATTTAGAGACACCAACGTCACGTTTTCCAAATTCTTTAGTTTCATTCACGCATCTCGAGGGTCATTCATTCCCAGTGATCTGTTCTGTAAAACATTTCATTCATGTGGTTACCACGAAACTTGGTCACGAAATCTAATCTGTGAAAAACATGCACCGCTTGCAGAAACGGGTCTTGGTGATCGACATATCTATTTTCTTGATAAGGAAAGGCAATCATGCTGAAATGAAAGCTAATTAATGATCGGTTAACAGCTTTAATAAATATTTTTGTTCGCTTGAAAACATGGAATGCTATTAAAAACGAAGTAGTTCTTATTTGAAAATACTAGCGTAAAATAAGTGTTGCTCACACGAGGATTCGCTCAAAAATTAAGCTTCCAACCCCTCTAAAATATTTGTTTTTCAATTGTGTGCACTAGCAAAGTTATTTAGTGTGTTTTAGTACATTCCCATGTTGGTAGGGTTCTTAGTCCAGCACTGATAAAGATAATGCATTCTTGCATGGTGAGCTATGGTGTAACTATTTCGTTACAGTTGTTCTTATCGTTTCAAAGTGTTGATGACACAGCGCGCTCTTTATAAGACCAAACACATGAAATTCTGTAGGTGATAGATCAGATAAAAATGGAAGCGGCAGGATACAGTGGCGTAGCCAGTTTGATTCATTGATGAAAGCCTCGTATACACATATATATCGCTTTAAATTCGTGCTCAATCTCCCCTCAAGGGAGGGGGTCAGACCCCCCCTGGTTACGCCAGTGGCAGGTTATTCTACTCGAACCTTGTGAAATCTTCTACTTTCTGACTGTGCAGATATTCGTGGCTGCATCGTGTACATAATTTGTCTGCAATATTCATTATCTCATCATCAGCACTCAATTCATAAATGGTGATTATTCAATCGTTCCGGAACAGCGAATAAATTTTTCTCGCAGTATTTATGCACGCGGTTTCTGAAGATAGCCGTGCTCAAGCCTTTGCTCTGATGCGTATGTTCTTCCATTCTTCTTCTCCAACGCTTCCCTGTGTGTGTTTAACACCGGCATCACGAAAAACGTATTTTACGCAGCTACTAATCCCTATCGGCCTATCCACTTCCGCTTAAAAAGGAATTCAATACGACGCCTTTTTCTCTGGCACATATCAGTGCTGCTGACAATTTATGACTAATGCAGTAATTCCTTACATAACTAGCACCTGCTTAATTCGCTTTTGCAATAACATAATTTCTGTTACAAGGAACATTTTTCATATTAAACACACTACAGAAATAGACATACACTAGTTCACTGGGCGAGAAGTCTACTTTAGCTGTAGGAATTCATTCTCATGAGCAAAGGAATACATATTACTGCTGGTCTATCGATAGGGGCAAGGAGGGAGTCAGAAAAGAAACTCAGACTGAATCACGTCTTAGTATTGCGTCACACAGCAAAGACTTCAGAGACTCTCATAGAATTCAGCATTTCTGCTTGAATTATATCTAAGAACAACATTCCCTGTTCTTGGTAACGAGCGCTCATGTCAGTGTATCACAGCACCCACTTCTCCCCACTACATGAAGCAACTACTTCAGTAAAAATGACATTCCATAAAATTATTTCGTCCGTTACTTTCACATTACATAATACAGGCTTTTATTTGAGGTACGCAATTTTTGTCAGGCGTAACTTATTAAGAAAACTCAAGTACTTACACCCACGCCTTATACCATTCAAATGCACAAAAATATCGTGTAATTATCGCATAAGTGAGTTGCCATCTTCGGTATGCATTTTAAAAAAGCTAATACAATATTATGAGAAGTTGAAATTTAACAAGCCAATTTTATTTTCGCGTTTTGAGCAGAATTTCCAACAGGAAAAAACAATTAAGTACACTCACGCATAAACATCAAAATATGCATAGACATTCCACATAACTAACCTACGCCTACAGCAGTGTATGTACACAGCAGGTATAAAATTCCATTGTGTTTACTTGCGACGCTGAAAAAAGAAGGCAGAGCCTCGAACGTACATCTTCACTTCCAACATGTTGAAGGCTGCTTAAAAACAACAGCCGATGCATTGTGCACCTTAGATTTATAGTGATCTGCAGCGAGTTTTTATTGGTTACGAAGACCAGATGGTTTCCGTTATGAAACTGCGATGACACGGGGAATTTGTTTATCACGACGAACGTATCTAATCTATTTTTAAACTTCCGCAAAGTGACTTAAATAAGCCTCAGAAACAACGGTAAATTATCAACATTCCAAACAATGGAAGTATATTGCATTGAATTACAAGGAAGAAAATTTCATGAAAAGTATCCTGCGTTAGCTAAGATCATATACTTAAATACTTTTCTGTTCAAACTACCTAATCACGTTTAATATCGTTATTACTCACAGTTTAAATGAAATTTGCTGAAAACCTAAAGCTGACATAGATATTATATATAACAAAATTCACAAAGTGATGAATTCGGTATCAAACGAAAGTACGCCCTTAAACTTACGCGTCGTTAACTCCTCGTCCTAAGGACTGGATTCAAATCCCATGAAAAACACGAGTGTAGAGTTTGTTCTTCGGCAGTGAATCCCTACCTTCCCTGCAGCTCATTAACCCTAAATCAGAGATGGACGACCTCTTGTAGACTTCGATATTCGTGGCCTTATACTCGTGAATTTACGAATAATTAAAGGGCGTGCATTTTAGCAATATTTTTATTTTGATACATAGATCAAAATTTCTGTATACTCAGATTCCAGACCAGTGTTTAAGTCCAGTCACATTTATTAAGAAAACATACAGAAATTTAAATAGAGTTTACTCAATAATATTGTCCTAATTAGCTTACGATCGAAATCATTAGGAAAACGATTTAGAACGCTAAACGATTTCTCTCGATAGCTTGCAAACACAGGGAGTGAACAAATAATAGAAATCACTTTAAGTTTCATAAGACCTTGACAAAACATATGTCAATCGCAGGTAGCTGAATTTTTTAAAGAATGTTGAGGAGTGCTTCGGTATAGTCAATGGAATGAATATTAAAAACGTACAACAAATTACACAAAGAAGATTGAGGTATATATACCTTTGTTTTCCTAAAAGAGCTAATTTTTAGCACTCCTTTTGTTTGGGCATCCAACTGTCAATTTTTTCACTTAAAAAAACTGTTTTTGAAGTTATGGCAGCATTCACGAAACACATGGATAGACACTACCTGCTAGAAAATACAGTGGTCGAATATCACAGCTCGCTGAAAGAGACAGATGAACGTTGACAAAGATTGTGGACAAAAAAGCACAAACTCTTTGTCTTTGCAACAACCGCAGAACTCGGCGTGTATCTGAACGAACCAGTTTCTTCCAGTGAAACAATTAGTCAAAAGCTAGACAAAAACACATTTTAAGAAAGAGTTTCTATTGCTAAACTATGTGATACAAACTCCAATGTGATTAGGCGGAAGAAGTGGTTTAACGAGCCTAAGAACTTGGCAGCAGTGATCGGAAACATGATGTATGCTCTAATGAATCGTCTTTTGTACTTTTTCAACATACCGCAAGGTTTTTGTTTGGAGAATGCACAAAAGAAGCTACGAGTATAATCTTGATTGTCTTTTACCAGCAGTCAAACATGGAAGAGAATAAGTTATTGCCAGGGCACCGATATCGTGGCATTCCTTAGGTCCCATTTTTACACTGCATGACAGAATTACTCCTAATGACTAAATCTGCTTTTGTTAGTTGACTAGATGCATCTCCTGGCTCCGACATTGTTTCTTCTAACATGATGCTATCATTCAAAGTGTCACTGCTGTTATACAGTCAAGCCGTTCTTGGAGAAACACGTAGACGGGGTTCAGTATTTTCAATAGTATGCACAATAACTTGGTTTAAATAGTATTTAGCGATTCTGGTTGGCTCTTGAAAACAGGAGAAAGAGCTTATTCCCTTATCCGTTTTCATTCACAGAGCTTGAAGCTTCCTTCATGAAGACAGTTTAGTATCTAAAATTAACATCATACTGTTCAGGATTTTGTTGCATTCGTTCTGAGGAAAATAGTATTTACATTACAAGCAAGTGTGTTCCAGCACCATATTGGTAAACTTATATAGTACTTGTCTTTCCATTAATTAATTTACCTCGTGCACAGCTATGAATACTTACTCTGAGGTTTTGTGTAGTTGACGTAATTTTGAAAGCTAGAAATGCATTCTTTGTAACATCGTAAGCAGGGAAATTGCAAGTTGCAGTTGCAAAAATGAGAAGCATCGTACAACTGTTCGCTCCACAAGTCATCTGGATTCCACAGAACTGCGTCTCAAAACCGTGCTACAGATACTCAGGTCAGATTCTGAATAAATGTCTTCACCTCGCAATTCAAAACCGAATTTTTTTTTTTTTTTTTGGTAGGAGGTTTAAGGACCACCGTGAGCAACTCAATGGGCTATAAAGCAGTCGCCCGTCCCTAATTTTAGGGTCACTGGTTCCAGGGAAGGGAGTGAGCCAGTGTGCCGTAAGACAAACACAACATCCATGCCTAACCGGGATTCGAACCCGGGCCCCTTTCGGACGAATGATCAGAGGCCATCGCTTAGACCACTACGCCACCGGGGCGGCACTGAAGTTTTTCGGGGCATAAATATGACGGATGTCAAGAGAAGTTCGTAGCGACCATAGCACAGTGATACTACCCACGAAACACACATATGCAAGACCTCTATGTTCGTAACACTAACGTTCTGGCCAGTTTTTTCTCCCTTTGAGGAGCAAAACCTGCTTCAAGAAGGGTTGCATATCAATTGAGAGAAGACCAAAAAATTTGTGAAAGTAATTGCAAGAAAGTTATCGAATTTTGAGATCAAAAAAGAACAACTTTTTGAACAGTGCTGCCCGACTGGTAGAATTTGCATTCGATACTTCGAACTAGAACTGAAAAGCCAATTGCTGCAGAGAAAACATCGAAGCTCACCTCTTTCGAAAAGAATTCGCCGTCATCGGTCAAAAGACTGGATAATAATGTGTCGAGCCTACAGCAGGAAGAGATACAGAAAACGACTGTCCCCCAAAAGTTTGACCACTAGACCTGACATGCTTGGAACTGGCGCTTTCCTCCTGCATGATTACGTGAAGTTACGTTAAGCTGCTGATCTTTTTGTAAAGCATGAGCGGGGAGCTTTCCTCTCATTCTACACACGAATCCACTGATAATTAATCAGCCTTCTTTCTAACTATCAAATACTGCGCTTTCATCCAGCAGGATAACGTGAGACCACATAAGTACCTTGAAAATGCTATTCTTTCGGAAAAATTTGTGTGAGAGGAATTTTCTCCCAGTTCCACATACACTGACGGAAACAAAATCCCAACACCACGAAAAAATAGTTGTAGAGGAATGAAATGGCGGCAATACATTTGTATAGGTAACATATTTAATCGATTAAGGTTTCAAGATCACAGCTTAACGTAAGGGCGAGAAGAGTCATTTTAAATGTGAAATGCTGGTACATTAATAACCGGTGTAACCGCCAGAATATTGAATGCAAGCACGCAAACGTTCATGCATTGTGTCGTACAGGTGCTGGATGTCAGTTTGTGGGATGGAGTTCCATGCCTGTTGCACTTGGTCGGTCAATACAGGGACGGTTAATGCTGGTTGGGGGTGGAGCTGGAGTTGTCGTCCAATGATGTCCCATACGTGCTCGATTGGTGAAAGATCTGGTGATCTAGCAGGCCACGGCAGCATGTTGGGTTACAACAGCGGTATGCGGGCGAGCGTTATCCTGTTGGAAAACACACATTGGCTACATTCCTGCAAAGCCGTTCTGCAATATTGCGGGAAAAAAATCCACCTTCTCGTAGCCCTATTACACGACCTCGTTCAAACTCCGTGAGCTGTTGATAATGACTTCTTCGTCTTCTTAAAGGCAATCTTGACTAACATCAACACACTACGTCGAATCTCAACGATAACTAACGCTCACGAACGTTACAGCGCGTATTTACAGCAAACCTGCTTTGCATGTTCCGAAGGGCGCTACTAGTGCCACACGTATGCGCCGAGCGCGAAATTTGCATAGACGTCATCTTACAGATGTACTCTCACCGCCTACCAACTGTCGTTTATCTAGCACAACCCCTTCTTGGTGTTGGGATTTTTTTTTCCGTCAGTGTATAAATCCACCTGACTTTGACAGTCAGCCTTCTTTTGTCATAATATAAAACGTGCTAAATATCCACCTTATTACAGTTAATTCATATTGTGCCTTAACATGGAATTTGTTTGTGTAACCATAAGATGATGACATCACAATCCACAGAAAATTTCGCAGCTCTGAATTTTTTAAATAAGGTAGCTAGGACACATTTAGGATGATGCTTAAATAAAAGCTGTTTCAACATTTTTATTATTCCTTTGCTTTTACACATACAATAGACATTCATAAAAATGATATGCATGTACATGGCAGAATACACTTTGGAGAATATCAAGATCGTCATGAATGATTTAAACCTACTTACCTCCATTCCAAGAGTCTAAGATTTTCAGATTTCCATAGAAAACATGTCTTACCTTGTGAGAAATACTAGAAGTTTACTTCCAAATGTCAAAGGATATTAAGAGACCACCTAAGTCGACAATTTTACTTACCCTACATTCACTGTGCGGTTGTTGCTATGGGGGGTTGAGTGTGCCGGGTTTCTCAAGCTTTCAGTACTCATTTACACGAACAGAAAGATGATTGCAGAAAAAATGTTGACTGTCTTCAGAAACAGTTACACCAAGAAAAAATAAAATTCAGGGATGAAAAACGTCACATCAAAAATTTACCGAGGAATGAACCTTTTTGTAACAGTTAGCGATATCTATCACATAACTTTCCGACAGATATTACTTGCTGCTAAAATTCGGATTCAGGTTTCTCATTTAAACTAAGATGCAGGCCCATATTTTCAGTTTGTTCTAATGTCCAACGATTTAAATTATTAAGTTATACAAATTTCGAAAACTGAAAAATTATGGTCAATTTTTCCATGTTTTTTTTTTATTGGAGGTTTAACGACGACCGTTTTTTTTTTTATTGGAGGTTTAACGACCACAATGGGCTATACGCAGTCGCCCGTCCCTAATTTAGGGTCACTGGGTTCCAGGGAAGGGAGAGAGCCAGTGCCGTAAGATAAACACAACATCCATGCCTCAACGGGGGTTTGGACCTGGACCCCTTTCGGACTAATGATCAGAGGCCATCGCTTAGACCACTGCGCCACCGGGGCTTTCCATTTTTATGTTGTCATCATACAGACGATAAGCTGTTTAAAAGACGTCGCTTCTTTTAACTTATAGTCAAGGGGAAATTTTTCTTTTATTTTTTCTTTCTTTCTAAACAGTCAGTGATATTTTCACGATTCTGACACATCTCTTAATATATATTGTGAAAACATAAAGAGTGAGTAAAGCACCGTCAGTATGTGGGTGATTATAATAGTTTCATTGAGCATTATGTCCGTCTAGATAATGCAGCCACTGATCCATTGTATCTTACATTTCTCGACGTTGAAATTTTCCCACCTAGAAAGAATGAGCCGAAAATCCCCAGAGACACATATGATTTGGATAATAAACGATTTAATTTTCAATGCAGTAAATCAGTTTGATAGGCCGCAAGACAAGATCATGTGACAACTGGCAGTACCTCGTGTGATCATTATGTGGTGCAATGCAATCAGATACACGGCTCGGCATGGATTAATACATCCCTCTAATGGTGTCCTGGGATCATAAATAACTCTCATCCCATAAATAATCGACATTCCGGGGCGGCTCTAAGCGTCGTCTAATGAGGTCACATACATGCTTCATGGATGACAGGCACAGAGATCTTGCTGGCCATGGAAACATATATATCCCTTGTAACCGCGTTCGGTAATGTTAGGGGAGTGTGGCCGAGCGGCATCTTGTTGGAAAAGCGTCCGGGATACCACTCAAAAATTGCAACAACACGGGCTGTAAAACTTTTTCCCCATACCGCGAGACTGTCACCGTGACCGTTATGCGTATCAGAGGTGACCAGCTATCGTAACTAATGACACCCCATATGAGGATGCCTAATTGGCGAACAGTGTGTTGCTCGCGGACATCTGGATTCTCCCAATGGCCACGTCGTCTCTAGACGCAGATTTGACGATCGTCGGCACCGAGGGAGAATCAGGACTCATCGCTGAACATGGCACGCTGCAATTCTGTCATCTGGATTCTCGGACATCTGGATTCTCCCAATGGCCACGTCGTCTCTAGACGCAGATTTGACGATCGTCGGCACCGAGGGAGAATCAGGACTCATCGCTGAACATGGCACGCTGCAATTCTGTCGCCACGCAGATATAGAACGACACCACTTCAGCCAAATTCGGCAGTAATGGTGCTTGACGCAATGGCTACCTGAAAGAGACCTTCCTCCACCAATTTTAGGTTTACCGTCCAAGTCTTGACGGGGGTGTCTATAGTCACTGCTTCAGCTCGTCGAACGCTCTCTGTAGTAGCTCGTCGCTCCGCAATTGCCTGGCGACGAATGATCCCATCGATGCGCCCTGACGTCCGCCTGATGGTGCCTACTTGCAACCACTGTTGCCAAGAACGTCCAACTCTTCTGGCATCCCGACGCATATGGTCCGCGACCAACTAGCTTCACGGAGGTCAACGATCCTCCCTTTCTCAAACGCGTCCAGCTGGTGATAGGGTTGGTAACGAAGTCTGCGAGGCATCTTAGTTCCTTGAATATGCAGTAGCAGCACTCAACATTCCGTTGCCTTGTTCCATACGATTTGCGGCCTGTGTTTGCCCTTTTATCTCTCGTACATCTCAAGCGATTCTTTGCGTACTCGAATAACGCCGATAAGCTAACTTCTACTGGGTGAGACAATATCAATGCCGAGCAGTGTATTTTGTTATTTTAACGATACACTGAAGCTCATTTTTTGTTTATCTAAAGTGATTGTATGACCATAGCATATGATATATATAAGTTTATATATTTTATTTGTGGCTACAATTTATTACTGAATCAAATCACGTTCAACAAGATTTTTAATTATTTTATGAGGGCTATCATTTTAATTATTAAAAAAGTTTTATGTACAGTAAAATCACGAGGTTCTGCAAATAGCTGCACTGAAAAGACATCGGGAAATAACGCACCCAACCACATTCACTCACGTTTTTATAGGGTTTTTTGTTTTTGCGGAAATAATGAGTATAAACATAGTGTCCACAGTCACTAAATACAAATTAGCGGAATGCTCGTAAACCAATATTTCGAATGTGCTGTCGCATACGTTCAACACTGCACTTAAAATGAGCATTCAGTACCGTGCAATTTTATGTAAACTCTGAGAGATACGCGGATGCATGTCTTTTCATTTTTATTATTTGCATGTATGTGTGTGATTCCAAATTTAACGGCTGTTCAATTGATGGCGGCATATATACTGTATATATATATATATATATATATATATATATATATATATATATATATACTATATATCTATATACAGTATATATGCCGCCATCAATATATACTATATATATATACTGTATATATGCTGTGAAGTTTTTCTGGCTTTAAAATGAAACAACATTTTCACGAATGCATTTCATGTATTCATCCTGAGTCGACAGAAGCAAAATGACTGCTAGCATTATGAGACTAGCTCTCTCTCTCTCTCTCTCCTCGTACGCTGGATTTCTGCCTCTTTCAAGAGGTACCCACACGCGCGTTCACCTCGCTATAATTATAATATCAAACAAATTATTTATCATATCTGTAACATTGTGTTTTTAAAAGCACTACCTTATGATCTTTAATTGTCCACTGAAACGAATGAATGTATATATAGAATTTAAGGATTGTTGGGCTTAAATGTGATTTTTAGCTCTCATCAAAATTTCCGGAACAAATCAGTCGCGTCATCCGGAGATCTAGGATAGTTAATTCTGTTCACTTAATCCTGTATATACATATGCTTTATTTCACGAAGTCACACAACCTTTATTACACTAAATGCTAATTTTGAGCCCTACGTGATTATTTCATTCAATAATTCATGTTCCAGTCAAAGGATTTTTTTTTAATGACTCGGTGTCATAACATGGAATTTCAGAACATATTATTGAGTTAACTATGATTAAAAACATATTATTGAGTTTTCCACGATTAAGAGACAACTACAGAAACCAAACGACAGGAATTCCAGAACACATTATTAAGTTTCCCATGATTAAGAGATAACTACAGAACCAAACCAAGGGAAATACAGAATGGCCCAAAATTAAAGAAAAGAGACATGGCTGTATTTTTATCTCCAAATGTTCTCAGTTCTTATGTATGTGAAGATGTCATAAGTCAGACATACAGTAGAATGGCGTTAGGAATGGTGTCAAAACTGAAGAAAGGAAGATAAAATGTCTCAGACACACTGATGAAATAACTGATTTCTTATTGTGAAAGGAATATGAACGAATCTATTGGTGCAAAAAGAGGAAAGAAAGGTTTATTTCTAAACGTAAGTAAAACTACAGTTACCATGATTAGAGAAATAATAGATTCTTATAAATTCAAATTAAAGAGCAAAATACAGAAACATTTAACGCTTTAGAATCATGAGTCAATATAAATGGTATTCCCACATGATATAAGAAAGAGGCCTAGTTATCGATAAAAAAATTCGCTTCTTTTTTAAATTGAGTTGTGGTAAGATAGATACCATTCCGACGAAATTGTGAACACAGATTAGATTATATATTCCAGTGACCATTTAAGGGTACCCAAGCTAAAGCCTTAAAGAACAAGAAGAAAGTACATGCATTTTAAACGTGGTATTATAGAAAGATATGGCGAATTTCTTTTTAAAGCTTACACAAAAGAGTGAGTGTTATTCAATAACAATAAATAAAAGGAAGATATAAAATTCTTCTTTCTAAGTAGACAAACGAGACGTGTATTTTAAACTAATTGTAAAAGGGAAGGCGTTAAAGACTTAATGCAATACTGGAAAGGAAAATGGAGGCGAAAGGAACATGGGTAGGCCAACAACAAGAAGGGAGAATGGAAGTTCTGAACACGAAGATCGCTGGATACTACACATAGAGTTGTCACAGTGGTTGAGGGAATTTTGTCATCGCTAAATAAGTTATAACGTGATGTCTTTTTCGTGAGCAAGATTGGTGTTACGCTATGTCTAAAACCATGACTAAGGAAATGTTGAACTAAATAAGAATACGATGCAATAGTTCCTAATTCAGCTTTTACGGCCAGACGAAACATATACAGAAGTCAGACTTACGATAACCTTTTATTGGTCCAGCACTCTTTCAGTAGATCCAACAAATAACAAAGCAGGTAAACTTCACATTTATCTTAGCGATCGAACGTCGTCTACACACAGACACATACACCGAGTTACTGCCGTATCGTCCTTTTTATCTATCGTTTTTATCACATTCATACGTCACTTTCTCTGACCTCAAATATGTTGCAAACCTCATTCTTGTGAGAGAGAAGATATCACGTTAAGTTGGAAAAGTGTAAAGGAAAACAAACTCAAATTTACATAAAAAAAAGGAACTAAAAATGAAAGTTAATTTAGAATATACGTCACAAGGTGTTCAGGGAGCAGTGCGACAAAAAAATGGATTATACAGTATTAATAATGCTCTTCCCTCCCTGGAACTAGTGACCCTACATCAGGGACGGGTGACTCTTTATAACCCTAGATGCTAATAACCGGGGGTCGTAAAACCCCGATACAAAAAGAACAAAAAAAGGAAATTTAGATTAAAGCGGAGTTTCTACGAACGCACGTTCCACGTTAACCAGTTTTTCAAAAAATATCCCTTTGTTTAGGGCCAGTAATCTGAATTTAGAAAAGATGGGGAACTTCTCAGAGTCTTAGATGCTCACAATTGTTTCAACGGAAAGTTGGGGGGGGGGGGGGGGATACCGCACTTGGTGCTTAAAACCAACATCAGTAATATTCAGTTTGCATACCTTTGAATACTATGATATGCAAAATACGCAGTAAACAGAGAAATATTTAATAGGTATTAATCTGCGTCAGATGTAATCACGGCTCGCAGACGCCTAGGAACACATTCTACAAGATCTCGAACATCCTCCATGTGTAACTTGGCCCATGTTCGCTGCAGCAGCTATCTCATTCCGTGGAGCAGGATCAGCAGTTTTCACACCCTGTTCTAGCATATCCCACAAATGTTCATTCGGGTTACAGTCAGGGAAGTTTGGAGGCCAAAACAATGTGGCAAATTCGTTGTCGTGTTCCTCCTACCACTCAGTAGTTATACGAGCCCGATGACACGGTGCGTTGTCCTGTTGAAAGATGACACTGTGGTCCGAGTAAATTTCCAGCAGATATGGATGGAGATGGTGGTTAATAGGTCGCTGCAGCGTCCGCCTATCAGTGTTTCTGGGATGATAACCAACGAAATTAGGACTTTCCAGAGAAAAAGCTCCCCAGATCAGAACTCTACCTCCAACGGCCTGTTGAACCCTCCATCTGTGCAACCAGGGAATAGCGAACCCAGTCATTAGCATGATGCAGCAGGAAAAAGGACTCATCAGTCCAGACAACCACCTATCAGTTGAGGGTCCATTGCCGACGTTCCTTGCCCCATGCGAGGCGTTGTTCGCGATGACTGGTCGTCATCATGGATATCCTCTTTGGTCTCCGGCTGCGGAACCCCAGAAAAAGAAAGGTACGGCGCATGGTACATATGGAAACAGGTCGAACTACACCATTGTTGTACAGGTGGATGACTGTTAAACGTCGTTGCTGAGATACCAGTTGCGACACCTCTAAGATCAACCACGCATGGCTGACCAATGTGGATTCTTCTTCTGGATGTCTGCGCATGGTTAATCCATTGCTAGGTCACCCTTGATACGGGAGCAACCAAGAAGAGAGGCTGTTTCTGAAATAGTGGCACCTGCCCTCCAAGCCCCAACTATTTAACGCGGTCAAATTGGCTTAAGTCGCCACGTTTCCACATTACAGGCAAACGTTTACTGATTACGTACAGAGGATAGGTGTACACAATTTATAGTAGCAGCACGTGACATTGATACTACGCGGTACTTCGTTATCGTTCCGAATATGTAAAACAGGGAATGTTCCTAATGCAAAGCTAACACTCAGTGTGTATCTGACGCAGATGTGAATTTTGTTCTAAATACAGTATATCCGAAGAAAACCTTTTTCAAAATTTTCTAAGACCTTTTGTTTGGTAGGAAGCCCATCTAGGTCCGATTTTGCTGAAAAATGAAGCCCGTAGTCACAAAACTGCCGATGAAAAATAATCTCCTAGAACAGTCGCCAGTGGTATCGAACTATTGCCTAATGCCGTGATAAGTTTCTATGATTGTTTGAAAGGGAGACTTAAGATTGTCAGCGGCACAAATTTATGCCAAGTCGAAATACCACACGGTTCATAAAATCGGTGGTTCGTGTATGTGATCGTCGACCTTAAAAGCATCGGATATCGGTAAAAGGCTACAAAGATGAATTCCTTAATTTTCTTGCCATAAAATTAAAAATGGTACGACGTAAATTTCTCGCGTAAGTCCTTCAGGAATTATCTACAGGGGGAAAAAGACATTCTATCAAATCCTTTTTTTTTTCTTGTCCGTTTCTCCCCTCGAACCCACCATCCAATCGTTAGTTTGGGCAAATAAGGAAGAAAACAAACACATACGAAGATGACGGAAACACTTCCTTTTTACGTAGTGTGTGTATCAGAGATCCTAGGTATGTGGTATCTAGCATTTCTAGTTCCATGAAACACATAGATTTCTTAACTTAAATTAAATAATCCTAAGCACAATGTACACTAATATTATCATTATCAGTACGGCATCGTAGCGTCTGTTCATTTGAATACCATTTTCCCTTTCTCAAAAATGAGAGCTGATGTATACAGACATAATAGCATGATCTGTACCCATTTGTTGTTTCTATCCTGCCGTTATTAGCGAACAGCAATGTTTACAGTTGCTTCTGTAGAAGCCACAACACTTAAGAATCGGACTTCCTGAGGTAGTAGCAGTTGTTGCTGATAATGACATTCATTTGCGATGGCGTGTTCGGTGCTTTCCCAACTTCAAGCAGTTAGTGATCGGCTCTTCGGAAAAACGCAAACGTTGCGTGAGAAGCAATAAATTTCGCTCACGTACTAGAGTGTCGCTTTCAAGGTTATGTTTGCTAAGAGGCGCAGATGGTTCAACATCCATCGCACAGCTCTGAAATTGACAAAGCAGCAGCTGATAATGAGGAGAAACGTCTGATTTCAGGTAACTAGATGTCTGTTGCAAAACGTCTACCTTGAACGTTCTTAAGTGAAATTGGAGGGGCATCACCCAGCATAAATTTTAACAGGTAACAAAATAAAATAAAATTCAAATCCTCAAACGATAAGAACAATGAGACGTTTTCAAACGCACACGCGAATTTACAATTATAATTCGTTTATTAAAAGTATGTTGCAAACAGAATTTAATGTACATCGAGACACTCATTCCGACAAAAGATAACGGAAAATAGTCTGGCTGCCTCAGTGGCAGAATGGCTGACTTGTGAACAATCGTCCGAGATGGGCTCGGGTTCGAATCCAGTGAGGCATGGATATCGTGTTTGCCTTATGGCACTGGCTCTCACCCTGGAACCAGTCACCCTAAATTAGAGGCGGACGACTGCTCGAGTTTGTAGAATTACTGAATAATGATGTACAAGTTTTCTTGTGCGTTAGTAGTATTTTTCAATTATTTAAATGAAATACGGGTTTTAAAGCTGCAGAAAATTGAAATACAGCGACACAAGTGTTTGCTTAAATTTACTTCTTCGGTGGTACTTCTATGGTTCTTTGACGAGCGCCTGGTAACAGTATAACACAAATTGGAAACCTCCTGCACCAAATTACGCACGCTAACCGACAGACCATTCACGGGCAACATGGCATACCAAGGTATTACCGTATTAATAATATCAAATGAGACAAACCAAATAACATGGAAATTAGGGTTAAATCAGCTCCTTAATGTGCTTCCCATTGGCGTTATTTCATTTGACACTCTTGTAAAGAAAGGAGTTTATGAGAGTTTCGTAACAAAAGTCGTCGGTTCTCGTTCCGTTTAACTGCGACGCTACACAACATAATCGCTAAAAAATAAACGCATTATCTTAAGATGTTTTTAAAATCTGGTGCTCTGCATTTTTGCCTTGCTACTATTTCGAGATTTCTGTTGATTTGGTGATTAAGATAAGAAAAGGACATCAGACATTCCTTATTACGATCAGGATGCAAAAGAATACTATTCTGAGCTGTTAAATGACAGAATGGTCGTTTAAGCAATTATTAGAATATCACGCAAATCCATATAGACGTAGAAGCTCATGGATGTCGTTAAACCTCGAAACGAAAAAAAAAAATTAAACATTACTTTTACGAAACACATATGAGGTCTGGTCACTTAGACAAAAATAATTAGGTTTGCACATAAAATCTGGAGAGATCTTCCTTTTATTCCAATAATTTCTTCCCATGAAAAGCTACGTTGGCGGCTATGTGTCTCGTGACACGAAAACAAAATATTCTGAAGTGGGTACTGTGGACTTATTTATGCATTCCAAGTATCCAGAAAAAATATTCATACGAGGGAGTTCAGAAAGTTCTGAAGCATGTCTATCCACTGTTGTTTTTTAGTTTATTTTGTTGGGGTTTTTTGGCAATATTGTAAAATAATTGCTTTTTGACGAAGCAACATCAATACACTTGGCACGTCTTTTTTCGAGCTGCGTTAGACTTTCGCAATAAAAGTCTCTATCAAGATCACACTCCCTCTGTGGCTTCCTGGAGCCCTTTCTTCATTGTCTTTCTCTAAAATGTGTTCCAGGGTTTCAGATTAGGATGGTATTGAGTGGTGCACTATCTTCATATCATACGCTCATGAATACTAGCCAGAGTATTACCTATTATCAGTTCTTGTAAAAGCATTCCACATAAGTTTCACCCTAATATATTTCTCAATAACAACGGTGGTGTCAGTTGCTTTAAACACAAAGAAGCGCTGCTCATATTCAGGCAATCAACTGAGTGTCCCAACCAGTGGTGGAGTGCTAATTGAAAAAGTACAGGAAAGCGCAGTGCCTTTAGTTTTAAATAGCTTTCCCTCCTTACTACCCCCCCCCTTCAATGCTCCGCTTCTCTCTTCTTTTTACTGACTTATGTTCACACTATAAATATCGTTATCGGTCGATTTCAGACTTCCAGATTTACACGTTTTGGAATTCAAGGGACAAGATTTTACCATTTTGGTATTAAAACACTAAAACGCTGGGCCCGAATTGGGGCCGTTTTGGGTTACATAAGCTAAAATCAACCCTATATTATCGAATAAGATGTCGTTGGAAGCGAAAACTAATTTAGAGTGCAATAGTGAAAGCCATTTACTTCTGGGAGTCTTAGTTCTCGAGATATTTGGATAGGAGCAGTTTAGGAACAGCATGGACAAATCTATAGTCCGCCTGAAAACGAGCAGTAGAACAGCCTGCAGATGTATAGCTTTGAAGGTTTTTTCCGCCTGTGTAATACGGGGTTTAAAGCTCCAGAGAGAAAAATAATCTCCTCTGCTTCCAGCGTAATTTAGTAGTACTCGTAACTGGACTAAATTCACTGAGACTCACAATTAGACTCCTTAATAATGGTTAGATGAATTGCATTCCCAATTATAATAATATCCTCACTGCATAATCCCAACCTCAACATTGTTATAACAGTAGAAAAAGGAGTTTCAAGGGACTGCCAAGTGAGAATGGATTTAGAGACTAACTCTACCTTTAAAAAAACATGGGACGTTAATTCTACTAACGGTGCAGTTTGTCTGTTGCAATTTTTTTTATTGGAAAATAATTATAAGACATTCGCATTTTAAAAGGAAAACAAATTATGTTGTATATAAGATTCATGAAACGCGTGCCGGCTAGAAAAAAAAATAGTACCCGAACGGCGTTTCGGCCCGACTACACCACCGGTGCCAACAAACTAATAGCGGCATAACTGGTGTGCAAGAATTAAGGACGAAGAGAAGAAATTAGCATAACAGCGGAATGAGCAGGCAGAACGGACCGAAAGACCACTCAGGAGATAGACTAGGGTCCGGTACGGTAGGGCATGCGCATATGCGCATGCAGCATGACGTAGAGGGGGAGTGTCGGTAGGGTATAAAGCACACGGGCGGTGTACGCTCAGCAATTCGAGGCCGCGGGTGGGCAACGTTCGTGACTGCCACGGGAATGGCCTCGGGTTCGATCCCAGGCAGGTACGAACGCTCGATCCACTAAATACCCGCCGTAAGTCGTATGGGCTCGTTAAGCCGTCGGACTCCGGGTACTGCTCCCCCGGTAATAAATAAGGGCGTCTTCTACTTCGCTTCCGTTTCACTTTCCTATCGGGCACTCTAGCCCAAATCTCCTATTTCTAAGGGTTGTTTAAGACCTGGGGTCAGACACTCCCTTCCTAAAAATCCTCTACATATGATCATCATCACGCTCAGCAATTCGGTGAAAGCTATTGCACGGTGTACTTCGGTTTGAACGACTTCGAGTTGCTGCCACCGTATGATATGGCCAACAGGCAATCCAGTTGACGACATCTGGATAACTTTACCCGAGGTCACGTCATTGGGAAGTTGGAAGAAGGTCGAAGTGTGACTAGTGTGGCCGAGGAGTTCGGGATCGCTCACAGCATCGTTTCACGATCTTGGAGAGCATTTCAAACGACAGGAACAGCTGTCCGAAAGTTCAGCAGTGGTCGTCCACGAGCAACCACGGTGGCGGGCGACCGGTATTTTGTCCGACAGGCGATAAGAGAAGACGGCAGACAGCGGGAGAAATCGCAAGGCACATGCAACAGACAACTGGACGTCCGTTATCGCGTTTTACCTTGGCCAGGAGGCTGCACAAAGGTGGTCTATTTGAACGACGACCAGTACGGTGTGTGCCATTAACGCCTGCTCATCGGAGATGACGGTTTCTGTGGTGCCAGGAATACAAGAACTGGACACATCAGCAATGGGGTCGAGTTCTCTTTACGGATGAGAGCCGATTTAGTCTTTCGAGCGATCCTGGGCGTATATACATCTGGAGAGAGCAGGGAACACGCAATCACACCTCCAACATCATCGAAAGGGACCGGTTTGGAGGTGGCGGAGTTCCCGTTTGGGGCGGTATCATGCTTGGTAGCCCTACTGACCTCCACATCTTCCAAGGAGGTTCAGTCACTGGTGTCCGCTATTGTACAGAGGTTCTCCTGCCTCACGTGCGTCTGTTTAGAGGTGCTGTGGATCCTGAATTCCTCTTCATGGACGCAAACGCTACACCTCATCGTACAGTGGCTGTCGCAGAGCTGTTCGAGAGTGAAGATATTCAAATTATCCGGACCTAAATCCAATCGAACACGTGTGGGACCTTCTCGGGAGACGCTTGGCAGCACGTCACCAGCCGCCAGCAACTATTCCGCAGCAGCGATTGGTGCTACAAGAGGAATGAGCAACAGCTCCTTGACAACCTCGTCCTCAGCATGGACAGACGTTGTAAATCCTGCAACGCAGTCAGGGGTCATCATATCCCCTACTAAAGACTGGATTTTTCTTGGCAGCCGCCTGTCACATGGAGAGAGAAGATATTCAACGCATGGATTGGACCGCAAGGTCCCCGGACCTAAATCCAATCGAACACGAGTGGAACCTTCTCGGGAGGCGCTTGGCAGCACGTCACCAGCCGCCAGCAACGATTCCGCAGCTGCGATTGGTGCTACAAGAGGAATGAGCAACAGCTCCTTGACAACCTCGTCCTCAGCATGGACAGACGTTGTAAATCCTGCAACGCAGTCAGGGGTCATCATATCCCCTACTAAAGACTGGATTTTTCTTGGCAGCCGCCTGTCACATGGACGTTTCTGTCTTCTGTCCCGTTGTACTCGAAGCTACCTTTTCAATAAAGTGCGTTTGTATCCCTTGTTTGGACGGATTTGCTCACTTGTCCCATATTCTTACATCTTGGGGATCTTATGGTATGATTTGTGTCGATGTGGAGCACTCTCGCACGATGGTACATTCGAAAAACCGTCTCGTCCTTAATTTTTGCACGCCAGTGTAATAGCGGCATTATTTCATTACGGAAAACATGCTTGATAAGATACTAACTACAAGCAAACTAACTTTATTTTAGTGAAGTTTTACAGCGTTATTGCAACGAAGTTTATCAGTATTATTGCCGACTATCTACTTCTCTTGCACTTCGTTGAGAAAGACAACTAATTAATCTATTGATATAATCAAGTGGGACATCGTGGGGCTAAGTGAGGTAAGGAGAAAAGGAGAAGATCTCATCGAACTGAAAAGTGGACATCTCTTCTACTATCGTGGGACAGATACTGGCAGAACTAGTGGTGTTGGATTTATAATAAACAAGAAACTGAAGGATAAAGTTGTAGAAGTTAAAAGTTCCTCTGACAGAGCTGCACGACTTGTTATCCAACTCTCGAAAAGATACCAGGCTCAGATTATTCAAACTTATGCACCCACCACAAGTCATCCTGAAGAAGAAATTGAAGAATTTTATGAGGAAATTTGTCATCTAAATAATAAAGGTAAGCAGCACTTGAAGATAATTATGGGAGATTTCAATGCAAAAATAGGGCAACGGCAACAGAATGAAACTTCAGTAGGTAAATTCGGTCATGGCAACAGAAACCAGCGTGGAAATACTCTCGTTGAGTTTGCAGAGGCAGAAGGGTTTTTCATCTTGAACTCCTTCTTCAAGAAAAAGCCACACAGGAAATGGACATGGAGACATCCAAATGGGACGACAAGTGAAATTGATTTTATTATGTGTAACAAAAAATTCGTCATAGAAGACTGCAGTGTGCTAAACAAGTTCAACACAGGTAGTGACCATAGATTGGTGAGATGTAAGATGCACCTCAACACTGAACTTGAACGTGGCAAGCTCATAAGACAAACAAAATCTATTGACATAACCAACCTTAAAAAACACCATAATACCTTCAAGTTAGAACTGAAGAACAGGTTCTCTGCTTTAGAAGGCCTAACATCGGAAGAAGTGGACATCTCTGAAGTTAACAGAAAAGTAACCAAAGCTCTTATGGAAACAGCAACAAAATTAGCTGGGTCTAAGAACAAGTTGCATGTGAACAAATTATCAGGAAAAACCAAAATGTTGATGCAAAAAAGAAGAGAGATGAGGACAACTAAAGAAGATGGGACTTCCAAAGTGGAATATATAGAGCTATGCAAGACAGTACGAAAAAGTATCACTGAAGACGTAAGGAAATTCAACTGTGAACTAGTGAGGAAAGCAATTGAAAACAACCAAAGCCTAAAGATAGCAAAGGGACATCTCAGTAAGGGAAGAAAACAGATTATGGCACTGAGAAAAGAAGATGGTTCTGTAACAAAAAATAGAGGCGAAATTTTGACAAGAGTGAAAGATTTCTACTCCAAATTATATGAAAGGGATGATATATGCACTCCAGACATCATGGAAGATACCAGTACCAGAGTTCCTAGAGTCCTTCCCGCAGAAGTTGCACATGCAATCAAGACCATGAAGCGAGGAAAAGCTCCAGGAGAAGATGGAATTACTGTAGACCTCATACAAGAAGCAAGTGGAGAAATCGAAACAGTACTCGCCCAAATTTTCACTCGATGCCTTAATGAAGGAAAGATTCCTGAGGATTGGAACACCGCTACAATGATCCTGCTACATAAGAAAGGTGACATTGAGGATCTCGGAAACTACAGACCTATCAGCCTCCTATCAGTAGTTTATAAAATCTTCACTAAAGTTCTTTCACACCGCTTAAAGGTAACACTGGACATGGCTCAACCGAGAGAACAAGCTGGATTCAGGAGTGGCTACAGCACACTAGATCATATCCACGTGCTGAGAGAACTAATTGAAAGAGCGAGGGAATATGAGCTTCCATTGTGCATGGCTTTTATCGATTATGAAAAAGCCTTTGATTCGGTGAAACCATCAGCAGTTACAATGGCTCTGAAAACCTGCGGTATTAAACATGCATACATTAATATTATTAATAACATCTATGAAAATGCAAATGCAAAGATTAGGCTGTTTGAAAATACAACACACGTAAAAATTGGAAAGGGAGTGAGACAAGGTGACACCATATCTCCGAAGCTCTTTAATGCCACATTGGAGGGTGTTTTTCAGTCGCTGAGCTGGGAAAACAAGGGGATAAAGATTAATGGAGATTATCTAACCCACCTTCGTTTTGCTGATGACGTAGTCATTTTTGCAACTACCCCATCAGAGCTGCAGAGTATGATCCAGGAACTTGCTGACAAGAGTAAAGAAGTGGGATTAAAAATGAACTTTCAGAAGACAAAAGTGATGTTCAATGCTTTTACAAGAAATGAAGATTTATCGATTGATGGAGAAAAGCTGGAGATAACAGACACGTACGTTTATCTTGGACAGCAGATATCAAGTGAGGGTCACATTGATGAAGAAATTAATCGGCGTACAAAACTTGCCTGGAGAGCTTTTGGAAGAAACAGCATAATTTTCAAGAGCAATATGCCATTATGTCTTAAAAGAAAAGTGTTTGATCAATGCATCCTTCCAGTGCTTACGTATGGTGCAGAGACGTGGACCTTAACTAAAAGAGACATACAAAGGCTGCAGACAACTCAAAGCAGCATGGAGAGGTGCATGCTTGGTATAACCAGAAGAGATAAGAAGAGGAACTCGTGGATCCGAAAAATGACAAGAGTGGAAGACATCATGATCAGAGTTAAATCACTGAAATGGCAATGGGCTGGACATACTGCCAGAAAGACAGACCATAGATGGACAGCCGAAATTTTAGATTGGATTCCAAGGGACAGGAAAAGACCCAGAAAAAGACCACATGGGAGATGGGTGGATGAAATTCGAAAGTATGCAGGGGTGACATGGAGGAGACTGGCACAAGACAGACCGTTGTGGAGGAAACTTGGGGAGACCTTCGTCCAGCAGTGGATTGATAATGGTTGACAATGATGATGATGATGATAATAACTAATGTCACCATTTTATTTAAAAAGCAGTTTTTCAAAGAATAGTAAGCTTGTACTGCAATATAGTCCCTCGGACGACCTAGTTTCTAGGGTGTAGACACTGGCCGTAGTTTGGAAGCCACGTGTTAAGCCTGTGGTCCTTGAGAACAGACTTCTCGTTATAAATAAGTCTACGTTTACTTCTTAAACATTTTATATTTTCGTACCTCGGTTTGCTTTCAACGCTTTCCAGTAGGGGTGCCCTAACCCTCATCTTAATATTCCGTTTTACAAATGCAAAAGTATCACTAATATGAAAGTTGTGGTAACTGGATTTGCCCAAGAAATCAGTCCCACCTTGGGAGAGATGCTATATTTGTATCACGTACAAGTGCAAGAAAGATAAAGTGCTTATTTACCTGGCTCTTCTTTTAGAAAGAGAGCTGATCAATAAGGCAAAACGTACCTACCACTATTTTGTCAACTAACTTTCCGAGGTACAGGAAATTCGTACTTTAATAAACACCCCTACATGTATAAGTAGCAAGGATCTAGTACTACATTCCTCAGCTGTCGAGGAGACAGTTGTCTAAATTTCAAAATCTCCTTCTAAAAACGCAAAAAGCCTGCAAACAAATAATATTTCCACAATTCTATTTTAAAAATACTATCACTGTCTGATTCCACAACGTTATTAATATTTAATTTAAATCATATTACTGCTCTCTATGAACCACAGTACATTCTTTTTCGACAACATATTACATTCGACTAATTTTTGGTAATTTAAAATTCATTAAAAGACAATCACTTTTTATTACAATAAATTATGTTATACGAGCAAAGAAGATTTGATCATGCGACTTACAATGCCATCGGCAGAAAATAAACGCGAAGTATTTTAAAATGAAAATGAGGTATTAAGCTTGCAACAGATTACTTTTATTTCTTTACGCACGCACACAGAACAAAGGTAGAATGTCAAGTCTGCCCGAAGAGAAATCGTCTCTAATCATAAGAATAACTAACTTAAAGAAACAAGCGCACGCACCGAAACGCAGGAGATTCTTTAATGCGCTTAAATGTTATTTTCATCACGAATATGGAAATCGTAAAGTTCGGCACTTAAAGTGAAGTTTGCTTTTTATCCCAACACGTAAACAATGGGGGATTGATCAGGCGAACAGAGATTTTTCAGATTTTGTTCCGAGGAGGATTCTTTCTCCCCGTCCCTCTTCCTTATTCCCCATAGGAACACAGTCCTACTTGTATCTCTGCACTGAATCTAAGTCATTGAATAAATTACACGGACTGCAGATCATGAGAGAAACGAAGTGTAATAATGCACAATACCTTCGAATTCTTCAGAGTCGTAATTTCAATCTCTTTTCAAGAGAAAGGAGATGTATCGTACCATTACATTCCAACTCAAAAAACTTCAGTAAGTGCATCTTTGTTCTATCATTCTAAGCTTTTGACAAAAAAAATGTCTTTGTCTTATACACGCCTTCTCCTATGGCTTCCTGGAACACTTTCTCTGGCTCCATTCCCTCTCAAAAACAGATAAATAGCTTATCATACTGAGCAAAAAAATCCGCCTGTATTGGTGCAGCAACGATCTAAATTCAGCTCAAATTAATGGAAATAGATAGGGAAATATGCCAGGTCTATAGCCGGTTGGGGAAAATAGGATCTAGCTTCGGGAGCTAGATTCCACTTGCGCCAATAAGTTAGCGATATTTCGTAAAGGTTGGGATAGTTCTGGCGGACTGCCAAAAACACGTGTTATTAAAACCTACTGGCTGGCAGCCTGCCAAAACACGTGTTTATAAAACCTACTGGTTGGCATCCTGCCAAAAACGTGTCGATGCACTCTGTCTTCGTACTGTTACCCGTGTGTTTCAATCTGAATGTATGTTTTTATAACCGTTTGAGCTTACGCTTAATATGGCGCGTTCTAGCAGTGAACAGAAATGTGTTCTTGGCGTTGGTAGTAGATCAACTGAAGTGTCTGAACCTAACTCTGGAGACTAGGTTCATACACTTTAGTTATAAGTGTGTCACATTATTTATAAATGCATACAATTTGAGGCCAAAAAGATATAGTTCCAATTAATATATTTATGGCATGACAATTGCAAAATAGGAATATACGGTCATGTCTTGCTAAATATTTATCAGTAATACCTATACATAATAGAAAAAATTGGAGCTAAATCATTTTTTTTTGCAGCAATGCCTTCAATTATGCAAAGCTCTATCCCAAAGAGCTAATTTGGGAAGTTCAAGAATTGTTCCAAATAAACGGCTGCCCCGATTAACAGATGACCCAATTAAACGGAATCTATTGTAAAAGTCTTTATCATGTCCACGCTTCCCTGTGGGGCTTCCTGGAGTGAGCTATTTCTTGATCGCCTGTTTGTGAAACGTGTTCCACTATTTCAAATGAAACCGTGTAATACGTTTCACATGAAAATCCTGAGATAGCGAACAATTTCAATCTCTAACCACACGCTCGTGAATATTGATAATTAAAATTTTTATCGTGTCAACGACTCCTCCTGTGGCTTCCTGGAGTCTTTGTCATATGTCACTGAAACGTGTCCCATGGTTTTAGATGAAGATTCCTAGAATGGCGATGCATAATCTGGATGGATTAACAATACGCTAGTGAATAATACTGGCCGGCGCCAGCAGCCTTTGTTTTGTTAAAAATTCAATCACTGCCAAAAGCGCTTCACATGTTAAAGGTCCTCCTAGCCATTTATACAGTAGCTGTCTCATGGTGTTTGTACTACCAGTGGATAATGCAACGCTGACAAGCATTGTCAACGTTCAACTTCACTGCTTCATATTCCAGCTTCGAACTTACTAAACGTCCATCTTATGAAAAAGGCACACTTAAGAAATACAAAGAGTTTAAGCTCATTTTGTATATCTTCTCCAATCCAATGAGCATCAGTCTTTTGAGGTGACAGCTATCGCAAATTCAGGGTTCCTGGCTTCCATGACAGCGAAACAAACGGAACGAAAGAATAAAAACACATCGCTATATCTCACATAGAACTAGCTCTCGCAAAACAACCTAGGATTTTAGAACCTTTGAGTAATATGGGGGCATATAACGTTGAAGAATATACTGTATAAATACACTTATATTGTGAACACACAACCATTTTGCTTGACATGGGTCTATAAAAGAATCAATTTTGTTTTTTGTTCTCGCAAACGGAAAATAAATGCAAACTAAAGCACAAACAAATACGGAAATATACCTTACGATTACACAAAGAGAGAAAAGAAACTGATGCTTAGCCATACTCGCAAACACTTACTAGTCACCTTATTGGATATATCCTGTATTACGTCTATGGGAAGGAAAATTCTTTAACACCTTAAATGCCAGTTTCACGATATAGAATGGGCTTAATTCAATCACCGAAATATGGCACGAGCTATATATTCATCTGCAAGAATATGGGAGCACAGTTGCTTGAGACCAGTTTCTCTGGAATATGGATTTCTCTCCTGATTTGCGATAAAATTCTAAAACAAAAGTATCATTTACCAACGCTTGCTCACCAACTGAATTCGTACAAGAAATCTCTTCCGTGTTTTTCCTTCGTTTTAATCGAATTTATGGGGAAAATCTGAGATGCACAATGTTGGCTTATTATATTTAAGTCCACATTCTTGAAATACGATAATTATGAGCGCTCTACTAAGATTTTGTCTGATACTACATTGCTTAAGCAGAGTTCTTGCGTGTAATCTATTTCAAGAGCTTCGCCAATTGCGAACTTCCTCTCCATAAATAAAATGTACAAGCAATTTAATAAAATGGTCGGGCAATGTACGTATATTGCGGTAATACACATCGTAGACTACAAACATTGTGAAATTATACAGAAATAAGTAAATCATCGCAAAGACACACAATATTCCTTTATTTCTTGGACCGAAGTTTTGCTGTGCGTATGGCCCAGCTTTACGAGAACGAATGGCACAAAAAATTTTCAACTAGAGCGCAGGGCCTGGGTTGAATATTTACGTGTCACTCGTACAAATGAAGCTAGGCCAAACGTACAGAGAAACTGCGGTAGATGAGAAATAAAAAATTATGGAGCCTCGACGTTGACTCCTCAAATGCATGGACAGAAATAGCATATAATTAGGACCACCTACCTAATAGTCCACTCTTTTCCTTCAAACCAAACTCGATTTGATGTAGCATAAATTCAACGAAGTGCTGACATCGTTCTCCAGGTAGGTTCAGCCAAGCGGAAGTAATGGTGTCCATCGATTGCCGAATGTTCGGTGGTGGAGAATCTTTGTTACGAAAGGCTCTCTCAATATCATTTCACATGAGTTCAACTGGGTTAAGCTCTGGGGATCCTGGGGGCTATTTTTGTGCTTTGCAGTCACGGTCATGCTCTCTCTCTCTCTCTCTCTATCTCTCTCTCCTGGAACCACTGTATGACAATCCGAGACTTGTGGCATGGCGCAACATCCATCTCGAAGTCACCCTCTTCATCAGGAAACACCATACACATGTATCAGTG
Source organism: Macrothele yani (assembly GCA_039090855.1). NCBI lineage: Eukaryota > Metazoa > Arthropoda > Arachnida > Araneae > Macrothelidae > Macrothele > Macrothele yani. Next base: position 90,501,809 of record CM077016.1, on the reverse strand, counting down.
TGCCTGGTCCGCAGTGATGTTACCATACCTCGGAGCATCCAAATGCTGTTCCACAGGTAAGAAACCAGATTCCCGCTACAAAGACAGACCCCGGACTATTCAACCGCCTCCCCCAGCTTGTACAGTTAATGCTAAACACCTGGGATCCATTGATTCGTATTGTTGACGCTATATTCTGGATCGTCCATCGGCGTGTGTTAACTGAAAGTGTGATTAATCTGACCAGGCAACTTTTTTCCAAGTCTCCAAGGGTTCAGTTTTGGTGCTTCCACGCCCACTGCAGACGAATCTGTCGGGTTTCAGCAGAAATGAGGGGTACACCAAGGGGAAGTTACTGTTACAGCCCTTTTGCGCCAATGTGCGGCTGGGTGTGTATGCTGAAATTCTCTTATTGATACCACTGTTGTACTGCGCAGTTACTTGACGCAGTGGATCTCGTCTGTTACTTCGTACATACCTCACCAGCCGCCGCGCCGTTTTCCTCGAACCTCGACCGACCGTTTCCGCCAACAGGAAGACAGATGACTGCTTGTTTTTTTTTTGTTGTTTTTTTGTGCAGCACTCATTTTACACCTTCGATACAGTTGCTCTTGCATTGCCGAGAAGGTTTGCCGTTTCTGAGATGCTTACACTTGCCCGATTAGCTCCCACTAGCATGCCTTCTCCTAAATTGCTTAAATCACCAGTCTTTCCCATACTGTCGCTATTTACGTTTCGTACAATCACCAGTCTTTCCCATACTGTCGCTATTTACGTTTCGTTTTCTGTCGCTATTTACGTTTCCTTTGCTTGAAGTGAGCCATTTATAAAGCCATCTAAACGTCATACTGTAGTTGCGTCCGTAAGTGAGGATGACACGTGTCTGATTGCTACTGAGTGTTCCTAATAATTTGCTACTTCAGTGTGTAACTGAACAGCCAAGTACATGCTCCAGCGGATCTCAGCCGTGTGAGGCACAGTCTGCAGAGTGCGCAGGAACTCTTAACAGAACAACAGTAGCTTTGTAGATTTTATAGGAAATAAGCTCGGTTTGAAAGTGAAGCATAGGGCATAGGTGCGCGCTGGGAATACTTTCAACAACACACTAAACTAAGCATGAGTTGCCTTTCTGGGTAAAAACTGAAGCCGCAATGGAAAATATTTTAGTGATTTACAGGAAGCATAATGGCTTCACGGTTACGCTATCGAGTCGTGGTTGAAGTCCTTTCGACTTCATGACTCAACGTACATGATAAAACGTATAGACGTTTAACTATTGCTGAGCACAAAGTATGGCTCAAATAACTGGGTATTAAGTCTGGTGTGATCGAACAGCGGAGTATAATGTATCATGAAAGACTAACTTAACGTGCAGAAGATTACTACCGTGGTGACAGTGGAAATACATTAACCCTTTAACCGGTTGAAAGGAATTACCTGATCCCTTCCTCTGGAAATCAGAACACCTCTTTGCGTTTTCATTTTAGGGAGGAACAGTGTTGCGGACTAATTCATGTTTCACTTTTTGTGCCATTTCAATGAAGCAAGTGACGTCATAATTCTCTAGACTACAATACTGCTTTCTAGAACAATCAGATCAAATAAGTCTTACACGCAACTGCGTATAGAGCGGATATTAAATGTTTTTTGCAAGATACCATCTTGGGCGCAGATTTACAATGCTCACAGCTTCCGCCTTTACTGTCCATTGAGCTCCAAGCAATAGAGGTTCAGAACATCAACCTTGTGCTTTTCAAGTAAATTTTGCATAGAGTACTAAGCTATTTAATTTGTTCCTGCTGAACCAAAACTATGAAATCCCTACCAGGCAAAGTACAAAAGAGCACATTCTCAAAATAATTTAGAGACTATCACGCGTTTTTACCCGAAAGATCTTCTCTGAAAGCTCACGTATTTAAGGGGGCTCGGCAGTTTTTTCATACATTTTTATAAGTAGGGTGATACTATGAACTGATTTTGACAAAAAAAAAATGAAGTTATTTAAAAAACCTTTCTTCTTCTGTGAAAATCATCCAAATACGTGGCGTCAGTAAATAAATAAATCATCGCTCTTTCCACGTTCCAGAAACACACAGCAACCGAAAAATTGTTTTTAAACCGCCGCCGTGGAATTAAAGTTAACGCGCTCAGCTAGATATCGAGAGTTCCGTGATTCAATTCCACGGCGGCGTCTGAAAAACAATTTTTCGGTTGCTGTGTGTTTCTGGAACGTGGAAAGAGCGATGTATTCATTTATTTACTTTCTTCTTCTTTATTTTTAATCATTTTACAATGATTTTTGTTAAGAATTTTTACGAGTATATATTCTATAACTTTAGGGATTTGATTTTAAATAAACAAAAGAGTTTAGCAGAAAAAAAATAAAAATAACATATGTATGTACAAAATCAAGAAAAACAAATATATTTTACATTGTAATTTTTTTGTTTTTATTTTATTGCAAATTCCATCCCTAAATCTATTAATTGGGTGCTAGGGAAACTACCAAAAACATTTTAAGTGGTTTCATAAATTTATGTTCAAGTTTCAGAATTTTTAATGGAGTGACTTGTCGGGAAAATGCGAACAGAGATAAATGAATTTAAAGATTTCTTTCTTGCAAAAATGTTGTATAACTACAATCAGTTACCTTTATGAATTGTTGTGCATTCATAAAACACATACCTACAAGTTTATAGCTACTGAGTCTTGATCACATTACCCACCTCAACCTCAGTTTTTAAGTCTACTAATTACAGCATCACATCAGCTTGCGGTGACGAGCAAAATCTGAAGAATTGAAATTAATGTCTAAAATAATTGTGAAAAAAATGTTGTCAAAAATATTTTGCTCGTGTTTTTTTTTTTTTTTTTTTTTTGCACAATAAAAAGCATTCTGAAGGAGCACACTAATGCATAAAATAATTATAGTGCCTGCATATAGATTTGCCTATTTTACGATTTTTTCCTCTTTATCCAAAACCAGTTGTCACCTAAATCACAGAACTAGGAATGGTGTGTGGAAAGAAACAACTACATTTAAATTAATTAATTAATGAGGAAGAGTTGTAGAGATTTTCAGATATTTAGGTAAAAGAGAAGAAAAAAAACACAAAAACCTGAAATTGTGTTATGCAAAACTGAAGGTTCATGTACGAGGCAAAGTCAGGGGCTTGCGAACAGGAGGAAAAAGTAAATATAGTAGTGATACATATTTTTGTTTTAAATGTCATTTATTCTGTGAGATTCAATGGTCAACACCATCCCTGAAGTTTGCCTGTGTTATTTCAACGACTGTTTTTTATATAATACACAAATCACATTTTTTTGAATTATGATGGCCTACCTTATTGTTTTTTTAGATTGATAAATTGAATGCATACCATTTTATAATATCACGCATATTTGACGCACAACAAACGTGTGGATAATCTTTCTTCGCAAAACAAGTGAAGCATGTTGTGTGTCAAAAAAACGTAAACATTAAAAAGGGCGTGGCCTTTCCAGGGACATCTCAGTAGGAAAAATATTTTTACTCGTGTTATGCTTCCGATCAACTCAAAATTTCGTCACAATATACTACAGGTCCTTAAGTATATTTTCGGATAACAATTAGAAAATCGATATTTTTGTCAATATTTGCGAAATGAAAAAATTAGAAAATCGATATTTTTGTTAATTTTTCCGAGCCCCCTTAAGGTTTTAACAATTTTTTATGTAAACGTCGTATCACGTGAAAAAACTACATCATAGTATCCATGAGGTAGTGTTTGCACCAGATCTCTAAGTCAATATTATCATTCCAGGTGAACACACCCCTAACTGATACTTCGCTTGCACAAATTACCATACTAAATATTATATAAAGAGTTACTGTTCAAAGAATATTTTTAAAATGGATTATTTCCTGGGAGAACGAGCAAGAAAGACTACTTCATGTTCTGATCGAATTAACCTTCAAGCTGCAAATGTGTGTATGTATGGCATGAGTGAACTGCTGTCCTCACAAAACTTCCTAGAGAATCACAACAAACCTTAGAGGTCTCTCAAAACTCCTAGTTATACCGATTGCAAACAAAACGTCAGCCATATGTGGCAAATAACTGTTATTGACACATTTTTAATTTTCAGACAAGAAATATTTCACTGACAGTTTGGTTATAGGTCATTTGTCTGACACGTCACTGTCAGAACGTCTATCAGAGGCAGAGAAAAATCACGAGTCAATTTAGGAACATTTGCGAAATGCAAATTAAATTAAAGGCATGTTATGGCAGTTACTAGATGGGATCCCCTAAGTTATATAATAAGTCTTCATACATTTATTTATTGCTTTTTAAGTGTATTCTTTAAACATTGCACACCGAATCAGAACTGATACGGGAGACAAATGGCACTTCAATGTGAAAACTTCATTATACATATTTATTATGTGTGCAGCGTTTCTAAATTAAATTTCGGTTTTTGATAACTCATGTTTTTAAACAGAAAGGGGCGCAATTGCAGAACCAATGAGACGAAAGTATGTGCTTCTTTCAATACGAAAAGGAAAAGAAAGGAAACATTAATTAGAGTTCACTTCGAACAAGTACACAAAAAAAAAACAAGATGATTCCATATATAGAGGGCAGAACTCATCATCTTTTAAGTTTTTAATTTAGCGTCACTGAAAGAAGATTTCTTTTTCAAGAAGGTAATGCGTTTTCGTGCAGAGACAAAAACCTGGGATTACGCCACCGATTTAATATTATGTTAGCGACGAAGTTAGCGTGCAACAAAATTAGGGCGGATGAATCTGAAAGGCCATTAATAAATCATGAAAAATAGGAAATCAATAACCACAGTCTTTCACATAATCAAGCAGAAACGCGGTAAAGCAGAAACTGTAGACATCAGATTTATGATGAGGCGGAGATGTCCCCGTTTCAGGCAAACTGTAAGCTTCATTATCTCACATTTCTTACTAAAGAAACTTTGCGGAACCTACTGGTTCAAGTACACTATTTCATACAATAATACATCAGAGCAATTTAAAGCTAATTTTTTTGCATTCGTGCACCGATTTTTGTATATATATATATATATATATATATATATATATATATATATATATATATATATATATATATGAAATTCGAAAGTATGCAGGGGTGACATGGAGGAGACTGGCACAAGACAGACCGTTGTGGAGGAAACTTGGGGAGACCTTCGTCCAGCAGTGGATTGATAATGGTTGACAATGATGATGATATATATATATCATCATCATCATCATCATTGTCAACCATTATCAATCCACTGCTGGACGAAGGTCTCCCCAAGTTTCCTCCACAACGGTCTGTCTTGTGCCAGTCTCCTCCATGTCACCCCTGCATACTTTCGAATTTCATCCACCCATCTCCCATGTGGTCTTCTTCTGGGTCTTTTCCTGTCCCTTGGAATCCAATCTAAAATTTCAGCTGTCCATCGATGATCTGTCCTTCTGGCAGTATGTCCAGCCCATTGCCATTTCAGGGATTTAACTCTGATCATGATGTCTTCCACTCTTGTCATTTTTCGGATCCACGAGTTCCTCTTCTTATCTCTCCTGGTTACACCAAGCATGCACCTCTCCATGCTTCTTTGAGTTGTCTGCAGCCTTTGTATGTCTCTTTTAGTTAAGGTCCACGTCTCTGCACCATACGTAAGCACTGGAAGGATGCATTGATCAAACACTTTTCTTTTAAGACATAATGGCATATTGCTCTTGAAAATTATGCTGTTTCTTCCAAAAGCTCTCCAGGCAAGTTTTGTACGCCGATTAATTTCTTCATCAATGTGACCCTCACTTGATATCTGCTGTCCAAGATAAACGTACGTGTCTGTTATCTCCAGCTTTTCTCCATCAATCGATAAATCTTCATTTCTTGTAAAAGCATTGAACATCACTTTTGTCTTCTGAAAGTTCATTTTTAATCCCACTTCTTTACTCTTGTCAGCAAGTTCCTGGATCATACTCTGCAGCTCTGATGGGGTAGTTGCAAAAATGACTACGTCATCAGCAAAACGAAGGTGGGTTAGATAATCTCCATTAATCTTTATCCCCTTGTTTTCCCAGCTCAGTGACTGAAAAACACCCTCCAATGTGGCATTAAAGAGCTTCGGAGATATGGTGTCACCTTGTCTCACTCCCTTTCCAATTTTTACGTGTGTTGTATTTTCAAACAGCCTAATCTTTGCACTTGCATTTTCATAGATGTTATTAATAATATTAATGTATGCATCTTCAATACCGCAGGTTTTCAGAGCCATTGTAACTGCTGATGGTTTATATATTGTTTATGTATATAATACAAACTATATATTGTTTATATTATAAATATAACTATATAGATAAATAGATATACACACCGGTGAGCCATTCCATTATGACCACCCCCAGCCTAGAGAAATGAGAGCACCTGGAGACCGAACGGTGGCGCAGGTGAAGTTCACAGAGCAGTATATTATACCAACCGAAGATCGGCTTTGGGTTAGTAGAGTGTTCCGAATCAGAATGGAAAAAGCTGCCGATTTATCGCAGTTTGATAAAGGACAAATTGTGATGGCACGGCGCGCCGCTGTAGTGAGTACGTATCAAAAGTGGTGCACAGATGGCCAAATGACGAACCGTCGTCCAGCCGTGTGTCGTCCGCAGCTCATTCATGCCAGAGGTGAGTGGAGACTGTGGCGCATGCATTGTTCACAGCACACAGTTCATCGCAGCTTTCTGCGCATGGGCCTGCGTAGCCAAAGACCCAGCCGGGTCCACATGCTCACTGTAGATCATTGCCAACAACGCATGAAATGGGCCCAAGATCATCGAGGTTGGACTGTCGATGATTGGAAGAAAGTGGCCTAGTCTGACGAATCAAGGTTCCTGGTGCATCACGCAGACGGCCTACACGGGTACGCTGATTGCCAACTGAGGCTATGGCACCTAGATGCACTGTTGGGCGGAAACAGGCCAGTGGCGGCGGTGTTATGCTGTGGGTGATGTTTTCTTGGGACACATTAGGTCCCATTATCCCAATAACACAATCCCTGACAGCTATGATGTATCAGAACATCGTTGCGGACCAAGTTCACCCATTCATGGCAACTGTGTTCCCTGCTGGTGATGGGCATTACCAACAAGATAATGCGCCAGGCCACACTGCCAGAATTGTTAAGGAGTGGTTCGAGGAACATGCTGGTGGCTTTCTGTTAATGCCCTGGTCTACAAATTCGCCTGACATGAACCCAATCGAGCATTTGTGGTTCGATTTGGAAAAGCTGGTTCGCGCTAAATCACCACCACCCGAAATGTTCGGGAACTGGAGGACCTTCTGTTGAAATTATGGTACCAGATACCACAGGATACCTATCGCCACCTCATCGAATCGATGCCTCACCGATCGGCCGTTGTTTACGGGCTAAATGGGGTCCTACAGTTTATTAGTCAGGTGGTCATAATGTAATGGCTCATTGGTGTATATATAACGGTGATTGTGAGGATCGGAAATAGGACTCGCGAGCAGAGGTTACACCGTGTGAAAATTTTGGGATCTGACCAGGGCTCAACATGCTCAAACTGTATTGAACCTTGAATACGATTCAAGGTATGTCAATGAAGTTCAGTAAATGCACGCTAAAGGTTAACAGGTAGTATTTAAGAAAACTTGCTTTACTAGCCAACAAAATGCCCACTCATCACCGGATAAGATACACTTTCTGCATCGCTCGTACAACTGCTGTAAGCTATGGGGAAATCCTCCATTGCTATCGTTTGCTGCAAAGTCATTATATGTTCGCTTGAATGTCCGAAATGTCTGCAAATCTTTTCCCTTTCACCGCTAATTTCAGTCAGGCAAACAAAAAGTAGACAGTCTGTGCCAAATCAGGCAAATATGGTGGATGATTCAACGCAGCAATGACCCAATGTGAAGGAGATTTGATATTGGTTCTTTGCTTCCTTTCTGACAGCCAACAACATGCACTCACATCAGCTGTCGCGACACGGTCTCTATACCACACCCTTTCTCACAGCTCCGTGAATGTTATGGGCATTTTCGCTCTTGTACTTGACTGCGTCGCGTAAGCTACAGCACCTTTCACAACCTTTCCTTTTACGCGTTACAACAGCATTCACCGAACTTTGTCGACATACCTGTACGTTAAACTATAATTTGCCTCCTCGATGGGCGAGTGGCTAGAGATGTGGTTTTCTAGCCAGTCGTCCGACATTCACGCAGCATAACATATAATGCAATTTGCATACGTGCATTGAATTTTCTTCTTCCCTGGACATGGAAGTATAAAAATACTCCCACCAAAGTTGTAAATAATATGAAAAAATATTGCAAGGCTCCCCAACTGATCTATTCCATTTATAATTTATACAAACTATGTATCAGGTATCAAGATGCATAAATATGATCTTGTTTATGCATATGCAGATAGAACAACATTGTTATGTTGCTATCAACTAAAGACGGCAAAGCTCGCTTAATGAGAAAGACGCCACTGATGCAGTGTTTCGTTGTTAATGTCATCGGATTTCGAAAGAGGAGTAGAGAGAGTTGGGTTTCTTCGCATACCGCTGCGAGGGAAAGGAGACAGGGAAAGCACTGAATAGTATTGTAAAAGAAATAGTACACAAACTTATCATTTTTCGCTACAGAGATTTAAGTCGTTTAGAAAAAAATGAAACAATAAGAACGGGTCATCGGGCAGAGAAGCTCTTGCCTCGAACAGTTTGACCCGAAATTAAATCATGACTCCCTTGACCCATTCCCATTATGTTCACGCAGTAACGCGAGTTCAAACGTAGTACTTGTAATTCCAGTTAGTATATAATTTTCGTGAATGTTTTATTAATAAAGAAATAAACTTTTTCATTGTAGTTAAGAGCAAGACTGACACGGGAGGCACATTAAATGTATATGTGAACTGGTTAACGCTATTGGAGTGGTTCACTTCGCAAAAACTTTCACAAGAATTCAATGTGTGAACAAAGATGTGTGGTCTAAATTTTTCATATCCTACTCTATTAAACTGGTACGTCTGAGTTTAATGTAGACAATAGTTTGATTGCGAATGGGAAACTAGTTCATCAATCCACGATCATTATGACTGTCACAGTTTCTGATTCATTTCTTACAGCACAAAATTGAAAACGTTTTAACCATATTCTCGACCATCTCTTGTGTCAGTTAAAAGAAAAAAACGTATTTTCTATAAATTCCAAAAATTTTAAAAAGAACCACACTTTCCCTAATTATAAAATGGACAGCATAGAAATATCCTGAACATCCGCCATTGTTCACTAGATCACATGTGTTTCCTACCATTGTTTCACAGAAGGTTGTCCGTTTGTGACCGAGCAGTTAGGGCGGTCATTTTCCTCTCCGATGGCCTGGATTGAAATCGCGAAAGGTACGAAGAGTTATGTCTTTTTTTTTCCTGAACAGAGCAATATTATCATTTGTTATTTATCAGAAGTTTTTATAATCTCTTCTGCTTTTTTCTGGCGAAGATATGTTACCTATTTATCGACATGAAATTCAGGATTACTATAAGTTTTATCTTAAAAGAAAGGAGATTGTATTTATAAATATATTAGGTTGTAATGCTGTCTAAAACACGATAAAACTTCATTAAAACCACAGCACACTAGTTGCAAGATGAAATGAAAATTTGCTACAATTAAAACCAGTATGTTCAGTTAAAATGATAAAATTACACGAGGCTTGATCTTTCGAGTTACCCCTTGGTGCCCATTGTCAAGCCAATTGCGAATACATGTGGTGCGGTGACAACTTATATGCTTTATAATAATCACGTGATGTCGCCATGGTAACAGTAATGTGCATGTGAATAAACAGAGATTTTCAGGTTAACATTAAAGTCATTAACGATGGAGGTTCCAACGACCGTATAAGACGTTGCCAGGTTAAAGGGCGGGCATAAGGTAGGTCATCGTTACAGCATAATTTGTTAAACCATACTATAAAAAGTGCTTCCGTAAACAAGGTGTCTTTCTTGTATTTCGTGTAAGCGAGATGAGAGACTTCGTTCCAACACGGAGTAGAATGATTGAGGGTTACTGCGCGAGCTAAAGAACCTCCCTATTGTCAACATGCTTAACGAATTTTGTAATAAACATAAATTGCATTTCGGGATCAGAACCTCTAACATTTTTAAGAATTTACGTTCTGACCGAGATGTTGTATCAACGGGTGAAAAACATGGTGTATAGTGTATTCCTCTACGCCCCCAGACCCCTAATCAACAAAATTCGAGTTACATTGGCTCCACTTTACGAACAATTTCGGTTCGATCTCGTGAACACCAATATGACATTTCCCGGGAAGCTACAACCACGTCTTTAGCTAGCACAGTAACCCTCAATCATTTTACTCCGTGTTGGAACGAAGTCTCTCATCTCGCTTACACCAAATACAAGAAAGACACCTTGTTTATGGAAGCACTTTTTATAGTATGGTTTAACAAATTATGCTGTAACGATGACCTACCTTATGCCCTCCCTTTAACCTGGCGACGTCTTATACGGTCAATAGAACCTCCACCGTTAATATGACTTTAATGTTAACCTTAAAATCTCTGTTTATTCACATGCACATTACTGTTACCATGGCGACATCACGTGACTATTATAAGACATATAAGTTGTCACGGCACCACATATATTCACAGTTGGCTTGACAATTGGCACCAAGGGGTGACTCGAAAGATCTCACCTCATGTAATTTTATCATTTTAACTGTATCATACTGGATTTAATTGTAGTAAATTTTCATTTCATCTTGCAACTAGTGTGCTGTGGTTTTAATGAAGCTTTATCGTGTTTTAAACAGCATTACAACCTAATATATTTGTGAATGGTAACACGAATTTTCACACAGAACTTTGGATTGTATTTATATTTTTAATGGTTACCCAGTTCAACGGATCGCGCTATAAACACATGCAGTGAACCTATTTAGTCCAGCGGATATAGGTTTTGACATGTCGCGTACAGTCCAAAGAAGCAATACAATCTGTCCAACTAAAGAAAATCCACAGATATGATAGACATGTTCTGCTCCGAAGGGTGAAGACACTTGTATGAACTAACGAACACGACATTTACACGTCTCCCGAAATCCTCTAAATCTCGACTTAAAACATCCACTGAAATGGAATATGCACGGATAAAAGAATTAGTGGGAAATAACATTTTTTTTTGATTGGAGGTTTAACGACCACCGTGAGCAACTCAATGGGCTATAAGCAGTCGCCCGTCCCTAATTTAGGGTCACTGGTTCCAGGGAAGGGAGAGAATCAGTGCCGTAAGACAAACACAACATCCATGCATCAACGGGATTCGAACCTGGACCCCTTTCGGACGAATGATCAGAGGCCATCGCTGAGGCCACTGCGCCATAACATATTTGCAATTTGCTGTTTACTTGAACGCCTAAGTGTCCGGCTTCCTTTAACTAGGCTAATCTTGTGCGGTGGAGTCAGTGTGTGAACCTTTTTTTTTCTTTTACAAATAACTACTACCCCCCCCCCCCTACACACAATACACCCAAATTCCCTGAATTGTTCGAACTAATTCCATCAGTTCTGTCCATCTTTGAGGAAGACAGAAGTCGCATAGGTATCGCGTTTTTTAGCTCATACGAGAAAGTACCTTCACACTTTTTTATTTATCCGTGGTTTAATGAACACAATGAACAACTCTACAAGCAGTCGTTCGTCCCTAATTTGGGGCCACTGATTACAGGGAAGGGAGATAGCCACAGCCGTTGGCCAAAAACACGACCCATGCCTTATCTAAGAGTCGAACCTGGGGGCCATCTCGGACCACCAGCCAGAAACTAGGGCCTCTGATCACTTGGCTACTAGGGCAGCGGCTTCATATTTGGAAGCAGAAAAAATCGATTACACACTTGGTTCTTTTGTTAGGCGGGCTACACAAGCCGTTTTGTTTTAGTCACAGTTGGGTGTCACACAGAAGGTAGCGCGTTTGCATAAAGCTAAGAGAAAGCGCTATTGAGAAGTTCAACAAGCTATAAAATGCTTACAGTGATACCACAAAATCGCGTACACGCGGTTTTTTTTTTTGTGTGGCTTTTCTTTTTTATTGGCACAGACATTTTTTCAATGAAAGGAAAAGTGTTACGGAAGATACTAGATTGAGAACCCTTCTGAAGGTCAGCCCGAAACGCAGACGAAGCCTCCTTTCCTACCCGTGCCAGATTGCCAGGAACACATGTCTGGCACAATTTCCTTTTTCCCAAATACTCGGTTAAAATTGTGCTTCCACTCAAATGCAGCTTTGCCGCTAGCATCGGAATAGTAATTCGACGATTTTCATGCAAAAACTGAAGGGCTTGTTCAATGCCTTCATCCAACTTGTTCAATGTCTTCAATTTCCCTTCTGTCGCAAAAACGTTTTGGCCAATCAGAAAGGTAAACACGTTATTAGCTGTATCGACGTACGCTTCTTGGGGAAAATTTGTTTTGCGCAAGAATAGGCAGGTACACTGCATGAGAGTGTAAAAAGATCCGCTGAACTGGATGTCCATTATGAAACATAAATACAGTCTTGTTTCTCTTTAGTAAAACTTTATATGTATCTTGAGAAGTTTTTGTTTTTAAGAGAAAAAACTAGATTCACAGAGCGTCCTTCTTTTAGGCCATACTTCATTTATATTCGAACTATGCAAAACTATTACAAAAAAAGCAACTCTTGATTACTTTAAGATATGTTACGAAGTTGACTCTTTGATGTAATGTAGGATCAAGATTTAAAAGAAAGTTCCAACGACGTTTTTCAAATTTAAATTTTTATTATGCCGAATATTTAGCAATACTTTCCTGCAGGTAAGGGAGGGCAGGGTGTTCATTTGGGGAGAGCGACCTCACAAATACCTTCAAGGAAATGCCACTGCTGGAAGGGATGGCTAATTATCACAGCCAGTTACATTATAACCCTATACCACGGATGAGTTTTCGAATTAATTCTACAGAAACCTCTGTCGTGTACATAGAACTTAATAACAACCCGAGAGACAAAAATAAAACAGTCAATTCGTAATCGAAATGACTACAGCAAACATCTTTTGCCCTATTTAGACACTGAACACTAGGCGTGTACCGGATTTCTTCACGCAAATACGAAGCTACTTACTAAGTTGATCGGTTATAATGAATATGGTAAAACATTAACTTAAACACTCAGCTGAAATTAAATGCTTCTGCTGCCATCATTAAACATTTATGACATGAAGCATATATTTGAGAACGCAGCCGTTAAGCGAGATAAAACAACCCAGTACTTTCTGCCAACGGGATTTCGTATAATCCACACTCGCCCTTCTCTCCGTCTCCAAATAGTCATTTATGTACGCTAGCATATTGCTTAAATTTTATCGTTTTATGAAAGTGGCATACCTCCGAGGATTTACTCTACTGGCTAAATGTAAGTATGCAGTGTGGTAATGTACTTAAAACGGATAAAATCTACACTTTGCGATAGGTTTCAGATTCATGAACGTTAGATTGGTTTGATTTCGACTATCAATTAAAAGCACTGGTTAAAAATATTCCTTTTCAAATTCAGCACTGCTATCTCAAAATTTATTTTACAGTCATAACACTGGCCAGTGTTCCCAAATATTTTAGGGTTCTGGATTCTTTTAACATACAAGGCTTAATCTTGGTGTACACTAGTCTAACGAGAGGCACTGGAAAATCAAGAAAGGGATATAACCCGCTGCCAGATTTGAACAAAATACTTCACACTCTGAAAGCAACGAAAGCCTGAAATTTAACTCACATAGCCACGGCCTAACTGAGGGTAAGTGGGCACTTTCTTCATACGAATTCTTCATAATCTGCATTAAATTACTTTTATTAAATTTTTGAAGTGCTCAAGGAACCGAAGATAGTTTGAATTTTTAATTGTTTACTTGAAAGCAAAGAATTCACTTTGGAATGGCTTCATAACTTCAGATGGTTACCACCTTTTCGATCATTTTTCAACTAGAAATCATTCTTTACGCACTTGAAATAAAATTATCCACCAAAATTAGCACCAACGCTCAAAATTCATAAAACTTATCCTGTGGCACAACTGACCAAAAGTAATTCCAGATCTGTTCCATTTTGCCTAAAGTTTTGTGGTTCACAGGAATGTTGCAAAAAATCCTCGGTGAAACAACAACATGGAAAAACTCCCAAAGATTATTTCACACAATTTGGTTCAGTAACTCATGTGATTTCTGTGTTATGTTTCCAAACTTTGCTGCACGGAACTGTTTTTACTTTTTTATTTCATCAATTGGTTCAATGGCCAATACATTATGACGGCAGAATACAGAAAATTTGTGAGTAAACATAGTAGAGAGATGGTATAAGTAAATATTTCCGAAGGAATTCAAAATTTCAGATATAGATACACTGAGTGGACAGAAATCATGGTATACCTACCCGGCAGCGGGTAGGCCTACTTTTCGCCTAGATGAGGGTAGTCACACGGCGACGCATTGAGTCCATGAGGTCACGAAAGCGTTCCATAGATATCTCCACCCATGCTTGCTGAACCGCTGCCCATACTTACATCACATTCCTGGGTGGAGGATTTGGAGCTCGAAGGAACTTTTCCACAACATTCCAAAGATTTTCCACAGGGTTCATGTCCAGTGAACGGGGAGGCCACACCAGGGTGGGAACTTCTGCGGGATGCTCTTCTAACCATGTTCTAGTTACCAGGCTGTGTGGGAAGGCACACTGTCGTTCTGAAGAAGTCCATTGCTCTGCGGGTGTATTATGACCACGAAAAGATGCAGATAGTCTGCAATGACGGACACGTGCATCTAGAGTTTTAGACATACCAGAGGTCCCAACTAGTGCCAGTTGAACAAGCCCCATACCATAACCGAGCCTACACCAATCTGAACAGTTCCTTGTTGACATGCCGGGTCAATCGCTTTGTGCGTTTTTCGCCAGATCTGCACCATCACGTCTGCGCGAAATAACTGGAAACGAGACTCATCGGACCAGTAGCCCGTCACCAATCATCCAAGGTCGAGCGCCAAAATTGTTTCGCTCAGCTGAGGCATACAGTCCGGTAATGTAGCGTTTACAATGGGACTCTAGTTGGTGAGGTGGCTCTCATACCCTATTGCGGTTAATGATTGCCTGCTGGTCTTGGTGGAGACGTTTCTGAGCCCCTGCCTCGTTCAAGTCGGCAGTGATTTATACCACTGTCACCTTCCGGTTGGTAGCAGATATGCGAGGCAGGACTCGAAGGCCAAGTTCATCTACCACCTTTCGGCAGCCACAGCGCTGTCCGCGAAGCGATGTTATTCCGGAAATAGAATATTCCCGATGCACTCTTGAAACTGTCGAACGGGGATGCTGCAGTTCAAGTACCACCTCCACGATAGAGTAACCCAATCGTCGAGCACCCACTATCTTCCCCCTTTAAAACTCTGCTAACTCACGACGTTTATCCATACAGATATCGAATTACTGTCTACGTGAATGCAGTAATATCTTCTTACCTATATACTTGCCAAGAGGTGGGTGCGTCCACTAGCGAGAGGGGTGACAGCGTCGCGTTGCCCAGGAACCAGGTATCCCTTGATTTCTGCTCTTTCAGTGTGCATGTACGTATGTATGTGTACACACACATACACTAACAGCAACCATATAAATATATGTGTGTATATATCTGGTTGCTGTTTGGTTAATAGATTTTTTGTGGCGCAAAGGCCTAAGTGGCTAAGTGGGCCAATCACCGTCAAGCACTATGGTTAATTACGAAAAACAGGGACCAATCTGTAATCTCAAAGCATAAAAAAGCACTTACAATGCAAGATACGAGGACATTGCAGCAAACTGTGTAAAGAACCGACACAAAAACGGCGAGGGCTACAGAAAATAAAGAACACCAACACAACGGTAAAAAGAAAGCACAGAATACACACCTCAGTCTAAAAGACGACCTAAGGTTTCTGGGTGATCTTGTATAGCAAGTACAGAAGGGTAACGACAATATTAAGAACAAAACCGACGACACACAAAAGATAGACGGTCAGAGGTGAAATGAACGTTTCATACGTAAGGGCAGTGTCTCCACGCAGTAAGTAGTGGCGAGTGAAACGACATACCTGTCACAGCTAAGCTTTCATGAGGAAATCAATAAGGAGCTAAAAACTCAAGTCCGAAATAATGTTTCCTTGGCTTCCCTTATTTTTCAATAATGACAGAATTACCATTTTCTTGGTCTTTCCGCTGGAAGTGCAGGGTCAAATTTCCATAACGCAAGCTACATTTCCCTCCTTTGAAAAATTCTGACCGTATTCCTAGGAGATGTTTGTTTGTTTGTTTGTTTGTTTGGGGGTTCAATGACCACCATGAACAATTTACACTTCTATAAAAGCAGTCAGCCATCCCTAATTTGGGGCCAGTGATTTCAAGGAAAGTGACAGAGAAAGCGCCATCAGACAAACATACCACCTATGCCACACGCGGGACCCGAACATGGGCCCATCTCGGGCGAATAGTCAGGAGCTAATGCTCTTGACCACTCGGAGATCTTCGAGTGCATGCATAAGAGTACTAAGGTTTGCAATTTTAACTGTGGTAACATGTCTTGCTTGAACGATCTAGTTGCATTTATTAATGATGACCAGTGTCTGTGGTCATCACAAAGCGAGTGAAGGACTTCAGGTACTTTATTCGAAGCCCTCCTGAATCAATGTTGACTGTCTGTGACACCGAAAGTCAGAAATTATTTCCGAAAAAAATTCCTTATTACAAAAGAATTACAAATATACTGTATCAGAAGAAAATATAAGAAAAAATACATAAAAGGAAGCAAATAAAACAAGATAAACGGTAATGAGCCAGCATTAAAATATAAACATTCTTCAGTTTTCTCAGAAGCTTGTGGGTTCCACATAACGCTAAGGTCCAGAGATCTGTTTTTGACAACCCTACACACTCTCTATGATCGTGTCACCCTCCATACTTACGTTAGCAGCAGATCAACTACATTTAGTATTTGCTATGAAATAGATAATGATCAACAATAATAACATGCTATAAGACTGGTGTAATGCACGTAGATTTCAATTAAATCATATCTACTTACTGTAAAGAGTTGTCTTTAAATTCATTTTCCTTTAGGAACATTGTTTTCAAAGCGAAAAGAAAGTACAAGCTGAATGGTTGGAGATGTCTTAAGTTCTTGCACTCATCGTTCATAATCTTCCAAAATCTTACCATGGTCAAAACGTTTTAGAAGTTTTCTGTACAGCAGCAAAACAGATTCTTTTTTTCTTCAATTTGAAGATTGCCTGGCTTAGATGCAAGCCTTCAGCGACCACCCTATAGTAAACGAGGATCATTTACATGGAAACGAAGCTGGAATTTGATTGACTTAACCGAAGAGTCAACTTCTTCCCCGTCGATGGAAATACATGTAAGAATCAACACCCGTGCCCCATAGAGCGAGAAGCCAGGCCTCCAACATTTGGGAACTCAAACAACGAAAGTGCTAAATGCTAAGCATAGGGTCAAAGTAGGTTATCTTGATTATTCAATTTTTTCAGAAATTATGCAAGAAATTCCATTTAACTTAATTATATCAAAATGGACTAACAAATTTGATTGATTGTCTGGCCAATTTATTACGAACATCTGACTTAATATCGCCTACAGCACAACGGATAGGTAAATACAACAGGGCAACAAGCTAAGGTATGTGCGTATAGTTCTGCAAATGCCGAGACGTATGTGCGTATAGTTCTGTAAATGCCGAGACGTCTGCGCAACATGCAGCATGAGGGGAAATGGAGGATCTGACGATCTTGAAACGCGTTCCCGCCATTACAGCTCAACTGGCTGTGGTTCCTGGAACGAAAATTATAAAATTAAGTGGGAAATTAAGGGGCACAATCTTCCTTCCAGATGTATTCCGAATAGCAGTGAGCACCGAAAACATTAGCAAGTCGGAGAAATTATGGCCGAAAGCAAAGAGTGCAGAACAGGGATAACAGCAGATTGGCCCACCATATCAGGCAAAAATATCTCTTCAATGCAGAAGAGACATGAGCATTGGATGTTCCAGAGCTCTCACGCCAACAGCGGAAAAGATAAGTGTTGAATGTTCCTGTGCTTTCATGCCAACAGCGCAAGAAATTGAGCTGAAGCGATCTGAGAATGAAGCAACTATTCTAAAGCCTTCCTTCTCCCCATATAACTCACAAAATCACTCCGATTTCATAAGGAACGACGACACTGGGCAGTGAAAGTTTTAAAACTTGCCGTATGGTCCGACGAAACTCGATATATTCGTTTTATCACAGATGGATGACTCAGAGTGTAGCAGCAACTGCACGTTAACATGCATTCTAAGTATATAGCTCTTATTATTCGAGGTGCTAGAGACAATGTGTTTGTATGGTACGCTTTTCCATGACGTGAACGAGACCTTCTGATGACCCTACACGGACACTTCGTTACTCATGAGTACATAAGCACCAGTGGCGTAACCAGAAATTTCTTAAGGGGGGAGGGTATCCACGAATTTGGTTCATTGGTGAAAGACTCATATATACATATATATCGCTTTAAATTCGTGCTCAATCCTGCCTCAAGTGAAGGTCCGGACTTGAGGATCCTCCCCTTGACTACGCCTGTGGTAAGCGCCATGGCAACCAGTTGCTTCTTATAATACATCGCTTTGGTCTAAAAGGAATCTACATGCTCAAGCACGAAAGCTGTACCGTTCGTCGCTCTTGTACCGTATGAAGTTGTTCTAAGAAACATGAGACTTCCAGCATCTTTCCTGACCAGCCCCATCACTGGTTCTCAATCTCAAGAAAAACCACCCTTTTGTGAAAAAATGAATTTAATTCAATGTCAGTGCGTTCAGAAGGTACGTGGGAAGCATAGTACATCGTGTCTGAGCTTTGTATTAATGATACATTGTCTATGCGTATTTACCTTCACTAAAAATGTATTTACTGACATCAGTAGTAAAACAGATCAGTGTTTTATGAATGCGGCGTGAAACCACATTTTGGAGATAAATGCCTAATAACAACACCTCGAAACCGAAGTTGAGAATGTGCAACGAAACCGTAAGCGACGGTTTCCAACTACTTTGTGAAAAGAAAACCCACTTCCCGAAAATGAATCCTGGAATTCTTCCTGATATTTCTTAATGCTGTTGAAAGCGTGCTTTTTAGGCACGAACTTTGCAGTCAGCCGTTACTTGCTGTACATTCTTAGAATCAAAAATGTGATTTTAAATTATAATTTAAAATCGAAGAATGCTCTATAAGCGCAGTTATGAACTCAAAAGCATTTGCTATCGTTGCTTCAAGGGAGGAGATAAATGACATTAAACACGTTGGGTCATACTTGCGAAAAAAATTGGATAAAATAAATATGATATTGTACCAAAATATTTATATTAAGAATTATGAAAACACAATAGTTTGAAAAATGCATTTTTTAAACGAAGCCATCTTTTCCAACAGTTTATATTTTTACAGTAATAATATATCAAGTATACCTTGTCTGCGTTTTGATGTTACTTCATTCAAAGCCAATGATAACGCTAATCATTCAATTATTTTTTTAAAACAGTTATTCGATAAAAAAAAGTAAATTAATCTTAACAAAATAGGTTGCCATAATAAAAAAGAAATGAGACAGACTAACCATTATTATACAGAAATGACATTTTGGTTCAACATTTTGTTTATGTTTTTCAAAACTTTTCAACATTTAATAATGATACGAGATCTGTTTCCTTATCCACAAATTATTTTTCAGAATTACATTGCACAGTGGTTTACATTTTATTTATTCGAGAGTACCAGAATAGAGTAGTATTCAAAATTAATTCAAAAAAAAAATTCCATTTTTGCCTTTTAGTCTTACCTTTCGTAAACACTGCATCACATTTTTCTGCGTTTACCAACCAGTAACATTCTTATACGAACAAACAATCACCCACCCTATCACGGAAATATTTCATGTGAACAAGCTGTATCCCGAAACGATTTTTTTTCTTTGATACAATTGACAGGCTATCTATCCTAAATGGTGCTTTTTCTTGGAATTTCATGGAACAATGATGCAGTACTATATGTTATAGCAAATAAAATATTTACCCCAGACGGTATACATGAGGTGCCCTGGTGGCGCAGTGGTCTAAATGATGGCTTCTGACCATTCGTCAGGGTTGGGTCCGGGTTCGAATCCAGTGAGACATAGATGTTGTTTTTGTCTTAAGGCACTGGCTCTCTCTATTTCCTGGAACCAGCGGCCGTAAATTAGGGGCTCATAAGCCCATGGAATTGCTGCTCACTATGGTCGTTGAACCTCCAAGCAAAACTATATATGTATATACATGTGTGTGTGGTTGTTTTATCTACTAAAAACTTAAATTTGCAAACGTTTTATTCCAAGAACCTGTGCAGTACACCACAACTTCCCAAATTCTGGAAAATGCTTCAGTCGCAAATTCCATATTTAACAAATTACGCAGTTTGAGAATCACATTCCTGTTTGGCAGGGTAGATAAGAAATCTAGATTGTGTAAACACGAATATTTCAGTCACTGTAAAATATGATCAATACTTCTTATAGTTTGCAAAACATTTGGCCTTAACACCTTCTACCACCACACTCAGAATCTTTTCAGTAGCTTCCCCTCTAGGGGAAAGTTGATGTTATAGAGAAAACTGTTAGCCAGCACCAAAGTTTCTATTTTTTCACTACTAAATTTTTATCAGCATCCCCGAAGAAAATATGCTCTGGAAAAAACACTGGGGCGACTTTATTCGTGGAACACAATTTCATACATATTAATTCTAATTGTTCTACAATTTCACAAAAATATGCAAATCATTTCCATTCGATTGAAGATTCCAACATAAATCTGAGAATAACATTTTTCTTTTTCGTGGTTTAACAACCAGCATAAGAAATCCTGAGGGCTATAAGCAGTCACTCGTCGCTAATTTAGGGATACTGGTTCCAGGGAAGGAAAAGAGTAAGACAAGCACACCACATATGCCCCATCCGGGACTCGAACCCATTTGGAACGACTATATATCCAAAAACCTACGCCTCTTACCACTCGGGGCATAAGAGTGGTGGATAACAATTTTGAGTAATATTAGAAAACTGGACCATAACTCGGGGCCTTTTTCCCTTCCATGAGCAAACTAAGGGTATAAGTCACCTGACACTAATTTAGAAAAATTGGCTTCAGGAGAGGGACAGGACCAGCACCACAGAACAAACACACCGCTCATGCTTTATACCTAAATTAGCTCGAGCAATTAGTCAGAAACCTGCGCAGCTGACCACTCAACCACCGGAACAGCAGCCATAAATTTTTTTAAAAACATTAAAAAGCTTTCCTAAATCATTGACAAACATCTAAAGTCGTTGTTATTATAATATAAAGTCAACTAGCAATAAATGCTTTAATTATTATTAATCTACCCAGTTTCCATCGTTATAGCCAAAGGCTCTTACGCACTGCTTTCATGAGCCAAGCTACTGACGACAAAACAACAGCATTAAGTCATTTACGTTTCAGATACATTCACTACCAGCTGTTGCAAATCAGTTACACATAAAATGCTGTTACACATAAAATTTGTTACCTGAAAATTTTCTCCTCTTCACTCGGTATGAAATTATATTGATGTGGTATTTTCATTACATTAGCTCTGTAACGAACCTAACACTGTATTAAAAAGAAGAATTCAATCTACCCGTTTCCTAAAGAAGAATTAATGTTAGAAACTGTTAGTATTACAATCAATCTAACAAGTGCTTGTTCACCAAAACTCGCTATTTTGATGAAAATCATGTCAAATCAACGAAATCAATTGCTGGAAAATTATGATAAAACCTGAAATTATTTTTGCATTCCGTCTTTGTCTTCAAATGAATTTTTTTTTCTGGGAACAGAACATAAATCTATTCACCCAGATAAAGGAAAATAAGATAACTGTAAGAACACGTTTTGTTATGCAATATATTACTTACAAACAATTGTTTCTTCCAACGATTATTTTTTGAATGCATAGGATGAGAGCTCCTTTAAACAGTATCCTTTCCACAAAAAGTCAAAATCAACTGAAATTTAGAAAAGCAAGACGAAAATCAACCGATCCAAAATTTTAAATGAATAGCAAATTTCTTCTGCTTTGCGATTCTTAAATTCTAAATCTGTGACGATTTTTCAAAGCATAGTAAACTGAAAAGAATTCTGAAAAATTGAAAATGTTGCATAAACAAAAGACAATGTAAGAAATTTCTTCCTTTTTGGGTTTCCATTGCCTTTCATTGTTTAAACTTGTATGCAACATGTAGAAAAGCAATGTAAACCATCTTATGCAAGTATCACAAAACAAACGTGAAAAGCCCTACATAAGTGATGTTCAAAACCATATGATTTTTTGTAGGAAAATTAAGACAATGATTCATGTATTATCACTCTAACAGAAGTTCTTAACACTGGTTCCGATGTAAATCAGCAATGTCTTGAAGCCCTCACGAAACCAATTAGAAGTGTCCTATTAAACCGTGACTTATGAAATGCACTTGTGATGTTTCTCAATTTTGAGTGTGTTCACAATAAATAGATATTGCTTTTCAATCCAAAATGCAATGCCAGTGTTTCCAAAGGCCTGTGTTTCGTATCTTCCGTGGCTGCAATAATAAGACTTATACAAAATTATCTGAAAACATTGTCATCTATGTGGTTTTGTTTCAGTTCTTTTAAGTCAATTTGCAATAGTAAAGTTATCTTTCACTCAGCATACACGCACAGAAACAGTGAGGTACATACACAATAACAGTAATTGATGAGGTTAGATCATTCAATGGGGAAATCCATGCGAAAGTAGAAAGAAATTAAAGGGATATAAAAAAAACTACAAATAAAAGGAAAACAGCCGTGCAAACTGAAAGGCAAATAAAACTTTTATTGTGTAGTGAGAAACAAAAGGTACATTAACACACAAAAGAAAAAAACATAACAGCATGCTCAATACAGCTTTAGTGTATCTGAAGAGATCATAATGATATCCTGTTCTTCGTATGAAAAATAAACCTCTGATGACGTTAGAAACATAATCTACAAATCACAAAAGCCAACTTTAGTTTGTTCATTAAATTATAAGTTTTTGTTTGACAAAACACATTTTTTTCGTGCAATCGTCTTGTAACAAAATAAAAAGTGCGTTTGTCATAGATTAATGGATGCCCCGGATACCAGAGCTCCCGGGTCAGGCAAGATCCATACATAAGTATAACGCAATTAAATACCAGATGTTTACGGAAACTTCAAACGTTATGCGAAAATCTAGATATTATTTTGAAGACTCAAAGTATTCTTTCAATAAATATAATTCTAAATAGCTGCACCGATTGTGCTGATGTAATTCAACCAGTGTGAAATCATTCCGAAATACTCGGACACAAGTCGAGACAACAAAGTTTTCCGTATTTAAATGTTCACCTTGTTATTGAAATGTAGTTCAATGAGGCTCGGGAGTGAGCAAAAAGGCTGATTTACATTCTGTTCTTTAAAACAATGAGTAACATTATTAAACTGTGCTAGCCTCAAACGCTAGTTTAACTGTTATCATTAGGTATAACTAATTTTTCAAAACGCGTTTATTTCTTGCACAAGTCCAACAAATGCGACTTTAAGTTGCTATGAGGTTGGTTAATATTATGTATAATAGATTTATATAAATAAAGAGCGATCATCTCAAAATACACAATCATTCGACTAGTATTAAGAAGACGGCACGCAACGAATTACAGTATGTTGCATGCGTTTAGCAGAATAAATGCCTCAGTCTTCAGAGATCGCTGGATTGTTATAAATTATTAGGAACAATAGAATCCCAGTGAATAAAATTTAACAATGCGTTGGTTAAATTTTTAATGTTATCATTTCAAAAAACCAGTTATCAACCTAGACAACAAACACCACTTTAAATATCAGTCATTAATGTTTAAGCGCTGCATATATATATTTTTTTTTTATTGGAGGTTTAACGACCACCGTGAGCAACTCAATGGGCTATAAGCAGTCACCCGTCCCTAATTTAGGGTCACTGGTTCCAGGGAAGGGAGAGAGCCAATGCCGTAAGACAAACACAACATCCATGCCTCACCGGGATTCGAACCCGGACCCCGTTCGGACGAATGATCAGAGGCAATCGCTTAGACCACTGCGCCACCGGGGCGGCGCGCTGCTTAAAAAGAATACTTATTAAAATGCAAACAGCGGCGTAGGTGATGATGATATTGAGTAATTTCCGGAGTCGTAAGAAGCGTAGAAAACAATGAAAGGAGACGCTACATACGAGTACACTCTACACAAAGAAAACCTAGCTAATGGTTATTTTACAAATCCATTAAAAAATATCCCTGCGACTACTTTTTTCTTAATTATGAGAAATCCGTTGCTAAACAATTTGGCAAAATGCATGTTCTCAGTTACCCAACTCATTTTCTTACAAGTTATAGCTTAAAATTGTCAGTATTTCTTAGAACCATGATTTAATTTTGAAAAATCGCATGCACTGATAAATCTACAAGAACAAACGCAAGGTTTACGATCTTTGCATAATTTCAGCAAAAAGTTCTGGTCTTTTAACATGAAAAAAAAAATGCCACATGTTTTCACGAACCAGCAAGCACTATTCAATAGAAAGTGTCTTTAATATGTCGCAGCAGGTTGGACGACAAACTATATACCAAGAACTCATGATATGCGTGTGCTATACCCATGTGACATCATACCGGACATAATGCCTCAAACTCAGAGAAGTACGGAAATCATTGTACAAATGGAAGGTGCACTAAATTTGTGATTTCAGCTAAGAACAAAAAATAGGGGGAGCAGTTCAGGTAAACTTTCCACTCAATAGCTCACATAACTGTGACACAATGAACTGTTGATATGTACTCAAAGGACCAAAGAAAAGAACATGCTACTTTAGAAAAAATCTTATTTTAATATTGCTCTCATCCCTGGTCGAGCCAGATGGAATTGATTTTCTATATATGGTAGGGGAGGGGATAAAAAATGGCTCTCTTTCAGTGTGACCGGGTCAGAGAACGGTAGAAAATGCTCGTAGATATTAAGCAGCATACATAGGAAAACATAAGGACTGTAGTCGAAACACTCGAAAAATGATCCCTTTGCCGCGGCTTAACGTAAAGTTAATCGAAGTTGCACTGCAGTTAAAGAAAATTGAATCTCAAGCCTAATCCTAACCAAACTTTAGGAGGCCGAGGAACTATTTTTTTTTTTTTCAAGAAAATGAAGGAACAACTGGATAGAATATTTCCTGTGAAAAAACCACAAGATAACCCCAGTTTTGAAGTATGAATAACAGCTGCTTACAGAAACAGGAAATCGAAACGCTTTTTCTCCTAATGACATGATTTAATGGAAGAGATAAAAACGCACACGGAAACAGATGATTTGCTCCAAATACTCATAGTTATAATTGAACTGCAATTGGCGCTTTTTTAATAGGACTCTCAAAACTAAATGGTAAATAATATCTAGGCGCAATTATTTCTACGTTTAAAGTTTCTGCCAGTGTTTAGTAAACAACGCAATTCCCTGTACTAGAAATTAATCAGTGTCAAGTAAATCATAATCAGAGGAAATACCTCTTTTAAGTTCACTGAAAAAGATTTGCAAACGATAACACTTTAGTCATCTACATCAAAATCCGCACATTTTATTATTGCACTTATTCTTGGTTTCCTGCTAAATTAGTGAATTGCAAGTGACGGCGAGTAATAGCTAATAAATGAAGGAGAAAACCTTTTCTCAAATTGCGGTCAAATCCTAGTTCTTTAAATTCATTTTCTAATCATAAGAATTCTTTCAGACACAAGTTACATAACTCATCGGTTTTCCTAATGCAGGCCAAACAACACGTCAAACTAACATCAAAATGATGAGTGTCAGAACTTAAAAAATACATCAGGATTTGTTAAAATAACATAAATATGTATCTATACCTTAGAAAATATTTTAATCCAAAAACAACGTAGAACTGGCACTAATAAAATTTATTCATATGAATAACTATAAGTTTTCTCGACTCCTGGTGAACGTACATCATAAACTCAGTTGACGTTTACTAACTAGTAACTAGGCTTATGTAGCAAAGATCACTTGTACTGTACCATTATCAAATATCACGAGATGAATTCTTAAAAAATTATAGTCACTACAACGTGAGAGTTTTGACAGGAGTTTTTGTAGCCAGACGTAGCATTACAACAGCTGAAACGGTAAACAAATCGGAGTGAACCGCAAATTTTGGAGCGGTAGTTCCAAGACCTGCTCATTCTCAGAACCGATTTCATGGGAATGACAGATGTGTGAGCTTCACACGTCCACTTAGAAATCATTCGATGAAGAGCTGCTTACAGCTACTCGCCTAGTTCTTTCTGGAAGCTCCTTTCCGAGTGACGAAAAGTTATTTTGCAATCTTTCCTGGAGACAATGGTTGTTTTTTTTTTTCAAAATACGGGAACAACTCTTTTTTTTTTTTTTTTTTTGCTTTTTGGTACACTGCTGAGTTGCGTTATGATCACAATCACTGCTTTTCAATCGGTAGTTTATGTTTTTCTTCACCTCTCACAGGCGAATTCGAATACTAGATTTCTCTGTGAGTCTAAAAACTCTAAACATCCATAAACAGTTCTCACACACCACGCAAAGAATGGTGTGTGTTTGTAACACACACATTATAATTACAATATAATTCCACAGAGCTGCACACGGGGACAGTTTATAAAGCTCTAGTATTCTCATATAGTTGTCCAAATATCACGCTTTGATAAAATTTAAGTGTACTAAATAATAATAATAATAGTGGTGTTTGCATCCAAGGGTTAACTGCGACACACCTACTGCCATTCTCTTTCAATCGCCTTTTAGGCAGTGCTGTTCCTTCATATCAACCTGAGACGTATTTCACCAAGACATTCCATCACATTTAAATAATGGTTGAGTACACTTACCTTACGGAGAGTGTTCATTTATAAACAACTGTATGCTGTAATACTCGCATTCAAACGAAAAGCTATTACACAGGGTTATTCCATGCCAGATCAACAAATGAGTGTTACAACAGGGAACTGGATTTCCTTCAAATTTTGCATAGCATTTATACATTTTAAAAGAAGAATTCATGTAAACAATTTAAGAAATTGAGTCCCTCGGATTGGAACCACGCCACACGGAAGTTGAACGAAAGTCATATTTTTGGTGAAAACTTTGTGCTCCCTTCATTTTTCTGTAAAATAAGACCTGCTGCGGCAGCCTTACAGAATTTAAAACAAATCAGTCGCAAATGAGATCTTATTATCTAAAAAATCAAGTGAGCATAAATTTTAACAAAAATGTTACTTTCACCTAGCTTCCAGGGGATATAGCCATATTATTTTCCCAACATGTATAAAAACCATGGAAAATTTGAAATAATGTTCAAGGCCACAAAGATCAATCGTTTGCTGATTTAGTCTGGAATGACCTTATATGATTCCACGCTTTCTGTAAATTTAAGCAGCGTTCAAGTGCGATTCAAAGATAACTTACAGATGTAATTTTTCGTCAGGAAAAGTATTTTCGCGAAATACACTGCAATCTATATAAGAAGGTTCTGTTCTCTCTCACTACACGTATGCATTGTATTTCCAATCCCAAATCACCATTACAGTGCAGAATAAAACATTACAGACACATATCAACTGGGTGAACGATGAAAGGTTATCAGGATCTACCCGCACTTCTGAGTTTATAACTGGAGCATTTCACAGGAAAGTTATTTTCTTGCTCCGAATACTTTTCCATAACCCTTTTGCATTTTTAAGTAGAAATGCTCTCAGCTTTTTTAGGGATTTTAATTAAGCTGATTTTACTTTTTTTATTGTGATTTGAACAGCTGCTTCCGTAACCTTCGCATGTGTCATTATTTTGTTTGCTTCACACAGAAAACACAAACTAAAAAAAAACTGGACACATTCTAGGATTTACTTCTTAATTTTCTTCTTAGTGCTTTATTTCTGCAATAAATGCAATTAAATAACGAAATTCGAACATTTCCTACGACTTCACAATTGGGAATCACGATGTCTTGCTGTCAACAAAACTGATATTCGAATGTTAAAGATAGTTCATCTAAATCTGATTTATCAGAATGATCTAACATTCTCAATAAATCAATTGAATTATAGCGATGCAATAAGAAAGTTATGAAAGTACGTGTCCTGGCGGAACCAGCATTTAACATATCTAAAAACGACTGAAGGGTAAAAATACTGACCTACATTCTTTGAGTACAAATTAAAACATACACGCTTTAAATTCGAAGCAAAATACTGTTTGTAAGTTCAGCATAACTCGTGTGTTTAACAGCAAAAAAAGCGGATAATCATTTTTTTTTATGTAACTGCAAAAACACGCCCAACGAAATGATATCGCAGTAGTTTTCATTTTGGTGGTTATAACACTGGTTGTGGTTAGTATTACGGCATGCCCCCATGCATATCACCCATATGAAAAAAAAAACATAAGTATATATATATTCTTACCTTACATATTCTTAAAAATCTGGGAGCAAAGAGGGGGAAAAAATCTGTCACTCACCTTTGCCCGAATGTGCATACTTATGAAAGCTCATGAAAAGTGTATGTTCACACTTATCAGAACGAAGACCATCACGTCACGTCGGTTTCGATTCAACGGATTTTACAGTACCTTAAAGTTTCGATGCCGATACATGGTTTTATCTGCCTTACACCCGTGAACTCTGGTAACAGGTGCTTTTAAAACATTTCAGAACTGAATTCTTTAATCGCACACTTTTTTTTTTCGCATGCATAACTTAAAGAGACACCGAACTAAACAAAAGCGTAGGTCAAAAATTAAGTACATGTTTACAACGTGAAAAACAAATAGGTATGATAGAAACACATATCTCGCAGGCATAAGTTATAGGAAATGTGATTCACACAAATTCAATAATGATATAAATCCTGGGGAAGAAAAGATAAAGAAAATGAAATTTCTCATAATACTGCTTTCTTAGTTCTATTTGAGTATTCACCTTTACTGAAAAAACCTTGTGTGGCATTTTATTTCCAATACAGTAGAGTTAGGGGGCTGTGGAAAGTGAATTTTGACTGGCAGAATAATAAATAAAAGAAAATATAAAAGCATAAAAATGAAAACATTAAAAGCGCAGTGCTTGATTATTTAACATCAAATACTCCAACTGTCTTATGATTTTCATGGTTTTTCATGAAATAGCCTGAAACCAAACGGTTCTTTAAAAGCCTTCTATTTT
The DNA here is from genome assembly GCA_039090855.1 of Macrothele yani. Lineage (NCBI taxonomy): Eukaryota > Metazoa > Arthropoda > Arachnida > Araneae > Macrothelidae > Macrothele > Macrothele yani. The sequence goes on along the minus strand of CM077016.1, from coordinate 90,472,377 downwards.
TCTATTTCTAATTAGCATATATAGTTAACAAATTAATATGCTTAAATAATATTTATAGTGACTATTTATAATATCTTTAATCACATTGTCTGGCAGTATATTTTAATAGTATTGCACTTAAAAGGGTACTACTCCCTGCGACATTCCATAAGTAAATTCACACTGCATCAGTAAAATATGCTGCATAACTATCATCAAATGACTACATCAATCTTAAGTTTCTTTACTTATTGCAGTAAATATGCCAAACTTTATCAACAACGTAAAAACACAATCACATCAAATTAAATCGAAATTTCATTAAAAAATTGTTTCTCACTATGAATCACACTCTGGAAAGTCAGGTGCTAAACTTTTTCAAGTATTCATGAATTTATTAAGTTTTTTTTTTTTTAGTTTTTTCTCACGTCTACCTGAATGCAGTCTGTGAACTTTTCTTAATGACGAAACGTCAACACAGCAGCTTCTCACAATCATATGCAAGTGACTAGCATACTCAGTAAATGAATGCCCTTGGCACTTCCACTTCGCATACGATATGCTACACTTATTCCATTACTTCTGACATATAACTAGTACAGCGCAGGTGTAAGCTAAAAATAAAGGAACTTCTATGTGCTGTATTTTGTTACACATGCTAAAGCAGTATAAATTTAGACGTTTCCTTTAGGAGCATTCTTCGACACTCAAAACTTTCAACATATGAAGGTTGTGATATCCTTGGTTAAAAACGTGTGAGTCATGCGAGTTCTGGTATGGTTTCAATGCACGGTGTTTTAAATTCGAGCACTCCTATAACACTATGTCTAGTAATGGCTAACATTAGGAATACACTTCAAAATAGAGTTTTTGGAATTACAAACCGTTACCAGTTTGACAGTTTATGTTGACTTCTTCCCGCAGAAATACACGTGTTGTAATGTGTACCATTTACGTGACGGTGGCAAACACCACAATTGTAATTCGATATTATCATTAAAATATCAGCTTTCGGAAATCTGTTTCTGCTGACGAAAGGTACGGTACGCAGTACTGATGAGCACACGAAGCCCTTTCCGGAGCTGAATGCTTATTATCGTCAAGGCGACTATTGATATCATACGAAGCTAACAACAATAGAAATTTAGTATCATTAAAATAAAAAAATCCGTGGGCTGCAATGTTCATCGTCTGCTAAAGAGAACAGTTTCCATTAAGAAAAAAGGTCAACCTACGGATTATAGGATTAATTACCTATACTTCTCTGGACCTTAATATATACTTGTAAAAAAACAATAATAAATGAAAATTTCTGTAAGAATTAAATAACAGATATCTTGGTTACGGTAAAATGCTAGTGTATAAAAACGAAATAAATTTAAAAGGGAGGAGTTGTTTTTTTAACGTTAGTCCCTGTATCTGTCTGTCGTCTGGGGTGGGTTAACCGTGCTTTCTTAAAGTGGTTGTTTAATTTTTCTTATCTCATCTTCCACCAGGTTTCACACTTGTAACACAAAACATAGCATTATAAATCAACTATAGGGTGATCCCAAATCTTCGGAAGTCTCTTAAGACGTACTCACCCATCTGTCGAGGAGGGGCACAACTGCTCCTGAACGAAGATGATGGTGCGGTAGATCTGGAAAATGATGTGGAAGATTTGTCGTCCGCTTGGTCTCTGCTATCGGGAATCACCCTGGGTTTAATACTTGAAGTCATAGAGCTGTCCGCAGAGTTCTTTTTTGTCCCAACAAATGACGATTCCATCCAAACTCTTGGTGGGACAGATTTAGCCCACCGGTCTTCCTTAATCATAGAGTCCAAAGGATTTTGATGTCTTTGATTTTCATCTTCCACACCAGGCGGGGAAAACAGAGTGGCACTATTACAAAGTGACTGAGTGTACGAGTAACGGTCCCGACGAATTTCGGGCCACTGACCCGACTTATGCCTATCGTCGTACATTCCCGTGTGTATTTTAACCTTTGATGAGACATCTTCTGTGAACGATTTGGGGACCATAAGCTCTGCAGTGTTGCTGAAGAAGACACCATTGGCGTTATCGTAAAGCGCCAAAGGAGAAATGCGGTTAGTTTCTGTAGTGTCTCCCGAGTCCGGACGAAGGGTAGAAGAATCCCTTGACTGGTAGTCGTGGGTGGAAGGACGTCGTGGGGAAACTGGCCGACTGCCATAAATGGGTGTCGAAGCTGCGGGTGACATGCCCGGGCTCGATCTGGAACCCCCACTGCTCGGTGTTTGTGCTGAAGACGCCGTTGCAGCTCTCCAACCCAGGTAAGGCTGTCGAAACGAACGGTGCACACTCCACGCTGAAAGGGGAGCACTGTTAGTGCTTAATCTAGAGCTGCTCCATCTAGATAGAGATGTCAGTCCGTACTGAAACGCAGTGCAGTCGCGTGGTGAGAGAGATGCTGGACTAGCAGGGGAAGGCTCTCACGAGACGACATTAAAGATCCTGTGTACCTCCAGTCAGAAACCGACGTCATGCGTTTCGGAGTGGTAACATTACGGTGCGAATAACTGCTGCTTGTGAGACTCGAAGCCGATGGAGTTCTCGAAGATCCGAACCCCTGCCACCTCTTTCTGCTTTCGCCCGCTGATCCTTCACTCCCTCGTCTCAAGATGAACCCTTCCTTAGGCTTCTTGCTCCAAGGTGATTGCTTGTACCAATCGGGAATTGTGAGATTCTGCAGAGAGCGTTCAATGCGAAGCTCGTGTTCAGATTTGACCCGTCCCTGCCCCGATCCGAGTCGATTCTCGGGGGGCAAAGTCGCTTCCCTGTTGTCTGCATCAAGGAGAAAGTCCATGCTGCGTGCTCGAGCGCTGCAGTGAAGCTCCTCACAAATGGCGACAGGTTCCGGGTGTGGATCGTCTTCGCCGAGAGAGAGAAGAGAGTGCGCGCGCAGGGGCTCTTCTGCCGGCTGGAGCGGTCCACTCGGGGCGCCTGCAGGTGTAGTCCGCTGCAGGTGGCTATCAACATCCGTCTCCAGGTAACCCTGGCTTCGGCTCTTCAGCCTCTCCTGCTCCAAACGCTTTGCGCAGGAGGCCCAAGCTATCTCCCCTGTGCAGCGCCTATATGGCGTGCAGATGCGGGTCCTCTCTTTACTAGCCGTCGTGTTCGATGTCACCACACAGGCACCTCCTTCTTGGTTGTTTTCAACATCATTGTGAACAGAGTCGCTCTTCGACAGCACAATGTTCTTTCGGTGATGATCGATCCGTCTACGAGAAGATCTCACCTCGGCCTCCAGCGCCCCCAAATCCGGATGGCTAGCGGCCAAGCGCGCTCTTTCCTCCCGCGCCGATCTCCTAAAGCGGTCGAAGCGGTCAAGAGACGACCCTGCTGTTTCATAATTCTGCACTGTTTTTTTAATATTTGCCTCTTGTTGACTGAGACGTTCGAAAAAATCTTTTCGAGCACTTGCGATCCGACCACGAATATTCGAAGAAGGAGGGAGGGGTGGTTTCTCTGCAAGTGGCTGCTTAGTAGTAGATGCCTTACTGTAACCGGTAATGCGCTCAAACAAATCCTCTGGCCTGTTACTTGGTTCGCCAGTAATATGATTTTTCATTGAAAAATTTGCAAAATTATTTAAGACATCAAAGTGATGAATACTATCTGTTTCAAATGCATCCTTGAAAGATCTTCCATTTGATGTCAACAACATGGGTTCTCTGTTTCTTTCGGTCGTTGGTCTTACAGTAGCTGTTGGTTTCTGAGCTGCTGAACTAACTTTAACAGAGCGTGGAAGCAACTGCTGGTTGTTGCTAAAATGCGAAGACGATAACATTGCACAATTATCTTTGTTCCTAGAATATGTGTCTGTTAACGGTGGACACGACCCAGAGCGTTGCTGACATGAAGAATAATTTCTGGGTACACCTGTAGTTACAGCCAAAGGTCGCGAACCCTGACTGCTGCTCCGATGCCGAGCTTCAAAACGGGCTGCTTTTTCCACAACTGTTTCGGTACTGGAACAGATACGCCGGTAATGGCGAGATCTCTCAGTCTGAGGTAACGTTTTTTTGTCTTTGAACTTTCACCTAAATATTCCTGAATTCTTTGACTCACACTCTTGCTTAGAAGGGCCGAAAGCGGTATATTTGACGTAAGAAGTACGTCGTTGCAGCGACGAAGATCCGGAGTACTTTTCGAATGATGGTTGAGAATTAGTGAATTGAAGTCCTCGTTCGACTCATCGTGAGCTTCGCGTACAAGAGATTTACTTCGTCGGTATTCAACACTGTGCGGATTTTTTTCATACGTCGACAAAACTAAATCATCTCTACCAGTTGCAACGTTTGTGAAGGAAGTGGTTTTATGAAGATAAGAGACAGATTTCACTTCCACGTCGCTGGTAAGAACCGCAGCTTCGCAGACGCCTTCACCGTTTGATAACACTGAGCCGCCCACTAAAACACCGTTGCTTCTGCCGTCATCCAAACTGCTGCTTTTCCGTACGTCGTAGTCCGAAGGAGTTTCTGTTGTGGGAGCGGAGTCTACGGGAAAGTCTGCGTCATTAGACACGTGCTGCGCGCTGTTTATTCTGTGCGTGACGTCGTCGTAGGTGATAACCGCGGTCGCATCTGTGGCTAGCGAGTGCGAAGAGTCATCCTTCCTCCCCTCTCTCACACACGTGATCTCTCCGACCCGACTCTTCTCTCCTTGGGTCACTGGGTCAAACGGAAGAGGTGCGGCAGCTACGTCATCTCCTATTTGTTTATAAGCGAGATTCCATTCCGTGCCTACAGATGGCGCTACAATACTATCTACTTGGTTTGTTTCTACAACATGTGGTTTTGTAAAACCGTCAGCTCCGTTTGAAATTCCAACTCCCATTTGAAGCGAAGAAAAGCTTTCATTATATTGTATCGCATTCGCATTGTCCTGTAAATACTCATTGTCTTGATCCGGCATTTCTGTTTCATTAACAGAAAGCTCACGGACCACGAAGTCTGATAGTTGAATATTCCCGGGGTCATGAAATGACTCGTGAGGAGATCGCAACAATATGCTGCGCTCCGCTGCTTCGGAGTTCACAGTTGCCCATTCATTGTTGTCGTCGAAGATCTCCGCCCCCAAAGCTTTATTATTTGGAGAAGAGGTTACTTCCGGGTTCACCGAGGGCGTTTCCGTGTCAGCGGACGGTGTTCCTGAGCCAGTACTGGCCGTTTCGGTTTCATTGTTGACAAAATCATTTGTTAAGTTAATTTCACTAACCGCTATGTTATCTTCTACAACGTCAAAATTTTCATAGGAACTTTCGAAAATATCTGGAGGAGTCGCTTGACTCACAGAAAATATGCTATCAGTTTTCCCGAATTCTATGTGATTTTCCTTCATGCACGCAAACACTTCGTTTTCTGTGCTCGATTTTTTCATTTCTGTTATTTCCTCTGAAAAGCTTAAACTCTGAGAACTAATCTCACCTAACTCATTTTCAATATCTGATTTTGTGACGGAATATGGGCTTTCTGTCTGCAATTGAGAATTTTCAAAACTTTTAATTTCAGAGACAGGGGTGTCATTTATTATTTTTTGTATATTTTCAGAGGATGATTCGGGTACCAGGAATGTTTCAGAATCTAATGCAAACGAAGGCCCGAAAAAATTTTCAGTCTTTGAGTTTAGCTTATATTCACAAAAACTAGTATTTTTACTGGTTATTATATCATTTTCCATTAGCTTATCCATCATATCCTTTGAGCTGACCTTCTCAAGTTCCCTATCAAGTAACCATGAAGAAAACTCCAGTGGTCTCGGGCCATGGGTGTGGGATGAAAAAGCTTTTACTTCATTATAATCTTTTAGCTCTTCAGAGAAATCGTCATAGTTAAAAAACTTTTCACTGGGAAAACGATTTGTTTGGGAGACTTCACTGGTATTTACGTAGTGGTGCATTTCGACACTGTTGTTATCGGTTTTCTCATAAATCTGTGAAATTGGCTCTTTGTTCAACACTTCTTTTCCACTAATTTTTTCGGATATTTTACTTGCTGCGCCCTGGTCTAATATATCTTCATCATCTTCGTCGTCATCTTCTACGTATCCTGAATCATCGTGCTTCATGTCACAGTTTGTATCAGCGATCAATGAATTCATTTTTTCCTTTTTATCTTCTTCCTGACATAGGTCGATACCATCGTCACTGTCTAATGATGTACAAGGAGACGAAGATTTCTGAATACAAGTTTCAATGGACGAACCAGTGTCTCCCAAAGAGCTTTTTATACATTTTAAATGCTCTGAGTTATGTAAAACTTCTACTGGACCAAGTTTTGTATTTTCCGAATCATTTTCAAGATTCTTTGAATGTGAACTCATTGCTGTACGGTCAGGACAGAAAGTTAGTTTGGAGTTCTCTGCAAACTCTTGATGCGAAAATTCTGAAGTAAGGAGCAGGGCATGCATCTGAGAACTGTTTGACTCAAATATTGTATTATTACGATCTTCAGCAGGCGATAACTGTGGAATGTACTCACAATCAGTAATTTTTTCGAAATGATTGTACAAATTTGTTTGGTAAAAGGATATTGATGAATATTTATGTAAATCGTTACCTTGATCCACAAATTCGGCAGTCGAGTTACAGTCGTTCAACAAAAGCAACTTTTTGCCATATGAATCAGTCTTCGGAAGTTGATCATTAGCGATTTCGAAATATTGATCATGATTAGGATGAAAATACTCATCATTTTCAGAACAATCTTCAAATTTTGTTTCATCACCTTTGGTTATGTCAGTTTCTTCGCAAGAGGAAACATTGCAGGAGACGTCAGGCTTGTTGTGTTGATCTAACTCAAGAAAATGAGCTTGTCTCATCTTTGATATTTGCTCGAAATCAGTTTTATTACTTTCATTTGAAACAGCGAACATATCAAGTTCTAAATCATCTAATTCTTCTTCTCTCTGCAATGAATTCCCGTTGTGATTCTCACTTCGATTGTTTTGACAGTATTCAATCAACCCGAAAGGTGGCAAAGTGACCTTAGTTTCATTTTCCCACAACCCCAAAGCTTTAAAATTGTTATTTTTAGCATCTGAAAGTCTGATCCGAGACATTTTGTTTCTCATTTTTAAAGATTTATAAAGATTCCAATGAGGACTGTTCTCTAACTCCTCATCTGTAGGTCCCTCGTTTTGATTCTCTCCTGCAAAGCAGTTTGAAAATCGCTCGATATTTTCGGTGTCTAAATCAGCCTTTGCATTCGCTGATTGGTGCCGCCATCTTGCGACAGAACCAGCAACCTCTTCCAAATCGATTTTCTGCAAGTCTGAGTGGTGTTGCCATCTGCTAAGCGAACAAGTTGCCACTTTACCTGAACTAGAAATTTCGCCCTCGTTGGTGTCTGCTTCAGTAGAAAGCGCAGGGAAAGGCATTGTTGCCTGATAAACACTTGCGTTTTTAGTGGTATCTACATCCGGCCTGTATATTTGTTGTTCCTCATCCGATATTTCCGGTTCTTTTGTGGATTGGCCATCGAACCGAACTGAACCAAATGACACGTCACCTTGTCTCGGTGTAAATAACGCTTCGTACTGATTATGAATTTCACAGTTATCAACTTTTTCTTCGTCTAAAACTTCGCATATATCCTTCCTTTTCTCAGCTACATTCACAGAATTGCATACTTTGTCAGCTTCGAAATCTGTTCCGAAACCGATTCGAAAGCATCGAATTTTGGGGTTCTTCTCAGAATTAGGAGTGTCCGGTAAATACGTAGGCACTGTCTCTATGCTTAAAAGGCTATCGCAATGTTTACTGGTAAAATTGCTTGGTATATTTTCGATATCATTTAAATTATCATTAAAAGCAGAATCTACATACCTGTCTTCTCTAAGGAAGCACCGGAAATCCTTTGTTATATCCTTAGAATCACTAGTGCTGACTTTGGAAGGAATTAATCGAATGGGATGATCAGATCCATTTACCTCCCAATTTTTTTTTAATTCATTTGAGATGTTTACCGAGTCGAAACAAATCTCCTGTAAGTCATCTTCCGTTCGGGGACTCCTATTTTCACTTTCAGCAGAAGATACTTTTTCTGAAGTAACATCAATCTCATTGCTCGAACATTTTTCTTTCGACTGTGCCGGTATATTTTTCGCACCTGATGCATTAGACAACATATCACCGCCATAGTTTGAATCAGTTTTTACGCTCTCATGTGATTCCCATAGGCAGTTAAAAGCATCATCAACAAATGAAGCTAATGATGACGACGACAATGATTCATCATCCGAAAATTGTTTGTTCACTAAATACTCGGCGTACAAGGGCGTCTTTGCACGATCTTCTGTTGAATCTTCGTCAGAACCATCATTGGAAGTAACGCTTTCAATTCTTGCTCTAGCTAAACAAGATGATGCGGATGGATTTGATGCAGAAGTAGATGATGATGTCTTGACTTCCACTACGGTGATCCTGTCATCGTCAGAGCCACTTTCTAATTCTGAAGATTCGTCCCAAGACCCCCATCCTAATGATCCATCATCACATTCACTAGGGCTGCGAAGGTCGTCAGAATTCTCTTCCACGATTGTTTCGAGGAACCCCCTAGAATTCATCACTTGAGAATCTAGAGGACTTCCCATTTTATCTAATGAAATTTCACACGATGGTCTAGGTGGGTTTGTACCAGCGGTTGAAGCACTTCCAAGCGCATTATGAGAGGTTATTGATGCCGGTCCATTGCTCTGAACATACATTAATAACATTTGCCTTTCCTCTTCAGAAATAGATCCATCAGGGTATTTAGGCAGTTCCACGGCAGTATGCACGAAGGAGTCAGACGAGTACTCGTCATTACTTCCGCCACTGTCCCATGTAAAGAACATATCTTCCTGACTGCCCGGAAGTAAGGGATCGGCCGTATTTTCACCATTTGTGGTCGTCATAGTAGATAGTGGCGAAAAAATTGAACATCCAGAATTTCGTTCGATGTTTCTTTCGAGAGACAGCTCTTTCTTTTTTCCGGCAGCAGCTCCGCAAAGATGTGAAATAGAGGCAGGATGCCGGCGCTTGGGGGAATCAACCGCGAGGCGAAGTCGGCAGATGATCCAGAAGCCGACAACCGCCAACAGGACCGGTAGTGCAACTACATGAACGCTGGCAGACCACAAGGTAGCAATGCCCGAGATCTGTGAACTCGGCGCCGTACCTGGTTCTGATCCCCCTCCATTACCTGGTCCCCCCTTTGCAGCTCTACCAATGGCGTCCATAGTGTCAACGAAATCTCTGGGCTCTCTCTTTCTCCCTGAATAAACCGGTTTCAATGAGTCAAAAGCTGGGGGATTTGGACGGGAAGTCAGCTACGTTAGATTTTTATTCTGTTTATGTTTTAATCTTTTTTTGTTGTATGGTTGGTTGCACAAGATTCTTCACAAATCCCTGACTTCGTTCAAAGAGAGAGATGGCAACAACGCACGTGAAGCGCAGTTCCCAGAGCAGATTTGCCCACGTTTAGTTCTCCTGTAATTAATCTATCAGCTGATATGTAATGCTTTTGAACAAACTTATTTGGGAGACAATAATGTCGAATTCTTGGGAATTCTTTTAAGATCATAAGTAACTCAATGCAATTACACTTGAAGTGATATATATATATAGATATATACCAACGAAAAATGCCAGGCAGCTTCATTAATTTAAAGTTCAGTGAGCAAATATTACGAAGTTGAAAAAAATCTCTCATGCATACTTTTCTTGAAAAACAATCTTTGCTTTTCACTGAATGTGCAGTTCAAAGGGAGAAAATCTAGTATTACGAGAGTTTTGTGTTATGAGGGATTTCTTATTTCCTTCTTACTTTTAATTTTCCATATTCATAATTCAGATTTCTCATTTATCACCATCAAAGTTCCTTAATTTTCGTATAAATCCACCTTATCATTAGTTTCAATACGTAGAATTGCAGCATTAGGAGCTTACTTCATCCACCCTGCAGAATTATTCCTTTAGTAATGTAGTTTTGTGAACAAAGGACAATTCAGCTCCCCACCGGTGATTTGCAGTCTTTATCATTTGCTTTCTAGAAGAAACGAAAAAGACTGTAACTTGATCAATTGATAGGCATCTTTGCTTTCAAATATTTTCACATACACAATATTTTGTATGTCTTCCAAACTTGTAAGATGATTTTGTAATCGCTATTCGTAAATTCTCCTTAAAACGTGTTTGCAAGAAACATATTTCAGCTGCACATTTCTAAAGCATTTCTGAGCAAAGGTATCCTACAGACGATTGTTCGGTATCTCTTTCAGAACAAAAATTCAGACAGTTCTCAGATCTACTGCGGTGTTCTTCCGTAATATTATCAGATAGCTACAACTTACATCATACGCGAAGCTCGTGTTATAAACTTCATTTGTAAATAATTTCTTCCAGCACGTGTTAGCATCCAGAAATATTTTTTGATTGTTAGACTTCTATAAAACAAAAATAACATATCCTTGGAATCACAGGACTATATGTAAAGCTATGTGATTTAATCTTCAGTGTCCATTTGTCTCACCCACGAAACGTCTGCTAGCTTATGAATAAAATTTCTCTTTCATACGGAAATGATTGTAAAACAATTCGTTCAAAAATATCTACAAAATATCTTGTAAATAATAAGCATTTGCTATTGAGAAAACGGTTGATTTGTATTTTTCCAGAGGATTCATTAGCCTAGTTAAAACAAAACGTTGGTGAAATTTTCATATTAGCTTATAGCTTTGTTGAATGAAGACATCAGTTCCTACTTATAGCAGCATAAAGGAGATTTATATGCAACTGTCTTATAATATTACAGTTCAATTAATAATTTATTTTTAGAAGAAGGTCTGTGCTACTATCAGGATTATTCCTAGATAGTAAGTCTTTTTAGAAGCAATATGATAACAGACACGCTGAAACTTAGTTCGATTATCTAATTATTCAGTTTAGCCAACAAATTTCCTTAGTAGTGAAATAAATTACTACTCACCAGAAGAAAGCCGCTGATACATTAGTAGGTGTTTAAAGTTTAGATGATCAAAAGAATAACTTCCCATCTTCTGAGTTTAGGTTAGCACGTGCCTTTAATACAAATGCTTCACTTCGCACCTGCTTCTAATTCAATTGCTTGTGGTCTTAGCTGCCGTGATTTGGATAATGCGAAGACAATGAGTTGCACGAGAAGCACTAAAAACATACAATGGCCTTGCAGATTGAAGATTATTGATAGAGAAGAGCATCGCGCACCTAACGTGGGACAATCACAGGCAAGTTTCTGGTTTCTCTACGGTTCAAAGGCTTCGCAAGACGATCATGACCCTGGAGGTCTCGGTCAGAGGTCGCACTGGGCCAATCTCATCGTTTCGTGGGAGAGACAATGGACACATGAATAGTTGAGATGTCCGTTCTATGGAAGAGCGCCCACTGTTTCAACGCCAATCACAGGAGCGCACCAAAGACTAAATGCGACCGACAGGAAAATGCAGACATGTGCCGTTTCTCTTTTCCTTTTAGTAAACCTCGACGCATCTGCTCTTGGCCACGGACTTACACAACTGCCCAGTTCACCTCATCTGTGACGTCAGAAGGCTCGAGGGGACACGGAGAATCACAAGGGCTCTTTTCGGTTTCTTTTTTTTATTTACAACACAATTTTTCCCCATCCCTACAGGTGTGTTGGCTTACCTGTGTAAAGCGGTTTAGATTGCAATCGGGTAATTTGGGAGAATTTTTACAATGCAACCTCATAATGCGTCGCCTCCAGCAAGACAACGGTACACGCTTGATAAAGTTAATGCTACAGTCTGAGAAAGATCTGATCGGTTACGCTACTTCTTGGCGGTCTTCTTTTCATTTACGAGCAGAGGACAACATAATTTCGATTCAATCTGATAACATGTGTAATGAGCTCGATGGTTCATGTTTCAGAAAACGGAATGTTACAGATACACAAACGAAATTTCTGATTTGCATATTCTTATTTAAAATCTCAGAATTAAATCTAACGTTAACATCGAAACTCGAAATTAAAATTCACCACGCGTTGAGCACAAAGCTCGTATCTTTTAAAAAAACAAACCTTAATTTAGAGCTTTGAAAAGCTTTCATGTTTGTATGTAAGACACAACCCAGCCCGAAGTTCACTTAAGGAAATTTCAATGGTATTTGCTTTTTCTCGAAATAAATTCGATGTATTAAATATCGTTCCATTTTTACTTTCATGTACGAAGCGATGAGAAAGGAAAGGTACAGTCACAGTGAAAATAAATCAAAATATAAATATTATTCCATTTTTATTTTCCCATGCATAAAATGCAAAGGAAAAGTATATTACTCTGCGTATAGCTTGACAATTAAGTCCAGTTTTACTTTCACAATCACAAAACATCCAGGAATAAAAACGAAAAAAAAATATATATTTTGGAATATAAGATGAATTTACCGTACGTTTCGAATATCAAGCTAGGATTCTTTTTTCTTCAAAAACTAACTCACAGAAAAGAAATCGCCCGTATCCAGCTCCTTCTTATGTACTTCGATGAAAGAAGTAAAAACTTCTTTTACGCATTATGCGTAATTCACGTGCATGTAGTAGCTTAACATTTGCAATAACATGCGCGTTTTAATTACTCTTTTCAACATTCTTTCTTTTCGTTATCTAAGTCTTTTTCAAAAATTCCTTCGATTGTTTTTTTTTGGGGGGGGGGGGGCGAAAATTGCTAGATCGCCACATATTTGGTCAACGACTGGAAATTGCTCAAAACATGATTATAAGTAGAAGAAAACAAGTGATTCCGAAACATACAGGATAAATTAATAGCACGCCAGTGTACTTAGCATAGAAAAAACTATTGCTACTTTGAAAATAAATTCCACGCATAAAGTATTGTTCCACTTTTATTTTCTCATATACGGCATCCCGAGCCCAGAAAAATGTTATTTACTGTAAAATAAAACGAAACATAACTCCGCCCCCCCTCTCCTTTATACATGGTTGTGACAAACATTCTGACAGAAGAATTAAACTCAGGAAGTTGAGTCCGAAGAACATTCAATCCATTAACATTGTATTTATAAGTAAGACGACCGTACCTGCGGTCGCGTTTCCTGTGTCCAAATAATTTAGTTAAGTTATTTCTTACGGTACGGATTTCGCTCAGCGACACTGTAAAATAAATTCTGAAATTCACGAGCTACTTTCTGTGATTCTTTTCGGGAATTAACGAAGCGTATTTTTGATAAAAACTTTTCCGCGAAATGACTGAAAGAAACCTGAATTCCACGGATTTTTCATACCACGGGAAAATTCTGAATTTTCAGAAACCTTACTGCAACACCTTTCTTACGTTGACGGTAAATTACAGTTTTCAAGATGTGTTAACGGAAAATTCTGAATTTTCAGAAACCTTCCTGCAGCACCTTTCTTATATTGACGGTAAATTACAGTTTAGTTTTTTTTTTTGTTTGGAGGTTTAACGACCACCGTGAGCAACTCAATGGGCTATAAGCAGTCGCCCGTCCCTAATTTAGGGTCACTGGTTCCAGGGAAGGGAGAGAGCCAGTGCCGTAAGACAAACATAACATCCATGCCTCACCGGGATTCGAACCCGGACCCCCTTACGGACGAATGATCAGAGGCCAGCGCCTTAGACCACTGCGCCACCGGGGCGGCAAATTACAGTTTTCAAGATGTGTTAACGGAAAATTCGGAATTTTCAGAAACCTTCCCGAAATACCTTTCTTACACTGACGGTAAATTACAGTTTTCAAGATGTGTTAACGGAAAATTCTGAATTTTCAGAAACCTTCCAGCTTTCTTACATTGACGGTAAATTACAGTTTTCAAGATGTGTTAACGGAAAATTCTGAATTTTCAGAAACCTTCCCGCAATACCTTTCTTACATTCACGGTAAATTACTGTTTTCAAGATGTGTTAACGGAAAATTCTGAATTTTAAGAAACATTTCCGCAATTCCTTTCTTACATTAACGGAAAAACTCCGTTCCCACTTTTCCGTATTCATACGACGAAAAATTTCCGGTGATAGGAGAGATTCACGGGAATACTTGGAAATTTGATTAACTGTTAAATTTCAATAGTTTGTCAAAGTATTTGGTTTTGAAGTTCTGTACCGAGATCGGATATTGTGGATAGTATGTGATGCAAAAAAGAAGAGAGATGAGGACAACTAAAGAAGATGTGACTTCCAAAGTGGAATATATAGAGCTATGCAAGACAACACGAAAAAGTATCACTGAAGACGTAAGGAAATTCAACTGTGAGCTAGTGAGGAAAGCAATTGAAAACAACCAAAGCCTTAAGATAGCAAAGGGACATCTCAGTAAGGGAAGAAAACAGATTATGGCTCTGAGAAAAGAAGATGGTTCTATAACAAGAAATAGAGGCGAAATTTTAACAAGAGTGAAAGATTTCTACTCCAAATTATATGAAAGGGATGATACATGTACTCCAGACATCATGAAAGGTACCAGAGTTCTTCCAGTCCTCCCAGCAGAAGTTGCTCATGCAATCAAGAACATGAAGCGGGGGAAAGCTCCAGGAGAAGATGGAATTACTATAGACATCATGCAAGAAGCAAGTGGAGAAATTGAAACAGTACTCGCCCAAATTTTCACTCGATGCCTTAATGAAGGGAAGATTCCTGAGGATTGGAACAATGCTACAATGATCCTGCTACATAAAAAAGGTGACATTGAGGATCTCAGGAACTACAGACCTATCAGCCTCCTATCAGTGGTTTATAAAATCTTCACTAAAGTTCTTTCACACCGCTTGAAGGTAACACTGGACATGGCTCAACCGAGAGAACAAGCTGGATTCAGGAGTGGCTACAGCACAATAGATCATATCCACGTACTGAAAGAACTAATTGAAAGAGCGAGGGAATATGAACTTCCATTGTGCATGGCTTTTATCGATTATGAAAAAGCCTTTGATTCGGTGAAACCATCAGCAGTTACCACGGCTCTGAAATCCTGCGGTATTGAAGATGCATACATTAATATTATTAATAACATCTATGAAAATGCAAGTGCAAAGATTCGGCTGTTTGAAAATACAACACACATAAAAATTGGAAAGGGAGTGAGACAAGGTGACACCATATCTCCGAAGCTCTTTAATGCCACATTGGAAAATGTCTTTCAATCACTGAACTGGGAAAACAAAGGGATAAAGATTAATGGAGATTATCTAACCCACCTTCGTTTTGCTGATGACGTAGTCATTTTTGCAACTACCCCATCAGAGCTGCAGAGTATGATCCAGGAACTTGCTGACAAGAGTAAAGAAGTGGGATTAAAAATGAACTTTCAGAAGACAAAAGTGATGTTCAATGCTTTTACAAGAAATGAAGATTTATCGATTGATGGAGAAAAACTGGAGATAACAGATACGTATGTTTATCTTGGACAGCAGATATCAAGTGAGGGTCACATTGATGAAGAAATTAATCGGCGTACAAAACTTGCCTGGAGAGCTTTTGGAAGAAACAGCATAATTTTCAAGAGCAATATGCCATTATGTCTTAAAAGAAAAGTGTTTGATCAATGCATCCTTCCAGTGCTTACGTATGGTGCAGAGACGTGGACCTTAACTAAAAGAGACATACAAAGGCTGCAGACAACTCAAAGTAGCATGGAGAGGTGCATGCTTGGTATAACCAGGAGAGATAAGAAGAGGAACTCGTGGATCCGAAAAATGACGAGAGTGGAAGACATCATGATCAGAGTTAAATCCCTAAAATGGCAATGGGCTGGACATACTGCCAGAAGGACAGACCATAGATGGACAGCCGAAATTTTAGATTGGATTCCAAGGGACAGGAAAAGACCCAGAAAAAGACCACATGGGAGATGGGTGGATGAAATTCGAAAGTATGCAGGGGTGACATGGAGGAGACTGGCACAAGACAGACCGTTGTGGAGGAAACTTGGGGAGACCTTCATCCAGCAGTGGATTGATAATGGTTGACAATGATGATGATGTCGCATGAATTTTGTTTATTGTGGCACAGAATATTTCTTCTCGTCTCCCCCATTTTGTGCACAAGCTATTTATTATATATTGTGTTACTGTAAGAAACCGGGTACTTAACTTATGGTACAGGTGATTATACGATTTCTTTGTATCAGTCTTTGGACCCCTTAATCCTTTGCCTTACGATTAAATGTCGATTTGTCGGACTAAAGCGTACTATTTTCAATTCGCCTGACGCCCTGAATGTACGATGGTGGAAAGCAAAGTAATTTGTACTGCTTTAAAAGCAATGCATTTATGTAAGATAGTTATGTTGTTCTGACATATGTTTATAGTTTAAAATGAAAAAATAAAAATAATAAGTTAGACTAATAGTTTTGCTGCATATGATACTTTTGCATTACATAGTGCCTAACACGACCTTGTGACGCAATAACATGCAAACAAGACATATGCGTCAGACAATCTAATCTAAATTTTCACATTTAAGGTGGACGTCAAGTAATTTTGCTTCCTATACTTCCAATGGAAAAACTTCTGTACACATTTTTTCCCCCAATTAATGCGTTCCCAAGGATGAAAATTTGAACATCGTTAAAATAGCTTCATCTTATAACTTGGAATGCTTAATATTTTCTAAAACATGCCCATAATTATATTAAAAATCAAAAACTTTTCCGTTGGTGGTGTTGAAACCAAAAAAAGGATGGTGCGACCTGTACTTTGATAACGTCAGTAGACAAACAAATGTTGGATTGCATAATTACGGTTATATTTTAGAAAATATTAAGTATTCCAAGTTATAAAATGAAGCTATTTTAATCGATGTTCAAATTTTGATCCTTGGGAACGCATTAATTGTGAAGAAAATGTGTACAGAAGTTTTTCCATTGGAAGTATAGGAAGCAAAATTACTTGACGTCCACCTTAACAGAATCAGACCGGCGGTTATTGATTCAATTTCTCCGTATATTATTCTCCATTCCTTTGGGAAAAGCATATGATTTACACAGATGAATAACATTATAAGTGGAAAAAAGTATGTGTAAGAAAAAAAGCGTGATGAATAGCTTCCAAAATCGCATGACGTCTCCGAGACGTCATTGTCAGGTTTGGCCCTCGAACACCATGACGTCTCCGAGACGTCATATTAGGCAAAGAGGTTAAAACAAAAGCTATTATAGCTATCAAGAGTAAATTTTATATTTAGAAGATTTGTGAAATAATATTATAAAAACAGTACATTTTACCTTTTTTTAAAGATATTTGAAAGTCATTGTCAGTTTTAAAAGATCAAGTTAGCATTTTGTTGCTTCGAAAAATCACGATAAAAAAATGCTTATTTTGTGAAAAGTCCTCCTACAGAAAAAAAAATATTATAAACCTATTCAGAAAAATAGTAAGCTCCAATAGAACATAAAATGACTAAATCACTCGCATTAATAATATAAGATCTTCATCGCCGCGTAATTTGTTTTACGATGAACGTGAGTTAAATCCCGAGTGTTCGTGGCTCAGTGGTTAAAGACGCGTTTTAGTTTGGTACTGACTGCCGCGAAAGTATTATCTGGTGTAAGGGTTGAAAAGTGAAGGTTCTTCGATTTTTGCGAAATTTCAGTTTAAATACGGAAAAGCCTGAAACGGACTTTTCTGAAATAAACGGAATTTCTGACTACGGAAAATCTGTGAAAATACGGAAGTTAAAATAAAAGGGCACTTTTAAAATCGGAAATTTCTGAAAAAGAGGGACACCTACTGGCAAGTTTGCTGCACGTTATTTTCAGAAATTTTCCGTGAATTCTCACCACTTATTTTTTACAGTGTAGAATTCAAAAAATCTTGTGAGCTATAGAAGTAGAAACTGGAGCTCAAATCCCCTCATAGGACACAAAAGGCAGTTTAGAATACAACAGATATAATGCTTATGAGCTACACTGAAGTCATACTGAACTGCTCTGCCATGAGCTCTTCTCTCCGGAAGTTCCTGTACGCTATTGTTTGGATCTGTTGACTACAGTATTTCAGTACCTCTTATTCTTAATTTGTAATGTAAACTGTTCGACATAGAAAACACAAACCAGAAAGTATTTTTCGGATCGCCATGCAAGTTGGTGGGTATGTCTTGTTTACATGTGTGATGAATTTGGGCTCATTTTGTGCATTCCTTCATGGTGTGACATTTTCTACGTCGAGCAGATTATACTCTGATCACGCTGAAATTGCCTGATCTAAAGGCAATAGATGGAGTTTTATATAAACTAACTAGCAGACATGCCAGTTCTCCGAACGGTGAATCTGTAAAATCAATTTTTGAACATGAAATTAAAGAAAGGGAAAAGTAATAAAGGGAAAGTAAGGTAATTTAAGATCTACAATTGTTTTAGGATTTTGAACTGGGTCGTGACGTAATTGCATACTGTTTGACGTAAAACGGTAGCCAGCTTTGGCGCCCCCTAATTTTAAATCAAAATTTCATAAAATTTATACAGCATTTCAACGTTTCTGTAATAATTATCTTCAATCCTGTGAGAATTTTTGAAGAGTAAAGCTAAGCCAAAATTTTGAATCTTTTGGTTTTTAGATTTTTCAAGGTGTAGAACTAGTAGAAAAATTCAAGCAAACATTCCAAATACGCCATTTTTTTCGGATTTTTCTAGCTAACTGGACCTTAAGACTTGTCAACATTTTGGAGAGTAAAGCTAAGCCACTCACTACTTTGAATCTTTTGGTTTTCAAACATTTTTAGGTGTAGAAGTGGTAGAAAACCTCAAGCAGATAATATTCCAAATCCGCCATTTTAATTTTTTTTTTTTTTTTCGGATTTTTCTAGGTATACGGACATGCTAATTTTCAGATCTCTAAGTCATTTAGAAGTGGTCGAACAATTTGCGAAAAATTCAAGCAGACAATGTTTCAAGACCGCCATTTTAATTCGTTTGGTTTTCGGACTTTTCTAGGTATCTGGTTCTTAAAGACTATCAGCTTTTGCCAATTTTCAGATCTCTAGTTCATTTAGAAGTGGTCAAACAATTCACAAAAAAAATCACGCAGGCAGTGTTCCAAAGTCCCCGTTTTTATTTCTTTGGTTTTGGGACTTTTCCAGGTATACGGACGTTAAGACCTATCAGCATACCAATTTTCAGATCTCTAGGTCATTTAAAAGTGGTCGAACAATTCGCGGACAGAAACACATTTTCCCACTTTGCTTTATATAGAGAGACATACAACTAGCGCGTAGAGAGAGAGAAGAGAGGGAGAGAAACATGTTTTGAACCACGTTATTCTTCATATGGCATTAGAGATAATCAACATCCGTTGTCGCAGCCTCCACAAGGATTCTCAGACCGAAATACACCAGATTAGGGAGCCAGCTATATAAACGCCATGCACAGGAAGAACTCAGAAACCCGGGTACTGGCCCCCGGTAATAAATAAGGGCGTCTTCCCCCTCTTTCTACTTCACTTCCGTGTCACTTTCCTATCGGGCGCTCTAGCCCAAATCTCCTAGTTTCCTATTTCTAAGGGTTGTTTAAGACCTGGGGTCAGACACTCCCTTCCTAAAATCCTCTACATTAAAAAAAAAAAAGAACTCAGAAACGAAGAAATAAAGGACTGCTTATACACTGCCAGCTGAGGGCACCTGGCGCGATCCATTATAAATAAATCCACCGGCTGGCTCATCCGGGAGATGACTTATACAATCACTTTCATAGGAATTTAGCTGTGTTACTTAAAAAGTGTGCTGCACCCCAATCTTCCTCAGTGTTGTATCTATGAGTTTTATACAGCATATTTTCGTAGCAAAAGAGTTCTTTTTGCTACGAAAATATGACCAAGCCTTTTTCGTAGCAAAAAGAGTTCTTCTTGCACTATTTATTGCACTTTTTTAAAAATCAAATAATTTTTGAAAACAATGTATGTCACATAAACCGTTTTACAAGACCTATTTAGTTCATGAAAGTACCATCGTGAATCGAAGCATTCATAACACAGCCCAACAAAAACAACAACAAAAATTTCTGGTGCTTTGGAAGTTAGACCTATTTTGGAGTATATTTGGGACGCTGATTCCAAAAATGACATTGGTTTGGCCGTATCGGCTCTAGTTTTGGAGATACGGCATACCCACCTTAGATGCTAAATGTAGAAATAAAATAAAGTGTATATTTTTAATCAGTGATTGTTCAGGGCAATAAAGGAATATTGTGGTTCCTGGCATGTGTAGGTATGCAAACTTTGTCGGCGATCCCGCGAAGTGAAGCTCGCCAAGAACAGAAATAAGCAGATAGCGAGAGGAATCGGATGAATGTGGACGGAGTCTGTGTTGCGTTGCTCCGGGAAGTAAGTGAACCGAAATTAGAATAATTTCAATATACAATATATGAATGTAATATTCTAATTTATGACTGTAAAGCCAGTGTCTGTTAATCTAAATGTGATTTTTTGAACAACTATACAACTAGAGAACGTAATGTGATCTATTTATGTTTGCAAATTGAGTAGACGCCATGGCTTCTTCGCAAATGAGCTGCCTGGACCATCCAGATGTCTTTTGCTATGTTTGTGACGAGTAAATCCTAAAGAAAGTTGGAAACCTATTTCTGAATTTGTGAAGAGGGCATAACTTGGTTATTTTTATGTCTAGCTCGGAGACTAAGATAATTAGTGGGCTCCCCATATCGTATGCAAAACTTGCACGGAGCATTTGCGGCAATGGACAAACAGAAAGAGGAGTTGACTGAAATTTGAGCACCAATGGTTTGGAGGCAACCAAAAAACAACCATGACAGCTGTTATTTTTGTCTTGTCAACATTAAGGGTACCAATCGAAATAATCAAAGCAAGTGGACATATGCTGACCTAGACTCAGCAAGACGACCTCATCCACACTCAAATGAGATACCTTTTCTATCTTTCAACCACCTACCAGAGCTCCCAGAGGATGATGAAGCACGCATGTCCGATGACTTACAAAAAACAGAAGCGTATAAAGTGACAGTAATTTTGTATGAACTTCATCAAGTGTTCTACGTTTTAACCATAATGAATTGAGTGACCTCATCGGGGATCTGAACCTGTCAAAAGAGTCTTCTTAATTGCTGGCCTCCAGGTTGCATGGAAAGAATTGACTTCATTCTGGAACCAACATTACGTTTTATCGTAGCAGAGGAAAGGATTTGCTGCCCTTCTCTCTAAGGACAACCACCTAGTGTTCTGCAATGACGTCAGAGACCTTCCGAGGAAAATGGGTCTATCAAACTGATTTAGTAATATGTTTATTTCATCCCATTTCTGAGGGAATGGGTTGAAATAAACTGATTTGGTAATATGTGGTTGTTTTAATAGTATATAATATTAATAGCATCAATATTTGTCAAAATATTATATTATTAAAAATAGCAGATCATGAGATTAAGGATCCCAAACAAATTTTGACGGATTTTATATGATTTAGCAAATGAGACACTTTATAATTGGTAAAGGGAATTCTTCGACAACCGGTTCTGGTTGGGGAGCGGGCATTCAAGATGGCTATTTATTCCGGGCTTGGGTAGAAAATGCCATATGCCGCGTATTAGTGTGTGTTCCTGCAGAGAAGAAAAAGCTTTTTCAAAAACTATAGATATTGGATAGTTGATAGCATGCCGACGATAATTTACCCCCTATCTCCAGACACTAGCTCCCTGCTAATTCTATTTAGCAACGTACGTATTGCAGTGCATTATGGCGTGATAATATTAGCATTATTTGAGCAACATACAATTGCAGCACCGCCCGATCATTTTGGATGCCGGCTGTCCGAAGTACTTCAGGTGGAAACGAACGGTCAAAGAAAATCGTACAGTTATACTGTAGATATAGATAGAGGTCCCTTCCCCATTCCCCATCTGAGAAATACATCGGCTAATTTCAGGAGGAAGAGAGCGCGGAAGTGTAGAAAAGGTGATGTTTTTTTATTAATGGTTGAACAGGTTAGCCAGTTTTCGGGCTTGCAATATAAAATTCGGGCTCACGTAGGTTCTGGCTGATATACCACGGGCTCGGGTTCCGAAAACTGAGCCCCGAACTCAGCTCTAACATACACTCTAAACAACTGCTGTATCGTCCTTTTTATCTAACGTTCTTATCACATTCATACCTTACTCTCTCTCTGACCTAAAGAGTGTTGCCAATCTCGTTCTTCTGAGAGAGAAGATATCACGTTAAGTTTGGAAAGGGTAAAAGAGAACAAACTCAAATTTACATAAGAAAAAGAACTGAAAAAGAAAGTTATTTTAGAATATGCGTCACAAGAGTTAAAATTCACAACTGTTTAAAATAAACTGAATAGCAGTACTTGGAATTTAAAAAAAATCAAGCTATATAACTGCTGTGGAATCATCGAAAAATAATATACTGTATTTAAATTATCAATGTATATCTATTCATCGCATTTTTTTCGACAGGAAGATTTCTGTTGAGAAGTCCCCGTTTTCTGACATCTCAATTTTTGGTACTCTTAACGCAGCTAACGAATTTTGTAAAATTTTAAAAAATTTATAAAATTTATTTGTGAAATTTTAAAAAAATTACAAATGAATTTGTAAAATTTTAAAAAAAATACAAAATTAATTTGTAAAATTTTAAAAAATTTACAAAATTAATTTGTAAAATTTTTAAAAAATTACAAAATTCGTTAATTTTTGTTTTGCTTAACGCAGCTAACGATATTTGTAAATTTTTACCAAAGTTATTATCGTTATTCTCTGCCGTCTTGTTAATTTTTTTTTTATTTTCTCTGTTTTTTGAATACAGTATGCACCAGCCACTTTTAAGTAATTCTGTGCGTGCTTCAAGGACTCCTGACTTTGCAACAAGCTCTCACCACCCCTTTTAAAAACTAATTTACTGTTCTGCCGACTATGAGCGCATATGTTCGGTGAAGCTCTGTCTCTCTCCCTCTTTCTTGATAATTTGCTTCGCCTTTGATATAGCTGTTCACAGAGCGTTTGACTCTTTTCTCTAATATTTATTATCATTTTCTTTTCGCTCAGTGTCGTCCCCCAGACGCTTACACTGTAAAAAAATCTGAAATTCACGAGCCATTTTCTGTGATTCTTTTCGTGAATTAATGAAGCCTGTTGCTGATACAACCTTTTTCATGAAATGACGGGGATAACCTAAACTCACAGATTTTTCGTACGCCAGGAAAATTCTGAATTTTCAGAAACCTTTCCGCAATTTCTTTCGTATATTAACGGGGAAAACTCTGCTCTAGCTTTTCCGTATATATACCTATGATGGAAAATTTCCGGTAACAGGAGCAATTCGCGAGAATACTTGACGTTTGATTAGCTATTAAATTTCACTTGTCTATCAGAGGATTTGGAAGTTATATAGCGAGATCGGATATTGTGAATGTTACAATTTTGGTTATTGCAGCATAGGATATTCCTTCCCCACTCCCCCATTTTGTGCACCAACAATAGGATGTTGTGTTACCGTAGACATCGGGTACTTAAATTATTGTGCAGGTGAATGTATGATGTCTGTGTATCGGTCTGTGGATCCCTTAAAACAAAAGCTATTATATCTATCAAGAGTAAATTTTATATTTAGGAATGTTGTGAAATCCATATATTAATTCTATAAGTTTTTTTACTGTGAGCCCTATTTTGAGAGAACGGCTGAACGTAAAGATAGGGCTCAGGTATCAAAATAAAATTCTTACCATGTAGATGTGCCAGTCGAAGAGAAAAATGAGATAGGGACAACCGTTCGGGTGTTGTGGGGCGGCAAAATTCCGATGTAAAGTCTATGGGAGAAGGGTGCGGTTGACATTCGATCGTCTGCGGTTGACTCAAGCGCTGTTCAAGGCGGTGCGTGCCATGGAGGGACTGAGATAGTCCGAAGTCTTCTCTTTTCTGAGCGAACCGTTGCGCAAAGCAACGCTAGCAGGCATTAGTATCAAACTTCTCATCGGAACAGCGAAGACTCTCGAAGACCTGCTTGCGCTATGCCGTTGGACTGTGTGATGTATACAACTAGACGAACCCCGTCAGAATCGACGTTTTTCGTCTAGCTTACCGTTAACTTTTGAATTTCTACAATGTAAGTCAAGATAAAATTCTGAAACAATCGCACCAAGGTGCTCAACATTGAGAATCTCTTATTAATTTAAGATCTGTAAATTTCTTCCTATTCGAGAAGTGTCCCTCATTTTGAAAATTTTAAATTGAGGAAAATTATTTTACGCAAAGCCAACATTTCTAAAATACAACACCGAAGTAAATAGTCCAAGGGTTTACATGTAGCAAACTTTAAATCCGTAATTTTATTTTAAATGCTCGTCGCTCCAAATGTTTTAATTCTGTAAACTACACTGACGGAAAAAAATCCCAACACCACGAAAAATTAGTTGTAGAGGAATGAAATGGCGGCAATACATTTGTATAGATAACATATTTAATCGATTAAGGTTTCAAGATCACAGCTTAATGTAAGCGCGAGAATAGCCATTTTAAATGTGAAATGCTGGTACATTAATAACCGGTGTAACCGCCAGAATGTTGAATGCAAGCACGCAAACGTTCATGCATTGTGTCGTACAGGTGCTGGATGTCAGTTTGTGGGATGGAGTTCCATGCCTGTTGCACTTGGTCGGTCAATACAGGGACGGTTAATGCTGGTTGGGGGTGACGCTCGAGTTGTCGTCCAATGATGTCCCATACGTGCTCGATTGGTGAAAGATCTGGTGATCTAGCAGGCCACGGCAACATGTCGACACTCTGTAGAGCATGTTGGGTTACAACAGTGGTATGCGGGCGAGCGTTACCCTGTTGGAAATTACCCCCTTGAATGCTGTTCATGAATGGCAGCACAACAGGTTGAATCACCAGACCGACGTACAACTGTGCCGTCAGGGTGCGTGGGATAACCACGAGAATGCTCCTGCTGTCATAGGAAATTTCTCCCCAGACCATAACTCCAGGTGTAGGTCCAATGTGTCTTGGCCGCAGACAGGTTGGTTGCAGGCGCTCACCTGGCCTCCTTCTAACCAACACACGGCCAACACTGGCACCCAGGCAGAACCGGCTTTCATCAGAAAACACAACAGATCTCCACTCCGTCCTCCAATGAGCTCTAGCTTGACACCACTGACGTCGCAAACGGCAGTGGTTTGGAGTAAGTGGAATGCACGCTACAGGGCGTCTGGCTCGGAGCTGTCCTTCAAGTAACCGATTTGTAACAGTTCGTTGTATCATTGTGGTCGCAACTGCAGCTCGAATTGCTGCCGCAGACGCGGTACGATGCGTCACGGCCATACGACGTACACGGCGGTCTTCCCTCTCAGTAGTGCCACGTGGCCGGCCGGAACCCGGTCTTCTTGAGGCAGTACTTTCCCTTGACCACCGCTGCCAACAATCATGCACAGTGGCTACATTCCTGCAAAGTCGTTCTGCAATATTGCGGAACGAAAATCCACCTTCTCGTAGCCCTATTACACGACCTCGTTCAAACTCCGTGAGCTGTTGATAATGGCTTCTTCATCTTCTTAAAGACATTCTTGACTAACATCAACACACTACGTCGAATCTCAACGATAACTAACGCTCACGAACGTTACAGCGCGTATTTACAGCAAACCTGCTTTGCATGTTCCGAGGGGCGCTACTAGCGCCACACGTATGCGCCGAGCGCGACATTTGCATAGACGTCATCTTACAGATGTACTCTCACCGCCTACCAACTGTCGTTTATCTAACACAACCCCTTCTTGGTGTTGGGATTTTTTTCCGTCAGTGTATATTTTAAACATATGTCTTACGTATATCGAACTTCGGGCCTCTAACTTTTGTGGTTATTAGGAAACTGTTACACTTGTATTACGTGATTTCATGACACTACATGAAGTAAAATATTATGAAAGATACCAAAAACTGGATTTTTCACCGATAAATCAAGGAACAACAATGTGCAATTATTGTATAAAAAAATTTTGATCCCGGTAACTTTTTCTCCAAAATTTTCTTCGGCGAAATATAATTTGTTTAGCGCAAGCTGTTCCAGAAATTTTCCAGATAAAAGGAATAAATCCAGTTTCCGACACCGTACACTGTAAAAGAAATTTCTTTAATTTACCAGCTATTTTCTCGTGATTTCTTTCGTGAATTAACGAAGCATACTTCTGATAAAACCTTTTCCGTGAAATGACGGGAAAAAAGCTTGAATTTCACGAATTTTTCGTACGCCAGGAAAATTCTGAATTCTCAGAAACCTTTTCGCAATCCCTTTGTAAATTGCCGTTTCTAAGAGGTGTTAACGAATATTTTGAATTTTCAGAAACTTTTCGGTAATTCCTTTCGTATCCATATGATGGAAAAATTCCGATAGTACGAACGATTCTCAGAAACACTTAGAAGTTTGATTAACTATTAAATTGATTGTATGATATCCATGTATCAGGCTGTACCTCTTAAGACAAAAGCTATTATAGCTATTAAGAGTAAATTTTATGTTTAGGAGTTTTGTGAAATAATACTTTAAGCAGTACATTTCAACTTTCTTAAAGAAAACTGAAAGCCATTGTTAGTTTAATAAGATCTCAAGTTCCAAAGTATTCTGTTGCTTCGAAAAATCACGACGATGAAAAAATACGTAATTTGTAATAAGTCCTCCTATAGAAAAGATAAAATTACTACGAACTTATTCAGAAAAATAATAAGCAACAATAGAAAATAAAATGACTAATTCACCCATATTAATAACAAAAAAAAATCATCCAGATATTCTCCCTTACACACGAAAGGGAGAATATCTGGCTTAGCGCTAAGGCACGCGATTCCCGTTCCAAAGTTTGCTGGTTCAAATCCCACCAGGGACGAATAAGGAAGGGCTCGTTAGCATTTTACACCGGGAAAGAAACTGACCGAATAAGTTAGTTACTGAGAATTTTGCGAAATTTCAGCAAAAATACGGAAAAACCCATGACGGATTTTTCTGAAATAAACGGAACTAGACGAAACCCGTCGTAATCGACGGTTAGCTTCTTTTTTTTTTTTTTTTTTTTTTTTTTTGAAAAGAAAAAACTCATATGAAACAACAAATGTGAACTTTATTTGATTGACAAATTCATTCAACCACTTTAATAAAGACAATAGTCCAGGTTCGTGATTTTTTTTTTTTTGACTGAAGGTTTAGAGACCACCGTGAGCAACTCAATGGGCTATAAGCAGTCGCCTGTCCCTAATTTAGGGTCACTGGTTCCTGGGAAGGGAGAGAGCCAGTGCCTTAAGACAAACACAACATCCATGCCTCATCGGAATTCGAACCCGGACCCTTCACGAACAAATCATCATAAGCCAGCGCTTAGACCACTGCGCCACCGGGGTGGCCAGGTTCTTGATGAGCATCACGACTGCACCCCTTTTCAGTCATAAAATGTGCGGCAGAAGTCCACTCATGTCGATCGTGTGAAAAAATTCAACTGGATAGCGTACTCAGTCACTCTCATCTTCAGTCACAACTGTGTTTGTAAATGTTGTTGGAATGAGATTCGCGTTGCGAATACTCTTCATTCTCTCTTGTCTAAGACATATAGTTGCGACCCATTGATCGCTCACGCCTTCCTGTAAGGCTCTTATGTTTTATTTTTTTTTTTTTCTGCGGGAGAGACATTCTGTCAAGGGTAAGTATGCAATAAAGTATTTACTTACTTTAGGACTGATCATAGAACACCATGCACACACCAAGTCTGACACTGAACTGAGCGCCTGATGTAGATAAGGGCCGCACGCTTCCCCCATATACTTTACATGGGAACTTTGCTACCCCACCACGCCCGAACCGTTGCCGCAATCTCAGTTTTCTCTTCGACTGACACATCTACATGGTAAGACCTTTATTTTGATACCTGAACCCTATTTTTACGTTCAGCCGTGATCTCAAAATAGGTCTCACAGTAAAAAACTTTATAGAATGAATATGTACATTCTAAATATTTTGGCGCAACTCAATATGTACATTCTAAATATTTTCACTAACAATGGTCGACGAAATGTTTATTTACATCTTTACATAATGGAAAACGTCTTACCTACGTGAATAAACTGGATCGAATGAATATTAAATTGTATATACACAGTGCGTCAAAGAAATTTTAAGACTGGCGCTAGATTTCAGCCTACGGTGGAGCCACCAGTGTAATCGCGAATGCGTTATAAACCGTGACCATCTGCTTGCTTTCTGCCAAAAGTACTGAGCAGTTGTTAAAGTAACTCAAACGAAACGCGGCCGTTCATTAGGGAAGTAAAATTTTTTTCATGTTGAATTATTAAGATGGAACAAAGGGCTGTTATTAAATTTAACGCAAAACTTGGTAAAAGTGCCTCGGAAACGTACCAAATGATGAAACAAGTTTACGGTGAGTTTTGTTTAAGTAGATCAAATGTTTTCCAGTGGCACAAACGTTTTTTAGATGGAAGAGAGATGCTAAAAGATGATAAGCATACCGGAAGACCAAGTTCATCTAGGACACCTGAGATTATTGAAAAAGTGCGTGATTTCGTGGCAAACAATCGACGTGCGTCAGTAAGAAGAGTCTTTAAACATCAACAAAGAAATGATTCGAACCATCCTACATGAAGATTTGGGCAAAACAAAAGTCTGTGCTAAATTTGTTCCACGCACGTTAACCAATGAACAAAAATCAAGGAGAAGTGCTCATTGCAGAGACATCATTTCATCCGCTGAAAATGATCCAAACTTCTTAAAATCGATTGCTACTGGTGATGAAACATGGTGTTTTCAATATGATCCTAAAACAAAGCGACAAAGTGCGGAATGGAAGTCAAAAAACTCGCCACAAGCCAAAAAAACAAGAAAAGTTCCATCGAAAATCAAAACAATGCTCAACACATTTTTCGATAGTAAGGGTATTATCCACAAAGAATTTGTTCCAAGTGGACAAACAATTACTGGTGAGTTCTATTTAAATGTTTTGAGGCGTTTGAAGGGCAGAATTCGTCGCATTCGTCCAGAATATCGAGATGAAAACAGTTGGTGTTTGTTGCACGATAATGCACCGAGTCACACCTCACTTCTTGTTCGTAGATTTTTGGCGAAAAATAACGTCTGTGTGTTGAATCATCCTCCGTATTCGTCTGATTTAGCACCCTGTGACTTTTCTTTGTTCCCAAAACTTAAAATGACGTTAAAAGGATGTTTTTTTATGATATTTCGACCATACAAACAGCTTCGACGCGTGCTTTGGAGGCAATTCTGCAAAGTGAACTTATAACGAAGTAAATTTCTCCGTCATTTTTGGTCTACGCCGGGATTCGAACCCGAGTCCGCTTATTCCGGAACAAGTCGCTCTACCAACTGAGCTACGCAGACGTTTTTATTCTGATTCCTATCTGCCTTTATGTCGTGTGCGTCCTGCTGGCAGGTACGTCACATCCCCCCCGAAAGACGGCCGGGGGCATGGCCCACGGGTCAGCTGTGACCATGAATCGTTGCAGGCAGCCATCCACTGTAGAACGTGCACTTGAGAACTCCCAGTCAATCTGCTGTGTGGAATGCAACATCACACATTTTTATTTTTCGAAGCGCTGGAGATGGGATTCTCTGATTTTTCCTATCTCTCGGTGTGGAAAGAACATCACACCAATGCGAGATTTTGAACGGCCGGGTCATCCGGATAGTTCGGGCGCCATTATAACGAAGTAAATTTCTCCGTCATTTTTGGTCTACGCCGGGATTCAAACCCGAGTCCGCTTATTCCGGAACAAGTCACTCTACCAACTGAGCTACGCAGACGTTTTTATTCTGATTCCTATCTGCCTTTATGTCGTGTGCGTCCTGCTGGCAGGTACGTCACAAACTGGAACTGGCATTCGAATCATTATTAAATCGCTGTAACAAGTGTAATGAAGCCGGAGGGACTTATTTTGAATAACAAACCAAAACAAATTATAATTTCTTGTTTCTATTTCATTTTAGAGTCATTTTGGAGGTGTTTGGCCATAACTCACCACGCTGGCCAAGCGGGTTGGTGAGTGTGGGATAGCATTTCCTCTGATCCCGGTGGTATAGTTATACCGCTATTGGCGGTCGTCAGAGCCCCTTTAGTGGGAACAGGATGCACCACGAGAAGGCGGGGTTGACATTTGTCAAGGAGAGGCTGTGATGTTACGCTTCACCTGACCTTACATCCCAAAATGACTCTACAACTTAAATCTTGGCCCTCAGTCTCCGGCAGCTGGAATGTACCTGGCCAAGGCAGCGGCCAGTGCGACATGAAGGCAGAGGGTGCTAAGAATCCCCGGAGGACCGGACTAGGCTGCCATTTGATGCTGACCTTGGCTACCTACAACGGACGCTCTCTATCTTCTGATTCAAGGCTTCTTGAATTGGAAGAGGAACTACAAAGGATCAAGTGGGACATCGTCGGGCTAAGTGAGGTAAGGAGAAAAGGAGAAGATCTCATTGAACTGAAAAGTGGACATCTCTTCTATTATCGTGGGACAGATACTGGTAGAACTAGTGGTGTTGGATTTATAATAAACAAGAAACTGAAGGATAAAGTTGTAGAAGTTGAAAGTTCCTCTGACAGAGCTGCACGACTCGTTATCCAACTATCGAGAAGATACCAGGCTCAGATTATTCAAACTTATGCACCCACCACAAGTCATCCTGAAGAAGAAATTGAAGAATTTTATGAGGAAATTCGTCATCTAAATAATAAAGGTAAGCAGCACTTGAAGATAATTATGGGAGATTTCAATGCAAAAATAGGGCAACGGCAACAGAATGAAACTTCAGTAGGTAAATTCGGTCACGGCAACAGAAACCAGCGTGGAAATACTCTCGTTGAGTTTGCAGAGGCAGAAGGATTTTTCATCTTGAATTCCTTTTTCAAGAAAAAGCCACACAGGAAATGGACATGGAGACATCCAATTGGGACAAGTGAAATTGATTTTATTATGTGTAACAAAAAATTCGTCATCGAAGACTGCAGTGTGCTGAACAAGTTCAACACAGGTAGTGACCATAGATTGGTGAGATGTAAGATGCACCTCAACACTAAACTGGAACGTGGCAAGCTCATAAGACAAACAAAATGTATTGACATAACCAACCTTAAAAAACACCATAATACTTTCAAGTTGGAACTGAAGAACAGATTCTCTGCTTTAGAAGGCCTAACATCGGAAGAAGTGGATATTTCGGAAGTTAACAGAAAAGTAACCAAAGCTCTTATGGAAACAGCAACAAAATTAGCTGGGTCTAAGAACAAGTTGCATGTGAACAAATTATCAGAAAAAACCAAAATGTTGATGCAAAAAGAAGAGAGATGAGGACAACTAAAGAAGATGTGACTTCCAAAGTGGAATATATAGAGCTATGCAGGACAGCACGAAAAAGTATCACTGAAGACGTAAGGAAATTCAACTGTGAGCTAGTGAGGAAAGCAATTGAAAACAACCAAAGCCTAAAGATAGCAAAGGGACATCTCAGTAAGGGAAGAAAACAGATTATGGCTCTGAGAAAAGAAGATGGTTCTATAACAAGAAATAGAGGCGAAATTTTGACAAGAGTGAAAGATTTCTACTCCAAATTATATGAAAGGGATGATACATGTACTACAGACACCATGAAAGGTACCAGTACCAGAGTTCTTCCAGTCCTTCCAGCAGAAGTTGCACATGCAATCAAGAACATGAAGAGGGGAAAAGCTCCAGGAGAAGATGGAATTACTGTAGACATCATACAAGAAGCAAGTGGAGAAATCGAAACAGTACTCGCCCAAATTTTCACTCGATGCCTTAATGAAGGGAAAATTCCTGAGGATTGGAACAATGCTACAATGATCCTGCTACATAAAAAAGATGACATTGAGGATCTCAGGAACTACAGACCTATCAGCCTCCTATCAGTGGTTTATAAAATCTTCACTAAAGTTCTTTCACACCGCTTGAAGGTAACACTGGACATGGCTCAACCGAGAGAACAAGCTGGATTCAGGAGTGGCTACAGCACAATAGATCATATCCACGTACTGAGAGAACTAATTGAAAGAGCGAGGGAATATGAGCTTCCATTGTGCATGGCTTTTATCGATTATGAAAAAGCCTTTGATTCGGTGAAACCATCAGCAGTTACCACGGCTCTGAAATCCTGCGGTATTGAAGATGCATACATTAATATTATTAATAACATCTATGAAAATGCAAGTGCAAAGATTCGGCTGTTTGAAAATACAACACACATAAACATTGGAAAGGGAGTGAGACAAGGTGACACCATATCTCCGAAGCTCTTTAATGCCACATTGGAAAATGTCTTTCAATCACTGAACTGGGAAAACAAAGGGATAGAGATTAATGGAGATTATCTAACCCACCTTCGTTTTGCTGATGACGTAGTCATTTTTGCAACTACCCCATCAGAGCTGCAGAGTATGATCCAGGAACTTGCTGACAAGAGTAAAGAAGTGGGATTAAAAATGAACTTTCAGAAGACAAAAGTGATGTTCAATGCTTTTACAAGAAATGAAGATTTATCGATTGATGGAGAAAAACTGGAGATAACAGATACGTATGTTTATCTTGGACAGCAGATATCAAGTGAGGGCCACATTGATGAAGAAATTAATCGGCGTACAAAACTTGACTGGAGAGCTTTTGGAAGAAACAGCATAATTTTCAAGAGCAATATGCCATTATGTCTTAAAAGAAAAGTGTTTGATCAATGCATCCTTCTAGTGCTTACGTATGGTGCAGAGACGTGGACCTTAACTAAAAGAGACATACAAAGGCTGCAGACAACTCAAAGTAGCATGGAGAGGTGCATGCTTGGTATAACCAGGAGAGATAAGAAGAGGAACTCGTGGATCCGAAAAATGACGAGAGTGGAAGACATCATGATCAGAGTTAAATCCCTGAAATGGGAATGGGCTGGACATACTGCCAGAAGGACAGACCATAGATGGACAGCCGAAATTTTAGATTGGATTCTAAGTTACAGGAAAAGACCCAGAAAAAGACCACATGGGAGATGGGTGGATGAAATTCGTAAATATGCGGGAGTGACATGGAGGAGACTGGCACAAGACAGACCGTTGTGGAGGAAACTTGGGGAGACCTTCGCCCAGCAGTGGATTGATAATGGTTGACGATGATGATGATGATGATGATTTCATTTTATAGACCCAGTCTTAAAAATTCTTTGACGCACTGTGTATACATCACACAGTCCAACGGCATAACTCAGTCAGGTCTTCGAGATGTTCGCTGTTCCGATGAGAATAACTTTGATAGGAATGCCTGCTATCGTTGCTGTGCGCAACGGTTCGCTCAGAAAAGAGAAGACTTCGGACTTTGGACTATCTCAGTCCCTCCATGCTTCCGCCTTGAACAGCGAGTGAGCTACCGCAGGCGATCGAATGTCAACCGCACGCTTCTGTCATAGACTTTACATGGGAATTTTGCCGCCCCACAACGCCCAAACCGTTGCCCCAATCTCATTTTTATCTTCGACTGGCACATCTACATGGTAAGATCTTTATTTTGATGCCTCAACCATATCTTTACGTTCAGCCTTTTTCTCAAAATAGGGCTCATAGTAAAAATCCTTATAGAATTATTATATAGATTACTGACTACGGAAATCCTGTCAAAATGCTGAAGTTAGAAAAAACGGAAACTTTTAAAACTGAAATTTCGTTAAAAGACGACCACCTACCGGCAACTTTGCTGCACGTTATTTTCAGAAATTTTCCGTAAATTCACACCACTTATTTTTTACAGTGCATTTGATTTATATTAAGTTGTAAGACTTGGATGTCCGAAGCATCGCATATCGGAGTCTTTTTACTTTGAAAGAGTGGTATGCGCCTGTACGGGAGGAGGCCTACTTCTGTTGTGGAGTTCTAATACGCGATCACAGAGATAACGGAAGATTAATTTCTGATCCAGGGATTTTCTTTTACAATACCCACCTCTTCTAAGACAGTGAAACTCCTTTTTATTTTTTAAGATTTTTTTGGAAAAAGAAAAATAATTCACTACCTAATCAATCAAGCTCGGAGAAGGGAGGGAATTCTGAGGCATTTTTCAGATGCAAGTTGCTAAAATTTGGCTTACAACTTGCACTTTGTATGAATCAGCATTGTCATTCCAGGGAACTGATTACGCCTCCAACAATAAAACCCGTGAGAATAGATAGACGAAGAGCATACATTATAGGAAGATTCTCTTAACTACAGTTCCTGCTCTCTGTTGGGATCTATACACCAAAATAAAACACACGAAACGACTGCTAACTGGAAAACACTTTCCTCTTCTGTTTTTGTTTAAGAGACTAACAACCCCCATGAGAGACTATAAATAGTCATCCATCCCAAATTTAGAGCCAGTGGTTCCACGAAAGAGATAGAACTAATACAGAATGGACAAGCACAATTGTCCATATTTTGGCTCGAGATTTGAACCCAGACCCAGCAGCTACACAGGTCCGAAAATATCACCCTAAATCACTCGACCACTCAGCGACCCTTTTTGCTTTATGCTTTGCAATTTATTTTCGTTTCGTTGATTTAATTCTCCCCCTATTCACGCCTACAAAATAAATAATACATACCTCTAAGCTATTCTCTGAAAATCAGAGGTTGGCTCCTAAAAGAAAGGTCATCTGTCAAATCAAAGTCGCCGATAGCCTTAGATTGCACTTACTGTTGAAGTACCAAACGTCTCCATTAACTGAGATCTTGGCACACAACTCGAGCTTCATTGCAAGTCTCACACAAGAACTTTTGTACTTCACACCCATTAACTTTTTCTCTTGCTGGTATTTTTGAATCTGGTCCTCCCATGATGTCTTTGCTCTTCCCCTACCTTCTTTTCTTGCCAGATGAGCTGAATAATTTCCTTAGTAAGCACGTTACAGCAGGTCTACGGACACAGAGTCCATAGTTATGGTGCCTGTGGGTCACCGTAGAGAAGGATGCTTGACTTGCTATGGATGCGATGACGTCCGAACTCAGACTGGGTGTTGTTGTTATCCGATTCAGTCTGGCCAATAATGCGATGCAATAGCCAAGTTGAAGGGTTGTCTCACTTGAACGGCCCAGAAAAGACTTCGGACAACTGCTCACTTAGTTTCAGAGCCTTAAGATCACAGAATGGTTAACACCAAATAATCTAATTACCTACAAGACTGATTGGTCGGCGTCTAATTTCCCATTAATTTCCCCATGGTTTTGGACGTTCTAAATGTCTTCTTTGACGCATAACAAAGAAAGTGACGAATCCCGATTAACGCTGGAATACTCGACGTTTTACTCATATCTTTCGATGCGATGGAAAGCACTCCTTTTTCTCGGCACTCTGATTTGCTCATTACATCCCGCGTGAATCGTCATCTAACATGTGTTTTAACATTTACCGTATTTTTCGGCTTATAAGTCGAATGGGATAAATTTCTCAATGTCCCTATCTTTATTCATAGGAAAGTCTATCCTGAGTACAAAACAAGGCTAGAACAAATAGAGTTAGTGTTCCGAAATTCTGTAACTATCTTTTTAATGTTTCAGTAAAAGAAAGGGAAAGTAAGGTAACTTCCGCATGTTTCGTTTCGGCAAAAAGTTAAATTTCGTAAGGATTTTTTTCCCTTTCTTACGAACAACGCTACCGTATTCCTACCCTCCGGCCGACCAGTCAGAGAATCCGCCGCGAAAAGGGGGGAGGGGTCATGCAAATGTGCCAAATCAGAGTGATGCTTGCAGTGTAAATTATCGTTCGCTGCTTTCTCTCAGTCCGATTGAAATCAGAAACCTAAAGAGCTTTTCATTTTAATTGGAAGCATGAAATATATTAAGAAAATCAAAATAAGTGGAAGCATTAGTTGATTTTAATTCAGTTGGGAGATACAACTGAGAAATTGACAGAGCGGAAAAAGATTGTCTTCGCTACCAGCTGGTAATTGCTGTTCTTAAAGCACATACGCAGCCCATTGCCGACAGATTGTCACCAGCGAATCAACTGCATGGCAGCGACGTGTTTTAGAGATTTAGTCATTGCGAGATAAATGAGGTGTACCCATTGTAGTTCAGGCGGCTCCCGCCAAGACTGGGTGGCCGGGTTTGAGGGATAGCGTGAGGGACGCAATTAACATACGACAGCTGCCACTCAAAATCGATCACTGCAATTTCAATGACGTTTCTGTTGAACGGAAATATCCGTTTCAGCAGCTTTTAAACAAGTTCTTAATGAACGGAAAATTACATCGTACAGGTTCTGAACGATTTCTTCTGATCGTATTATTGCAGAGTATCACGACCGAATTTAGCTCAGTACTATTTTTTCACATTGAGAAATTTCAATAACCAATCAGTAGCTACAGGGTGGCCCAAAACGTACCTACCAAGTTTAATGCTGTATTATTCCTGAAAGAAAAGGCATAAAAACATCATCCAAAGTGTATTAAAATCTACATCTTCCGCCGTTTATATTACATGTTCATATGTGTGCCCTCAACATCGACGATCTTGAGCAATCTGATCCCAAAATCGGACACCCTCTTGTGGAGGACGTCTGTTGGAATGGCCAAGATTTCACGCTCGATAGATGGTTTCAGCCGGTTTCGCACGATTGCTCAAATAATGATTGGTCGACATAACGATTGGTCGACAGTAATATTGGTCGACATAACGATCAGTCGACCGTAACGACTGGTCGACAGCACGATTGGTCGACATAACGATCAGTCGACCGTAACGACTGGTCGACAGCACGATTGGTCGACACAACGATTGGTCGAGATAACCATTGGTTCAGAGGATTATGGTTTACATTCGCAGCGGTACCTCTCAGAACGTACTGACCTCTCAAAACGTAACGTTCCTTTTTGGAAATAATACCTTTTAGAATGTAGTCCTCAGAACGTACATCATTATAACATATTATTTCCAAATAGGCCCCCGTGTCATCTTTTGTACTCCAAGTGAAATCTATATAGAGGGCCTTTTGAACGATGTTATTTCCAAAAGGATCCTGGGACACTTTAGGTATAGGCACCTTGGGGAAACTGCCACACATAATTCGGAAACTCGAAAAATTGCCACACATTCAAAGCGTTTCTCGGACGAACGGCGATTTGTGCTCGTCCTCTTAATGAAAACCATGTGGAATTTTCCGGTGGGGCAATTTTTCTGTGTGTGGCAATCTTCCGGTGGGGGCAATTCACCCCCAAACTATTTGTACTTATTCAATTTTTTTCCCAAGTTCCGTTGACCATTTTATGTTTACCAATGTCGACTAATCGTTATACCGACCAGTCGTTACTGTCGACCAATCGTTATGTCGATCAAACGTGCTGTCCACCAATCGTTACTGTCGACTAATCATTACTGTCGACCAATCGTTATGTCGACTAATAATTTCTGTCAACCAATCGTTCTGTCGACCAATCGTTACTGTCGGCCAATCGTGTGTCGGCCAATCGTTATGTCGACCAATCGTTACATACCCGGTTTCAGCTCCTCCAAAGTCTTTGGGCTGCTCAGATACACTTTGACATGTTCCCATAAAAAAATCCAAAGGATTGAGGTCTGGTGAATACGGGGAGCAGTCAAATCCTGGTCCGTAGTGCTTTGGATAATCCAAAGTAATGACATTCTCACGAAAATGTTCATTCAGAAGGCGGAAAATGGATACTGTGCGATGGGGACGAGCACCGTTTTGCATGAAAAAGTGACTTGTAAGGTCAGAACCATGGAAGTGAAGGCCACGAATAAAATTGTTTTCAAGCAAGCTTCGACAGCTGACTGCGGATTCAGTTCCCTCAATAAAAACAGGTCCACAAATGCCAACTTTCGACAAGGCACACCACACAGTCACACGTTTTGGGTGAAGACTTGAAGCAATCGAAACATGCGGATGTTCTGCTCCCCATTTTCGCCAGTTCTGCCTGTTCACGAACCCATGAAACCAAATATTTGCCTCATCTGGAAACCAGATGAGACTAGGGTTAGTTTCTTGGTTCTCGAGTCTTATGATCATTCCATGAGCGAAGTCCAATCTTGCTGCCATGTTCGCCTCTGTGAGTGGCTGTTGGGTCTGGATTTTATTGGGAAACAAATGAAGATTTTTGAGAAATCCCTGAAGATTGCTGCGTTTGATCCCTAATCGCTGAAGACTGAACCTAAAAGAGATGCAACGTTAATAGGTCCACGGTATATGTTACCAATATGGCTGATTACATCTCCTTAAGAGGTTCACTCACGGCATATGTTACCAATATGGCTGGTTGCATCTCCTTAGGTTCGGTCTTCCGCGATTAGGGATCAAACGCAGCAGTCTTCAGCGATTTCTCAAAGATCTTCATTTGTTTCCCTATAATATATGAAAATGTAAACCAGGAGAGCGTATATATATAAAAAGTCGACCAGTAGAGCGTATCAAACGCATCAGTCATCGCTGAAGACTGCTGCGTTTGATACGGTTTCCTGGTCGACTTTGTCGGGCTTCTTTCAAATGTTGCTCGAAATTTTTCAGTGTTTCGTTCAGTCCTTGCTGCGGAGGACCTACCGCCTTGAGAGTGATCTTCCAACACTGACCATGTCTTGTATAATGTCTTGATGAGGTTTGATATTATGTGCTTGTCCGGTCCGACTTTGACACCAAACTTTACCAGCAACGCTCTTCTGGCCTTTTCGGGGCTTTCTGATGATCGAATGTACTCGTCGATAATGAATATTTGCTGCTTCATAGTGTAGGCTGCTATTTTTCATATCCTGTAAAATGGAAAGAAAACACATGAGACACAAATGACTTGATGGCTATAATGTGTCCGCAAAGTTTCTTCAAATTATTCTAACTAGTTGCAGAGCAGATTGGATTTAAATTGGTAGGTATGTTGTGGGCTACCTTGTAAATCGATATGGAATATAGGTCGGCCCAGACTTCTGAAGAAAAAGTCTCTTCTTATATGCCGAAAAATACGGTAAAATACGGTACAGGGTGGAAAATTGGCGATTTTACATGCTTTGCTTTTATTCATACTTCTGTGTTCCATTCTTGATTTTTGAAGAGCCGTGTATTACCTATTTACCGCTTAACTCTTAAGTAGAACCGGACTATTTTCCACTTATTCTTCAGCAGTGAAGAAGATTTCTGTCAGCAGTGCAGAAGAGTTTCTGTAGAGGGCTGAATTATCATTTTTTAGAATAGAAAAATAAAATATTTCTTAAACGAAAGGTATTTTTGCTGATACGAAATTACTGTGCGAATTATCTTTTTTTAACAACTTTGGTTGATACAAAGTCTTCAATCATAAAAGTTACATGCTAAAAATATTCTTCTTGATACAAAGTGCTCTTTGAATTATATTTTTTCACTGGCAAAAACATTCATTACTTAAATAAATTATTTTTACTGTTGCAAATTTGTTGACGGAATCGTAATTTTACTAACACGCTCATGCCTTAAAATGATAAAACGTTTTCCATTTAGTGATAGAATTTAACTACATGAGTGGCACTCGTAATGCACGATGTTTTAAATATATTCTTGAAAAGCAAAGTTTGTAGGATTTCAGCAAGAAATTGTTACACCAGGGATCTAACTCAAAATGACATACGACTGCACGTTATGAACTGCGTGACCTGAATACTCTTAAGTATCATCATCAAAATAACGTTAATAGGTTCACTCATGGCATATGTTACAAATATGGCTGGTTGCATCTCCTTAAGTATATTGATCTCGATCGTAAGATTTAGCGTGAACTTCCCAGTGATATTTATGACTTCATCAGGAAACAAGAAAATCAAGAATCCCATAGTTTCAAGGGGCCGAAGAATACGGTTTAATGAACATCGGTCATGCTAGAGTTGATTTATTTATTTCCCATTTCCTGTCTCCGTAGAAACAAATATGATTTGAAAAAAAAAAAATGAAAATTGCGGGTTTTGAGATATCGAATTCTTTTTTTTTTCTTTAAACCAAGCCGGAGAGAGTCTGTGGAACAAACAATGCTTGCTTGGTAGATATGGATCGCGCAGTGATGTCAGGAGCACGCTTGACTTCATTCTTGTGGTGTTTCTGCGATTGTCAATCAGTATATCTGAAATATTTCTCATTGTCTTCTTTCTTCGGATTGAACTTCGCACGTTTCCGTTTTTTGGCGATTGTTTCGTGTTATTTTAATGAATATGTTTTATACGTAATCATAATTTTTCTATTTGATGAACAATTTTAAAATTTGCTTTGTTTCTGTTGAGATTATTTCCTAACTATTTAAGCTGCATTGCAGTTTTATATAAAACAAAAAAGAAATCAGTGAAAATGCTCATGCACCGCGAAACTTATTACTCATTTCCAGCGCAGATTAAAAAATATATATATTCATCTAATCACAATCATCAATTCTCTCCAGTTTTCCTTTGAAGGCTGTCGTTACTTTTGTTGATCCAACGAAGCATTTGATGACAAAGGAATTTTTTCTCTACATTCAAAGCTCCGTCAGTTCAAACTCCACAATGCGTAGGGTGTCTTTTCTCCAGACACCTGTCAGCTTATATAACATGAATTAAAGTTATGAACAAAAAGAGAAATTTGATACATTTAAAATGCACACTAATTTTCCTTATAGCTCACTTGGTTCGAAAGGTCAAACACAAATACATAAGAAACTACTGAACTTTTCCTGATGTTCGAACTCAATCCTTCCATACAGAGGTGTAATAAACATTTCCGCGCCCGGAGCAAACTGTAAAACACATTGCCCCCGCCCTTCCTCCCCCAACAGTGCAGTTTGAACGTTCCTTCCCATAAAGGGTAACAACGGGCAGCGGCGTACTGGAAAAACTCGACCCCCCCCCCCCCCCCCCCGAAAAAAATGTTTTCGAGGACCTTTTGCGAAAATCCATTAGCTTTCAATTACTCAAAATTTTAACTTCCATATTATAAACTAGGCTTTGCGGATCTTTTAATAAATTAAATTCTTTGGAATCTACAACTATTTTTCGCAAAATCAAAATTATTTCACTTTATTGCGTGAAACACCAATGTGTACGTTATAATTAAAATGATTGCCCTGGTTACCGTTACAAATTACTACAAAATACTTACGTCAAAGTTAATCATATGCAAAATTTCTTATTTTAAAGAACTAAGGCCTGCTTTTTGAAATGCCTCACGATTGCGCACACAATACATGCAACTGCCGTGTGACATGTATGTAATGACTTTTCTGATTTATACGAAATGCCACTACATAAGTAAACAAATAACTAAGTAACGATTAAGAACTGTAGCACAAAGAACGCAAAACTACTTAAATTATTTACTCTGGAATATAAAAAGCACATTTTACATAACGCCACAATGTTTTATTTTGACTCTGTTATAAAAAAATGGCACATATCTCTGATTTTTAGCTCCTGCGAAAAACACTTTTCAGTTCATTCTATTCGGGGGATGAATAGTTATGTGCAAACAACTGTAATACATAACACCTTATCCTCATTGGTATAAAAATTCCACTCACTGAACTGATATTTTTTTCACATTCTCTTGCAAATATACCTACATAGAAACTATTGCAAGGGCTGTGAACTTGAGGCCCCTTGTAACACCAAGGGCTACTACAAGGAGCTTTAAGTTCTTTCGAATAAATGCTTTCTCATCATCCAGTTTTTATGAACAAAAGCAGCGAAAATGATTTCTAGAAATTTTACGTATTTACTGAGAAAAGAAATGCTTTTCTTCTTAAAATTTCAAAGCTGCCTTAATTCTTGGCTATTTCTTTAACCAGTTTCATGCAAAGTTTCCGCAAAACATTTTGTAAAATCTTTTTGCTCAGGCTAGAGGCCCCTTTTAACCACGAGCCCCCCCCCCGCACTGCGGGGGCTATCAGTACGCCCCTGCGCGTGGGTAGAGGGGGCAGTTGCTCTCACACGCAAACGAATACGAGAGCAAATCACATTTGCCTCACACTTTTCTTCCTTTTCAAATTTTGTTCGTTATCGGAAATCTCAAACATTTGGATTTTTTTTTCATTTAAAGTTCATTTTGATAAAATTAACTGTTGTTTTTTTTATGTTTACCACGAGCCACTTAAAAATCTGATTATTTTAATCCAATTCCTGAGACGCGGAGTGAAACTGTCCTCGCTCTGTCCAGTAAAGGAAAAACGTTTCACGAAATACTAGCCCTAGTAAATGCAGAGGGCCCGATCCCTTTCGGAGGCCAGTAACGTTTTGTGTTTCATTAGGTGTAAAAAGCTCAACCTTCCTCTTTAAAAAAAAAAAAAAAAAAAAGGAAAGAAAATGAGACTAAGGTGAGGAATAAGGTGCGTCTTCATTCATTGTTTATAATGTCTACAGCTACAATTCTTATGTACAAAGGGCGTTTCATAAAAACAGTAATTGTTTTGTTTTTTGAGTTAGCAACAGTGCGAAGAGGAAAAATAGCCACACAGACGACTAACTGAATTAAGGATCTATGGCAACAGCTATTAGACGTGGCAGACAATTCGGGTTTTGTTATTGCGCAGTTGTTTAAGGTACGTCTGCATTTCGCCATGCAGTTATGGAGGTGAGTGATTCAGAGTTAAGAAGCGAAATCGTTGTGCGATAAAATTTTGCTATGGTTTGGGTAAAACGGCTCCAGAAACAGTTGATTTAATGAAAAAATCTTACAAAGATAAATGTTTGGGTGAGTCAACAATTTTTAGATGGCACCATGATTTCAAAAAAGGGCGTTTTGTCGGCATAACTGGCTCCTAGGCCTAGTCGACCTGAAAGTATTGTTCCGGCGCGTATTGTTAACACTGTTTGGCCACTCCTGCAAGGAGATCGACGAATGACGTGTGAAGACATAGCGGCGTTAACTAATGTTTAAAAAATGTCGGCATTCCGCAGTCTGCGCGACAAATTACTACTGCATCGTGTATTCCAGATGGGTACCTCATCACCTAACGAGAAAACAACTGTTAGCTAGAGTTCAGGTGTGTCATGAGTGGAAACAAATGATTGCAAAGGATCCAAACTTTCTAAACACAATAATAACTGCCGATGAAACATGGGTCCACTATTTCGATCCCCTGACGAAGCGCGCAAAGAGTGTCTGGAAACACACAGGCTCGCCGAAAAAAATAAAAAAGTCCGCCAAACCAAATCAGTTGGGAAGGTGATGATGATAATTTTCTTTGATCGTAAAGGTGTAGTTTACCAGCATGCCGTTCCTCCACAAATTACTGTCAATGCTAAGTTTCACATTTCAGTCTTGAAGCGTCTGCGAAAACACATATCGATTAAGCGACCGGAACTGGTGGGCAAGTGGACCCTACACCATTATAACGCCCGTCCACATGTGGCTGCTTGTGTTCAACAGTTTCTTACGAAATGCAGTACTGAAATCATGCCACAGCCTGCCTACAATCCTGACCTTACCTCGTGCTATTTCTGGTTGTTTCCAAAAATGAAGTTCAGATGGCGCAATATTCAACACAGATGCTGACGTTATTCAAGTTGTGCAGGGGTAGTTGTACGTCCAGTTTTGCAATAGTACGATAAATTTTATGTTCTGATCAAAAATTTTGTATTCCGACATCTTGCTGCCCACGCTGTCAAAAAATAGTTCAGACGCCTCTGACAAAGGGGTCTGGGGTGATACTTTAATAAGGAGAGCAGCGCCGAATTCGTTAAGATAAAACGAATTTAACCTCAGTGATGTACAAGTGCTTGAAATATGATAATTATGCCTGTTTTATGAGTTCTTGGCATAGTAAAACTATTTTTGTGAGTTGAATATGTAATAAGAAAGATGACACCGAATTTTCGGGTGTAATAAGCACGTCTTTTGAATCCGTTCGGACGCAAATTAAATTTATCAAAGCTATTCAAAGTCAATGGAACCGGTATGGAAAACAATAGATCTGACGAAAGAAAGATTTTCAATCGGGTTTTTAATCCCTCAGATACTGCTGTAAACGGAATCGTGATCTTACGAACTCTTAGAAACAGATATATCCACAAAAATAAGATGTGACTTTACGTCCCCTGGTAGGAAAACCATGCATTATTTTAGGAAGAAAGTATTCTCAAAAGATGTATCCATATAAGCGGTATCGGTCGAAGAAAAAAATATTAGTCGAGTTTTCAGGAGCCCAGATTTTGCAACAAATACTTCAGAAGCAGAAATTGACACTTATGACACTGGTGGCTAAACCATTCTTTACCAAACATTAAAAATTATGTGAAAAATATTTTCCATCAGGTCTTGTATGCGAAACAGGAAAAAATTTTCAAATCAGATCTTTAGGAGCAGAAATAACGCAGAAAACGCAATTTACCTTTGTGCCCCCTAGCGGAAAGTCTATGATTTACTTGAAGATTTTGAATTTATAGGAAACACATTTCGCATCGGAAACACTATCCAACAAAGAAGGAATTTTTCAAATCGTACTCTTAGAAGTAGAGATATTGACAAAAAAAGATATACATCTACGCCCCCTGGCGTAGAAACCATGCATTTTTCAAGAAGAAAATTTTCCTAAGAGGTTTGTCGACATGAGAAGTAGTATCGGTCAACAAACGACTTTTTTTTCAATCGAGATTTTAGAAGCTCATATTTTGCTGCAAATACAACAG
Source organism: Macrothele yani (assembly GCA_039090855.1). Lineage (NCBI taxonomy): Eukaryota > Metazoa > Arthropoda > Arachnida > Araneae > Macrothelidae > Macrothele > Macrothele yani. Next base: position 90,427,760 of record CM077016.1, on the reverse strand, counting down.
AAGCGGAAATTAATACTTACGCCACCTGGTGGCCAAACCATTTTTTACAAAAACTATAAATCATGTGCAAAGGATTTCCCATCAGGAGCTGCATCCGGTGCAGAAAGAATTTCTCAAATAGATTTAGAAGCAGAGATATAGGGGGGGACGCAATTTACCGCTACGCCCCCTAGCTGGAAGTCTATGAAATACTTGAAAATTTTGAAATTACACGAAAAACACTATCCAACAAAGAAGGAATTTTTCAAATCGGACTCCTAGAAGTAGAGATATTGACAAAAATAAGATGTACATCTACGCTCCCTGGCGGAGAAACTAATATTTTAAGAAGAAAATATTCCGAAAAGGTTCATCGATGTGAGTGGCATCAGTCCACGAAAGAATTTTTTCAATCGATATTTTAGAAGCTCCGATTTTATGGCAAATACATCAGAAGCAAAAATTAACACTTACGCCCCCTGGTGGCCAAAGTATTCTTTACAAAAAAATTGAAATTATATGCAAACGATTTTCCATCAGGAGATGTATCCGCTGAAAAAAAAAATTTCAAATCGGAGTTTTAGAAGAAGAGTTATCGAGGAAAAGGTAATTTACTTTTACGCCCCCTAGCGGAAAATCTATGCGTAATTTGAAAAAGTAACTATATCTAAAATACTCTTCGATATAAATGGAATCGAAAGATAAAAAAATTTCAATCGGATGCTTAGAAGCAAATATGTGGAATAAAACGTATTTTTGAATACGACATCATCTGCGTTTACGCCCTCTACCGGCGAAATTGTACATCGTAAAAAAAAACGAAATGAAGGATCATCATTTGCATTTTCAAGCTTCCCAATGCAAAAAGAATTTTTCAAATCGGACTAATAGTTGCAGAGATATCGTGGGTACAGATGGACGGACAAACCGATAACAGAAGCACGATCTTTTTTTACAAAAGACGTGCTAAAAATTTGCATTATTTAGTACCCACACGCTTATAAAACTTAATTTTTCAAACACGTCCACTGGGAGTTGCCTCTGACATTTCACTTCACACTGAATTTCATATTTTCTTTTTTTATCATGTTCTCTTGTATTTAATTGATAACTAATAACCATTGAAAGCTGTGCAATACATTTTAAGAACCAGTTAGTCTTTCGTCGGACAACAGGAAGGCTTTTGCGAATTTTCCGCTACCCTGATTGCCATTTTGATTGTAATTTTACAACCTTATCAGTCAGCATTTTTATTAGGATGCAGAGGCGAAACTAGAGCGGGGCAGGCGGGGCGGCAGCCCCGGGTGCAGCTTAACAGAGGGCGCAAAAATCACTGTTTGCAATTTGATTACAGCTGGAAACGAAACTTTTGCACCAGTTTCTGGTACAATATTTTCGCGCCATACTATGTCACTTCTTCATTTATAGAAGTTACATATTTTATATGTTTAGCCAGTTTCGGCAGCTTTGGCAACTTAAAATTCCCATTTCTTCCTCAAAATATGCAAGGGATTTCAGTTGTTCATATTCAAAAATGAAGGCCTGGTTGTACGTACGTTGCAAAATAAGGATGTCGTTCACACTGTTCAAGATTCTCTAGGGGTTATTTGATCGCTACTGTAACAGCAAGCCTCGACTGTCAGCTGCATTCTATCCGTCTGGTGTGCTACCATATAGGTCGGAACTACAAAGCACTTGGGAAAAGTGATTTCGCCTTCCATGAAGAGATATATGAATACATTGAGATGTGACATTTTGTTTTGACGAGCAGCGTACATTTATACCTATATGTGTGACGCCCAGGTGGCGCAGTGTTCTAAGCCTGGCTCTCTCCCTTTCCTGGACCAGCAGCCCTACATTAAGGCGAGCGACTGCTTATAGTCTACTGAATTCCTCACTGTGGTCACTAAACCCACAAAAAAACAAAAACTTATATTCAGAAGATAAAAAGATAGATGGGCCGGTAGTCTGACTGTCTATCTTCTATAGTGACCCAGGCAATGGCTTCTAACCAATGGGCCAAGTGAGCCCGGGTTTGAACCCTGGATGAGTCAGTGCGCCTGCGTTCCGGCAATTGTTCTTCCAAATCTTAGGAACCAATGGAATTAGGGAAGAGGTACTGCTTGTACACCAAAGATGAACTACGGCAAGTATGTTGCTCTGGGCTGAGATCGAGCTACAATAATAAGCAAACACTTGGTAATTTTAAAATTCCGAGGGCGATTTCGACCTTCGCAATGACAGCTCAATAGTGTTGACGCTAACGGACAAATCCGGTCAGATAGCTATTATAAACACAGCGGATTATAATAAGAAACTAGAGGACTTTATTTCCGATTCTGGATCTACGGTCTTACAAACTAACCCTCTAAATTCTTGGGTTGCACTGGTACAACGAGTTGCAAGACTACCTGCTCTTCCGGAAGATCTCAAGAAAGCCTCCAAATTGCAGCCTGGCCCTCAGATCCCAAAGCTCTTTTGTAGATTTAAACACCACAAGCCCGGCAATTCATTGAGACCGATTGTGTCCAGAAGGTCCGCACCGATCTACCACTTAGAGAAGGCATTATCCAGATTTCTGACTAGCCATCTACCTGAATCGGACGTTGTGTTAACTTCTACTTTAGATTTCATCACGAAAACCAAGCAATTCACGGTTCAACATGATATTATCGGCAGTTTCGACGTGGTATCCCTTTACCCATCAGTCCCCGTGCCGGAAGCCATCAGAACGTTGAAAGAGGCTGTTTCTAATTCATCAGTTTATTCGCAAGAGTCTTGCCTCAACATCTTCAAATTAATGGACTTGATCTCCAATGTTAGCTACTTCTGTTCCCAAGGGCACGTTTATAAGCAAGTAAATGGCACTCCGATGGGATTTTCGCTTTCAGCCGTTCTCGCAGAAGCAATACTTCATTGCCCCATTGAGCAAAATATATTCACTAACATCTCCCCAAGGAGATATGATGAAAAGACTATCGTGCTGATTGATATACAAATAAAGAAGATAGCTGTCTAAGCACGAACACTTTAGCTCAAACCAATTACAACACTCAACTGAAGCTAAGACGTATCACCGGTATCAAAAGTATACACAGTTAAAACCATGACGACACAAATAACTCATTCCATTGAGGTTTAAAAAGGTTTAATGTTAAAAACTTGCGAGATCTTTCGAACCTACGACTTATCGGTTCATCATCAGGCACCAAAACTCGCGAGTTTTGGTGCCTGATGATGAACCGATAAGTCGTAGGTTCGAAAGATCTCGCAAGTTTTTAACATTAAACCTTTTTAAACCTCAATGGAATGAGTTATTTGTGTCGTCATGGTTTTAACTGTGTATACTTTTGATACCGGTGATACGTCTTAGCTTCAGTTGAGTGTTGTAATTGGTTTGAGCTAAAGTGTTCGTGCTTAGACAGCTATCTTCTTTATTTGTATCTCCCCAAGGCCTACCACCTGGCTGTGATATGCGGACGACGTATTTTTCATATGGCCTTACGGAAAAGAGACTCTCCCATCTTTCCTCGATAAAGTCAATTGCATACACCCTACGATCAATTTCACTATGGAGCTTGAGAGCAGTGGCACCTTACCTTATCTCGATGTCTTAGTGAGAAAATCACATGACGATCGCCTTCGTACGGGTCTATTATAAACCCACCTCCGTTCCCAACTTGATGCTTCGCAGTTCATTCTGCCCTGATGATTACAAGGCTGCCTTCTTCCGTTCTCGAATTAGAAGAGCCTTCGCCGTCTCCTCAGATGTTCGTTCTAAAGATTCGGAACTAGAAAACATCGTCGAATTGGCCACTGAGGCAGGATATACGTCGAACCAGATGCATAACTTTACCGAAAAAGCCAGAACCAGCCGTGTCAATCTTTCTATGCCGCAACTTTGCTACCTGGGCTCTTTTCTCTACGTACCAAAAGTTTCCTATCAGCTCAAAAACGCGCTCAGGAGGTTGAGCTAGATACTAGTGCTGAAGAGACGTTAGGGTAACTACATAACAAATTGTTAAACTTTATTATTAACAATTCTGCGAGTTCTTCTATTGAATTTATTAGTTTAATTTCTTCTTTTATAAAGCTATTTTGACCTATTTGCAACAGCTGGCTAAAGAAATGTTTAATTAGATCTTTATCATATATGTTTTCAAATTGTCTGCATATTTTAAAATATCTCTTTTCCTTATTGTACGCAAGTTCTGGGGTCTAATAATGCGAAATTACTGATACTATTTTTGGCATAGCAGTAAATCTTTCTGTAGTTTGTATTATACAATATATACCTGAAATTCTGTAAAACACATTCGCTCTTGAATTCGTCTTCAACCCTTTTAAATCTGTAATCCAATATTGGCATTATGCTAACAATGTCTCCTGCACTGCTAATGCCATAGCAGACGAGCTAATTCAAAGAATCTCTCGTTGCCTCTAGCTTGCTGTTTGCAGAATTTCCACACACACACACACATTCCTTTCAATTTTGTCAGTGGAATTCAGTTAAAAATGTTATTTTTTGAATCCTCTTTGGGCCCTCTAACGTCACGGTTCCTTACGCATCGCTTGATAGTAGTTATGCCACTGCTAGTTTCTAATTTTTACACGAAAAAATAGCATTCTTGGCAGTGTTGTGTTTTTCTTACAGATGAAGCCTCATATCCGGCATGAAGTTCCATTACATTCTTGGAAGATCGGAGTGAAGTGTGCCACAACAGAAAATAGTGGGAGCCCATTTTTTCGACACCACCTTTCCCTCTAATGCTTCGCATGACTTACTTTCTCCGTTTGTGGGTCTTCTAGAAGAACAAGGACGTTCGTTTCTCATGGAATCAGCAAGACAGGGAGACATGCCACACTGCAAAGGCATTAATGAAACTTCTACGAAGTTTCTTCGACGACCTCATCACCTCAAGGGGACTATGACCATCACGATCTCCGGATTTATCGACTCCGGAGCTTTTTCTGTGAGGGTACTTGAAAGAAATGGTATATTGAGATAATCCATCTGACCTGGAGACTTTTAAATTAATCATTAGTCGCTGCATAATAGAAATATCTAATTCAGTGCCGGTATTTCAGAACATGATCCGACGTGTAAACATGAGACTCGAACAAGGCGGGGATCAATTCCAGCATAGATAAAATGTATTCTGAGAAGCCCATATGAGACATACTAGAATTAAAGTAAGTGGATGCAAATGTATAAGGCAGAAAACAATCATGAACCTAGAGTTTGGGAAAGTTTTGCTAACCCTGTACGAGGCTGTACCGAATAAAGTGGCAGCTCAGTCTATCTGGTGACACATTTCCATGTTTTAGGTAACTCAAATCGCCTTCAAGGGCATGCAGTGATGCTATTTAAAATGTTGCACAAACTGTGAGTGCTCCATTCCATGCATATGGAATGAGGTTGTGCCTAATACAGGGCCAACTCAGTGTATATGTATGCAAACTGTTGTCATATTTCGGTGCTTTAGATACGTAGAGTCATCCTCAACTTGTCTTCAGTATACCGGACATTGTCATACTGCCTGTGAGTTTCTTTCCACAAAAATATGAGGACGGTCTTCTCACATAGTGGCCAAGTAGTAAATATTAAACTGAAATGAAACAGAAGATTCAAGTTACTGATAATGATAGTTAATTTCCAAACAGTTTAATCCTTGCCAAAAGAACCCATCACAAAATTCGCAAGAACGCGCATGTGTGCCTTTATGTACATATACACTGAAATGCCAGAAAAACTGGTACACACGAGCTTATGCAAAATACATAGTAACGTCACCTATGCGCCTACTCCTTTGCGTCCGCCAGTGCGTATATAAAGCGACAGACATCCTTACCAGCTGTCAGAGCTGTTTTCGTCACGAGAATGACAAGCAATAACGATTTAGGCGATTTTTAACTCGGTGTCATAGTTGGCGCTCGTCAGATGGGCCATAGTATTTCGGAGGTAGAAACGAAGTTCGGATTTTCACGGACGACCATTGCAAGGGTGTACCGTGACTACAAGAATCCCGGCAAAACCTCCAACCTACGATACCAGTGTGGCCGTAAAAAGACACTGGATAAACGTGACTATCGTCTGCTGTCAAGAATCGTTATACGCGATAGGCGTGCAACACTTTCGCAGGCATCATCAGAATTCAATGCTGGAGCCTCAACAAGCATCAGCGCCCGGACTGTGCAACGTACCCTGCACGATATGGGCCTTGGGAGCAGACTCCCAATTCCAGTCCCCTTGATGGATGCACGACACAGAGCAATGCGCATCGCTTGGGCACGGCAACACCACCACTGGACACTTTATGACTGGAAACAAGTAGCCTGGTCTGCGTTTCCAACTGTATCGGGCAGATGGAAGGATTCGTGTGTGACGCAAACCCCATGAAGACATGGATCCCGCCTGTCAACAGGGAATTGTACCGGCTGGTGGGGGTTCGTAATGGTATGGGTGTGTTTAGCTGGACTTCACTGGGACCCCTGGTACGTCTACAACCGTATGTGACCAGCCAACGCTATGTGCGCATCCTTTCTGACGAGGTACACCCGTACATGTCCTGCATTCATGCTGATGGGTTGGGCCTGTTCCAACAGGACAATACATCTCCACACAAGTGTCCGGACGCCACATTATGGTAAGAGGAGCATTTATCTGAGTTTGGGGTGTTGCCATCCCACCCATGTCCCCAGATCTGAACTTGATAGAACACATTTGGGGTGCCCTGCAACGCGCTATCGAACATAGGAATCCGAGACCTCGGAATACACACGAATTGTGGAACGCTCTGCAGTAAGTATGGTGTGCATTGCCTGCAGCATATTTCCAGAAGCTGGTCGAGTCCATGCCCAGTCGTATTTCTGCAGTCCTGCGCTTCCGTGGGGGACCTACCAAGTATTAGACTAGTGTACCAGTTTTTTTGTTTCGTTTTGATGTCTTTGTTTGGCGCTCTTTGGCCAACCATGGCCCTTGCGCCATTAAACTCCATCAACCAACCATCAACCAACCTGTACCAGTTTTTCTGACACTTCAGTGTAGCTAAAGTGAGTTTTGTCAGAAAAGTAGATTCTTCTTCGACGAGAATCAGTAATGTGTTCTTAATGCTTTCTATAATGAACTGAAAGCACCCTATTAGGTGCTAGAGCTTAACACGCACTATGTTCAGAAAACTGCTTGAACTGATTGTATGATACTTTTCGTGGAAACTCACTCGTTGAAAAACATTGCCGTAAACTATAGCACGGTGTGACCTCACAAAATATTTTGTCAATTCTAAAATTACTCCCAAACTAAACGCAGTTCGTTCTGTCAATAATGTTAAGAGCACTAACAATTTTGGAAGACATTTTGGATTTTAAATCACTAAATAGGATTTAAAAAAGGGAAAATACAAAAAAAAAATATATATATATATATATATATATTGTGCTCTGATCACCAGTGATACAATATTCAGCTCATTAAATGGATTAAACAAAGACATCGCTCTTTCCACGTTTTAGCAACACACAGCAACCGAAAACTTGTTATTCGGCCACTGCTGCATCGAATCCCACATCTCTCGATATCTATCCGAGCGCGTTAGCCTTACACCACGGTGGCCAACAATCCACGGCGCTGTGTGTGTTTTTCTGTCAGCTTCTGACATCATAAGTCCGTAACATGGATCTGGGGTTCAATTCCCCAGCAGTGGCCGAATAACAATTTTTGGGTTGCTGTGTGTTGCTAAAACGTGGAAAGAATTATGTGTTTGTTTATTCACTGACGCCACGTATTTGGAGGATTTTCATTTTGGATTTAACTGCTATAATTAATATATAGCCAGTGCCGTTAATGCCCACCAGATGGAGACGTCTCAGTAGCCCATCTTACGGATTTATGATGTCAGAAGCTGACAGAAAACACACATAGCGCCGTGGATTGTTGGCCACCGTGATGTAAGGCAAACGCGCTCGGCTAGATATCGAGAGATCTAGGGTTCGATTCCCCAACAGTGGCCGAATAACAATTTTTGGGTTGCTGTGTGTTGCTAAAACGTGGAAAGGGCGATGTCTTTGTTTATTCACTGACGTCACGTATTTGGAGGATTTTCATTAAATGGAATGTTACGAAAATGTCAAAAAGGTGGATAAGATTTCCTCCGAAATCGATAAGAAATTTACGGGCACCCTGTACATTGTTTGGCAATTTGAAATTAGGAAGCCGCTGTGTTACAGCTCGCCTAGGCGTTTTACTTTCAGGGATTTGTTTTTTGTCACTTGATTTCATTGTGCAGAAATTATTTATGGAAACACTTCCCTTCCTTTATCCTAGTCTTCCCAAAATCATCTAAAATCTTTATGTATGCTCATGCAAGGTCGCTGTTAACATGCCCGCCGCTCTGACCTACTTCACTTCGTTTAACCTATTTTTTACGAGCCGTGAGAGCGTGGTTCCCTTTCGGACATTGTTCTCCAATGTGCGATAGGTCTCTAGTAATCGAAAATAGAAACTAAGCTCTCAATATATTCCATGGTCGATGCTCATTACTTACAATCCCGACAAATATGTATGGAGACCACTTTCCAGCTATAAAAATGCGTCCCAACAAGGCAAAGCTCTGTCGTGCATTACTAAGCACAGCTTTTGGCATTTAGAGTGATCCAGTCAAAGCTGTGGCATTCGCGCACGGATTAGAGATGTGTTCACCTTTTGTTCGGAATACGCCAGGCAAAGAACCGCTATTGTAAGTTCCCTTGAAAGAAAAGTTTTTTTCCGATACACCTAGCAAATGTTAGTTTACTAAGTTTTATCGTTAATTCTCCTGACGGAACTAAATGTTGAAAACATATACAAAGGCATCAGTGTCTTATCGAGTGGGTCACTGACCTTTTCTTAAAATGCTTTCATTCTGAAAAGCACTTCCGATTGTGAGATATACGTATGAAATAACTCGGAAGTGAAATATCGCAGTATTCTGTGGGGTTTCTGATTTTGTCTGTGGGAAACTTTATTTATCGTCTTGAACTTTATCGTCAAGATGTTGCGCTCATAAGCAGCAAAAAAAAAAAAAAAAGATACTAAAAAAAATATTTCACCTCTCATATAAAAATTTGAGAATCCTTCGATTTCTGGATTCAGGTTTTGACTGAGAGTATGACCACGTGTCAATTAGTAGAGGATCTGAAATCAGCGACCGTTCCCACCCCCAGCTGATTTTTCCCTTTAAAATGTCCAAGATGTTATATAATTAATTTTGCATTTATTTATCTTGTTTTCGTGAAAATTTTAGCGAGTACTGAATTTTACTGTGAATCTGGAAGTGAAGTATTCTATTGATCTAATTTAGAGTGAAATAAAAGAGGGGGATGCCATGGCCAGTTTGGAATACATTTTTTTTTAAAAAGCAGTACTTCGTTTCTTAATTTTGAATGCCACAATTTTAGGAATAGAAAATCTGTTCTTTGGTGGTTATCGCGGTTATTTTATTTCCATTTTCAAAGTTCAATACGAAATATGTACAAAAATAATGTACCTAATATACTACATTAGATTCGGATGATTACGATGATCACTACAAGGACACCATGGCATAATATAATTTCTTCTTACGTATTGTCACTTCATACGATCAGTTTTGCTTTATTACCACTTCCTTCTCTTTCCGATCTTGAGCAGCAAGTAAATTCCTTATTTCCCTGACAAATTTCACTCGCATGTGCATACAAAATTATAAAATGTTTCATGCACGCACACATCTCCAGTAGTGAAGCTGTTTAAAAAGCACTAAAAAACGCAAAAGTACGTTAACAGCGTCAGAATTTTGTAGATTTTATGTGTGCAAAAAAGATATTTCGGGTAACATTTGAATAAACGTCTCAGAGAAATTCGCTAGTAAGCCAATCAATCTCACATCATTAGTTGTGACGTATACTGCCTTTTTAACTTTCAGTTTTTGTTCACTTTCGCATATGTAAATTTTGGTTGCTTCTCCATATGCTTTCTACAGAGAAATCACGTGAGGTTTTTTTCCTTTTGGGTTATGACTAGCAGTCAGTCAAGTCACGAAGACTAATATACATTTAGGTACCTTGCTACTACAGGCTCGGACTGATTAGGCTCCTAGGCAAGTCAGTATTTACTAAGTCTTTGAATGTGCTATGCTGTAAAAGCTTTGCTAGGGGAATTAGTATTATCCTAAGTCTAAGACTAGTTGTAGGGGTATAAGTCTTCGGCTGTGCTGTTTCAAGAATAAAAATCAGTGACTCCTAAAACCTGACTTACAGTTTCTTTTGCGACTATTTTAACTTCAGTGTGCTTTCTGAACATAGGAACATCATATAGTCTCATGTGAATTACACAGCATTAGCAGTTGGTCCGTTTCGTTTCGACTATTTCAAAAACACTTTCGGTTTTTTTTTCTCCTGGTTACAGGCTGCCCATTAAATTTCAGTCATTCGGAATTGATGGATCGCCTGTTGTCCCCTTCTTTCTGACGAGTATCTGTCAATTGCAGTGCTGTGTCTGTGAGCTTGATGTTTTTCCTCCTATGCTGGAGATAGTGTTAGCTGATACCCTTCTTATGATGGAAGTGGAGTACACAATCTATTAACTTTTTTTTTTAATTGGAGGTTTACCGATCACCGTGGGCAACTCAATGGGCTACAAGCAGTCGTCCGTCCCTAATTTAGGGCCATTGGTTCCCGGGAAGGAAGAGAGCCAGTGCCGTAAGACAAACACAACATCCATGCCTCACAGGGATTCGAACCCGGACCCCTTCCGGACGAATGATCAGAAGCCATTGCTTAGACCACTGCGCCACCAGGGCGGATCTATTAACTTTCTGTTTGTGTTTCTGTCTCTTGCGTAAATTTTGTTTTTGTCTTTGTCTTGTTTGCTTTCTTCTCACTTCACACCATATTGTTACTCCCGAAAGTTCCTAATGATTTGGCATTACTGGCAGCAGGTCAAACGTAAACACGATAGCTAAAATCTAGCAGCATTGCGTGAGAAGAATGAGAGGTGACGATATATTCATCGAGCTAAACCTTATTTGCTCATTCCAGAATATTACGTTTGTGTGTCAATTATTACACTACTAGTACTACAAGTTGGTATTGGGTTGTTCTCATAGTAGTCGTTGTGCTCAACATCTTGTTTTCCTAAGTACTAATTATCGTGACAGCAAGTCAAAGCTCCTCTCATATTGTGTCATAAAGGAAATAAACGCTGATTAGCAACGGAAAACGTCGTTTATTTGTTTTGTGCTAGGTTATTCATGAGCTCTTAGGTGTGAACATACATCTCTAGTTTAACCTTCCTTTGAGTTTCTATTTTCTATGTAAATTTTGTTTTTTCTGCTTTAGATTTTTCTTCTGATTAGCACATCACTTCTCCGACTTTCTTTGTACGTTTTGGCAACGCTTACAGTGAGTCAATGTGAATAAAACATCGTCAAGAGCAAAAAGTGTGGAGCGGTGTTGTTTGTACAAAATGTCACTATTATCGTCAAGAGAATTTATTGATTTCTACTCTTAATTGCATACAACGAAAAGAATTATTACTGCTGCATTTCACTGATGTCATATCAAGTTCTATCACAGTGTGACTGCTACTACTTTTAAAGGATAAATAATTGGTTGCTACGTAGTATGTTCAACAAGTGTTTTTAGTTAAGGACGTAAGACAGTCATTCCAGATAACTAGAACACTAAAACGTTGTGACATATGAGTCAAATGAACAATGAAACAGCGATAACCTTGCCGGTGTAGTTCAAACGAGAGAGCAGCCGCTCCGGAACAGGAAGATGTGGATTCGAATCCAACCACCGCCTAAAGGTTACATATTATATTGGCGTCCAAACAAAAGTGAATCTCCTGGACGTTATGTTTGATAAATATGTGTGATGAGTACATATATTAAGATAATAACAACGTAGTTTGTCACAAATATTTATATTTTCAAGCCGACCATGGTTTCGCTGGGTATTAACCTAGCTTCATCAGGACGAATGGCACGTAAATATTCAAATTGTATATGACATCATCATCATAAATGGTGTTTTACAGTCTCGTGTTTTGGTTAAATGCTTCCACGCGCTTGGTAGAAATGGAGTGGATGCCATGTCATTAACAAGTTGCGAAGACTTCTGATATATATGGAAAGCTTCCAAAATATCAAGTTTGGTGGTTGAATCTAGCTTGTCAATTAATTTTGCTTTTTCAAAGAGAAATTTGTGGTCCTTTTCGTAACAGTGTTTAGCCATCGATGACTTCTTTAGGTCACAATTCCGAATGTAGGTCTTGTGCTCCTTCAATCGAAAACGCAAGGCTCTGCTGGTCTGTCTTATATACGAAGCGCCACATTCACAAGGAATTTGATAAATTCCCCACGAGTGTTAGTCTTCAACACAGTCCTTTGATCCTAAAAATCTCATTTTGTTTATGGGTTTAAAAATCACCTTAAAATTAAAGGTTTTGAGAATTTTTGAAATTTTGAAGGCAATGTGACGGGAAAACGGAATAATGGCAAAATTCTCTCGCAATGGGCGTATCACAGGAGCTAACGTGGAGATAGGCTTCGGTTTCCGGAATTTTGTTAGATCTTTGTCTATAATGGATAGGTTGTATCCTTGCTGTATTGCAACACGTTTAAGGAAATAAAGTTTTTTTTTCCAAACTGTCTTTATCTGAACATATATGTTCAGATAAAGACATGATTTTACGTACTACGTGGTATGACGTAGATGAGGTGCCGCATGAGACAATGAAGAAGCGATCAGCCTCTCGGCGTAGTTCAATTGGGAGAACAGCCGGAGAAGGAAGATGCTGGCTTGAATCCCACTGCCGGCAAAAGGAAAGTTATATTGTCGCCCGAAAGAAAAAGGATTTCCTGGCCGTGAGGACTGAAATAAATTATGTGATGGTTCTTCCGCACAACGAACGTAAATAATAAATAAATACTTCTGCAATGAAATGGTAGTCGAGTGTTGCTGTCTTTTGACCGAAACCGGCTGAGAGATTTCGTACCCCCGCCTTGCTCAATCAGAAATGACGTGGCATATGAGTCAAATGGGCAATGAAGCAGCGAAAAGCGTGCCGGCGTAGCTCAATTGGGAGAAGAGTCGCTTCGGAGTAGAAAGATGCTGGCTTGAATCCCACTGTCAGCAAAAGGAAAGTTATATTGTCGCCCGAAAGAAAACGGATTTTCTGGCCGTGAGGACTGAAAAAATTATGTGATGATTCTCCCACACAACATATGTAAATAATAAAATAATAAATACTTCTGCAATGAAGTGATCGTCGAGTGTTACTGTCAGTTGACCCTAAACCACAGAGCGATTTCGTGCCCCTGCCTTTCTCAAGCAGGGAGGATGATGTGACATATAAGTCAAACAAACAATGAAGCAGTGAAAAGTCTGCCGGCCTAGTTCGAATGGGAGAAGAGCCGCTCCGGAGTAGAAGGATGCGGAATCGAATGCCACTGTCAGCAAAAGAAAGGTTATACGGTTAGCTATTAAAGTGAAGTTTTTTTTTTTTTTTTTGGTTGAAGGTTTAACGACCACCGTGAGCAACTCAATGGGCTATAAGCAGTCGCCCGTCCCTAATTAAGGGTCACTGGTTCCAGGGAAGGGAGCGAGCCAGTGCCGTACGACAAACACAACATCCATGCCTCACCAGGATTCGAACCCGGACCCCATTCGGACGAATGATCAGAGGCCATCGCCTAGATTACTGCTCCACCGGGCTTAAAGTGAAGTGATAAGTTAGGTTTAACTGCTTTCAATGAATATTACTTAACTTAGAACACTATACGTATTCCATGCTACTTGAGCACTTTACATTAGTTAAAACATTGAAATTAAAAGTTTGCAAGTATAAAAACCTTAAAAGCTATGGTACTAAATTCACGAATAACTTTAACGGTTATTCATCTAAGGTATGTGGTTCACATAAGATTAAAAATATGGGATTTATGACAATAGATGTTCAAAATTAATTACGTTGCCGCTCAATATGAGTGAGTACACCATTATAAGCCAATGAATGATGCAGCAATAACTTGAAGTGGTGGATTAAATACAAATAGAAGTTCCTTTTGAAACAAGGGGTAATCATTCATTAAAAATACATAAACAAGTACTTAGAAGATAAATTATCTGCCATATTGCTCAAGTATGATTCCAAATAGAAAATTTCTGTTCAATTAATGCAATTCGAATATAAGGGCTCAAACTCTGCTTTTGATGATTTTATTGAGGTCTACAATTTTAAGAAACAAGGCTCATTTTGTCGGAAGCAATTAATCACGATATATGTAATAGTAATTTTGCAGATGTTGGTTGCGTTTTCAGGTTTTATAGCTTAGTAATTTGATTTTGATGAAAAAAATGGTTTTAATGCCGTGCAACGAACGCTTCAGTTGCTTAAATAAATAAATAACGACTCTGCAGTCGCCCTTTTTTTTTTGTTTTTTTTTTCTGTCAGACTAATGCAACTGCCGAGTTTAAGGGTAAACTTCTCGATTCGCCTCTGCTGTCACAATGGCACGAAATTCCTTCCAAGCCACATACAGGTTCAAATGAACAGATGTTTCTGATTTCATACTGGAAGTTTCAAATGATGTTAAAATCTGCCTTAACACATACCTAATTCTGTTTAAAATAATCGTAAAAGTGTACCCGTCGTCCTGATTTTTCATGGTAGAATTCTTGTCCCCTGTTTAGTATAAAAAAAATACAATTTTCACTTGTCATACCAAGTGTTTCAACAAGTTAGTAAAATCATGCAATGCATTGATTATGATACGCTTTCCAACATACCAGAAATCATTACTCAAGTTATGAGGATAATGGCTGTGGAATAAATCTCGCTCCTGCGTCCTGACCTTTGACCCCATTTCGATTATATTCAACAGCATTGGTTCAGTATACCTCCGGAACAACGTACTAAAGTTTTGTCGCAATAGAAGCATTTTTTACGCTTTCCAACCATAGGTTGAAGAAGCGTATATGCTCCAGCTTTGTCCGTCTGCGCTCACGATAACTCGCGTAAAAATGTTTCGATTGCGATGAAATTGTATTATGTGGTAGGGGACAGTATGAGGACGAATCCTATCGAAAATGGGTGAAATGGGGTCAAAGGTTAGGACATAGGAGCGGGATCTTATCCATCGCCCTTATGTGCCATAATTTACGCCAAAATGATTCGATTGCGACAAAACTGCATCATGTTGTTTCGGAGGTATACTGAACCAATTCTATTTAAAATAATCGAAATGGGGTCAAAGGTCAGAGCACAGGATCGAGATTTATTCAACAGCCATTATTCTCATAACTTGACTAAAGATGCTTCTAGTGCGACAAAATTTTAGTATCTTGTTCCGGATGTATACTGAGCTGGTTCTGTTGAATATCACCGAAATGGGGTCAAAGGTCAGGGCACAGGAGCGAGATTTATTCCACAGCTTGGAATTATCTGGTTTCACGAAGAGTGGCTACATGGGAAACTATAAAAGTAACGCGCCTCTGTGCCGAGAATGAAGTTAATCTGTAAAACTATTCTCTCGGTCACCTGACAAAAATCGCTATTTAGCAAAACAAATTCTTTGTAAGCGCCGCACTTCCAAATCTTGTAATCTCTTAGCCATGAACACAAAAGCTTCAACAAAAAAAAAACACGTTTAGATCACTATTTAAACTACCAGCATATTTTTAGTAATTTTTCCACAATTGCACAATATCTTTTAAGTTATTTCGGTAATTTAATGAGCTAATATAAAAATAAAGTAGATGATATCATTTAAAATCCTAAATGTTCTTTACTTTATTACCTTATTTATTTGCTGTTAATAGTCGTTCTTAGAGGGTGATAGTGATCGTGAATTACAGCTTGTGAATACAGTTTTCACGGCATGAATTACCGATGTTATTTTTGGTTGAAAAAACAGATTTCTGCCATCAAAAAATATCTGAATGAAAATAAAGTGTGAAATATTAAAGTCATTTCTTACAGAAAAATGTTCATGAAAAAGGTATAAATAAATGGATGGATGAAGCAGAAACGTGCTAGAAAGAACAAATAAAAATCTATTGTGTTTTTAATTTCGAGTACTTTTACTGTCTGTGTAAAAACCCCGAATTTTCGATAACAGTTTTAATTTTGTTTCATGGAGCAACATTAAGTTCTCAGAAGTACTGCGGGTTGCGACATGACAGGGGAACGTGTTATCACGGCCACAAATTCATGTTATTTATATTTGCTTTGAAGTTACTGCTCATCGTGTATGTGAGAGAAGAAGAATCTTAATTCTATATAATGCATACAAACAAGTAGGTAGTTTTAGACAACGGAATTCTATATAAGTACGAATTGCAACGGTAATAAACAACATAATTCTATATGAGTAAAAACCACAAAAGTACTAAACAACGGAATTCTATGTCAGCAAGAATTGCAGCGATACTAAAATACGGAGATTTTCTTTATAGAAAATCATGAAAGAATTATATTAAATCACTATTTGAAGGCATGTAAAAGGAAGACTTATTTTGAATTTTCGCCATTTGCAGGTTTTATGTAGCTGTTTATTGCTTAAATAGACGAAAAACTGGAAGCGTTAAACCACACTGAAAAACAAACCAGGACAGTGTGAAAAAAAAAATTGAAATGTGTGCACGCCTTTCGTAATCGCGTATTCCTTGAATTTCCGAGAGAAATCAGTACAATAGTTTTCATGAAAGGAAGCATTTGACCAGTGTGATACGTGGCCACATGATATTATCTGTCTTTGTGGGGTGACTTCTCCCCCCCCCCCCTCCCCACCCAAGAGCGTCTAAAGGCTATAAGATGTTCATCCTTGATTCAGATATGGTGGGTTCCTGAGAAGGAAAAGCAACTTGCGCCGGGAAAAAAATTAGTGTCCTGCGGCAGGATTCGAACCCAGGTCCAACAGTATTTTAATACAGAAGCCCGCGTCCTCGACCACTCAGTGAAATATTTCGACTTTCTGTTTGCATCGTCCCACCTAATTGCCTCCTCATAAAACTTCAGAAAAATCTATTCCACCAGAAATTTCTTTATTACACGAGGCAAAGCAAACGGAAGTAAACATGGAAGAAGATGCTTTGGATTTCACGAAACTACCTAGAATGCTCACTAGAAACACAACAGGAACGTAAGTAACAAAGCAATCGTGAATATTAAAGGTATTGCAAAATGCACAATCCGCTCTTTTGAACTTAATACACATAAGCAACAACAAATCTTTTACAGACTCTGACGGTTAGGAAATCTTAATCTACTTTCAGCAGCTTACAAACATAACTGAAGTTTTACTTTCTCTGTTATTTCCACACTTTATCATCGAGTTGCAGACTCAGTTCGGGTAGAAGAGTAGAATCTACGATTCATTTTGAAACAGATTATATGTTTTTGCGAAACCGCATAATGGTCGCGGAACGCATGAGAATGGAAGTAAAAGTTATGAAACTTAACTATTTATGTGTGGCAGAAAGTACTCTTTCATTTACCAATTTATGAAGACATCAGAAAATGAAGATCCTTCTTTGTCACGAAAAAAATTCATAATACTGGCATGATAAATTCCATGCACCTTATCAAAAAACAAGGCTCCCTTTATCTGTAATAAAAATTACAGATAAATTCCGAAACTACGACAGAATGAGTTTGACGAGGTAGTATCAAAATACAGTCCTTTGCAAACGTTTAAGACCACCAATCATTTTTCTGCCATTTCAACAGATTGCATCATCTCGTTTTGGGATTGCGTCACTTCATTCTGTGATTGCATGAAACGCCTACATAAAAAATTATCTAATTGGCCGAGCATTTGAAGTTCAGGGTTTCCATGAAGATAGGTTGTGAGTTCCGTTTCCCAGCATGAGCTACACACTCAACATTCGAAGCGGACACCAGTTACTGTCAGTACTGTTTCTAGATATTTCAGCAAAAAACGATTGAGTAAAGTCTTTCAAACCTGCACATAAGCCTCAATTGATTCCCGTTGTGAAAAAGAAAAGATTAGAGTTCGCTAGGTGACATTAATCTTAAGACTGCTGAAAAATGGAGTGAAACATTTTTTTTTTTTCAGGTGAATCGACCTTTTGTATTACGTACACAACACGTGTGACGTCCAAAAGAAAAGAGATTTTATGAGAAATACACTGCTGCTACTATGAAACATCCTCCAAGCCAGACGATACGGGGTGATATGTCAAAATCTGGTACTGCCGCTCTATACTTCCTGCCGAACAACACTGCTACCATGAAGGGACTTAGGTGTGTGAAAATGGTACGGTAATAGATGACACTTCACCACCTCGGTGGCGCAGTGGTCTAAGCACTGGCTTCTGGCCGTTCGTTCGAGTGGGTCGGAGTTCTAGTCCAGGGTGAGGCATGGGTAGTGTGTTTGTCTTACGTCACTGGCTCTCTCCCTTCCCTGGAATCAATGGCACTAAGATAGGGAGTTTCTCAAGGTGGTCGTTAAACCCCCAAACAAACAAACAAAAAGCTGACCTTTCATATGAACAGTCTGTGCACCATTGAACGAAATCTTGCATGCGACTCATTCTTGTGCACCACATTCATACATGATGGTGATCCATGTCACAGATCCAAGACAGTGAAGAACTTGCTGTCAAATAAAAAGACCGTAGTGAGCTCGAGTGGCCTGGTAACAACCCAAACTTGAATCCCACGAAGAATCTTGGGTTGTTTTGGAAGATAATGTCGCAGAAAAAAGCTGACAAATGAGAAAGCTTTGACTGAAACCTGGCGTAAGGAAATATCAAGTGAATACCGCAAATTCCTCATTTTCAGAATTCCATACCGTATTCAGGCAGAAATTCGCAATAAAGGAGGCCATCCTAAGTAGTAAATCGGAATAGTTTTGAGATTTGTTTGTTAAAAATGTCTGTACATAAATATGCTCTGCGTATATTTCTGAAAAATATCTCCCATATAATCATGTGTTTAAATGTAAATGTGAAAACTGAAGAAATATTAGATGATCTTAAACTTTTGCAAAGAACTGTACGTGCAAGTCACCTTTTTTAACATGGATTGATTCCAAAGTTCTGGCAGGATAAATTCCAGGCAGGACACGACAACATACGGCTTATGTTAAAAAAAGTTCGACGTGAGAATATCCAGAAACCAGGAATCCTTTTTTGTGGTAAATGAAGTTCACGTGAACGTATCAGAAAGTAAAGCTTCCTTTCTCCAACAAATAAATTCCAAAGCTCTGGTATGATAAATTTCAGGTCGTTCCAGAAAATAAAATGTTCTTTTTGTAACTGATAAATTCCAGATCTTTTGGCATGATAAATTCTACTCGGGCTGTCAGAAATTAAGACTGCCCCCTCCTCTTCTGTTCTGTCCCAAATATATTTCAAAATAAAGAAATGAATTCAATGCAGAAGCATCAAGAAACAAGAGTTCAGCTCTGTCATGAGTGAATTTCAATAAATACAGCATGATGAACTTCAAAACTTCAGGAGGCTGAATATCACAACTCTACCAGGATAAACAGCTATCGTCACTCAATAAAAATTGTCGTCAAGGCATTTACGTGGCAGAAATTGAGTAATAGCTCTTCAGGTTGTAACGTATACTCTAGATTCACGAAAATGATTTTACTATCTCTGGTTATTTTATTTTCCTATGTAAATTATCTTCTTACTTAACGAGATGTTATTTCTCCCGCTGAATGAGATCTGGCAATGAGTGTAAGTCATGACGTGGTGGTAGCAGTATAAATAGGCGCGTTAACGATACCAGAGAGAGCTGTTGTTTGCGATACCAGAGAGAGCTGTTGTTTGCGATACCAGAGAGAGCTGTTGTTTGTGTTACGTGAGAGAGCTTTTTGTTGATGTGCGGTAGGGAGAGCTTTGTTTCATGTGTAAAGAGATCTTCGTTATATGCGTAAGAAGAGCTTCGTTTATGTGAGTAGAGCTACGTTCATGTGCAAGGAGCTACGTTTTATTGAGTAGCTGTGTGTCCGGTGAAGTGTATGTTGGATCATATCAAGAGTTTCCCTAATAAAAAGTTGTTTTAGTAAGTACGTTTTTCTCAGTTCATAGTTTTGTCAGACCTCTGTCTGGCTGTTAGGTTTATTCCATTAAGTGTTGTTATTAACAACCAGCATAAGACTTTATTCGTCTTAATTACTACTACAACATTACTACCAGTTATAAGCTTGTTCATTATTATTATTACTACATTACTAGCAGGAAAGTTTATTCATGATATAATTAACAACACAACAACCATTAGTAGAAGAAGTAGTAGAAGAACGTTTATTCATTATAAGGTCTTGTCTCACGCGCACACACACACACACACACACACACACACACACACACACACACATGCATGCTTTTCGTGGTGGTGAATCTTCACCTCGATAATATGGTGAAACACCGAGAGGTTACACTGACACCTTAGGGATCTGATTTTTCCTCCGTCGGTCCAGCGAGCCGCCGAATTGAAAAGGAACATCGCCACACACTTTAAATACTCTGATAGAAAGTACTCTCTCTTCAAGGTGGTTCTCCTCGAAGTAGGAGAAAAAGGTCTCTTAGACACAACGTTTCGATAGCCACTAGTTACTGACCCGCGTCTGTTCGCTTTTTACGAATCTCCATGACTGCCGCTTCTATGCGTTTCTTCTTTTGTCCGAATCTCTGGAATTCGTAAAATATATTTTTCAATATTATTTATTAGCATCTGATCTTTTTGGCTGTGTTTCGTTATCAGTGGTACTGCGGATATTTTTTGACTGGGCGCTAATTTACTTACCACGTGTGCAGTTTTACACTCCAAACAGTGTGTCCAATACTGGCGACAGATACACACTGGGAAATTCGGCGTGGTCTCTTACCGACGGACGCAAATTTATTGGCTTGTTTTTTCGCTTTCGCGATTCTTCCTGTTGGGAGGCCTAAATGAAGAGCAAGGCCTTCAAATATTGTCTTATTCTTTTGCAGAAAAGTCGGCCATTTTCTCTGTTAATTTTAATTCTTAATGCCCTTCCGTCGTCTATTATTAAAATGCCCACTGTAACAAAATATATTCAGGTTAAAATTCTCTCTCAGACGAACTTGGTAATTTGTTATTGCTGAACATTATTTCTGATTTATTATGTCACTCTTACAACTTGAGTCTTCTATAATCTTCTTCTTTCTGTTTAATAGTAACGGATGAAGAGCATGGGTCGGGCCAGGAAAGTTATGGATGCTAGCTAAATTGTTAACTAAAGCTTGGTCATGCAACTCTGCGGAGAACATGACATTTATATATATTCTTTAAAATATATATTTTTTTAAATTTTTTTAGGTGGGCTTATTACTTGCATCTATGACTTTGCAGAAACCCATTTCCAAATAGGTCTTTGTGGAAGTGAGAAAATGCAGAGTTTTTGCTGGTCCTTGATAAAGCCAAGGCTCAGTATTATCGACACTTTCTACATTCAGTTGTTTTATTTTCCTCTTTTTACTCACACCGGTCAATAAATAACCTTTTCCATGTTGTACTTGGTGAGAGTTAAATTTTTTTTTTTTTTGCTTCAGCCTCTTAATAGAAAATATATATATATATCAACATCATCATCGTCAACCATTATCAATCCACTGCTGGACGAAGGTCTCCCCAAGTTTCCTCCAGAACAGTCTGTCTTGTGCCAGTCTCCTCCATGTCACTCCCGCATACTTTCGAATTTCATCCACCCATCTCCCATGAGGTCTTCTTCTGGGTCTTTTCCTGTCCCTTGGAATCCAATCTTAAATTTCGGCTGTCCATCGATGGTCTGTCCTTCTGGCAGTATGCCCAGCCCATTGCCATTTCAGGAATTTAACTCTGATCATGATGTCTTCTACTCTTGTCATTTTTCTGATCCACGAGTTCCTCTTCTTATCTCTCCAGGTTACACCAAGCATTCACCTCTCCATGCATCTTTGAGTTATTTGAAACCTTTGTATGTCTCTTTTAGTTAAGGTCCACGTCTCTACACCATACGTTAGCACTGGAAGGATACATTGATCAAACACTTTTCTTTTAAGACATAATGGCATATTGCTCTTGAAAATTATGCTGTTTCTTCCAAAAGCTCTCCAGACAAGTTTTGTACGCCAATTAATTTCTTCATCAATGTGACCCTCACTTGATATCTGCTGTCCAAGATAAAGGTACGTGTCTGTTATCTCCAGCTTTTCTCCATCAATCGATAAATCTTCATTTCTTGTAAAAGCATTGAACATCACTTTTGTCTTCTGAAAGTTCATTTTTAATTCCACTTCTTTACTCTTGTCAGCAAGTTCCTGGATCATACTCTACAGCTCTGATGGGGTAGTTGCAAAAATGACTACGTAATCAGCAAAGCGAAGGTGGGTTAGATAATCTCCATTTATCTTTATCTCTTTGTTTTCCCAGTTCAGTGATTGAAAGACATTTTCCAATGGGCTTTAAAGAGCTTCGGAGATATGGTGTCACCTTGTCTCACTCCCTTTCCAATTTTTGTGTGTGTTGTATTTTCAAACAGCCGAATCTTTGCACTTGCATTTTCATAGATGTTATTAATAATATTAATGTATGCATCTTCAATACCACAGGATTTCAGAGCCAGTGTAACTGCTGATGGTTTCACCGAATCAAAGGCTTTTTCATAATCGATAAAAGCCATGCACAATGGAAGTTCATATTCCCTTGCTCTTTCAATTAGTTCTCTCAATACGTGGATATGATCTATTGTGCTGTAGCCACTCCTGAATCCAGCTTGTTCTCTCGGTTAAGCCATGTCCAGTGGTACCTTCAAGCGGCGTGAAAGAACTTTAGTGAAGATTTTATAAAACACTGACAGGAGGCTCATAGGTATGAAGTTCCTGAGATCCTCAATGTCATCTTTTTATGTAGCAGGAGCAGGATCATTGTAGCGTTGTTCCAATCCTCAGGAATCTTCCCTTCATTAAGGCATCTAGTGGAAACTTGGGCGAGCACTGTTTCAATTTCTCCACTTGCTTCTTGTATGATGTCTACTGCAATTCCATCTTTCCCTGGAGCTTTTCCCCGTTTCATGTTCTTGATTGCATGTGTAACTTTTGCTGGGAGGACTGGAAGAACTCTTGTACATTTTGCAATGTCTCGGGTACATGTATCATCCCTTTCATACAGTTTTGAGTAGAAATCTTTCACTCTTGTCAAACTTTCACCTCTATTTCTTGTTACAGAACCATCACCTGTTTTCTACCCTTACTCAGATGTCCCTTTGCTCTCTTTAGGCTTTGGTTGTTTTCAATGGCTTTCCTCACTAGTTCACAGTTGAATTTCCTTACATCTTCAGTGATACTTTTTCGTACCGTC
This sequence comes from Macrothele yani, assembly GCA_039090855.1. NCBI lineage: Eukaryota > Metazoa > Arthropoda > Arachnida > Araneae > Macrothelidae > Macrothele > Macrothele yani. Next base: position 90,404,416 of record CM077016.1, on the reverse strand, counting down.
TTGCATAGCTCTATATATTCCACTTTGGAAGTCACATCTTCTTTAGTTGTCCTCATCTCTCTTCTGTTTTGCATCAGAAGTTTTGTTTTTCCTTATAATTTGTTCGTATTCAACTTGTTCTTAGCAGCTATTATTTTTGTTGCTGTTTCCATAACAGCCTTGGTTAGTTTTCTGTTAAAAGAGATGTCCACTTCTTCCGACGTTAGACCTTCTAGAGCAGAGAATCTGTTCCTCAGTTCCAATTTGAAGGTATTATGTTTGTAAAGGTTGGTCATGTCAATACACTTTGTTTTATAAGCTTGCCACGCTCGACTTTTGGCGTTGAGGTGCATCTTACATCTTACCATTCTATGGTCACTACATGTGTTGAACTTGTTTAGCACATTGCAGTCTTCCATGGCAAATTTCTTTTTACACATAATAAAATCAATTTCACTTGTCAATCCATTGGGATGCCTCAATGTACATTTCCTTTGCGGCTTTTTCTTCAAAAAGGAGTTCATGATGAAAAATGCTTCTGTTTCTGCAAACTCTACGAGAGTATCTCCACGCTGGTTTCTGTTGCCGTGACCGAATTTACCTACTGAAGTTTCAAAGGTACGTGAGGGCCGATCGACACGCTACAGTGGAGCAACTCACAGGCCGAATGAACCAGTGGGCTACCGGACGTGTGTCTAAAACGACAGTTTAGCAAACCCTGCTGCGTATGGGGCTCCGATACAGACGGATGGTCACTGCATCGGTAGAAAAGGCTTACATTTGCACTGTAGTATCGGAATTGGACCTCCGCTGATTGGCAAAAGGATTGCTTTCTCGTATGAGTCACGTTTTCTGCTTCATCGAACGGATGGACGTTGCGGTATGAAACGAGAAACATCGGAGAACAAACACTCTTCAACCACTGCTGGAAGAACACAAGCTGGTGGGGGAAGCGTTATGGTCTGGGGAATATTTTCGTGGCATTGCCTGGGTCCACTCATACCTGTAAAAGGCACTACGGACCGAATTCGTTATGAATCCATCCTTGCAAACCACGTAGATCCATACATGCTGATTGTCTTCCCTGGGGCGGATGGGATCTCTCAGCACGAAAATGCGATGTATCACACAACTAGAAATGTCCTAGAGTGGTTGGAAGAGAACGACAAAGACTTCAAAGTATTTCCCTGGCTTCCTAATTTCTCAGACTTAAACCCAATTGAGCATCTATAGCGAAATCTCGATCGTGTTGTTCGCTCTATGGATCCTGCACCACGCACCCTGCAGCAGCAATCAGATGCACTGCAGTCAGCATGGCTCCACATACCTGTGAACGCCTTCCAGCACTTGACTGAGTCACTCCCAGCCAGTCTAGCTGCTGTCCGCGCTGCACATGACGGTTACTCTGGATATTAGCTCATATCCCTTCTCTTTTGCATATATATATATATATGCAAAAGAGAAGGGATATGAGCACAAATAAGGACTTAACTTCCAACGTGGAATATATAGAGAGCTTATGTAAGACAGTGCGAAAAGGTATCACTGGAGTCAAAAGGAAATTCAATTGTGAACTAGTGAGGAAAGCAATTGAAAACAACCAGAGCCTGAAGAGAGCAAAAGGACATCTCAGTAAGGGAAGAAAACAGATTACGGCTCTGAGAAAAGAAGATGGTACTGTAACAAGAAATAGAAGCGAAATTTTGACATGGGTGAAAGTTTTATATTCAAAACTATATGAAAGGGATGACACACCTATTCCAGACATTACGACAGGTACCAGTGCGAAAGTCCCTCCAATCCTCCCTGCAGAAGTTACATATGCAATTAAGAACATGAAACGCGGAAAAGCTCCAGGAGAAGATGGAATTACCGTGGACATTATACAAGAAGCAAGTGGAGAAATTGAAACTACGCCCGCCCAAGTTTTCACCAGATATCTCAATGAAGGGAAGATTCCTAAAGAATTGGAACAATGCTACAATGATCTTGCTCCATAAAATGGAGACGTTAAGGATCTCAGGAACTGAAGGCCCATCAGCCTCCTTTCAGTGGTTTATAAAATCTTCACTAAGGTTCTTTAACATCGCTTGAAGGTAACACTAGACATGGCCCAACCAAGAGAACAAGCTGGATTCAGGAGTGGCTACAGCACTGTGGATCATATCCATGTACTGAGAGACCTAACTGAAAGAACAAGAGAATATGAAACTCCCATTATGCATAGCTTTTATTGACTATGAAAAGGCCTTCGATCCCGTGAAACCATCAGCAGTAACAATGGCTTTAAAATCCTGCGGTATTGAAGATGCATACATTAGCATTATTAGTAACATTTATGAAAACGCAAGTGCAAAGGTTCGGATATTTGAGGATACAGCACAAATAAGAATTGGAAAGGGCGTGAGACAAGGTCACACCATATCTCCCAAGCTCTTTAACGCCACATTGCAAAATGTCTTTCAATCATTGAACTGGGAAAACAAAGGGATAAAGTTTAATGGAGATTACTTAACTCACCTTCGTTTTGCTGATGATGTAGTCATCTTTGCAACTACCCCTTCAGAGCGGCAGAGTATGATCCAAAAACTTGTTGACAAGAGTAAAGAAGTGGGATTAAAAATGAACTTTCAGAAGACAAAAGTGATGTACAATGCTTTTACAAGAAACGAAGATTTATCGACTGATGGAGAAAAGCTTGAGACAACAGATTCCTACATTTACACTGGCGTGCAAAAATTAAGGACGATACGGTTTTTCGAATGTAACGTCGTTCAGAAGTGCTCCACATCAACTCAAATCATACCATAAGATCCCCAAGATGTAAGACTATGGGACAAGTGAGCAAATCCGTCCAAACAAGTAATCCAAATGATACAAAGGCACTTTATTGAAAAGGTAGCTTCGAGTACAACTGGACAGAAGACAGAAACGTCCATGTGACAGGCGGCTGCCAAGAAAAATGCAGTCTTTAGTATCACCCCTAACTACGTTGCAGCATTTACAACGTCTGTCCATGCTGAGGACGAGGTTGTCAAGGAGCTGTTGAGGCCTCGCGGCCCATTCCTCTTGTAGCGCCAATCGCAGCAGCGGAATCGTTGCTGGCGGCTAGTGACGTGCTGCCAAGCGTCTCCCGAGTAGGTTCCATACTTGTTCGATTGGATTGAGATCCAGGGACCTTGCGGGCAAATCCATGCGTTGAATATCTTCACTCTCCAACAACTCTGCGACAGCCACTGTACGATGAGGTGTAGCATTGTCGTCCATGAAGAGGAACTCAGGACCCACAGCACTTCTAAACAGACGGACGTGAGGCAGGAGAATCTCGGTACAATAGCGGCCACCAGTGACTGAACCTGCTTGGAAGATGAGGGGTCAGTACGGCTACCAAGCATGATACCGCCCCAAACGAGAACTCCGCCACCTCCAAACCGGTCCCTTTCGATTTTGTTGGAGGTGTGATTGAGTGTTCCCTGCTCTCTGCAGATGTGTATACGTCCAGAATCACTCGTCAGACTAAATCGGCTCTCATCCGTAAAGAGAACTCGACCCCATTGCTGATGTGTCCAGTTCTTGTGTTCCTGGCACCAGAGAAACCGCAGTATCCGATGAGCAGGTGTTAATGGCACACACGGTACTGGTCGTCGTGCAAATAGACCACCTTTGTACAGCCTCCTGGCCACGGTAAAACGCGATAACGGACGTCCAGTTGTCTGTTGCATGTGCCTAGCGATTTCTTCCGCTGTCTGCCGTCGGTCTCTTCTCGCCTTTGGGACAATATACCGGTCGTCCGCCGCCGTGGTTGCTCGTGTACGACCACTGCTAAACTGTCGGGCAGCTGTTCGTGCCGTTTGAAAGGCTTTCCAAGCTCATGAAACGATGCTGTGAGCGATCCCGAACTCCTCCGCCACACTTCGACCTTCTTTCAACTTCCCAATGAAGCGACCTCGGGTAACGTCATCCAGATGTCGTCTACTAGATTGCCTGTTGGCCATATCACACGGTGGCAGCAACTCGACGTCGTTCAAACCGATGTACAACGTGCAATAGCTTTCACCGAATTGCTGAGCGTACAACGCCCGTGCGCTTTATACCCTTCCGACCCCCCCCCTCTCTCACCCCTACGTCATGCGGCATATATGCGTATGCCCTACCGTACCGGACCCTAGTCTATCTCCTGAGTGGTCTTTCGGTCCGTTCTGCCTGATCGTTCCGCTGTTATGCTAATTTCCCCTCTTTTTCCTTAATTTTTGCACACCAGTGTATGTTGGGCAGCAGATATCGAGTGAGGCTCACATTGATGAAGAAATTAATCGGCTTATAAAACTTGGATGGAAAGCTTTTAGAAGAAACAGTACAATTTTTAAGAGCAGTATGCCATTATGTCTCAAAAGAAAAGTGTTTAATTAATGCATCCTGCCAGTGCTTACATATGGAACAGAGACATGGACCTGAACTAAAAAAACATACTAAGACTGCAGATAACTCAAAGAAGCATGAAGAGATGCATGCTTGGTGTAACCAGGAAAGATCAGAAGAGGAACTTGTGGATGAGAAAAATGACAGGAGTGGATGACATCATGACCAAAGTGAAATCTCCCTGAAATGGCAATGAGCTGGACATGTTGCCAGAAGAACACTGATAAAATATGATGTCTAAAATATCGGTTGTCCACTGATGGACAACCGATATTTTAGACTGGATTCCGAGGGAGAGGAAAAGACCCAGAAGAAGACCCCATGGGAGATGGAAGGATGAAATTCGAAAGTATACTGGAGTGACATGGAGGAGACAGACCCAAGATAGACAATTGTGGAAGAAATTTGGGGAGACCTTCATCCAGCATTGGATTGATTATGATTGATGATGCTGATGATGATAAAATATACACTTTTGGCCACCCACAATGCAACACTAAGAAGGACGCGAGATAGCAAAGCCAGATTTACTGGACACATAACAACAGATACAAAGATGAAACGATTGAGCTTACAGGCCCGTGCAACTTGCGGAGCACATAGACATCAATAGTTCGTGTGGCCCCCCATGGCTGGCAATAACGGCCGCTGCACGCCGCGGCATCGAACGAAAGAGGCTTTGGATGTACACTTGGGGTATGTCGGTCCATGCTGCTTCCACACGTTGCCACAGTTCATTAGGCGTAGCGGCGGGTGGTGCTTGCCGGGCCACTCGGTTGCCGATCAGCGACCAGACATGTTCGATGGGCGACATATCGGGAGTACAGGCGGGCCATGGCAGCAGTGACACCTGGTGGGCCGTGAAGAATTGTTGCACGATACGTGTCACGTGAGGGCGCGCATTGTCCTGTTCAAACGTGGACGAGGGACGTCCTGCAGGCTCCAAAACGTCGGAGATGGTGCGGTGGCTCTTGAGTGCGACTAGTCTCCGCTCCTGCAGATGACATCGAACGGTTCGTGCTGACACAGGTTGTTGCGCAACACACCCTAATTAATGCGCTAACGTTCGTGATGTGGCGGTCCGAGCCGTCAATGCCCGCCGCACAACGTGCCAGCCCTCTCGTTCGGTGGTGTGCCGCGGCTGCGGCAATCGCTCACGTCGGTCCGTCCCTCCTGCACCCACCGAATCCATACTCGCCTCACTGTGGCTAGATATCGTCCCACATGGGTGCCTCTGTCGAACTCCGAGACGTGCTGGAATGACTGCCGTATTCTGCGACGAGGCATCAGGAAGCTTCCCACGCACAGGTACGGCAGCACAACACATTTCCACTGCTTATACCCCGCCTTCTGTGCACCCTACTTATAGTACTTCTCGGTGGCGTGCCGGGCGCACATGATTTGCATATGCCCTGCAATGCTAATCGTTTGCATGTCCTCTCGCGGGCGACGCATGCTGCGAATTTCAGGCCAATCGGATGATTCCTCCTTGGTGTTGCATTTTGGGTGGCCAGCAGTGTGTGTTTACTTTTGGGTGGTCAGCAGTGTGTGAACGCCGTACCTGGACTACGGAAAGACACGACATTGTCTTCTCCGACGAATCGAGCCTCTTCCTGCAACACCACGATGGTCGGATCCGCGTGTGGCGGCACCGCGGCGAGAGACTGTGTGACGCCTGTATTATGCATGGCCATACCGGTCCGTCGTCTGGCGTTATGGTTTGGGGCGCAATTGGATATGACACCCGCACCCCTCTGGTACGCATCGCCGGTACACTCAACAGCCACCACTGCATCTCCGACGTTTTGGAGCCTGTAGTCCTCCCTTACCTGCAGGACCTATAAGCGGCCACGTTTTAACAGGACAATGCGCTCTCGCACGAGGAACGCATCGTGCAACAATTCTTCATGGCCCACCAGGTGTCACTGCTGCCGTGGCCCGCCTGTTCTCCCGATATGTCGCCCATCGAACACGTCTGGTTGCTGATCGGCAACCGAGTGGCCCGGAAAACACCACCCGCGGCTACGCCTGATGAACTGTGGCAACGTGTGGAAGCAGCCTGGACCGACATACCCCAAGCCCACATCCAAAGCCTCTTTCGTTCGATGCCGCGGCGTGTAGCGGCCGTTATTGCCAGCCATGGGGGGCCACACGAACTATTGATGTCTGCGTGTTCCGCAAGTCGCACGGGCCTGTAAGCTCAATCGTTTCATCTTTGTATCTGTTGTTATGTGTCAAATAAATCTGGCTTTGCTATCTCGTGTCCTTCTTGGTATTGCATTTTGGGTGACCAGCAGTATATATATATATATATAAGGTCAGGTGATGCGTAACATCACAGCCTCTCCTTGACAAATGTCAACCCCGCCTTCTCGTGGTGCATCCTGTTCCCACTAAAGGGGCTCTGACGACCGCCAATAGCGGTATAACTATACCATCGGGATTAGAGGAAATTCTATCCCACACTCACCAACCCGCTTGGCCAGCGTGGTGAGTTATGGCCAAACCCCCCAAAATGATTCCACAACTTAAATCTTGGCCCTCAGTCTCCGGCAGCTGGAATGTACCTGGCCAAGGCAGCGGCCAGTGCGACATGAAGGCAGAGGGTGCTAAGAATCCCCGGAGGACCGGACTAGGCTGCCATCTGATGCTGACCTTGGCTACTTACAATGGACGCTCCCTATCTTCTGATTCAAGGCTTCTTGAATTGGAAGAGGAACTACAAAAGATCAGGTGGGACATCGTGGGGCTAAGTGAGGTAAGGAGAAAAGGAGAAGATCTCATCGAACTGAAAAGTGGACATTTCTTCTACTATCGTGGGACAGATACTGGCAGAACTAGTGGTGTTGGATTTATAATAAACAAGAAACTGAAGGATAAAGTTGTAGAAGTTGAAAGTTCCTCTGACAGAGCTGCACGACTTGTTATCCAACTCTCGAACAGATACCAGGCTCAGATTATTCAAACTTATGCACCCACCACAAGTCATCCTGAAGAAGAAATTGAAGAATTTTATGAGGAAATTTGTCATCTAAATAATAAAGGTAAGCAGCACTTGAAAATAATTATGGGAGATTTCAATGCAAAAATAGGGCAACAGCAACAGAATGAAACTTCAGTAGGTAAATTCGGTCACGGCAACAGAAACCAGCGTGGAAATACTCTCGTTGAGTTTGCAGAGGCAGAAGGGTTTTTCATCTTGAACTCCTTCTTCAAGAAAAAGCCACACAGGAAATGGACATGGAGACATCCAAATGGGACGACAAGTGAAATTGATTTTATTATGCGTAACAAAAAATTCGTCATAGAAGACTGCAGTGTGCTAAACAAGTTCAACACAGGTAGTGACCATAGATTGGTGAGATGTAAGATGCACCTCAACACTAAACTTGAACGTGGCAAGCTCATAAGACAAACAAAATCTATTGACATAACCAACCTTAAAAAACACCATAATACCTTCAAGTTAGAACTGAAGAACAGGTTTTCTGCTTTAGAAGGCCTAACATCGGAAGAAGTGGACATCTCTGAAGTTAACAGAAAAGTAACCAAAGCTCTTATGGAAACAGCAACAAAATTAGCTGGGTCTAAGAACAAGTTGCATATGAACAAATTATCAGGAAAAACCAAAATGTTGATGCAAAAAGAAGAGAGATGAGGACAACTAAAGAAGATGTGACTTCAAAAGTGGAATATATAGAGCTATGCAAGACAGTAAGAAAAAGTATCACTGAAGACGTAAGAAAATTCAACTGTGAACTAGTGAGGAAAGCAATTGAAAACAACCAAAGCCTAAAGATAGCAAAGGGACATCTCAGTAAGGGAAGAAAACAGATTATGGCACTGAGAAAAGAAGATGGTTCTGTAACAAGAAATAGAGGCGAAATTTTGACAAGAGTGAAAGATTTCTACTCCAAATTATATGAAAGCGATGATATATGCACTCCAGACATCATGAAAGATACCAGTACCAGAGTTCCTCCAGTCCTTCCAGCAGAAGTTGCACATGCAATCAAGAACATGAAGCGAGGAAAAGCTCCAGGAGAAGATGGAATTACTGTAGACATCATACAAGAAGCAAGTGGAGAAATCGAAACAGTACTCGCCCAAATTTTCACTCGATGCCTTAATGAAGGAAAGATTCCTGAGGATTGGAACAGCGCTACAATGATCCTGCTACATAAGAAAGGTGACATTGAGGATCTCGGAAACTACAGACCTATCAGCCTCCTATCAGTAGTTTATAAAATCTTCACTAAAGTTCTTTCACACCGCTTGAAGGTAACACTGGACATGGCTCAACCAAGAGAACAAGCTGGATTCAGGAGTGGCTACAGCACAATAGATCATATCCACGTGCTGAGAGAACTAATTGAAAGAGCGAGGGAATATGAACTTCCATTGTGCATGGCTTTTATCGATTATGAAAAAGCCTTTGATTCGGTGAAACCATCAGCAGTTACAATGGCTCTGAAAACCTGCGGTATTGAAGATGCATACATTAATATTATTAATAACATCTATGAAAATGCAAGTGCAAAGATTAGGCTGTTTGAAAATACAACACAAGTAAAAATTGGAAAGGGAGTGAGACAAGGTGACACCATATCTCCGAAGCTCTTTAATGCCACATTGGAGGGTGTTTTTCAGTCGCTGAGCTGGGAAAACAAGGGGATAAAGATTAATGGAGATTATCTAACCCACCTTCGTTTTGCTGATGACGTAGTCATTTTTGCAACTACCCCATCAGAGCTGCAGAGTATGATCCAGGAACTTGCTGACAAGAGTAAAGAAGTGGGATTAAAAATGAACTTTCAGAAGACAAAAGTGATGTTCAATGCTTTTACAAGAAATGAAGATTTATCGATTGATGGAGAAAAGCTGGAGATAACAGACACGTACGTTTATCTTGGACAGCAGATATCAAGTGAGGGTCACATTGATGAAGAAATTAATCGGCGTACAAAACTTGCCTGGAGAGCTTTTGGAAGAAACAGCATAATTTTCAAGAGCAATATGCCATTATGTCTTAAAAGAAAAGTGTTTAATCAATGCATCCTTCCAGTGCTTACGTATGGTGCAGAGACGTGGACCTTAACTAAAAGAGACATACAAAGGCTGCAGACAACTCAAAGAAGCATGGAGAGGTGCATACTTGGTGTAACCAGGAGAGATAAGAAGAGGAACTCGTGGATCCGAAAAATGACAAGAGTGGAAGACATCATGATCAGAGTTAAATCCCTGAAATGGCAATGGGCTGGACATACTGCCAGAAGGACAGATCATCGATGGACAGCCGAAATTTTAGATTGGATTCCAAGGGACAGGAAAAGACCCAGAAGAAGACCACATGGGAGATGGGTGGATGAAATTCGAAAGTATGCAGGGGTGACATGGAGGAGACTGGCACAAGACAGACCGTTGTGGAGGAAACTTGGGGAGACCTTCGTCCAGCAGTGGATTGATAATGGTTGACAATGATGATGATGATGATATATACACTGAAGAGATATATATATAGGGCAAAACAAAGCAAAATTTTGCACAAGAGAAATAAAAATTAATAATATAAAGACCAACAGTCGCCAAAAAACACCATCCGAACCAAGTTAGCTTCAAACGATGCAAAGTACCGAATAAAAGAATGCAGGGAAGCATATTAATGACTGATCTCTTGCCGGCTTCGTCGAGGGCAAGCAACAAGAAAACACTCACTAAACTACTAAGACCAGAGAATTGTGAGTTTCTGCTATTTTAGTTTTCTAAAGGACCAATTAAATGTATGGGAACTTTGTCAATAAAAGGGATATCTAATAAAAACCCATACCCAGCAAACTAAAACACATTTGCCCGACCTCACAACTAAAACAAAATTGAAGAAGGCGATCAAACAAAAGCAGCACGAAAGCTCGAGGTTGGTACTTGAATTATCCAGCCAGAGATCATCAGTCTGAAAAAATCAAAATTTGATTTTAATGGGATTTTTAAGGTGACAAAACATAAGAAAACTGTGTACAGGTTAGAGTAACGTTGGTGTGGCCAGCTGTATAAATTTGAGTCACAGTGTACAAAATATAGATCAAATCCTAAGGCTCTCAAAATGCCTTCCAAAGTTATGTCCAAGAAAGTCTGATGGTCATCACTTCTATCTCCTGTCACCCTCCTAACTGCGAAACAAAAAGCACAAAAAATCCACAGAACCTATTCTTGTTTTAAAGTTTGCACCATCGGAAACAAAGAAACTTTGGGATAAGCTTATAAATACATAGAGGCATGAAATCGGGTTTCCATTCCAAATACGATACACCTTTTTGTCTAAATTCAGCCAATATAAACATTTAAAAAGAAGAAATGCGCATGTGGCCAACTCATAAGTGCCAATATAAACACTTTATAAGTTGCCCACATGCGTGTGCATTTCTTGTTCAAACAACCAGCTCAATTCAAGATGCAAGTATATTTATTTATTTATTTTTGTTGTTACATGCTCTTAGAAGAAAAAAAGAGTGGGAAAAAAATTGACCTTTCATAAATGATGAACATAGACTGTAACAACAGGGAAGACAAGGGAAAAAGCCAAAATGGCCTGACATAGCCCTATACTCGCTCATTTTAGAATTTAATAATACTCAGAAATCTTTTATTTGCACAAAATAATTTCACATGTCCGATCTTCCATAATTTTGTATTTTACGATAAGTTGATGTTAGATACTGAGGCTTAAAATGCATTTGTTCAGTTTTTTATCCAGTCATGAAACATTTTCTTCAAACCTGTCCGATTTGCCTGTCCACTGATATTTTTGAAGGTTTTGTTCATTGATATTTTTGAAGGTTTTGCCCACTGATAATTTGGTAAGTAAGTATATTTCTTCTATGCAACAACTTACGGAGACTGATTAAGGCAATGGATATTGTGACAAACTTCTACAACCACTTGTTCCAATCTGGAGCGCATGTTGAAAAAAAAGTTGATTGAAATGTCGCGCAACATAAGGTTTGTCTTGATGCTGTTGCGACTTCTCAGTTCACTGGTTCCGATCAAGGATTTGTTAAGTGTGCTTGCATACTGAAATGCAACACAAAAAAAGGTGATTGGGCGTAAAGAAGAATGTGATACGCAACTCAAAATGCAACTCAGGTGCGGACTTCCCAAACAAGGAAACTTTTTTGTTTTTCGCGGTTCTTCGAAGTAGTGCCACATCAGTGAGGAAGGACTTGTGATCATTTACTTCTCCCGTTTGGTCAAAAAAAAAAAAATAAAAGCAACAGTTTAATGGTTTTAGAGCAAAAAAATTGTTTCTTTTCTTCCGAACGTCATACAAGAGTTGATACATAAAAAGGACCGAAACTGATCTCGTATCTTCGATAAATAGAACTAAACGGGGACACGGGTCTGATGAACAGGTCTACTGACATGTTATTCTGCATCCTGAAACTTAGCATTCGCTCCGTTCTGCTTTCAAATTCATTGTTATTTCTCCACGCAAGGAGTGAGGTAGGGCAGTACACATATCTGAGAGTACGGCGCAAGTACAAGGACTGGCACCCATGACTGAGAATACAGAATATATGCAAATATGAGTACAACCCATCTTTGAGAATATGAAACAAGCATAAGAAATAGTGTCTGTGTTTTGAGGGTACGGAACAAAAATATGGAGTAGCAGCAGCCATGTCCGAGAGAAAGCGCTGTTACAAGAGTTAGCACCCATGTCTCACGGCATGGAACTACGAGAATCAACAACCATGCCTGAGATACAGAAAGAGTACAAGGAGTACCCATGCCTGAGAGTACTAAAGAATACTGCGTAAGTTAAATCGTGGGCAAAAATCGGAAATCAACCCAGATTTATCAGTTATCACCAAATAACATTTGGAAATAAAAATTAGTGGTAAACGAGAATTTTGAGCAATTCTGTTTTCTTAAATAAAGACGAATGCCTCTAAAAAAGAGCAAATCTCGTTTGCGCCCGTAAACTAGTGAGAACTATAAGTTGAATACTTTGAGTTCGATATGACAGAACGAATTTTCACTAAACTGATGAAAAGATTTGAAGTTTCTGTGCATATTCATATAAGCTGAGAATTTGAGAACGACGCGCCTTGTCGACAGTTGTTCTGCAACTGATAACGAAAAAAAAACAGAAACAAATCATCTTTTTGGTAGTTTTGGGTTATTTGAATGCATACAAACCACTTAAAAATATTTTAAGATGTGCTGAATTACTTCTTCTAAGCTTCTAGTTTCACTAAATTAAGAAGAAAAATGAGTGATGTGGTAAGTGCTCCGAGTGATGTGGTAAACTAAGCGCTACGAACCTCCTGCTGGCGAAGTACTTCCAAGTGAGTTTTGTAAGGAAGAGTGGAATAAGTGTATCAAGATTCAAGCTTTCTAGTTGATCAGAGTCTTACTTGTAAGTAAAATATCTTAGTTTTTATTGATTCAGTCACATTTAATTTTTTATCATCCCCTACGCCTCACACAAAAAATGAAAACTGAAATTGTAGAAACAATCGAGCTCAACGTAGATTCAGCATGTACACCACGAAATACTAACGCTTTACAAATTTCTAACTGACTGGCCGGATGTGCGGCATGCTTAGCACGCCTTTTGGCGAACAAATTTACGACAAAAAAAACTGTCGTGCTAACAACAGCACTTTGTTCGTCCGCTTGACTGTGGGCAAAATATTTTCACATTTATTACCTATGTTTCAAGAATTCTTTTAGTGTTTTTGATAGCGGAGATTATAGGGATCTAAACATTTTCCACTTTTCCCGACCTGCAGTTTTCTTGTCAGGGCGCAAACGTATTTTTCTAATAAACAGTTTTCTTGTTAGGTTAAACGTATTTTGGAATTTGGTCCATGACTACAGTTCTGACAATCAGATTGAAAACATTCTTCTTCTCTCTGAGTAGTTGGATCTACGGTCAGCACTTTGCGTGCTTTTCCTAGTTTACATAAGTTTTCCTGTAGGTGGCGTAAATGCATATATTTCTGCGAGGTTAGGAAAATATATATTTGAACTTCGCATATAATACATAATGTGTGACGTATACTTCTATTTAACTTTTCCTCTGGGTTTTTGTTTTCTTATGCAACATGTGTTTTTTCTCGTTAAAGATTTTCTCACTAAACGGCACATTGCTTCCCCAAACTGCTTGTACAGTTTGGCAAAGTTAAAAATGAGTCAGAAAAACTAAACAGACAATGGTGAAAGAAAATGGTAGTGGTGAATATAGTGAATACGTTGGCGATATACTTAGAATAGCGAAAGAGTTTGTAGATTTATGTGGATCGACGATTGTAGCTATCTGACTGAGATTTATATGTTGATACAAGAGTGTTATTAAGTATCAGCGGTACGACATAATGATAGTGTATTGGTGACCTGAACTTCCAGTGTGTGGAAAATAAACAATTGACGTTACGTAAGTTTTGCTGATTCTTTCAACCTGGTCATTTTTTATTCACGTAGTTATTTCTCTAGAGTGTGAGATATATGTGCAACGAATTAATTAAGGGCAATAGTTTATTTACTCATCAGCAAGTTTATTCAAAAGCACTAATTAATTTCAACTAAAAGCAGAGTTCAACTAATAAAAATACTGGAAATGCAAACTTTTCCTTCTACGTGGCATGAACCTGAATACTTTTTTCATACCATGCATCAGCTTCTATATGGCGGACTGAAGAATAAGGATTAGCATCGGATAGCTGTAACCGCCACCAATATTATCAAGGTGATTTTCGATTTTGCATTAGCACCATTTTCTCTCAATGTGGCGTAACAACATTTGTGCATTTCGCGCGATGTTTCTACTTCTAGAAACGGGTCAAAAAATGGCCAATTGATTTACATACATTTCAAATTTTTGCAATTTGAAATTTTTGAGATAAGTCATGTAAATTATATTGAAACGGCATTTGCGCTTGTAGAATACGGACAAGAAAATTGTTTTCTCATCGGACAGATGTAATTATTATATAACATTAAAAGCCCACTTTGTCTATTCGAGAGCTTATCATATGTTGGCCAGAATTTGACTCACAAAAAGTGACACTTTGTACTATGGAAGATTGATGGAAATGGATCATGTGTTCATCGCAAAGGTAGTACGCAGCTCGCTCTCTTCGGTTTTGATTAAAACCTTTATTTATTATTGGTTTAATATTGTAAAATGCGCTTTTAATTCAATTTCGATTATCTTAATTGATGTCAATTAACATTTTAGTTTGAATTTATCTCCTAGATAATTTATATGCCAAACGCTTAGGTACATGTGTCCTGAGCTTTCAGGCAACTTTAGCAACATGACGCTCTGAAGGAACCACAACACGTTACTGGTTTTGACGACACAGTATCAACTAACCAAGTGATATCATGGGAGGTAAAAGTCAAATGACAGCCTTCATTTAACGAGATCAAAAACATTATGACATCATAGAATATGACATTACAAAATACACTGAAAATAACACTCATGAGTTTTGACGCCAACGTTGTAACGTGAAAAGAAATGGCGTCATTGCCAACTTCTGAGCTCCGAGCTCTGAGAGAACGATGTAGAAAAAGAAAGTCCTTTCCTCATGCCACCCATTCTTTGTGACACTAATGTTGTCTTTAAATTCGAAAGGAAAAATGTTTTCTGTTCGATTAATATTTTATAACTATAATCCACAGGGTGCTGCCCCTATGGCACAATGGTCTATTTTTTTTTATTAGAGGTTTAAAGACCACCGTGAGCAACTCAATGGGCTATAAGCAGTCGCCCGTCCCTAATTTAGGGTCACACGTTCCAGGGAAGGGAGAGAGCCAGTGCCGTAAGACAAACACAACATCTATGCATCACCGGGATTCGAACTCGGACCCCTTTCAGACGAATGATCAGAGGCCACCGGTTAGACCACTGCGCCACCGGGAAGGTGTGCAACCAGGGCGACGCACAGCAGTCTAAGGCGGTGGCCTCTGATCATTCGTCCGAAAGGGGTCCGGGTTCGAATCCCGGTGATGCATGGATGTTGTGTTTGTCTTACGGCACTGGCTCTCTCCCTTCCCTGGAACCAGTGACCCTAAATTAGGGACGAGCGACTGCTTATAGCCCGTTGAGTTGCTCACGGTGGTCGTTAAACCTCTAATAAAAAAAACAGGGTCAGAAATTTTTATAAAAGATATATTCACCTTCTGTTTTGTTTAGAGGTTCAACCTCCGCTGTAAGCATTTAAAGCTATGAGGAGACACCCGTTCCACGGAAGCGAAAGAACAAACGTACCACCCATGTCTTATCCGAGACTCAAGCCCACCAGTTCCGACGGTTATCCTGATGCCCGCGCCTCTGACCACTCGATTACCGGGAAAGCTTCTTTAACTTCCAAAACCTAAAGACAATTTAATTTAACACTTTCGTTACTCTTGTCATTTTCTTCACTGAGCTTCTTTTCCTTCACCGAACTGAAATCAAATCACAAATTGAATACATATTAGTGACGGACAATTCCTGAACGATTCGTTCAGAACGAATACCTCTTCACCGTGAATGGTGGGTGCACTCTCACCGCTGTGAACAATCTTTCAATCCGCCATTATTGCGACACATATTGCAGTCGCAGCATGTTTAACTTCCATCTGCTCTCATGAGTTCCGAAACGATTTTCCAATACAAAAGGTGCTGTCGAGAATTAATACGTGTCATCCGTTATGTGAGTGAGCAATCAGCAGTCAGCTAGGAAATAATGGTGAAGCTTGAGAATGGGAATGGTATGTGAATGTCACTCATTTGAATGCTGTGCCAGAATCGTTCACCGCGTTCCGGCTCGTGGCAAATCATTCTTCGTGAATGGTGAAGAGCTCGAGCTCTTTTGGGCAGTTTGCCAAAGAAAAGAAAAACAAAAGAACTATGGCCTTGAAAGCGATTTGGCCGTAAACACGGGATACCTGCAACGAATGATTTACTCAACGAGTGTAGTAACAACCTAGGAATTGAGTGATCATTCGCGAATGACTCTTACGTGAATGATGAACGAACTCCCAAGAAGGAATCGTTTATGCCATCACTAGTACATATAGTAGTTTATGTATAATATTTTTTGAAACAGTATACACTTAATATCTGCTGCACAGGTGCAGGTATGTTTCTCGAGGGATGAGGGGGATCGTTGTTATATATCAGCATCCGGAATTTCTGTATATTATTTATCTCCAGATAAGCTTCGAGAAACACAGCTACTGACTTATACAGTAGAGTACCACACACTCTTATATGCTTCACGATCAGAAATTAGGCTCAGTCATTTAGTTAGTATTGGTAAGGAAGGAAATTAAGACTAGGAGCAGCAACATACTCGCTTCGGGCCAAATTAGAGAGACGCTGCGATCTCCATGCAACTTGCACCAGAAGGCTGCAAATGAATAATATTTTTCGTGCATTTCCCAGTTTTTGTGCCGCTAAGCAGCGTAAACGTGTAATCGAATATCTTGCGGTCTCTCTGTTACTGCAAAGTTAATTAATAAAATCTTTTTTGCGTAGGACAGCTCTAAAAATTGCAAGGATTATCCACATATCTCCGATTTCCCAGTCACAATTCGTCCGGTAGGTGGTGCAAACGTATGTTTGCAAGTACGCTTGTAAAAGTTCGATTCCTACATCGTAAACAATACTCGCCTCGCCGCACGTTTTCTGTTTTCTCCTCGGCTATTGGATGCAAATGTATATTTTTATTTGGCAGGATGTAATGACCGAAAGTTAAACCAGATGAGGTCTAGAAACCCTATCAGTTTTTAGAAAGCTATTAATTAAACGCTACAGAAAAAAAAGGACTTTAAAGATAAAAAAATTTAAAATCTTTAGTCAAAAACGTGCTCATTACATCCGAGTATCTGGTGGCATTCTTTTTTTTTTTTGCTATTGATGAGTTTTCTTACTTGGTTAGACGCCATTTCTCCTCACCGCGAAATCTGAAGAAAGCGGAACCAGATTTTCATAAGATTTTAGAGGAAAAATCGAAAATCACATGTTTACTTTATGATTTGATTGACATATAAATATTTATTTTAATCACCTTAGTACTCTTCAAGAACCAAAATTCCTCTGTCTTTGTTTTGCGCCCGTTTCTCAGGAAACCTTTTTAATGCACATCTTTTGTTATATTTCGGGTTTTGGCGCGAAATGTAATGGAACACAGGGATGTTATTTAGATGAATGCTACCGATGTACATTCGTGCGTGAAAATCCTGCATTTTTTTATCTGCTGTATTTTTAAGCTCAGGCATGTTTCTTTTCTCTTTTCTATTTCAGTTTTCGCAGTCCTATGAATTTGTCAAAAAACTAGTGACAAATATATTATTTTAGACAGATTTTGCCAAGTTTGATTTGTTTTCTAGGACAGGTTTTATTGATAACAAAGCTATATCTACGAGCGTGACTTTCGACAGATTATCTGTGGCTGTTGCCACTTCTTGTTAAGTTTTTCTTTTTCTTTTTCATGATCTATATGTTCTTCCATTTTAAATTTTGATTCAGTTATGTTTCCATTACTCCCAAAATTCAGATTAATTCGCATTATATGAAAAAAAAAGCACTGGCCATTAGATTTGAAATTTGAATATTTATTGCAGTATGAACGACAAACATGGCAAAGAGAAGTGTAATGTCTGTAGACAAACCAAAAAAAATTACAGCGAATCGCGTTTATCCTTTCCTCGTTTTTATGATTGTTGATCATTTATGTTCGGTGCCTTGTGTAATGCAATAACTTCGTAGAAGCATGGTGATTAATGGGAAATGTTCACTTTGATTGCAAGGGAAGAAATGAATTGCATCGAACATTTAGCAACAGCAACAGCTTTCCCTTTGTTCGATCGGAGTGATTGAAATAACATGGTTCGACCTTGTTCAGTACAATGTCTTTACGTTGAAGGCCAATGATGAAGAAGAAAAGAGAAGTTGCTTCATTATCACGCACGCCTGGAAATGCCAGTGAACGATATCTCAATACCCTTTTATGCGAGATCTAAATATAAAGTTCTCACAGTTTTTTTTTTTTAATCACAGTGCCACAGAAGTTACGCTCGGTATGATTTATTATGTTGTTGCTCAACATACTGTGCATGGCAGACTCTCTCAACTTTAGTTCACCTGAAGTTACCGTAAATTTAGCTAAACTGCGTATGTTAATTAATGCTCAAGGCGCATGTTAATGTCATACGAAAGCCGGTTGCGTAGGCGCTCTGCCTATGAATGATAAAAACGCTAAGGTAAATTGTACGAATATTGCCGTAAGTGTGCCAGTGCACCAGAACTATCTAGCTTATGTTTTGGTGATTCTCCTAAAACCTTTAGATGCTCTAAACAGTGTTTAGTCTCGTTCGTACCCCTGCTAAAGATAATTTTCTTGCTGTGAAATCTTGAATTTCTTGAGGAAAACCTAAACGGCAAATTTGCCAAAGGACCACTCCAGCTATAGTTTACCTGAGGACCACTCCAGCTATAGTTTACCTGAGGACCACTCCAGCTACAGTTTACCTGAGGACCACTTTCCCCAAAGTTTACCTGCGGACCACTTCAGCTGCAGTATACCTAAGGTCCTGCGCACGGTTGACCTTTCTCAGGCAGCTATAAATTAAATTTATCTTTGACGTCTGAATGTTAGTTTACCTACAAACGCCCGCTCAGTTGACTTGCGGATAACCTTAACTTCAGTTTGGATACAGGCATCTTAACGTTAATTTAGTTGACCATTATGAAACGAAACTTAATCGCTATTCGCATTTAATAAACAGGAAAACTTTATTACATATGCTGAATTATTTTCAGCAAAACATTAAATTTTAAGTTGAAGGAAATTGTCACTTTCGAAATGAAAACTTGCAATATATCGAACGTACACAAAAGAGGAATGACTAATGATCTTAACAGAAAATTTTCTGAATTTTTCTGATATATAAAAACTAAAACACAAATTTTCTAAGTTGTATTTCAATATCAAACAAACAAACGTACACTTGGACGAGCCAAAGACTGAATGAACTCTACCTGCAGGATTGAATTTTCATTGATTCTACGAAATGAGCTGTAACCCCAGAGTGAATCATTTTACGTGAAATATAACTAGAAAACTCATTTCCATGTCACAAGCAGGCTGCTTTAGGGAGGTCCATGGTATTGTAAAATTGCATTATGTAGTAACTAAACATTCATAGCAGTGAAAGCAAAATACTAAAATTTATGAGAATTTTCGTGCTCTCGCAGAATGTATGAAGAGCAAAGTCTCAGATATCGTTGGGAAACACCCAGCAATTTTGCACTTTTTTCCAAATGGCGACGGTGCCTTTCGAGATGACTATGCGCCGAGCCACAGGTTCAATATGTTGTGCAGGAATGGTTTGAGGAACACAGTTTAGTCTTCCAGTATATCGATTGACCTCCAAATTCCCCGATTTTAATCCCATAGAGCACTTGTGGGATACCATGGAACGGCATATCAGGCATCTGGATACACCAATCACCTCCATGCCTGCATTGAAGACCGCATTACACACAGCTTGGTTGGCCATACCTCCCAAGTGCTTCCGGCATCTTCTTGAATCGATGCCAAGTCGGATAGCTGCAGTACTGAGGGCGAAAGGAGGACCTACGAAGTATTAGGTTGGTGGTCATAATTCAGTGAACACTCAGTGTATATTTTCCAAAATACACTGAGTGATCACTGAATTATTTACTTTCTTTATTTGTTCATGAAAAATATTTGAAATGCATCCATACTCTCTTAAACACCCTGCATTTAGGGCCCCAAAATATGCTTTTCATGATACAAATTTGGAAGTTGCGAATCCGTTTATTGGTGTAAATATGATACGTATCGTAAGTCAGATAATATCCAAAATCTTAAAAAATTCGTCGTCTTGGACCGAGAATCGAACCCGCGTCTCCCGGATAGCGCCCGAGTATGCTAACCACTACACCACTCAGAACGACTAGGTTTCAAGTTTCCGACGACTAATTTGAATATACACTCACGGACAATGAAATTTGCACACCAAGAGGGAAGCATCAGATTGAACTGAAATTTTATGGACATAATGATACAGATGAATGATACACATGATGGCAAAAACAGAGCTGCAGGACAATTACAGAGGGATCTGTGGCACGCAGTCCGGTCATCTTCAATATCGCGTCGCACCGCCTATACGATCCGGCATGGATCGATACGATCCGGCATGGAGGCGAACAGACGCCTGATGTTGTCCTGCGGCAGACTGGTCCACACGTGTTGGACGGTGTGCTCCAAATCCCGGATAAGGCGGCACGGCGGTAGCTGGCGTTTCAACTGGTCCCACACATGCTCGATAAGGGACATGTCCAGGGACCGAGAAGGCCACGGAAGTGTCTGGACATGACCTAGGCAGTCCTGGGTAACTCGAGCCGTGTGTGGGCGGGCATTATCCTGCTGGTATAGCGCACCTGGAATCCCGGCCAGGAATGGGAGCACATGGGGTCCTAGGATCTCATCCACATACCGCTGGCCCGTCAATGATCCACGCACCACTACTAGAGCTAATCGGCTATCGCATGCAGTGGTTCCCCAGACCATAATGCCTGCGGTGGGGGAGGTGTGGCGCTCGGTAACGAGGTTGGGATTGGACGGTTGACCTGGAGACCTCCACACCCGGACACGATGATCATCTGTCCCCAAAACGAAGCGGCACTCATCGATAAACACCACACGTCGTCAGTCTGTGGCGTTCTACGTCGCTCTGGCCTGGCACCACTGCAAACGGAGCCGGTGATGTTCCGGTGTTAAAAGAAGCACACGTAAGGGGCGCTAAGGTCACAGATTCGCTTCCGCGAGGCGTCGGAAATGGCTCGTGGGTACACAGGAGCCACTACGTCTGCCTGTATAGTGGACCGGGTCCCCGTGGGATTCGTTCGTGCTTGGCGCACGATCCGTCGATCATCTCTACCGGTGGTCTTCCTGGGCCGTCTGGAACCGCTCCGCCGTGTGAGAGTGCCGTCACGTGTCCACTGCTCCCAACATAGTAGGGCAGTATGGTCAGAACGATCCACTTGGCGGGCTATACGGCACGCCGACCACCCTGCGGTTTTCAGCCCGATGATCAGGCCTCTCTCAAAGTCCGTAAGTTGCGCAAATCGACCGACGTCTCTGGCGTCTATCCGGCATTCTTGTCCCTCTGTACTCTTGTTTGCGTCGGCCGGTGCTTTTCGCTTTCATGGGGCATCGAATACACGAAGGTTTATAAGGCCGCCGGTTCATGCTTGCAGCGCCACCACAGGGTGTGCGGTCATGCGCGATCGCACCAAACGTGAATGATTTGCATACCAGCACGCACTCTAGCTATTTGCAAAGTTTCGCGGTTGTAGCATGTTTTCTACTAAGTGCGCAAATTTCATTGTCCGTGAGGTAATTAATTTGCACCTCGAGCATGCTAACCGCCTGGGTGGTTAGCATTCTTGGGCGCTATCCGGGAGACGCGTGTTCGATTCCCGTTATCTGAAAACCATATGATACGGATGTAATTTTTTTGTTAGAAGTAAGTATTCTCTGATACGGAGAATACTTACTTCTAACAAAATAATTACGTCCAGTTCTTCTAGATCGATTTTTAATTATGTTGCAGGTAATTAATCATTCCGAGACTCTCAAGATACAGAATACCCATATCAAGAAGCTATGCGGGCTAATGTTCAGCGAATCAACTTTTGAAAAGGCATCAAATAGAACAAGGCAACCTCATCGAAATACAACAAATAAACCCGTACCATATCTCAACTACAGCAAAGTCAATCTAAGCCATGTTCAAGAAGTCGCCTTATCTCGTGGGTTAAAGTTCGCGTACCCAGAGTATAGACCTAATAAATTTAAGTTCATTCCACAAATGGAGAATATTGTACAAACCATTCCTATCACAGAACAAGAACCAACCCGATATATGTTGAAGAAAGCCATCTATGGATTTCCTTCCAACAATGATCGTCTTTTTCGTACCACATATTTGGAAGAACGCAAACAACTTAAAGAACTGCATGATAATCCCGATTTAGCTTTGGTTGCGACAGATAAGACTAAACAAATTATTATTATTATTATATTAGACCGTCCCATCTACGTCACTAAAATGCAGAAGCGATTGCGAAAATTACTCATAGCATAATCCAAAGAGATCCCACTAAGGCCACTATGGCAGCCATCAGCCAACTGAAGAAACATGGATCTCTACCGTCTTCCATTATGAATAACATCCACCCATCTTGTGGCTACCGTATACCAGAACTTTTCGGTAAGATCAAGACACATAAAGAAGGCATGCCAGCTCGACCTTTAGTCTTCAGCCATGCAAGCCCTACCCATCCACTGGAAAAAGCGATAACCAGATATCTTAAGCCCCTTGTTGCAGCCTCAGTTTATTCAGTCACCAGTTCAACACAAGCCATTCATAGGATTCGAACTTTTCAAGCAAGAAACACCCCGTACATATTAGCTTGTATTGATGCGATTTCGCTGCACCCTAGTGTACCTATAAGACCTCATGCATACCATCATTGAATCTAAACTACAAACCCAAGATATTCCCTTTGCTGAGATCCAAGCAATAGTGAGTTCTTTACGCCTCATCCAAAATCGCACCTATTTCCGTTTTAATGGTATCATTTATAGACAAGAAGCAGGAGCCCCCATGGGCTCCCCACTCTCCCAATTCTTGCAGAAATTATTATGCAAAGGCTAGAAGAGGATGTTTTGAATAAATACCCATTCAAACCGCTGTTCTACATAAGGTATGTTGATGATGTTCTGGCCACACTCTCTGGAACAACTTTCAGCATTTGTAGAATACATGTCACAAGAATATGAAACAATTAATTTCACGTAGACTACTGAAGAAAATAACAGGTTGCCATATTTATACTTCCTTCTAGCAAGAAACCCAGTTGATCAATCCCTCAGTTACTCCGTTTATAGAAAACAGTCAGCAAACCCCACTATCATTCCCTCTGCTTCAGCCCACCCAATGAATTACAAGTTCTCCGCCATAAGATTCATGTTAAAAAGAGCTTACACTCAGTCATCAAGCCTCAGAATACGAAGAATTTAAATTGACAAAGATTAAAGAAATAACGAGATTACATGGGTGCGACGACCACATCATGCACAACCTTTTACGTAAACTTAGTTTGTCAGTGTCTACTACACTCCGTCAAGACATTCGTCGAACAAAGTACATTGGTTCTATGGATTTCCAACCTATACCTCCGCAATGTTAAAAAACATTTGTAAACGCTACAATTTAGCCTTTGGAATCAGAACATCAAATATTTTATCTATTATTCAAAATGATAGAGACCGCATTAAAATGGATGAAAGACACGGTGTATATAACATTCCATTGAATTCTGTGGACAACAACGAGGATTCAAAAATATATATAGGTTCCACACAACGTAATTTAAAAACCCGCTTGACAGAACACGCATATAACGTTCGAACTGGAGCTATGACTACCGTCTTTAGCACGTCTAACGCATAGTGGGACATATTTGTCCTGTATAAAGTGAAGCTAAAATTCTCATCACACCTTCCAACGCGTCATCACTCTTATTTACAGAAAGTTTGTGTATCTTTGCTCAAGAACATGTATGTTGTAATGACTCTATTCCACATATCATCCCACAAGCCTGGAAAATGCTATTTCAGAGGGACCAGAGTTCTAATTTACGAGACCACGCCATCACGTAACCACGATACTATATACCTCATCCTGCATGCTATCGATTCTCCTAACGGATTGTACAAGGTGCAGTCATGTGATTCGACACGTGATTAAGAATATGATTGATCTATAGTGATATTTTATAGCCCGTGCACAGACATTTTTGATATTTAAAAATCTGAAGATGAGCCCAAAGTAGAGCTCGAAAGATCTAATGTCGTTGTTTTTAAGGTATATCTATTTAAGCTTTTTAGTAAAGTTGTTTTTTAACTCCTAAGGATTGAGCTTCTATCGAGTTTTTATCGTGTGCAAAACGGTATAACCACACGATATTGATATTTAACAGCACGAAAGGAACTTTTTCAGTTTCTATTATTTTTTTCTGTTTTCTTAATTTTATTTACTGAATCTGTTTGCCTCACATGATCAACTAAGAAATGTAAGATTCTAATGAAAGACTGACTTGAAGTTACTATTGTCATGAACCTCGATTTGAGGCTTCAGTGTTTGCAAGAATATTGCACCCAACAGATACTTAAACCATCAGGACTTGTGTCAAATCTTAATCAAAGATAAAATTCATTTGTCGTTCGCTAATGTAGGAATAATTTATAGTCCTATGGCTACCAGCTTCTAAGGAGAATAAACGATTTTACTTTTAAAGAAAAAAATAAAAATTAGGTGTGCTCATGAATGAGATAACAGAAGCCCTTTTTGCTAAACATCAGCTTATGTTAAAAGGTATAACCATTGACTCTGACATGATAAAATTATGGAAAATAGTCTCAATATTTTCTTTAATCTACACTGACGAAAAAAATCCCAACACTAAGAAGGGGTTGTGTTAGATAAACGACAGTTGGTAGGCGGTGAGAGTACATCTGTAAGATGACGTCTATGCAAATTTCGCGCCCTGCGCATACGTGTGGCGCTAGTAGCTACCCTCGGAACATGCAAAGCAGGTTTACTGTAAATACGCGCTGTAACGTTCCTGAGCGTTAGTTATCGTTGAGATTCGACGTAAGGTGTTGATGTTAGTCAAGAATGCCTTTAAGAAGACGAAGAAGCCAATATAAACAGCTCACGGAGTTTGAACAAGGTCGTGTAATAGGGCTACGAGAAAGTGGATTTTCGTTCCGCAATATTGCAGAACGACTTGGCAGGAATGTAGCCACTGTGCATGATTGTTGACAGCGGTGGTCAAGGGAAGGTACTGCCTCAAGAAGACCGGGTTCCGGCCGGCCACGTGGCACTACTGAGGGGGAAGACTGCCGTGTACGGCGTATGGCCGTGGCGCATCGTACCACGTCTGCGGCAGCAATTCGAGCTGCAGTTGCCACCACAGTGACACAACGAACTGTTAAAAATCAGTTACTTGAAGAACAGCTCCGAGCCAGACGCCCTGTAGCGTGCATTCCACTTACTCCAAACCACTGCCGTTTGCGACGTCAGTGGTGTCAAGCTAGAGCTCATTGGAGGACGGAGTGGAGATCTGTTGTGTTTTCTGATGACAGCCGGTTCTGCCTGGGTGCCAGTGATGGCCGTGTGTTGGTTAGAAGGAGGCCAGGTGAGCGCCTGCAACCAACCTGTCTGCGGCCGAGACACACTGGACCTACACCTGGAGTTATGGTCTGGGGAGCAATTTCCTATGACAGCAGGAGCACTCTCGTGGTTATCCCACGCACCCTGACGGCACAGTTGTACGTCGGTCTGGTGATTCAACCTGTTGTGCTGCCATTCATGAACAGCATTCCAGGGGTGTTTTCCAACAGGATAACGCTCGCCCGCATACCGCTGTTGTAACCCAACATGCTCTACAGAGTGTCGACATGTTGCCGTTGCCTGCTAGATCACCAGATCTTTCACCAATCGAGCACGTATGGGACATCATTGGACGAAAACTCCAGCGTCACCCCCAAACAGCATTAACCGTCCTTGTATTGACCGACCAAGTGCAACAGGCATGGAACTCCATCCCACAAACTGACATCCAGCACCTGTACGACACAATGCATGAACGTTTGCGTGCTTGCATTCAATATTCTGGCGGTTACACCGGTTGGTAATGTACCAGCATTTCACATTTAAAATGGCTCTTCTCGCCCTTACGTTAAGCTGTGATCTTGAAACCTTAATCGATTAAATATGCTACCTATACAAATGTATTGCCGTCATTTCATTCCTCTACAACTATTTTTTCGTGGTGTTGGGATTTTTTTCCGTCAGTGTATTTGAAAATATATTATCGTCTTTATCATCATTAACAAAAAAATTGTCCATCCATCACACCAGTTTCATATTTGTTCGTGAATCTTCCTTTGTTCAGTCAGAATACATACATATATACAATTTTCCAATTTAAGGGCCTCGTGTGGTGAGAGTCAGGCCCCGGGTCAGCACCTTCTTTCAACAACATCAACCCAACAAGGACATATACACGTACGTAGTATATATTTTTAATTCGCTTATATTTAGCCTATTCCGAAAAAACGACGAGAGTAATGTATCCCGTTGTTCAAGCCATCTCCCTGTTACTCGTAAATAACGGGCTGGACACATTGTAAGGAGAACTCACGACGGTTGCACAGCTGAAATACTGGACTGGATACTAAGAAATAGCAAAAATACCCAGAAGAATGCCACGTAGGAGATACATGGATAAAAGCATTCCGGAACGACATAGAAGAAAATTCCTCAAGACAGAGAGTTGTGTGAGAAGTATGAGGAGACCTTTACCCAGCAGTGGGCTGAGAATGGTTGATGATACTTTCCATTTGCACCACTGAGCCTTTCGTCATGTATTCTACTCGTTCTATAATGAGCACATGGAACCAATTCAGATATGTGGGATGAATTACATAAAAAGACAGGTAATTAGATGAAGAAATAAAAAGAAGAATCATGGAAGCGAAGAAAGCCATTGGAATGCTGAATCCCGTTTTCAAGAATAAAAATGTAAAGGAACACATTTTTGAAGATATTGTGCACAGTATTGTGACTGATGAAACAGGAAGCATCGACAGTCAAGGAGCGCCAACGAAACGAATTATTTGTTTCATAGATTGCCTTTTGGCGACGAACGGCAAGAAAATTAAGGTTAAAAATAGTAAGAAATGCGGATGTCAGAGCCTTAATAATGGAAGTCGATATAAATTTAATCGAAATTATCGAGAAGAAACAGCTGAGATGGAGGTAACATATTAAGCGTATGAATGGGGGGGAGAATTACATAAAATGATTTTGGAATGGGCTTCTGAGGTAAGACGAAGACGATGTAGGAAATCCAGAATGCAGGGAGTGAGAATTACAATGTAACCACGATACTTTGAAGAATTTTACTAATTTTATTATTTGTTTCGGGTAATGGAATAGAAAATTCCGTTGTTACACTTCACAATTTCTCGAGATTACTTAAATTAAGTGGTTTCACTTAATTTGCCCAGCGGGAAAGTCTTCGACGCATCGGCATCATTCAGAGACTTGCAACTACGTAATACGATTTCAAAAACACTGTCAAATTGCTGAATGGCCCAAATTTGGGCAGGTCACAGAAAATCCTTTGCCCGGTAGTTGTATCATGAATAGTCTCAAAATAACCGAAAAGCAGGTAAACATTTTTCAATTATACAACTGTTTGATTTGTTTTGTTTTGTTTTCAGGAAAATTGGAGGAATTCCAAGACCGTTGAGAGAAATGATTATCATAAATGGTAAAACTTATGTTCCAGTTGTTTCACATTCCTAAATGGAAAAAAAACACGAAGTTAACGTAGAAACATGAATTATGTGTATCTTTTCCAGCCGTTGTTTTCATCAGGGAACTTCCATGTTCAACTGGAAACTACAGTCTGTACTTTATATTCATCCTATTACGAGAAAAAACAGAGGATTACGCATCCTGTCATTCAGACTATCATTCTGTTACTCTTAAATCAGTTCTGTTCAAAGTTATGGAGAAGGCAATTAAAAGAACAACTATTACCTTGTCTGACGTCATGAATGACAGTCCACATGTCTTTCGAAATAGTTCAATAATAAAGGATGTTTCAGACTGTCTATACCATGTTTGGAATACACCTATGAAAAGGTATGTCGAAACTTAAGTAATATTCTTTCCTAATAAATCCCCATCTACAGTTTCTTAAGCTTCTGTAACTAAACGTCTTGCTTTCCAGAATTGTAAGGTTAACAAACACTCTGGTAGGCGTAGCAATATCATATACACTCATCGTCAAAAAAAATAGTTGCACCCAGAAGGACATGTAGGATTGCAATGCTATTGGAGAAGGTAAAGGTTACCAGGAACAATAAATAATTAAACATTCAGACTGATATGAGCAATATTTATTGCGCTACACGCCAATAAGTAGTGTCTCTCAGTATGGCATCGGGCCGCCATGTTTGCTCACACATCATGCTAGACGTCTCGGCATAGAGTCGTACAAGTTCTTAATGGTGTCCTGCGATAAGCCATCCCATGCATCTTGAATCTTCTCACGCAGTTCCTGCAGATTGGGCGGTAGGGGTGGAGTGTGGATAGTGCGTCCACTAGCATCCCACACATTTTCAATCGGCGATAAGTCTGGCGATGCGACTGGCCATAACACAGTGTCAGTGCCTTAAAGGCAATCTCTCGAGACAGCGGCAGTATGCGGACGAGCGTTGTGCTGTTGGAAAATCGCACCGGAGTGAGCGTTCAGAAAAGGTAGGGCCACTGGTTGCAGGTCCTCATTAACGTAACGTTGGGCTGTCAAAGTGCCTGTAATGAACACCAAAGGTGATCTGGCATCGTAGGGAATTGCACCCCACACCATGACACCAGGCCTTCAGGACGTGTGACGCTCGACAACAAACCATTCATCTTGGCTCTGACCACGGTGCCTCCACACACGGATTCTTTTGTCGTCTCCTCCAAGACAAAAGCGAGACTCGTCACTGAAGATCACCCGCCGCCGTTGAGTGGCTTCTTGACAGTCTGGCACGACACCATTGCAGTCTTTAGAGACGATGAAATGGTGTTATGGGCAGTCGTCGTAATGGTCTGCGTGCGTGTAGTCCTACGTCGTGCAGCTGTCTGCCAATGGTGTTGGCACTAATTATACGATGCATGGAGGGCACCACCGCTCGCTGAATATCCGCAATCGTGGCTGTTGCGTCACTCCGCGTGTCTAGGACAACCCGTCGGTCCTCTCCCTCTGTGGTTCGTCTAGGTCTCTCGGACCCTTCCTGTCGCTGCTGCGTGTCTTGTTCTAAACACTGCCGTCAACAACGTGCTATGGGGATATCCACACGATCGGTATAGCGCGCAATACGGCGATAAGACCATCCCGCTTCCCGGAGCCCGACGATGCGGCCCCACTCGAACTCCTCCAACTGCTCGAATTGCTTCCAAACTTTTCTCTGAGGCATACTTCACTTGCAAAGAATGCAACCAATACAACAGCACGAGTTAGAATGGCAAGCACGCTCAACGGGACGACCTTATATAGCCGATCAGGCACAGCGCTACGACCCCTCCTTGCTTGCGTCACATGCGCGGCCGAGCGTGATACTTGAATAATTTGCATGTCTCACGATGTCAAACCTACCCACCAAGTTTCATTCCTGTCGGTTGCTTCCTTCTGGGTGCATTTGTTTTTTCGACCATGAGCTTATATTGTTCTGAAATTCTGAGTACTTGACCTGTTGTCCTTTTCAACAGAATCTTGACATCAGTTGGCTCACGTTCAGTCTGATCTGAAAAAACAGATGACTTATTCTGTTCCTCAAACCACTGGACAACTTATTAATGATCGGCTTTCGTTCAAATAGAGCAAGAATAAATACGGGAAGTTATCAAAAAATGGAAACACTTACTGTTTGTGGAGAACTTTTTATTAATAAATTGTAGGCCCACCTCGGTCTTTCAGAACAGAAACAATTTGACTTGGAATATAGACTTATGCACGTCATGTACATACCAATAATGGAATTCGCGACTATTCTCCCTGTAAAATATGTTCCAACTGAGCCAGTGTGATGTTGGAGGTGGAAAGTGTGATCTGATCTTTCGCTCTAAACGTTCCCACAAATATTCAACAACATTAAGGTCTGGAATATCAAAGGCTCAATAACATTTGAGGTAGCTAGGGTAGCTGTTGTATCTCATCATCATGCTCTGCAAACCCTAACCTTGACACGTTTCGCACCATGGATGGGTGTGTTATCTGCTTGAAACCAGGGGCGGACATTAGGGAACAATGCCTGCAACATTGAGTGCAGGTGGTCCCTAAAAATGGATTTTTACGTTACAGATGTGGCACGACCCTGCAGCATAACCAATAGTCCTAAGCAATGCCATGATATGGCACCCACAGATCCACCTCCATGCTTCACAGTCGGAACCAAGTCGGGGTAGTGCGCTTTTGCAGGTTTCAGACATACACTCCACTAGCGAAGAGAAACAATGTGAAGCACGATTCATCAGACCAGATGACGAGTTTCCAGTCTTGGTTTTTATGAGCTTTGCACCACCATACACGTTTTGTTGCATTGATTTTGGAAATCAGAGGTTTGTGGATTGCAGCACGGCCATAAATACTGACACGATGGAGTTCCCGATAAATTGTTATGACGGAAAATAAATGGGATCATTCCGCTTGGTGTTCAGCTCTGCTGCTATTTGCGGTGCCGTGGTCTTGTGCTTCCGTTGCACATTCCGTTCGCCCTATCCCTATCTGACATCTTTGTATGACGTCCACAGTTTACACGTTTGGAAGTAACGCTGTGTCCTTTTCAATCGGTAGTCATAATCTTCGGTACAGTTCCTCGTGTTGCACCTACTATTTCTGCCGTTCTAGTTACTCAAGTTCCTGCACGACACGTACACTCTATCAGATCATGCCTTATTTGAGGTCACTGAGATCTGGCATTGTCGACATTTACTCCATAACTGCTTTGTCACCTTCAACTGCGGCACTGCTGCGTGATAGCAGACATTGTCCTGCACCCCTTTATATTCTTCACGTTGCGGGTGCTCCAGTGGCAGTCAGTGTTTCCTTCATTTTGATAAACTCCTATGTTTCAGTTCGTAACATCAAAAGACGCAATCTGATTCCTATACTTTTCCGTAGTAGGATTCTGAACATGGTTGAAATAAAGTCTTTTGATGATGTCGGGCACTGAAAACTTCTGAATAAACTCGAGCCGTCCTTCCTGCATTGTTTCCTTGACTTCCTATCTTCCACTCTGGCTGTAAAATATATGTAATTGTTGAAATTACACGTTCTCATCCATTTTTCTTTCACTAACTCGCTTTATTCTTCATATCAGTGACCTTCTTTCCATTGCTGTTAATCCAATCCACACACTTACCGACGACAGAACTCTCCATTGATCTCATGCGCAGGGTTATCCACGTAGTGCTAACGAACATCGTCAACTACGCTGCTATACACTGAAGAGGAATTGAATTAGAAATATCTGTCTAGTAACGTGTAGCACTACTTTTCGTCCTGATGACGGCGGCGATTCGTCTCGGCATGGACTCTACAAGACACCGGAAGCGTTGGAAAGCCATACGGATCCACGACCCCTGAACAAGCTCCCACAGTTCACGAAGATTTGATGGAGAGGGGTCAGAGCCTCGAACATCTCTCTCGATGGCATCCTAGATGTGCTCGATGGGACTGAAGACAGGTGGCCTAGCTGGCCAAGTAAGCGAGGTCACGTCGGTGGAGTGTTCATCCAACCATTCGGATGCAATTCGGGAGCGATGGCACGGTGCATTGTCTTGTTGCAGGATGATGTCCCTAATGGGATGTTGAAGACGCACAAACGGGAGCAAATGATCGTCCAGGATATCCCGGTAACGTTGACCTGTGAGGGACGATGTCACACGTACCAGGGGTCCCATTTCAGTCCACGTAAACAGTCCCCAGATGAGAATGCCACCACCACCAGCTTGAAGAGTACCCTGCTGGCAAGAAGGATCCATCGCTTCATGTGGTTTACGCCGTACTCGTATCCTGCCATCCGCATGTACCAACGTGAATCTCGACTTATCAGTCCAGGCAACATTTTCCCACATGTCTAGGGTCCAGTGGCGATGTTCCCGCGCCCATGCTAATCTTTGCACCCTGTGATGTGCGGTCAGCAGCGGTACCCTCCTGGGACGATGGCTTCTGTACCCCATAGCGAGGAGATGGTTCTGGGTGGTGGTGGTATGGCTGCTTACACGTTTTTGTGCACCAGCGTTAAATTGCCGAGTGATTTCTTGCCCTGTGGCCCGTCTATCCGCTGTTACAATGCGAGCTAGCCGACGATGACCCCGCTCATCCACACGCTGTTGTCCACCGCAGTCGGCCCTTGCAAGGATGGTTTTACCGGATTCGATGTACTCACGGTGCACCCGTGACACAGTAGCTCGTGAAAATCCCAGTGCCTGCACGACTTCCGAGATGGAGTGACCCAGTCGTCGGGTCCCGACAATTTGCCCACGATCAAATGCGCTTAGATCCTTCGTCTTACCCATACTGCGTCCGACTCTTACTGATTCCCGTCGCATCACTCCTTATATTGTCGGATCGCTGCATACGTCATGTCGTTTCCGTTTACAGGGCCGCCCACAGCGCCACATTTGCATAACGCCAGCTGTCTCTAATTCAATTGCTCTTCAGTGTATAACCTCCTTGAATTGCGGCATTGAAGAATTTGTCGTTGAAATGATGACAGTTCGTGAACTCTTTGGAAGCAGTAAAGGCGATCTAAAACTTCATGTTTCGATCACAGGTAAATTCCCGACAAGGAGAATTTCCGGGAATATTTCTTGGCACCACATGTCTTCCAAAGCTGAATCGGTATCGAAGAAGTCACTGAAATCAATAAAAATATCAAAGGCTCAATAATATATTAATATATATTAATAAAAATATCTTTGATGCCGTGCAAAAACCAACATTTTGCCCCTATCAACAAATCTGCACTGATTGAGTCTCTTCAAACGCTTTCTCACCGGCCAACAGTGGCATCTCTGCGTATATTTTATTGGTACTACCATGCAACTTCTTCTTAAAACATGTGGGTCCTTGCCTCTCATGCAGTTTCCGTTCTTCTTAAGAGATGTGGGTCCTTGCCTCTCATGCAGTTTCCGTTCTTCTTAAGAGATGTGGGTCCTTGACTCTCATGCAGTTTCCGTTCTTCTTAAGAGATGTGGGTCCTTGCCTCTCATGCAGTTTCCGTTCTTCTTAAGAGATGTGGGTCCTTGTCTCTCATGCAGTTTCCGTTCTTCTTAAGAGATGTGGCTCCTTGCCTCTCACACCCTGCAGTTCCCGTTGCGAATTGTCACCCAATACCCATTTTTATGTCCACCTGACAAAGTGTCCCACTAAAGTTTGGCAAACCCATTGATCTCCACTACATCAAAACCTGGCAATTCTTTACCTGGTTACATTGTTCCTGAATATTGCAACCTTCAGCTATTTTTATCAGGAACTAATAATGGATTACATGAAGATGGCCCGTAGGCTACTAGCATTTAAAAATTTTATAATAAGAAAGAAAAATTATCACGATGTTTTGCATTGTAGGTTTTCCTTTCATGATCAATGCTGCATTGAAAAGTCAGTAAATGTTGCACTTACTCAGATGTTAAATATAAAATAAGCGGTAAAATATTTTTCTAAAACCACAATTAGTGCTATGGATACGCAGCTGGTTCATATAGGTCAGGAAGAAACTGAGAAAGCCTTATTTTCACGTCCGATATCAAGGGTTATGAAGCATGAAATTTTAAGAAGTTAGTTTCTTACTCACATTTTTTTCAGATTTCACCCAAGCACAGAAGAAATTGTTTGGTAATTCGTTATTAAGTGGCATACGTATATAGTACATAAGCATACTGTATTAAAAGTATTTTGCTTGAAAATCTTGAAAAGGTCGGTTAATCGAAAGATTTTTGTTGAATATGCAAATATAAGCACTGCTCAGAACACTGAAAGTGTTTTAGAGTTTAGTACACCAGCAAAACATGAGAACTTTTTACGGATCATAGAAAAAACAGTGAATCAGCAAGGTATAACTTTTATTTCACAGCATTCGCAAGCAAAGCTTAAATGCCAGGCAAGAATTTTTCATGTCGTAAGAATGCGTTACGATAAGAGAGAGAGCAAAAACCATCCAGCTTAAGCTCGTGAATGCTATCTTTTTAAATCTTTAACAGCTGGATGGGCAGAAATTATTTTATTACATGCTTAACGGTTGCACAGGCAGGAATTATTTTACTAATCTTTTTGCATTGTCAAGAATGTTTATTCGTTTTAGCAGCTGCTTGAGCAGAAATGATGTTATTTAATCTCTAACGAGTTCAAAGGCACAAATAATTTAATTAAATTTCAAGAGCTGCACAACAAGGAATTTTTTTCACCAAATGTTTAACAGTTGAGTAGGCAGTTTTTTTTATTTAATCCCTAACGTTAGTATAAATTAGTTACCTTCCTAAATGACAAGTACTGTATAATGAATTAGCTTTGTAATCTTTTTGCTAAGCTAATTATTATGAATGAATAATGCTCTAAGCTTCAAAATAATGAATTCCCAAAAGGGTGTTGTTACTCGTTAATTATGAACTCAAACAAAGTCTCAACGCTGGTTATTTATATTAAGTAATCAAAGTCATAAACCTAACAGCCAGACAGAGGTCTGACAAAACTAAGAATTGAGAAAGACTGAACTTACTGACAAACTTGTTTATTGGCAAGACTCTTGGTCAACTAAGGCACTCATATATCTTGTACATAATAATGAATAACTTTCCTCTTACAACCAACACAACACAACTCAACCTCAACAACACAACTCCACACCACTCCTACCTCTACAACACAACTCCAACACAACACTCTCGATGAACGCGCCTATATACTAGCTACCACCACGTCATGACTTACACTCATTGCCACATCTCATTCAGCGGGTGAAATAATATTTCGTTCAGTAGGAAGATAATTTACATAGTAAAATAAAATAACCAGAGATAGTAAAATCAAAAGGAAAGTGAATATAGAGTATACGTTACAACTGTATTTCTAAATAATTTAGAAATGCTTAATGAGATTTTTTTTTGTTTAAAATATTTTAGTAATCAAGACAGATGTTCTTGTTTTGTTTTTAACAGCTAAAGAGAATTTCACAATTTTTTAAAGCCTTTTCTTTGTTAAACCTTTAATAAGAAGGTCAGTCTGAAAGTTTTTAGAGATTTGAAAAAAAGGTCAAAGGTCAGCGGCAGTGCAGAAAGAAAGCAGGCGAAGAGTTTACAAATTGTTCTGGATTCCGAATAGCCAAAGGCACGGGTTTCTGGCAACTTATCGATGTTGGGCCTGGGTTCTTGACACGGATAGGGAATGGATGATGCATTTGTCCTGGCTCTATATATCTTTCCTGGAACAAATGGTCCTAAATTAGGGACGGGAGACTTCTTATTTCCTTATATACTCACACGGGGCATTAAAGAACGAAAAGAAGAAAAAAAAAGATAAACTAGTACTACGCAGTAACAACGAACTATGTTTTGATGGGCTAAAAAATTCAAGGGAGGACATATTTCACTAAAGGACGAGTTTCGCAGTTGTGAAAGATAATGATTACAAGAAAGATGACACAAAATTTTCGGATGTACTAAGCGCGTCTTTTGACTCCGTTCTGATGCGAATAAAATTTATCAAAGCTATTCAAAGTCAATGGAATCGGTTTGGAAAACAATCAACCGGTTCTAACAATAAACAAATCATCCAGAAATGAAAACATGTGCTTAGTTACACCAGCAGCTAAAAAGCATGTTAGGAAAATTAACAAATAGCGAACAAAAAGTACCTCATGGTACAAGGATTGTACCACAGACAAAGATTTTCAAAGCGAACAGTTCAAAGGAGAAATATAGAAGGAAACAATAAGTCAACGTCTGCTAGTGGGAAGACTTTGCATAACGGAAAAGTTGAAAACAGGCGAAAATTATTCTCCATGGAAAAAGCTATGCTAAGGAATAAGAACTTTTCAAATACGTCTCCCGGGACAGAGATAGCGATAAAAAAAAAATAAAAAAATAATAAAAAGTTCCCACCTGTACGCAGCTAGCGAGAAATCTTTGCGTTATTTAAAGAGGATAATGCTCCACATCTCTCTTGTAGCGAATAGCATACAGTAAAGAATAAATTTCTTAATAGTATTTTTATAAGCGGGATACAGCTGCAAACTGAAGTGCACAAACACCACCTACCGACAGAACTGTGAACTACAAAATTCCTCATATACTAGCCTAAAATGTTCTACAAGGTAAATGGCATTCGGTGTTAAAAGAATTTTTTTGTTTTGTTTTGCGCATGTAAAAGCAGTGATACTTAGAAAAACCGATTAAGCATTTGTGGCCCTAGCGGCGAAATCGTGCACTATTTTGGAAATAAAATACACACACGGAGTTTGCATGTTAGTAGTATCTGACCAAAGAAAGAAAATTTTCAATCGGGTTTTTAGTCACGCAGATATTGCTGTAAACGGAATCGTGAACTTACGCCTTCTGGTGGCAGACTTGTGCGCTAAGAAAAATTAAAATTATATGAAAAACGTTTTGCAGAAGAAACACCCTCCAACAAAGAAAGATTTTTTGAAATCGGTCTCTTAGAAGCTGAGATATCGACAAAAATAAGATATGCATCTATGCCTCCTGGCGAAAAAACCATGCATTGTGAAAGTATACTCAAAAAGGTTTTTCGATTTGAGCGTTATCGGTCCACGAAATAATGTTTTCAATCGAGTTTTCAGGAGCTCAGATTTTGCTGCAAATACATCAGACGCAGAAATTAACACTTACGCCTCCTGGTGGACAAACTATTATTTATTAAATATTAGAAATTATATGCAAAGCAGATATCGGGCGGAAACGCAATTTACCTTTACACCCCTAGCGGAAAGTATATGCATTACTTGAAAATTTTGATATTATATGAGAAACATTTTACACCGGAAACGCTATCTAACAAAGAAGGAATTTTTCAAATCCGACTCTTAGAAGCACAGATATTCGTAGAAATAAGATATACGTCTGCGCCCCCTGGTGGAGAAACCATGAATTATTTTAAGAAGAAATTATTCTCAAATGTTTATCGACAGGAGCTGTATCGGTCCACGAAAGTATTTTTGCTATCAAGCTTTTAGAAGTTCAGATTTTGCTGCAACTACCTACGAAGCAGAAATTAACGCTTACGCCCATATCAAACATAAATATTCAAACCATATTTTATAAAAAAAAAAGGAAATTACAATCAAAACATTTCCCACCAGGAGCTGTATCCCGTGCAGAAAGAATTTTTCAAATAGGAGTTTTAGAAGCAGTGATATTGTGGAAAGTGAATTTACCTTTAACTTCCCCTAGCGAAAAGTCAATGAATTACTTGAAAATTTTGAAATGATATGAAAAACATGTCGCAACCGAAACTCTATCCAACAAAGAAGAAATTTTTCAAATCGGACCGCTAGAAGCAGAGATTTTGACAAAGATAAGGTATACATCTACGCCCGCTGGTGGAGAAACCATGCATTATTTTAAAAAGAAAATATTTCGAAAAAGTGTATCAACGTGAGTAATATTGGTCCAAGAAAGCATTTTTTCAACCGAGATTTTAGAAGCTAAGATTTTGCTGCAAATACATCAGAAGCAGGACTTAATACTTACGCTCCCTGGTAGCCAAACCATTTCATACCAAAATTTGAAATTATATGCAAAACATTTCCCATCAGGAGCTGTATCCGCTGCAGAAAAAAATTTCACATCAGAGTTTTAGAAGCAGAGATATCGGGGGAAACGCAATTTACTTTTACGTTCCTTAGCGGACGATCTGAAAAAATGACTGTACCTAAAATAATGTTCGACATAAATGGAATCGATAGGCAAAATAGTTTTTGAATTTGATGTTTAGAAGCAAATATATGGAACAAAATGTATTTTGAATTCGATATCATCTGCATTTACGCCCTCTAGCGGCAAAATTGTTTATTGTAAAAAAAAAAAAACGAAATGAAGAATCATCATTTGCACATTTCAATCTTCCTAATGCAAAAAGAATTTTTCAAATCGGATTATTAGTTGTAGAGACATAGTGTCTACAGGCTGATGGACAAACCAATAACATAAACACGATCTTTTTTACAAAAGACGTGCTAAAAACTAGAGTAAGGGGAAATTATGATGCGATAGAGGATAATATCAGCAATGGCTCACAGTAGGCGCGTAACTGGTATTAAGTGTGGTTAAGCGATGTTTAAGAGTCTGCGACGTTAGGGGAGCCCAAAGAAGATTGAGAAGATGAAATTTTAACTCAAATTCACCTACAAAAAAGAAAAACGAGAGATGCGTGACTTTGGAAATTAACTGAAACAGTAAGCAACAGGCAGTGAAGAGCTCTTCTCAGTTCTCCCACGGCTGCTTATGGTGTCAGGAGTGTAGGAGAAGTCGTTGGCACGATGCCAAACACTGGATTGCAGATTTAAAAAAAGAGCTGAAGACGCATTCAGAGTAAATGCATTGTACAAAATTTTAGGCATATGAACAACACATTAGAGAAAGATTTATCGACATGGAAGAATTGTCAATAATTTTACATTTTTATGGAGCCTCAGAGCTTACTTGCACTAACAGAAAGCAATATTTTAAAATATACACACAATTTGAAAAATATGTGATTAAGATCTAAGAAAAAAATTTTCATTTAACTTTTGCGAACTATTTCAAATAGCTTTACAAAAGAAGCAATTAAATCAATAAATTTAATAGAACGGACAGAATTGTTAATAATAAAATTTAAAAATTTGTCATGCAGTCATTTGTTTTGAAGTGGGGGAGTTGACGACCATCCTAAGCAACTCAATGGGCTATAAAACAGTCGCTCGTCTTTAGGTCCACTGTTTCGGGCCGCGGGTGGCCTACTGGGCAACGTTCGTGACTGCCACGGAAAGGACCTCAGATTCGATCCCAGCAGGTACGAGCGCTCGATCCACTAAATATCCGCCGTGCGTCGGATGGGCACTTTAAGCCGTCGGACCCCGGGTACTCCCCCCCCCGGTAGTAAATAAGGGCGTCTTCTACCTCGCTTCCGTGTGACTCTCCTATCGGGCACTCTAGCCCAAATCTCCTAGCTTCCTATTTCTAAGGGTTGTTTAAGACCTGGGGTCAGACACTCCCTTCCTAAAATCCTCTAAATATGATCTGATCTGATGAGCACATTAAACCGTCGGACCCCGGGTACTGGCCCCCGGTAGTAAATAAGGGCGTCTTCTACCTCGCTTCCGTGTGACTTTCCTATCGGGCACTCCAGCCCAAATCTCCTAGCTACCTATTTCTAAGGGTTGTTTAAGACCTGGGGTCAGACACTCCCTTCCTAAAATCCTCTAAATATGATCTGATCTGATGAGCACATTAAACCGTCGGACCCCGGGTACTGGCCCCCCGGTAGTAAATAAGGGCGTCTTCTACCTCGCTTCCGTGTGACTTTCCTATCGGGCACTCCAGCCCAAATCTCCTAGCTACCTATTTCTAAGGGTTGTTTAAGACCTGGGGTCAGACACTCCCTTCCTAAAATCCTCTAAATATGATCTGATCTGATGAGCACATTAAACCGTCGGACCCCGGGTACTGGCCCCCGGTAGTAAATAAGGGCGTCTTCTACCTCGCTTCCGTGTCACTTTCCTATCGGGCACTCCAGCCCAAATCTCCTAGCTACCTATTTCTAAGGGTTGTTTAAGACCTGGGGTCAGACACTCCCTTCCTAAAATCCTCTAAATATGATCTGATCTGATGAGCACATTAAACCGTCGGACCCCGGGTACTGGCCCCCCAGTAGTAAATAAGGGCGTTTTCTACCTCGCTTCCGTGTCACTTTCCTATCGGGCACCCTAGCCCAAATCTCCTAGCTTCCTATTTCTAAGGGTTGTTTAAGTTAACCACTGGTTCTCAGTGTGGTTTATCACTTTGAACTTTGCCAGAAAAAAAATGAAAACCCAGAAAAGGAAAAGCTGTTGCTCGTCGGATGCCACGCAAAAATTTGGCTTTGTTTCACTGAACACAGCGTGTGAGAAAGAGACACTATAGATGTTGCTTTGCAGCAACCACTGCACTATTTCGGAAATCCTAGATGACGAAATATTGCC
Organism: Macrothele yani; assembly: GCA_039090855.1. NCBI lineage: Eukaryota > Metazoa > Arthropoda > Arachnida > Araneae > Macrothelidae > Macrothele > Macrothele yani. Next base: position 90,364,115 of record CM077016.1, on the reverse strand, counting down.
TTCACGTTTTACGGTGCCGTAACCGTTCAAGAGAGCTAGCTGTGTGTGGATTCATGAAGGTGTAGGAATTCCAACATAGTGTTTTTCGTAATTACAGATATCGTCAAAGCCGTTAACCTGGAAGACCAAGACAACCGTTTTCACTAACTGATACACCACAAGATCATTGCCTACGATTTATACGAACTCTACATTTGTTATACCAGAAAAATGTCTCTAGTCATTTAGCAAAACTATAGGTTGACTTCTTGAAGAGCAATGTTTTGGCAAATAACAATGGACATGCACAAAAAGTGGAACGAACACAGTTCTTCGATCAAGTAACGGCCATACTTTCGTAATAATATCTGCATAAAATGAAAAGATAAAAATATGAAAATCCAGGTTAAAGAAATTAAGGCAATTTTCAAACAAACGAATTACAACGTGAATTCTAAAGTTGTGATTGCTGTTGATTCTAAACACAAACTCCGAAAGAGTATTCGAATGAGAAAGGAACTGGGGAATTCAAGCAGCGTTAGTTCTCTGCTTTACTTCGATATATCTGTAGATCAGAGGTCATTCCCAGCATGTGATCGCATACGGTGTCCATGCTTTGGTGCACGTGGCCCCGTTCAAGAAACTAAAAACCAGTTACCGCTCTATGAATGGGAAATTCGTTTGAAAAGAAACATAGCATATCTTGTAGTGTGGCTTACTGTTGTTCACTCACTTCCCAATTCGTATTTATGAAAATGTACCGAGAATGCTGAACTAGGTTAATTTCAAGAGGTAAATACCACTAGCTCTTAATAGCACGATGAATGCATGTGCTGTGAGAAGTGGAAAAACATGTCTAGCAACGTTCTTATTTAAACGATCCTTATGAATAAATCCGGAATTCCCGCGGCGCCAATTTTTTCGCCGATACCGAAAATGTTGATACCAAATAAAAATAAAATCAATGGAAATGTATCACGGGAACTGACATATGGGGAAACATCCGTGAACGGTCTTAGAAGCGTAAAAGAAAATGTGCAACTTGTAACTGGCACTGAAAGAAAGACATTGTCACCACACCTGACAGCTTCGCCATTATACATTACTTTCTGGTAAAACTCTGAGCAAAAACCCCCTCTTTTTTTTTTTTTTTAACAGCTCAGCGATTTTTATGAGCGTCGAAAAGAAACAGCATTCCTCTAACACTCGCTTGTTTGTTTCAGGTAAAAGGATGATCAAGGATCTAATACAATTCAGTCTTTCTGAGATCTAAAAAGATGGCATCCTACTCTCTGAGCCACCACCAGGTAACTTATCCAAGTCGCTGCCAACGAGATCCAGCTACCTAACCTATGGAAATCTTAAACATGGGAGATAAAATACGAGAGATACTTTCACCAAAGACATCAAATTCTACTAAACTAAGACCTAAACATCTTAGGCAGATCAGCCTAGAAAAGAGAACTGCGTTACTTAAAATTATTTATAGCTGCAGATTAGGAAGCGATGATTTCGATTTAAGGCTGGAAATCTGGTTGTTGTGACTTAAGACAGGTCAGAGATTAAAGAGCATCGATTTCCTACTTTTTTTTCGGTTGAATCAAGGAAAGATTTTAACCACTGGTTCTCATTGCAAATAACCCGGGATACAAACTAAGAGACTGAATGAGACCTCACTATTTATGACATACAGCCAGGAGAGTAGGAAATCTTTTGTTTTAAAAGAAAGAGTGTGAAAACTCAGAACACCGTTACTGTTGGCAAAGTAATGAAGCAGTTCAAAGTTCGTCCTCGTACACAACCCCTCAGAAGACTTGAAAAGTGCATCGCCCAGGGAAAGTAATTAAACCCACACTTGCCGACACCAGTCCAAGCATTTTGTACTGTTACACCACCAAGGACAAAACGTTTTCAAAGAACTGAAAGGTACCCACACTGCGCTGATTTAAGTAATCATATTTCATCGATAGCAGCGCTAAAATTCCATCCTGTTAACCAGCTCTTCATATGGTTGTTCAGATCCTGTGTTTCAGTTGGTTTGAAAATGCATTGTCCTAATTCTTTGTATTAAGAGTGTCATAAGCAATGTTAAATGAAAAATCTTTAACAGCACAGATCGGGAGGTGCTTGTTCTATTCCAACTTCAGAATGATAATTTTTTTTTAGTTTTGTGAGGAGATGGCAATATGGATTAACAATGAATTGCGGCACTTCAATGGTAAAAATAATGAATTGATTTGCTTATCATGTGAACTGGAGATTTATTCTTCCTTAAATTCTATGACTTTAACTCAATACTTATTACTCAGCAAAATCTTATAATCACTTACTTAAAAACCTCATCAAGCCATCATGAAGAAGTCTCGATGAGATGTCTAAAAAGATGTCCAGTTAAGCACACTGCGTCCAATAATGCAGCAAGGGGGTCGTAACGTCTGTGTATTCATTCCAAGTCGTCTCATAGATGTACCAACAGATTTAAATCTGGACAATTCGGGGGCAAGGCAAGACATGAGAACCACCGGAAAGCTCTTCCAGATCACATCGAACACGGTGGTAGGGTGCATTGTCCTACTGGAACTCGTCACCACTGTGCTGAAACATGATACACAAGAATGCATGCAAGAGACCCACAATACTGTTGCGATATCCCTCGCCGTTTAAACCGCTTTCAATGTGCATGAGAGCGGTTCATGAGTACCAAAACTATACTCCCAAGCACTATAGCATGGCCTCCACCTACTACGAAGATATGAACTAGGTACATAAGGCCCATAACCTCATCCCATTTTTACAAAAAGAAGAGCCTATCACTGGCGTGATGCAACAGATATCTGAGCTCATCAGATCAGGAAACATGATACCAATCATGAAATCTGATACCGAGACAGCTGCAGCTATTTATTTATTTATTCATCACTACACATGATGCACCTAATTACAGAGATTGCTAAAACGTTATTGTGCATTAAAAGTAATTATTATAACCTGTCAGAATACGCTTTACGAAAGAAGTCATAACGAACGTACGTTAGAAATATCCAGACAGTTCTCAAGTGAGTTATGAAGTCTAAACATTTCGCATGACGGAGAATTCCTACCAACTTCAGTCCTGGAGAATGGCACAGCGAATATTTCACACTTTGACCTTGGTAAATGGGGCACGCGATAATTTATTCGATTTATAATTAAAGCTCTATCGATCAGCCATTAACGTACAGAAACATGATTCGGTGAGCCTTCCTTCTAGAATGTACAGAGATCACCTTGAAAAACGACAGAAGGTCAATAATTCGGGATATCTGCAATGCATACTGCAGTAGATCAGTGAAAAGTGCCTCATAGAATGTTTTCGCACTTTCTCAATACCATTTATTTGCGCATTAAAGCTAGGACTCCAAACTACAGCAGCATACTCTAACGAAGGTCTGACAAGTGACTCAAAAATGTCAAAAAGTTAGTTCGAGGTTTAAAAACCATCTAGAAAGACGAGACTTCTATATTCTATAGACAGGACGAGCAATTCCTTTGATGTGGCTTCGTAGTTCAACTTTGAATCCAATGTTGCTCAAGTCCTGGACATGCAGTGAGAGCAGGATTGAGAATAGCCCACGTACACCAACAGCTGCAGAACACGACGTAGTGAACAGATTGAAATTCCCTTTTCTAGGTCTCGCACTGTACTGGAGAGATATGGAGTTCACTCCGTCTCGCCTGTTGGTGCATTCGACCATTCCCTCGCCGCGTCCTCAATGTAAGCACACTGAAACGCTAAAAGTTATGGGATACGTAACTAGTATCGTGTAGGACCTCCTCTAGCCCGGCGATGTGCAGCAACTCGACGTGGCATCGATTCCACAAGTGGCCGGAAGACTTCTGGAGAGATGTTGAGCCATTCCGTCTGAACAGCCGCCCACAGTTCCCTGTTATTTGTAGGTGCAGGATCTTGGGTGCGAATGGATCTTTCCACCACGAACCTTAAGTGCTCTATTGGGTTTATGTCGGCCGAACGTGGTGCCCACACCATTCGTCGAAACTGTCCAGAATACTCCTCGAACCAATTTTGGACAACTTGGGCCCCGATGACATGGTGCATTGTCCGCCAGGAAAATCCCATCGTTGTTGGGGTATGTGAAGTCCATGGAGAGCTGCAAATAGTCACCCTGCAGAGCAACAAAGCGATTACCGGTTAATGACGTGTTTACGAGGACCAGAGGACCCAAACCGTGTCATGTAAAGACACCCCACACATGTTTGGAACCACCACCAGCTTGTACAGTGCCTTGTTGACAGCTTGGGTCCATGACAGCTTGGTTCCATGGACTCGTGGGGTCTGCGCCACACCCGAACCCTACGATCAGCTCGTAACAACTGGTAGCGTGACTCATCGGAACATGCTACATGTTGCCAGTCTTCCTTCAATTACCGTGTTCACGAGCCCAGGTGAGGCGCTGCGTCCGCCTCACCTGGGCTGGCATCTTGTGCTTGATTTAAAGACGTTCTACTTGTGCTTGATTTAAAGCGTGATTAGTCTGCTACCTACTATAAACTATATTTGCCAAGCAGCATAAGGCTAAATTTCATAAGCACTTAGAACTATCAGCTAAATACTAGGGAGTGACAAAGTGATGGCTTTCTTTAAAAAGTACGTATGTAGTGGCTTTGGAGCAAAATATTAATTATTATTTAAAGAAAGTCAAAGATATATTTTGCCATATAGGTATCAAACCAGAAACACGTTATTAGTCTGTGCCAAACCCTTAACACTGGATATCCAAGTCACAGAAATATTTACTGAGAAGGTATCAGGTATGCGAGGTATCAATCAATGCTATTCACAATGTCTCGCACTAGGCTTCTGTACTGAATCTTAAGTGCCACATCTTGTGTGGTACTTAAACACAAGACATAATCACAACTAAACACTTAAACTACCGCTCTAAACACTAGATTAAGAAAGTCACAAGAATCTTTTATTTCGAAGGAATTAGTACTAAATTAAACAGTGTCAGTCACAGTGCTATAAAACCTAGGCATCAGAGCTAAATAAGTTCCAGCTCTAAACGCTAGATATCAATGCACCACAGTAGGCATCAGCACTAAAAATGAAATGTCAGTGCTGAACATTAGGTATCACTATCAGTAAAAAACTCAAGGTATCACAACTAAACACCAGGTAGCCCTAAGTATGAGTAAACACATTCAAGGTATCAGCTACATACCGGATAACACAAGGTAGTACGAACACTAAAGAGTCGAATTAAGTGCTATGCTACAGATATTACCCCTGTCCATAACGATATATTAGCGCTAAACCCGGTGTACTAAGAAACCACCATGCTATGTGTGTATGGACAGAATAATCTACGCCTCAATGTTAAACAAATGATATCTCCACGAACAATATCTATTAGTACTGAGCACAAAATGATATCAATGCCTAAAACTGCACATCAGCACTGCTCACTGGGTAAAACATGTACAAGGGTTTTGCTGAAACAACTTGTGGTAAAAGCGGCCTTAAGGGCTGGTCAATATTTGCTTACAGTCATCACAAATACTTCAATTGTCATACCTTTTTCTAACACATTTAAGATGTTTTTGAAAGAATTAGTAATAGGTACATCTACCCTTCTTCACAAATGTAACACTCAAGCCAGAAAAAATCATATAAGGAAAAATAAACCTTCATAAGTGGATTTAGTGTCACAAAACTTGAAGCGCGCAATTTTGGTAAACTGAATTTTAAAAATGAGAATTTTATCTTTTGATATTTTTGGGGGAGCGGGTATAAAATCCATTGTGCGGATTATAAAACATTTTTTACATTCACCTTGTTTGTAACAACAAACACTTTAACGGAAAATTTTCTGGAATGTATAATCACAAAACATTCGAAACAATAATTTCGACGGTATGCCGAAAATGTTATTCCATCAAGATTAAAATAAGAAATCTACTGCAGTTTAAAACGGATTTTCTCGGTTCAGACTGAGTGCGTTTGTTAAAATTGGCTTATTTTCTTTGAAAGAATGTTAGCAATCACGCTAAAATGCTCCTCTCCAAAACATAACCGACCAAGAACCATTTCCAGACAACTTAAGTGAACTTGATTTGGCGGCAGCTTTCAGCTCCTCGTAACTGAAGTTCAAGAGACGCCACATTATTTTTCTTTACGGCAGAAGCAATTTTAAAAATACTTCGACTTATCTCGCAGGATGAACTGCAGAGCCAAATATTAACCTGACCACTCTTCCGTGACAATACTAAAAACTAAAACACTTGATGCCCTAGAATTTTCAGGCAGAGCTATCGACTTTACGATGTGCTACTAGTAATACGTGCTGTGACTATATTAGAAGGATAATTTTCATAACCTCTTCAAGATTCCTTTGTACGTTTGCAGGCAGCTTGAAGATCCTCTGTTACTAAAGAAAGATATCGTGCACAGACGCCATGTTTTAATGAGTGGCCTACATGCTGGCAGACAAAACACCGGCTGACCCTGTGGATTTTTCTTATTAAAGAGCTTTTATCGTCTTGTCCATCTCTTTTCCTAAGTCGCACGGCTTCAAGACCAGTTGCAGACAAAAAAGAACGGTTTCGTATGGGTAAAGAACTTCTCCAGCCATTCTCAGGCGCAACACAACGCTGCTTATTGTTTCAGGAGGAAGAGCAGAGTTTCGTTCTTCCCCTCCCCGAAGAAACAAAAGAATAGTAACCTACATTTGAAATTAGCTGTGTGTTGTAAGTACGGCTTCAACCTCATGTGGTCGACTCCTAATCTCCATTCCTTTAGTAGGAGTTTGTTTTATTTAATACTACGCACGTGCATATCTTTCATTTTATTTTATTTCGTTTTCTTTCTTTCGTTGCATTTGAAATGAGGCAATCTCAAAATATTTCTCAATGTTAAGCCATTCCAACATATCTTAAAGACGTATTATAAGAGGATTATGAGCTGTCTTCAGTAGAATGGAAAAATTAAATGCCAAAATTTACAACCTGTCTTAATCTATTTGTTTTTGAGGATGTAGGTGAAATAGAGCTAAAAAAAACTCCCTCCGAAACTGGAATTTGTTTTCAAGCAGAAAGCGCAAGAAATACACTCTGTAATAAAAAGCATTACAAAATGGTATAATCCTTACTTTTAAGAACCAGTTTCTTTCTATTTTCTTTTTAATTTCGAAATTACGCCTCTTTTTCACGAAGAAAATTTTTGAAAATTGCATGCTTATTTTTTTTATGATAATATCTTCTAAAACTTAGTACTGTTAGTTTACTGACAAAGTCTGAAATTCTCACACCGATGTGAAAAATATGTTAATATGGAATTGAACATGAGAGGCAAAACATATAGTGAATACCACCATGATATTTTTTTCCTTATTCTAACAACGTGTGAACTGCTCAGTTACAGTTTATTTTCCCTTGATCTAAATGGCTAAAGATTAAATGTTGACAGAAATATAGCTAGATCAAGCATTCCGGAGTTTCGATAAAGCAAGAACGAATGAATTGGCAAAGCGGTTAATGAGGCATCTCGTCGACTGGACACATAACAGGTTTCCGGTGATCATTCAACTTGTAATACGCATGAAGTGGGGCAAGTCTACAGCTCTTAAGAACAATGCCTCTGCAGTGCAGTTTTTTTTGGGGTGGGGGGTGGGGGGGGGCTTATTATCGACCACCGTGAGCAACACTATGGGCTATAAGCAGTCGCCTGTTCCAAATTTCGGGCAACTGGTTCCAGGAAAGGGACTGAGCAAGTACTGTAAGACAAACATAACATCCATGTCTTCTCGGGATTCGAAACCGGAACCACGTCGGACGAATATTCAGAAGCCAGCGCTTAGAATACTGCACCGTCGGGGCGGCGCCCATGGTAATAGCGGGGGAAAAATAATACACAGAGTTACAAGATCCTACTGTGGGAAAGGTATGAAGTGAATCATTCAGTACAGGCTTGTTAATCAAGTTATTTGCTCTTTTTTGTACTGCATCATATTTGATTCGGGTACACTATTGCAAATGCGGAAAGATTTATCCTAGTTTGAACGAATTGCAACTTATAAAATGTCAAAAGTTGTTTAGAGTAAAAGTATTGCTTAGCACTGAAAAAAATCTTATCCTATTAAAATACATTTAACTACGAGAAGAAATGTGGCCGTGCCAACAGAAGTTCGATGCGACTGACATGAACAGACAGGGAAGACACCTCCTTATCTCCTTATCAAAAGGCTACTTGAGATGGAAACAAGCAGAAATTTTTATTTATTCTACCAAAGAAAAATGGTTGTATACACTGAGTTGGCTTTGCATTCGGGGTCCCCCTTCCCTTGTGTGGTAATCAACTGGTCTGTAGAGCTAGTGACTGCTCAAGGTCAGAAAGGTTGATATCAGACTACTCGTATACAGCGCACTCGAGGCAATCAATTTTTGCGTTATTTCGAGGAAGAATGTGTCAAAGTGGAGATCTTTCAGACTTCAAATGTACTGAGTGTAGGGGCACGACGTTCAAGTGTCAGGAACTCGATGATATCTAACATGCGAACTGCTTCCATTTTTTTCGCGTCATAAGTCTACTGTGACTGGTTCAAGAGTGATCAAACAACGAGCCACATATGGTCTACAGCCATGTTCGACAGTGTCCCGTCTCGTAACACAGCCGTAACGCAGCGGAGTGGCCTAACTAACCGCCTAGTACAAGGTTGGAATAGCAAAACCAATATCCACATGGACAGTTGCCTGACATTAGCTAGTATGGGCTATGATACTCGATGGCCGTCATGGTCACTCATGCTCACAGCGAAACAAGAAACTTCCCCTCGCATGGGTACGTCAGCACCAACACTGAACCACAGACATACGCAAATCTGTCGTCTGGTCAGACGAAACACGTTTTCGAACCCATCATGCAGAGGAGCGAGTTCGCATTTGGAGCGATGGCACAATCGGAGGGGCATCATTTTCGAACCCATCATGCAGAGGGGCACTCTGTTGGTGTTCGGCTGGCTGAACTCGGTGGTTTAATTATTTGAGAACTGTTTTCATGTCATGTCCTGGGTCCAGTGATAATTGTGAATCAGCGGCTCGATGGGATAGCCAACTTTTCTATCGTCGCCGACAGAGTACACCTACACCGTTTGATGAAGACAGGAAATCCAGACAACTCCAGCGTCTGTAAACAAGATAATACGTCATGTAACATGGCCCGGAATATTTTTAATTAGTTTCAGAAAAATGGTAATGAATTCCTTATCTTTCCATTGCAGTCGACTAGGGAATGTTTGGGAAAACCACTCCCTTGTGCTGTTTGCGGTGTGAATCGGTGGGTTATCTTGTTGCAGAATCCGTGTAGACCCAGAAATTTCATCAATACACGGCAGCAGATTGCCCTCAAGAAATTCTTGGTAATTCATAGCCTTCATTCTATTTAATACAACAGCTACAGCAGTTTTACCCGTAAATCCGAAGCCAACCCAAACCATAAAGGAAACACCACCTCGTTGTCTTTTGGAAAAATCCCAGACTCTTTACGAAGATCGCACGAATATTTGCTCCATCCATACGGGCAGTCTGAATTGAACTTTTTCTCATCAGTAAAGATTACTCTTTCAAATTCCCGCTTCCAGGCCATTTGATATCTTGTCCACTTCAATCGATTTTCACAGTGCAGATGAGTCATTCGTGGTTGTGATATTCGTTTCACATAGGCAAAGTTCTCGCAGCTCCTGGCCACACTGGACAAAGTTGATTTGGAAACTGAAAACAAAACACTGGGTCCTTCGACAACTGACACAGAGATACATTTCCACTTTCCTCATAAACATCCTTTTTTGACTTTCTGACAGTAAAGCTTCGTGCAACTTCAGATAATTTAGGATGTCGCATACGACCGGCCTAATTTTTTTTGCTATTGTTCTGGAGGATTCATCGCACTCGTTCGAAGCCGTAATCCGTCCTTTCTCAAACTCATTCATCACCTTTCTTCAACCCATGCTGCTAATGCTACCAAACCCACTAGAAACGATGTCTTTATATAACTGGCGTGATTTGCATACTTCAGCAGTTTTGTGCGCTTACGATAACATGCAGTGTTGCCACCATGCGGCACATAAATCCCGATTCTTACATTTTGGCCAAAGTTGGTCATATGATTTTGCAACAAAGCATTTCTATAAAAATGCATTATAGCTACAAATAGGACATTTTAAAACATTTTCATGTAATTTATTCACTAACACATTCAGACTATTATAGGAAATTTGCTGTTTCGAAATTGGAGTTGTTTTTTATGTGTTTTCTTCAGAATGGCGGGTGGTTATATCCTTATGAAACGCGGTGTAATAATACAGATCTCAATACGATTTAGAATAAATAGCAAGTTCTAGAAGTTTTCAAATTTTCCATTTTTTTTTCTATTTAAAGCAGTTGTTTTACATGATCTATAGGAAGAAGGAATGACCTATCATCAAACTTCGGTGTTGTAATTTTACCCAATTATTGTTGTTAAACTCAGCTACATCAAGCCTTCTGGATATATTTTTGTGATTTTGCAACTTTGGTTTGAATTTTTTTCTTTCGTAATATAGTTTAAAAACAGTCTATAATTTTGTTTAAAAACAGCCAATAAAGATTCGTTCAGTATTGCTATACACAATGATCTTTTCATTCCGCAATATTTGTATTCAGAGGGAATATCTTTGTTAATAAAGGCACGAGATTGCCACTTGCTCATTGTAAATTCACTAAAAGACTACAGGTTCTACTTCAGGGGAGCATGGAAGTAAACGAACAATTAAGATCGAACATAAAACTTTTATTTTAGAAGTTAGAGGGGGAAATGTATATATACTTTCAGCGGAGGAGAGAGTACTCTAAACGTTATGCCACGTCCACTTAACATTTTCGCATCAATCGAGAGATCTCCGTTCTCGCCCTCGCATACCACGAAAATCCTCTTGCATTTCCCCAAAAACAACTAACTAACAAACCCACTGTTTTCTTGCTCTCTCTCTCTCTTGCTTGCTCGCAGCGAGCACTTTTTGAATGATCTCCAGTACGAGGTGCCTTTCAGGTGGCTGGTTTCGCATGGAAGGGGTCATTCTTGCATCTGCAGAGGAAACGAGTTCTTTATACTGTCTTTTGCCTAAATCGCCATTAACCCTTTGAGCGTTAGCGACGCGCCACGCGTGCAAAGCTTTCCTTTACGTGATGGGGTTGATACCTGTACATAGCTGTTACCTGCACAACGTACAACAATTACAGGAACGCATATCACAAGCTGATACAGAGGACATGGTTGTATGTTTGGACCATCCAATCGTTGAATGTATGACCTGTCTTTCATTATATAGCCCTGAACAGAAAACATGTATTCAAACCCTGTTTCTTTGCCTCTAACATTCCAACAATCCTATTTCTGTTGTCAATGCTAAAGCGTCGTGTAGGCATAATTTCAGAATAATCCCACATTGACGGCAATACATTCGCCAAATTTCTACGTGGTCATGATGCAAATTACATATGATGTAGCTACCCACGCTGATAACCGAGCTCCAGTAGTCGCTAAATGTGTATAACGCCACGTTTGCACTTCGAAACCTCACTATCAAGAAATTTTTGTGACCAGCGTGGTCATGATGACAAATTTCTACGTGGTCATGATGCAAATTACATATGATGTAGCTACCCACGCTGATAACCGAGCTCCAGTAGTCGCTAAATGTGCATAACGCCACGTTTGCACTTCGAAACCTCACTATCAAGAAATTTTTGTGACCAGCGTGGTCATGATGACAAATTTCTACGTGGTCATGATGCAAATTACATATGATGTAGCTACCCACGCTGATAACCGAGCTCCAGTAGTCGCTAAATGTGCATAACACCACGTTTGCACTTCGAAACCTCACTATCCCGAAATGTTTGTGACCAGCGTATTCCAATACATGGGCTTAGTTGACAAAAGTTATTCGATAGGTTACAGTAGTTCATCTTGGTGGGAAAACAATAAGAAGCAGTAACGTTTCTGTTGGTTTGTGTGTGTGCATGATCAGTGGAGCATGGCGTCGACGTCTGGCCTTCACAAGAGAAAGAGTTCTCGTGCTTTAGTGGAAGACGATAGCAGTGATGACAGCGATGTCACTGAGGAATATTATGAAGAACAGTTCGCCAGTAGTACAGGCGAGAGCGTAATAGATTTATTGTATAGTTCGTCTGAGAATGAAGTTGATACATGTGTTCCCGATGCCCGTCAGTGGTACAGAGTTCCGATAGGGAAAGTTTGCCACGGTCGATCTCGGTTTGCTTTTAGTGGCACCCCTGGAATTACTGCAGGTGTTTTACCTGTAAATGCAACGTCCTTAGACTACTTTGAATTTTTTTTATGACGAATTGTTACAACTTATCGTTGATTAAACCAACAAAAGGGCAGAACAAATTAGGAGAACTGGCCAGTTGAAACCACAATCAAGAGTTAGAAAGTGGACGGAGACAAATATTTCAGAGCTAAGAACTTTCTTTGCCGTGTTAATTTTGCAAGGAATTGTTCAGAAGCCAGATGTAAAAACTTACTGGTCCAGAAAAATTATTGGAACACCATTCTTCTCACAAATCATGTCTGAATGCAGGTTTTCACTTCTAATGAGATTTCTGCACTTAAGTGATAATGAACGGCCCTGCGTGCATCCAAACCCAAAGCTAAAAAAGATTGGTGCTGTATTCGATTACATTAGACATAGGTTTTCTCAAGCATATATTCCTTCCAGAGATATCTGTGTTAATGAAAGCCTTCTTCTCTTCAAAGGACGTCTCAGCTGGAAACAGTATTTGCCAATGAAAAGATCTATGTTTGGAATCAAATGTTTTGAACTATACGAAAATACAAACAGGCTATATATGTGGGATATGATCATTTTCACTGGAAAATGCACGCAATTATCCAATGGTCCACCAGACGTGGCTTTAGGAACAAAGGTTGTGCTGAGTTTAGTTGCATCTCTTCTCGACAAGGGTTATTGTCTTACCATAGACAATTTTTACACTAGTCCTGGGCTTGCTGACATTCTTGTTCAACGGCAGACTGATGTTTATGAGACAGTAAAGCTGACACGAAAAGATATGCCAAAGGACATGAAGTAAGCAAACCTAAAGAAAGGTGACGCCCTAGCTTATTATAGAGGAAATATTGTGGCTCTCACGTGGAAGGACAAAAAAACTGTCGCTTCTCAGTAGCCTACATGGCAATGAGACTACAGACGTACAAAGAACGACAGGAACTGCTACTAAACCTGTAGGAATTCTGGATTATAATAACACAATGGGAGGAGTCGAACGAATGGACCAGATGCTGCCATACTACCCTGGAGTCCGACATCAGCAGAGATATTACGTGAAAATTGCCCGTCACCTTTTTCATATATCGGTCTTCAACGCCTTCATTTCGTATCGGCAGCAAGGTGGTACAATGGATCATCTGGCGTTTCGACTAGATCTTATTGACAGGATAGCAGAAAAATATCACATGATATATCCTCGACAAATACCAGGTCGACCGTCAAGTGACGGAAATTCATCCAGATTAATCGAACGGCATTTCCCTGAATACATTCCACCCACACAAAAGCAGCCAGTACCAAGTCGAAAATGTTCTGTATACTGCTCAAACGTCGTTGGTGATTTCAGACTTTGTCATTAAAAATAGAGTAGAGTAGAGTAGAGTAGAGTAGATAGATATAGATAAATTCTTTTTACAGTTCGTATTATTAATTTATATACAGATAAATCCGTACAGCATCTTTATTCTAGAACAAAAATCCTTGTTTTGCCTTCTGCTTGTAATGACAAGAAATATAAGATATGTAATATTATATAAAATATGTGCACACCTGAAAAAGTACAGATACAGAACAGCCAGAAAATCATCTTTTCTGTTTTGGGTTAAGATACAGCTAGTAACGGAAGGTAAGTGAAAGCAGTCATTTGACTTTAGGAGAGGGGCTGTCCGAATAGTATTCATAAAATTTGGGAAAATTATAAACATCACCTCCTGACAACTGCAGTGCGACTGTTGTATGCCTCCAGAAGACCACATCCCATACGGCAGTAATCATCTTGTGATATTAATTTCAAAAAAATATTTTGGATTTGGAAAACTGTTAACTGCAAGTCTTTAAATTTGACAAAACGCCCGTGTTGGTAAATATGAATTACGACAGACCTTGCCATAATATCAGAGAGCTGCAAATGGCTCGCTTTGTTTTACCTATAAAACTTCCTAGGCTGTCTGCGATGCACACAAAAGGTGCTGAGCTGCGAAACTGATTCGATAACTAGCTTCTCAAACCGATGACGCAGATTCTCGTTCCGGAAGACACACGGATCTATACCATACCAGTTAGCCTGAATTAAGGATGATACATTCTTCTAGCTTTTGTTACCTGCAAAAGTCACAGAAATAAGAAACCGTCATGAAGTGCCATATAACTCGTCCTGCCTAAATGCTACGTTGACCCAATTAAAGGAGATGCTACTAAAATCGTATTACTCAGGGAGAGAATGCTCAGACTGGCTCACCACTCGAATCAAGGGTCAAAGATCAAATTTCGTATGATTCATAAAATACCATGGCTGTTTTTCTCAGCTCTAGCGTTTTTTCCCCATGAAGCTAACGGCTGTAAGTCAGGGACAGAAGTCATCTAAATTTGAAACAATTCAAATTTTTCTTCTTGGAGACCATTACTCTAAGATAGGAAGAGGATTCCTGCATTTAAACGGGAGGAGGATATCTCTGTATTTTCCCAGTTCTGGTTTGTTTTTCCCTGGAAGCAAATGCACTACGTTAAGGATGGAAGACTTCTATATTATAAAGGGGATATTTTCCCACTGCTCTGATGTTTTTTCCTTGGAGGAAAACTACTCTAATGACTACTAGATTTAAAACAAATGGGACTTTTTCATTATTGTTCTTTCCCTGCAGACAGCAGCTCTAAGTTAGAGAAAACGGAATTTAAATATAAAAGGAAATAGATTTTTCTTGTTCTCCAATTATGCCTCTTTCTTCCCTGGATGCTATAATTCTAGGATAGAAAAGAAAAATCCTAGGCTTAAAAAGAATGGGATTTTTCTATAGCGGCAAGAATTAAATTTTCCAAATTTTTGTAGTAAAAGCTGACTGTTTTCAAAGTACTTCTAATAGCCAGCTCTGACAGGAAACAAAAAGGCAGAAAACAATTTGTTCTTTCTCATACGAGCGAATGAGTTTTTCAATGCCACAGAACACGAAGGAACAACACTTTCCTTGAGCACATAACATCAATCAGTTCCTCTGAAGCATGCATGAATCAGAAGATTAGAAAAATTTATAAGTATTAAATCAAATGGTGAGCGATGTTAATATTTTATCTACATAAAGCGTCTTCCAAGCACTAAATTTAGATCTTGATAAGTGTAGCCATTTGTGGCCAGAGACCAGAGAACCCGGAAGAAGCAAGCGACCCTCTTCCGAGTAAATAACTCTTGTTTTGTTTTCTTTCTACTTTATCGTAGACCAATTAAACGCTTTGCTAGTTTCGTAGATGGATGCGTCGTTGGGGGACCGAAGTGACTGGTTTGCAGATCAGTTTTATGTGTTTATTCTGTTGCCAGTCGGCTATGAATGGGAAAAAATACCACTTTTTTTTACTAATCAAAACATAGCAATCGGACCTTGAAGCAAAAGCGGATAAGGAAGCTTTCGCATCAGATTAAAAATGATAACAATTAAATTTTATCTGGTGGTTTCTAATGGCGTTTTTTTTACGCGAAGAAAAAGAAGATTGACCTTTTAAGAGAAAGGCCGCATATTACAAAAGATGCTGATGAAAATATTAAAAGCATTACACGGTAGGATTTTAACAAAAAATAATTCACTGACAAGGGCACTACTTTGATTATTTTATCTGATGTAGGACAACATGATATGGAACCGTCGCTAGAAAATAATGTACCAATTGTGTATTAAGTATCACATTGTCTGGTCGTTTTATTTTGTGCAATTTCATATTATGTTTGTGAAGACAAGTTGAACGTGAAATAACCTATCTAAAGCACAGAAATTTCGCATCAAGTTACTTATTAAACTGCAAGAATACTGGAGCTTGAATTTTCGAGACTCGTTTCACGACGATATGGGTTTTCCGCTTGATTTGTATAAAACTTTTACAAAATGTCCAGCTGTTCTACATACTGAGGATGTCATTTATTAGGAATGCCTGCCCTCGTCACATTTATGGTTCACACCAACACGTATGACGGCACAGCATGGTGTACGGTACAAATCAGGCAGTCCAGCTCGACAAGCATCAGCTTGAAGGTCAGATAAGGAAAAACCAGTGGTCTGAGAGACTGAACGTGGCATGAGAGTTAAACCAGGTCTGCCATTTCCAGCACCTCCCAAACGGCTATCCTGCTGGGCTTACCATGCACAGCCGTATCAAGGGCTTACAGTCATTGGTGCGACACGCAAAAAAACTTCCAGCAAGAGGCAATCGTGTGGACAAACACTGCTAGCGGACATAGTCGTCCACTGTTGTACACCATTCGCTACATGGACCTCTACGTGGTGCATCCGGAGATGACCTTCGGAACACAAATGCTGAATTCTGCAGCGATTTGCCTGGTTGTGGCAAGTCTGTTCACTTGCACATCAGCTTTTATTTACCTCTTGACTAGCTGCCAGTTGTTGCCAAAACGTATGAAGAAATTTGGGAGGTTCTGAAGTGGCGTTCAAAATGAAAATACAACTAAGAGATAACATAATTTACATAAGAAAAAGGAACTGAAAAAGAGAGGTTTAAATAGAGATATGCGTCACAATGCAGTCTTCCAACAGGAGTGGACAATGAGACAATGTCCGTCTAAGATATACCGGCACACGTTACTCGTTAAACACAGAGTCAGACTAAAGCGCGGCAGACGTTTCACACTTTTTCAGAAGCAGTCACGTCGTGCACGCTATTCTTCAGGCAACAGACAGGCCTGGTGTCGCCGCCTAGACCGTTCGCCTTCGCGTGCTTGAATGCAAATGGCGGTCACTGTCAACCTATGTCATGAATCGTCATGCTTCACATAAACTAAGGTATGTCTCGTTCAAATTTCATTAAAATACAATGATTATTCTTCAAGTCATAAAAACAATTTCGGGGCCTTTAGCGAGTAGGGCATCCTGTACTTTTCTTTCTCTTATCACCCCCATTTGGTTAGCGATCACACTGAGAGATAGGTGTAAATTTCCATGCCCCATCCCAGTTCCGGGGATTATGACCCACGTGTTTTATGAAAGCTGAAGTGATTGAAATATGTTGGCAAGTGTAGAGCATGGGGCATAATCCCAGCAGACATTGAAATGAAACGAAACACTGAATTAAAAACAAGACTACTTCTTTCCATTTACTACGCGAGACTAATGACGGTTTGAATGACAAATAGCGCAGTACGTCTTTAGCATGACACCAAACCCTACTGAAACTAAACCAGCTTAAGATGGGTACGCTGGTCAAATTTTCCACTGATTAACCAGTTTCTAAAAAACTAAAGATCAGTAGATTAACCGATGGCACATGTATCCGGCAATATATGCTTCAAAAACTACGAAAACCACTAACTGAAGTTTAGACGCCTTTCATTAGTCTCTGTTTTTGCGTGAGGAGGTATGATTCGAATCGGGGTCACTGCTTTAACAAAAAGGTTACATGGATTTCGGGTGAGCGTTTGAGAGCCGCGGATGGTACAGGCTAGTCTTGTATAGGCGGATGGTATTTCCTGAAATGTATGTTTCACGAGCTTTCTAGTTATTTCAAACTTTTAAGTTCCTGTGACCTCACGAGGAAACTTGTTATTAAATTTTTGATCTCTGCTCCTTTCTCTCTAATTTTTGTTTTCTTTATATCCCGTCCTCATCTATCAATCTCATTATTTTGATCTCTCTTTATTCCCATATGTTTGTCATCATCTTTGTCTCTATCTCTGATTACCTTTGTTTGGCTTGTGATCCCTCTCTCTGTAACTTCCATATGTCTCTTATTTTATTTTTCTCTCTCCATATCCTTATTCCTTTTTCTTTACCTCTGCCTTTCAACATCTCTGTATCCATCATTCTCATCACTTTTGTCTTCCTTTTCTCTCCCTCACTTTATCTCTGTCCTTCACTATTTTCTCCATTTATATCTGTCTCCCTTTTGTTATGTCTCTCACATTACCTTTGTCTCTATTTACTTCCCTATGACATCATCATCATCATCATTGTCAACCATTATCTATCCACTGCTGCACGCAGGTCATTCCAAGGTTCTTCCACAACGGTCTGTCTTGTGCCAGTCTCCTCCATGTTACTCCCGCATACTTTCGAATTTCATCCACCCATCTCCCATGTGGTCTTCTTCTGGGTCTCTTCCTGTCCCTTGGAATCCAATCTACAATTCCGACTGTCCATCGATGGTCTGTTCTTCTGGCAGTATGTCCAGCCCATTGCCATTTCAGGGATTTTACTCTGATCATGATGTCTTCCACTCTTGTCATTTTTTGGATCCACGAGTTCCTCTTCTTATCTCTAATGGTTACACCAAGCATGCACCTCTCCATGCTACTTTGAGTTGTCTGCAGCCTTTGTATGTCTCTTTTAGTTAAGGTCCACGTCTCTGCACCATACGTAAGCACTGGAAGGATGCATTGATCAAACACTTTTCTTTTAAGACATAATGGCATATTGCTCTTGAAAATTATGCTGTTTCTTCCAAAAGCTCTCCAGACAAATTTTGTACGCCAATTAATTTCTTCATCAATGTGACCCTCACTTGATATCTGCTGTCCAAGATAAAGGTACGTGTCTGTTATCTCCAGCTTTTCTCCATCAATCGACAAATCTTCATTTCTTGTAAAAGCATTGAACATCACTTTTGTCTTCTAAAGGTTCATTTTTAATCCCACTTCTTTACTCTTGTCAGCAAGTTCCTGGATCATACTCTGCAGCTCTGATGGGGTAGTTGCAAAAATGACTACGTCATCAGCAAAACGAAGGTGGGTTAGATAATCTCCATCAATCTTTATCCCTTTGTTTTCCAAGTTCAGTGATTGAAAGACATTTTCCAATGTGGCATTAAAGAGCTTCGGAGATATGGTGTCACTTTGTATCACTCCCTTTCCAATTTTTATGTGTGTTGTATTTTCAAACAGCCGAATCTTTGCACTTGCATTTTCATAGATGTTATTAATAATATTAATGTATGCATCTTCAATACCGCAGGATTTCAAAGCCATTGGAAATGCTGATGGTTTCACCGAATCAAAGGCCTTTTCATTATTGATAAAAGCCATGCACAATGGAAGTTCATATTCTCTCGCTCTTTCAATTAGTTCTCTCAGTACGTGGATATGATCTATAGTGCTGTTGCCACTCCTGAATCCAGCTTGCTCTCTCTGTTGAGCCATGTCCAGTGGTACCTTCAAGCGGTGTGAAAGAACTTTAGTAAAGATTTTATAAAACACTGACAGGAGGCTCATAGGTCTGAAGTTCCTGAGATTCTCTTTGTCACCTTTTTATGTAGCAGGAGCAGGATCATTGTAGCGTTGTTTCAATCCTCAGGAATCCTGCCTTCATTAAGGCATCGAGTGAAAACTTGGGTGAGTACTGTTTCAATTTCTCCACTTGCTTCTTGTATGATGTCTACAGTAATTGCATCCTCTCCTGGAGCTTTTCCCCGCTTCATGTTCTTGATTGCATGTGCAACTTCTGCTGGGAGGACTGGAAGAACTCTGGTACCTTTCATGATGTCTGGAGTACATGTATCATCCCTTTTATATAATTTGGAGTAGAAATATTTCACTCTTGTCAAAATTTCGCCGCTATTTCTTGCTGCATAACCATCTCCTTTTCTCAGTGCCATAATCTGTTTTCTTCCCTTACTGAGATGTCCCTTTGCTATCTTTAGGCTTTGGTTGTTTTCAATTGCTTTCCTCACTAGTTCACAGTTGAATTTCCTTACGTCTTCGGTGATACTTTTTCGTACTGTCTTGCATAGCTCTATATATTCCACTTTGTAAGTCACATCTTCTTTACTTGTCCTAATCTCTCTTCTTTTTGAATCATTTTGGTTTTTCCTGATAATTTGTTCACATGCAACTTGTTCTTAGACCCAGCTAATTTTGTTGCTGTTTCCATAAGAGCTTTGCTTACTTTTCTGTTAACTTCAGAGATGTCCACTTCTTCTGATGTTAAACCTTCTAAAATAGAGAATCTATTCCTCAGTTCTAATTTGAAGGTATTATGTTGCTTTTTAAGGTTGGTCACGTCAATACACTTTGTTTGTTATACGCTTGTCAAGCTCACGTTTAGCATTGAGGTGCATTTTACATCTTACCATTCTATGGTCACTACCTGTGTTGAACTTGTCCAGCACACTGCAGTCTTCGATGACGAACTTTTGTTACACATAATAAAATCAATTTCACTTGTCGTCCCATTTGAATGCCTCTATGTCCATTTCCTATGTGGCTTTTTCTTGAAAAATGAGTTCAAGATTAAAAACCCTTCGAGAGTATTTCTACTCTGATTTCTGTTGCCGTGACCGAATTTGCCTACTGAAGTTTCATTCTGTTGCCGTTGCCCTATTTTTGCATTGAAATGTCCCATAATTATCTTCAAGTGCTGCTGGCCTTTATTATTTAGATGACAAATTTCCTCATAAAATTCTTCACTTTCTTCTTCAGGATGACTTGTGGTGGGTGCATAAGTTTGAATAATCTGAGCCTCGTATCTTCTTGAGAGTTGGATAACGAGTCTTCCTTATGTATCTTCTTTTATGTCTTTATCTCTTTCTTTCTCTTTCTTCTTCTGTATATCTACCTTTCTTCTTCTGTATATCTACCTTTCTCATTTTGTTTTTGTCTCTGTTCCTTTATTATATGTTTCTGCTGTGTCTCTTTAAAACAGTGGAAATAGAAATTGTTCCTTTTTCGTCTATCCCTCTGTTGTTAAGCATTCATCTTTCTTTATGGCATTCCATCACTGTTTCTTTCAACCTGATACTCTCTTTTTCTCTGCTTCCTTAGCCCCTCCCTCCCTCTCTTATTGTCTCCTCTTCCATCCCTTTTCATGTTTCACTCTCAATTTGTCTCTTTGTCTGTAGCTTTGTTCTGTTCTGAGTAGCAGAACGTAAGCTTTTCACTGCTTTTAGAAATCTGGAATGATCTGCTGCAATTTCTCTAGACTAAACTGGCTTAACCTACTTGTACAACAAAAATGCAACACATCACCTACGTACGTATATAGTATGGCGATGTATTCTATGTTTATAATAAAAATCATGATAAAATCTTCAGTACATCAGAAATTTTCACAGTGGTACCTTAAAGCCAACGGGCTATTGAAGAAGGGTATACGATGCAGCGCATCTCTAATTTAGAACGGACGAATCAGACATAACAGTGACTTTTCATTTGGAGTTCGAAGCTACCCATCGACGTGAGAAATTAGCATTATATCCAATCAGTAAACACAGGAATATACGCCACCACAAAAGGAAATATCATGTAGTAAGCCTCAGTGTAAAGCAGAGAAGAGCTTTAAGTTAGAAAAAAACAGTATAATCTCGAATATGATCCACTCGAAGCTCGGAAAGGTTATGCTGACTTTCAAGGTCATCTTTTAAAGGAAAGAAAGAAAACTGTACCGCGCTAGAAATGTGAAACTTTCCCATTTCTCACACGACTTACAAAATGCTTTTTAATGACATCAGGTTTCCCGGTCTATGAATGAAAGTCCTCCTCCAAAGCTCGTTTTTATCGCTATCATAATGTCAAGAATATTTACGATTGTTATTATACGGGACCAATTTAAAGATCGTTTCCTTGTTCATGACGCAAACGTATGACACTTGACTGATACAACTTTGTGTAACAAGAAAGAATTAGCCAGCCATAAAAACGGAAGAAAAATAACAAATGACACAGAAAAATTGCACCAAACTGGCACTTCAGTACCGATAATTTCTATTTCTGTTCATTTCAAAAGTGCAATTTAAGTGATGTTTTAAACAATGGCAAAAAAATAATACGGCTAACATGAACTGCAGAACAAAACCTCATTCCTGCACTTCGATTTCATCACAACCTTACCTACGTGCCTGAAGGGCACTATATCACCTGCGCAGCTCCTACCCTTTTTATAGAAAAGTTCAATTGTATAAACGTCTTGATATGATGCAGA
The DNA here is from genome assembly GCA_039090855.1 of Macrothele yani. Classification (NCBI taxonomy): domain Eukaryota; kingdom Metazoa; phylum Arthropoda; class Arachnida; order Araneae; family Macrothelidae; genus Macrothele; species Macrothele yani. The sequence continues at coordinate 90,341,890 of CM077016.1, read as the reverse complement.
AAAAAAGATAAAGATGTACGTCTGTTTAACTGTGCCACTTTCACTTGTTATCCTTACTTCATTGCATACATGCGTGCAAACCATTCGAACACTTCCACTCTTCGACAAATTTGTCATTACTACTTCATTTAGACATTTGCTTACACAAAATTCTGTCTAAAAGTGTGCGCAGTCGGTTATGAAAAATATAATTGTAGGATCAGCATAACTTTTGGTTTACATATTCTTTATTAATATTTTTGTAAATACAATGAACAGCAATTGAATTAGAGATACCTGTCTAGTAACGTGTAGCACCACCTTTCGCTCTGATGACGGTGACGATTCGTCTCGGCATGGACTCGACAAGACACCGGAAGCGTCAGAAAGCCAAACGGATCCACGACCCCTGAACAAGCTCCCACAGTTCACGAAGATTTGATGGAGGGTGGGAGGGGTCATATCTCTCGATGGTATCACAGATGTGCTCGATGGGATTGAGGTCAGGTGGCCTAGCAGGCCAAGGAAGAGAGGTCACGTCGGTGGAGTGTTCATCCAACCATTCGGATACAATTCGGAAGCGATGGCACGGTGCATTGTCTTGTTGCAGGATGAGGTCCCCAGTGGGACGTTGAAGACGCACAAACGGGAGCAAAGGGTCGCCTAGGATATCCCGGTAACGTTGACCTGGGAGGGACGATGTCACACGTACCAGGGGTCCCATTTCAGTCCACGTAAATAGTCCCCAGATGAGAATGCCCCCCCCCCAGCTTGAAGAGTACTCTGCTGGCAAGAAGGATCCATCGCTTCATGTGTTTTGCGCCGTACTCGTATCCTGCCATCCGCATGTACCAACGTGAATCTCGACTCATCAGTCCAGGCCACATTTTTCCACATGTCTAGGGTCCAGTGGCGATGTTTCCGCGCCCATGCTAATTTTTGCACCCCGTGATGTGCGGTCAGCAGCGGTACCCTCGTGGGACGATGGCTTCTGTACCCATGACGAGGAGATGGTTCTAGATGGTGTGGCTACTTACACGTTTTTGTGCACCAGCGTTAAATTGCCGAGTGATTTCTTGCACTGTGGCCCAACTATCCGCTGTTACAATGCGAGCTAGCCGACAATGACCCCGCTCATCCACGCGCTGTTGTCCACGGCAGTTGACCCTTGCAGGGATAGTTTTACCGGATTCGATGTACTCACGGTGCACCCGTGACACAGTGGATCGTGAAAATCCCAGTGCCTGCACGAATTCCGAGATGGAATGACCCATTCGTCGGGGCTCGACATTTTGCCCACGATCAAATGCGCTGAGATCCTTTGTCTTACCCATACTGCGTCGGACTCTTACTGATTCCCGTCGCATCACTCGTTTCCGTTTACAGGGCCGCCCACAGCACCATATTTGCATAACGCCAGCTGTCTCTAATTCAATTGCTCTTCAGTGTATACGCCTAATGAAAACTTTTTGTGTTTTGTAAGTCTAAAATTATGAAACCTGGAGTAAGCACCAGAATCTGACAACGGTTGGATATAGAGTTTGTTTTCAAGACCAGTGAAACTTCAGCGACTGAAAAACTGAAAACTGTTTATGGTGAAGAAACTGTTGACAGAAGCATAGTCCAGAGGTAGATTCACAGAGCTTCAAAAATGGTACAAGGCTAGGTCGAGTAGACCAGCAACAGAAACAACAGTCGAAAATGCGGCTCTTGTTGAACAAATAATCCAAGCTAACAGAACAATAACTCAAATAAAGGAAAAACTTTCAATGTCTAAAGGAAGTGTTCTGCAGTTGCTTTCGACCCTTAGATATCGAAACATTTGCTCAGTGTGAGTGACAAAGCTTCTTGCAAGAGAGATGAAACAAACAAGAAGAGAAATTTACGCCATCCTTTCAGAAAATCACTCTGGCTCGCCATCTGAAGCTTTAAAGGGAGTCGTAACATGCTACGAGGCCTGGGTTTATCATTATGACCCTTGCTCTAAACGTCAGGCAATGCAAAGGAGCCACAAAACATACCCAGTCAAGAAAAAGTCCAGGATTTCTCTGTGAAGGAACAAAATCATGAACACGGCTTTTTGGGACCAAGATGTCATTATTTCCCTCGACACATTTTAAAACAATACCAATATTAATAAGGAAATACATTGCAAATCCTTAGGGAAACTTCAGAGAGCGATTAAAAACGAGACACCTCACCTAAAAAGACATCAGATTAAGTTTCATCAGAATAACGCAAACCCACACACTGCGGATCAGACTCGTTCGACAATTGTAAGATTCGGTTGGGTTTTATGTCTCACCCTGCGTATAATCCTGATCTGGGGCCGTCAGATGTTTGTTCTTTTTGGTAGATTAAAGATATTTTTGCATGGAAAAACCACTTTATTCGGACGACCACTTGATAAAGGAGGTCAAGCACTGGTTTCAGGAGCGGGAACATGGATTTTACCGACGTGCTTTTGTGGACTGGCAAAACCCCCTCTACCAAATATGTAGAATGCGAAGGTAAATATATTGAATGACACGTATACATAAATAAATGATGGTTTATTATCTCTACAATTTTCTATTTGTTTCAGCTGCTATAAAAAATTTATGACCGATTGTGAATTACTTTTTGACCGGCCATTTTATATTCATTTCTGCGAAAGTTTGCATGTGTAGATTTGCACATTTCTTCGTTAGCTGCAACCACCATCCTCTACCATTCTATTCTATCCAGAATTATCTGTAGGCGGTTCTTAAAAGAGGGATCGTGAGAAGTCTAATGTCCCGGACAGCACATGTCAACCAGCTTTCAATTTGACGGTCAAACCTGTGGTGGTCTCCCCATTCCGTCACGTTGGATGTGCCCATCTTTGGACTATTCCCTCTACGCCTTTACTATGGTGACATTCAAACAGCCCATAAGGCGTGTAGTTGCTAAGGATACTGGTTCCCGCTTTCCTGGAGCCAATAATCATTCTCTGTTTAAACTCCGACAAGTCACTCCTTTTCCCCTTGGACGGGCTTCGTAGTGGAGAACTGGCGCTCTTTTTCCGTTCCATCTAAATGTACACTATGTACCAACAAGTAATTGGACACCCCTGCAATCGACGATATCTGCGGTCTTGATACATGTCACGGCCGCCGCCGTTAAATATCGTGTGGGAAACAACAACGCAACCAGTCGCATGCAAGATGCCACACAGTTCGGAGCTCTCTGATTTCGAGAAAGGTATAATCGTCGGGTATCACAGAAATGGCCGATTCATACGTGACATATCCAGCAAGTTGAAGTACCCAAAATTGACAGTGGCCTACGTGATTGGCAAGTGGAAGATGAGACGTGACTGTCGGAATGTGCCCCGACCCGACAGATTCACACTACTGGGAGTTAGAGACCGACGGGTGCTGGCCACAGAAATTCGGAAGAACCGCACCAAATCTCGATGGGCCACATCCGCGAGGAGTTTCAACAGGCATCCGGGAGTGTTCTTTCGATGAATACCATCCGTAAGGAAGCCCATCTGCTCTGTTATCATGGACGTGCTGCCGCCCACAAGCCTTTGATCACCAAGTCCAATAGCGCTGCTCGGCTAACGTGGTGCAAAGAACGTCGACAGTGGACCGTTGAACAGTGGAAACAGGTTCTCTGGAGCGACGAATCAAGGTTCCCGCTCTACCATTCGGATGGCGGGGTCTGGGTTTGGCGTTTGCCTGGAGAACGCCTCCTGTCGGAATGTATTGTGCCAACTGTGAAGTTCAGCGGCGGTGGAATTATGCTATGGAGGTGTTTCTCCTGTTATGGCACTGGACCCTTGGTCGCAATTCCTGGTAGACTCAACGCCGAGACCTACTGCACCATTTTGGATGACCATGCGCTTCCTACGTTGTGGCAGTTTTACGCGGTGGACCCATGTTACTTTCAGGATGACAATGCCACCTGTCATGTTGCGAGGTCCACCATGGCTTGGTATGGTGACAATGGGGTTAATCGAATGGACTAACCTGCGCAGAGCCCGAACCTTAACCCTATCGAGCACCTCTGGGACGAGTTGGAGCGTCGACTTAAGGGTGCCTCCACCGTCCGAAATCGGTGAAGGAACTGACCTGTCTTCTCCAAGCCGAGTGGAAGAAAATACCGCTAGCCGTCGTACAACGCCTGGTTGAGAGTATGCCCCGGAGGGTCGCAGCTGTAATCGCCGCTCGTGGAGGCTCCACCAACTATTGAAGGTGAATAAACTTCGTTTTCCTTTGCTATCACAGGTGTCGAATTATTTGTTGGTATATAGTGTATTTGCACCAGTCGATGACGTAACTGCTACGTGCTGTGGGACGTATCTATTTGTGGAGTCAGTGGTGATCATAATCATCTGTCCCATGAGTGCACATCATTATTATGTCTTCATCACCGCTCTTCTGCCTCATGTAGGTATAAAATATCTTTTTTTCCCCTAAAAATCCAGTTTTCAAAGCTGTAAGAGACTTTTTCAGGACTCCAAGTTTATGCTTTATAATCACACTGGGTCTGATTATGATTTTAGAAGTTTCTATTACAAGTGTATTTGAGAGAGTTTTCTCTGGAAGTAAAGGCTGTCGGAAAAGTAATCCTTATTTGAAGCCTGAATCTCCATGTTGTGTGGGGGGGGGCGTGTGTGTTCATGTGTATTTCACCATTTATTCTTCCTATTCTTTTTCCAAGGTATTTAAACCGGCTCCGTTCCTAAACTTGTTGTAACAGGATCACCATGTTCTTGGTTATTATTTATGGAAACACTTCAATATTCTATCTTGTCCTGATTTATCTCTAGTCGTAGCCTCTCAGAGGGTGTTTTAAGTTTTCTTAATTTCATCTGATGACTTCTTTAGTAGGAAAACAGCATCAGCATATTTCAATATTCAAGTTTTGTTTTCCTCAACTTTTGTTGCTTCTCTAATGTATTTTTTAGAGTAAGATGTTAAACGCACCCCACTGAAAACATTAGGGGATCTTGCGATGTCCCCATGAAGTGCCGCAATAATTGGCAAGCTGAAAAACGACAAGAACCGGCTTCCAAAAAGTTAGCGTTTACAGCCTTCTTGATCACCTCCTCCGTTTCTTTCTTCAATGTGTCATTTCCTACCATTTCGTTAATGCTCTACAAGTTTCTAATATTTTTTTCTGTATCTCTCTTAGTTTCCAAGATAGGTGTGCTAACTTCCTAATTTTGCCAAGAGGGTCGCTGCCATCAATCTCGTCTCATAGCGCATTGTCATTTTACTACACCTGTACCTAACTTCCACAGCTCTAACTATCGTTTTTCCAGAGTTATTTGGGTGACTTAGAACTTCAGTCAGCACCCTGTATAGTTCCATATATAAATATGCAGATTATTAGTGCTGTTTGACAGCCTCGTCAGAACGGGTTGTTTAATAACTTAAATGCCGGGAGGTGCATAAATTTAGAACGAGAGATGACAGCGTAGGAGTTTCCAAACCGGAGGGGAACCAGGGCACTCCGCTCCTCGAAAGTTGCCAAGAATGAACCACGTTTCTGGTTTTCTGTTTACAACGTTTGAACGAGCAGTATTTGATAATATTAGGTGTGCAACTTAATTCTGGGCCCCTAACCGCAAGCGATCATAGAACGTCGGCAAATTGAAATAGTTGTGTGCGATAATGGCTGATTGCAGCGCCATCGAACACCTTTTCAGGCAACCGTAACCGCTCACAGCTGTAGTGACAGAAGGGACGAAAGTTGACGGTGAAAGCAATGTCGTTCTAGAAGCAACATTTGAGGCACTGCCTCCTGTTTGCGTTTCAGCCAAAACAAAGTGTCGCGGAAGCCCAGCAAATGATCGGTGCTCCTTTGGGTGAGGCTGCTGTGTCCTAACAGTACGTGTAAAAAGTGGTTCCAGCGGTTTAAGCAGGGAAATTTCTATCTCCGTAATGCAGAACGTCCTGGACAACCACAGAAAGTTGACGATGAGGAACTGGAACAACTGTTGGACGCGGATCCTTGTCGCACACAGTCAGAGCTCGCCCGGGAACTCCGAGTAACACGGCAAGCCATTGCAAAACGCCTGCACAAGCTTGGACGGATTCACAAGGAGGGTCGTTTGGTGCCCCACCAACTCACAGCTGCGAACAAGTCTAGGCGCTACGATGTTGCTGTGTCCTTGCTCTAAAGATTCAAGAAGAAGGATTTCCTCCACAAGATTATGACCTATAATGAGAAGTGGATCCTCTACGATAATCCTAAGCGGCTCAAATCGTGGGTTTATCCAGGTCAGCCTACCACTAGTACCGCCAAACCGAATATCCATGCCAGGAAGTTGTTGCTGTGTGTATGGTGGGATCAGCGCGGTGTCGTACACTCTGAGTTGCTCAAACCTGGTGAAACTGTCAATGCGGAGCGTTATTGTCAGCAACTCATTTGTGTGAGTGACGCAATGGAGGCGAAAATGCCATACACCGGCAAGGGCAGAAGGTCGGTCCTGTTGCTTCAGGATAACGCGCGTCCTTACACTGCGAAAACGACTTTAAACACGATCACCGACATGGGATGGGAGATTTTGTCCCACCCGGCGTATTCTCTAGACTTCGCCCGTCGGATTATCACCTCTTTCGCTCCCTGCAACATCATCTGAGTGATACACACTTCACTTCTGTCGAGGAGGTCCACACAAATATTGATGACTTTATGAACTCGAAACAGCCCTCTTTTTTCCGCAGTGGCATTCAGCAGTTCCCCGACGGATGGCTCAAATGTATCCAACACGACGGGGATTATTTTCCTGATTAGGTACGTATTAGATTTGCTATAATTTGCTGTCAATGTATCGTGCCTGTGGCCGAGAATCAAGTTGCACACCTCATACATGTAGAGAATATTAAGCCCTTGGATTCTGGCCCAAATCCCTATGGCTGCCACGGTTCCCGGGTAACTCTGCCTAGCTGCTGTACCATTTGAGATTGGTTTCGAGTCCCGAATGAGGAGTAGGTGGTGTGCTTGTCCTACTGCGCTCTGTCCCTTTCCTGGAACCAGTGACCCTAAACCAGGGACGGGAGATTACTTATGGTCTCAGAGGCTCAGGACGGCCGTTTAACACTCAGACAAACAACAACAAAATTCCCATGAAAATTTTGCTTTCAGAGATTAAACATTTAAAAGCAGTAATGATTTTTAAATCCAAGTTTCTAAACTGAAAAATAAAATATCAGTCTCCTCTGTTACAATTTTTTGGGTACTTTAAGTACTGACTAGAACGTTACAATGAAAATGATGGAGTGTGTGTGGCAAGAGTTAAATTTTTTTTTTTTTTTTGATTGGAGGTTTAACGACCACCGTGAGCAACTCAATGGGCTATAAGCAGTCGCCCGTCCCTAATTTAGGCTCACTGGTTCCAGGGAAGGGAGAGAGCCAGTGCCGTAAGACAAACACAACATCCATGCCTCACCGGGATTCGAACCCGGACCCCTCACGGACGAATGATCAGAGGCCAGCGCATTAGACCACTGCGCCACCGGGGCGGCTCAAGAGTTAAATTATCTGCTGGATACATGAACACTGAAATTGCTCAAGTTCTCAAGCAACCGATTGTTATTATTTCTCATGAGAACAAACACTTCAACTTACAATGATTTCGGTTTATAAAACACTCTTCTGAATGGAATTAGCATCGTAAAATGGAGCACGTCTATACTTAGTTTTATGTAAATATATTCTAACATTGTACAAGTGGAAGATATGCTAATATTTTAAAATAAAAAAAAATGGAGATAATTAATTGTAAAATTAACAGCTTAGAAGAAAAATTATAGCGAGTTTATTTTTTAACTAATTGAAGTCCCAAACCTCCCGTTTTCATAAAGTTCCTGCTATGTTGTAATCCTAAAAATAGCCGTGCTAGGGACTGACCTAATTAGTCTACATGGCAGTTTTATAATTAAAGCAGAACAATACAACCACTGGGATTGTAACCGTGACGAATAAAATGAGTAAATGTAAGGCGATGCAGAGGTTTCTTGCTAAAAGTAATACCAAAATAAACTGCTTGTGCCAAATTATCAACTTCATGAATATCATTTGTAACGACTGGGGACAGATATGTTCACGAGATGATTGGTTTGATCGGCAACTCAGTCAGTGACAGACATACTGCATAATTAGGTTATTTAAAAAGTGATAGCTCGGCACACCAAAAAATAAAAAATAAAAATAGATTCCTGCTCTTATTGACTACATTCGGAATTGTTAATTGGACCGTAACAGCTAAGTCTGAAAATTTCTCTTACTTTTGTAGTTCAAGAAGAAAATGAACACTCTGTAGGTCATTGGGGCGGAACTACCTAAAACTGTTATTAAAGACCATTTCCCAAATTAAAAAAAATTAAAACAAAACGAAGGTAAAGCAAATTAAAAAAGAGCGCTCGAAAGAAATAAAGCAGGTAAAAGGAAGATCAAAATGCCTACTGCTAAGAGTTTGCCTTTTGTCTTCACAATAGCTGTTGGAGTTTGCCACTTCCACAACTCTGTTTTTAAAGGGGAAACAATATAAAAAACTGGAGAGTCTTTACATAGAAAAGTATAATGTTTCTTGAAATGGCACGTCCTAAAATCTGGACCGAAGAACCAGTTGAGGTTCTGCTCTATTGGATAAGCATTTATTCCATTCGCATCAAAAGACGCCATGTTGTCTCACTGCAGATAAACACATATTATAGTAACGATCACCCATCATTTAAGGTTGCCAGTAGTTTTGATAGACATGTTTGCTACCCGGGAGATGAATTGCGGAGATAAAGGTCGTTTTTCCGGATTCCACTCAAAATGCAAATGAACTGGCTTCAGTCAGCATGAAGCGAAGACGTAAATTCTGCACCTGCAGCCAAGGCGGTCGTCAAAGTGCAATTGAAGGCAATACAGTGTTAACAAAAATCCATTCACGCATCAAGCAACACCATTCAAAAACATCTCACGCCGAGTAACTGCAGTGTGTGTTTCTGACGCTTTTCTGTTGTCCTATTATAGCTCTGTGGCCTTGCTTAGCCTTTCAGAAAGGCCATAGGTAGACGCCCAGTACTACGAACAAAGCAAATAAAGTGTCGACGACATTTTTATTTTTTTCCCCTTCCTCATTACCAAAGAGAGATAATGCGTCTGTGGCCGTACAATATTTACATGATGGGAATCATCCCAAGGACTACACGATCTACGGATGTTACACATGCAAGTGGCGTTATTTACATATTTTTGCAATTTATCTAGTGCAACATTGTGAACTGATTTCTACAAAATTATTTGTTTGGCATATCACGCACAGAGAGTTACATGCAACTTGTTTTCGTTCTACTCGTAGCTCTTACGGTGACAGACTATATATTTTTATGAGACAGACGAATAATCTACATTTTTAAATTTCTATGTCGTTACGAGATTCATGCCTTTTTCTCGAAAACCAAGAATCCGCCAACTAAGTGCACAGACTAAGGAATTCTTGAAAGGGCAGTGACCCTTGGTGCTTTTTTTTTTTTTTTTTTCAATCTTTTCAAAATTTTAGCTCTATGGTCTTTTACAATACGAGGCGGTGCTGATAAGTCCTGAGGTTTTTATTATTGTTACTATTATTATAGGGGGTTTAACGACCATCCTGAGCAAATCCGTGGTCTACAAGCAGTCGCCCGTCCATAATTTAGGACCACCGGTTCAGAGGCAGTGCCGTAAGACAAACACAACATCCATGCCTCACCGGGATTCGAACCCGAACTAATTTCGGACGAATGGTCAGAAGCCAGCGCTTATACCACTGCGACAAAGGGGTGGCTCCTTGTTTTTTCATAGGAAGAATGGGGTCAGAGGGATAATTTTAATACCTTTTTCTGCTATTCTCTTGTGAGGTCAACAACACACGCTTGACACCCATGCTCCAACTTCTTTAAGCCTCTCCCGCAAAAATTTGATGGCTGTGCTCCAAACCTCTCGTTAACAGCTGATGTAGCATCGTAAATGAATTGGCATTTTGTTCCCTTCAAATGTTTCTTCAATATGTAGAACAAATTATTATCAAACGGTGCCAAATACGGTGAATAAGCAGGATGTTTCAACAGTTCAAAGGGAATGTCATAAAACTTTGCCTGCGTGATGACAGCCCTGTGGGACGAATCTTTGTCCTGCATAAACAGAACACCTTTTGACAATTTCCCCCCTGAATTTTGATTCAGTTCCAACTCCAGTTGTTTTTGTTGTTGTTTTGGCGTTCAGTGACTACCATTAGCAACTCTTAGGGATATAAGCAATCACCCGTCCCAAATTTAGAGCAACTGGTTCCAGGAAAGGTACAAAGCCAGCGTCATCACACAAACACAACACCCACGCCCTCATCCGGCACTTGAAACCGGGCCCATCTCGGACAAATAGTCCCACTTGGGCACCTGTGCGCCCTGCTTCAGTTTGTCCAGAAGGAAAGCACACACGTTGCTGTGATGGTGGCACTCTTTACCAAGCAATCAACTTGTACTATACCGTCTTTGTACCGAAACACAGACACCATCCCTTTTTACACTGACTTCGGTGCTCGAAATGTTTTTTTGGGCCAGAGGAACTTCTATGGCTCCGTTCTTTTTAATGTTCCTTGGACTTCGGACCATACAGATGTATCCACATTTCATCGACGTTTACCAATCGGGCCAAGAAACTTCCCTCTTCCTGCTGAAAACGCTGCAACATTGTCTTAGCTGCAGCAGTTCGATTACTCTTCTGATCCGCAGTCAGATATTTCGACACTCATTTGGCCGAAAGCTTCCCCGTGCCCAGCACTTCGTGGACGATGAATCCAATACCTTCACGGGACATCCGCAGGATCTCCTTTATCATTTTTACAGAAATTCCTCAGTCTTCCAAAATCATGTTATAAACAGTATCCACATTTTTTGGAACGGTGACGAGAACAGGTCTCTTATGGACTGTATTTCATCTCAGTGCTGTAATATTCTGTCTTAAATTAATTTTGTGACCCAGTTTTTAACTGTGAAATAGGAAGGACACAGATCAGATCATGTATGCGACATGAACGGAAAGAACAGGAATTTAATTACCGCTCTGCTCTCCTTCGCTGTGAACTCTACTTGAGAAGACGCCATCTCTATTTCAGACCTGAAAATCAAATGGTCATTCATGTCGCAACGTGAATAAAATTGATCAAAAAATATACAAGATACATACTCTCTTTCGCGTAACATATATATCATTTGCCGGGAAAAGGTAGGAGGTGTGACAGTCAGACTTATCAGCATCTTCTCGTGTTAAAACTTTAGGCCAATTGCATTTCTGGAAAACAGAAAACACACCAGCTTAAAACTCTGCACACATGCTAACTAATTCCGTAAGTGATGTATTTCATACTGTAGCTCCGTGGTCCTTCACTCTACGAAATTCAAAACTTTGGAACGAAATAGCTTTCCCTAAGGTATTTCGTTTTGGTTGTTGCTGCTGTTTATTTCTTCATGAACAGTCTTAGGGAGTTCGACCTAGGGATAGGACTTCGTACTCAGAGGACACTATATGCATGCATCTCGTTCAAGAAGCTCGACTCTGGAAACCTAAATCAAGCGGGAATCTATACTATCCCACTCGGCTACCCTGATGGGACAACCAAATACTACATCCGAAAGCACAAGCAGGACACCAACCGAAGAAGACTCACCACGGCCTTAGCCCGTGAAGTGGCCAACCTCTCCGCCACCCCCCCCTTCGGACAGATATTAAGAGGATATCGCCATACACAATAGCTCGCGCAGCCCTGCTCTCATGAAAGAATTTCGATAGATTTTAGAGAAACTACAGAAATTCTTCCACGAGATGGCGTGTGCAACACGGAAACCCCACTAGACCTTCCACACGCTTGGCGCACCCTCCTTCATACACGCGCAGCAGCATCCGATATCTGAGATATGCGATTCATGCATTGTAATACCACTCAACTTTTCCATTTGTTGGCCTATTTAATTTGACTTCGGGATTCTTTGTTTTACTTTATAACTGTAACCTGATGAAGCTAATTGGTCATTGGTGAAAGCTTGCGTTTTATGCTTTTTTACTTGTATATCTAATAAACGGATTTTAATTCGTTAGTATACGTTTAAGTTAAAATTCTCTCACCTCCGATATGGGGTACATTGAAACTACTAGAGTTAAACAAATCATGTAAATGATTTCATAAGGGAGATGTTCGGGGAAATGTTAATTAACACAGCATTTTACTTGAAAGTACCCTGGACAATGGTGAACTTTAAAGAACTATTCGTTATTTAATTTGGTTGAAGTCTAAAAAGCGGCACTGTTTGTTTGTATGTATGTACACTCAATGGACAAAACAGTAGAGATACCTAACGAATTGCCTGTTGGTTCCTTCTCTAGCGCGAATAACAATCTGTGCATACTGCGGTACCGACTTCACCAGATGACGGAGGGTTTTCAAGGTAATGCCAGCCATGCCCGTTGCAGCATTGTTCACAAGTCCGCCCGAGACTTTGGTTCAGAATCTATGGATCTGATGTTCTGTTCAACGGCATCTCAAACACTTTCCACGGAATTTTAAATCTGGGATCGTGGGGGCCACTGGATGTTTTCAAACTCATGAGTGTTCCTCGAGCCATTTCTGAGTAGTTGCGGCCCGGTGTGGTGGCGCATTGTTCTTCTGCAACAGACCATCGGCCGTACGATGCGCGAAGGCTCTAAAAACGTGTAGGTGATCAGCCAGCGCGTGCTGGTAGCGCGCAATGGCTAAGGACCTCTCCAGACATACTAAGGGACCCAATGTGTCCCATGAGAAGGCTTCCCAAATCATCATAGAGCCACCACCGCCTTGAACAGAGCCGAGCTGACTCGACGGGACCATGGCCTCATGCTGTCGATGCTATCGCCCCACCCTCTCGTCAGCAGGGTAGAGCTGAAAACAGGATTCATCTGACCACACGACGCGCACTCTGCAGATGTCAAGTTTTGATGTTCCCCGCACCAGGCGAGGCGTAATGTCCGATGACGAGCAGTCAACAGCGGCACATGAGTAGGGCGTCGGCTCCCGTAGCCCAGGGGATACAGTATGCGCCATAACTTTCGCTCACTGACGCTACTCGCAACTGCAACATTTGACCTGGAACTTTATTAAAAGTTTTTGTCACAGATGGAACTGTTTGTCGGAAATTCCTTTTTCAATGCCCTTTTACTGTTGACATCAGATTTCTACGATTGTTTTCAGTCTATTCAAAAATCTTTTCAAGTAGTTTTACAGTTTTGGTCCATGGAAGAGTCCCGTAAAGCACATTCTCAAAATAATGTTCATTGTTTTGATGAAGAGTTACCAACTGAATGAGTTATGTGGGAAGAAGCATTATCATGATTTTTTCCATTGTTGCTTGAGGAAGACGCCTTTCATATTCAAATCTTGGTAAAAATTAATCGCACGGGGTTTTGTTCACATTTAAGCCTTTCAACCTGTCAGTATACAATCGATTCCCACTGATTTCACATTTGAATCACAGCTTGCAGAAGAGACTACCAAAAATTGCGTAATTTTCCCTCGTTGCTCTTCCTTCAGGAAATCTTGAACCAGCACTAAAACCTACGTTCTACATACTGTCAAAGCCCGTAACGTTTTTTCATTTTTTTTCATTTTTGTCCCCAATTTCATTGAATATTTAATATATATCAGCATTTAATGCTGATTATGCAACTCAATTATCCTTCCTTTTTCGAAGGATCAAATCATTAACTCAATACAATACAAGGCAAAGTGAATCCGAATAACTTTATGAATTCATTATAAAATAAAACTAACTCACGCAGTTACTTCTCCAGCATGAGGAGACTGAACAATAGAAAAGTTTTTCAAAAAATATTTTGGGAGTAGCCAATAGTATTTATCAGGAAATCATGTTATAGAATTTAGCTTTGTTTCCGGACTTACTTGAGTTATAGGTGTTCTTCACGTTATGTTCTGATTCTTGCTTTACCTGGAGCCAGTAACCATAAATTAATAGTGAATTACCTTTCGATACTGACAGAAGTTTTACCAACCACAAAGAAGGAAAAAGAAAAAGCTTCAGGGATTCGGAAAGGCACTCTTCTCACAATGGACAGAGTAGCTGTCTCAGAGCATTAGTCGCACAGAGCTACGGTAACAAAAAATAGAAATTCTAAATCACTGAATAGGCTGCTCTTCGTAGAAATTCTTAAAACCTACTTCCGATTTCTCGCTTCATCTGGAAAAACGAATGAAATCAACTTAAATCTTTTCTTTCTCGAGTCAATGCTCTTTTGCAAAAGGGAGCAACTGGTGAAAATTTGGAAGCTGCAAAGTGTACAGCTGCTTGATGCAGTCAAAGAATGAAAGTCCTGGAATTAGTTTTCAGTCGTAGGAATTTACACTGAAAAAAACTGAAACGACGCTAAAACTTTTGGCTGCTTTTTAAATAATCCATACCGACTGAAAAAACTGCGGTAAAAGAAAAAGATAAAAGCTCTTACAGGCACAGTTGTACGTAAAGCCATACAAAAGTGCACACTCAGCCACACTATCCAGGAAATGCAATCGCTGTTAACGACACTCAGCGTAAAAGCTTCCTGATGTCGCCTTGCACCGAAGACAGCGACAAAGAAAAATATCAAGGCTATTAAACCATGGTCCATTTTTATGTACCCTATGTAGACCCCTTTCTGTATCAGCAATATCGATGGTCAAATAACTTTCTCGTTGTTATTTTTTTCTTTTAACAATTTCCTTGATGGTTTCGATAAAATAAAAAAAAATTATATTCTCGCGCTAGGTAAAACAAAATATGAACAACAATAACACAGTTATGCATCGATTTAAGACACTTATTATTTCTTAAATTCCTCAAACGACGCAGACATAAATCGGAACGTGTGGAACTTTGGGGACTTGCAGCAGAGTTAAAATTTACCGCACTTTCATAAGCAAAAACATTACCATGATGCATTTAGGAATAACTTCAATTATAAAAACAGCAGTAGAGTAAATGAATAATAATTTCTGACCTGTGTATGAGTGCTGTTTTCGAACAACAGCCATGCATCGCTATTTCTGTATTTCTTTGTTTTTCCATTCTTGCCTACCGACACGAAATACCACTAAGCTCTGCACTCTTTTGTTTCCCAATGCTTTTCTAACCATGCGTATCCCACGAATTTCGGTAATTTTTTAATATTGAAGTTATCTTAATTTTCTCGCATGCCATGATTCTGAATGAGATTTTGCTCCCCTGAGAAATATTTTATTCATCAGCTGTTTTGAAGCTGCTCTGTACTTTTCTCGATGACTCGTTGAATTTCCAGTATATTTCTTTCTTTCTTCCTCATAATCATCATCATTGTCAACCATTATCAATCCACTGCTGGATGAAGGTCTCTCCAAGTTTCTTCCACAATTGTCTGTCTTGAGCCTGTCTCCATGTCACTCCGGCATGCTTTCGAATTTCATCCATCCATCTCCCATGGGGTCTTCTTCTGGGTCTTTTTCTGTCCCTTGGACACCAGTCTAAAATTTCAGTTGTCCATCGGTGGTCTGTTCTTCTGGCAACATGTCCAGCCCATTCCCATTTCAGTAATTTCACTCTGGTCATGATGTCGTCCACTCCTGTCATTTTCCTTATCCACAAGTTTCTCTTATCTTTCCTGGTTACAGCAAGCATGCATCTCTCCATGCCTCTTTGAGTTGTGTGCAGCCTTTGTATATCCTTTTTAGTTAAGGTCCATGTCTCTACTCCATACGTAAGCACTGGCAGGATGCATTGATTAAACACTTTCCTTTTAAGACATATACGAGATACATAATTAATTGTGATCAGTATATTAATTGTAATTCCCAGCATATATATATCACCTCCCTATATATACTGGGGATCACAATTAAAGAGGTGTACACAGAGACCTGTAGCAAAACAAGAATAGGGCCAAATGGAACCAAATTAGGTAGGAATACTCTCACGAACATGTGCTCGCGATTTATCGAAAAGGAAAAGAAGTTCTATTTTGTTCCACCATGGAATATCTGGCCCTGCACAAACGTGCGTTGTTTGTAAAACTTCAAAATCAAAACAGCAGTAATACAACTCCTGCGCTATGACAATTACGGCGACTGAAGTTCATGAGGAGACGCTCAATGACCATTACTAATTCGCAAAAAATTATTGTTCGGTTTAAGAATACCGGATCTTTAGCAGTTAAGACCAGGACGAGGATGCAAACCGATTATGCCTGAAGCGGCGGAAGAAGTTGCTACTGCCATCGTGGAACATGGAGTAACCCACCAGGTTCCAGCAGTGCACGAGCAATATCACGGCCGTACACAATGGTGTGGAACATTTTGCGCAAAATGTTCCAGATTTATACCTAAAAGATCACAGACACTTAACAATTGCTTCATGGTGATCAGCAAACCCGACTGAAGTTTGCTCTGACAGTCCTATCTCGCATGGAGGTGGGCGATGCATGGCTCTGGAAGATCTTGTGGAGTGATGAGGAACATTACTATCTGCTCTCGATGACAGCCTACGTACTTTCATTCCTTTCTCGTTTAATGCTGTTCTTCAATCCTAACTTTTTCCTATTTCTTTTTTTAGTCTTGGTCGAGTAAAAATGGTGCATGCTGGATTGCTTTCCTCACACCTGCTTCTACATCTTCCGGGTCTATACGAATCCAGCTAGGTATTGAATTTTAACCATCGATAAATATTTTAACGTGGGCTGAACAACTTTCGTATCATACGAAATTTTTAATTGTCTAATTTAAACACAGGAAAGAGCAACTTTTCTGTTATGTGTAATGATTGTTTTTATAGTAGCAGAGGTCCGTAAACTACACTGGCGGAAAGTGAAAAAAGAACACCAAGAAGGAATTGGCGGACGATCTTGAAATTTACATATGTTAATGGAGTCGAGTTTACGTAGGTGTGATGTTAATTTCGGGACCAACCGATGAGCGCTTACGCCACAGCACGGCATAATATGCAAATTATCGTCGGTGGTATTTAAGGAGTACGGCGAAGTGCATGTAATCAGTCGTCGGCGTACGGACACGTGCGAAGACCCTGAAGAAGCTGCAATGCCTGGACATGGAAGACGTGTACGATTTCAGCAGTTATCGTACTTTGAGCGAGGTCGTCTAGTCGGACTCCGAGAGGCCGGGGGGTCGTATCGTCGTATTGTGAAGCGAATTAGAGGAGAAGTATCGGTGGTGGTACGATGGTGGCGTAGATGGTCCGAGGAACATTCCCACACGAGAAGACGTGGACAAAGTGCAAACTTTCATGAAAGGACATCATCGCTTTTGCAAAGATGTAAATTCACAGGGAAACGATGAATAACAGCACTTTTATTGTTCGACCTATTCACTTTGCAAATAATGACTCCAACCTGCTTATCATATTGCTGACCAAAATTAACGTGACAAACACAAAAAAAAAGAATAACGCAAAATATACACAACAGAGTTTAGTGGCATTTGGTACGGACATACATGTATCGATAAAGCACACAACGGAAAAGGAATGCCTTCACTGCATGAGAAGGAAATGTACGCATGACAGCATGGCAGTTCAAAAGTGATACAGCAAGTGGGGCGGATTTCGAGGGGCTAATAAGGAGTATGATTACTCCGAACAGCGATACAGTTCGCACAGCGAGCCCTCATGCTGTTTACAAGGCTGTGAACGAGAGTTTGGGATAATAAGTGCCACTCCTCCACTAAGGCTCATTGGAGTTCCATGGGGATTCTGGGAGGGGAATGCCGGCTTGCAATTGCTCTTCCCAGGGTATCCCAGACAAGCTCTATCTGGTTGAGGTCAGAAGATCTCGCGGGCTACTCCATCCTGTAAATATCCTCACTCTAGGTATTCGTCCACTAGCCGAGTTCCATGGGGACGGGCAGATCGTCCATAAAAAGGAACCGAGTGCAAACAGTTCCACTGCAAAACCTTACATAGTGCTCTAGGATTTCATTCCTGTAGTGCTCTAGTTAGGGTACCTCCTGGAAACACGTGCGGAGGAGTGCGTCCATCCAACATGATGCTAGCCCAAACCAGGAGACCTCTACCACCGTAGTGGTCAATTTCCCTAATGTTGCAAGGAAGATTTCGGCTTCCTGCCTCTCTCCAAATGTACACACCTCAATAATCCGTGTTTAAGCTGTCCCGCGACTACAGATCCTTCAGTGTGATGCGGCAAGTGGGATACAGACCATTGACCTTCCATACAGACCTCTCACGTGAAGTCTTCTTGTTTTAAAACTATTTGCTTCAATATCACGGTTTCCGTAGCAGAAGAGAGCTTCTACGAGAGATTCCTGGCTGCCCACTCATTATGGAGGCAAGCTGTTAGAGACAAATACTGGTCTTCTTGACTTGTTGTAGCTCGTGGGCGTCCATGTCTCGACCTTCTGATTATTGCTGCGGTTTCCTAAAACTGTCTCCAGACATTGAAGACCACTTGCCTCGACACATTCAGCCATCTAGCTACCTCAGCTTGCGGTTGTCCTTCTTCCAATCAACCGATCGCTCTCCACCGCAAAGAGTCTTCTAAGTGATGGTGCGGAGCCAATCTTCCACTAACAGTCCAACTCAAGCTTCAATTGCCGCACCCCTCTCAAAACAACGTTTATCAAGTTCGCGTGTTTGCCAGCTCAATGATGTACGGTCGTTATTTGTATATTCCTATAGGACATAGTACGATATTTCTTGGGTGCATCGACTTAGCGTTCCCATATGTATCTGAAGAATCTTTACAATCGGTGGTCTCGTTTTAGACATATTCTCTAATTTGTATTTGTCACGTTAATTTTGGACACCAGTTTAGAAGGGGAAATAATGAGGGTCGCTCTCACGCACAAACTACTCATATCAAGCCGCAGACAGAAAAGCTTATTTGTTTTAACACTTTATTCCGTCTATACCTTTAGAGAACATAAGTTTAATTTCCACAGAGAGAAAAGCGGTACGGCGTTTGAATTTAACAGATGGAGAACGGAGAGATCTATACAGACAGAACGCCATCAGTTATGGAGATAGAGAAGTGAACAAGAAAGTTGAATGCTCCGAATTAAATATATCTCTTATAAACAGATCTGACGAATACGTAGACAAGTAAAACTACATTCTTTAAATTTAATAGACAAGCAGTGGTAGGAGACCGGGGAATACTACTTATTATGGAGGCAGAGAACTCGTATATAACAGCAAACACGCTGCTAAGCAAATATATGTCAGACGTGCAAACTCCACTAACAGGTGCGAGAAGACATTGCAAGAAAGACTATGCTTATTATGGTGTCTGTTCCTGTTCATCTGACATAGATGATATTCCTCTAAAAGGATATATACAGACGAGGGTGGTATAGCGGAGCGTAACGCTATATTTCAACAAGTAATGGAGAAATGTTTGACGCGCGCACGTGTTTTGTCGATATATTTATGCTTTTACCTTTCTTTCGTGCAGTATCGCTAACGAAGTGCTCAGGGCCGAGTTTACCAGGATCAGTAAACGCAGCGAGCACGTGAGGGAGTCCTTAGTATGTGTATTTCTTTATTTACTCATTTATTCACTTATTTATTAGGAAATTAGTCTGATTACATTTCTTGGGTATGCAGCGCGAGTCTCGACTCATCGTCCAACATTGGTGGCATTTTGCGCTGTCACCGTGTGTTCTTCGAGTTTGTTCTCCGGTCGTTGGAATGTGTTTACATCGGAATTACCGTCTTATTTTCATGTTTCGTTGCGTTTTCTGTGCGACTTCTTTTATTGCACAAAGTCAGCGTGTGATTTTTCTTTGGGTGTTACTGGGCGTAACATCCTGATGTTTGGCGTCCTTGCTCGTGGCGGTCGCTGAAGGTGTTAAGCAACTCATGGCTCAAGTTGAGGCCGTATACAAGCTACTGACGGCTCCTCTTCTACTACTGCTATGCAGCTAGCTTCTTCAAATATTCTGCTAGCCTCATTTACTGCAAGATCCAAACTGCAAAGTTTGAGAGTATTAAGGTGGTTCCACCTAAAATCTCTGCCTTATGTTTCCAATGGTAAAACGTCTATATATATTTTCTTCGCAATTAGTGTATTCCCAAGGATGAAAATTTGCACATCGATAAAACTAACTTTAAGGTATAGCATAGGATACTTAATGCTTGCTAAAACATAACCATAATTAAGCAATCCAACATTTGTTTGTCTACTGACGTCATCAATGTACAGGTCGCGCCATCTATTAACAGGTCTGAACATTACACAAAGAAAAATGATTGATTTTTAATATAATTATGGTTATGCTTTAGCAAGTATTAAGTATCCCATGCTATAACTTAGAGTTAGTTTTATCGATGTGAAAATTTTCGCCCTTGGGAATACATTAATTGCAAAGAAAATATGCACAGAAGTTTTGCCATTGGAAACAGAAGGCAGAGATTTTACGTGGAAACACCTTAACACTCTCAAACTTTTTATTGTTAGTGTCTTTTTCCTTCGTTACGTGATATCCCATTAACGATGCATCTTGACGCTGTTCAGAAGGTTGCTCCCAAAAAAGTATTGAATACGCTGTGCGGTTACTTGGAGTAATTGATATCAGCAATGCGCATCTTATACCCAGTCCTTCTGCACAGGGTCCGATCATTGTCACTTTAGCACCTGTTCCACCAGGGACTCCAGATTCCGTTCTTGTCGCCGCACTTGGCACTCTCGACAAAGTGGTTGAAGATGCCAAACGACTTTCTTGTGTACCGTGAGACTCCCCTCTGCTAGCGTAAAAGGATTTCGTCGCCAATATCGGCTAATTTTTTCCTCAAAGCAGATAATTATCAACCGCCCGTAGACAATTTAATTTAGCACTGAAACACGATCCTATACTTTCAATCTTTTTGCTGGAATACAGTGTTTTTGGTGTAGAAGTGAAGGCTATCTTGAATCTGAATGCCCACATCGCCTTTCCACACATGCTACTATCTCCTCTCCTTCAGAGACCATTCACGACGATGTGTTTTCTGAACCATCTGCTGTTCAATCACCAATCACTTCTGTCGAATGAGCTCCTATATCTCAGATTTCCTTTGCCCCAGCTCCTCCACTTCAACAGACGGGACCCGTGGGTTCTTTTTTGTTTGTTTGGAGGTTTAACGACCACCGTGAGCAACTCAATGGGCTATAAGCAGTCGCCCGTCCCTAATTTAGGGTCACTGGTTCCAGGGAAGGGAGAGAGCCAGTGCCGTAAGACAAACACAACATCCATGCCTGACCGGGATTCGAACTCGGACCCCTTACGGACGAATGATCAGAGGCCAGCGCCTTAGACCACTGCGCCACCGGGGCGGCCCCGTGGGTTCAATCGATAAGCCTCTCTATGAATGTAGACACTTCCCTACTTCCTGCCCTTTGGCTTCTGCCGCTGGCGATGTCTGTCACCAAATGGATACTTTCCCTCCTTTGGAAAAAAAACATCTGTGAAATGTCTCTGATGCAGACACAATAGCTCTGCGACAGACTGGTAAGTGCCCGGGGCGCACCGATCCAGTTAAGCCAAAAACTCGTCGCTCCTAACGAGGGACGATCTCTTCTTCAGTCGCTGGTGTAAAATAAAGACTCCTTCCTGTTCACAATCCCTTTGAAATTCTTGTAGACACCACGACTGGACGTGTACCTGATAATGCTGAATTTAGTGATGTTATCAATATCTGTGATGTCCGCGGCACCTCAGATATTGATAACAGACCCTTCACTTTCCTTCTACGGAAACGGTTGTAGTCCTTGAAGGTAGTGTTGTACTTCTCTCCCCTCTCACTTATGCTGACCCTCTACAACTGGTACGTTATTCGAAAAAGAAGTCAATTTTGGCTAATGACATTTCCTCAAACTTACTAGTTCTCCTAGAACTTCTAAACTAAGTGCACTCTTTCGCTTCTTGCAAGTGCTCTTAATGAAAAGAATGCATTTGCGCACGAGAGCCGGCTGGGTCATATGATCAGTGTCCTGCAGCGGTTAGCCGACAAACATCTACTGTGTGACCATGTCTCCCGCCTCCGGATTATTACCTTGAATTGTACGGGACTGGTGCGAATTCCTCAGCGGTCCTCTGAGATTGGTAATAATGGAATGAAAATTATTGCGAAATGAACTAATGCCAGAGCTATGATGATTAAGAAAATTATGCTAAAATGTGAAGGGCTATTTGGCGCCGACCTCTTGCGAATTACCCGGTCTTCGAAAACTCGGCTCCTTTTCACGCAGAAGACTACATCTTACTACTTCATGAATCAAATTGTCACTCTACCTTAGATACTTCTGGTTGGTGCCAGTGGCCCTTCACGTTTTATCAGAATTTTCTTAATCGTTATAGTTCTGGCACTCTGCTATTACATTTCGCAACAATCTTCATTCCATTATTACCAATCTCAGAGAACCACTGAGTGTTCCTGGCATTTCCCAACATATTTATTTCAACCTACACTGACGGAAAAAAATCCCAACACCAAGAAGGGGTTGTGTTAGATAAACGGCAGTTGGTAGGCGGTGAGAGTACATCTGTAAGATGACGTCTATGCAAATTTCGCGCTCGGCGCATACGTGTGGCGCTGGTAGCGCCCCTCGGAACATGCAAAGCAGGTTTGCTGTAAATACGCGCTGTAACGTTCGTGAGCGTTAGTTATCGTTGAGATTCGAGGTAGTGTGTTGATGTTAGTTAAGAATGCCTTTAAGAAGACGAAGAAGCCATTATCAACAGCTCACGGAGTTTGAACGAGGTCGTGTAATAGGGCTACGAGAAGGTGGAATTTCGTTCCGCAATATTGCAGAACGACTTGGCAGGAATGTAGCCACTGTGCATGATTGTTGGCAGCGGTGGTCAAGGGAAGGTACTGCCTCAAGAAAACTGGGTTCCGGCCGGCCATGTGGGACTACTGAGAGGGAAGACCGCCGTGTACGCCGTATGGCCGTGGCGCATCGTACCGCGTCTGCGGCAGCAATTCGAGCTGCAGTTGCCACCACAGTGACACAACGAACTGTTACAAATCGGTTACTTGAAGGACAGCTCCGAGCCAGACGCTCTGTAGCGTGCATTCCACTTACTCCAAACCACTGCCGTTTGCGACGTCAGTGGTGTCAAGCTAGAGCTCATTGGAGGACAGAGTGGAGATCTGTTGTGTTTTCTGATGAAAGCCGGTTCTGCCTGGGTGCCAGTGTTGGCCGTGTGTTGGTTAGAAGGAGGCCAGGTGAGCGCCTGCAACCAACCTGTCTGAGTCCGAGACACACTGGACCTACACCTGGAGTTATGGTCTGGGGAGCAATTTCCTATGACAGCAGGAGCACTCTCGTGGTTATCTCACGCACCCTGACGGCACAGTTGTACGTCGGTCTGGTGATTCAACCTGTTGTGCTGCCATTCATGAACAGCATTCCAGGGGGTGTTTTCCAACAGGATAACGCTCGCCCGCATACCGCTGTTGTACCCCAACATGCTGCCGTGGCCTGCTAGATCACCAGATCTTTCACCAATCGAGCACGTATGGGACATCATTGGACGACAACTCCAGCGTCACCCCCAACCAGCATTAACCGTCCCTGTATTGACCGACCAAGTGCAACAGGCATGGAACCCCATCCCATAAACTGACATCCAGCACCTGTACGACACAATGCATGAACGTTTGCGTGCTTGCATTCAACATTCTGGCGGTTACACCGGTTATTAATGTACCAGCATTTCACATTTAAAATGGCTCTTCTTGCGCTTTCATTAAGCTGTGATCTTGAAACCTTAATCGATTAAATATGTTACCTATACAAATGTATTGCCGCCATTTCATTCCTCTACAACTATTTTTTCGTGGTGTTGGGATTTTTTTCCGTCAGTGTATTTACTGAGTCAATTCACATTCTGAATATTCATCTCATAGTACAACGTCTTGCAGTTACAACTCTTCTTGATTATCTCAGTACAGTTTTGCATTCTATTCAACAGTCTGTTATTACTGTCTTCGGGCGCGACTTTAACTGTACTCTCAACTCGTCTCTCAATCGAGAAAATTCGCAGAATATCGGCATGCCATCTTTGCAGCTCTATCGAAGGTCCTATAGGATTTTGATCTTACGGACGCCTTCCGTGTCCTACACCCCACTCTTAGGGAATTTCTCTCGGAACTCTGCCATTCCTAATTCAATCGCTGCAAGACGTCATGACAGATTCTATGTTACTCGTTTCCTACATCCTCGCATTTGCTCTGTCTCACATGACATTAGTGTCTCATCTGGTCATCGACCAGTTACACTTTTTCTGCAATTACTGCCTCCACCTGTTTCTCCTCCTAAGATTTGGTCGATTGACGACTAATGCCTTCAAGATCCTCTTTTTCAATCGGAAGTTCGTACCATCATATCATGTGCTACTACTTCGCTTTCATCTTGAACTAGCCCTATAATGTAAATCGTTTAAATGTTATCTTCAACTGACCCTATGATGTAGGCTTGACACTAAAAATGAATATTTTTCTGTTTTCTCAGTTAAAATGCATCAGTCTATCGTAATCGATCTTCTTCGGCGCTTACTCAAAAACGACCCCTACCACTTCTAAGAACTAAGTAGTTTATCTTGGACATCTTCATCGACCCCTCAAATAATGCTTGAACTGCATTGACTCGCCTGAAGCATCACTCTCTTCGTTTTCACGACCCTTCAGCTGTTCTGCGTCAACTCGAATGACGACGACGACAAATGCATACGATCTCACATTTTTCTCTACCTGATGGCACGATCACAGCAGGTCATACTATTATTTGTAGCATTGTTCACACTTACTTTCAGCTCCACTTCCAGCCTTCCATTGCAGCTTCAAGCTCCGCCTTTCAAATCCTGCAAATTTTACCGCAGCTAGCTGAAAGTCAAACTTCTTACTGAACCAATTTGTTCTGATAAAATGTTTCGTGCCCTTACCAGCCTCAATGACCATTCTACACCAGATGCCGATGACCTCACGGTCGGGTTTTACAGGGCTTTTTTTTCTGCCCCGCTTCCACCTGCCTGTTTTAACTCAATGTTTTCTCCCTCTGTTTCCTCCTCTAGGTTTATGTTGCCATAATCCGTCTCATTCGTAAGTCGGGCGATCTCAAACATCTTTCTAAACAGAGACCCATTTCACTTCTAACTAAATACGGATTATAAACTTTTCGCCAAGATTCTCTCTTTCCGCTTAAACCCTGTTCTTGCTCATATCCTTCATCCAGACCAAACTTACTATTACGTCTAGATCTATTTCTCAGAACAACGCTACCACCCGCAATCTCTACCTTCTTGCTTCTGAAAACTCTGAAACTTTTGTTATTCTTAACATCCACCAGCGCCAAGCTTTCCATTCTATCAATCATTCTTATCTTTTTCTGCACTTCACCAATTTGGCTTTCCACCGCTCTTCTGCTAAGCCCTCTAACCTCTACCATGGCGCTGTTCTTTGCATTCGGACCTCTTCCTTCATTACAGCTTCCTTCCTTTTAACAATGGCACCCGGCAAGGCTGTTCCCTGTCGGGCAACTGTTCCCGGCAGCATTTAAACCTTTACTAACACAGCTTCGCCTCTGCCTCCTTAGTTCTCTCCCCTACTGTTGCTCGAACTCGACATTATCGGACAGTACTTTCCTCATGCGCAGATGACTTGACAGTTTTTATTCGAGATGATTCCTCATTTGACCTTATTCGTACAACTTATCAGGACTACGCTGAGGCATCTGGTTCCTCCATTAACGCCAAGAAAAGCACCGGCATCTGAGTGGGAGCCTGGGCGACCCGTGTAAACCAGCCTTGGTCGGCTCCCTGGTCATCCATGCACATGAAATTGCTTAGTGTTTAAATTGGCCAGTCGATCTGTGTTGCTAATTCAACTTTGGAACCATTTATCAAACGAATTACTCAAAAGCTTGCACCACTTCGATGCCTAAAGGGAAATGTTTCTTTCTCCAGCCGAACACACATCACCTGACACTTACGATGCTGCCAAGTACCCTTCAAATATTTCTTTCTTCAGCCGGACATCATCTTTTGTACTTCCGATGCTGCCACATACCTGGCTCTCAGCACTTCCTCCGAAGCTCTTTTTGGATCACATTCGACGAATCTTCACATTTCTTTTTTGGTACGCGACCCACTGGGTTAAAATAGCTATTCTTACTCTTCCCTTCCTGTACGGAAGTCTCAATCTCTCCGACTTTCATCTTAAACATCGAGCTTTTTGTCTCATTAGCTTCCTGCTTGAGCTCTTTTTCAACTCAATTCTTGAGACATTTCTCTTCCCTCGAAGTCCTATCTCACTTTCTTTCTTTTTTTTTTCTACGGAAATGGATCTTTACTTTCTCACACCCCAATCCCTTTCTGACATTTACTGAGCTGCTTCCTATTATTGAACATAGATTACGATGCCCAGCAAGCTATTTTAAATACCTCCCCACCTCTTTATTCCACGTGTATAACTCCTCCTTAAATTTGACATGTGAGATGAAAAAAAAACACGAAAAAAAGCAGGGTCATCCCTCGTCTCCGTTCGCCTTCTACCCCTAATGATCTTACTGAACCACTCTTTTTCTCACCTGCAATTCATTCTCACCCTCATCCCTTCCCTCCTGATTCGCCAGAGGGTGGTGACAGTGTCTCAAGTTCTCCGCTCTGACCTAACGTGGAAGATTCTTCCCGAAATCTCTCCAGTTCTCCCATACACCACCGATAATAGAGCTAAACTTCTTCTTATTCAATCATCGTAACATCGCCTCTACCGGAACCTGGTTACACAACCTGGACTCATCGCTCGACCTTTTTCTCCACTATTTCTGCCATTTGTTATGTATCTCAATGATAGGCCTTATATTCCACGTGTGCTCACGTCTAAACTGATCTATTGACATCTCGCTTCAACCTTTGTTTTCACTTACGTTTCTTCTCATCATCAAGGCATGTCCATCTCAACACTCCATGCTTAACTATCATTTTCTCCATATTGAACCTTCCACCCATGCTGCTCATAATCCGTTATGTATGTTCCTGATTTTGCATATGAAGTACCTTATTTATGTATTTTATGTTAAAAGCCCAGGGCCACTGCCTCATCGCTCATATAATTCTGCACTCAAACATCTCTGTAGAAGTTAGCGGACTCGCATTTGTGCAGTGCTCCAGATTGAATACGAACATGCTGCTGGACAAAACAAAATTCCAGACTCTCTTCACAAATGGTCACTGTATTCTTTTTGGTTCCTCATCCGTCAAGTCAAAGTTGTTCTTTCATAAAGCTTTATTTTGTTCGGTGCACCGTTGTTATCAGAACATTCACTTCACTGATGTATTCTTTATCTTGTCGGACTATTCCAACAGATCTTGATAACCAACTATGGAATTCGTTCATCTTACTTACCACGTTATTACTGAGTCTTGCGAACTCACTGCACTTCGTGAGCATAAATTCACTTCATCTTCATGTATATATTTTAAATGTAAATACCGTTGTGTTTTAGATTTTGTATTGTACTTTGTTTTGTAAATAAAATACCTTCTAAATTGCATTACTGTCAGACTTCCTTCGGAAAACATCTTAAAATGCCTTATAACATTTCTTCGGAATTCATCTTTTCTTAAACAACTGAGAATTATAATAATCGCACATGCAGATTTGAATTACAGAAAAATATGTGTCACAGCCTCCAGCAGCGTTGACTAGCGTGCATATTTTCTTATCGTCCAACTACTTTATGAGGTTTTTGGCGAATATTTCGGCTGCTAAAGAAAATTATTGTTGGTATAAATATGCAGCTTCACGAAAGTCAAGTTCATCGATCCAGAAAATATTTTACCTCTTGCATTATTCACCCAACTCTTTCCTTTTGGAAGTACGTGTTGGAAAACTCGTTTTCAAAAATTTGCGGAAACTTAGGTTGGAATTTAAAATAACTCCGAAATGGCCTCCCTAATTTTAATAAAAATCAACAGCTCTCTAGGTTCTACGACCGAGAAACTCATGTGCCGAACTGCATTAAAGTCGATCGAAAGTTGTTGCGGGGGAATTCGAATGACGCACGGTAAAAGACAGCAGATGCAATGCACGCATGCTTGAATACTAAAAGAATTCGTCTGGAAAATGGTAGCGCGGTTTCTTTTTCGATTTAATCATTATATAACATCTGCTTAAATCTTGGAGAGCAGATTTTATATCGCTAAGATTTGAAAACACATTGAAGATAAATAAAAAAATCGTAGTTTTTATGCTTCGGATCTTACCCAATTTTTACACCTGAACTTTCATGAAAGTTGTTTCTGTCATTTCAGCATTTATTGCTCTTCAATTTTTCTTTGTTTTCTTCTAAACAATAGAAGATAACTTAGGACGGGAAGTTTTACAGACGTTTTAATTCTGCGGTGAGAATAAAATGCCAAAGCGAATCTAGTAGCTGACTGAAATAAAGCAGCGAGAAAAGCAGCCGCCTGAAATGTCCCTCTTGCTGCATAAACGTTCCCCAAAACACAAGCAACGCTTCGAAATGCGTCAAGAAAAAGTGCTAAAAAGTAAAAGGGACTTAAATGTCTTTGGCATGCGGCATAGATATTATGACATCTCAGGAAATGCAACGAAATTATACATGCGTGAAGAACAGCATCAAAGGACAGTCGGTAATATGGAAGACCGAAACTTGCAAAAAACGCTGATTTTTATTTAATGAAAGATATTTCCACCTTTAGATGTAATAATGGGAATGCGAGGCCAAACTTGTTCACGTACCGAGGGATACGTTTTTGTGGAGTGAAACGATTCCTATTAGCATCTGATGCTACACAGAATCTTTCGTCTCTAATTTAGGTCGAATGATACCAGGAAAAAGAAAGAACCAGTTTTGTAAGGATAAACGAAACATTTATGTCTTATCTGGGATTCAGACCTAAGCCCAGAAGTACAATGTGCCAAAACCCACGGTCCAGACCTCTCGAAGAAGATGCTTAACAATGAAGTATTGACCTGTTCTTCCGGTTATTGTAAGATGCGTGTCCCTGCGTCAGCAAAAACGTTGACGGACTTTCACGCCTGATCACTGCGATTTTTTGACAGGATGTTCACACCACGTGTAAGCTGTGTACATAGTAATCCGTGCAATGCCTTTAATGTACAGACACTGTCATTTTGCAGCACATTAATTTTCAAGGTTTGGACAAATAATGGGAGTAATATCGGTCACGTAAAACATCAGTATGCAGTTGATAAAGTTTACCTGAATATGTATCGGAGTGCTTCTGCAGTTCACGACGCTAACTCACACAGTTATACAAATCTTAGAATGAACCAACATGTAACTGAGTGATGTACAAAACCCATACGGGCCGATATGAGTGTCATGTCATATCTCCGCTTAAGGTAGAACACGAATCTGTCAGCAAGCAAAACTAATATCCATTCGTGCTTGTGTGGATGAGAAGACTCTCGTGCATTCAATGTTCATCTTTTGGCTTTAATCCAACGTGCTCTGAAATGTCTGTTAACTAAGCAAGCTGCGTGCTTCGCCGGGGTTCCTTTACTTCACGTACCCGGACTCCCACATGTAGAGCGTTCGTAATAATTGCCAGTACCATGCTCGGCACATTTTTGTTAAATAAAGAATTTATTTTGAAAGGCAGAAAATATAGTTCATAGAGCAATGTTTTCCTTTATTAAAACTGGTACTACCTAAACTAGACTATTTGTCTTTAAAAAGCCAAAGATTTAAAAAGTTCGGGGAAGATGTAACCAGATAAGAATTCCCACAGTTTCGATGCAACAGGAATGAATAAAATCCACAATAAACGATGCTGTCACTGCACGATGTTAAAAACAGAGTTGGAAACGGGTCAAAAATTTCGGACCCGGACGTCCCATAACTGGACCCAACCCGGACCCGACCCGACCCGATCCGGTCCCATAACTGACCCGAAAAATCTGCTTTGAACTGTAAATTCGAAACTCAATTTATATATACATATAAACGTAATATACATATTCATCCCAATAACTGCTTGATATTTAATAACTGAAATCCTTTTTTAATAATAAAATTTGGTTACTTGCTAAATTTTAGTGCCATTTTTAGTGCTACTCTTTTGCGTTATCCAGAAGTAATGACTAACTGTGACCGTGAGTATATTACAAATCGGACTAGATATTTACGATTACACAAAGGTATTTTTTTTAATGTATTTAGATTGTTCACTCTTTCCACGCTTTGATGGAGTTGGGCATACTTTCATATGGCCCGTTAAATTTTTGGTTCCATAATCTCGTATTACACCGTCGACATGTCTTTGTAATTACACACTTACCACATTTTGAACAACAAGCAAGACTAAACAACACAGAATTATTCACCGGTTCCTTAATGAGACTAAAGAATTTCCAGAATTCACTCTTCCCCTTGTGGTTTTGAACAAGCACGTATTTGTTGGCCTCGACGCCTTTCTCAACCTCCTTAATATTAAATCCATCCATATTAACAAATAAGGAGTTAATTTCGACATGACATGTCATGGGAACGAGTGTTAGCACATCAATCGAAAACCTCTGAATGATCAGTATAAAAGATGCGATCTAAAAAGTAACTCTTAGTCATACAGTGAACTTCGCACGGAGAGAGATCAGCTGAGAAGCAGGTGAATGGCGTTTGCCTGTACCTTGCCCTGGACAAGCGCACTGTAAAAGAACGCAAAGGAAGTATCTTTTTACGATATGGTGTCGGCGTGTTTGACGTCGGTCGGTGGAAATCTTCGTAGCTTTAAGAAAGAGACGACAATATTTTTGCATGGCAAATCATTATTTACCCCGTGGGCACCAGTATTGATTACAGTATTCCACAACGCGCATTTTTCTTTGGAACATATTTTTCTTCTCAAAAATAAAACGGGAATAAAATCGGGTCAGGAACACCTTGACGCGACCTGTTGACCCGTGACCATCTCTGGTTAAAAAAACAGTGATGTGTGCATATTCACCATGTAAAAGCTTTAATACAATAAAAATGATATATACATTTTAAAATACATCACGAGATCTTTCGAGACGGCAGCCGTCCCATCATCAGGTAAAATACACTAAAAACGGATATATGAGGAACAGTAGTATATACAGTCAGATGATAATTGTAGGACGTGAATAGTTGTTACAGCGCAGACTCAAGATGATGGAGCAGAGCTCACAAAAAGGTCTGCTCACCGGGGCGAGGAGGGGGGGTGTTGTTAACGGCAGATCAATGGGCCTGGCATCCCGAACCAACGGTTTCCATGGTGGTAGAATAACACAGGGAAGCTCCTCGTTACAGCATGCGTCGCCGAATTGGAAATTAATAGGCTCTCAGCAAGAAGTGTAGCTCGCCTGGTTTTCAGGCTTCCCAATACTCTGGTGCCGTCCCACATGGGGGTGTGGGAACCACTAACCGAGAGTCGTGACAGAAAAGTTGCCGAGGACCGGCATCGGACATTATATTTACGTTCAGCCACTCGTACTCCTACCGTCCTAAGAGTGGAGCCGACGTACACTGAAGTGCCAGAAAAACTGGTACAGACGAGCTTATGCAAAATGCATAGCAACGTCACCTATGCGCGTACTCGGTTGCGTCCTACAGTGCGTATATAAAGCGATAGACATTTTTGCCAGCTCTGTCAGAGCTGTTTTCGGCATGAGAATGACAAGTAATAACGATTTAAGCGATTTTCAACGCGGTGTCATAGTTGGCGCTCGTGAGATGGGCCATAGTATTTCGGAGGTAGAAACGAAGTTCGGATTTTCACGAACGACCAATGCAAAGGTGTACCGTGACTACAAGAATTCCGGCAAAACCTCCAACCTACGATACCAGTGTGGCCGTAAAAAGACATTTGGTGAACGTGACCATTGTTAGCTGTCAAGAATCGTTTCACGCGATAGGCGTGCAACACTCTCGCATGTATCATCAGAATTCAATGCTGGAGCCTCAACGAGCATCACCGTCCGGACTGTGCAACGTACCCTGCACGATATGGGCTTTGGGAACCGATGCCCAACTCGAGTCCCCTTGATAAGTGCACGACACAGAGCTATGCGTCTCGCTTGGGCACGGCAACACCGCCACTGGACACTTGATGACTGGAAAGAAGTAGCCTGGTCTGACGAGTCTCGTTTCCAACTGCATCGGGTAGATGGAAGGATTCGTATGTGGCGCAAACCCAATGAAGCCATGAATCCCGCCTGTCAACAAGGAACTGTAACGGCTTGTGGAGGGTCCGTAATGGTATGGGGTGTGTTTAGCTGGACTTCACTGGGACCCCTGGTACGTCAACAAACGTCTGTGACCGGCCAACGCCATGTACGCATCCTTTCTGACGAGGTACACCAGTTCATGTCCTGCATTCATGCTGATGGGTTGGGCCTATTTCAGCAGGACAATGCACCTCCACACAAGTGTCGGGACACCACATTATGGTTAGAGTAGCATTCAACTGAGTTTGGGGTGTTGCCATCCCACCCAAGTCGCCAGATCTGAACGTGATAGAACACATTTGGGATGCCATGCAGCGCGCTATCGAACACAGGAATCCGATACCTCGAAATACTCCCGAATTGTGGAACGCTCTGCAGGAAGTATGGTGTGTATTGCCTACAGCATATTTCCAGAAGCTAGTGGAGTCCATGCCCCGTCGTATTTCTGCAGTCCTGCGCTCCCGTGGGGGACATACCAAGTATTAGACTGGTGTACCAGTTTTTCTGGCACTTCAGTGTATGTTTGATCTCCAACAGATAGTTGATTACCTCGAAGGGGATACAGTACATGCCACTCTTCTGAGTTTCGGCGACGGGGTCGCGGTCTTCCTTGATTATTGAGTACAGATCGGAGGTTGTTCCGCCAAAGTCAAAATTATGTTTTTTGCAAGCATTCTTAAGAATGTGGAAAATTGAAGGAAGGTGGTTCATCGATCCAATAAATTTTATCTGGCTGCATTCACACTTCATGGTTGTGAATGCCAAACGTCGTATGTTATTTACCTTTTTTGTGAACTCTGCTCTATCATCTTGAGTCTGTTCTGTAACAACTATTCACGTCATACAATTACCATCTGACTGTATATAATACCCTGTTCCTCACGCATCTGTTTTAGTGTATATTCCTGATGATGGGACGGCTGCCGTCTCGAAAGCTCTCGTGATGTATTTTAAATTGAATAGCATTTTTAATGTATTAAAGCTTTTGCATGGTAAATATGCATACATCGCTGGTTTTTTAACATCGTGCAGTGACAGCATCGTTTATTGTGGGTTTTATAAGGTACACGACAGTTTCAACTTAGTAGGAATGAATAACCTGGGAAATGACTTGGTGAGACTCCTACTCAGACTTAAAATCTGTGTTGAGTGACTGTTTCTTTTAACGAGGACAAAAACTGATGGTAATGGGACAAAACAACAGTTGAAGGTCCACGATAGTGGATACATAGAGGTGCCACCCATCGGTTGAGAAGGTATTGAAGAGATTCATCAAATGCTGAGTCCTTAATCAAGAGGGCTGCTCTTTTCTGCAGAGGACCGAGAAATTTCGAAATTTATTTGGGTGCTTCCAATCAACCCTGAAAGTTCTTGATGCTGTACTCCAAATGCCGAAACAATACACTAGGGCTCAACAAACTTGAGAGTTAAATGACATCATAAGTTGTTCAGATGAAAACTATCTGCCTGACTCTTAACAGAAATCACAGAGTTTTTCAAAAGAAATTTAGATATACGAGAAATTGGGAGCCATGACAAGTTGGAGAAAGTATTCAGAGCAAGAACAGAAAGAGACTTAACATGGAAGCAGGAAGAAAAATTTAATGTCTTTTGCTGCTTTAATAAGAGACTGGGTTTCGCAAAGTTTCAACTCAACGATTATTTCCTCCGTCCATCGACAAAGGCCACAATGTACCAGTATAAAAAGGAGGCAGCATTGCACTGCAACTGTAGATATTCATCAACAGTATATGAATTACCAGAGACATGTGATCATGAAGTCTGTAGTCATCAGCAAAACTATGGATTGGATTAATTGTTGAAAGGATGCCACTGATTTGGGGAAAAAAATAAGAGATCAGATTAGAGAACCGATCTCCTCCCCCAATACCCCTGCATTTTGACACAGTGTGCATCAGAACATTCACTCTCAATAACGAAACATATGGTACGGCCAAAAATGGAACTGCAAAACTAGCGGTGCAAAATATAATCAAGTCGAACTTATTAAAAAAATTGAACTTATTTAAAAGTGCAGTTCTACTTTTCATCCTTCGAGGTGATCCATTTTTGTAATAGAAGCTTCATTAGATTGCTGGTGGAACATAGCATTTCGCTGGTAACTTTCCAATTCAATAATGACACATACATAATCAATCTATCACTGCATGCTACAGTTCAAGTGCAAATCAAGGCTGAAAAGGGTCTCCGTATACTTATATGACAAAAGTCTTCCGTAATCTTTGATGAATAAAGTTGGATATCATTCGCCTGGTAAACAACGTTTGAAACATCATC
The DNA here is from genome assembly GCA_039090855.1 of Macrothele yani. NCBI lineage: Eukaryota > Metazoa > Arthropoda > Arachnida > Araneae > Macrothelidae > Macrothele > Macrothele yani. The sequence goes on along the minus strand of CM077016.1, from coordinate 90,307,370 downwards.
TTTAACAGGCTTAACAAAGTATTGAACCTGTTCAGTGTTAAACAGAATGGTAAGAGAGTGCCTATATAATCAACATCACCGCATACCTACACACCAGTATGGTGTCCAGGCATATTTGTTCCACAGACCACTTCATTTTTTTAATTAAAAAAAACAAATATCGGTTGGTAACAAACTTTCTGCGTAGCTTTCTATCCATTGCAAAGTTTTATTCTGATAACAAATTGCTTACTCAAACACTAATGACTGATTTCACCTTCAATCTACCTTCTTTTAGCTCTGTCTCATGATGTGTGGCCTAAACTACATAATGTAATATCTGTAAAGGTAATCTTTCATCTCCCATCATAACTAAACCATCTCAATATGTTCTAATGCAGGCATTTCGAATTCTGTTCTGCAGCTGTGTCCATCATTCTTCCCTGATGAGCATCTTACCTTCCTCATGAGAGAAAGTCTTAACCTCCTAAAGAGTCTTACTTTGTACCCAACTTTAGCTGGAGGGTAAGTCTAAATCCTATTGTGCGTAAAAATATTTCTGCTCCCTGCTTAGAAGAAAATTTTATCTCCTCCTCATTGGAAAGTTTTTGCACAACTGATAACAGACTTTTCCTGTTTTACTTCAATTCCTTATCAAGCTTTCCTAAGTTATCAGTAATTAAACTCAAATAATTTAAATCTGTTACCTCATCTATTATAGCCTCTTCTCCAGTATTACACAATTGGTATTTTTGGGGTTGGGCTTTGAAACACTGATTTTGATTCCTAAACATTTATCTTAATACAAAGATTTTCACTCTTCCTGTTCAGGTGATTGAGGTATTATTTTAACTTATCTAAATTCTTAGGCATTCGCAGCACCTCTAATGGCTGCAGTGCCTACAACAGATACTATCGTATTTTGTGAGCCTAGCAAATGCCACCCTAACTCTCTCAGAGGTTCGAATAATGCATCACTTAATATTTCGCCACGTCTCTTAAAACGTGCTGTCAACTCTGGAGCCAGCATGAAGCTGTCATCAGAGTGAATGGCACTAAAATACTTAGGGAAAAAGTTCTCTGAACAGCGTGGATACATGCTCTGTACACGTATTCGATGTCGTCTGTCTTTTTTGTAAGGGGTACATGAATCAGCTCACACGCCCATGACACCGAGGAGGACGACGACGAATGGTGGAATGCTGTTCGGCCATAAGAGGGTGTATAACACAACAGTTGAACAAAAAGAATGGAGAATGTTCACGTGTCTCCAATAACACAATTGCACAAGATTTGCTTTTATTATTGTTTTGTTATGCATCTTTATTTAATCATTTTTGAGAGCGTGAAACAAAACGCGAAAAATTAAATTACGCGATTATGCAAATATCATTTGGAGATCACATAATTAGTGGTGTTTCAAAAAAGGAGGAATGTCTGTCAAAAGAAAAGAGCGCTGTAGAAGCCCTTCAGCCAGCAGGAACAATTAGTTGACCATATGGTGCGAAATTGTAACAGATTTTCTGTTTGCGAAAAGGCCAAAGGGTTTGGGATTGTTTGTGGCACATACTCGCCTGATTTTACTGAATATTTGAAAATGAGGGCATTTTCTGCCAAATTATCCCACTGTGTTTACAGAATTGCAGAAACAAAGTCGCTTGCTCGAAAGAGCAGAAATGGTAGAAAGATTTGAAAAACAATCACGAGGGTTGAAAAAATGTGAATGCCGTTATGACTCTAAAACTAAACAGCAAACACTGTAACGGACACACGCTTCTTCCTTGTCCTAACAAAAGAAACGCCCACCAAGTATGCTGAAAAGTGACACGGATGAGATTTCAAGAGGTTACATTACTAACCTATGTTGGATCGTCTGGTAGACGAAGAAAACTAGTAAGTGGCGTATTCCCAAAAACACTGCACGGGCACAGTCATCCCAGCTTATACCACAAAATCCATTTGAAGACAATATTCCACAAAACACCATTACTTTTAGTGGAAGCCTATAGGAAATAGCACCAGGATCAATTGCATTTTTCTTTTCTTTTTCTTTTCTTAAGATATCGACCGAGCTGCTAAATTTGTTTTTTACTTCGATTTAAATATAGTTGGGATTTCAATGTTGATGGAAAATATAATCAGTAACGATGTAGTAGCAATAGGTACGTTGTCGAAGGGTGTGACGTATATACTCTAATTTAAATTTACATTTCAGTGGTTTGCGTTTTTATTTAAATTATATTACTTCTCCTTATCTTTCCTTAATATAACGTCATATCTTCCAAGAGCTTACGCTTTAAGGAATTTTTGGCAGGCGGTCAAGTCAATAAGGCGTAGATAAAAGGTCATTCATTGCTTGAGCAATAGTTGTGGTATGTGTAATTCAGCTATCGAGCTTGTGACTTGTCACTTTTTTTAACAGATTGTAATTTTTTTGCAACTGAGTTAGTTTTTGTAGCCTAAGTGTTTAGTACTATATTTAACTTGGTTTAACTGCTCAACATTCTTCACTTATTCATCTGTTTGTGTCTGCAACTTCAAATATACAAACTGGCATTTTGGCAACGAAAATGAAGACAGGTACTGTAAGTTCTAATTAGCTCATTTGCTCTGTTTTGTCTTGTGTAAATAGATATGCGACAGAACCTTGGTTAGAACGTGATAAGGGATTTTTGCGGTAATAGAATACGAAATGAATGCGTTGGGTTATCGTACTTCTTGTACCGAACAGAATATTACAAAAATGACGAGGGCCGACAGCTCCTTGCATTAGTGCCATTGATAGTAAGACTGCCACTGCTCACTTATGGGAAGCAGTTGAAGAAAATCAATTTGTTACTCTCTGTTAAACAAAAGAACTGCTCTTTCATGCACAGCATATAGAAGTTTTGAGGTTGAGTTCTCCAAAATCGGAGAACAGTATCCAATAGATGGACAAACTCGTAGGCCATATAGTGTCAAAATTTGCTCATAAGGTATCGTCAAGCTCGAGGTAGAAGTTTTAATTTTTGAACGCAGGTTTATCAGTAGTAGAAAGACAAGCTAGAGGAAATAAACAGACCAAAAACAGCATTCTTAATTACTGAATTGTGATGATAACAGAAGGACTTATTAATTTTTACCTATTCTCTACAGTCAATAGAAATTGCAAATGGCAAAAATATTAGAAGTATGGAAACAAAATCAACTATAAATATTCAAAAGTTACGTAAAATCTCTGTTTTCAAGTATTCTGACTGTAACGTCGTGTGAAGCTGTACTGGAACACGACTGTCGTGGCAAAGATATAATTGAGGACTCGAACATCCCCTTGATTTTACAGCATAAAGCTTTTTTGAGTGCATTCACTCTGGAAAACCAAGACGGGCTTTATAAAAGACACTCGGAGTAGCACTTGCCGAGAGGTTAATCAGTACGCCTAGGTATAAGATTAGAATCCCGAATGAGACTTACCACCTCTGTCTGTTCTATTCTGGTTCTCTCCGTTCCTTGGAGCTGACGATCTAAATCAGAACTGAACTGCGACTTATAGTCTTCAACGTTTACCAAGTAGTTAAACCACAATAACAAGTGCCTGTTTTGCTACTTACATTGTCATGTTTTTGTTCAGTTTCATTCCGATTCACAGTGAATTTCCATGGGCGAAGAGTAAAACGAGCTGTACCTGGAAATTCCAGCCACATAATTAATTACCGCATTTCTTACGAACTTCTGCGGAATAATACTTCCCCTGACACTTAGGTTCTTGTTGTTCACATAGCCCAAAACATGATCCTTTGAAGGCAAAAATTTTCTTAGTTTCCTTGCAACGTCAAAAGAGATTTCAGATTTGTTCGAATAACTGATTTGGGTGCACTTCTTTTCTTATAGATTACATTATTAATGAGTGCCTGCAGGTGAACCTTGTAGACTAAAAGATTTCCCCCCATTAATTAAAGAAAACGAGACTTTACAATCAATTGCTTGTTTGGGTCTTCTTTCAACCACTTCTCAGAATTTAACATCTCATAATCCAGAGAGTGATTTCCGTATGATTGGAATTGTATTATGTAAAACGCATAGAAACTTCTTTGTTAAGCCTTTCTCGCTTTTATTTCTCTTTCGGGCGCATTTCACAAAAAATGGAGATACACACCAGTTTTGGCCCATCTAATAACCGAATATTTCCGGTTTGTCCGCATAACGGATTTGTATTACATTTCCTTTTATTGCAGATTATATTCACGATGAGTTCCTGCCAGTATACTTCATTGGAATGCTTTACTTTACTAATTAAAAGAAAGCATATTCTTTCAACAATTGCTTCTTTTCAATCCCCTTTTAATTACTTTTCACGAGACATAATAATGACCCGGGGCTTGCTTTCGTGTGATTAAGATTGCATCCTGTGGAGAGTATAGTAGTTTCCTAATTGGGCCTTGATTAAAAATTGTTCGGTTTTAGTTTCATTTTTAGGTGCGTAACAATGCAACTGAAGATGCATAATTACTTTGGCTTGTATAATCAGCCCTCTCTCCCAGTTGTTTTTTAATTGAGTGTGCATGGTTCTTAGGGTTTCAAACATTTGGCTACCATCAGTTATTTCAACTTTTCGCGAGAGACGTGGTATTGTTCAATCTCATCGGGAGACGTCGTGCTTTTATTACACTTTCAGATCTAACGCAGCTGTTGCGAAGGATCTGATCTGAGGTAGTTGCTGTTCACGGTTTTCAGATTTTTTTAATCCGGATATTTCACTATCCGAAATCCGGATTTTCTGCTTCCGGATGGGCAAGATATCCAGATTTTCAGTATCAGAATCGGATATCTGCATTTCAAAACACAATACTAGCATTTCGAATTCTGAATATCCGGATATCGAAAGTTCGATTTTAAAAATGAACTAATATTCGGATTAAAAAAGTCGAAAAGGGAACATCCTTGATGTCAAAAGGGGAAGATACCTTTAGGTACCCTCACAGTCAGTGCAATCACGTTTGCTTGTTAGGCATTATATACATAGTAAATTAAAAAGGGTTTTTAAGCGCATCATGCCTGTCTGTCTGTGATCTATGAGAGAGATAGCACCGAAAAGGGATATGTAACACAATCTTCTTCCTAAACGTTGTTGTTCTTTGCCAGAGATGAAAAGGAAAACGGTTTTGTAGCGGTGCACAGTTTCGGGGGGAAATGGCGTTATGGATGCTCCGTATATGTCAGAAATGATTCGCGAAATTTGCTACCGGATGTTCCATTTCGAGGTATCTGAAGCAGACAGTTGCTGCAGTCAGTCAGTTGAAATAAACAACAATCTGGAGTTTGTGGAAATCCTGGTTTAAAAAAATGGTCCGGGGGCGGGGAAGGCTGCATTTGTTTCTGCACGATTTCCAATAAATAGTTAAAGTAATCTTTTGTGTCATTTTCATTGTGGCTAGTGAAGGAATAACAAGTACAGTTGCAGAATGATTATTTCAAGGACAAAAATTCACAAATCGAACCAAATCCATGGAAAAAATAAAATAAATTGACGGAATTTGGGAAAACTGCCATGCTGAGTGAAAATAACCTCCAATTTTCGGGAAAATTCAAAATATTAATATATTTCTGTTCTCTAGACAATTTTCGATCTCTCTAAGAGGAGAAAATGTATTTCGCTATTGCGGAGGAAATTATGAGCCACATTAAAGAAATACGCTTAGAGTCAAAATTTACTGGGGAAATGGGGCTGCTTTCGCCGTAAACGTTAGCTCTTACAGTACTTCTGACTTACCATGGCATATTAGATCTCACTGATTAATACAGATTTGATTTCCTTTTTCGGTGGAAGGGATCAAAATTTAAGAGACGTTAAATTGCTAGATAGAGGAAATATAGGAATATTTTGCTCATTACCTGATATTTAGTTAGTGTTTTAAAAATATACAATTGCACCAATATTGCAGTACTAAGCATAAACGCTAGTTTCGTGCACTTTCATAGAATCCAAACGAAAGACCAAAACGAAAATATAATAAGTCCGAAAGGAAGAACAAAACAAAAGAAAAGGAAGTTTGGTTGTCAGTTATTACTAATAAGCCTCGACCGGATGCTGCTTATCCCTTTAGACATGGGGTAAGTAAAATGTGCAGAAGAAGAGAGAAAAGTATTTCTCTGTTACTTTTCGGACGCTGGAAGCTGCGATAGAAACGCATACAAGCTCCAAAGTATTTCAGTGTCCAAAACTAAAGTCTGAAAAGCATTCGCAGTGATAAAATGAAAAACACGTAACAGCAGGTAGAGACGTTTGCCATTTAAAGAGACTCAGTCGTGAGGGTAACAAACATTTTATAACAATAGACAAATATGTACACCTTTTGGATATACAGGGTCACATCCGCAAATGTGACCAAGGTGATATGTAAGAATGTAACCTAAAAATGTCGTAATGAAGAATGTGATCACCTCGTATGCACAGACAACTCTCGCAACGACGGTATATAATTCATCACCAGGTTGTTGATGAATTCTGGAGCCAAAGAATTCCATTCCTCGATGAGGGTTACAGCGGTGCGTATCTCGGGAAGAGTTCTAGGTTGGGGGGGGGGGGGCTGACGAGTCCATACGCCTAATATCCTCGCTATGCAGGAAATCATCGACAAGCTGAGCCCTGAGTGAGCGAACATTATCATCCATTAAAAAGAACTGAGAGCCAACAGCTCCCCAAAAAAGTCTGACATACAGCTCTAGACTCTCGTCCCTATAACGCTCAGCATTCACATTACCTCCTGAAAATTCGTAGAGTGGCATGCGACTGTTGAACATGACGCCACCCTACACGCGCAGGCCACCGTCTCCGAAGGAGTCTCGTTCGCGGACGTTTACAGGATCATTACGGGTTTCCTCTAAATGAAATGCGGACGAGAATCCTTTGTAGACTGAATCTGGACTCGTCTGTAAAAAGAACACCGGCCACTTGTCTGTGCTGCACGAACGATGTTACTTGCACCAATTCAAGCGAGCTCTCCTGTGGCGTGCGGTTAGCAAGACACAAACCATGGATCACCTGGCATAAAAGTTAGTTGCATTAAGCCTTAGATATATTATTTGTCTTGATACCGTAGTCCCAGTGGCAGCGGAGAGTTCCGAAGACAATTGTCGGGTTGTATATGATCTAGGACGCCTTGTGGTTAAAGTCCTCACGAGGTGTGCGCCTTGGACGACCTTGGCCAGGCTTTTGTGACACTCCACTAGTGTTGAATTGCTGCCATAACCATAAAACCACTTTGGGGTGGATATTCAAATCCCTTGCGACCTGGGCTTGGGGAATAGTCTTCTTCTAGTCGTCCTATCGCTCGCCATTGCACAATGTCAGATAGATGTGTATGAGACATAAGGAAAGCATTTGCAGCCACCGGAACGCTTCTTACGCGCGTTATCGACGAAAAATGCCACTGCCGTTCCTTGTTGGCTTTCAGTATGCAACTCAATTTGCATACTGAACAGCATTTTGCTCACTTTTGTTTCTCGTGTCTATTTGCACATGTCATCTGAACATCGTAACATTTCATTGAATGCTTTTGGATTATTTGCCCGCTATTGCCTTCCGGATTTTTATTTTGGACACCAGTGTAGTATGAAGACATGACAGAATATTGTATAAGGAAAAATATAAAATAAAGGAAGGAAAAAAACGAAGGAAAAAAACGAAGGAAAAAAAAAAGGAAATAAAAGTTTAAAAAATGAAACAGAGAGAAGCACAGAAGAAAAGGAAAAAAGGAATAATAATACAGGAAAACAGATCAGCCAAATATCTGATTCGAAATCCGGATTTTCATACTGCAGTCTAGAATTTAGTTTTATAGTATTTTGGATCTTTTGCAATCCGAATTTTAAATTTTGACAGCACTAGTTTTAGCACCACAATAGGCATTGGTGTTGCAACTGAATTGTCGTTACGGTTTTCTCCCCTCACTCTGAAGCCAGCATAGAAAGAAAATTTGTCACTTCGTCTGGGGTTACGATGCTAAGTTCGGATAGTATCGCATTTCTTTCAACATTTTCCGGGTGCCACATTGCCAACTCAACACACTGGGCAAGTCGTCGGCGAAAACCTATTTCATGAATCTACTATCGTTTTATATTAAGATTATGCTGAAAGGTGAGAGCATTTTCTACCGAATATTGATGTTATATAAAACCATATATAATGAGATAGGGTGTTTAAATCCTGTTCACTGGGAATGGGCAACAGTTTATATTTTGGCGTTAAAGTAATACGCAAATTTATTGATATCGGGTAAGTGTGGCACGAGACAATATCAAAGGCCGTCATTACTATTCCGGCAGACAGAAAAGAGGTCATCAGGCCATCGATGTCACGCGAGACAATACGAAAGGTCATCGACGTGCTGAAAAGGGTGAAAAATGTGAAGAACAACTGCTTCATGTCCATTTCACTTTCTTTTCTTACTTTTCTTCCTCTACCCCTAAAACGAGAGGACTTTTCTGAGCTGGTGTAGTTAGCTTTACGATGTAGACTAATATCTTAAATGCCATGAACAGCAGGCGAAAAAACCTTCAGCAAAACCCGTAAAATGTTTGCCTGAAATGCCTTAAAATGTAGTGGAGAAATATTCGGCAGTTTTATAATCACACACGCCTGGAAGCTGTGATCCTCTCGAGTGTACTTTATTGACTCTTCACTGTGCTTTCCCACTCAGTGGTATTTTTAAAACACGCGTGATCCTTGAGCAAGAGAATTGTCTCTTTCTCTCTCTGAAGAATTTCCCCTACCCTAGGTTCTGGAGACAAAGAATATTGTTATCCTTTCTCTATTAAGGGAGCATTTCCATGGCTCATGCGCTACAAAAATCATCTTTCCTTATTTTCTATCCGTTTCTCTTTGTCATCTTTTCTTCCTTTTCTTTCTCCCTCTGTCATTGTTATCCTTTCTTGCTTTTCTCTTTCTTTGAGTCTGCTTTCCTATAAGTCTATCTATGTGTATGTATGTCTCTCTCTTTTATCTGATATATTTTTTTCTTGCGCTATGAAAACTATCCTTTCACCTTTACTGTCTCTCTGTGAAGAGAATTTTGACCACCCGTTGCACATAGGGCGTAAAGGATTGTCCTTTCCAACTTTCTCTCTCATTTCTGATTTCTTGTGTGTGTGTGTGTGTGTGTGTGCGCGCGCGCGCGTCCAGATTTTATTCTTGGGGCTAGCAGCAGTCGCCCATCCTTAACTTACGGCCAGCGGTCTCAGAAAAGGGATAGGGCCAGCACCCTAAAACATATACATCACCTATGCTTCATCCGAGACTCAAACCCGGGCCCAGTGCCTTTTTGACTTACTCTTGTTACCCGTTCTGCTTTCTCTCCCTCAGAGGAGAATTTCTCCCACCAGTACAGTATTCTTGTGCTATAGAAATTGGCCCTTATTGTTTCTGTCAAGCGAGAACTTTGATCGCCAGCCTCCCTTTACGGCGTAAAACCTTATCCTCTTTGACTTTCTTTCTAGACTTATTTTTCCTTTCTCTCTCGCATGGGAAAATTCTTCCACTTTTAGCACCATAAAACCTCTTTTTCTGACCATCTTGCGCCATAGAACGTTGTTATGCTTTCAACCTCGCTGTTTCTCACAAATTAGCATTCTGACCTCCAGTTCCATTATGCCATAAAATTCCATTATGCTCTTTTTTTTTCGATGTTGAACACTCACTATGAGCAACTCGTTAGGTCCTAATTTGGGGCCACTGGTTCCAGGGAGAGGAAACAGCTGGCACCTTAATAAAAGCACGCCACTTATGTCTCATCCAAGACTCGAACCCAGGCCCATCTCGGACGAATAATCTGAAGCCAACGCCTCTAAAATCTCGGCCACCGGGACAGCGCTCTCTTCCTCTGTCAGCAAAGAATCTGTCAGATGAGGATTTTTACCATCCACGGTTCTTTTGCCACAAAACCTTCTTATCATTTCTTACTTTCTCTCTCTGGCATTGGCATTGTCAACTTCGCTTTTGCACTCTCTCTTGATGTGTCATTTTGACAATTAACGATTATTGGGCCGATTTATTTCGTTAAGAAAATTCTGAAAATATTACCTTTCCGCTATTTTGGAATGATGACGTATTGATGTGAAAATTACATTGAATTATTCTAATTCGCGCAGTCAAACCGGTATTGTATTATTTTATTTGCTCACTCAAAGAGAATTTTATTTTACAATCGAGCTTTCATGTCTTCTTGCTTTGCATATCAGAAGTGCACTCACTGGACAGATTCCTATTTAGGTTATTCCGAGTCTTTAGTGCTTTCACCGAAAGAAGAAAAGCCTAAAATACATATATCGTCGGATATGTAATGATGGGGGAAATTGACGGTCGTAAAAAAATAATGAAGACTGACTCTGAAGCGTTCTAACTCTAACTGACTTCACAGTGGTGACAAAAATGGGTGAAATATTCCTTTTCGGAGATTTTAACTGAAATACTCCTTTTCGGAGATTTTAACTGAAATACTCCTTTTCGGAGATTTTAATATTGAAATTCCACCAACGACAAAGCTTTTGGAACTAATCTGCATTTAATTGTAGTCTACCTCTGAATGAAATTATCTATAGCTGAAAAAATGATCTGTTACTACACCTTTCATAGAGATATGTGTCGTGCCATCATGGAAGTAGCAAAAAAAAAAAACTAGAAATGTCATACGCTGTTCTGCGAACACAGAAAAACATGAAAGTAGCCTTAAGAAAAATTGATGGTATTGGCTCACTGATAGCCCGTATTTCATTGGACAGATTTGTTAAATCTTATTATTTATAATACGAAGGCCGCCCCTATAGTTCAATGGTCTGAACGCTGGCTTCTGACTGTCCGTCCGAGCAGGCCACGATTTTTTTTTTTTTTTTTTTTTTTGGTTGGAGGTTTAACGACCACCGTGAGCAACTCAATGGGCTATAAGCAGTCGCCCGTCCCTAATTTAAAGTCACTGGTTCCAGGGAAGGGAGAGAGCCAGTGCCATAAGACAAACACAACATCCATGCCTGACCGGGATTCGAACCCGGACCCCTTATGGGCGAATGATCAGAGGCCAGCGCCTTAGACCACTGCGCCACCGGGGCGGCGCAGGCCACGATTCTAGTCCCGGATGAGACATGGGTGGTGTCTTATGGCACAGGCTCTCTCCTTTCCCTGGAACCAGTGGCCCTAAACTAGGGACGGACCACAAATCATGGTGGTCGTTAAAACAAAAAAAAGTAGTAATAATAATAATAATACAAAGTCCGAAGGACGTACGGAAAGTTTATGTAGGTGCATGCTTGGCATCATTTCTTCCACAAATGAATGCTGATGAAACATAGTAACTGTGGCAAAACAAAGAAATGTTATCGAGCATGTAACGACTTAGGAAGAAGCACTTCCGATATTCGCACCAAGGTGAGTAGACAATCCACGTTAGCAATGTGCGAAGGTGGGTGAAGAAGTTTCCCAAAGGAGAAACAATCATCGAAAGCAAACCATAAAGTGGGAGGCTGCCATCTGCGGGCAGGGATGATAGCCGACAATGAACAGATGACCTGATTCGTGTATATAAACGCATAATGATCTGGGAGATCTCCGATCACTTACTTGCATTTAGTAACAATCCATGAAAACAATCAGCATATCTAGCCTTAGGATAATGGGAAGTGTGTGCTAATCGAGTTCCTCTTCAACTTACACTGAAAGGACAAATTATTACGTACACCCACCTAATAGCGTGTGGCACCACCTTTTGCACGCAAGACAGCATCCAAACGTTGTGGTACGAACGTAATGAGGTTCCGAAACACGGACTCAGGTATCGCTGACCAACAATGTAAGAGTGCTTGGTGTAGAGCAGACAGAGATGTAAATGGGAATGGTTGATCACGAACAGTTCGTCCCAATATGTCCCATAAATTCTCTATGGGGTTGATGTCCGGTAAGCGAGGGTACCATGCGAGTGTGGTAAGCTCACTGCTATGCTCCGGGAGTCAGTCGGTCCCTAGCCGGGACCGATGGGATGGAGCGTTGTCCTGTTGAAAGATCGGAACTTTGTTCGGACAGAGGCACGTAATGAAAGGGTGGAGATGGTCGGCCAGGAGTTGCACATAGCTGGAACAAGTGACAGAAGACTCAAGAGGTACCAAGGGACCTAGGCCGGACTACGTGAAAGCTGCCCACCGCTTCCTCCACCGGCCTCTAGTACCCCAACTTGGCATGCGTTGTCCATAGCTTCATGTGGTTTACCCCACACACGCTATCTGCTATCGGCGCGATACAGTGTGAAAAGGGATTCGTCAGACCATACGACGCGTTTCCAATCATCCATGCTCCAGTTTCGATGGGCCATCGCAAACTGCAGCCGAATCATGCCATGTTGGGCCATTAACATCGGGACACGATGTGGTCGTCGGCTGTCGCAGCCGAGTTGTGCCATGTGTCGACGGATTGTCGTTGAGCATAGGCTTTTGGATGCTCCATTAAATTGTGACGTGATTTGCTGCAAACAAGCCTTCAGATTCTTCTGTGCGATGCGAGCCAAACGTCGGCGCCCTCGATCATCCAATGCACTTTTACGGCTACTTTTCATCCAACTGTTACCGTTTTTGTCTGATTTCATGTACTCCTGGTACACACTTGCTACGGTTTGTCGCGAAATTCCTAACAGTTTCGCCGTTGCGCTGATTGAACATCCGGCCTTCCTGGCTCCCACGACTTGACCTCGATCAAACTCACTCAAGTCTCGTCCTCGACCCATGCTGGCACTTGACCTAATATATTCCTGTACGTACTGATCCACTCTATTTATAGCCCCAACCGGTTTTCCTGCACACCGCGATTTGCTGCTGCCCTGCTGCTTTGAGTATTTTCACCGGGGTGTACGTAATAATTTGTCTTTTCAGTGTATATCTGATGTAGAAACCAATCAAGCGACTGCCAAGACAGGCCTATCTGCGATGCCAGACCAGCCTGTCCTTACAGCACATATTTGGAGGTTGTTGGACTTTCACCTATTCGGCTCAATAAAAAACGGTATCCTGGGATAAAGATTTGATAACGTGAAGACCATTAGAGTTGCCTTGAAGGCACAGATAACACCCTGCTCACCACAAATTTTTGCGAACAGTTATCCATCCTTAGGTTCAACGGTGTTTTAAGTTTTAATAACCCCCGTGAGCATATAAATATGTAAGGAGTCGCCCATCCCTAATTTAAAGTCACTGATTACAGGAAAGCGGGGGAACCAGCGCCGGAATTAGAAACACAGCATTCGTGTTTTGCCCAAGGATTCGAAAGCACAGAAGCAGTACAAGAAGCCAGTGCAGTTTTTTTTCTGGGGCGCAACAATGGATATACTGTATGTAACTGCAGCCATCTTTCATTGTAATGAAGACGTCATTACCTAACAGGCATTAATTTCGGTACTTGTACCTCGTATATTCTTCCAGCAATTATTGCAGTCAAAAGTATCTTAACACTTGCATGTTTTGAAGTGACGGACGCGAGTCACTGCATTATCGTCATACGTGAGGTACGCAAAACGAAGTGGGGATAAGGGTACGCGCAGTTGATGCATTACTCATGTGGCATGATTAATCTGACAGCTAAGTTGGTTTCCTATAGTGGATCTTTCTTTATACATTTCTATCCTTTGTCACCCCAGTCTTCAAACTCCATATATTTGTTTTCACAAGCCTTTCCACCTCATATTATCTCTTTCTCTGCCCCCTTTCCTAGCGGCACTGTTTTTGTAAGATAATGTACAGCAGTGCAAAAACAGAACGGTTTTTGTTCTGGAGGAAAACGTGGCAGGCCAGTCATACCTGATGAAACTGTGAAACAAACGAGAACGAGTTTTATTTGCGGCTTACATAAATACACATATCGAGCCGACTGGTGTATCAGAGCAATGGTATGTGGAGTTTGAGTAGTTTACAGCTGGAGTAAGATGTCACTTTGGATGTAAACGTCAAACGTAAGTCGTTTTGGGATCACTCGTTATTTAAGATGGAAGAAGATGAACATACGAGTATTGTTGCCATCAAATGCTCAACTATCTCATCTCCATCGTGAGTCTGATTTGTGATTTTTGTAGGTGTCTGCCTTCTAAAACCTGGATGCAGGCAACTCTCTCACCAGTTTCTGGACAAAATCTACATGAGAGAAAACCAGTAGTCGTATGTTGTTCTCCCTACCAGGCCACTATCGTAAATCACGATCAATAATATTATTAACAAACACATGGGCGGATTCTCGTCAGACGTATGCTGAAGTGTGATTTTTTTCTCACTAAATTCCCTTCTCTCACCTTTTTTTCTTCCAACACTAAGGAAAACGCACAATCGGCCCTTGCTTACATGTAGTAAATATTGGATAAGTGACTTCGTTTAGAAAGATTCTTTGTGCTGTGTGTCTTGGAGTTGGTGTGTTAAGAGGTGACCCTGACCCAAGACTGATAAATTGATCTTATCTGTCTTATGCAGTTGTCATCAAATTTACATGGAACAACCTCTAAATTGTGTCGAGTTCACAAAATGACACTGATAAATCTCTCTAAACAAAGTCTACGGGAATATCACTACGTACAGAATCCTAAAGCACCGTGTACATCAGCCATATCGCAAACTTAGGGCGTCTAAGAAGGAAAGGATCATCGATCCCATGAGGCGATGAAATCAAACTGATGCATAGCGAAACATATAGGCGCAACCACACAACAGGCATTCGATGCTGGTCATAATGACTGAGAAAAGTGGCACACAGTCTTCAACAAGGATCCACTGCAAAGCGGAGGACACCGCCACAACAGGATCGACTGATTTTACGGTAGATGTTCACCTTACCAACGGCTGTGCCAGCCTTGAGTCACCCCATACCACGACGAACCATTTCGTGATGTTTGCAAAAGCAGGGCGACATCCACGTCACAAATTGCAAAGCATTACACAGACATCTACGCAACTTCGACAACGCCTGCAGTGGTGCCGGTCTTGAACAAATAGAGATACGAAATGTAGTTATATCACCTTCAGCAAAGAGTTTCGTTTTTATTTTATTTTTTTGCCACTATTTCGGGATTCAACGGCAATCTCGGTTTGTTTTTTGGGGATCCGATGATCGACGCATAGACATGTAAAAACGAGGTGAATAATTCCTATTCAGATTCCAACGTCGAAACACATACTACTACTGCCTTAGCATGCATTGAGATCTACGGTGCTATAAGTTACGATTGATAGTTGCCTCTCGTGTGTATCTCGGGTACTTTAAAATCTTGACATTAATTCGATGGCGTCCTGGATCCCGCATGGTTATCAGTAGAGGAAATG
Source organism: Macrothele yani (assembly GCA_039090855.1). NCBI lineage: Eukaryota > Metazoa > Arthropoda > Arachnida > Araneae > Macrothelidae > Macrothele > Macrothele yani. The sequence continues at coordinate 90,292,079 of CM077016.1, read as the reverse complement.
ACCGATCCGAGCTTAAATAGCAGCCCATAGACTTAACATTAGGCTGCTACTTTTTTCAGCAGCCTCCAGTAGCAGCCTCCAATTCCCCGCTGCAATTCCCCCCCCCGACCGAAGTGTGTGCTTATCTCCGAAGATAGTAGTATTTATTGGACTTTGTCGAATTTTGGACGAAATCAATGAAGGTTTATTCCTTTTTTTTTTTTTAATTTAATGAAGGTTTATTCATTATTTATTTTCCCCTCTCTCGACCCATCCCCTTAGGTTATTGTTATGTAAAACGTTTTTTCCCTCGTAATTTGTGATGTATTTTTTTTTCAATTAATTTTCATGAATTCCTCGTGTGTCTTCCCTAATGAAAATTATGTGGGGCAAGTATTAATTATTCATTTCTCTTTTTTTTTCTCGAATAATACGTTCATGTCCTCATCTCAAGAAATGTTATTATGATATCTTATTTTTGTTCATAAATGTTTGATTTTGAGGGATGGCAACGTCCGAGTGGGAAAGGGGTTGGATATAGGGGGATGTCAACTCGATGTGTTGCCCCCTAGCGGTGCTTCTTGGAACTTTCGATTGATCTTTGATTTTGAGGGATGGCAACGCCCGAGTGGGAAAGGGGTTGGATACAGGGGGATGTCAAATCAATGTGCTGCCCCTAGCGGTGCTTCTTGGAACTTTCGATTGATCTTTGATTTTGAGGGATGGCAACGGCCGAGTGGGAAAGGTGTTGGATATAGGGGGATGCCAACTCGATGTACTACCCCCTAGCGGTGCTTCTTGGAACTTTCGATGGATCTTTGATTTTAAGGGATGGCAACGACCGAGTGGGAAAGCGCACTGCGTAGGAGTTAGATATGATGGTGCTTCTTGGAACTTTATTATTTCGATGGATCTTTGATTTTGAGGGATGGCAACGACTGAGTGGGGTCCGTTGGGAGTTTTTGCATTTATTCCTGTGGTTTGCAAGCAGGATTTTTCCCCCTCTTCAATACTATTTTTCCCCGGGAGGAAATTTTTACGTAACGATGCTGAGGAATTTTCTTTCCAAGGGAATAAAAATGCTCTGATGGTCTTATCGAGGTTCTAACTCACGATGATTTGGTTTCCAAAAATAGTCAGGGGGTCAAATGGTTTTCGTGTACTACGTATTCACTATATATATTTTTTTAATTACTTTTACGTTATTTCTTCATGTGTTTTTATATATTTTTTGTATGTTTTGAGGGAGTTTTTTCGTGTAGATGTAATGAATTTTCTAGGGAACTTTTCTTTTTCCTCCATTCAATTTTATTTCAGACCATGAGACGAGGAAATGCTTCTTTAGAAATGATTTCGTTCTTGTTCGCAGTAATTACTGGACATAGACTTCATGTTAATTCTGAGTCTTTCACCCCTGCAATAATATTTTCTCGTAATTTTTTCGTATGTTCAAGAACTCTACAGATCTTTCCCAGTTAAAATTCTGCTGAAACAATATTTTCGGTCTTTATTTCATTATAGCTTCCCAATTTTCGATATTTTTCTTCTTCTATCTTTGAAATTTCATTAAACATCTCAATAGGTCAGGATTCTTTTTTTTACTTGGACAAACTTATGAGTCCTTTTATTCACACTATCTTTTTTTTCCATTTCATTTCAGCAAACGATTATTTTAGATGCAACAAATCGTCAGATTTTGGTTTCCTTATATAGCATATTTTACAACTTGCTTAAAAATATTCCTCAAAGCTTGCATCTATGTCAAATATACATTTTTTATTCTTTCGTAGTTAGCTATACTTTTCGTGGACTGCCCCGACAGGAAAGCATTCAATGTCAAGACGTACAATCTAAAACCTTTTTCTTTCGATACAATTTGTATTCTTTGGGTTGTATATTTTTCTGTCTCGTCCAAAAAAAAAATTCATTCTAGAGGCAAAGCGACTAATTCCGTTATACATTTACTATCCAAAAAAGAGATATATTTAATGTAAAGGTATATTCTTCCAAGCTGGGGAAATATATGTATATATTAGTTCATATCCAGTTAAAGGAAATGCATCTTTATATTTCAATAGGAAAAAAGAAGTCCTATAAGTGAAAGCTCAACCTAAAGACGGATAGATTGTTCACGCTCTCTCTACTCTATGACATTTCTTTACTGAATGAACCATGGCCTTTTTTTTCATGAACTGCTTTAAAATCTTCGTTCTCACTTTACTATTGTCAGATTCCATGTCCCTCCAGTTCTTTGCTGAGAAACAGAAGCATTTATTCAATTTTAATTTATTAAGAGAGTAGAACTCTTTTAGGGTTTCGAAGTACTTTCAAGTCTTTCATTGCGAAAATTTTCATTGTAATGAAAGAAGCCATAATCAAGATGATTTACTATCGTTTCAATGAAAGTGTTTACGCATTCATTGCTATGATGTCAGATTTCATTTTCTTATACTTCGAACAGAAATGAGTTTGAATCATTCGTCGAGAAAACATTTCTTTCATATATATATATATATATATATATATTTTTTTTTTTTTTTGCCTCCGAATCAAACGAACTCAAAAAATAAGAGACGCACTTTAATATTTGTTTTCCTCTTATGAGAGGAATACAGGAATATGATACCAAAATTAAAGAATAAAGAATATCGACTTTCCTCTTAACACCTTACATCTACGTTTTTTTTTTTATTTTAAATAAGCTGTTTCTATATTTTTACAACTGAATAGAATTATTTATTGAAAAATTCTAAGTAAGACGAAAAATGGTTTTGTTGATTTCCTAAGAGGATGATTTTGAAAATTTTCGTTTTCTGGTAATTGTAAAAATCTCATAGAATAACATGGGAAAACTAGCATGTATAAAAGACTGTTTTGGATCAAGTGAATTGAAAGAATTTTACAAAGTTCATTTTAGAAAAATACATTACTTCGTAGTGTCAAAACGAATCACTTCGTTTTTTCTAAGATACACTTTGGAATCTTATAAAAGTGCATAGGGTCAAAAACGATTTTGATGATTTTACTAAGATGACAGATTTCGGATTTCTTATGATAGAAAATACGGTGAATTTCCCATTGAATAACATGGGAAACTGCGAAATTTAAGAAGCACGTTTCCGTTCAAGTAAAATATTTTAAAAGGTCTTTTTCGAATCAGTTGAAAACAGACAGGGTATGTTTCTGAACAGCTCATTATTTCCCAAGATCAAAACGAATCACTTCGTTTTTTTCCTAATGTGCGTTTCTGAAAGAAGTAAAAATAGTTTAAGTAGAAAATTGGAAAGATATTTTTATGAATCCTAGACTGTTTATTTTCGTATAGCTAGAGGGGTCTTCAGTGAGAGCACTTATTCTCTTTTCAAACTAAGAGAATGAAGTGTAGTCAGTTTGAAAAAATTTTCAAACTCCCCTAAATTTAGCCTTTCGTCCTGGTTTCGACTCAATACTGTAAAGCATTGATCTCAGACCAGTTGAATTCCTGGCCCTTAATGAAATACATTAAGCCTTTCCCTTAAAAATAAGCAATCTCTTCTTCAATACCAGATCCCCAATAAATTTCTTTAAGAGTTATTCATTCACACTTTTACTTTTAAAAACTTGAAATTCATTATTATTTAACTCCTTACAAAAAATGAAACTCATTCATACAGAAAAAATATAAATGAATAAAAATAAATAAAGTAGTCCTAAAAAGGACTGTTTTTCTGGGTCCCCTTCATACAGCTGCTCCATGGTCGGTATAAGGATTTTTTTTTTATCTGCTGATATCTCAGCACATTGACTTCACAGTCTCTAGCAAGTTCTTTACAATTATGCTTTCCAAGAACGCTTTGGACGGGACATGGTCTCCAGTGACTGCAACAAAAGATTCTGCTAGAATCTTGGGGTTAAGCAATGCAACGGCATCATTGAAATACTTTTGCCACTTGGATTCGGGGGTGGCATATGCACAGCTGTGGGCCGCGATGTTTGCGTATATGCGATTTGGGGGTTGGTGGCACTCCATACAATAATATAAATTATTGACATGTTCCTGAAGGCGATCCCTAACCATGTCAGCAAGCATGATGAAAAACTCTTCATCTGAGATGGAAGCAACAGGGGAAGAAGTCCTTGGATGGAGCAAAACAGCCTTTCTAAAGACAGGTCCAAATAGTAGTTGAGTAATGCTGTCCCATATTTTTCCACATTGATCAATAAGAGTTCCAAATTGTTGACAAGTCAGCTTTATCGAAACAGGATTCAATCGACGAAAACCATGAATTCTGGGGAAAGCACTTCTAACGTGTAACTGCCAGAAGCATCTAAGAGGGAAGGACAGCAGGAAACGATAAGTTCACGATTAATCAAGATGTCACAGTTCATGCCTTGAATCCAGTGTGATTTTCCCATGAATTTTCGGAACGTTGAAGCTGACATGGTTATTCCATTCTTAGAAGGGTAGAAAGATTCCCCGTCTTTCCTATAACTTCGAATATGAACTCGGACCGTGTTGTTAAAATCGCATACTTTTGCAAACATGTTTTCACCTTAATGAAAATGATGAGGTGCAAGATTTTTCAAAGAAATTCTTGGGAGGATAACTTCTCCACACGATTTGGGCTTTAAAGGAACGGACTCACATACCTTTCTTAGCAGGAGTAGCAGAAATTTCAGCACTTTGCTTCATCGTGGAAATGGAATCGGTAGCACTCAAAGCAACAGACAAAAATGAAGTGACTCGTTTGAAGACTAGAGACAAACTGAAGGAACAGCTCTTATTCTAAGTCAAAACTGAGAAGAGGTTGGAGTTCGTCACTTGTTTACTGCTTGAGAGGGAAAGAGCAGAGTCATGGGGCAAAGAACACTCGGTTATCTTCTTTCTAAAGGTCAAATTCAATCTAGTGTTTGGAGCATTCTTTTCTCGAGACAGACCATGACTCCAATACGAATTAGTTGGTGGCAGGATCTGTAGTAAAGTTCCAGATCTCAAAGATAAGGAAACTGGTTTAAACCCGTTTCGCTTGAAAACAAAAGTCTCTTTCGTGTCCGAGAGATACTGATGTAATACAAGACAAAGGATCTAATTCAGCTTCGTCATCACGGTGATCACCGATTCGGTTATTCCCATTTCTTATAAAAGTGCATGGGGATCAAAAAACGATTTTGATGATTTTACTAAGATAACAGATTTCGGATTTCTTATGATTGAAAATGCAGTGAATTTCCCATTGAATAACATGGGAAACTGCGAAATTTAAGAAGCACGTTTTCGTTCAAGTAAAATATTTTAAAAGGTAATCAGTTGAAAACAGACAGGGTGTGTTTCTGAACAGATCATTATTTCCTAAAATCAAAACGAGTCATTTCGTTTTTTCCTAACGTACGTTTCTGAAAGAAGTAAAAATAGTTTAGCTAGAAAATTGGAAATAATTTTTATGAATCCTAGACTGTTTATTTTTTTATAACTAGAGGGGTCGTCAGTGAGAGCACTTATTCTCTTTACAAACTAAGAGAATGAAGTGTAGTCAGTTTGTAAAAATTTCAAACTCCCCTAAATTTAGCCTTTTGTCCTGGTTTCGACTCAATACTGTAAAGCATTGCTCTCAGACCAGTTGAATTCCTGGCCCTTAATGAACTACATTAAGCCTTTCCCTTAAAAATAAGCAACTCTTCTTCAATACCAGATCCCCAATAAATTTCTTTAAGAGTTATTCTTTCACACTTTTACTGTTAAAACTTGAAATTCATTATTATTTAACTCCTTATAAAAATGAAACACATTCACACTTTTACTTTAAAAAACTTGAAATAACTTCATACAAAAATGAAACCCATTCACTTTTTTACTTTTAAAATTATAGAAAAATAGATGATACAGAACATAGGTTCACTTTCTCATTCACACTCATGCATACAGAAAACAAAATTAAATAGTGCTGTTTGAGCTGCATGGAGGTGTCAAGATGGGTGGGAAAAACCTCCATCTATCATTCAATTGGACTAAAACTGTTGAAGGATGTGAGCTATTCTCACTAGCTCCTCCATGCAAGCTGTCTGACTCGAGGTTGACCACCATAGGCTGTGAAATTAAATCAATCATTTCAACTTCGGAATCTGAATCCCAAGTAAGATCAATAATTTCCGGATCTTCAGAAGTTAAGTCAACAACCTCCGGTTCTTGGGTAGAGTCTTCCACAACCCAGAAGTTTTCCCACTGTGAGGGGGAGGAAGAGACCTAATCCACTGATTAACGTAGAAATCGTCTCTAGATTCCTGGAGGAGAGAAAAAAATTATAAGAAAAAAAATATATATATAATAATAAAAAATAAAAATAAAACCATACATCCTAGATAAAGCAAAAAGAAAAATTAAAAATATTCTTACCGCGTCGAAGTCCAGGGGAGATGTAGGGGAATTATTTCCCGTCGACATCTTTGATTTTAATAGTATGCGCAACTTCAAAGAAAAGAAGAAAACTTAGAGAAGCTGTGGGATTCTGAGATCTCTCATGCTGCTATTATACTCGCAAAAGGATTGATAAGGAGGGATCATGTGATAACATACACGGAATAGATTGGTCTTTGAGGTCAACTTAAATCGACAGATCGCTCTATTTTATAAACTTTCCATTGTACAGGAAATAACATCTTTCTCAAACACCATAGTTCATGGGACCTTCTAAGGAGGTAAAAATATTCTAACGCGTATCTAATCAATGTTCTGTATCGTTAAACATGGAACATGCATGTAGTTGTATACTTAAGACCAAGCGTAAATGGAATCGATAGCACTCTTCCTCCCTGAAGGAAATGACGTTTGCATACATCTCAAAATCCTTTGTTCCCTAAGTCAACATGGAGGGAAAATCAAGTAATCTTATCTGTATTCCTTCGTTGAAAGTGTATGTTTGTTTAGAAAAGATACAAAACATTTCCTTTCTCAAGTGAAATTCGAATCAGCATTACATTGGATTGAGGGTTCACGTGTTAAAAGCAACACAATCGCAGTTGCTTACCAAAAGTTAGATTGCAAATTTCCTGTGAAAGAGGAAACTATGATATTGAATGCTGGAAATCAGATTCCTTTCTAAAGCAAATCAAAACTGATTGAAAAGAGTCTGTACAATAGACAAAAAGGAAATACAAAAAAATCCCCTGAGAAGTACTTCCGAAATGAATCTCAAAGCACAGAAAAACAAAAATATGCTGGATTAAAGAGTAACGTAGGTCAGTGAAAGAAATGTCAGAAAAAAGAAATATGTTAGGAAAAAAAATAACTCCCCATTAAATGTACTTCGAATCAGCATTACATTGGAGGGAGGGTGCTAAATGTCAGGTTTCGAGTGGAAACTCATATCCTTTTCTTTGAAATTCAAAGTATCGTGTCTAAAAGATAAGAAAGTAATGCAAAAATGTTAATACCCCAAAAGCAACATGACTAAATGAGACATGGCTTGAAGTACAAACCGAAGTTTCCTGATTTATTCATTACAACTTTTTCCGACTCCCCAACTTAAAATATATATTTTTTTTCCCTAATGAAATACGGATTTTTTACTCATAATTTGTTCGTGTATTATTTCATCTCTATTTTTACTAAATAGCATGAAGAATTAGTGTAAATGATGTAGAAAACAAATTATGAGTAAAAAATCCGTATTTCATAAGGGAAAAAAATATATATATTCTAAGTTGGGGAGTCGGAAAAAAGTTATAATGAATAAATCAGAAACTTCGGCTTGTACTTCAACCCATGTCTCATTTAGTCATGTTGCTTTTGGGGTATTAACATTTTTGCATTACTTTCTTATCTTTTAGACACGATACTTTGAATTTCAAAAGGATATGAGTTTCCACTCGAAACCTGACATTTAGCACCCTCCCTCCAATGTAATGCTGATTCGAAGTACATTTAATGGGGAGTTATTTTTTTTTTCCTAACAAATTTCTTTTTTCTTACATTTCTTTCACTGACCTACGTTACTCTTTAATCCAGCATATTTTTATTTTTCTCTGCTTTGAGATTCATTTCTGAAGTACTTCTCAGGGAATTTTTTTTGTATTTCCTTTTTGTCTATTGTACAGACTCTTTTCAATCAGTTTTGATTTGCTTCAGAAAGGAATCTGATTTCCAGCATTCAATATCATAGTTTCCTCTTTCACAGGAAATTTGTTATCTAACTTTTGGTAAACAACTGCGATTGTGTTGCTTTTAGCACGTGAACCCTCAATCCAATGTAATGCTGATTCGAATTTAACTTGAGAAAGGAAATGTTTTGTATCTTTTCTAAACAAACATACACTTTCAACGAAGGAATACAGATAAAATTACTTGATTTTCCCTCCATGCGTTTGACTTAGGGAACAAAGGATTTTGAGATGTATGCAGACGTTATTTCCTTCAGGGAGGAAGAGTGCTATCGATTCCATTTACACTTGGTCTTAAGTAAACAACCACCTACGTTCCATGTTTAATGATACAGAACATTGATTAGATACGCGTTAGAATATTGTTACCTCCTTAGAAGGTCCCATGAACTATGGTGTTTGAGAAAGATGTTATTTCCTGTACAATGGAAAGTTTATAAAATAGAGCTATCTGTCGATTTATGTTGACCTCAAAGACCAATCTATTCCGTGTTTGTTATCACATGATCCCTCCTTATCAATCCTTCTGCGAGTATAATAGCAGCATGAGAGATCTCAGAATCCCACAGCTTCTCGAAGTTTTCTTCTTTTCTTTGAAGTTACGCATACTATTAAAATCAAAGATGTCGACGGGAAATAATTCCCCTACATCTCCCCTGGACTTCGACTCGGTAAGAATATTTTTAATTTTTCTTTTTGCTTTATCTAGGATGTATGGTTTTATTTTTATTTTTTATTATATATATATTTTTTTTTCTTATAATTTTTTTCTCTCCTCCAGGAATCTAGAGACGATTTCTACGTTAATCAGTGGATTAGGTCTCTTCCTTCCCCCTCACAGTGGGAAAACTTCTGGGTTGTGGAAGACTCTACCCAAGAACCGGAGGTTGTTGACTTAACTTCTGAAGATCCGGAAATTATTGATCTTACTTGGGATTCAGATTCCAAAGTTGAAATGATTGATTTAATTTCACAGCCTGTGGTGGTCAACCTCGAGTCAGACAGCTTGCGTGGAGGAGCTAGTGAGAATAGCTCACATCCTTCAACAGTTTTAGTCCAATTGAATGATAGATGGAGGTTTTTCCCACCCATCTTGACACCTCCATGCAGCTCAAACAGCACTATTTAATTTTGTTTTCTGTATGCATGAGTGTGAATGAGAAAGTGAACCTATGTTCTGTATCATCTATTTTTCTATAATTTTAAAAGTAAAAAAGTGAATGGGTTTCATTTTTGTATGAAGTTATTTCAAGTTTTTTAAAGTAAAAGTGTGAATGTGTTTCATTTTTATAAGGAGTTAAATAATAATGAATTTCAAGTTTTAAAAGTAAAAGTGTGAAAGAATAACTCTTAAAGAAATTTATTGGGGATCTGGTATTGAAGAAGAGATTGCTTATTTTTAAGGGAAAGGCTTAATGTATTTCATTAAGGGCCAGGAATTCAACTGGTCTGAGAGCAATGCTTTACAGTATTGAGTCGAAACCAGGACAAAAGGCTAAATTTAGGGGAGTTTGAAATTTTTTTCAAACTGACTACACTTCATTCTCTTAGTTTGTAAAGAGAATAAGTGCTCTCACTGACGACCCCTCTAGTTATAAAAAAATAAACAGTCTAGGATTCATAAAAAATTATTTCCAATTTTCTAGCTAAACTATTTTTACTTCTTTCAGAAACGTACGTTAGGAAAAAACGAAGTGACTCGTTTTGATTTTAGGAAATAATGATCTGTTCAGAAACACACCCTGTCTGTTTTCAACTGATTACCTTTTAAAATATTTTACTTGAACGAAAACGTGCTTCTTAAATTACGCAGTTTCCCATGTTATTCAATGGGAAATTCACTGCATTTTCTATCATAAGAAATCCGAAATCTGTCATCTTAGTAAAATCATCAAAATCGTTTTTTGATCCCCATGCACTTTTATAAGAAATGGGAATAACCGAATCGGTGATCACCGTGATGACGAAGCTGAATTAGATCCTTTGTCTTGTATTACATCAGTATCTCTCGGACACGAAAGAGACTTTTGTTTTCAAGCGAAACGGGTTTAAACCAGTTTCCTTATCTTTGAGATCTGGAACTTTACTACAGATCCTGCCACCAACTAATTCGTATTGGAGTCATGGTCTGTCTCGAGAAAAGAATGCTCCAAACACTAGATTGAATTTGACCTTTAGAAAGAAGATAACCGAGTGTTCTTTGCCCCATGACTCTGCTCTTTCCCTCTCAAGCAGTAAACAAGTGACGAACTCCAACCTCTTCTCAGTTTTGACTTAGAATAAGAGCTGTTCCTTCAGTTTGTCTTTAGTCTTCAAACGAGTCATTTCATTTTTGTCTGTTGCTTTGAGTGCTACCGATTCCATTTCAACGATGAAGCAAAGTGCTGAAATTTCTGCTACTCCCGCTAAGAAGGTATGTGAGTCCGTTCCTTTAAAGCCCAAATCGTGTGGAGAAGTTATCCTCCCAAGAATTTCTTTGAAAAATCTTGCACCTCATCATTTTCATTAAGGTGAAAACATGTTTGCAAAAGTATGCGATTTTAACAACACGGTCCGAGTTCATATTCGAAGTTATAGGAAAGACGGGGAATCTTTCTACCCTTCTAAGAATGGAATAACCATGTCAGCTTCAACGTTCCGAAAATTCATGGGAAAATCACACTGGATTCAAGGCATGAACTGTGACATCTTGATTAATCGTGAACTTATCGTTTCCTGCTGTCCTTCCCTCTTAGATGCTTCTGGCAGTTACACGTTAGAAGTGCTTTCCCCCAGAATTCATGGTTTTCGTCGATTGAATCCTGTTTCGATAAAGCTGACTTGTCAACAATTTGGAACTCTTATTGATCAATGTGGAAAAATATGGGACAGCATTACTCAACTACTATTTGGACCTGTCTTCAGAAAGGCTGTTTTGCTCCATTCAAGGACTTCTTCCCCTGTTGCTTCCATCTCAGATGAATAGTTTTTTATCATGCTTGCTGACATGGTTAGGGATCGCCTTCAGGAACATGTCAATAACTTATATTATTGTATGGAGTGCCACCAACCCCCAAATCGCATATTCGCAAACATCGCGGCCCACAGCTGTGCGTATGCCACCCCCGAATCCAAGTGGCAAAAGTATTTCAATGATGCCGTTGCATTGCTTAACCCCAAGATTCTAGCAGAATCTTTTGTTGCAGTCACTGGAGACCATGTCCCGTCCAAAGCGTTCTTGGAAAGCATAATTGTAAAGAACTTGCTAGAGACTGTGAAGTCAATGTGCTGAGATATCAGCAGATAAAAAAAAATTCCTTATACCGACCATGGAGCAGCTGTATGAAGGGGACCCAGAAAAACAGTCCTTTTTAGGACTACTTTATTTATTTTTATTCATTTATATTTTTTCTGTATGAATGAGTTTCATTTTTTGTAAGGAGTTAAATAATAATGAATTTCAAGTTTTTAAAAGTAAAAGTGTGAATGAATAACTCTTAAAGAAATTTATTGGGGATCTGGTATTGAAGAAGAGATTGCTTATTTTTAAGGGAAAGGCTTAATGTATTTCATTAAGGGCCAGGAATTCAACTGGTCTGAAAGCAATGCTTTACAGTATTGAGTCGAAACCAGGACGAAAGGCTAAATTTAGGGGAGTTTGAATTTTTTTTTTTCAAACTGACTACACTTCATGCTCTTAGTTTGAAAAGAGAATAAGTGCTCTCACTGAAGACTCCTCGAGCTATACGAAAATAAACAGTCTAGGATTCATAAAAATATCTTTCCAATTTTCTACTTAAACTATTTTTACTTCTTTCAGAAACGCACGTTAGGAAAAAAACGAAGTGATTCGTTTTGATCTTGGGAAATAATGAACTGTTCAGAAACACACCCTGTCTGTTTTCAACTGATTACCTTTTAAAATATTTTACTTGAACGAAAACGTGCTTCTTAAATTTCGCAGTTTCCCATGTTATTCAATGGGAATTCACTGTATTTTCTATCATAAGAAATCCGAAATCTGTCATCTTAGTAAAATCATCAAAATCGTTTTTGACCCTATGCACTTTTATAAGATTCAAAAGTGTATCTTAGAAAAAACGAAGTGATTCGTTTTGGCACTACGAAGGAATGTACTTTTCTGAAATGAACTTTGTAAAATTTTTTCAATTTACTCGATCCAAAACAGTCTTTTATACATGCTAGTTTTCCCATGTTATTCTATGAGATTTTTACAATTACCAGAAAACGAAAATTTCCAAAATCATCCTCTTAGGAAATCAACAAAACCATTTTTCGTCTTACTTCGAATTTTTCAATAAATAATTCTATTCAGTTGTAAAAATATAGAAACAGCTTATTGAAAATAAAAAATAAAAAAAAACGTAGATGTAAGGTGTTGAGAGGAAAATCGATATTCTTTATTCTTTAATTTTGGTATCATATTCCTGTATTCCTCTCATAAGAGGAAAACAAATATTAAAGTGCGTCTCTTATTTTTTGAGTTCGTTTGATTCGGAGGCAAAAAAAAAATATATATATATATATGAAAGAAATGTTTTCTCGACGAATGATTCAAACTCATTTCTGTTCGAAGTATAAGAAAATGAAATCTGACATCATAGCAATGAATGCGTAAACACTTTCATTGAAACGATAGTAAATCATCTCGATTATGGCTTCTTTCATTACAATGAAAATTTTCGTAATGAAAGACTTGAAAGTACTTCGAAATCCTAAAAGAGTTCTACTCTCTTAATAAATTAAAATTGAATAAATGCTTCTGTTTCTCAGCAAAGAACTGGAGGGACATGGAATCTGACAATAGTAAAGTAAGAACGAAGATTTTAAAGCAGTTCATGAAAAAAAAGGCCATGGTTCATTCAGTAAAGAAATGTCATAGAGTAGAGAGAGCATGAACAATCTATCCGTCTTTAGGTTGAGCTTTCACTTATAGGACTTCTTTTTCATATTGAAATATAAAGATGCATTTCCTTTAACTGGATATGAACTAATATATACATATATTTCCCCAGCTTGGAAGAATATACCTTTACATTAAATATATCTCTTTTTTGGATAGTAAATGTATACAACTCTGAATATCAAATAAATAAAAAAATAATGTTTATGGGAAGAACGGAATTAGTGCCTCTAGAATGATTTTTTTTTTTTTTTTTTTTTTTTTTTTTGGACGAGACAGAAAAATGTACAACCCAAAGAATACAAATTGTATCGAAAGAAGAAGGTTTTAGATTGTATGTCTTGACATTGAATGCTTTCCTGTCGGGGCAGTCCACGAAAAGTATAGCTAACTACGAAAGAATAAAAAATGTATATTTGACATAGATGCAAGCTTTGAGGAATATTTTTAAGCAAGTTGTAAAATATGCTGTATAAGGAAACCAAAATCTGACGATTTGTTGCATCTAAAATAATCGTTTGCTGAAATGAAATGGAAAAAAAAGATAGTCTGAATAAAAGGACTCATAAGTTTGTCCAAGTAAAAAAAAGAATCCTGACCTATTGAGATGTTTAATGAAATTTTAAAGATAGAAGAAGAAAAATATCGAAAATTGGGAAGCTATAATGAAATAAAGACCGAAAATATTGTTTCAGCAGAATTTTAACTGGGAAAGATCTGTAGAGTTCTTGAACATACGAAAAAATTACGAGAAAATATTATTGCAGGGGTGAAAGACTCAGAATTAACATGAAGTCTATGTCCAGTAATTACTGCGAACAAGAACGAAATCATTTCTAAAGAAGCATTTCCTCGTCTCATGGTCTGAAATAAAATTGAATGGAGGAAAAAGAAAAGTTCCCCAGAAAATTCATTACATCTACACGAAAAAACTCCCTCAAAACATACAAAAAATATATAAAAACACATGAAGAAATAACGTAAAAGTAATTAAAAATAAATATATAGTGAATACGTAGTACACGAAAACCATTTGACCCCCTGACTATTTTTGGAAACCAAATCATCGTGAGTTAGAACCTCGCTAAGACCATCAGAGCATTTTTATTCCCTTGGAAAGAAAATTCCTCAGCATAGTTACGTAAAAATTTCCTCCGGGGGAAAAATAGTATTGAAGAGGGGGAAAAATCCTGCTTGCAAACCACAGGAATAAATGCAAAAACTCCCAACGGACCCCACTCAGTCGTTGCCATCCCTCAAAATCAAAGATCCATCGAAATAATAAAGTTCCAAGAAGCACCATCATATCTAACACCTACGCAGTGCCATTTCCCCACTCGGTCGTTGCCATCCCTCAAAATCAAAGATCAATCGAAAGTTCCAAGAAGCACCACTAGGGAGCAGCACATCGAGTTCACATCCCCCTGTATCCAACCCCTTTCCCACTCGGGCGTTACCATCCCTCAAAATCAAAGATCAATCGAAAGTTCCAAGAAGCACCGCTAGGGGTAGTACATCGAGTTGGCATCCCCCTATATCCAACACCTTTCCCACTCGGCCGTTGCCATCCCTCAAAATCAAAGATCAATCGGAAGTTCCAAGAAGCACCGCTAGGGGCAGCACATCGAGTTGACATCCCCCTATATCCAACCCCTTTCCCACTCGGGCGTTGCCATCCCTCAAAATCAAAGATCAATCGAAAGTTCCAAGAAGCACCGCTAGGGGGCAACACATCGAGTTGACATCCCCCTATATCCAACCCCTTTCCCACTCGAACGTTGCCATCCCTCAAAATCAAACATTTATGAACAAAAATAAGATATCATAATAACATTTCTTGAGATGAGGACATGAACGTATTATTCGAGAGAAAAAAAAGAGAAATGAATAATTAATACTTGCCCCACATAATTTTCATTAGGGAAGACACATGAGGAATTCATGAAAATTAATTGAAAAAATACATCAGCAAATTACGAGGGAAAAAACGTTTTACATAACAATAACCTAAGGGGATGGGTCGAGAGAGGGGAAAATAAATAATGAATAAACCTTCATTAAATTTTTAAAAAAAAAGGAATAAACCTTCATTGATTTCGTCCAAAATTCGACAAAGTCCAATAAATACTACTATCTTCGGAGATAAGCACACACTTCGGTCGTGGGGGGGGGGGGGGGGGAATTGCAGCGGGGAATTGGAGGCTGCTACTGACCACGCCCCCTCCGTTCACCCGGCTGCTGCTGGCTGCTACTGGAGGCTGCTGAAAAAAGTAGCAGCCTAATGTTAAGTCTATGGGCTGCTATTTAAGCTCGGATCGGTCATTTCCCTCTACTGTTATCTTTCAAAATTCGGGAGCATGGCACCTTGTTTCCACAAGATAACGCTAGGCTACATACAGCAAATGTCACCTGGGAGTGTTTACGACCTACCTACTCTTGCTTACCCAGTCAAGTCACCACCGTATCGCTTATCAAACACATCTATGAAATATGGAAGGACGTCATCCGCAGGCTTATCAGCAATATGCGCACGCAGACTTTAGTCGTCCTGAGAAACAAGCTACAATAAGCATGGGTAGCCGTAATTAGGGTACTACTGTATTCAATGGCTGTATGACTCCAAGCCGCGAAGAGTAGCTGCTTGTGTCTTGAACCATGAAGAATTTACAAAATATTGGCTATTGGCTGATTTCGTGTCACCCGTCTACGTGAGTGAAATAAATTTGTACCCTTACACTGTAATAGTAATCATACTTTATTCATTTGGAAGTCTGTGTGTGATTTACACCTGAATCTAAACTTTTTCTAGGTGGTGCAGATTCATCACCTAGTTTATAAGCTAATAATAATAATGAATATGTATTTAAACTACTAATAACAAATAACTAATATATATTATATTAATTTATCCATTTCTTTGCAGTTGACCTTCACTGGTTTTTACCAAGACTAGGCCTGATGGGTAAAAGGTCTGAAGTGGAAAGATTTCCCCATCAATTCTGAAAACTTATTAGGTCATCTATGTATCTGAAATTTGTTACTTTATCAGATACAATATTCTTTTCACAGTAATGCAAATATATGTTTGCAAGTAAACTAGAAAAGCGGTCCCATGCGGATCCCACGATTCTGAATCAAAAGGTTCTTCTGGTCATAGATGTAATTTTGGAAAATGCAAAAATTACACAATGCACTCCAATATTCTTTGGAAATCTTTAACATATGTTCAAATTCTTCAAAATATTTCATTAAAACTTCTTTGAGGTCCTTAAGTTCAATTGAGGTAAAAAGGTTTTGAAAGTCATGTGCAATGCTTTCTCCTGTAAAGGGTTTATTATTTTACAACAAGATACTACAATATATAAAAAATAATAAACCCTTTACAGGAGAAATCATTACATATGACTTTCAAAACCTTTTAGCCTCAATTGAACTTAAAGACCTCAAAGAAGTTTTAATGAAATATGTTGAAGAATTTGAACATATGTTAAAGATTTCCAAAGAATATTGGAGTGCATTGTGTAATTTTTGCATTTTCCAAAATTACATCTATGACCAGAAGAACCTTTTGATTTATAATCGTGGGATCCCCATGGGGACCACTTTTTTTAGTTTACTTGCAAACATATATTTGCATTACTGTGAAAAGAATATTGGATCTAATAAAGTAACAAATTTCAGATACATAGATGACCTAATAAGTTTTCAGATTGATGGAGAAATCTTTCCACATCAGACCTTTTACCTATCAGGACTAGTCTTGGTAAAAACCAGTGGAGGTTTCAGACCTACCTTTTTTGGATTTGAAGATAGTTCGGACTCGTAAAGGAGTTCTCACGGGACTTTTTGATAAAAGAATAGAATTTGAATTTGTTCCGCTACTTTTAAGTATTTGGAACTCAAAAACCCCTAAAACAATTCACCGGAATATTATTATTTCACAGTTCTTAAGAATTTCTAATATTTGCAACAATAAATATGGTACCATAAAAGCACTTAAATTACTATATTCTAATTTGTTGAAAAATAACTATCCTCATAATTTCTGTAAATTTCACTTTCAAAATTTATTATCATCTTTTAATTCTAAATCAAACTTTTCTATTAGGCTATGTAACATTATACCAACTCAATTACTTTATTATTAACCAGTTCTTAGGGCCTCAAAAAAACTTCATTTCCTCCGAGTCGCCCCGGAGAGACCTAACAGCCCGAACTTTCATCCATGACGTAATAACAACTTAGTATTACTTTCGGAAAGTACCTCAATCGACCTAAAGATCACCATAGAAAGTGATTACTGACCTTGACCGCCAGGTGTTTTACTTTACTGCCTTGGGGAATTTCGAATTTTGAGTTTGAGTCTATGTTTCAACAATCCATTTCATGCTATATATGTTGATATTCTAGAAGTTACAAGTAAGTTCTATTTGTTTTATATTCTTTAAGCTCTACAGATAGGTTCAGGTAGGGAAGACAGAGTGCTTAAAAGAGATATATTTTTTATAAAATTTATTAAGATATCTAACTATTGGCTTCAAAATTTAGCACTCTCATGAAACCTAACTACCCCAGGGTACCGGATGTCTTTCCCTGATGATTGATCTGGTGTTCTGGGGTACAGTTGTATATTATTAAAAAAGTGTTGGGTTTTTTTGGTTGTGATTATGTGGGGAGGGTGGTTATTTGATTTCTGAAGGATATTCCTTCTTGTTAGGAGTTTAGAAATGTTATTGGGTTCTGTATTAGGAATGTAATTTATCTGTGGTTGAACTCATTACTATATATATATCATCATCATCATCATCATCCATTATCAATCCACTGCTGGACGAAGGTCTCCCCAAGTTTCCTCCACAACGGTCTGTCTTGTGCCAGTCTCCTCCATGTCACTCCCGCATACTTTCGAATTTTAGATTGGATTCCAAGGGACAGGAAAAAGATTCGAAAGATATATATATAAGGCCGTCTTTCTCCACCCTTTCTGCCTCGCTTCCGTGTGTCTTTCTTGTTGGGCACTCTAGCTCAAATCTCCTATCTCCCTACTTTGGTATTGTTTAAGACCTGGGGTCAGACCCTCCCTTCCTAAAATCCTTTGGACGAATCTCATTAATCCAAAAGTGTCGTTGTACCTTGTGGCTCTTAAAATGACTTATATAGTGAAATGCATTTGGGCGTGGATGCCCACGCGCATCTCTGGTTGAATTGACGTCTGGGTCGAAAATTGAATTACGTATTCGAAGGATGATACGTGGAAAATGGAATTCAGTGGAAGTCGCGTTTGTTATTTGCATCTCTGTCTCAGCGTTGCAATAAAGTTCCGCCTGTGCTTCCTCAAGAATCGAAGACAGCGATATTTCAACTGACTTCACGGAAATCGAATTTAAGAACATCGCTATATATCCTCAAAATAAAAATTCCTTTTAATCAAAGTCAGACTTTCTTTGTCAGTTCTTTGCCTCAGTCGAAGTCTATGTTGTCAGATGGGATAAAGACATCTGTGGCGTGTGAGAGTGCCCTAGGCTTCACCCTTCTTATTTTGTCGTAGCGCGCGAGAGCCATTAGCATTGCCGCTTGGTTAGTCACCTGCATGCCAAGCATCATCACCATCTGACAGGAACGAAGAATGCTCACCCAGGTCGACAGCACTCCTATCTCCCTGCACTTCACCTCATTGAACACTTGCGTTTTCTTTCTCATCAACAGCCGCATAGCCAAGAAACCACAGTCATGAGGAAATCTCAAAGCCATGCTCTGCGTCAGCACTAGACATTCTTCCTGTCTTGTGCATTACATTTTTTAAGCCTTCAAGAACGACTCTGAGGAGATTTAAAGCAAACCCCATTAATTTCATTCCTTCTTCTTTATTTAATGGCTTTAAATTAACACTTTACGTTCCCACTTAACCACAGGGATAACTTGCACCTTTTTGGCGTGGGGGGGGAGGACGATAAAACTGCACATTTCAGCAGATTTACATTTTATGGATATCAGAAGAAATTCTAAAGGAATGTAACAAACAAGGTCGTGTATTTTTTCATTATATGGAGACTTTCAATGAAGAAAAAATTAACTTTTCCTTTTTGGGGGATTCAAACATGAATTTTCATCGTAATTTTAAATTAAGACCCGAGTTAGTTTTTCAAATATGCATTATTTGAAACCAATCAAAATTTAACTATTCATAAAAGCAAAAAATATTTGAGGAGCAATTTTCACTCTTTGCCACTGCACCATTTCGCCTATGCATAAGTTTTGTATTGTTTATCATAATTACTGGAAGTTATCGAAATTTCTGTAACACAATCCATTTAGACAACCTCTATGGTCTTATCAGTGGACAGAATAAATTGCACGATAACATAGATTTTAATTTTACATAGTCCACTCATATGTATAAGTAAAAACGTTCGAATGGACAGAATATATTAGAAGAACTAGCTACTTTTTGGAACTTAATTAGGAAAGCGTGAATTAGAGCTTTAATTTTTGCTACCTTGATGAAGGATCTTGTTTGAATCTGTGATGAGTAGTTCGATGATTTTCTGAAATACTGCCTATTTAAACACTGAGATCTCAAGTCGGTATTGAAATTTGATTCACTCCTGGCGCGCGTATGGCTAAAATGGTTATACGTCAATTCGTCGACTGCGTCAATTCGTCGACTACGACGATTCGTCGCGTTTACAGATTTTGGTTACATACAAAACGAATGCAGGAAAACGTACGATTTCGAACGTTTTCCTGATCAAATTTATAAAGTTTGGACACTCAGACAGGATAGGAATATTACGCTTTTTCTTTGGCACTAAAAATATTAGACGGTAGACGGTTTTTGGAAGGGGTCAGAGCCCGGTTTGTCAGAGCCCCCCATATACAAAATTTTTGTAAAATCTACAGTTTTCAATTCAGAACCACCAAATCAGGTATCCTATCTCATGGTACCCTAACTTAGACGGTTGTCGGTTTTTGGAACGGGTTAAGGCACGGAGGGGGTCAGATACCCCCCACCCCACCCCACCCCGCCCCCCACATACATACAAAATTTTCGTGAAACCTAGTTTTCATTTCAGAACCGGCAAATTTGGTATCATGAAACTCTAACTTAGACACTAGACGGTTTTTAGAAGGGGTTGGAGCCCGGGGGTCAGAGCCTCCACCCCCTCATAAAAATTTCGTAAAATCTACAGTTTTCATTTTAGAACCACAAAATTTGGTATACTATCTCATGGTACTCTAACTTAGACGGTACACCGTTTTTGGAACGGGTCAAAGCCCGGGCGGTCAGAGCCCCCCACATACAAATTTTTTTTTTTTAAACTACAGTTTTCAATTCAGAACCACAAATTGTGGTATACTATCTCATGGTACTCTAACTTAGACGCTAGACGGTTTTTGGAAGGGGTTAGAGCCCGGGGGTGAAAGCCCCCCCCCCTCATAAAAATTTCGTAAAATCTACAGTTTTCAATTTAGAACCACCAAATGTGGTATACTATCTCATGGTACTCTAACTTAGACGGTAGACCGTTTTTGGAAGGGGTTGCAGCCCGGCGGGCAAGGGCCCCCTTCATAAAAAAAATCGCAAAATCTAGTTTTCAATTTAGAACCACCAAATTTGGTATACTATCTCATGGTACTCTAACTTAGACGGCAGACCGTTTTTGGAACGGGTCAAAGCCCGGGGGGTCAGAGCTCCCCTCATAAAAAAAAATTCGTAAAATCTACAGTTTTCACTTTAGAACCACCAAATTTGGTATAGTATCTCATGGTACTCTAACTTATACGGTAGACCGTTTTTGGATCGGGGCAAGGCCCGGGGGTCAGAGCGCCCGCCCCCATAATTTTTTTTTCGTAAAATCTACAGTTTTCAATTCAGAACCATCAAATATGATATCATGAAACTCTAACTTAGACGCTAGACGGTTCTTGGTAGGGGTTGGAGCCCGGGGGTGAAAGCCCCCATAAAAATTTCGTAAAATCTACGGTTTTCAATTTAGAACTACCAAATTTGGTATACTATCTCATGGTTATCTAACTTAAACGGTAGACGGTTTTTGGAAGGGGTCGGGGCCCTGGTCAAGGGAGCCCCAAACAAAATGTTCATAAAAAGCTCCGTTTCTTCATACGGCCCCAAACGCTCTTATGGCCTATCTACGTTCTAAGGCGCTTTTTGGCCCTTTGAGGGCCTTGCACCATAAACCATCAACCAACCAACTAACCAACCTACGGTCTAAGTTAGAGACTGTAGATAACAATAAAGTGCAAAAATGTGCATTTAATGGTGTATTAAAAACACAAATCAATATAGTTTAGCTTTCACTACCAACGAACGGCTTATCAGGAAGAAATATAATGTAATGTAAATAGAGAGTTCCAGATATTCAAAATTCAAAACGGTAAGAAAAAGATTGTTAGTGCCAATGTGAAGTCGAACGCAATCGACATCACATAGGTACATTGCATTTCTTTGTTGCGGGATTCACAGAAGCACACGCCAGATGTACTGCAGTTCTATGTCTCCTAGAAGGTAAGTATTCCCATTCCTTTTTCTTTCTTTTTTGTTTCGCAAAATTAAATTAACTAAATCAAAAAATTTAAAATAAGTTTACTGGAAAATTGCAGGAATATCTTTTTCATTCATTAACTTTCACCCGCTGAACTTGGTGATTCCACAAATAGTAATATGTACCTGGCAAATAACTGGTATCCCTGCTAGTACAAATTATATTAATGATTTATTTGCGTCCAGTTCAATCTAGTATGTCCATAAGAGCGTTTGGGGCCGTATGAAAAATACATTTCAACGAGTGCCGCTACGGCGGCGGAGTGATCTAGGGGCTGGCTTCTGACTACCTGTCAAGAAGAATTTTGTATGTGGAGGCATTTACCCGTTCCAAAAAAACGTTTACCGTTTATGTTAGAGCACCATGAGATAGTATACCAAATTTGGTGGTTCTAAATTGAAAACTGTAGATTTTACAAAACTTTTTATGAGGTGGGCTCTGACCCAGTGCTCGACCTGTTTCAAAAACCATCTACCGTCTAAGTTAGAGTACCATGAGATAGTATACCAAATTTGGTGGTTTTAAATTGAAAACTGTAGATTTTACAAAAAATTTTATGAGGTGGGCTCTGACCCAGTGCTTGACCTGTTTCAAAAACCATCTACCGTCTAAGTTAGAGTACCATGGGATAGTATACCAAATTTGGTGGTTCTATATATTGAAAACAGTAGATTTTACGAAAATTTTGTATTGGGGGAGCTCTAAACCCCCGGGCCCCAACCCGTTCCAAAAACCGTCTACCGTCTAAGTTAGAGTTCCATGAGATAGTATACAAAATTTGGTGGTTCTAAATTGGAAACGGTATATTTTACGAAAATTTTGTACGGGGGGGGGGCTCTGACCCACCGCGCCACGACCCGTTCCAAATACCGTCTCCCGTCTAAGTTAGAGTTTCATGATACCAAATTTGGTGGTTCTAAATTGTAAACTATAGATTTTACGAAAATTTTGTATGTGGGGGCTCTTCTCCCCTGACTCCAACCGCTTCCAAAACCATCTACAGTCTAAGTTAGAGTTTCGTGAGATAGTATACGAAATTTGGTGGTTCTAAATTGAAAACTATAGATTTTACGAAATTTTTATAGGGGGCTCTGACCCCGTGCTCGACCTGTTTCAAAAACCATCTACCGTCTAAGTTAGAGTACCATGAGATAGTATACCAAATTTGGTGGTTCTAAATTGAAAACTGTAAATTTTACGATAATTTTGTACCGGGGGGGGGGGGGGGGTTGACCTGCCGGCCCCCGATCCGTTCCAAAAACGGTCTTCCGCTAAGTTAGAGTTTCATGACACCAAATTTGGTGGTTCTAAATTGAAAACAAGATTTTACGGCAATTTTGTAGGGGGGGCTCTAACCCCCGGGCTCCAACCGCTTCCAAAAACCGTCTACAGTCTAAGTTAGAATACCACGAGACAGTATACCAGATTTGGTGGTTCTGAATTGAAAACTACATTTTGCGATTTTTATATGAAGGGGGCCCTTACCCCCGGGCTCTAACCCCTTCCAAAAAGCGTCTAAGTTATAGTTTCATGATACCATACTTAATGGTTCTGAATTGAAAACTGTAGATTTTACAAAAAAAATTATGGGGGGGGGGGGCTCTAACCACCGGGCCTTGACCCGTTCCAAAAACGATCTACCGTCTAAGTTAGAGTACCATGAGATAGTATACCAAATTTGGTGGTTCTAAATTGAATACTGTATATTTACGGCATTTTTTATGACGGGAGGGGCTCTTACCCCCGGGCTCCAACCCCTTCCAAAAACTGTCTAGCGTCTAAGTCAAAGTATCATGAGATAGTATACCAGATTTGGTGGTTCTGAATTGAAAACTGTAGTTTTTAAGAAAATTTTGTATGTGGGGGGCTCTGACCCCCGGGCCTTGACCCGTTCCAAAAACGGTCTACCGTCTAAGTTAGAGTACCATGAGATAGTATACCAAATTTGGTGGTTCTAAATTGATTACTGTAGATTTTATGGTATTTTTTATGACGGGGGGGGGCTCCAACCGCTTCCAAAAACCGTCTAGCGTCTAAGTTAGAGTACCATGAGATAGTATACCAAATTTGGTGGTTTTTAATTGAAAACTGTACATTTTGCGAATTTTTATGAGGGGGCCTTACCCCCCGGGCTGCAACCCCTTCAAAAAATCGTCTAGCGTCTAAGTTAGAGTACCATGAGATAGTATACCAGAATTGGTGGTTCTGAACTGAAAACTGTAGTTTTTAAGAAAATTTTGTATGTAGGGGGGCTCTGACCACCGGGCCTTGACCCGTTCCAAAAACGGTCTACCGTCTAAGTTAGAGTACCATGAGATAGTATACCAAATTTGGTGATTCTAAATTGATTACTGTAGATTTTATGGTATTTTTTATGACGGGGGGCTCTTACCCCCGGGCTCCAACCCCTTCCAAAAACCGTCTAGCGTCTAAGTTAGAGTACCATGAGATAGTATACCAAATTTGGTGGTTCTAAATTGAAAACTGTAGATTTTGCGAATTTTTTATGAGGGGGGGCCTTACCCCCGGGCTGCAACCCCTTCAAAAAATCGTCTAGCGTCTAAAGTTAGAGTACCATGAGATAGTATACCAGAATTGGTGGTTCTGAACTGAAAACTGTAGTTGTTAAGAAAAATTTGTATGTGGGGGGGGGCTCTGACCCCCGGGCCTTGACCCGTTCCAAAAACGGTGTACCGTCTAAGTTACAGTACCATGAGATAGTATACCAAATTTTGTGGTTCTAAAATGTAAACTGTAGATTTTACGAAAATTTTTATGAGGGGGGGGGGGGGTCTTGCAGTCGTTTTGTATGTAACCAAAATCTGTAAACGCAGCGAATTGACATAGTCGACGAATTGAGGTAGTCGACGAATTTGTCCGCGACGAATTGACGCTCGACGAATCGTCGTGGTAGACGAATTGACGCGCGACGAACTGACGCAGGCGACGAATTGACGCGCGACGAGTTGTCGTAGTCGACGAATTGACGCGCGACGAATCGTCGCAGTCGACGAATTGAGGCACGCGACGAATTGACGTGACACCGCCAAAATTCGTATGTATATGAAAATCCTTCACCCTTAAGTTGACCGCTTGAAAGATTAGTTCTCCAAAAAGCATCCAAAATCCCAGGTGGGTGGTTTCTTTCTTGTAGCGAAGGAAGAAAATGAGGAGTGAAAATGAGATTTAGGGATATTTTCCGTATACAAGGAGCAATTAAACTTCTGCAATTAACATCTATATGTCATCCCACCTTCGTTTTGTTGATGACGTAGTCATTTTTGCAACTACCCCATCAGAGCTGCAGAGTATGATCCAGGAACTTGCTGACAAGAGTAAAGAAGTGGGATTAAAAATGAACTTTCAGAAGACAAAAGTGATGTTCGATGCTTTTACAAGAAATGAAGATTTATCGATTGATGGAGAAAAGCTGGAGATAACAGACACGTATGTTTATCTTGGACACCAGATATCAAGTGAGGGTCACATTGATGAAGAAATTAATCGGCGTACAAAACTTGCCTGGAGAGCTTTTGGAAGAAACAGTATAATTTTCAAGAGCAATATGCCATTATGTCTTAAAAGAAAAGTGTTTGATCAATGCATCCTTCCAGTGCTTACGTATGGTGCAGAGACGTGGACCTTAACTAAAAGAGACATACAAAGGCTGCAGACAGCTCAAAGTAGCATGGAGAGGTGCATGCTTGGTGTAAACAGGAGAGATAAGAAGAGGGACTCGTGGATCCGAAAAATGGCAAGAGTGAAAGACATCATGATCAGAGTTAAACCCCTGAAATGGCAATGGGCTGGACATACTGCCAGAAGGACAGACCATCGATGGACAGCCGAAATTTTAGATTGGATTCCAAGGGACAGGAAAAGACCCAGAAGACCACATGGAAGATGAGTGGATGAAATTCTAAAGTATGCGGGAGTGACATGGAGGAGACTGGCACAAGACAGACCGTTGTGGAGAAAACTTGGGGAGACCTTCGTCCAGCAGTGGATTGATAATGATTGATGATGATTATGTCATCGACTAATGCAGTATGGGGTGAAGAGGAATGTCGGGAAAGAAAGAAGGAAAATGTTCATTATACCGATAAAGCACTCTGGGTAGTAAAAGGAATAAATTTTGCAGCCAACAGAATTGAGAGCAAACACCACTAACACCTTACAAGAGTAAAGATTAAGAAGTGCTAAATAAGAGCAGCTCAAGCGTGGCATAAAATGACATCAATGGCGTGGCATAAAACTCATAAATGTCTTCACAGGCGTGGCATAAAGATCGCAAACTGTGAGAAAGTATACGAATATCTTTTTTGAAACCCTGTTTTCTGAACGCATCAGCGTTTCTTAATTTATGTTTGCGATTTCTTTTGTACACAGAAATGCAAATTTATACATTTTCCTTCCGTGAATACTTCTCTTCGTCTGAAAACCGACATGTAAAAAGACAGTTGTTATCACTGTTAGTAAATTTTACAAAAGACCTCTATTTTGTAGACCCTTTCAGCTCAACGTGCAGCTGTGCCACTGGAATGAAGCTCTCATAATCAGCAAAACATTTCAGTCTCTCAAGATGACACGCGAGGAGAACAATTTGGACTTGACTTACAAACTATTCTTTTCGCATGCGTGTGTGTAGGGATTTAACACGACCACAGTAAGCAACTCAGTGGGCTATGAGCAGCCGCACGTCCCTACTTTAGAACAACTGGTTCCAGAGAAGGAAGAGAGCTACTGCCGTAACACAAGCACGCTATCATCCATGCCTCACCGGGGTTTCGAACCCGGATCCACCTCGAACGAATTATTAGAAGCCAACGCTTCGTTCCACTCGGCCACCGGGGTTGGCGCTTAGACACTATCTAAAGGACAGAATCGTGGGACATCATTTACTCATTAGATCGCAAGGATATGGGAGCCCAAATTTTTGGCACTAACTTCTCCAAGATCGGAAAAATATTGTTCACACACTTCCGGATATATAAAACTCACATGGTTGACGACTTTGTCCTTCTCCCACTTTAATGAAATTTTGAAAAAGAATTCGCACGACGGAGAACTTATCAAGCATATAACTAGGTTCCAGTGTTCTGGACATGAGACTAGGTGCTAATAAATTTCAGTGTTAGATTTTGCTTGATTCGGCATTCTTTCGGCAGAGTTCTTATATGCGACTCTTGTTTCACCAATCACACTGCCTATATCAGTGGTTATGTCAACAGCCAAAACATGAGGTGGTCCTAATAAAATGGCTGGGCAGTGTGTACGTTTCACGTTTACGCGTGATATCGAAAAGCTATTTAGACCTCTAACTTAAAACGGTACTGTCATTTAATAAGCACTCTGGTAAAATAGTGAAGAGCTTGGTAAAAAGGAAAGCCATGACATTTTCCCCATAATTATTTCCGTCTGACGATAATTCAAAGTAACCGACAGTTTTTCTTTTGGTGAAAACCTGATGAAAGATACGTATGGTTTATCTTAGTAATACTTCATGGCTACCGCAGGAAAAATATATAGTATCATAAGCTTAACCAGCGCTGAATGCCTGAAAACCCTATATAAACACTGAAACCTCCTTTTACATAAAACATGGATCTTATTACTTGTGCACCGTGAATTTGCAATGATTTTTAACGAACACATTACAAAAGCACACTAAATAGACTTTTACCATTACTTCAGATTCCGCAAAAGATTTGAGAAAACCTTGCGTTAAGTGAGTGGCATAACTCAACAGAGAGAGAAATAATAAAGAAAAGCTTATACCTCTACAGTAAAGCAGAAAAATCCCCTCCCTCACAAACAGGAATTCAACTTCAAATTTGGCAAAAAGTTTAAAAAAGCCATTGAGTGACAAACCACGATCTGAAAGACTCAACACAGATTACACCTATACCTCAGTTCCGTGTTACTCCTCATATGAATGCGCGGCAGATGCTTAAACATTTCAGAGGAGTCCATAAAAGAAAGGTATCATCGTCATCTATTCTCAATCTACATTCCAACACTAATCCCGAAATCCTCAAGTCTCTTCCAACCACTTTCTGCCTTGAGCAATTCTCTTTCATGTCACTCCGGCACGATTTCGAATTTCTTCCATCCAACTCCCACGTGGTTTTCTTGGTCTCTTCCGGTCCTTTGGTACCCAGTCTGGTATTTCAGTTGTCCAACAGTGGTCAGTTGTTCTAGTAATATGTCAGCCTCGTCTTTTTCCCAGTCTTTCTTGCTTACGTCAAACTGGCATCTCTCCATGATTCATTGAGTTGTTCGCAACATCTGTATGATTTCTTTAGTTAAGGTCGATGCCTCTGATCCATACCAATAAGCACTTTTAAGACTTAATTGTAAATTGTTGGTGAAAATTGTATTATTTTTTCTAAATGCACTCAGCCAAGTTTTACACCGAGTTAGCTTTGCATTAGGAACAGCACCCGTTTTACATATTCGGAGCGATAACGAAGTACCACGTGATATCAACGTCACATGCGGTTACTATAAATTGAGCACAACTTAGCTCTTTTTTTTTTTTTTTTTTTTTTTTTTGATTGGAGGTTTAACGACCACTGTGAGCAACTCAATGGGCTATAAGCAGTCGCCCGTCCCTAATTTAGGGTCACTGGTTCCAGGGAAGGGAGAGAGCTAGTGCCGTAAGACAAACACAACATCCATGCCTCACCGGGATTCGAACCCGGACCCCGTTCGGACGAATGATCAGAGGCCATCGCTTAGACCACTGCGCCACCGGGGCGGCCAACTTAGCTCTGTACGTAATCAATAAACGTTTGCCAGTAACGGAGAAACGCGGCAATGTGTAAGCCATTTGACCCCGGCCAGATAGTTGGGGTCCGGAGAGCAGATGCCAGTATTTCGGAAACATCAGCACTTGTTGGCTGCTCCCATACTACTGTAACAAAGGTGTACCAGGACTGGATTAACCATTCACAGAAATCCAGCAGAAGGACTAACATTGGTCAGACACGCGCGGTTAATCATAGAGATGAGCTTCAGATGTCACGACTGGTATCTCAACAACGACGTCCAACAGTCACACAGCTCACCCACCAGTGCAACAGCGGTTCAGTTCGACTTATTTCTACATGCACAATGCGCCGTACCTTGCTTCGCCTGGGGTTCCACTGCCGTAGACCAGATAGGGTACACATGATGAAGCCCAGTCATCGAAAACAACGCCTTGCATGGGCCAAGGAACGTCGGCAATGGACTCTCGACAGATGGAAGAAGGTCGTCTGGAGTGACGAGTCTCGTTTCCTACTGCACTATGCTGATGGCGTAAACAACACGAGACCCTATCCCCTGCTTTCACAGTTGGGGTGGTGTTCTGGTCTGGCGAGCTTTTTCCTGGCAAGCCCCAGGTCCGTTGGTTATCATACCACAAACACTAAATGGTGGACTCTACAGGGACCTGTTAGCCGAGCATTTCCATCCATATCTGCAGGAGGTTTACCTAGACAACAGTGCCATCTGTCAAAAGGACAACGCACCGTGTCATCAGACTCGTATAACTGCTGAGTGGGTGGAGGTACACGACAATCGAATTCGTCACATTGCCTTGGCCCCCAAGCTTTCCTGACTGTAATCCAATAGAACATTTGTGGGATATGCAAGAACGTGGTATGAAAACTGCTGATTGTCCTCCACAGAATAAGCGTGAGCTGACGGAGCTACTGCAGCGGATATGGGTCAAGTTACACATGGAGGATGTTCGACACCTTGTCGAATCTGTTCCTATGCGTCTGCGAGCCGTGATTGCACAGAAAAGTGGACCAACGCGTTATTAGGTAGGTGTGCCTAATGCAAAGTTAACTTAGTGTATATGCCTATTCATTTCTTCTTCGATGTGGCCCTCGCTTAATATCTGTTGCCATGGTACGTGCCTGTATCAGTTACTTCTAAATTTGCCCCGTTCATTTCCAATTCTTCGGCTCTTGTAATAGCGCTGTACATCAATTTTGTTTTCTGTAAGTTCATCTTTTATCCCACTTCTTTTTTCTTGTCAGAAAGTTCCTGGACCATACTCTGCAGCTCTGAAGTGGTACTTGTAAAAATCACTACACTGCTGGCCACCCAAAATGCAACACCAAGAAGGAAGCATTTGATTGGCCTGAAATTCGCAGCATGCGTCACCCGCGAGAGGACATGCAAACGATTAGCATTGCAGGGTGTATGCAAATCATGTGCGCCCGGCACGCCACCGAGAAGCACTAAAAGAAGGGTGCACAGAACGTGTGGAAGCAGAAGTAAGTAGTGGAAGTGTGTTGTGCTGCCGGACCTGTGCGTGGGAAGTTTCCTGATGCCTCGTCGCAGAATACGGCAATCATTCCAGCACGTTTCGAAGTTCGACAGAGGACGAACATCGGCGACCGTGTGGTACGACATCCAGCCACAGTGAGGCAAGTATGGATTCGGTGGGTGCAGGAGGGACGGACGGACCGACGTGAGCGATTGCCGCAGCCGCGGCACACAACCGAACGAGAGGACCGGCATGTTGTGCGCGGTCATTGACGGCTTGCACCGCCACATCACGAACGTTAGCGCAGGAATTAGGGTGTGTTGCGCAACAACCTGGGTCAGCACGTACCGTTCGACGTCGTCTGCAGGAGCGGGGACTTGTCGCACGGCGCCCATTGCTCTGATTACCATTGACATTACACCACCGGCGAGTGTGGCGGCAGTGGGCCGTTGAACACCGCACCTGGACTACGGAATGGCACGACGTTGTCTTCTCCGACGAATCCCGCTTCTGCTTGCAACACCACGATGGTCGGATCCGCGTGTGGCGGCACCGCGGCGAGAGACTGTATGACGCCTGCATTATGCATCGCCATACAGGTCCGTCGCCTGGCGTTATGGTTAGGGGCGCAATTGGATATGACACCCGCACACCTCTGGTACGCATCGCCGGTACACTCAACAGCCACCACACCATCTCCGACGTTTGGAGCCTGTAGTCCTCCCTTACCTGCAAGACCTGACAGCGGCCACGTTTCAACAGGACAATGCGAGCTCGCACGTGGCACGCATCGTGCAACAATTCTTCACGGCCCACCAGGCGTCACTGCTGCCGTGGCCTGCCTGTTCTCCCGATATTTCGCCCATCGAACACGTCTGGTCGCTGATTGGCAACCGAGTGGCCCGGCAAGCACTACCCGCGGCTACGCCTGATGAACTGTGGCAACGTGTGGAAGCAGCCTGGACCGACATACCCCAAGCCCACATCCAAATAATCTTTCGTTCGATGCCGGGCGTGTAGCGGCCGTTATTGCCAGCCATGGGGGCCACACAAACTATTGATGTCTGCGTGTTCCGCAAGTCGCACGGGCCTGTAAGCTCAATCGTTTCAACTTTGTATCTGTTATGTGTCCAGTAAATCTGGCTTTGCTATCTTGTGTCCTTCTTGGTGTTGCATTTTGGGTGGACAGCAGTGTATATCGTCCTCAAAATGAAAATGGGTTAAATTATCTCCATTAATCTTTATTCCCTTGTCTTTCCAATTCATTGATTGAAACACACTCTGCAATGTGGCATTGAAGATCTCGGGAGATATATTACCTTATCTCACTCCCTTTTTGGTTTTTATGCCTGCTGGATCCTCGAACAGTCGAACCTTTTAACTCGCATTTTCTTAGATGTTATTAAGAACATTAAGATAGAAAGAAAGTTATATTTAACAGTTAGAATTAAAATCCCGTAATCATTGGCTCACGGTTTTTACACGACTTATACTAAGATGCCAGCTTATTACGTACACCTGCCCGTTTCACGTAAGTGGCTCAATCCAATACGTAAGACAGCACGTGAGCTCAATATGCCGTATAAAACAGGCAGAAGGGTTGGTTGAACACCAATTAGCGTTCATTTCAGGTTTGGAATGAAAAAAACGAGTGATCTGAGCATCCTTGAACGTGGCATAATAATTGACGCCAGGTGTGCCGGTTCGAGCATATCCCAAACCGGCCGTTCTCCTGGGCTTTTCACAGGCAGCCGTAGCAAGTGTTTACCGTGAGTGGTACAACACGCAAAATACTTCCAGCAATCGGCAGTTCTGCGGATTGAAAACCACTTGTGGATCAGAGTGATCAAATGAGACTAGCGAGAATTGTGAAAGCGAACAGACTGGGCCACAACGCCGAATCACTGCAGAAATTAAGCGCTGGTGTACGAGAATCATCTTCGAATGCACCACATATAGAACCATGCCGCAAATGGGCTGCAAAGGCCAACAACTGTGTCGCCAGTCCCCTTTCAGTTTCAACAGTTGTTTTCGTCGACAGAATCGCCGACTCCTAGAAGCATTTAGCGTGTCGCACCATTCACGATAAACCCTTGATACGGTTGTACGTGAGAAACCTAAGAGGATGGGCATTTGGGAGATACTCGAAACGACACACCTGGCGCAATCTCTAATACGACTATCAGTGTCACTCAGATCACCCGTTTTGTCCATTCCGACCAGAGTTGACACCAGAGGCATTTACCTGAAATCAATAGTCCAGAGCTCCAAAAATTAGTAGAAATCAATTGATCAGATTTTTTTGCTTGAACTATGCATCACCTCACAAATACACGGTCGAGTCACATTATTGTGACCACCAGCTAATATCCAGAGTAACCGCCGTGTGCAGCTCAGACAGCAGCTAGACGGGCTCGGAGTGACCCAATAAGGTGCTGGAAGGTGTTTAGACGTATGTGAAGCCATGCTGAGTGCAGTGCATCTGATAGCTGCTGGACGGTAAGTGGTGGAGGATCCATAGAGCGAACAACACGATAGAGTGTTGGTGTAAATAATCATGGCATTTGCCTTTTAATATAGACACATCTAGATCTGTCTCACTTCTCTTCCTAAAAACAAAGAGTTATACTGTATACTACTTACGCTTCTTACTCAACAATACCCAGATGTTCCCAAAGTACGTGAAATAAATGACATACTCAAAATAGTGTTATCAATACAGATATCGTACAGACGTTTTCCTTATGTTGTGTGTGTTTTTTTTTTTCTTGATTGGAGGTTTAACGACCACCGTGAGCAACTCAATGGGCTATAAGCAGTCGCCCGTCCCTAATTTAGGGTCACTGGTTCCAGGGAAGGGAGAGAGCCAGTGCCGTAAGACAAACACAACATCCATGCCTCACCGGGATTCGAACCCGGACCCCCTTCGGACGAATGATCAGAGGCCAACGCCTATGTTGTGTTTTAACAAACCTGGGGGATATCTTTGTATAGCAGACTAATTCGTTATCTAAAATAAAAAAATGTTTCATAACAACCGGTATGAATTATAAAAAACAATAGGTAGCAGTGTGTGTAGGTACTCTTAAAACGGAGAAAAATCAGTAGATTACGAAAATCTATCAGTAGACCAGAATCAAAATCAGTAGAATGGCAACACTGATTCTAACCCTCAATCGAAAGCTAATTGATGTTCAACCAACCCTTCTGCCTATTTCATAACGCACACCGAGCTTATGTGCCTTCTTACATACTGGAATGAGCCACTAGTGTGTAGCGGGAAGATGTACCTAAAAAGTTGGCATCTCAGTGTAGTTACGCTGGCAGCAGTTTGACTGCAGTGGCAAGGGATTTCGTTCCTACAGATGAAATATGTAGTTTATTCCCGACAAACATAAATACCCAGCTAAGATTTTCTTTTTTGCCACCATGTTTAATGAAATGATGACGATTTACTAGTCATAACTTTAAATTGTATGCCAGTTCAGTTGCTACTGACAGACAATTTGAAGTTAAAATTAGTAGGATATTAAGGAAAACGCACGTACGCGCATTGAGAGACGGTGTGAGGACAAAGCTGTAGAATTAGAAAAGTCTGAAGAAATAGTCTCCGGTATTTGTAGACGTAAGTTACATGAATCATGCAAATGAAATAATAAATATAGTTTATATTGTAACCCTATTAACCGAAAATGAATGTTTTTTTACATATATATGGTGCTTCAAGCGCACTTAAATAACATACACGAAAATTAAGAATCTTTTAATTATACAAACTGTAAAGATTCTAAAACGACTTCACAAGAACTTTACGTTTATATCTTGCTTTTGTATTGTTTATCATAAATTATTGCAAATTAAAAAAATCACAAGAATTTTATAAACACCATTGTGTGTGTGTGTGTGAGAGAGAGAGAGAGAGAGAGAGAGAGAGAGAGAGAGACGATTCGATTTCGTAAACGTGGTGCCGTAATAAAAATTTTCAGCAGAATTACAGAAAATCGGTAATACTCTTTTTATCAGTTTTTTTTTCATTATGTGGAAATGAAATAAAGGCTTCAAAATATATGATTCACTTTGAAATTCATAATGGTTTGTTAAAAAATGATGGAAATTAAAAAAACAGCATTGTCATTTCTGGATTTCTGGCCTCATAGAAGGAATAAAATGATTCTTGCTATCCTTATCAATCATCTTCATGAAACTCTTTGCTCTGAAAAAAAATTTCTGTAACGAAAAATACCTAAATCCATTAAAACAGTAAACGAATATTACACTTTTAATGGGCCATGAAGAAAGTGAAAATACTTCCGCAAGCGAGAAAAACAAACATAAAACCCATCTCTACGAAAGAAATCAAATATTCCTTAAAAACAAACTAGTGCAAACTCGAAAAGGAAGAAATGCTTTCATTTATCACTGCTTCATAAAACAAGTTAGTAAAATCATGCAATGCATTGAATTATAATACGCTTTCCAACATACCAGAAATCATTACTCAAGTTATCCCTCAAGTTATGAGAATAATAGCTGTGGAATAAATCTCGATCCTGTGCCCTGACCTTTGATCCCATTTCGATGATATTCAACAGAACCGGTTAAGTATACCTTCAAAATGACATGATAAAGTTTTGTCGCAATCGAAGCATTTTTACGTAAGTTATGATGCATAAGGGCTATGGAATAGGTCCCGCTCCTGTGTCCTAACCTTTGACCCCATTTCGCCCATTTTCAATAGGGTTTTCCCCCAGGTAGTCCCCTACCACATACTGAAATTTCATCGAAATCGAACCTTTTTTTACGTTAATTATGACGCATAAGAGCAGTGGAATGGATCTCGCTCCTATGTCCTGACCTTTGACCCCATTTCGTTCACTTTCAATAGGTTTCCTTCCCAGGTGGTCCTCTACCACATACTAAAATTTCATCGAAATCGAACGATTGTTACGCGAGTTATCGTACGGACGGACATACGCACACAACGCGTGACGTAATGAGGCAGATGGGAATCGCGACCATCTGCTTGAAGAGTGTGACGTCATAAAACTTTATTAGGATCCACACACAACGCGTGACGTAATGAGACAGTGGCGTGACCGCGCGTCAACATCTCAATCGCGAGATCGTGACGTCATAAGATTTCTAAGCATGGGTAACATTAATGGAACGACGCCATGACACTAAAAACGTGGTAATTCGGGTTGGTTATTTAACCCACAAAACGAATTTTCCTAAAGTCGAGATCAAGCTAAATCGATTTCTAGTACCAGAAAACGGTAAGTTAACGACTTTCATCAAAATCCTTAGAGCCGTTTTCAAAATAAAATTTACATAGATACAAGAATTGCTCCTTTAAGGTCGACTTCAAGTAATTTTGCTTTCTATACTTCCAATGGAAAAACTTCTGTACACATTTTCTTCACAATTAATACTTTCCCAAGGATGAAAATTTAAACATCGATTAAAATAGCTTCATTTTATAATTTGGAATATTTAATATTTTCTAAAACATAACCATAATTATGCAATCCAACATTTATTTGTCTATTGACGTCATCAAAGTACAGGTCGCGTCATCTATTTTCTGGTTTCAACACCACCAAAGGAAACATTGTTTTTTAATATAATTATGGTTATGTTTTAGAAAATGTTAAGTATTCCAAGTTATAATATGAAGCTATTTTAATCGATGTTCAAATTTCCATCCTTGAGAACACATTAATTGTGAAGGAAATGTGTACAAAAGTTTTTCCATTGGAAATATAGGAAGCAAAATTACTTTACGTCCACCTTAATAGTATGGGGTAAGGGCGATGGAATGGATCCCGATCCTATGTCCTGACCTTTGACCCCATTTTCAATAGGGTTCCTCTCCAGGTGGTCCCCTACCTAATGATAAAATGTCATCGAAATCGAACAATTTTTACGCACGTTATGACGCATAAGGGCAATGGAATGCATCCCGCTCCTATGTCCTGACCTTTCTTTGACCCCACTTCACCCATTTTCAATAGAGTTCGTCCCCAGGCAGTCCCCTACCACATACTAAAATTTCATTGAAATCGCTCTTATGCCTCAAGTTATGAGGCATAAGAGCAATGGAATGGATCCCGCTCTTATGTCGTGACCTTTAACCCCATTTGTTCCATTTTCAATAGGGTTTGTCCCCAGGTGGTCCCCTACCACATACTAAAATTTCATCGAAATCGAACTATTTTTACGTGAGTTATCGTGCCGACAGACGGACGGACAGACGGACGGAAAAAGCTGGAGCATATACGCTTCTTCAAATTACGGTTGGAAAGCGTAAAAAATTAAAACAAAAAGTTTCTTTATAATTATGTAATGTATTCAGTTGTAAGTGCACTATATAGAATAAACATTGAGTATTGTGACTTTGTATATCGTTCGGTAATTGAGTGGTAAGAGTTTGATTTTCGTGCTGCTGGAGTAGGTTCGAACCCCGGTATAACATGGATTTGTGTTCCGTTCTGGTTTTCCTCCTTGTCTGAAGCTACCCTAAATTAGGGATAATCCTTTTCTCCTGCCCTTTTATTTCCACGAGACTGAAATACCAATGAAGTCTTTTTTTTTTTTTTTTTTTTTTAGAGTTTCACGATTACCATGAACATAAAATAGAAAAGTTCGTCAGTCCCAAATTTAAGGCCGCCTGCCCAGAAAAGGGTCAGAACAGAGCCGAAAAATAATAAAAAACAACATGTACGTCTTCCCAGGTTTTGAGTTAGTGCGAGGAGACAAGCCGCAGCCGTAAACCATTCGACCACAGGTAGACTGAAGAAAAAAAAAGAAAGAAAGAAAGAAAGGTACTTGTTCAGAGTACTTTTTTAGACCCGAATCCATGTAACGGTTTGGTACACTGAACCATTTGTTGGTGCCCAACATGGAGCTGCCTCGAGTTGATGGTATTTACACCTGAGATAAAGAAATAAATAGAGAATAAATGAGCAAGACAACTGAGGCACAGAAAAAAGGTCTCTAGAACTGAAAAAGAAGTACAATTAAGGCACTAACTGCTAAACATTTGAATATAAAATCACAGAAACATTGACAGAAAGAAAATAGATGCTGATAATTTTGAAGAATTACGTGTGCAGCTACACGGAAAAATGGGAGAGATACTGCGAAAGGCTTAAATGAACTAGAAGCCGAAATTGAGAGCAGTCAAGAACATACAGACCGTATTATCACAGCTATAATGCAAAATTAGATAAACGCTTACGTAGGTTGCCTAATCTCTAAAATCGAAACGCTGCAGAAAATACATCCTAAAGCTGTGTAGCGTCCGCGCCGGAGAACATAGGTATAATTAAATTAACAAAATTAGCTATCGAAGAGTTTAATGAGCATTTAGAAAGCTTGCAAGAATTGTGGGCAAAATCTGAAACTGCGATTTATCATAATGAACATCGACTGAGATACATTAATTTACTTATCTGAAATGCCACTTAAAGGGAGCAGCATTAGTTACAATACAAGAGTCAGTAATATTTCCGAATGGAAGTATGATACATAGCGGTGGAGACAAAGATATGGAGAAGAAAAGACATAATTCTAGGACACATATAAACTGCTCAGTTTCAATCCTGTTAGCAATGCATCACATCTGAGAGAGCTACGCTGATTATATAATTCGAGTAAAATCCAGATTCGTAATTTGGAATCCTTTGGCGCCGAATTGAACAGTTATGGCAGTGGGGTTTTGTTCCCGCTAATTATTAAATACATACCCGATACCACAGTTTTAGAATTTAAGAGTACAAAAAAGGAATAATGAGGCTTACAACATTTTGGAGCTTCTAGACTACCTAAAATGTGAAGCTGAAAACAAAGAACACACCTTTCTATTTCCTAATAAATCTGAAGGAAAAATATCGAATACTGAAAATAATTATTCTGTTAAGAAACCCACGAAATGCAACTTCCGTGGAAGGAAAGAAATGCACGATAAATAAAAGAGATATGGTGAATTATACACGGGCGTGCAAAAATTAAGGACGAGACGGTTTTTCGAATGTTACGTCGTGCAGAAGTGCTCCACATCGACTCAAATCACACCATAAGATTCCCAAGATGTAAGAATATGGGACAAGTGAGCAAAACCGTCCAAACAAGGAATCCAAATGACACAAAGGCACTTTATTGAAAAGGTAGCTTCGAGCACAACTGGACAGAAGACAGAAACGTCCATGTGACAGGCGGCTGCCAAGAAAAATCCAGTCTTTAGTAGGGGATATGATCACCCCTGACTGCGTTGCAGGATTTACAACGTCTGTCCATGCTGAGGACGAGGTTGTCAAGGAGCTGTTGAGGTATCGCGGCCCATTCCTCTTGTAGCGCCAATCGCAGCTGCGGAATCGTTGCTGGCGGCTGGTGACGTGCTGCCCAGCGTCGAGAAGGTCCCACACGTGTTCGATTGGATTTAAGTCCGGGGACCTTGCGGGCCAATCCATGCGTTGAATATCTTCACTCTCCAACAGCTCTGCGACAGCCACTGTACGATGAGGTGTAGCGTTGTCGTCCATGAAGAGGAACTCAGGACCCACAGCACCTCCAAACAGACGCACGTGAGGCAGGAGAACCTCGGTACAATAGCGGACACCAGTGACTGAACCTCCTTGGAAGATGTGGAGGTCATAACGGCTACCAAGCATGATACCGCCCCAAACGAGAACTCCGTCACCTCCAAACCGGTCCCTTTCGATGATGTTGGAGGTGTGATTGCGTGTTCCCTGCTCTCTCCAGATGTGTATACGTCCAGAATCGCTCGTCAGACTAAATCGGCTCTCATCCGTAAAGAGAACTCGACCCCATTGCTCGTGTGTCCAGTTCTTGTGTTCCTGGCACCACAGAAACCGCCGTCTCCGATGAGCAGGCGTTAATGGCACACACCGTACTGGTCGTCGTGTAAATAGACCACCTTTGTGCAGCCTCCTGGCCACGGTAAAACGCGATAACAGACGTCCAGTTGTCTGTTGCGTGTGTCTTGCGATTTTTGCCGCTGTCTGCCGTCTGTCTCTCCTCGCCTGTAGGACAATATACCGGTCGTCCGCCGCCGTGGTTGCTCGTGGACGACCACTGCTAAACTTTCGGACAGCTGTTCCTGTAGTTTGAAATGCTCTCCAAGCTCGTGAAACGATGCTGTGAGCGATCCCGAACTCCTCGGCCACAGTAGTCACACTTCAGCCTTCTTCCAACTTCCCAATGACGCGACCTCGGGTAAAGTCATCCAGATGTCGTCTACTGGATTGCCTGTTGGCCATATCACACGGTGGCAGCAACTCGACGTCGTTGAAACCGATGTACACCGTGCAATAGCGTTTACCGAATTGCTGAGCGTACACCGCACGTGTGGTTTATACCCTTCCAACACTCCCCCTACATCATGCTGCATATATGCGCATGCCCTACCGTACCGGACCCTAGTCTATCTTCTGAGTGGTGTTTCGGTCCGTTCTGCCTGCTCGTTCAGCTGTTATGCTAATTTCTCCTCTTCGTCCTTAATTTTTGCACACCAGTGTATAAGGAGGGTTCCTACTGCTGCTGCTCTTAATATCATACCACTGTTCAGAGTGAATTCCTATGTGTGGATTCTGACAACTCTTCGGACAATTGTCCACAGACAGTAGCGAAAGGGAAATATATAATCAAGAAACAGGGTAGATTATTTTAAATTGTCTCAAGAAGCACCATCTTGCAAAGACATGTTTGCCTGAGACTCGATGCGAGAACTGTAACCGTAAACATAATTGGTTAGTTTGCGTGACCACACAAATAGAAGTGCCGGATTCTCTCATATCAGATGCACTAGATGAGTCAGTATCAAACTGCAACGTTTCTCGTGAAATAAAGTTGAATGTAGTGGGTACAGAAGAGGTGATTCATTGCTTTGGATCGGATAAAACAATCGTTCAGAGGAGGAGACGTGTAAAATTAGTACTTAAAAATATTTAAAGGTTTAAGAATGGCGTAGTACTAGAAGGTTTGAAACGCCAAATATTAGTAAAGCGTTGGTTTACGTTCCTGGTGAAAAAATAAAAGATTATTGCGAAGATAATAACCTACAAACTGTCCGACAGAAGATGTAGTGGACCGGACGCTATGCTTTTATCCGAATTAATTAGATCTGATTACTGCACTGGAGTGTAATAATTGGAAAAAATTAGAAAGCTATAAGGATTACTCGTAAACAAAGAGATTATTTTTGGATGGATAGTAAACGAGTCAGACGCATTGTCAAACGCAGCAATACAACAGTCAGCAATTGGCATTGTGAGAGCTATGAGGCAAACCTCGAGTACTGATCCTGACAATGAGGAGAGCTCGATTCTAAGGAATTTTCGGGAGACTGAAGTGTTCAGAATTAAAACTAAAACTTAAAATGTAAACTCGTGCGAGAGGTAAATATTCAAGTAAAATGAGCTGTAACTCTACGATCCAAGAAATATGTAGTCAGATTTGAACCCTCTTTTAAATTATTTAATACATTAAAATATATACATACATTAAAACATACGAGATCTTTCGAGCGGGCAGCCCGCTCATCTTCGGGTAAAACGTTAACAAGCAAAGTACAGACCTCAAAAAAAAAAAAAAAAAAACGAGCCCCCCTCCCCTAACTTTGAAACCATTTGCCGCAGATAGACAAGTAAGGTATCGTTGGAAAGCACTCGAAGGGAACAATCACGTAATGCGAAGAAAAATGCTAATTAAGCTAATTAACATGTTAATTAGCTCACTATCTCCAAATTTTTCCATATAAGGGGTATGTTATTTTATGCGCGTTCTATTTAGCACATGGAAAAACCCTTAAATTTTAAATATCGTTCCAAATCGGATGATTAGTAGCGAAGATATTTGCAAATAAAGTTAGAGGGGGCATCCATATGTCTTCATCTGGGAAACACACCTGGAATGTTTCTTTTCCAAGTGATAATGCTGGAAAGTTGTCTTGCTTGAACCTCAGACAAATTGAATGCAGAGTACAGAGCAAAGGCCCTGACAGTGATTTGTACGGTAACTTGGGCCATCCAGGGACGAAGTTCATTTACTCTTGCTGTTTCCTTTATAACAACTTCATTTATTTGTGCTAATGACTTGAATTAATATTAGAATAAACAGTATCTATTTTTCTAATAATGGAAAACCCGAATATGTGCAAGCTGAAATTTGTTTTGAATTTTCTTGTTTCCGATCCTTACACTTTCTCGAGCACTGAGCATTCGCGTATCACTGAAACGTTGTCTCATAACAGAAAATTGAGGCAGAACCACGAAATCCGATTTTTTACGCATTCAACCGTAGGTTGAAGAAGCTTATATGCTCCAGCTTTGTCAGTCTGCCTGCCCGTACGATAACTCGCGTAAAAATGATTCGATTTCGATGAAATTTTAGTATGTGGTAGGGGACAACCTGAGGACGAACTCTGTTGAAAACGGACGAAATGGGGTCAAAGGTCAGAACATAGGAGCGGGATCCATTCCATCGCCCTTATGCGTCATAGCTTAAGTAAAAATGCTTCGATTGCGACAAAACTTTATCATGTTGTTCCGGTGGTATACTGAACCGATTCTGTTGAATATCATCGAAATGGGGTCAATTTCGATTATATTCAACAGAACCGGTTCAGTATGTATACCTCCGGAACAACATGATAAAATTTTGTCGCAATCGAAGCATTTTTACTTAAGTTAGCGAGATTTATTCTACAGACATTGTCTCCGTAACTTGAGTAATGATTTCTGGAGCCGCCCCAGTGGCGCAGCGGTCTAAGTGACGGCTTCTGATAATTCGTACGAGATGGGCCCGGGTTCGAGTCCCGGTGACGCATGGATGTTGTGTTTGTCTTACGACACTGTCTCTCTCTCTCTCTCTCTCTCTCTCTTCCCTGGAGTCAGTTGCCCTAAATTTGGGACGGGCGATGCTTATAGCCCACTGAGTTGCGCACGGTAGTCGTTAAACTTTCAATCAAAAAGAAAATTTCTGGTATGTTGGAAAGCGCATCATAATCAATGCATTGCATGATTTTACTAACTTGTTTAGAACGTCTTTTGTAAAAAAAAAAAAAAAAAAAGGTCGTATTTGTGTTACCGGCTTGTCTGTACGTCCGTCTGTGGACACCATATCTTTGTAACTATTAGTCCGATTTGAAATTTTATGTTTTGCATTGGGAAGCTTGAAATGTGCGAATAATGATCCTTTATCTCGTTTTTTTTTTTTTTTTGTGCTTTTTTTTTATATCATTGTGCAATTTCGCTGCTAGGGGTCGTAAACGCAGATGATATCGAATTCAAAACACATTTTATTACATATATATTTGCTTCTAAACATCCGATTCCGAAAATGATTTTACCTTTCGATTCCATTTATGTCAAAAAGCATTTCAGGTATAGTCCCTTTTTCAAGTTACGCATAGATTTTACGTTAAGGGGCGTAAAAGTAAATTGCGTTTTCCCCGATTTCTGTACTTCTAAAACTCCGATTTGAGAAATTATTTCTTCAGTGGATACAGCTCCTGATGGGAAATCTTTTGCACACAATTTCTAATTTTTGGTAAAGAACAGTTTGGCCACAACGGGGCGTAAGTGTTAATTTCTGCTTCTGATGTATTTGCAGCAAAATCTGAGCTTTTAAAATTCTGGATTGAAAACGTTCGTTCGTGGACCTGTACCACTCACGTCGATAAATGTTTTCGGAATGTTTTCTTCTTAAAATAATGCATGGCTTTTCCGCCAGGGAGCGTTGATATATATCATATTTTTGTTAATATATCTGCTTCTAAGAATCCGAATTGAAAAATTCCTTTCTTGTTGCATAATGTTTCTGATGCGAAGTATTTTTCATATAATTTCAAAATTTTCAAGTAATTCATAGACTTTTCGCTAAGGGGTGTAAAGATAAATTGCGTTTTCCCAGATATCTCTGCTTCTAAAACTCCGATTTGAAACATTCTTGCTGTATCACATACAGCTACTGATGGGAAATGTTTTGTATATAATTTCTTATATTTGGTAAAGAATAGTTTGCCACCAGGGTGTGTAAGTGTTTATTTCTGCTTCTGATGCATTTGTATCTAAATCTGAGCTCCAGAAAACTCGATTGAAAAAATTCTTTCGAGGACCCATTTCGCTCTCTTTGGGAAACATTTTCAGAATACTCTCTCCTTACAATAATGTATAGTTTTTCCGCCAGGGGGCGTAGATGCATATCTTACTTTTGTCGATATCTCTGCTCCTAAAAACTCCTAAGTGTCCTATTTTAAAAATCATTTCTTTGTTCGAGACCATATCCGCTGCTAAATGTTTCTCGTGTAATTTCAAATTTTTCTTAACGCAGAAGTCTGCCACGAGAGGGCGTAAGTTCACATTTCCGTTTACAGCAATATCTAACGGACTTAAACTCCGATTGAAAAACTTCTTTCTTCGGTCAGATACTATTAAATGTACAAACTCTGAGCGTATTTTCTTGCCAAATTAATGCAAAATTTCGCCGCTAGGGGACTTTAATGTTCTTAATATCTCTGCTTTTAAAAGTGCGATTTCAAAAATTAGTTCAACATCAGATGCCATTTATCTTATGGAACACTTTAGGTTAGTATTTGAGGAGTGTTATAGTTCACAGTTCTGTCGCTAGGTGGTGCTTGTATACTTCTGTTTGCAGCTGTATCTTCGCTTCTAAAACCCCTATTGCGAAATTGCTTTTTTTACTGTATGTCATTCACGACAATAGAGGTGTGAAACATTATCCTCTTTAAATAATGCAAATGTCCATGTCTTTTCTTTTTTCGCTACCTCTGCTTGCGGGTGACGTATTAGAAAATTTGAAAGCTTTTTCCATGAAGAATATTTTAAGCCTACTTTCAACTTTCCTATTATGCAAAATTCTTGAGCTGGAAGGCGTAGAGTTATATCATGTTTCTTTCTATATTTGTTCTTTTA
The DNA here is from genome assembly GCA_039090855.1 of Macrothele yani. NCBI lineage: Eukaryota > Metazoa > Arthropoda > Arachnida > Araneae > Macrothelidae > Macrothele > Macrothele yani. The sequence continues at coordinate 90,248,282 of CM077016.1, read as the reverse complement.
ACTGTTCGATTTGAAAATCTGTTTATCTCCGATATTCTTCTGCTATGAGAAAAGTTACGGTGTTAGAAGAAATGTAACTGTTTCTAATACTGGTTTTTTTATTTATTGTAAAAATCCGGTTGATATTTTCTAACTGGTTGCATTAACTTTGAATAACTTTGAAAATTTTTATTCGCGTCAGGAACGGTTCAAAATATGTGTTCATTACAACAAAAAATTCCGTGTCATCATTCTTTTTATTTCAAATATTTGGAAGGCACAAATACAGAAAACGAGGATGTAAATATCAAATGTAACTGGAAATACGTATAAAACTCTATGCTGCTTGTCATTGGTCACGTATTACGAGAACCAGCTGAAAAGTCCACATTCGAGTCGGGCACAGCCATACAAGAACATGGAGTGCAAATAGTCCAAATTGGGGCAGGGACTGGCTCGAGCTAATGAAATAAACCCGCAAATATAGTTCACGCTCTACTCTGATTTACCGAACCGTGTAAAGATTCTTTGTCACAATGATTAAAGTCGTCAAGTCAACTCATGTATATATATATATATACCATGGATTATATAAGGACTGGTGCTTCTTTTAACCTAACTGAATGGATACAGATTAATGTCTATGCGCTCCAAAATACATATAACATATTTGAAGTCAAGTTTCACTTACCCAAAGCCCACTATTTAACTAAATTAGGGCATTAGTACAGCTAAAATGATGCAAATGCCTGAGCTATGATGTGTTTTGAGAATTTCTTTTCTAGCCGTCCGTGGCATTTCGGAATATATAGCACATCAGTGTGTTCCCAGTGGAACACATGGAGAAAAGGTTGACAATTCATTCGGAACACATCGAGAAAGCAATTCTGGAAAATGTATTCGCAGTGGGCTACGACAGTGTTCCATTCTTTTGCCACGAAGTGTCCCGAATGTGTTATGTAAAAATACTAGTATCTTCTATCATAAAACATTTTATGGCAGAGAGAGCTTTCATAAGACATGCGGAACAGGTTGATACACATTCGGAACACATTGGCAACATTTGAGAAACTCAATGATCACCCAATTTTTGGAAATGGCTTTAGCAAAATGCTACGAAAGCGTGCGATCTATTCCAAATACTTTGTTATTTTCCGCCTCAAAAACTCACTTTTCTTTCATAGTTATCGTGCTTAACATACGAATTAATGGGAATAGCTATGTCTTGTAATTTAAATTTGCACCTGTCATATAATAATTCCACGTGTCAATGTAAAACAATATAATTTTCTTTGTTCGAAAGTGTGAACTTTTTTCCCATTTTGTCGCCCACGGCGGACACGTATACCACTTTGCTTGCTTTGTTGTTATAGTAACAAGAACCGATTTTCAACATCTGCTGGTGTGACGCCATGTCATCTAAATCATTCTGACATGACGTCAGAGTAGCATTACGTCACACGATTAACGTCACACAATCAACTCTTTTGAAATAAGAAAGCGTTACGTCAGGTACTTTAGTTCTACTTTGTCGTTCATAAAAGTCATATACAATTTTTCATTTAGAATCCTGTCATCTGTTTGCCTGTCTGTTAACCCTTTTTATAGCCAATTCTGGCTATAGGTATCTCTCAATTCTTTATTCGGGAGGATAATTGTCTAATTTCCCACGTTGACCAGACGGCTTGGGAAATGTATTTTTCTGCTATTGCCAGCATGAGGAGAAACAAACAAAGTGCATCAGGGACAGACTTAACAGGGAACCATCTACGCACTGGCGTCCCCAAGCCCAGGGAGGCTGTGAAAAAACCAGCAGTTTAGATGGCCGGCAGGTCCGAGTTTCGAACACCCGACAAGAATTCTGTCGTATGAAATTTAATTTTAAGATTTCCCTTGCGAACCTAAAATGTTTATTTTAGATTGTCAAACCAAGTTTCTTTTCTCATTTAAGTCTAAAAATTGAGAGTTCCAATAAAGTAGGTAACAGTGTGTTATTATTTCATGCGCATGCTGAAGAAACATGATTTGTGAACTTTCTTTTCCCTTTTTTTTTAAACTACGAAATTCTCAGAACATAACTATTTTTTCTTATCGCGGAGTATAACCAGTTATTATTTTATTTATAGTTGTTGAAAAAAAGAAAAAAAATGCAATTAGAACCGTATTAAACTACACTAAGTAAGCTTAATGCTCCAAACCCTACTGGTTACGGTTATTTTCTTAATGGGTAGTCGAAAACGACTAATGCCGAAGAAGAAATTTGCGTGCAGATCAAAGCTACACACGTAGATTCGGCTTCTGTATTGCAGCGAAAGGCAGTTTCGCTTTGCATATTACAGACAGTTAATGCAGTATAACTACAATGGAATATATCAATGAATCGAAACGATATGCAATTACATGCGTATTATACCATAATTAGAGACGGAATGGACACAGCAGCAAATCTGCAATATAAAAAAATCAGGCACACGGGTTCACTCGCACAGGGAACGATTTGGAATTTTCATGACCAGTTTCATAATTTAACGCAGCTGTAAAGGTATTTATGTAAAAAATATACAGAATACACATACGAAGCTTTCGTTTTGTGGAACGTACTGTTTTTTTGCGTTTTTGAATTAAAAAATATGCAAGAGTCAGCTAAGTAACCAATAGGAAAAATTAAATATGTAATTTGCACGAACTATGTCGTAAGTTATTTTAGTGCAAAACTATTAACTTATGATGTTCATCATTTAAAGTTGCAATTCTGAATTTAAGGGTATAATATTATTACTGCTTCTTTCAACGAACTTCACGTGGAAACCCTTTCTCCTATGCGTTTCTCAGTATTCCGGGGTAAACTGTTTTACAATAAATAGAGGAAAATATGTGTTTTATGCACGGCCCCTTAAACGATATATGCTTGAGTTTTCGCTTATACCTCAGCAAGGTTTTATGCTGCCACGCTGAAAATTTGCAGTTAAGGCTTTAATGATATTTTGCATCCAATGGACTACTAACCAGATATGGTCATAATTCATTTTTTTCATGATCATATTTCATAATTTCCTTAATATACCCGTCTTTTCATGGGGATGGACTAAACACCACTCTTATTGATTTCACACACCGGTTCTTATCTTTTCTAATTTACTTAAAGATGTTGGTTGTAGTTTCATCAAATCCCAGGTTGTGCTTTCTTCAGGCATTCTTCAGCATTGCACTTACTAAAGGGCGGTGTGGCATGGATCCAACAAATTTCGGTACGCGGGTTTCACGTAAGAAGGTGGTACAGTTCATACGCTGGATAAGTTAATTTAATTTGCTGACACAGTCACTGGGGAAGCCATACATCAAGGCAATGTCCGAAATCTTCTTCAGCTCTATTTGGCGGAATCGTACCGTAGACAGACGAGTGTGAGTATGCACGGCGGATCATAAATCGTAGGGCCGCTAGTTTGTACCTCATAGGATGAGCATATTGCATTAGAATTATGACAGGAGTGTATGTGGGTTTTCGGTAAACAGAAAAAGAAATTTCTTAGCTGACACGGTCACGTTGTATGAGAAGATACAAGAAAGGTATTGAGCATGCATTCTCGACTTCTATTGTAAACTTAAGGCTAAGAAAATATGAGGACATCAGGTCTGCAAACTACGATAGCTGTTCAGGAGGGTGTGGTCAAAATAGCAACACGTCATCGATGTATCAGATGTAAAAAACTGGCTAATGTTGGCAAAAAGATACTACATGATTTTCCAGGGATTGTAAGGCGAGTTCCGCTAAAGCTGCGGAGAGTGCGGAACCCATGGGGGTCCCCCTTCTTGTCGGTAAACGGTGCAGTGGAATCTGAAGTAGGTTCGTTGTGCTATATGAGCTGTAGGGCATGCAGTATAGCTTGAACTTCAGATGGGGTATGAGAGCCAGCTTGGTTTAATATATTCTCAATAATCTAATATCATGTACTGACAAAGTGGGGGCATTAGGGTACAATGAAATGACGTCCAATGACGCCATGATAAATGGGGTACCATAGGAGCGAAAAGCCCTCATTTGTTTTAACGCTTGAATGGAGCTGGATATTGAGTAATCAGAATTCTTAGTTAAGGGGGCCAAAAATTGAGCAAGGGCTTTTTCAATTGGTCTTGTTGGGCTGGTAAAGCTCGAAACCAGGGAAAGAACAGGATTGCCCTCCTTGTGCAACTTGACCTTGCCGAAAAGTTCTGGAATTTTTGGTCCATTCGGGGGTGCATGCTGGACGAAATACTTAAGGGCAGAAAATCTTGATTCTTCAGTTTATTTATGGCTGAGATAGTGGCAGCCGTAGGATCCTTCCTTACAATTGAGTAGGAAATTTTTGAAATGGCCTCCCCCACTTTGGCAGTACATCAGATTATTGAGAATAAATTAAACCAAGCTAGTTCTTATACCCCATCTGAAGTTCAAGCTATACTACAGGCCCTACAGCTCATAGCACAACGAACCTACTTCAGATTCAACGGCACCGTTTACCGACAAGAAGGGAGGCACCCCCATGGGTTCCCCAATCTCCGCGGTTTTAGCGGAACTCGCCTTACAATCCCTGGAAAATCATGTGCTATCTATTTGCCATCAAGGCCAATTTTTTACATCCGATACATCAATGACGTGCTGTTATTTTGGCCACATCCTCCTGAACAGCTATCTCAGTTTGCAGATCTGATGTCCTCACATTTTCTTAGCCTTAAGTTTACAACAGAAATCGAGAATGCATGCTCAATACCTTTCTAGTATCTTCTCATACAACGCGACCGTGAACTTTCTTTTTCTGTTTACCGAAAACCCACATACACTCCTGTCATAATTCCAATGCAATATGCTCATCCTATGAGGTGCAAACTAGCGGCCCTACGAATGATGATCCGCCGTGCATACTCAAACTCGTCTGTCTACGGTACGATTCCGCCAAACAGAGCTGAAGAAGATTTCGGACATTGCCTTGGTGTATGGCTTCCCCAGTGACTGTGTCAGCAAATTAAATTAACATATCCAGCGTATGAACTGTACCACCTTCTTACGTTAAATCCGCGTAACGAAATTTGTTGGATCCATGCCACACCGCCCTGAAGAATGCCTGTAGAAAGCACAACCTGGGATTTGATGAAACTACAACCAACATCTTTAAGTAAATTAGAAAAGATAAGGACCCGGTGTGTGAAATCAATAAGAATGGTGTTTAGTTCATCCCCATGAAAAGCCGTGAGTCTTCTATCGAAAACCAGGTGTATATCGGCTCGACACTGCGCACTTTGGGGGTCAGACTCTCCGAACATAAATACAACGTCAGATGCAACCTTGGTCCGGTTGACCGGATCTGGATCGCATTTTCCCATTTGGGATGACGCTCATGTATTACTGACTCCAAAAACTAAAAGATTAACTGTGTTTGCTGAGAGTCTGATTATATGTAATTACGGTGACCATTGCTGTAATGACGATTTGTCATGTGCGGTTCCATCGGTCTGGAGGATCCACGACCAACCACCGACTAATGGACTATCGGCCACCCATAGCAATCTTTCCAACCTCACATGGTAATTTCATCATGCTTTGATTTGTGGTTCGTAGGTCCACGCGACTGCGCCATGACAGAATCGTGCGTCATTGCCAACCAATCTTGTATATAACGCTTTGCCCTCCATGCACCTTGCTTGTTAACGTTTTACCTGAAGATGAGCGGGTTGCCCGCTCGAAATATCTCGTATGTTTTAATGTATGTATATATTTTAATGTATTAAATAATTTAAAAGAGGGTTAAAACTCTGACCCCATATTTCTTGGATCGTGCATTTACAGCTCATTTTACTTGAATTTTAACGAAAGTAAAAAATAGCAAAATGTAAGACGAGATAACCAATTAGAGAAATTCCATCTCTCAACGAAATTAAAAGTTAAACGTTATGAAGTGAGACTTCCGTGGAATAGAGAGGCAGCAGAATTGGACGATAATTATGGTATAGTACTCTTGTTGAGCTTAGTTGAAAGATTCGAGAGAAGTCCGCAGCTATGTGATCGGTATTGAAAAGTGATCGAATAGTAGTTACAGAAGGAAACAGCTGAAGAAACAGATGGATTTTAGTCAAAAGTTGCATCAAAAGCTGTACTACTTGCCCCCCCCCCCCCCGACAGGCGGTAATTCGAGATAAGACCACCACAAAACAGCGTTGCTTTCGATGCATCTTTTCACTCCGATAATCCCGTTTCGGTGAACGATTGTTCAAATACGGGCGAAACCTTAATCCGGATCATTTAGGCTTGTTAATTAGATGCTGCCAGTGCAGAAATAGCTTTTACTACCAACATTGAGCAAGCATTTCTGCAAGTAGCGCTGACACCAGAAGATAGAGAAGCAGAAATATTTATGTGCACCGATGTCCATTGGAGCGGGATAGGCAAATTGGAACAAAATTATTGCGCATGGCACGAGTGATATCTGAAGAAGCAATAAGTCCCTTTTTATTGACTGCAATGATAAAATGGCATGTAAATAAATATAATTTAGATTTTTCCCGAAATCGTTTCATATGTTAAAAAGCTGTTCGTACGTGGACGATTTAATTAGTGGAACCGTCAAAGAAGATGAAGCTTTGGAAGTCACTGAGGATGTTAAAGGGATTCTGAGAGAACCTAGTTTCAGCATTAGGAAACTGAAACAAAACAGCGAAAGTTTACAACAGATAAGGAATGAGCGCACACATAATGATTCCAAAATTTCAGTTGACTAGCCGTCTTAGGCTATGAATGGAAGATTGAAGATGATACTGTATATATGCTCAAGGTTGAAGTTCGAGAATTGACTAAGCAGCAGAAGTTGAATTCGAAGGAAATTCCTAAAAGAGCTGTCCGTTTTAACAGTTGGACAAGTATATGATCCAATTGGATTCCTAAACCTATTTACTGTAAGAGTAAAAATAACGATGCAAGAAATATGGAAAACTGGAATGAACTGGGATACAACTCTGGAAGTTACAGAAACGTTGGAAGGAATAGTGTAAAGAATTGTATCAGTTGGGTGACCCATAAATACGTAGATATTTTTTTCGAACAAAACGCAAACGAGAAGTTGCGAGGCATTCAGCTCCACTGTTCCTCAGATGCCAATGAAAGGGCGTATAGAACTGTAATTTATCTGCAGTACACCAACAGTAGAGATGAAACAGGCATAGTTTTGTTACACCTAAACAACAGTAGCACCCTTAAGGAAGCTTTCTCTTCCAAGATTAAAAATCATGGCTGCAGTTGTGGGAGCTAAAGTTTCGAGATACGTGCAAAACCACCTGGCTAACAACATTTATGGTGACATAATTCTATACTGATTTGAGCGTTGTATTATAATGGATTAAGGAAATTCGGGAAGATGAAAACCTTTCGTCCAAAATAGTGTGACATAAGTTCAACAGAAAACAAGCACCAGCATGGGCGTATTCCATAGAAAGGAGAACCCAGCGGATTTGTTAACTAGAGGTGAAAAGTTTGAGACTATCAGGAGGAAAAATTTATAATGGTATGGACTAAACTGCTTGTTTAAGAACAGTCAACAATGTCCAAGGAATATGAATTCGAACCTTTACATTAAGTGGACTTGACATGAGGCGAGGAAGGGAAAAAGTATTTCAAGCAAGCAGTAAGGTACAAGAGACAGACTTACCTGATTTAAGAAAATTTAGCAGCTTGTACAATGTTAAACGAATCACTACGTGAACCCAGAGATTTGCCCACAACACAAAAAACAAAGAGAGATAGAAATCTGGTGGTGTGTCCGCGGATGAACTAAGAAAAGCCGAAAATTATTGGATCAAACGAACACAAGAAGAGGTTTTCGCGAATAAGATTGAATCCTTGCTTATAGGAAAAGCAATACAATCTAGCTCGAAAATTAAGAATTATATTCTGTGCCTAGATTAAGATAATATACATAATTCCAGTGGGTGCCAGACTTCAGAATGCCGATTTGAATTTCTCACACACCCATCCGATATTTCTGCCCAACCGTTGTCATTTTACAGAGCTTCGAATAAGGTATGGTTATGAAAATATGGGGCATGCTGGAGTAGCAGGGACTTTGACCCAACTTAGAGAAAAATATTGGATAATAAAGGAGCGACAACGAGTCAAAAGCTTATTACACAATTGTAACATATGTCGAAGATTTAGATTAAAACCTATGATTCAAGATATGAGCCCCTTCAAAAGAATCAAATATACGGAATATCTTCACCATTTGCGGTGACTGAAGTGGATTTCGCACGCCCATATTTCGTCAAAAGTGGGGAAGAGGACAACTAGGCTTTCGTAGCACTGTTTACTCATTTTGAATTGGTGTCTGACATGACATTAACTAACTTCCTGCTTGAGTTTAGAGGATTTATAGCAGGGCAAAGTACATGCGAGACAGTATATTCCGACACCGCTATAGCCTTCAAGAAAGCAAAGAAAGATTTTAGTAAATTATGGGCTCTACCAAATGATCCGGAAGTTTTTAAAGATTTTTTTTTTAATAAAATGGGAATTTATCATAGAGCAACTGTGTGGTTCTGGAAATAACTAGAACAGTCAACAAAGACGTGCTTGAAAAAAACATTAGGAAGAGCAGCGTTGGTGTTTGAAGAATTGTGAACCGCTCTCATCGAAGTAGAAACGATGCTGAATTCAAAGCAGTTAAATGACTTAACAGAACCGGAACCTTTGACCACGGGACATGTTTTGATTGGTAAGAGAATCACTTGCTTACCTTCGGGAAAGGCGACTACTGAGAGCTCCACCAAAAAAGAACTGACCAAGAGATACAAATACCAATATTTATTGCTCTACAAATTTAGAAAAAAATGGTATCAAAAAATTACCTTTTAGATGTAAATTCAGCTAACCAGGTTACGCTCGAAAATAAGAATTTAGATATGAAAGAAAACTCAGCAGTTTTCATTTACGAAGCAAATCATCCAAGAATGTTTGGGAAGACAGATTCAGTTTCTCAAATACATGCAGGAAGATACGGTAAAACCCGATCCAGTATAAGAATTTCAAATTGAAAATAAAATTATTAAGAGATCTGTCCAGCACTTATACACGTTAGATCTGGGTTCTTGATTGGAAAGGACATTAACTGGCCATGTCCTTTCGGGCCGGAGGATGTTGGAACTGGGCCTGGGTGACGTGCCAAGTTACTTCGTGTGGGAACAGAAAGAGAGACTGTGGTCTGTATGTACGTGAGTGTACCGTTTTGTAACAAAACGAGAACAGAAAGGCTCTGTACTTACTTTAAAGAAAGAGGACCAGAAAAGGACAGAAGTTTATTATATGTGATCACAGTGATAATCTTCTTGCTTTGGATGTGTTTCATGTGGTAGTTAGTGGGTTGCATCCTCTTTTGTGTTTGTGGTGTGAAAATAAATATAAAATTACTTTGCGGGCATTATTCTTACGAATACTTCTACGTGTTTTGCTACCGACCTGAGAAATGACACGTCGGTGAAGTTAGGATTTTCACACATACGTACAGGAATTGCAATAATAAGAATCGGGACATTAGAACTCTATTACATTACAACGTTACTGAAGAGCTAATAGGAAAGCGACATGATCTAACAGATATTAATACTTTTTTGCTGCCAAACTTTTACTGGTGTAAGAAGCTTACATGAGTATATTTTACTGTAACAGATGTTTTATGCGTGCGTTTGCAGAGACGAAAATTTATTTCCGCAAAATAAAACTCAAAAATTACCAACGTAAAGGCAAAAGTATTAATACTAAAGTTTTTTGGGTGCTTCTGTGGAATTGTGACGTCACAACACCGGAGACTGTCGACGCCTTTTCGGTATCCAGGCCCTGAATGAAACGACTGAGCTGAATAACCTGACACAAATTGCGAAATATCGCCTTCAGCGATAAGTCCCGCATCTGTCTGTGACAGAACGATAGGTGCACTCGCTGCATGATGCTCAATGATCCACGTTAAAAGCTATAAAAAGTCCAGTACTGAGATCCTATTATGGAGAGCCATCTCTTACAGTGCTGGAAAAAATGTTAAGGTCGTGGAAAGAAATGAGAAAATGCAGACAATAGATGACTAAGTTAATGGAGCGAACCGTTCAAATAGTGCTAAAAGAAGTTTCAAACCCTTCTAAAATAATAATGCGATAAAAATATTTGCGGAGAAAAGAATAAAAAGAAGAAAACCGAATTAACTATATTTGCAGCTGGAAAAAATGATAAGGTCAGGAACGTTTCCCGAAGAGTATGTAAATTAGGTTGTTTCATGCATGTGTAGGAACAGGCGCCTTGATAAGCAGAGCACGTGGCAACTTCAGTGTTGGCTTTGAGAAGGGTACTGCTATGGCGAAGGGCAAAAAGTTGTCGGATTTTGAACGCGGTAAAATACAAGGATTGCATGCGAGTGGGAAGAGTGGTGTGAAAATTGCAAAGGCTATAGGCCAATCCAAGACCGTAGTGAACAATTATTTACGAAATCCATCTTCTTATGGACTAAATAAATCTACAGGTAGGCCAAAATCAATTTCAAATCGCATGAAACGTAGAGTTTGTAAACTTGCATGTGCTAACAAAAAGTAGTCTAGAGAAATTGTTCGTGAACTGAACTTGTCCTGCAGTGGCCGAACTGTACGAAATGTTTTAGCCAGCAATTCGAACATCCAATACATTAAGCTAAAGCCAAAACCCTACCTGAATGCTGCTAAACATATATGTGCTCAAGTAGAGTTTGCAAAAAGGCATATTACTTTCAGAGATAAGTGGAAAGACGTGGTTTTTTTTCCGATGAAAATAAATTTAATTTGGACGGGTCTGACGGTTTTGCTAAATATTGGCATGATCTGCGGAAAGCAAAACCCTATTTTTCAAAGCGCAAATTCGGCGGAGGCTCGGTCATGGTTTGGGGAGCATTTTCTGCTACTGGAAAACACAACTCTTGGTATACTAAAGCGTGGTTTGAAGCCAATGACGTTCGTGTTTTTGGACTGGCCTTCACAGAGCCCCGACCTCAACCCGATGGAAACCCTTTGGGGTATAATGGTGCGCTCTGTCTACAAGGACTTCAGACATTTCCAGACAAAAGCGGACCTTACTGCAGACATGCAGACAGCATGGGCAAACATCGAAATTCCGACACTATCGAAACTTGCAAACTCTGACTGATAAATTGCCTTTCTTTTCAATGACTGCAATCAAACTGTTAGACTATTAAGTGCTAAATTGCTCAAACATGTATGCCGACCTTATATTTTTTTTTTTTTCCAAAATGAAAATGGTCTAATTACAATTTTATATTTCATTGTTAATTATGCAACATTCGCATAAATATTTTGTCTGTACTCCGATTATACATTGCTTTGATACTGTGTTAAATTTTAGGACCTCTAGAATTGTAGTACTTATGTAATAAACTGTTTTGTGTGCGACCTTATGTTTTTTTCCAGGGCTGTATAACAGTCGGTCATCTCTCAAAGTGTTCGAGAGTAAATTAACTACCCAGCGATATCTGAACAGCATTCGCAGCCATGTAGTATTACCACTCCTTTAGGTCATGCTAAACGCCACAGTCCAGCATGACAATTATAGGTCACGCGCTGCTCCAGTGTCTGTTTTCTCCTTTCGGGGGGGGGGGGGTAACAACAACCATGAGCAACTCGTCCGTCACCAATTTGGGACCACTGGTTCCAGGAAAGGGAGAGCGCCAGCGCCTTAAGAGACAAGCGTACCACCCATGCTTCAACTGGGACTCGAACCGGGGTTGAACTCTGGCCACTCGCCCACCAAAGCGGGAAAACAACAGTGTTTGTAAGCTGTTCCCGTGATGCAATGTCCAGCCAAGTTGCCGGATCTACTGTCAATTGAGCACATCTGTGACGTCATGAAACGATGTTTGACAATGGACCCGACTCCAGCTCTGGCCGTGACGGACCTTCAAGTGCAGCGTATCTGGAAAGCTAGCAGCAAGGACATTTTTAGGAATATTTCTAATACACTTTCTAATCGCTTTAATGCTTGCATAGCACCGAGAGGTGGCCTCACCGCGTAGGGATGTCACCCGAATACCTATGTATCCACCTCACTAAACAGACTGCAAATGTGAGAATGTGTTACTTACATTACTACCTTTTAACACGTCGCTTTGCATCGCACGCACGATATTCCTTCTGAGTAGAGAAAATTTTTGATGAGGAGGTGTACTTCGGGAAACTAAATAATAACTACTGACACATTCAATCCGTCTAGGGGCTATTAACCGCTTAAGACAAACCACAAGAGCACGCCGTTTTATCAGTCATGTTGGTTTACGAAAAATTCATTAATTGCGAAAGGTTCTGAGGCATCCAAACAATAGGAATACAGGATTTCGAGACGAATTATTAGCGAACACCTTGAAACTCAACAAACACTAATTGATGGCTGCAATCCTCTTATCTTGATGTTGATTTGAATTGCATTCTTACCACATCAGGCTTTCATAGTTCTACAAGTCGTCACCTTCGAGATTAGGGGCAGACAAAACAAGCCTCACGAATGTTAAGTATCGCCACTGCTCATTATTATACCCCCGCAGCATTTATTCATTATTTCTTTTTAGACAGAGTGCTTCATGAGCTCTTGAGCGCTGAATTAACTTCCAACTAGAGTTCAAAGCTAATGCAAATGAATTTAATCTTTACTTTCAAAGAACTAAGGGTATTTCGTGCTAGTTGTAGATAAGGTGGGTTAAATGCTGTCGCAGCACGCTAACATTTTTTGGAGCCACACTACACACACCATACCTTTATATTATCATTTTAAAAAACGTCTTTATTTACAATTTAAAAAATATGGTAGATAAAAGCTCTGGCGAGCACTTTCGCGACCAGTATGGCCGCATCATCAGGCCGATGAGGGAACCCAGATTAGAACGGCACAAGGTTAAATAAATTATAGATAGGAGCACAAGTAATACACATTATGTAAATGAAAAAACACATAAGTCATTGCCATTCACTACAAATTGCTAAAAGTCTTAATAATTATTCAGATTCATCTTCCCTTGAGTACTGTAGAACCAGGTTTCTCCAGGCAGTGGGAATGTATACAGGCATGTCCTCATTACAGCATTTTGGTCCAAATTTTATGATATATAGACTCTCGGTAAAGAGCATAGAGCGTTTATTAGAAGCTGTCGATAGTAAGTTCGCATTGTCCCAGTCAGGTCTTAAGTCTTTTTCAATAACAGTTTTTAACAAGGTCGAGGTAGCTGATTCCTTACAGATAGCATATCTCTGTTCAGCCCAGCGAATATCTAGACTTCGAAAGGTCGAGCCCACATAGCAAAGATCTGCCGATTGTCCATTTTTGTCCACAAGAGGGATGTTATACACTCCAAAGCGGGAAGTAATTGGAACTACGTCTCTATCACGTCTAATTACTGAAAATAGGTTTTGAGTTTTAACACCGAAGCCAAGAGTATTTTTACAGGTGTTTTTTTAATAAATAGACCAGAGATTTCTGGTAGTCCATGCTCCCCACATATTTAATTGTGGGTACATTTCTAGTTAGTGTTGTAAAAGTTTTTCGTTCATATTGTTGAACAAGTCTTTGAACACAACCAGTGGGATATCCATGCACATAAGCAATCTCAGAAATTTTCCTTAGTTCTAAATTTTGGCTATCAGACGTTGATGAGTGTGTAAAAGCTCTATGTACAAGGAATCTAAGTGCAGAAAATTTGTAGGGGGTTGGAGTACATGAATATGTTGCAAAAATGCTTGCCACCATCCAAGATATTCCCCATTCCATCGTTAATACAGATCCAACAGCTTATAACATTATAAATTGTTAAAATTACGTACTTCTGGCCTTCTACCACCTGTATTTCTCGTAACATGTTACCGCCCACGGGTTCTAGAGTTCCTGAAGCCTTTTGTCAAAGTTAAAATCCATAAACCAGACAACCAAGTTCGACTCCTAATTTCAGGTTATGCTAACCCAACCAGAAACCTGGAGAAATCCTTAGCAGCCTTTTTAAAACCTCTTACTGCAAACTCAATTTACTCTGTTCATAGTACGTCGGAAGCCATTACAAAAATAAACTCATGTGAATTTCCGAAAACTCAGTTTATTCTTGCTTCGTTGGATGTCGTAAATTTATTTCCCAATGTATCTCGCTCAGTTGTTCATACTCTTGTTGAAAAGATCTTGTACACTCAAAATACTTATTCTGCTGCAGAGATTGATACAACCCTACAGGCTTTGAAACTTGTTGGAGACCGGTGTTTCTTCCGGTTTCAACAGACTATCTTTAAACAGAATGAGGGAGCACCTATAGATCACCTGTCCTTGCTGAAATCCTGCTTCAAGATTTGGAAAATAGCTGCCTGAAATCATGTTATGTTAAACCATCGTTATATCTCAGATATGTTGATGACGTCATTCTTGTTTGGCCTCATTCTGTCAGCGAATTATTTAATTTCGCTTCGAATCTATCCTTCATCATACCCGGTATAAAGTTTACTGTTGAGATTGGGGAATCCGGGTCACTTCCTTATCTTGACATTTTGGTTTCCCACACCTATGACCACTCACATTTCGACTTTTCGGTTTACCGAAATCCAACCTCAACTCCGGTTGTTATTCCTTTTAATTCATGTACTCCAACCCCCTACAAATTTTCTGCACTTAGATTCCTTGTACATAGAGCTTTTACACACTCATCAACTTCTGATAGCCGAAATTTAGAACTAAGGAAAATTACTGAGATTGCTTATGTGCATGGATATCCCACTGGTTCTGTTCAAAGACTTGTTCAACAATATGAACGAAAAACTTTTACAACACTAACTAGAAATGTACTCACAATTAAATATGTGGGGAGCATGGACTACCAGAAATCTCTGGTCTCTTTATTAAAAAACACCTGTAAAAAATACTCTATCGGTTTCGGTATTAAAACTCAAAACCTATTTTCAGTAATTAGACGTGATAGAGACGAGGTTCCAACTACTTCCCGCTTTGGAGTGTATAACATCCCTCTTGTGGACAAAAATAGACAATCGGCAGATCTTTGCTCTAGACCTATCGAAGCCTAGGTATTCGACCTTGTCAAAAACTGTTATTGAAAAAGACTTAAGACCTGACTGGGACAATACGAACTTACTATCGACAGCTTCTAATAAACGCTCTATGCTCTTTACCGAGAGTCTATATGTCATAAAATTTGGACCAAAATGCTGTAATGAGGACATGCCTGCATACATTCCCACTGCCTGGAGAAACCGGGTTCTACAGTACTCAAGGGAGGAAGAATCTGAATAATTATTAAGACTTTTAACAATTTGTAGTGAATGGCAATGACTTATGTGGGGTTTTTTTTTTCATTTACATAATGTGTATTACTTGTTCTTTTATCTGTAATTTATTTAACCTTGTGCCGTTCTAATCTGGTTTCCCTCATCTTCCTGATGATGCGGCCATAGTGGTCGCGAAAGTGCTCGCCAGAGCTTTTATCTACCATATTTTTTAAATTGTAAATAAAGGCGGTTTTTAAAAGGATAATGTATGTGCTTTGGCTCCAAAAAATGTTACCGTGCTGCGACAACATTTAACCCACCTTATTTACATTCAAACTTTGCTGTAATTTAACTACAATTCCAAGAAGTGAATCGAATACAGTTCACTCATGTCCGGATTATCATGCTAATTCGTTTCTTTCATTTTCGGTTGAAACAGAAGGATTAATTTCCAAAGAAATAATTACTGATTGGTTCAGTTAGTGTTTGCACTTTTCTTTCGAGAACTATATAATGCCATATTTGTCCAGCATAAATCAATAACACTGCCCTAAAGTGTTACAAGAACATTTAAAATTCTGTTTCATAAAATGTACTCTGGTACTAATGAATAATACAGAGAAATTTTAACTATTCAAACAGCTGTTTTTGCGTTACTTTCTATATGGTATTTCACTAAAAAGAAAAAAACGAATACGGTTTATACAGAAGGTGCTACCCCAGTGTAATAGTAGAGATGATGTTCGGCCTTCTAACTGCTATATGACAATAAAGTTTGTTTTTGTGTACCTTCGTTACCAAAGCCATTTGAACGTGTCACCTCGCACGCTTGCTCACTTCAGATTCGGGCTGCACGGATATTATCTGCTATCTTGTGTTATTAAATGGAAGTTTTCCAACTCTTGTACGTGTATATACAAAAATGTTGCGTGTATTCTTCCGTTTACGTTACAACAATGTTGCAGTAACTTATGAAATGGAATTCGTGTACATAGAAATATCCTGCTGTGAGTGGTTTAGGGGTGGTGTTAACTACAGAAGCTGAGTCAAAAGTTTTGCAATATTTGGATTACTTTATGTCTTCATACGTACCTTTACAGCGAAAGCTGACTAACATTCAAAGTATACGATATCGTTTTGCACCGTCTTTAGCCATCTGTCTGCCAGTTCTTCGATTCCGCGGCGGTATCACTTCTTGCCCTTCGAGGCGAAGAACTCCTTCACCCCGGCTGCCACCTTCTCCTGGTTGTTGAAGTGCTGCCCGTGAAGAAAGTGGGCCATGAACCCAAACAAGTAATAATCCGACGGGACAAGCTCCGGACTATATGCTAGGTGAGGTATCAGTTCCATGCCCTCAAGTTCCTGGAGTTTGTTTGGATCGTTCGCGGTATGAGGCCGAGCGTTGTCCTTCTGTAAGAGAGCGCGCTTTCTGTTCATCAGTGCTGGGTACTTCTCTAAAACGGCATACATTCGCTCCAGCTGTTCGGAGTGGAGGTTGGCGTTGATAGTCGGACCGTCTGGAACAAATTCTTAATGGATTATCCCTTCGAAATTCCACCAGACGCTCGAAGCGCCCACATTTGGCAACATTTTCAGGAAGCTGGTCCGGGCTCAACCACTGCCGGTGTTAGGATTACGGAAATAGACACACTTTTCATCGCACGTAACAGTTCTCTTGATGAAACGTACATCGCGCGGGTTTTCTAGAAGTTTCGTGCACACTTCCACTTGGCGGTTTGCTTCAGCTGGCGTCAGTACGTGAGGGACAATGCGGCAGCTCCTGTAGGCCTTGCCGAAGTCCTGAAGGTGACGAACCACGGTGGTCTGCGATATGCCCAACTCGCCTGATAATCTCCGAGTGCTGGTTGTCGGATTTCCTTGTACGGGCCTGGCGCACGGCCTCCGAATCCGCGGTTCGCGGCCTACGTGACCTTGGCTGATCGTCGAGGTTTCGGTCACCTGAGCGAAATTTCTTGAACCATCTGGTTGCGTTGCTGTGGTCCACGGAACCTTCTCCTTTCGCATGACAAATGTTTCGTGTTGCTTGAGCAGCGCTATGGCAGAGTTCAAACTCGTAAAGCAAAAGTTCCCTAATTAGCCGGCTGTAGCTGTTCATCTTTCAGATGTCCCAACCACAGACAGAACGATGACATTCAATGCTGTTCACAGCAACGACTACCACTTTATATCCCTTTCGACTGACTGCAGTGCGCGACTTGAACTAGTTTAAACACGTGACATACCAGCCGCAGCACATGCGTTTATGCAAATATTGCAAAGCTTTCGACTCACTCTCTGTAATGAAAAGTGCTGTTGAAAATTTCTTGCCTCTGCATTCTGTTAACAACAAATGACGAACCGTACTGATTTTACTATACGTTCTGAGTGATGTTGTGAGTTGATGCAACTTGCGTTCTCTTAGCATTAGATAGACGTTTATTATTTTGCTCATTCTGCCAAAAAGATGTTACATCAGCTTTTTCATCCTATGAGAAAGTTGAAGCAACGTGTGATGCCCAGATTTTGTCAAATGGAATACGGAATGGAATAATACATGTTATTTGGAAGATGTGAGGTCCAGTGTCACCCTGCCTTCCCTTGTAGTATGATAACATCTGAATGCAGTGTCTTTTTTCTCCAGGCAGAGGGGTTGACGGCCATGAATTTTCATTCTTTCTTTTCGCTTGTCTTTTGTCGCATCATGGTTGTTGTCAGATTATGTGCCGTGTACCACTTCCTGATGTTATCTATATATCTTCGTCCTTTTTTGTTGTTTTTTTCATCACATTTCCGTTCGGTTTCCCTGTAAAAGTTAGGATTAAATAAGTCTTCTTCACGCATCAAGTGGCCCGCACATCTAACCTTTATGTTTCAGCATTTCCGCAAGATGTAAGAAGTTTTGTTTTTTCATTGTTTTCTTTGCGTATTTTACTTTTGTAGACAATACACGCCTGGTACCTTCCAAATAATCAGTTTTCACGCTTTACTATTCAAAGTTCGTACTTCGCAGAAAAATATATACTAGCACACATATGCAGCCTGCCCATATTATTAGAGCTACCCTCACGATGTTTCTATAGAAAGGAACAATCATGTGCTGTGTAATTATTGAAATAGCAGGTGCCTGTAAGTATTCTGTTTATAAAATTGTGCTAACAAATTACGCGCCAAATTATACTCATGTTTTCACGTCTAAAACTACGATTTGGAAAATTCTTTTGCATTCAATAGCTGGAACCATGGTTAACGTTTTTTCATGAATTTCCTGCTTTGCAAAAGAGTCAATTTTCCTGCCACACGACGTAAGTTTGTATTTTTGCGAAGTGATACAAATGTATTATGTACAGCGCCGATTATTCGGAACAAAGTGTGGTCCGGATAATTAAAAAACCGATTAACTGGATAAAGTATTCACCGTCAAATTTATTTAAGTTTAACAACTTTCAAAATTTAGTATTGCTTTTTTAAGTAAAAGAAGCGGTCTAAGAAGATCCCTATTGACCGACGTACAATGGTGCTGGAAAGCTCAAACACGGTAGGTTGATCAATCCGTTTCCGGGCAATCACCACCCAAAGAGAGAAACTTTTCCCAGCGATGAATACACTTGCGAATGCCTACTTTGTAGAACGTCTTAGTTTGCTCTTTGATGTGACAAGATATCGAAGCCGAATTCACGACCTTTTGTTGTGGCATCAAGAGACGCATGATCTGGGCGTTGTCCTGGAGCAGCGAGACACCTTTCATTAGCATTCCTGGTCTGTGCGTCTTCACATTTTCACACAGTTTGCCATGAAGGTTAGCGTAATATATTTTCGGTGATGTTGGAGCCCTTTGAAAGGTAATAATCAGTGAGTATAACACCTTGGTGATCCCCAAAAAACGCTGAGCATCACCTTTCCAGCAGATATTTGGACTCTTGCCTTTGTGGAAGGCGTTGATTCGGCATGCTTCCATTGTTTGGAGTTTTCTTTTGTTTCTGTGTCGAATGATGAACTTAGCTTTCGTCCATCGTCGCTAATCGGGAAAAGAAGCCATTGCACCTTGATTGATTGATTGATTGACTGACTGACCAGCAACCGCAGTCGAACGCAGTCATGTGAAAAATGCATTAAATCTCCGAATTTGAAAAAGGCTTTATTGCCAGTGCATGTATAGCTGAAGCCACTTTCACTCATACTATAGAAGTCACTGGCCCCAGAAGTCTTCACGAAGTATAAAGCAAAGGGGCAGTCTTTTCATGAAAACAGTACGGCGACAGGAATGACATACTCTAAAAGAGGAATCGAAAGACGGTTCGCCGGAGAATGCGGCAAAACAGGCACTCTCCTGCGCAGCAACTAACATCACCTAGAGAACACACCATCTCCTCAGAAACAATGAAAAGCTTAAATACCTGTTGATGACCGCGTACTTACACGGAAGTCATTGCTGTTGGTGAGAAATAAGCGAATGTCATTGGTATGGCGTCTTGAACACAAGACTGGACAGCAGACGGTGGAATAAGAGTCTAACGAAAGCCACCACAAGCTGTTTTATACTGACAACTGGGTAAAAGTCGGGAGTGCGCCTCTTGCAGCCATGAATTTAGCGTGTCTGCAGTCAATCATTCAAACCACTAACAGTGATGTTTCGTATACAGAAAGTTCAGCTTATACAGATTGGGTACGTCACAATGTTAGATGGTTGTGTAACATTCAAAATGTGTCTTGGTCTTCTAGGGAACCACGTGCATCTTTGCGTTCTACATTTTTATCCCGACGCATCAAGATGCTTTCAGAATGACGATGGATACATCCTCTCCCCTTCAACAATGTGCGTTTGGTTCACTGAGAAATCCGAGAACTTCATACATGCAAGTAGACATACCTCAGAAAACTTGAAAATTAGATCATCCTGGAACGGAAAACGAACCCGCATCTCCCGATTTACGTTCAAATACGTTAGCAATTACACCACCGAGAAGAAAGAATATCCAAGGAACTGGGGATGTGTGTTTGGACTAAGATGAAACACTCCGCTTAATTGGCATCCATCCTACTTAATTTGGTATCCATCTGTCCGTAACATCTGTTTGAGTAACTTCATACAGCCTCCTACCGTCGACTATTTAAAGATATTGTCCTGAAGGGATGGTTTGTTCCGGATCACCGAGCCACACAAATCTCAAAATACATGCCTTGTGACTGTTCAGCTGTATCCACGAAAAAGATTGTTCCATTCGCTACTGAGTAGAGGTTCATAGTTTTGGGAACAGATTCTGTGTATGTGAGAACACTTCCTAATGTACTGGTTCTCACGTTGAGGTAGTTTTGAAGAACAAAGGCTTCATAAAATCGGTGAACTAATGACGCCGTAATATTCCTAAAAGTCGTAAAACGAATCAAAGTGCCGAATGACAGGTATTATTGCAATACATTTTTATTCGAAGTCACTGAACGCTCAATACAATTTGAATAGGTACTAAAGGATCGTAAAAGGATATATGTAAATGTGCGTTGGCAAGAGTGTATGATTAGTATACGCATGAACAACTAGAATGAATCAATGAGAACTGATGTAGTTAGAAAGGAGTAAAATTATCTCGTGCAATATCAGCACAATGTCTATAAAATTAACAGCATGTGGTTTCAGGGATTCAAAGTTTTCCGTTAGTGACTCGATCGAAGGATGCTGATGATGCATTTGGACATTCGCGTTTCTGCAGGCCTTAAAAACTGAGCTATGGAAGTCGTAGATCATTGAGAACAGCACTTGCAGTAAATCGGCAGCCACCTATGCAAAAACTATGATCGGTTATGTAGAAGTCCAGTAAGTGTTTTCTTAGTGACGAAGAAACATTTAGTGAACTTGCAACACACAGGACACATGAAATGAGACCCATCGCTTACCCTGGAGATCGCGCGTTGTGCAGATTGTCAATAAAATAGCCATGCTCAAGAGTATTTTTGTCCAGTGACTTTCCACAGTACATTATTCCATTTCTGTAGGCAAACAAAAGAACACATTCATTCATTCATTATGATGATGACGTTCACAGGCATCTCAAACATAACTACCCAAATATCTGATCAGAAGACTTCTATTTGTCCGTGGACTAGAACAATTCGCTACGGGATCGAAATCAGTGCCCAACTCGGGCGATAAGATGAAGGTAACTACTGTCTTTAGATATGACTAACTTGAAGCTCTTTTTATATGTATATGGATAATTGGATGAACTCCCTATACCTCTAATTTAATCTTCCTTCTGGGTTTGTTTTCTCATGTAAATTTCATTACTTCTCGGTTAAATATTTTCTTACTAAACGGTGCATTACTTACCCAAACAGCTTGCACATTTTGAACGACTGTTAAGCAAATATAAGATTTTAACTTAGGGAAAATTATGTATAAAAGAATAAAAAATAACGTAGAACATGATCTAATAAAAATAATTACTTATACACATCAATATGATACTACAAATCAGCGTATACTAATACCAGTTTTACCTAAAACTATAAAACAAAGTCTACATTACTATGGACCAAGATTTTGGAACTCATTACCTAAAGAACTAACAGAAATCAATAGCTATATAACTTATATAAAAAAAACTTAATGCATATACACTATATTGACAAAAGTCCCCCGGACACCCCTTTAAAAGCAAATGAACGGATCCGCTGCGTTGTTACGATGCGTGGTACAGCTGAAAACGGTATAAAAACAAGCCTGCAGCTGACCGCGATCATATCGCACTGTGAGGTTGAGTGAAAATATCGCGGCGAGAAAGAGCTGACTTTGAGAAAGGAAAGATTGTTGGGTGTTATATTAGTGGGTTGTCCATAAGAGAAACCGAGAGGCGTTTAAACATACCCATGTCAACTGTTTTGGACGTACTGAATAAGTGCAAGACACATGGCGTGCCTGAAGCAGCAAAACGTACCGGCAGACCAAAGAAAATCAGTGATAGAGGACGTCGAAGCCTCAGGAGAGTCGTTACAGCTAATCGACGAAGTACTGCACAAGAGCTCAGTGTAAAGGACAGTAAAAATGCTGGAACCTCGGTATGTACACGTACCATTCGCACAGAACTTCATTCCATGGGTTACCGTAGTCGTGCAGCTGCTTTGTGGAGATGAAAGGCTGCTTATAAGCCTTTCATCTCCACTCGGAATGCTACTCGTCGTTTAGCATGGTGTAAAGAACATTTATCGTGGACCGTATAGATCAATGGAAACGGGTCCTACTGACTGATGAATCCAGATACACGATCCATCAGTCTGATGGCCGCGTGTGCGTATGGCTACAGTCGGGGGAACGCTATTTACCACAGTGTACTGTTCCTGCCTTCAAGTTTGGAGCTGGCAGTGTACTCGTGTGGGGGTGTTTTTCGTGGTATGGTCCCAGCCCATTGGTTATCATGGACAAACCTGTTAACCAGCACGTCTACCTCGATATTCTGTACAATTATGCCCTACCAACTCTGTAGCAATACTATGGAACCGAGCCTTGTTGGTACCAGCAGTATAATGCACCGAGCCATAAAAAGCAAGGACTGTTATGGCGTGGCGTGGCGTGACGTGACGATAATTCCGTATCGTGTGTGGACTGCCCAGCACAGAGCCCTGATCCCATAGAGCACCTATGGGATGAATTAGAGCGCCGCATAAGAAGCTTGGAACCAAGGCCTACTACTAAGCAACAGTTAGCGGCATCATTATGTACTGAATGGAAGCGCATAGGTTTTGGAGCTGTGTTCCAAAACCTTGACGAAAGCATGTCTCGAAGGGCCAATGCATGCATTAAGGCCAAAGGTGGACCGACACCATACTAATGTATGTCAATAAATGCTATGCTGTGTTTCTCTTCTAGGTGTCTGGCGACTTTTGTCAAAATAGTGTATATTAAACTAACTACAAAAAAAAAAGATATGGGAAGGGGACGGCAAGAGTTATCTCTAATTGTAGCGCCGGGCAGATTTCATGTTATACCAATAGTAAACGAATTTCATTGCTGTCTTGGATTGTTGACTTTAATTAGGGAGCTCGGGGCCAAGTCAGGTCTCTGTGAGGCCTTTTCCCGGAGCTTCCTTGCTGTTATAAAAATAGATAAAAAATAATGTAACAATAAATCAGGAATCTGTAAGAGCAGAAATAATAAATGAAATGAAATTTTCGCAATGCTGACAGTGAATCAGGAGAAAATAGTCTACGTTGATAGTGATATGAGTGGAGTAACTGTGAGATGAAAAGCTTGTAGATTTTTGTGAACAGATGAATAAAGTGTTGTAAAAATATGGCGGAGATTTCTATTTATATATATCTGATTCCTATTAAGAGTCACATGATGAATTACGATCACAAAATAGTCGACTAAAGTTCATTGGTGACTGAACCTCCTTGTGAGTTACCATTTCGGGGAAAATAAACAATCAGTTGATGTTACGTCGATTCTTTTCACCTTGGCCGTTTATTTTCTAGTGTGATATATGTTTAACGAGTTAGCTAAGGGCACTAGTTAATTCAGTAATCACAAGTTCAACGACAAAGAAATATTACAAACAAATAAAAGCACTACACATCCGAACACAATGAAGATAAGTTTTCTTAGAAGAAAGAGTTGTATCCCCCGTCTAAACTAAATTGCTCAAGAAAAGTTAAGGATATTACCGAAAAATGGAAATTGACAATACATAAACAACCGTTTACATTTAATTATGGACAGCATAGGATGCAGAGTACAAAACAGGCGTGAAATGATCGGACAAAAGGTGAAGCGTGGTACTTTCGGCGTTCAAACCAGAGAATAACGCACAGACTCGGAAAAAATAAGAAGCACAAGAGGCTTACCTTGGCCAATCAGTACGTTGTGATACCTCCTTCGTTGTTTACAAAAGCTTGTCACCTCCGTGGAATATACATACAGATGAGATGCTTCAGCTGGTTTTGTGCAGTGTAACTCATAGACGTGGCAAAATGTCATGAAGTTCTGGAAGTGCCGTAAGGGGGCGAGTAGAATCTCTTCCGCAGTGCTTCCCAGACATGCTTATGGGGAAAAGATCAGGAGACTTTGGAGGTAGAGGTAAATATGGGATACCACGATATTTGTTCTGGTGAACCACAATGTGCGCACAATGAGAGCGTTCATTATCATCCACAAAGGAGAAACTATGGTATATCGCGCAGTAAAAAACTTGTCACAATACTCCTGATAATGTCACCACAATATACGTCGATGTGCCCTCGACAAACATACAGATCTGTGCGGCCATCAAAGCAGATTCTTCCCCACATTATGACTGAGCCGCCACTCAACGAATGCACAAATGCTGACTGCCGCGTGTGTTCCTGAGGTTTTCCAGACATTAAAGTCACCAACTATCGGAATGCAGGCCAAATCTGGACTCATCGTTGAATAAAAGCTTTGCCGCTCTTCCTGCCACAAATGGTATTGTTGCGCCTATTCGTATCTTTCTTGCCGGGTTGCAGCACGCAATGGTATTTAGAGCAATGGGCGTATCGACTATAAACCTTCTTGATGCAGTCCATTAAAGACTGTTTTTCCTCTTACTGCGATGCCGGTGGCACTTCTCAGAATATCTTCGAAGTGACGGATGGATATTCTGGGGTTTTCGAGAGCGTTCAGTGTGACATGCTGATCTTTGCGAGCAGTAGTTCTCAGTTCACCACTTCTCGGTTGTTCTGCGTATCACCTTGCTTCCAAAAACGCGCATGGAGTAGACTGATCACACTTTGGAATATATGAAGAGCTGTTGCAAAATCTGTCTGGACCAGCATTGCAGCATCCCAATGGCCTTGTTGCGCTCTTCTATCATCAAATGTATCCTCTGCATTGCTCACGGCCTGATAGTAGCGACAGTACTAATTCGCACCATTAAGATAGACCTCAGCCAATTAACTGCTTCGAAATCCAGTTATTCCTCGTATTCTTGCGCCTGCATGTATGTAACAGCAGTGCGGAATCCGAACTTCGCATACCGTAGGGTTTCGTACTCTTTCCAGCTTTCATTCTGGCCTGAACACATTTGCGTAAACAGCGCCTAGGGCTCTAAATAGTGATATCCCGAACTTTTTCTGTGAGCAGTTGATTTGGCCCTACTGCTTCTACCCGTCAGCTGAGGCGTCATGTCGTTCGGAGACTGTAAAATACCGTTGATATCAGATCATGCATACGAAACCAATATAACAAACAATAACCATTTCTCGAGCAGAGCACCAGATATTTTTTGACCATTTTTGAATTAGTAATAATAACCTTCTGCTGAACAATCATGTCTTGCCCAACAGTATACATGATTCAAAGCTGCTTTAAAGTCGTCGCGCGGCGGAACAATTACGATGTGTGACCGTATACTCCTAAATAATTTCCTTTTGAATTTCTATTTTTTTTTTATGTAAATGTAATCACTTCTTGGTTAAACGTTCTCTCACTGAACGACACATCACTTCCCCGAAGAGATTTTATTATTTGCCAACGCTGACAGTGGGTCACAGGAAGATAAAACGACAACATCGAGAGTAGTAGAGAGAGATTGAAGAATTGATGGAGTAGTCGAAATATACGTATGTGGAGTTGTCGAGTTTACGAGCCGATTGTTAAATGTTCAGACTGCTAAACGTTGATATAAAACCTGTTGAGATATATGTGATCGACGTTTGCTGTCATTGGATTGAATTCCTTGTGGATACCTGAGAGCCACGTTGTATCAGTAGATTTGACATTTCATTGAGTTAAATAACAAAGACGCTGGATTTTTTTTATGTAAGTCTATTACCTCTTACGCTGATTTTTATGTCAGGCCGTTAACAGTTAATTATCCAAATAGCTTGGTTGCACGTGCTACGAAGTTCTCTAAAAACATTTAGCTAAGAGTTGAGTTAGACAAATTGAACCACAAATATCAGAAGTTTAAAATATAACAAACAACAAGCTTAAAACTCCATAGATGACCACGCTTTATGCAGAGAGTCTTAGTTCAAGCTATTTATTTCTATATTTCTGGTTATTTCATTTCTTCGGAAGGAGTAACCTTGAATTAGAGATAGGTCATTCTCCTTAAATTCAATGTTCTTCTGCTAAATTTTCACACACTATGAGTGGCCCTTCTGAGTTCCCAAGTTGGCAACTGGAAATAATTGTTTGTGGTTTACGTATATTATGACTTCGCTTTTACATTTCTTTTCTTCCGAAGCTATCAAGCAACCTAGCTGTGTGGTCCAAAACCCGGTTTTTGCCCAGCTGCAGGCGCTGGGTTTTCGGTTCCTCGCAGTTCAGCTGTAAGCCCTTTACGACATATCAATGTAGGTATCAGATTTAAGGTCTCAAACAATCACGTCATCGTTGGACATCAAATGGCTCACTTGCCGTTACTATCCTGATGACGGCTTCAATGAATCGTCTTTGAGATCACTATTTAACACGCTAATTATTCCTCTTGACAAAGGCATTAGTACTAAGTGTTCTGGTCTCCCCGATAATGGCTGCATTTGGCTCTGGAACAAGCCTTCGGCGCAAGAAGATAGCATCCTAATCGATTGGCCACATGGCAACTTTTAAATATCTTACCAGCGAAACCACTGCTTTCACACAACTGTTGCGAAAAAAATGTCATAAGTTCACCGAACAGCAGGATTTTTGCCCCACGAGAAAGATGATAATCAGCATTTAAGTGCAAAAGCACCAAGCACCCTTCCTTGTCTCACTGAATTCGAACCCAGACCGGAGAGCTATTTTCATTTGAATTTGTCCGTTAATTTATCCTCCAGATGCTGAAAAGTGCTAAATAAAACTTATTATCTATCGATCTATAGAGATTGTCTCTCTGCCTTTCTATGCATTCATCTGTCTTCCACCCTCCTCTATCTGCCTGTCTCTCTATTCTATCGATCTAGCTCTACAAATCTCTGAATCTTTCTCAGTTTCTTTCTATTCATCTATGTCTTTATTTTTTTATCAATTTCTATCTATCCATCGGTGTCTCCAACTTTCTCTCTCATCAACACCGTCGTCATCCCATTTAAAGGGATTTGGTATCGAAACGCGGAACATTTTCCACTGTCTGAGAAAAGCAAAATATTTAAACTAAGTAGTGTGAGTCCATCAGATGCGAAGATGCGAATTTGCATTTCCATTAGCGTAAAGACACTTTTCCATTAGCCTGTCGCACCAAATCCGTTTTAAAATAAATCTACAAACGTGTTTTTTCGCCATGCAAAGAGTAAAATATTGACCTAGGAATGACTCGCATCGGCACAAAGTTCTTTTCCTTTCATGAAAGATCCTGTTGAATCAAACTCAATTTTAGCGATTGTGAGAACTTCCTTTCTGTTAGTTCGCATCAGTGACTTAGTGGCAGTCTCGCTGTTTTCTGAGCATGGATGAAATTACAAAACCAGAGATATCTGCTGCGTTATGTAAGGCGACGCATGCTTTACTTATATTTTACTAGACTTTTTGATCCCATGAAGATGCCGATTTTACAATCATGGAATAAAAATTGAAATACCCATTCTGATGAATTTCGCGACGTCATATTAGCACCATGAATTGCCCTAAGTTCCTATATAAATTATACGAACAACAGCTCCGTGTTTTCACTGGCACGAAAGATAAAGTGGTATTGTCACCAGCAACAACCCCATTAAAAGTATTCCGATTTGGCTAAGATCATTTGATGTTGATATGTTCTACGCCGAAACAATGCAAGCAACAGAGAGATCGACAACTGGCAGCATTTGAGCTAAATCACATGGTGGAGAAGCATGAGGCAGTTAGGTCAGACCATCGAATAGCCATCCTGTAGGTTTGGTGACACGGTAATTACGACAGTGTATTTGAGAATGTCGTTACCTCTGATAGCCCTCCACCGCAAAAAATGTCTACTGTAATGTTGAGATCGGAGAGCTTCTGTAGAGGAATGGCTGAAAGTCGTCTTCTCTGATGAGTTCAAGTTCAGATTCTGATGAGCTCGTGACGAAACATTACCCCTATAATGGTAGGAAGCAGCATTCGTAGAGAGAAAGAAATATAGGGAGGAAGCAGCGTACGTTCAGATACTCCACCATACCATCGGAGTTATGGCGCAGGATGCCGTTAAGTTATCACACGAGAGCTTTTGGTTTCCATCAGAGGAACGTTGGAACATTACGATGCGTTAGTGATACTCTGGAAGCCCCAATTTCTACCCTCTTCCTCCGAGATATTCCTGATGCCATTCTCCAACAAGACGACCATTGCCCTAGAATGCTTATATGATGTCAACCCCGTACTTGGCGAGCCATATCTCTAAATTTTTCGCCGCCCCGATGGCGCAGTGGTCTCAGCGATGGCTTCTGATCATTCGTCCGAGATGGTTCCGGGTTCGAATCTCGGTAAGGCATGGATGTTGTGTTTGTCGTACGGCGCAGGATCTCTCCCTTCCCTGAAACCAGTGGCCCTAAATTAGGGACGGACGACTGCTTATAGCCCATTAAGTTGCTCACGGTGGTCGCTAAACCTCCAATCAAAAAAATCCCTAGATCTTTCCCCCCATTGAGGACATCTGGAATATCCTGGGACGCCGTCAGCGAGGGGCTTCAGATCCTAAACAGACACTAGACACCCTGTGTGTACAATCGGAAAAAGAAAGAATGAATATGTCACAGGGCACTATTCGGGATCTGTATACATCAATACCAAGATCCGTGTTGCATGCATCGCCAACAATGAGAGATAAATCCCTAACTGGGTGTATCCGAAAACAGCATCACAACATACGTCAGGATATGTCATCGGAAATACTCTGGACCATTTGCTACTACTGTGCCATCTTCATAGCCTACATCATTGAGTTTGAATTCTTGTATCTATGAGTAAAGTTGTTTTGCAGTAGCACGATACTCTGCTTCAGGGTTTCTCCAAGATCCTTTGTGATTTAATACGTTCTCCACAGATGTCTGTGTAGTAAGATGAACTGACAAATGGTGAAGACAGTGACAAGGGAAGGAAGTAACAGCGTCTAATGATTCACGTATAACTTCCTTTTCGAAAAATGTTTCCAAGAACTTCCGTGAACTCGAATACTTATGTCATCGTCATATACGTAAATACAATAGTACACTCATATTTCGTAACATTTTTCAGCACTAATGGATCGTTTGTTCAGGACAGTGTCATGTGGTCAAAGACTGAAATACCAGGACAAGTCAAGTGTTCGTCCAGCTCGCATCTAAAATGTTTAATGATGCAAGAAAGCGATACACGTTCAACTCATTCTATAATTATAACAAAATATTTGAACGAATCTTTCGCGACTGGTCCATCACAACTGTACTGAGTGCTTAAACTTCAGGTGGAAGGTAACTTCGTTTTTTTAATTTTAGAATACTTGATCTTCTAGGCCGTTTGTTCATAGCATATCAGGAGTGAAAATCCAAACCCGCGTAATGCGTGATACACACAGCGGCCACTGAATTAGAAACCTTTATGCAGATGTACGTAAACGTCACTTACGCAGCCTATATTCAAAATACATGATCACGTGCGTCACCACGTGATCTAGGCAACTATTTAAGACTACTTCTCGACAGCAATCGTCAGTAGTGTTGATGACAAAGGGGAAAACAAAGGATCTTTAGGAGTTCGATAAAGGGTTTATTGTGGGTGTCCCTCCGGCTGGAGCGATGCTGATGAAATCAGTAAAGCTAACTGGTTTCTCAAAAGCTAAGATATCTCGGGTCTTTAATCAGTTGAAAAATAACCCACATTGCTTTTCTAAGAGGCGTAATTGTGGTGCGACGACTATCTGTCAGGAACGAGATCGCCGTCCTCTGAGAAGGCTTAACAATGAAGGATGTTGCTGACCCGTATCTCAGCGAATCATGCGCAGAGAATTGAGAAGGGTAGGTAATTGTAGTCGCATACAGTGGCTTCACTAGCACAACGTGGCCACCACCAATCCCGAATCTGAACTCTATTGAGAATGTCTGGGACATGCTAGAAAAAGAGATCCGGGAGCAAAGCCGCCTTCCGTCAAATTTGAACCAGTTGAAGGCCTTGCCTAGTAAACGCCTGGTATGCTGGGCACATAGATGCACTCAAACACCTTGCGGAATCGATACCAAACCGCATTGATGCTGTAATTCAGTTGTTGTTTTTTGTATATTATTAAAAAAAATATATATATATATATACTTACTCCTAAAAATATATACACTGCTGGCCACCCAAAATGCAACACCAAGGACATGAGATAGCAAAGCCAGATTTACTGGACACATAACAACAGATATAAAGATCAAACGATTGAGCTTACAGGCCCGTGCGACTTGTGGAACACGCGGACATCAATAGTTCGTGTGGCCCCCATGGCTGGCAATAACGGCCGCTACACGCCGCGGCATCGAACGAAAGAGGCTTTGGATGTGGGCTTGGGGTATGTCATTCCAGGCTGCTTCCACACGTTGCCACAGTTCATCAGGCGTAGCCTTGGGTGGTGCTTACCGGGACACTCGATTGCCGATCAGCGACCGGACGTGTTCGATGGGCGACATATCGGGAGAACAGGCGGGCCACGGCAGCAGTGACACCTGGTGGGCCGTGAAGAATTGTTGCACGATGCGTGCCACGTGCGGGCGCGCATTGTCCTGTTGAAATGTGGCCGCTGGCAGGTCCTGCAGGTAAGGGAGGACTACAGCCTCCAAAACGTCGGAGATGGTGCGGTGGCTGTTGAGTGTACCGGCGATGAGTACCAGAGGGGTGCGAGTGTCATATCCAATTGCGCCCCAAACCATAACGCCAGGCGACGGACCGGTATGGCGATGCATAATGTAGGCGTCATACAGTCTCTCGCCGCGGTGCCGCCACACGCGGATCCGACCATCGTGGTGTTGCAGGTAGAAGCGGGATTCGTCGAAGAAGACAATGTCGTGCCATTCCGCAGTCCAGGTGCAGCGTTCAACGGTCCACTGCGGCCGCACTTGCCGGTGGTGTAACGTCAATGGTAATCGGGGCAATGGGTGCCGTGCGACAAGTCCCCGCTCCTGCAAACGACGTCGAACGGTACGTTCTGACACATGTTGTTGCGCAACACACTCTAATTCCTGCGCTAACGTTCGTGATGTGGCGGTGCGAGCCGTCAATGCCCGCCACACAACATGCCGGTTCTCTCGTTCGGTGATGTGGTGCGGCTGCGGCAATCGCTCACGTCGGTCCGTCCGTTCCTCCTGCACCCACCGAATCCATATTCGCTTCACTGTGGCTAGATGTCGTCCCACACGGGCGCCGATGTCTCGGTACGATAAACCGCTGTCGCGATAAGCCACTATTCGTCCTCTGTCGAACTCCAAAACGTGCTGGAATGACTGCCGTATTCTGCGACGAGGCATCAGGAAGCTTCCCACGCACAGGTTCGGTAGCACAACACACTTCCACTACTTACACCCCGCCTTCTGTGCACCCTTCTTATAGTGCTTCTCGGTGGCGTACCGGGCGCACATGATTTGCATATAGCCTGCAATGCTAATGGTTTGCATGTCCTCTCGCGGGCGACGCATGCTGGGAATTTCAGGCCAATCGGATGCTTCCTTCTTGGTGACGCATTTTGGGTGGCCAGCAGTGTATATACTGACATATATCTTTCCCTTACTGTGTTGACATGGCCACTGCTTGACTCATTTCTTCGATTTTGGGGATTCAGGATACGTCGGGTCTCTGTGAGGCCTTTTCCCTGTTTTCCTTTGCTGCCATTAAGTTTGAATTGCACATAAATCTGTCTGATTTATGATGTCATAATGTAACAGCATAAATATTGAAATAAATAAATAAAGGAGGTCCAACCCTGCACTGAATAAAAGTTTCCAATTCAGTGGCCGGTATGTGTATTTGAAAAAGGTACACTCCCCTTCCTGATTGCAGAAAACACGACAGCTGATCTAAAGAATAAAACTTGCTGGGACAGAAAATTATTCCTTTTCAAAATGCGCTCAATAAAAAAATCATTATTTCTCCTTGAGCTCTTGACATGGGACAGTTAAACCTCTGGGCTTAACTGTCCCATATCAAACATTTCATCTTTTAATGTGTTTTTAAAACTTCAGGAAACAGAAAACTCACAAGGTCGGATTCCCCGTGTGTCATGTAAATTTTCAAGAAGACATCTCTAATTTCTACAACATACAAGAAAGTGACACCTCGCAAACAAATGACTTCCTCTCTGCTCCTCTTTCAACAGAGGTGCAACGAATTTAGCTTAGGTGCTCTTCATCCCCAAATCTTCACTGAAAATAGTTGTATATGAGACTTCAGAAATTCTACAGTCTTCAGCCTTTTCGTGAAGTCAGTCTTCTGACATTTCACAACAAACTGCACAATGTAACTACAGATACGTAGTTCCTATGATTAATGAGCATCCAGTTACACGTTTGTCTGATCTTTGTCTATAATACTGTATGACTAAACCACTCAAAACGACTCAAATGGTATAAATGTTTTCTCTCAATTTTTTTCAAGTAAGGAATGCATTACTTAAAAGGGGGAAGCTTCGATCAGGTGGTAGATATGTTAACATTATTTCTGCTCCTTCGGGGTAGCCGCTTTTTCATTCAACACACACACACAAAAGATATCAGAACAGAATAACTTCAAAAAAAGAATAACTTCAGTCTATGTATGAACGAAAAATCCGTGAGATTCATAATTTACAAAAAGAAAAAAACTTTTCTTGATAATTTTTGAAATCACAATAAAAATGCAATTAAAATATCTTTAAAAATTCTTCATTTTATTATCTCCATTATAAGCTTCGTATTCTTTATTGCCAATGAGCAGTATTTTATTTGGTACAAGCACTAAATAAATATCACAGAAATTTTAAACTTTTTTATATATCACAGAAATTTTAAACCACATAGTGTTTTCCTATTTTTAATTTAGCGTTAGTGGCTCTAGTGCAGCGAGACAACCACGACCAAAGAACAACAAACACAACACACATTGTTTCATGGGGTCACGAATCTACGTTTCTAATATTCAAAACATGAAGCACGAATAAATACCCCTGCCTACAGTGAACAATAACATTTCTAGAACCTGATAAACATCATCCCACATTACTGGATGTTATTAAACTCTGACAAGCTGAATGGATCAGGGAATAACAGATTGTTTGTCAAGCTAACGTAACAAAAATCTAACCCTCTGGGACTGTTCACCGTCGTGTTGGAATATACTTATGCTGTCGTCATAAAGCATAAATTCACTCCTCTATCACTACTCTTGATGAGTTTCAATGTTCAGGACATCGGCCGTGAAGAGTTGTTGCCCACAGATTAGACAGCTGAACGAATTTCGGGAAAAGATTCTGACAGGTATTTTGACTTCATACTGCAAAAAACCATGCGGTGAAAGATCCTGTGACTTGGACCGCAACTAGATTATTTAGTTTATCCAAAAAAAAAATTACAAGTCCAGAGCCTCTGGGATGGAGCACTTTCTTGTGGAAATCGGAAAAACACGCCCACATTCATCCAGGACATCAGCGTCAAGTGTTATTGAACGCAAGTAAGAGGGTTCAGAGAACTAAAGAATGCGGTTTGATAGATGTTTTACTTTGATCCATAATGATCCCTGTAGTTAAAGTTCGAAGAGTAAGTTTTCTTTGGTAATTTAAATTGTGCCCAATGGAATGGTGTACCGTCCTGTTGGAAGAAATATCACCTTTTCAAGTAAACACGTTTCAGTCATTGTATTTTATATGTTGCCATGTTCAGGCTATCAGCGCCGAGTGTTATTGCACACAGAAATTCAACAAAACGTTCCTGTGTGTCTGACAAAACTTTTGGCCGTCTTACGTTGACACCATGCATGAAGTGTTTCCTGTTTGATATATGGAAAAAAAACTTGCTTAGCCTACCATCCACATGTCACAAAAGGCACAGTGATTCCAAATAATATTAACTTTAAATCCTTAAAACAACGTACAGAATGCATTTTGCAAAAAAAGTTTTCCTTGTGTTACTTTTCAAAACAGGCTCAATAAAAATGGCCATTATTCCTTCCTGCGCTACTTAGAAGTACCTCTGAATTTGCATTTAGACAAAATAAAGTTACCTTCCCTCTGAAGTCCAAGCACT
This sequence comes from Macrothele yani, assembly GCA_039090855.1. Lineage (NCBI taxonomy): Eukaryota > Metazoa > Arthropoda > Arachnida > Araneae > Macrothelidae > Macrothele > Macrothele yani. Next base: position 90,213,893 of record CM077016.1, on the reverse strand, counting down.
ATCTACAGAACCTGCGTATTTTAGTGTAATGTCGGCTGAAATGCCTTCAGCATCTGCCGAACTATTGTCTAGTATACAGTACATAAGCACTGAAGTAGACTATTACTAGGAAAACCCTACAACAATCAGAAACGTGCAATCTGCACTTACGTGCGCAACTATGGCGTTTAGATGGCTTTCTAAGAAGCTCACTGCAAAAGATTCATGCGTGTACGAAGCATAGACATCTGCAGTATCAGAAAGACTCGTGATTTAAGCAACTTTGAATGAGGCATGATAATAGGCGCTAGGCAGGAAAGTGCAACCATCTCAGTAAAGGCAAACCTTCTCGGCTATGCAAGAACAACTGTATCGAGGGTGTACAATGAGTGATGTACAAACAAAGAAACGAGTAGCAAGCGGTTTTCCTGTCGGCGGAAACAACTAGTTAATGTTCGAGAGCAACGGGGGGAGAGGATTGTACAAAATAACAGAAAAGTTCCATTGTGTCAAGTAACCCACAACGCTTCTCGGCTATACAAGAACTACTGTATCGAGGGTGTACAATGAGTGGTGCACAAGCAACAAAACAAGCAGTCAGCGGTCTTCCTGTGGGAGGAAACAACTGGTCGATGTTCGAGAGCAAAGGCGGCTGGAGAGGACTGTACGAGCTAACAGACAAGCTCCATTGCGTCAAGTTACCGCGCAATTCAAAAGTGGTATTAAGCAGATAATGTTAGGATATACAGCCCACCGCACATTAGCGCGAATGGGCTATAACAGCATATTTCGTCTACTACTTGTATCTGTTAAAAACTTATAAATTCACCTGCAGTAGGCACGGGAGAAAAACCTAACGTTTGAAGACTGAGAAAAGGTCGCCTGGTCCGATGAACCACATTTTCAGTTAATACACGCAGATGGACAGGCCAGAATCGATGGATCGCAGCTGCCTATCATTAACTGTACTAGTAGAGAAGATGTATTAGTCTGGGGTCTATCTTCATGACGAACATTGGGTTCTTTGTGTGGTTTGGAACAGCATTTGGATGCCACGAGGTATATTAACATCACTAAGGAACAGGCACACCCGTACATGTGAATGTTGTTTCCTGAAGAAGAGGACTACTTACAGAAGGATAATGCGCCATGCCACAAATCTCGGATCGTTACACAGTGGTTCGAGGAGTACGACAGTAATTTCAAAGTGCTAAAATGGTCCCTACAGTCCCTAGAGCTTAAACAAATTGAATACCTATGGATTGATATTGAGAGAGCCATTCGTAACGAAGACCTTCGACCGGCGAACATTCGGCAACTGACGGATGCCATCACATCCACTTGGCTAAAAATACCTGTAGAACGAACGGCATCAGTACCTGGTTGAATCCATGCCACATCGAATGGAGGCTTTTTTGAAGGCCAAGGGCAGCCCAACCCTATTAGGTAGGCGTTCCTAATAATTTCTACTTCAATGCATCTCGAGTAGGTGCATAACTGTCTAGATCACACGTATTATGAAAGGTGCTTCATCAACAGTAATTAAGTTTCCACAACAGCAGTTCAATTTCTGCGAGATACTAAGTTTCATTACCACTCGAAGGAAATTTTTAAAGCTCCATGAAAATTATGTATTGTTGCAATCGATGATCCGTAAAACTAAAGAAGAGTAAAAGATGCATCATTGTTTTCTAACAGATAATTTTTTCATATATGCGTTCAAATTTTGTATTTATCTGATTCTCAGTGCCGCTTCCGAGAACGCTTTGTTGCATGCACAGCAATCAAAAGAAATGTGAGATCAATGAGAAGAAAAAAAGCGACCTCTTTTCGTACCACCATTTCTAAATTTGCGTAATAACTCTGAGCGCAACTTTCCACCATGTAAATTTCCATAACTTTGAAACTAATTTTTCTTCTAGGTCAAGTGACCCTTCCCCAACACCATTTCCATAACACTAAACTTTAAGCGCGGATTTCCTAGAGAAATATTTCAATAAGTCTTCAATGAATTTCTCTTCTAGGTGCATCGGCCCTTCTGTAACGATATTTACAAATTTCAATAACTTAATTTGCAAATTTCATGCACGTAAACTTTCATGATTCTGCAATGAATTTCTCCTTCTAGGTAAACTGAAATTTCCGTAATATATCTCTTAAATTTCCAAACTGTGAAAGCGAACTTCCTCAGGTAGATTCCCATAACTCACAAACTATTTCTTCTTCTATTTAAATCGGTGTTTCCCTAACACCATTTTGAAACGTCCGTAGCTCTAACAGCGAATCTCCTACAAGTAAGTTTGTATAACTCTGAAATGAATTCGCCTTTCGAGTAAATTGACCCTTCAAATTTTGATGACAGTCCGGTTTTTGGCGTAAATATGACAAGGATGGTAAGTCAGATAATATCCGAAAACTTGAAAATTTAGTCGTCCTGGAGCGGGAATCGAACCCGCATCTCCCAGATAGCGCCCGGGTATGCTAACCACTACACCATCCAGAACGACCAAGTTTCAAGTTTCCGATTCATTTGAATATAACCATCACAGGATTCGCTAGTCGAAGCAACCGGAATTCGTGTTTAGGGAATCTGGAGGTTAAGAATCCTATCCCGTGATTGCCCGGAGGACCAGATAAATCATGAATGGAATACGGGATTACACCAAACAATACAAATTTTGAAGATGACAGTCCGGTTTTTGGTGTAAATATGGCAAGGATGGTAAGTCAGATAATAACCGAAAACTTGAAAAAACTTTTTCGGATATTATCTGATTTACCATCCTTGTCACATTTACACCAAAAACCAGACTGCCATCTTCAAAATTTGTATTGTTTGGTGTAATCCCCTATTCCATTCATGAAATTGACCCTTCCATAACACCATTTCTAAATTTTCCAACCTCCTGTGAGCGGGCATTTCCTCCAGGTAATATACCATAACCCTATAACAATTTTCTTCTTTTGCTAAATTGTCCTTTCCACGATAGAATTTTTAAATTTCTATAACTAGTTTAAACACCTTCTCCTCGAGGTAAATTTAAAAAATAAATAAAAAATTCAGCAAAATTATAATCAACTGTTCAAACTGTTGATTGCTTTATGAAGTACTTTTAAAATTCATTGAATTTTTAAGAAATTTTCAAGGATTCGAGAACCGCTGCAGCGGAAATTTTAAAGTGGAAGATTCAATCATGCTATAACTAATAATTTTTGAAAACCTGTTAAACGGAAAAGGGACTTTTATACCCGAATGGGTGTTATCGCAAATTTAGAGATCAAACTGCAATCAGAAATAACCGCAATTCTAAGTTCCTCGGTGATGGAATTATTGCAGTAAGGTTATTGGAAATCCGTTCTGCCAAAGGCAGACCAAAAATTACTGTGTCGAGCATACATGTTGAGAGGAACTTTGTCAAGTCCTATGTGAACTTAAAGTTCAGTTTTCATATAAAATTACTAAATAAACGATTCCTCTACATTGTGAAGATTTTATTCGCCACTGAATTTAACGTAACAAAAATGTTGACCTCAACTGTACACTTTCAAAAACCGTAAAGGTTGCGCTAATTTACAAAGTGCTCCGGATTCTGATACGAAGCAACATTTTCATTTAGTCGTCATTAGCTCGGCGTTCAACCATCACCTGAGGTCGGTATGAAGCCGCCAAGAAAGTCATAAAAAACCTGTGTACATTTTTCCTTTTTCATTTCTTTGTTTTTTTTTTCTTTTGCAGAGGTGTCATAGAAAGAACAGAGGTCTTTAACATTTGTGAGAGATTTCCTGAAAAAAGGAAGAAACAAAAGGATGAAAAAAATCTTCTGAACACGATAATGACAGTAAAAAATGAATGTTACCTTGCAGGAAATGCTCATTATACCCTAATTTTGAAATTTCCGTTAATCCCCCCCCCCAAAAGCCAAAATATGGGGGCGTACGTGCTGGATGAGTTTTACGAGGTTCGCCAGCGAACCTTTGCAGTCAACAAGCCGTGGAATTTTCAGTAGGCAATCAGAAATATCGAAGAACTGCATTTATTACGAAAACTATGTGAATGGCTTTTCGAGGAAACGAAAAACAATGCCTGGTTCAGTGGACATCAGAGAATAAGTTGGTGATGCTACGAGGTCGACATATTTGACATTTACTTGGGCTGCACTCTTTTTTTTTTTTTTTTTTTTATGAGTTGATTGTGTTGCAGGGGTTGAGATGCAATGCCTTGTCTTGCCCTTTCTGCAAGGGAAACTAAACAAAAACTCAATAAGAGTAAGTCATCATGGTGCTCAGACAAGGTATATTTTACCTGAAACATGTTTTTGCTATTTCAAATTTTTACGGTACGCCCACGTGAGCAAATACATAGATCTCAACTAAATTCAGTAACTAGGGGAATATCTCAGAAACTAGTAGCGTTGCAAGCATTAAGAGTAATATATACACTTAAATAAAGGGTCTCTGAGCTCTTTAATAATTAGCTCGACTGCAGCCCCTCAGGTTGCAAAGTTAGCCCCCTCTAAGACCTGCATAATTTAGAAATAACACATAAAGGCAAAAATAAAATTAAATATGCACTGGCATAAAGAAGTGCAAGCTTTGCATAATACACTTTATGAAATCTGTGTTATTAACTTTAAAAGGTTTATTTAATGCTCTGCAACCAGATATGAAAATGGTTCAAATTTTTAAAACCTCCTGCCACAGTGAACTATATCATAAGTAAGATTACTAGTACCCCAAATTTTCCAGTTAGCAGACTTACTGTCTTAGTGGATTAATCTAGAATACTGATGCTGTCGCACAATTTAAAGGTTGTAGCATCTGTGTTGTGTAAAATGTAATACTTAATGCAATTTACGAGGGTATTAGACTAGCTTTCATTCAGGACACAGGGCTACTGAGATGAAAAGTAATTAGTAAATTGTATTAGCTTCTATATAAAAATAAATTATGCAGTGCCTCAAGGTTTCACGATAAACGAGTGTATTTTACTCGTAATTTGTAAGAAAGATGTTTAATTAGCAAAACCTGGAACATAATCCTATTTATTCATACGAAGAAGAGGCAAAATTACCATGATGCTGTCCAATAATGAATTAAGCACTTTGGGGGTTGTGTTGTGTACAAATAACAAAATCATCGAAAAAGAGGGCTCGGAAACTGTCTTTTGCAAGGAATTATTCAGAAGAGGTGTTTATTTTTTTCCTACAGAAATTTCATTCATTTGAAAATTTAAACTTCAATAAAAATTTGGTTAGAAAAATAGTGTGTGTGTGTGTGTGTGTGCACGTGCACATATGCTTACGCATACGAGATCTTCTATACATATAGATAAATAGATTAACTACAAGGTAGCTTGATTATATGTATGTTATATGTACACTGAAGTGCCAGAAAAATTGATACAGACGAGCTTATGCAAAATACATAGCAACGTCACCTATGCGCGTACTCGGTTGCGTCCGCCAGTGCGTATATAAAGCGATAGACATGCTTGCCAGCTGTCATAGCTGTTTTTGGCATGAAAATGACAAGTAATAGCTATTTAAGCGATTTTCAACGCGGTGTCATAGTTGGTGCTCGTGAGATGGGCCATAGTATTTTGGAGGTAGAAACGAAGTTCGGATTTTCACGCACGACCGTTGTAAGGGTGTACCGTGACTACAAGAATTCTGGCAAAACCTCCAACCTACGATACCAGGGTGGCCGTAAAAAGACATTGGGTGAACGTGACCATCGTCGGCTGCCAAGAATCGGTTCACGCGATAGGCGTGCATCACTCTCGCTGGTATCATCGGAATTCAATGCTGGAGCCTCAACAAGCATCAGTGTCCGGACTGTGCAACGTACCCTTCACGATATGGGCTTTGGGAGCCGACGCCCAACTCGAGTCCCCTTGATAAGTGCACGACACAGAGCTATGCGCCTCGCTTGGGCACGGCAACACCGCCACTAGACACTTGATGACTGGAAACAAGTAGCTTGGTCTGACGAGTCGCGTTTCCAACTGTATCGGGAAAGTGGAAGGATTCGTGTGTGGCGCAAACTCCATGAAGCCATGGATCCCGCATGTCAACAGGAAACTGTACCGGCTGGTGGGGGGTCCGTAATGGTATGGGGTATGTTTAGCTGGACTTCACTGGGACCCCTGGTACGTCTACAAACGTCTGTGACCAGCCAACGCTATATGCGCATCCTTTCTGACGAGGTACACCCGTTCATGTCCTGCATTCATGCTGATGGGTTGGGCCTGTTCCAAAAGGACAATGCACCTCCACACAAGTGTCGGGACACCACATTATGGTTAGAGGAGCATTCACCTGAGTTTGGGGTGTTGCTATCCCACCCAAGTCCCCAGATCTGAACGTGATAGAACACATTTAGGATGCCATGCAACGCGCTATCGAGCACAGGAATCCGAGACCTCGGAATACACCCGAATTGTGGAACGCTCTGCAGGAACAGAATATTTCTAGAAGCTAGTGGAGTCCATACACCGTCGTATTTCTGCAGTTCTGCGCTCCCGTGGGGGACCTACCAAGTATTAGACTGGTGTACCAGTTTTTCTGACACTTCAGTGTATATATCCATATAAGAATATACTGTAATTTGTTCAAGTTGCATATGAACAAATTATCAGGAAAACCCGAAATTCTGATGCAAAAAAGAAGAGAGATGAGGACAACAACTAAAGGAGATGTGACTTCCAAAGTGGAATATAGAGATCTATGCAAGACGGTACGAAGACGTATCACTGAAGATGTAAGGAAATTCAACTGTGAACTAGTGAGGAAAGCAATTGAAAACAACCAAAGCCTGAAGAGAGCAAAGGGACATCTCAGTAAGGGACGAAAACAGATTATGGCTCTGAGAAAAGAAGATGGTTCTGTAACAAGAAATAGAGGTGAAATTTTGACAAGAGTGAAAGATTTCTACTCAAAACTATATGAAAGGAATGATACATGTACTCCAGACATTATGAAATTTACCAGAGTTCTTCCAGTCTTCCCAGCAGAGGTTGCACAAGCAGTCAAGGACATGAAACGGGAAAAGCTCCAGGAGAAGATGGAATTACCGTAGACATCATACAAGAAGCAAGTGGAGAAATTGAAACAGTACTCGCCCAAGTTTTCACTCTATGCCTTAATGAAGGGAAGATTCCTGAGGATTGGAACAATGCTATAATGATCCTGCTACATAAAAAGGGTGACATTGAGGATCTCAGGAACTACAGACCTATCAGCCTCCTATCAGTGGTTTACAAAATCTTCACTAAAGTTCTATCACACCGCTTGAAGGTGACACTGGACATGGCTCAACCGAGAGAACAAGCTGGATTCAGGAGTGGCTACAGCACTATAGATCATATTCACGTACTGAGAGAACTAATTGAAAGAGCTAGGGAATGTGTACTTCCATTATGCATGGCTTTTATCGATTATAAAAAGGCCTTTGATTCGGTGAAACCAACAGCAGTTACAATGGCTTTGAAATTCTGCGGTGTTGAAGATGCATACATTAATATTAATAACATCTTTGAAAATGCAAGTATAAAGATTCTGCTATTTGAGAACACAGTATCCATAAAAATTGGAAAGGGAGTGAGACAAGGTGACACCATATCTCCCAAACTTTTTAATGCCACATTGGAAAATGTCTTTCAATCACTGAACTGGGAAAAAAAGGGATAAAGATTTTTTTATTGGAGGTTTAACGACCACCGTGAGCAACACAATGGGCTATAAGCAGTCGCCCGTCCCTAATTTAGGATCACTGGTTCCAGGGAAGGTAGAGAGCCAGTGCCGTAAGACAAACACAACATCCATGCCTCACCGGGATTCGAACCCGGACCCCTTACGGACGAATGATCAGAGGCCATCGCTTAGACCACTACGCCAGAGGGGCGGCAGGGATAAAGATTAAAGGAGATTATCTAGCTCACCTTCATTTTGCTGATGACGTAGTCATTTTTGCAACTACCCCATCAGTGCTGCAGAGTATGATCCAGGAGCTTGCTGACAAGAGTAAAGAAGTGGGATTAAAAATGAACTTTCAGAAGACAAAAGTGATGTTCAATGCTTTTACAAGAAATGAAGTTTTATCGATTGATGGAGAAAAGCTGGAGATAACAGACACGTGCGTTTATCTTGGACGGCAGATATCAAGTGAGGGTCATATTGATGAAGAAATTAGTCGGCGTACAAAACATGCCTGGAGAGCTTTTGGAAGAAACAGTATAATTTTCAAAAGCAATATGCCATTATGTCTTAAAAGAAAAGTGTTTGATCAATGCATCCTTGCAGTGCTTACGTATGGTGCAGAGACGTGGACCTTAACTAAAAGAGACATACAAAGGCTGCAGACAACTCAAAGATTCATGGAGAGGTGCATGCTTGGTGTAACCAGGAGAGATAAGAAGAGGAACTCGTGGATCCGAAAAATGACAAGAGTGGAAGACATCATCATCAGAGTTAAATCCCTGAAATGGCAATGGGCTGGACATACTGCCAGAAGGACAGACCATCGATGGACAGCCGAAATTTTAGACTGGATTCCAAGGGACAGGAAAAGTCCCAGAAGAAGACCACATTGGAGATGGGTGGATGAAATTCGAAAGTATGCGGGAGTAACATGGAGGAGACTGGCACAAGACAGACCGTTGTGGAAGAAACTTGAGACCTTCGTCCAGCTGTGGATTGACAATGATGAATGATTCAAGATGCTCTAAATACGTGTATACGTGTATATACGCATACAGATACAAATATATACACATACAACGTGTGTGGGGGGGGCGTGTGTGTGTTAACACATTCTTCCAAAATCGCGACACCTCCGTAAAAGGAGAAATTATTACTTTTAATTTTTTGCTATTCCACAAGAGCTTTGTAGCCCAATACTGTCTTATTCTTTTACTCACTGCAACGTCACATTTTAACATAGTAAAAATTAAAAGAACACGGTATTAGGAGCGTCATTGAGCTTTTACTGGAGAAGGTATGGAAGAGAATTCAGATACGAGCTCTGATGCAAAAGCTTCCCACATGACATTTTATTTCATTCATTTGCTGAACTCGTAACGTCGTATCTTGAGTTCTTACGAGGAGCGTTCAAATAGTTCTTGTTCTAACCAAATTTTAGAGAATATGGATATGCAGTATCTATCGTGCAGGTAACATATTCTTGTATGCCACTCTTCCTCAATTTTCCCTGTTATAGATCCGTTCGTTCTTTTATTTTCCGGTGATTTTGTGAACAAAAGCGCAGAGACTTTGCGAAGTGGATCAAAAGGAACTGCGAGCAGTTATAAAAGGTCTTTGAAAAGCATATCTTCACAGTGGCAAGGGGCACACAAAATTTCTTTGTGGTAGGAAATCTTGAGATGATGCAGATTCTTCCGGACAACTCTCTAAAAAAAGACACACGAATGACTATTTGATTTATAGCGGAGTCTGTAGACATTGCTGTCTACAGTGTTGATTCAATCCTGAAGAATTCTTTAAAGATAAAAACGATCAGTGTACAATTGAACCCACGAATGTTGACAGATGAGCAAAAGGCATGCCGCAAATAAATGTGCCTTACCAACTGAAACATGATTCGTGAAAAGCTGCGAAGAAATGTTTCTCTTTTTTGCGAAGACCACCACAAAGAGTGCAGGATTTGAGTTGCTTTAGCACACGCCGTATTCTCCACATCTCGTTCCTAGAGACTTCTGATTTGTTCCCCAAGCTGAAGGAAAACATTCGTGGGAAGTGATATAAGTCCAACTCTAGAGGCTGTCGCAGCTGTAGGTTCGTTTTTGGAAAACCAGGAAGATTTTTTCCACCAGAATTAAGGTACAAAAGCATCGGTAGGAGAATCGCATTAGAGTGGCCGGGGTAGGCTATGTCTTAAAATATAAAAGGGATCATAATTGCACAGCTTTCCTGCGTTAGAAAGCAAACGACCATAGTACATCATCCCATAAGAAATGAACACGGTTCGAATCGAGCAGATTTTACGGGATCATTCACATTCAGTTACATAGCCAGAAAAATAAAAAATATTGAGATGAGAGCAGGGCACACTGATTGGAAACGTCTATACAAGACAGGTGAAGTTATGAGACTTTAATGTAAATGGAGCCTTTATACGGAATTTCAGGGGCGTCGGCTGGAAACTGAACAGTTAGAATGGCAATTTCTTGACCCGGGGTTAAAACTAGAGTCGTGTTCAATTCAATTCATTTATTTTGCTGAGCAAAAAACAAAAGAACAGTATTACAGATAATCAATTGAAACGATGCCCAGCCAGGAAGCAGGGGAGGAAAGGCCAGGCAGGCCTGACAAGGTCCCATGCTCCCTAGATCAGTTTTACAATGAGGGCCGTAGTTTTAAATTACAAACAATAAAGGTATCATTAGGAGAATCAAACAGCTAAAAAATCGAACAGAAAAAAAAAAAAAGATTACATCTCGATATTCACGTCATTATGTTAAATATAGTTCCTATCCACTGTGATCACCAAGTGGAGGTGCCGTGCCGCAATTCATTATAAAGTTTTTTAATTTTTTTAAAAAAAGGTTAAAGTTATTTAAGGAAGTTAGCTCCGTGGGTAATGAGTTCCAATAATGTGGGCCAATGTAGTTTAAACTTTGCTTCATGGCTTCCGTTTTCGGAAGAATAGGCCTAATATGTGATTTAGTGCGTGTGTAATGCGTGTGAATCTGGGGTATAATATCGAAATGTAAATTATTCTTAATGCGCTTGTACATAATTTTTCTAATATTGTAGTAATATAATTGGTTAATTGTTAGAATATTATATTTATTTGGGAAAATTCTTGTAGTATTATATAGTGTTGGTTGTGAATTTCTATCAAATTTTAAGTCAATTAATCTTATATATTTGTTATGTAGAATTTGAAGTTTTTGAAATTATATTTAGTTGTCTGTCCCCATGATAAGATAGCATAATTAATATGAGTCTGGAACATGGTATAATATAAATGAATTAGTGTTTTGTAGGTAAGGTTTGTAAATATCAGGCTAATAATTCCAATGTTTTTAGACAGTTTGAGAAGAAGAGGGTTAACATGATGGTTCCATTTGAGGTCCCTATGTAAGGTAATCCCCAAATAAAGTAAGGAGTTAATCCACTTCAATATTAGTACCATTAATAGATGATGTGATAGAAGTAGGTAGCAAGATATTTTTTTGTTTTGTGAAAATTAAAGATTTTGTTTTGATAGTATTTATTAGTAATTCATTAGAGTTTAGCCAATCTGAGATGTTATTAATTTGAGTATTAATATTCATAGTAGTGTCTGTCATTGAATTGAATGAGGTAAGAATGGTTATATCGTCTGCATAGAGGAGTAGGTCCAAGTCACTTATTGAAACAAAGATATCGTTAATATATATAGGGAAAAGCAACGGTCCCAAGATTGAACCCTGTGAGACACCAGTTGGTGCAAGTTGAAGCATGGATTGATGTTGGTTAATTTGTGTGTATTGTTGTCTGTTTAATAAATAATTTTTAAAAAGAGAATGTTCAATGTTCCTAATTCCAATCGTGTGTAACTTATGAAGTAGAATATTATGATTCATGGTATCAAAAGCTTTGGATAGGTCTAAAAATAATGCAATGGTATATAAGTTGTGTTCAAAATTATGTTGGGTAGTTTGTTGTAGGTATAGTAAGGCTAATTCTGTTGATTTTCCAGATTCGAAACCATGTTGATTTGGATGGATGATTTTTAGTTTATGAATTTACGAGATTAATCTATTGTAAATTAATCTCTCCAAATTTTTAGCAAAAATAGATAAATTGGCTATAGGGCGGTAGTTATTTGCATCATTTATCGATCCGGATTTGTATTTTGGAATATTTTTTGAAATTTTAAGTAGATCTGAGAATTCACCGGTTTGGAATATGTCATTAAAAATAAACAATAGAGGATCCAGAATAAGATTAGCATAATTTTTAATAATGAATGACTGAAGATCATCACATCCAGGGCCTGACCTGGAATTTATATTGTTGAATTCTTCCAATAGTTCTGTTTCGGTAATATTAGTAAGATGAAAATTATTAGCCCTGTGTGCACTTCCAGGTAATCAGTGAATGGAATTTTTGGAGTAGTTAGACTATTTTTCAATGTTTGTGGAAATGAAGTAAAATGTTCATTTAACGCGTTTGTAATATCTTGTATGTTTGTAAGCTGAATGTTATTGCAATCTGTTAAGTATTAAGGAGCCGTTAGATTTGAGGTTTTACCCATTAGTAAGTTTAAATGTTTCCATGTTAGTTTTGAAGAGTTAGGTGAAAAAATGTTGAGATAGTAATTACGCTTAGTATGTCTGATATCGCTATTCAGTTTATTACGAAAATTCTTAAAATTCCGAAAGTCCTGGGGTAGTTTACTTTTGATAAATTTCGCGAAGAGGTTATTTTTTTTATTGATTCTTTTTAATAAAGCATTGTTGATCTATGGCTTACGAAATTTTGTTTTTAGTTTATTTTGTTTTATAGTTTTTGGAAAGGATTTATTGTAGAGTTGTGTAATAATTGTGATGAACGACTCATAATTTTTGTTAGGAGAGCCATGAATCAAGATACTACTCCAGTTAATATTTTCTAAATGAGTTCGAAAATGTTCCATATTTCTATTATTAATTTGCCTGGAGGTGTAGTAGTTAGTTGCTTAAGAGGGTAAATTGTAAATATAGGAAGGTGATCCCTGATATACTGTAAGGCCCCCGAGATGATAGTCTCATATAATACATTTGTGATGGAGAGGTCAATCAATGTCTGTGAGGTAGGGGATATAAAGAGTTGGGACTGAAATGATGTTTTTGTGTCCAGAAGCATTAAGGGATTGTAGAAGCTGAAAAATGAATGATTGTTTTGTAGTAAGTCAACATTCATATCTCCCATTAGAAATGTTATTTTTTTTAATAGGTTAGAAGTAGTTAAATAATTCCGTAAGTAATGATAGGAAAGCTGCAAGATCTGAGTTGGGTGGCCTATAGCAGACAATAATTATATAAAATTGGTTATGGATAGTTAGAATTTCTGCAATTAGATTCGAATTTGTGAAATGTGGAATAATTGGAAAATCATTATAAATATCCTTTACAATAATTGCAACCCCTCCACCAGTTGAATAAGTTCTGTTCAAATGGAAACTTTTATAGTTAGTAATTTGCAATGAGTTATAATGTGAAGGAAACCAAGTCTCAGAAGTGCAAATTACATCGAGATTTAAATTTGTTAGTTGAATTAGTGATTCCAATAAGGTAATTTTGTTAATCAGTGATCTAGCATTAATATGTATTAATTTTAGGCTATTAGGTGAATAATTAGTTAATAGGTGATTGAAATTTTGTAATGAGTAATATCCACACTGCATTCAGTTATTAGCAAAGAAAAAAATAATAATAAATAAACAAATAAATAAATACGAAGAATTAGTAGAAATCACTAGTCGATATGAACAGTTTCAAATCTCTTCCATTCCTGGATTAAGTTACCCTGAATTAAAAATGGGGTTCTTAGATCCGATATTCCTAGGGCTCGGTAATTCGAAAGAAATTTGCTTACTTGGGCTGGAATTTAGACAGCCAGAGCTGCACCTAACGTCATCAAAGAAAAGCTTTTTAATGAAGCTTGATTTTCGTCGCGTGTGCACTGTTATGTACAGCTTTATTACACATTGTGAATAAAGTGGGGGGGGGCTTTACCTGCAACAGGATAGCAATAAATAAAATGCCTTTATTAATAACAATCTTTCACTACTTTTGATAAGTATTTACCTTTGACATTCTTCCGAGACCGAACAATAGCAGGCGTAACGATTTCTAAAACGTTAATAGGAGAGTGAACTAGTTTTTAGAAGCTGATTGATGTTAATTTGTGATCGATTTTTCCAGCATGAATACCTTTAGGCGGCAAGCTCGAGTCCAAAAGAAATTTTTCACTTTGACTGGCACCAAAAAGGCAACTAGTTGCACATTACGCGCAGGAAGTTGATATTAATCAACGATATTTTACGAGAACACGCCATCGAGAAACTATATGTGATGGAAGCATATAGGGCTTCTTAAGATATTTGTTCTTGGTTACGTACGTGTCTTTTCTTATGGAGACAGTAGAAAACATTAGAAAAAGGCTTATTACTTTGCCCTGTTCATGCGTTTTATAAACTGTTGAAAATTAAAAAAAATGTTATGAGTAATAAAAATTTTATGTTTTTTTCTTTTTCTTTTCTTTTTTTTTTAAACTGCGCAGTTAGCAGGATGTTATTTAAGAAATGGGTTTTAAGCCATCTAACGGGAAATCATTGATTAGAGAACCAGGAAATGCATGGAAAATCTTTATTTTTATTACATCAATTGAATGCAAAAAGAATTTTTCAAATGGGACATTCAGAAGCACAGATATAGTACCATGTGTAAATGTACTGTTACGACCCCTAGGTTAAAAAATATTGCATTTGAAAAATCAGAAGCTTGTCGATAATATTGATCGTAGATAAAACTAGCCGTTGCAAAAGGGATTTTCCCAATCTAAAATGTGAAGTACAGTAGAAAACCTCCTAAAGGAAAAATGTGCATTAAACAAGCTGGAGACTGGAGAGCCTATCAGAAACTGCTGTTAAGTACTGCTGTTAAAATACGACGCAAAAAAACTTTCTCAAATTAGAGTTTTAAACACGCAGATATGATTCAGAAGGCTAATTATACAGCAGCGCCCCTCTCTGGAAAATCATATAGATGTCCACTGTACTGAACACAGACACAACTCGATTCTGTTGAACGAAGTTTTGAGAAGTAACGAGGACTCCGATTGTCAATGCCTGCACTTGAACGGATGCGCATGTTTATACTTTTTCTGCGTTGGAGAACGGCAGATGAGACAGATCCACTCAAACTGGGAGAGGTGTTGGATAGCTACTGGAACCAATAAGTACTAATGAAAAGCAATAGCAATCGAATTAAACAAGACTTCTGAATCAAAAGAATGTGTGACAATATAAAATGTAGTAAGTGAGAGTTTATGATTATTAACAAAATGTTCGCGCGTCCTTTGCCCAAAATACATAGGCTGATTTTTTTATTTCGTTTTTTTTTTTTTGCATCATACCCAGTAATACCAACACAACGAAGCTTTATGATGTTCACAGATCACAATTTAAAAAATGTTAAACAATAGATTGTTTTTTTGTTTGTTTGTTTGGGGGTTTAACGACCACCGTGAGCAACTCAATGGGCTATAAGCAGTCGCCGGTCCCTAATTTGGGTCACTGGTTCCAGGGAAGGGAGAGAGCCAGTGCCGTAAGACAAACACAACATCCATGCCTCACCGGGATACGAACCCGGACCCATCTCGGACAAAAGGTCAGAACCAGCGCTTAGACCATTGAGCCGTTGGGGTAGCAATACCAGATTGACACCACACCGAAGACAATTCGTGCATATACAGTACATGCATTTTCATGGGAATGGCATGTATAATATTTAATGATAGAGATTAAGTTACTGATTGCATTTGCCCGACACATATTTTTTGTTTTGTTTCATGTAAAGAGCAAAATACTGTGTAATTATTTCATTCAGTATGATAAAGCACTTCTTTCATGTTGTTGAAAGGGAACAATTACAGAAATTCTGCTGCTTATCAAATCAAATTTATTAAAAATAAAGAATGACTACCCAGATGCTACCATGCTATAAGATTTAAGACAATGGAGTCCCTTTTCCACTTGACTGAAAAAGATTTATTATCTGACCATAGCTACATAAACGACTCGTAAGGTTTTACTCTGCGAAGAATATATTGCATTGTTGAAGCTTCTACAAAAGTAACCAAATAAAAAAATAAGAAGAAAAAATAAAAGAACAAAAAATATTTGACCTTGGCGCGCGACACATGAAAGAAAGGGAAAGTTAACAGGGATTTAAGAAGGATAACACCATTCAACCAAGGCAGGCTGCCAAAAGGAAATGTTCCACAGATGTAATCCTTCTTAACACACCTGGTAAATATGTAGGTGTTTCACGCCCATTGTAGGAAAAAATGTTTTCACGATGCCCTTTTCATTGCCTTTTTATTTCTCCTAACCTTGTTGTTTAGGTTGTCAAAACAGCCTGAGTCGTCAGGAAGAAATGGAGTGAACTCTTCACAAAAGAGTGCATTTCATTGAAAACAAGTGCCAAAAAAAGGAAAAAGTGCACGAAGACATTAAAAGCGTCGTGGCATTCCGGTCAATGCCACCTGTAAACAAAAGTTTCTCGTATTCGGACGTTCCAAACTTCCCTCTGAATGATGCGGAAGGCATTTACTAGTTCTCTCAATTTTACGATCTTGAACAAAAGTGCTGCTTTTAAGGTTGGTCGGGAAACTTTTGTTCTACTTTTATGGAAATCTTCAACTTCCGTATCGCACCAATTTTAACAAAAAACTACCATAAAAGTTTGCATACTTTAATACCCAAAGCTGCAAAATCGTGGTATCGGTATCTTGTCCTAGGTCGCTGACATTCGAGGATTTAGGTAATGGTTATTTCTTCCTCCTCCACCCTCCCCTTTCTTTTGTGAGTGCGGCATTGACTTTGGAGACAATGAACAAATTTTCAGTTTGCCCTCTTGGGAGAACAGACAGACATCTCATTCTTCTTGTAATTTGTTAAACGTTTGAACTATTCAATCTGTGTGTGTGTGTGTGTGTGTGTGCGTGAGAGAGAGAGATTCATAAAGCGTATGAGTACATATATACCAAAGTTCTGATACTTAGTTAACGAACGAATTGGCAAAGCGATTGGTCCTGCACTTTGTTACTTGGACACAAGATGAGTGCTAAGAAAATAACTGCCCTTAGCGTGGTTAAGGATCTGACATATTCTTAAGCCGGCTCCGGTGGCGCGGTGGTCTAAGCGCTTCTGATCATTCCCTGGAATTGGGTCCGTGTTTGAATCCCGGTGAGGCATGAATGTTGCGTTTGTCTTACGGTACTGGCTCTCTTTCCCTTTCCTGGAACCAGTGATCCTAAATTAGGGACGGGCGACTGCTTATAGCCCATTGAGTTGCCCACGGTGGTTGTTAAATCCCCAAACAAACAAAACCGGTCTGTTCTTAGTGGTGCCCATCACAGTACTTGTAAAAACTGCACAGTGCTGCGACTGCCTATTAGTAGGGAAAGGAACTGACAAAAATCTTACGTCTCATTAAAATCACGTATTGCATAATAGAAAGTTACGCTCAAAATAGTATAACTATACTAAAAATCCAAAAATTATTGGCTTAAAATAGAAATAAAAGTTTCCAAGCTTTCGCACATCAACCAGATGGCTTTCTCAAGGAGGGTAGACAGCTAACTGCAAACTGGATAATAGAACGTTTCAACACTTTGAACGAGGTGATTTGACTAGTACCGGAAGCCATCAGAACATTGAAAGAGGCTATATCTCATTCATCGGCTTATTCTCAGGAGTCTTGCCTCGCCATCTTCAAAATAATGGACTTGGTCTCAAATTCCAGCTACTTCAGTTTCCGAGGGCAAATTTATAAGCAAGTAAATGGCGCTCCGATGGGATCTTCGCTTTCAGCCATCCTTGCGGAAGCAAAAATTCGCCCCATTGAGCAACATATATTCACCAACATCACCCCAAGACCTACCCACCTGGCTACGATATGCAGACGACGTATTTTTCATATGGCCACACGGAAAGGAGACTCTCCCGTTTTTCCTCGATAAATTAAATTATATACACCCTACAATCAATTTCCCCATGGAGCTTGAACACAATGGTACCTTACCTTATCTCGACGTCTCAGTGAGCAAATCGCATGACAACCGCCTTCATACGGAAGTCTATTATAAACCCACCTCCGTTCCCAACCTGATGCTCCGCAATTCATTCTGCCCTGATGTTTACAAGACCGCCTTATTCCGTTCTCGAATTAGAAGAGCCTTCGCTGTCTCATCCGATGTTCGTTCTAAACAATCCGAACTAAGAAACATCGTCGAATTGGCCACTGAGGCAGGATATACTTCGAACCAGATGCATAACTTTATAGAGAAAGCCAGAACCAGCAGTGCTAATAACATTTCTATGCCGCAACTTCGCTACCTGGGCTCTATTCCCTACATACCAAATATTTCCTATCAACTCAAAAACGCGCTCAGGAGGATGAACTTCGGTGTCGGCATAAGATCTCCGGCATCTTTATACACGATGCTTAAGAGAAATATTGACAAGCCCCCTCTCTTCTCAATGAAGCAGGTGTTTATGCCATCCCACTAAAATACCCGGACGGCTCCAGGCGATACTACATCGGAATGACCAAACGTTCGTTTGGAGTTAGAATCAGCGAACATAAAAGGGATACAAGAGACGGGAAAATAACCACTGCCCTATCAAGAGAAGCCAAGTTCAAGTCCGCCGATCCTATATGGAGTGATGTAAAGAAATTAGCTTCATACATACTCCACACCCAAATCTACCGCCATTCGCGAAACCTTGGAAATCTTGACCAGCTGCGAGGCTTGCAATGACAGCGTTTCTCTGGAGTTGCCACGTATTTGGAATCAGTTCTTCAAATAATGCTGAATTCTCTACCATTGTACCGCGTGCCCAACCAACGGACCTCGTTTCTTCGAAATATCACGCTTGTTCCTAATCATTTATTGTCTAGTCAAGTCACCTCGTTCAAAGTGTTGAAACGTTCTATTTTCCAGTTTGCAGTTAGCTGTCTACCTTCCTTGAGAAAGCCATCTGGTTGATGTGCGAAAGCTTGGAAACTTTTATTTCTATTTTAAGCCAAGAATTTTCGGATTTTTAGTATAGTTATACTATTTTGAGTATAATTTGTACAGTTCCTACTTTTTGAGAAAGTTATGCTATTTAAAAATCTTACTGCAGGGATTGTATTACTCACACGTTAATATCAAATATTACATGCTATCTTAAAAGGCTATTTTTAAATTAAAATGGAATACTTCAGATTTTTGACGCTGGAGTTTTTGTCATAGGTTTTTGACGTGGCATTTCAAACCATGGATAAACCCAGGAAATAATGGAATGGAAGTTACTGATACGCAGTTTGCTGCTCCGCTACCAGAAGTGCACTGCCGTTTATGGACTTTTCCAGAATAGCCTGAGATAAAATACTTTTCAATTAGAGAACGTTATGGAACACTGAAATTGCCGCACAACCACAGAATGTAGGAACAGTCATACTTATTTGTTCCAAGTCATCGTATGCTGAATGAAACACGCTGTATTTCAATTCCTTGGCGAACGGTGTCATGGGAGCTTGTTGATTCTAATTAAGAGAATGTTAGCAAGATATACAGTACTAGCGGTTAAGTGAAAAAAACGTTCTACGGCAGGCTCCCGTCTATGACAGTAATATAACATATAATACTGAAAGTCAACGGAGTTCGTTTTGCCAACTCGTACCTTCGGTCTGGGTTTCAATCAGGCATTGTATTGTATTCGCTACTTTGTTCAACTCAACTCCTTTTTCCAAAGAAAGCAGCCTAAGGATTAGCTGCTGTTAAGAATGGGAGACTCCTCTTTGATTTTAACGATGTAAATGTCGTTACCAAAGCTCTCCTGTGTACCCCTTACGAATGGCATGAGGAACCCACTTCGCTACGCCGGGCTCGTTCAAGGGAGTACTTCAGAGAATCAGTAGTACTGTGAGTATCTAAACGATCGTAAGCATTTATATTACTCCGGTCTACAGATTCGTAACCCACCTATATACCCCCACAACACTAGACCAGTTGACAGGAATGATTCAGAGCCCATATCACGACTGACGATTTATGAAGCTCACCAAGAAACCCTGGTCTTGCCTCGTATGAAATGATGACAGAACATGTTTCAATTCAGAAGTCTCCGACAGCCAGCCGAAAATGGCCACGACTCTTGAAAGGTTTGTAACTTACGCATTCGTTCACGTTAGAATGTTGATTTTTTAGATTTTCTGAAAACTAAACATGTCTGTTTAAACTGATAAATTTTTAATTGGCCCCACTGAAAAGTGGCAAATTTTCATCCATTAGCGACGGTAAGAAATCAGTCTACTGTTTCACCAGCCAGCCTTCCATCTAGATTCTGTGTGGGTAAAACGTGTGCGTCTCAATGAAGCAAGATGAAGGATGCTGATACTGGATTTCTATTTCTATATTATGACAGAAAATGGGAAAAAATGCTGTAATGAACAATATATGTAAAGCAAAGACCTCTCCTGTATTTTGATTTACACTGAAAGGACAATTTGTTTAACAGGTGCTAGAAACGTTCGGGTGATAATGCGGCCCATGAACCCACGACAGTCGTCCATAGAGCGCCGAGAGTTGCCGGTGGTGAGTTTCGGGCTGGGATGCGTCGCCTCAATTGGGTTCAAATCCGGAGAATGAGAAGGTCACTCGAAGGTTGCGAACTCACTAAAATTCTCCTCCAACCAGACATTCGCCAAAAGGAAGCGACAAGACGGGGGCGTTGACTTGTTGAAAGGTGTCTTGCTGTGGGAAATGGATAGCCGTGAACGGGTATAGGTGGTCAGCGAGTACGTCGACACAACCGTTTGCGGATCAATAGATACAAGCCCCTTGTATCTATAGGGGTACACGTCCAAAGGGGTACACGTCCTAGAACATTACATTGCCTCCACCAGCCTGTAACACAGACTTAGCAGATGAGTCCCATGACCTCGGGTGGTATACGCCATACACTCACCCACCTGTCTCTGCGTTGTAGTTGGAAACTATATTTGTCTTATCAAGCTGCCCATTTCAAATCTTCCAATGCCTAGCGGCCATGTTTCTTCGCCCACTGCAGCCTCATAAGGCCTGTCGAGCCATCGTAGGTCGAATGATCTTTGCATAAACCTTCGTAGGAGCTCCGTCGTTGAATGGCGACATTATCCTTTCCATCGTGGGCCTCCTTTCCGATGTTGCGATACGGGAGAGGCAGCGCTCAATTTAAACATCAACGACCCGTTTACGGCCACATTTTCCCATGCGGCTGCAAGCTTTTTTTTTTTTTTTTTTTTTTTTTTGGATTGGAGGTTTAGCGACCACCGTGAGCAACTCAATGGGCTATAAGCAGTCGCCCGTCCCTAATTTAGGGCCACTGGTTCCAGGGAAGGGAGAGAGCCAGTGCCGTAAGACAAACACACCATCCATGCCTGACCGGGATTCGAACCCGGACCCCTTACGGACGAATGATCATAGGCCAGCGCCTTAGACCACTGCGCTACCAGGGCGGCACTGCAGATAGACAAGTGCGACGGTCACACTGTGTCGCGAAGATGGACCATTTTCCTCGCAATGACAATCTGCCCACGATGGAACTCTCTCAGCTCGCCGTGTTTACCCATCTTCCCGGTCGCAGGTACGCTATACAATATGTTCAATTTATAGCTCGCATGGTGTTTCCGGTAGCCGCTTTTTGTAGTGGGGTATAGGGCAGATTTGTGGATGGATGCGTGCGTAAAATAAATTGCACTTTCAGTGTACTTTATATCGATTGTTTGAGTAGGATCCGGGGTTACATAATTTGATATACGCACACACAGCAGACAAACACAGACTCACTAATATCTTACCATTGACATGATCAAGCTCGCAGCATGGGTTCATTCACAGAAGTGGGGAGGGTTTGCTCATCTTGCAAAGTTTTGCTTGCCTTAGGCAAGTACAATATGAAAACACTCAATTACTGAAAGTTTTGTTCTCCTTCTGAAGTTTAACACTACGTTAATCAGTGAATTCACAATATGGACATACACAAAACATTAATACAAACCTTTATCTTACGCATACATAATTTATGCTTTGCCAATACCATGCGCTGAATGTCCGAGCGTTTTGTCGATGGAAAATACATTTTGAATCAAAGTCTTTGAAATGCGAAAAGGCTGAAATCAGTTCGAACGAACATATTCGCTCTTTGAGAAATAGGCCGAAAGTATCTGGAACGAGTCAACCTGCGCATCAGAAATCGTGTATAGCTTTTTTATTCAAATTGCTCATAGGAGGATGACTAACACTAATTTTTTCTGACTTATTACTTGCTAAAAGGGCTATAACAATGGCTACAAACCTAAGAAGCGAGACAGAAGATGTTTGAGTCACTTGCTTCTACCCAGTGGCATGATGTCCGTGTCAAGGAGATTATTCATTCCCAGTCATGCCTTGGGCCATGGAGCAGAAAATAAAAGACTAGATGAGAGCATCTTTTATCACCCCTGGTCACTACTGCTGAGCCATAAGAAGAGGTAAGAAATTGTTTTGGCGTAGCTTTTGAAACACCGGGTACCTACGTGAACATTTATTTGCTTAGGGACCCAGAAAATGTTTTGACACATCTTGGTTCAGGTTTATTATCTGCTAAAAGGGATAAAACTGCAAAAAATCTTCGGAAACAGCTTTTTTTTTTTCTTCCTTAGGCTCATTTCTTCCCTATGGCAACGGCTCGAGGAATTTTAAATTCGTGACAATTCTGATGAGTGGTGATTGAAAGTGCACACTTGTAAAGGAGCTTTGCGTCGGTCGCTTAGTCACGATTAAAAGAATGGAAAAAATGACAAAAAAATTACCGCGTCAACTAAAGATGCTACAACCCTTTATATTTTTCTTAATGTTTTTAAAACAGAAAGGTTGCTAAGAAGTCGTCTTTAAGCGGCACCAAAATCTCGAGACAGCTAGGTTTCTGACCGCTTCACGCAGTGCCCATGCGCATAGACATATCCGCCTATTTCCGCCAGCTGAGACGTTACACCTAAGCTCATAAATCAAACGATCCGTTATTGAGTTATGAAGAGAGAGAGCTAAATTGGCAATACGACGGTCCAACATCAATATGCGGTTTTCGGGGTCAGATACGATGAATAAAAAAAAAACGAAAACCCTCGAAAGTAATGTGTAGGTTGGCTCTTTACCCTATGACCAGCACCCTAGGATATTTTTTGACGTGCGTAAAACCTAAAGCCAATGCGGATATTGTACATATATGAATAAGCGTCTTGCACATATATGAATAAGCGAACAGAAACATGTTCTACAGCTCCCACTTCATTTCCGTGGTCAGCCCACAGTGCGCTCCGAGCTGGGGAAGATACAATGGCCCGAGTTTCGGTAACCTTTTCCTAGCAGCTATGATCAATTTTTTTTTTTTTGGGGGGGGGGGGCTTAGTTGCCACCATGGGCGACTCTTTAGCAGTCGCCCGTCCCAGATTTTGCACCACTAGTTCCAGGAAAGAGACAGAGCCAGTGCCGTAGGACAAGCACACTACCCATGTCTCTCTCGGATGAATGGTCAGAAACCAGCACCTCAGACCACTCGGCCACTGAGCGGCGAGCATCTTACAGTCATTTTTCATTTACACTTGCAAAGATTAAACTGTAGACCAGCGCAATATCATTAATGGCTTCCTACTGTACTTGGGACTGCTGTGTGGAGAAAAGTAGATGAGGAAAATATGAAACAATTGATAGGGAATTACACTCACAGGCCAGATCATTATGGTTACCCCTGTCTTCACGAGTGGGCCCGTTAAACAGCACATAGCACTGACACCACCGAGTGGCGCGGAATATACGTACATAAACTGCAAGGGCAGGGAGGTGTCAGTTTGCCTTTACGAAGCCCGCGTAATTATGTTGAAAGGAAAGATCTCGTTGGAGTTTAAGTGGCGAATGATTAGTAGCGCGAGGAAGGCGGAAGCCAGCATCTCAGCAACCGCAGGCATTGCTGGTTGTTCGATGGTCTCTGTAGTGAACGTGTGGCGGGAATGGACCGAATAGAAACGCACACATCCTCCCCAGCGTGCGAGAAAGGGGAGATCATCACTAGTTGACAGTCGAAGTGAACGTCCGCTGACGCATGCTCTCCGGGATAACAGGGAGTTCGCGATCTCTCAATTTATGGCAGACTACAACCAGGGAACATGGAAAGACGTTTCCGAGCATACAAAAGGAGTCAGAGGACATTTTGTGTATCCATGTTGACCAACCATCATCAACAACTCCGCTTGCAGTGGGCACAGGACATTGCACGAAAGAAATCGCTTGGTCCGATGAGTCTAGGTTCCCGCTCCAATATGCCAATAGACGGGTCTGTATTCGACACCGCGCGGGTCAACACATCACTGCACGGTTCGAAGGAAATAAGGGGGCAGCAACGGTGCCACTGTATCGGAATTGTTCTCATGCACATTACTGGGTCCCCTGACCCCCGTTGGGCACACTCACATTGCCAGATCCTATCTAGGCATTATTTCGGACCTAGTGTTACACAACATAGTGACTTTGTATCCGGACTCTCAGAAAGACAGCGTGTTGTGCAGAAATGGTTTCAGGTGCTCTCCTGGCTGCCAGATTCTACTGACTTGAATCCAATGGAACATGTGTGGGATGCAATAGAGCACAGCATTCGCCAGTGCCTCGCTCAGTTACCAAACTCCGGAATATCATTCTGCTCAGCTGGTACAGAATACCTGAGGACATCTTCCGTGGTCTAGTGGAGTCAATGGCACGCCGGGTGCAAGCGGCTTCTACGATGAGAGGCGGCCGAATACGCCGTTAGATAGGCAGTCATAATGTTATGGTTCATGAGTATATGAACCAAATAGCAAAGTTGAAGACGACTTTTCCTGGGGAAGTTCGTCAGGAAAGTTACAACTGAAAGCCCATGAATCGAAGATAAGGTGTAACGAAAACTTAGCTGCATTGCAAGAGAAGTTCCCAGTTATATGAATTCGCTACCCATAGAACCTAATCGCTGACCTATGTTAAGTGAAATACGTGGGACTTTAGCTCCACCCGAAAGCTAAATTCTAAGCTTTGAAATTATAAGTTAACTTGGGTCTTCTGATATGAAATCAAGAGTCAGACATAAATCAGCTCAATGTTGCGTTCTTCGTACCAGATCTTGAAAGCTCAGACTACACATGCGAAATTTGATGAAAATATGGTTAGGCCAAGTGGAAATACCTTAGTTTATTGTGTCAACTAATATGGCAAAATTATAGTATACTATGAGCTCTCTGCATGTCACTGAGCCCAATCTTCAGCTGTGGAGGCCTTGAATTGTACAAACTATGACATTTATTCCACAAATACACATATTAAGTTTTTTTGTTGTTAATTTATTTCACTAGTTATTATTTCAGAAATACTAAGAAACAACGTTTCTTCATCCTAATACAAAGAAATCTTGATTTCGAGTCGCAGTTCTGGTTGCTAAAAGTGAACATTTGGTGTGAAAATTAAAGACGAAGAGTCAAAAACGTTATTTTTAAAACTCCTTTATCCTAATTTCCTACCGTTCTCAATCCACTGAAGGATTAAAAGTCTCCCCAATTCTCTGTACTGAGCCAGTTTCCTCCATGTCATTCCGGTATGCTTTCGAATTTCACCCACCCATCTTCCACACGGTTTTCTTCTGGGTCTTTTCCTGTTCCTTGGCATCCACCAATCTAGTTTTTCAGTTGTCCAACTGTGGTCAATTCTTTTAGCTATATGCACGGCTCATTGCCATTTCAGGGATTTTGCTTTGATCATGATGCCTTCCACTCTTGTCATTTAATCCTGATGCACGAGTTCCTCTTCCCACCTTTCTTGGTTACGCCAAGCATGTACCTCGTCATAATTTTTTTTTAGTTGTGTGCAACCTCTGATACTCTTTTTTAGTGAAGGTCCAAGTCTCTGGTCCATAAGTAAGAACTGAAAGTAAGCACTGATTAAACACTAGATTAAATTACTAGTTACTAGATTAGGAAGCCAGAATAGACTATTGTCAATACTCATCTGTCTATACCAGGGGTCGGCAAACTGCTGCTCACGAGCCACATGTGGCTCTTTGGTTACGTACATGTGGCTCTGAAGTAAAATTGAAAATGAAAATAAAACTATCATAGTTTCATTTATAAAATTTTTAAAGGATTTTATTCACATAATGGTGATTTCATTTGTTTCTAAGGAAATGCAAGCTCATTGCTCACTGATTAAAACCAATGAGAGCAATTTTTTGTGTGATTTAATAATTATGATATTAAGTTAATATTATAACTTAATATCATAAATAAGTTATAGTACTAATTAATAAAGATATAATTAATATTATAACTAGTTATATTATTACTTTAAATTTTCCTTATTTGTAAAAATACTTTTATGGCTCTCGAAAAAATTTTAAATTGTTGTGAGAGGCAGGTTTGGCTTTTCCCGTCTCAAAAGTTAGCCGACCCCTGGTCTATACCAACGAAGTTGCCGGTGTTGGCTTTCAAAATAAAGACAATGCAAATAAATTTTATGAAGTTATTTCTTGCCATGAATTGTAGATGTTGCCTTTCTTTACAGTGTGTTTATAAGATACAAAAGAAAAAATAACATTAATATTATTGTTTCAAAGAAGTACCTGCTAAGGATGTATTTTACCACCTTCCTTGAAAATTTTCAAAAGAGAAAGTTGAACACTAACTTTAGTTTTGACAAAGGAGTCTATAGTAAACTGTCAATAGCTCTGCATAGTTGCTCAGGTTCCTCTGCATTTGGGTTTTCATTTTTCCATGGTGATCAAGTACAGTTCAAAGTGCATGATGGCTTCACTCATTTTTTTTCAGTGTTAAGCCTTTCATTTGTCAATTAGATCTTCAGTGGACACACGATATCAATGAGATGCGATCAGTTCCTGCGCATCTTCAATGCTGACGTCAAAGTTCAGCTCATTCATAACTTTTTTTGCAGCTACTCACAAATATTCTTTGACGTTTAAAGTTTCCTCGAGGCATCGACCTACTAGAGATTAGTTGAAGATTTTTAAATGAACTCCCTACCTTTCAAAGATTTATTGTGTGCGTTTTCATTTTATCTCTGATGCGATTCTTCTTAATGTTTGTTTGCTATATGGCCGATGTACGGCAGCCAGCATTTGGTGTACGAACGTGCGAGTTGTACAAAGTCGAGCGTACGAAACTAGAGAACTGCACGTACCTATTTCACTTGCATTGTGATGGTTACAATTTGGATCAAAGTTCTTCACCACGGACAACTGCAACCAAAACATTGAGGCAAGGAATGCTCTCATCGATGTTGGAATTCAAGACATTTCTTGTCTTAAACTCAAAAATCTCCGGGGAAAAGGCCACAGGTTTTACTGAGAGAAAAAGAAAAGCGGCTTACACTATGGAATTCAACCCTGCATTTCCAGGCAAATGAAATTCAAAAACACTAAGAGAGGACAGAGGAGGCACTATTTCGGATTTCAGTAATTTTTTTGTTGTTGTTGCTTTTTTTTTTTTTTTTTTTACGGTAATGACCTTATTTGAGTCCACCTTAGGAAGCTTGGCTGATAAACTTAAAACACAAAGCTGCTCATGCAATAAATTAAAATTTTGTTGTCCTCTGAAAGAATCTTGACATAGAAAAAACCAGCCCCAAAATTTGCTGTATTCTGCGATTATGGTGTACTGGGCGTTGACCTGATTGATAAGAGAAGAAGATTGGAAACAAGATGGGCTGAGCGATCTGTCAGTTACACAGAGGTAAGGCGAACTCAGCAAGTAGATTTCGGTGATGTGAATAATGACTTTTCGATGGGGGAAAAAACTCGAAAAGTGGCGATGTATTAAAGTTATAAAACCATCACGATGTGGAATCCTTTGCTTTCAGTTATACACAGGGATGATATGCTAAATTGATAACAACCTGTTCGTATTGACCGCAGCATGACTGATGGTCGGGAGAGAGCGAGGTCAAGCCACGTTTTTTGATCTAATAAATCTTTCTTTGCTGAAAATGATGCGGTATATGATGAATTCTTATAATAACAAATGTATTGATAATACGCTCGAACACGCTAGTTTGCCCATCAATACTAATGCTTGCACTTCAAAGAACTTTTAATTAACCCACGGTAAGTTCTGCAAAGTGCCAACTCATCCATTTCAACAAGTACATACACTGAGTTTGCTTTGCATTAGGAACACTCCCCGTTTTACATATTCGGAGCGATAACGAAGTACAACGTGATATCAATGTCACGTGCGGCTACTATAAATTGAGTACAACTTAGCTCTGTACGTAATCAATAAACGTTTGCCAGTAACGGGGAAACGTGACAATATGTAAGCCATTTGACCGCGGCCAGATAGTTGGGGTCCGGTTAGCAGATGCCAGTATTTCGAAAACAGCCGAACTTGTTGGCTGCTCCCGTACTACTGTAACAAGGGTGTATCAGGATTGGATTAACCATTCACAGACATCCAGCAGGACTCACATTGATCAGACACGCGCGGTTGCTCATAGAGGTCAGCGTCGGGTGTCACGACTGGTATCTCAGCAACGACTTGCAACAGTCACACAGCTCACCCACCAGTACAACAGCGGTGCAGTTCGACCTATTTGTACATGCACCGCACCTTGCTTCGCCTGCGGTTCCACTGCCGGAGACCAGATAGGGTACACATGATGAAGCACAGTCATTGCAAACAACGCCTTGTATGGGCCAAGAAACGTCGGCAATGGACCCTCGACAGATGGAAGGAGGTCGTCTGGAGTGATGAGTATTCTTTTCCTGCTGCACCATGCTGATGGCGTAAACAACATGAGACCCTATCCTCTGCTTTCACAGTTGGAGTTCAACAGGACGGTGGAGGTAGTGTTCTGGTCTGGCGAGCTTTTTCCTGTCAAGCCTGGGGTCCGTTGGTCAGCATTCCATAAACACTAAATAGTGGATTCTACAGGGACCTGTTAGCCGACCATTTCCATCCATATCTGCAGGAAGTTTACCTGGACAACAGTGCCTTCTGTCAATAAGACAACGTACCGTGTCATCAGACTCGTATAACTGCTGATAGGGTGGAGGAACACGACAATGGGATTCGCCACATTGCCTTGGCCCCCAAACTCCCCTGACTGAAATCCAATTGAACATTTGTTGAATATGCTAGAACGGGGTGTGAGAAGTACTTATCCTCCTCCACGGAATGAGTATGAACTGAGGGAGCTACTGCAGCAGACATGGGAAAGTTACTTATGAAGAATGTTTGAAGTCTTGTAGAATGTGTTTCTAAGGCGTCTGCGGTCCGTGATTGCACAAAAAGGGTGGACCAACGCGTTATTAAGAAGGTGTTCCTAATGCGAAACTAACTCAGTGTATACAATCCTCCGGTAACAGACGCTAACAAAATACTCAAATTTCATCGAAATCGAGACCAAAAAATCATGGACGAAATATTAGTTCAGTTTAAATTGTTTTCAGCAGATTAAGTCCCCTGGCTTCCCAATACAGAATATTTAATACTGCGCCCGATGAACGATGAAGCAATGTAGAAAACAAAATTTAAGGCTGAACTGGCGAATACTTGTTATGGTGCTTTTCATTATAATTTCGTATTTGACAAATGATTTCACTTAACCTTCGTAATCTTAAACAGTTCGGGCTAACTGCACCGAACTGAACAGTCTACATAGCGCCCCTGGTTACACACCTAAGCAAACTATCTTCGATGCTTTGAACACTTCAAAAAATCGATAAAAGTTATTTAATGCAGATTATGAAGGACCCATGTTAAGAATCTAACCCAGTGCCCACTTAACCGCTCTGCGGTCGTACGTATCATATTCACGTGGTCATGATAAGTACAGGACCGAATGGGCGACCACCATAAGCAACACAAAGGTCTATAAGCGGTCACCTGTTCCATTAATTTAGGGGCACTGGTTCTCGGAAGGGAGCACTACCGATAGCAGTAAGACAAGCGCGCCACCCATGCCACAGCCCCGGCTCTGTCGACTAGCCAGAAAGCCACGCCTCTGACCTCTCAGCCACCGGGGGCGGCTGACGAACCCGTTTGCCCAGGGATATTGAGAAACAAGAGATGGACGTTCCTTTTGAGGTACTCCATGCTGCACTGGTCCCGAAAAGGGAAGTTCCGTGGCTGTTGTATGCCACTCAAAACCCAACTCTCTCTCCTCTGGTACCAAGGTACCAGAGGAGAGAGTTTGATTTTGAGTGGCATTATAAGCTAACGGAAGCAGACCGTTTTTAATGTTTTGCAAATTGTCACTAAATAAATATATCTCTTACGTTTCTGACAAAGTGAAATAGGGCTTTTTTTTTTACTTTTGTGTCAGAGATTAAGTATATTTATTCTGATATGGCTTCATGCAATGGCGCACTCGGAGGAAGGGGTTGGCCCAGGGGCCCGAGCCCTCCTCATCAGGCATCACTTGGTCCTTCGTTCTTGGCAGCTTATTTTTTTTACATATTTGTATATATTTTTAAATATATATTTTAGGAATAATTGGAAACGCACTTTAATATGGCGGAGAATTTTTTATCCCTTCCCAGTAATTTGGGAAATGCTTCTCCGGGGTATTTTTATTTGCATCCTCAATATTTTGAGCAACTTCATGAAGAAATTCTTGGCGCGCCCTTACCTGAAGATATATAAAAATTCATAATGAATAGAGCTTTTTCTACAAAATCCTACACGACTTCTGAAAGGGAAACAAATCGTTTTGTGGAGGAATAAAAGCTGTGAAAATTTAAGTCGTTCAGAGAAGCTATAAGTTTTAAACTTTGAAGAAATCCAAGTTAATTTCAGTCTATGTTGACAAAAGAACGGATCAAATTCTATGCACTTTCAAGAAAAGGAATTTATTTTTTATTCAACTGATTGCTTTTGTTTTCAAAAATGCTGCATGCATTATATAATAGTAAGATTTGGCTTCATTCATTTTTTGTCATAGATTTAGTATATTTAGTTATTCAATAATATTTCGCTTTTCAAGGAGAGAAGTCCCGTGCTTTTATTTTCCTTAGTTATGTATAAATTAGTCTTTCAAATAAATATTCTGCTTAAGAGTTTCGAAACAAATATTTCTCACAGAAATTCGTACTGTTTAAACATGCGATTATATCCGTAGGGTTCACTTGAGTAAATATGGAATTTCTTATATTTTAATTCCCCCTCTTTGCACACTGTAGCAAACGGGAATACAGAAGCACAGGACTCCTTTCCTTGAAAAATAGTCACCACAGTACGTCACAGGTTCCTGTGTCGGGGAGCAAGGTGCTTTCACTTGTGCGCTTCGCCAGCGCTTATTCTCAGTAGCAATGTCTATAGCCATGTGTTTATAACCATGGGACCAAATAGTAAAGCTCTATTTTAAATCTAAAGGGAACTGATTTTTCTTTTTTTTTTTTTTTTTTGATTGGAGTTTTAACGACCACCGTGAGCAACTCAATGGGCTATAAGCAGTCGCTCGTCCCTAATTTAGAGTCACTGGTTCCAGGGAAGGGAGAGAGCCAGTGCCGTAAGACAAACACAACATCCATGCCTGACCGGGATTCGAACCCGGACCCCTTACGGGCGAATGATCAGAGGTCAGCGCCTTAGACCACTGCGCCATCGGGGCGGCCTGATTTTTCTTCGCCCGTCCCTAATTTAGAGCCACTGGTTCTTTTGTTTGTTTGTTTGTTTGTTTGTTTGTTGGGGTTTAACGACCACCGTAAGCAACTCGATGGTCTACAAAGTAGTCTGCTGTCCCTAATTTAGGGCTACTGGTTCAGAGCCAGTGCCGTAAGACAAACAATTTCCATGCTTCACCGGTATCCGAACCCAGACCCACCTGGGACGAACGGTCAGACAGCGCTTAAATCACTGCGCCACCGGGGAGGCCGGTGATCCTCTAAAGCCATCTGGTTATAACCACGGGATCGAATAGTGAACGTCTCTAACCATATGGTTGTCACCCATGGGATCGAATGGTGGAACTTTATAACCAGTGGCGCACACAACTGGAAGGTCCGCTGGGTCCGGACCCCTCCCAAAAATCCCTTTGTCCTTCATTCATCAAATGGAGGAAAACATATGATGTTCTTCTAAAATACATAAATGCATCCTGACTACGGCCAAATTATAAAAAAAATGCACAGGATTTTATAAATTAAATGTTTTGGTTATGTTAAATTATTTTTCTGTCGGTCTAAGTTCTGCTTTTCGTAATGACCCTTTTTTTTTCTGAACAACTTAAAGTCAATGATTATTTATCGATGACATACGGCTGAAGTCAAACTTTATAGGTAATATTTAAATAAGTTACACGGAATAGAAAAAAACAATAAATTCGTAACTAATCATATCCACGTTTTTTCGTTTGTTTTAAGAAACAAACACACATATTTTTCCATTTCTTTTTTCTTTTGCAGCAAAAATAAATGCAATGCGAGTTCATTAACTTCACTCTTATTAAATGTGGTTTTCCCACATTTAATAAGGTTTCAAATTCTTTGGAACCTACAGGTTTTTTTCGTAAAATCAAAACTATTGCACTTTACTGCGTGTAACACAAAGATGCACGTTGTGGTTAAAAGGATTGCCCTAGTTTTATACCACTACAAAGTACTGCAAGGCACTTATGCCAAAGTTAATCATTTCATGCGAATTTAATTCTTTTACAGAACACAGAACAAAGAACAACCTTTTTGAAATGCCTCACGATCACACACATAAAACACGTAACGGCCGTGTGACAGTGTATGTTTAATGACCTCCGATTTATACGAAATTATAAGACATAAGTAAGCAAGTATATAAATGACAATTAAGAATATTGACACACAGAAAGTAAAACTACTTAAATTATTTTCTCTTTAATATATAAACCAATGCACTTAACATAATGTCATAATGTTTTGCGCTTAGTAAAAATTTCTCTTGACACTGTTATAGAAAAAGACACAGATCCCTTTTTTCTTTTTTTTTTTTTTTTTACCCACAAAGAACACCTCCTAGTTCATTATAATCTAAGGATGCGTAGTTATGTGCAAACAATGTAATACATAACACCTTATCCTCATTGGTATAAAAACTTCATTCACTGAACTGATATTTCTTTCACATTATCCTGTCAATGTGCATGCACAGATCAGATCAGATCAGATCAGATCAGATCAGATGTAAAGGATTTTAGGAAGGGAGTGTCTGACCCCAGGTCTTAAACAACCCTTAGATAGGAAGTCAGGAGATTTGGGCAAGAGTGCCCGATAGGAAAGTGACACGGAAGCGAAGAAGAAAGGGGAATGAAGACGCCCTTATTTATTACCAGGGGCCCAGTACCCGGGGTCCGACGGCTTAACGTGCCCATCCGACGCACGGCGGATATTTAGTGGATCGAGCGTTCATACCGGCCTGGGATCGAACCTGAGGTCCTTTCCGTGGCAGTCACGAACGTTGTCCACTAGGCCACCCGCGGCCTGTGCATGCACAGGGCTATGGCTATAAAAGGGGGCCACAAATGATCTGGAATAGCTGCATTCCCGTAATCTAGTTTTTATCTGACGCACGGCGGATATTTAGTGGATCGTGGCCATCCAACGCACGGCGGATATTTAGTGGATCGAGCGTTCGTACCTGCCTGGAATCGAACCTGAGGTCCTTTCCCCGTGGCAGTTACGAACGTTGCCCACTAGGCCACCTGCGGCCCGTGCATGCACAGGGACTATTGCTATAAAAGGGGGCCACAAATGATCTGTGGAATAGCTGCATTCCCGTAATCTAGTTTTTATGAACTAAGTGAAAATGATTTCCAAATATTTTATTTAATTTATTGAAAAAGATAAAAATTCCTTTTCTTTTTAATACTTCATTCAAAGCTGCCGTAAAAAAATCCTGGCTATTTCTTTTACCAGTTCCCTACGCAGTTTCGGTGAAACATTTTGCAAAATCTTTTTCCTGAATTTAAAAGCCCTCTTAGACGTGACCCCTCCCGCAATGCGGGGATTGCGGGGATATCAGTACGCCCCTATCCTCAACACAAAAACGGATTTATTTAAAACGAGCTTTTCTTGTCATTTTTAGAAACCTCAAAACATCGTTTTGGCGCCATCTCCCGGACATTTAGTACCTCAAATTCGCTGCTTTGAATTCAGTTGGTTTGGAAAATGTTACAGATTTGTTACTACACCAAAAAACATCAATTGTTTTTGAACAATCTGTTTCAGTTTTATTGGCATTTCTCTTATATCAACAGCTAGCTGTACATGCATAACAATTAGCTGCTCAACAAACATCAGTTAGCAGCTTTAATATACTATATTAAAGCAGTTTTCCAATTAAATTCCCAAAAAGTTCACGTATGAAGCAAACGATTTCTGCAAAGATGTTACATAATTGGCAAAATTGTGTGTTTCAGTCGCCCCTCCCCTTCACAATCTGTAAAATCATAAGACTATGAGAAATGAATCAACTTACACACACAATAAAATATAATTGCAAAAACTATTGTTGAGAGCATTAATTTCTTCGTACATTCACGTCCTCCCCCATTCCCCAAAAACGAATTTCTGGGTATGTAAGAACTAAAATACTGTAATTAAATACACTGCGCGCTATAATTAATTTTATTTTCAATTCGAGCAAATTCAAAATGCAACTAAAAATCCAAGAAAATAGCTTCGAACGAATTTGCTTGGTAAGTTTGTCCCTGTTTAATACAATGAATTGCATTTAAATAGTCTTTTGATACACATTTCTAACACTAATTTGTTCATAAATTCTTCTGCGGCTCTTGACTTAATAATAATTGCCTGCCGGTGAGGGGGATCAAAATGAATTTCTTTTCTGTCCGCCTTCTAAAAGCAGTGGTGCGATGGCAAATACACTCATCGTCAAAAAAATAGTTGCACCCAGAAGGAAGCAACCTACTATATAAGGTGACCAGATTTTTTAGAATGAAACTGAGGACAAAACGACGCGCTGTCCTCATTTTCAAAGCAAATCTGAGGACAGTTTCTGATCAAAATGAGGATATTACTGAGTACAGAATCCAGCAGTTTCAGGATTGAAAAAACACACTAGTATTGGAAATAACTTGACATCTTTATGATTTGATGCATCTGTATAAAACGAAATGTAGCTTGCCTGATCAAGTTCCTGACAAAGTTCATCTTCTGCAAAGCGAGCAATAACACTCTCTATTATTGCTTGCGTTATAGTTCGACCAAATGAAAACTGGGGATCATGAATGCTTTTTCATGACTTTTGATATGCAGTCGATTGACCGCAAACTAAAACTATGCTTTACAGTGTGAAATGCAAGCGCACCTTCAGGAGCTACTAATTCAGCTTCCTTTTTACTTATGCCAGAAAACCATGAAAACATTTTATAATTGTGTTAGAGGCAGAAGACTGCACGGCCTTTTTATGCTTTACTGTTTGAATATGTGCTGCTATATTTGGTTTTCTACCAGTCGCTGCGGAAAATGTAGCATAACACATAGTACAAAACACATCATTATCATTCTTTACTTTTTTAATGAAGGGAAAGTCCCTGGACAAAGCGTCATTAAATTTACATTTCCGTTTGCCCAACATTAATAACTTCTGAAAATTGCAACTTACACTCAGCTAGACACTTTTGTGGACCCATAAAAACTTCGGCAGTTTGTATTAAGTAAATACAATGATATATCTTAACAAAAACACAACTTAGAACAGGAAAGTATAAAGTTCGAAGGGCAGGTACAATCTCTTAAAAACCGAGATTGAGCAAACTTAAATATGAGAGTCACTCACGGTTACAGTAAACCGTAAGTCGTCGCACTGCTGCTGATATCATGTGACTTCTCCGGATAAATAACAATAAAAATTCAAATTTTAGTGAAAAATTAAATAAATTTCAAAATGTTTGGCAATTCTCAAAAACTGCGGACAAAAAATACGAAACTGAAGACATCTGACGTCCTCACTGAGTTTTTACAAAACTGAGGACGAATCACTGAAAAGCACTGAAACTGAGGACGTCTGGTCACCTTACAACCGACAGGAATGAAACTTGGTGGGTAGGTTTGACATCGTGAGACATGCAAATGATTCAAGTATCACGCTCGGCCACGCATGTAACGCAAGCAAGGAGGGGTCGTAGCGCTGAGTCTTGCCGGCTATGTATAAGGTCGTCCCGTCGCGCGTGCTTGCCATTCTGACTCTTGCTGTTGTGTTGGTTGCATCCTTTGCATGTGAGGTATGCCTCGGAGAAAAGTTCGAAAGCAATTCGAACAGTTGGAGGAGTTCGAGAGGGGCCGCATCGTCGGGCACCGGGAAGCGGGATGGTCTTATCGCCGTATTGCGCGCCATACCGGTTGTGCGGATATCACCATAGCACGCTGTTGGCGGCAGAGGATAGAGCAAGGCACGCAGCAGCGACAGGAAGGGTCTGGGAGACCTAGTCGAACCACGGAGAGAGAGGACCGATGGGTTGTCCGCCATGCACGGAGTGACCGAACAGCCACGATTGCGGATATTCAGCGAGCAGTGGGGGCCCTACATGTATCGTTCGATTAGTGCCAACACCATTGGCAGACTTCTGCACGACGTAGGACTACACGCACGCAGACCGTTACGACAACTGCCCTTAACAACAGTGCATCGTCGCCAAAGACTGCAATGGTGTCGTGCCAGACTGTCACGGAGCTACGCAGAATGGCAGCGGGTGATCTTCAGTGACGAGTCTTGCTTTTGTCTTGGAGGAGACGACCACCGAATCCGTGTGTGGAGGCACCGTGGTCAGCGCCAAGACGAACGGTTTGTTGTCGAGCGTCACACGTCCAGAGGGCCTGGTATCATGGTGTGGGGTGTAATTGCTTACGATGCCAGATCACCTTTGGTGTTCATTACAGGCACTTTGTCAGCCCAATGTTACGTTAATGAGATCCTGCAACCAGTGGCCCTACCTTTTCTGAACGCTCACTCCGGTGCGATTTTCCAACAGGACAACGATCGTCCGCATACTGCTGCTGTCTCGAGAGCTTGCCTTCAAGGCACTGACACTCTGCCATGGCCAGCCACATCGCCAGACCTATCGCCGATTGAAAATGTATGGGATGCTAGTGGACGCGCTATCCACACTCTACCCCTAGCGCACAATCTGCAGGAACTTCGTGAGAAGATTCAAGCTGCATGGGATGGCTTATCGCAGCACACTATTATGAACCTGTACAACTCCATGCCGAGACGTCTGGCATGCTGTGTGAGCAAACATGGCTGCCCGAAGCCATACTGAGAGACACTACTTATTCGCGTGTAGCTCAATAAATATTGCCCATTCAGTCTTAATATTTAATCATTTATTGTTCCTGGTAACCTTTACCTTCCTCCCGAATAGCATTGCGATCCGGCACGTCGTTCTCGGTGCAACTATTTTTTGGGTAATGAGTGTATTATGCGTTTAAGTCGAAAATTATGAATAAGGAAATATCTAAAATAGAGATACTTCGGTCACTCTTACTTCTCTATCATGGAAAAAAGGAATGCAGTTTCCGG
This sequence comes from Macrothele yani, assembly GCA_039090855.1. Lineage (NCBI taxonomy): Eukaryota > Metazoa > Arthropoda > Arachnida > Araneae > Macrothelidae > Macrothele > Macrothele yani. The sequence continues at coordinate 90,176,590 of CM077016.1, read as the reverse complement.
GATAAGAGATACACCATCTCTATAGCTGGAAAAAGTGATAAGCATTTTTTTTTTTTTTATATCAAATGATATGTCACAAAAATATCATGTTACACTCAGTCTTGCAATTATGTTGTTACTTGGGTTTGACAAATTTGATTCAGGCAATACCAGAGCAGTGTGTAATAAAATCTAAATTGTGCATTCTGTTTTAGTCCTAATTTGGGGCATATTCAAGGGTGGGGTAGAGTATGTCCGAGCGCCTCATCTCTCCGCTGTATTTTTTTTCATCTCAAGGATTCAAGTTGCTTTTACACAGACGGTTCACGTTACGAAGTTCGTGTTGCAAAATAATGAAGCTACTTTTCAGAGGCGAAATTAGAGCTGCATGGACCCCCGCATAGCATTGGTTTTGCCCCTTCCCCACTTTGCCCAGCATCCTGGAAAAATAACGTCTTTCGTTTCCGCACCCTTCCCCAGTTTTGCTTTCCTAATGTATGAGAAAGTATTAAAGTATTGTAATCGCAAAAAAAAAAAAACCAACGGACTACCAGATTGCAACAGAACATGATTTGGTTATTTCTACGGTGTGCGCGCGCGCGCGTGTGTGTTTTACCGCCGTAACTCAAAAGCTATTTATAGCTATCAAGACGAAATTTAATACGTAGGAGTTTTGTGATACCCTAGTGGTTAAGAAATAGAGGAAGATATAAAGTGTTAAAGCCTTTGTTAAGGAAGAAATTTCGGAACTTATGTAAGGATGGCAGGGCGGTTTGGGTCGACGAAACCAAGCCGGGATTTTTTTTTTATTATTATTATTGGGGGTTTAACGACCATCGTGAGCAACTCAAATGGGCTATAAGCAGTCACCCGTCCCTAATTTAGGGCCACTGACTCCAGGGAAGGGAGAGAACCAGTACCTTAAGACAAACACAACATCCATGCCTTACGGGATTTGAACCCGGACCCAACTAGAACGAATGATCCGAATCCATCGCTTAGACCACTGCGCCACCGCGCTTGTGGTCCACTACAGAAACACGCGTACCCACCCGCCGGGGAACATCTCATAAATTTCCTCATTAAAAAAAATGATTCTGTTAACTCCTGAATGAAAGAGAGCTGTTGAAATATGCATTGTAAAACTAATTCCGTCGTGAACAAATTTCGACAGCAATCTAAGGGCGATAGAATTTTAAAAATCCACTCATTAATGAATATAACACATAAAACCATAATTATCAAAACAGGGTGTTGTACCACATAATTACATTTATTTGGTCACTGATCGTCTACAGTACTGCGCTACGGTATTCGCACCACCTCCTTAAATAGATACCTTTTTTTTCTACCCATTATTTTGACTCGTGAACCACCATTTTTGATCCATGAACCAGTACCGGTAAATCGTTGTTTCTTTTAAGATAAAAATATGGGTGGGACACGATTATCTCTGCCGAAGAATCGCTTTGTGCTCTATCTCTGTACGTGCGGGATAATGGACCATCAAAATCATTACTGGTGCCTCCTCAGTGGCGTACCGGAAAACATGGGCGACTGCAGGAAATTTTTCAAGGGGGGGGGTCAAGTGTAATTAACTGAGGTTTGGCTAATGTGTAGAAAACAGTAATTCGTGAAAATGAAAGATTAATGCTATTACTATTACTTACTTACTACACTTGAACACTTATTATTATTAATTGATGCTGCTCTTGAAGAAAGTGTATGTCAGTAATGGTCATGTATTATCATGTACATCGGTAACTGTTTTTCAAAATAATGAACAGTGTCGAGCAGGGCCACGCCAAGTCTTTTAAGTTCAGCACACACCACCCTGAACGGAACTTGTTTGGGCATACTACCTTACGGTTTGCTAGGTTTTCCGCTGTCACGTTATCATTTTCCAATTCCAAATTTCCAATAAAATTGTGATATTGAATTAAACGCCCCAAATTCCATCTTTCCTTGTGGTCCAGTTCTGTGAGTGTAAAAAAAGTAATAAATAAAATAAAATAAAGTAAAATAAAGGGAAAAATAATTCTACGGGGGGTCAAGTGCGCCCCCCTGTCGGCGCCCATGCCGGAAAAGCTCGAGGCCCCCCGCAAAAAAAATATCTTGGAGGCCCTTTTGCGAAAACGTATTAGCTTTTAATTACTGAAAATTTTAAATTCCATATTATTAACTATGTTTTATGAGCTTTTCAATAATTTGAATTCTTTTGAACCAACAGGTATTTCTCGGAAAACCAAAATTATTGCACTTTATTGTGTGTAACACGAATGTGCACGTTGTAATTGACAACGACAAGGGGGTTCCTAATTTAGGTTGAGATACCCAAACCCACAGCGCTATGCGCCTTTTGGCAGGTGAAAGATAATCTAAGAGAGTTAGGAGCAGATTGCCCTGATAGAATAGCACGAAAGAAAAGTATGGAAATATTAGAGCACAAGAAGTAAACGGTTTCCCATTAAGTAGTGAAGTTATAAGCTGCACTACATACTTACCTGCAACAACAAGCAGTTCCGAGCGATATTTCTCTCAGCAGAAAAATGCCCGGTACACCGCTGCCACAGATGAGTACAGGGGGAAAAGAAGGGAAGGACAAGGGAAAGGGACTACATAAAATGAAAAACACCACACATAATTGACATCTGACATTGTCTAAGGGCCTTCTCGGATTTATACGAAAATATAGAACATAAAATAGGTAACAATTAAGAATTGACACAAAAAAGCAAAACTTCTTAAATTATTTAATCTTGAATATAAAAAACACATTTAACATCATACCACAATATTTTGTACTCAGTTAAATTCCCGCGAAGAGCATCTTTTAGTTCATTATATTCTGAAGAATGCGTAGGTGTGTGCAAACGGTTGTACTACATAACTCTATTCTCATTGGTATAAAAGATCCATTCACTGAATTGTTGCTCCTTTCATATTTGCTATGGCTGTGAAAAGGGGCCCCAAGTCAACTCGAGTAACTGCTTTTCCGTCATTCAGTTTTCAAGAACTATTAATAAAACCGCGAAACTTATTTCGAAATATTTTACTTAATTTACTGAAAATAAAAAAGTGCGTTTCTTTTTAATACTTTTTTCAAAGCTGCCGTTGAAATTCCCCGCTAGTTCCTTAACCAGCTTCATTTGAAATTTCTGCCAAAAAATTTGTAAAATATTTTTGCTGATGCTAGAGGCACTCTTAGCCGAGAGCCCCCCCCCCCCCGCACTGCAGGGGTTGCGGGGGCTATCAGTACGCCCCTCTGCCTCCTTCAAAATTACAAAAGGAGGCTAGGGCCTACCAATGTCCCTTTGGCTCCTATCTTTATTATTTATAACAGTTAATTTATTTATAACAGCGTGCTTGGTCAAAATTCTTTCTACTTTTCGCTCAAGTAAAGTAGAAAGAATGTTGCTTTATCATTTTAGAGCAAACGCCCAACATATATATAGATAGATGGAAACACCAATTCTTTGGTTAAGACAATAAAATTTTAGACAGATAACATAAAGTTCGAATGGAGTTAACGATTTTCTTATTCACAATAAGTACCAAAATAATTATTCGTTCTTTCCAAACAATCCAGACAAGGATGATACGAGAAAGTAGGTCATTTCTCGAGTGGTCCACCAGGAAATATTCCGGTGGACAAATCCGTCCCTGAAGGATGGTCATTGAAGCACAGTTAACATGTTACGGTACTGCTTTAATTGAAATGTGTGCTACATGCGGTGGCGCATATAATCAGAATCTACCCCACCGTCAGTTCCTCTAAAGATCCCGAACTTGAATAAAATCGATTAAAATTCCCCGTAAAACCAGCTTTTCTAATCTCATTTTACTCGTACGGTATGCCTTGTGATTGCCTCTTAAACTGAACTTATTTTTTCTGCGAAAGGATGGGGGGGGAACACGACCACCATTAGCTAAGCTATAAGTAGTCGTCCGTCCCTAATTTAGGTTCCATGGAAGGGAGAGAACCAGTGCCGTAAAACAAACACAACATCCATGCCTCACGGGATTCGAACCCCGCACCCTTTTCGGACGAATGGTCATAAGCCAGCGCTTAGACCACTGCGCCACCGGGACGGCAAAAGAATTTTCCAAAACGGTCTAATAGGTGGAGATATGATGCCCATGCTCTGAAATGGTGATAACATAGGCACACGTAAGCACAGGCACTTACAAATTAATGACGAGGAACTATATACCAACTATGTAGAAAATAGTAAAACTATATACTAGTAATCCGATTTATTGGCGTAATACTTACGTCAATAAATCAGATTACTAGTATAGTTTTACTATTTTCTAGGCACTTTTTTTTTTTCAAAAGACTTTCTAAAAATCGAGAAAGAAGCATTTCAAGCGTTCATTGGAAAAAGTTAATAAATAAACTGCTCACCGAAAATCTGTTTGCTCGTTGGTTCTGAGTTTAAATCCATATCGATAAAAAAATCGAAAGAGCACAGCTTTTAAAGCACTTGAAAATTCCTTCTCAGGCAATTTTGAAATAAAGGCAGTCTAAAAAAAAAACGGTATAGTAAAGCGCGATGCACTCACCGTCTGGTCTGTCGCAGAAATCTCAATAGCAAGGAAACACAAGGGTTCGTATATTTCTATTTGCAACATAAAGTATTCCGATCGGTGTCAAGTTTCTTAGGTGGTTATGTACGCGTGTTAGAAAAATGCCTTTCTGCACGCTTAAAGAGATCACAAAGTCACTTTATTCAGGGAAAGGCAATACAAGACACCTCTCAGGCGTCTAAATAAACAGCAGTGAATAACATAATGAGATATATACAATGACTGGTGGCAACGCCAACCAGAAAGAAAATAACATAATGGTAAAAACAATTAAAACCTCGCAAAGCGGTAGTAAATACAGAGTGAAGCAGAGGTAGTGGGTCCAAAGGAGCCACAAGAGACGACGGAGTGGTCGCAAAAGTCCAGGTCAGATGCAGAGCCAGGGAGTCGATCCAGCAATGGTGAACCAGCCGGTGTCTTGCGCCCAAGCAGAACGGAAAGTGTCCAGGAAAAGTGAGGAAGACGCTGAGGAGAATTCGAGATGAAGGCGAGCCGTAAGCCTCGCCCGGAAGTATGAACGGAGTGTTTCGCCAGCAGTCAAGACGGAGGTCGAAGTCGAAACATTGCGATGATGCAAGTGAAAGACATATATAATATGCTTTGCGAGGACGAAAATGAATGCACAAACAGCAGGAAGACGGACGGGAGGATGCTTCGTCAACAACAGCCAGCTATACGCAGTGAAGGGTAGGTCCTGAGAGCAGATGCGTCCAGCAAGGAGGAAGGCGGAATGAAACAGTGGAAGCAGGATCGGGCAATACAAATAAGTATGTTCAACATCGCCATAATGTGAGTAGAAAGAGCAGAGAGGAGAAGAAAGGATGGATATACCAGAGAGCAAAGAGGGAACAGGAAGACGACGGTGAAGGAACCGCCAATGAGTGTTGAGTTCGAGGGGAGAAGAAAGCGGAGAAGAAGAGGCAGACCAGATGGCAGGGAGAAGAGAAGGGGGAGCAGAAGGGATAGGATGAGGAAGTCCGAGGGGGGCACGAAGAAAGTGATATAGAGATTTAGAGGAAACGGAGGTAAGAGACAGTTTCACCCCGCAGGGAGAGGAAGGGAGGCAGCAGAGACAGAGGAAAAACTGTAGAAAAGACAAGTGAGGGGAAAGAGAGAGCCCAGAGAAGAACAGTCAGCAGTAAGAGTCGGAGAGCGAGAGGGTAAAAGGGAAGAAAGGGGGCTTCAGGAAAGGTCAGAGTTAACCAGGGCACGGACAGTTAGAATCCCGGCATGAATCCAGGAAGGAAAGAATAAGAAAGGCAAGTGAGGGGTGGACGAGAGTAGGAAAGAAAAGGGGTTCGTCCAAAAGGTCCAGGGTACAAGGAAGGGCTCGGAGAAGAGGAAGAGAGTGAAAAAAGGCAAGAGCTTCAGTGGGGACGGGTGGCTGGCTAGACGGAAGAATAGAGTAAGAATCCATCCTAAGAAAAAGAAGAAAAGAAAACGAAGGATCGCGAAGCTAAATAAGAACATTCAGTGAAGTGCATACAGAAGAAACATTGGCGGTGACAAGACGAACAAAAGAAGTAATTCGGTGAGCCCGGTACAATGTATGAATATCATGAAGCTGAATACCACCAAGGGAAGCAGGTAGATGTAACGTTGAGGCAGCAACCCAATGGTATGACGACGACACAACAGAAGATAAAAGTCGAGAGATTGCTGAGAGGCGGTATGACAGATACACTGTTGACGACCACGAGTAGGTACACATGGACAGAATATACCGGCGAACGATAGAGTCTCATTGATGATATGAAGTGCAAAACCGGGCCTGACACCAAAAGGCGACAGACCGTTGAAGCTGTGTGAGGAGCGCATGCCACGTCGCAGAGGCAGGCGAGAGGAAGACCAAGATGCGTGCCAAGAATCTTCTGTGAAGAGGATGACCACGAAGCTCCCCAGGGAGCATCAGAGCGGCCAGATTAAGATCCGCATCAAAGATCTATACTTTTTGCGGTATTCAGCGAGGCACCGGGAGAGGCCACATAACAGTGATAGACACGAAGAAGACTAGCGAACTGAGCATCGGTTCGTAGACAAAAGGTTACATCATCGGCATACGCTGTGTAGACGGAGGTATGGTGGCGAGAATGCCATTTCTATGACAGGCGAAATGTCAGCGAGAAAAGACGCTCGGGCAGTAAGCAAGAACGGATCGAAGGAAGGGGCGAAAAGATGTTCCGAGAGAGGGCAACCCTGCCGGATGCCACGACGGAAGGGGATCGGAGGAGGAGGCTGTTTGGACATTGCAATGGGCATTCCGGTAGAGAACGAGAACCAGAGAAAGAAAGGAAGAGGGGAAGCCAAAATGAAGTAAAACAGCAAAGAGATAGTCGTGAGAGATATTATCGAAGGCGGATCGTTGATCCAGATTCAAGAGAGCGAGAAGTTCAGAATGGTGACGATCGAGAAAAATAAGATGATGAAGAAGAGAAACGTTTTTAGAAATAGAACGACCAGGAACGGTATAAGACCTATCGGGAGAAATAACGAGAGAAGGGACAGAATTGAGGCGTCGAGTGAGAAGCTTAGCATAGAACTTTTAATCGAGGTTGAGCAGAGAGATGGGGCGCCAATTTATCAAGTCTAGAAGGTCCTCCCTTCTTGGGCAGAAGAATAACATGGGCCACGGTGAAGTCAGGCGGCAACGCAGAGGAAAGGAGAGCGCGAGAAAGCAAGCATAGAGGAAAGGCAAGAGAGAAGGAAGGAATGCACGATAAAAAGAAAGAGGAAGGCCGTCAGGTCCCGGAGCATTAAGAGAAACGAACGCTTCGTGGAGTATGGATTAAGAGAAACGAACACTTCGTGGAGTATGGATTAAGAGAAACGAATGCTTCGTGGAGTATGGATTAAGAGAAACGAACGCTTCGTGGAGTTCATGAAGCGAAAAGTTTGAAAGCAGGAAGGAGCAAAGATGAGAAGGGACCTGAGGAAGAGAGGAGAGAAGAGAAAAGGAAGCCGCGAAGGAGCACTGAACTTCTCCTTGAAAAACGGCGAGTGCTGGAGCAGATGAGTGATAAATTGGAGGTGATGGAGCCATCCGGGAGACAAAGATGGCGTAAAGAATCATATGCACGACGTGTAGACTCCAAACGAGAAAGGTACTCGTAGAAATTGGCAGAAGGCGTAAGATGGAGGAAGCGCCTCCGGCGAATGGCCTGTTGAGCAAGAGGCAGCAGTAAGGCATGGAGATCAGCCTGGTATACCAAGTAAAGCGGATCGGTCAGTGAAAGAAGGGAGAGCAAGTTCCGGAGGTTTGCGACTCTCGTGGAACGAAGGTTGGTGGCGGCGAAAGAGCGCTGACGCACATAGAGTTGTAGATCGCCTATAACTTGGAGCCACAATGTAAGCGCACAAGAAGTGTTGGACATAAGATGACGGCGGCTGTTGAAAAAGTCCACAATAGAAATACAGAAGTCAGAATCAGCGAGAAGAGAGTCTTCAAATGTCCAAGTGCAACGATTCTTGTAGGGTGACGGGGAAACACACACGGAGAGAAGGACAGCACTATGGTCCGAGGAAACGGTCGGCGAGTGTGAGGCGTCAAAAGTGGTGGGTAGAAGAGACGAGGCAACATAAATACGATCCAGCCGTGCAGCAGATAAGCCCAACGCAGCCGGGGAGTGCCACGTAAACGAAGCATATAAAGGATACAAGTGACGAAATGAGTCACTTGACAAGTTGAGCAAGGAGTGAAGCGTGTTGGAGGCGATATTCCCCACTGGCAGAATGGCGATCCAACGCTGGCTGGAGCGTACAGTTATAATCTCCACCGATGATTACGAAAGCAGAAAGAGGAACTGCATCCAGAGCAGTTCGCTGGCAAGAGAGGATTGATTGAAGATGCTGGTCTTCACCCGGAAGGTAAGCGTTGAAAACGTGGTAGGTCACCGTATCTAAGCAGAAAGTGAGGCTTTGCAGGAGGTCTCGATGAAGGGTAGTGACATGGAGAGCGGTGACAAGGCCCAACAGACGATGATGGAGGCCAACAGCTAAGCCTCCACGCTTAGAGTACCGAAACGCATAATGGAAGGAATGGGGCCACGCACGTCATCGAGTAACAGGAGTAGAAGAGGTGCAATTTGACTCGAGGAGGAGGAGAATGTCAGCGTCATGAGGCGCTAAGTCCTCATACACCATTGGCGGAGGGGTCCGCAAAACCCCTGCAGTTATGCGATGCAACCTTGAACAGGGAGGTCAGAAGGTGGCACGCACACACGAGAAGCGGAGGTGCAGACCTTCTTAACCTGTTTAGCGATCAACGTAGCACAATCTTCAAGTTCAGGGCGGGATATAGCAAGACTGCGAAAGACTTCACTGAGAAACGGGATCTGCGATTGAATACTTGGAAATATGGAGGCATGTTCAGTAACAAAGGTGGTGAAAAAGTGAGTTTTCTGACTGAAGCACAACAGGGCGTACAAATCCGGATATGCAAGAGGAGCCTCCGGGACGTCCGCATCGCGGAGGTGCGTGCAAAAGACGTCGAAGCTAATGATAGGCTCAGACGCAGGGGAAACAGTCGATGTATCATAGTTTTTCAGGGCAGCAGATTGAGTTCGAGCCAGAGAGGTCACACGAGAAGGCGAAGCAGGTTGACCGCCACGCTTCGGGCGAGTACGAGGGGGTTTGGGAGCACTGCGTTTCTCCGAATGAGAGCGTGGCTCGTCAGCAGAACAGGCGCCATCACTCAGGGCGTGCTCACCAGCATGCACTGGAGCAGGCAACATCGGCGCTAGCACCAAACGCTTCCGTGTCAGAAGTGGTACAGAGATAGTCAGTAAGACCAGGCGTCGCAGGAAGAAGAAATGGAGGCGCGTTCGTCGGCAAAGGAGGAAAATCGTCCTTTGTCAACGTCGGAGCAGAAGGCACGTCCAGTCCAGGAGGAAGACGGAGAGGTTGCAGAAGACGAAGGAGGAACTGGAGGGCGAGAAGACGTCTCATGGGCAGACGAGGTACTAGGGCACACATCCTTTTGGTGGCCATACGCTTTACACGCCTGGCAGTGAAAAGCGTTGAGGACATCAATGCGGCGAACCTGGTCACCACAACGAACGGTAAGCATAGTACGGCACTGGGCAATGTGCGCAGTAGAAGAGAAGAAAACACGCGCAATGCGGGGGGGGGGGCTTTGATCGAGCGGTCTTCGGCATCAGGAGGGGCAGCAGAATGCGTGGTAATCTTCCCGACGACCCGCCCGAAAGACATCAGGACAGTATACAACCTGGCGTCCGAGACCTCCGGCGGAATAGGGTACATAGAGACAACCACAGGACGCTGAGCAACGTGCTCCAGCTGCAGATGGTGGTCCCTGATCGTGAGGCCAGTCTTGAGAACAAAGTCCGCATAGGCAGCTTGCGTAAAGTACGCTATAACTGTCTGAGAGCGACGAGACATGTGCAAGATCGCAGTGGGGCAGAACATACGCTTCAAGGCAGACGACGACGAGTAGGCCTTGAGAGTTGTATTCTGTAATGACTCAAAGCAGATGCCTTGAGCCAGCATGGGTGAGAAGGAATCACCAGCAGGTGAGTCCACAGGAACGTCGAGGATAACCTCATTACCAGCACGACGGAGATGCGGTTTAAGGGCAGCAGCATCCGCGTAGAGAGCTCTGGAAGGTAGCACTGGAGCATACGAAACAGCAATCGCAGAATAATGAAGTAGAAGGCACAGGACGAGAAGATGAGGGGATAAAAACAAAAAATCGTAAAATATCTGAAGATCATATTTTCAAGCGTCTACAGAAAATATGGGACATCAAAGAGCTTGCTGAAACAAAGAACGAAACTGTAAAAATAGAAAAGAAAAAATACTCATTTAATTAAACAGGACAAAAAATACTGGTTGGACAATGCCCCCTTAGAAAACTGTTGTGGGTAGGGGTCAACTTTCGCCTCTAGTCAGCTCATACGGTGTGTCGTGAGCAGTGTGCGTGCCCAGTCGAGAGTTTAACCACCAACCTATCAATTTCCTAGAAAGTTTTCGTTCTCTCATATTCTGAGAGAAGGTGAAATAAATGTAAAGTATACCAAATTATACGTTAATTTAAAATGCGATGACGTATAAGGATCAGCACCCCGGAAGTTTTTGGCGGTACTTTCATTCTTAACCATTTTTAATAGATTCGTCGTAACCGTGTACGTCACAAATGAAACTCTACATAATGCTTAAATAAATTAATAAAATCGATAATTTAAATATGAAATAAAAACGACGATTTCGTAATTGTTCATGCTCAGGATGTTTTTTTTCTCATTGAACAAGGAGTGTCAAAGAAACTAAAGAGCGTAGCATACTTTTTCAAAACGAAAAAATGCCCTTCTTTTTTGCCAACTTTTTCTTTTTTTCCAAGAGAAGTAAATGCATGGTGGGCCAAAGAAGTTCGTTTGTTTCCTGAATATTTCAACATATATGGAGTCTCAAAAATCTTTAATATAATATCTGAACTCATTAACTGCATTTTGAATAAAACATTTGATTTCTGCCAGGGACAGATTTTACGTAATATACGTAAATTTCTAATTAAAAAAGGACGGATACATAACCATATCAGCAAACACTAATTGTTGGGCTAATTAAGCAGTTTTTAAAATGAAGAGCTGTTCACAATCCAACTTAGTTTATTATTTCATGTGGCGACATCTATTGGATTGTTTTGGAAACAATCGTTCAATTTTACTGACAATTGTATTCGTTTTATATGATAAGTAATCAGAGCAAGATGTTAAAACAATAATGAATATAAAAACTAACCCTACTATCACAATCATTACTTCTGATAAAACAGGCCAAACTGTAGTTCTGAATAAATCTGATTATCTACATAAAATGCAAAATTTCATAGAAATGGTTGATGCTGGCGTACTTGACAAGGATCCTACACAGAAAATACTTGAAAAAGTCAAAATTTTACTCAAAAGTAAATGTCTTCCAGATATTTTTATTAATTGCCTTCAAACAATTTCTCTGCTCCACATTTGTTTGGCCAAGTGAAATTACATAAACAATATTATCCTATGAGAGGAATTGTTTGTTGCAAAAAAACTGTGCCACTGCTGGCTTGGAAAAAATCTCTAAACAATTTTTTAAAATTTGTTTTACCTCCATCCACCTTTACAATCAATTCCGTGTTTCAAGGTATACAAGCTATTAGGAGCCTAAAAATGCAAGATCATTTCTTTATGTGTAGCTTTGATATAGACTCTCTATATCCATCTGCTGATACTCAGAAAGCTACTCAAAATATTCTTTGTGGAATAACTTTTTTACGGGTCTTATAGAGGTTATTTTTCATGAAAGTTGGTTGTCAAATTTTCGAACTAAAGCCTAGTTCGTCATCAGGACTATGTCACTCAAGGTCTTTAGATATATCTCATGGTATAAGCTCTTTAATGCCACATTGGAAAATGTCTTTCAATCACTGAACTGGGAAAACAAAGGGATAAAGATTAATGGAGATTATCTAACCCACCTTCGTTTTGCTGATGACGTAGTCATTTTTGCAACTAGCCCATCAGAGCTGCAGAGTATGATCCAGGAACTTGCTGACAAGAGTAAAGAAGTGGGATTAAAAATGAACTTTCAGAAGACAAAAGTGATGTTCAATGCTTTTACAAGAAATGAAGATTTATCGATTGATGGAGAAAAACTGGAGATAACAGATACGTATGTTTATCTTGGACAGCAGATATCAAGTGAGGGTCACATTGATGAAGAAATTAATCGGCGTACAAAACTTGCCTGGAGAGCTTTTGGAAGAAACAGCATAATTTTCAAGAGCAATATGCCATTATGTCTTAAAAGAAAAGTGTTTGATCAATGCATCCTTCCAGTGCTTACGTATGGTGCAGAGACGTGGACCTTAACTAAAAGAGACATACAAAGGCTGCAGACAACTCAAAGAAGCATGGAGAGGTGCATGCTTGGTATAACCAGGAGAGATAAGAAGAGGAACTCGTGGATCCGAAAAATGACGAGAGTGGAGGACATCATGATCAGAGTTAAATCCCTGAAATGGCAATGGGCTGGACATACTGCCAGAAGGACAGACCATAGATGGACAGCCGAAATTTTAGATTGGATTCCAAGGGACAGGAAAAGACCCAGAAAAAGACCACATGGGAGATGGGTGGATGAAATTCGTAAATATGCGGGAGTGACATGGAGGAGACTGGCACAAGACAGACCGTTGTGGAGGAAACTTGGGGAGACCTTCGTCCAGCAGTGGATTGATAATGGTTGACAATGATGATGATGATGATAAGGTTGGGCTCGCTACGATATCAGCCTCTCATTGGCTGCTGAAATGACGTCGACGTGGACGCATGGCAGCCAACATGGCAGCTTTGAGTGTCTTGTGGCGTGGGGTTACGGCATACGAAACGATCGTAATAATCACACTTATTATGATAATAACGAAATAAAACTGCAAAAAACTGCTCACACATAAATAAATCTCATAAATTCAAAGCATTTATCTTTCTTGAAGCGCAACATTTTCAAATTTATTTGCATATATGTGAACTCACATTTTAACTCACACATAAATAAATCTCATAAATTCAAAGCATTTATCTTCCTTGAAGCGCAACATTTTCAAATTTATTTGCATATATGTGAACTCACATTTTAATACTTATTGAATAACGAAATTGGTAGCCAAGCCACTACAAATAAAACAGCTACAAGTATTAAGGTTAGACACTGATACTTAAATTAGTTCTGAAACTTACTTCATCAAAAAATGCCAACGGCGGCGGCAATACGTATCGCAGCTATATCAATCACTTCCGTACTAGGAACAACACGAAAACGATTCTGTCTCTCTTCATACATTCACTCTTGAAAGATTTTTCAACATTCCTTCATGGTGTGTATGTATATAACACATAAGCAGGCTAAAAACAAATTTAAGCGCAAGAAAACCTAGATACAAAGAGAGAGTTAGGTGTTATTATATGCCTTTTTTTTTTCAAAATTATTTTTTTCCTGTAATGTTTATTAAGCTTATTTTGCTCAAAGTTTAAGAATGTGGTTTTCACTTTAAACCTTTTCCCTTTTCTACCAGCATATGTGCTAGCTGGTTGTTTTAGTAGTTTACAGGTTTAGTAGAATTCAATGTTCAAATATTTTATTAACTTACAAAATTTATATTTGGTGCACTTAAGCAGATGTAATATAGCAGAAACCCACTTTCAGGTCTTTGTAGAAATGAGAGAGGGATCATTTCTGTTTGACCCTGAAGAAGGACTAAGTGATTATTCTCAACATGTTCTACATTACATGTCTCCTTTTATAATCTCACTTTTAGAGTTTACAGTTTTTTTAGTTTTAGCCCTCATCAAGGGGAGAATATAGCTCGGTGATTGGGTTTTGATATTCTTCTTTTCCTAGGTTTTTATTTTTAAAATTGTTTGTACACAGCCACACACATCATTTAAGAAGGTTGAAATTTTTTCTTGAAGTGAAGATATAGAAGCTATTCGAATATCTACTTAAAAAATGACATCTTGAAAAATACATATACACACACCATATATACATACATATACACACACACACACACACACGCCATATATACATACATACACACACACACACACACACGCCATATATACATACATACACACACACACACACACACCATATATACATACATATACACAAACACCATGAAGGAATGGTGAAAATTTTTCATCTTTAAAAACTCTGTCTCTCCTATATATGTGTGTGGTACATTTTTTTTATGTTAATGACTAGCAAATAAGTTGGTATACTCATTACCACTGATGCTGTGCTAATTAAATTCTACAACTTTTCCTTTACCAGATTTGATCCTTAACACAATGTGCCCATGACAGATGTATTGAAATAAAACTTTTCTTTCTCAGATGAGTATATATAATAGCTATCAGAAAAATTGCAAATACTTGCATACATGCATAGAAACAATGAAAAATTGAAATAAAAAAAAAAACCTTAGCTTTCTGATGGCGGAATTCCGTGGCATTATTCCTGCAGGTTGCTTACATTTTCTCCATGGCATGAAAAATCTATTTTGGCCATGTGCATCCAGTAAATTTTCACTTTGATGAAGCCTGCCACTTACGTGCTTTTCTGCGTTGTGCTTCTTCTGCCTTCCTAACTTTTGCTTTTGCATTTAAATGTCTTAGCCGTATAAAGGTTCGGGTTCTAACATACAACTTTATCACCTCTGTAGGAACATCTGGAAACTTCTGACCAATTTTCACACATAGTTTGTGTACAATCTTGTGTTCCTGGGATAAAGAGTCATGTCCATGCACTTCTGCAAACATCAACTCAAACTGGCTAACTTTCTCCAACCATGGATCTGATGGAACAAGCAGGCTACCTCGTGAAAGGGTCTCAATCCAGCTAACAGGTACTGATTCTGTAGTTGATGGTGGATTAAGTAGCTGGCCAGTTGGCGTACCCAGCGAACGGTCATATTTTCTTCCTCAGTAAGCTATGTAACCTGCAAGGTAACGAAAGCCTTCTACAGAGCAATCAGAGCCAGGAGTAGCAGGTGGTAGCTGAATACCTGTAGAGTCATGTAGTGTAATATCCCGAATCTCAGTTTCACCTTCAATCATTGCCAGGGGTTCTGACATATCACGTAAAACGGCACTAAACAATTGAGATGTCAAAAAGTAATCATCATCACCCCCACCTTGTGCAACAGGAGCAGCACTTGAAAATGGAATGTCACTTACATTGGCACCTAGAAGCAAAAGACGCAAACGGGATTTCACTTCTGTAGGCAATGGATGATCATAGAAGTGGCCAAGCCCATGTATTTGTGAAAAAAAAATTTCAAGGCAGTCTTGATTGAGTCGAGCAGTTAAGGATGTATTTTATGTTCAGAGGCTTCCCAGCAAAAACAATATTGCTGGGCCAGCAGTGGTCCATTGCTGGCTGCTAGCAGTGCTGGGCCATTGCTGGCAGCCAGCACTGCCAGCAATGGCCCAGCACTATGTTGCCGCTGCCGAACCGTCAATAAAATGTCCGGGTGGCCAACAGAAGGGCCAGCAGTTCAGGCCAACAGTTGGCACCCCATCAATTGTCATATGCCACAACAGGGCCATCAGTGGTCCATCACAGGCAGTAGCTGCCACAAGTGGCCCTTCAGTGGCCCTGCAAGTACTTGCCAGAAATGATGGCTAGCCTGATGTGGTCCGCTAGTGGGCCATTAGTGGCAGCCAGAAACCATGTGACGTAACTGGTGGCTTGCCGAATCTTGTCCGCCAATTTCCCAGTAGTAGCCATAATAATATATATAAAAAAAGCAAGGATAACCGTAGTTTCCTAAAGCTACATTTTTTTTCTACCTTTACGAAGCTTGTGAATTAACGCACAGCGCTGGGGGAAATTTCTCGACAGACTGGAAAAACGCCGTTTGCATCCTGAGTAGATTCGATCCTGGGCCGTTTACGTGGAAGCCGCGCTCGTTACTGACCGGACTAATTCACGACACTGACGTACGTGCTGGAAGCTACCTGTTTGGTATGTAATTTGTAATTGAATGCTTCCCTCTTTCATTTTATTATATTGCGAGGTATTTTTCATAAAAGTCAGTTTCATATAAGTGATAAATTAATTCTTTCAACGTAACGATAGTTTTTTTTTTTTTACCTTAAGGGAACTTCACTCATTTTCAAGGCGTGTACATACTTAGAGTCGCTTTCCAAAGTTTTGTACTGTCTTGCCGTCTTGAAAAGAGATTGTTGAATAAATATATATTTACCCGGGTTCATGTCACATTCTGTTACATTTTTAACGTTATGTCTTTCCTTTCCGTTGTCCGAAGCTACATTTGTTTTAAAGAGTAAAAGATATTTTATTTTACTTCTCGTTATTTTTAGAAGCGAATTCCTCCCAGTCTTGTGTATTCAACCCATGGATGAGTACACCACATAGCGTTGCTTTTTTTTTTTTTTTTTCAAATAATTAATAAATTTTGTACACGTATAATTCTTTTTTCTTCCAACAAACGCTATTTTAATGGTTTTCCAGGATATGTGTTTCAAGCGGTTTCAAATTTTTTCTTGTTATTCATCCACTCCATTCCATGAATTGTTATTCATGGGAATGGAGTGGGTGTATTTCATGGCTGTAATCTAGTATTTCATGGCTTAATCTGATATCTTCTTCGACGTAAAATTTCATTAGGAAATTAATTCGCCTCTCCACATATGGATTTTTTCTTAACATCCACTAAAATAACACGATAGCGATAGCGTCGTCTTCAACTAACTGGTACCATGAGAGACACAGCAAGTGTTGCTTCTGCGCATGCGCAGTCCCGATGCTTCCACCTGCTGTTGGGGGTTGCATTGGTTGCCAGCAACGGGCCACTAGTGGCACTTGCTTGGAGGCCCACAATTCACGGCGATGCTGCAGGGCCATCAATGGCTCGCCAACTGATAGCGCTGCCACCAACGGACCACTACCGGGCCGTGAGTGGCAGATTTCAGCCAGCAGTGACCCATCACTGCCAGCTGGTGGCCAGCAGTTTCCCAGCACTTGTGTTTTTGCTGGGTTCAGATCAGTGAAGAGTCCCAGTAATGAGCAAATGGTTGTGATGAATCCTTTCTGAAAGGGTAACATATGTTGCATTACCTACCTTCATTCCTCGGATGCATGCATGCAGCTGTCGTAGATTCCTCTCTTGGGTTTCACGATGAGTTCCAAATCCACATGCCAGAGACTTCTCATCTGTAGGCCTTCTTGAATTTAGCACATCAAACGAGTCGTTCAGAAGCTGAACAAATTTCGCGACGTGTTCTTCATGTGGCATAAGAAAGCGTATTCCTTGTGCAGTGTGGTTCGAAAAAGAGCTGAGTTGCCAAATATACACGTTGGCGGTCACGGCCCTTCACACTAATGTGATGAAGTGACAACTTGGGGCATATCTTCATCTCACTGCAATCCAGAGTAAGGAGCTGTTCAATAGTAGCTTTTGTAATTTTCTTATTACCTGGAAGTGTTAGTCCACCATCGAGAAAATGATTTCTTAGCAGCTTGTAAAGGTGTGGAGCATCTGCAAACACCCAAACTCGTTTATTTGGTATTTGAGGATTGGGGAAGCATGTGTTTGTGTGTGTTACTTGTAATTCCTTCCACACAGCACGATTTTTGCCACCGAGGTCAGCTACAGCAGCAACAATATTATACTGAATATCTTCCAGAGATGATATTATTTTGTTTAACAATGAGGCTGTCATCTGTATGTCAAAATCAAAATATATTACCTGCTTCCAGCTTGCAAACACTCCTCGTACCATGACTACTTGCACATTACTGTGTGGACCAACAATTCTATCTTCTTCTTGGTCATAGGAAATTCTGCTATCTATGTTCATTTCATCAAAAGAAATGACACATGTACACTCTAAAGTACTAAGTCTTTGTGCCTGTGCCTTCATTAGCTGAAGGACATCATGTAGAATGCCAGGGCGACAATGAAATGAGCGAGCAGTCCACCGTCTCAGTGTTGAAATTCCTGGCAATGGAAACCCCATTTTATCTCTCAAGAAAATATAGCACTTTCTTGACATTGCACGAAGAGTAATGGCTTTACAGATGTCTTCCCTTTCCCATTTTACACATTTCTTACCTTTTATTAAACAACGGACCTGATTTGCAGTGAAGAGTTTTGCTAAAACTTTCCTTACTTCGGTTTCTAACTCCGTGTCAAATTTTTCAAGTATTCCTGAAAACTTCGTCGAGTTGTTACGAGCTGACTGTGAAGGTACTTGTTTCTTACTCTCATCTGAATGCACGCTGTGCTTAGCCTTTGGTTTTCTTCCTCCAATTTCTTTATTCTTTTCTCCATTGTTTTTATACCACTCAGCATGCACTGTGTTTCTTGATCAGTTCCCATCGGTTTCTCTACATTCCTCTTCTTTGGTGATAGATTATCAAGGGTTTCCAATGCACGTTTCCGAACTCCACGGTCATGACATCTAAGTGCAGTAGGCGTTGTAGTCTCAGGTCCTGAAATGTCAGTACTGGCTCTCGAACTTACCTTATTAATACCAGTATTATTGCTTGTGGGAAGGTTTAGTGTAGGTACTGCATCAGACTTCAACACTTTCCCGCTAGTTAACCCAAGTAACTCTGCCTTTAAGTCACGCTGGTAGTCATCCTGTGTGAAATGTTGAGAACACACTCTTGCATTGGACACTTTGAAGGAATCCTGACGCTTACATTTCTGAATCCACAATTTTTGTAGTAATAAATCCTTCGGAAATAAATGGTACATAATATCAGTGTTCTTGGTTTTCCTATTGTACGTAGTACAACAGGCTACTGCACAACCCGGCATTATTGCGTTTCTTACGAAACACAGAAGCAATGAATTTCAGTGATAAATACAACATAAACATAGAACTATACGATACAAACTTCAAGCGGTTGAAAATCAACTGCGTTAATAGAGAAAACTCCAGCACACCAAATGTAAACAAACAGGGATGCAAGAAGTCGAAAGACAGAGTCCTGCGTCCACACCTACGTCATGCGTGGTTTCAAAATAACCGCGTCTGATACTGCGCAGCCCAAGCGGGACCCTCCTGATGTCACTGGAGTAGTTGCTGCCACTCAGTTGGAAGAGTCCATCCGCAATTATCGTTAATTGTGGTACTTCTTCTTCTTGCTATTTCGATCCCTTCTTCTAGTTTCCTCTTTATTAAGTTTGACTGGTGGGCGATTATTTTCACTGAGTCCCAATTTATGGAGTGTCCACTTGCTTGTATATGTCTGTCTAGCCCTGTTTTGTTCCCAATGTTCCTAATAGCTGCTTGGTGTTCTTTCATTCGGACCTTAAAACTTCTCCCTGTTTCTCCAATATAGCCGAGTCCGCAGTTACAGTCGATGCAATAAATTACTCCTTCCTGCAATTGGATGTCCAATTCTTTAGGAACACTGGAAACAAAACAGGGCTAGACAGACATATACAAGCAAGTGGACACTCCATAAATTGGGACTCAGTGAAAATAATCGCCCACCAGTCAAACTTAGTAAAGAGGAAACTAGAAGAAGGGATCGAAATAGCAAAAAGAAGAAGTACCACAATTAACGATAATTGCGGATGGACTCTTCCAATTGAGTGGCAGCAACTACTCCAGTGACATAGTCCTGATGACGAACTAGGCTTTAGTTCGAAAATTTGACAACCAACTTTCATGAAAAATAACCTCTATAAGTCCCGTAAAAAGGTTATTCCATAATCACTATGAATAGAGGTGCCATAAATTCATTTACAACTAGGATCAAAATATTCTTCAAATTCTCTCACAGAATAATGTCAAACAAAACAACATTGATGGTATCCACACAACATTAAATCTTGTTACAAAATTTAACTATTTCTCTTTTAATGGTAAATCTTATAGTCAAATCCAAAAATGCACCCATGGGGTCTTCACTGTCAGGAACTCTTGTTAATTTCTTCTTTAGACCCCAGGAAAATAAATTTATTGACAACCTCTTCATGTGAAACCAATTTTGTGAATTCGACATGATGATATCCTAGTTTTTTTTTTTTTTTGCCTTCTCAAGATAACCTTAGTATGCTTGAATTGCATCAGATGTTGAACAAGTTACACAAAAATCTAAATTTCAGTATGGAAATAAAGAATAACCAAACCTCAGCTTATCTAGATACACTGATTACTAGGAACAATCAAGAAATCAATGCCACAGTATTTAGAATGCACAGCTGGTTCCCTAATATTATTCCAGCAAAATCTTACTCACCTTGGTCATACAAAAAAGCATCTTTCCAAACTTATGTAAACAGAGCCAATAATATCATAAGCAACTCAAATCTGAAACAGCTTGAAATTCAAAAATTAAAAGAAATTGCTTTATGCAATGGTTACAGCCCCAACATTATTGCCAAACTCTCTAATGCTCTAAATTCTGTTCTGCCATTATGAAAAATAAATATAGATATACAGGTTCTATTCAGTATGTACCAGGTATTACCAACTGGATTCAAAAAAAGATCAAAAAAGAAAATATCAAGATAGGCATCAGACAAGGAGCTTCAATCGCACAACAACTGAGGAGCAATAAAGACTCATCAAAATCTGAGGACAAAAATGGAGTTTACTTTATACCTCTTTACTAACCAGGTGGTTGCACTAAGTAACAGTACATAGGAATGACCAACAGAGCTTTATCAACCTGCATTAAAGGTGGACGTCTAGTGATTTTGCTTCCTACACTTCCAATGGGCAAATTTCTGTACACATTTTTTTCACAATTGATGCATTCCAAGGATGAAAATCTAAACATCGATTAAAATAGTTTCATATTATAACTTGGAATACTTAATATTTTCTAAAATATAACCATAATTCTATCAATTCATCAAACATCTCAATGTGTTGAATTTTTTTACGTGGTTATAATCCATATTATACATAAATGTCAACTATTCTGTTGTTACATTATTTACTGTTTCTCACGTTATTGTTGAAATGCTTTTGGGAAATGTTTATAATATAGAAATAAATACACTGACAGAAAAAAATCCCAACACCAAGAAGGGGTTGTGTTAGATAAACGACAGTTGGTAGGCGGTGAGAGTACATCTGTAAGATGACGTCTATGCAAATTTCGCGCTCGGCGCATACATGTGGCGCTAGTAGCGCCCTTGGAACATGCAAAGCAGGTTTGCTGCAAATACGCACTGTAACGTTCGTGAGCGTTAGTTATCGTTGAGATTCGACGTAGTGTGTTGATGTTAGTCAAGAATGCCTTTAAGAAGACGAAGAAGCCATTATCAACAGCTCACGGAGTTTGAACGAGGTCGTGTAATAGGGCTACGAGAAGGTGGATTTTCTTTCTGCAATATTGCCGGACGACTTGGCAGGAATGTAGCCACTGTGCATGATTGTTGGCAGCGGTGGTCAAGGGAAGGTACTGCCTCAAGAAGACCGGGTTCCGGCCGGCCACGTGGCATTACTGAGAGGGAAGACCGCCGTGTACGGCGTATGGCCATGGCGCATCGTATCGCGTCTGCGGCAGCAATTCGAGCTGCAGTTGCCACCACAGTGACACAACGAACTGTTACAAATTGGTTACTTAAAGGACAGCTCCGAGCCAGACGCCCTGTAGCGTGCATTCCACTTACTCCAAACCACTGCCGTTTGCGACGTCAGTGGTGCCAAGCTAGAGCTCATTGGAGGACGGAGTGGAGATCTGTTGTGTTTTCTGATCAAAGCCGGTTCTGCCTGGGTGCCAGTGATGGCCGTGTGTTGGTTAGAAGGAGGCCAGGTGAGCGCCTGCAACCAACCTGTCTGCGGCCGAGACACACTGGACCTACACCTGGAGTTATGGTCTGGGGAGCAATTTCCTATGACAGCAGAAACACTCTCGTGGTTATTCCATGCACCCTGACGGCACAGTTGAACGTCGGTCTGGTGATTCAACCTGTTGTGCTGCCATTCATGAACAGCATTCCAGGGGTGTTTTTCAACAGGATAACGCTCGCCCGCATACCGCTGTTGTAACCCAACATGCTCTACAGAGTGTCGACATGTTGCCGTGGCCTGCTAGATCACCAGATCTTTCACCAATCGAGCACGTATGGGACATCATTGGACGACAACTCCAGCATCACCCCCAACCAGCATTAACCGTCCCTGTATTGACCGACCAAGTGCAACAGGTATGGAATTCATTCCCACAAACTGACATCCAACACCTGTACGACACAATGCATGAACGTTTCCGTGCTTGCATTCAACATTCTGGTGGTTACACCGATTATTAATGTACCAGCATTTCACATTTAAAATGGCTCTTCTCGCGCTTACATTAAGCTGTGATCTTGAAACCTTAATCGATTAAATATGTTACCTATACAAATGTATTGCCGCCATTTCATTCCTCTACAACTATTTTTTCGTGGTGTTGGGATTTTTTTTTCCCGTCAGTGTAGATAAAAGTTTAAGAATGTTACTCACATTTGGTCATGGAGCATTCCGGGATATTGCAGAGTCCTTTGTAGTCCTATTGTGATGAAATCCTGTTTATTATGTTTCAAATGGTAGACATCTCTTTTTTCATATGAACACTGATTCAGTCATATCTTCGTATTGAAGGGTTAAGTTCAGGCTTGTTATTCAGTTAAATCTTCGTATTGAAGGGTTGGGTTCAGGCTTGATGTTCAACTTTGATATTATTCTATATCAAGCCTGAACCCAACTCTTCAATACGAAGATTTAACTGAATAACAAGCCTGAACTTAACCCTTCAATACGAAGATATGACTGAATCAGTGTTCATATGAAAAAAAGAGATGTCTACCATTTGAAACATAATGAACAGGATTTCATCACAATAAGACTACAAAGGACTCTGCAATATCCCGGAATGCTCCATGACCAAATGTGAGTAACATTCTTAAACTTTTATTATCTATTTATTTCTATATTATAAACGTTTCCCGAGAGCATTTCAACAATAACGTGAGAAACAGTAAATAATGCAACAACAGAATAGTTGACATTTATGTATAATATAACCATCATTATATTAAAAATCAATAACTTTTCCTTTGGTGGTGTTGAGACCAGAAAACAGATGGCACGATCTGTACATTGATAACGTCAGTAGACAAACAAATGCTTGATTGCTTAATTATGGTTATGTTTTAGAAAATATTAAGTATTCCAAGTTATAATATGAAGTTATTTTAATCGATGTTCAAATTTGCATCCTTGGGAACGCATTAATTATGAAGAAACTGTGTCCAGAAGTTTGCCCATTGGAAGTATAGGAAGCGAAATCACTAGACGTCCACCTTAAAGAACATAAACGAAATGTTAAATATTCTCAAAAAACTACTAATCAAGTTAAAACAATTATTAATGTAGAATATACACCTGTTTGGGAAGAAACAAAAGTCATTACACAGGTTAGAAACAAACTCTTATCTGTGAATCAATCAACATTTCAACCAATTAACAAACTTTCAACAAAGTTCCATCCCTCAAAATTAACAAAATATGGGATAATTTTCACACATCCTTTTCGCAAAATATTAACGAACAATTAAAGTCTTCCGAAAAGTCAACAGATTCTAGCTGAGAGATGGCAGCACAAGACCACAACCCTATGAAAAAAATATTCAAAAGCTAATCAAGAATGGAGCAACATGCACGTTTTGTTGGCTGACTAGAACCCTAGTGACTGAAACCATGGTCCCATTATAATTTCCTTTACTGGCATTTTAATAAGTATCATCTTTGATTCAAAAAGGATCTAAATATATTCATTTTGTCTAGAAAGGCAAAGCAATGAATAAACAGCTTATCAGCAATTCATTTTTAAGGAACAAATGATTGAAGTTTGCTTTCCCATCTCTCCTATGTGCCAAGGTCATACCAGCATCTTCAGTATATTTGTTGTGGTTGTCAGGTGAAAATGCAGAGAAATGGCCTCACATGCACACACAAGTATACACCTAATCCACCCCCACTCCCGTCATACTCACAGCATGTTTGTTTGGGGGCAGAAACAATTATTACATACATAAAAATAATGGTGAAATGTAGGGGGGGACAGTAAGGATGGAATTTTAGTGTACATTTTCACTGTACCAGCACATACTTCCAGCGACGATTTTTTGTATTACTCAGATCCAGTGCTCTAAATGGAAATTTTGAATGCCGGTATGCTCATATTTAGCCAAAAATCCTCCAGGAAAATACCTTCACCAGAAAATCTCCAAAACCAAATGGGTAAAAAAAGTCCCTAGAAGACAAACTCCTTTGTTTGAAAATGTAATTGCAATGGCGGTTGATTTTAGTTGGTTGGTTTATGGATCCAGCGGGCACTACTTATGCTAAACTGAAGATTGGGGATAGACTTGTTTATAATGAGGAGTCTCTACCCTGGGACCAACAGATTAACAAGACTTCCAAACCTGGCTAATCATTAGTGATTCGGCTGGACTTGAACCCAGAACTTTTCCCAAGCTGAGAAGACATCTCCCTTCCAATAGGGACTTTCATGAAGTAGAAAGTCGGACAATTAGAATTTCTGCAATCAGAATGAATATTCAGTCTTAAATTAATAGCAATCTCACCACCCTCAAAAAAAAAAAAAGTCCAAAGTGTAAAAAAAGTTTATACTCATTGCTGCAAAACTAAAATTTGTGTTTAATTTATTATCTCCAATTCTAATTTGAAGAGCTTCTTCTATGAAGAAGCTCTTTAAATTGAATATATTAAATTAATGATATAATAAAAATTACAGACATCTTGAGTGGGATGACTAGGGTCTTGGGCAAGATGTGATCATGTACTATGGGTAGTTTCATTCCCATCCTTTGGAGGATTGAACTTATAAGCTCATGTGCACACCATTCCCCTATGCCTTCCTGTTCCCATATAGCTATTACTCAGGGGCATGAGGCACATAAGGTTTCTATGTTTAAGAATGAGGGCTTGTAAGTCAGGGGCAAAAAAAAATCCATTTCTGCAGTTTCCACTACTAAAATTAGGAACAATATGTAAATTCCCAGTAAAAGAAGTGCTGGTATGAAATATGAAATATTAGGGAAAACGAAGTGCCAGTATGCCATATCAGGCCATTGTGAGCACTGCTCAGTTCAGAAATAAAACTATACATGCATAAAATAAAAAAGTTATATAAATTTCATTCTAAAAATCTTGTCATGGCTCAAACTTTTGCCCTTTTGTTACTGAATGAAATTTTGTGTACCGTTCTAAAGAAAGATCTGAAAAAGTGGATTTCCATTTTCTAGCATCAACAAAAAGTTGCATTTCCCATCGCTAAAAAAATTTTTTTTGTAAAATTTGCTTTACCTGATAAAATCCAATTGAAACACGTTTGTACAATTCTAAAAAACAAACAACACAGTTCTACAAAACTACATAGTTGAAAGTTTAAGTGGTCATGAGCAGTCACCAGTCTTGCAAAGTTGTGTGTGTGTGTGTGTGTGTGTGTGTGTGTGTGTGTATTGAAGTTAGTTTTCATCTTTTCTTTGTCAATCAAATCTCCCGCGCCATCCGGTTCCTTTATTCTAGATCTGCCTTTGAAGAATATAGCGTTAATCTAGAATTTACGAACCTACAAACAGATGAACGCAGCGTGTACTGTACCAGTCATTCTCAGATTGTAAATTTTATTCCTATGTGGATGGCTTCAAATGAGCATCTTTAGAGGGAAAGCTCTTTGGACTTTCCCTCCCTCCCCCTCCCCAAAAGTGTTTCATCTTTTATTACAATGCGACTTACATTAGAAAAATTGCTTTAATTTAACAAAAATACATCACCTTATATTAGAAAATAATGCTTTAATTTTTTTCTTCTATTTTCCATTAACTTTTTTTATCATCATGGATTTCAAAAACTTCTATTTTAAATAAAAGAATGCGGTGGACTTCCACTCATCAGCTTTTCAAATAGTTTTGCATGAGTTTAGGACAATTGGCCACATGGACAACTGGTTACATTTACTTTTTTAGAGCCATAAAATTGCTCTGCATAAAAAATTATGGTATTCCTATATTTCTCCCTACTTGAGTAATTGGAGTGCACACACATTTTTTCCCCCATACCTCATTAAGAATTAAGAAATATTTACGATTTTCTGGCTAAAAGACAGGGCGGACAACCGACCAGAAAAGTTTAAGGGGCTGCATAAGAATTAATGTTTCTTGGCCTTCTACTGAGAATTGAATTGAGAAAACGTTCTATGTAAGCCAAGCGAGATTTGGACTTTAATTTGGGGAAATAAAAGTTCATTCGTGAATAAAAAATACATGACTACCACATTTTTTTTAATTTTGGTGTTCAACGAAACGAAGGAATTGCAGCATGACTCATACTATGTTCGGAAAAGGACAAAAAGATGGGATTTTTTAATAACGCTGTGCTTTTTTACTCAGTCACTAAATATTTGCATCACATGTGAAGTTATTAATATTGCTCTTTTACTTAGATACTAAATATTAATTACAACGCCTTATGCCTAGGTCCTTTAAACAGTTTATTCTAAAGATGTCATATTCATAATGTTTATATATAAACTCAAGTTAATAATATTGAACTTAGGCACTAAATATTAATTCCTAGGCCCTTTGGACAGTTTTTATTCTAACAATGTCATATTCATAATGTTTACATACCAAATCAAGTTAATATATCACAATAATAACGCGCTTTTACTTCGGCACTAAATATTAATTCATAGGACCTAAACCTTTTTAACAGTTTTTATTTTAATGATGTCATATTCATAACTTTACATATCAACTCAAGTTAACATATACACTATACTGACAAAAGTAACCGGACACCCCTTCAAAAGCAAATGAACGGATCCGCTACGTTGTTAAGATGTGTGGTACAGCTGCAAACGGTATAAAAACAAGCCTGTAGCTGACCGCGATCATATTGCACTGTGAGGTTGAGTGAAAATGTTGCGGCGGGAGAGAACTGACTTTGTGAAAGGAAAGATTCTTGGGTGTCATATTAGTGGGTTGTCCGTAAGAGAAACCGAGAGGCATTTAAATATACCCAAGTCAACTGTTTTGGATGTACTGAATAAGTGGAAGACACATGGCATTCCTGAAGCAGCAAAACATACCAGCAGACCAAAGAAAATCAGTGATAGAGGACGTCGAAGCCTCAGGAGAGTTGTTACAGCTAATCAACAAAGTACTGAACAAGACCTCAGTGTACAGGTGAGTAAAAATTCTGGAACCCCGGTATGTACACGTACCATTCACAGAGAACTTCATTCCATGGGTTACCATGGTCGTTCGGCTGCTGATAAGACTTTCATCTCCACTCAGAATGCTACTTGCCGTTTAGCATGGTGTAAAGAACATTTATCGTGAACTGTAGATCAATGGAAACTGGTCCTATGGACTGATGAATCCAGATACATGATCAATCAGTCTGATGGCTGTGTGTGTGTATGGTGGCAGCTGGGGAACGCTATTTACCATAGTGTACTGTTCCTATGGTCAAGTTTAGAGCTGGCAGTGTACTCGTGTGGGAGTGTTTTTTGTGGTATGGTCCCGTCCCATTGGTTATCGTGGACAAACCTGTTAATCAGCACGTCTACCTTAATATTCTGGACAATTATGTCTTACCAACTCTGTGGCAATACTATGGAACCGAGCCTTGTTGGTACCAGCAGGATAATCCACCAAGCCATAAAGCAAAGACTTATGGCGTGGTTTGACGATAATTCCGTATCGTGTGTGGACTGACCAATACAGATCCCTGATTTTAATCCCATAGAGCAGCTATGGGATGAACTAGAACACTGCATAAGAAGTTTGGAACCAAGGCCTACTACTAAGCAACAGTTAGTGGCAGCATTATGTACTAAATGGAAGCGCATACCTATCGCTGTGTTCCAAAACCTTGTCGAAAGCATGTCTCGAAGGGTCAGCGCATGCTTTAAGGCCAAAGGTGGAATGACACTGTACTAGTGCATGTCAATAAATGTTATGTTGTGTTTCTCTTCTAGGTGTCCAGTGACTTTCGTCAATATAGTGTATATGATAGTGCACTTTTACTTAGGCACAAAATATTAATTCATGGGGCATAGACCCTTGGGCCTATAAATTAATTTTTAGTGCCTATGTAAAAGCGCAATATTGTTGACACCTAAATGCTATGAATGTGACTTTGTTAGCATAAAACCTGTTAAAGGGGCCTAGACTTAGGGCCTAGTAATTAATATTAAGTGCCTAAGTAAAAGCTCACCATTAACTTGACTAACTTGACTTGATATGTAAAAATCATGATATGACACCGGTAGAATAAAAACTGCTGAAAGAGTTTAGGATTAAGGCCTGGTAATTAACATTTCTATGCATAAACAAAAGAGCAATATTAATAACTTGAAATGTTATGCAAATATTTAGTTCCTAAGTAAAAGCTCAGCATTATATTAAAAAAACCCACCCCTTATCATCCTTTTCCGAACATAGTACAAGTCCAAGGGATTAGTATGAGTCATGCTGCAATTCCTTTGTTTCATTGAATACCTTAATACATACATTAGACATGGACTAGGAACATCAAACAGAAGTCATCGCTCTTTTCACGTCACTCTGCCAATTGGCTTGGCAGTTTGTGTATGTGAGTCTGGAGGAATTCGAGGCCACTGTGATGCAGTGGAAGCATATCCGACGCGTAACTGGAAGACTGTGGGTTTGATTCCTGGTGGCGGCCAATGAGAATTTTTCCGCGACACACTTGTAAACGTGGAAAGAACAATGACTTCTGTTTGTCGTTGAATACCATTGTTTTAAAAAATGTACTAAGTAATTTATTTTGTTTTCATGAATGTACACTTTTATTTCTCCACATTAAAGCACAATTCTCGCTTGGCTTACATAGAACATTTTCTTGAATCAATTCTCAGTAGAGGGCCATGAAACGGAAATTTTTTATACAGCCCCTTAAAATGTTGTGGCCGGTTGTCCGTGGCAGGTCCTTCGTGTGGCCAACTGTCCAAACCACATTCTGTGTATCAATGCACTTGGTTTCCATAAGGCCTTCACACACACACACACAATCATGACAGGACATTTTAAGTAGAATTATGGCCACTTCTATAAAACTGTTTATATATTTTCTATCAGGTTCTCCACAGAAATGTTTACAAAATTTCTATAGCAAATCGTATATATTAAACAAAAATGTTGGTAGATATTCTAAAGAAATCTTGATAGATATTCTATAGAAACTCCAGTGCAATTTCTGTATATATCCTAATAGAAACCTCATTGAACCTATGTAATTTTGTAAGGGTTTTTACAGAAAATTTATTAAAATGCTGACAGCATGTTTATAGGAAAAGGTGGCATAATTCTAGAGTGTTATAAAATAAACTTTTCTATAGATTTTACTGCAGAATTCTGCAAAAAGCTTTATGAAAATGAAGAGAAATATAAGACACTCCTAGAACTCACCACTTGGGTTTTACAAAGCATTTTCTGAAATAATGTGAAAAATTCCACATTGAAGAAATTGCTTAAAAAACTGGATCCCACATATTAATATGTGACATCCAGTTTTCAGAGATATTGAATCCATTTTTCCAGATATAACTAGTTATTTTGATGCACTCTATAATCAGTTTGCTAAATATAAAACAATAAATAAAATAAATTTAATGCACATACAATATACAAATTTTGAACTAATATAAAAATATTGCAAGTTCATTCCTGTCCAGAGAATGAACTTGCAATATTACTTGAGGTTTTACTCTGAGAAACTTCACTGTTATGCATCCCAGGAAGGTTCTAAAGTTGGACGCCAGATGGGGCTGCGATGAACATGCCCCTGCAGTTAGTTTTTCCACCCCAGAGAACAGTACACATGCACTTTCCAGGCCTGGTAAGTCGTTTTTCTGTCTTCTGTTTGTTTCTTCTCATAATTCTTATTTTATTTTTTATGTGTATAATTTATTTTTGAGTTATTTTTCACTCTTTGCAAGTAGGTTGTTAGCTTTGCTAGCGTTTAAAGTTTTTCCGCGGAACTTTGGTCAGCGTTTTTTGTCCCTTTGTTGTTCTTGCAAAGGTTAGTTTCAAGTTCAATTTTCGTAGGTTTTGAGCCTTCCTGCGAGCTTTATGATTAGAACAATATTTTGTAAATCATTTAACTTGTACTAGCAAAGCACCGCATCACAAGTAATTTCATTTCTTATTTTATTTGTTGGCTGTTTATTTTTTTATGTTTTTATTTGTTTAGGAATAGAGTGAATTTTCGTTTATTATAGATGTACACTAAACTTAACTAACTATTAAATGTTTACTTGTGTGTCTAGGGCATATAATTTGCTTCTCTGTGACTTGCAACCTAGCACTTTGGTTTTAAACTATTATTTTTTTAAATATTTTTGCTGTGGGTCTTGGGCATTTACCTTGCTTTTCTGAGGCATGAAACTCGGTTATTTGGGTTCACTCTCTGTTTTTGGCATCTGTACAATGTTCCTTAAGCACCTATTTGCTTTCTTTTTTCTTAAAACTTTTGTTTTGACTTTGTTTTTTTCAAAATGTAAAGTTTCTCTTTTTGTTTGAATTTATTTTTTTCTGCTGTAATTGTATTTTATCCTGCTTTTGTTTTTCTGTGACAGGACAAAGTTTTCATTTTTACTGTGACCAGCTTTAAGCTATCATTTCTGTCCCCTTTTTTTGGGGTTAGGATCTTCCCGCTATTCTAATTTTTCCCTGGTTTTGATATATTTTTTGGGATGCTCATTTCCCTTCCTTTCATTTTTTGTTGTGCTTATCTTGGTTGTTGTGCGGTCGGGCAATGTTTTTTAGTTTGCTGGGTTGGTTTTATTAAAAAATCCCATTTTGATTTGACAATTTTACCCCTAAATGTAATCTGTCCTTATAGCAAATTAAATTAGCAGAAACCCACAATTCTCTGGTCTCAGTAGATTAATGAGCGATTTTCTTTATGCTTGCCCTTGACAAAGCCATCGGAGAATCAGTCATTGATAATGCTTCCCTGTGTTCTTCCGATTGTTTGATTTCCATCATTGGGAGCCTGCCTGCTTCAGACGGTTGGGGATTGGCAATTGTTTTTCTGCTCCATCTCGTTCTTTTGATTTGTTAGTCTTCGTTTTTTCAAAATTTGCTTCTTGAGTTTTGCATTTCTGTCTTGGTTTGATATTTCTTCTATGCAGCCTTTGGCGCTTTGGAATTTAAAATTTGTTCTTGGTTTTTGCTTTCTTCTTTTTGTTGTTTTTTGCTATATATATATATATATATATATATATATATAAAGAAGGTTTTGAAACACATTAGAAACTGTTCTAACTTGATGTACAGAGATTTTTGGATAATTAATAATAATGCAGAAGTAATTTCTACTATACTCAAAGTTTGTCCCCTAGATATTAATAGTTATGATTTTGAAAACCTATATACTAATCTGCCTCTATCAGATATAATCACTACCTTTAAAGAGCTGTATGCAGAATTTAAACTTAACCAATTTGTTGATGTAGGAACTTGGAACTCTTATCTCAATTGCTGCATAATAAATAACCATATCTTATATAATAATACTCTCTATAAGCAAGTGAACGGTATTCCAATGGGAACATCAACGTCCACGCATATCGCTAATCTATTCCTGTTCTTTAAGGAATATAAATTCATTAAAAATCACCCCACCTGCTCAGATAACTACCTTTACACTTTTAGATATATTGATGATCTGCTGTGTATCAATAATTCAGAAGTTATAGAGAGTGATTTTGATAATATCTATCCTAGCTCTCTTAACTTATGTAAAACCAACCACAGTAATCAGGAACTTGAGTTCCTAGACTTAAGCATTAAGCTCAACAGAGGTAACCCATCTATTAGCCTCTATGATAAAAGAGTTAATTTTCCTTTCAAAGTAATTAAATATCTACACTGGAATAATAACATTTCAACCAAAGTAATTGAGAATGTACTAATTTCTCAGGTCCTAAGAATTTCAAGAATTTGCAGCAACAATTTGGACTTCAATTACCACATTAATATACTATTAGAAAGTTTTCTAGAGAACGAAATTCCTTCTTCTTTCATCAAAAGAACTTTAAGAAAAATTATTCTGAATAATAGAGTAAGGTTGGCAGATCTGCTTTAATTTTCTACACAGTTAATAATATGATTCTGACCAATCAAAGCCGTAAGGAAGTTGGCTAGAGGATGCCTATTAACTACATAAAGGAACCTTAGTGCTATGGATATGACGGTCCTATTAAAACAAAAAATTAAATAATATAAACAAAATCACAAAAAAAGTTTAAAAATCCGTTTATAAAAGAAAATAAAAACAAATAAAAAAGAAAACTAGTTATTCATCACTAGGATAGCTATACTAAAAATAGTAAAACCAACATTAAAATTAATAAGATTCTGATTAATCTATAGAAGCTCACTAAGGTGATTTAATACATGCAAAGATTATTAAATAAACTGCTCGTGTATTTTATAATATTTCTCATGTATTCTGGAGAGTTAATTCTGCTCTTTCTGATCATACAGATCCACAGTCTTATGTTTATATATTTTTTTTTCTCTGGTTAAAATCTCCGCGCGTTGGTTTCTTGCTGTATGAGGAGGCCATCAGCCCCACCCTCACTGCCCCCCAGCGTCTAGGGAGTGGCAGAAGAGGTCAGCCATGTTCTTCTCTTGTGAGGAGAAAAGTTTTTGTAACACAAGAGGTAAGCTCTCTTCCTTGTTTTTGGGTTCTAGGTTTTATAAGTTCAATGTTTGTACTTCATGTACCTTTTCTCTGTCGTTTTTTAGCTTTTCAACTTTTAGGCATTGGTTTGTCTGTTAACATTTTTTGCGGGTTTTAACTCTTTCTTTTCTTTGTAACTTTGAGCGTCTTTTGGGGTACCTAGGAACAGAAGATGGCTTAGCTTGTTCCTTTTCTATGCGCTGTCTATGCGCTGTTTTTTCAAAGTAGTTAAGTTCTTAATAACTAATTAATTATGCACTTAAAGCACTGCTGAAATACTTTGTACATATTGCAACTAACTGTTTAAGGTATATAACTTTCACAAAGTTTTCTTTAGTTAATTATTATCTTTAACTTATTCTCGTTTTCGTGTTGTCATAAGTTGTAGAGTAGGGGGTTTTAGACTCAAGTTTTCTTTCAAAAATCTGTTCGTTATAAATTAACATTTCCTTTTTTAATTGCAATGTAAAATTTGGATTTCTTTTGCATTGTTTTTCAGGTTTAAATTCTCTCTCAAACGAACTTGGAATTTCGTTATGGCTGAAAATCATTTCTAATTATTATGTCACTCTCACAGCTTGAGTTCTCTTTAATCTTCTTCTCTCTGTTTAATAGTAACAGATGAAGAGTATGGGTCGGGCCAGGAAGGTTAATGGATGCAAGCGAAATTGTTAACTAGTGCTAGGTCATGCAACTCTAAGGAGGACATGACTTATATATATATATTTTTTAAACTATTTTAGGTGGGAATGTTACTTGCATCTATGGCCTTGCAGAAACCCATTTCCAACTAGGTCTTTGTGGAAGTGAGAAAATGCAGAGTTTTTGCTGGTCCTTGATAAAGCCAAGGCTCAGTATTCTCGACACCTTCTACATTCAGTTATTTTATTTTATTTTTTTATCTTTTTTCCTTTTGATCACACAGGTAGATACATAACCTTTTCTATGTTGTACTAGGTGTGAGTCAAAATTATATATGTATTTTTTTGCTTAGGTATCTTCTTTATAAAATATATATATATATATATATATATATATATATATATATATATATATATATATATATATATGTGGTGTTGGATTTATAATAAACAAGAAACTGAAGGATAAAGTGGTAGAAGTTGAAAGTTCCTCTGACAGAGCTGCACGACTCGTTATCCAACTATCGAGAAGATACCAGGCTCAGATTATTCAAACTTATGCACCCACCACAAGTCATCCTGAAGAAGAAATTGAAGAATTTTATGAGGAAATTCGTCATCTAAATAATAAAGGTAAGCAGCACTTGAAGATAATTATGGGAGATTTCAATGCAAAAATAGGGCAACGGCAACAGAATGAAACTTCAGTAGGTAAATTCGGTCACGGCAACAGAAACCAGCGTGGAAATACTCTCGTTGAGTTTGCAGAGGCGGAAGGGTTTTTCATCTTGAACTCCTTCTTCAAGAAAAAGCCACACAGGAAATGGACATGGAGACATCCAATTGGGACGACAAGTGAAATTGATTTTATTATGTTTAACAAAAAATTCGTCATCGAAGACTGCAGTGTGCTAAACAAGTTCAACACAGGTAGTGACCATAGATTGGTGAGATGTAAGATGCACCTCAACACTAAACTGGAACGTGGCAAGCTCATAAGACAAACAAAATGTATTGACATAACCAACCTTAAAAAACACCATAATACTTTCAAGTTGGAACTGAAGAACAGATTCTCTGCTTTAGAAGGCCTAACATCGGAAGAAGTGGATATTTCGGAAGTTAACAGAAAAGTAACCAAAGCTCTTATGGAAACAGCAACAAAATTAGCTGGGTCTAAGAACAAGTTGCATGTAAACAAATTATCAGGAAAAACCAAAATGTTGATGCAAAAAAGAAGAGAGATGAGGACAACTAAAGAAGATGTGACTTCCAAAGTGGAATATATAGAGCTATGCAAGACAGTACGAAAAAGTATCACTGAAGACGTAAGAAAATTCAACTGTGAGCTAGTGAGGAAAGCAATTGAAAACAACCAAAGCCTAAAGATAGCAAAGGGACATCTCAGTAAGGGAAGAAAACAGATTATGGCTCTGAGAAAAGAAGATGGTTCTATAACAAGAAATAGAGGCGAAATTTTGACAAGAGTGAAAGATTTCTACTCCAAATTATATGAAAGGGATGATACATGTACTCCAGACATCATGAAAGGTACCAGAGTTCTTCCAGTCCTCCCAGCAGAAGTTGCTCATGCAATCAAGAACATGAAGCGGGGGAAAGCTCCAGGAGAAGATGGAATTACTATAGACATCATACAAGAAGCAAGTGGAGAAATTGAAACAGTACTCGCCCAAATTTTCACTCGATGCCTTAATGAAGGGAAGATTCCTGAGGATTGGAACAATGCTACAATGATCCTGCTACATAAAAAAGGTGACATTGAGGATCTCAGGAACTACAGACCTATCAGCCTCCTATCAGTGGTTTATAAAATCTTCACTAAAGTTCTTTCACACCGCTTGAAGGTAACACTGGACATGGCTCAACCGAGAGAACAAGCTGGATTCAGTAGTGGCTACAGCACAATAGATCATATCCATGTACTGAGAGAACTAATTGAAAGAGCGAGGGAATATGAACTTCCATTGTGCATGGCTTTTATCGATTATGAAAAAGCCTTTGATTCGGTGAAACCATCAGCAGTTACCACGGCTCTGAAATCCTGCGGTATTGAAGATGCATACATTAATATTATTAATAACATATATGAAAATGCAAGTGCAAAGATTCGGCTGTTTGAAAATACAACACACATAAAAATTGGAAAGGGAGTGAGACAAGGTGACACCATATCTCCGAAGCTCTTTAATGCCACATTGGAAAATGTCTTTCAATCACTGAACTGGGAAAACAAAGGGATAAAGATTAATGGAGATTATCTAACCCACCTTCGTTTTGCTGATGACGTAGTCATTTTTGCAACTACCCCATCAGAGCTATAGAGTATGATCCAGGAACTTGCTGACAAGAGTAAAGAAGTGGGATTAAAAATGAACTTTCAGAAGACAAAAGTGATGTTCAATGCTTTTACAAGAAATGAAGATTTATCGATTGATGGAGAAAAACTGGAGATAACAGATACGTATGTTTATCTTGGACAGCAGATATCAAGTGAGGGTCACATTGATGAAGAAATTAATCGGCGTACAAAACTTGCCTGGAGAGCTTTTGGAAGAAACAGCATAATTTTCAAGAGCAATATGCCATTATGTCTTAAAAGAAAAGTGTTTGATCAATGCATCCTTCCAGTGCTTACGTATGGTGCAGAGACGTGGACCTTAACTAAAAGAGACATACAAAGGCTGCAGACAACTCAAAGATTCATGGAGAGGTGCATGCTTGGTATAACCAGGAGAGATAAGAAGAGGAACTCGTGGATCCGAAAAATGACGAGAGTGGAAGACATCATGATCAGAGTTAAATCCCTGAAATGGCAATGGGCTGGACATACTGCCAGAAGGACAGACCATAGATGGACAGCCGAAATTTTAGATTGGATTCCAAGGGACAGGAAAAGACCCAGAAAAAGACCACATGGGAGATGGGTGGATGAAATTCGTAAATATGCGGGAGTGACATGGAGGAGACTGGCACAAGACAGACCGTTGTGGAGGAAACTTGGGGAGACCTTCGTCCAGCAGTGGATTGATAATGGTTGACAATGATGATGATGATATATTGAGAAAAGTCACCAGACACCTAAAAGAGAAACACAACATAGCATTTATTGACATACATTAGTACGATGTCAGTCCATGTTTGGCCTTAATTGCATGCATTGACCCTTTGAGACATGCTTTCGACAAGGTTTTGGAACACAGCGATAGGTATGCACTTCTATTCAGTACATAATGCTGCTTCTAACTGTTGCTTAGTAGTAGGCCTTGGTTCCAAACTTCCTATGCAATGCTCTAATTCATATCATATGTGCTCCATAGGATTAACATCAGGGATCTGTGCTGGCCAGTCCACACACAATACGGAATTATCGTCAAACCATGCCATAATAGTCCTTGCTTTATGGCTTGGTGCATTATCCTGCTGGTACCAACAAGACTTGGTTCCATAGTATTGCCACAGAGTTGGTAGAGCATAATTGTCCAGAATATCAAGGTAGACGTGCTGGTTAACAGGTTTCTTCACGATAACCAATGGGACGGGACCATACCACGAAAAACACCCCCACACGAGTACACTGCCAGCTCCAAACTTGACCGTAGGAACAGTACACTGTGGTAAATAGCATTACCCCGGCTGCCGTCATACCCACACACGGCCATCAGATGGATGGATTGTGTATCTGGATTCATCACTCTATAGGACTAGTTTCTGTTGATCTACGGTCCACAATAAATGTTCTTTACACAATACGCTAAACGATGAGTAGCATTCCGAGTGGAGATGAAAGGCTTATGAGCAGCTGAATGACCACGGTAACCCATGGAATGAAGTTCTCTGTGAATGGTACGTGTACATACTGGGGTTCCAGCATTTTTACTCACCTGTACACTGAGGTCTTGTGCAGTACTCCGTCGATTAGTTGTAACGACTCTCCTGAGGCTTCGACGTCCTCTATCACCGATTTTCTTTGGTCTGCTGGTACATTTTGCTGCTTCAGGCACGTCATGTGTCTTCCACTTATTCAGTACATCCAAAACAGTTGACTTGGGTATGTTTCATTGCCTCTCGGTTTTTCTTGTGGACAACTCGTTAACATAACACCCAACTATCTTTCTTTTCTCAAGGTCAGTTCTCTCCCGCCGCAACATTTTCACTCAATCTCACAGTGCGATATGATCACAGTCAGCTGCAGGCTTGTTTTTATACCATTTGCAGCTGTACCATGCATCTTAACAATGCAGCGGATCCGTCCATTTGCTTTTGAAGTGGTGTCCAGTGACTTTTGTCAATATAGTGTATATATATTATTGAGTAAGTCATGACCTACTGTCCCCATTTGTAATATATGAATATATTTATGTGCATTTCCTTCTATTAACTTTGCCTGAAATGAGAGAGCTATTTCATATTTCATCCTACACAACAAAACTTGATTCTGTAATAGTTGAGAAGTTGTAGAATTTAATTAATAATCTATGAATTTGTAATGATTTTTAATGTTAGAATTTGTAATAAATTCTAAAGTAAAATTCATTGTGATCTTGAAGTAAAACAGCAATTTCAGAAAAGAGTACCAAAGGGTTTTGTGAAAATTAAAACTGCTTCTTTAATGAAAGCTTTGGAGATTGCCTGATAAGAGAGTGCAACAGAACTCCACATAAAATATCACTTTCACAATACTTGTAAGTTCAATGATGATTAAGCCATTTCTAGAAACAATTTTAAAAAGGGGGCTCTTGTTAAACAGGGGCCAAGGTGGCCTGTGCAGTAATCATGCCCTGGCTATAGCTCATATAGTATCAGAGACAATGAATGCTTGGCTAACCCAGCTGAATATGATCAGTATTTCCAGAAAGCAGACTTGTTTTTCAGTAATGTGGCATTCGCCCCTTTCAGCTGCAC
The DNA here is from genome assembly GCA_039090855.1 of Macrothele yani. Classification (NCBI taxonomy): domain Eukaryota; kingdom Metazoa; phylum Arthropoda; class Arachnida; order Araneae; family Macrothelidae; genus Macrothele; species Macrothele yani. Next base: position 90,138,171 of record CM077016.1, on the reverse strand, counting down.
TTTTACCAAGTCTTCTTTAATGCACAAATGAAACTCTTAAATCTTGGTGGTAAATTTGTGGTTTCAGAATATTTCATATATGTACAGAGAAGTTTAGAGCATGTATACAATACCATTTGCAGGGTTTGTGAGTGTATAAGAATATCTATGTTTTACAATTCAGAATATTTTCAACATTGTTAGAAAAAGTTCTAGTGTAGTTTACTTTCCTATCTCAACAGTAGATAACATGCATAAAAATGTGTACATCTACATTCAGAAAATTAATGCTATAAAATCTTACAGTGACATGGCCATCATTAGTGGATATTTGTCCAATGATAGTACCCAAATCAAGTAACATCACATTAGGCAAAAATTCCTAGTGTTAAACACTAGTACTGAAATGAAAATATATAACACAACCAGCAATAAGTTACAGATCAAAATACAGCTTATCTATAAAAACAAATTTGAGGGACAATCTACTTCTCAGTCTTACCCTCACAGTTAATCTCAACCAACTTTCCAGTAGTTTCCTCCATTCTGACTGAGCAAGACTTTTGGTTTTAAAAAGGCTTTTGATTGACTTTAGCTTCAGTGTGATTGTTTACGTAGTTTTAGAGCTATTTTAAGTAAACATAAAATACCTTGATGTTCCCAAGGGAAACCTCCACTTTCATTTTACCAATTTCAACCAAAAACTATATAATTGGCATATACATTGAAGTGTCAAAAAAACTGAGATGCCTCTCCAATACAGTGCTGGTCTTCCTCTCAATCAGATAAAGGCAGCAAGTGATGTGGCATGGACTTTTTTTTTTTTTTGATTGGAGGTTTAACGACCACCGTGAGCAACTCAATGGGCTATAAGCAGTCGCCCGTCCCTAATTTAGGGTCACTGGTTCCAGGGAAGGGAGAGAGCCAGTGCCGTAAGACAAACACAACATCCATGCCTCACCGGGATTCGAACCCGGACCCCTTTCGGACGAATGATCAGAGGCTATCGCCTTAGACCACTGCGCCACCGGGGCGGCTGTGGCATGGATTCCACAAGTTCTTTGTAGTACCGTGGAGACAGTGCACACCATGCTTCCTGAAGAATGTCTCACAATTCCATATTTGCCAGTGGAGGATTCGCGGCATTGATGGCACATTGAACAGCATCTCAAATACTTTTGATAGAGTTTAAATTCAGTGAATGAGGAAGACAAGTCAAGATGCCAAATTCCATGGAATGTTCCTCTAGCCATAATCTGGCTGGAGGAGCATTGTATCGGGCAACTGGGGATGTGTCCTATAATCAGGTGACTGTGGACATGTGCTGTGGTGCATTGTTGTGTTGAAAGAGGTCGCACCCATCAGAGTGGTTGCATGACATGAACGGGTGCAAATGATCCCCAGGAATGTTACGTATCCTCCACCGGTTGGAGAAGTCTTCACGCATATAAGGGGTCTAATGCGTACCAGTTGAAAACACTCCACACCAAAACAGAGCCACCACTGGCCTGCACTGTCCGTTGTAGGCATGTGGGCTTCATTGCTTTGTGGTATTGTTGCCACACCCAGAGTCAGCAACTGCCCAAAACAGTTGGTACCTCAATTCGCTGGACCAGGCTACATGTTTCCAGTCAGCTTGCATCCAAATGGCAGTGTTTTTGAGCCCAGGCAAGGCACATAGCCTTGTGTCGTTAGGTCAGCGACTCCAGAACCCCATAGAACACAGGGGACATTGCACTGTCCAAAAGCTCATGCTACTACTGGCCCCAGCATTGAATTTTACTGTGATTTGCAGCAATGTTGCACACCTGGCAGATGTTATGATGCATGCCAAACACAGCTGTCCACCATAGTCGAGGGCTTTTCTACGGCAACCTTGCACTCTGGATGTTTTCCCCAAGTTTGTGTAGTCTAAGTACACCCTTGAAATATTTGACCATGTAAATTCAAATTTCATGGTCATTTCCAAGATTGAGTTACCCATTTCCTGGGCGTCGACTATCATACCACATTTGAAGTCACTTAAATCCTGATAAGCTGCCATCTGAACTGTGAATGCTAATACTTGATCGTGTGGAGATATGCCTCTCTATATGTTATTTACGGACAATTCCATTTACCACATGGGTGTGGTGGGATGTAATGGAAATGGTAGCACCCTTCTAGTTTGCAATAAAAAGCTGAAATATGAAATTCTACTACAAATGCTTCATCTCTATCTCAACATTTTTAAGTTATTTCAAATAAATGAAAATAATTGCAAAGGAACTTGTACTTCTAGTTGGCTGATTTCAACCAAAATTTAATGAGCACATTGTGTGTTGTGTTGTAAAATCCCTAATGATAAAATTTCATCCCAATTACATAGCTAGTTTTTGAGTTATGGTGGCTATGATGAACAACACATACAGATACCATTATGAAAATGATCAAATGATATTCTGGAGACCCTAAAAACATTTATTTCAGTTTAAATCCTGATACCAAATTTATTCACAATTGCAATGCTATCCATACATAATGTATGGAAAAAATAAAATAAAAAAATACAAGTTTTACATGTACATTTCCATGTCTTAACTTTTAACTGACATTTGGTCTTTGATTTCTTAACTTTACATTGACTTTGCCTTTTATGTTCTACTGAGTGATAATAAATGGACATGTGCACTATTTAAATTTAGTCTGGATTTTACATTGAGTTAGTGGCTGACTTGCAACTTATTAGCTACTGATGAGATTTGACTTTTTTTTTCTGCCCTTCAAAAGGTAAGTTTTATTTGATGTATTTATCCCCTCATTTTGTTTAATCTCTTTCTAAAGACCTGGAAATAAAAACATAAATTTTACATATATTAACCAATATCCCCACCATAATGATGTTGATCAAATGTTGGTTTTTACTGGCCATACAACAAAATTTTCATCAATATTTCCTATGATTTTTATTTCAGAAAACTTAGTTTTAATCCTTGACTTTCAACATGAAATTTGAGTATTTCCATAGCATACCTTAGTTTCTTGCCCACTGTGATAGCATATAGATATTATATGTAACATACTAAGCCTCATACAAGTCATTCATAATATTTAAAATTGTATCAGCATATATCAACTAAGTTTATATTGTGGAATAACTTTTTTACACGTCTTATAGAGGTTATTATTCAAAAAACTTATCCCACAGTACACTATGAATAGAGGTGCCATGAATTCATTTACAACTAAGTTTATATGTTCCTCTGTTATGCAATGGTCCAGGAGAAAGTGCAGGTTAGCTACAAGAAGTAACTGGTGGTTAAATTTTTTTGACAACAAATTTAACAGAAGTGATGGTGAATAAAACTAATATAACCCACTCATTAGCTCTCCAATATTTTATGGAATCCAAAGAACATGGTTTTACAACTGTCGTAACAAGCTGCACTGTTCATTTGCTAAATGAAATGTGTGTTGTGCAATGAGCCATAACAGTGATATTTCTCAGGATTCCTAAACATACGCAGTACATATAGTCAACAACAAAGCCATAAATAATGAAAAATTGTAAAAGCATTTTTAATACACTAGGGTTTTTAATGTCAATAACTTGACGGCTACTTTTGAAAGTTTTCTTTGCTGTATGATAAACACTTTTTTCTATGCAAAGGGGCACTAGCTCAGAAGTGTCTTTTAAACTAAACATCGTTATTCGAACTTGACCCTTTTTCACAGGTTTGCCTTTGTTCTCACCCCAGCAACATCCATAATAGCCATTAAACTGAACAATATTTTGCAGTTTGCATTGTACAATCTCAACAATATTTCATTGCCCTTGAAGTTCCAGATAATACATTCATTAGAAATGATATTGGTCTGCAAATAATTCAAAATATTTTCAAATAATTCAAAGTACTTGTTTTCCAGAGATGCATTTCCTAACCATAATCCACCTAAAACTATGTTTTCTATCTTGAGGAATACAACAATTCATCTACTGTCAGCTGTACAGGCCAAACAGAGAATTTAAAAGAAAAGTTAGACATTGTCAGTGTTAAAACACAGAGTTAAATCATTAGCACTTTTTTTTCATTTTGTGTGCATTCTACCAGTGGTAATATAAGAATTATCTGTAATTGATTCTTTTACCCAAATATGTTTCTACACATGTGGATGTGAAAAAACAATATGAATTTGTTTTTTGATATCAAAAATTAGGAAGTTTTTTTGTTTTTTTTTTGATTGGAGGTTTAACGACCACCGTGAGCAACTCAATGGGCTATAAGCAGTCGCTCGTCCCTAATTTAGGGTCACTGGTTCCAGGGAAGGGAGAGAGCCAGTGCCGTAAGACAAACAGAACATCCATGCCTCACCGAGATTCGAACCCGGACCCCGTTCAGACGAATGATCAGAGGCCATCCATCGCTTAGACCACTGCGCCACCGGGGCGGCAAAATATTAGGAAGTACTTCCCATTGCAATACATGAAATGTAGTTAATTTTTTTCTAAACATTTATGAGAGGCAACATTTTTGTCTGTTACCAGAAAACTCAAATGATTTAGCCAAAAACAGCTTACACTTCGGGCAACAAATTATATATGTATATATATATATATATTTTTTTTGACAAATCTTGGTATGCATAAAGAACATTTTGTTCTTGGAAAATTTGAGGACTTTAGCATATGTAGAAACAAAAGCTATAACAAAGAATCTAGTACTTCATTTATCAAACAAAAATTTAAACAAAATATGACTGTGAGCAACAAAGTACATTTAAGGGTCAAATTAACCTTTTTCATATATAGATTCATCAAAAATGCTATACTTTTGTGAAAAATTACTTAAATTATTGTTCACTTCTGTATACAGATAACTATAGCAGCAAGGTATATTACTCTGTTCATTTACATCTGTGTCACAGTAGCTGAAACACACATCACTCTGATCACTGGCATTCTGTTTTCCTTCTTTTTTTCCCTTGCTCTCAGTCTTCTGGGAACTAATTTGTGGATGTGTGACTTCAAACATACTCCAGAATGGCATTTAATCTTTTCTGGTGAATGGCATGCTTTAAAATGCTGTCTTCAAAAGTATTTGATTTTTTTCACTTAAGCTTCAATTTTCTAGCTCTTCTGCATTAAATAAGTGCGCAAGCAAATTTGCTAGTTTACATTCAGAAATACTGAACAGATGTTATACAGTATTTTCCAATGTATGAAAACTTCACTGCCTTCAGTAATTTGCATAGTTTGGGACAAGCTTAGAAAAACATGAAGTTACACTTGCAAGTGGTTTAGTTATTTTATCAGCTTCAACTGCAAGATCTTGCAATACAGAGTTATGCTGACTAATGTAATGAGTGCAGGAGTTGTCACTTGAATGTTTTAAAATGGATTTTGCTTGTTTTTGAAAGCAATAGTTGGCACTAAGAATAGAACTTTAAGTTTCAGATGTAATAAGTTTTTCTTTCACTTCAGAGACCTCATTTTCTAACTTGTTAAGTTGATGGTATTTGAGAAACACGCTAAGTTATGTATAAACGTTTTTAAGGCAAATATATTTCAGCCATTACTATGGCCTTCTCAGTGTGACTACGATTTGTTTCGTTGCCAGATTGGAAAGGTAAGTTTTGTAACGGTAACTCCAGGTGACGTGATGCAACGAGAGATTTCCAGATGTATGGAACGTAAATGGGGGAGCTCAGAGTTGCAATTTTTGGAAAATAAAATTTCCAAACTTATTGTAAACCTCAGAGCAAAACGATTTTGGAAGGAAGCCAACTTTTTTGTATCAGACCAAAGTGGAATAGCAGAAGTGTCAGCCACAGTAAGTTGAGACAAGGAAGAGGAAAGTTTTCCAAATTTCACATCCGATTTGTGTTCCTGAAGTCTTGAGAGAATTTTTCGGAATGAACTTCCTATGTATGCGGTTAATCCAATGTTTGTCTTGATAGGAATTTTATACACTCCAGGGGAAGAAAGTGGAGGTCTTAGGGTCTGTCATTATGGAAGATAACAGAAATTGAAGGAGAAGAGCAAATGGCAAGTCTATATCCTTCTCTTTTGAAGATATTGATGAGCTTGTAGGCAGAAAGTTTATGTAAGGTATAGAACCACACCTGGTTTCTAAATGAATTCAAAATGCTAAGAAAAAACCAGTTGTTGCTCTTCAACCTGTATCACCAAAAAAGGAACTAATGTTTGCTGCTTACCATAATGCAACTCCTTTAAGACACACTACCCATGTATCATCCAGGAATCAAACCCTGGCCCATCTCGGATGTATGGTTGCTAGCCAGCACCTCAGGCCATTCAGTTAACACTTGAAAACAATGACAATAAATACTATTGCAAACACATAGTTTTTTAAAGTATGCATAAGGAAAAATTCATAGAAATATTGATCTGTTCAAGTACACTGCTGTATGCAAGTGCTTAGCTGCCTAATGCAAGAATATCAGCTTCAGTACAAGTGGCGGTGGATGTACAAAGACCAGCAGGGTTTTTGAGGTACATCAAATAATATTATTCTGCTGAGAAATAGAAACAAAAAACATGGGGCTTGATAAGAAGATTATTCTGTGAAGTAGCATATTTTACTTGCAGTGTTCTCAAAATTGCAGGTATAATCACAATTTTTGTAGTGATGTAATTCACTGTAGGAATGACAAAATAAGAATACCAACAGGAAAGGTTCGTAGTAACCAAAAATAACCAGTTTCTAGAGTTCTGGAAAAATTTTATTGGGAGAAAAGGAAGTTCAGAACTTACTTCCTCCTCAGAAGATTGTGCTGATGCTTGTACAGAGCCACAGCTGTGAATTCACGAATTGAAGAACAACATGTGCAGTCAGAAAAGCTGCAAAGTGAGCATAGTGCAGCTCCTTAGAAAACTGTTGATCACATGGGCAAACTGGTGAAATTCTTGGTGGATCGTGGATGCTTGCTTAAACAAAAGACATATACAAGGCTCTGATACAGTTTTGTGACCTATCAATTATATCACAGCTGTGTCCCTCTAAGGAGGGGGGGGCATGGCTATGGACAATAACTGTCACATACAATTGCCAGTCAGGGAATTTCAAATTGGAGGGGTGCTAAAAAAGTGGGAGGAGAGCAGTTGTATGAAAGCAAATTTAATTTTTCAAAGGCTAAAATTTCTTTTTTACAATGAAATATTCATGCTTTTTACATCTAGCATTAAAAATGAGGTAAATTTTAAAAAATGGGGAATGGTTGATTTTTTATAGTTAGGAACGGTTAAAACCTTGATTTTTTTCCAAAACTACACATGGTTATTTTGTTCTTGTGCTGTTTTTATTTATTATCTTTCATGTATAAATGCTTCCCTAAACTAGCCAAATGCCACTAAGTATTAACACACATTGCTGAAATAGTAGATATTGATATTTTCATAAATCTTTTGCATGCTGAAGTGATTCAGAAGTATATCTGCAAAATATGTAGTACACTAAAGTGAAGAGATACATACATACATTTTGTGGTTGCAATGACAGACTTTAAACATAAGCTTTAAACAAAAAAAGCTAAAAACAAAATGTTAGACTCCTATATATACACAGTTCAAATTGAAAAAAAAATAATGCATTATGGTAGAAGATACTTCAAGGTAGAGCTGAGGAATTCATGTAAATGCTAACTGCTGTTGATAACTGTGCTACATGATAATAAAAAATGTAACATTTTATTATATCATATATGCCTGTGTAAGTGTATGTTACACACCTTCAAGTGGAAGGTGTTATGCTTTTTTATGGGGGGTGAAGAAATTGGAGGGGGGTATAAATCCCTGTTGCAAGTAAATTGACAAAATGGATGCATCGAGTTATTTGGAATTTGTAAAAGTGAGGGCATCTTCTGACCGTGGTCATCATTTCTGCATATAAACAAATTCATAAACTTGCCTTCGTATGTGCATTGCCATGCTGTTTAGCAAAAGAAATAAGTTTTTAACTTTTCTTAATAAAAATATTCTGGAACTATAAAAACCCAACATATTTAGCCACTATATTAACCTTTTCCTGTCTTGTGGTATTCTTATTTTTGTAATTGTGCCATTCCTACATCAAGAAGATATATATACATATAAAAAACTATAAATAATGTCCAGCAAAGGATGTAACCATTTAATAGCATCCTCAACAGACAGGATCCATTTTACCTGTTGCTGCTGGCTGATGGGGGAGTGCAAGAAAAGCTTTAACACCTTCTTTAGAGGAGCATATACAGGTGGAGGAAATTATTGAAGGGGATCCTGGAACTAGCACAAGAAAAGTAGCATCTGGAGTAGTTGTATATTCAAATGCATACAAATAGTTCTATGTTAGTAGCAGTCCCATTGTAGTAGACAGTAGAAACAAAATAAAGTAATATGAATGCTATAGGACACTTAAATTTCATAATCATGTCAAGAAGTCGTACTGTTATGTAAGGTTAAATATGAATATTCTCCTGACATATTATGTAAAACAAAGTAAGTTTGCTTTTGCTTTCACTTAACCAGGATATTTTGCTATACCCTCCATATTAAAAGTTTTAGACTGATTCTTATGTTTTTGCACCAAGCAAATATTTGGTTAATGTTGGTCCAAGTCTTTAACTGCTTCTTTTTTTCTTCATCCCTTAATAAACTAAAAGAGAGTTCCAATAAAAAGTTCACTTGGTTCATTTTTACTCACACAAGCAAACCTTGCAGCTTAACTTCACAAATGAAAATCAGCCATTAACTTTCAGACACAAAAGCAAAATTGCTATTGTTAAACAGAAAAGTGATAAGCTCTGAAAGACACAGTTTTACACATGTGCAGTTCAGCACACATCTGCTCATTCATTGCCGTTCTCCAAAGCTTCACCAAGGCAACGAGTTGATGAGAGTTGCCACTCCCAGCCAAGTGGTATTCAGTGTACTCTAGTAAATGAGTATGGAAGGCTGTAATGTGTTATCCAGTAAGTTAACTATTGTAGTGGCTCACATTTGCATCCAGAAAATCTGCAGACTGGCTACTAATACAGATTTTCTTTTGGAATTTTTCCAGAAAACTTTTTTTTTCATTTTCATGTGAAGCCCCTAGCTGTCCATAATGATCTGACACCACTGCAAATTATTTTCACTCTGATTACAGTTTGTATACCATACAACTAATGAACATGTATGTTGCATTTAACTTGAGAGTATTTTGATGGGTGTACGGTTAAGTAACAACTTTTTTTTTGTCTTTTCACCTGATTGGATCTATACTGATACTGAAAGAAAGAAATAGATCAACTTGTGTAATATCTGGGGTGTATAGTAATGCCCTCTTTAAGGCTAAAACAGTTTCAGTGTTCAGTTTATTTTTTTTTATTTTTTTTTGGAGGTTTAACGACCACCGTGAGCAACTCAATGGGCTATAAGCTGTCGCCCGTCCCTAATTTAGGGTCACTGGTTCCAGGGAAGGGAGAGAGCCAGTGCCGTAAGACAAACACAACATCCATGCCTCACCGGGATTCGAACCCGGACGCCTTACGGACGAATGATCAGAGGCCAGCGCCTTAGACCACTGCGCCACAGGGGCGGCTCAGTTTATTTCATCAGTCTATTTTGATTTTCCCATATTTCTGAACCTCTATTCACACTTGGCTGATATGCAAGCAAAAGATAAATTGCAGCCAAAATATTCCCACGCCCAATATGATACTGTGAATGGTTGAGAACATCAGGCTTCATGCAACAATACCTGCCTAAAGACAGAGATCCTGTCCCACTCCTGGAGTTTATGCCATCCCTGTTTCAACCTCCTCCAGACTTTCGGTACATATAGGAAGTACATACAGAACCATCAACACAAGGTTTCATGAAACCGAACAAGATGTGTCCAATGGTCTTCCAAAAACAGCATTATCAGTACTAACCCTTAAAAACACTTCTGCAGTTCCCCTTTGGAATGAAACAAAAAAAGTTGCCACTTTCATTAACAAAACATCTCTATGTTTCCAAGAAAGCATTGAAATTTTGTTTACCAAGTACTGCAATTCAGAGACCCCCTCACCGAATTCCATTTATTTTGATCTCTATACTAAAATATGGCAACAGTTCCTGCACCTCCAGTTCACATAATAGTTCTGACAACCAGTCCTCAGATTCAGTTGATTGCGGGTGATCAAGCTGTAGAATGGTCGAAAGCTACCACTTAATGAACTTTATTACTATAAAGAAATTAAGTGCAAGACTCTGTGTGTCTTGCACTTGACTTCTTTGTTTTATGATACTGCAATTTTTTTCGCTTCCCATGACAATTTACTGGGTTCTACATTGCAAGAATACAGTGACATTTTTAAAGAAATCCACTCAATAAATAGTAAAACTATACTAGTAATCCGGTTTATTGGTGTAAGAACATAAACGTTTCCAAGTTTATGCACATCAACCAAATGGCTTTTTCAAGGAAGATAGACTATTATTCAGATTGCAGTTTCTGTCAATCTTCCTTGAAAAAACCATCTAGTTGATGTGCAAAAGCTTGGAAACATTTAGTGTTATGCCAATAAATTGGATTACTTGTATAGTTTTACTATTTATGGATAGTTGGTGTACAGTTTGTTATTAATTTAAATTCACTCAACTTCTATGCTTGCTGTTTGAATTTCAAATTTCTACATTATCAGGGCTGGAGAAATATCTGAAAAGCTACATGTCTAGCTGGGCATGTACAGATATTATTTTTACCTGCCCAGGTTGTAAAAACTGGATGACCAGAAATATTAATCTTTTATGATAACAAATTAGAACACTCATTTTTTTTAAGTTAAAAAATACGAACTTTATTTACATGTTTTGCATTTCTGCTTTTAAGGGTCTGTATTCAAAATGTTCAATGCACAAAAGCCTGTATCTCACGTTTTATGATCATGATGCTGAAATTGGTATGAAACGATATGATGATGAAATTGGTATTTGAGAAATTTAATGACTCTGCCATGTTACTTTCATTAAAGTTTTAGCCCTTTGTAATTAAACACTGGTGGCTAGTTCCATCAGAGGTATGCATCCCATTGCTGACTAACAACATTTGATTCCAATTTCTGGACCTAGAGAGCATAAATATAATTAAAGATGTAATATTTTTCTGTCCTTTGCATTCCGTAACAATAATACAACTTCATGTGATTAGCATTGGAATTAAATATGACGACTATCTTTTTCCTGGTAATAGGAAATTTTATTTCAAACTTTATTTTTAAATTCAGTTGCCCGCATGGGGCAACTAGATTTTTATTTACTTGCCCAGGCCAATAATTTACATGCCCCTGCATCTTGGGCATGGTAGTTTTCAAGCCATGGATATATCATCATATTCATCAATTATTGCCCTGATCACTTCTTTTCCAAAGTTTTCTGGACTTGGCATGTACTATGAGAGTTCCTGTATACTCTCCTTACAATATTTTAGCAGTGCAGCTGAGATTCTTATCAGCAAAATGTCTGGCTGGCTGTCAAATCTGTAGCTATTTGTTCTTGCCTGGGGCTACTTGCTTTTAATATACTTAGAGATTTTCCTTCACCAATGCATAGACTATGCAATTTTCATCCAATGGACTTTACAGAGTATATAGTAACTACAAAGTTATTCACTATCTACCATGACCAAAAAATGTTTGGCAACTTGCCTTTACTGTCAATATCTCTCATGTGATTCTATCATAAAGTTCACATACCATTACGTGACTACAAGGCTATTCATAAAGAAGCTTTGACGTCTAAGTTTTCTGTTTTACACGTTATATAATATTTGATCTTAAAACAGAAAACTTACAGACATCAAAGTATCTTTATGAAAAATTCTCTATACTGGGAAAAGAAATTCTGCACCTTTTTCCTAAAATAAATTGTTACCTAAAAAAGTGCCTGGTCCATCAGACCACCATCATTTTACGATTTTGATGGTCCAATTCAATTTTTAGTGGTCTTAGACTAGTGAACCACCAGAGAATTTGAACACTGGTTTGTACACTATCTGACAGGTAAATTTTTTCATCCTGTCTATTAGCAGTCTAAATTACAAGCATTTCATGGAGGAGGAACAACCTGAATTTTTTTGTTGGTTTTTTAATGTGTTTGATAGATGCTCTGTATCAAGAATTGCTGCTTATGCAAAAAAGTTTAATACTTAGCTCTAATGTACAAAAATGAACAGCAAGATCTTTTATTGATTTATTACTATGCAAAAATCAGAACCATAGGTAGGATTTTGGGCACTAGTGGCCATACACTGAAATCACACCTCACTGATAAATGAAATATTGATTTAAACACAAATGTCTTCAAATAACAAAATAGTAATTAAGAAAATTAAAACTTACAAAAAATATAATCTCAGTTTTATCTTATAAACCATATAGATGTAGGCTTCTCTATTTTGAATGTACCTTACAAAAACAAATAACTGCTGACAAATTAAATTAATGTGAGTTTGCATGCCCACAATTTCCTCGAATTCATCAGTAACACTGTCAGAATCTGTTTTTGTACACACATCATTTTCACGACTATCTAAAAATCCTCTTTCTAGCGCTGTCACATGCATAACTCATGCCCTGCCCACAAACTATTTAGGTTAACTTCCAGCTCCATAGTTGCTCCCCATCAGCACTTGATCCCCCACCAAACAATACCCTTATCATGGAATACAAAATACATGCTCACCCACTCCATGGTTATAACCCAGGGCTACATCAGCTTGGTCTGACAGTCAAAAAAAGGATTAACATTTGTTTCATGACCTTGTGATCAAAAGACTTGTGGTTAAGTTATGGAATAATAACAGTTCACATCTCCACCAAAATGCAAAACTCAAAACATATTAAAAATAAAGAAAACATTCAGATGCATAGCAAGTCCATGCTACCGCTGCTGTTTTAAACCTTGCAGTTACTGATCACTATTTATTTAACTCTCTTAACTAATCATGCAGCACCTTTGTTGTATGGTTCCTATGGTAGGGATCACGCTAAAATACTCTGGTTACAAATCTAGCATAAATTAGCTATGACTTGGAAGATGCAAATGTTGATGTGAACTTTATGTATGTATATGCTCGCTGTGAACAAACTTCCACAGTCCTTATAATATTTTAAAATTTTAAGATTTTTTGTAAATATGTATTATACCCATCATACAGCTAGGCATTAAGCTCCCCCCCCTTCGCGTTTTAATGCCTGTTCTATTCACCACAAAAATAACTTTGCAAATTATTCCAAAAACTTTAGTGAAGTTTATTGATGAACTTATTCATTGATTTCAAAACAGCAAATGCTGTTGACCATATGCATACAATATGAAAGAAGCATATTAATTTAAATCTTTGTGTTATTATCACTAAAAATAATTTTCCTTTTAAATGAAAATTTATATTCATATAACACAAAAGCATGATAAATAATGTCAACAGAAATCTATGAACAATGCTGGCATGCACACTTACCGATTTCCAATAAAGGGTTTCCCCTTAAACTTCATTTGTTTTCCATTCTGCTGGGGAACATATTGCATCCCAGAGTACTGCACATTTTTCAATTTAGTAAGCAAGAAATTTGCTACTTGAAAACACACGGATATACACAAGAAATAAATTTCGCTATTTGAAAACACTGGGATAGGCACAAATGAAATAAAATAACACAAAGGCATGACAAATGATGTAAAAGGAAATCTGCAAACAATGCTGAGCATGCACACTTACCGATTTCCAATACAGGGTTTCCTGCTGAACTTCATTTGAACGTGATATGGTATCACAGAAGTCCACATTTTCAGCCAGCCCGAAACTTGCTATTTGAAAAGACGCTGATATTCACATATGAAATAAAGTTTGCTATTTAAAAAACACGCGGATATGCACAAATGAAATAGAATAACACAGACCGCGGAAACCGAAGCTGATCAAGAAACTTTTAGATCAGGCTAACGCAGAGCGGGCAACTCAGCAAAAAAGTAAAATATAATTTGACAATTAAAAATATTATTTTTATTTTGAAATGCTTACTAATTTAATTATCTTTTTTTTCTTTTTTTTTTCCCTGTTCTTTTATCAAAAGACGCTGATGACGTCACGTTTCTCTGTTCCTCCACAGCTCTCGGTCCACGATGCAGCTTCGCGCACGCGTGAAGAGAGGATGACTGATCGGAAAGCGGGTTCTCCAGCAGAAGCAGAATGAAGTGAAACCCGAAGCAGCGGAGTCGCAGCTTCGTCTGATAATGTCGTCAGCTGAATTGCACATGGAATATAAAAATATAAGTTGTAACGCTCACATGAAATTAATTTCGGCAGCCCCGGTGGCTGAGTGGTGGCTTCGAATCATTCGTCCCAGACGGGGCTGGGTTTGAATCTCACATGAGGCATAGGGGGGGGGGTGTCTTACGGCATTGGCTATCTCCTTTCCTGGAACCAGCTGTCCCAAAGCAGGGACGGGCGACTGCTAGCCTATTCAGTTGCTTACGGTGGTCGTTAACCCCCCAAACAAAAAAATTAAATTTGGAATGGTAAAAAAATAAAAATACGAAATAGCAAACAGAATGCTAAAACATCAAACAAAGGTCTTCGCTCTTTCCATGTTAATAAGTGAGTCACGGAAAAATTCTCATTAGCCGCCACCGGGAATCGAACCCAGGGTCTTCCCGGTGCCGGATAAGCGCCGGATATGCTTCCACTACACCTCAGCGGCCTCGAATTCCTCCAGACTCACACACGTTAACTGCCCTGCCAAGCTAATTTGGCAGGTTGCTTTCTGGAGCCCAGCACAATGCTGGGGATTCACCAAAGATGGTAAGCAGCAACTGAAGAAATTATTAGAAGGCGAATGAATAATTAAAACAGACATTTGACGTGGACCAGGAACAGGGCCGGATGGAGCTTTTGCGGGGCCCGGGGCGAAATTTCATTGCAAAGCCCCGGAGCAAAATTTCATTGCTTGCACTAGGAAATAAATCTCATATTTTTACGTGAAAGATGTCCGTAAAGAATACACAGAATGTGAAACTCACAAATATGCCTGTGACGGCGACGAATTCGCATCCCTATGCTCCGGAGCTGAATGCTTTACCGATACATGCGTCGGAATTTATCTCTGTAACTTTTCCTTTTTGACATGTGCTTCACCTCTGTAGTACTTCAAAACGAAAACTATCGTAAAGACAAAATGATTATTTCAAAGAAGCATTTGTTTTAAGCTCATGAAAAAGACCAGAATATGCATTGAAAGTTCAGAGAGAGAGAGAGAAAGAGTAAAAACTGTTAAAATCTACGATTTTCTTTCCGAGGAGATGGGGTTGAGGTTGTATTTTCACTTATTGTATAAATATTGCTTCACAAAATGACAAAAAGCTACGCGCGTAGCGAAAATTTTTGGATTGCAAATGTTTTAGTGTAGAAATAATAAATTCGTATAAATAGTTTTTTTCTCCTGATACATGTTTTAGAAATGATTGATTTTCAATGCAAAATGGAGTAACTGACAAATCAGTGACTTTTTTAAACTTCTATAAGCGCTCAATGTGATTTTTTTAAGAAAAATTCCAGTAATGTTTTTAAAGTCACTGAATACATGGCCTCCATGTGTAGCCCGAAACCAACTTTGATATTGTTCTTTTTTATTTTATTTAAATTTAAGTATCTGGTTTGCACGCAAATTGTTAAATATATAAAAGCAAGGGTCACAAAATGATGAAATTAAATTTGCGATTTAATGGATTCGGAAAATATCAAGGTCGTTACAATAATCATTTGAAATCTACAGATCTCCGTAATTGTACGGCGAAGGGCCATAAGATATTCGAAAACCGGGGATTGGAAACAAACAAACAAAAAAACTTAAAAAAAAAGAAACATCTTTTTAAGGGCCTTGCACCCGAAAACTTACACACATAAAATAATAATTGTAAAAAAATCTAACTAATTATTTTTTGTTCTTAAACTGCGGGACCCCTTAAAGGCGCGAGGTCCGGGGCGACCGCCCTGGTTGCCCTTACGGTCCAGCCGGCCCTGACCAGGAACATCAAACAAAGGTCTTCGCTCTTTCCACGTTTATAAAAATTGCGTAGTTGTTATAAACATTATATGATTTTTCCCACTTTTTTTTCACGTCTTTTAAAAAAGAAGAAAAATGGCGTGCTTATGTTATCCCTACATCCGTCTGTGGATGCCATAGCTTTGCATCTATTAACACGATTTGAAAAATTAATTTTGCGTTGGGAAGCATGAACTGCGACAACGATGATCCTTGCATTTTGGTCTTTTCTCGATACAAAACTTCATGGCTAGGGGGTGCAAATGTAGATGCTATGAAATTCAAAATATATTTGGGATGCAAAAGTATCCCAAGACCATTTTACGTACTGTTTTTAATACGACGCTCATTTTGTGCACTATTTCCTTTTCAAATAGCGCACGTGTTCCCCTCTAGGGGAAGTAGTATATTGCACCTTCCCCATCTCTGACAAAGCTGCTTTTAAAAGTTCGATTTGAGAAATTCTTTTTGCATCCAATCTTTGTGATGTGAAACTTTTCGAATAAAATTTCTAATTTTTTTGTAATGCACAATTTGGTCACAAGATTTCTAATTTTTTGTGGACCAGGAACATCAAACAAAGGTCTTCGCTCTTTCCACGTTTATAAAAATTGCGTAGTTGTTATAAACATTATATGATTTTTCCCACATTTTTTTCACGTTTTTTAAAAAAGAAGAAAAATGGCGTGCTTATGTTATCCCTAAATCCGTCAGTCCATCAGTCTGAGGGTGCCATAGCTTTGCATTTATTAACACGATTTGAAAGGCAGGGTGTAATTAGTGGAAGTAAGTGCTTATTTCTGTTTCCGATCTATCTGCAGCCAGTGGCGCACCCAGGAATTCCTGTTGGCGGAGGGCTAACTATATGTGTAGGCAGGGGCGCACCCAGGAATTCCTGTTGGCGGGGGCTAACTATATGTGTAGGCAGGGGCGCACCCAGGAATTCCTGTTGGCGGGGAGCTAACTGTATGTGTAGGCAGGGGCGCACCCAGAAATTCGGAATCAGGGGGTCCGGCTCTGCAAGTAAAAAGTCTCATGTATGTGTAGTTATGCGACGTGACTGTTATAATAAACGTTTTGATCTGTGAAAAAATGTAATACATTGTATTCATGAATTATCCGGCTGCAAATGGTGTTTTCATTGTTGTTTTTACTTTTAATAAAAATACATATTTCAGAAAATGAGTTAATCACAAATGTAATTATTTTATCTATTGCTATGTTATAGCTTCAGAGAATGTATTTTAGAACAAATTCTGCACTGCTGGCCACCCAAAAGGCAACACCAAGAAGAAAGCATCCGATTGGCCTGAAATATGCGTCGCCCGCGAGAGGACATGCAAACGATTAGCAATGCAGGGCATACGCAAATCATGTGCGCCCGGCACGCCACCGAGAAGCACTATAAGAAGGGTGCACAGAAGGCGGGGTGTAAGTAGTGGAAGTGTGTTGTGCTGCCGGACCTGTGCGTGGGAAGCTTACTGATGCCTCGTCGCAGAATACGGCAGTCATTCCAGCACGTTTCGGAGTTCGACAGAGGACGAATATTGGCTTATCGCAATAGCGGTTTATCGTACTGAGACATCGGCGCCCGTGTGGGACGACATCCAGCCACAATCAGGCGAGTATGGATTCGGTGGGTGCAGGAGGGACGGATGGACCGACGTGAGCGATTGTCGCAGCCGTGGCACACCACCGAACGAGAGGACCGGCATGTTGTGCGGCGGGCATTGACGGCTTGCACCGCCACATCACGAACGTTAGCGCAGGAATTAGGGTGTGTTGCGCAGCAACCTGTGTCCGCACGTACCGTTCGACGTCGTCTGCAGGAGCGGGGACTTGTCGCACGGCGCCCATTGCTCCGATTACCATTGACGTTACACCACCGGCGAGTGCGGCGGTAGTGGGCCGTTGAACGCCGCACCTGGACTACGGAATGGCCCGACATTGTCTTCTCCGACGAACCCGCTTCTGCCTGGTACACCAAGGTGGTCGGATACGCGTGTGGAGGCGAGAGACTGTATGACGCCTGCATTATGCATCGCCATACCGGTCCGTCGCCTGGCGTTATGGTTTGGAGCGCAATTGGATATGACACTCGCACCCCTCTGAAACACATCACCGGTACACTCAACAGCCACCGCCACATCTCCGACGTTTTGGAGTCCGTAGTCCTCTCTTACCTTCAGGACCTGCCAGCGGCCACGTTTCAACAGGACAATGCGCGCTCGCACGTCGCACGCATCGTGCAACAATTCTTCACGGCCCACCAGGTGTCACTGCTGCCGTGGCCCGCCTGTTCTCCCGATATGTCGTCCATCGAGCACGTCTGATCGCTGATCGGCAACAGAGTGGCCCGGAAAGCACCACCCGCGGCTACGTCTGATGAACTGTGGCAACGTGTGGAAGCAGCCTGGACCGACATACCCCAAGCCCACATCCAAATAATCTTTCGTTCGATGCAGCGGCGTGTAGCGGCCGTTATTGCCAGCCATGGGGGCCACACGAACTGTTGATGTCTGCGTGTTCCGCAAGTCGGACGGGCCTGTAAGCTCAATCGTTTCATCTTTGTATCTGTTGTTATGTGTCCAGTAAATCAGGCTTTGCTATCTCGTGTCCTTCTTGGTGTAGCATTTTGGGTGGCCAGCAGTGTATAATGCGTGATTTCAGCAAGTATAAAAATTGTAATTCACCAATTAGGAAAATTGGTGAACCGTTAGAGGGTTTGGAATCTCTCGTGTCGGACACCGATGGATTACTAGATTACTAAATAAGCTTGGCCTCATGAGGTGTCTGGACCCGGGGGCACCCCCTTGGGTGCGCCCCTATGTGTAGGTATGTGTGTATACGCACGTCAATGCAAAAATAGGGCAACGGCAACAGAATGAAACTTCAGTAGGTAAATTCGGTCTAATACTCTCCTTGAGTTTGCATACTCTCCTTGAGTTTGCAGAGGCAGAAGGGTTTTTCATCTTGAACTCCTTCTTCAAGAAAAAGCCACACAGGAAATGGACATGGAGACATCCAAATGGGACGACAAGTGAAATTGATTTTATTATGTGTAACAAAAAATTCGTCATAGAAGACTGCAGTGTGCTAAACAAGTTCAACACAGGTAGTGACCATAGATTGGTGAGATGTAAGATGCACCTCAACACTAAACTTGAACGTGGCAAGCTCATAGGACAAACAAAATCTATTGACATAACCAACCTTAAAAAACACCATAATACCTTCAAGTTAGAACTGAAGAACAGGTTCTCTGCTTTAGAAGGCCTAACATCGGAAGAAGTGGACATCTCTGAAGTTAACAGAAAAGTAACCAAAGCTCTTATGGAAACAGCAACAAAATTAGCTGGGTCTAAGAACAAGTTGCATGTGAACAAATTATCAGGAAAAACCAAAATGTTGATGCAAAAAAGAAGAGAGATGAGGACAACTAAAAAGGATGTGACTTCCAAAGTGGAATATATAGAGCTATGCAAGACAGTAAGAAAAAGTATCACTGAAGACGTAAGGAAATTCAACTGTGAACTAGTGAGGAAAGCAATTGAAAACAACCAAAGCCTAAAGATAGCAAAGGGACGTCTCAGTAAGGGAAGAAAACAGATTATGGCACTGAGAAAAGAAGATGGTTCTGTAACAAGAAATAGAGGCGAAATTTTGACAAGAGTGAAAGATTTCTACTCCAAATTATATGAAAGGGATGATATATGCACTCCAGACATCATGAAAGATACCAGTACCAGAGTTCCTCCAGTCCTTCCAGCAGAAGTTGCACATGCAATCAAGAACATGAAGCGAGGAAAAGCTCCAGGAGAAGATGGAATTACTGTAGACATCATACAAGAAGCAAGTGGAGAAATCGAAACAGTATTCGCCCAAATTTTCACTCGATGCTTTAATGAAGGAAAGATTCCTGAGGATTGGAACACCGCTACAATGATCCTGCTACATAAGAAAGGTGACATTGAGGATCTCGGAAACTACAGACCTATCAGCCTCCTATCAGTAGTTTATAAAATCTTCACTAAAGTTCTTTCACACCGCTTGAAGGTAACACTGGACATGGCTCAACCGAGAGAACAAGCTGGATTCAATAGTGGCTACAGCACAATAGATCATATCCACGTGCTGAGAGAACTAATTGAAAGAGCGAGGGAATATGAACTTCCATTGTGCATGGCTTTTATCGATTATGAAAAAGCCTTTGATTCGGTGAAACCATCAGCAGTTACAATGGCTCTGAAAACCTGCGGTATTGAAGATGCATACATTAATATTATTAATAACATCTATGAAAATGCAAGTGCAAAGATTAGGCTGTTTGAAAATACAACACACGTAAAAATTGGAAAGGGAGTGAGACAAGGTGACACCATATCTCCGAAGCTCTTTAATGCCACATTGGAGGGTGTTTTTCAGTCACTGAGCTGGGAAAACAAGGGGATAAAGATTAATGGAGATTATCTAACCCACCTTCGTTTTGCTGATGACGTAGTCATTTTTGCAACTACCCCATCAGAGCTGCAGAGTATGATCCAGGAACTTGCTGACAAGAGTAAAGAAGTGGGATTAAAAATGAACTTTCGGAAGACAAAAGTGATGTTCAATGTTTTTACAAGAAATGAAGATTTATCGATTGATGGAGAAAAGCTGGAGATAACAGACACGTACGTTTATCTTGGACAGCAGATATCAAGTGAGGGTCACATTGATGAAGAAATTAATCGGCGTACAAAACTTGCCTGGAGAGCTTTTGGAAGAAACAGCATAATTTTCAAGATCAATATGCCATTATGTCTTAAAAGAAAAGTGTTTGATCAATGCATCCTTCCAGTGCTTACGTATGGTGCAGAGACGTGGACCTTAACTAAAAGAGACATACAAAGGCTGCAGACAACTCAAAGATTCATGGAGAGGTGCATGCTTGGTGTAACCAGGAGAGATAAGAAGAGGAACTCGTGGATCCGAAAAATGACAAGAGTGGAAGACATCATGATCAGAGTTAAATCCCTGAAATGGCAATGGGCTGGGCATACTGCCAGAAGGACAGATCATCGATGGACAGCCGAAATTTTAGATTGGATTCCAAGGGACAGGAAAAGACCCAGAAGAAGACCACATGGGAGATGGGTGGATGAAATTCGAAAGTATGCAGGGGTGACATGGAGGAGACTGGCACAAGACAGACCGTTGTGGAGGAAACTTGGGGAGACCTTCGTCCAGCAGTGGATTGATAATGGTTGACAATGATGATGATGATATAAACATACATATATATATATACAATATGCAAACAAAGGCAACAGTTTAAAAAGTATTTGAAGTTCTAAAGCGCCAAAAGGCTGCACCAAAGAAAAATCAAATTAAATACTGAAAAAACACCAGAAGAACTACATGTATATATACTATATATATGTATAAGTATGTATGCATACAATATATATCATCATCATCATCATTGTCAACCATTATCAATCCACTGCTGGACGAAGGTCTCCCCAAGTTTCCTCCACAACGGTCTGTCTTGTGCCAGTCTCCTCCATGTCACTCCCGCATACTTTCCAATTTCATCCACCCATCTTCCATGTGGTCTTCTTCTAGGTCTTTTCCTGTCCCTTGGAATCCAATTTAAAATTTCGGCTGTCCATCGATGGTCTGTTCTTCTGGCAGTATGTCCAGCCCATTGCCATTTCAGGGATTTAACTCTGATCATGATGTCTTCCACTCTTGTCATTTTTCGGATCCACGTGTTCCTCTTCTTATCTCTCCTGGTTACACCAAGCATGCACCTCTCCATGAATCTTTGAGTTGTCTGCAGCCTTTGTATGTCTCTTTTAGCTAAGGTCCACGTCTCTGCACCATACGTAAGCACTGGAAGGATGCATTGATCAAACACTTTTCTTTTAAGACATAATGGCGTATTGCTCTTGAAAATTATGCTGTTTCTTCCAAAAGCTCTCCAGGCAAGTTTTGTACGCCGATTAATTTCTTCACCAATGTGACCCTCACTTGATATCTGCTGTCCAAGATAAACGTACGTGTCTGTTATCTCCAGCTTTTCTCCATCAATCGATAAATCTTCATTTCTTGTAAAAGCATTGTACATCACTTTTGTCTTCTGAAAGTTCATTTTTAATCCCACTTCTTTACTCTTGTCAGCAAGTTCCTGGATCATACTCTGTAGCTCTGATGGGGTAGTTGCAAAAATGACTATGTCATCAGCAAAACGAAGGTGGGTTAGATAATCTCCATTAATCTTTATCCCTTTGTTTTCCCAGTTCAGTGATTGAAAGACATTTTCCAATGTGGCATTAAAGAGCTTCGGAGATATAGTGTCACCTTGTCTCACTCCTTTTCCAATTTTTATGTGTGTTGTATTTTCAAACAGCCGAATCTTTGCACTTGCATTTTCATAGATGTTATTAATAATATTAATGTATGCATCTTCAATACCGCAGGATTTCAGAGCCATTGCAACTGCTGATGGTTTCACCGAATCAAAGGCTTTTTCATAATCAATAAAAGCCATGCACAATGGAAGCTCATATTCCCTCGCTCTTTCAATTAGTTCTCTCAGTACGTGGATATGATCTATTGTGCTGTAGCCACTCCTGAATCCAGCTTGTTCTCTCGGTTGAGCCATGTCCAGTGTCACCTTCAATATATATATATAGAGAGATAGATAGATAGATAGATAGATAGATAGATAGATAGATAGATAGATAGATAGATAGATAGATAGATAGATAGATAGATAAGTATTAATATACAATATGTACATATCATCATCATCATTGTCAACCATTATCAATCCACTGCTGGACGAAGGTCTCCCCAAGTTTCCTCCACAACGGTCTGTCTTGTGCCAGTCTCCTCCATGTCACTCCCGCATACTTTCGAATTTCATCCACTCACCTCCCATGTGGTCTTCTTCTGGGTCTTTTCCTGTCTCTTGGAACCCAATCTAAAATTTCGGCTGTCCATCGATGGTCTGTCCTTCTGGCAGTATGTCCAGCCCATTGCCATTTCAGGGATTTAACTCTGATCATGATGTCTTCCACTCTTGTCATTTTTTCCACGAGTTCCTCTTCTTATCTCTCCTGGTTACACCAAGCATGCACCTCTCCATGAATCTTTGAGTTGTCTGCAGCCTTTGTATGTCTCTTTTAGTTAAGGTCCACGTCTCTGCACCATACGTAAGCACTGGAAGGATGCATTGATCAAACACTTTTCTTTTAAGACATAATGGCATATTGCTCTTGAAAATTATGCTGTTTCTTCCAAAAGCTCTCGAGGCAAGTTTTATACGCCGATTAATTTCGTCATCAATGTGACCCTCACGTGATATCTGCTGTCCAAGATAAACGTACGTGGTTGTTATCACCAGATTTTCTCCATTAATCGATAAATCTACATTTCGTGTAAAAACATTGAACATCAATTTTGTCTTCTGAAAGTTCATTTTTAATCCCACTTCTTTACTCTTGTCAGCAAGTTCTTGGATCATACTCTGCAGCTCTGATGGGGTAGTTGCAAAAATGACTACGTCATCTGCAAAACGAAGGTGAGTTAGATAATCTCCATTAATCTTTATCCCCTTGTTTTCCCAGCTCAGCGACTGAAAGACACCCTCCAATGTAGCGTTAAAGAGCTTCGGAGATTTGGTGTCACCTTGTCTCACTCCCTTTCCTACTTTTATGTGTGCTGTATTCTCAAACAGCCGAATCTTTGCACTTGCATTTTCATAGATGTTATTAATAATATTAATGTATGCATCTTCAATACCGCAGGATTTCAGAGGCATTGTAACTGCTGATGGTTTCACCGAATCAAAGGCTTTTTCATAATCAATAAAAGCCATGCGCAATGGAAGTTCATATTCCCTCGCTCTTTCAGTTATTCTCTCAGTACGTGGATATGATCTATTGTGCTGTAGCCACTATTGAATCCAGTTTGTTCTCTCGGTTGAGCCATGTCCAGCGTTACCTTTAAACGGTGTGAAAGAACTTTAGTGAAGATTTTATAAACCACTGATAGGAGGCTGATAGGTCTGTAGTTCCTGAGATCCTCAATGTCACCTTTTTTATGTAGCAGGATCATTGTAGCGTTGTTCCAATCCTCAGGAATCTTCCCTTCATTAAGGCATCGAGTAAAATTTGGGTGAGTACTGTTTCGATTTTTCCACTTGCTTCTTGTATGATGTCTACAGTAATTCCATCTTCTCCTGGAGCTTTTCCCCCTTCATGTTCTTGATTGCATGTGCAACTTCTGCTGGGAGGACTGGAAGAACTCTGGTACTGGTACCTTCCATGATGTCTAGAGTACATGCATCATCCCTTTCATATAACTTGGAGTAGAAATCTTTCACTCTTGTCAAAATTTCGCCTCTATTTCTTGTTACAGAACCATCTTCTTTTCTCAGTGCCATAATCTGTTTTCTTCCCTTACTGAGATGTACCTTTGCTGTCTTTAGGCTTTGGTTGTTTTCAATTGCTTCCTCACTAGTTCACAGTTGAATTTCCTTACGTCTTCAGTGATTGGCAATCTCAGCGGTCCGCTCTCCCTCTAGCGGCAAAAGGAAGAATTACTGTAGTACGGGTAACGTTTTCGGCTCAATGCTTGGCTGTTGGTAGATCGCTCATTACGTTCAGTTGTCGTAGTTTGGTGTACTTTTGCATTCATTCTGGAATAAGAGAGTTGTATAATGGAGAATTCCGTGAAGAACAACAAATCGTATTGTTGTGTCCCGCAATGTCGTTCCCAAGGTTTCAGCTATGTTTTTCACAAGTTAGTATAAACGTTTGTGCCTTGCGTTTGAAATCCTTCCAGTGAAATGCTACTACCCTAGTAACGTCTTTGAATGAATAATAAACAAGGCAGCATGTTTTTATTGCATAGTAGTAATTAAAAAATCCGCATTTCTACATAATCTTGAAAACAAATAATTGCTGTTATCCGTATAAATTTAAACTTCATTATGGAACAAGATTTGCAATGTTCTGTCAACAGTCATCAGTTCAAAAACGCAGAACCCAATGATGATCAACAATTACCAATTCACAAACACTTTTAGGAACAGAATGTTCAAAAATTACAAATGTTATTGTTGACAGTATTGAAAATGGGTCCTGGGAAACGTCAAATGAAACGAAATGTCAGCTTTTAATAGTAATCCGGATTAGAACACCACTGTCGGTATTACTATATCACTTGCCTGAAAATGTAAAAATAAAAATTACCTGTTACAGTAAAGCATTACTGCTACACAGTGCTTACACGTTCCACTTCTGCCCGCTTTACAAGAGCACTCAAATGACTTTATAGAAATTTCACTGTTACTTGTATCTAAAACACCGTTGATGGAGTGAGGCGACGACGTTATTGCCGTGGACTGAATGCAGTGCGAAACTATGAGAATTTCTCTTCCATCTTCCTTCTTAATTCCACAAGAAATTATATGGCCTACATTAACAATCAATTCCCTTCTTTAATGCATCTTGAACTTTTGGAAGCGTCCACAAATTTCATTATTTCGAGGATTGAAAGCGACAAACCAGCCATTCTAACATTCGACTTTATGGAAACACGTGCGACGTTACCCGTACTAGAGAAGTTTGTTTACGTTTGCGCAGCCCCCCCCCCCCTATAGTTCGTTGAGGTTCCCAATACTTTTTCGTACGGTCTTGCATAGCTCTATGTATTCCACTTTGTAAGTCACATCTTCTTTAGTTGTCCTCATCTCTCTTCTTTTTTGCATCAACATTTTGGTTTTCCCTGATAATTTGTTCACATGGGAGTTGACGTACGGGGCCTTGGGGGCTTAAGCCCCGAAGCCCCCCCCTCCCTGGTTGCACCAGTGTCTGTAGCAATAGCTCAATTGAAAAAATGATTTTCGGAGCGATACCGCTCACGATGAAACTCTTTTTACCCATATTTCCTGCCTTTAATAATACACAGTTTTTCCGCCAGGGGCGTGGGTTCATGTCTTATTTTTCTCGATGTGTCTTTTTTTTTTT
The DNA here is from genome assembly GCA_039090855.1 of Macrothele yani. NCBI lineage: Eukaryota > Metazoa > Arthropoda > Arachnida > Araneae > Macrothelidae > Macrothele > Macrothele yani. The sequence continues at coordinate 90,112,126 of CM077016.1, read as the reverse complement.
TTTTTTTTTTGATTGGAGGTTTAACGACCACCGTGAGCAACTCAATGGGCTATAAGCAGTCGCCCGTCCCTAATTTAGGGTCACTGGTTCCAGGGAAGGGAGAGAGCCAGTGCCGTAAGACAAACACAACATCCATGCCTCACCGGCATTCGAACCCGGACCCCTTCGGACGAATGATCAGAGGCCAACGCCTTAGACCACTGCGCCACCGGGGCGGCTTTCTCGATGTGTCAAACTTTAGGAAAAATACTTTTTGTCAGACAGACTCCGCAGTGAAGCATATTTTGTATGTAATTACTCTAACATACAGTTTCGCCACTAGAGAGTGTAAGCGAATATTTCTCTGTGCAGCATAATTATCTGCACATTTAGAAACCCAATTGAAACATTTCTTTTTCCATCAGGCATTGCTCCCTGCGAAAGCATTTCATGCCCAAAATAATGCCCAATTTAGCCGTCAGAGGACCCAAATGTATAATCTGTTTGTCTCAATAACTCTCCTTCTAAAAGTCCAATTTGAAAAATCCTTTGAACACCTGATACCATTCGTTTCGTGGAGCAGTTTTCATATAGTCTTGGATTTTTCGTGTTGCACAGTTCTGGCGTTAGGGAGTATTAGTGTGCATTTCAATTTGCACCTGTATTTCCCCCTTTTTCTTCTGTTCTTATAAATTGCACTAGAAAAAAGTTAGATTTCTCCTAAATCAGATTAATTCACACAAACGTTTCCTCAACTTGAGATATGCAGAACCATAAAAAGAAAGAATAAAACTGACGTAAAATTAAATTTGACGACGGAGTGGCGAGCCACCAAGTGAGCTCCCAATAATTTTGGTTCATCCTGTTGTAAGCCGCCCCCGGTGGCGCAGTGGTCTAAGGCAATGGCCTCTGATCATTCGTCCGAAAGGGGTCCAGGTTCGAATCCCGGTGAGGCATTGATGTTGTGTTTGTCTTACGGCACTGGCTCTCTCCCTTCCCTGGAACCAGTGACCCTAAATTAGGGACGGGCGACTGCTTATAGCCCATTGAGTTGCTCACAGTGGTCGTTAAACCTCTAATCAAAAAAAATCCATCCTGTTGTAAAGTTTGTATTGATAAAACTACTCTTCCAAAATATTAGTCAAAACTTCAGTAATAGCATTAAAAAAAGTAGCGTGTTACAGATAAAATTACTTTCCCACAAAATTAGTGCACTACAAATAAAACTGCCTTTCTTTAATGCAGCTAATGTACGACTACATTTTAAATGCAATTCCTAAAACAATCATTTTGCGCAGTGGCGCACCCACGGGTGCCGATGCCCCCCCCCCCCCTGCTGACAGAGCGGAAAATTATTACGTTGAAGTTTGAAACAAAAGATCACGATGCGCGATCTACATATACTTCTCAATCATGTACCGTATAATTATAACATACAATAATTATAAGAGAGTAGTTCTGTTAAATAAATTTAGAAAAATCTAACCAGCAAAAGAATTTCATCTACTGCTTCTTCTAATCATTTAACTTTCTCGTACTGTAACATTACTAGTAACTGGATGATAATAAGTGTACAAAAGTCAACCTCCTTCTTAATTGTTATGGCACCCAGGGGCGGATTGGCCCACCGCGATACCGGGACATTCCTCGGTGGACCATTCAAGAAATGGCCCAGTTTCTCATATTTTTTCTCTGGATTATTTGGAATGGACGCATAATATTTTTTTGGTTCTTATGAATAATATAATGATAAACTTCATTGGAGTTTCATTTCTATCTGAAAGGTTATTTACATAAGAAACAACAACTTTTCCTTTTAAAATAGTATAATTATACAATTTTACGGCTTCCGGAAGATTACTGCAGATTACTAAATAGTATAGTTATACTATTTTAAGTGCAATTGGTGTACAGATCCTTGTTATTAATTAATTTTTCCTTCTTTTTATATTGTACGTTGGCTCCAAAATAAAATAGCAAAGTCCGCTGGACGTTTGTGAAAAAAAGCCACGTGACCAAGCAAGTTGTTATAAATTAATTAAGCTAAGGATAACTACAGTAAGGCGTAGATTGCTGGATTTCGGAACCCAGGGTCATTGGCGTGCCCTACCCTCATGTGACAGTCAATCGTCCCCACGCACTGATCCACTAACTGACAGAGAGATATGTTCTCCGGCAGAGATATTTCGAAATTTATGCTCCACGCACATGCATGTTATAAGAAACAAAGGTTTACCAGTATTAACTCATGGGTCAAAATAATGGGTAGACTTAGAAAAGGTCTCTACTCAAAAACATAACAATACCATTGCGCAGTAGGATATCAGTGAGCAAATAAATATAACAAGAAAGATGACACCGAATTTTCGGATGTAATAAGCCCGTCTTTTGAATCAGTTCTGACGCGAATTAAATTTATCAAAGCTATTCAAGTCAATGGATCCTGTTTGGAAAACAATCAACTGGTTCCAGCAATCGATAAAACATCCAGAAATAGAAACATGTACTTAGTTCCATTAGCGGTTAAAAAGCATATTACGAAAGTTAACAAATGGCGCACAAAAAGTTTCTGATACTGCATGGAAGGTACCAGAGACAAAGAGATTTTCAAATCAAACAATTAAAAGGAGAAATATAGAAGGAAGCATGATATGAGTTTACATCTGCTAGCAGAAAAAATTTGCATAACAAAAAAGTTGAAAATAGGTGAAAATTATTTTCATTGAAAAAGCGTTCGACTTTTACGCACCAAGTGGGAAATCTTTGCTTGCTTAAAGAGGATACTGCTCCACATTTCTGTTGTAGCGAATGGCATACAGTGAAGAAGAAATTTCTCAAGAGCGTTTTTAGAAGCGGCGATATAGCTACAAACTGAAGTACCCAAACACCACCTACCTACCGAAAGAACTGTGAACTACAAAATTCTTCATATTTTAGCCTTAAGTGTTCTACAAGGTAAATGGCATCCGGTGTTGAAAGAATTTTTTAAATCGCACATGTAAAAACAGTGATATTGAGAAAAACAGAATAAGCATATGGGCCCCTAGTGGCGAAATTGTGTACTATTTTGGAAAGAAAATACACACATAGTTTGCATAGTTAATAATATCTCACCGAAGAAAAAAGTTGTTCAATCGGGTTTTTAGTCCCGCAGATATTGCTGTAAACGGAAACGTGAACTTACGCACGCTCTGGTGGCAGACTGTGCGTTAAGAAAAATTTGAAATTATCTGAGAAACATTTCCTCACGGAAACGCTCTCCAACAAAGAAAGAATTCTTCAAATCGGACTAGGGGCGCGCCGAGGGCCCATCCGATGCCGCCCGGATACCAGCTCAGATTTGCCTCCCCCTAGTGAGTGAAAAAATTTCAAATGTTTATTCTTCATTATAAAAAACGTCTGAAGTAAATACTTTCAAGGACATCATTTTCTGTTACTCTTAAATTTTCAGTTTCTATAAAATACAAATGCTTCATATAAATATCTAAAAAAAAAAAAAAAAAAGTATTCAAAACTCTCGTTTCGTAAACTTCTTTCGAGTCTTCCGATTTAGAGATGTCCGCTTTGCGAGTAAAAACTTCAGATCAGATCATATGTAAAAGATTTTAGGAAGAGAGTGTGTGACCCCATGTCATAAACAGCCCTTTTTTTTATTTTTTTGGATTGAAAGTTTAACGACCACCGTGAGCAACTCATTGGGCTATAAGCAGTCGTCCGTCCCTAATTTAGGGCCACTGGTTCCAGGGAAGGGAGAGAACCAGTGCCGTAAGACAAACACAACATCCATGCCTCACCGGGATTCGAACCCATCACGGACGAATGATCAAAAGCCAGCGCTTAGACCACTGCGCCACCGGGGCGGCTAAACAGACCTTCGAAATAGGAAGCTAGGAGATTTGGGCTAGAGTGCCCGATAGGAAAATGACACGGAAGCGATGTAGAAAGGAGGAGGAATATGCCCTTATTTATTACCTGGGGGGTAGTACCTGGGGTACGAGGGTTTAACGTACCCATCCGATGCACGGCAGATATTTAGTGGTTCGAGCGTTCGTACCTGCCCGGGATCGAATCTGAGGTTCCTCCGTGACAAACTTCAGATCATGTCTGATGTGATATATGTATATCACAGCTCTCTCTACCGGAAAGGAATGAGGAGAATTGTGACATAACTAACAGTGGCGTAATCAGCGGAGGATGGCCCAGAAGCCCGGGCCCTCCCTATAAGGTAGTTATTTGTAAATATGTTTGTATATGCAAACATATTTACATTTGTAAATATGTTTGTATATGCTTGTACATGGCCAGCAACAGTGTATATTTGTACATGGTTTTAAATATATATTTTACGAATCACTGAAAACGCACTTTAATATGGGAGATATATTTTTTATCGTTTCTCAGTATTTTGGAAAATGTTTTCTCCCGGGTAGAGAGAAGTGGCCACCGGAGAACTGGCCACACGGAGAACTAGCCACACAGAGAACTGGACACGTTGCAAATGCAGTGCCGTAAAATCATTCTGCATAAACAAATATCGTGTGGACAAATTTCCCAGTACTTGAGCAACTATTGTTCACAAAATATTTTTTTTCCTTTTTTTTTTTTAATGTTTAATTTTCAATAAGAAATTTAGACATTTCCATGAATTTCTGACCAAAGACAAAGCGGAAAACTCGCCACCTGGGAACTTACCACCAGATAAGAAATGGCCACAAAATTTTTAAGGGGCCGTACAAAAAATGCGTTCTTGACTGCCCCGTGAACACGTCCCAACTTGTTGGCTATCTGACTCACATAAAGTTTCCGTAATTTCGCATTTTCTTAATTGCGATATTTAATGTAATTATTTATAAAAAATATTTTTAAATGAAAACTCAACAAAAGAATTTCATGGTTTATAAACTACACCTCAACATGCTCTGTGTGGACATCAACTGCCGCAGGAACCCTGTGCGTGTAAGGTGTTTAATGCCAAAATATAAAGAATTTCTAGCCGAATGGGAAGCAGATTTTCAGCGTTTACAAATCCCAACTCAACCCGTTACCGCATCAACTTTGTGTGAGTGTCAGGAGGGGGGGGGGTTAAATACCGAAAATATAAAATATAAACTATTTCTGATCAGATCTACAAATTTTCAGCGTTTACAAATTATAACCCAACAAATTTTCTTGTGCTAACGCAGGAAATCTGTTGCAAACTACAACCAAAGGGCATGTGCTAACGCAGGAAACCTGTCGGAAGGTGGGGGGGGGCTTACTACCAAAAATTTTAAATATAAAGAATTTGTAGCCTGATTGGGAGCAGATTTTCAGCGTTTAAAAACTACAATTTTGCAAAATTTCTGCGGGAATCTGCTACCGAAGGAAGCCTGTCTGTGAGAGGAACGGAAAATCTAGCTAACAGGTTTCCTACGTTAGCACATGCCCGCAGAGAATTTGTTGGGTTGTAGTTTGTAAACCCTAAAAATCTCCCGATCGGATAAGAAATTATTTATATTTTATATTTTCTGGTATTAACCCCCGACACGCACACGCACAGTTGAGCTGTAGTTTGTAAACGCTAAAAATATGTTTCCTATTCGGCTAGAAATTATTTATATTTTTGGTATTAAGCCCCTTACACGCACAGGGTTCCTTCTGCAGTGGATGTTCACAGAGAATATGTTAAGCTGTAGTTTATAAACCCTGAAATTCTTTTGTTGAGTTGTAAATTAAAAACATTTTTATAAAGAATTACATTAAATATCGCAATTAAGAAAATACGAAATTGCAGAAACTTTATGTGAGTCAGATAGCCAACTACTGGGGACGTGGTTACGGAGCAGTCAAGAATGCAATTTTTATACAGCCCCTTAAAATTTTTGTGGCCATATCTCTGGTGGCCAGCTCTCCGGTGGTCAGTTCCCTGGAGGCTAGTTCTCCGCTTTGTCTTTGGCCCGAAAATCATGGAAATGTCTAAATTTCTTATTGAAAATGAAATATTAAAAAAAAAGAAAAATAAATTTTGTGAACAATAGTTGCTCAATTAGTGAGAAATATAGCCACACAGTATTTGTTTACGCAGAACAATTTTATGGCCACTTCTCCATACCCGAGTTACACTACTTGCTCACTACAGGGCCTCCAGTTATGCGCAAGGGCGCAGAAACTGGAGGGCCCTGTTGTTCCTTCCAAGAAAAATGATGGGACATTTTGGTCCCAGCGAAATCTCAAGAGAAAGAAAAATATTTTATTTTCTCTTGGAAAAATTGAATTTGTTCCAACCTATGCATATGTTCCGTGACGCTTAAATCATGGGGAAGCAACAAATCGGACTATAATATCTCGTACTGTTTTTGAAACTATCCAATGACACACAACAGAGTGCTTCTCAGGGAGCGCCGAATTAGCCCTATTATTAGCAGAGGGGAGCGCAGACTTACATATCATACTTGGGAGGAAGCTAACACACTTCTGTTTATTCCATTGTCAGAATAATAATAAAATAATGAGAAAAAGGCAAAATACAGGATTCGATGAACGAGTATGTTCTAAAACTTGAAAACACCATTGTACTTGCTCATAATAAGCAAATAAAAAAAGAAAGAAAACCGAATATTTTTTCGGATCATTAATATTTTAAAAAGAAAATATGCACCTCTTGTTTTCATAAAATATCCAGCAAGATTTTATTTCGAAATGTTTGTAGAATATGAAAAAGTACCAAACAAAAAACTAATCTAAGTGTAGAAAACTCAGAGGAGGGAAATTCCGATCGGCGGCTTGAATTCGGGAGGTCGGTAGAAGTGTAAATGTTAATGACTGAGAGAAAAAAACACCATAACCTTTATACACTATCTACCAACAAGTAATTGGACACCTGTGATAGCAAAGAAAACGAAGTTTATTCACCTTCAATAGTTGGTGGAGCCCCCGCGAGCGGCGATTACAGCTGCGACCCTCCGGGGCATACTCTCAACTAGGCGTTGTACGACGGCTAGCGGTATTTTGTTCCACTCGGCTTGGAGAAGACAGGCCAGTTCTTTCACCGATTTCGGACAGTGGGGGCACCCCTTAAGTCGACGCTCCAACTCGTTCCAGAGGTGCTCGATAGGGTAAAGGTCCGGGCTCTGCGCAGGCCAGTCCACTCGATTAACCCCATTGTCACCCTACCAAGCCATGGTAGACCTCGCAACATGACAGGTGGCATTGTCATCCTGAAAGTAACATGGGTCCACCAGGTAAAACTGCCACAACGTAGGAAGCGCATGGTCATTCAAATGGTGCAGTAGGTCTCGGCGTTGAGTCTACCAGGAATTGCTACCAAGAGTCCCGTGCCATACCAGGAGAAACACCCCCATAGCATAATTCCACCGCCGCCGAACTTCACACTTGGCACAATACATTCCGGCAGGAGGCGTTCTCCAGGCAGACGCCAAACCCAGACCCTGCCATCCGAACGGTAGAGGGTGAACCTTGATTCGTCGCTCCAGAGAACCTGTTTCCACTGTTCAACGGTCCACTGTCGACGTTCTTTGCACCACGTTAGCCGAGCAGCGCTATTGGACTTGGTGATCAAAGGCTTGTGGGCGGCAGCACGTCCATGATAACCGAGCAGATAGGCTTCCTTACGGATGGTATTCATCGAAAGAACACTCCCGGATGCTTGTTGAAACTCCTCGCGGATGTGGCCCATCGATTTGAGTGCGGTTCTTCCGAATTTCTGTGGCCAGCACCCGTAGGTCTCTAACTCCCAGTTTTGTGGGTCTGCCGGGTCGGGGCACATTCCGACAGTCACCTCTCATCTTCCACTTGCCAATCACGTAGGCCACTGTCGATTTTAGGTACTTGAACTCGCTGGATATGTCACGTATGGATCGGCCATTTCTGTGATACCCGACGATTACACCTTTCTCGAAATCAGAGAGCTCCGAACTGCGTGACATCTTGCATGCGACTGGTTGCGTTGTTGTTTCCCTTACGATATTTAACGGCGGCGGCGGCCGTGACGTGTATCAGGACCACAGATATCTTCGATTGCAGGGGTGTCCAATTACTTGTTGGTAGATAGTGTATTAGGGATTTGTTTTCATGAAAATTTTAATTCACGCATTTCTAAAATGGCATACACATGTTCAAGAAATTATTTAATTAAACAGGATGTAAAATATTGAATAGACGACACTACTCTCTCTTAAAACTATTAAATGGGCAAGATTCACCTGCCTTTCCTTCCCCTCCCGTTTTTCGGCGCTGCAGATGCTTATTAATCATACTGATAAGAAAGTCTTATTTTTGGTACGCTGATCCAACATTGTTTTGCGGGGGAAATTAACAGTTTTACATGGTCCTACTGTATAGCTTATGCATCACCTAATCAGAACAACTGACTAGGATTTTTTTTACACGCTTTGTTATGGTTTCGTATTACATTAAGATTGATTTTAATGTTTGTGAAAATACTACAGAAAATGTAAAAAACTTTCTGACTGTACATACCTTTATGGCGGGGCGATTTCAACTCCCGAAAATTGTGTTGAAAAACTGCATCTAAAAAAAATGCATCTTTAAAGATGAGTTTTGCATATAATAAAGAAAGAAAGAAATCTTGTACGAAGCTGAAGGTACAGATTCACATGCCTAGTGACATCAGAGCACGATAAGGAAGAGCAGGACCCTATAACGGCCTAACACTTGTCGTTGTAACAACCCGCCACACCTCCTAAAAGTTCACGAGAAAAACAACGGGATGGCGAAAGGGTATAATAATAAGAAATTGACTCACTGAGGAGGGGAGGGGATGGGTTATCGGCGTGTGATTGCATTGAAGGGGATAACGATCCTTGCCAAGAATGAACAGGGTCGAAACGTCTGTTGTCTACGTCTTCCCTATGGATAAAATTATTCTGGCCCACAAATAACGTTCGTTCTTCAGGATGGACATTTGTTTTGTGTTTAGAAGGTGACAATTGAGCAGGGCCGGATGGAATTTTTGCGGGCGGGGCCCGGGGCAAAATTTAACTGCGGCCCCTCGAAAATAAATCTCATAGTTTAATAAAATCGTTACGTGAAAAATGAAAACATATGAAAATTATCATAAAGAAAAAAACTATATATCTCAAATTACTGTGAGCTTAAGAAAAAGGACATAAAATGGACTGAAAGTTCAGAGAAAGAAAGACACACACACACGCACGCACGCACACACACGCCAACACACACGCACGTACGCACGTACGCACGCACACAGAAAGAGGCAGAGACAGAGACAGGCACAGAGAGAGCGAGACAGATAGAGAGAGAGATGAAAGTGGCAGAGACAGACACAGACAGAAAGACAGAGACACATACACACCATGGCCGTAGCCAGGGGATGGCCAGTACGGGCGGCGCCCGAGCTACGTTTCCTTTCGCCCGTCCTAGCAACTCACACTTAACAGTCCACTGCTCGACCTCTTTCATAGAGGTTAGAGGTTTATGTAGAGGATTTTAGGAAGGTAGTGTCAGACTCCGAGTTTTAAACAACCCTTGGAAGTAGGAAGCTAGGAGATTTGGGCTAAAATGCCGGACGGGAAGGTCACACGGAAGCGAGGCAGAAAGGGAGGGAAAGACGCTTTTATTTATAACCTGCGGGGCCAGTACTCGGGGTCAGATAGCTTCACGTGTCCATCCGATGCACGGCGAGTATTTAGTGGTTCGAACCTGCTGGGATCAATCCTGAGACTTTTCCATGGCAGTCCCGAACGTTGACCACTGGGCCATCCGCAGCACACCTCTTTTATATCTTTTGCCCGACCTCTTTATATCCTTCGCCCGGCCCCAATCATCAGCCGCCCCTACCAACTTCTTTGTCTTTCCCTCCATATATAGTCCCAAAACAACTTTGATATTGTTCTTATTTTGTTAAATTTCAGTATCTGGTTTACACACAAATTGTTGAGCAATAGTAGGGAGTCACAAAATCTGATGAAATTTAACTTTCTATTTCATGAATGTGGAAACAAATTTAAGATATAAAAAAGTGAGGAGAGGGGAAGATTGTAAACTAAAAAAAAACATTACAAAAATATATTTTAGGCCTAGCGCCCCAAAACTTTAAAAAAAATAGCAATAAATGTAGAGAATTCTAGCAAAAATGTTTTTGTTTTTATTTTCTAAACTACGGGGCCCCTCCAACGCGCGGGGCCCGGGGCGATCGCCCCGGTTGCCCCTATGGTCCAGCCGGCCCTGCAATTGAGGATGAGGTCCCAAGGGCATTCAACGTGGCTTTTAAAGCTCGAACGCCCCCACCCCCACCCCCACCCATCTTAACTCCCTTCACACATTTGGAGAAGGTGCCATTCAGATTGTTTCCCTGCAACTTCTCAAACTGAAAACAGGTGGTGTGGGGGTATTTTATTGTTTGGGCTCGCTCCCTGATTCAGCATGATCCCAGACTAAGATAAACATAGGACAATCACTTCCTAAAGTCTGCTGTATTTCATTCATACGTAATAAAAGGTGCTTCGTAAAATTTTTAGCGAACGGAGTGTCGCCCTTCTGCTGCTATTGTCTCAAAAAGCTACTTCCTTTTTTAATGGGAAAGCGGCACTTGGAGCTAGTCGTACTTTGTGGGGACGATGAAAAGAAATGTTCCAGGCAAACATACGTTCCGCTTTCTGAAAAAAAAAAAAAATGTCAAGGAAGTTTGACAAGGGCCGTGGTTATTCTGAGTGGCCACGGGCGACACGTCACTGGGAGTGTTAATCACAAATACAGCGGTTTTGTATAAAGCTTCCTGAATCTCCCATATGTGTTTCATTCATACGTAACAAAAGGTGGTCAACCCCAGTGTGGTGAAATATTGCACCGTGGGAAGAAAAACATGTTAACTGAATTGCATATATGATCTTTTAAAATAAACGTGCCACGAAGTATTGTTGCGATTTATTACAGATTTTTTTTTTTTTTTTTTTTTTTTGGAAACTTACGTTTTTGACATTAATGTATTTATCGTAAAATTTGACTGAAACTTTCTGCCGCTCCCTCCGAAGCTGCCGCCCGGGTGCACTGCACCCGTTGAACCCCGCTTGGCGCGTCCCTGTCGGACTCTTAGAAGCGGAGATATCGACAAAAATGAGATATGCCTTTACGCCACCTGGCGTAAAAACCATGCATTATTTTAAGATAATATTTTCAGAAAATTTTTCGATGTGAGCGGTATCGGTGAACGAAAGAATTTTTTCAATCGAGTTTTCAGAGCTCAGATTTTGCTTCAAATACACGAGATGCAGAAATTAACGCTTACGCCCCCTGGTGGCCAAACCATTCTTTATCAAATATTATGAATTCTTCCCATCAGCAGCTGTATCCGGTGCAGAACGAATTTTTCTAAACGGAATTTTAGAAACAGACATATCGGAGAAAACACAATTTACCTTAACGCCCCCTAGCGGAAAGTCTATGTGTTACTTGAAAATTTTGACGAAATTTTTTGTTGTAAATTTCAAAATTTAATCTTAAATTTAGAAATTTACACCGGAAACGCTATCTAACAAAGAAAGAATTTTTCAAATCTTACTCTTAGAAACAAAGATATTGACAGAAAAAGGATATACATTTACGCCCCCTGGCGGAGAAACCATGCATTATTTTAAGAAAGAAAATATTCTCAAATGTTTATCGACATGAGCGGTATCGGTCTACGAAAAATTTTTTCAATCGAGCTTTTAGAAGCTCAGGTTTTGTTAGAATAACCTACGAAACCGAAATTAAGGCTTACGCCCGCTGGTAGCCAAACCATATTTTATAAAAAATTAGAAATTACAATCAAAACATTTCCTGTACCCGGTGCAGGAAGAATTTTTCAAATCATAGTTTTAGAAGCAGAAATATTGAGGAAAGCGCAATTTACCTTTACTACCCCTAGCGAAAAGTCAACGAATTACTTGAAAATTTCGAAATTATATAAAAACATGTCGCACCGGAAGCTATCCAACAAAGAATTTTTTTTTCAAATCCATCCGACTCTTAGAAGCAGAGATATTGACAAAAATAAGATATACATCTACACCCCTGGCGGAGAAACCACGCATTATTTTAAGAAGAAAATATTCCGAACAGGTTTTTCGACGTGAGTAGTATCGGTCCAGGAAAAAATATTTTCAATCGAGATTTTAGAAGCTCATATTTCGCTGAAAATATATCACAAGGGGAAATTAACACTTACGCCCGCTGGTGGCCAAACCGTTTTATACAAAAAATCTGAAATTATGTGCAAAGTATTTCCCACCAGAAGCTGTATCCGCTGCAGAAATAATTTTTCGAATCGGAGTTTTAGAAGCAGAGAAATCGGGGGAAATGCAATTTACTTTTACGCCCCCTAGCGGAGAATCTATGCGTAACCTGAAAGCGTGACTATACCTAAAATAATCTTAGCCATGAGTGGAATATAAAGGCAAAAGAATTTTTTGAATTGGATGCTTAGAAGCAAATGTATGGAATAAAATGAATTTTGAATTCGATATCATCTGCATTTACGACCTCTAGCGGCGAAATTTTGCATTGTAAAAAGGAAACAAAACAAAGGGTCATCATTCGCACATTTCAAGCTTCCTAATGCAAAAAGAATTTTTTAAATCGGACAATTAGTTGCAGATATATCGTGTCTACAGGCGGACGGACGGACAGACAGACGGGCAAACCGATAACATAAGCACAATCTTTTTTTACAAAAGACTTGATAAAAAGTGCCTTTGTGTGCAGTGAACGGATTAGGAAACAAGAAAAATGACACCGAATTTTCGGGTGTAATAAGCACGTCTTTTGAATCCGTTCTGATGCAAATTAAATTTATCAAAGCTATTCAAAGTCAATGGAACCGGTATGGAAAACAATAGTATCTGACGGAAGAAAGAAGTTTTTCAATCGGTTTTTTAATCCCTCAGATATTGCTGTAAACGGAATCGTGAGCTTACGCCCTCTGGTTGCAGACTTGTGCGTTAAGTAAAACGAATTTATATGAGGAACATTTCGCACCGGAAACGCTCTCCAACACCGAAATATTTTTTCAAATCGGACTCTTAGAAACAGAGATATCGACAAAAATAAGATGTGACTTTACGTCCCCTGGTGGGAAAACCATGCATTATTTTAGGAAGAAAGTATTCTCAAAAGGTTTTCCCATATGAGCGGTATCGGTCCAAGAATTTTTTTTTTTTAAGGAGCCCTGATGTTGCTACAAATACATCCGAAGCAGAAATTAACCCTTATGCCCCCTGGTGGCAAAACCATTCTTTACCAGACATTAGAAATTATGTGAAAAATATTTTCCATCAGGTCTTGTATGCCGTACAGGAAGAATTTTTCGAATGGGAGTTTTAGAAGCAGAAATAACGCAGAAAACGCAATTTACCTTTGTGCCCCATAGCGGAAAGTCTGTGATTTACTTGAAAATTTTGAATTTATAGGAAAAACATTTTGCATCGGAAACACTATCCAACAAAGAATGAATTTTTCAAATCGGACTCCTAGAAGTAGAGATATTGACAAAAATAGGATATACATCTACGCCCCTGGCGTAGAAACCATGAATTATTTCAAGAAGAAAATGTTCCTAAAAGGTTTGTCGACATCAGTAGTATCGGTCAACAAATGACTTCTTTTGCAATCGAGATTTTAGAAGCTCATATTTTGCTGCAAATGCATCAGAACCGGAAATTAAGATTTACGCTCCCTGGCGGCCAAACCATTTTTTTTTACAAAAATTAGAAATTATGTGCAAACGATTTCCCATCAGGAGCTGTATCCGGTGCAGAAAGAATTTTTCAAATCGGAGATTTAGAAGCAGAGATATATGGGAAAACACAATTTACCTCTACGCCCCCTAGCGGAAAATCTATGAATTACTTGAAAAATTTTAAATTATATGAAAAACATGTCACTCTGAAAACACTATCCAACAAAGAAGGATTTTTTTCAAATCGGACTCCTAGAAGTAGAAATATTGACAAAAATAAGATATACATCTACGCCCCCTGGCGGAGAAACTGGAATATTTTAAGAAGAAAATATTCCGAAAAGGTTTATCGATGTGAGTGGCATCAGTCCACTAAAGAATTTTTTTAATCGATATTTTTGAAGCTCAGATTTTATGGCAAATACATCAGGAGCAAAAATTAACCCTTACGCCCCCTGGTGGCCAAAGTATTCTTTTCCAAAAATTTGAAATTATATGCAAAAGGTTTTCCATAATTAGGTGTGTCCGCTGAAGAATTTTTTTTCACATCGGAGTTTCAAAAGAAGAGTTATCGGGAAAATTTTAATTTACTTTTACGCCCCCTAGCGGAAAATCTATGCCTAATTTGAAGAAGTAACTATATCTAAAATACTCTTCGACGTAAATGGAATCGAAAGATAAAAGAATTTTTTCAATCGGTTGTTTAGAAGCAAATATGTGGAATAAAACGTATTTTTTAATTCAACATCATCTGCATTTACGCCCTCTAGCGGTGAAATTGTACATCGTAAAAAAAACGAAATAAAGGATCATCATTTGCATATTTCAAGCTTACCAATGCAAAAAGAATTTTTCAAATCGGACTAATAGTTGCAGAGATATCGTGGGTACAGACGGACGGAGGGACTGACGGACGGACAAACCGGTAACATAAGCACGATCTTTTTTACAAAAGACGCGCTAAAAATTAATTGCGTAGAGAAATTTCTATGTCGCATGTGCACATTTAAACCTTCAGAATGATCTTCATAGTGATTTGGTGGGAGACAAGGTCTCCGCCCCGGTGGCGCAGTGGTCTAAGCGACGGCCTCTAAACATCCGTCGGTAAGGGGCCCGGGTTCGAATCCCGGTGAGTCATGGATATTGTGTTTGTCTTACGGCACTAGCTCTCTCTCCCTTCCTTGGAACCAGTGGCCCTAAATTAGGGACTGGCGACTGCTTATAGCCCATTGAGTTGCTCACGGTGGTCGTTATATCTCCAATTTAAAAAAAAATACGGTCTTTGATTTTTTTCTGGGTTTTTTTAAATCAAATTTTTTAAAGGAAAATAATAATCTGGTACAACACCCCATTTTGAGCGTGGTTTGGTGCTACATTCAATCACGCAAAGATTTGTGAAATTGTTTCATCGTTAAATTGTTGTTAAAATTTGTTCACAATTGAATTCGTTTTTCGATGCATATTTCGGCAATTCTACTTCATCCAGGATCTAACAGAATTCTTTTCATGAGGAAATTTACAACGCATTCCCCTGTATGTATGTATGTATGTATGTGTGCTTTTATAGTGGACCGCAAGGCTAAAATTGCCGGCCTAGTTTGATCGACCCAATCCACCCCTGATGGCACCTGACTACTTTTCCCGGTAAATTCAGGGGTTCCATCCACCTTGGGAAAATTTTGTGCGCCACGGCCTCATGTACCAAAACACATTATGTTCTCAAGCACAATGTTTGAAATTCATAGTAAGACTCGAGTTAGCTGCATACAAGGAGTATGTAAATGAATGAATGGTTTCTGATGTAATCAAATTCTGGAAGTCAGAGCAGTGGCGTACCGGAAACACTCATGTTCCCCCCCTTCCCCCGTAAAAAAATTCGAAGCCCTTTTGCTAAAATGTATTGGCTTTCAATTACTGAAAATTTTAACTTCCATATTATTTACTAGGCTTAACGGGCGTTCGTAAAACCAAAGTTATTGCATTTTATTGCGTGAAACACAAATGTGTACATGGTAATTAAAATGATTGCCCTAGTTTCATACCGAGACAAAATACAAAGTACTTCAAAACATTTACGCCAAAATTTATCATATCACGCAAATTTTATTTTTTTAGAGAAAAAATTCTCTTGAAATGAGCGCCTTCAAACTAAGCCTCTTTGAAATGCTTCATGATCACACGCACACAAAACATGTAACTGTCGTATGACAGTGTCTAATGACCTTTTCCGGTTTATACGAAAATACAAAACATAAGTAAGCAAATAAATACGTAACAATAAGAATTGCGGCACCAAACATGTAAAACTACTTAAATTATTTACCTTCGAATATAAACGAAACACTTAACGTAATGTCACAATGTTTTGCACATTGTAAAAAAAAAAAATTCTCGCTTCGTCCGCGGTAAAATATAACAGGGTCGCGTTCACGGCGCAAAGTCGACTGTTTCTTGTTTTTAGGTTTAACGACCACCGTGAGCAACTCAATGGGCTATAAGCAGTCGCCCGTCCCTAATTTAGGGTCACTGGTTCCAGGGAAGGGAGAGAGCCAGTGCCGTAAGACAAACACAACATCCATGCCTCACCGGGATTCGAACCCGGACCCCATTCGGACGAATGATCAGGGTCCATCGCTTAGACCACTGCGCCACCGGGGCGGCAAAGTCGACTGTCTCTATATTTATACGACGCACCTTAGTTTATATCAAAGTCAAGTGAAATTCAAGATATGGGTGAATTTTTCTGATTTTCAGTAGATCCACAATAAAATCATCAATGTAAGTATTTACTGTAAATAAATCAAACAAATAAATGAAATTCTAAAATTATATTGAAAAAAACTGTTCTCAACAAATGCATCTGAATGTCTTTAAATATGCGGCACATCGGTGGTATGATTAATTTTGTGACCCCGACTAAATAAAACCACGAGGTTTTGAGGGAGGAGAATAATGTAAGGTTCAAGAATGGCTTTTTCTCATTATTTTTTTAATTGGGGTTAACGGCGCAAGAGCCAGGGTTGTCCAAAGACCACCAGGTACAGTCAAAAAACAGTTATATGGAAGTTTACATGCCTCAAAAAACTTGAAAGTTACATCGTCCTGGAACGGGAATCGAACCTGCAGTTCCCGATTTATGTTCGAGTATATGTTAACTAAAAGAGACATACAAAGGCTGCAGACAACTCAAAGAAGCATGGAGAGGTGCATGCTTGGTGTAACCAGGAGAGATAAGAAGAGGAACTCGTGGATCCGAAAAATGACAAGAGTGGAAGACATCATGATCAGAGTTAAATCCCTGAAATGGCAATGGGCTGGACATACTGTCAGAAGGACAGATCATCGATGGACAGCCGAAATTTTAGATTGGATTCCAAGGGACAGGAAAAGACCCAGAAGACGACCACATGGGAGATGGGTGGATGAAATTCGAAAGTATGCAGGGGTGACATGGAGGAGACTGGCACAAGACAGACCGTTGTGGAGGAAACTTGGGGAGACCTTCGTCCAGCAGTGGATTGATAATGGTTGACAATGATGATGATGATGATATGTTACTGTTACATCACCCAGAACAAGGAATCGCCAAGCGACTGAGGATGTTCATCGGAACTCAGATGACACGCTCCGCCGTGCGCAAATCGAAGCATGTACGTAGTGCGATCAAAAAGTTTCGAGACTATAGGTACGCAGCGCCAACAGATGGCAGTACGAGGATGCGCGGGCAGCGGTCGAGGGCAGTAACCTTCATGAGTCATTGTGCCGAGTGGCGTCGTTGTGAACATCGGGATCTGTGCTATACGATATTTGGCGACCACGTGCAGAACCGTGACCTTCGAAAAACGCTCTTCTTTGTGTTTTTCAAACTTTACGTGACATCTTCTCCCACGCAGGAGCATGGTTGGCGGCTGTTGGCAACATCTTGAGGTCGGAACGTAAGGCGTGTGGATGTGTCAGATAAGATCAGACGAAGGAACAGATCGATATATAATGTTTGAGCAACAGCAAAGTTGTGGAGATTTGTGACTGCCACGGGGAAACCTCAGGTTCGATCCCGGCAGGTACGAATGCTCAAACCACTAAATATCCGCTGTGCGGCGGATGGTCACGTTAAGCCGTTAGACCCCGGGTACTCCCCCCCCCCCGTAATAAACAAGGACGTTTTCCTCCCTCTTTCTACCTCACTTACGTATCACTTTCCCATCGGACACTCTGGCCCGAATCTACTAGCTTCCTATTTCTAAGGGTTGTTTAAGACCTGGGGACTCCCTTCCTAAAATCCTCTTCATATGATCTGAAAGTTGTGGAGATGGTGGAAGTATAATGCTAATGGTGGAAAAGACGTTGGTTTGTTAGAGTTGTGTCTATTTAAAGGCTGCGTGTTGTGCTGTCATATGTACGTATATTTAGCGTTAAGAGTTCTATCAATTAATGCTATTCTGGCAGAAGTCATCGCTCTTTCCACGTTTCTAGATGAGTCACGGGAAAATTCTCATCGGCCGCCACCGGAAATCGGAACCAGTGTCTTCCAGTTACGTGCCGGACATGCTGCCACTGCACCACAGCGGCATCGAATTCTCCAGACTCTCGTATGTGAGTCTGGAGAATTCGAGGCCGCTGTGGTGCAGTGGTAGCATGCCCGGCGCGTAACTGGAAGACTGGGTTCGATTCCTGGTGGCGGCCGATGACAATTTTTCCGTGACTCACTTATTAACGTGGAAAGAGCGATGAATTTTGTTTGATGTTCCTAGTCCACGTCAATTGTGTGTATCAATTAATGTTATTCTGTTCTGAAGTTTACTACTAATCTGATACGTTTAAGGTTCGAGTTTTAAAGTCTTCTGTTCTGTTATAATGTTACTGTTCAAGGATCTGTTGACAGAATAAAGGAATCAATCTGTAAATAACCTTTTCTTGACGTTCTCTTGGAAGACTCATGTTTCACTGTAGGTGACGTTTTTGAGAACTGATTTATGTAGTGTTCAGACAGCCATATTTCCACGCAAATTACATACCTAATAAATTCCTTATGTAAAAAAAAATCTGTTAAATCCAGGATGAAAGAGAACTATTGAAATTTGCATTGTAAAACGAATTCAGTCGTGAACAAATTTCAACAATTTCATTTAAATCCCCTCGTGACTGGATATAGCATCAAAACACGATCAGAATGGGATATTGTATCAGATAATTATTTTCCTCTCAAAAATTTGGCTTGACAAAAGAAAAACAATCATGAATCACTTAAAGATCCTATTTCTAACTAAATCTCCATAAAAAAAATTCTATGAGTTGAAAAGTCTGTGTACATGCCACGAAACCAATTTCCTACGCAATTAATTTTTATATTAATTTGATAACTGATCACCTACTGTGCAATTGCATTGGTACCTTCCCCGCACGGGGATAACTGGTTTTCCAGTTATTTGGGGAGCGGCGCCCCCACGGCCCGAGCTGACCTTGTGACTGGTCAACATCTGATGTCATGCCACCGCTTGTTTTTTATTTTGGTGTTTGCAGGGACGGCTGTTCATCCAGCTGTTGGGGAGTTGCGGCCCCACGATCCCTAGCAGGTCTTGTGTCTCGCTTTTTCGTTTTTATTTATTTTCTCCACTGGCTAGTTGCCCGTGTTGTATTCTCTACCTAATCGCTACCACGTTATGTACTAACACCCCGGCCTTGTGGTTTTGTTACCCTCCACCACTAACTGATTTATATTAACCGCTCAGTTCGTAGGTTGCTGAGATTCCGTTTAGGTTCCCTGCCAGGGATTTGTCTTCTTTGGATTTCTTTTTTTTTTTTTTTTTTAGCTGGTTTGGGTGCTAGACCTACCTGCATGTTTGCCGCGTGCGGAGACCCGTGAGGCGGAAATGGGATGTCTGGCGGCTGAGGTCGCAGGAGACCGGATAGGTGCCTCCTGTGTACCAACACTCCTCTTCGACCCTGGCTTCGCTGTAAACGGGAGGCTAGAGACTAACCCACCTCTAGTCAGATGTGGTCTCAGCAGGGCAGCAATATGCTGCATTCTATTAAACCACAGATCGGACTATGGAAGTCTAGTTTGCGGAAGAACCGACGTGAGGATGTTGTTCTTGCGCGTCTCCGCATTGGGCACTGTCGTTTTACTCACCGCTTTTTGCTGTGTGGGGACAGTGCCCCGATGTGTGAGGCGTGCCAATGTCGTCTCACCGTCCTTCATGTTCTGTGTACTTGTTTTCGTTTTTGTGATCATCGTTTTCGTTATTTTCATTCCCATTTGTTGGACGATGGAGCAGCTACGCTGCAGACTCTCCTTGGTGAGAACTGCGATCTGACGGCAGTGTTCGCATTTTTTACAGAAATAGACTTTTTAATCTTATCTAGTTTTACCGCTTTCATTTCCATCTCTCACTTTTACCGTTTCATCCTGTTTTTACCCTTGTGTACGTGTTTTACTATTTTTGTTCTATTTTGATTATAACGAAGTGAATTTATTCGTCATTTCTATCCGCGCCAGGCAGGATTCGAACCCGGGTCCCCTCATTCCGGAATAAAGTGCTCTACCAATTGAGCTACGCGGACATTTTATTCTGATTCCTATCTGCCTTTATGTCGTGTGCGTCCTTCGGGCAGGTACGTTACATCATCTCCCCCTTATTTTATTTATTTTTTTCGAAGTGCTGCTTTTATTTTTCCTATCTCGCGGTATGGAAATAACATCACACCATTGCGAGATTGTGAACGGTCGGGTCATCCGGATAGTTCGGGCGCCATTATAACGAAGTGAATTTCTCCGTCATTTTTGGTCTACGCCGGGATTCGAACCCGAGGCCGCTTATTCCGGAACAAGTCGCTCTACCAACTGAGCTACGCAGACGATTATTCTGATTCCTATCTGCCTTTATGTCGTGTGCGTCCTTCGGGCAGGTACGTCACATCTCCTGGTACGTTACATGATGTCTTTTGTTTGGCGCTCTTTGGCCACCAATGGCCCTTGCGCCATTAAAATCTACTAACCAACCAACCATTGGTACCTCTGTGAATACAGGAATTCGTCGGTGACGAAGATCAAATTTGCGTCTCCTCGCTCCGGGGAGTGAGTTGCTGTAACCGACTAAACTACACCGAGAGAATGTATAGCTGCAGATTTGTCGTCTTGACACGTGCTTCACCTCTGTAGTACATCCCTCCTCCTTGGGTTGACACCTTTTTTAAGTCTTCCCATTATTTTGCCCTATGAACTATCATTTTGCTCCATAAACCAGTACTGATAAAACGTTTTTTCTTTAAGATAAATACGGATGAAACATGGATTTCGGAGGTACCTTTGTAAGAGGATCACTTTGTGATCTGGGTCAGAATGTGAATAAGGGGGTGGGGATGATGGGCCATCACAATGGTGTGCTAGGATATCCTTCAAAGTTACAAAAGGAGAGTAAGGCATACCAATGACCCTGAGCTCAAAATCCACCGACCTACTCTAAACGTATGGTGATTTTAGCTTGATTAATTTATCACAGCGTGCCTGATTCGTCAGAACTTTTCTCACATAAGTACAGAGGATTTTTATACGTCATTTCAGAGCAAATGCTCAACATTTATATTGAAGGAAACTTTTTTCAAGGGTTTTTAAGGGCCTTAAAATAAAACTCAAATAAAATTAGCGATTATTATTCAAAATGCCAAAATAATTACTCGTTCATTCCAAATATCAAAAAAAAGAAAAAAAAGAAGAAAAGGAAAATGGGCCATTTCTCGAGTGGCCAATCTGCCCCTGCCTGGGGCAGGGCGGGATTAAGGAGCTTCTAAGCCAAGACATTTGAGTACACCCTCCCTTCAAAGAAGTTATGACGGAGAATCATTATGAGTCCGTTAAAACCAAGGAGGTTACAACATTACTTCTGGAGATGTCTATCCTGAGTCTCTTAACCATGAAGCTGCTAAGTGTGGGAATTTGAGACTGTTTACATGATACTCGTGTAGTTTCGATTGTGTGTATTTTGGAATTGTGTGGTTTTTGGTTGCAGAAATCGTATTAATATCAAATCGACACAAATTATACTTCATACACGAGTGAAGTTTTCAATTTTGAAGTTATGTTCTATTTTCAATTCGAACTAACAATCATGTATTTCAATTTAAAATAAAAATGGGAAGGAGCCTCCAAATCTGGGGGTCACATGACCCCCTGTAGAATTATTTTCCCCTTTACTTTATTTTATTTTATTTTATATATTACTTTTTTTTTACACTCACAGAACTTGACCACAAGGAAAGATGGAGTTTGTGGCGTTTAATTTAATATCCTAATTTTATTGGAAATTTGGAATTGGAAAACGATAACGTGAAAGCGGAAAACCTAGCAAACCGTAAGGTAGTACGCTCAAATAAGTTCCGCTCAGGGTAGTGTATGCTGAACTTAAAAGGCTTGGCGTGGCCCTGCTCGACAATGTTCATTATTTTGAAAACAGTTACCAATGTACACTAAAGTGCTAGAAAAATTGGTACAGACGAGCTTATGCAAAATACATAGCAACGTCCCCTATGCGCGTACTCGGTTGCGTCCGCCAGTGCGTATATAAAGCGATAGACATCCTTGCCAGCTGTCAGAGCTGTTTTCAGCATGAGAATGACAAGTAATAACGATTTAAGCGATTTTCAACGCGGTGTAATACACTGGCGTGCAAAAATTAAAGACGAGACGGTTTTTCGAATGTAGCGTCGTGCAGAAGTGCTCTACGTCAACTCAAATCATACCATAAGATCCCCAAGATGTAAGAATATGGGACAACTGAGCAAAACCGTCCAAACAAGGAATCCAAAGCATACAAAGGCACTTTATTGAAAAGGTAGCTTCGAGCACAACTGGACAGAAGACAGAAACGTCCATGTGACTGGTGGCTGCCAAGAAAAATCCAGTCTTTAAAGACTCTTTAGTAGGGGATATGATCACCCCTGACTGCGTTGCACGATTTACAACGTCTGTCCATGCTGAGGACGTGGTTGTCAAGGAGCTGTTGAGGCATCGCGGCCCATTCCTCTTGTAGCGCCAATCGCAGCTGCAGAATCGTTGCTGGCCGCTGGTGACGTGCTGCCAAGCATCTCCCGAGAAGGTCCCTTACGTGTTCGATTGGATTTAGGTCCGGGGAACTTGCGGGCCAATCCAAGTGTTCAATAGTTTCACTCTCCAACAGCTCTGAGACAGCCACTGTACGATGAGGGGTAGCGTTGTCGTCCATGAAGAGGAACTCAGGACCCACAGCACCTCTAAACAGACGGACGTGAGGCAGGAGAACATCGATACAATAGCAGATACCAGTGACTGAACCTCCTTGGAAGATGTGGAGGTCAGTACGGCTACCAAGCATGATACCGCCCCAAACGAGAAATCCGCCACCTCCAAACCGGTCCCTTTCGATGATGTTGGAGGTGCGATTGCGTGTTTCTTGCTCTCTGCAGATGTGCATACGTCTGGAATCGCTCGTCAGACTAAATTGGCTCTCGTCCGTAAAGAGAACTCGACCCCATTGCTGATTGTCCAGTTCTTGTGTTCCTAGCATCACAGAAACCGCCGTCTCCGATGAGCAGGCGTTAATGGCACACACCGTACTGCTCGTTGTACAAATAGACCACCTTTGTGCAGCCTCCTGGCCACGGTAAAACGCGATAACGGACGCCCAGTTGTCTGTTGCATGTGCCTTGCGATTTCTCCTGCTGTCTCTTCTCGTCTGTAGGACAATATGCCGGTCGTCCGCCGCCGTGGGTGCTCGTGGACGACCAATGCTAAACTCTCGGACAGCTGTTCCTGTCGTTTGAAATTCTCTTCAAGCTCGTGAAACGATGCTGTGAGCGATTCCGAACTCTTCGGCCACACTAGTCACACTTCGGCCTTCTTCCAACTTCCCAATGACGCGACCACGTGTAAAGTCATCCAGATGTCGTCTACTGGATTGCGTGTTGGCCATATCAGACGGTGACAGCAACTCAACGTCGTTCAAACCAATGTACACCGTGCAATAGCTTTCACCGAATTGCTGAGCGTACACCGCCCGTGTGCTTTATACCCTTCCGACAATCCCCCCGTCATGCTGCATATATGCGCATGCCCTACCGTACCGGACCCTAGTCTATCTCCTGAGTGTTCTTTCGGTCCGTTCTGCCTGCTCGTTCCGCTGTTATGCTAATTTCTCCTCTTCGCCCTTAATTTTTGCACACCAGTGTAGTTGGCGCTCGTGAAATGGGCCACTGTGTTTCGGAGGTAGAAACGAAGTTCGGATTTTCACGGACGATCATTGCAAGGGTGTAACGTGACTACAAGAATTCCGGTAAAACCTCCAACCTACGATACCAGTGTGGCCGTAAAAAGACATTGGGTGAACGTGACCATCGTCGGCTTTCAAGAGTCGTTTCACGCGATAGACGTGCAACACTTTCGCAGGTATCATCGGAATTCAATGTTGGAGCCTCAATAAGCATCAGCGTCCGGAGTGTGCAACGTGCCCTGCACGATATGGGCATCGGGAGCCGACGCTCAACTCGAGTCCCCATGATGGGTGCACGACACAGAGCTATGCGCCTAGCTTGATCACGGCAACACCGCCACTGGACACTTGATGACTGGAAACAAGTAGCTTGGTCTGACTAGTCGCGTTTCCAACAGTATCGGGAAGATGGAAGGATTGGTGTGTGGCGCAAACCCCATGAATCCATGGATCCCGCCTGTCAACAGGGAATTGTACCGGCTGGTGGGGGTCTGTAATAGTATGGGTGTGTTTAGCTGGACTTCACTGGGAACCCAGGTACGTTTACAAACGTCTGTGACGGGCCAACGTTATGTGCGCATCCTTTCTGACCAGATATACACCCGTTCGTGTCCTGCATTCATGCTCATGGGTTGGGTCTGTTCCAACAGGACAATGCCCCTCCACACAAGTGTCGGGACGCCACATTATGGTTAGAAGAGCATTCATCTGAGTTTGGGGTGTTGCCATCCCACCCAAGTCCCCAGATCTGAACGTGATAGAACACATTTGGGATGCCACGCAACGCCATATCGAACACAGTAATCCGAGACCTCGGAATACACCCGAATTGTGGAACGCTCTGCAGGAAGTATGGACATGGTATGCATTGCCTACAGCATATTTCCAGAAGCTAGTGGAGTCCATGCCCCGTCGTATTTCTGCAGTCCTGCGCTCCCGTGTGGGACCTACCAAGTATTAGACTGGTGTACCAGTTTTTCTGGCACTTCAGTGTACATGATAATACATGACTATTACTAACAAACACTTTCTTCAAGAGCAGCATCAATTAATAATAATATTAATAGTTGTAGTAGTAGTAGTAGTAGTAGTGTTCTAGTGTAGTAAATAGTATTAATAGTTAGAGGAGACTTTAGATCTTTTGGGGCCCTAGGCGCTAAAAGGTTCAGGGCCCCCTCCCCCTTCTTGTCCCTTCAGAAATTTTCATCCGTCAGATTAACAAAAAACGGGGGGGTCAAGAAAAAGTTTTTACACTTTTTTAAAATGCCATCGCTTCCTATTATTAGCACGTTCTGTAAGAAACAGTGCTAGTGTACTTATTTTGTCTGTCCGTGCACATCGAACTTTTTGATTTCAGAGATATTTCAAAAATTATTTTTGCGGCTAATATTAAGTTTGGCACTTTTAATATTCCATATACTTCATGCACTGCAGTTATCATAAACAGAATTTTGAGGCTAATAGGGAATCAATGAATGTTAGGTTTGGCACTTTTTTTTTTTTTTGATTGGAGGTTTAACGACCACCGTGAGCAACTCAATGGGCTATAAGTAGTCGCCCGTCCCTAATTTAGGGTCACTGGTTCCAGGGAAGGGAGAGAGCCAATGCCGTAAGACAAACACAACATCCATGCCTGACCGGGATTCGAACCCGGACCCCTTACGGACGAATGATCAGAGGCCTGCGCCACCGGGGCGGCTGCAGGTTTTTGAGTAAGAGTATCATTGGAACTTTTTATTGCTTTTTCAAAAGCTAGTTTTAAGTCGATTTAAGGAATAGAAAAGGTGAGAATACTTGATAATTATCAGTATTAAACCAAGGGAGCAGAAAGTAACGAGAAATGTTGTTGCAATACTATATAAATTACTTTTAACACTATTAAATAGGATAGTGTGATATTCTCAATTTTTTTTATTTTTCCAGCCTAAGTATTAATAACTCTTTTCGTTTAAGATGGTTTAGTGGGATTAGGGCCGAGAAAGAACTTGATTGTCCTAAGAAGAGTTATCCTGTGAAGAATATTTCTCTCTTCATTGATTATCCTACCAAGAAGGGGAAAAACTATTAACAGCAAACACGTCCGATCACCAGGAATTTTTTTACAAGTACTCCTCATCGTAACTCGGGAAGAAGGTGGGAAGGTTCCTACACAGATGTGTTCCCTTGGCTGGAAGTACCATGAAAGCAATTTATAGCACAGCAGGCCAGTTAAGAATTCGCCTTAAACAATGAAAAGTTTGGGAAGCGTGAAAACCTTCATTACCAACCTCTAAAAGGAACTAAAAATTATTTATACCGTTCCTTTCAAAATAAGTACATCGATAAGAACTCAAAAATTCGGAATATCAGCAACAGCAAGAAAAAATATGTTATCATTAATATGAGAAAGTAAAATATCAATTGGCTATACAAAGTAGTCGCTTTAAGGATTCGGTCTGTGAAAACCAAACCTGAAAATCCATTTATATGTTTTCGAGGCACCTGAAATAGCGAGGCCCTAGGCGTGCACCTAGTGCGCCTTGCCGGAAATCCGCCCATGGTAATAGTAATAATCTTTCATTTTCACGAATTACTGTTTTCTACATATTAGCTAAACCTTAATTAATTACACATTACACTTGACACCCCCCATCCTCCCTTGAAAAATTTCCTGCAAACGCCCATGCTCAAAATAATTAAGAATTTTATAAATCCAGCATTCTCTCATGCATCGGCAGCAAGTTACGATGCAAAATTAGAAACATTTGTAACGAAAGAATGCAATTCGGCCAAGGAGGTTAGAACCACGGCTGTCGCTCGCGGTTCTAACCTCGAGCGACAGCAACCGCGAGCGACAGCCGTGGTTCTAACCTCCTTTGTTAAAACACGAAACTGTAGCAAAATGCTTGGCCGCCCCGGTGGCGCAGTGGTCTAAGCGATGACTTCTGATCATTCGTCCGAAAAGGGGTCCGGGTTTGAATCCCGGTGAGGCATGGATGTTGTGTTTGTCTTACGGCACTGGGTCACTCCCTTCCCTGGAACCAGTGGCCTAAATTAGGGACGGGCTACTGCTTATAGCCCGTTGAGTTGCCCACGGTAGTCGTTAAACCTCCAACAAAAAAATGCTCATGATAATTAATTAATACGAGGTCCACTCTTCAAACTAATAAATTATCTTCATGGTTTTCGAAACGAATCACTACATTTTCCATTGTTCGCACAAGAATATTCGTTAAAAGCTTAAGATTCCTAGATTTTGTCCTGGATTTTTTAATGGTTTACCATTGTATATTTTTTTTGTGCGTCTTTTTCGTTATGCAATATGACGCCACAGGGTACTTCGACCATTAACGGTTCCAAGTGCAAGAAGGAAAGTGTGGATGGATGGTACTGAAAAAGCTGAAGCTATCTCGACCGCGCTGTACGCAGTGACTTGAAATGTTTACCCTCAGTGAGTCAGCCGCCCCGGTGGCGCAGTGGTCTAAGCGACGGCCTCTGATCATTCGTCCGAACGGGGTCCGGGTTCGAATCCCGGTGTGGCATGGATGTTGTGTTTGTCTTACGGCACTGGTTCTCTCCCTTCCCTGGAACCAGTGACCCTAAATTAGGAACGGGCGACTGCTTATAACCCGTTGAGTTGCTCACAGTGGTCGTTAAAATAAAGAAAGGAAAGGAAAGGAACTCAGTGAGTCACTGTCAAACTATGAGCATAGTTTGCAGCCATAGCATCGAAGCTGTCTTCAGCACCCTCTCTGATTTCATGATTTTAAGAACCCGTTTGCAGAACTCACGGCACACTATCTCTTCTAGCCACTATACTATTGCAACGCATTTTGTGTTGGCCCATCGCTCCTTTCGTCGCAACCGCGAACGGCCGCCCCGGTGGCGTAAGAGACTCGCGGCATCTCCAGAAGTATTATTCTAACCTTCTTGATCGTAACTTGCTGCCAATGTGTGAGAAAATGCTGAATTTATAAAATTCTTAATTACTTTTAGGCTCCTTTCACTTTTTATTTTAAATTGAAATGCACGAACTGTACTGCGAATTTTAAACAAAACATAACGGTAAAATTGAAAACTTAACTCGTGTAAGAAATATAATTAATTCCGGTTTGATATTAACACGGCGTCTGCAACCCAAACCACGCAATTCCGAAATACACACAGTTGAAATCATATAGATATCATGTAAACAACGTCTAATTCCCACACCTTGCGGCTTCACGGTGAAGAGGCCACGGCATCTCGAGAAGTAGTATTGTAACCTCCTTGCTACCAAGGCGGTTGTGATATGTTCTATTCTAATAAAAAAAAGTTGAAAAGAACCATCGCATCTCTAGTAGTCGAGTGATACGAAGCGTTGG
The DNA here is from genome assembly GCA_039090855.1 of Macrothele yani. NCBI lineage: Eukaryota > Metazoa > Arthropoda > Arachnida > Araneae > Macrothelidae > Macrothele > Macrothele yani. The sequence continues at coordinate 90,083,867 of CM077016.1, read as the reverse complement.
CTGCTAATTATTCGTCCGAAATGGACCTCGGTTCGTATCGCAGGTGAAGCATGGACGGTGTGTCTGTCCTACAGCATTGGCTCTCATCCTTTCCTGTAACCAACCGACACAAACTAGGAACGGCCGACTTATGGTGGCCGTCAGAAGCCGCCAAATGGGAAAAAGGAAAAAAGAAGGAATCAGGTCTATCGTGAGATCGCCAGTAGACTTGTTCTGCATAGAAGTGTTACTATATAAGCTCCAAAGTCCTTTGACTTGTGATACGAGAATGCGCTTGCGTCTTCTGGGGATTAAGAACATCAAAACCACCGAAAAATTACTGAAATTAAAAAAAAAAAAAAAAGAAAAAGAAAAAAAGAAAAAGGTCATATACTCCAATAGAAAGTGTTCTCACGAAAATATTTATCACGATTTAGTAAGCAATATTTTCTTCTTGGTCGGCAAGTGAAAATGGTTTAAGTCCGTCTTTTCTTTTTTTTTTTTTTTTTTTTTCGGTTGGAGGTTTAGCGACCCCCTGGAACAACTCAATGGGCTATAAGCAGTTCCCGTCCCTAATCTAGAGCCAATGGTTTAGGGAAGGGAGGGAGCCGGCGCTGTAAGACAAACACAACATCCATGTTTCACCAACCGAACCCGGACCCATCTCGGATGAATGATCAGAAGTCATCGCTTAGTCTACTGCGCCAACGGGGCAGCAAAAATAGTTTCAAATGAATATCATGTACTTTCAACTTTTTTGTTTTTTTTGTTTTCGAAATATGTTCTAAATGTGAAAGAGGCGGTATGGATAATCATCTATCGTTAGATTATACTAGTTTTGAACTCTGAATCGTATAACATTAGGCTGTTATTTAATTAAAAAAAAACATTGAAAATCATAACAGCTCAGAACTAATATAACTCATTTTTTTAAATTCCTACCACAAAGCTGTTTACATACAGCTGAACAATACATTTTCTTGATTGTACTTTATCAGAAATTTAATTTAATCATTAAAACCAGCTGCACGCGTTCCGTGTGATTCTACATCGTGAAATTCGAATCGTTAACTTTTATTAGCGTCGATGTCTCAATGAAGTATTGTAGTTGCAAAAATAGATTGGACTAGTTTCTCTCTCTCAGCCGGGTAACTAGAAGCAGAAGGTCACACCATTTAACACCGACACCGAACAGTGTTTGCATCGTTGACCTTCCTTCAGCTTTGCTCGACTGTACGGAAATCATGGCGGTAAGTTGAAATTTGGTTTGATTAGCAAATTTTGACATGGTAATACATTTGTGATGTGCACTTGGAAACTGTTCTGTCAACTTCATTTTGATGAATAGACTTTTTGAGATTGTTTATTAATATTCTTTTTGTTGGGTATCTTCCTAAGCTGTGTTCCATGGTAGTTTCGAATCGCAGCTTTGGCTGATAAAAGTGTTCAGAGTTCTTAAATTTTTGCTCTTTGTAGCTAACCTGATTGAAAGAAAATAGTAATATTTCATTGAAAGAAAATAGTAATATTTCACTGTTTTGTTTGTTTTCAGACGTGTATTTGTTTTAAACCGATTATTTTGTCTACAATTAGTCGTGAGTGCAAATGAACATAGAAAATTCTTACATGGTAATACCTAAAATTTACATTAAGCTTCAGTTTTGTATACAAGAAAAAATAAAATAAATTCCGTTTCATTAAAAAGAATCATATAGCATTTCTTTAAATAATTAAGTGTTGATCGTTTTCTCTGTTGTGTCTGCTACTGGAGCAGATTGGCACTTTAAAAACCGCCATGGTTACTAAGGTGTATGGGGCACAATATCAGAAACCTTATATTAACATATTTTTGTTATTATTTCCAGGGGGAATTTTGAATTCTGGTGAAATTAATGTATTAATAATTCAGCTGTATCACTGTAATACTGATGATTAGCAGTAATTTGCAGGGTACCTGTTTGTAATTAAAGGAGTGATTATTAACTGAGTTAACAGTAGGTTGAAAAGACTAAATAAAAATAAGCCATACCCATTTAGAATTAAAACTTTTTTTTATGAAATTGGTCATGAAAGGCAAAACATATTTATGGTGTGTGGTGCTGTTATAAATTTTGTTTTGCTGTTTTTTTTTAATGTACTACTTAAAAATATTGTGTTTACCTGTAATTCAGATAGTTGAAATTTTCAAGGGCGTGACATTAGGTAGGTAATTCCAAATCTTCAACATAACTGGAATGAATGAGCAGGTGTTTTTAGCGGGAGATGGGTTTGTCCCTAATATGTGACTGCTAGGCAACCAGGCTCCTGTAAATCTGAAAAGCTTGTGTAAAATTAAGCTTCAGTATAAATATCATCTTAGGTACCAGATAATTCTGCATAACATTAGCCAAAAGACTTCCAGGGTTTTGTTTGATTCCTTAGGTGGATTAAACTGGAACTGTGGGCTGATCTCTCGAAGTGATATTTTTTGTGATTTTTAAGAGTACGATGAAAATTAGTTGGTTGAAAGAATGAGTGAGGAAGTGCTAAGAGAATTTATTCAGCCCAAGTAAAAGAAGAGAAAGGTCAAAGAAATGGTGTTAGGACCAGATTCAGGGAAGCCTTAGTAAATAATTAAAGGTTCTATGTGAAACATGATGGATGTCAGTGAAGCTGGAGTTGTTTGCCAAGATTGCTGTACATGGAGGTGTTTTTGAAAAATGTATGTTAGGAATATAACTTGGTTAGTCACAACTACCCATTTGTTTTATGTGGCTATATTATATGTTAATAGTTGTATAACTATTATTGTTATTACTGTTACACACATTATAAATGTCTTCAAGTCGAGTGCACTATGCCTCATAATTCCTGCTATAATATAATTATTCAAGGATGTGGAAAATAAAATATTAATATTTTATATCCCACATCCTTGAATAATTATGTTATAGCAGGAATTACGAAGCATATGTGCACTCAATTTGAAGACATTTATAATGTGCGTAACAGTAATAATAATAGTTATACATATGTTAGGAACTTAAAATTTTTGTAATTTTCATTTTTGTAATCTAGCATCAGTAGGAACTTTGATTTGTTAGATGATCTTGATTTGTTTTTAGGAGCTAATCTCCGAATCTCAGTTAACATGTTAATGATATCTTTGTGTATATATACAAGAATAAATTATTTTGCTGCAAAGTGATTAGCACATGTATTTAACAGTTCACAAAATGGTTTTTGATAATGTAGTTCAAGAAACAACTGCAGGATGTAGGACAAGTGTCAACTGCTTAAAAAGATATGCAGCACTAATCTGCTGTGGGAGTGGTAATAATCATTGAGTGATATGTTAATATGGTGAATTGCTGTTTCCCATAGAGTAGAAAATTTTTTGAGGCTGTGTGAGCTTTGTTTCCTGAATGGGTTAGGTAACTTTTTTGATGAGTTGTCAAATATAGTTCAGATAGCTTGAAAAAAAAAAAAAAAAAAAAAGTGTTTTTGCAGCTGATTTTGCTGTGAGAGACATGTTTCCATGATGGAGGAGAGAGGATATTCAGATGGAACAGTCAGAAAAGAAAAGTGTACCTTGTCAAATAATTTTCTGTTATGGAGTAAAAAAAAATAATTTCATTTGCTATATATGTACTAAAAGAGTGGGCTCTGCCGATGTTAAAAATTCTATAAGAGTGATCTGATTCCCACAACAGATGGCCTCAGTGTTGTAGTTCAAGGAAGAACCATTGCTACTTCTGATTCAAGTTAACACTGTGGGCAACATGGGACCTATGATAAAAAAACAGATTAGATTATCTATGATAGGAAGTCACATGTAAAAATTTGATGCAGCTCTCTAGTTACCTAAAAAAATTTAGCTACACTTATTTTATCAGAAGCCATTCAGTGTTTATCCATTGAACATAAAAAATTAAATAGAATATTTTGTTAATACAGACATTTAACGTGGACCAGGAACATCAAACAAAGATCTTCGCTCTTTCCACGTTTATAAGTGAGTCATGGAAATGGGTTAGGTAACTTTGTCTCCTGAATGGTTAATAATAGTTATACAACTGTTAACATATGCATATATTCGAGGCCGCTGTGGTGTAGCTGAAGCATATCCGGCGCATAACTGGAAGACCCTGGGTTCGACTCCCGGTGGCGGCCAATGAGAATTTTTCCGTGACTCACTTATAAACGCAGAAAGAGCGAAGATCTTTGTTTGATGAGAATATTTTGTACTTAGCATTTTATATCTGCATTTAAATTCATATGCACTTCTGAAGTGGTTTTGGAATTAATAACAAACTATGCACCAATTATGTTGAATATAGTAAAACTATGCTGTAATCTGATTTACTTGCTCTGCAGATACCGTGAGTATGGTCAGAGTTTCTGTCCCCCTGAGGATGGTAGTGGAAAACTACAGGAAGTACTTTGGTTGAGGTGTTTGCTGAGGGTGGAGAGCAGCATGGGAGAGCTCCTTTGCGAAGCCTTTTACAAAGAATAGGAGATATGAGCAAGCGGAAGGCTGTTTTGATAAAACATAGATGTAGTTAACTGAGGTGGAAGCGTCATGTGTATGTACACTGAAGAGCAATTGAATTAGAGACAGCTAGCGTTATGCAAATGTGGCGCTGTGGGCGGCCCTGTAAACGGAAATGACAGGACGTATACAGCGATCCGACAATATAAGGAGTGATGCGATGGGAATCAGTATGAGTCGGACGCAGTATGGGTAAGGCGAAGGATCTAAGCGCATTTGATCGTGGGCAAAATGTCGGGGCCCAACGGATGGGTCACTCCATCTCGGAAGTCTTGCAGGCACTGGGATTTTCACGAGCCATTGTGTCACGGGTGCACCGTGAGTACATCAAATCCGGTAAAACTATCCCTGCAAGGGCCAACTGCCGTGGACAACAGTGCGTGGATGAGCGGGGTGATCGTCGGCTAGCTCGCATTGTAACAGCGGATAGTTGGGCCACAGTGCAAGAAATCACTCTGCAATTTAACGCTGGTGCACAAAAATGTGTAAGCAGCCACACCATCCAGAACCATCTCCTCGCTATGGGGTACAGAAGCCATCGTCCCACGAAGGTGCCGCTGCTGACCGCACATCACAGGGTGCAAAGATTAGCATGGGAACGGGAACATCGTCACTGGACCCTAGACATGTGGAAAAATGTTGCCTGGACTGATGAGTCGAGATTCACGTTGGTACATGCGGATGGCAGGATACGAGTGCGGCACAAACCACATGAAGCGATGGATCCTTCTTGCCAGCAGGGTACTGTTCAAGCTGGTGAGGTTTGCATTCTCGTCTGGGGACTGTTTACGTGGACTGAAATGGAAACCCTGGTACATGTGACATCGTCTCTCACAGGTCAACTTTACCAGGATATCCTGGACGACCATTTGCTCCTGTTTGTGCGCCTTCAGCATCATACTGGGGACCGACCTCATCCTGCAACAAGACAATGCACCGTGCCATCGCTTCTGAATTGTATCCGAATGGTTGGATGAACACTCCACTGATGTGACCTCGCTTCCTTGGCCAGCTAGGTCACCTGACCTCAATATCATTGAGCACATCTGGGATGCCATCGAGAGAGATGTTCGAGGCTCTGACCCCCTCCATCAAATCTTCGTGAACTGTGGGAGCCTGTTCAGTGGTCGTGGATCCGTATGGCTTCCCAATGTTTCCGGTGTCTTGTCGAGTCCATGCCGAGACAAATCGCCGCCGTCATCAGGGCGAAAGGTGGTGCTACACGTTACTAGACAGGTATCTCTGATTTAATTGCTCTTCAGTGTATGTATATAATGAGTTGTTTGAGTATTTGCAGATTGTATATAGTGTATAAAGAAATGTATGCATGTAAGGTATGTATACAAGGGAGAAAACCAACCAGATAGTTTTATGAATGTTGATATGTACAATAGGACCGCAACTATGTTGTGTTGGTATATTTGACGTGACCACCTTTTTGTTATAAATGAAGAAATACATGCGGATTACTACATGAAGCCTCTAGAATGACCAAGAATAGAATGTAACAATAGTGAATGACTTCAGCTGAAAAGTTAAAGAGCCCCCATGCTACCTCTACGAAACATGCAACACTATGACCACTGCTGTCTCACTTGCTGGAAATGTGAAATGTGGAGCCAAAACCAGAGAATAGTAAGTTGCCCAAAATCTGTTATCAGTTTCTCTCTATCTTCCATGAAAAAGACATCTGGTTGATGTGCAAAAGCTTGGAAATGATTGTTTATGTATTCCTACATCAGATTACCAGCATAGTTTTAATGTTTTTGGAATGTTAATGAGTAATAAAATCAATTTGCATCTTTGAAGTATTATTCTGGTAAAGATTCAGCATAAATTATTGCTGGCAAAAAAGCAAGTTGTGGATTTTGTGAAGTATAATTGTCATATTTTGATTCAAAGGAAGTTTATATTGCATGAAACTGTCATCTTGATTATTTTGCTAGTGTAAATGATTAGGAGTCTAATTCTAGCAAGGTCATAGTCAGTAAGCTAGTATAGCAGTAGATCGGTCAGTTTAAGCATGTGTCTTGCATTTGGCACTGCCTTATCTTATGTGCCGCTGAATTCTAAGATTCAGGTACTTATTCAGTCTTGTGGTAATAAGATGTGAGATTTGAGGACTTTTTTGGGAAGCCGGGGGATTTCGATTTTTCATTCTCTCTTGGAAGCTGGTAATTCTAAATTGTGAATGGGCAGCAACTGGGATGAAAATAATATATGAATTGACCAGTTGTTTCTATTTTAAGGTTGTTTGTTAGTTGACGTGGTCAGTGGATGTTTAATGAGTAATAAATCGCAATGTATTTTCATTTCATAATTCTTTTCTACTGTATTAACATGACAGTTCACTGAATTCTAAAGAACTGTTTACAGTCGGTAATGGTTAGAGATGAAATGAAATTTGTAGATAATTTAAAAATTGTGAGATTTAAATATCAGCATATATTATAGTGTCTGCAGTGTAATTAAATATTTTTAGGTACATGTCTTGATAAAACCTTTGAAAATTCTAGCCAAATTTATGTAACTTAACATACATTTGTGTGTAAATTGTTTTTGTCATAAGTAATACCAGGAATTTCATACCACAAAAGCAGTTTTAGGCATGAGATTTTAGACACGAGCAGTTTAATTTCATTATGTACTACTTAGTAGATTCTGTGTTGTGGCATTTTGGATTCATATTTTTCTCTAAACTTACAGATTTTATGTGTACTGTTTGCATTAAAAAAAACAACAGTGGTAAAGAAGCATATCATGTATGTGTAGCATTTAAGCAATGCAAAGGTTCTCAGTAGTAGAATGAAAATGTCGACCAGTATATATGTAGCAGTGCAGGGAAAAAAAAAATGTTTTAACAGTTGTGAAAACTCGTGCATACTTCAGATAAAAACATTTAGGAAAGAATTTTATTGGGCTAAGGTTCAGTCTTCGGCCTGCTCGATAGATGGCGCCACGGTATGTCCCTTAGTGGATCTTTTATTTTAATGTAACACTGCAATGTAGATATTTTTCATTATATCAAAGGTATCTGAGACTTAGATTGCAATGGAATCAGGTAAAAGATATGCTTGTGAAAGTTGTCACAAAATCTATTCTAGGCAGCAGGGTTTAGATGAACATCGTAGAATAAAAGGTCATTACGTAAGTAGACTTGCCAATCCCGCCCCAGGTGCATCGAATTTTCCATGCATAGTTTGTGACAAATCATTTACCCTTAAGTCATCATATCTGAGGCATTGCAAAACATTTTCTCATTTTAATTGCAGTGTTACGTTAAAATAAAAGATCCACTAAGGGACATACCGTGGCGCCATGTATCGAGCAGGCCGAAGATGGAACCTTAACCTTTTATTGTGTGATTAAAACTGTACTTTTCAGGTTAACTTGGAGAAAGACCACCTGCAAATTTTCATGAAGGTAGCCATATCGGCTAACCTTCTGAAAGTGGCCCGCTCCGATAGATGGCGCCATGGTTGCATTTCTCGCGCTTTCGCGTAAAATGCGTTATAGCTACTTACGTCATCTTTGTTCGCCATCTCTGCTCCTGTGTTACGCAAGTTCTTTTTTTATCTGTACTACTCCTGTAATATGTGGAACTGGAGAAAGTTCTTTAATGAAGTTGGGAAGGATGAGAATACCGCTATTTCATGGTGTGAACAACAGGGTTTGTTTCCCACCTCCAAAAGATGTTCTGAGGGCCATCTCATGGCTCTAGGTGTCGACGCGTCTCGTCGTTTAGGACAATTCAGGTGTCGTAAGAAGCACGCTTCAGGGAATGACGAGTGCTCTTCTCGTACACTTGGTACGTATTTTTTATGCTCACATTCCTATGGATATAGTGATGATTCTGACGTATTGTTTCGCCAAAGGATTGTCTTACGATGAGGCGATTGAGGAAGCCTCACATGGTAATGTTACCACATCCACTGAGACAGTTAGCGACTAGTATTCGTATTGCAGACAACTAGTCTCAGAGTTTATGGTAGCCTCGCAATGTGACGACGGAAGCTTGGTGGTGTTGGAATCATCGTCGAAGTGGATGAAGCCAAAGTGGGGAAAAGGAAGTACAACTGCGGTCATCTTGTCGAGGGCACCTGGGTTCCTGGAATCTTTGAATGAGATACCAAGCGTTTCAGGGTCGAAATCTGCCTTAATAACAACAAATCGGCAGACACATTGCTGCCCCTTATCATGAAACGCGTAGAGCCAGGAACAATAATTATGACGGAACAGTGGGCTGCATATCGCAATCTCCAAACCTCTGGCTACGCACATTTCAGTGTCAACCACTCCCTCAACTTCACTGATCCCATCACAGGGGCACATACACAAGGAGTAGAGAGCAATTGGCGTCCCCTTAAGCATTGGTTAACACAGGGCAACCACAAAATGTACTTGGCAGACCATATTATGGAATATTTATTCCGACGGAATTGCCGAATTTCCTCAGAACATTGCTTTGAAGTCCTGATTCGTGCGATCAGGCAGTTCTTCCCTGGCAGATAAAGCTTTTCTGGCTTTTATTCTGCTAGATAGACAGTTTAAGATTCGTGAGGAAAGCTCACTCTTTCGTCGTAGCAAATATTTTACACATATGCCAGAATGTACATTCATAAAGGCCCTTTTAAGGGCCACCTAAAATCCATATTATTCACTTCCTTTGCCCATTTCACAACGTTACGCTACGCTTCGTGATTTGGCGATAACGTGTCGCCATCTATCACCGCTTCAGAATCTACTTTTGGGCCACTTTCGGAAGGTTTACCGCCATATCTTTAGTTTACTTTTACTATGTATTGACAGAAGTATGTACTGTTTAAAAAAAAATTGTGTATAATTTTTTTTTACCCTTCCTTTTCACACTGTGTTGCTTATTTGTAGTTTTCAATTCTCTGTTACCAAAACTTGCAATATGTCAGCCAATGCTTAAGCACTATTTTAATCATTTCTAAATTATTAACCTAAATATGAAGAAATTAACTCGTGCACCAAAAGCTATTAAATTGAAAACAAATGCAGTCTCCTGTGAGATACACTTTAATGATAAAAACTATGTACAATTAAAATAAGTATATGTTTAAGACCTTTCAACACCACAACGGCGTCATCCTCAGAAACAATGCAGCAGTGAGCACAGAAGTGAGTGGCCTATATACTTTACAAGACAAATAGCAGTTAATGTGCATGTGCAATAACGGCAAAGTCCAAATCAAGTTCAGTGGGTACAAGCATAGTTGGTGGGTGTGACCTGGCCCAAAAGTGTTCTCCAAGGAATAGGGATATATTAACCTAAAAAGTTAGAAAGTGCCCAATTCACATTGTTCAAAAATTCTAGTCAAAAATAATTTTGTAAAAAAATTAAAAAAAAAATTCTGCTTGTTTTGAAAAATGATATGTATAAAACCTTCCCTCGTCTCTAATAGGTAGCCACATATTCTTTGAACCGCATTTGTTACTATTCTATTGGTCTTTTCCTTCATGGTGTTCTATTTCACATCCAAATTTCATTTTTTAGACCCAAAAATCTCTGCAGTGAAGGTTTATTTAACTTCTTACCCACTCACTGTGTAATTCTATTTTTGCTTGTTTCAAGAGGACAAGACAAATGTCTTGTCCTATTAAGTGCAGGATGAGAAAGGAATCAAAATGTCTAGGATGTTAAGAGTTGCAAATCAAAGGCCCTAGATTATGTATAACCAGTGAAACAACCCAAGGATATTTCTCTATTGATAATTCTATTACTAGTGTTAAATATTTAAGATACAGCCATAAGTTGCTGTGACATATATGCATGGATAATATTGAATGTTTAATCCTATTAAATCAAATAATTCATTACATATTGCTTAATGTTGAACTTTCCACTCCATATTGCCATTGTTGTCATCAAAGCTCTCACTGAATTTGCAGTTCCTTGAGGAGGTCTTGAATGGTAGGCAATGTGCTGTGCACTATTAGATTTATTTCTCAATTTAGCAAGAATTAAAAAAAAAGACCGAATAATCAGATCTCGAATTGAAGTTTTTAAAAGACGTCGATATTTTAAAAACATGCAATGAAGAAATGAACGAACAAAGTTAAAATACTAATAAAAGATTGAAATAAACAAAGTAAAATAACATGAAGGAAGCAAGAACTATGACAATCTCATTGCTATGTTTGCTATATGCATTTTGAGCCCCCTTGTTTTCGGGTTCGTCATCAGTGATGATCATTCCTCTCATCTGTCGTGCCCGGTACTTGGTGGTGTGGCGTTCAAGGCTGATTGCCTCTGGTCACATCTCTCTAGGCCCTGGAGGTTTTCATCCCTATTTCATTTTTGCCATTAGTGTTTTGAACAACAAATTCTGTAGAAGCAAAAATGTCTTGATAAATAGGTCAACAAATTTGATGAAAGAAATGATCACTTAGCTAATTATGTTCAGACTGACTAGCTTTTTAAAATAATTCTCTCAATTTTAGTCCTAACACTATTTTTGGGAACATTCGTTGTTTTACATTTTGATTATATTAGACATGTCAAGTAGGGTATAATTCAGTCAGTAAAAATGCAAAAAAAAAAAAAAAAAAAGCAGAATTCATTTTTCCTGATTATGTGCCTTACTTGACAGTGGTAAGATTTGGAGTCTTTGAATAGTAATCCAATAAAAATGCCAGTGTATTTTTATGCCTAAATTGCAGATATGCTTTTAGGAAATTAGTGGTGTTGCTTATATCATGACTTATCAATCATCAAGAATTTCTTTTGGCACAATTTTTTTTTTTTTTTTTTTTTTAATTTATGTAGGGGAATTGCATGCATTTATTGTCATGGTTTTCTGTTTGAGACTAATTCTACAATACTATATTTTTTTCTTGCTTTCACTGTAGCTCTTATCATTTGCAGAAAAATTTCCTGGATATTAGCAGCACATTTGATAAATGTATATCATTGTTTCCATTACTGATAAATACTACATATAGCACACATTAAATATTTGCTTATAAATTAATGCCTAGTTATTTTTTTAAAGTATCTAGTCATGTATTTGTAAATCATTTATAATTTGTATTTGGAAAAAGGAACAATTTTTTTAATTCTTATAACATGCTAGATAAAAATAACATGCTAGATAAAAATTATGATGTTTAAGTACATCATGGGACATAGTTATTTAGCTTTTACTTTTGCAGCACTTTCTAGCATAGATACAGAACAGAACCCCATAGGATTCAGGTGATTCATTGAAAGTGTGAATGACTATACATCTGGAGGAATATAAGTTTCTACAAACCTAAACAACAGCATTACTGAAATTTGGCTGAGCCCTAATGCTTGGAAAGAATCCTATTTAATAATGCCAAATTTCTTAAGTAGCCTATTTCTGGCAAAGTGCCACCTGTGTAAATGTCTTGTGGGAAAGGAACTTGTTCCATCAGCTTTCTCAAATTACACAAGAAAATTCCATTTTGTTAATGGCTGATGCAAGAGTTCTTGCCCAATTCATTGAAGTGTTTGGCTTAAACTTTTTTTGGGCAATTTTAATGAATTTTAGTTGCGTTGATTCTTTGTGTGTGAGCAGCTTTATTCTTCATTATTTCTGATTTCTGCATGTGATTTCCACCTCTTCTTTTTTATTTTTTTATTTATTTTTTTTTTTATGTGTGACATTTAACTTGGTAGTTTTAGCCAAATGTAAAAGGGTTGTTAGCTTTTGATTGATAGCTGCTACAACCATGAATAAATGACAAGTGCTGCATGGATTTGTCCTTTTATGATCAGTTTTATAATTATTTTTATTATCTTTTACATTAAAATATTTTTTATAATTGATTTTTAAAATAAATTTTTATAATTATGATTTAAAAAAATATATTTTGTTCATAATTACTTTTTGATCTTTTATATTAAGTTTTATTATCAGTTCTTTAATTAAAATTTAGCTATTTGAATGGGAATAAATTTTAAAATGTGCTGTTATATTTAGTATCCTTTTAGGTAATTGATATTTTTCTTTTGTATTATTTTAAAAACTTTGTCAGAGGTTTTTCTACATGTACTCAGAACGAATTTCATGTCCTAAACATATGGCAAAGGCAGCATTTTAATTTCATTGCAGGTTTTACACTTTTATAGATGAATATTTTAGAAACAAATTGTGTACTTTTTAAAGTGTAATGCCTGTTGGTGTTCTGTGATATAATATCAGTGCAAAATAAAACTAATTTGACTAGAAACGATGGATAAGGTGATTAATATTCAGCATTAAAACTTTTTATCTTGATTGTCTTACATAAAAATTTATCAAATGCTTTAATAACCATAACTTTATAGATATTAAAATACAAAAGGCTTTTTTCTTCTAAATTTTGAGTCCGTTCTTGTGAAAATTGTGTTTACTATGTAAATTTCCATGAATGGTTCAGACTTTTTATGGAAACGTGAAGGTAAATGAATTTGTATTGAACATGTATGAAGTTGTAGCTAGCCGTCCCGGTGGCGCAGTGGTCTGAGCGATGGCCTCTGATCATTCGTCCGTAAGGGGTCCAGGTTGGAATCCTGGTGAGGCATGGATGTTGTGTTTGTCTTACGGCACTGGCTCTGTCCCTTCCCTGGAACCAGTGATCCTAAATTAGGGACGGGCGACTGCTTATAGCCCATTGAGTTGCTCACAGTGGTCGTTAAACCTCCAATAATAAAAAAAAAAGTTGTAGCTATTATTAATATTTTAATTGCAAGAGACTGCTATTTGCTGTGATACAACTAAAATATGTACGTACAGGGTGATTGTAAACTCCTTTAACAAAACAAGAGGGGTGATAGTACACATCAAGATGAACAATATTTGCAATGAAACCTAGGGCCACATTCCACTCCTAATGCCAGAAAAGAGCATGTTCGAAAAACATCCAGCAGGCACACGGAGTTCCAACTAGTGCATGAGAAGCACAAGATGCAAATCAGTCAATAATACAGGGTGATTGTAAACTCCTTCAACAAAACAAGAGGGGTGATAGTACACATCAAGATGAACAATATTTGCAATGGAACCTAGGGTCGCATTCTAAACCTAGTGCCACAAAAGAGCACGTTCGAAAAACATCCAGCAGGCACACAGAGTTCCAACCAGTGCATGAGAAGCACAAGATGCAAATCAGGTGCGCTGAACACTTGCATAGACTATGAGGAACAAACATTTAAAAACGCAGCCGAATCCGTTCAGCGATATTACCGTGCGAACATCACATGAGAATTGACATATACGTCTAACCGGCGCAACGTACCGTGTGTTCCTAGAGCAAGTGCTTCCTAGTCTGTTGCAGGATGTTCCGCTCACCACACAGAAGGATGTGGTTTATGCATGATGGGGCCTCAGCACACTTTGCCACAAGGTCCTATACTTCCTAAATGTGACATATCCTGGGCTGTGGATTGGACACGGTGTACCTGTGGCTTGGCCTCCACGCTCCCCGGACTGTAATTCAGTGGAATTTTTCTTGGGGGGGCACATGAAAACATTGGTGTACGAGACACCTGTGGGCTACCTGGAAGATCTTGGCGCTCGAATCGCTGTTGCTGCGGACAAGATCAACACCACACCGGAAGTCTAAGAGAGGGTGCAACATTCCTTCATTCGTCGGTTTGGGCTGTGCAGCGACGCCCTTAAATGCCAGTTTGAGGAGCTCCCTGGGTCATTCCGTGTCAAATCATCACAATTTATATTATTTTTCTACCTCACCAACTTAGATTTTAATAAAACTTGGCATACTTAATGATCCTATGTAGTTATGAAAAAAATGCATTTTTTTTTATTTTTAAGCTAACAGGGGGAAAAGATATTTAAGCCTAAATTTTCAAAATTTTATTAAAAAATGGCCTGTTAGTGATACTTTAACTATCTGTAAATCAGCCGCCAATTGAGATATGGAGTTGGAAGTGGTCTCATTTTAAAGCCCCTTTAATGGGCTTTTATATGATATACAACACAATAGGGTTTATAAAAAAACACAAAATTCAAAATCCAACTGAAAATTTCAAAATCGATTTTCTCAAAAACGGATTTTTTTTTAATTTTGAAAAAAAATCTCAAAATTAGTTCGTACTCAACTGTAACTATCCACAAAATATTTTTTTGGGATCATAAGATATGAGAGGTAACACATATGCATGATCAAGAGAAAATAATGAGATCCTAATTTGCCAAGTACCTAACAAAAAAAGAAATTTCCACAGCATAATTTTTGAACAATATTTATGAATGTTGCTTTCTGTGTGTATTACTTTTCCCTTTCTGTTCTGTTCTGTTCTGACAGTTTGTTCAATTCTAGGTGATGTAATTGAAACTCATAGCTTGAAAAATGCAAGCTGAAACAGGCATGAACATGTTGGATCATGCAACAGATCCATTCCCCTCCTCTCCACATTACTGCACTTGGCTCAGTCTCCCAGCAGAGTTTGTCCCCTTGCCTTTATTTATTGTTGATAAATGTGAATGTAGTGTAAATGATTTTGAATGTGGAGTGATAGTGTGAGACAGTTTTTTTTTTTTTGTTAGTAAGTTTTCAACAAAACCTCTCTAAAATGGCTAAGAAATGGGCCTTAAATTGTTTTAATCCGTTTAAAAAATGAAACCACTCCAATATAAGGAAGGGATTAAGACCAGTGACAACATGGATGTGTTCCCTTTTTCCTGAAACGCAAATGATAGCTAAAGTTTGTGACAGCTGTAGGAAAAAACTGAGCAAGATGAAAACTGAGGTTACAAAAGATGAAATTACAAGTTTTCCAAGTACTAGCCAGGATGTAGGTTACGATTGCAGTACCTATTGCGATAGTGATCCTGCTGTATTATTTTCTTCAGAAGCTTTAAAAACATTTAATACATCCCTCCAAGACATAGGAGAGTCTCCCATTGACCAGAAAAAGGCAGAATATAAACGATATTCTACTGAAAAAGTTGAAATAGAATCAATACTGCTATAAAGCACAAACTTCTTGTCAATGCAGAGTCTTCCGACAATGAAGTTGAGTCCCAAGATGAAACTATTTTAAGTCACCTGAAAACAAAATTCCAAACTTTGACGAACAGAAAGGAAAAGCTCATGATGCTGACTATTTTGCCCGAATCATGGAGTATTAAGAAGATTGTGCGGGAATTTAATGTACCAATTTTTTTATATGGTGAGACAGTCAAAGAAACTTTTGAAACAAAAAGGAATTCTATCTACTCCAGATCAGAAACCTGGAAAAACTCTACTTGCGAAAACAGCTGAAACTATAAAAACATTTTATGAAAGTGATAAGGTCAGCAGACCTATGCCTGGCATGAAAGACTGTGTTTCCATGAAGGACAGCACTGGCCAAAAAATTCATGTCTCCAAGTGCCAAATGCTTAATAATTTAAAGGAGGTGTACATATTTTTTAAAGAAAAGTTTCCAAATGTACATGTGGGTTTTTCAAAATTTGCAGAGCTGCGCCCAAAGAATTGTGTTCTAGCTGGTCAGAGTGGTACACATGCAGTTTGTGTGTGTACCATACATCAGAACATAAAACTTATGATTGAAAATGCCAAGTTATCATCAATTACTAATGGTGAAATAAAAAACTACAAAAGATGTCCTTGTAAAGATAGTATGCAACCCAGCATCAATGGACTGCCACTTGGGTAATTGAGCATCCTGCCCTAGAGTTCAAGTAATCCAAAGTTTGCTAGAAAATGCCTTCAGAGAAAATCTGATCGAGACTAACTTTTTGCCAGTGGAGATCTGTAGACAGATGAACCTTAGAGACATTGCAAAAAACAGTCACTGAATTTGTCAACCTATTTTGTGAGAAAATTTTCATTTTACTTCGCCATGACTTCATAGTTAAACAACAAAGTTCATTTATGAATCATGTAAAAAAAAAAAATTGTCCGATTCAGAAATTGCTGTTGTGTGCGATTTTTCAGAAAACTATTCTTTTGTCATGCAAGACGAAGCACAGTCCTATCATTGGACCAGCAACCAAGCTACAGTGCATCTATTTGTTGTATATTTTAAAACAGAAAAAACTCAGCATATCAACTTTGTTGTGATTTCAGAGTGTCTCGAACACAATACTGCAGCTGTGTATTTATTTCAACAGAAAAAACTTTTAGACTTTTTGAAGAGCAGATTTGAGAAATTGCCCAAAAGAATCTATTATTTTTCTGACGGCTGTGCTGCACAATATAAAAACAAGAACTTTTTAAATTTATGTCACCATAAAAAATATTTCGACATTGCAGCAGAAAGGCATTTTTCTGCTACAGCTCATGGCAAAGGGGCATGTGATGGTGTTGGGGGAAGGTGAAAAGATTGGCAGCAAGAACAAGTCTCCAAAGACCATACGAGGACCAAATAATGACGCTGAGACAACAATATGAATGGGCGAAAGAAAACATTTCAAAAACTGACTTCACATTTGTTACACAGGAAGAGTACATTGCAACAGAGTTAATTTTTGACAGATCGTTTCAGCAAGGCACAAACTGTACCAGGAAGTCAAAAACTACATGCTTTCATACCTTTAAGTGAAACAAAAATGTCAGTCAAACCTTTCTCTTTTGCTCAAATATCAGTTGAACATACTGTAACAAAATATGTACAGGAAGACTGCTTTTCAGTAAAATATGTGGTTATGTCATTGCGCTCTACAGTGACAATCTTTCTCTTTTGCTCAAATATCAGTTGAACATACTGTAACAATATGTACAGGAAGACTGCTTTTCAGTGAAATATGTGGTTATGTCATTGCATTCTACAGTGACAATTGGTGGTTGGCCTATATTTTAGCAAAACAGGAAGAGAAGGATGAAGTAAAGTTAACATTTCTTCACCCAACAGGTCCATCTCCTTCATTTGCTTATCCTAAAAATCCATGATGTTCTGTGGATTCTGTCAACATATGTCCTGTGTAAAGTGAACCCTGTGTAACACCAACTGGCCGTACATACACTCTCTGTGCTCAAGAACTGCAACAAGCTAATCAAGCCTTCCATCAGTTCACTAGCTCAAGAAAATACTGAAAATATGACTACTTGTGTAAAAATGGATTGAACTAAATAAAACAATCATGTGAGTTAATCTTTTTAATGATATAACTGCATATGCGCCTATTGATTTGATAATTATATTGCACTGTGTATTTGTTTTCTTTATTTTTATGGCCCCACATCATTGGAGATACATAGGATCACTATCTAGAGATAATATAACAAACAAGAAATCCCAAAAGCTACAGTATATGGGAAGGGGGATGGAGGGAGGTGACGTACAAAACAGCAAATCTGGGTCACATTTATCTTGATCATGTGTATGTGTTACCTCTCATATCTTATGATCCCAAAAAAATATTTTGTGGGTAGTTACAGATAAGTATAAACTAATTTTGATTTTTTAAATTTTTTTTCAAAATTAAAAAAAATCTGTTTTTGAGAAAATCGATTTTGAAATTTTCAATTGGCTTTTGAATATTTTTTTATAAACCCTATTGTGTTGTATATCATAGAAAAGCTCACTAAAGGAGCTTTAAAATGAGACCACTTCCAGCTCCATATCTCAATTGGGAGGCCCGCTAAAGCAATATAAAAAATATCTACAAGCCCGTTTTGAACTGAAAATCGCAAACTTTACATAGCTCTAACATTTCCCATAATGAACATAGGCTCCTAAAAATTGGCATTTTTGCACTACACCATAGGACCATTAAGCACCCCAAATTTAATAAAAATATAAGGAGGTCAGTCTGAAACAGTGTGATGAGTTGACATGGAATGACCCCCTTTAGTTTTTCTCTGATGCGATTGGAATTGTGCAACTCATAAATTAGGTATGTCTCTTTGTTTTCACTGTTGAAGGCTCAACGTGGATATGTAACTTTACTCTTTTCGGGCACTAGGAGTGGAATGTGGCCGTAGGTTCCATTGCAAATATTGTTTGTCTTGATGTGTACTATCACCCCTCTTGTTTTGTTTGAGTTTACAATCACCCTGTGTATTAGGAAGGATATTTGAGATACATTTTGTTTAGTTCCGATTTTGTGATAAAACTACCGAAGTTAACACACATAAAAAGAACAAAGCTTCAGTTAATGATCCTTTAGACATGTTTGATCTTACATTCACTTTTTAAGTGCAGTTTTGTGCATAAAGTCTTAAATAAGAGTTCCACCAGTTTTTCATACAAACTGTCTTAAGGACTGTTGTTTCATGATGATATTACTGCAGTGTAGATCTTAGACGAGCCATCAATTTTAAGCATCATTCCAAGGTAGAGGCGGTGCTTTGTTTGATTCTTTCTTATTGTCATAGCTTTCACAATCGTCAATACTGATCGCATGTTCATTGTCGCAGCACTGCAGATCTTCATTTGTGACACAGTTGTCTATATGTGGGCTACTATTTAATTCCAGAAAAGATAATTACCTTCTGGGGTTGCTTCATTTTCAGGCAGCAATCAACATTTAATACCACACTCAAAACATTTTTGAATTGTTTCATTCTATGAACTCTAAGGCAAATTTTGGCAGATATCCATACATGCCACCAGCATTTTCATCAAATAAAGTAAACATGGTTCGTATGCTTCTTGAAAACCTTAAAAAGTCCTTGAAAAAAAGTTAATTTTCAAGTCCTTGAAAAAGTTTGATTCCATAAATAGTGCTTGAAATAAAATTCTTTTGTTTTTTAAATAATGATATGAAAGAGCGTGTGTAAAATAATTGTTTGTGCTAAAGTTGTATAGGAGATTTCTGCGTAGTTCCAATAAAAACACGAAGCTGATCAAATAGCACAGAACTTGTGTTGTTCAACTCATGGAAGCATATAGACAGCTGGTACTTTGGCTATGAAATCAGGACAGAGTAAAACATCAGCCAGGAAGTAAAATAAGTAGAATGATGTATCCGCGAATCATGATGGGCTTCTATTTACTAGGGTTAGGGATGCGTTCTTTGCCGGTGGGTGAATACAAAAATAATGTACCTTTCAAAATATTCCCAAAATAAAATGATTTCAAAAAACACTAAAACGGAGGGGCAATTCAAAGTTAATAAAATTAACCAACAGAGAGGCAGGCGGTAAGAGGCAAGTCATTGGAGGTATGCTCTTCCCAGCTAAGTTTAATAGTTTAAACTTGCTTAAATACCTGCCTACTGACCAACTGGCAGCACACACATATGATAATTTGGTTTTGAATAGTCCTTGAAAATTTCTTCAATTTCATTTGCTTGGAAGAAGTTTAAATTGATGGATAACACCTTGATCTAAAAGCTGCAAATGGCTTGCTGTGTTTAGAGGGGAAATGCAGGGTGCCTGAAAAATAACTGCATTGAAAGCAACACCATGTTGAACTGGTTCCTACAGGAGGTGTTGGAAATTGGCCCACCGACATCCAGATATGTCTGCACACGCTTCTGCATGTTGGTGAAGACCTTTCTTGGGGTATGTGGTGTGATTTGTTGGATGTGGGTCGTTATTCCTTCCTGTAGCTCTTGAAGTGTATGCGGATTACCTGCAAACCCCTTCCCCTTCAGTACTTCCCACAGAAAAAAGTTGGCAGTGCCAGATCCAGTGATAGGGCAGTTCCTTGTGATTTCAGAAGAATTCCTCCAGAAGCTGTTTTGATGTGTGAGCATTTGCACTGTCTTGCCGGAACCATCCTTCTTTGATTTCCCGTTCTGTGAGTTTGGATATGAATGGTTGGATAATCTGGGCACAGTAACGTTCTGAGTTAATGGTTTCACTGAAGAAAATGGGCCCTATAATGCATGTACGAGCCTTGGCACACCAAACACTGACCTTCTGGTTGTGGAGAGACACTTTCTTAAATTCGTGGTGATTTTTAGTACCTCACAAACGAGAGTTTGGGCTGTTGATGTACCTGGACAGGTGGAACCACGCCTCATCTGTAAAGAAAGTCACTTCCAGAACGTCCTCACCTTCTTCAGACAGGAACACTTGGAACCACCTGCAGTACCCAATACAGGCCTTGTGGTCTGTTTCTTTCAGCTGATGCAGGACAGACACTTTGTACGGGTGGAAACACAACTTCCTATTCAGAATATTGTGGGCTGTACTCTTTGGCACATTAGCTTGTTGTGACAGCCGCCTCATGAACTTGTGTGGACTCCTCTGTATCGTGTCCTGGATATCCTATATGGTCTCTTCTGCAGTGAATGGCCTACCAGAGCGGGGGACATCCAAAACACTGCCAATTTCCCCAAACTTCGCTATGAGCTGATGTACCGCATTACGGTGGGGAGCGTCTGCATCACAAAATTTCCTAGCGAACTGTTTTTGCACTTCGTCTGTGTACTTATCGTCATGGCGAAAGACATGTTCCACCAAAAATGCTCTGTGTTCAACTGTCAATACCATTGTCCTTGTGCAGAGACGAGTGATAAATCGACGCGTCTACCTCCATCGACCAAGTGCTCGGGAATGACCTTCGCTCGGAATGACAGCTGCGCACACCTCGCTTTGGGGATACATGAAGGTTACCAGACACAGAGCACTTCCACAGGATGGGGTCACTTCTACTGTAATTCCATTCAAAATTTCTTTATTATTACATTACTGCAATTTGTACATTCAATGCACAGTCATAATTATTCGGACACCCTGTACTAGCCGAATGTTCGAAAATGCTAAGTTAAGAGGGTAGCATGCTGCATTGTCTAAAAGCAAAAGAATTTTTCTCTTTTTGAGTCTTCATCTTTTTTGCTTACAAGCCAGGTGATGCCCAATGTCGCAGTAGCTACTTCAGTGAAACACTAAGGACGTGTTCTCCCTTGAAATGTTTAATGGTGGTTTATTTTCATCAGTTGCATTGCAACAAAAGGAGACAATAGCTGACTTTCCGTCTGTCTATGATTTTATTTTCAGATGTTTTACATGGGCCTGCTTATAAAAAATGCCAGTTTCATCAAGTTTGAAGATGTAATAGTTACAAGAGCTTATGATGGTACTCTTGTTTTTCATTCTTCAGCCATTTCTATATCCACATTTCCCCTTTCCTTTCATCACACATCGCTCAGTAAACAACATTACATTTAAAAAAAATTCTGGCCATCCATTGCCTGCGCTAAAAGAGGTAGCAGTTCCCAGCTGCTCTGCAAATGTGCACACCTTTTCTTGAAGAACGGTGCCACTTATACAAATTCTTTATGCATTAGCATTGTCAAACCAGTTGGTTATTATGCTGTTTACCTCTTCATAAATTTCTTGGCACCTCCTTTTTATTCCTTTGTTTGTATTTGATTCCAAATTATTCAGAATTTCAGCTTTTGGTTGCAAAACATTTATTTGTATTCACTCACAATTGAACTTGGCAACCAATTATCTGTGGAGGAAAGAGTGGATCTTTCTTTTTATAGCTGCTGTCCATTTTTTGGAAAGAATTAGTAAATTGTCATGTCTGGCACTGTGAAAGGGAAGGTGAACACTTTGTCCGTTTCTGTATCGGACTGATGCAGAGTATTGTACACAATGTTCAGCAAAGACACTTTGTAATTTAGAAATGGAGTAAGGTGTTCGGAACATACACTGGCGCAATTCGAGCACTCCTACCACAAGTTCCTTTGGAAGAAATGGAAGGTAAGATTGTGAATGCAATAGAGCCCTACTGTGGTTAAACTGTAAAGCAACTTCTATCCTCGCCCTCTTTTCTCTTCCTGAAGCCAGCGACGAGTTCTTTGACCATCTGGAGCGGACTATCAAGCCTGCTCAAACAATATGGTCACTGTGTAAGGCTAAGCTCTGCAGGATGAGGTGGACAAACTCCTATATGGACTTCATGCTCTCATTTAGGACATGATCAAACATGTGTACCCTAGATTATTCATAGCAATCAGAATTGCCTACTGAATTGCCGTAGTACTGTAACATCTCAGAAAACTTGCAAATTATAATGCATTGCCCTAGAGCCGGAATCGAACCTGCGTCTCCTGATTTCAATTCGAGCATGCTATCCGTTACACCGCCCAGGACAAGGAAGTTCCAAGCCATTGAAGCTAAGCAGTTATAGCCAAGGAATCTGGACAACCACAGATTTCACTAGTTTAAGCAATCCTGTTTCCTCATAGCGTCAGTGGTCCTTTCAAATTCAAGAATGCATATAGTTCATAAATCACCTGTATCTCAGATATAGAAATTAAGAAAGAAATATTCCCCATAAATGTGTGTGAGAAATTCACTAGATTATTCACAGCAATCAGAATTGTGTACTGAATTGCCTGTAGTTTACTGGTCACACCATGTAACATCTCAAAGAACTTAAAAATTACATTGCCCTGGAGCAGAAATCAAACCCACATATCCCAATTTCTATTCGGGCATGCTATCTGTTGGACCACCCAGGACAATAAAGTTCTGAGATGTTATATGGTTACCAGTAAACTACAGGCAGTTAGGTACACTTCTGATTGCTGTGAATTACCTAGCAAATTTTCCATGTATATTTATGAGGAATATATTTTTTTAAATTTCTATGTGTACCTTAATTAACAGAAAAGCCTAAGGACTACCCACCATTTGCAACCTTGTGAAGGTTGGTGACAGAAAGCAAAGAACAGGTGTTTCATATTTTTAAACTAACTGCCTTTTTGTTATCTTCCTAGAACAATCTAAACAAGATGTTTTGTAAGTTCCGCATATGTTGATTGTTCAAAATGCAGGTATATTCTCTGATGCATTAAAAAAATGGCTGCCAGTGGCCATGTCACACATGTGACCACCAAATACAGGTGTATAACATTTCTATTCGTGGGAATGTCCATGCCAGATAAAATTGCTGCTTCCGCAGGGAACCTTGGAATGCGTGCAACAGCCAACAGAAGTTTCACTGTACATACTTTCCCACTTGTCTTGAAATGTTAGACTTTCATCTTCTACTTTTCATTTACTTTTTGTAACAGACATGGAATGCTGTTTAAAGTCAAAATAATTTAATTTTTAAAATGCTATATAAAGTACTAAGTGGCACCATGGTTTCGGCCACTTGTGCTTTCATCAGCCGTCAGAGCATATATGGGATTTTGCTTGTGAGTTGTCTTTGAATTTCTCATCACAGGGTTGCTGTCTTGTGCTGCTACCAGTTTCTTCTGTAACAGACATATTCGTGGGTGAAATAATTTGAGAAAGAAAAATCACTATGTATAATTCTTAGCTCTTCACACAACTGATATGTATATGAGTATTAATCAGGTTCAAAAAATCTATTGCCCGACATGCCCGGGCATATAAAAATTCCATTTGGGCACATATTACACGGTTGAGTCACATTATTGTGACCACCAGCTAATATCCAGAGTAACTGCCATGTGCAGTGCAGACAGCAGCTAGACAGGCTGGGAGTGACTCAATAAGGTAGCTAGAAGGCGTTCACGGGTATGTGGAGCCGTGCTGACTGCAGTCCATCTGACAGCTGCTGCAGGGTGCGTGGTGGAGGGTCCATAGAGCCAACAACACGATCGAGGTGGTCCCACAGATACTCAATCGGGTTTACATCTGGGGAATTGGGGGTCAAAGAAGTGCTTTGAAGTCTTCATCGTGCTCTTCCAACAATTCTCGGACATTTCTAGCTGTGTGAAACGTCGCATTGTCATGCAGTAAGATCCCAATCGCCCCAGGGAAGACAGTCTGCCTGTGTTGGTGTACGTGATCTGCAAGTATGGATTCATAAGAAATTCGGTCCATAGTGCCTTCCACAGGTATAAGTGGACCCAGAGAATGCCACGAAAACATTCCCCACATCATGACGCTGCCCCTACTAGCTTGTCTTGTGTTCTGCCAGCAATGGTTGAAGAGTGTTTGTTCTCCGATGTTTCTCGCCTTATACGCAAACGTCCATCCGTTCAATGAAGCAGAAAACATGACACATTGGAGAAGGCAATCCTTTGCTAATCAGCGGAGGTTCAATTCCGATACTGCCGTGCAAATGTAAGCCTTTTCTGCCAATGCACCTTTGTTAGCATAGGTGCAGTGACCATCCGTCTGCATCTGAGCCCCATACACAGCAGGGTTAGCTGAGCTGCCATTTCAGACATACTTCCGGTAGCCCCTGGTTCATTCGGCCAGTGAGTTGCTCCACTGTAGCTTGTCGATTAACCCTGACACACCTTTGAAGCCGACGTTCACCTCTCACATCAATGACACGTGGTGCTCCGCAGTTTCCGCTTCGCTTATTTGCAATGGTGCCATTTCTCCAATCATGATACACTTTTAACCACAGCACCTCGCGAACAGTTCACAAACTGCGCTGTTTCAGAAATACTGCCACCCTTGGCCCGAAAGCTGATAATCATTCCTTTTTGCAATTCTGATAAATCACTCCTTTTATCCATGACAGCAACGAGTGGCATGTTTTCAGATTGCCTACAGCACACCTTATATATCCACCAAGCCAGCTCACGACACATGCCTTCTTTCATTGGCCACGCGGTGTTGACGTCAAAAGTAGGTGGTCACAATAATGTGACTCGACTATGTATTTTTTACTTTATGCCCAACTCGGCATGCATGTATGAAAATTTTCATTCCACATTGATCCGATTGGGCTGGCCAGTAGCCAAAAGCAAGTAACCGGTGCTGTGCTGTACTGCAAATATTTTTTGTTCAACATTGAAAGGTGCATGAGGGAGGAGGATAAAAAAAAAAAGTTCTGGTAATTATTCACTGACAGGCTACTGATGACCGACCCTTAACCTCTCGGCGTGATAAATAGCTGTGGCGAGAAAACCAAGGTTGCAGTTGGAGAGTGACAGTGACATCACTAACGGAACCAATTAGCAGGCTTAACCCTCTGGCACAGCACAAAAGCAGCTCCGGTCCACTCTTCCTCTCATTCATTGGCACTTGATTCATTGTGTAGACTGGTGACGGGTATGTGTGTTGACCAGTGAGCACATTTTTTTTTCGAAAGTTGCTGAACACCATGCCTCTTGCAGTAGGCATGGCACATGGGTTTTTGAGTGTTGCTAATACTAATGGATATTCGAAACTTTTTTCCTGGAATTGCTGGTACCAGTTCAACTGGATTACAAAACAAAAGAGCCAGTAATTGTGTAGCGAGAGTCTTCATCTGAAAGCTATAAAAGAAAATGTGAATATAAAAAACATTGGAAACGTTTGGTTCTGGATGAATGGAAAAAGGAATACACCTGGCTCAGGGCCATAGTTAGCAGAGAGATAGGGGGGGGGGGGCTCAGCCCTCTCTGGAAGATTGACATTCTTGAAAAAAAAATTCTGTACTTTTATTTTTGGCGGTTTTAAACATTTCTTTTGTATTTCAACTTAAGCATAAATACTGTACCATATTTATCCGTGTAGTGCATGTTTTTAAAAACAGTAGAAGTGAAGCGATACAGCACAAACAGCACCAGTTATGGATAACTTAACAAAAATTACTTCTGGAAGTGAATCAGTAGGAACAGCTGCACCAATGATTCTCTGCCACATGGGTGTCAGACTTCTTGATGCTTAGAGTCGGGGAAGAGAGAAATCCATTTTATTTTCTAGCTAACCTTTAAATATAAAAAAGCATTACCCCCCTCCCCCTCCTGAAAAAAAAAACAAGAGGGAGAGGTGGAAGCATATTTGCACATATGAATGAAACACTGTTCATATCGTGACTAAGAGATGCTAATCTGCTGTTAAAAAACTTCCAGATGGTAAATTACAAAGAAGTGCATACCTTTATGCAATGTAAAACAGTGCTAAAAGAATTCCTTTTGCGAGAGAGAAAGCTTTCAACTTCTTACTGTTCTTTGTTTTGTGGTCATAAGGATGGTTGCTATGCATGTGTAAGATAAGTGTTTAATGGTGGGAATCCGAGAACTTTTGGTTTTTGAGTGTTGTAAGGGAGGTTTGGCATTTAACCATGGTAAGAAGCAGGGCTATAGAATAAGGAAGGGCTGGCCCATGAGGCAGTCAAAAGCAAGTCGCTTTGCTGGGGAGGATGTGACATCACTGCGAGTACACTGACTAGGTGGGATGCTGCCTCTGAGGGCAGAAGTCATAACTGTCGGAGTTAGCTGAATACCTTTGCATGTATAAAATAGTTTTTTTTACACAACTCTGAACATTGTACACTGGTGTGCAAAAATTAAGGACGAAGAGGAGAAATTAGCATAACAGCGGAATGAGCAGGCAGAACGGACCGAAAGACCACTCAGGAGATAGACTAGGGTCCAGTACGGTAGGGCATGCACATATATGCAGCATGACATGGGGGGGGCAGTGTCGGAAGGATATAAAGCACGTGGGCAGTGTACGCTTAGCAATTCTGTGAAAGCTATTGCACGGTGTACATTGGTTTGAATGAGGTCGAGTTGCTGCCACCGTGTGATATGGCCAACAGGCAATCCAGTAGACGACATCTGGATGACTTTACCCGAGGTCGCGTCATTGGGAAGTTGGAAGAAGGTCCAAGTGTGACTAGTGTGGCCGAGGAGTTCGGGATCGCTCACAGCATCGTTTCCATGAGTTTGGAGAGCATTTCAAACGACAGGAACAGCTGTCCGAGAGTTAAGCAGTGGTCGTCCACGAGCAGCGACGGACGACCGGTATATTGTCCTACAGGCGAGAAGAGACTGACGGCAGACAGCGGGAGAAATCGCAAGGCACATGCAACAGACAACTGGACGTCCGTTATCGCGTTTTACTGTGGCCAGGAGGCTGCACAAAGGTGGTCTATTTGCACGACGACCGGTACGGTGTGTGCCATTAACGCCTGCTCATCGGAGATGACGGTTTCTGTGGTGCCAGGAACACAAGAACTGGACACATCAGCAATGGGGTCGAGTTCTCTTTACGGATGAGAGCCGATTTAGTCTGATGAGTGATTCTGGACGTATACACATCTGGAGAGAGCAAGGAACACGCAATCACACCTCCAACATCATCGAAAGGGACTGGTTTGGAGGTGGCGGAGTTCTCGTTTGGGGCGGTATCATGCTTGGTAGCCGTACTGACCTCCACATCTTCCAAGAAGGTTCAGTCACTGGTGTCCGCTATTGTACCAAGGTTCTCCTGCCTCACATGCGTCTGTTTAGAGGTGCTGTGGGTCCCGAGTTCCTCTTCATGGACGACAACGCTACATCTCATCGTACAGTGGCTGTCGCAGAGCTATTGGAGATTGAAGATATTCAGCGCATGGATTGGCCTGGAAGGTCCCTGGACCTAAATCCAATTGAACACGTGTGGAACCTTCTTGGGAGACTCTTGGCAGCACGTTACCAGCCACCAGCTGCGATTGACGATACAAGAGGAATGGGCCGCGATGCCTCAATAGCTCCTTGACAACCACATCCTCAACATGAACAGACGTTGTAAATCATGCAACGCAGTCAGGGGTGATACTAAAGACTGGTTTTTCTTGGCAGCCGCCTGTCACATGGACGTTTCTATCTTCTGTCCAGTTGTGCTCGAAGCTACCTTTTCAATAAAGTGCCTTTGTATCCTTTGGATTCCTTGTTTGGACGGTTTTGCTCACTTGTCCCATATTCTTAAATCTTGGGGATCTTATGGTATGATTTGAGTCGATGTGGAGCAATTCTGCACGACGTTACATTCGAAAAACCGTCTCGTCCTTAATTTTTGCAAGCCAGTGTATATATCATAGCAAGTTACGGTTTTTTTTTGTTTATTATTATCAGAAGGCATAAATAACAAAAACAAGATGACAATTTATTAACATAGCTATATAGCTAAGAAAGAAAATATTCACCATGTTTACATATTGACAGTGTGGTGCTACCTTTTTGTAACGGTAGAATTTATCCTTTTGATTTTATTTCGAACACACTAAATCTTTGTTGTAATTAATATACCAAATTCCAATAAATGTTCGTATGCTGCAATAAATATTCACAGCTTCTTTGCAGGTGTCTGGAAATCTCTGTTCTATCACAGTTTTTAATTTTCGAATTGTGCCTTTTTCTCGTGAAATCTCTGTCTTGTGAATTGACATAAATATTATTTCAAATTGTTCTACCATTTTCATCCATTTTGGAGAAGGCACTTTTAATCTCCTGAATGATAAGTTTTAATCCAGGTCATTCCATGTCAAATCACCCAGCATTTTCACGAGATGTCACCTGCCCATCTCAGATTTTTCTGAAAATTGATACAAAGTATTGTACTGGTGAGATATGAAACCTGTTAAAATTTTAGGTCAGTCGGTCTGGTAGATCTTGAGTAATGCCATTTAAAAAATTGGGTAACTTTGCCTTTAAAGTTTTCGCGCTATGAGTTTTCACAACTACACTGTAGGACAAAAAAATTCATAACTTCACAACTAACAGTTGCAGCCACATAATTTTTTTTCTTAAATGATCTGCATGATCCATACATTTGGGAACAACTTGTTTCTGCACATTTTCAGAATTAAAAGAGCACTTTTTAAAAATTTAATGACAAAAGACATGGAAAAATGAGGCCACATTTTTATTAAACAAAACATTTTTTTTTTCAAAATGAGCCCCCACTTCAAATTTGCTAAAAATATTTTCATGTGTGTATTATAATGTAACCTTTCATTAGGAGAAAAAAATACTTTGGGCAATTCGCAATTTTGGCGTGAGAAAAAAAAAATCTCCAAAATGGCGTGTTTTATATGTGGAACATTCCGACATACTACCCAATTTTTTAATTAAGTGGTTGCTTGACCATTTTATACACCTCTTTTCCACCATAGTGTAACCCTATCGGTGAGTAGCTCAAAACAATTTTTATTTTACTTTTATGTGCCACCATCTTGGATATAGGTTCATTTTTCTTTTCTGCGGCAGGCCAAAATAGGGCCTCACAATGGTTTTGAAAAAGGCAATTGCTTTCCTCTTATTGTTGATCGAAAGTTTTGGTTTTCACTACCTTAAAGAGGACATTATAGGGTTACAGAAACTGTATAGAAATGACAGGAAATATATATTTTTGAACCTTGCTTAAAATGGCATTGAAAGCTGTAATACTCCCAAACATAAATCACCATTTTTGATGGACTGTTAAGGTGACTGGCAGTTGGTACCCCAAGTTGAGAATTTTTGTGTAATAACTATGGCTAGTAGTTTTCAGCTATGGAGAATTTTAGTCTGGGAGAACACACACACACACATTTCAGATTTTCAGCAAATAAAATAATTTATTTTGGATCTTTAGATTTTTTCGTACGTACATAGTATATAAACTCAACAAGGAGAAATATTTTACTTTCATATTAAATGTGCAATCAAATAAAAGTAAATTTAACCTGTTGAATATGAAGTTGTAATAAGGTACATGAATTTTTTTAGTTAGTTTTTCATCCAGTGCACGTAAATACTTTTAAGAAAATGAAAAAAAAGTCCAACCTAATTTTTCCAACCTAATGCTTACCATAAGTACTAATGAATGTTGAGTACCCCCCCCCAATCACTACTCTTTACAGGACTTCAAATAAAGCTCTATCCTATAAACCCAGACTTAAGTTTTCCATAGCTGAAAGCTCTACTAGCCATAGTTTTTACACAAAAATTCCCAACTTCGGGTTCCAAATCCCAGTCACTTTATAACAGACCATCAAAAGAGGGGATTTATGCTTCCGAGTACTGCAGATTTCAGCACCATTTTAAGCAAGGTTAAAAAAAAGAATATTTTCTATACATTTTCTATAAGCCTAAAATGTCCTCTTTAAGGTAGTGAAAACCAAAACTTTTGATCTACAATAAGAGGAAAGCAATTGCCTTTTTTCAAAACCATTGTGAGGCCCTATTTTGGCCTGCCGCAGAAAAGAAAAATGAACCTATATCCAAGATGGTGGCACATAAAAATAAAATAAAAATTGTTTTGAGCTACTCACCAATAGGGTTACACTATGGCGGGAAAAAGGTGTATAAAATGGTCAAGCAACCACTTAATTAAAAAATTGGGTAATATCATGTCGGAATGTTCCATATATAAAACACGCCATTTTTAATTAATTTTTTTCCTCACCAAAATTGCGACTTGCCCAAAGTAATTTTTTCTCCTGCTGAAAGGTTACATTATAATATGCACATGAAAATATTTTTAGCTAATTTGAAGTGGGGGCTCATTTTGAAAAAAAAAATTGTTTAATAAAAATGTGGCCTCATTTTTCCATGTCTTTTGTCAATGAATTAAAAAAACCTCTTGTTCTTTTAATACAAAAAATGTGCAGAAACAAGTTGTTCCCAAATGTATGGATCATGCAGATCATTTAAGAAAAAAATTATGTGGTTGCAACAGTTAGTTGTGAAGTTATGAATTTTTTTGTCCTGCAGTGTAGTTGTGAAAACTCATAGCGCAGAAACTTTAAAGGCAGAGCTACCCAATTTTTAAAGTGGCATTACTCAAGATCTATTGGACCGACTGACCTAAAATTTTAACAGGTTTCATATATCACTGGTCAGTACAATATTTTGTGCTAATTTTGACAAAAATGTGATATGGGTGGGTGACATGCCCTGGGTGATCTGACATGGAATGACCCTCCATTGAGCAGATTGAAACTCTTTGGCATTTGTAGAAATTTTTCCAAAGGAGAGGTCATTTTCATGTACGCAATAGGCAATATAACTTGTGACATAACTCAGAGATTGTTTCTCAGCATTACATTGCTCATCTTAAACTGTTTTGAGTATGTCGTTGTTCCAATCTTGTGGCCATGGCTCATTGTAGATTTCTTCTAAAGTTTTTAAGTGATCTGCATTTATTTCTGTGGATATTTCATCAAGAATTTCTTGATTATCAGTTGTAGTGAAAGCTTCTTTTAGTAACTCTGCTGTTAAACATGTTTTGAGCATTTTATCTTCTTGAAACTCTGTATTAACTTTTTTGGACAAATTAGGGAATTTATTTGTCAGCAATATGTGTTTTAAATGACTAATTCCTTAGGTGAAGGAATGGTCATAAATTTTAGAATTAGACTATTCCTCACCTAAGGAATAGTCATTTAAAACATATATAGTCGGGTTGTTTCCAGGAAGACAATATTCCTCTAGCCAAAACAATTTGCGCCTTTGAGTATGGACCTAAAATCTGGTCTTGGAAGGGGTTTCACTATTTTCCGCATATTAAGCGAAACATGCAAAATTCTGGAATGGCAACTAAATTTGGAGCATCATTGCTTTAACGTGCTAACACTTGGCAAAGGAATGCCAATTTTCCACTTCTGAAAGTCATAAGCTTCTTGAAATAGCTGTAGTTACTATTCCTCTAGGTATATCTTCTGTCCATTTGCTAATAATTTTTTGTTTTGCGAAGAACTTTATCTATGTTGGTGTAAAAAATTTTCCTGAGGTTCATTTCCGTCTGTACAAGTATTTTATTTTTCATATCAGCTTTTGACAGGGCTCTTCTATTAGCACAATTTCTGCTCTCTTATTTCGTATGCTGCTATTTTTTGTGATGCAAAACTTGAACAATATTTTTGTGTTTGCTTTTGAAGCTACGTGTTTCTCGCTCCAGTATGACAAGCTTCTCGGTGAGAATTTTGTTCTGACATCTAACCTTTGAGCAAGACATGCACTGAACTGATACATATTTTTCTTCCAAATATCCATTGTCAGAATTGCACGCTACTTCATTGATGTGTAGCTTTTCAGGACTTGGTTCAATTCAGTGCCATTATGTGGATACCTCTCTTAATTCTTCTATTTTCTCGTCTTGTATCTAGTGTTAATTTTTCATTTGATAAATTCAAATTTGGTATAGCTGTGGGTTTTAAAATTTTTCTTTCAGGAAGCCCTGGTAGGCAATTTTGCTTGTCATTTTTGTAGTCTGAATTTTGGAAATAATCACAACATATTCTTGCACTTCCAACTTTAAACTTGTCAGAACACCTATACGTAAAAATCCATTCTTTTATCGCATTAACATTGGAAGGGAAAACATGGTATATGACGCTACACTCTTTTGTTTTACACGTATTTGTACAATTAGCGACAGCACAGGATGAAGGCATATTGCGTATTAGTTTGAATAGAAAAACAGAGAAATTTTAATTAAAACAAAACTTATATTGTAAATCAACTATATAAACTGCTACCAGTAAATGGAGAGCAACAGAAATAGACTGCACAGTATGACTAGAATGCCACAAAGGTCATTGTACTCCAGCCCTAGATTAGCAGAGGGGTCACCGATGAGTGTCCTCTCCGTGACATCACAGTGCCTCCAAATTGCCTCTCAGCTGGAGCCCAAAACTGAGACCGCAAGACAAAAGGATGAGGCTAGCCCTGAGTAAGAAGGGCCTTCCTCCGAGCACTAATGAAGGAGAATGCGGTATTAAAAATGGAAAAGAAAAAGCCAAAATTCGGCATCCCAAACTCCTCGATTTCATTGTGTGGATTCCTGGAAAGGAACCAGAATAGTAAAATGAAAAATTAATAGTGTTGCGATTCTTTTTGGGAGTTATTTTTGCTCCAGTGATAATGGCCCTAAAACTCTGCCACTGTCAAACGAATCCTGATAACACAATTATTTTTTTTTATATTTCATTAATTCTCAGCCTCTGTTCATATTTTTTTTTTTTTTTTTTTTGGCATGAAACTGTTTGCTAATGAAGTAAATTAACAAAAGGAATGAAAATACAAAGCAGAACTTGCATCTGTATTCATGGATGAATCTAGTTTGTCATTGAACACAGAACCCCTCCCCTCTCAGGTGGGTCTTCAGCCTCCCCATCCCTGGTTCTGAGACCTTGCAACATCCCTTATCTGGCTTGGCTGCAGTGAGGATTGGACCAAAATGTGGTGTACAGTGTGCCATAATTTTCCTAATATTGTTGATGGATCAAACTCCTACTTCAAAGTGCCAGGAGTTGTAGGTGATGCCATACAAATTACTTCTGTAAGGGCAAAAAATAAAAATAAAAAAAATTCTTTGTGCATGCAGGTGATACTGGCCATAGACAATCTGAAAGATTCTCCATTAAATAAATGTTTATTGAATCTTACTGAGGAACAGCACAAAATAAATAAATAAATAAATAAATAAATTACCATTCTTTTTAACACAGCATATTTTTGTGCTAAAGAGGAATTGACTTTAACCAAATTTGAGAAATTGTGCAAGCTGGAGCTTGCACAATTCTCAATGGAGAATCTTTCAGATAGAATTGTATGTGCTGCCAACTATTTTAATGACAAAAGTGGGCATATGTTTGTTCATCATATTGCACAAGTACTGAAAGGTCAACTCGCTGAAGAACTAGGAAAAGTAAGATTTTTCTGTGTATTGGCAATGACAGCTCAGATTGCAGCACTACTGAAGAGGACATAAGTTTGTGTTCGATATGTTTCATCTGATAATCCTGTCACTAAATTTGTGAATTTGGAGCATGCTGATGCACCATGAATCCTCAGTGCTTTAACACAAACTTTGAATGAAGTTCATCTAAATGAGGACACAAGACTGCAGAAGCTTGTTGGGATTAATCTCGATGGTGGATTCATAAACATGGGGCGTTATGCTGGTATCACTGCATTACTGAATAAAGATATCCAACACATTGTATTGTGTCTATCCACTGCATTGCCCACTATCTGGAGCTTGCTGTTATGGATGTGAGAAAAAGAAAATAAGTGCATTAAAGGAGTTTTTGAATCAAACTTCAAAGGCGCAATCAAGTTTTACAGTTAATATCCAAAAAGCAATGTAGATAGCTTTACTGCCATAAATAATTTTTTTTTTGGAAGTTGCTTCCAGCCGCCCCGGTGGCGCAGTGGTTTAAGCGATGGCTTCTGATCATTCGTCTGAAAGGTGTCCGGGTTCGAATCCCTGTGAGGCATGGATGTTGTGTTTGTCTTACGGCACTGGCTCTCTCCCTTCCCATGAGCCAGTGACCCTAAATTAGGGACGGGCAACTGCTTATAGCCCATTGAGTTGCTCATGGTGGTCGTTAAAAAACTCAATAAAAAAAATTGCTTCCATGCAGATAGGTAGCATATCTCAAACACAATGGTTTTCCAGCCAGCAACATGCTCTAGTAGCCTTGCAAAAGAATTTGGTGATGATAGACATACATTTGGGAAATGTTGCTGTGGAAAAAGATAAAGACTTCAAGAAAAGCAATGGGCTACTTGAAAGAAATTTGCAGTGTTCAATTTGTTAGAACATTGCAATACTTGCTTGATGTTCTTGAAATCCTGGGAGCGGTTTCAAAAAATTCCAAGCAGATTAATTCACTTTATTAGACATTAGTAGTGCTCTGGAGGATGCATGTCTAAAGTTGGAAAGTTGAAAGCACACTACTGGAAGGTATTTGAAATTTTTCCAAGATGCATTCAACGATTCCTCCTTTCAAGGTATAAAACTCAGCGGGAAAAGTAATGCTGAACCACTCGAAGATCTCATTGACAATGTCGTGGATAGTATAGTCAGCAGATTTAAAATGCAGCAGAAACCATTGTCACACTTCCAAGTTCTTAATTTTAATGTTTGGTCAATCAACAGTGTTCAGTCATTATCGACTTATGGGTATGAAGAAATTGCTCAATTATGTGAGCATTTTAGTGCAGTTCTCAATGTGGAGGAAATCAGACTGGCTACTGAAATGGTCAACTTTCAAGTTACACATAAGAAGTATGAGAACAATTGTGTCAACGTGCGCTTTCACTGTGTATGCATATCTTCTTAAAACAAAACCAAAAGACATGACCAACATCCTTTTATTGGTAGAAATTATATTTGCTTTTCTCCCAGTACGTCTGCAGGTGAAAGAGGCTTTAGCTGCATGAATTGTGTGAAGACTTCTCTTCGTTCGTGCCTCTTACTGAAACCATGAACGACTTGATGCGTATAAGCATTGATGGCCCTGACAGTTGCAATTATGATCCATCACTAGCCATTGAACATTGGCAATCAGCTACCAAATGCACAAGGTATATTAGTGGATGTTCTCTTCAATTGTCCCATGATGAAGAATGTGAAGAAATCTTGCTGGTGAAATTAAACTTCAGTTTTGACTGCAATAATAAGAAATATTAAAAGTAATTGATTTTTCTATTTTTGATATATTTACTTAATTAAAAGTAACTGATTTTTTAGTTTTGATGGTGAATTATATAGGCTATGTAAATAAGGATATTTAATATGTTTAATATCCTGGTCTCCATTGCTATCAAAAAAATGTAAACACATAAATTTTTGGCTTGGGCATCTTTTTCTTTCTTTTGGAACAACATGCCCTTTCTAGGCATGTAGAAATTTTCTGATTTTTCTAACCCTGGTATTAATAAAGTTCTGTCAGGTGTGTTGTATATGGGTGCACACAAATAATATGACTTCCCAGTGCAACTGCATAACCCTAATTGAAATGGTGTTGTGAGAGGACAAGAGCAAAGTGTTACATACATGCTCAGGTGATTTATTTTTCTGGCCTAAACTGGTCAGGTTCTTGACGTGTGTTCTCTGAATACTAGACCAGAGTACCCTTTTTGTGTGTTAGAATTGGCACCAAACAGTTTCTGCTGAGTGAGTGAGCATGAATCGGGTGTTAAGTTCAATGGCTGAATCCGAAAGCTTACTACAGGTCACTCTGACAAAACATCTAGTGGAAAAACACAATACCATAGCTTTCACAAATTACTATTCATGCACAAAAATATTTTGATAAAATATTCATACCTAACCATGCTGTGTTTCTACAAAATAGTTCAAAACAGGCGTGGGCCACTAGTTTGAGATCTCTGCAGTGGGACATCATGCCAGTCAATGTCTGATGCAGGTATTATGTGGAGTGCAAGTAAGAACATGGCAATTAGCTCTCATCATCATGTGTGGCTAACCCATTGTGCAGTGCTGTGTATAAATGGTATTTCTGTTGCTGTGTTTTTGTTCTCCAGAATTCCACTTTTCAGCATTGTAACACCCATTGTGACAAGTATCATTAGATGCTGCCTACGGATCACTGGATTGATGTCTTGCATATTTGTCTGAGCTGTTTCTCATAATTGGACAAATGCTATACAATCTGCCTGAAAGAGGGTCATAGATATTGTGTGAACTAATTCACTAACTCTGATTATTATGGGACACCATACCTTAGAACTTCATTATGGCTTCTGTAATAGCATGCCATATCATCTGTACTCACACATGAGGCTTACGGTGGCTGACTTTTAGATATGTAAGGAGCTATGATTCATACATCTCTGCTTGAATGTGTCTCAGTTTGTATGTGTGTGGTTATGGCAGTGAGCTGTTTTTGGTTCAGATATACTGTATATGCAAGTTTTCATCAAAATTTTGTAAGTTTCTTAGACTATGAGTTTATATGCAGAATTGTCAAAAATATTAACTGGATCACTGTACTTATTGCCAGTGCATAAATATTCATAAGAAAAAAAAAAAAAAAAGCTTCACACGATCTGTTTGGGTAATACTTGATAGCAGTTAATTTCATATGAGTTGTGTAAACTGTATTGATTCCTTTATGGGTAAAGTTGTATGTATGTGAGGTTTTGTGTCACTCAGATTTATATTATGCTGGCAACTGGTAGCTTTTAATATTTTCTCTCATTTTTGCAGGATATCAAAGTGCCAGTTATCTTTGTTATAGGTAAGCAATTACTTTTCCAATTATTTCAATTCGCACTGAACTGTCATGATCGTTCAGTGTGTTTTGTGGTAGATTTTGATTTGAAGAATACTGTTTTTGCATCATATTTTTTTTATGCAACAACCCTCCCCCCCCCATTTTCTTTTGCTTCTTTAAATTTATATTTATTCACAAAATATCAAGTGTATGATAATTTTTGAAAACATCCTTAATTCAAGTCTTAACATTTCCAAAGTAAGTTTGGTATATTTAATATGTAATTCACAACTGTACGTATGACTAGTTTTGCAGAATGTCTGAGCTCACTCAGTTTTCACTTAAATGAAAAGTACATGTGTGTACAGGGTGGTCTTTATTTACATGGTAAATTTTTTTTTACATTTTTCATAGTCTTATCCCCTAATATTGTTGTGTCTGCGTAAAACACGTTACATAAAAAATTTGGGGTTAGAGATTTTTATGCGGTGTCACACCAAATCCAAACTTCGTAAGTAGGTTGTATCTGCAGTTAACATAAGGAATTTAAGGATACAGCACTCGCGAAATTCAAGCGAAGACGAAAAGAGGTCCACAGGAAACGTCCATCTTTCCTGCTTCATAACCTTGCAAGCATGACCTTCTCCTCCGTAGATTTGCGCATGCGCCATTGGAACGTAGTACGGGAATTCCCCTTATGTGATTGCACGCTCTGCAGCAATTGAACGTGCTGGTCTCCAGTCGCCAGTAAGTTAGTGAAACGTAACAGCAAAACAAGTGTGAACATTGGACATGACTTCAGTTGTAGTAACTTGCAAAAACTCTGAAGTCTGGCTGGTCGGGCAACCAATTGATATTATTCCGGATAAGAAGCTCACGCCGAAAGGAGAGCTTCTGCGTCGTTTGTTCTTCCTTTTAAGAGCGGAAAAGAACACAGTTAAGAATGCTTCAAGCATTATCACGCAAGAGCTTCTGTCAATCTGGGGAAAAGCCCGAATACCTACCATGGCTGACTACAACATCATCCCAAAGGTTCAGAAGGAGTACAACCAGTGGCGTGCTCTTTGGAAGGGAGGTTCTCGGCGATCTGAACTGCAGATAGATGAAGAAAAACTCTTCACCCAGGAATTGGCCAATCTTTTTGATATCGCCCATGCCAAAACCTTTGACATGATTACCATTTTTGAAGACGAGTTTCTATTGACCCAAAGAGAGAAGGGAAGGAAAGGATACAATTTGTGTGGAAGACAAAAAGTTAGCAAAGCAGGAAGCCCGAAAGAGAGAGAAGGAAGACAATTTTGAGCGACTGAAACTAAAACAGGCGGAACAAAGGGATCAGTTATTTGCAAAGGTTGAACTAGCCTCATCGAGTAGCAGCAGCGCTGAAGAGGAAGATCGCAAAGCAACCACAGCAACAAACGGCAGGTTCTCCAAAGAAAATGAAACAAGCGAGGAAGCGCTGTTAAAGCCCTTAAGGTAGTAAACGACTCAGCTGAGCGAGGAGTGGCGCTGATGAATGACTACAACAGCATTCTCGCAAATAATGAAGACCAGAAACAGTCCTGCTGCAGATTGTAGAGGAACACAGGAAGAAATTTCCATATGCACTAAAATGACCGTAAGTGACAGTAAACAACAAACTGAATAGTAATTGAAGAGTGTTTAATGTTTATTTACGGACAATGGACAATGCCATTCCTTTATTTACTTGTACAATAAAATAATTGAAGAGGCAGATTCTGATGTAACATCTCTTGTTTCACTGTTTCATTAAGTAAAGAAATATGTAAAGTTCGAACTCCGTGTGACACCTCTTAAAACTGCCTGATCACTTTCTCGACCCAGTGAACAATATTAACAGGTAAGACATTGACATTTTTAATCTTAGTTTATAAGGACCACCCTAGTGTACTCTTTTGAATGCCATTTATTTGACAAATTGTGTAAAAAGGCAAATGAGGAAAAATTGCATGCTAAATGAGCCATATGAAAGTGACATGGTTACCTCTATGTGCTGAGGGAAATTAGTTGTGTGTGTGTACATCTTAAATAGGTATGATATACATCATATTCAATGGGATTTGTGTTTGAATACCATGAGTGCTGATTCTGGTTGTCTTTTTTGGGGATGGAGATAATAATGTTTATAGTAAAGTGGGGTACTTGCTAGTGAGGTACTTGATTGAAAAAGTTTCTGTGGAATAGCTTAGTTTTTATTGCAGACATGGCTGGGCATTTTCCTGCAGCAAGTTTTGTGTTTATTTGCTTAAGTTAGCAGAGCATGAATCAGATGCCTGTGAGAATTTATAATTAGATTCAGATAGTGATAGCAATTTTAACCCAGTCTGGTGATAATCTCAAAGTGGCAGTGGTGTGTATACTTCCATCTTCATAATCACCAGTGAAGTACAAATTTGTGAGACATGGAACTTTAAGATATTTTGAGGATAGATTCATAACCTCTCAAGAAAGATCAGAATAAAATAATTTATTAGTTGTTATGGAATCAACACCCAGCGTTCAAATTACCCAGTGGTCCGCTTAAAACTTCTGTCAGACCACTGAACCATTGATTTTACTGGCCCGGATGGCCATTAAGTTTTTTTTTTTTTTAATTTGTCACAAGTTAAAAAATGAATTTTTATTTCTTTTTCCTCACTGTATGGTTTTCTTTTTAGGCTGCAAACTAGTGATAGGTTAAAAAACAAATATTGGAGATAATTCCATTGAAATGATACATTATTTTCTACATAGTGTATTATAAATGTCTAAATTCTTTTATTACTTTTTTTCACGTGCTGGTCCAGTAGATTTATTTTTAATTCTAACACTGAACACCCCATGCGAAACGTTACATAACATCTGACAGCTGAGCGACCCTGCATGTGCATAACTGGTTCTCCAGTTATTTGGGGAGCGGTGCCCCACGACCCGAGCTGACCTTGTGATAGATAATTTTGTCATTTCGTCTTGAAATGATACTACCGAAGGGACAGCTATTCATCTAGCTGATGGGGAGTGGTGACCTCACTGCCTGAGCCGACATGTACTTCGTGATGATTTTCCCAGTTTTATGTTTTTCGTTGTTCTCTTGACACGCACCCGCCTCAGTTGTAGGTTGCTGAGGTTGTGATTATACGCCAGCTCTGGATTTTAGTTTCTCTTTTTTTTTTTTTTCCTATCTTCTCCATTTTATGTTCCCTTCTTTGTTTTTCTGAGCTGGTTAGCTAGACCTACCTGCACGTTTTTAGTGTGTGGTGACCCGTAAGGTGGAAAAAGGGGAGTCTGAGGTTTCTGGGGGCCTGAGTGTTGGTGTTGCCAGTTGCCAACACTCCTCTTTGCCCTCTGCTTTACCCTAAATGGGCGGCTAGGAACTAACCCACTTCTAGTCAATGAGGTCTGTCGCAGAGTGGAGTCCAAACCTCTAACGGCTTGTC
This sequence comes from Macrothele yani, assembly GCA_039090855.1. Taxonomy (NCBI): domain Eukaryota; kingdom Metazoa; phylum Arthropoda; class Arachnida; order Araneae; family Macrothelidae; genus Macrothele; species Macrothele yani. The sequence continues at coordinate 90,043,378 of CM077016.1, read as the reverse complement.
GTTTCCTGCGACAGGGTGAGTCTGGGGATAGGGTGGGCATGTCAAAGGGGTGTTCCCCAAGCAAGGGAAAGTCTGGATGCACGCCGAGCGCATGTCTGCCCTATCAACTTGCTATATCCGCTTCCTATCCCTAGAGCAGTGTCCTGCATCCACTTGGGCTTGCAGACCTCCGACTCTCCCTCGTTGGGCTCGATTGTGGGTGGGAAAGTCGGAGGACGAATTCTTAATTTTTCTCTATGGATGAACATAAACTTTCCCAAGATCCTAAAGTCAAAAGACCTATTGAGGAAGGCTCGGGTCCTTCCGCCAAAAAAAAAAACATGTTCCTGCTTCTTCCAATGCTAGATTCTTTTTTGTGCACTCATTGGACCCTTCAAAGCCTTTGAATGCAAAAAGTCCATTTTGGATTAATAAAGCACTTCAATCGATTGCAAGCTCTCCAATGAGCGTAAAGAAACTCCAGTCTGGAGTTTTTCTGGTAGAGATGTCCACTGTGGCCTACAATTCCACACTTCTTAATACCACCATGCTGCTTGGGACTCCGGTCAAAATAACACCACATGGATACCTAAATACATCTTGAGGTGTTGTCACCTCTCGGGACCTCATTGAGTGTACCGAGGAAGAACTTATTGAAGAACTGAAGAGTCGACACATTACAGGTGTGCGGTGTATTCTTTTTAGGTGGGATAGGCAGTCCGTCCTATCCTGCAACATCATTTTGACATTCGACAGCCCTTCCCTGCCTACGTCCACCAAGGCAGGGTATCTTCATCTCGAGGTACGACCATACATCCCTAACCCTTTGAGATGTTTTAGGTGTCAGCCTTACGGCCATTCACAGCAGTCTTGCAGGAGCACTCCTAGGTGTGGATGCTGCGGTGCCACAGACCATCATTTGCCGGAATGTATGGCCAAGGCTAAGTGTTGTGTGAATTGCAAGGGTTCACATGCAGCATCAGCCAAAGATTGACCCAAGTGGAAGGAGGAGAAAGAAATTCAAAGGCTAAAGACGTTGGAGAGTAGTTACTGTTTGTTCTGATCGCCGATCTTGTGCATGAGTGGTGGTTGCCAAATCTACGGTTGCCATTCAAACCAACATTCATATCACTCCTAAATGTCCCTACAAGCTGGACGATATTGCAGCTGGGACTCCATGCTCGAGCTAGGGGTTTGAAAGCAACACCCACCACTTCGCCGAAGCATACTCACCCCACCACCAGCAAGGGAACGCAGGCCACTTCTTCTGGCAAGAACACCAAAACCCAGAATAAGAAGAGCGTTTCTTCTCAAAAATCTCAACAAACAACTCAACGCCGAGCAACCCCCCCCCGTTAAGACACTTGGGACAAAGCATGCTACCATCTTGGCCCCTGGCCACATGCCCCCAAATCTAGGGTAACACTCGTCGGAGGAGATGGAGGCTGGCCTCGTTTGAGCATTTCCTTTCTCATCTCACTTTTAACCATGGCTTCGATCATTCAGTGGAACTGTCGAGGTTTTCGGACGAGTTTTGATGACGTGAAACATCTGCTTTCATTGTACTCTCCGGTGTGCCTTTGTTTACAGGAAACAAAACTTAAACCACCAGACCTGCTTTCAGTTCGAGGCTACAGTGCATTTCGGACAGATAATGTATCGGGAGATATTGCCTGTGGGGGAGTTACTATTCTTGTCCCTGACAGGGTTCCGGTCTCTTCCGTTGCGGTATTCACAACTGTGCAGGCCGTCGCAGTTTGTATTTCTGTGCCTGTGCCTCTTACTGTCTGCAGTGTCTATCTGCCACCGGATGAGGATGTGTGCATCTCTGTTCTGGAGAGCTTGGTTGATCAGCTGCCTTCACCCTTTCTTCTACTGTGTGACTTCTATGCCCATCATCCTTTGTCGGATAGTGTCAGCATCAGCATGAGAGGTCGTCACATAGTCTCTTCTGTCCTCGGCCTCTTTGTGCCTTTTTAACACCGGTGCTGACACGTACTTCCATGAGCTGACAAGATCCTTCAGTGTAATCGATTTGACCTTGGGATCGCCATCTATGATTGCTGATTGGTCTTGGACGGTGTGTAACGACCTCCACGGGAGCGACCATTTTCTAATTGTGCTCTCGCATCATGCGAACATGCCATCTTCTGCCTCCCGCCCCCTCGATGGAGGATGGAGCTTGCCAGATGGGAGGTCTTCACATTGTCCGCAGGGATATCTTCTGCCATGGTGACCCAAGAGTTAATCGACACAGCTGTTCTCGATGTCACAACTTGCATTCTTCAGGCGGCTGATCTTTCTATACCAAAAACATCTACGAACCTCCCCAGAAGTCCGAAGCCTTGGCGCAACCCTGAATGCACAGCGTCTAGGAAAGCTCAACATATAAGGCCTGGTCTACGTTTCAGCGTTATCCAACCGATGCCAATCTCGTTGCATTTAAACGAACAAAATCCTATGCTCGGTTGGTGCGTCGACGTAGCAAGAGGGAGTCTTGGATCTAGTATGTTTCATCTCTCACTTCACGTGCCAGTTTGAAAAGTGTGCGGGACAAGATTCGTAAGATCCGGGGTAACTACAGCCAGAGTTTGCCAAAAAAATAATTTGAAAGAGTATTTTTACTCCTTTGTAAAAATTTAGGGAGTAATTTTTAAAAGTGAGGAGTATTTTAGAAAAAATTAACGAGTGAAATAAAAAAAAAAAAGCGAAAACACCAGGAAATTATAAAAAAAACTTTTTTTTTCATATTAAAAAATATTTCACTACTACTGAATGCATTTGGACGTTTTGCTTCTTTTTTTAGTTAAAAAAATATATATATATAATACATAAATAACGTAAACACTACAAGCGCATGGAAAGTAATCCCTGGAAATTCTATGTACCATTTTAGTAAAGAACAAGAATGAATTTCCAACTTTGACGTCAATGTAACACAACGCATTCTTCATTTTCTAATGAAGTGTCCATGTTCGTTGGCTGCTTCCACCACTAGTTTTTTGCAGATTTCGTTTTTTCTTTTCTACACCATTAGACTGAGTCTAGTCCAAAAAAAAAAAAAAAAAAAAACTTTAAAGTACGCTGTTTCGACACATCGTTCGATACTACAGTGTCTGATAAAGCTGTTTCAATCTGTACAAATCACGACCACGTACCTCCGTCATGACGAAGTACAAATCACGACTCCACGACCACAAGCAAGGCACTCCAGAATTGAGATTGCGAAAGCGTACTTCACTCATCTGATCGAGCATGAGGTGTAGCAGCAATGACAGGAGTTTTGCGATGCGATTGCCCTCCTGATGAGCCGATGACGTCAAGGTAAGGAACGATGTCTCCCTGACATCACGCCCTGACTGGCTGGCGGGTCAGGCCACCAAAGCTCCGGTCATGCCAAGAAAACCACGGCCAGGTATAGTCGTCTACAACGCGAGATTTGGCCTGAGGTAACAAAGGATACCGCTGATCATATGTTTGAAATACAAAATTCGAATAAAAAGTTGAAAATAAAAATTTTTCAGCTTAAAATTCTCGATTCGTATTTTTACGCGTTGGCAAAATTTCAATGCCTAAACACATTTTTCGATGCGTCCTAGACGCGTAATTACATATTTTGGCGAACTCTGACTACAGCTCTCACCAGATCTTCATTCTCAAGAGTAACGGCTACACATATGCTGAAGTCGGGGAGATTGCTGATTGTATGGGGGAAGCGTTTGCTTCCGTGTCGAGTGATCTGGCGTATCCTTCCTCCTGTCAGAGGATTAAATCCACTGCGAAACACCAGAAAATCTCCTTTGCGCCTTTTCTTAACACCGACCATAACTCCCCTTCAGCATGGTTGAACTATGGGTGGCTATGCATCGGTCCGGCGCTACATCTGTCTGTCCTGATGACATCCACTATAACATGCTCCATCATGTCTTGCAGTCGTCTCTCGAGAATCTTTTTTAATCCTGTACAATGGTATTTGGTTGGAGCACAGTTTACCGGAATCTTGGCGAAAAGCTTTTGTTCTGCCTTTTCCCAAACCTGGCAAGGATCCCAAGTCTCTCTCTAGTTATCGTCCAATTGCTCTCACTAGCTGCCTGTGTAAAATTCTCGAGCACATGGTTAATTCCCGGTTAATTCATTTTTTAGAACAACATCAAGTATTTTCACCTTCACAAAGGGGCTTTCGCTGTCATCGTTCACCTCACGATCATATCCTGCACCTTGAGACATCTGTGCGCGAGGCGTTCGTAGGCAGCACCTGGTTTTTGTATTCTTTGATATTGAGAAAGCGTGCGGCACGGGATTATCTGTGACCTCCACGCATGCGGGTTACGAGGAGTCTTCCAACCTTCGTTGTAAATTTTCTTTGCAATCGGGTGTTTCAGGTGCACCTGGGTACGACACTCTCGGCACCATTCCATCAAGAACAAGGTGTTCCTCAAGGTTGCATTTTATCTGTCACATTGTTTATCCTTCGCATTGTCTTTTCACAAATCTTCCTCCTGCGGTTTCGGTTACTGTTTATGTAGATGACTTGCAGATCTTCTGCTCGTCATCAAGCATGAATTTTATTGAAAAACAGTTGGTCTGTGATTAATCAGATCTTTAAAGCGGCGAATTGCAATGGTTTCGTTCTTTCTCCCGACAAGACAGCGTGTGTCCATTTCTGCCGGAGGCGGGCTCCATCCTGAACCCGAGATGTATTTAAACCGTGCAGCCATTCCAGTTTCGCCAGAGGCCGCGGGTGGCCTAGTGGGCAACGTTCGTTACTGCCACGGAAAGGGCCTCAGGTTTGATCCCAGGTAGGTACGAATGCTCGATCCACTAAATATCCGCCGTGTGTGGGATGGGCACGTTAAGCTGTTGGACCCTGGGTACTGCTCCCCCCACGGTAATAAATAAGGGCGTCTTCCTCCCCCTTTCTACTTCGCTTCCGTGTCATTTTCCTATCAGGTGCTCTAGCCCAAATCTCCTAGTTTCCTATTTCTAAGGGTTGTTTAAGACCTGGGGTCAGACACGCCCTTCCTAAAATCCTCTACATATGATCATTTGATCAGTTTTGCCCGAGATCAAGTTCCTTGGATTAACCGTTGACCGTGCGCACGTTCAGCGGCTACAGACTTCCTGTCTGCGGGCCCTATCTATTCTTAAGATCCTTTCGAGAGTCTCGTAGGGTGCAGACAGGATGTCTTTGTTTCACATTTACCATTCTTTAATACGGTCGAAACTGGATTATGGTTGTATCGTGTATGGCTCAGCTCATCGTTCCGTTCTCCGCCCATTGGATACTATTCACCATCAAGCGCTGCGTCTTTGTACATGAGCATTTCGAACATCCCCGATTCCCAGCCTTTATGCTGATGCGAACGAACCATCGCTTGAATTACGCCGTCTGCAGCTGTCTGTTCGTTTTTACTTAAAACTTCGATCTCTTCCAGACCATCCTTTGTACAATGCAGTTTTCCATCTCGAGCATGCTCGTTTATTTGAGATTCTGAGACTGACTACACTCCCATTTTCACTGATGGCTCCAAGATGCATGGAGTCGTTGGATCTGCAGCTGTCTGTGTTGATGACTTCTCTGTTGCGTGGATCCCAGTTGAGGCCACAGTGTTTTCGGCGGAGATGCATGCTGTGTATCTTGCACTTCATGTTCAGTTGGGCTCTCATCAATGAGCTGTGGTGTACACTGATTCTTTAAGTGTTGTACAGTCAGTGTCATCATTGGACTGTTGTGACCACCCTTTTCTTTTTAACGTACGAAGGTTTCTTCGTTCTTTGTTCGAGGCCGGTGTCCAGATACAATTCTGTTGGGTTCCTGGGCATGTTGGAATCTCGGGTAACGAGTGTGCTGATGCGACTGCTAGAACTGCTTCCTTTTTGGTCGTCACACCCTTGCCACTGTTTCGCCGGGATTTCCGCTTTCTTGTTCACGACCATATCAAGCGAACGTGGTGGGGTCTGTGGGGCCAGGAGGTGGAAAATAAACTGCATTGTATTAAACCTATTCTTGGAATCTGGAAATCCTCATATCGTCGGAACCGTAGGGAGAAAGTGGTGCTTGCGCGTCTCCGCATTGGGCATTGTCGTTTCACTCACCGCTTATTGCTGTGTTGCGACACTGCGCCGATGTGCGAGACGTGCAATTGCCGACTCACAGTCATTCATCTTCTGTGTAGCTGTGTTCGTTGACATGATGTACATTTTCACTTCTTTCATTCTCATTTGTTGACCAAGGATGCCGCTACGCTGCAGCGGCTCCTAGATGACCACTGTGTTACTGTCGCTGTCTTCTCATTTTTAAAACAAATTGACTTTTTTAAACATATCTAGATTTTATCCCTTCCATCATTCTCATTTTTCACGTTTACTGAATCAGCCAGATATTAATCATTGTACCATGTTTTTAATACTGTTTGTTTCATTGTCTTTAGCCCTTCCATCATTTTCATTTTTCAGTTTTACTGAATCAGCCAGATTTTAAGCTTTATACCACATTTTTAATACTATTTGTTTGTCTTGTGTCTGGTGCTCTTTGGCCAAACATGGCCCTTGCACCATAAAAATCAATCAATCAACCAACCAACCAACAGCTGAGCGAATGGCTGACATTTATTGTTGAACCAATTTTATGACACATGAAGTGCACAAAGAATGAAATTTGGAGGCAGCTTGATACTGAAATGTTGGTCTCCCTTTATCGGAACTAGATGCATTTATTGTAATACATGATCTCCTGTGCAAAAAGGTATTGAATCAGTTGATCTGTCCTCATTCAGGTGGAGCCTGCATCTAATTTGTAAGAGTTTGTCAAAAGATTGATCTTGTAAAATCAGTTGATTTGATATATGACCAACAGTCTGAGCATCTTTTAACAGGCAAATTTGTCTGAAGTGTGGAACAGAGTTATTAGAAACTGTTAGCTGTTCTGAACCTGGAGAAATAGCACAGTTGGAACAGTTTTTCTGACAAAGGCTCAAACAAGGTTTACACAATGCATTTGCTAATAAACTAAATAAGGTAGGAATAAAATATTGCCTATATATTGTATTTAAAATGCTTGTATTGAATGGATTTTCCTATTTGGGAAAATATTAGAATATTCTTGCAAGTGAGTCTGAAAATATTGTGATGTCTTTTCAATCCTTTTCCGATAAAGACAGAGAAATGATACAACTGACAACTTTATATCTCTAAAGTTAGCTGAAAGGTTAAGAGTAAAAGGGATGGCTAAAGTTGGCACTATTTCCTTTACATAACTTCTCCAGTGAAACTTGAAGAAATGACTAACTCTTGGATGACAAATAAAACAAATCAATAAATATAAAATAATTATTCTCAGCATTATAATTGGGAATGGTTCCAAAGAACTTTCCAACATTAGTTCCCTTGGACAACTCTACATAAGATATTGTAGATATTATAGATCAGATGATACACAAAGAAATATTCTGTAGTGTCTGTCACCCTGTTGGCAAGTGCAGGTCAGTTACAGGGTATTAGGTCTAACACTTGTAAATGTTAAATCCAGTACACTAGTAAAACACATGCACCATGTAAGTCAAAATGCAGAAAAAAAAAACTGTAGACAAATGTCATTTTTTGTAAGAAACCAACCTGAAGAAAATGCACAGTTGCAATAACAAGTTGTAGCACTTCTTATTTCAATCAAGGAAGAGACAGATTTTACAAAAGTTGTGCTAGTAAATTTGATTATTTTGGTTGCATTTCTTAGGTATGTATTATATTTTCATTTTATATTCTCTTAGAACATTGTTGTATTACAATAGTTGTGATATAGTGAGTCTATAACATTTAGCATTAGCCTAGTTTTTGTGACTTGAAACTTTTAACATAATTTTTTAATCCTTAGACCAGTAATGCTCCATCATTTTTTTTCTTACATGTATTAATCTAGAAAATAAGTTCATCTTTGCTTATTCTTTATTATTTAATATAGTATTACAAAAAAATTCATTAAAATATATCCTTGGAGCAACATTTTGAGTGAAAGTTGCTTTTTTTGTGGAAGTGGCAAATTGGCTGCTACTGTGGTTCTAGGTATGTGAAAAATCCCATTGTTATAGTGTTAAATCAGATTTTGCCGCCCCGGTGGCGCAGTGTTCTAAGGCGCTGGCTTCTCATCATTCGTCCGTAAGGGGTCCGGGTTCGAATCCCGGTGAGGCATGGATGTTGCGTTTGTCTTACGGCGCTGGCTCTCTCCCTTCCCTGGAACCAGTGACCCTAAATTAGGGACAGGCGACTGCTTATAGCCCATTGAGTTGCTCACGGTGGTCGTTAAACCTCCAAAAAAAAAAAAAAAAAAAAAAAAATCAGATTTAGCAGCTACTTAATTCCAGCAGAATGAAAATTGCCTAAACACACATTTTGTGGTGTAAACATGCAATTTTTATGCTTTGTTTTGAATATAAACAAAACTAATGATAAATGAAAGTATATTGACATGAAAAATGGTCAAAAGTTTAGGTAAGTAGCTGAGGCTAAATGCCCAGCAAATATTATCAGAGTGAAATATAAAACTGCTTGAAATCCTTTTCATATTAAGAACATAACTATGCAGTAAGCATTTTGTAGCCACTTAGATCAAAACATGTTCTAAGCATGACAATAATTAGAAATTCCATTGGTATAAATAGATTATGGGCCACTGACATTCATATATGTTGTCACATAAAAATCGGCAGCATTAGGACTCGCGTTGGTCATTCTGATTTTATAATTGTGGTTGAAGGTTACAAAATTAATAAACTTCTAGCTGGTTTTTTTTTTTTTTTTTTTTTTTTTAAACAAAAATCATCTTATCCTTTTTGTGGTTGAAAATTAAGATAGGTATCTGATCTATCTTCTTTGCCTTTGAAGATAGATCAAATACCCTCATCTTCTCAGCCAATTGCTGGAAGATGAATACTGGATCTGGTGTCAAAACAAACTGTTAGATCTTCCTCTGTTGGGCTGCAATCTCATGAGTTGAGCAGTCAAAGAAACAAGTGAGTTACAAGTCTTTTAATGTCCTAGTCAGTGTTTTACAACATTGAGATTTGAAAATGAATTGCATCCCCTGAGGACTGGTGTAAAAACAAGAAGACATTACTCACTTTAATGTCCATGCTTATCCAGTTTGCCCACACAATGTGTTATTTATTGCACAGGTGCCATTTAATCAACCTATAAACCACCGCATCATCAAAGGCTTATGCAATACCAGATCACACTTGATCCTTTATTACACTACAATAAATTCTACAAAACCTACCACTAGGAACACCTTTCCCTGATATGCACTTCTTGTTCTCACTGATGCCAGTCATCTTTAGGTTTAATTTTTCTAAGTTGTTAGCTAGTTCTACCTATTCCCCATGTGTTTATGCCCTAGATTGATCTCTTCATACTTACCCAATAATTTTGTGAGACATTTCTTTGTAGATGTCAATGTTACATTAATTCCTTTTATTTCCACCTCAGTGCAATCCATGGCTTGGGGAAAGTAAATGCCACCATCCATTTTTGTGACAATCTTAGTGGCAAATTACATTTCATTATGAACTCACCTGAAATGTTCTAAACATTTGAAAACTGATCTCTTTTACAATACATTTTGCACTAGCTTAAATTTCTCTAAATGGCAATGATGTTACCGATGAGTATGTGTGTACTTGCACACACTAAGCTTGGGGTACCAGCAGCTTTGTTTCATTACAGTTAGTGCCACACAAACAACATTAGCATTAAAAGTGAGAATATCCCCCAATTCTGCAACACACAGCTACTATTTTGTATGTTATTGGTCCATGGGTAGTATGAATAATAAAGTTGTTTCATTCTGTGGATGGCTGGAAGGCTCTAATTTTTGTAGAAGTGGATTATTTTTATTGTAGATTAGGTGGTTAAAATTGGACAAGTGAAAAGATGTAGTGCTAAGGAATTTGAGTAGTACCATTGGAAGTGACAACAGAGGAATTAAAAATGTAAAGTTAAATTTAGAGGAAACTTCTGGGCAAATGTGAAAGGAAAAGAGTGATTAATCTATGTTTAGACAGTAAACCATTAAATTCTGTGGAAGAAATATTCTCACAATACGTGGAGATGTGTCATAAATGTTAATACAGAAATCAGACTTTATTTACCTTGCAGACTGGTGATTTATTGGGTTGTCGGAAAAGTCATGACATATTTTAGCCATGTTTTGCAAAGGTAATTTATTGATAGCAAGAACAAAAATCAATCAATGATATAATGCCTGTTTTGTTCGATAACCTTTTGCCATCTTTCAGTGAGCTGCAGAATGCCTCATTCATAGAAAGGACCTGTCTTTCGTGGCGAAAAACTGTACAAGGTGCCGATTTACAGCCTCGTCTGAATTAAATGTTATACCACGCAAGGACTGTTGAAGAGAGCAAAACAAGTGGAAGTCTGACGGCGCAAGGTCAGGCGAGTATGCTGGGTGTGGCAACACATCCCACCTAAGCTCCAATAATTTTTGGTGGGTGATCAAACTTGTGTGGGGTCTCACGTTGTCATGATGGAACACAACACCTTTACGATGAACGAGCTCTGGACGTTTCTGGATGATGGATTCGTTCAAACTGTCCAATTGCTGACAGCACACATTCGAATTGATTGTTTGGTTCCGTGGTAGGAGCTCAAAAAACACGACACCTTTAAAATCCCACCACACTGAGACCAGAACCTTCCGGCTGATGAAAGTCTGTTTTGGATGTCGTTTGAGGTGAAGCAGCACGTCGGGACCAAGACCGTTTGCGCAGCACATTGTTGTACACAATCCACTTTTCATCACCAGTTATCAGTCGCTTCAAAAAAGATAGTTTTCCTCACATTTAATGAGCATGTCGCAGATGTTTATACACGCCATCAATTGAGCTTCTTTGAGTTCATGACGAACCCACACATCAAGCTTGCTTACGTTATCGCAGCTTCTTCAGGTGGTCGTGAACACTTAAATGATGGATGTGCAATGTGTCTGCAATCTCTCGTGTTGTGTAACGTGGGTTTGACTCGATCAATGCCTTGATTTGGTCATCATCAATCTCGGTGGGCCTTCCGGACCGAGGAGCATCGTTGAGTTCAAAATCATCAGCAAGGAATTCCGCGAACCACCGCTGGCACTGACGTTCTTGTAGAGCATTATCACTGTACACTTTATGTAACTTTTCACAAGCTTGATGCGTGTTCTTCTCTTTACGGAAGTAAAACAGTAAAATAAGGCGAAAAATGCACAGTTTGGTCTTCCATCTTCAACTTGAAGTTAAATCTCCGCAGATCAACTAAATCGCTCACTATTCCTTTTAGACTGCAGCTAGAACTGGCACCTGTCCAATGCCATAGCGATAACAGAGCTGCCATGCCTCTAGTACTTCCAAAACCGCCCATCCACCATCAGGTGCCAAAATACGTCGTGACTTTTCCGACAACCCAATACTAAACGCTATGAAAAAGCAGAATTTACTTTGACTGGCAAAACTCAGCGAATGTTCTGATACTTAACACTCAGATACTAGGGACTTGGTCATCCTGGATGGTGCAATGGATATCATGCTCAAATGGAAATCGGGAGATGCAGATTCGATTCCCGCTCCGGGACAATGTAATTTTCAAGTTTTCTGTGGTGAATAATGTTGAACAGTAAATGAAGAACAGTAGATACAGGCAATTCAGAGATGTCTGATTGGTGTATTAATTATTAGTAAATTATTGTTATTACTGTTTAGCCACAAAGTTATGTACTAGTTTTCTTTGTGGGAAGGGGCTAGAAATGGACCTTTTTGCTGTGACAAAGTATAACTGAACTGTGTGCAAAGCAAAGAAGTCCCTAAAAATGTGATTAATAAGATAACAGGAATTTTAGAGGTTTTGTGTGAAATAAGCATTGATCGTGTTTTAATAGCATCTGCTTTGGAATTGATTGTCAGGTAATGTAAAGACCAACAGAGATACTAAGGTGCATCAGAGCATATAGACCGAATAATGTTGAAATGAGACAGGATTTCGAAAGTTAAATTTCTGTAGGTTATATAAAAATTGGAACTTCAACTTGAGTGTAATAGTCATAGAAGGTGGCTATTGGGGCTAAAAGAAAATTGTGATGTGATGGGATTTAAAAGTGGGAAAGTGGAGCTAATGGTGAAAGCTGAAGTGAGTCAAGTTGCCAGTGAAAAGTGAAACGCTTACAGGAATTATTTCAGGTGCGAATCAACAGGCTGATTGAGAAGATCATAAAAATGCTCATCTAAAGGCAAACTGGTGAGAGCTATGGTTTCAAAAAGAAAGTCATTTGTACAGTTTGGGTGTTACTTGCAAAATAATTTTCAAAATGGCATAAATACTTTGAAGCCTTTAAATGCAAAATGATGTGAAGTCTGAGGCCCAGGGTTCACTTTAAAAAGATGGAGTTTTTAATTTAGAAGTAAGCCCATTAAATAGGAATAGTTGTGAAAATAATTTGAAGACCCGTTGAATGAAAATCCAGAATTACTGATCAGGTAACTAAAGGTGACCAGAAGGTGTCTGGCTAACCATAGATAGGTGTTAACGAAGTAAGAGATGCTGTTATATCCCTGAAAAGTGGCAAAGCTTCTAGATACAATGAAGTTATCCAGAATTAGACAAGTGTTACCAGGGCTTGAAAAATACCATGCCTGAGATGCCCGGATCATGTAAATTATTGTCCTGGGCAGGTAAATGAAAAAGGTAGTTGCTCAGTCCGACCAAATAAATTTCAAAATAAAGTTTGGAATAGAAGTTCCTACTACAGGGGGAAAGGCAGTCGTTGCATGTCGTTCTTCATTTCACTGCTAATCACCAGAAGTTGTGCTATTGTTACGGAGTGCTAAGGACAGAAGAATATCACTTCTTTAATTATATTAAGCTTCAGGTCCAAAAATCAGAACCATATGTAGTTTTGCTCCAAATGTTGTTTATATTCAGCAACGGGATGCATGCCTCTGATGGAACTAGCCTCCAGTGTTCAGTGACAAAGGGCAAAAACTTCGGAACATGGCAGAATCACTAAATTTCTCAAATACCAATTTCATCATTGTACCATTTCATAATCATCATCTTAAAACCTGAGATGCACACATTCGTGCATTCAATTGTTATTACTGTCATTTTGAATACAGACCCATAAGGGTTCTGATTTGTTATCATCATCAACCACCATGGGTACACAGATTTAATTTGTCTTACATTGATTTTGATTTGTTATCTTAAAAGATAAATTTTCCTGGACATTCAGCTAACTGCCTGGGCAGGTAAAATACATTCGTGGACAATGAAATTTGTTCACCTAGAAGGAAGCATCGGATTGAACTGAAATTTAATGGACGTAATGATGCAGATGAATGATACACATGATGGCAAAAACAGAGCTGCAGGACAATTACAGAGGGATCTGTGGCACGCAGTCCGATCATCTTCAATAGCGCATTGTACTGCCTCGTGTGGTGATACATGCTGCAATACGGTCCAGCATAGAGGCGAACAGACGCCTAATGTTGTCCTGCGGCAAACTGGCCCGTGTTGGACGGCGTGCTCCAAATCTCGGATAGTGCGGCATGGCAGTAGCCAGCGTTTCAGCCGGTCCCACATATGCTCGATAGGGGACGTGTCCGGGGAGCGGGCAGGCCATGGAAGTGTCTGAGCAACCCGAGCCGTGTGTGTGGGTGGGCATTATCCTGCTGGCATAGTGCACCTGGAATCCTGACCAGAAATGGGAGCACACAGGGCCTTAGGATCTCATCCACATACCACTGGCTTGTTAATGATCCATGTACCACCACTAGCGCTGATCAGCTATCGTAGGCAATGGCTCCCCAGACCGTAATGCCTGAAGTGGGGGAGGTGCGCTCGATAGCAAGGTTGAGATTGTGCCGTTGACCCGGAGACCTCCACACCCGGACATGATCATCTGTCCCCAAAACGAAGTGACACTCGTCCCTAAACAACACACGTCGCTAGTCTGTGGTGTTCCATGTCGCTCTGGCCTGGCACCGCTTCACACGGAGCCGACAATGTTCCGGTGTTCTTGGCAGCACATGTAAGTGGCGCTGGGATCACAGATTCGCTTCCACAAGGCATCTGGAAATGGTTTGTAGGCCCACAGGAGCCACTACATCTGCCTGTATAGTTGACTGGGTCCCCGTGGGATCCGTTTGTGCCTGGCGCATGATCCGTCGATCCTCTCTACTGGTGGTCCTCCTGTCTACCCGAAGCTGCTCCACCTTGTGGCAGTGTTGTCTTGTGTTCACTGCTTCCAACACAGTCGGACGGTATAGTCAAAACGATCCACGTTGCTGGTTATACGGCGCGCCGACCACCCTATGGTTTTCAGCCCAATGATTTGGCCTCTCTCAAAGTCCGTAAGTTGCATAAATTGACGTATCTAGCATCTACCCGACATTCTTGTCACTCTGAACTCTTGCTTTCGTCGGCCGGTGCTTTTCGCTTTCATGGGACTGACTATATGCAGGTTTATAAGGCTGCTGGTTCATGCTTACAGCGCCACCACAGGGTGTGTGGTCGTGCCCACTCGTGCCAAACGTGGATCATTTGCATACCAGAACACGCTCTAGCTATTTGCAAAGTTTTGCCGTTGTAGCATGTTTTCTTCTAGGTGTGCAAATTTAATTGTGAGTGCAATTTCTGCACATTCCCAGCTGAACATGTAACTTTTCAGATATTTTTCAAGCCCTGGTTATGGTGTGAAAGCTGTGCCCCTGTTTTGTTTGTACATAAGAATTAAAATGTCATGGAAAATTGGGTTAGTTTCTGAAAACTGCTAGAAGCCAGTCATTTTTCCGAATTACAAGAAACAAAGAGAATAATAGGGTGTAATACATAATTACTGCTCATCTCTTTTCTGTTCTACTTTCTATGATTACTTAAGCATGTTGAGTAAGAAATGCAGAAAAGTGGTGGAAAATCAACTGAGTGAAGGACAATCTGGCTTTTTAAAATGCTTCATGAGATGAATGAGGATTTGTATATGGTATTTATTAACATTGAAAAAGTTTTTGGCCAAGTGCCCAGGAACAAGTTTTCAGTATGAAAAAGTTATTGCTTTTATGCCTGTTACAAGCTATGCATCAATCAGATATATGAAAATCCAAAGAAATTGTTTGCTGACCTCAGCAAAAGGTACATGATGGCTATGTGTCCCATGTGCTCCTTTGTTTGAGGATTCAGCCCTTAATTTAAAGAGGCACCAGTAAGAAATGGTGCCAAGTAAAGCTCAACTTAACCACATTGAGCTCCACTTAAGTCTTTTCTAGCTTCACCAGCTTTTTTAATGGGCTCGCAGGCATTTTTCTGCTCTGAAATTTCAACTTCCCTAATGAATTATATACAGATAAATAAACAAATAGAGGAAGCTACTGGGTTGGCATGCTTCAAATCATATTTTAGAACACAGTTCTAGATTCTGAAAAGAGTCAGTCAGTTGTACTTTCAAAATAACATTGCTATAAACATAAGTGCAGTGTTATTATTTGTATTTATTTCACAGCTGCACAAAAATAAAAGGATATACCTCATTTTATTATTTATAAATCTGTTTGTTTCCAAAAAAGTTGTTTATTGTGATTGAGAACTGAAAGCAGTGACATGCTTTCCTTTCAGTGCTTTTTAAGCAGGTGTTAAAATGAAGCAATTCTGCATGTGCTAAAATGAAGCAATTTTGCATGCCAATACGTGACTGTTTTGAGTGTGTGCTTATAACATAGCCCTAATGCCATTCATGTAAGCTTACAAATAAACAAACCACTTTTTCGCTATGGAAACAACATTTATGTACATGCAATTGCAACTGAAATTATGTTAGGAGTGGCCAATGTCCATCAATTACCGCTTCAAGAAAGTTACAAAACAGTGTCTACATCTCAAAACCCACTGGAGCATTTCGAATAATATTTTGCACAGTTTTTAAGATGTAGTAGGACACCTTATACAAATTTTGAAGCTGATTTGGCTATTCATTTAAGATTTATTAGATACCAAATTCTGTGTTTAACATTATGCATCCTGTTGAACAATATCAATGGGTGCTATCATACCATTGATATAGTATATAAATTGTTGTGCAACCTTATTTAGTTGTCTTTGTCCTAATTTTGTGAAATCTAAATCAACGATTCTGAGGATCTGCATGCGTGTGAATCATTTTCTCTGGCTTGGAGGAGATGGATCCATTTGGTGAATTTGTTCTGTTCTCGGAGTCCTTGAGTGTGAAGACATTGTGCCCTCACACTAAGTAGTAGACTGGGAACATATGGCCATGAAAATGTGAATGTGTATTCACAAAATTGCTAGTCAGAAACAGGAAGTAGGTGCTGAGCAAAATTCTTTTAAGATTAATGTATATAGTTATTTTAAACTTCCAAATATTTAAATTTTAAGTTATCTTAAAGTAAGTCAAGTTGTTTAAAAGAAATAGATTTATAAACTCTCACATGGTCGTGGTATAAAGAGATCTTTAACCTGGGGAAAATATTTTTTGTGAGATGTTTCTGGAGTTGGATTTATATTGCAGTAGTGTTAAATAATAAAATTAAATACCTGTCCTTTAAAATTTGTAATATAAGACTGAAAGCAAATTAAGTTCGGTGTTAACACATGCCCAATAAAATATATGTAAATAAAGCAAAGATGAACGTAAGTAATGATAATTGTTTTTATGAATTCATTAATATCTTCGTAAATAATGACAATGTTATTGCTTTCTGTATGAAAAAGAATTTCCAAGAACTTTTTGAACCTACCTTGTACATAGTGCTTTAGTTCCCTATGGAGATTTTGTGGGGCTGATAATGTAACAAATATCGCTATCCCAGAACTCTCATTTCTGAAGCCTGGTGTTCTGTATTAAAAAGGAATGCCCAGTTTCTCTTGTGGATGGGAGGTATTAACAAATAAAAAAACAACAAAACAAGACTACAGATTTGAAACTTAATAGCCTTTGAAGTAGTCCCCTACCGAAGCCACACACTTAGCCCAGCTGTGTTTCCACTCCTCAAAGCAGTTTTTTGAAGTTGTGTTCTGAAATAGTGAACAGCTGCTCCATCACATTATGTTGTATCTCCTCAATATCTTGAAATCCTTTTTCTTTCAAGTAGTATTTGCTTTTTGTGAAGAGAAAAAAGTCACAGGGAGCAAAGCTGGGGAATAGGGTTGCTGCAGGACCTGTGTAATGTGGTGCTTAGTAAGAAACTGCTGCACAAGTTGCGATGCATGGGCAGGTGTGTTGTCATGGTGGAGTTTCTAGTCACCACTCTCATCCAATGCCGGCCTTTTATGGCAAACTGTTTCTCTCAAACACTGCAAAACTTGGCAAGTAGTACTCCTTGTTGATTGTCTGGCCTAATGGATGGCATTCACGATGCACAATTCCCTCATGATAAAAAAAAAAAAGTCAGCATTGTCTTGACATTGCTGTGGCTCTGTCAGGCTTTTTTTGGGGGTATAGGAGAATTTGGGTTCTTCCACTGTGAAGACAGGGCCTTAGTTTTGGGGTCATACTCATAAACCCATGATTCATCACCAGTTGTAATAATTTTTAAAGAGTTTTTGTCATTTTCGACGCACTCAAACAGGTCACTAACAACTTAAACACTGGTCAATTTTTGCTCAGCTTAGAGCAGTTTTGGTACAGATTTGGCTGAGACACATCATACCCAAATCATCCATAAGAATTGACTGAACTGAATTGAAACTAATGTTGAAGTCGTCAGCTAACTCGCGAATAGTAATTCGGCAATTTTTCTGCACAGTTGTGTGCACAAGTTTGGCATTGTTTTCACTTTTGCTGGTTGGGGGCCTCCAAGACTGTTCATCACTCTCATAAACTTGTGCACAATTCATATAATCCTCCCCATATACTCTCTGTAACTTTAATTACATGACTTTGTATGTTTTTGACAAAATTTGATGCAAATTTGTTGATAAATTTTTCCTACATGACATGCGACAAACAGCTTCACACACATAAGAACAAAGCACTACTGTGAAAAAAACAGATGAGCAGGAGAAATGTGGCTCACTGCACTTACAGTTTTCAAGATCAACCTGTGCCAAACAAGCTTCCTGTTCCGGGATTCTGAACTTATGCGACCAGAAATGGTGAAAAACTTCCAAATATGTGGAGACAATGTAAATAGACAAAGTCATCGCTCTTTCCACGTTTTTCTTTTATGCAACCAGTCTGGATACTTTTTTATCACATCTTGTACACTGGAGTTTTGAAGGTCTACCAAAAATTTGCTAAGTTAGGACATGAGCTGTTTGCCAGGGTGGATGCTTCCCTTTCTGGTTGCATGCAGGTTATGAAGGACCATGTGCACTATAGGAGTAGGTGCCAGTTCTTTTGATAAGCATGAAATACAGTGTGCATTGTAAAGTACACTTCATGCCTGTCCTCTTAGGACAGTTTATAGCTAATTGTACATACTTAGACCTCTTTTCTTATACTAAGGTTTAAAAAAATGCAGTTTGAGATGTTATGGATACATCACACAGTGCTGTTGAATTTGGTATAAACTTTTCTTCTATGGAATCTGAGATTTGTGCAGTCAATAATGGTACCATTACTGTGGTATCCAGTGTTTTCCCCTTTTTTGAGATCCAATGGCTGATACCCAAAGAACTTAAAAAAACAATGTACTCATACTTATTTGAATGGTATAAATCAGCTCTAGGATACTGCTTCTGGACATAATGCATTTGCCTACATACTTTCCTGTAATGGTGTTAATGTTGAACTTGTGGCCATTGATGTTATAAAGTGATAAAGTAAATGTAACTGGAAGGATTAGCTGGTTTTCCAGTTGTCATTTATGCAATAGAATCCTCACTTAACATTTTCAGAAAGGCCGGTACTTGTGAACATTGAGTGCAGGAAAGCCTTGCATCTGTCCATGTATGCCTGTAAAATTATTTTATTTAAGTTCTGAATCTACATGAAACCATGTGAGCCATCTAATAAGCATTGACTTAAATTTTGTAAATATAAGTCAATACTTATCAATTGACTTCATTAAAAAATAAAAAAAATTCAGCACTAGTTCTTGATTATTGCATTTTGGAAATTCTTTTGCATATTTATTTGCAATAGTGAAATCATTCTTATCATTCATAGCACATTGATATGTCAGCATTTCTGAAACTATTGTACAAGATTAGATTTTTTTTTTTCATCCACTGAAGAAATTTTGAATTTGATGGCAAACCAATAACTGATACTTCACGAACAGTCTCTGCGGATTCAAGAAACCAGTTTTTTTTTTATAATGAATTATTAATCCTGTAAAAAATGTTTTTGCCACCTTTTGTATTTCAGGTTCATTGTTGCTGTTCATATTTAATAGCTAGACTTTGTTTACATAATTCAACAGGGTAAAACATCCAGATGTTCTGGAAAATTTTGCATTTCATGTACCATGGTTAAGTTAACTAAAGAAACAGCATCTCTCTTCATTTGGTGTTTCTACTTTGAATGAGCTTTCAGTTTAGTTCTTACATGTTTGCTTTGGACTGCTTCAGTTTTCTCAGCAAGCAGCTTCTCATAGCAATTGGCAATACAAAGTTTGCTAACTTTACTGTTTTCTCCAGGAGTCTCTTGATTTTCATCCTTCACATTTTCTGACTCATAAACCAGTTTCTCACAAATTGTCATGAACCTGGAAAATGTCCCCTCCGATTTTGTTACATATTCTGCATCAAAAGATTTTCTGGAATGTATACAATATTATCATTTTAAAACTCTTCCATTTCCTGTTATTTTTGGTAAGCTTTTTGTAAAATGATACAGTGAGAAAACAATTGAATTCACATATTTCTTTATCATTGTTATTTTTCAATTGTATGACCATCTGTCACTTGTTTTATAGAAATAGACTCTTTACATCAAATTGTAACTAAATAAAGCTGCATGATATGATGAGTCATTTAGACTTGTACATTTGACCAGAAAATGTGATTTCTTCTGGCATGAATGTTTACAGGTTTATTTGAATGTGGCAATTCCCTTGGAATAATTTATTTCAACCCAAAGACAATACCCAGAGGAAGAAATATTATAACTTTGCTTGAATTCCTTGGAATCAGTTTACAAGAAAAAAATTAAATTCCTGGTAGCAAGAAGATTACAAATTATCTGTACTGAAATAAAACCATAATAAGTTCATTTTTGTCAGAAAAGTGCTTTCCAGTGGTGAGAAAATTCCGGCATTATTTGAATATATTTTGTGGTGGTTCACAGATTGTGTTATTTGAATGCACTTTATAGCACCAAGATTGTGCCACAATTTTCAATGGCACAGAGATTATGGCATTATTTCTGCACAAGTTTAGATAGTGGAAAACAAATTAGTTGTTTGCAGAAAAATTCTGTACAGCATTATATGAATTGATTTCCAAGGAAGAGAAATGAATTTCTAAACAAAATAAAAAGACTGCATTATAGGCAACAATATTTCTAAACTTCAAGGCCCTGAGTAGAATTTATATACAAATTGCATATGCTTCCTTAAGTTTTATTTAAGGTGCACAGTAAATTTGTACTACCAGTTTTGAATTGAATTAGTTGAATTAGAATGTTTCAGTAAAATGAGTTCACTAGTATTGAGGTTTGTAAATCTATCTGTTGGAGATGCATTTGGTTATAAACTGCAATGAAATTTCAAATAGCTTAATTATCTCCTGTTGCAGGAGGTCCTGGATCAGGCAAAGGAACACAATGTGACAGAATTGTAAAAAAATATGGTTTCACCCATTTGTCTACTGGTGATCTGCTTAGAGCTGAGGTGGCTTCTGCATCAGTACGTGGTGCAAGGCTGAATGATATCATGACTAAAGGTCAATTAGTTCCGATGGTAAGTTTCTATTTTATTATCCTTACCTTTAGTTTAGTCAATGTCACTAATTGCCATGTATTGTGGTTGTCAAAGTTTAGTACAATTTAATTAAGGTTTTAACTATACAATCTGCAAAAGTGAGGTATTTAGGGTTTTTAGAATAACCATTTATTTTTAACCTTTTGTATGGGTATTTAAATTTAAGTTGGAATGTAACTTTTTTCAGTTAAGCAGTACTTTTTCTTTCACACAAACACACACAATATAGACAAGAGTTCAAACAGCCAAATCGAATGGAAACAAGAGCTTTTATTAACCGAAATCAGTGCATAGTTGGTCGGCCTTTGCCCTTATGACTGCAGCGACTTCTAGGGCATGCTTTCCGTAAGATGCTGATAGGTCTGTACCAGAATTTTCCTTCATTCCTCCTGCTAAACTTCTGCCAGAGCTGCCATAGAGGAAGGTCTTGTCAGTCAAGATTGGGTTCAGCATTTGTATCCTAAGTCCTGATTGATTTGGATCTAGAATTTAGGTTGGCCAACCCAACACTTTGACATCCTCCACCTCAAACCAGGTCCGGACAGTCCTTGCAGTTTGGCAAGACACTTGATCTTGCTCAAACAGACAAAGATCTGTGCTGAAGTACTGCAACAGCATAGGTAGTTCGAAATTGTTCAGAATGTTTTTGTCCCTGGTTTATATTAAGCTGGAGGGCACCACAACCAAAGGACAAACATCCCCACACCATTGCAGGTCCCCTCTAAACTTGACTGCAGAAACATTTCTGCCCACCTGACAGTGTTCTGGCAAATGCCACATCCAAATGCATGCATCCAAGCGAAAGAGTGAGTAATAGAATTTATCACTCCACATGACCCTCTTTTGTTTTGCTCTTCTGTTGTCCATGAATGGTGAGCAAGGCACCACTGCAGTCTTCTGGCATTGCCTGGAGTGATGTAGGGTTTGTGTGCAGCTGAACTAGCAGGATAACTGTGAGCTTGCTGTACCCAACGAGGACTGCTCTGGTTCCATTAGCTGTTTCAGTGGCTTGTCCGATGTAGCTGAACAGGTCTGTGGGGGAGGATGTGTGTGCCTTCTTCGCATTCTGTAGTAAGCTTCATTTGGCGTGATCGCTTAATTTGTGCAGCCTCCCAGGGCATAGCTTCACTCCAGTAGCATCAGCTGCTTTCCACCAGTCAAGAAAATCGGCGACAGTGGAATTTGAAAATCCCAGAAAAGCAGCAATGCTATGCACTGGTTGCTTTAGTAGCATATGCACCCCTGTCAGACTTCCAATATGGTCTGACAGGAGTGCCAATGGTCCACTTTATGTGCAGCATCCAACATACCGTGGCCCGCAGTCCACATTTCCAGTATGGAGCTGGGTGGTATGTCCAACTGCATCTCCTGGCATTCCACAGCATCCCACATATGTTCAATTGAGTTGAGATCAGGCAAGTTTGATGCCATTCAAAATGCCTCATATCAGCACTGCATTCGTTGAGATTCCTGTACAACGCGGGCCTAGTGCCATTGGGCATTATCCTGGAAGAAACCATCGTCCTATGGGTGGAGGTACAACGTTGTGAGGTGTACATGGTCTGCAAGCAGTCTCCGGTAGTGACCATCATTCATGTATTGTTCCACATGCACCAGGTGTCCCAGTTCATGCCAGCTAAACTTGCCCCATATGAAACAACCTCTCCCACCGGGCTGGGTAGTAGATGCCATGTATGAGGGATTCATAGCCTCCTGCTGCTGATGCTAAATTTGGACTTGACCATTGGCAGAATGAAGTACATATTGTAAGCCATTAGACCAAAACACCTGCTTCCAATCTTCTATCATCTAATCTGCATGCTGTTGGCACCAGAAGGGTTACTTACATCATTGGACTGTTGTTAGTAGTTAGGAGAGGGTGGCATGTAATGTGCCTGCTCTTGTAGCCCATTTGCAACGTGATGCATCGTTGCATTGGTTTGTTTCTTATTGACCCATATTGTATTGGACCATCAGTTATGGTGTGCTGTTCCAATTGTCCTGTACAAGGTGATACACCTGTCATTCACCTCTGGTATTGACTGTCCTCCACCTTTAATGTTGTCACCTGTTGGTTGTTTTTCACCATTTTGGCACCACTTCTAGTACACTTTAACAGTGGAGGCCCTTGAACAACCCACAAGTGTCACCATTTTTGAAATAGATATAGCAACCCTTTGTGCACTAAAAATTGGTCCTTTCATAAAGTCTGATAAAGCATTGGTTTTATGCATTATGTGTGTAACTTTGCTATAAACTGAACCACTAGTCCCTTATATACACCACTGTAGGCTACAGGCTGTCCCTTCCTCCTTGTTACTCCAATATATTGGGTGTAACTTTCTTTGCATAGGAGTGGTTGTAACTCTGTGAGGTCTCAGTGTATGTTTGTGTTGCATGGTATAAGTCAGTACCCCTAAGTTCATAAGAAACACACTCTTACAACATGCACGACGACGACCAACATGTGGGAAAGCAACATCCCACCTACCAGGAACAGAGTGTATAACTTCTGTGTGTTCAACAGCTTTGCATAAAATGCCTTTGTATTTAAAAGAAATTTGATATCAATCAGTGCTGCCATTCGTGATTTATAGGCAAATATTTGTGTTTCATATGTACGAATTACCCTGTTGCCATTAAGATGTAATCTATTTGTAGTTGTAACTGTGGTCCAGCATCAGTCTGATGACTTTATATTTGGCCTGTTGCAGTTGTATTGCTTGTCAGACTATAATTAATTTGAAATGTAGTGAGCTGCATTGTTATATATTGCAGCACAGAAAATTCCAGCAGCTTTCCTTAAGGTACTCATTGTGAGTTTTGATTCAGAATCACTGATTTAGAGTTTTGAACATTTATCCTTATCCCAACCTCTGTGCAAGTCTAGTGCAATGACCTGTTTCATAACATAACACTAAGCCTTCAATGCAGATCAGAGTTGTCAAACCTTTTATTCATAAAAAGCTGTGTTTTAATTATTGTCTGATGCATCAAGGGTTACATGTATCCAACACAAATATGTAAAAGTGTCATTTGCGTGCATCTGACAGATGTGATATATTCTCAGTGATTTTTGTTTTGTGATTCTTCTGACTGCAGTTGTGATTGTTCATGTGAAACGTTTTAAGCAATTAGTTTTAATGAGTGGTATTGAGTTTTATATCAGTAGATTTTTCATGTTATATTTTTGAAGTATAATTCAGTAAATTCATGTCCTTGAGTCAGTGTGGCAATTCCACTATCAGACTTGTACCCAGAGAAATCAACCATGTTAACTGATGTTGAGTTTGTAGCTCATTAAGGCATAATGCAGCACCCATAAATACAGGAATGAAGATAGTGAATATAGAATATTTTAAGTTAGGCTTTTTGCTGATCATTCTACCTCCCTAAAATATTTGCAAATTCTTCCACACTTGTGTGTGGTAGATGGTTCCTCCCTGAGTTAGCTAATGTTTGTAAACTGGTTGATAAACATGTCGAAAGATAGGTAAACTGCTGTGTTTGTAGTCTCACCAAAAAACACTATGCCCTATTATGTGAGACTTGTGGTAACATGGTTGATTTCTCCGGGTACAAGTTGCAATACAAGTTGCAACCTGTTTTTGAACCCAGGTTTTGGTGTGGTTGATAGTGCACTATACTTTGAGCTTGTTAACAGGTTCAGTTCACCATGAGCTAATGATTACTACATTGGTAATAATGTCTGGAATTCTTGTAGTTCATGCTTACTGTGGTAATGAGCTTCTCTGAAAAGTTTGATATGGAATTGCCACTTTAATTGCACTTCTAGAACCTGTGGCCAGAATTAGGGTCAAACAATTCCCCTGTACTAAATTTTAGAGAGAGTGTTGACATACAATCTCAAGAGTGTTTAGGATGCCACAGTCTTATGTATTGTGTGTTTGTTTTGTTTATCTATGCTTCATACCTGTCAAGTTTTACCATTTACTTGCAAAGCATACGGAAACTCTACTTATTGTATGATTATTTTATGGACAATATATTTCACAGATTTTTTTATTCCGTTTTGTTTTCCCCCTATCATTTGGGTCATTCTCGAGATTGATGCACAACAGAAAAGAAATTGGGGGAAGGAGGTCATTTTCAATCTGGGGATGGTATTTCATCATTCAAAAATGGAAGTTAACCTCCCCCCCCCCCTCTCTTCATCCCCCAGTGAAGATTTTTCCCATAATCGTAATTTTTTTCCCTCGTGATGTTTGTTCCTTCTACCCAGTACTTTTGTTAAATATTATTTTATTCCATAAATATTTGTACTTCAGCTTTGATGGAAGAAATTTTTCCGAAAGAGGGTGTTGGACGGCGCAAAAGTTTCCCTGTAATCTCCAGGTGTGAGATTCTTCCATTTGTGTGGTTCTCGAGATCGATACGTAAATGAATAAAACAGAATTCCGACTTTCAAAACTTTTGAAAACGGAAGTTAGACAAAGTGAAGATTTCTCCCACAGTCGTATTTTTTTCTCCGTTTCTTCTGCCCAGTATTGCATTTGTATTTCAGCTTGAAAATGCAGGAAACATTTCTGAAAACAGGAGTCGGACGGAGTGAAGATTTCTCCCATGATCATATTTTTTCTCCTCAATATTCCTTCTATCCTGTGTTGTTAAATGTCAATAATTTCATATTTTGAGTACAGTGATGTGCTCCAGTTTAATATTTACATAAATATGTTTCAGTGAACAATTCTGTTTTGTTTATGCTGCATTATATTCAAACTGTTTCGCCGCATGCTTTGCTTTTTCACCCAGTTAAAAAGTTCAGCTTTTCTTCATCAGTCTCATGTATGAATATATCGCTTTAATTTCGTGGTTACAGATGGAATTTTTATCTGTGTATGTAGCCTAATGATAGTGTACTAATGATATAATTATGTTTGTTGTAAGTGTGAAAAAATATTTTAATTATAACATATGAAATGGATTAAAATAGACAAATAGTCTCTGCATAATGTATTGACTTTTAATTTATACGTTTGAAATGTTTAATCATTACAGTCAATGTACGAGCTGCCCAAACATTGATTAAATGTTTGCTAAAAAAAATTGTTTTACGGCTTTCAGTTCTTGGAAGTTGGCAGGTCTGGTGCTGACATAAATGAATTTGTGAAGTTTCAGATGAGTTTTATGTGAATGTTAATTAACATTTCTGTTCTGTTTTCAGGAAGAAGTACTACAGCTGTTAAAGGATGGTATGCTTAAAAACTTAGCAACCTCAAAAGGTTTTCTTATTGATGGGTACCCAAGAGAGGTCGGACAAGCCATATGTTTTGAAAAAGAGGTGTGGTTATGTGCCTTTTGTTTCTCTCTTTCAATTTGTCTTTTGTAGTGTTTAAAAGTTTTATACAAATTGCTTTCCACACTCACAATATAACCATACAACTCGGTGTTTAAATTTCAATGCTTTTTAAAGTAACTAATGCAACTTTTTAATTTCCAAAAGAAAAAAAATATGGTGCTGGTGGTGTGAGGAAACTCGACAGATCTTACCAATCATAAAATACTCTTTTGTGAATTTTACTTGTATAGATAGTTTTTACAGTTCATCTTAGTGTTTTAGTGAACTGAGACAGATATCAGGTATGTAGCATTTAAAACCTCTTCAAATGCAATGCATCACCTAAAACTTAAGTTTAAATTTTCAGGTTTTTATTTCATTAGCCATAGTGCATTCAGTCTTAAGTTCAAAATTGATGTTTATTAGCAGTGCACAGAATGAACTATTTATTTACAAATGGATTTAAAATTTCGCATGCTATAGTATGCTGAGAAAGGTAAAGGATTACATGCAGTGACAATAGATTGAAGTAACATGAAGCACTGTGATGTATCCTAATTTGAAGTAGTTGATTCAAAACCTGTTGCCAGATGTTTTGTCCATGGCTGTTTTCTGAGAATGTTTGCTAAATGTTAATGTGTGTATAAAAATACTTCCTGTTCAAAGAAGGCTCATATTTAACCTTTACACTGTCCTTTATGTAACAACATTCATCCTGAACAACTAACTAGTAACTGCAAGCACCTTGTCAGCATGGGACAAACCAGTCTAATACAAAAGTAATGTGGATGAATAGAACTGAAATATTCTGCTGTGCCATATAACATAAGATGTTTCTAATTATAACATTAGTTGAATGATTCATAAACTTAATCTATATTATGAGGTTACTCACCTTTATTCCTAAAATCTTTTAGGAGGTTTTCATCTCTAAACATTTCCAACACGTATTTTTCTTAGTTACATCATGTTTCAAGACCGCCAAAATAAATAATAAAAAAAAAAAAATCTTTTTCAACTCACGCAAACTTTAGTTCCCTTCTTTTTTTTCCCAAATGACCAAATGCGGATTCAAATAATCAACCACATGTATACATAATTGAACTCCCTAAAACACTAATATCTAATTAAAACTTCAATCAATAAAACTTATATTACACATTTCCTAAAACATCAAAGTTAAAAAACTGTAAGCCATAATTATTTACAAATGCACACCGGTACCCAATTAAAACAAACCTAAATACCTGACACAACCACTATTCTCGACAATCGCGGACCTCTAACCACTCAGAAATAAGCATACTATCCTAGCCCTTTCAGCCTCATCCCAGGCCATTCTCAAGGAGTGGATGCAACAGATGAACCACCCATCACCACCCACAAAACGTAGCGAATGTTCCAGCGCTCGCGCAGCATCGTCTCATTCCCGTTCTTTGCCGTTCAGGCGCAGTTAGCGCCATCTATCAGATGACCTTAGCCTTCTTTTGCCTTCGTACTTATAAATATCTGTTCGATAGCTGATCGTAGTTGATTCATGAAACTAATCGTCTTATATTCTAACATTTTTTTCTTTTATTTCTATATATTATGTTACATCATGGTGTTGTAATTTTCAAGTTTTCTAAGGAGTTGTTGCATGGTGAAGAGTAAACTACTAGCAATTCAGTTTCACCATCTGATTGCTGGGAATAATACACTTTTGGATTTCCCAAAATTTTGTGCAGAATATTTCTTCTTTAATTTCTACGATCGTAAAGAATTATTTCTATGATTATACTGTTGACACCAAGTTGTCAGTATATATAAAATTATTGATCCCAGAACTAGCAACTGTAACAACCATTATTAGGCTACTTTCTGTAACCATTTTATATATGTCAATCAAAAATGATTTACATGTATAAAATAGTTAAAGAAAGTAGCCAATAATGGTTGTTACATATGGTTAGTTTCAAACCACTTAGCAGTACTTGCTTCCTCACCACAGTTGTAAACTTTTCCTGCTTTCAACAGCTCTGGCCTTTCATCCCATGGCTTTTCAGCACACTTGTACTATGTATCTTGTTGAAAATCTTTAAGAGTCAACAAATATTTTTTTAAAAAAAGTATGTTAACCTGGCTTCCACAATGCTGGTATATTATGTTTCCTGTCATAATATATATGTTGTTTAGCACTCTAGGTATATCATAGAAATACAATTAAAAAAAATAATTTTATGTAGCACAGAATTAATTTTTTGTTCAATATCTCTGCTTTCTATTTGTCATATTGGAATAGTAGTATTGCATGCTTCACCATTATTATTTAATGTTTATCCTCATTTGTGCTGCATTTGCTTTTTGTCTTATTGCTGTTCATTGGTTCTCTTGTGTGTGTGTGTGTGGGGGGGGTGTATGTATACTCTGGTCATTTTTAGGTGGTGCAACTTAAAAGATCGTGAAACCTGTATAGGACAGTCAGCTGAACTGATAGTCTCTGTGCTGTTCAAAGTGGAAACCTGATAATTTGTGCATGTTTATAAAGCCCCAACTGACACTCTGTGCATCTGTAGTTTGGTGTTTTGATTAACAGTTACTTGAATTCAGAGATCAAATTTCCTACTACAGCTCTGTGTAGACTTCATGTATAATTACTCTTTCTGTTGGTGCCATCCTTGGAATTATTTCCACAAATTAGGAGGAAACTCTTACAAACTAGTCTAAGGAAAGCTTGTGAGATTTAAGTTCCCATTAACTAATATATGAAACATAATTTTTTGTTAGCACAGGGTTTCCTAAAGGATAAGTTTCAACCCACTAGGTGGGCTGCGGTGAGGGGGAGGGTCAAATGGGGGAAATTTAATTATCAGGCCTATATTCTGCTGATAAAATGACAAGGAAAAACTAACATGCAAAACCCTGTTTAGAACTTCTGACTTTGCAGGCTGCCCTGTATACAGACCTATCAGTAATCAAAACCAAAGTAAAGTGGTCCTACTGTTTCAATATGATTTATAATCATGTGCAAGTTAAAGAAAATTATTAATGAACATGTGCAAAGCAGCCTGTGTTTAGTCTAGCCCCTCCTTCTTGTTCTCCATTTCCATACCTTACCATGCTTTCCCTTGCCCAAAAGGCTGTGTTTTGTTAACTCCAAATGCTTCTCCCTTCATCAGGTCTTGTATGTATCAGTGGCTCTTAGGGCTTACGAACATTCTGGAGTTCTTGTATTCTCTCAAACTTTCGACAGGAAAGGTGGGTGTGGGTGGGTGCAGATTAAGTTAGTGTTAACTGGATGGAGTTGGTGTTTAGGAAGTGAAGCAAAAAGCAAGTGAGCTGACAGTTGTTTGGAATTTAGTATGATTTTGTGTAAAATTAGCCAGTAGCATGGAATAATGGCTTAAAACTGGAAGTTTGGGGAAAAGAAAAATTTCCTGAATCAAATGAAGAAAATACAGTGGAAACACTCACATCCACACGTGTGCTCTGAAGCTATGTTCAGCCTGCTACTGATGATGAGGGTGCAAAAGCAGCAGTCAAGACCATCAAAACCTAAATCTATGCATCAAATGAGCCCCAAATTTAAAAGTTCATTTTAAAAGTGCAACAGTGTGTGTGTTTAAAATTTGATTTCACCTTTACTGGCAGTGAAGATAATCCTTTGTGTGTGTGTGTGTGTGCTTTGAATGAGATTCTGGCCAATGAAAGTATGAAACCATTAAACCTAAAACAACATTTAATGACGAAGCACAGTTGAATTTGTCAAATAAGTCTTGAGTTTTTTAAAACTAAACTGTGCCGGTTAAAACTGACAAAAATGCAATGGGACTTCTAACAAAAATGCTGCCCTTGTCTCATATAATGAATCACTAATAATTGCTTGAAAAGAAAGGAAAGGACACACAACAGATTTACTGTAGAAGCCAAATTTCATGCAAAAATTAAGAAACTAAAAACGTGGTCAGAGCGAGCAAGTAAAGGAAACTTTGAATCACTTCCACTGTTAAACTACTTTCTTGAATCTACAGTGGAAGCAATCAGTCCAGAAGTGTCATCAGCCATCCAAGAACATCTCTAGTCAGTGGCTTGCAAGCTGAGAGAATATGTGCCTCAGGAAATCCATTGATAGAAAAAGAAAAACCTTCAAAAGACTGATCTACAGGGGTTTATCAAAATAACGGAAACACAGACTGCAGCTGAAGTTTACACAGTGCACCATATGCAAATCACAGACGTCACCAGCGATGTCAGGTATGTAAAGTTGTGCAGTACGATGTTGGTTATCTCTAGCAGTGCCACAGTTGCAGATGAAACTGCTGTTGTGGGGTAATTGTCAAGAGTGTCAGACCTCAAAACAAGGCTTGATCATTGGTGCCCATCTTCCAGAGCTTCAGTAACTAGAATGGCAGAAATAGCAGGTGTAACACGACAAACTGTATAAAAAATTATTACTACCTATCAAAAAGGATGTGATGTGCCTCGAAACGTGCAAATTATGGATGCCATATAAAGATGCCAGATAAGGATAGGTGAATGTTGGCATAGATTGTACAACAGAAGCACAAGGCCACAGCACCACAAATAGCAGTAGAGTTGAACACCAGGCAGAATAATCCTGTTTCCATCATAACAGTGTGTCAGAAACTCCTGCTGGTATTTGTGGCTGTTCTGCAATTCACAAACCTATGATTACCAACATCAATGCAACAAAATGTGTAAGATAGAGCAAAACACAAAAACTGGGATGCTAAAGACTTGAAACTTGCCACTTGGTCTTATGAATAGTTTCATTGCATGAACTCCAGCTGTAGCCATTGTTTCCCTCCA
Organism: Macrothele yani; assembly: GCA_039090855.1. Taxonomy (NCBI): domain Eukaryota; kingdom Metazoa; phylum Arthropoda; class Arachnida; order Araneae; family Macrothelidae; genus Macrothele; species Macrothele yani. Next base: position 90,012,373 of record CM077016.1, on the reverse strand, counting down.
CTGGTAGAGTGCATGTCTGGTGAAAGCCTGCAGAAGCGTACCACCCCAACTGTTTGGTTCCAGCTATGAAATATGGAAGTGGATCGTAGGTGTCATATCATGGTATTCCTTGGGGCCGTTGGTTATTCTGTAGGTTCATGTTACATAAGCATCGTACTGATCCATTCTTGGGGACCATCTTCACCCAATGTTACAGGCATTGTTCCTTAATAACCATTGTGGTTTCAAGAAGATAATGCACTCGTATATTGTGTGAGAATGGGGTACAGCAGCTAACCTGGCCACTTCAATCTCCAGAGCTCTGTGTTACTGAACATTTGTGAGAATATCTGGAGTGAAAGGTTAAATCACATTTTCTACCTCCAACATAGTTGGGCATATTTTACAGGAAGAATGGCCCCAAATTCAATTATATGTGTATGACTTGTATAAGTCTGTTCTTAGTCTAATCATTTCTGTTCTGAAATCCCGAGGTACGCTTAGCTCTTTAATTTGATTTTTAGTTTAAAAATAGATCAGAATACCCTGACTTATAGAGCATAGAAATATTTGGTGTCATTTACTTCAATATACAGTTGGGGCAAAGGGCCTTGCCCCAAAGTGTTTCATTTTATATGTTTTAGTTAAAATGAAACTTACATTAGAAAAAAAATGCTTTAATTTTTTCTTCTATTTTTCATTGGCTTTTATTTTGTTCTGGTGGATATAAAAAAATTTCCATTTTCACCCCCTCCCCTTCCCATTTTTTTTCTATACACGCATGATGAACGTGCATTTTCATTTTTAGTGTTATTGAAAAACAAGTACTGGAATAAACTTGGTGTTGAGAATGATTTGAGACTGAATATAACTTCAGAAATCAATCCTGATGTTGAAAGTTTGGCTAATGCCAAAAGCAGTATCACCCCAGCCATTAGAACTTCCATAAAACTTCACTGATTTTCTTTAGTAATACTGACAAAACAATTTCCTTTGGCTTTTATGCAAAGGAATGCTTAAAAATTGCTTTTAATGATTGGTGTGATATTTATAATTATCATTTTTGATAAATTAATAAATAATCGGCATTGAGAACTTCTAGAATTTCTCATTCAATTTTTATATGGGGAAAAAAAATCCAAACCAAAAGGGTAGGGGAAGTAGGGTTGCTGAAGAAATCGGGTCCACTTTGGTGACAAGAATTGTCTCAAATAAATGGCTGCCCCAATTAACCAATGATCCAATTAACTGGAATCTGCTGTATTTTACAATATAAAATTTGTCTGATAGTTTGTTTCCCACAAATGAATTAGTCAAAAGGTAATATGTGCATTGACACACATAAGAATTTTAATTTGCATTTTTTAAAGAGCTGACATATAACAACTGTCCAATATTAATGCAGTGGAAATTTTAAAACCCAGTTCTGTGTGTTGCCCTCACATGAAAATTCCTGTGACACTTTGTCATGTTCCAAAGGCCTATACATATTTGTCATTTGACCTTCTATAAGTGCTTCTGGTGGCTGTTTTTTTTTTTAGTGGAGTTGGCACAGCTTGTAACAGAAAAGGGAAAACAAAAATGTGCTCTGGTGTCTTGGTTGGCAATGTCCCTTGGGTAAAATTTTAAAGTAAAAAAACATTGGTATGTAAAAACATGAATGGAATACCAAACTTTACAAATGAGGGATTCACGCAAATTTTATAATGTGTGTTAATATATTGGTATGATATATATATAAATAAGTATTCTCTAATGTTTTTAATTTAAATTATGTTGGTTACTTTGTAGTTTTTCAAGTACACAGTATGAAGTAAAGAGGCTTATGATTCTCAAAATATATTCATATTATGTTTACTTGTAGATATGCAAATGCACTATTATTCTGTTTTTTGATGTCCCTGATAATATTATGCAAGAGAGGCTGCTAGAAAGAGGCAAGACCAGTGGCCGTGCTGATGATAATGAGGAGACAATAGCTAAGCGTCTGGTTACTTTCCACCAGCATACTCAGCCAATTCTTGACCACTTTGGTGACACTGTAAAAAAGGTAGGTTCAGTTTTTGGTTTCTAACATAATAGTTGCATATTACATAGTCTTACTGGTGGAATATTGTATTGTTTTATGGTAACTGACCCTTACCTAAGATGGTTTAGATTAACAAGGAGTTAAGCTTTAAGGGATAGGCTAGTAAAATTTAGGTTTATATTATGTAGTTTTACCAGATTGAAATAAATGATGTGAATAAAACTCAGCAAATTTTAATTATTATTATTCTTATCCCTAACATTTGCCTGAAAGTGTAAAAATTTGATGACTTGTTTATATTTGTTTGTTTCTACACTGAGCTGTAAACAAAACCTTATATATGCTAAAATCAAACAAATGAATATACTGTGTTTTGTTTTTGATTATTGGGGAGGATATAATAACTATATTTTGTATTTCTTTCTTGAATCAAAAGTTTTAGTTCTGAAATTATATCAAGCCATATCAGCATGGAGCAAACTTCTCGTATGATTTGATACAGCCCATAAAGCTCAGTTCAGATGTTGTCACCATGTACGGTAATAGTTATACAGACCACACAGAATGTTGAGCAGATTCGGCTGGTGAAATAGTTTTGCAAATTGCATTATGGAAGAACTCACTGAAATCTGTAAAGTTATCTCTTCCCCCTTCTCCAATCTGGAAACAAATTCTGCAAACAGACCTTAGGATTAGCAGTAAAATCTGTGCTGACTCCTTTTCTGGCAAATTATTTTGTAAGAAAATTAGAAAAAAACATTTTGCTGAGACCAGTTTTCTTCAGCCTGTGTGTAAGATACATAAATGATGTAACAACAGTATACATAGTGAAGATTGTCTTCCAACAAAAATTCTTAACTGTAATTCTCTACATGATTTCTCATAAAATTCACATTAGAACTTCATGAAAATGAACAAAGTTCTCTGAGTTTAACCTTTTGTTCTCTGAGTTTAACCTGTACAGAGGTAGAAAGAAAAAAATTGGTATGTAAATTTATAAAAACTTACTAAGACAGGATTTTTATTCTAATCATTTTATGCCTCCATAAAAACATTGTTGCAACACAATTTTCAGAAAAGATGCAGATTCATTAAAAGGGAATCAAAAAATTAATAAAGAAAGAAATAACCATAGTAGATAACTGCTCCACTCCTTGGATTAGAAAAATAATAATTTAAGATATGAAGGAAGTACTTAAAAATTATCCCAAAGTTGAAAAAAATACCACAAAGGTGTTCCTGCAAAAAGTGATTCCTGACCAAAAGATGTTTTTTGCTATAATGGGCAGCAGTGGAAAATACTCATTTTAATGTGAAGGCAAACCATGAAAAGTTTTTAATGCATTAAAAGAGAAGGAAATTGCTGCATGTAGAGAGCCCAGCACAAAGTGAATAGCAACACGTTGTGGAATGTCGCACAAAATCGTGTGGTGAGCTCTGTGCACACAGTTCCAGTATCTCTACCACTCTCAGTGAGTGCAAGAACTGCAGCCAGGTAATTACCTTCAACAAAGATAATTCTGCCAGAGGTTTCCTAGTAAATGCTCTGCTGAGCTGACATTTCCATCATTAAATTTATGTACTGATGAGGCTGGATTATTACGAGATAGTTTTCAGTCCCTGTGATCAACACATATAAACAGAGAAAAATCCATGTAGACACTTGAAATGATGGAACCAGCAATGGGTTGTTTAAAAAAAAATGTGAGGGCAGGCATTCTAGGCAACAGGTTTTTGGGACTTTACTTTTCTCCACCACAGCACATTTGACAAAGACTGTGTACCATGATTTCCTAAAAAAAATATGCTGCCACAGCTATTCAATGATGTAAATCTGCTCACTAGGATTCATTTGTTGTTTATGCACAATAGTGACCCTCCACATTTTTGTCTGGAAGTTTGTGAAATTTTTAACAACAGCTTTCTAGGGCGATAGATGGGATGATGTGGACCAATTGCATAGATTTTGATTCACTCACTTCAAACTCCTTAGATTTTTATATCTGGAGATATCTGAAGTGTAGATCATGTAATACTCAGGTCAGTGACTCCAGGGGTTGCAACATTGGACACAAACACATTTGAGATGGTTTGTGAATCACCTGAGACTTTCTCAGTGAGTAAGATGATTGCTGTTTAGGCGTGCTATATCCTGTGTCAAAGTCACAGTGAAAATTTCGGGCATTGACTGTAATATACCAATGGCCAGTTTAAGAAAACCATGTCATGGTCTATCTTTGTTATATTTACTCTTTTGTACGTTTAAGGGTTCAAGTTCACCTCCTGAAATGTAACCACTGAAGACATTTGTTTTGCCCTTCCTGAAGCTGTATTTCTAAACTTATGGTTCAGATGCCCTGTGTTCAAGTAGCTTTATTTATTTTTTTCTATTTTGTGGTATAGATTCACCTGAGTTAAGCTGTGCTTTGCTTGACAGTCAATTCCACAAGCAACCGATTTTGTCTAATATCACAAATAATTTAATTTGTTCAGTCTTTATAATAAAGCCTTGTGCACTTTTGAAATTCAATCTGTTTATGTATTATTTATAGATAAAAGCAGTTTTTAAATGACATATGAAAGTATGTCTTATATAATTTTAACACAATGGAAGCATACATATGTGGATTTCAGTATGATAACCTTCCACAAAACAATGACCATCCTTCGTCTGTACTGAAATTCTCTAAGGTATTCCTGGTATTCAAAACTCAAAAATACCCCTTACTAACAGCTGCTTCATGTGGCAGTAATGAAAACACTGATTTACCAAAAATAAAAAAATAAAAAATAAAAAAATCATGAAAGAAATAGTATGTGATTTTATTTTTTATGCTGAATTCAAATATGATATTGATCTTTTTTTTTTTATCGTGCAACATTTTTTTTAGTGACACACGGTCCATAAGTAAATTATCTGAAAAGTAACAATTGATGACTTCCTAGTGTATGTCGCTTGTGGGACATCTCTCTAAAGTGTCCAGCAGTAGCCAGCCAGCATACTAGGACTCCACTTTACCTGGTACTGATTTTTAATCTTTTAATCTCGTGGTATCTTGATGAAATCTCTCAGTATGTTAGTCACTGACCGTGCCTAGGTTCTTAGCGAAGAAATCCAAGTGGGAGTCCAGGTAATAGATTTTCAGGGACATACTACATCCTGTACTTTTTTATGAATCCAAGAGTTCACACACTACGTCACAATAGTTTTCTGCTAATGATCCTCACATTAATCCAAATGCCTGCAGAGCATATTCCTCCTTTCCCTTTGTTGCCTTTCTTATAGTATTAAATTCACTGCCCACCCATAGTGCACACATGGATCACCCCCTCCCCTAAGAATGGCATTGTCCTTCATTCATCTGATAAAGGAAACAAATGATGGTCTTTTAATACATGTTATTCCCACTACAGCTAAATTAGAAAAAATGTGTACATGGTTTTATAATTTTATTATTTTCATTATGGTAAATTATTTAACAAATATGGCTTTGTTCTAGTTCTTGTGATTATCATTATATTCTGTTCATCTTACAGTCTTACCATGATTATTAAATTTGTTTTTCTTATTAAAAGAGTAATTTTTTTAACCTGTGTGTACATTAATGGTGGTGATTTATGCCAACATTAATTTAACACACACACACACACACACACACACACACACACACACACACACACACACGAGAACCTGTATATACTGATATTGAAAGAAAGAGTAAAAAACATTCAATATATGCTAACTTTGTTGTAACCAAATAAGAAGAAATGGCTATTTTGGCATAATACATTATGTCAGGTTAAAATTAGTCAATCATAAACTCTTTAACAATTAATCAAAGATAAAGAATACTTGTTAATTGAAAACTACAGCTAGTAAAATAATATCAGTGCGATCTGCAATAAGCAAAACATTTAATGAATGTAAAAATTAATGTAACTGCCAAACATTTGAAATTTCACCTGTTATATTTGATATATAAGCCTATTCTTGCTTTGTTTTGTGCTTATCATGATCGCTATTTTAAATGTTTTTCAACTTCCTCTGATGCGGTGGTAAAGATGTTTCTAGATGCAAAATACTATGATTTTGTAAACAGCGTTTCAGGGATTGAAAGATGACAAGGTTAGGGGGCAGCATTTGCCCAGGAGAAGTTTAGCAAACAGAGAGGGGGGGGTAAAAAGCATCTGAAATGTTCTTGTCTTCATGCAAACTGACCTGTCTAGAAGGGGAACCACTGAGTGTTGTTAACAGCAGGTAATTCCTTGTTTACCAGTGAAAAAACCGGCTGAATGCCACTTATGTTGTTTAATGATGACCGTGCTGAACTTTAATATATGCAGTTTCTCCAAAAAATGTTGTTTGTAATACGCTGTTAAAATGACAAGGTAGAATATTATGAAGTTCAAGGGATATAGAAAAACTTCTGTTTATGCGGAACTTTTTATATTATGCGAGCTTGTTAGATGTGGGTTTGACTGAATATATACACTGAGTTAGCTTTGTATTAGGAACACTACCTGCTTTACTTGTTCGAAGCGATAGCGAAGTACCATGTGATATCAACACCACATGCTGCTACTATAAATTGTGCACACATACCATCGGTATATAATCAGTAAACATTTTCTAGTAATGGTGAAATGTGGAATTTGACTGCAGCCAGATAGTTGGGGCCTGCAGGGTAGGTGCCAGTATTTTGAAAACAGCTGCACTTGTTGGCTGCTCCTCCTGTACTACTGTATTAAGGGTGTACCAGGACTGGATTAACCATGCACAGGCCTCCAGCAGAAGACAGGGCTGCTAGCATTGCGCCAGCCCGCGCCAAGACGTTGTTCTTGCGCCATTCTGCTAAAAAAATCTGGATTTTGACTAAATCTGCACCAATTTTGTGCCAGAAGTTAAAATTTACCGTTCATAGATATTTTAGCATAATCTTACGACACTTGAAATCGATTCAGCAGTTACATCGTGCGTGAGATTCTTCCGCGAGGTCCCCCCCCTTTTTTTGTCATTCTCCAGATCGATGCAGAAGTGAAGAAATTTTCGGGGTATTAGTTAGGGGGGGGTCGTATTCCGTCCGGGGACGTTGTTTTGTCTTTTTAAACGTTCGGAAACGGGCGGGAAATGGAGTGCAGATTTCATGCTGTTGCCCTATTTTTGCATTGAAATCTCCCATAATTATCTTAAAGTGCTGCTTGCCTTTATTATTTAGATGACGAATTTCCTCATAAAATTCTTCAATTTCTTCTTCAGGATGACTTGTGGTGGGTGCATAAGTTTGAATAATCTGAGCCTGGTATCTTCTCGAGAGTTGGATAACGAGTCGTGCAGCTCTGTCAGAGGAACTTTCAACTTCTACAACTTTATCCTTCAGTTTCTTGTTTATTATAAATCCAACACCACTAGTTCTGCCAGTATCTGTCCCATGATAGAAGAAGAGATGTCCACTTTTCAGTTCAATGAGATCTTTTCCTTTTCTCCTTACCTCACTTAGCCCGACGATGTCCCACTTGATCCTTTGTAGTTCCTCATCCAATTCAAGAAGCCTTGAATCAGAAGATAGTGAGCATCCATTGTAAGTATCCAAGGTCAGCATCAAATGGCAGCCTAGCCCAGTCATCCGGTGATTCTTTGCACCTTCTGCCTTCATATCGCACTGGCCGCTGCCTTGGCCAGATACATTCCAGCTGCCGGAGACAGTGCCAAGATTTAAGTTGCGGAGTCATTTTGGAGGGGTTTGGCCATAACTCACCACGCTGGCCAAGCGGGTTGGTGAGTGTGAGAGAGCATTTCCTCTAATCCCGATGGTATAGTTATACCGCTATTGGTGGTCATCAGAGCCCCTTTAGTGAGAACAGGATGCACCCGAGAAGGGCGGGGTTAACATTTGTCAAGGAGAGGCTGTGATGTTGCGCATCACCTGACCTTACAGCCCATATACATGTATAAGGTGATGCAAGTTGTTTAAAACATGACTCATTTTTTTTGTTCTGTGGATTTCTTGTTGGATATTCCCTTGAGGAAATTCTGTGTGTGTTGTTGACTGCCCCAACCCCATTTTTCTTCAATGCCAGCAAGCTACTCCCATTAGAGTCCAGCCCTATTTTTATTTTCTCCTTCTTTGGAGAACCTGCATGTGACCTTGAACATGACTGGAAAATGTAACTGCCCACACCTTTCTGGAAGTGAATCAGTTCAGTATCTTGATATGTTATCAGTTGTCACTATTCTTTCAGTTTCACTGTGATGTTGTGGATGCATAGCTTGTTGCATATGTAAAAAAATTCTGTTTGGATAACTTGGTTTTGAAACTGGCAACAAAAAGAGAACTATTAATGTTGAAAGAAAAAATCAAAATCTTAAATTTGGCTGAAAGAAAAAATTTGAGTATGTGGATTCTTGCAGAACGCATCAAAATAGGCAAAACACAGATAAGTGAACTTTTGAGAAAGAAGGGGAAAATCAGCATCTGTGGATTACCAACACCAATGAAAGCACTAATAATGTTAAAGTTCACACTGGTGTAATTGATCCTATGGTTTTCAATTGGTTTAATTTAGTTCAGTCAAAGAACATTCCCATTAGTGCCCCTCTGAAACAAGAGAAGCCATTAGAAGTCAGTAAAGACCTTGATGTGGAGAACTTTAAAGCCTCAAACAGGTGGCTCGGAATATTTAGATCCTATCACAGTAATTCTTTTAAGTTAGTTTGTAGTGAAGAGAAATCAGTTCACTTGAAACAAGTGACTGACTGGTGTGAAAGGTTAAAAAAATGTTTGAAGGTTATGTAGACTGGAACATTTTCAATGCAGGTGAAACAGGACTGTTCTTTAGAATTATGCCTAATAAAACAGTTTGTCTGAAGGGAGATGAATGCAGCGATGAAATGCAGAGTAGTAAAGATTATTAAATAAGTGGAGTAAAGATTATTTAAAAAACTTTCCCTTCAGGGAGAAGAGGGCTATGTCAGGCCTGATGGCATCTTCCCTCTTTCTTCCAAGTTGTTTCAACAATCACTAAATGTCATGACGATATAACTAGCTATGTATTTGGATACGACAACTAAATAAAATAAATAAAATTTGCCGTAATCATATTTTAATTTTTTTCATGGTTATGTTGTATCTGTCCATCATTGTCATTAAATTTCATTTTATTGCATAAAGGTTTGTATTTCATCGTGAAACTCTGGGCAATAATTTACAGAAACAAAATTTAAAATGACCCCAAGATTTTCCTGTAATCTTCAGGCATGAGATTCTTCCTTGGATTTGAGGAATTCCACCTTTTCCATTTTCATTTAGGTCAACTCAGAGATCGATGCACAGCCAAACAGATTTTTTTTTTTTTTTGGTGGTAGGATGATTGATGGTAGTAGTATGTGTGTGGGGGGAGGTGTTGCCTTCCGTTTAAAGACTGAATTCCATCTTTCAAAAATGGAAGATAGACGAAATTAAGATTTCCCTGTAATCATATTTTTTCTCGTGATGTTTCTTCTGTGCAGTATTGTTAAAAATCCTTTTATTCCATAAATTTTTGTTTTTCAGCATAAAAATGGGGTAAAAGTTTCTGAAAATGAAAGTTGGACAGAGCGAAGATTTCACCTATAATTGTAATTGTTTTCTGGTGATGTTCCTGCTATCCTGTGTTGTTAAATGTTACTTCTCTCTCCCGATAAATATTAGCATTTTAAGCTTGGTAAGGGTGGGAAAATTTTCAGAAAATGGAAATGGTAAAGTTCGAAAATTTGTAAGAATTGATGCAAGGTGTTTAAAAGTATACATGTTCTCAAAGTTATCTCAATTAGGGAAAGCTTTGTTATCGTGCATTCATGGTCCTCAGGCTGAAAGTTCTCTCAGCAGGATGGATAAAAATATTGTCATCTGTGGTAATAAAGAAAAAAATAAATAAAGTGACAATGAAGAAATGGGAGGGAAATGATATGAACAGAAAGAAAAAGTAAGCAATGAATGTTGTGCAGCTGCAAATTTAACAAAAGGCATGTATGGCCATGGAACTTGCGGAGAAGAAAGTAATGCTTATGTACTTGAGCTGCTGTTCTACGAAGTACAAGGCTGTTTAAAGAAATGTCTTCTATAATTATTTTATATTATTTTGAATTCAGTAATTTTATATTGTGAATACAGTAGTGTGCACAACTTCAATATTGACATAAATAAATTGTGCAATGAACGATTCCACATTGCTCAATGATGCGTCATATTCAGACTTCCTCCTTGTGCAATCCGATTTTTCCTCTTAAGAAGTTCAGCTTTACTTTTTCTTTGTCAGTCTCATGTATGCATGTATGTACAATATTTTGTGCCTGAAGACTATGAAATATAAATAATGATATAATTGCCATTCAAGTCCCAGTTTGTTCATTAGTTCAGATGCTTTGCTTGCAGTTAAAAATAGTGACCAGAGGCGTATTTAGAGAGCCCCTCCTGAAAATGTTTGTTTTTTATGTTTTTGATTAAAATGCGACTTACATTAGGAAAAATGCTTAATTTTTTTTTCTTATTTTTCATTAACTTTTATTTGGTCCTGGTGGATTTCAAAAACTTCAATTTTTTTTGCCCCCTTCCCTTTGAAAAAAATTCTATAAAAACTATATATATGCCATAGTGATGCCTGCTTGTTTTCTTTTTTAATTGAAATAATGCATCTCTTAATTACTGCATTCTGTGCTTATTACAAATATATTTTGTTCTAGATCACTGCTGTGGGCACTCCTGATGAAATTTTTGTAAAAGTTTGTGAAGTTATTGATGGTTTAAAATGTTAACTTTCACTGCATTCTATCATCTGAATACCATGCACTGACCACATCCTATTCCCACAAGACACTCACCGAGCCAACTTAATAAAATTTCATCTCTCAAAGGACAATGTTTTGCAATCAGTCATGGTGTTGTGAAAATTTATTGTGCAATAACAAGTTGTGATGCTTAAATAAAATGTTTATTTGAAAATTAGTCATTATGCAAAATCTTGGTTATACATTTAGTAAAAAAAAAAAAAGCTGAGTAAACAATCCTAAGTTTAAGTCAAGTACTAAAGTATTTGTATTCAACAACATTTAAATATGTGCATTAACTACGCCATATTGCATGTATTTATTTACGTGGTACAAAGTGCGACTAAGTTAGCATAAAAACGTTACACGCTACTGTACATCACGTTATTTCAGGTTTAATATACAGTTTTCGGGCGTGGCCCTATGCAAAATAAAATTACAGAAAATATCGCTCAATTCATGCAGAATGAAATAATAGGGCTACTTACAATGTTTCCGATTATGTCAGGTACGCAGGAATGGCTCCTTAGCTCAGTGCAACAGTTCAACCCTTCTTCGTTATTCTGAAAAATCACTGCAACATTGGCAATTCAACATTAACACGTAAAGGTAACTCACCATGCAATCCAAGAATGGACTAAGTCAAAAGTATAGACACCATGAACGACAAAAAGACCACATAACACGAATCATGATAGTAAAAAGGTATATAGGTGAAATGAAGTAAAAGAAGCAAATAAATGGTTGGTTGTATGGTTTGAAGGCATTGACCTTATTTGCTTCTTTTACTTTGTTTCACCTATATACCTTTTTACTATCATAATTTGTGTTGTTATGTGGTCTTTTTGTCATTTGTGGTGTCTATACTTTTGACTTTGGTCCATTCTTGGATTGCATGTTAAGTTACTTTTACGTGTTAATGTTGAATTTCCAATGTTGCAGTGATTTTTCGGAATAACGAAGAAGGGTTGAACTGTTGCACTGGAGCTAAGGAGCCATTCCTGCGTACCTGACATATTCGGAAACATTATGAGTAGCCCTATTATTTCATTCTGCATGAATTGGGTGATATTTTCTGTAATTCGATTCTATTTTATTATGCATAGGGTCATGGCCGAAAACTGTATATTAAACCTGAAATAGCGTGATGTATGGTAGTGTGTAATGTTTTTACATTAATTTAGTCGTAAAGTATTTGTGTTGTACATCCAGAAAAAACTTTGATGATAAAAAGTTTGCCAACTTGAGTGGTGGCCGTTTTCCCCAAATGAAGGTTTGTACAGAGGTGAAATCCTCTGTCCAGCCTTTGAAATTAGACCTGAAATAACGTGATGTATGGTAGTGTGTAATGTTTTTACATTAACTTAGTCATAAAGTATTTGTGATGTACATCCAGAAAAAACTTTGATGATAAAAAGTTTGCCAACTTGAGCAGTGGCCATTTTCCCCAAATGAAGGTTTGTACTAGAGGTGAAATCCTCTGTCCAGCCTTTGAAATTAGAGACAGGTAGCTTTTCATAATATTTTATGTGTTTGGTTTGAGCTTAGGCACATATCTTTTTGTAAACACATGGTTTGTACACTCCTTGAAAACCTTGTAAAAAGTCCTTGAAAAAGTTCACTTTCAAGTCCTTGAAAAAGTATGATTCTGTAAATAGTACTTGAAAAGATTTTTTTTAAGTAATATGAAAGAGCATGTGTAAAATAACTGTGATAAAAAGTTGTATAGGAGATTTCTGTGTGATTTTGATAAGAACACCAAGCTGATCAAGTAGTGCAAAACTTGCGTTTAACCCAGGGGAATGCATAGACCGCTGGTCAGGGCCGGGTTAAGGTGTTTGTGGGCCCCTAGGCTAAGACATCTGAATGGGCCCTCAAAGAATTGATGGGTAATCATTATGAAGTCCGTTAAAACATGAAACTGTAGCAATAGGTTTGTGGTAATTAATAATGTAGTGCATTCTTCAAACTAATAGATTATCTGCAGAGTTTTCATAATAAGTCACATTATTTTCCATTGTTCTCATAAGACCACAAGTTGAAAGCTTAAGATTCCTAGATTTTGTCTTGGATTTTCTAATGATTTAGTACTGTATACTTTTCTTAGTGCATCTTTTTTGTTATGCATTGTGAAGCCACAGGGGACTTCAACCATTAACGGTTCCAAGTGCAAATTGGGTGGTGTGATTGGATGGTAGTGAAAAAACTGAAACTGTCTTGCTAACTCCACTGTACACAGCGACATGAAATTTTTTTTTTTTTTTGGGGGGATTGAAGGTTTAACGACCACCGTGAGCAACTCAATGGGCTATAAGCAGTCGCCCGTCCCTAATTTAGAGTCACTGGTTCCAGGGAAGGGAGAGAACCAGTGCCGTAAAACAAAAACAACATCCACGCCTCACCGGGATTTGAACACGGACCCCTTACGGACGAATGATCAGAGGCCAGTCGCTTAGACCACAGCGCCACCGGGGCAACTGAAACCTTTACCCTTTGTCAGTGACTGCCTTGAAATTTGATTGTCTTCCAGCTTTTGGTTTTGACCAAGTGGAAATCATACGAGACAAACGTAAAACTATTTTATAAATCTCTCTCTCTACCTACGTATCTACCTATTATTTATCCAGGCATGCCTCTTGGGCCTTTGGTCATGGTGGGCCCCCTATAGACCCCCACTTAATCTGGCCCTGCCGCTGGTACCTTGGCTATGACATCACCACAGAGTGAAACATCAGCAATGACAGTAAAATAAGTGGAATGATGTATTTGCAAATTGTGATGGGCATCTGTTGACTGGGTTTAGGGACATATTTTTGCAGGAGGGTAGAACTTCTAGGAATTGTTTGTGCTTCATATGTGGACCCTTTAATTATCTCTTGGCTGCATCAAAAAATTCACGAAAGTCATTCATCAAAAAGTTAAAGCAAACAATAAATATAGCATCAGATGAATATGAAAATAATGTACCCTTTCAAAATATTCCACAGAATAAAATGATTTTGAAAAACACCAAAACAAAGGGTCAGTTCAAGTTAATAAAATAAACCAACAGGAGAGCAGTGGGTGACAGGCAGGTCATTGAAGGTGTGCCCACCCCAGCTAAATTTAATGGTCTGACCTTACTGAAATACCAGCACACACATATGATAATTTGGTTTTAAAAAGTCCTTGAAACATGCTTGAATTTATTTTGCTTGGAAGAGTATGAACCTTGAAATAATATCAAAAATCTGTTGCCATAGAAATTTTTTTTTTTTTTTTGCGATTTATTTGCAATTAACATTGTGAAAAAAAGACCTTGATACTCAGAACTTCAACATTTTAAAGTAATATATGTATTTCCCTTGCAGTAAATTATTTGTTATGCACATTTTTTGTGCATGTTTACCTTGTTTAAAATATATGAACTAACAAATATTCATGTTGCATAATTTATTGCTGTTCAGTGTGTGAAAATTCACATCCAGTGCTAGTCATTTGTGCATGTTTATATAAGAATTTGACTTTTCTGTTGCATCTTATACCTAGTACATCCTAAGTTAAATATTGGTGTTGCTTTAATTCTGTGATACTTTCTATATCTGCATAATGTAATTCATTGTTACCGTTCTCTCTTCTATGTCTTGAATCATAATTTTGTTGCTTGCTGTACCAAATGCATGTATAAGAGTCACTATGATCAAACTTTCCGGAATTTTAGAATAGTAATTGCTGTGCATTACTGTATGAAGTTATTTATGAGATTCACTTTTGCTTTTCTTCACACCTGACTGTTCAAGTGTTTACATTCAGTGGTCAAAAAATATTTTCTTGTCAAATGCAAACATTACAAAAAAATAATTCTTTAATGATTGTAAAATATGAATCTCTTAATGTCTTGCTGGATTTACAGCTTGTTCAACCATTCATGTTGATTGCAGTTCACATGGTGTACGACAGGACGTTGTGCTTGAGGAGTCCATTGTACTGATTTTATTCCCATTAAAATGCAATCTTTTTTTTTCAGAACTTTTTTCACATGTTAGTGTTTGACTAAAATTTGTAGACTGAGGTGATACAAATTTTTAAACAGGAAAATGACTAGTGTTTCCTAACCATAATTTGACTACCATATTAACTAAGAATTCAAACTATTATGTTGCAAAGAGATTGATCTTTTAATGGAATTGAAATCCTGAGCTGTGAGAACACTGGTTTTTTGCCACACCACCCATTATTAAAATTGATGCCCTGGCTGACATTTTTTAAAGAGTTAAAAACAAAAATTATATTGTTGCATGTGAAAGGTGCAATTTTTGGCACACTGAATGTGATGTCTGTTATAATCTCAATTGTTGTGCTTGTTTTTATTCACTGATCAGATCATAGACCTGTAGTAATAGATATTTTTCTTTTACTGTGAATTTTCAAAGTACATAAAGTATGTAAATAAGTGCCTTGTTTTTGAGAGAAAAGCCAGTGTGTTTGTTGACTCCCTGTAATGGTCTTGTTTGTTTTTGTTATTTTTCTAGACTTTGGCAATTTTTTTATCCTTTTGTAATGGTTCATTTGCCTGGATTTTTTTTTTTTTTTTTTTGCACATTCTTGTCTTTTTAACTCATGTGTAACCATTGTTTTATTTTCTGTCTTAAAGATGTCAATTTATTGCAACATTTAGTCATAATTACTAAAGTGTAAGCCTTTCAAAAGCAGTATAGGTTAGAATATAACAAAATGTGTGGCAGCTATTCTGAAAACATTCATGGCATTAATTGAAGTGATAAACTTCAATATTTGTGCGTAGTTATGTATTTTGCGTGGCATTTTAAACTAGGCCAAGCTAAAGATGGGTAGAGCTAAAACATACACACATTTGGGAGTGTTTTATGTAGTTGTTATGCAACCTGGGCAAATTATTGGCATTTAAAAAAATATGTATTTCTGATCATCAGTTATGTATCTTCAAGCCATAAGAGCGTTTTTCTCACTTTTGAAAGGTACCCCAATGTATAGAAGTTCTTCAGGCTTAAATTTTTTTAATATCTTATTTCTGGATTGAAAAACCTGTCTGGTTTTAATTGTTATTGTGTATCTCTTTAAGAATGTGGAACTACTTATCTGTATGTGTAAGCATCGTGGTGAGCATGATGTATAATACTTAAATGTCAGTCTATGGTACAAGGCATTGAAGCGACCTTCGACTACAATACTAACTAACCAATTTGCTATCCTTACTAGTGCACATGATATAAATAAAAAAAAAAAAAATCTAGTTTTTTAAAATTTCACATGCCCAAATTACAAAAACTGTACAGTTTGACATTTTATATAATTTATTAAACTCCTTAGATAAAAAAATGTCTTCAGTGGTTTTTGTTCGGTGTGAAATGTTCTATTTTTTGTTGTTGTTGTTGTTAGTGCTCTCATAAGGACTAGAATTTCTTAAAATACCTGTATGTGATTTAGTATTGTCGAACTTTAAAAATGGCAGTTTAAGCATACAAATAAACATTCAAATTTCTTCTTCAGTGGCCTTATCTAACTTGTATAATATCAAGCCTGAAAGTATCTGCTCAAAAGTCTAATGATAATCCTCTTCTTGGTGTAGTTTGTTCTTATTTTGGCTTATAGATAAATATTATTGTTTTAAAACTTAATGTTTTCATTAAATGAAAACCAGCAGTCAGTGTTGAGAGTTGTTATAAGCAGTCTATTTCACCAAGTCAGATGATGATATAGTAAAAGAGGTATTCCAATATATTTTGTGTATAAATGGAATATTGTAAAGCAGGACTAGCTGTATTTTCTGCCCCAAAATCAAATTATAATGATGCTGTAAATATGTAGAAACTATATCAAAGTTTCTGTTGTGTATTTGTAATTGAAACAAGATTGCACCATACCATATATGAATTTGTTATGCATGCCTGTACATTACAGCACAGCATTTAATGTCTTTGCATGATGGCAATATTTGCCATATTGGAAATTCGAGTAATTTTTTTCCCCAGTGGCATGTGTATGTTATTTTAGATAAGTCAAAAATTAGCTTCCTGCTGATAATGTGCATCAGTATTATATACATTGTCGTCTGTTGTTTATAATGAATAACTGTGAATTTAAATAAGTTTTACATGTATGCCAACAAAAAAGCACAAAAGTGTGTCTTCAAATCATTTACCTCATTCTTCACTACTTTTTAAATTAAGTGTAAAGGCATTTCTGTTATTCTCAATCTAGTCATATCTGTTCATTTGCGAAGCTTTGGTTGCTCACATTGGAATGTTTTTGTATGCTCACTAATGCAACTTTTTATATTTATTTCTTTGTTTTCAATTAATAAAGAGATTTAACATTCCTTGTGATTTTTTATTGCAGTATAAACAAATACATTGGAATTTTCAAATGAAAACATGTAACATTTCTTTGCTGGTAAACCTGAAGTAATCTTGGTGTACACACACGTCAATTTAAGCCATAAGTTATTCTGGGTTTGCATGGGTCCTGGGAAAGTTCTAAAATTTTATTTTCAATATTTCAGGCTGAGGAAGTCTTGAATTTTTGTATCTTTATGAAGGATTTGGAGTAGTTCTGGATTTTTCTGTTTTGATGGAAAAGTAACTTTTGCAGCTGGTCAGTAGTAAAGAGAGAGATGGATTGTGTTACTTCTTTCCATTGTTGCAGCTTTAGGTTGGCTGTTCACGATGATATTTGCATGGTGTGCAGGAACGTACATACATGATGTCATCTCTTCCATTACTGTGACTGCAGAGCAAGGTTGGCAGTTGTTAGTTGAATAATAATAGTACCAGTGGGCAGCTAGAGTTGCAATAGCATTTGATGACCTTTCTGAGACCCCATCTTTATTGTCTATCTTCTGTGATCTCCCCACCGTATCTTGGTTTCATTGCTTGTGTGAGCTGTGGAGACCAACCTAGGACCAACACACAAATTTAATTGAGGCGATTATATAAATTTTTGGTGCAGAGTAACTGACATCCATATAGCTGCATTAAATTAAAAAGAAAACTCATCATCAATTTACATATATGAAACAAGTCTTTGCAACATTGTGGTCTTGGTAAACCTTGACATATTGGCAGGGAATGATGCCCTTTTTTTCAAGTGTATGAATTTGTGGCATAAAGTGATGTGAAAATTGTAATAAAGTGTGTCTTGTGTGTGTGTGTGGGGGGGGAACCCCCTGAAAATTGCTTATGGACACACTGCTGTCACCATGGTCTGCTGCCCTGAAGACCATGCCCCATTGTCTGTTGTACAAGGCATGATCATATCGCTGCGGCCTGCACCTCTGGGCTGTGCTTAAAGGGAATCTGAACATGAAAGGTATTTTTTATCTTTTTTTTTCATTTTAGGGCTTGATAGCTTTGATGGGTATCTAAGGCTATAAGTAATAAAGTCTGTCCATGATTTAACACTGTTGGTCTTACAGAAGAACCAGTGTAATGGATTTTTGAGCCTTGTGAAGCCTAATCAAAGCAAAACTGGTAACAAGATATCGTCTATTGTGCAAAAGAGCAGTGGCATGCTTGCAGATCAGATCTGTGATGGAAATCTTTGAAGAGCATTCTGTTGCTGTTCTTTTTTTATTTGTACCTATTATGTAAGTTTGCACATTTGAGCCCTGAATTTTTTTTTTTTTTTTTTTTTTTTTGTATTTTGTTACCTTGATCCCAGCCAATAACTTGTAAAGTATGACCTATTGGTTTCATTGATGGGAGCAGCTATATTTCAACGATGCCGATTATTTGTGCACATTTTATTTTATATTTTATTGTCATTCATTGCAAGTGACATTTCTTTGCGTCTTTTTAATCAGGTAAGTACACCAGTGTGGGGGATTAGCCCATAGCTGATGGTTCCAGTTGGTCATTCAACCTGAGGGTTCTGTAACAAAACCCAGTGAGTTGGGGTCTTTTTGCCAGTGTCACACATAACTAGCTGGTACCTCTCCAAGATTCATAGAGGCCCTTGTTGCTGTTCTGTGTGGCATTGTTGCCCATGGAGCGCCCCGAGGAGGCAAACCCATCTCTCACTATGATGCATGCGCGATGCCAAGATGGATAATACTGGTTTATGTCTTGGTAATATCTGTGTGTACAGATTGCTGTATGCAGATGACACAGTCCTGTTGGCAGAGAGCAAAAGTGAGTTGCAGATTATGTTGTCCCAGATGTAAGAAGTTTGCATGAAATTCAAACAGTATAAATAAGGGAAACAACCAAAATTATGGTTTTTGTGTGAGGAGCTGTTAGCACTGAAAGTAATATAAGTCTAAATGGCACAGTGATTGACCAAGTGAATGAGTTTGTGTATTTAGGAAGCATGTTTGACAGAGAACAAATTGGATGGCGAAATTAGTAGGCGAGTGAATTCTTCTTTGAAAGTCATAGCTGCTTTGGGAGGTTTTCACAGGAATGAAGGGTTCTCTAGAGAGTCCCGCATGGCTGTGTATGAAACAGTAATTGTTCCTACTCTGATGTATGGCAGTGAAACCTGGGTACTACAGAAGAAACATAGGAGTCATTTCTGTGCTGGAGAAATGAGTTGTTTACGGGGGTTTGTGGCAAGACACATTCTGATCGTGTGAAGAATGAAGATGTATTGCAGTTGTGTAATGTGAAGCAAAATGTTAGCAAGGTGGAGACTAATATGCTTCGGTGGTTTGGTTATGTTGAAAGAATGAGTGATTAGATGCTTACTAAGAATTTTTTTAGCCCAAGTGGCAGGAAGGAAAGGCAGAGGAAGGATCAGATTCAGGAGTGTCTGCATGAGAAAAGGATTATGAGTATGAAGTAAAGAAGGACTTGTGTACATCTAGTGATGGATGTCAGTGAAGCCAGAGTTGTTTGTCAAGATCGCTGTAAATGGAGAAGTTTGATACAGCAAGTAAATAAACAGTTAAAAATTTACCTGGTAGTTTGTATTTCTTTGTGGAGCTAACATCTGAATCTCAATAGAACAGCTTAGTGATATGTATTGCAAGTGATGGTTTTACTTTAGCATTAATTTTCCTGGGAAGGTGTATGAAAGGAACTATTTTTACTCGTTGTTCAACCATTGGAAAACAACTGAATAGAAATCAGAATCACTCTGAAATTGGGAATGTTATCTGCAGTTTTCATCAGATCACAAAGTTTAAGGAAAACTTTTCGAGAAGAAAGGACCAAATTGTAAAGGCTGAACAATAATTAAATGGAAAGCTTGAAAAACTGAAGCATTCTACTTACAATTTAAATAATTGCTGTTTGGATTACAAGGTATGATTACAGACCTGAGAATATTTCTCAGGTAGGTAGATGCACTTGTTTCACTTTTAACGAGTTTTCTGTAGTGCTGATTTGTTTTGAGAACTTAGTACACTGGTGTGCAAAAATTAAGGACGAAGAAGAGGAATTAGCAGAACGAGCAGGCAGAACGGACTGAAAGACCACTCAGGAGATAGACTAGGGAACGGTAGGGCATGCGCATATATGCAGCATGACGTAGGATGAGGGTATATATGCAGCATGACGTAGGGCGGTGTACGCTCAGCAATTCGGTGAAAGCTATTGCACGGTGTACACCGGTTTGAACGAGACCGTGTTGCTGCCACTGTGCGATATGGCCAACAGGCAGTCCAGTAGACTACATCTGGATGACTTTACACGAGGTCGTGTCATTGGGAAGTTGGAAGAAGGTCGAAGAGTGACTAGTGTGGCCGAGGAGTTCGGGATCGCTCACAGCATCGTTTCACGAGCTTGGAGAGCATTTCAAATGACAGGAACAGCTGTCCGAGAGTTTAGCAGTGGTCGTCCACGAGCAACCACGGCGGCGGACGACCAGTATATTGTCCTACAGGCGAGAAGAGACAGACAGCGGGAGAAATTGCAAGACACACGCAACAGACAACTGGACATCCGTTATCGCGTTTTACTGTAACCAGGAGGCTGCACAAAGGTGGTCTATTTGCACGACAAGCAGTACGGTGTGTGCCATTAACGCCTGCTCATCGGAGACGGCGGTTTCTGTGGTGCCAGGAACACAAGAACTGAACACATCAGCAATGGGGTCGAGTTCTCTTTACGGATGAGAGCCGATTTAGTCTGACGAGCGATTCTGGATGTATACACATCTGGAGAGAGCAGGGAACACGCAATCACACCTCCAACATTATCAAGAGGGACCGGTTGTGGCGGTATCATGCTTGGTAGCCGTACTGACCTCCACATCCTCCAAGGAGGTTCAGTCACTGGTGTCCACTATTGTACCGAGGTTCTCCTGCCTCACGTGCGTCTGTTTAGAGGTGCTGTGGGTCCTGAGTTCCTCTTCATGGATGACAACGCTACACCTTATCGTACAGTGGCTGTCGCAGAGCTGTTGGAGAGTGAAGATATTCAACGCATGGATTGGCCCGCAAGGTCCCCGGACCTAAATCCAATCGAACATGTGTGGGACCTTCTCAGGAGACGCTTAGCAGCACGTCACCAGCCGCCAGCAACGATTCCGCAGCTGCGATTGGCGCTACGAGAGGAATGGGCCGCAATGCCTCGACAGCTCCTTGACAACCTCTTCCTCAGCATAGACAGATGTTGTAAATCCTGCAACGCAGTCAGGGGGGATCATATCCCCTACTAAAGACTGCATTTTTCTTAGCAGCCGCCTGTCACATGGACGTTTCTGTCTTCTGTCCAATTGTGCTCGAAGCTACCTTTTCAATAAAGTGCCTTTGTATCATTTGGATTCCTTGTTTGGACGGTTTTGCTCACTTGTCCCATATCCTTACATCTTTGGGATCTTACAGTATGATTTGAGTTGATATGGAGCACTTCTGCACGACATTACATTCGAAAAACCGTCTCGTCCTTAATTTTTTGCACGCCAGTGCATATGTCCCTAATCATAGCTATAGTCACTTTTTATTGTTATGACAAATCTTGAGTCGGAAACAAAAAATGATAGAATTACATATTTCCTTGCAGAGGGAAAAAGAGGAACAAAAGAAAACAGCATATCACAGAAGACAGAATTTGATGTGAAATGGTTGTATATCTACCAATATGTGGAATACTTGATACATAAGTGATTAATGTGTGTCATCTTCAATCCTACTGCTAAAACTTATGAATCCAAGCAAATGCACTTGACACATCAGAAATCATACTTTGATTGTAGGCCATGTATTCATGAAAATTAATTTCTTCCACGACTTCGAGGTTATAAAGACTAAACAAGAACTGAACAGAAAGCTTCACACAGTGAAAAACTGCAAATACTGAACTTTTGAGTAACTACTATCTGTGCAATTTGGATCTTCTTTACATTTGTTGTTTTAAATAATTTTGAATATATTGAGCTATGAAATGTACATGAAATGGCACTTATATTCAATATTTCACGCAGTTTTTGAAGCCTAAAGTTATATTTTGAGCAAAAGTTCAGGGTGAAAAATTCTTTATTTTTTTTAATGTCTTATTATACCTATTACTTTTGCATCTGTTGTGGCTAAGGGCAAAAAAAGGGGGGGGGGGGGAGAGGGTTACAGGTTTCTGATAAACACTAGAATAGGGAAATGGGAGACTGCTTTGATAATTTCATCTAAATTGGAGTTTAATTACTCCAAAAATAAGATATGGACAGTAAAATTGCTATTAATGTGGTAATGGCAGTAAGTACCCTTAATGATGACAAAGGCCATCTTCATAAGGGGGTTTTATTTGGACACTTTCTCTCTAGACCATGTGATAACACAGACGAGGTAAAAGTGGCTGTGAAGAAGTTGATACAACAGTCCACATCTGAATTTTTTCAAAGAGGATTTGAGAGTTTGGTTCAACTATGGTGCAAATGCATTGCTTGTGATGGAGACTATGTTTAGTAGTACCTTTTGTATAGAGAAAAAGTTACTCTACCAACATGTGCAATTTAAACGACCTGTGTCAGTTAATAAAGTTATGCTCACTTTTGCATTACTTTTGGTACAACCCTTGTAGCAGAATGACAGGTGTCCTTCAGTTATAGTAATCATTTGAGGAGGCATGTAAAACTGGTTTATAGTTAGTGAACTGCCAGAAACATGTCATTGTGCCAAGTTACAAGAAGGATTATAGTAATTACCACTGCATCTCCTAACTATTCTTTGCAAAGCTTACGTCAAGCATATTGAATAAAAAGCACAGGAAGGTTGAACATTGAGTGAATGATAGTTTGGCTTCAGGAGAAGCTGGAGATGTGGTATATTTGTATTCATACAGCTTTCTGAAATGTTTCATGAAGTGACTCAGTACTTGCTTATAGTTTATATTAACTTTGAAAAGACTTTTGAGTCTGGCACAAAACCTAGTAACAGGTTATTCAGTGTGTTACAAAGTTTTGGAGTTAAAAGGAAAGCAGCAGAAGTTGCTCAACAACTGCAGCTTGTACAAAATTCATGAACAGTCAAGGTGGAGGGAAGTGCTGATAAATGGTGTGAAATAAACTGTAGGAATGAGAACGAATGTAGGTTGTCCACATTTTTATTTTTAACCTGAATAAATTAAAAGAAAAAAAAAAAAACTCTCCCGGCTGTTTCTAGTGATGCTTCATAGAAATATGAGGGTAGACTGATAAGTAATACACACAGTCAAATTTTCAGAAAAAGAAACTGTATTTGTATTAACAAAAACTGAAATGAAAGTACAAATTGACATACCAATTTTTTTACATAGTCACCTTGTCGTTCAATACATTTTCCCCAGAGTAAGACAAGTTTACGCATGTTGTCAATGCAGAATTCAGGGCTTCTTTTGTCTGATCCATGATGTGGCAGCATGCTTCACATCATTTCTGAGGTGAAATGAGTCACCTTGAGATCCCTTTTCAGATTTGGAAAGAAATAAAAATCGCTCAGAGCAAAGTCCAGGCTGTAGGGCAAATGGGAGAGAACCTCAGATTTCAGCCTATGGAGGGCATCAAGTGTTGTGCAAGAAGTGTGTGGCCTTGTGTTGTTGTCATGCAGCAACAAAATCAGTGCAGTTAACTTTCTAACTCGATGCACCCTCTAGCATAGTTCTTTATTCTTTCAATGTAGCATGCTGAATTGAGAGTATTCCCAGCTTACAAAAATTATGTTGGGTACACTTCGTGCGAGTCCCAAAAAACAGTCAAAAAGAACATTGCTGGCAAATGGCACTGTTTTGAATTTTTTGATATAAGGAGAAGTGTGTTAGTATTTTATGCTCTGTCATTTTTCTTCAGGGTCAAAGTGATCGATCCATGACTTGTCCCCAATAATAATATTCAACAGAATCGAGTTCCCTCTTTTTACAACACTCGAAATGCTTCTGTTTGCGTTCTGGCATCAACATGTGTGGTACCCATGGAGAACAGATTTTTGTGTGGCCAAGTGAAGCAATGATATGCCCCACTCTTTCTTTTGAGATTCCAAGCCTACCTTGTGATCTGCTTTTAGGCAATATGGTGGTCATTTTGGATGAATTCATCAACTGCTTTCCTGCAGTTTTCTTCAGTCACCAAAACTGGTCTTCCACTGCAAGGTTTGTCAACAAGGTTGGCATGCCCCAGTTCACATTGACAAAATTTAATGGCCCAATGATTTGCTGTGCTTCTGTCAACAGTGTTTTCACCGTATACAGCCTTTAAATGGTGATGAATTTCAGTTGGTGTTACATTTTCAGCGCTTAAAAATATCCTCATCACATGATGCCATGTTAACACGCACTGATTCACAACCATTGTAAGGAAAGGAATTAAACTTGCCACCGTTGTGGCTGAAGTTTGCAGCTACAAGGTCACACTGTGCGTGTGTGCATTACTTATCAGCCGTCCTACATAGTTATCCAAAGTTTCTTCAGAAACTTTTTACAAAATGTGCAATTTTTTGAGAACAAACTGCCCTCTTCATTAGGGTTTTATCGTCAAGATTTTGTAGAAATCATGGTGCCTAATGAAGAGGACAGTTTATTCTTGAAAAATTTGTGCATTTGTTTTTTAAGTTTCTATTTTAAAATAAGACTTTGGACCCTTTCCATCTCAATTCAGGCAAGGGGTGTCAGTTGACCACCACCAATTTTTTTGAAGAAGTTATGGTAGCTACTCCTAATAGAGGTATAAAGTACTGCAAAAGGATTTTCCATAAAAACATTTTTGGTCATTTTGAAAATAGGTAAAAAATGCACCTGTGACGAAAATAATGTGAAACGCTAAATTTTTTAAATGTACACTGCTCTTGTACTATATAACAGGTAGAGACTTGATGTTTTTTATTTTGAAGTTATTGAATTGGCCTTTCTTTATGTTCATAGAAATCGATCAAAGGAATGTTGCTAATGGCAAAAAAAAAAGTATATTTATTACAAAAAATTTTAATTTTCCACAAATTTAGGATTTTTTTTTTTAAGAAAGACAAGTGGGTAAGTGTGCCAACCTGCACTCCTACTAGGGTTGTCTTAGCAGTAATTTTATTTTTATCCTGTGATGCATGCAACTCATAAAATTAATTTTTAAAATATACAAAATTTCAAAAAATCAATATTTTTGAATTGCAATATCTCAAAAACCCCATTTTTTGAAATTCTGAAATTGTGTCCAAATAATGTCCTAATGGTAGGTAGATTTTTACCTTGAAATTTTCTGGATTTTTGCCTTGAAATTTTCCTACACATTTTTGAAAATGCACTTCTCTCCTGCTCAAACCTCACGGTTGGTTATTATTAAAAAAAAAAAAAACCTTCAAAAGATATTTCTGGAAAGTTTACCTGAGTATATATTCCAAATTGCAGTGTCAATCTATATTTTAGTCATATTTTTATGATTTTTAATATTTGTCACATGTACATGTTTAATTTTTTTTTAAATGTGTAGTCTATACACATACAATACATTATCTCAGTTGCAGTTAAGATTCAATTTCTATTTACATAAGAAAAAAGGCCTCAAAAAAACAAAATTATGAGCTTACCATTATAACTACAAATTATTCAAACTAAGAAAAGCTGCTGGATTTTATTGATTTCCTTCTCATCAAAGGTATGAAGTCTTGCAGAACGTTCAACAGGAGTTGGGGCATTCACCTTTTAAAAGTAAATTTTTAAGGGCACTGGACACTAGTCTGTTTTCTTGCCACATTCTTCTGGCCACCAAAAACCTCTGATACTGTTATGTCCTCAAATTCTTTAGATATGTTTGCAATCTGTCCTATCCATCCACCAGTTATTGTCATTTATGCATCCTATAAATTCTACTATTTGAAAATCATTCACAGAAAATGGGTTCTTTTTAGTTGGCTTGAAAATTGCACTGCTTTATGTGGGTGTCGGACTGTTCTGGCCATTGATGGTTTATTTCCTTGTACTAACCAGGAATGCTGTGACTGTATTCCAACAACAGATTTTGCTGTATCCCACTCTTCTACTTTGCTGGTTCGATAGGATTGAACTTCATAAGTTGTGAGGAGTAGAAGTTTAGTCTTTGGGATCAAGGGGGAGACAGTTTCAACAAATGAAGGTGCATCTCTTATAGCTTGTGAAGCTTCTTTCTGTAAGTTGAATTTAGTAGCAAAATGTTTGCACAGACCACCCACAACATCACATGCACTCTTGCATTGGCCTGTAGCTGAGAAGATCCACTTCCTTGTTACATTTGGGTCCCCCTTCATAAGTTCATAGAACTGATATTTGTTTTTGAAGTGCCTGGCTGCTCCATCTGAGATGTAAACAATTCTTCCAAAGAACAAGTCTTGGCAATTTCACTTTCTATGAGCAGAATGGCACACAGAGCATGTGCTGTATCATGGCTTATATCATTGCATGCTACCACAAAATACTTAGTCTCATTTGGAAAGTATGCAATGCATGTAAAGAGTGAGATCTGGACACTGTTTGCCAGTAGTAACTTTGCACTTCGTCAGGTAGAATTACAGATCAGTTCTGAGCAAAGTCAAAGTGCAACACCAACACTGGACTATGTGCTGCAGACTGTTTAACCTCTGCTATCCCATTTCTCTGGATCCACTCATAATAAATTACGGAAGAGTTTCTTCCCTCTCGATATCCCCCACCTTCAGTAGCTCTTACTTTCATTGACTCCCCTAATGACTCTCAAGCAGCCTTAATAGGTGTTTCACAGTACTCCATAAAAATTGCACCGGGCAGTACCATTTTCAGTGCCACAGCTTTGGAAAATCAAACTTTGAAATCTGATATATCAGCTGCAGTTTAGCCCCAAAATTACTGCAAATTGCAGTTTACCCATGAGTCAAAAATTGCCCAAGTTTCATAAAATCATTCACCACCATTTTCACTGTTACTAATTTTTTCTCGCCATTTTTGGATTTAGTCACATTTGGCAACTTGGTGAATGCTTAGTGCGAGCCCTGCCAAGAATTGTGTTCTCCTGCTATTAAAAATTTACTAAATAATGTGTACAGTCCCCATTTTTCAAAAATTGGAAGAAAAAAAGTGTCATTTTTAAAAATACATAAGAAAATTTCAAGGCTAAAATCCAGTAACCTGACTCCCCCATAAACTAACCTACCATTAGGACATTATTTGAACAAAATTTCAGAATTTTAAAAAATGGGGTTTTTGAGATATTGCAATTAAAAAAGTAAAGTTTTTGAAATTTTGTATATTTTAAAAATTTTGAGTTACAAGCATCACAGGATAAAAATAAAATTACTGCTAAGACAACCCTAGTAGGGGTGCAGGTTGGCACACTTACCCACCTGATTAATCTTTTTCTTTGAAAAAAAAAATCCTAAATTTGTGAAAAAGTAAATTTTTTTGTAATAAATATAATTTTTTTTGCCATCTGGCAACATTCATTTGACCAATATCTGTGAATTTGAAGAAAGGCCAATTCAATAGCTTCAAAAAAAAAAAAAAAATTTTGATTCTCTACCTGTTATGTTCAGGAGCAGTGTGCACTTAAAAATCTGGCGTTTCACATGATTTTCGTCACAGGTGTATTTTTTTTTTTTTATTTTCAAAATGCTGTAGCTCGACCAAAAAATTGTTTTTATGAAAAATCCTTTTGCAGTACTTTTTATACCTCTATTAGGAATAGCTACTAGAGATGAGCTGAGGCCCGGGCTCGGAATTACAAGTCTTGAATTTCATTACTGTAATTAATTCAACACGTGTAATTCCGAGCCCGGTTGAATTGCACATGTTGAATTACATTGTGGATTTGTTACCATGGTGGAAGGATTTTCAATTTCCTAAGCTAGCTGCCATTGCAAAATAAATTTTGCTTAGCAAGACTTGCATTGTCCAAAGCTATGACCCAAGCAAGGATTAGTTTAAGGAGGTCTGGTATCGAAAAACTGGGAAAAACCCACATTCCCATTTTTTGTATTTTATTAAAAATCAAGAATCTTATCTTTAAAATGATGTATTAATTTCCAAAATTGTGCAGTTTGAAGTGTTATTTATTTTTTTAAATTTCCTCACTCCCGCAATTTTTGGGGTGACGTTGGTTTTTAGTGCAGCAGGTCGAGTTTTAGAGAAAAGAAGATCAAGTTGAAGCACTGAGGCATTAGATGCAATTCTCTCTCTCTTTTTTCATGATGAACTTGATCTGGAAACTGTGCACACATATGATAATATTTTGATTATTATATTATTAAGTGCAAAGCTTTGTTAATGTTACAAAATGCAGAATAATCTGGTCTGGAATGCTTTTACGTTCTTTTTTTTTTTTTTTAATTTTGGAAATTTCCCTACATGCTTTTTTTTTTATATTCTACTACATCACTCTAAACTACTTTTACCAATTAGCATATATGTAAATTATATTGCAAAGATTAGTTTTCAAGAGTCAGAATTTCAAACACTTGCAAACTGTCTGTACGGCATTGTACGTTTTATAATGCAATTTATTCAAAATAAAAATAAATTTAGAAATCAAAAAGAAATAACGAATGGAATTTTTTGTTTCTAAACGATTTTCTTTTCTTCAGCTTTTACCAAAATTACTGATTCCCCTGATACGGTCGAAGGGCACGTTGATTATTTATTTTCAAATCCGCATTTTAATATTGTGAAGTGGATTAACTGAACTAAACTTTTTAAACCAATCCTTGCTTGGGCCATATCTTTGGCCAGTGTATAATGCATAAATGCAAGCTTTGATAAGCAAAATTTTCCAAGAGCCCGGGCTCAGCAAACACCTGTAATCAAAGAAAGCAGGCCGGGCTCTCTAGGCCTTTGGACCCGGGCTCCTAAAATTGAGACCGAACTTATCTCTAGTAGCTACCATAATTTTTTCAAAAAAATTGGAGGTGGTCAACTCACACATGTTGGTCACACCTGCCTGAATTGAGATGGAAATGGTCTTTGGACAAAAAGTAATTTAATATCCACAGGTGCCAACCATTACATATTTTCCGTAATTATTACAGTTTCGGCTGCCTGATTATGGAATTACGGACTGGTTGGAAGAATTACAGATTTCAGTGTATTTCGTAAAAGTTCTGAGTTTTGTGTCCTTTTTTGTTAAAAATCATGGTTTAGACTGCGATCGCATTTTGCAAATACATTTATAGTTCTTTTCGTAGAAATGCAAAAACTTTTAATTGGTGCTGTTTCTAAGTAAGCGTAATTGAAATTCAGATATTGGATACATCGGCAAAGCCAATATTCGAAAACGGAAGTGATGAAGCTGAAAACTTGTGTTCAAAGGTGTTCATATTCTCAAAGTTACACTATTCATCCTTTATCTAAAACAATACTGTCGTGCATTCCTGATGGATAAAATTATCATCCAAGGGCATAAAAAAAAAAAGAAAGAAAAGAAAGGCCACTGTCTTGTCATTGCTTAAATGAAATCAAGTTATTTCTAAAATTGTGTTATTCAATTTAAAAAAAAATCAAAACCTTGAAAATCATCACAATTTCTGAACTCCATCTATGAGTGACTGATACAGAAAAATAATTGAAAACAAGTATCATCAAACATACTGCTAGCACATCCCATACATTACCACTCTCCCCTAATAATAGATAATCGTGAATTAACAGTTCTGGTACTGTTGCAAATCTTTTGATTTTAAGATAAATCTTAATTTTAGGGAAACTCTTCTTGATTTTATGGTAAATCTTTTTGATTTAGGAAAATTTTGGTTGGCAGGTGTTTGATATTAACTGACATTCAGCCGTCATAACCAATATCGGCTCGATATCTAGCCGATATTCATTCCCACTGGGTTATTAAAAAATATTAATCATTAAAATAGAAGGGTCATGTTATAAGGTATTTGATTTTATAAGGTTATTACACATTTTGCAAGTTAATTTCTCATGAAATACCCTTCCCACGTGTAAACGATGAGGCTTCGTATGGTGATTACAGATAGGCACCGCAGAAGGTTGGCACCCCTGTTACATGAGGTAAGTACAATGTTGATAATTTAATTTCATAATTTTTTTCAGTATAGTGTAAACATATAAGGTTATTACACATTTCACGCATTAATTTCTTATGAAATACCCTTCCCACACATAAACGATGAGGCGTCGTATGGTGATTACTGATAGGCACCGCAGAAGGTTGGCACCCCTGTTACATGAGGTAAGTACAATGTTGATAATTTAATTTCATAATTTTTTGTCAGGATAGTGTAAACATATAAGGTTATTACACATTTCACGCATTAATTTCTTATGAAATACCCTTCCCACGCGTAAACGATGAGGCTTCGTATGGTGATTACTGATAGGCACCTCATACAAGTATTACAGGTTACACTGTAGTACTATAATATTGTCTTCCACTTTGAAAAAAAATGGTGTGTTACATTACTGAAAGTTTGTGTTCCATTACTGATAAGTACCCTATTGATTACCGATAGGTTCTGCTAGAGGTTGGCACCTCTGAATATCAAATGCTCAATAGGTAGTTATAGTACCAGCAGTTCTCTACTGTATCGTGATGACTTAATGCTGATTTTTAAGAATATAAATCAATAATTTCGATTACTTCAGCAATACATGAAAAATTTAGAATGAAGAGAGATAACAGGGTTCGTACGGTCCTTAAAAGTTCTTAAGAACTCCTTAATTTCCATTTACCTTTTTTAAGGGCCCTTAAGAACTCCTTAATTTCTGTTCTGTTTTTAAGGGCTCTTAAAAAGTCCTTGAAAACACCGTAATTATATTATGTTCAGTCGTTAAAAAGGTCGTAATTTTTTTTAACCAAAGAAATGCGTGTGTTATGCGGGCCAGCTGGTTTCATTAGCGTACTGATGATGGTTTTACGTCACTAGAACTAGATCGTATGTCGCAAAAAGTTTACCCATGTTCTGTATTGCTTTTGGCAGTTTGCCAACCAGCTACCTTCAAATCCCTTTGGTTTAGATTAGATTTATTGCTGGCTTCTTGTTTTCTTTGCGCAGGGTCAGTGCAGTTCAGATCGTTACTTCTGTTATTTATTAGAGAATGTGGTACTAAGTAAAGAGCTTAGAGCTTCTGTCTTTTCAGGTAGACAGAAATATGTTCAATATTTAGATGCCAGAAAAAAAAAATGTGCCAAGCAACATCTGGGAGGAAATGTAAATTGATTGAGGAGGAATTGCAAATGCTTAGTACGAAAAAACTGAAAGTAGAAAAAACTATTGCCGAATTAGAGAAACATGCAGATGACCTTGCCGCCCAAGGGGAATTGATGAGAGATATGAACTGCTTCCTTCAATCAAATAGTTTTTGAAAATTAATAAAGGAAAAAAATGAAGAATTGGCAGAAATTACCATGTCAGTATTTGCAAAAAAGGAGCTGGAAAATTGATTTCATTATAGGCCTACGTCCTTTGTTTGACCTCAAAAAAGTGAATATGTACATAATATAATTTCCTTGCAGTCATTGTCAAATTGCATTACTGTTTTTTAAGTTTAAGAGCAAAAAAAGATGTATAATAGAAGTAAAAATTCTGAAGGAAATTTCATAGGTGTCTTGTTGTTACTGCAGTTTGTTTTAGCTTTTACACCACCTATACACTATTGCAGGGCTGCCAGACCTGCGCCAAAACGTTGTTCTTGCGCCATTCTGATAAAAAATCGCCATTTCGACGAAATATGCGCCAGTTTTGCGCCAAAAGTTAAAATTTACCGGTCATCGATATTTTAGCGTTATCTTACGACATTCAAAATCGATTCAGCGGTTAATTCGTATGCGAGATTCCTCCGGTTTATTTTTGTTTTTTTTGTCATTTTCAAGATCGATGCGAAAATGAAGAAATTTTCGCGATATTAGTTGGGGGGGGGGGGGGGTATTCCGTCTGGGGACGTTGTTTTGTCTTTTTAAACGTTCGGAACGGAAGTTAAACGAAGTGCAGATTTTCCCCGTAATCATATTTTTTTTTTCTCGCGCGATGTTGCTTCTGTTCAGTATTGTTAAATATAATTTCATTGCATAATTTCAGCTTGAAATTGTAGGCAACAATTTCCGAAAACGGAAGTTAGGCCACCCAAAAATTTCCCCGTAATCTTCGACGACGAGATTCTCGCGCTGATTCGAGGAATTCCGTCTTTTTTTGTTATCATTTGGACCATGTACAAAATCGATGCATAACTGAACTGAAATTTTGGGAGGATTAGTGGGGTGGGCGGGGGTCGTTTTCTCCGTTGGAGGACGGAATTTCATCCTTCGAAAACGGAAAGTAGACGAGGTAAGATTTCTCTGGTAATCATAAATTTTTTTCTCGCGATGTTTCCTCTACCTAGTATTGTTAGATATCATTTTATTCCATAAATATTTGTATTTCAGCTTGAAAATGTTGGATAAATTTCCGAAAACTGAAGTCAGACGGAGCGGAGATTTCTTCCGTAATTGTGTCGCCCTTCCCCGTGACGTTTCCACTCCTATGTAGTTGTTAAATGTCATCACCCTCATAAATGTGTGTGCATTTTAGCTTGATAAGGGTGGGGGAAAATTTCCAAAAACAGAAGTGACGAAGTTTGGAAATTTGTAAGAATGGATGCATGGTGTTAAAAAAAAAAAAAAAAAAAAAAAGTATTCATTCTCTGAAAATTACACCATTTATCTAAAATAGTTAAAGCTCTGATATCAGAATTCATGGTTCTCATGCTGAAATTTCTTTAAGCATGATGGATAAAATTGTCATCTGAGGGAATAAAAAAAAAAAAGAAAAAAGAAAGAAAAGTAACAAAGAAAAATGGTAAAGGGAAAACTATGAGCAGAAAAAAAAATAAACAGTGGATGCTGTGCAGTGGCAGAGTCAACAAAAGACAAATATGGCCGTGGAACTTGCTGAGAAGAAAGTAGGGTTTACTCGCAAGAGTAAACCAGAGCTAATGTTTTAGCAAGTACAAGAACAAAACCAGGGAAAAAAAAAACTGAAGCTCTCTTTCAAAATCACCCTATTTAATTTGGAATTCACTAATTTTATAATTGTGAATACAGTGGTGTGAACTAGTTAAATATTTTCATAAAATAAATTACAGTGAACGATTCAGTTTTGTTCATTCTTTGTTAATATTCACACTTTCTCACCGTGCAGTCTGATTTTTCACCAAATCAAAAAGTACAGCTTTGGTTTTTTTCTTTGTCAGTCTCGTGTATATTAATTAAAATCGCTCACGAGCGCTATGGATAAATGAAAGGATTGTTTATATCGCATAACTTGTAATCAATTATCAGGAATACTGATCTTTTGGTTCTTACTTAAAGTCTGAATTTTGCCCCGTACGTTCAGGGATCAGAATTTTTAGGAGGTTTTCTTTTTCTCATTTTGATCTACCTTGAGGAACATCTTCACCCTCACACTTTTCTTTTTCCAGATGGAAGGTGCGTTGAACCACTTACTAACTCGCAATCGTCTGCTTAATGTCCATGTCCATACATGCAGGATCCCATAGTATGCAAGAACAGTGGCTCTTTCAGACAGCAACAACAAAAGTCATACACTGATTCTACTACTGAAGAAGAGAGGGGGGGGATCTTGTGCCAAAACGTCACTGTGCAAGCGTTAAGCGATAGAAGCAGCTTTTATCTAACCAACTTTACTAAATCTCACTATCATCTTATAGTTTTGGTTCCAGTTGTAATTGTTCACAGCGATAACGAAAGTTTGACATTGATAATTACTCGATGAAAAACATTGCATGAAGAGTATCATGGTGCAACTGCTTAAAGATGATGCATTATAGTTTTTCACTGTTATCTTATAGTTTTGGTTCCAATTTGATTCTTAAATGTTACATTAGTTTTCCTTTTATATCGAAGGTATGCTTTCCTTCAGAAAACCTTAGGAGTTTGTGATGAACACGCAAACTACGTATGCGTGGCTTGCCAGTTGGTTGGTTTCAGAAATAATGTATTTTAATCTGAATGCCATGAATCTCGAAAATAAAATGTTGAAAACCAACCAAACAACAAACAGTAATTACATATTATTTATTCTTCCAAAGTGTATATTCGCAAGCGTTCAGTATCAATAACAACAGTTCTTGGACGTGGCAGCATCCTATTTGTGTTACAGCGAAACAAATGCATTCAGAAGAAATTCCCTGATATTAATGTGTTACGCTTAAAATATTGCAGGTCATGTAGTTTTCAATAAATCGTGGGTAGTATAATTGTTTTCCTATTTATCTCACTGTAGGAACGACAGAAATGCTAATTAACAGTCGTAAGAGAAGCAGTAAAATGTCAACAAACCTGAAATATAACATTTTTTCATAGTTCATAAAATAATGGTAATTCAGTATATAAACATAACTTAAAGCACAGCATGGACTTAAAACAATTAAAAATACTATCATTAGCTGCTCCAAAACCTGAGTTCTGCTCCAAATTGCATATTTCCCTGCTCCAAGAATTGCCCCAAAACATGGTAGGGGCACTAACACCCTTGCTATTGCCAAATGTTGAAAATCAACCTGCATTAAGTGTATGGAAGAAGTTACTACAAGTGCTACAGCTGTAGAATTTAAAAATAAAATAAAAATAAAAATGCAACAGTTACACAAGCAAGAATGTGTTATTTATTCAAATCTACGAAAACCAAATGTTTCTCCAGATTTGTGAATTCGGAAGCTGTGTAGTAAATAAAACAATAAATAAATAAATACTTAAAAGAAAGTGATGCTTCACTGTTCAGTTTTGATTCTTTGAATTCTGCCAATGTAGTTTTGAAATTTATGCAAACATTTTTATTGAACTTAAGGCTTTCAATTCCGATGATGTGATTTAAGTTACGATGAACTTGTGTGTTTCGATTTGATTTAGATAGTGTGTTTACTTGCTTCATTAACCTAAAACAGGTCTAACAAGCTGTGCTGCATTTTTATAAAAGTGTTATTTTTCCAGCTGCAGCACTTGTAGTGATGCCACCCACAGAATTAATGCATTTAGTTTCTTAGCCTGTGTCCGTACATATTTGTAAAAGTAATTCTAATGGAAGGAATTAAGTTATTGAATGGAAAGGTAAAGATACCAAAAATTTTAAAGACTGACAATCACAGCCATATGAAATTCTAAGCTGTATTTGTAATACTGTTTTTGTTAAAATGAATTTGTAAATTAATAAAAAAATATAAATTCGGATAAACTTTGAAGGAAAAACAAATGCAAATTTAAAAAGTTTCCGAAACCGCAAAGATGGGCCTATAATCACAATTAATGGGTGAAAATTTGTTGAAAATTGAAATTCCAAAGTAAATAAAGTTTATGCTTCACACCACAATACGAAGAAGCAGAGTGTTAGTTCTGTAGATGCAAAGATAAGCTTCAGGACAAATAATGGATCCAGTATTACAAGTAAATAATGTATATAAGGAACTTTTAAGTTAGTTGGTTTTTCTGTTGGAGTATTTAGTAGGTTTATTTTAAGTAGAACTAATTTTAATTCATATATGTGTGCAATGGAATATTCATTAGTTTCAACAAAATTGATTTATTGTGTTAAAATGACTTATGTTGTAATAGTTAACTCACATTTTGTATATTGTGTATATTTGCATGCAGCGATTATGAAGTCCTTAAAAAATATTTAAAGGTCCTTAAAAATAGCCTGAAGGTCCTTAAGAACTCTTTAATTTCCATTTTCAAAAAAGAGTATGAACCCTGGATAAATGTTGGGAAGTCTGAATCAGTAGTTGTAAGTTGCATACCAAAAATTGTGTACTATAGGAGAAAAGACTAGAACAGATATGAGATTCCAACTGTATGTGGTTGTTTATGAAACAGGAAAAGCTAGGTAATAAAATTAGTGGAGTGGAGCAGAAAGTCTTAGTGTTAACTGTGTAAGACAGTTTTCAGTAAGAGGTTGTCTCAAGAACTAAATTCCTGTTTCAGTACAGCATTTAGACATGCCCTCATTTATGGCACTAAGAGTTCAGGGTGAATGAAAGGGTTCAAGAGGATACATGCCAACTAATATTAGCAAAAATCCAGTGAACTCTAAAAAATTCAAGAAGATATGAATGAAGTAAACTGAATTTATTATGTCATTTTCTAAATGCTTAAAAATTACAGAGAAAAACACTTACTTTTAGCTCCCTCATCCCCTGATAAATAACATTAAATACATGTATATCAAGAGGTCAAAAATTGTTGACATCATAGAGCTAAGATGAATATTGGGCATAAAATATAAATAAGTGGATTTGCTGATATAACAGAATTTGTAATGCAGACATTCAAAGTGAATTGGGTACTCCTTTGGTGAAAGAAAAAGTTAATGACTGCATATGAGATATTTTAAGGTTGAATAATACAAGGGAAATTACCTTGACAGTTACAGTAGACTCTTGCTAATCCGGACTCTCAATTATCCGGCCGTGACGTAAAAGAGCTGGGGTTATGCGTCCTTGTGAAGTCACGAGCGTGGGTTATTTTTAGACCATTTGTTGCTACTCAGTGGTGCTGTGACGGCATGCCAGCTTTCAATTATGGCTTCATAAAAAAAAAAGTCACATTAGAACTGGCACAGAAATTGGAAATTTTAGAGAAGTTAAAGCGAGATTGTTCCCAAACAGCCATCGCTGCTGAGTACAATGGACATGCCACTGTTTATGGCATAAAAATAAAAGAGAATCAACTGCAAATTTGGAAAACAAAAGGTTATGCAAAAGGGTGAGAACTATCAACTTGATGCATCCGTTTACAGATAGTTCATAATACAGCAACGCAGTGAAAGACTACTTGTCAGTGGCTCGATAATAAAAGAAAAACCTGTGGCCTTTAACAAAGAACTTGGCAGCAGTGAATAGTTTGCAGCAAGCGAGGGCTGGATCAAACTGGAAGAAAAGACATAGTGTGTGGCAGCTGACAGTTACAGAAGAAAATCGCTCGGCAAATGAAAAATATGCGTAAGACTTTAAAAAAATTTGGAGATGATAAAGGAAGAACTAACTCTTGCTGCAGTGTACAATGCTGATGAGACGGGTCTCTTTCTCAAAATGCTCCCTTCAAAAACCCTTGCTGCCAAGAACGAAAAGGAAGCTCGTAGGTATAAATAACAAAAACTACGCATCACATTGATGGCATGTTGTAACGCTGATGGGAGTCGTAAACTTCCCCTCCTGGTGATTGGAAAAGCCCAACAGCTATGATGTGAGTACACTACCGGTAGATTATCGTGCTCAAAAGTAAGCGTGGATGGACTCAGAAATTTTCACTTGGTGGTTCCATGATAAATTCGTACCAGCTGTGAAGGAAGAACTTACTTAAGAAAAAGAAACTTTCGTTAAAAGCCATCCTCGTAATTTACAATGCTCCCAGTCGTCCCTCCGACTTGTCTCTGAAGCAGGTGGTATACAAACTGTCTTCTTCCACACAATGTGACAGCTCTGATCCAACCTATGGATCAGGGAATTTTGGAATCAATTAAGCGCCGCTACCGATGTGCGCTTCTTAGTTACCTGTTGGATGAATGCGAAAATAATTCCACCGAGTCTATGCTGAAGGTGTGGAAAGCAATCAGCATGCGTGATGTTTTTTTCCAAACAGCAGAGGCATGGAACATTGGGGAGAGCACTACCATACCGAAGTGTTGTAAAAAAGTGTGACCATCGATTGACACTTGGATGAAAGTGATGAGAATTGAAAAAAAAAAAAAAAAACCCCGCTCATCACTGTTGAAAAAAGTGTGACCATCGATTGAATTGAGCGACAGTGATGAGCCAGTCAATTCAGAATCATCAATTCCAGATGCTGTGTTCATTGACATGTTCCATAAGCTTCCAAGAGAAGTTGATGAAGAGAGCGTTACTGTTACTAAGTACTGCATGAAGAAAATTGTGGAGTAGACCAGGCTTTAACAGATGAAGAAATCATCAAAAGCGTGCAGAAAAAGATGAAAGTGATGAGGAAGAGGACACCAAGGAGGCAGAGAGCACGATTTCTCACATGGCTTGTGCCGACATCTTCCTGCAGTACATAATGCAACAACCAGACACATGCAGTACTGATGTAATGCTAGTAAAGCGATTGCATAACAAAGCGTGCCATCGACAAGCATCTTCATTACAGCAGACAGAAATCTGTGACATGTTTCAAAGTGACCGCACCGAGCAGAAAATGCAAGATTTAATCTGTGCTGTATTACAAATGTACATTTATTTTACTGTGTATAGTACTATATACATAGTATTGCACTTTACTGATATGCAAAGATCATTTCATTGTTGTAAGTGAGACAGTATAGTACGTACTGATCATGTTCTTTTACTATTATCATATGCTCGTCTCTTATTTGTTTGTTTTTTTAATACATAGGCATTACGTACAGTAAACCTGTAGCATTAAATTTAATGAAGAATTAAACTAAATTTTTATGGACTCTCAGTAATCTGGCACCCCTAGGGCTTGTGCAAGGAACGGCTGAATTAGCAAGAGTCTAGTTTATTACATTCTGTGATTTCAGGCAATGGACCTAGATAAGGGTGGATTGAAAATGTAAAATCAGTGATAAGTGATCAAGAAAGCAATATGTTAGAAGCAGAAAATCTTGTGTTAATAGCAAGAGATCCTTCTTGCAATGCAATTTATTTTGAAGTGGTCTGTGCCAGTAACATGTGTGACTAAGCAGCATGTTGGTATGTTAGTGTAAAATCAGGTCTTGTTTCTTGCTATTTTTAGGTATAAATAAGGTATTTAACAAATATATCAAGCCTACAAAAAAGAAAAAGTTTGATTCTTGGCAACGAGATATTTGTTATTTATCATTATAAGTAAGGAAGGCTTCAGAATGTGATGCTGCCTGATGGCTAGGTGGTTAAAGTGCTAGCTTCCCATACTAAAGGTATGTCATAGATAAGATATGATGCTTTCCTTCACTGCTTTCTAGCTTTAAAATGCTATCACCAACTGCTATCCATGTGAAGAACTCAGAAAAATATAGTCCTCAGAGGAATGTTAATTAACACAATGTTTCTATTAGGAAAATGGATGAGCTTGTTTGTCAGTTCTGTTTTGGTTTTTTCCCTCATTGTGTAGTGGCAGTAACCTTACAGTAGAGATGGGCAACTCTTCCCAGCTTTAGAATGCCTTTGAGAGTTGCAAAATTACCAACTAAAAGAATAATATCTTTTAGTCACATAAACATGATAAACTTTTAAAACATAATCAAAACATCAGATGTTTGAAAGTGTTCATTTTGTATAGGTGTGGTTGCACCTGATGAGGTTTCAATGAGCTTAGTCTTGTAAATTATTTGATCAACAAACTTGAGACCAACCCCCTTCACCACTCACATTTCTTAAACCAGCAGTCAACATTGAATATGAAAGTTATACACTGAAAACACAATTTATTATGCACACTCTGCACCCATCCACAAACCTGTCACAAAAATGTAGTTACCTGAAACCCCTTGCTGGATATAAATAGGTCAGATACATACCTACTCTAGTGTACCTGAAACTGTGATGATAGATAAACACTGAGACCTGGTGAGTTTAATCATGGGCAGATAGTTGGAGCAAAATGAGGTGCTGCAACTTGAGAGTGTCCAAGATTTCCATATGTGACCATCACACATGTGTGTGATGGTCACATATGGAAATCTTGGACACCAGGACTACAACAAAAATGACAGCAGCTGAGTAAAATGTGGTCATTGATGTTTAAGGTCAGCTACGCCTCTCCCACAACATAACATCAGAACAGAGGGCCATAGTGAAGAGGATAATGTCAGCATTCAATGACCGAGTGCCTACGAAGGTTTATGCAATGACTGCGATGTGGTAGCTGATATGGGCATTGGCTGCCATAGTCCACAACCACTAGGCAACGAAACTGCAGCGAGCAAAGGAATGTTGTTACTGGAGCATTGAAGACTGGAAACGTGCTTAGCCTGGTAAATCGGAGTTCTAATGTACCGACAGGAGGGTGTGTGTGCCTTAGACCACTCAAAGCCATAGATCCTAAGTGTCAAGTCAGGGTGTTAAAGGCTGGCAAAGGTGGTATAATGTTCTGCAACATGCTTACTAGAGCACTTTGGGGCCCCTTGTACCTATTGGGACCATCATTCATTGTTGTCTTAACCTACTCACTGACCACCAACCAACGCCTGCTCACGGCTATCTGTATCCCACAGCAGGATGTCTTATTTCAACATGATGATGCCCTGTTTCATTACTAATGCTTGACAGACAGACTGGCTGGAGGAGCATTTCATTGAGTTTGCAACCCTCAAATGTCTCTCTCTCCAGATTTGAGCATCTGGAGTGAAGCAATGTTTTCAGCCTAAAACCCACCACAGGATCTTGGCACTTTATGGACAGCTGTCTGGAAATCATGGGGCACAATGCCACCCAAACACTTTGAATATCTGGAAGAGTGCATGCCATGACAGGGGCATATTCAGAGGGGGTCCAAAGGAGCCCCCCCTTGTTTATGGCTAAAATGCAACTTACGTTAGGAAAAAAAAAGGCATTGATCATTTCTATTTTCATTAAATTTTAGTTTGTTCTGGTGGATTTCAAAAACTTCCATTTTTCTTCGCCCCCCCTCCCGAAAAAAAAAAAAATCTATATATCACATGTGTTGTGAAAGGTGAACCCACAAGTTATTAGGTAAACGTATAAAATAAATCATCCTTTCGGTGTATGTCCTGTGAAATGAACTGTGTAGTTCAATTTGTCTATTTTTTACACTGCTGGCCACCCAAAATGCAACACTAAGAAGGACATGAGATAGCAAAGCCAGATTTATTGGACACATAACAACAGATACAAAGATGAAACAATTGAGCTTACAGGCCCGTGCGACTTGCGGAACACGCAGACATCAATAGTTCGTGTGGCCCCCATGGCTGGCAATAACGGGCGCTACATGCCGCGGCATCGAACGAAAGAGGCTTTGGATGTGGGCTTTGGGGTATGTCGGTCCAGGCTGCTTCCACACGTTGCCACAGTTCATCAGG
Organism: Macrothele yani; assembly: GCA_039090855.1. Taxonomy (NCBI): domain Eukaryota; kingdom Metazoa; phylum Arthropoda; class Arachnida; order Araneae; family Macrothelidae; genus Macrothele; species Macrothele yani. Next base: position 89,971,198 of record CM077016.1, on the reverse strand, counting down.
CGTAGCCGCGGGTGGTGCTTGCTGGGCCACTCGGTTGCCGATCAGCGATCAGACGTGTTCGATGGGCGACATCGGGAGAACAGCGGCCACGGCAGCAGTGACACCTGGTGGGCTGCGAAGAATTGTTCCACGATGCGTGCCACGTGCGGGCACGCATTGTTCTGTTGAAAAGTGGCCGCTGGCAGGTCCTGCAGGTAAGGGAGGACTACAGGCTCCAAAACGTCAGAGATGTAGCGTTGGCTGGTGAGTATACCGGCAATGCGTACCAGAGGGGGTGTGGGTGTCATATCCAATTGTGCCCCAAACCATAACGCCAGGTGATGGACCGGTATGGCGATGCATAATGCAGGCGTCATACAGTCTCTCGCCGCCACACGCGGATCCGACCATCGTGGTGTTGCAGGCAGAAGCGCGATTCTTCGGAGAAGACAAGTCGTGCCATTCCGTAGTCCAGGTGCGGCATTCAATGGCGCACTACCACCACACTTGCCGGTGGTGTAACGTCAATGGTAATCGGAGCAATGGGCGCCGTGCGATAAGTCCCCGCTCTTGCAGACGACGTCGAATGATACGTGCTGACACAGGTTGTTGCACAACACACCCTAATTCCTGCGCTGACGTTCGTGATGTGGTGGTGCAAGCCGTCAATGCCCGCAGCACAACATACCGGTCCTCTCGTTCGGTGGGGTGCCGCGGCTGCGGCAATCGATCACGTCGGTCTGTCCGTCCCTCCTGCACCCACCGAATCCATACTCTCCTCACTGTGGCTGGATGTCGTCCCACACGGGTGGCGATGTCTCAGTACGATAAACCGCTGTCACGATAAGCCACTTATTCGTCCTCTGTCGAACTCCGAAAAGTGTTGGAATGACTGCCGTATTCTGCAACAAGGCATCAGGAAGTTTCCCACGCACAGGTCTGGCAGCACAACACACTTCCACTACTTACACTCCGCCTTCTGTGCACCCTTCTTATAGTGCTTCTCGGTGGCATGCCGAGCGCATAAGATTTGCATATGCCCTGCAATGCTAATCGTTTGCATGTCCTCTCGCGGGCGACGCATGCTGCAAATTTCAGGCCAATCGGATGCTTCCTTCTTGGTGTTGCATTTTGGGTGGCCAGCAGTGTAGCTATTAATGCTTGTGATTAGATGTCCAGATATTGGGTAATATATGTACAATAATGCACAGAAGCCTGGCTTTCGACAGTGAATCCGTTGTTCTGAAGATGCCAGTGTCAAAGATCCCTTTCTTTAGTGTGAATGCTGCAGTGAAAGGCGAACTTTCTATTGTGGCTTTTCCTTTATATATATATATATATATATATATATATTCTAGAAAGATACCTAAGCGAAAAAATACATATATAATTTTGACTCACACCTAGTACAACATAGAAAAGGTTATGTATCTACCTGTGTGATCAAAAGGAAAAAAGGTAAAAAATAAAATAAAACAACTGAATGTAGAAGGTGTCGAGAATACTGAGCCTTGGCTTTATCAAGGACCAGCAAAAACTCTGCATTTTCTCACTTCCACAAAGACCTAGTTGGAAATGGGTTTCTGCAAGGCCATAGATGCAAGTAAAATTCCCACCTAAAATAGTTTAAAAATTATATATATAAGTCATGTCCTCCTTAGAGTTGCATGACCTAGCACTAGTTAACATTTTCGCTTGCATCCATTAACCTTCCTGGCCCGACCCATACTCTTCATCTGTTACTATTAAACAGAGAGAAGAAGATTAAAGAGAACTCAAGCTGTGAGAGTGACATAATAATTAGAAATGATTTTCAGCCATAACGAAATTCCAAGTTCGTTTGAGAGAGAATTTAAACCTGAAAAACAATGCAAAAGAAATCCAAATTTTACATTGCAATTAAAAAAGGAAATGTTAATTTATAACGAACAGATTTTTGAAAGAAAACTTGAGTCTAAAACCCCCTACTCTACAACTTATGACAACACAAAAACGAGAATAAGTTAAAGATAATAATTAACTAAAGAAAACTTTGTGAAAGTTATATACCTTAAACAGTTAGTTGCAATATGTACAAAGTATTTCAGTAGTGCTTTAAGTGCATAATTAATTAGTATTAAGAACTTAACTACTTTGAAAAAACAGCGCATAGACAGCGCATAGAAAAGGAACAAGCTAAGCCATCTTCTGTTCCTAGGTACCCCAAAAGACGCTCAAAGATACAAAGAAAAGAAAGAGTTAAAACCCGCAAAAATGTTAACAGACAAATCAATGCCTAAAAGTTGAAAAGCTAAAAAACGACAGAGAAAAGGTACATGAAGTACAAACATTGAACTTATAAAACCTAGAACCCAAAAACAAGGAAGAGAGCTTACCTCTTGTGTTACAAAAACTTTTCTCCTCACAAGAGAAGAACATGGCTGACCTCTTCTGCCACACCCTATACGCTGGGGGCAGTGAGGGTGGGGCTGATGGCCTCCTCATACAGCAAGAAAACAACGCGCGGAGATTTTAACCAGAGAAAAAAAAATATATATATAAACATAAGACTGTGGATCTGTATGATCAGAAAGAGCAGAATTAACTCTCCAGAATACATGAGAAATATTATAAAATACACGAGCAGTTTATTTAATAATCTTTGCATGTATTAAATCACCTTAGTGAGCTTCTATAGATTAATCAGAATCTTATTAATTTTAATATTGGTTTTACTATTTTTAGTATAGCTATCCTAGTGATGAATAACTAGTTTTCTTTTTTATTTGTTTTTATTTTCTTTTATAAACGGATTTTTAAGCTTTTTTTGTGATTTTGTTTATATTATTTATTTTTTGTTTTAATAGGACCGTCATATCCATAGCACTAAGGTTCCTTTAGGTAGTTAATAGGCATCCTCTAGCCAACTTCCTTACGGCTTTGATTGGTCAGAATCATATTATTAACTGTGTAGAAAATTAAAGCAGATCTGCCAACCTTACTCTATTATTCAGAATAATTTTTCTTAAAGTTCTTTTGATGAAAGAAGAAGGAATTTCGTTCTCTAGAAAACTTTCTAATAGTATATTAATGTTGTAATTGAAGTCCAAATTGTTGCTGCAAATTCTTGAAATTCTTAGGACCTGAGAAATTAGTACATTCTCAATTACTTTGGTTGAAATGTTATTATTCCAGTGTAGATATTTAATTACTTTGAAAGGAAAATTAACTCTTTTATCATAGAGGCTAATAGATGGGTTACCTCTGTTGAGCTTAATGCTTAAGTCTAGGAACTCAAGTTCCTGATTACTGTGGTTGGTTTTACATAAGTTAAGAGAGCTAGGATAGATATTATCAAAATCACTCTCTATAACTTCTGAATTATTGATACACAGCAGATCATCAATATATCTAAAAGTGTAAAGGTAGTTATCTGAGCAGGTGGGGTGATTTTTAATGAATTTATATTCCTTAAAGAACAGGAATAGATTAGCGATATGCGTGGACGTTGATGTTCCCATTGGAATACCGTTCACTTGCTTATAGAGAGTATTATTATATAAGATATGGTTATTTATTATGCAGCAATTGAGATAAGAGTCAATTTCCAAAGAAAGGATTCTTGAGAGCTTCACTCAAGATGTAAATAAATACATCGTAAAAACCAGTTTAACGTACAATCAGCCTATTGAGGCCTTCGCAGAATGGAAATATAATATTATCAATAGCTTCACCGGTGAGTTGGCAGGTCTGGACTTTTGTTTCGACAGAAATCTCTTTTTCTCTGGAGAAGCTAAAAGGTCACTCTCCAAACTGCAAGACCAATTTATTTTTACCACTACGGATAAAGCTAGCAATAATTTTGCAATTATCTGTAAGAAGTTCTATTTTGAATTGTTAACTATGGAACTCAATAATAGAGTAACATACGAGCCCGTAAGTTATTCTACCAAGCAGTTAGAAAATCGGTTTAAGGCATTCTTCAAGAAACTTAAAATTCCACAAACTAGAAGATATGAGCCTGAATTTCCATTTCTTTTTGCAACGGTTAAGTTTCATAAGGATCCTGTGAAGTTCAGGTTCATAGCTAGTGGAGTAAGGAGTCATAAAAAGAAAATAGATCTTGCTTTTGAAGATGTCTTAAAGAAGGTTTTGAAACACATTAGAAACTGTTCTAACTTGATGTACAGAGATTTTTGGATAATTAATAATAATGCAGAAGTAATTTCTACTATACTCAAAGTTTGTCCCCTAGATATTAATAGTTATGATTTTGAAAACCTGTATACTAATCTGCCTCTATCAGATATAATCACTACCTTTAAAGAGCTGTATGCAGAATTTAAACTTAACCAATTTGTTGATGTAGGAACTTGGAACTCTTATCTCAATTGCTGCATAATAAATAACCATATCTTATATAATAATACTCTCTATAAGCAAGTGAACGGTATTCCAATGGGAACATCAACGTCCACGCATATCGCTAATCTATTCCTGTTCTTTAAGGAATATAAATTCATTAAAAATCACCCCACCTGCTCAGATAACTACCTTTACACTTTTAGATATATTGATGATCTGCTGTGTATCAATAATTCAGAAGTTATAGAGAGTGATTTTGATAATATCTATCCTAGCTCTCTTAACTTATGTAAAACCAACCACAGTAATCAGGAACTTGAGTTCCTAGACTTAAGCATTAAGCTCAACAGAGGTAACCCATCTATTAGCCTCTATGATAAAAGAGTTAATTTTCCTTTCAAAGTAATTAAATATCTACACTGGAATAATAACATTTCAACCAAAGTAATTGAGAATGTACTAATTTCTCAGGTCCTAAGAATTTCAAGAATTTGCAGCAACAATTTGGACTTCAATTACAACATTAATATACTATTAGAAAGTTTTCTAGAGAACGAAATTCCTTCTTCTTTCATCAAAAGAACTTTAAGAAAAATTATTCTGAATAATAGAGTAAGGTTGGCAGATCTGCTTTAATTTTCTACACAGTTAATAATATGATTCTGACCAATCAAAGCCGTAAGGAAGTTGGCTAGAGGATGCCTATTAACTACCTAAAGGAACCTTAGTGCTATGGATATGACGGTCCTATTAAAACAAAAAAATAAATAATATAAACAAAATCACAAAAAAAGCTTAAAAATCCGTTTATAAAAGAAAATAAAAACAAATAAAAAAGAAAACTAGTTATTCATCACTAGGATAGCTATACTAAAAATAGTAAAACCAATATTAAAATTAATAAGATTCTGATTAATCTATAGAAGCTCACTAAGGTGATTTAATACATGCAAAGATTATTAAATAAACTGCTCGTGTATTTTATAATATTTTTCATGTATTCTGGAGAGTTAATTCTGCTCTTTCTGATCATACAGATCCACAGTCTTATGTTTATATATATATTTTTTTCTCTGGTTAAAATCTCCGCGCGTTGTTTTCTTGCTGTATGAGGAGGCCATCAGCCCCACCCTCACTGCCCCCAGCGTCTAGGGTGTGGCAGAAGAGGTCAGCCATGTTCTTCTCTTGTGAGGAGAAAAGTTTTTGTAACACAAGAGGTAAGCTCTCTTCCTTGTTTTTGGGTTCTAGGTTTTATAAGTTCAATGTTTGTACTTCATGTACCTTTTCTCTGTCGTTTTTTAGCTTTTCAACTTTTAGGCATTGATTTGTCTGTTAACATTTTTGCGGGTTTTAACTCTTTCTTTTCTTTGTATCTTTGAGCGTCTTTTGGGGTACCTAGGAACAGAAGATGGCTTAGCTTGTTCCTTTTCTATGCGCTGTCTATGCGCTGTTTTTTCAAAGTAGTTAAGTTCTTAATACTAATTAATTATGCACTTAAAGCACTACTGAAATACTTTGTACATATTGCAACTAACTGTTTAAGGTATATAACTTTCACAAAGTTTTCTTTAGTTAATTATTATCTTTAACTTATTCTCGTTTTTGTGTTGTCATAAGTTGTAGAGTAGGGGGTTTTAGACTCAAGTTTTCTTTCAAAAATCTGTTCGTTATAAATTAACATTTCCTTTTTTAATTGCAATGTAAAATTTGGATTTCTTTTGCATTGTTTTTCAGGTTTAAATTCTCTCTCAAACGAACTTGGAATTTCGTTATGGCTGAAAATCATTTCTAATTATTATGTCACTCTCACAGCTTGAGTTCTCTTTAATCTTCTTCTCTCTGTTTAATAGTAACAGATGAAGAGTATGGGTCGGGCCAGGAAGGTTAATGGATGCAAGCGAAAATGTTAACTAGTGCTAGGTCATGCAACTCTAAGGAGGACATGACTTATATATATAATTTTTAAACTATTTTAGGTGGGAATTTTACTTGCATCTATGGCCTTGCAGAAACCCATTTCCAACTAGGTCTTTGTGGAAGTGAGAAAATGCAGAGTTTTTGCTGGTCCTTGATAAAGCCAAGGCTCAGTATTCTCGACACCTTCTACATTCAGTTGTTTTATTTTATTTTTTACCTTTTTTCCTTTTGATCACACAGGTAGATACATAACCTTTTCTATGTTGTACTAGGTGTGAGTCAAAATTATATATGTATTTTTTCGCTTAGGTATCTTTCTAGAATGTGAATTCTGAATTTTCAAAACTGCTGCGTTGCGCGTTTTGATTTTCAGGTTATTTTGCACCCTTCGTTTTAAATTCTAAAATTTTTTCCTTAGTCTTCAGTTTTGCTCTTTAGTAACTAATTTCAATTTATTATTTAGCAGCTCATGCGCAAATTCTAGTTGAAATGTTTGATTATATTTTTTTTTTTTTTTTTTTTTTTTATATTTATTTATTACTATTTTTTTACTTATGGTTTTTTTTTTTTTTTTTTTTTTTTTTTTTTTTTTTAGTATGTTTTGGATGCTGCTTTTTGGAGTGTAGTTTATACTCGAGTTTGGTCTTTTCTTGGACTGCTTATTTCTAAAAAGTTTTTCCTAGTTGGTATGCTCAGAATTTGTATGTTTTGGCCCAAGTGGAGTTCTAAGGACGATGAAAGGATTGGAGGTCAGCTCAGATATTTTAAGTCCTCCCGCTCGGTTAGGCTAGCACCCTTTCCCATAGTGTATGAACTCGCTGGCAAAGGTAATCTAAAGTTATGAAATGACAAACGTTGTTTGACATGTAAATCTGCAGATCCTAACCTCTATTCTTATGTTGAGGATAATTGCTCCAACAAGTTTTGCAAAGCCTACAATACCATCTATAAGCTCACCTGTACTGTCTGCAACCTTAGCTATATTGGCCAAAGTAAAAATCCTCTTCATCTTAGGATTAATGGTCACAGGTCTCTAGTAAACAAGTTCTCTAATTCAGGAGTGAACCCCTCCACAAACGCCAACCAGTACTCTACCTTTGAATTAGAGCATTTCCATACTCATGGTTTTGACAAAGTGAAAATAGAGGTACTACATATTATCCCTGACCTCTATGCTCGGCTAGAAACTGAATCCCTTGAAATTTTGCAGCATCAGTCTCTTTATCCCTATGGCCTTAATTCCACTCTATCTGACAATAAGCATAATCAGCATAAATTTTCAATTCGTGAACTCTTCTTTCTTGTTAATAATAAGAGCTGCTCTAGAGGTAATAGAGGACAGAGGTTATTTCGCACATCAAGCAAAGTTGATTTTGCTAACTTGCTAAAAACTCTGGAAGGCTTTAAAACTGGCACTAATTTTGTTAAAAATACTTACAAAATTCTCAAGTCCTTCAAGCACTCTGTCCTTAAATGTTTTTTCAAATTCTGGAATGAAACTGCTGACCATGTTGATAAGCATGTTTTTGCTTTGGTTCTGGACATTCTTAAACATATTCTTAAAGATAAAATTTCTCTTAAAGAATTTTCCAGTAATTTTGTTACCATCAGGTTCCTAAATAAAGCCTACGATAATCTCAATGTAAGGAAGCTGTTCTACAATAATGCAATTTTTTTTCCCATCCACAGGCACCAGTCTATTGTAAGTTTTAAATATGTTAAGACCTTAGGGTCCATAGTTAAAAACTACAAACTTAACTCTTCGAGCTACATTCCTGTAATTACTACTTGTTCTTGTGATGAACATAAAGAAACAGTTCACTATGATAAGAATTACAACCATATTATCACCGGAAACTTGAGTTTTGTAGAAAATGAAAAGCTTAGGAATTTATTAGAGTATGGCTCTAAATTCAGACCTTCCTTCACAATTTCCAAAGAAAGGATTCTTGAGAGCTTCACTCAAGATGTAAATAAATACATCGTAAAAACCAGTTTAACGTACAATCAGCCTATTGAGGCCTTCGCAGAATGGAAATATAATATTATCAATAGCTTCACCGGTGAGTTGGCAGGTCTGGACTTTTGTTTCGACAGAAATCTCTTTTTCTCTGGAGAAGCTAAAAGGTCACTCTCCAAACTGCAAGACCAATTTATTTTTACCACTACGGATAAAGCTAGCAATAATTTTGCAATTATCTGTAAGAAGTTCTATTTTGAATTGTTAACTATGGAACTCAATAATAGAGTAACATACGAGCCCGTAAGTTATTCTACCAAGCAGTTAGAAAATCGGTTTAAGGCATTCTTCAAGAAACTTAAAATTCCACAAACTAGAAGATATGAGCCTGAATTTCCATTTCTTTTTGCAACGGTTAAGTTTCATAAGGATCCTGTGAAGTTCAGGTTCATAGCTAGTGGAGTAAGGAGTCATAAAAAGAAAATAGATCTTGCTTTTGAAGATGTCTTAAAGAAGGTTTTGAAACACATTAGAAACTGTTCTAACTTGATGTACAGAGATTTTTGGATAATTAATAATAATGCAGAAGTAATTTCTACTATACTCAAAGTTTGTCCCCTAGATATTAATAGTTATGATTTTGAAAACCTGTATACTAATCTGCCTCTATCAGATATAATCACTACCTTTAAAGAGCTGTATGCAGAATTTAAACTTAACCAATTTGTTGATGTAGGAACTTGGAACTCTTATCTCAATTGCTGCATAATAAATAACCATATCTTATATAATAATACTCTCTATAAGCAAGTGAACGGTATTCCAATGGGAACATCAACGTCCACGCATATCGCTAATCTATTCCTGTTCTTTAAGGAATATAAATTCATTAAAAATCACCCCACCTGCTCAGATAACTACCTTTACACTTTTAGATATATTGATGATCTGCTGTGTATCAATAATTCAGAAGTTATAGAGAGTGATTTTGATAATATCTATCCTAGCTCTCTTAACTTATGTAAAACCAACCACAGTAATCAGGAACTTGAGTTCCTAGACTTAAGCATTAAGCTCAACAGAGGTAACCCATCTATTAGCCTCTATGATAAAAGAGTTAATTTTCCTTTCAAAGTAATTAAATATCTACACTGGAATAATAACATTTCAACCAAAGTAATTGAGAATGTACTAATTTCTCAGGTCCTAAGAATTTCAAGAATTTGCAGCAACAATTTGGACTTCAATTACAACATTAATATACTATTAGAAAGTTTTCTAGAGAACGAAATTCCTTCTTCTTTCATCAAAAGAACTTTAAGAAAAATTATTCTGAATAATAGAGTAAGGTTGGCAGATCTGCTTTAATTTTCTACACAGTTAATAATATGATTCTGACCAATCAAAGCCGTAAGGAAGTTGGCTAGAGGATGCCTATTAACTACCTAAAGGAACCTTAGTGCTATGGATATGACGGTCCTATTAAAACAAAAAAATAAATAATATAAACAAAATCACAAAAAAGCTTAAAAATCCGTTTATAAAAGAAAATAAAAACAAATAAAAAAGAAAACTAGTTATTCATCACTAGGATAGCTATACTAAAAATAGTAAAACCAATATTAAAATTAATAAGATTCTGATTAATCTATAGAAGCTCACTAAGGTGATTTAATACATGCAAAGATTATTAAATAAACTGCTCGTGTATTTTATAATATTTCTCATGTATTCTGGAGAGTTAATTCTGCTCTTTCTGATCATACAGATCCACAGTCTTATGTTTATATATATATTTTTTTTCTCTGGTTAAAATCTCCGCGCGTTGTTTTCTTGCTGTATGAGGAGGCCATCAGCCCCACCCTCACTGCCCCCCAGCGTCTAGGGTGTGGCAGAAGAGGTCAGCCATGTTCTTCTCTTGTGAGGAGAAAAGTTTTTGTAACACAAGAGGTAAGCTCTCTTCCTTGTTTTTGGGTTCTAGGTTTTATAAGTTCAATGTTTGTACTTCATGTACCTTTTCTCTGTCGTTTTTTAGCTTTTCAACTTTTAGGCATTGATTTGTCTGTTAACATTTTTGCGGGTTTTAACTCTTTCTTTTCTTTGTATCTTTGAGCGTCTTTTGGGGTACCTAGGAACAGAAGATGGCTTAGCTTGTTCCTTTTCTATGCGCTGTCTATGCGCTGTTTTTTCAAAGTAGTTAAGTTCTTAATACTAATTAATTATGCACTTAAAGCACTACTGAAATACTTTGTACATATTGCAACTAACTGTTTAAGGTATATAACTTTCACAAAGTTTTCTTTAGTTAATTATTATCTTTAACTTATTCTCGTTTTTGTGTTGTCATAAGTTGTAGAGTAGGGGGTTTTAGACTCAAGTTTTCTTTCAAAAATCTGTTCGTTATAAATTAACATTTCCTTTTTTAATTGCAATGTAAAATTTGGATTTCTTTTGCATTGTTTTTCAGGTTTAAATTCTCTCTCAAACGAACTTGGAATTTCGTTATGGCTGAAAATCATTTCTAATTATTATGTCACTCTCACAGCTTGAGTTCTCTTTAATCTTCTTCTCTCTGTTTAATAGTAACAGATGAAGAGTATGGGTCGGGCCAGGAAGGTTAATGGATGCAAGCGAAAATGTTAACTAGTGCTAGGTCATGCAACTCTAAGGAGGACATGACTTATATATATAATTTTTAAACTATTTTAGGTGGGAATTTTACTTGCATCTATGGCCTTGCAGAAACCCATTTCCAACTAGGTCTTTGTGGAAGTGAGAAAATGCAGAGTTTTTGCTGGTCCTTGATAAAGCCAAGGCTCAGTATTCTCGACACCTTCTACATTCAGTTGTTTTATTTTATTTTTTACCTTTTTTCCTTTTGATCACACAGGTAGATACATAACCTTTTCTATGTTGTACTAGGTGTGAGTCAAAATTATATATGTATTTTTTCGCTTAGGTATCTTTCTAGAATGTGAATTCTGAATTTTCAAAACTGCTGCGTTGCGCGTTTTGATTTTCAGGTTATTTTGCACCCTTCGTTTTAAATTCTAAAATTTTTTCCTTAGTCTTCAGTTTTGCTCTTTAGTAACTAATTTCAATTTATTATTTAGCAGCTCATGCGCAAATTCTAGTTGAAATGTTTGATTATATTTTTTTTTTTTTTTTTTTTTTTTATATTTATTTATTACTATTTTTTTACTTATGGTTTTTTTTTTTTTTTTTTTTTTTTTTTTTTTTTTTTTAGTATGTTTTGGATGCAGCTTTTTGGAGTGTAGTTTATACTCGAGTTTGGTCTTTTCTTGGACTGCTTATTTCTAAAAAGTTTTTCCTAGTTGGTATGCTCAGAATTTGTATGTTTTGGCCCAAGTGGAGTTCTAAGGACGATGAAAGGATTGGAGGTCAGCTCAGATATTTTAAGTCCTCCCGCTCGGTTAGGCTAGCACCCTTTCCCATAGTGTATGAACTCGCTGGCAAAGGTAATCTAAAGTTATGAAATGACAAACGTTGTTTGACATGTAAATCTGCAGATCCTAACCTCTATTCTTATGTTGAGGATAATTGCTCCAACAAGTTTTGCAAAGCCTACAATACCATCTATAAGCTCACCTGTACTGTCTGCAACCTTAGCTATATTGGCCAAAGTAAAAATCCTCTTCATCTTAGGATTAATGGTCACAGGTCTCTAGTAAACAAGTTCTCTCATTCAGGAGTGAACCCCTCCACAAACGCCAACCAGTACTCTACCTTTGAATTAGAGCATTTCCATACTCATGGTTTTGACAAAGTGAAAATAGAGGTACTACATATTATCCCTGACCTCTATGCTCGGCTAGAAACTGAATCCCTTGAAATTTTGCAGCATCAGTCTCTTTATCCCTATGGCCTTAATTCCACTCTATCTGACAATAAGCATAATCAGCATAAATTTTCAATTCGTGAACTCTTCTTTCTTGTTAATAATAAGAGCTGCTCTAGAGGTAATAGAGGACAGAGGTTATTTCGCACATCAAGCAAAGTTGATTTTGCTAACTTGCTAAAAACTCTGGAAGGCTTTAAAACTGGCACTAATTTTGTTAAAAATACTTACAAAATTCTCAAGTCCTTCAAGCACTCTGTCCTTAAATGTTTTTTCAAATTCTGGAATGAAACTGCTGACCATGTTGATAAGCATGTTTTTGCTTTGGTTCTGGACATTCTTAAACATATTCTTAAAGATAAAATTTCTCTTAAAGAATTTTCCAGTAATTTTGTTACCATCAGGTTCCTAAATAAAGCCTACGATAATCTCAATGTAAGGAAGCTGTTCTACAATAATGCAATTTTTTTCCCATCCACAGGCACCAGTCTATTGTAAGTTTTAAATATGTTAAGACCTTAGGGTCCATAGTTAAAAACTACAAACTTAACTCTTCGAGCTACATTCCTGTAATTACTACTTGTTCTTGTGATGAACATAAAGAAACAGTTCACTATGATAAGAATTACAACCATATTATCACCGGAAACTTGAGTTTTGTAGAAAATGAAAAGCTTAGGAATTTATTAGAGTATGGCTCTAAATTCAGACCTTCCTTCACAATTTCCAAAGAAAGGATTCTTGAGAGCTTCACTCAAGATGTAAATAAATACATCGTAAAAACCAGTTTAACGTACAATCAGCCTATTGAGGCCTTCGCAGAATGGAAATATAATATTATCAATAGCTTCACCGGTGAGTTGGCAGGTCTGGACTTTTGTTTCGACAGAAATCTCTTTTTCTCTGGAGAAGCTAAAAGGTCACTCTCCAAACTGCAAGACCAATTTATTTTTACCACTACGGATAAAGCTAGCAATAATTTTGCAATTATCTGTAAGAAGTTCTATTTTGAATTGTTAACTATGGAACTCAATAATAGAGTAACATACGAGCCCGTAAGTTATTCTACCAAGCAGTTAGAAAATCGGTTTAAGGCATTCTTCAAGAAACTTAAAATTCCACAAACTAGAAGATATGAGCCTGAATTTCCATTTCTTTTTGCAACGGTTAAGTTTCATAAGGATCCTGTGAAGTTCAGGTTCATAGCTAGTGGAGTAAGGAGTCATAAAAAGAAAATAGATCTTGCTTTTGAAGATGTCTTAAAGAAGGTTTTGAAACACATTAGAAACTGTTCTAACTTGATGTACAGAGATTTTTGGATAATTAATAATAATGCAGAAGTAATTTCTACTATACTCAAAGTTTGTCCCCTAGATATTAATAGTTATGATTTTGAAAACCTGTATACTAATCTGCCTCTATCAGATATAATCACTACCTTTAAAGAGCTGTATGCAGAATTTAAACTTAACCAATTTGTTGATGTAGGAACTTGGAACTCTTATCTCAATTGCTGCATAATAAATAACCATATCTTATATAATAATACTCTCTATAAGCAAGTGAACGGTATTCCAATGGGAACATCAACGTCCACGCATATCGCTAATCTATTCCTGTTCTTTAAGGAATATAAATTCATTAAAAATCACCCCACCTGCTCAGATAACTACCTTTACACTTTTAGATATATTGATGATCTGCTGTGTATCAATAATTCAGAAGTTATAGAGAGTGATTTTGATAATATCTATCCTAGCTCTCTTAACTTATGTAAAACCAACCACAGTAATCAGGAACTTGAGTTCCTAGACTTAAGCATTAAGCTCAACAGAGGTAACCCATCTATTAGCCTCTATGATAAAAGAGTTAATTTTCCTTTCAAAGTAATTAAATATCTACACTGGAATAATAACATTTCAACCAAAGTAATTGAGAATGTACTAATTTCTCAGGTCCTAAGAATTTCAAGAATTTGCAGCAACAATTTGGACTTCAATTACAACATTAATATACTATTAGAAAGTTTTCTAGAGAACGAAATTCCTTCTTCTTTCATCAAAAGAACTTTAAGAAAAATTATTCTGAATAATAGAGTAAGGTTGGCAGATCTGCTTTAATTTTCTACACAGTTAATAATATGATTCTGACCAATCAAAGCCGTAAGGAAGTTGGCTAGAGGATGCCTATTAACTACCTAAAGGAACCTTAGTGCTATGGATATGAAGGTCCTATTAAAACAAAAAAATAAATAATATAAACAAAATCACAAAAAAGCTTAAAAATCCGTTTATAAAAGAAAATAAAAACAAATAAAAAAGAAAACTAGTTATTCATCACTAGGATAGCTATACTAAAAATAGTAAAACCAATATTAAAATTAATAAGATTCTGATTAATCTATAGAAGCTCACTAAGGTGATTTAATACATGCAAAGATTATTAAATAAACTGCTCGTGTATTTTATAATATTTCTCATGTATTCTGGAGAGTTAATTCTGCTCTTTCTGATCATACAGATCCACAGTCTTATGTTTATATATATATTTTTTTTTTCTCTGGTTAAAATCTCCGCGCGTTGTTTTCTTGCTGTATGAGGAGGCCATCAGCCCCACCCTCACTGCCCCCAGCGTCTAGGGTGTGGCAGAAGAGGTCAGCCATGTTCTTCTCTTGTGAGGAGAAAAGTTTTTGTAACACAAGAGGTAAGCTCTCTTCCTTGTTTTTGGGTTCTAGGTTTTATAAGTTCAATGTTTGTACTTCATGTACCTTTTCTCTGTCGTTTTTTAGCTTTTCAACTTTTAGGCATTGATTTGTCTGTTAACATTTTTGCGGGTTTTAACTCTTTCTTTTCTTTGTATCTTTGAGCGTCTTTTGGGGTACCTAGGAACAGAAGATGGCTTAGCTTGTTCCTTTTCTATGCGCTGTCTATGCGCTGTTTCTTCAAAGTAGTTAAGTTCTTAATACTAATTAATTATGCACTTAAAGCACTACTGAAATACTTTGTACATATTGCAACTAACTGTTTAAGGTATATAACTTTCACAAAGTTTTCTTTAGTTAATTATTATCTTTAACTTATTCTCGTTTTTGTGTTGTCATAAGTTGTAGAGTAGGGGGTTTTAGACTCAAGTTTTCTTTCAAAAATCTGTTCGTTATAAATTAACATTTCCTTTTTTAATTGCAATGTAAAATTTGGATTTCTTTTGCATTGTTTTTCAGGTTTAAATTCTCTCTCAAACGAACTTGGAATTTCGTTATGGCTGAAAATCATTTCTAATTATTATGTCACTCTCACAGCTTGAGTTCTCTTTAATCTTCTTCTCTCTGTTTAATAGTAACAGATGAAGAGTATGGGTCGGGCCAGGAAGGTTAATGGATGCAAGCGAAAATGTTAACTAGTGCTAGGTCATGCAACTCTAAGGAGGACATGACTTATATATATAATTTTTAAACTATTTTAGGTGGGAATTTTACTTGCATCTATGGCCTTGCAGAAACCCATTTCCAACTAGGTCTTTGTGGAAGTGAGAAAATGCAGAGTTTTTGCTGGTCCTTGATAAAGCCAAGGCTCAGTATTCTCGACACCTTCTACATTCAGTTGTTTTATTTTATTTTTTACCTTTTTTCCTTTTGATCACACAGGTAGATACATAACCTTTTCTATGTTGTACTAGGTGTGAGTCAAAATTATATATGTATTTTTTCGCTTAGGTATCTTTCTAGAATGTGAATTCTGAATTTTCAAAACTGCTGCGTTGCGCGTTTTGATTTTCAGGTTATTTTGCACCCTTCGTTTTAAATTCTAAAATTTTTTCCTTAGTCTTCAGTTTTGCTCTTTAGTAACTAATTTCAATTTATTATTTAGCAGCTCATGCGCAAATTCTAGTTGAAATGTTTGATTATATTTTTTTTTTTTTTTTTTTTTTTTTTTATATTTATTTATTACTATTTTTTTACTTATGGTTTTTTTTTTTTTTTTTTTTTTTTTTTTTTTTTTTTTAGTATGTTTTGGATGCAGCTTTTTGGAGTGTAGTTTATACTCGAGTTTGGTCTTTTCTTGGACTGCTTATTTCTAAAAAGTTTTTCCTAGTTGGTATGCTCAGAATTTGTATGTTTTGGCCCAAGTGGAGTTCTAAGGACGATGAAAGGATTGGAGGTCAGCTCAGATATTTTAAGTCCTCCCGCTCGGTTAGGCTAGCACCCTTTCCCATAGTGTATGAACTCGCTGGCAAAGGTAATCTAAAGTTATGAAATGACAAACGTTGTTTGACATGTAAATCTGCAGATCCTAACCTCTATTCTTATGTTGAGGATAATTGCTCCAACAAGTTTTGCAAAGCCTACAATACCATCTATAAGCTCACCTGTACTGTCTGCAACCTTAGCTATATTGGCCAAAGTAAAAATCCTCTTCATCTTAGGATTAATGGTCACAGGTCTCTAGTAAACAAGTTCTCTAATTCAGGAGTGAACCCCTCCACAAACGCCAACCAGTACTCTACCTTTGAATTAGAGCATTTCCATACTCATGGTTTTGACAAAGTGAAAATAGAGGTACTACATATTATCCCTGACCTCTATGCTCGGCTAGAAACTGAATCCCTTGAAATTTTGCAGCATCAGTCTCTTTATCCCTATGGCCTTAATTCCACTCTATCTGACAATAAGCATAATCAGCATAAATTTTCAATTCGTGAACTCTTCTTTCTTGTTAATAATAAGAGCTGCTCTAGAGGTAATAGAGGACAGAGGTTATTTCGCACATCAAGCAAAGTTGATTTTGCTAACTTGCTAAAAACTCTGGAAGGCTTTAAAACTGGCACTAATTTTGTTAAAAATACTTACAAAATTCTCAAGTCCTTCAAGCACTCTGTCCTTAAATGTTTTTTCAAATTCTGGAATGAAACTGCTGACCATGTTGATAAGCATGTTTTTGCTTTGGTTCTGGACATTCTTAAACATATTCTTAAAGATAAAATTTCTCTTAAAGAATTTTCCAGTAATTTTGTTACCATCAGGTTCCTAAATAAAGCCTACGATAATCTCAATGTAAGGAAGCTGTTCTACAATAATGCAATTTTTTTCCCATCCACAGGCACCAGTCTATTGTAAGTTTTAAATATGTTAAGACCTTAGGGTCCATAGTTAAAAACTACAAACTTAACTCTTCGAGCTACATTCCTGTAATTACTACTTGTTCTTGTGATGAACATAAAGAAACAGTTCACTATGATAAGAATTACAACCATATTATCACCGGAAACTTGAGTTTTGTAGAAAATGAAAAGCTTAGGAATTTATTAGAGTATGGCTCTAAATTCAGACCTTCCTTCACAATTTCCAAAGAAAGGATTCTTGAGAGCTTCACTCAAGATGTAAATAAATACATCGTAAAAACCAGTTTAACGTACAATCAGCCTATTGAGGCCTTCGCAGAATGGAAATATAATATTATCAATAGCTTCACCGGTGAGTTGGCAGGTCTGGACTTTTGTTTCGACAGAAATCTCTTTTTCTCTGGAGAAGCTAAAAGGTCACTCTCCAAACTGCAAGACCAATTTATTTTTACCACTACGGATAAAGCTAGCAATAATTTTGCAATTATCTGTAAGAAGTTCTATTTTGAATTGTTAACTATGGAACTCAATAATAGAGTAACATACGAGCCCGTAAGTTATTCTACCAAGCAGTTAGAAAATCGGTTTAAGGCATTCTTCAAGAAACTTAAAATTCCACAAACTAGAAGATATGAGCCTGAATTTCCATTTCTTTTTGCAACGGTTAAGTTTCATAAGGATCCTGTGAAGTTCAGGTTCATAGCTAGTGGAGTAAGGAGTCATAAAAAGAAAATAGATCTTGCTTTTGAAGATGTCTTAAAGAAGGTTTTGAAACACATTAGAAACTGTTCTAACTTGATGTACAGAGATTTTTGGATAATTAATAATAATGCAGAAGTAATTTCTACTATACTCAAAGTTTGTCCCCTAGATATTAATAGTTATGATTTTGAAAACCTGTATACTAATCTGCCTCTATCAGATATAATCACTACCTTTAAAGAGCTGTATGCAGAATTTAAACTTAACCAATTTGTTGATGTAGGAACTTGGAACTCTTATCTCAATTGCTGCATAATAAATAACCATATCTTATATAATAATACTCTCTATAAGCAAGTGAACGGTATTCCAATGGGAACATCAACGTCCACGCATATCGCTAATCTATTCCTGTTCTTTAAGGAATATAAATTCATTAAAAATCACCCCACCTGCTCAGATAACTACCTTTACACTTTTAGATATATTGATGATCTGCTGTGTATCAATAATTCAGAAGTTATAGAGAGTGATTTTGATAATATCTATCCTAGCTCTCTTAACTTATGTAAAACCAACCACAGTAATCAGGAACTTGAGTTCCTAGACTTAAGCATTAAGCTCAACAGAGGTAACCCATCTATTAGCCTCTATGATAAAAGAGTTAATTTTCCTTTCAAAGTAATTAAATATCTACACTGGAATAATAACATTTCAACCAAAGTAATTGAGAATGTACTAATTTCTCAGGTCCTAAGAATTTCAAGAATTTGCAGCAACAATTTGGACTTCAATTACAACATTAATATACTATTAGAAAGTTTTCTAGAGAACGAAATTCCTTCTTCTTTCATCAAAAGAACTTTAAGAAAAATTATTCTGAATAATAGAGTAAGGTTGGCAGATCTGCTTTAATTTTCTACACAGTTAATAATATGATTCTGACCAATCAAAGCCGTAAGGAAGTTGGCTAGAGGATGCCTATTAACTACCTAAAGGAACCTTAGTGCTATGGATATGACGGTCCTATTAAAACAAAAAAATAAATAATATAAACAAAATCACAAAAAAGCTTAAAAATCCGTTTATAAAAGAAAATAAAAACAAATAAAAAAGAAAACTAGTTATTCATCACTAGGATAGCTATACTAAAAATAGTAAAACCAATATTAAAATTAATAAGATTCTGATTAATCTATAGAAGCTCACTAAGGTGATTTAATACATGCAAAGATTATTAAATAAACTGCTCGTGTATTTTATAATATTTCTCATGTATTCTGGAGAGTTAATTCTGCTCTTTCTGATCATACAGATCCACAGTCTTATGTTTATATATATATTTTTTTTTTCTCTGGTTAAAATCTCCGCGCGTTGTTTTCTTGCTGTATGAGGAGGCCATCAGCCCCACCCTCACTGCCCCCCAGCGTCTAGGGTGTGGCAGAAGAGGTCAGCCATGTTCTTCTCTTGTGAGGAGAAAAGTTTTTGTAACACAAGAGGTAAGCTCTCTTCCTTGTTTTTGGGTTCTAGGTTTTATAAGTTCAATGTTTGTACTTCATGTACCTTTTCTCTGTCGTTTTTTAGCTTTTCAACTTTTAGGCATTGATTTGTCTGTTAACATTTTTGCGGGTTTTAACTCTTTCTTTTCTTTGTATCTTTGAGCGTCTTTTGGGGTACCTAGGAACAGAAGATGGCTTAGCTTGTTCCTTTTCTATGCGCTGTCTATGCGCTGTTTTTCAAAGTAGTTAAGTTCTTAATACTAATTAATTATGCACTTAAAGCACTACTGAAATACTTTGTACATATTGCAACTAACTGTTTAAGGTATATAACTTTCACAAAGTTTTCTTTAGTTAATTATTATCTTTAACTTATTCTCGTTTTTGTGTTGTCATAAGTTGTAGAGTAGGGGTTTTAGACTCAAGTTTTCTTTCAAAAATCTGTTCGTTATAAATTAACATTTCCTTTTTTAATTGCAATGTAAAATTTGGATTTCTTTTGCATTGTTTTTCAGGTTTAAATTCTCTCTCAAACGAACTTGGAATTTCGTTATGGCTGAAAATCATTTCTAATTATTATGTCACTCTCACAGCTTGAGTTCTCTTTAATCTTCTTCTCTCTGTTTAATAGTAACAGATGAAGAGTATGGGTCGGGCCAGGAAGGTTAATGGATGCAAGCGAAAATGTTAACTAGTGCTAGGTCATGCAACTCTAAGGAGGACATGACTTATATATATAATTTTTAAACTATTTTAGGTGGGAATTTTACTTGCATCTATGGCCTTGCAGAAACCCATTTCCAACTAGGTCTTTGTGGAAGTGAGAAAATGCAGAGTTTTTGCTGGTCCTTGATAAAGCCAAGGCTCAGTATTCTCGACACCTTCTACATTCAGTTGTTTTATTTTATTTTTTACCTTTTTTCCTTTTGATCACACAGGTAGATACATAACCTTTTCTATGTTGTACTAGGTGTGAGTCAAAATTATATATGTATTTTTTCGCTTAGGTATCTTTCTAGAATGTGAATTCTGAATTTTCAAAACTGCTGCGTTGCGCGTTTTGATTTTCAGGTTATTTTGCACCCTTCGTTTTAAATTCTAAAATTTTTTCCTTAGTCTTCAGTTTTGCTCTTTAGTATATATATATATATATATATATATACAGTATATCATAAGCATTCTAATATTAGTTTTAGATAATAGTATTTCATATTAGTGTAGTTTTTAACTTATCATATAATCAAGTTTTGATCATTATCTTTAGAAGTATATGCACTGTATATTTATAATTCGAGTGTACAAAGAAGAAGAGAGCAAATAGTAATGTGAGGACTGATCAAAATTGTTAAGAACAAAACTGTACAATCTATGTTACTTTCTACCAGTAGGGAAAGTTAATCTTCAGCATTAATGCAAGGGTTCCTGCTCCCAGTGTACACTGAAAGTAGCACTTTTGAAACTTCATACTCAGTACTTGATACCAATATTGGTGCTTGGTCAATTTATTTTTCTTTCTGGAAAACTGAAATAAGTAACGAGAATTTGTGTTTGAAACTGTTTGGCTGTCTCACTTTGTTTTCTTTCACTGGAGACTTTGCTTACTTTCCCTTCACTGTCTCTTCAGAGTTGCTTCTGAACTTTAAGTGACTATCAAGGCCTGTTTAGAGAAACCATTGTATCAAAATTAGAACGTTAAATTTCCTGGCTTTACTCAAGAGATATTTTAAAGTCTTCTTCCACTGGTAACACTTCACTTCTCCTTCAGTGTCTCCTCTGAGTTTCCAGTGTCTGCAAGAAAGTAAAACAACTTGGAAAAGACAGTGGAGAAGTGAAGTTTTCAATAAAAGAAAACTTGAAAATATCTCTGAGTAAAGCCAATAAATTTAACCTTGTCTCACTTGTAGAACTCTGTATTTAACTAAAAATTGCTAGTTGCTGTGTGTACTTAAACTAAATTAGTAACTTGATAATATTTAAATTTTTTTTATGGTCAAATGTAGTACATTATTGCTCATGTGTTTCAACACTGATGTGCAGAAATGTTGTTGACAGTATATATCATTCTCTAGAGCAAATTTGCTGTATAAAACACCATGATGGTAAAGGAACACAATGTTCACTAAAGTAGAAGTTTCCTGGTCCCAACTATGGACTCCTCTGTTTGATCATTTACAGGCAAATTGTTTTGTTTCTGCTCCTGTGTCAACAAAAGAAAAAGCCTTGTTCCCAGATCAGATTGGGCAATAAATGCTAACCATTTCCTAAACAAATAGCCCAACTGTCATTTCACACTAAAAATGTACATCTGAATTGCCTAACATCTTTTAGTACTAGTTGATGGGCTTTCTAAAGGTTTTTTCCCCCAAGAGTTGTCCATGTTTAAAATGAAATATTAGCTGGTGATCAAGCATGTGGGCTTTCCTTGAATTGCTAGGCCCAAGTTCAAACACTGAATATATAACATAGCTGTAATATTCCATTTTATGGCAGCGGTCCTTTCACTTCCCTGGAACCATTGGATATAAAGCAGTGTGTGATATACATAGCCGATTTAACTTTCCATCTTTGTTGTTATATGTTATGGTAAAGTTTATCTTTCAATTAGACTTTCTGAACTTCCAATAGTTTCTCTTGATGTGGCAGCAGTTAAGATCTAGATAAAGAGGAAGGATGGCTGTTTGTTTGTGTAATTGATGAGATGTTATCAGCATTAGCTTCACTTGCTATTTGATTGTCATGGCATTATTCTGTTTGCTACACGTCATAGTCATTTTATAAACTGCACCGATATTCATTGAAGTTAGTTGTTAATCTACATTTTTGGGATATTTGGTATGTACCTCTGGCATTAGGGAAATAAATTAATGTAGTTGTCTACAAGAAACCTTAAGTCATTAGTTCTTGGGCTATTAGGTTCTTTGGTCTTTGACTTGTCCTTTGAGTGCCACAAGTGGTTCTCAACATGGGTTCTGTAAAAAATTTTGTATGAAATGTTATACATATGATTCTCTTTTGTAATGGAAGTGTGTTAAAAATTTAGCATCAATAGGTTTAAGAACATACCCCTTGTGTAGGTGCTGTTTCTTGGATGACCTTATATACAGCAAAAACCAAAATTTGAACAAAAAAAAAAAAAAACTTGTTGGGCTTGGGTGTTCTCTGACTTTGTGTATCTTGGTTTTTGTTGTTATGGTAGGACATACATATGTGCCTTGAACCTTTTAAATGACAGCTGTTGTGTCTGATCATGCATTTAGCTAAGGAGAGGTAGGGTATGACTGTGAGGTGACCATATGCATCCTACCCTGATATTCCTCCAAAAATGTATGACAACTGCAAACAATCTTTTTGTTGTCGGATTTCACGACCTGGAAAAGTCAGGGAATTTTTTTGCCTAAGGCTAACCCTGTATAGAAGACATGAATTGTTAGCTTTTTACTTTGCCTTTTGTGTAACAGGTGAAATTCACATTACTATAGTAAAATGCTAAAATTATTAAGAATCAAGATTTTTATTAATTTTGAAGTACATTTCCATTTGTTGGCTACCCAACTGTAGTTTCTGCATGAAACATGTCACCAACAAAACTATTTCTAAAGCCATTAAAATACTATTTACAGGAGTCATGAACTTAGACAAAATATCATAAGTGCCCATTGCCACCATTAAAACACCAAATTAAAACTATTTAGTCAATATTTTCCTCACCACAGTGATTTTTCAGACATCTTGTTTCATTTTTAAACCCGTTAATACAAGTTTTCTACATAAGCTAATGCAATTGTATTACTAACTATACCATTAATTTTAAAACACTTCAGACTTTTTGCTTTTTTATGAGGTAAAAAATGCATTTGCACAAAAAAGGTCAATATACCAACATCTATGCACCCAAGAACAGTGAAGCAATTAACTTTTTTAAATGTAAATATGAAAACAGAAAAACTGTATGTACATGGTTTCTTGGTTAAAATTAAAAGGCAGAAAATTCACTGTATAAAAAAACCAACAACTTAAAAATGGTCTATTACATTACGATGAAATGCAAAAAAAAAAAAAAAAAAAAACAGTAGTTCAAATGCTCAAAGTAAAATTGACTGACTGACAAGATGTTAAATACAGTTGGTAAAACATTCTTTGTGCAAATAAAATGTAGTTTTATTATCCTTGTTGTGCTAAAGCCTACTACTGCTTCTTCTCTTTTTTCTCTTTGTGCTGTTGCTTCTTATCCTTTTTGTCTTCTTTGGTCTTTGACTTGTCCTTAGTCTTTTCCTTCACTTTTTCATAAGCTTTCTTGTGAGACTTCTTTTTGTAAGAGTCTTTCTTTTTAGGCTGGGAATGTTCAGGCTGTTCCTCAACAACTTCATCACTAAGGGCTTCAAATGAGTCCTCCAAAATAGGGTGCGACTGTTTCAATTCTGGCTTTTTAGGTTCAGGATCAACGAAGAGTTTCTCTTCTTTCTCCTGATGATGTGGTGATTTTTGGCCTGAAAATAGATGTATCATTAATATTTAACATGCTGAGATATGTATAACTATAGTATCTCATTCACCAGTAAACAAAGGATAAAAAATGCACAGTACAAGCAAACCACTATATCCCCATTTAATGTTTTGATTATTATCAGTGTGGCTGTGCACACTTGTGAAGGTTGCGAGAGCTAAAACAATGGTTGCAATGGGTAAGGAACAAGATTTGACCCCAATGGAAAAGTTCAAAATCATCGGATAAACAGTATCTGGGAAATTTGTCGGCTGTCCCTGGCTGCCGAACTTTAGAGTGGATGGAAAGATGTGTAACATGTGGGTGGGTATTGGACAAACACTGCTGCTTAATGTGAGATGCGGCTCTGCAATATTGTCTGGAACAATGGGTGCTACCTTGGCACGGCTGACCATGATCTGTATCCACAGCTACAGTGCAATTCCACTCACTGTATGGGGATATAGTGTAACCACAGCAAGTCATCAGTGACAAGGACTGGAGTTTTGTCAGAAAACATGGACCATGGGAAAGAAGTTTCCTTCTCTGACGAATCATGTTTCCTACCACATCAAGTAAGTAAAGCGAACAGCAGTGGGAAGATTGTACAAGATGCCATTGTCCTGGGACACCCTGTTTCCTAATGGAAACAGGGTGTCCCAGACACCATTGCTTACCCAGACCTGCACACCATTGCTTGCTAAACACCATTGCTTACCCAGACCTGCCAACTTTCAGAAACAGAAATCCATAAAAAAAAATGTATTGATATATTCGATGAAAATTTTAATCGATATATTTTATTAAATTACTTGTCGCGCATATTGATTAAATGTACTGAACATATTGATTTAAAAAACGATGTTACCCAAATGAACCATAAATTTTTAATTGAAGTGTCTACAGATGTTTAAATTTATCAGCACATTTATATCGATTAAAATAAATTCTATACATAATTTCTCATTACTATGCTATCATTATGATCTATAAAGTGATAAAAATTTACTTTTACAGAAGTTTGCATCTAAAGGGAAGGATGTTCTACCCTTTCAATGGGATAGTGTCCCACGCCGTCATGAAACATACTAAAATATTTTCAAAAATGAACCATTTTCATGTTAGGTTTTTATCTTACGGAGACACGGATGATGAGACAGTCAAATAAAAAAATTAAATAAGTAAGTGACCGAGAGACACTAACTGGTAAATTATGTTCAACTAAAAATGAAGTGAACAAACATTTTGTACGAATCGCATCGAGTTCATTATAACTTTTAACAAAGGAAGTTAATTTCGTTATTTTTTTCCCACGCAGTCAATGTTATATTTATGCTTGTTACTAGAAATGTGATTTGTAATATCATTCCTTCCACCATGCAAAATGTTGAAATTGCATCAACACATAGCGCGAAACGCATATTTTCCTTTCTTGAAGATTTCTCAATACACGGGAATTCCGCAGAATATTTTATAGTACTTTTTTTCCCTTTTATGTTACTGCTCATAGCGAATAACTAATACTAAATTTATTACCACTCGGGGAAAAAAAAATGTAAGTAAAAACTGCTATAGTAGAGGAAAATATACAGATTACAAAATTATTCAATTCGAGCTGGTCAGCTAGGAAAGCAGAGAGCAACTGAAAGGTTCTTTCACCTAGAAACAAAGGTTTAGGTTTTAGTTACGAATGTCATCCCCTTGGGTTCGTCCCCTCCCTCCCCATCATTCCTCACAGGCGGATCGATGCCTTGTCTTCTACTAAATCCGATCCCTTTAGCGGCATCGGTTTGTCACTGTAGCACTCCCACAAGTGCTGTAAGGAGCATTACCAGTGTGTACCCCAATGCCATATCACATCATCAGTGCTGTTGTTGGTTTGAGCTGCCAGATCATCCCAAAGTTAGAAGACTCACAACAGTGGATATGGACATAATGGAGACCGACCCACGTGTGACCACAGGAGTTGGCCGAACAGCTGGGGACTACCCACATCATGCGCAGGAGGGCATTGTGAGTATATCAAATTGCAAGAGTGCGTGCATTTACCTGCTTGCATATGACCAAGTTGAAACATTCTCAGACCACATTGTGACCAAAACAGAAGCCCTTGCCAACCTTCTAAAGCAGGTTTACACTCGTGTAAGATCCGTTTGGTGGGATTGCAAGGTTTCATGTTTTTGAGCTGCTGCCTGGCAACACTGCTGAACTGCAAAGGAGACCTCACACAAGATCAGGGACCAGGGTTGGGAGCTGCAGCCGCACCCAGCCTATTTCCCAGACATTGTCTCCAAGTGACTACCACTTTTTCCAGTCGCCGGAGCATTTCCTGGATGGACAACGCCAAATACACACTTGCTCACTTCTTTGCATCCAAGTCACCAGAATTCTACAGGGACAGTATCCAACAGGTGACAAACTATGACAACCGATTTGTACTTGCATATACAATAATTAGCACTTTTCTGTTGCTTTGCAGACATTACTTTAGTACTTTCCAACCCAATAGAAATGTAACTGAGAAATGCTGCATTACAAAAAGAGAGCAAATAGTTTTATTTAAATTACATATTTACAAAGCACTCATTTAATGCAACTAGGTATCAAATGACAAAAAACTGAATCTGCATTTTTGTTATACAACACATTAGTAGAGCTATTTTCTTAGACAAGATTCTTACCTTTTGAGTGGGAAAAATGGTGGTTTGTTTTGTGATGACCTCTTTGGTAATGGTGAGGGCTCTTGTGGTCTTTGTGGCCAGCATTGGCAGGATCGTCAGGATGGGTGAGATCTTGAAGATGTAAATCTTGCTCTTCTGTGGCCAGGCGATCTGCTATTTCCTTTTTACTTGACTTAATATCTTTCTGTAGCTCAGCTTCATGCTTTGGCACTTCATGGTAGACCTTATGTTGTTTTGGCTCCTGAAAAATAATGACAGTGTATTTGTGTATATATATATATAATACTGTAAAATGGTGTTGAAGAACTGCATTCATGAGCTTTTAAATTTTCTCAGTTCTGCTGAAGAAGAAATGTTTCATGTACATGTTGTGAAAAGATTTTGCAAGTCAGTTATAGGGTGTCAAAAGACAATTACTGTTGGGAATAATATGTGGAAAACAAATAGTGTGACAAAGGTGAAAATGGATCTGTGTTTATTGGTAGCTAAATGACACATTGTTCATACACTGGTGCATTAATCATAGGGTGATGGCATTAACTTATCTTCTTTTTTTCAGGGTTCCCAACTTTTCCTGGTGGTTTTGAAAGTGCCAGAACAAAGCACACATTTGTTTATATGGTTATCTGCTTTTTACAGAGACTGAGTCAAAAGTTTTACAATATTTGCATAAACACGTGCTGCGGTGGGTATGTCACGTGTTTAAACTAGTTTAAGTTGCACACTGCAGTCAGTCGTTCTTTCTGTGGTTGAGACGCCTAAAAGATGAACAGCCACAATCTGCTAATTTAAATTAGGGAACTTTTGCTTTATTAGTTTGAATTCTGCCATAATGCTGCTCAAGCAATATGAAACATTTGTCGTGCAAATGGGAAGGTTCCGTGGACCACGGCACCGCAACCAGATGGTACAAGAAATCTCAACAATCAGCCAAGGTCAGGTAGGCTGCGAACCGTGAATTCGGATGCCATGCGCCAGGCCATATCCAACAACCAGCACTTGAAGATTATCAGACGAGCTGGGCACATCACAGACCACCATGGTTTGTCACCTACAGGAGCAGTCGCATTGTCCCTCACGAACTGAAGCAAACCGCAGAGTGAAAGTGTGCACGAAACTCCTAGAAAACCAGCACGATATATGTTTCATCAAGAGAATTGTTACATGCAATGAAAAGTGAGTCTATTTCCGTAATCCTAACACACAATGGCAGTGGCTGAGCCCGGGCCAACTTACAGAACCTGTTGCCAAACGTGGGCGTTTCGAGCACTAGGTGATGCTCTGCTTCGAGGGGATAATCCATTAAGAATTTGTTCCAGACGGTTGGACCATCAACGCCAACCTCTACTCTGAACAGCTGGATTGGATGAAGGCCATAGCAATGGCTGAAATACACGGTTGAGTCACATTATTGTGACCAACAGCTAATATCCAGAGTAACCGCTGTGTGCTGCGCGGACAGCAGCTAGACGGGCTGGGATTGACTCAGTGAGGTGCTGGAAGGTGTTCATAGATATGTGGAGCCATGCTGACAGCAGTGCATCTGGCAGCTACTGTAGGGTGCAGGTGGTCCCACAGATGCTGAATTGGGTTCAAGTCTGGGTATTAGGTGGCCAGGGAAGTACTTTGAAGTCTTCGTCGTGCTCTTCGAACCACTCTCTGACATTTCTAGCTGTGCGACACGTCGCATTGTCGTGCTGGAAGATCCCATCTGCCCCAGGGAAGACAATCAGCCTGTATGGGTGTACATGGTCTGCAAGGATGGATTCATAACGAATTTGGTCCATAGGTCCTTCCACAGGTAGGAGTGGACCCACGGAATGCCACAAAAACATTCCCCAGGCCACAATGCTGCCCCCACCAGCTTTGGTTGAAGAGTGTTTGTTCTCTGATGTTTCTCGCCTTATACGCCAACGTCCAACCGTTCGGTGAAGCAGAAAATGTGACTCGTCGCAGAAGGCAATCCTTTGCCAATCAGCGGAGGTCCAATTCCGATACTGCCGATGCACCTTCGTTAGCATAGGTGTCCCATACATAGCAGGGTTTGCTGAACGGTTATTTTAGACACACTTCTGGTAGCCTCCTGGTTCATTTGGCAAGTGAGTTGCTCCGCTGTAGTGTGTCGATCGGCTCTCATGCACCTTCGAAGCTGACGTTCACCTCTCACATCATGGCATGTGGTGCTCTGCAGTTTCCACTTCTTTAATCACAATACACTTTAACCACAGCAGCACGCAAGCAGTTTCAGAAATACTGCCACCCTTGGCCCGAAAGCCGTTAATCATCCCTGTTTGCAAATCTGATAAATCGCTCCTTTTATCCATGACAGCAACAAGTGATATATTTTCAGATTGCCTACAGCACACCTTATATATCCTCCAAGCCACATGCCTTCTTTCAGTGGCTATGCACTGTTGATGTCAAAAGCAGGAGGTGGTCACAATAATGTGACTGTGTATATTTGCCTTAAAAACCTTTATACATAACTTTTAGCATGCTTCTAACTCCCATAAAAACCTAGCTAATGTAATACATGTTGATCAACTACTTATCTATAATATACTCAGTAGACATAACGTTAGCGATAGGAGTGATGGGCATTCCCTGCACAGAGTGAAACAGACACAAACCACATGAAGGTGATAAATAGGCAGACAACGGGGCTTCCTAACAGTGTATCGCAATCAACAAACGTGCGTAAATGTGGTGATCTGAGAGACTTTGATGTGGAAGCATTGTTGCCACTAGACAGATGGGTCATTCAGTCACCCACATGTTAAGTACCCTAGGATTCACCAGGGCAAATACATCAAGGATGTACCACCAGTATACCATCGACAGATATACCAGTGCCGAGAGAGTAAGCGGGGGCTGACCACATGCCATTGATGACCGAGTCAACATAAACTATCCAGGCTTGTACAGAGCGGTGCACACTACATACATGGTTCATACATGTCTTCGTGCCTTTTTGTCCCTGCGTGATGTTTTGTAGTTGAGGATTTTTCTACTGACATAGTTTGATTTGTAAAATTCTTTTCATATTGGGAAGCTTAAAATCTGAGAATGATGATCCATTTGTTCCAATGCACATCTTTGCCGCTAGAGGGCGCAAATGGAGATCGTATCGAATTTAAAATGCATTTTATTTCATATTTGCTTCTAAATATCCAATTGAAGAAATTCCTTTTCCTTTTGATCACATTTATATCGAAGACTATTTTAGCTACAGCCCCCTTTTCAAATAATGCATAAATTTCCCCAATAAATTCTAATTTTTGGTAAAGAATGGTTTGGCCACCAGGGGGTGCAAGTGTTTATTTTTGCTTCTGATATATTTGCAACAAAATCTGAGCTGAAAAGTCTTCCTTGAACCAATACTGCTCACCTTGGAAAACTTTTTGGGAGTACCTCCTGCTTAAAATAGTGCATAATTTTTCCACCAGAGGGCTTACACGTATATCTTATATTTGTCCATATCTCTGTTTCTAGGAGTCCAATTTGAAAAATTCTTTCTTTGTTGTAGAACATTTTCAGTGCGAAATGCTTCTCATATAATTTCAAATATTTCTTAATGCACAAGTGTGCCACTAGAGGACATAAGCTCACGTTTCCGTTTACAGCAATATCTGTGGGACCAAAAACCCTATTGAAAAATATTAATATCCATACCATGCTCACGACATGTAAATTATTGGCTTGGGCAGGTAAAAAAATCCAGTTGCCTGACGGGGCAGCTAGATTTTTACCTGCCCAAGCTAATAATTTACATGCACTTTACACTACTGCCTATCCAAAGCTAGCATGAAGCAAGAAAATTGGCCTACTTCAAAGCATAATGATAAACAGTTGAACCCATGTATAATGAAGGGAGAGTCTAAAACATTCGATATATGCGCACTTCATTATAGCCGAGCAGATAAAAAAGGGATATTTTTGGCATATTACAGGTTAAAACTAGTCAATCCTAAACTATCAATTAATCAAAGGTAAATTATACTTAAATTAATTAAAAACTAGAGCTAGCAAAATAATATGGGTGTGATCTGCGATAAGTAAAACATTCAACAAATGTAAAAATTAAAGTAATTGCAGAAATCTCACCTGGTGCATGTTACATCGGATATTGAGCCAATTCTTGATTGTTTTGTGGTTATCGTGATAGTTACTTTAAATGTTTTTCAACTTTCTCTGATACAAAATAAACTCGTAAGATTTTCTAAACAGAGATTAAGTTATTGGAAAATAGCTAGGGTAGCGGGTAAAAGACAACCTTTGGCAAGCGTTTGTGGTGGTGGATAAAAAAAGCAATTACAGCATTCTTGTTTGAACCCAGATTGACTTATCTGTAAGGGGAACCAGGGGCGTCATAACAGATAATTCCTTGTTTTCCAGTGAAAAAGGAAGAGATAAAGACCGGGCGAGAAAGACACTTATTTTAATTCTATCAATTCATCAAACATCTCAATGTGTTGAATTTTTTATGTGGTTATAATTCATATTATACATAAATGTCAACTATTCTGTTGTTGAATTATTTACTGTTTCTCACATTGTTGAAATGCTTTCCGGAAACGAAAGTCCTTTGTAGTCCTATTGTGACAAAATCCTGTTCAGTATGTTTCAAATGGTAGACATCCCTTTTTTTCATATGAACACTGATTCAGTCATATCTTCGTATTGAAGGGTTAAGTTCAGGCTTGATGTTTAACCTTGTTATTATTCTATATTTTGTTTTCAAATGGTAAGGTAAAAGCAGTAAATGAGTATCACTCTTTTTGAGTCGTTATTTAAAAGATGATATTTAAGAACATTAAAACAACTAAATATTCCAAACCTTATGTTGAAGGGGAGTCGATCTGGTAAGAAAAATCCTGTATTGACAAAAGTTCGATCCTCGTTTCCCGTAGCACCAAATTCCCATACTAGTTTCAACTACCATTTCGTAGTCTTCTTCAGTGGGCAAAAATGATGTATTTCTCATCATTCATGTTGTTCCTTGGCCATCTATCTCAAATTCACTGGCAGAGTAAAAAGTTCCACATCGTGCGTATTTCTAATTGGAGCGTCCGAATTTGTTCCCGATTCTAATTCCTCAGGTGTCGCCATCTTCTGTATGTCGACAGACTTACAATTTATCTGTTTCTGTACTTTTTATTTTTATTCTGTTTTTTTCTTTTTCTATAAGGTATCTCCAAGCATATGGAAGATCCATTGGGTCGTTATAATTACAATTTGTCTCTCTAGTTTTTTCTATCATCCAGATCGACTCCCCTTCAACATAAGGTTCAGAATATTTAGTTGTTTTAATGTTCTTAAATATCATCTTTTAAATAACGACTCAAAAAGAGCGATACTCATTTACTGCTTTTACCTTACCATTTGAAAACAAAATATAGAATAATAACAAGGTTAAACATCAAGCCTGAACTCAACCCTTCAATACAAAGATTTAACTGAATAACAAGCCTGAACTTAACCCTTCAATATGAAGATATGACTGAATCAGTGTTCATATTAAAAAAAAAGAGATGTCTACCATTTGAAACATAATGAACAGGATTTCGTCACAATAGGACTACAAAGGACCCTGCAATATCCCGGAATGCTCCATGACCAAGTGAGTAACATTCTTAAACTTTTATTATCTATTTATTTCTACATTATAAACGTTTCCCGAAAGCATTTCAACAATAACGTGAGAAACAGTAAATAATGCAACAACAGAAAGTTGACATTTATGTATAATATGACACTTATTTTGTTTGCTGATAACCGCTGAACTTAAATATAAGCGTTTTCTCCAAAATATTGTTTGTAATGTGTGGTTAAAATGACAAGGGAGAATATTATGAAGTTCAGGGTATCTATAAAAACTTTGATTTATGTAGAACTTCATGTTACATGGGTTCGACTGTATGTGGTATATGCCTTATAAAAGTATGAACAAACACACATGCCTCAAAGATACAACCCCGAAATAGGGTGGGTGTTTAATACATGGAATGTGGCCCTAGCAGGAAGTAGGCATGTCAGTGATAAGTCATACTCTCAATATGATGATCCAGCAATTGTGTGTGTGTGTGGGAGGGGTAATTGCCATTGACAAATGGGACTAGTCTTGAGGTATCGGAGAGTTCAGGAAAGGAGCTGGAGGTCAGCAGTACTCCCTAGGTTATCCCATGTACACTTAATAGGACTAAGATCTGGATGAAAAGTAGGCTACTGCAGTCATTGTATACCTTGTTCTTCAAGGCATGCCAACAATGTTAGGCTCCATGGGGATGTGCATTATCATCCATTAGGATGAAATCTACAACAACAGCATTACATGTGACCCACATAAGTAGCAGAATCTTATTCTGGTACTTCACGGCAGTAACAGTACCTTTAATATGAACATGGAGGTTACCCAGTGAAAAACCAGACAACACGGTCACTACTATCTCAAAAAGCACTTTATTTGAGGTAGTACAAGACATTTAGCAAGTTCCAGCTTCTCATAGACTAATAAATATCTGCTATCTAATTCCATGGAGAAATGCAATTTATCTGTTAACAAGACATCATGCCAAAGTTTGAAGGTCCCGACAACATAATTATGACATATGCCATACCCTCAATACAATGAGTAGAGATGGATATGTGGTGTCCTATGGCTGTGATGATATCCAAACAGTGGGGTAATATTGCTTTCCATTTCCACCTGGCCAATAATGCAATGTACTGGTAATTTTGAGGTTCTCACCTTTGGACAGCCTTAAGCAGTCTCTGGACAACTGTTCCATTTGTTTGAAATGGTTCTAGAATCTTGAGATAAAAGAAAACAAGCTACCTCCATAGCTAACTGTCAGTCCAACCTCCCACCACTTCTGAGTCTTAAATGCAAAGCACTCCTTTTATTGAGCTCTGACTTGCATATTACCCCCTGTGTGAATTGCCATTTTGCATAAGCCTTTGTTTCTTAATTTGTTATTAACGCTTTTGTGTTTAATCTTTGACAAAGTAAACATAACAAATTACATATACAGTGAAACCTGTGTTGGTCATCTGCATTCTGCAGTCGCCTGCCAAAGTGGGCAGTTTTGTCCGGAACAGATGTTATCACCAATAGAAAAAATGCATAAGATACTTCTATTTGGTGGCCATCTGCAGAATGCGGTGTCACAGGCAGCCATTTTTGGACTGAATAAGAGGATATACCTGCTTTTCATGTTACCAACTTGTGGAACTTATAGAAAAACCATTGTTTAGGAAGTTCTAGAAAGATAATGAAAATGCTTTGTGTTTAATCCTTAACAACCCAGGTCCAGTTTCATGGGTTTTATTAAGGTTATTTTTATATGTATTGTATAATTTTACAAATAAACAATCCCCAAAATATAAAAAAATAAATAAAACGTTAACATTAAGTAAATGATAAAAATGTGGTGATGTGGGTTGATATGTGACAAACATAAAACCTGGGCAGTTAAAGGGTTAAAACATGAAACATTTCTTTTCTCTCTTGCACCATCCTTCATGAGATTCTAAACAGTTTGGTGGTCCTTAAGGTCTGTCAAGTTCTTAGAATTTTGTTTGCAGACAGTATGGTTTTCTGTTAACCAGTGTACACATGTTTTCTTTAATTGTTCTAAATGAGAGCATGAAGCCCACATTGGAGTTCATCCCAAAGAACCTAGCCTTCTCACATAGCAGTTGTATAGTTTGAGCAGGCTTGATGGTCCACTCCAGATGGCAAAAGAAAACATCACTGACTTTAAGGAAAGAGAGGGTGGAATGGCTTCAAAGCTCAACCACAGTAGTGCTGCTGTTGCATCCCCTTACCTTCTACTTCCTCCAATGGAACATGTGGTAGGAGCACCCAATTTGTGACAACCTATACAGTATATGTTCTGAACACCTTACTCCATTCTTCAGTCTTACTTTTGGCCCTTAGTGAGAAATTTAGCAAATAACATTCCTAAATAACAAAATGTTAGGGAAGAAAGAAAATAAGAATGTGCACTTCACAGCAGGCTGCATTAAAAAGCAGTCTATTATTATTATTTTCAAGTGGAGAGGACAGACATTTTTTAACAGAACCATGAATGGCCTTGTTAGACATGTTCCACTAAACTCACTATATTATCAACAGTCACTGGATATTGCATCTAATTTGATTTTCCATTTGGTTATGGTCCATTTTGATGCAGGCAAACATATGCATTATCAACTAGTAAAGCACGAAAAAGAAGTGATGGCATGTCTACATGGTCCACAGCTGTTTCTTTTACCATTCACACTGAGTAGATGAAAAACTTACTAAAATGTATAGGTAAATCAAACTAAGTCTTGAAAGCTGGAAAAACTAAGTGTGTCACATCTGGCCAACAATCATTTGTACAAAAACTAAATTATAATTACAGGTGCATAGATGTGATTAAAAGTAGTGCTTTACCAGTACCAGACTTTGTGTCTTCAGTTTTGCTGGTTGAGACATTGCACATAAGCTCCAGGACTTACCATCAAATAACACTGATCATAAGCTCCAGGACTTACCATCAAATAACACTGATCATTTAATTTGGTGCTAATTCCATTATCCCTCAGACTGGAATTGTGGAAGCAGGTTAGATAAAATGATGAGACATGTCTCACCTGTCCCAGTTTGAAAGGAGGGTGTGGATGTAGAGAATGATACCATCCTGCATTACCTCAGCAATGAAATACATATGAGGCAGTGTTGTGGGGTACAGCTACACTACCTGGCAAACTAGGAGCATCACCACTAACACTGCAGATATGAAACTACAATGACCAGTAGCATAATTCTAGGGACTACATAGCCCTATAAATATCATGAGAGTAGCACAAAGTTGAACAGTAGATATAGGGCTATAAGAGTAGCCTGGTAAGTTGTGCACATAGCTCAGTTTCACAGGTTCATAAGTTCTGCTGCCACTAAATCCCACTGTGGTTCAGATGACATGTTAAGTTTTATCCTGGGATAGCATCTACACATACTCCTTAAAACTCCTAATTCTTCTATACTGTGCTTTGAACAGTATTGAATCTGTGACCTATCCCTCATCTCAATACTTGTACTCCTCCAAATCAAAAATCTCCATGACAGAAAGGAAATTGCTGCTAAACCTATCCAAGAAATCATTCTTGCTACATAGATAACACCCTACAACAAGTAAAACACAAGCAGAGCAAATCCAATGGGCCTGTAATAAGGTTTTGTTATCAGAGTTTGACTGACTAGAACTTTCATTATGAAGACCATGAAACTTTATGGAAAGTCAGTCACTCTCCTGGGAACTTCCACATGGTAACAAAGCAGATAGGTTCAGCAGACTGGGGAAAATGTTGATGAACGTAACTACTGGTTGGCCTTCACTGTGTGGTAGAACAAAACCACTACAATTAAATGCGCGCACACACACACAGAGATGGTGAATATTCAAGAACTTTATGACCCTCATCCACTGATGAGAACCATCCAGAAGTGCAACTCTAAAACCTTTCATCTCACTAACAACCTACTATAATAAGTAATTTCAGTAGTGCAAGGAACCATGAAACTGAGTGACAAAGAACCAAAAATATGTCATCTAGTGAATCCTGTAAAATACTGTTTATCACAGCTTACAACACAGAATATGGTGACAGTCTTATAAAAACATGACTCCATTGTATATTTGTAGATAGGTTCAAGCATTCAAAGTGTTAGATGCTTGTCTGGTGTGCATTTAGATGTAATGAACTGGATCTTCAACATGGGCACACCTCATTTTCTGGGAGTGTATACCACTTTGGCAATCAGATAATACCAATTCTGCATCATTTTAATCTTAGCACAGTGTGCATGTTGCAAGGAGACAATGATACCATTCCTGCTCTTGCATCTCAGACAACTAGTTCAAACAATGAGTCATAGTTTAAGCATCTTTCCTAGCTAACCAAATTATCATACCCCACTCTAATCAAAAGCCTTTGAGATGACAATGTACAACATATTTTTTTCAAAAATTTATTATCGTTTCGTCCACTTACTGTCTGCAAGTAAAGTAGAAGTACTCTAAGTAGAAGTACTCTAACCTTTGTTATGATACAAAGTGTGGCATTCTATCATACTCACCATTGCAAGCTTTCCAGTTTGAATCAGGAGACATCTTCATGAACATGTGATATGAACACAATTCCATGTTCATAAGACATATGGAAAGTGTGTGTATGAACCATGCAGTACATTTTAGCATGTCTTTTGAAATACAAATTACTTACCAGTAGTGTCATTTGGACAAATTGTCATTTGTAAACATATCTATGTCAGATTTGAAAAATTCCATATTCACTAGATAGAATTAACCAAAATGATGATGATTCATGCACTTTTGAATTTCTGTGATTTAGTTTTCCCAGCAGGTAGTAAAAACTTTTTTTAATGTTTGGCATAATATTTACTCTTTTAAAAGTTAGATTGAAAAAATACTTTTAGCATTCAATAATTCCTATGCATTTCCTGCTTTATATGAGTGCAGTTTTCCAAATAGATGGGGTAAATATTTTTATACTTTTGTAAAGCAGCATATAATGTATATTTATAGTTTGCATATTTCCACTCAATGGTGTTAGATTTTATTTACTGTTGTTGTACCAAATGTCTCTACTTTCAATGATCTTGGCACATAACTAGAGCTTCATTGATATCCATCGCACATCTCACACCTTTTGTACTTCATACTCATTAGCTCTTTCTCATGCAGACATTTTTGAATATGGTCCTCCTTTGCCTTTCTTTCATGTCACTTGGGCCGAATAAGTTCTGTTTGCATTTCATCACTCATTCTTTTAATATGGCCAAACCACCTGTTGGCCATGTTGTTAGGGGTTATTTCCACCCTAATAACATTTTGCTTCATATTACAGATCTGCCACACATCTTCATTCCTCACATGAACCCTCTGTAAGTGATGCATCTCTCCAGCACATAAAACAACGCTGTCTTTCTGCAGTATCCAGGTTTCACTGCCAACATATGAGTGGGAATAATTACACTCCCATACATCACCATTTAGGACCTTTTTGAAAACCCATTAGTCCCATGAAATCCTCTTAAGGCAGCTACGACTTTCAAAGCTGAATTCACCAGCCTACTAATTTCACCATCTAGTCTGTTTTCTTTGTCAAACAGGCATCCTAAACATGCACACTCCTTCACCTGATTCAACTCTGCCCCATTTTGTTTTCTTCTTCATTTCTTCTAATCTATAGTTATTCATTTTTTCAATCACCTCATTTATCTAAATTCCATTTATTCCTCTAATATTCCATACATCACTCTTCTAAGATCTCTCATATGCCATTTATTTCTGTGGTGGATCAGCTTTCTCAAGTGTGGTAGGTCCACCATGCCCCACATTTAAGTCCTTCAATATCTTTTAAGTCTTGAAAAACATAAAAAGTACAGCAGTGCGGGCGATCAGTCCAGTTCGAGTCGATTATCCCATCTAAGGGTTCTGGAACAAAACCCACTGAGTTGGAGGCTTTTAGCCAATGTCACACAGAAATAGCTGGTACCTCAAACACTGTTTATAATGATGCTTAATTTTGCATCAGCTTCACAGATTCAAAGAGCCTCTTGTTTGATACTAGATGAAGTAAATTTAGATTTCTGGTTTAGTGATACACCAGCCACATTAGAAAAATAATTTTAACCTTGGCTAGCTTTACCACAATCAGTATTATCTACACACCTACTGATTTTTCAAATGAATTGCTTCCTTGCTAGTACACTCATATATTTGCATTTGACATTACAGTATGGTCATGATAAACCAAAGCCTTGGTAATCCAAACATGGCCTTGACAAACTACTTCCCTTTCCATCATAATAGTACGTACCTAGTAGATATGTTTCAATCTCCACCTGTCTAAAGCTCACCACAGTGGACACCATGTCATCATTTGTTGTGTCTTTAATGATACTGAGATCAGTTCAACCTGTACTTTAAAACAGAGACATATCAGTTTACTTTATCATTAAAAGATGTAAGTCGAAAATTTTCAAAAGTTGGAGCAGGGTGATAGCATAAATATAGCAGACTAGAATATTCTATTTAGAAAGCAACAGTCTGCAATACTAAAGAGAAAGCCAACAGCATCTGATCTCTTTGCTCACAGGCTGAACATGATCCAGGTAAGCGAAAAACTTTAAAATCAGCAGAAAACCACACACAAGGTTTGTACAACAAAGAACAAAACATTGTGCTGTATCAGGTAATATACTTGCTGAAAAAGTTTGTATTTTTTTTTACAAAAAAATGTTTCATAAAGATTATATTTGTGCTAGTGAAGATTGGATTGACAACTTTAAAGAACAATATGGCATCAGACCATTTAACTGGAACTAGGGAAAACATTTCAAATGATGAACCAATGTTTACTGAATGTCAGAAAGTGACAATTAAAAATACTCTTACCCATGGTAAAGTATGTAATGCTGAAAAGCCTGGACGTTTTTAGATAGAAACTTCTTCCTAGCAAATGATTAGTGCATGTAGCTGAGAAAAATGCTCGTGGTCATAAAATAAACAAGAAATGGGTAATGTGCTTTCCTTCTAGCAGTGCATCAAGAATACACAGGTTATACCTGGCTGTGGTGAAAATCCATGTGCATTTAAAAACTTCATTATACCAGTAAAATATTATGGTCCAAAAAGTGCATGGATGACCAGAGAAATCTTTTTAGATTGATTTTACTAGGAATTTGTGCCAAATGTAAAATTTCATTTAAAAATTAAAAACCTGCTAGAAAATGCACTGCTACTGTAAGATAAAGTTCCACAACACCCATCTGTTAAAGAATTAAAAAGTGATGACGGACAAATTCATGTTATGTTTTTACCGCCAAATGCAATAGCAGTAAGGTGCATCAAAAAACCAAGGTAACATCAAAAAACCAATTGGAACAGTGATTTCCAAACTTAATTCAAAAGAAGTAATTCCATTAACAGATGCTTGGAACAATCTTCTTGAAAATCATCATTTCCTCTTAGAAGAAACTGTGGCCTAGATCACCAACTTCAAAAGTAGATGAGGAGATTCATGTAGAAAATCTTAATTACAACTCAAGATGAAAGCTTTAGTAAGATAAAGGGTAAATATTTCGGCCTCAGTTGTTGAAGAATGGATTACCAAAGAAGAAAATGATGTGTGCCTTGAAAATTTGTCTGACAGGGAAATTATTAGAAAAGTTATGGAAGAAGATGAAAGCAAGCACAATGAAGGTCTGGCCAGTCAACAAGTGAATCACACAACTGCACTTCAAGTATTTAACACATGTTTAGCATGAGCTGATGAAAACAACTTCATTCATGCACTTCTGTTACTTCACCATCTTCATAACAAGGCACTTTCTTTGAAAGTTAAGATACAAACAGGCTACTAATTTAAAGAACCTGAAGAACTTGGTGGTCACAACAGCTTCATTCCAGAATTTTTCTTTTTGTAAAAAACTCAAACAAGGAAATCCCATCTGTCCGGTGGTGGCCACTAAGAGAGGTCCACTCAAACTTGAGATTCCTTTTACAGATAATTCAGCATGAGGTTATTAAGAGTATTAGGGCATTAAAATATTCCAAGAAACTAACAACAAAATTTAAAGCCACCAAAATTAATGAACATTCCAAAAGGATAAGCCTGGACATCAAAATATGCCCCACTCCATTCTACTCAGGAGTTTATTTACCAAAATAAATTCTTACTTTTGGGAATCAAAACATGTTTATTATGAAGTATTATAACATTGCTACAAACAATGTTTTGTACCTCCCCAACTTGTACTTCAGTTCCATATTATCCAGGTTCCAGGGGAACTTTATAGATATGGAAGGGGATTATCAATTGGTTCAGCAGTTTTCCCTAGGTAGGCAGAATTTTATGTGACTGTATTGAACTGAGACATAATGCAATTGCAATTATACACAAGATATGTTTATGACATCTTGCTAGTTTTTTTTTTTTTATTCAAGCCTTATCATGACAGAACAGATTTTGAATCACTTTAATAATTTAGATTCTAACATCAAGTTTGAATTGGAAGGAGAGAGAAACATACAACTCCTTGATGTAGAAATTCCCAGGGAAAACAAAACAAAACAGGTTAAGTTTGAACATAGTTTTAAGGATCATCTTGACCTATGATTCATCGAGCAAGATCAATAAAAATCAACACAGCAAGAAATCTAGAAGAGTTCACAACTTCTTTCACAGGACTTTCAGCACACAACAACGGCCAATATAGCTAAAAGGTTGATAGACAACAACTATCAAAAGACAATTTTTTAAATGTTACGTCAAGTAAGCCAAGAGAGAGAAAGATTAAAGAGTCAAAGGTACCTGATAAAGTTACTACTAAATACATCAAATTAGAAAATTATGAGAGGCAACAATAGTATCAACAAAATTTTGAAACCCTTTCAAACCAGAATTGCAACTTCAGCCACTAATAAGATTTCAAAATTGGCTAACAGATTGGATTCATTCATCAAAAAGATATGGATATGAGAAGAGATGCATTACCAGCTTTCTCTCAGACTGTGATGAGGAGTATTGGACAGACTTCAAAAGTTTTGAAAGAAAGACTAAATGAACATCTCGCAGTAATTGAAAAGAGGGATCACAGCAGAACATTATTGCAACACATTCAAACATGTGGGTGTTGACAAAAATGGGATAATGTACAAGTGCTGGATTGGGAGAAAAAATTGAATAAAAGACTCATTAAGGAAAGGTAAAACATTCTAAAAGAGGAAGCTATTAACCAACCAACAAAATCTATGAGCTACATCTTGGTCAATCTCTAATAGGAGAAAAATCTCGGGAAACCCTTCACACCTTTAAATTCTTGGGATTGTGAGAATGGCAACAGACAGGTTTTATAGGAATCTGGCAACTTGAAATGGACACAGTTCAGGCACCTTTCTGGGACAAGTCAGATCAGTTCACCATTGGTAATGTGACTCGATCGACATCCAAGGACACGAAATGTCTGCAGATAGTTGAAACAGCCCAGATATAAGGAATAATTATGCTAGTATTATTTCTGTATTAATTACTTGAAGTTAAAACATCTTTACAGAAACAAATAACATATTTTTCCAAAAAATAATTCAACAGAAATGCTAATTCATTAAATTAACTCATACTGTATATTTTATTTTTTATAATTTGTTTCTGTAAATCATGCTTTTTGTAATACATAGTATATACATGTATACTAGTAACATTTTTGCTGTACTATTAAAATACATTTGACATTGCAGTCCAGCCCTATATCATTTTTACCTTTGGCATTTCCATAATCCAAACATGCCATACATTAATTAGTTCAGATTCATGTGACAACACACTTTCAGAAGATTATTTACACTTCCAGAAGTTCTACTTAAAGAACTCCTTTTGCATAGCATTTCTATAACCATGATTTCCCAACTTTTCTGATGCAAAACTTTTCCTCTGTGTAGCATAAAATTCATTTTCTTAGGAAACTGACTGTATTAAAACCCACACACACACCTAGGAATATTGTTTTCTTGGTATAACAGATTTCAGACTTGTGCTAAAAGATGTGCTCATTATGCCCGAAAATTTTGTGACCTTTTGGTTTTGGAAATATGTTCATTAGCTGTTATGCCTGGAACTCTTCTTAGTGCTACCTATCTAGTCATTTGTGAATATTAAGCAATGCCACTTGCAACACTGAAGGCATGCATGAAAATGATATATACTGCAAAAAGCTTATACCATTGTGATTTAAGCAAAATTAAGTTACTGAAATGGACTTGACAACACTTTCTAAATTTTGCCTATCAAACATGGTAATAACTGATGCCATTGCTTTTCCTAGACTTAATATTGCCCTATAAATATATCAAAAATGGGTTTTTACTAAAGAATAAAAGAACATTTTTAAGTCAAGTTTTTGGGTAGTACCCCTACCCTTCCTCAAGACTACAGCTATAATAGGTGTACACTAGGGTGGTTGCCAAATGGTACCCTGTCATATTGTTACATATGTAAAATAAATGATTTCTGCCAAATCTGGAGCCATTTGAATAATATTTAGAGGTGGCTCAAGACAAGCGAAAAAGCTTGAATGCACGCAATATAAAGTACTTAATCAGTAGTCAATAGTCATAACTCATATGCCAATATTAATTGCCATAAGAATTACCCTATGTATTATTATTTTAACTGCAACTATTTATCATCATCATCATTGTCAACCATTATCAATCCACTGCTGGACGAAGGTCTCCCCAAGTTTCCTCCACAACGGTCTGTCTTGTGCCAGTCTCCTCCATGTCACTCCCGCATATTTACGAATTTCATCCACCCATCTCCCATGTGGTCTTTTTCTGGGTCTTTTCCTGTCCCTTGGAATCCAATCTAAAATTTCGGCTGTCCATCTATGGTCTGTCCTTCTGGCAGTATGTCCAGCCCATTGCCATTTCAGGGATTTAACTCTGATCATGATGTCTTCCACTCTCGTCATTTTTCGGATCCACGAGTTCCTCTTCTTATCTCTCCTGGTTATACCAAGCATGCACCTCTCCATGCTTGTTTGAGTTGTCTGCAGCCTTTGTATGTCTCTTTTAGTTAAGGTCCACGTCTCTGCACCATACGTAAGCACTGGAAGGATGCATTGATCAAACACTTTTCTTTTAAGACATAATGGCATATTGCTCTTGAAAATTATGCTGTTTCTTCCAAAAGCTCTCCAGGCAAGTTTTGTACGCCGATTAATTTCTTCATCAATGTGACCCTCACTTGATATCTGCTGTCCAAGATAAACATACGTATCTGTTATCTCCAGTTTTTCTCCATCAATCGATAAATCTTCATTTCTTGTAAAAGCATTGAACATCACTTTTGTCTTCTGAAAGTTCATTTTTAATCCCACTTCTTTACTCTTGTCAGCAAGTTCCTGGATCATACTCTGCAGCTCTGATGGGGTAGTTGCAAAAATGACTACGTCATCAGCAAAACGAAGGTGGGTTAGATAATCTCCATTAATCTTTATCCCTTTGTTTTCCCAGTTCAGTGATTGAAAGACATTTTCCAATGTGGCATTAAAGAGCTTCGGAGATATGGTGTCACCTTGTCTCACTCCCTTTCCAATTTTTATGTGTGTTGTATTTTCAAACAGCCGAATCTTTGCACTTGCATTTTCATAGATGTTATTAATAATATTAATGTATGCATCTTCAATACCGCAGGATTTCAGAGCCGTGGTAACTGCTGATGGTTTCACCGAATCAAAGGCTTTTTCATAATCGATAAAAGCCATGCACAATGGAAGTTCATATTCCCTCGCTCTTTCAATTAGTTCTCTCAGTACGTGGATATGATCTATTGTGCTGTAGCCACTCCTGAATCCAGCTTGTTCTCTCGGTTGAGCCATGTCCAGTGTTACCTTCAAGCGGTGTGAAAGAACTTTAGTGAAGATTTTATAAACCACTGATAGGAGGCTGATAGGTCTGTAGTTCCTGAGATCCTCAATGTCACCTTTTTTATGTAGCAGGATCATTGTAGCATTGTTCCAATCCTCAGG
Source organism: Macrothele yani (assembly GCA_039090855.1). Taxonomy (NCBI): domain Eukaryota; kingdom Metazoa; phylum Arthropoda; class Arachnida; order Araneae; family Macrothelidae; genus Macrothele; species Macrothele yani. Next base: position 89,927,051 of record CM077016.1, on the reverse strand, counting down.
AATCTTCCCTTCATTAAGGCATCGAGTGAAAATTTGGGCGAGTACTGTTTCAATTTCTCCACTTGCTTCTTGTATGATGTCTATAGTAATTCCATCTTCTCCTGGAGCTTTCCCCCTCTTCATGTTCTTGATTGCATGAGCAACTTCTGCTGGGAGGACTGGAAGAACTCTGGTACCTTTCATGATGTCTGGAGTACATGTATCATCCCTTTCATATAATTTAGAGTAGAAATCTTTCACTCTTGTCAAAATTTCGCCTCTATTTCTTGTTATAGAACCATCTTCTTTTCTCAGAGCCATAATCTGTTTTCTTCCCTTACTGAGATGTCCCTTTGCTATCTTTAGGCTTTGGTTGTTTTCAATTGCTTTCCTCACTAGCTCACAGTTGAATTTCCTTACGTCTTCAGTGATACTTTTTCGTGTTGTCTTGCATAGCTTTATATATTCCACTTTGGAAGTCACATCTTCTTTAGTTGTCCTCATCTCTCTTCGTTTTTGCATCAACATTTTGGTTTTTCCTGATAATTTGTTCACATGCAACTTGTTCTTAGACCCAGCTAATTTTGTTGCTGTTTCCATTAGAGCTTTGGTTACTTTTCTGTTAACTTCCGAAATATCCACTTCTTCCGATGTTAGGCCTTCTAAAGCAGAGAATCTGTTCTTCAGTTCCAACTTGAAAGTATTATGGTGTTTTTTAAGGTTGGTTATGTCAATACATTTTGTTTGTCTTATGAGCTTGCCACGTTGCAGTTTAGTGTTGAGGTGCATCTTACATCTCACCAATCTATGGTCACTACCTGTGTTGAACTTGTTCAGCACACTGCAGTCTTCGATGATGAATTTTTTGTTACACATAATAAAATCAATTTCACTTGTCGTCCCAATTGGATGTCTCCATGTCCATTTCCTGTGTGGCTTTTTCTTGAAAAAGGAGTTCAAGATGAAAAATCCTTCTGCCTCTGCAAACTCAACGAGAGTATTTCCACGCTGGTTTCTGTTGCCGTGACCGAATTTACCTACTGAAGTTTCATTCTGTTGCCGTTGCCCTATTTTTGCATTGAAATCTCCCATAATTATCTTCAAATGCTGCTTACCTTTATTATTTAGATGACGAATTTCCTCATAAAATTCTTCAATTTCTTCTTCAGGATGACTTGTGGTGGGTGCATAAGTTTGAATAATCTGAGCCTGGTATCTTCTCGATAGTTGGATAACGAGTCGTGCAGCTCTGTCAGAGGAACTTTCAACTTCTACCACTTTATCCTTCAGTTTCTTGTTTATTATAAATCCAACACCACTAGTTCTGCCAGTATCTGTCCCACGATAATAGAAGAGATGTCCACTTTTCAGTTCAATGAGATCTTCTCCTTTTCTCCTTACCTCACTTAGCCCGACGATGTCCCACTTGATCCTTTGTAGTTCCTCATCCAATTCAAGAAGCCTTGAATCAGAAGATAGGGAGCGTCCGTTATAGGTAGCCAAGGTCAGCATCAAATGGCAGCCTAGTCCGGTCCTCCGGGGATTCTTAGCACCCTCTGCCTTCATGTCGCACTGGCCGCTGCCTTGGCCAGGTACATTCCAGCTGCCGGAGACTGAGGGCCAAGATTTAAGTTGTAGAGTCATTTTGGAGGTGTTTGGCCATAACTCACCACGCTGGCCAAGCGGGTTGGTGAGTGTGGGATAGCATTTCCTCTGATCCCGATGGTATAGTTATACCGCTATTGGCGGTCGTCAGAGCCCCTTTAGTGGGAACAGGATGCACCACGAGAAGGCGGGGTTGACATTTGTCAAGGAGAGGCTGTGATGTTACGCATCACCTGACCTTACATCCCGCAACTATTTATAATAGGCAGAATATTAAAATCATGTATTTGGTTTTCAGGTAGAAGGTATCCTACTGTGGCAAGAAAGGATTAAACTGAGATGGTTACTAGGAGTAGTGCTTCTGCTTCAGTTCAAACAGAACAACATCTCAGATTTGGCTGGTAGGATGTGCTACGGAATGCATCAACAGGAATGAAACTCCCTTCGTATCGCCAAGCACTCTCTCTCTTCTTTCACGAACATAATGCAAACAGGAGAACAGTAAGAGAAAGCTCACGGCATGTTGTTGGGGTGGTTTCAAAATTCTGGAGTATGGCTCGTATCCCAACGACCATAGAGAGAAATGCCATTGAAAAACTGGAAATTATGTTTGGCAGATGGAAAAGACTAAAGAAGAACACAAAACGACACACTCTAACTCAGGAGGCAAATGAAATTGCTTTTGAAAGAGATATTGATAAGCTTTTTGACACTGCGTGACCATGACCATGATTACCATCCCTGAAGATTGTGAGTTCTTGCATGATCAAAGAAACGAGAGGAAAGGTTACATGCGCAGCTCGATTGATGTTAAATTAGCAAAGAAAGAGGAAAGAATTTTGAGCAGAAAACGTCGTGAAATAGAACTGAAAGAGCGGGAAGAAAAAAGAAGAAAAGAAAGCCAGCCAAAGTCCAGTGATGAAACCATCATGTCGTCTGAAGATGACACAGATTTAGAGAAGGAAAAAGTGAAAAGCACTTGTGAAAAGGTCAATACAAAGGGTATTTGTGGTGACCATCGTGAAAGACCTCTGAGCATTATATCCCCAGATCTTGCCTCTGCTCTCGATCGGACAAATATTAGTGATAAAAAAAGCTGTGTTCCTGTTAACAGCAGCTGCTCAGAGTCTTGGCCATGATGTTTCCAACTTAGCAATAAATCAGTCAACAATCAGAAATGCAAGGATTAAGCTCAGAGCAAATCAGGTTCAGTCTTCAACGCAATGTTTTTCTCCAGACGTGCCACTAACTGTTCACTGGGACGGTAAGATGCTACCAGACATACAAGGAACACAATCCGTTGAAAGACTCCCTGTATTGGTGTCAGGACATCAAGTGGACAAGCTTTTGGGCGTACCAAAACTACTCAATGGAACAGGGAAAGCAGCAGGTGATGCTGTTTCATGAACTTTAACAGAATGGGGTATTACCGATCAGGTAAAGGCGATGAGCTTTGACACAAACGCTGTCAACACAGGGCTCAAAGCTGGTGCTTACACACTAATTGAGACAAGTCTTGAACAAAGTATGTTGCATCTGGCTTGTTGACACCACATCCATGAAATTGTCATCAGGGAAGTTTTTACTTACTGTTTTGGTCCGTCGTCTGGTCCAGAAATTGGTATTTTCAAATGGTCCAAAACAAACTGGAACCTCATAGACAAAGGAAGCTTCACGGCAGCACCTGATGATCCAATATGTTCAGAGGTTTTCATGAAAAACAACAAGCTTCGAACAGACGCTCTCGAGTTTGCAAGAAAATCATTGCTGCAGCCAGGTGGGTTTGCACGTGATGACTACTGTGAACTGTTGGAGCTGACAATTATTTTCCTTGGTGGGACTCCACCACGAGGCATTCATATAATGAGTCCAAGTGCAATGCATCGTGCCAGGTGGATGGTGAAGATTCTATACTCCATCAAAGTATGGATATTTAAAAAGCAATTCAAATTGACTTCACGGGAAGAGAACTCGGTCCGAGAAATCAGTCTTTTTGCCTCTTTACTGTACCGCAAGGCTTGGATTTCGTGCAAACTTTCAACTGCCGCTCCAGCAAATGATCTCAAATTTCTGAAGTTGCAGTGAAATACAGCACCATTAACTCTGGTATTTCCATAGCTGCCATCACATCCTTTACACGACACCTGTGGTGCCTCAGTGAGGAACTAATTGCCTGAGCTTTCTTCGACCCTGAAATGGATATTAGCAAGAAGAAACAAATGGTAGAGGCATTAAATAAACCCGGTTCTGATTGCCCTCCAAAGAGAATCACATTAGATGCAAGCACCATTGACTCCAAAGAACTTGAGGATTTTGTAACAGTCAACACCATCAACTTTTTCAATATTTTGGGGATTCCTTACAACTTTCTTACAAAGGTTGATCCGAATGACTGGGAAGAGGATGAACAATATCAGTAAGCCAGGAAATATGCAAACAGCCTCCGTGTAGTCAACGACGTGGCAGAAAGAGTAGTGAAGCTTATTCAGGATTTTAACTTAAGCATTACAAAGAATGAAGAACAGAAGCAGTACTTGATTCAAGTAGTGTCTGAGCACAGCTCAAAGTTTCCTGAGCCTAAGAAGTATTTGCTAGTTGGCGATAGCACTGATAAGGCTGATGGAAGTAGACCGTGCAAACGCCGCAAAGTTTTTTTAGCCTAAGAAGTGTTTTGCAAGTTGGTGATAACACCATTAAACTGCAATTTGCTTTAATAGTGAACTGACAATCTGGCATGGATATGTTTTTTATTAATTAGCGACATTTTACTGTTTAAGATGTTTGATACCTACCAAGTCATATGTTCTGGAAATTCAAGTTCTCTGAGCGACCAATAAATATTGTCCAAACTGTTTCAATTTTTTTTTCATGTTTACTTTACGCATTGAAACCAAATTAGATGGTACCAACAAATAATTTCCAACTTTTAATTTTGAGGACCACCCTAGTGTACACCCTACTATAGCCAAAAACTTGACTTAAAAATGTCATTTTATTCCTTAGTAAAAACCCATAATTTTGAGAGATTTATAGTGCCATCAAACATGTTTTAGATAAATTGAAACATGAGATGAAGACAAGTTTGCTCATTTCTTACATGGTGGTGGTGATGATTTTTAGTGGAGGACTGGCAGTATATTACTATTACTACAAACTGCCACTTTATATATATATGAAGAATGCATTAAAAACTATATTTCACATTAGAACCAACTACCATTTCTTAAAATATTCACAGTGTGTAGTGACCTTTGGTAATGCAGATTATGTATCTCATATTTCTGCATATTCTGAAGTAAAACTTAACGTTCATTGCAAAAATTCAGACTTACAGTATGGTAGGATTCATGTTTCATGGAATACTCGTGAGCATGTGCCTTTTGATGTTTCTCATCATGGTGATGAAACTTCTCTTGGTTATATTTCTTCACATTGTGGCCTTTTTTCTCTGACCAAACTCTGGATTTCTCTTTTGAATGATCTTCTGCCTGAGAAGAAAAGTACACAAAATAAGATGCCAATCTTGATATAAAAGAAATAAGAATTTCAAAAAGCGTAGTTAAATTTTTTAATGTTATACATTCATGGTCATGTGTAAATACTGTTACCTTGATCTAGTATGGTTATGAATTTCCTTATCACATTATACCCAATGTATCTATTGCTCATGTCACTCTCCCAGTAATGCTAACTATAGCCATCATCATCATCATCATTGTCAACCATTATCAATCCACTGCTGGACGAAGGTCTCCCCAAGTTTCCTCCACAACGGTCTGTCTTGTGCCAGTCTCCTCCATGTCACCCCTGCATACTTTCGAATTTCATCCACCCATCTCCCATGTGGTCTTCTTCTGGGTCTTTTCCTGTCCCTTGGAATCCAATCTAAAATTTCGGCTGTCCATCGATGATCTGTCCTTCTGGCAGTATGTCCAGCCCATTGCCATTTCAGGGATTTAACTCTGATCATGATGTCTTCCACTCTAGTCATTTTTCGGATCCACGAGTTCCTCTTCTTATCTCTCCTGGTTACACCAAGCATGCACCTCTCCATGCTTCTTTGAGTTGTCTGCAGCCTTTGTATGTCTCTTTTAGTTAAGGTCCACGTCTCTGCACCATACGTAAGCACTGGAAGGATGCATTGATCAAACACTTTTCTTTTAAGACATAATGGCATATTGCTCTTGAAAATTATGCTGTTTCTTCCAAAAGCTCTCCAGGCAAGTTTTGTACGCCGATTAATTTCTTCATCAATGTGACCCTCACTTGATATCTGCTGTCCAAGATAAACGTATGTGTCTGTTATCTCCAGCTTTTCTCCATCAATCAATAAATCTTCATTTCTTGTAAAAGCATTGAACATCACTTTTGTCTTCTGAAAGTTCATTTTTAATCCCACTTCTATACTCTTGTCAGCAAGTTCCTGGATCATACTCTGCAGCTCTGATGGGGTAGTTGCAAAAATGACTACGTCATCAGCAAAACGAAGGTGGGTTAGATAATCTCCATTAATCTTTATCCCCTTGTTTTCCCAGCTCAGCGACTGAAAAACACCCTCCAATGTGGCATTAAAGAACTTCGGAGATATGGTGTCACCTTGTCTCACTCCCTTTCCAATTTTTACGTGTGTTGTATTTTCAAACAGCCATATATGTGTAAATATCTCTTTTAAAAAGTAGATACCACTGAGTACATTTTCCTGTAGTCAGCAGTCTTAGAACTGGTAGAAAATACAAAAATAATTCTTTCATTTTCAATTTTGTTTTCTGGAACATTATTTTCACTTCTATGAAAAAAACAAAACATAGCATTGCTATGAGAGACAGCAAGACAAAAAAAAAAAAAAATCCAGCTTTTTTTTTTCATTGTTTTTTCAGTCTTTTTTATTTTGTATATTATGTCCAACATGAAGTGTCCCTTAACAAACATTTATGTAATGTTCTTCATATCTGCTGTACCACAAAGACATGACCTCAGGCATCAGGTGTACAGTCTCCTGCCAAAGTACAATAACTGTGGCTGGATGCTGCATATCCCTGGAAAATTGGGACTAGAGGGCGTAGACTTCGGACTTTTTTTTTTTTTTTTTTTTGTTGCGGGGTTTAAGGACCACCAAGAACAACTGTACGGGCTAAAAGCAGTTGTCCATCACTAATTTGGGAACACTGATTCCATGTAGGAAAGAGAGCAACATAAGACAAACACTCAATCTATATTGCATCCAGGGCACAAGCCCTGGTCCAGCTCAGTGGACTAGCCAGAAACCTATGCTCCCGACCACTTTCCCATCGGGGAGGTTTTTCAACCCTTATTTTAGAATGTCATAGTCGCAGACCATCAATAATAGCAGTTATACACATTATGAAAGCTAATTTAGGATTCTGCGGATGGGAAATGCTTAGAAGATACGTAATATATATATATTTTTTTGTGCTTCTTAATAACAAAATTTACCATAGTAACTGCTATAACTGCTTAGGTGATGGGAGATTATGGCATTTTAATGTGATTTCGTCCAACAGAAATCAATTTCACAAACTCTTTGTAAAGCTTCTCAATTACGTTAACTTTCCAGGCCAACTAACGCACGGTCCATCAATGTTAACAAAGCGATAGGAAGTTGTACAAAGGCTGTTCCATAAAAACATAGTAATTTTTTTGAGTCGGCAACAGTGTGAAGGGGAAAATAACTACGCATATGACTAACTGAGTTAAGGAAGTATCTACGGCAAACAGATATTAGCTGTAGCAGATGATTCTGGTTCTGCATTTCACCATACAGCTATGGAGGTGTGCGATTCAGAGTTAAGTGAAACGCGATGTGCGATAAAAGTTTGCTATCGTTTGGTTAAAACGACTCCAGAAACAGTTCATTTATGAAAAAAGCTTACAAAGATAAATGTTTGGGTGAGCCAACGATTTTTAGATGGCACCATGATTTCAAAAAAGGGGCATTTGTTGGCAAAACTCACTCCTAGGCCTGGTCGACCTGAAAGTGTTGTTATGGAGCGTATTATTTGCACTGTTTAGGCAATCTTGCAAGAAGATGGACGAATGAGGTGTGAAGACACAGCAGCATCAACAATGCTTGTAAAACGTCTGCATTACTGCTGCATTGTGCATGTCCCAGAAGGGTACCCCCATCACCTGACAAGAGAACAATTGTTAGCCAGAGTTCAGGTGTGTCATGAGTGGAAACAAATGATTGCAAAGGATCCAAACTTTCTAAACACAATAAAACTGCTGATGAAATATGGGTCCACTATTTGGACTCCCTCACAAAGCGCGCAACGAGTGTCTGGAAACACACACGCTCGCCTCCTCCGAAAAAGTCCGCCAAACCCAATCAGCTGGGAAGGTGATGATAAATTTCTTTGATCATAAAGGTTTAGTCTACCAGCATGCCGTTCCTCCACAAATTGCTGTCAGTGCTGAGTATTTACATTTCAGTCTTGAAGCGTCTGCGACGACACATATCAATTAAGCAATCGGAACTGGTGGGCAAGTGGACCCTAACGCCCACCCTCATGTGGCTGCTTGTGTTCAACAGTTTCTTACGAAATGCAGTATTGAAATCATGCCACAGCCTGCCTGCAGTCCTGATCTTGCCCCCGTACGATTTCTGGTTGTTGCCAACAACGAAGGAGAAGTTCCGTGGCACAATATTCAACACAGATGCTGACGTTATTCAAGCTGTACAAGGGTCGCTAAAGCAGCTTCCACAAAAAGCCTTTCGCCACGTGCTTTGAAAAGTGGACTGAACGATGGGACCGTCGCATATCACCCGAGGGAAGATACTTTGAGAAAGAATAATATATATTTTGCTGTACCTATATTTTCTTCATTTTCTGTGATTTTACTCTGTTTTAATGAAACGGTCGTTGTATTTTTTGAATACGAAGAATCGAACGATTTAATGCAGTGCGAACGCGATTTGTTGTAGTTCTGTGCACTACTTCAAATTATGAACTTCTCCCACTCTGAAATCAAATTGAATAATTTCTAGTACCTTTTAAAGAACATCAACGTGATTAATAATGCGCCTCAAGCGATACAGACATCTCGAACGTTAAAACACTCAGTAGACTAAACATTAGAAACAGCAGGGTTTCCCAACAGTGCTAGGGTCGCAGGTGGCCTAGTGGTCAACGTTCGTGCCTGCCACGGAGAAACCTCGGGTTCGATCCCAGTAGGTACGAACACTCGAACCACTAAATATCCGCCGTGCGTCGGATGGGCATGTTAAGCCGTCGGACCCCGGTAGTAAATAAGGGCGTCTTCTACCTCGCTTCCGTGTGACTTTCCTATTGGGCACTCTAGCCCAAATCTCCTAGCTTCCTATTTCTAAGGGTTGTTTAAGACCTGGGGTCACACACTGCCTTCCTAAAATCCTCTACATATGATCTGATGGGCACATTAAGCCGTCGGACCCCGGGTACTGGCCCCCGGTAGTAAATAAGGGCGTCTTCTACCTCGCTTCCGTGTGACTTTCCTATCGGGCACTCTAGCTCAAATCTCCTAGCTTCCTATTTCTAAGGGTTGTTTAAGACCTGGGGTCAGACACTCCCTTCCTAAAATCCTCTACATATGATCTGATCTGATTTCCAACAGTGCATCGCAATCGACAAACGTGGTGATCTGAGCGACTTTCATCGTGGACGCATTGTCGGCGCAAAACAGATGGGCCCTTTTTTGCTCGAGTGGTACGAACCCTACCGTTCCCGAGAACAACCGTATCAAGGGTGTACCGCGAGTACACCATTGACGGACGTACCAGCGCAAAGAGAGGAAGCGGTAGCCGACCACACGACGTTGATGACCAGGGTCGACGTAGACTATCCAGTCTCGTACAGACCGACGACTGCTTGGCAACGGCGGCGCAAACCACTTCCAGGTTAAATGTCAGAGGCCCAAGCAGCGTCAGCGTGTGAACTGTATGGCGCACAATGCATACCATGGGCTACGGAAGCCGACGCCCTACTCGTGTGACAGTGTTGAGTGCTCGTCGTCGGAAATTACGCCTTGCCCTGCAGGGAACATAAAAACTGGACCTCTGCAGAGTAGCGTCGCGAGGTCAGAGGAATCCCTTTTCAGTTATACCGAGCTGACGGGAGAATGCGGGTGTGGCGCCGACAGCATGAGGCCATCGCCCCGTCGTCCCAGGTCGGCTCTGCCCAAGGCGGTGATGGTTTGGGGAACCTTTTCATGGGACACACTAGATCTCTTAGTGTGTATGGAGACCTTAACCTCTGAGCGTTACCAGCATGTGCTGGCTGTTCACCTACACGCTTTCATGGCCTTCGCGCATCCTACGGCCGATGGTCTGTTTCAGCAGGACAAGCGTCGCCCTACCGGGCCGCAACCACTCAGGCATGACTCAAGGAACACTCATCTTAGTTTAGGACCATCCGGTGACCTCATTGGTCCCCGAATTTGAACCCTGTGGTAGTTCTGTGAGCCGTGGAGCGGAACATCAGATCCATGGATCCTGGGCCAACGTCTCGGGCTGAGTTGTGGACAATGCTGCAACAGGCATGGCTGGCATTACCTCAGAAAACTCCCTGGCATATGATGGAGTCGATGTCTCGGCGTGTACAGACGCTGTTATTCGCGCTAAAGGAGGATCAACACGCTGTTAAGCAGGTATCTCTAATGTTCTGCACACAACGTTTGTCACACCCATGGCAGAAAACAAAATAAAATATTACGTTTAAATTAAAATGCGCATCTGTGGAGCATTAAATTCACTAGCGTAAAAATAAAAGTATATTACCCGATATGTTGATTCGCATGCATCTGGATAACGTAAAAGTTACATTACCACGACCAAATAACGCCGTCAAATGGTTTTAAAAGTGCAATATTCACGACAGAAATCATTATAAAATAATATAATCTATCTATATAGAACCTTTTCCCCTATGAAAGATGAAAACATAAGTTGTGGCTAGAACTTGACAGACTGGGCGAATAGAAACAAGAAATAAGAGAGAGAGAGAGAGAGAGCAATGATAATAAATTACAAGACAGCAAAAGAAAAGAAACAAATTACAATGCTGGGGACTCGCTGTAAAATTAGGTTTGTGAACGTCTGCCGCGGTTTCTTTAGAAGAGTAACATGTTCTTAACAGTTGAAGTATTCTACGAGTACCGTTGTATTACAGCAGTGTCATGCAAGTTTCATGAGGGCGGAATTTCCCCGAGTTCCATTTTCTTTAAAACGACTAAGTGAGAGCTTCATTTCAGATAATATCTGTATTTAAGTGCAGCGAAGTTAGCAGTATCTTCATCGAAAATCACGAGTTTTGTCTCTTTCGTGTAATCTTCCCCAGCGGTCATGAATGACTGTGTTTAATATTTCGTGATTCATGTAGTGGAAATCCGAAGTTCTGTTACGATTAACTCAAGAGAATGGGTAATGGCAGCATTTAATCGTTCGATGTCCGTGACCCCAGGTGATGAGGGCAGGAGAAATACGACTTACGCCATCAGAAAAGGGAGATAAACTTCCTTTAGTCACGGAAGGTAACTTTATATTTGATTACAAATCCATAATTTTCTGGTTTCCTTGGTGGATGGTTTTTACCTTTACTGTGTACCCTAAAAAGAATCAGTCATCGCAACGGAACTACTCTTCTTTTTAAAATTTCATTCATTAATTTGTATTTTGTGTTTAACGTTTCGCAAAGATTTAAACCTTTTCAACAATGTTTCACAGTTGGGATTTTAGAAAGTATTCTGGGGTGAGTACTAAAGCCCCCCTCCCCCACCCTCCCCCACCCCCAAGTTTTTTAGAACCCTCACGCCTCCCCCTTTTTCATGTACCATCAACCGACCCCTTTTTAAAAAATCACATCGTAAAGTAATTTAAAATTAAAAATAAACACAAAACAGTAAAAAATATTTCAAATTTAAAATAAGCACAGCTAGCTATTGATATCACAAAAAGTTGATAAAATGTAATTTCCCTTAGGAATATTAACAAAACGAATTTAATGTGAAGGACTTCGAGAGTTGTTTGCAACGTAAATAATTTTCGGCACTTAGTAGATTACCTTGATTAGCTTTAATTGTGATTAAACTTTAAAAGGTTTTTTCATACAGGTACGTCGGCGAAAATGGAATAATAAGACGTAGTACTTCGTTAATTTTCTGATAAAGTGAGAAATATTTTCTCCAAAGTTCCTCCAAGCTTGGGTTTTCGAAATGATTTTTTTTTTTTTTTTTTTTGCTTGAATCATAATTCGTTTAAGCACTGTTCTTGCAGAATTCTGTTAATGAATCGAAATCAACGTTGAACGGATTGACTTCAAGGAAAACAGCTGGCCTAAAAAAGCAGAGCAGTTTTATTTACACTTGAATTTACCTGATTTAAGGGTTTCCGTGCTGCCATAAATCGAAGGTTCTAACGCATAACGATTTTGCTTACACTTGAATGCGCCTGGTTTAAGGGTTTTGTGCTGACATACAGTAAATCGAGGGTCCTATAGCAACCCTGGTGCATTCAAGTATAACCACATTTTTGGTTATACTTGAATGCACCAGGGTTTTGTTGTGATGATATACATCGAGGCTATATTCCCACAATAAGAAACAACGCAAATACTTTTACTCTTATTACTATTTTTTTCCACCAAAACCACCCATCATGTAATTTGTATGGGAACAAACGGCCATGGATGATGCAAATCACAAGCATAACTTGGTCCTGAAGGGGGGTGCTTGTTATGCACGTCAAATACGAAGAAGTTATTGTTTTTTTGAAGCACAGCGTCCTTATGTGGCGATGTCGATGTTAAAAAAATGTTATTTTACAGTCCGTAAAACGTCAAATTTATTTACTTTGTTTGTTAGCTGAGATTGAAGTCCTCTTGAAAAAGTCAATTACACAATGCTAGTACAAAATATCTAAAAACCATCTCCAGCATTGACTGCAAACATTATTAATCAGAATTCTCATTTCCTGCTTCTTCGAGTTAACAGCGCACAGCATAAAAACACTGAGCAAATGACACAGAAACGTTGACCTACCAATCCAAGACGACCCCGGGTTTTCAGAATGCAGAAAATGAAAAAAAACAACAACATCGTTTAGAATTCGGAAAAATATACGGTATAAAGGACGATAACAGGTTCGTATCTCTATTTCAATGTTTGTTTATTTTGGCTCAAGAAACATCTTTGGCCAAAAAACAATGATTTCTAGAGTAAAATATCTACAATAGTGACCTTGGACATTCGGGGCATCACCTCCCAATTTACTGGGGGGAAAAAACCAGCTGGTCCCGTTCGGTTCTTTTCCTATGTACGAATTTTATTTTTAATGAAAAAAAAAATTAACCCACATTCTTTATCGATTTAATAGTGAATTTTCGTCGCAATTTTAGCTCAATGAAGTTGGTACTCGAGCTAGTTTCAAAAAAATGAATGCACTATATTGAAAGCAATCAAAATGTATTTATTTGCAAAAGTGAAAAATACTGGAGGGGCAATTCCCCTCTATCTCCAGGTAGTCTAATATTGTAAAATAATAGCAAATCAGAACTGTGTTTAAGGAACATTGAACTGAAAAATGTCTACGTAGAGCAATGAAATTTATCATAACTTTTGTTTTTTTGATTGGAGGTTTAACGACCACCGTGAGCAACTCAATGGGCTATAAGCAGTCGCCCGTCCCTAATTTAGGGTCACTGGCTCCAGGGAAGGGAGAGAACCAGTGCCGTAAGACAAACACAACATCCATGCCTCACTGGTATTCGAACCCGGACCCCTTTCGGGCGAATGATCAGAGGCCAGTCGCTTAGACCACAGCGCCCACCGGGGCGGCAAATATCATAACTTTGTCTAGCAGGCTGTTTCTAAATTTGGCTAAAATAAGGAAGAAACAGCTAAATCATCTGTATGACCGAAAGTAAATTAATAGCGAATGTACAAGTGTGATCGAAAAACATTTTCTAATTTTATCCCCAAAAAGCGGAGAAATTCCCATCCTAGAGATAGACTGAATTTTTGGGCTTCGCAAAATATCTTTCAGGCTTTATTGGAAAAAAAAAAAAAAAAAAAACAGTTAACCCCCCCTCCCGAAAAAAATTCTTATTGAGCCAGGACGGGGAGGAGCAGTATCTAGTCCCGTATCAAGAGAAAGTGTTAGCATCTCAAAAAAAAAAAAAAAAAAAAAAAAAAGGCAATAGATAAACAGATAAAAATAATAATGAACCTGTCGTCATTCTACTATAACGTTTCTGAATAAAAATCCCTTACATATATTTGCAGTGAGGCTGAGAAGATTTTTAGCAGTGTTAAAATTCACCATACTTGCCCAGTTGAAGTCAGAAAACACTGTTTTCAAGTATTTCACATTATCCTGAAACGACATTTTATCAAAAAGTACCATAACGTTAATGAACAATAATTACACGCGACATTTCTATTTCTTTATTATTTTCTCGAGCTTTTGTCCAATAAAATATAGTTTTTTGTAGCTCAGTGGAAAGGAAATAATAAAACAAAGAAGGATGCCCCTGATTTTGGGGTGAAATGAACACGTCCTTTTTGACTCCAAAGGAAGTCTGATCGTGTAAACTGTAAGAACCATTAAACACTTCCATCTGAAATCTTACAACTGAGGATTTACGACTAGTAACAAAAAAATGTTCATCACAGAGAATGGTATCTCCTTCAAAAAGAATATTTTCAGTCGGACTTTTTGAAGGGGAGAAATGGTCGCAAAAAGAAATACACATTTACTATCCTCAGCGAAGAAACTGTACAATATTAGAAGTAGAAAATTTACAATTTATTTTTGTCACGGTGAAGGGTATCATCAAAAGAATAAAATTTGATTTCTTAGTACGAATGGATGTTACGCCATCTAGTGATCAAAATATTTAAGTCACGTAGCGTCCCTACTTTCCAACACAATAGCTGTAACCGCTGTGTCGCCATCTATTTGTAGTTTGTGTCGCATTAATTTCAAAACCACAGTTTACGAAAATGAAAGAAATGGTGTAACTGCTAGGCCTTAATACAGGAAATTTTGTGTAAGGCTGGTTCAACCTTCGATTTAGGACGACTCAGCAGAGTTAAAAAAGAGAGAGAGGGGGAAGTACTGATACTAACCTACAATAGAATATAATTATTTTCAATCACATTTTAATTTTATTATTTTTCACACCTGCGATATTACTCTAACCAAGTATTTTTTCCTGGAGTTTTAGGACATGTTAATATGTACTTACATTTAAAAAAAAAACTGCAAATCAAACTCAGAAGAAATTAAGAAAGAAAGAAAAATAATAATTTGCAACAGTTTTTACCGGAAGTGTAGGTGCACGCTAATATAAACCCAGTGTGTTGTGTCAAGTACAAGCATTTTTCTATGAGGATATTTTCTTGACTTTTCATAACACGAGTTTCGCCTAATTTTAACGCGTAATGATTTGGCGCACCCAGTTCGCAACTCGCAGTAGGAGTGTATTTAGAGGGGAGAGGGGCTTTGCCCCCGAAAGTGTCTTTTTTTATTAAAATGCGACTTGCATTAGAAAAGACTATTAAGAATGCATCAACTTGCATTAGAAATAATGTTTTAATTTTGTCTTCTATTTTTCATTAACTTTTATTTTGTCCTGATGGATTTCAAAAACTTATTTTCTGCTGCTGCCCCCCCGACAAAAAATTCTATATACGCTCCTAACTCGCTCGCTGTACGATTTGATACACTTTTCGACAGTGATAGGTTCATAAGTTTTATTGCTGATTCTAGTGTTCCAATAGTAAATAAATTATTTATTTCAGACAAAACTGATAATTTTGGAGTGACAAATCAGAAAACATCAGAAAACGTGAAGATGAGCAACAGATCGTGAAAACACCAAGTTATTTTTTCTGGGGGTCGCACAAACAGTGCCAAAAAAATCCTCAGCGCTGGATTATATGCGATTGGTGGATTTATTGATTACATAATGAATTCCTTTACTGCTTAAATGGTATATACTTAGCTATTGTAAATTAATGATCATATTATGGAGTTAATACATCTTGTACAGCGTGGTTGGTTCCACAGTTAGATGTAACAGTTGTTGTACATCACTCGTGTAAGCAACTCTAAGTTCGTTCCCTTCATCTCATGTTTGGTCTTCCTTTAATTAAATTTACTGTAGCTTTATGTTCCACGTATCGTTCGTCCCTTTTCAACTCATGTCTATAATAGACATAACAGTAGCGAATATTGTGAGCTAGCTAGTCTAGCTGCGAAACCCAGGAAATTCAAATACATATTTCAAAAATATCTTAAGAAACGTGCGCATTCATTCATTTTAACTAAAAGAATCAGGTCTCGCAATCAACGGCCTACATGGTTCGATCTATATTTACATGTCTTTACAGAATTCCTGCCAGCCAGCCTCACCTAGAGGTCTGCACGGGCCGGGCTTTTTTCCCCAGAAACGGATCTCCAACTAAGCGCGCGCTTTGGGCCCCTGAGCTTGAGGGGCCTCGAAAACGTATAATTGGATTGCCAGTTTTGCTTTGGTTTTCACGGACCGAAACAAATCAATCATTAAAGCGACCCCTTTATTTGTATTATCAATTGATATTTTGCTTCCTCATATTAGTAAACTATTCTGTATTTTTTCTTGCTGTTGTTGATGCTCCAAATTTCCGAGTTCTTATTCAAAGGAAAGTTGAAATTATTAAGCCTTTCTTTTAGGAAAGTTGAAATCATTAAGCCTGCCTTTTAGGAAAGTTGAAATCATTAAGCCTTCCTTTTAGGAAAGTTGAAATCATTAAGCCTTCCTTTTAGTTGAATAGTTTCTTCACAGCAGAACTTCTTTTTTTTTAATTTTGACAGACAGCCCTTAGGGGTAAATTCCTGAAGTACATAGGACATTTAAAGTGGCAAACTTAATATTCTTTGATTTCCTATTAGGCGCAAAAATAATTTTTGAAATGTCTTTAAAAACAAAAAAGTTCGATGTGCACGGACAGACAACGTGAATACATTAACACTGTTTCTTACAAATGGAATGGCATTTTAAAAAAGGTAAAAACCTTTTTCTTGACTTAATTTTTAAAAAATCTGAGATGAGTTTCTGAAGCGATGAGAAAGGGTGGAAAGAGTGGAAGGGGATCTTTTAGCGCCTAGGGCCCGAAAAGATATAAAGTCGCCTCTGCTTTTTTCCAGACATTTATGACCAGGCCGGGCCAAGTGGACCCATTCTTTTTTATCGCAATGGTAAAGAAAGAAAAGAAGTCGTGTTCCCTGATTCCCTAGTGTGTTTATCTGTTTCGCTGGTTTTACTTACTTCCATGACAAAGCCCAGGGTAATCAGAAAAGCAAGGAGAGGCACTCACAGTGTTTTTACCAATCTGTAGGTATTAAGATGGTAAAACCATTTCGGGGCTTTTTTTAGCAAAAAGATTCGAACCCGGGCGAGTATGCGTGTTGTGTAGAGTGAGGGACGGAGGATGTCTGCAGTGGGGTGGGACGACATGAATTTTTCTTCTATCCCTAATCTGTATAGGATTGACTTTTGTAGTGTTACCTCTTACTAGTTCAGGGAAAGGGAGATTC
Organism: Macrothele yani; assembly: GCA_039090855.1. Taxonomy (NCBI): domain Eukaryota; kingdom Metazoa; phylum Arthropoda; class Arachnida; order Araneae; family Macrothelidae; genus Macrothele; species Macrothele yani. The sequence goes on along the minus strand of CM077016.1, from coordinate 89,909,896 downwards.
TGAACGCGCTTAGTCTTTCCCTTTCTCTCTTTTTAAAGGTTATATTTTTCGATAATTGTCAAAGTTTAGTTAATATTTTTAGGCTTACAACATTCAGCTAAATATTTTCAAAAATATATTATTTAATTTTCACATTTTAATAAAATACATTAGAAAGACAAAATAATACAAAATTGCACATCACGGGTCGGGCCTAAACAAGAGCTGCAATTGACGGGCCCGGGCCGAGTGTCTGATATTTGAAACGGGCCGGGCTCACCAAATTAGGCCCGTGCAGACCTCTAGCCTCACCATCACACTGTCATAGATAGCAACAGGAGGTTTTCATCCGCAAGGTTCCTCCGAGTGCAAAGCTAGACTTCTGCGCGCAAGCTGTTGCTTTTCTGTCACTCGAGAAAGCACATGTTCTAAGCAAGCTGATTTAGTTGTGCGCTGTGTAGAATTAGCACGTCTTTGTGAATTAAAATGAAAGATATTTTATATGCTGGGTGTAATGAGTACGTAGTGAATTAAAATCAGTGATATCGCTTAAGCCATAGTTAGAATTTTTTCATCTTTGATATGAGGGTAAACTTCAAATTATGCAATGTGGAAATATGAGCCAACATTCCCTGAACTTAAAACCGAACCAAAGGAAATGAACCCATCACATAATAGGTATTTTAATGTAAGCAGTTACTTACGGTTCATTCGACAGAGTTGCTTAAATACACTGCGCTATTGACCGTGACAAGTCCTAAGACCGGTATCTAAAATTTTTATTACGCAATAGAAAACAGTTTTTTCTATCAGGTAACAGCAAGCATGCACTAAAAATATATTATTTCCATTACTTAGTATACATATACACTGAAAGCACGATTTATTTTTTATGCACACTTCACTGATCAGTGCTGAGATGGACAAGCCCGGGTCCGAATTGGGCTCGGGCAGCATAACATTTACTGCGGTTCGGGCTCAGGCTCTGAGAGAAAGAACATTTTCTTAATGCGATTTTGTATGATTAGCACACACACATAAGAGACTTTTCTTACACTTTCTAGTTGGTAACGAGAATTTCTAGGCAGCTGTGTCTGGGTGGGGGAGAGGACTCTGGAGGGCTATTTATTTACTAGCGTCTCGAGGTAGAGACATCCACATGTATCGAGTTATCTCATTGGCAGCAATACAACTGGGACCCACCAATTGGCGAACGGCATCGTAACGGCTTTAACAGTTTGGCGGAAATCTATAAAAAGAACACTGATTTCTCACAGTCTGGTGATTACAGTAAGCTGCAAAACATAAAAGCACATCAAATAAATCCAATTTCACCTTAAAATATCAATTGTACAGGACTATCGACAACCGCCAACGAAGAAACTAATGTTAACTAAGATGTAAACAACCTGTGTCACGACTTCGACGACGTATATCTGGCTCAAATTGTATTTCTACCCGAATGAAACAGTACAAATCGAACAACTTAACCTGTTCGCAGTATCCATCCAAATATAATTATTAACTAGATAGAAGTTTTAAAGAAAACTACTTACTTATTCTCTCAAACTTACCTCTTCGCAGCGTAGCTGTAGCCATTATCCACCATTATTACCGCCAAACTGTTAAAGCCGTTACGATGCCGTTCGCCAGTTGGTGGGTCCCAGTTGTATTGCTGCCAATGAGATAACTCGATACATGTGGATGTCTCTACCTCGAGACGCTAGTATTTATTTCAGGCTTGGGTTGCATATGCCATGCATAGTCGATGCATTAGTGGATTTTTGCTGGGCAAGGAAAAGCTTCTTAAAGAACTGTAGATGATAGTATAGCACGTCGATGAAATGGGCCCCTATTTCCATGTGGCAGATTCCTGCAAATTTTATTGAGCAACGTACGTAGATTGCAGCGTCGCCCAATCTTTCCAGATTTTCGGCCACACGCAGCATTTCAACGATAAGTGAAAGAAAATCGTGCGGCTGTGCTATAGAAACAGATAGAGGCACCTTCCCACTCCTCAGTGGAAGAAGATATCGGTTAACTGCCAGGGGAAAGAGTGAAAAGTCTAACAGAGGACATTTTTTTATTAGTAATGCGTAAACAGGTAAGTCCCAGTTTTCGGGCACGGGCTCTATCTTGCAATATAAAATTCGGGCTCAGGCTGATATACACTGGCGGAAAGTGAAAAAGAACACCAAGAAGGAGACGTCCGATACCAACAAAATTTATACAGCATAATAACGGAATACAGAGGATAACGTGATCAAAACATTATGGCAAAATACAGCTGTATTTGCTGGTAAACTGAAAAATAACATTTCCATGTAACATAGTTAGTACGAGTTTGAACTGCCATGAACTGCGTCACACTGTGCAATTCTGGCATGGAGTCTGTCGTTACAGATGTTGGATGTAAGTTTGGGGTATTGAGTTCCAAGCATCCTCAACCTGGACACGTAAATCGGGGATGGTCGTGGCTGGCCGTGGAGACCGGATAAGTCGTTGTCCCATAAAATCCCACACGTGATAAATGGGGGACAAATCCGGTGAACGCGCAGGCCCTGGAAGTTGTCTCACACCCTGAAGTGCATGTTGCGTTGCATGTGCCGTGTGTGGGCGTGCGTTATCTTGCTGGAAAACACCACGATGGACCGACCTAACAAAAGGCACAACAACGGGCTGAATGATGTTGTTGATCTAGGAGGTGCTGTTTAACACGTACCCGGTACAAACACTAGTTGTGTACGGGAGCGATAGCTGATCGCTCCCCACACCAGGAGACCAGGTGTAGGCCCTGTGTGTCGTTGGCGGATGCATGAAGGGTGGAGACGCTCCCCTGTGCGTCTGCGAACACGCATACGGCCATCGGAGGTTCCCAAGCAGAATCTGCTTTCATCGCTGAACACGACAGATCGCCATTGCGTTCTCCAGTGCAGACGTTGGCGATACCACTGCAGCCGTTCCTGACGGTGGGCTGGAGTCAGAGGTACACATGCCAGAGGCACACGTGCACGTAGTCCTGCATCCAGTAGACGGTTGCAGATTGTTCGCACAGTCACCTCAGGTGCAACGGCAGCTCGGATTTGCGTCGCAGTGGATGTTCTGCTTGACAACGCCGCTCTTCTTATGCGTCGATCGGTCCGCTCATCAGTCCGTCAGTGACTCCCGGTTCCACGTCTTCTCGCGTGGGAATGTTCCTCGTACCATCTACGCCACCATCGTACCACCACCGATACTTCCCGTCCAATTCGCTCGGCAATACGACGATACGACCACCCGGCCTCGCGGAGTCCGACTAGACGACCTCGCTCAAAGTCCGATAACTGCTGAAATCGTACACGTCTTCCATGTCCAGGCATTGCAGCTTCTTCAGGGTCTTTGCACGTGTCCGTACGCCGACGACTGATTACATTCACTTCGCCGTACTCCTTAAATACCACCGACGATAGTTTACATATTATGCCGTGCTGTGGCATAAGCGCTTACCGGTTGGTCCCGAAATTAACATCACACCTGCGTAAACTCGACTCCATTAACATATGTAAATTTCATGATCGTCCGCCAATTCCTTCTTGGTGTTCTTTTTTCACTTTCCGCCAGTGTATTTCGGGCTCAGGTTCTTGAAATTGAGCTCGAACTCAGCACTGTCACCCCATCCACAAAGCTGCCCTACCCCGCCACAATAATGCGATCAGCTGAAATCCCAGACTATCTGAGTGCGTAACGTCTGGGATTTCTGCGTGCTACCGTAGCACGCGAGTGCCGGGGCTACAGTAAAACTGGCAGTCACCGGAAAAAATATCGTAGCGAAGGGACACAGTGCAGATGATAACATTGGCGTGCAACAAAGGGGCACCTGCGAAAGGTTTGTCCAAAGACAATTCGATGTACGATGGCACAACTGGGCTATGACAGCTGACGCCCACATCGAGTACCCTTCTTAACAGTTTTTCACCGGGCCATGGGGTTGCAGTGGGCGAAGGAAGAAAACCTGGAAGGCCCGGCAAATCGAGGTTCCAATTGCAACACGCCGACGAGAGAGTGCCTACGTGGCGTATCCCACGGGAGGTCAGCTGGACCCCCAGCTGCAAGTCGGGGGTTTGCAAGCCGTTGGAGGCGGTGTATTGTTATGGGGCGTAAACAGGCCCTATAACAATACACCGCCAATGGTGACAATACACCACATTGGTCAGAGGCGTAACTAGGCATTTCTGCGCCCGGGGCAAACCACAAAAAGTTGCGCCCCCATGTGTTTTTCTGTTACACCCCCACATACATGTACCCGGAGATTTCGGACCTGCAGTATCACATGAAACACGCCAAATTGCAGTCGTGACTCGCAGCCACAGTACTGATAGAATAGCCCCCAGAGAATCTTCAACAAAGTGAGCTACATCTTTTTCTTATCTATCCAACTAAAGAAAAGCTACATCCTTGTACACATCGAACTAAAGAAAAACAACATCCTTATGTTATCAATCCAACTAAAGAGAAACGATATCCTTATCCATCCAACTAAAGAAAAACTGCTGGCTCCATTGTTGTCTACAAAGGCTGCGGTTCTTCTTTAGCTGGACGGATTATACAACCACCTTTATTTCAGAATGTAAGCAGCCAGCATCCCCTGAACAACTTAAGGAAGAAATTTGAGCATTAAGTGTGCTAGAAACTGGTATAAAAGTTTCAATTCCAATTTTAAGAAGACTGCAAGCAATGATTTTTGCGCCCTCTCTTGAGCAGCGCCCGGGGCAATGTTGTCTCCCATTTACAGATCTCCATTCCTTTCAAAACGACAACGCCCAGTCTCATCGCTCCCGTTTGGAGAAGGATTTATTAAAAGAGCATCCCAATGAACACGTAACCCTCGAATGTCCCTCTCACTATCCGGATTTGAATCCAAGTGAACACCTGTGAGACGAAGTGGAAAAACCCACTACCGGCAACTCTTGGCGCTTTACGGGTGAATGTGCTGGAATTACAAGCCGCAACACCGTTAGAACATTTCCAGTCGAGTCCAAGCGATTCTACCATCTGTTGGAAATACTGTATTGTGAAGGCAAAAGGTCGACACGTTATTACGTGGGTGTGTATAGTAAAATTTGCTTTCAGTGTATCGATGTCAGTAATTTAAAATTGAAATTCCCCGGCATACTTGATTTTATGAGATACAAATGAAATCTTTATCCATCCCGCAACACGAAATGTATGCTGCCTTTTTCATGCAGCAACGCATACACCTTGTTTCTCAGTAGCATTTAGATTTGAGGAGACTTACCGAATCGTGTCGCTGGCGAAAACTCCGTTTCACATAACGTTGTAAAGCTAGGAAGATATGCAAATATGAGACACGGGATACAACACATGCACTGGGTGAAATTAAAGCAAAGCTAGGGAAGCACACGAGTTAGTTAAAAGTTTTAGAGGCACACACACGTGTCATTGCCAGGTGCGGGAACAATAAAGACGAAGGAAAAGTCATCACCGACGCAGCAGCTATATGCTCTACAAGTAATTACAAAAATGGTACGATCTCATAAAACACCTTGGAAGATCAGGGATATTTAATGGAATTGGCAGAGACACATGAAAATAACTCCTAGCTTTATACAGCTGAAAAATGACTGTAGTAATTTACTTAGCTATACAGTAAAACCTGTGAATATAGGCACTCCGGAACTTCAACTATTTGTGAGTTTGACTTCTGAGCCCAGCTAGCTCACAATACAGAAAACTTTAAATACGTACGTACAAATATCATAATTAAAATGATGTTTTTTCATTAAATGTTTTTTTGCTACTGTTTTGTAGGCAGATGCAATACAATACGTGCGGATACATACAGTACATTTACAGTATTTTCATTTTACAATACGTACATACCCGATGAGCCATTCCATTATGACCCCCCAGCCTACAGAAATGAGCGCGCGCGGAGACCGAACGGTGGCGCAGGTGAAGTTCACAGAGCAGTATACATACAACCCGAGGACCGGCTTTCGGTTAGTAGAGTGTTCGGAGTCAGAATGGGAAAGGATGTCGATTTATCGGAGTTGATAAAGGACAAATTGTGATGGCACGGCGCCCCGGAAATACGATCTCGGAAACGGCGCCGCTTGTGGGTTGTTCACGTACAGCTCTAGTGAGTACGTATCAAAAGTGGTGCACAGATGGCCAAACGACGAACCGTCGTCCGCAGCTCATTGATGCTATAGAGGGAAACGGATACTGTCGCGCATTGTTCACAGCGACCGCAGGGCCACAGTGCGACAAATCACCCGCAGCTACAACACTGGTGATCAGGGCAATGTGTCACAGCACACAGTTCATCGCAGCCTTCTGCGCATTTGCCTGCGTTGTCGAAGACCCAGGCGGGTCACCATGCTCACTGCACGTCATCGCGAACAACGCATGAAATGGGCCCAAGATCAACGAGATTGGACCGTGGATGATTGGAAGAAAGTGGCCTGGTCTGACGAATCAGTATTTTTTGTTTAGGTGGTCAGTATTGTTTAGGTGTAACGCAACGTCTGTACACCCGCATGCGATGTGTCAGAAAAGAAAAAGAACTATTCCGCAAAAACAATTGGTTTCTGTTGCACGACAATGCGCTCGCACACTGCGCGCTAACTGCAAAGCAGTTTCTGGCTTTGAAGTCGATCTGTGTGGTCGAACATCCCACCATACTGGTTGGCTCCCGCAGCCTTTACTCTCTTCCTAAAGGTGAAGGGTGCCTTGAAAGAGAAACGCTTCAGCGACATTGAGGACATCCACCGTGCCTTCGAACACCTGTACGAAAGATCTCACCGTTGTGTGGATTTGGAGGGAAATTATTATGAATCTGTGTAAATGACAATTCAAAATATAGTTTGTTGTTTTGATATAATAATTTTTGTTTCATTACTTAACAGGTAGACTGTATATGCTATTCGTCTATATCTACACTCAATGGACAAAACATTAGATATACCAACCTAATAGCGTGTTGGTCCTCCTCTAGCGCGAATAACAGCCTATATACGCCGAGACGTAGACTCCACCAGATGCCGGAGGTAATATGCCTGTTGTAGCATTGTCCACAACTCCGCCCGAGACCTCGGTCCAGCATCAATGGATCTTCATCAAATAGAAGTCATCGTTCTTTCCACCGGAAAAATTATCATCAGCAATGGATCTGATGTTCCGCTCCAAAGCATCCCAGAGAGCTTCCACAGGGTTTAAATCCGTGGATCTTGGGGGTCATTAGACGGTTCCAAACCCAGATAAGTGTTCTTGGAGCCATGCCTGGGTGGTTGCGGCTCGGTGGGGCGGCGCATTGTCCTTCTGGAATAGACCATCGTCCGAAGGATGCGCGAAGGCCATGAAAGCGTGTGGGTGATCAGCCAGCACATGCTGGTTGCGCGTAACGGTTAAGGACCTCTTGTGACACACTAAGGGACCTAATGTGTTTCATGAGAAGACTCCCCAAACCATCACAGAGCCACCACCGCCTTGAACAGAGCCGACCTGGCACGATGGGGCCATGACCTCATGCTGTCGACGCCACACCCTCCAGCAGTCAGCTGGATGCAGCTGAAAACGGAATTCACCTGACCACACGACGAGGTGCCACTCTACAGAGGTCCAGTTTTGATTTTCCATTTTCCATGAAAAAAAGAAATACATATATATATATACTGGACATACTGCCAGAAGGACAGACCATCGATGGACAGCCGAAATTTTAGATTGGATTCCAAGGGACAGGAAAAGACCCAGAAGAAGACCACATGGGAGATGGGTGGATGAAATTCGAAAGTATGCGGGAGTAACATGGAGGAGACTGGCACAAGACAGACCGTTGTGGAGGAAACTTGGGGAGACCTTCGCCCAGCAGTGGATTGATAATGGTTGATATATATATTTATTTATTTAAGGTCGGGGTTAAGAAAAACACTACTGGAATTAGAAGTGTAGGTAACAATAAGTAAACTGTTGATATTTATGCGGCAAAACTATTCAATTCAATAGAAAGTAGGCCTAACTGCGCAAGATTCCCCCTTCCCTATGAATACAATAATACCAGATAGCTTTTCCGCCTCCACTACATCACCGGATGGTAGGTTTGTAGCGGAGGGTTTCAAGCACTAAATGTATCAGGGATACAGGTGCATAAAAATTCTTAGGAGAGAAGGCACGAATGGGAGATAGCCCCTTCATTTAAACTTTTTTCTTGAAAATTTAGGAGACATTTCCCTACAATACTTTTATTAGACAGAGTTACGGGACTCCTGAACTAAATAAACAAACGAGAACCAGAGCCTGAGTATTTTTCCTATAATAATATTGTTGTACAACAGAAGCGTATACAGAATTTTCCCGGGGGGGACAAATATGGAAATACAACAGATTAAAGCAAAAGTTAATAAAAAAAACATAATGTAAGTCGCATTTTAACAAAAAAAATGAAACACTTTCGGGGGCAAAACACTTTCCCCTCCCCCTCTAAATATACCTCTTCTGTACGATAATAAAAAATATAGTAAAATTTAGTACAAATATGTTATTCATTGAAGAAGTGGGACTTTCTACATCATTTTTTTGCGCAGTTCCGATGCAAACCTTTATTTCCCAGTTCGAATATCCCACGTGATGTCATCAGGAAACTTTTTAGTCAACCACCCTTCTAAGAAATGTGTCTGTTTACTGGTGTGCCTTTCACGATTATTACAATTCTTCTTTTTCCACTAGACTGGGAAAAGGACAGAAGGGTAATTTTTAAGCGGCATGAATTGACCTTGATGATGTGATTAATTTTTCACTTTTTTGTTTTCCTCTTTTTCATTCTTAGACGATCCTTGCGTCGGTCGGTATATCAGTGGGCAGCCGGCCAGTGGATTTTCCAACAGACACTAGTGTAGCTTCTTTCGATGTGGAATTCGTCTTCTTCCGGTATTTTCTTTCCGGTACGAAGGGTCGTCTGGCATGGGGGGAAGGGGAAGAAAGTGACACTTAACAAGTAAGCTGTGTAACATGCGCGTCCCACCCCAAGCAACTTCAAGGTCTGTGACCACCGACCGCATCTACGACCTTTGACCCATAACACAGAACCCAGGACAGCTCCGAAGGGAACGTGAACCTTCGTCTTTCCCCACAGGGATTCCGCGAAAACGGAAAGTCTGAATCAGGCATGTGGATGCCGCGGAAGACGCAAAGGGAAACGCTTTCTTCAAACAATTTCCACAAGGAAGCTGTGCTATGTATGTAGCTGGAAAAAACCTTAATCAGGCGACAGCCGTATTTCAGCGAATGTAACGAACATTGAATGATTGGATGACACCAGTATTTCGACGAATACGATTACCCTTTGAATCTCTGTTTTCTTCGTAGCTGTCAAATAATTTTACAACGGAATTCAGCCACAAAGCACAATAAAAAAAAATCGAATCCACCGCTGAAACAGGTCCAGAAATCCCAGGCGATTTTGGTTCCCATTATTCAGCTCATTCCAGCTGTTATTTGAAGAGAACCATAACAGAAGGGAAAGCCGTGCGGGGGGCGGGGTAGTGTCCGCAGAGCCCCACACCAGTTGTATGACCAATCTGAACGGGCCCTTCCTTTGTTAGCAGTCAGTCCCGGCCGTCCTATTCATCTGTTTACTATCAAGGCAAAACACCACATTAATGTACAAAAGACATCCTGAAAGTTTTTTTTTTTTTGATTGGAGGTTTAACGACCACCGTGAGCAACTCAATGGGCTATAAGCAGTCGCCCGTCCCTAATTTAGGGTCACTGGTTCCAGGGAAGGGAGAGAGCCAGAGTGCCGTAAGACAAACACAACATCCACGCCTCACCGGGATTCGAACCCGGACCCCGTTCGGACGAATGATCAGAGGCCATCGCTTAGACCACTGCGCCACCGGGGCGGCCATCCTGAAAGTAATGCCTCCTTCTTAATAACTTTTGAAATTTTGAAGTGATTTTAATGAAACTGCACTCACGTGTACTTATGATATGTTACCAATGTGGGAATTTTTTTTTTTTCTTAATCGGAAATAAAGGTCATGAATGACAGAACAGCAGCGAGCCGTAATTGAATTCCTGGAAAAAGAGGGATGCGAGGCTCCAGAAATCCACAGAAGACTCCTGGCGGTGTATGGAGCTGCACACAATCAATATCAGTAATGTCCAAAGATGGATGAAGAGGTTTCTAGAGGGATAAAGTTCAGTGTCGGACAAACAACGGAATGGAAGACCTGCAACTGCAGTGACAGATGCCAACAGGCGACGAGTGAAAGATCTCATCACAACTGATCGTCGTGTCACCATCCAGGAGTTGCAACAATAAACAGTGCTCACTATGTGCAGCTATTGAAGAAACTAAAGGAAAGTATCAGAAGGAAAAGACGTGACATTTCACATTATAGTGTTGTTTTACACCATGATAACGCACGTCCTCACACCTCAATGGAGACTTCACAGGCTATTGCCAAAATGGGGTGGACGGTGATGGCCCAACCCCCCTACTGTCCTGATTTAGCTTCCTCAGACTTTTTCCTGTTTGCCCCTTTGAAAAACACCCTTCGTGGGGAACGTTTCGACAATGTGACAGACGTTAAAGTGGCTGTGAACTCATGGGTGAAATGACAGCCTCAGGAATTTTTCCAAAATGGATTTTACCAATGGGTTTAAAGATGGTGGAAATGTATAGAAAGTGATGGACAATACTTTGAACAGGCTAGCGTTATTAACAATATGTCCAAGTATTTTGCCACCAAGTTTTACATTTTTGCTGCTACAAATAAAAATCTTATGAGGGACGAGGCATTACTTTCAGGATGCCCTTTGCAAATTGGTTTCGCGAGTGAAAAACTAAATATTGCTACTGTCTCACGCGAGTACGGAGAAGTGGCCCACAGGAGAACTCGACACATAGCAATTTCAGTGCCATAAAATTGTTCTGCATAAACAAATATCTTGTGTCAATGAATGAAATACGGGATTACACCATTGTACAATAATAATTTTGAAGTTGTGAATCCATTTATTGGTGTAAATATGACATGAATGGTAAGTCAGATAATATCCGAAAACTTGAAAATTTCGTCGTCCTGGACCTGCGTTATTAACTGAACCCGCGTCTCCCGATTTGCACCCGATATGCCAACCACTATAACCACCCAGAACGACCAAGTCTCAAGTTTCCGATTAAGGCAACTTCAAAATATCGGGTGGCTATATTTCCCACTACTTGAGCAACTATGTTTTAATATTTCATTTTCAATAAGAAATTTACTAGACATTTCCATGATTTTTGGGTCAAAAGACAAAACGGAGAACTGGCCCCCGGAGAATTGACCACAAAAACAACAACATTAAAGGGCCGTGTAAAAACTGCGTTCTCGTTTGGCCACGTCCCCAGAGGTTGGTTATGTGATTCACATAAAATTTCCGTGATTTCGTATTTTCTTCATTGAGATATTTAATGTAATTCTTTATAAGAAAATGTTCATAATCTATAACTCAACAAAAGAATTTCTGAGTTTATAAACTTGAGCCCAGCATATTCCCTGTGGGCATCCACTGCCGCAGGAACCCTGTGCGTGTAAGAGGCTGAATACCAAAATCAAAGAATTTCTAGCCGAATGGGAAGCAGATTTCCAGCGTTTACAAACTAAAACTCAACCCGCTACCTCATCAACTCCGTGGAGAGTTGTAATTTGTAAACGCTAAAAATCTGCTCCCGATTGGTCAAGAAATTGTTATATTTTTGTTATTAACCCCCCCCCCCCCTCCGCTCCAACACACAGGTTTACCGCGGTAGCGGATGCCCCCAGAGAATTTGTTGAATTGTATAGTTTGTAAACGCTGAAAATCTGTTGCCGATGGGCTTGAAATTCTTTATATTTTTGATCTTTGGGATTACCCAACACACAGTTTCCCATCGGTTGGTAGCTGATTGGCTATTTTTTAAGGACAACTCGGCTGCATGTGCTTCCACTGCCATTCAACTGTTAACTGTGTTACACTGAGGACGGAAACAGGGTTCTACTATGAGTAGCATTTGAGGGATATCACCCAAACGAGGGCGTAATGAGTGTTATTGCAGTAATATACGCTGCAACCTATCTTTCCGAAAAGCTTTACTGGAGGAAACTGCCATAGATGAGCACAGCTTGGGTGCAATGAATACTGCCCAACAAAAACACAAGTGCTGGGAAACTGCTGGCCACCAGCTGGCAGTGATGGGTCACTGCTGGCTGAAATCTGCCGCTCACGGCCCGGTAGTGGTCCGTTGGTGGCAGCGCTATCAGTTGGCGAGCCATTGATGGCCCTGCAGCATCGCCGTGAATTGTGGGCCTCCAAGCAAGTGCCACTAGTGGCCCGTTGCTGGCAACCAATGCAACCCCCAACAGCAGGTGGAAGCAACGGGACTGCACATGCACAGAAGCAACACTTGCTGTGTCTCTCATGGCACCAGTTAGTTGAAGACGACACTATCGCCATCGTGTTATTTTAGTGGATGTTAAGAAAAAAATCCATATGTAGAGAGGCGAATTAATTTCCTAATGAAATTTTACGTCGATGAAGATATCAGATTAAGCCGTGAAATACTAGATTACAGCCATGAAATACACCCACTCCATTCCCATGAATAACAATTCATGGAATGGAGTGGATGAATAACAAGAAAAAATTTGAAACCGCTTGAAACAAATATCCTGGAAAACCATTAAAACAACGTTTGTTGGAAAAAAAAAAGAATTATACGCGTACAAAATTTATTAATAATTTGAAAAAAAAAGAAAAAAAAAGCAACGCTATGTGGTGTACTCATCCATGGGTTGAATACACAAGACTGGGAGGAATTCGCTTCTAAAAATAACGAGAAGTAAAATAAAATATCTTTTACTCTTTAAAACAAATGTAGCTTCGGACAACGGAAAGGAAAGACACAACGTTAAAAATGCAACAGAATGTGACATGAACCCGGGTAAATATATATTTATTCAACAATCTCTTTTCAAGACGGCAAGGACAGTACAAAACTTTGGAAAGCGACTCTAAGTCTTGAAAATGAGTGTCTTGAAAATTGAGTGAAGTTCCCTTAAGGTAAAAAAAAAACCATCGTTACGTTGAAAAAATTAATTTATCAATTATATGAAACTAACTTTTATGAAAAATACCTCTCAATATTGTAAAATGAAAGAGGGAAGCATTCGATTACAAACTGCACACCGAACAGACAGCTTCCAGCACATATCTGAGCGTATTGAATTAGTCCGGTCGGTAGCGAGCGCGGCTTCCACGCAAACGGCCCAGGATCAAATCTAGTCAGATACAAAAGGGTGTTTTTCCGGTCTGATGAGAAAATTTCCCCAGCGCAGTGCGTTAATTCACAAGCTTCGTAAGGGTAAAAAAAAATTGTAGCTTTGGGAAACCGCGGTTATCCTTTTTTTTTTATTATTATTATGGCTACTACTGGGAAATTGGCGGACAAGATTCGGCAAGCCACCAGTTACGTCACGTGGTTGCTGGCTGCCACTAACGGCCCACTAGCAGACCACATTATGCTAGCCATCATTTCTGGCACGTGCTTGCAGGGCCACTTGTGGCAGCTACTGCCTGTGATGGACCACTGATGGCCCTGTTGTGGCATATGACAATTGATGGGTTGCCAACTGCTGGCCTTTCTGTTGGCCGCCCGGACATTTTATTGACGGTTCGGCAGCGGCAACATAGTGCTGGGCCATTGCTGGCAGTGCTGGCTGCCAGCAATGGCCCAGCAAGACTGTTTTTGCTGGGTGAGTGTGCCCACTGCCACGCTTTCTTTTCGCTAATGAGGAAACTAATAGTCATTTTAATTCCTGTTGTCATAACGTCGTTTAATGGCAAACTATGTATGCCCTTCCCCCTTCCCCCAGAAATTTGGTGAAGCCTGTGAAAGGGATACGAGGTGCTTGGTTTGGAGGGCTCTACCCCCAAGTTCCGTAATTTTATATTCTGGACCTCTAGAGCCGGTCAGTGTATCCTCGATGTTACCCCTGAATAGCTCTTAGAAACTAAGGGGGTTACCTCACCCTCCTGAAAATTCGTGGTCGTGCACAGAATCATTATATAAAGCATGGTACTAATGTTTACAGTTCCCCCAGCTCATGGACCTCGCGTACACTTCAAGGGGAACTTCCTGGATACACTGGCAGACTCCAGCGGCCCAGAATATAATATTACGGAGGATCAGGGTAGAGACCCCCCCCCCCAGTGTACCTCGGCAATTTATTTCTTCAAATTAAAGTACAATTCTCGCTTGGCTTACATGGAACGTTTTCGCGAAATTCGTTTGGAGTTCCCCATTCAGTTCTCAATGTAGGCCCAGAAACGGCAATCTTTATAGACCCCCCCCCCTTGAACTTTTGCAGCCAAGTTGCTGAAGATGTGTGGCAGGGTTGCCGGTAAATTGCCACACCTGAACACTGCCACACATTAGTGTTCCTGTGTCTCTGCCACATGGTCCGTACTGTTTTAAAATTTAGGGACAGATTCACCGGTACATCTTGCATTTGTTACCACTTACTGGTGAAAACCCTTCATACGGCCAAATGTACTTTATAGATTCATCGGCAGCTATTGATAATAAAGAATTAAAGCGATCGATATTGACAGCCTTGGCAGATATTTTGGCTAAGAATCCTTACGTATGAAAAAATGGTACAATTTCATTACCACTTTCTTGAAAACTGTGAAAACTACTTTTAATAGATTGGGGCTTTTGCTCCACCAAGTGGAAGAATCTCATGTATGTATAAAGGGTTATCGCTCAATACCTTAACATTATTATTCGGGAACTGAAACAGTGAACGCAATAAGCTACAGATAAATTCGCTAACAGAAGTCAAGGAAAAAAATTAAATCTGGGGAAAACATAAAGGGAATAAAGTTGAACCGAGAAAAAGAATAAATAAAAAAAGAACAGAGCTAAGAAGGGGCAACTGACAGTGAAAAAAATACATCTCAGCTGGGGATCAACAGTTTCGAAAAGTGATCAGGGGAAATGTTCATTGCTAAATACATCACGAAGAGAGAAAGATTTCATGCTTCGATTTGCGACTTTCTTGTTTACGACGTCCCGTTGAGAAACCAATTAGCAGTGCAAAACGGGGTATTACTGTGACGTTGAGGTGAGGATTTAGGAAGAACGCGAGTTCAAGGTCGAATTCAGTGGTACGATTTCTGCCAGATGTTTTTAGCCTTATCTACATATGTGTTCTTGAGGGAGAATAAACCTTGTTTTACACGCTTTCTCATTCACTCATGCTTCAGTATCGACCCATTTCTTTTCTTTGCAAGGTTAATAGAAAGGAAAAAACAACAACAGGGGATTGGGGGGACTGGTGGAACATTTTCTACACGCAGATTTCATTTGATATGCTTTGTTAGGAAGGAAAACAATGTACTGCAGAGAACTGAAAAAGAAAGCACAGAGTCAAATGAACAGAATAATGTAATGTGTTTAAAGAACAACTTTCCATGTTGCAACCGAATATGTGGGGCATTAGTGCGTGCAAGGAGCGGAAGTCATGATTCGGTAATGGAGACACCACAAAACAAGGGAAGACAAAAGCTGAAGAAGCATGCATAATACAGCTAAGGACAAGCAAATTATGGGATGTAATCTTATCCCATGGAATGCGTGTATCAGGGAAAAAATTAAACTTGCAAGACGACGCGCAGTTAAAAATGCAGTGCGGAAATGAGAAGTGGAATCTCATCCTAAGGACGTGAAGGCGGATGATGAGTAGGGATGTCGTGCCACGCGCATTCTTAAAACACTTGGTGGGTGTGAGAATCATTTTATAATTTCTAACTGTATCTCCCAAGTATGTGCAATCATAACAAGACGCAATTCTGAGTTTTTCAGCGTCGTACATAGATAGCTGAGCTGTACCCTACTTCTATAGCTGTAGGCACTCCCACTACCAAGGTTATGCTAATCCTGAACTTCCTGTGATTAGCCTTGGGTGATTGCTTTGTGACGTCACTGTCCAAATCGCCATCGTAAGACTACCTAATCGCCACGTTTCTTTGTATCTACACCATAGCAGCGTGTCGAAATTATTATTCGTAAACCAGCTGGAATAATCTTTATAAATTCTACCAGATTTTTTAATGCATTGTGTTTTCAATTTTTAATTTAAAAAATTTGGAGAATGTTGCCGAGATGCTTTTCCTATTCCTCATAAAGAAATTCTTTATCATATGACAATAATATGTCCTGTGCTGTGCGTTTTCCTTTCTAAATTTATTTCATATAAAAACAGCGAAAATTTCCCTTGTAACTAAATTAACATTTGAAAGCATAACCTTTTTCCCGCTCTTTACGTAACAAAAATGTGCGGGGGAAGTATTTTTGAAATCTGTTTCTAAAATATTCACATGACTGAATTTCTTCTTTATTTAATGTAAATGTGCTTTTGCATAAAAGCCTTTGTTCTGCGTTTGAGTTATGAAAATTGTTGATAAGACATCTTCCTCCATAACTACAGTTCAGATCTACGATTCACATGTTGGGACAGTGACGTCACGATTATCCGTCTGCGAGGAAGAGCAAACCTTACTGTCCATTAATCTTGTCCCACTACAGGCATTATCACACTTGGTTTTAACTTGGGGGTGATGTGACGATTGCTCCGAAGGACTGAAACAAACAGATACGGCTGGAGAACTAATATTCGAGATCTGAAATTAATTTTAGCCTCATTTTGATATGATTACCGCTTCAAGCCCAGTTTGGGAACTTGAAGGCATAAATTTGCTAATCAATTTAGATCGTCTAAAGTGGCAACGGTGATATTGGGATTCCTAAGTTCGGCGACGCAGTTTCATCGTTGGGACCTGTACACGTTGTATTTCATACGAGCTCCTACGAGGTTGTCGCACGAACTCATATGCCGCAATAAAGTTAAATTCACGCTAATATTCCTGTATGATATTAGTTTTATCTTGGTACCTCATGAAAAAGAAAATTGTTTACCTAAAATTTAACATGCATCACATACTCGATACTAATTCGCAGATCCTCAAGCGAAGAAAGAAGTTTGTTTAAAAATCAACTAGAAAATTTATTTTGGCATATTGCTTAACTTATTTACAGGTTAATAAATACGGTGGAACTTAGCTAATACCTAAGTTCCACCGTCGCGCTTGTTCTTTTTTGCTAATGCTTAACAAGAAAATACCTTTTATTTCGTTTTAAGAAATTCGCACCTGGGCTGGCGTCCGTGTATCGTTCCTACATTCCTACGCGGAGGTGAAGAAAGATCCAGGGAGGGAGAAACAAACTTTTAATGCGACCTAAAGCGGGATAACACCCCGCAAACCCAATAAGAAATTACTCGAATTAAAATAATTAATTAGGTAATTAATTTCCGAATTTGGGCATTTTTTTTATCCTGAAGCAATGTGCCTGAAATTAGAATTTCCACGGTAACAATATAGTTCATTGATCATTTCAGTGGCGTAGAAGAGCCGTTAAGGCACTTTTTCTTTAGGCTTTGCGCGACGCTGAGACGCTTTTCCTGATTAGCTGGAGAGAAAAAGCAGGGCAAGGGAATTGTTTTTAGATTATCGTGCATGCAAAAACAAGTAATACTGCGTTTTATATTGAAGCATACTTGTATCTTAGCCAAATGTTAGCATTGCAAGGATGAGACCAAATCCGCAGATAGGCGTCTCACGAACATAAGGGCTCTAGTGTAAAGAGAATAGGAACTCCTTTATCAAGACGGCAGTTCTCAGAAATGTATAAAAACAAAAATGCTATATAGCAGGTGGGTTTTCCTTAGGTTAATACTGCACTGCTAGGAGTGAAATCAACACAGCAAACTTCAACAGATGCGGAGTGACACGTGTGGTGATGAGAAAGGCATTTCTACTTAACTCGCCACCGACTCCAACAAAAGTCCATTCTCTGATTCCTTATGGGTAGCGCAAAAGGACGCTCCCGTGGTCAAGCGGTCAAAGGCGCTGGCTTCTGGCTGATCGGTCGAAATGGGCCAGAGCCCTGCATGAAGCATGGTCTGTGTTTGTGCTTAATTCCTACAGCCTTCCACTCAGCTCAATACTGTTCACCACAGGTTCTGACAACTTTGGAACACGTTTTCGCCACTCGTTACGACATAGTGCGGTATGATTTATGGCATTTGTATATAACCGTATATTATACACCGTATATTACCCACTGTATATAACAGTGGGTAATATACGGTGTTTGGAGATGCACAACTCGAGATGTTCAGTTTTGAGTTGCTTGGCCTAAATATCAATTTATCCCTGAACAGTGCACCAGCTGTTTAGGTAGAAATCCCCTTTAATGCCTCAGCATGTTACAGAGCGTCTTTTCTGGGCACCACGAGAAAGCGGGGTAGGACACTGGGTGACATGTCCCACCGGTTCCCCACAACCTCCAAGTTCAGTGTGTAGGTCTCCTTTTAGTTTGAGTACCTATCACTTCAGCGAAGCAGGGTACTTCTTCAGTAGAAGAGAGAAAAAAATGAAAACATATTGAGGAGGTACGCCTACATAAGAAGATGGACTAATGGTGGAATCTGGCACTGATGAACGACGAAGCAAGGTCGTAGGGGCAAAAGATCTTGCAAAGGACAGAAACAAAGTAAGAAAGCTCATCACTAAGTAGAATCGATATATACACACATTTTAATGTGATCAGTGCCAAAAGCATGCCTGAACCCCGTGTAGGTATACAGGCTTTAGAAATGGTACTGAATAATAACACTGCCGCATCGGTAGCTCAGTGGTCTAGGGCTAGCTTCTAACCATCCGCCCGAGATGGATCCGGGTTTGAATCCCGGTGGGGCATGGGTGTTGTGTTTGTCTTACGGCACTGGCTCTCTCTCCCTTCCCTGGAACCAGTGGTCCTAAATTATAGCCAATTGAGTGGCTCAAAGTGGTGATTAACCATTAACCAAATAACGTTCAGTTGAATTTTTGCGTTTGTTTGATAGTTTAACGACCACAATGAGTTTATATAAGCAGTCGCCAGTGCCGTAAAACAAACACAACATCCATGCCTCGCCACGAACCTGGACACATCTCGGACGAATGAATGGTCAGAAGCCAGCGATTAGACCACTGCGCCACCGGGACGGCAGTTGAAATTTGGTGAATAAACACATTACCTCGCTGTGTGATGTGTGTGTGTATTTGGTGAGGGGATGGGGTTATATAATGCCTTTATATAAATTACAAAAATCAACTGAACATTAACTATTTAGACGCCATACTCTCGGTGTGTATCCCAAAATGAGAAAAACGGTAGCACTTTAAATTTAAAGCTGTTCGTCAGTAGCAGTCTTTCATTCAATTGGTCATTAGTTATATCAGAATTATCTGAAGAGAACCTTCTGTATAATCAGCCATTGTTTTTAATGAAAAAATAATTACATGGTATGTAAAAACAATTTGTGACTGTCGTTTTTAAAGAACAATAGAGCAAAAAAAAAATTTCTCCTTTTAAAATAGCACGGAAACGGACAGTGTCTGCTTTCAAACAATGAACTTCGAAATGTCACCAGGACAGTGAACGTAATCAAAAACGCTGTGAATCAAATATGCCATTAATGTATGAATTTCTGTATCACAATGGTCATAACTACAACGGGAAACAAATACACTAACACAAATACAAAATGTTAAACAGTGGTCTATTAGGCGTAGAATAAACTCAAAAGCCGCCGAGCTTCAACTCACCTCCGGGGGCGGTTTCTAAACTATAAGTTGGAGCAAGATTCTCGATTCTCGAATTATGCTCTAACGGATAGCCTACAAAAAGAGCTCCTTCAGGAGAGCAAAAGCTCGGCAGTTTTTGAGTTTAATCTACGCCTAATAAATGGATAATTTAAGGAAGGCCAGTGTTTATCAGTGAGTATGTGAGTCATAACTATCAGGGGTAGCGCTGCTAATCGCATTCTTCGCAATTGGCGAAAAAAAATAATTGAATTTGGCGAAAACTTAAAAAAAGCCAGAGCAACCCCTGATAACTACACTTAAATTTTGGAATCTAGTAAAACCTTTTAATGAATTCAAGAACAAGGATTTTTCACTATCTGTGTACCTCTTACCGCCTAAGTTTTACGGACACATTCTGCTCTTCTTATCTTCTAGTTCTAAATGCGGATGACAGGCGCCTATATCACACTTCACTGGAAATCCGGCCACTACAGCTCTAGGCTATCAAACGAATATTACTTATTGTGTTGTTAAAAAAGGGTCGGAGAAAGTGGCAAATGATGAGTAACTGAAAGCGACCACTTGTATATACGTTTTCCTCTACCCTGAGTTTTTCAACAAATACGCCGCACATTGCTCACCTCCCGGATACATTTATTCGCCCCCACCCAAGCAAGTTCAGTAAAGGGGGAGCGATAAAAATCATTCTGTCACGAAAGCCAATAGCGTGATCACGTTTTTTTTTAAATAAACATCTCGTGAATATTTCAGTAACTAAAAAATAAAAGAAAGAGGCCTTAACACCTGCCCCCTTCGCTTAAACACAAGCGTTAGTATGCATGTGCTAAATCAAACGCCTGGTTTTGCAGCTGGGAAGCGATTCCACGACCGCCTGGCTAGAAGGTCGACAATTTTACAAAATCCCCGAGAAAATGAACGAAAACACTTGTCACAAAACTGCTCTTCAGGCTCGCGCAAAGAACTTATTTAGCCAATTCGATCATCTCCAACCCAAAATACAAGCAAATATCGTCTCTGTTAATTAAAAAAGCGCCTAAACTGAAAACCTGGGATCTTTACTCCACATAAGTCGAGAGCGTCTTACGTTCTTCCCTAGAAGCAGTAACCCTAAATTAGGGATAGCCGCCACCAGACAGCCTCCGTGGAGGTCGTTGGACAATAAAATAACAAGAGTAATACCCAAAAACTGAAGCTGGAATAAGTCGAGTTGGAGGCAGGGGGTTCAAAATTAATGCATTGTTTTTAATGAAAAAAGCAGCATCTCTTGTATTTTCAGGATTTCCTATGGATAAGAACACAAAGATGGTAACTTTATGGACTTGCATAAGCAATCCCTTTATTATTCACTCTCCGTTTTACAAATTGTTCTGGCCCTGAACAGTAGCTGAAACAGACCAGAGTCAGCCAGCGGTAAAAATACTTCAAATCTTTCTTACACGGAAAAATATCTAAAACTTGTTCCTTGGAATGAAAGAATTCCAGCATTCAAAAGTCGCTGCGATAAGGCGGGACCATATAAAGGCGTGACAATAAAGTTCGATGAATGCACATTAAGAATAAATTTAGCAACACATATATGACATACATGGCCCAACTCACAACGACTCATCGTCCACAAATCCAGGAAACCCTAATAGGGTCAATGAGCAAAAAACAAAAACAAAAAAAGTCTCAACGTGTCTCGCGGCAATGGTCAAATTTTTTGTTTTGTTTTTGTTTCTTGCTCATGGACTCTACTAGATGTTCCTGGATTTGTGGACGATGCGTCGTCATGGCCTGTATGTCATACATGTATATGTATTGCTAAATTTACTCTTAATTTTTACCTTTTCATGGCTTAGAAGGTGTTTTTTGATTTGCGGGGTCACTTACCTGAAATACATATATGACATAGCAGAAGCCCATATTTAACTAGGTCTTTATAGAGATGAGTTAATGCTGCGTTTTGCTGGTCTTTGATAAAGCCAAAGCTCAGCGTTTTCAAAACTTTCTACATTCTTGCATGTTTTTCCCTGCTTGTTTGCAATGTTTTTTTGTTTTGTTTTTTCTCCTGCTTTTGGCTCCCGTTGAAAATGCTTCTTCTTGTAGTGGGTGTCTTTTCTGATAATTTTCTTTGCTGCTTTTGCGCGTTTGGGTTTTCAGGAAAAAAAATTTTTTCGTTCCTGAAGTTTGTTTGCACATATATATATTTATATATACACTAAGTACAGACAGTAATAAAAAAAAATATTTAACAAGTACAAAAACAACAAAGAAAACCTCAAAACCCAATAGGCATGAGTAAAAAAGAAAATAAAGTAATAGCAAGACTGAATGTAGAGAGTGTCGAGAATGCCGAGCCTTGGCTTTATCAAGGACCAGCAAAACTGTGTATTTTCTCACTTCCACAAAGACCTAGTTGGAAATGGGTTTCTGCAAAGCCATCGATGCAAGTTTAAATCCCTTAAAATTCATAATTAGCATAACCACCCTCAAGTCGCATGAAGAATGATTTAGTTAAAGAATAATTTAGTTAAAGTTTTTGCATGCATCTATAACTTTCCTTGCCCAACTCATGCTCGTCATCTGCCACAAAAAAACAGAAAAAACGATTACAAAATTCTCAAGTTGTGAGAGGGTTTGAACAAATCATCAGAATTATTCAGCTAAAACACGTTGTTGAGCAACCATGCCGCCCGAGAGAGAATTTAAACATGAATAATAGTATTAAAAGTACTACAAAGTCTATTTCCTTGTGGTAAAAAAAGCATTACCTAAAATGCCATAAAAGAATAAAAATTACAGCAGATACTTGAAAGTAAATAGGATTTTTGTACCTACAACTTCCATAAAAAAAAAACGGACGTCACAAGAACAAAAATAAATAAATAATAATAATAATAAAAAATAAAATGATGCTTTGGAAAAATTACATGAAGTTAACAATTCTTTGGTGTAAAATTTAGTCTTTGACTCTGCTCTTGGGTATATACGTAACTGTGTGTGTAAACACCCCCCCCTACATACGCGGAGCGATAATGAAGTACCACGTGATATATATCAACGTCACTTGCGGCTACCCTAAATTGTGTACAATTATCCTCTGTACGTAATCAGTAAACGTTTGCCAGTAATGGGGAAAATGACGACTTAAGCCAATTCGACCGCGGCTAGATAGTTGGGGCCCGGAGAGCAGGTGCCAATATTTCCGAAACAGCCGCATTTGTTGGCTGCTCCCGTACTGTACAAAGGGTGTACCAGACCAGGATTAACCATGCAGGCAGAAGGGCTCCCATTGGTCAGCAACGCGCAGTTGATCCTAGAAGTGAGCGTCGGGTGTCACAAGACTGGTATCTCAGCAACGGCATTCAACAATCACTCAGCTGACCCACCAGTACAACGTGGTACAGTTTGACCTATTTCCACATGCACCATGTGCTGTACCCTTGCTACGCCTGGGGTTCCACAGCCGGAGACCAACAAGGGTACCCAATGATGACGCCCAGTCATGGCAAACAACGCCTCGCATGGACCAAGGAACGTCGGTAATGGACGCTCGACAGATGGAAGAATGTCGCCTGGAGTGATGAGTCTCATTTCCTGCTGCACCATGCTAATGGCCGGGTTCGCATATGGTGTAAACAGAATGACGCCCTATCTCCTGGTTGCGGGTTCAGCAGCCAGTGGAGGTAGTGTTCTGGTTTGGGGAGCTTTTTTCTGGCAAGAACTAGGTCTGTTGGTTATCATCCTGCAAACACTGAATGGTGTTAGTCAACCATCTGCATCCATATCTGCTGGAGGTTTACCCAGACCACAGTGCCATCTTTCAACAGTACTGCAACGCACCGTGTCATCGGGCTCCTATGACTACTGAGGGAACAAGCTATGGGGAAAGTGACGTTGCATTCCTATATCATCATCATCATTGTCAACCATTATCAATCCACTGCTGGACGAAGGTCTCCCCAAGTTTCCTCCACAACGGTCTGTCTTGTGCCAGTCTCCTCCATGCCACTCCCGCATATTTACGAATTTCATCCACCCATCTCCCATGTGGTCTTTTTCTGGGTCTTTTCCTGTCCCTTGGAATCCAATCTAAAATTTCGGCTGTCCATCGATGATCTGTCCTTCTGGCAGTATGTCCAGCCCATTGCCATTTCAGGGATTTAACTCTGATCATGATGTCTTCCACTCTTGTCATTTTTCGGATCCACGAGTTCCTCTTCTTATCTCTCCTGGTTATACCAAGCATGCACCTCTCCATGCTGCTTTGAGTTGTCTGCAGCCTTTGTATGTCTCTTTTAGTTAAGGTCCACGTCTCTGCACCATACGTAAGCACTGGAAGGATGCATTGATCAAACACTTTTCTTTTAAGACATAATGGCATATTGCTCTTGAAAATTATGCTGTTTCTTCCAAAAGCTCTCCAGGCAAGTTTTGTACGCCGATTAATTTCTTCATCAATGTGACCCTCACTTGATATCTGCTGTCCAAGATAAACGTATGTGTCTGTTATCTCCAGCTTTTCTCCATCAATCGATAAATCTTCATTTCTTGTAAAAGCATTGAACATCACTTTTGTCTTCTGAAAGTTCATTTTTAATCCCACTTCTTTACTCTTGTCAGCAAGTTCCTGGATCATACTCTGCAGCTCTGATGGGGTAGTTGCAAAAATGACTACGTCATCAGCAAAACGAAGGTGGGTTAGATAATCTCCATTAATCTTTATCCCTTTGTTTTCCCAGTTCAGTGATTGAAAGACATTTTCCAATGTGGCATTAAAGAGCTTCGGAGATATGGTGTCACCTTGTCTCACTCCCTTTCCAATTTTTATGTGTGTTGTATTTTCAGACAGCCGAATCTTTGCACTTGCATTTTCATAGATGTTATTAATAATATTAATGTATGCATCTTCAATACCGCAGGATTTCAGAGCCGTGGTAACTGCTGATGGTTTCACCGAATCAAAGGCTTTTTCATAATCGATAAAAGCCATGCACAATGGAAGTTCATATTCCCTCGCTCTTTCAATTAGTTCTCTCAGTACGTGGATATGATCTATTGTGCTGTAGCCACTCCTGAATCCAGCTTGTTCTCTCGGTTGAGCCATGTCCAGTGTTACCTTCAAGCGGTGTGAAAGAACTTTAGTGAAGATTTTATAAACCACTGATAGGAGGCTGATAGGTCTGTAGTTCCTGAGATCCTCAATGTCACCTTTTTTATGTAGCAGGATCATTGTAGCATTGTTCCAATCCTCAGGAATCTTCCCTTCATTAAGGCATCGAGTGAAAATTTGGGCGAGTACTGTTTCAATTTCTCCACTTGCTTCTTGTATGATGTCTATAGTAATTCCATCTTCTCCTGGAGCTTTCCCCCGCTTCATGTTCTTGATTGCATGAGCAACTTCTGCTGGGAGGACTGGAAGAACTCTGGTACCTTTCATGATGTCTGGAGTACATGTATCATCCCTTTCATATAATTTGGAGTAGAAATCTTTCACTCTTGTCAAAATTTCGCCTCTATTTCTTGTTATAGAACCATCTTCTTTTCTCAGAGCCATAATCTGTTTTCTTCCCTTACTGAGATGTCCCTTTGCTATCTTTAGGCTTTGGTTGTTTTCAATTGCTTTCCTCACTAGCTCACAGTTGAATTTCCTTACGTCTTCAGTGATACTTTTTCGTGCTGTCTTGCATAGCTCTATATATTCCACTTTGGAAGTCACATCTTTTTTAGTTGTCCTCATCTCTCTTCTTTTTTGCATCAACATTTTGGTTTTTCCTGATAATTTGTTTACATGCAACTTGTTCTTAGACCCAGCTAATTTTGTTGCTGTTTCCATAAGAGCTTTGGTTACTTTTCTGTTAACTTCCTATATATAATAATACATTTCTGGCTCTGGCATTGTTCTTGTAACTGCTTGGAGCTATGGGGAAAGTCCTCCTTTGTTATCGTCTGCAGCAGGGTCGTCACGCGCTTGAATAGCCGAAATGTCTGCATATCTCTTCTCTTTCAGCGCTAATTTCAGTCAGGGAAACAAGTAGTCATACGGTGCCAGATAAGGCGAATACGGTGAGTGATTCACTTTGAAGCAGAATTTGATATTATTTCTTTGCTCCATCGCCCCCCCCGATAACAACGTGCACCTACATCAGTTGTCGCGACACGATCTCTGTGCCCCTTTCTCACAGCTTTGTGACGGTTCCGGACATGTTCGCCCATGTACTCGACTGCAAGTTACCGCACCTTTCACAACCTTTCCTTTTACGCGTTACGATATCATTCACATAGCTTTATTGACACAGCTTGTACAGTGTCAAGCTGAGAACGAATAAGTAAAGGGAACAAACAACAAAACATTAACAGTCGGATCATTCCGTGGGCATACATCTCTCATTCAGATGGTGCAAAAGCTGACCAAGAATGCGATTTCCCTAGTATCGCTTATCACATTTAATAGCTGTATAAGGTTACATGAGAATCTAACTTGAAAGGTACTCTAAAAGGGAGGTCCCAAACACACGGTCTACCAAACTTGTACATCAGATCTGCGTATGTACTCTGAAGTATTTAATTTATCCATTAGAGAACACGAAAAGTACGCTTTCACGTAAGTAGATGAGATTATACATAAGTAATTTTGAGGAGCGCATGACGTCAGACGACATAAATACTTGTGTCTTATCCTGGATTCCAGAGGCTTGGACTATATCACCTTCCCCTGCAGCCTCAAGCAGTAACATTTTTTTCTTAATTGCTATAGCAAAGTTTGCCAGTCATTAACTGAAATAATATCATGCACACGATTGACGTGGATTAGAAACATCAAACAGAAGTCATCGCTCTTTCCACGTTTTATAAGTGAGTCACGGAAAAATTCTCATCGGCAGCCACCGGGAATCGAACCCAGGGTCTTCCAGTTACGCGCTGGACATGCTACCACTGCACCATGTGAGTCTGGAGAATTCGAGACAGCTGTGGTAGCATGTCCAGCGCGTAACTGGAAGACCCTGGGTTAGATCCCCGGTGGCGGCCGATGAGAATTTTTCCGCGACTCACTTATAAAACGTGGAAAGAGCGATGACTTCTGTTTAATATCATGCGTTCTGTTGCCTCCAAAACGTATCAATTAAGCAAACATTTTAGTTGCCGGTTTTATTCCAAGGGCTTTTTATCAGTGGGAAAAAGCAAACACGGCAAATTGTACAGTCAATTTGAGTCACTCGATTCCGTTAACGGTAAGTACTTTTCGTAATGAGAAGTCACGATTAATAGGCAGCTAAGTTTGGACCCCCTGTATATCCTACCTAGAGTCACTGCACGTAATACGATTCTTGTTAATGATTGTTAGTACTTTTATTAACTTATGTTTTTAACATGTATTGAAAGCACTTGGATCGCATGTGGTCCGCCATAACAATAACAAATAAGTTTGACACCCTACTCTAAACACTTGCCTTTATTTAAATATCGGAGATCAATCACGAAATAATAAGAAACTTGTTTTTATTGTTATTATTCATAATTCCAAAGAAAAAAACGATATAATATGTAGACTGTGGGAAGAAAAAAATTCTCGAGTGCCGTGTCTACAAGAAGGTACACTCATGAAAGTGATATATTTGAAACATTTTCCGGAAAATAACTCTGAGGAAAAGTTTAGTATGGCTTAATTCCGCTTTTATCATTCTTGATTTTTGAGTTTTTCTGCCACTAAAAAATTTCCCAACCCGCCGCTCATATCCTAACACAGATTAAGTTCCAGTAGAACATGCGATGATATTCATGAATAATGCGATGATATTCATGAATAACATCATCACTTCCGGGGTTATTGCACTTCGGCGAAGCCAATACGGGTTTCTAATAAAGTTTCAGAAAAGCAAAGCATTATTAATACAGACTTTTCTACCATTAAAAAGTCTCTTATAAATCGTGTTGCGAAACTACCCGGTTGTATGTTTAAACTTTTATTTCTCACTATTACTAAAAATATAAGATTAGATACGAATGGAATAAATTCGCAAAGTTTCCGTTAATGCCGGTAGCTGATTCTGTTGCTTTCTACATAACCACTAAATCATTATATCTGTTTTGCTTCTCCGTATTTATAGTTGACATGTGTCTTTTTTTTTTCTTTGCATTTAATCTTTTCTTATTTTCCTCCGTATGCCTACATGTGTGAACAACCGAACTTCATGTAGTTACCTAATCTGTTGTGTAAAGGTGTTCAAATGCAACATGGTGCTGCAATAGATGCAACTTCGCACCATTCAAATTGTGTACCATACCGTGGTGCAAAATTGCATGACGTTTGTGTATTTCATGCATCACACAATGGTTTACCTTCTCCCCAAAAGTGGTGCAGCACCACTTTTTGCTGCAATCTACTACACAATTTTTAACAGTGTATTAAATTAGAGCAGTACATGAGCAATGCAGTATGATCGCGACATTCTTATCGGTAGTCTCAAGTATGAAAGTCTGAAGTTATACAGAAGTGGGTTTAAAACTGAAATCTGAACTACTTCCATAAAAGAAATGTCACTTTTATAAAAGATTATAGGTGTGAAATCAAATAACGGAGAGAGAGAGAGAGAGAGAGAGAGAGAGACTATTAAAAAAAAAAAAGAAGAAAAAAAAGAGGAACGGATTAACAGTCTTCTGGATCCCCATACTGCGCTAGATCTCGATTTGAATCCTTGGTAAAACATGAATGTTCGTTCTTATAACACCGGTTCTTGCACTCCCATGCAACGAGTGGTTCTAATTTACGGACAGGCGACTTCTTCTAGCCTTGCATGCTTGTAAGGGTCTTAAAATCCAAACAAAACAAAACAGAGGGGGGGGGGGGGGGGAGAGAGAAAGAAAATGATGAAACCCAGAAAACAATACGAGCATTTATCCAAAAAACTGAAAAAGTACTTCCTTCAGGATGTGTCCTCCTAAGGGACCATGGCGACCATCCAGGTGAATTCAGCTCTGTTCCAAAGCGGCCCTGATAAAGATTCTGTGTTTATACACTGCCGGACAATTGCTAAGGACGGATGACAATAGCAACCATAAAATGGAAGGCAGGAAAATGTGGAAATTAGCATAAGTGCGGGATACAGTAAAACGTGTTGTACGTATGCAAATTTTGGATTGCCGAACTTGTTCGTGACGTCATAGCGCTGATAAGAGATATAAAGGATTTGACGCGTATTGACCGTTGTTCAAACGCAAAGTTGAAAGGGAAAGAATCAATTGACGAACTTGCAATTTTCAGTATGTCTTTCCGACATCACCTAGATGATTTTACGCGTGGCCGTATTATTGGCAAGATTGAAGAAGGGCGAAAAATAACAGATGTTGCCAGGGAGTTCGACGTCAGCCACAGTGTTGTTTCAAGGCTTTGGAAATCATTTCAAACAAATGGAGAGTGTAGCAAACGTCACGGGGGAGGTCGTGTTCGCAGTACGACACATGCAGAAGATCGGTACATAGTGCTATCAACAAAAAGACACCGGCGCAGCACAGCTAGTGAGGTAGCAAATCAGTTTATGGCTGCTACTGGCAAGCGGATCTCGCCAGACGTTTGCATGAAGGAGGACTATACGCCCGCCGTCCTGTTGTGTGCACCCCATTGTCCAGACGTCACCGTACCACCCGTTTGCAATGGTGCCATCAACATTGCAATTGGACTGATAACGACTGGTCTGCTGTCCTCTTCTCAGATGAGAGTAGATACAGTCCATCGTCTGATTGTGGACGACAACTGATCTGGCGTGATAGTGGTACTGCATATTGTCCAGCAAACATACAGGAAAGGGACCGATATCCGACATGTAGTGTCATGGTATGGGCTGGCATCATGATCAATGGCCGTACGTCCCTCTATGTGCTTCCAACTGGGACTATGACTGGCCAACGATACATTAATGATGTTCTGCTACCTCATTTTCGCATGTTCCGTGGTGCTGTCGGTGATAGATTCATTTTCATAGACGACAACTCAACATGTCATCGAACAGTCGCTGTCCAGGAGTGTCTTGAGAGCGAGGATATTCAACGCCTCGTATGGCCAGCACGTTCTCCAGATCTGAATCCCATTGAAAATGCGTGGGATGCTTTGGGAAGGAGTCTTGCTGGTCGCCAATGCCCTCCAATAAACAAGGACACCCTCATCCGTGCACTGACAAAGGAATGGGATAAATTACCCCAACAGCTGCTTGATAATGTTGTGCAAAGCATGACACGACGTGTGGAATCTTGCATCGCCCTCCATGGTGGCCATATCCCGTATTGACATCTTACGCCGGAACGTCTGCAGACGGTAATTGCATTTTTTTCACGTTTACGTATTCTGCACAAAATGACCTGTTTGTCCCTTGAACGCATTCCAAAGCCTTCTGAATTTCAGAGCACAATAAATTGTCTTTCTTGTAATGTCCTGGCATTCTGACATTTTATTTCACTTGGCATCCAACCACACTTACTCTTTTATGCGCTATATAGCCGTTTATGATCAGTCCTTAGCAATAGTCCAGCAGTGTATCATATTATCCAGGAAGCATGTTCTTCTCCCAAGACTCGTCTTTCTTCTTTTCATCACATTTATACAATAGAAATTCACAATTACTTATTCTTACTTCTTCAGTCCATGGAATCTTTAGCATCGTTCTAAAAATCCACATCTCAAAGGCTATTGCATTTAATGTCCAAGTTTCAACTCCATACACAACACAATCGAAGTCTTAATAAAGAAAGAGCTCCGAGGCTTCTTGGAGCTCTTTCTTTATTGCCTGTTTTTGAAACGTGTTTAACGGTTTCAGATGAAGATCCTAACGATGGCACAGGATGGTTCTCAATCTCCATACACTCTAATCACACCCTCGAGAATATTGGTAACAAAAGTCTTTATGATATCCACACCACCCTTTGTAACTTCTTGGAGCTCTTTCCTTTTCATCGTCTGTCACTGAAAGGCGTGCTAGGCTTTCAGATGAAGATTACCACTGTTAAAAAATTTGTGGTAGGTTGCACCAAAAAGTTGGGCTTCACCAGCTGCACCACTTTCTGAGAAAAGGTACACCATCGCGTTTTGCAAACAAAACCAAACAACGTGGTTCAACCTTTCACCCCGTTATGGTGCCAAGTTGCACACAAGATTGCACTGCTTTGTTGGGTTTATCTTGCATCACAGAATGGTGTATCTTTTCTAAGAAAGTGGTGCAGCTGGTGTAGCACCACTTTTTGGTGCAACCTACAACAAAATTTTTAACAGTGCAGGATGACATAGGATGGTGCACAGTCTGCATACACTCTAACCATCCGCTCGTGAATATTGGTAATAAAAGTCTTTATCATGTTCATACATCCATCTGTGGCTTCCTGGAGCTCTTTCTTCATAGTCTGTCTCTGAAACGTATTCCAGGGTTCCAGATGAAGATCCATAGGATGGTGCACAATCTCCATATACTCTAACCATCCGCTCGTGAATATTGGTAATAAAAGTCTTTATCATGTTCATACATCCATCTGTGGTTTCCTGGAGCTGTTTCTTCATAGTCTGTCTCTGAAACGTATTCCAGGGTTCCAGATGAAGATCCATAGGATGGTGCACAATCTCCATATACTCTAACCATCCGCTCGTGAATATTGGTAATAAAAGTCTTTATCATGTTCATACATCCATCTGTGGTTTCCTGGAGATCTTTCTTCTTCGTCTTCTCTGAAACGTGTTCCAGGGTTTCAGGTGAAGATTCCTAAGATGGCATAGGATGGTGACAATGCACAACCTCCATACACTAACCATATGCTCGTGAATATTGGTAATAAAAGTCTATATAATGCCCACGCCTCCCTCTGATTTTCTGGAGATCTTTCTTCTTCATCTGTCTGTGAAACGTGTTTCAGATGATGATTCCTATGAACCCAATCACTGCCGAAAGAGCTTTACATTTGCAATGTTCCCGTCGCCATTATTAATTGACGCAACAAGTTAACTTGATAAACTTCAACAATTGATATCATAGTGACTGCCTCACCATTGTTTGTATTGCCAAGGCATAATGCAATACTGACGAGCCCCTTGCCCCTTATGCGCATTTAGAATTTTTTTGAACACTCTCCGAAATGTTCCAGACGTTTCTCAGCGAGACACCTTGGTCAAACACTCAGCTTTCGGAAGCAGGATTATCTCTTTGGAATCTGAACGAATCTGCGCATTACTTATCAAGTTCGTCCAGCATCTGTTTCTGAATATATGGCAATAATTTTCTTCGTTTGCACATTTTCCAAGACAGACGGACATAAAATGTGTTTCACCTACATATTTGTTACATGCATGAACAATAAAAATTCACATGCTACAGAGCTGACGTAGAACAGTTGTTATTCCCATCCACTCAATGTCAATCAAATTTCCATAAATCACGAGTAACACCGTCACTGACGATGGCGTTTCTATAAATCCCGAATTACTAAGCAAGTGTCACTCAAAGTTTTGTAAATTAGTCAGTG
This sequence comes from Macrothele yani, assembly GCA_039090855.1. Taxonomy (NCBI): domain Eukaryota; kingdom Metazoa; phylum Arthropoda; class Arachnida; order Araneae; family Macrothelidae; genus Macrothele; species Macrothele yani. Next base: position 89,877,694 of record CM077016.1, on the reverse strand, counting down.
TTCATCAAACGCTCATAAATCGAGAATGGTTAAAAAGCTCATAGACAAGAAATGGTTACGCAAATATCGATCGAATTTGCGCAAATGGTGAATGTCCAAGGCAATGGTGATCAAATTTTCAGCTTCCACTCCCTCAATGTGGCACTGCTTTCATTTTTGGAAAGACTTCAATCCCGTCAAATCGTGGAAAAGGTTAAAGATTATTACTCTAAGTGCGTCAGGTAGAGGTCGCCAAAAATACGATACAGAACTTTCACGTCAAGAATTGCAATAGTTCTTGTTTCAGGAAGGTCGTCGACTGAACAGCCCCTCTTCGGGAAGTTTTAAATATAGATAAAACTGGAAGATATTTTATTTTAGCAGGAAGCGCGCGCGCACGCACACACACATTACAACAGCGTCCCACATCTCGCGTAATAACGCACAGGGAATAATGTTAATGAAGCTGATGCGTGCTCAAAAGCTTCACACCTGTAGGACGTGCTGAAAAACTGGTAGAGGCTACTAACACGCGAAAGGGATATCATGGCAAGGATGGATGAGCAGCCAATCCTTGCGAAGACCGGCTCTTTCCACTAGTTTTGAATAAAATATCGCATTATTAACGGACTGCGTTGGAATGTGCTTTTCCCGGGGGTCAGAAAAATATTCAAATTTCATCACAAACAAGGTCATCAACCCAAAGGAACTTTTATGCTGTCAAGGAAGGGGAGAGGGCACACTCTGACTTCTAACAAAACCAGAGCTCACCAAAGTAGTTTTTTGTTAGCAAAAGGACTACGCGCACACATTTGCATGCGCAAAATTTGTGGCTTAAACTGAATGACGTAATATAATTCCCTAATTCGGGAGTATTAGTAATTTAAAGAAAAATATATAAATACTGTTTAAAAAATCAGCTTCTTGATTATCCTAAACAGTTTTTTTTATGGCGCGCAGCTTCACAAATTCAAGCCTAAAAGGCAAGCAGAAGTCATTTCTGAGCGCGAATTCTGAAAACACACAAGCTGATGAAAGTTTTTCTGAAAATTCACTGTACAGTAGCTCCTTGCCAAACGCAAGAGTTCCATTCCGAGAAAACTAATCTTATGAGGAAAATAGAGTTAGAGAAACTGAAGTAACATCTCAACCAGTTTCAACCCTTTAAACACTATTTTTATCATATCCAACTTCAGAACAAAGTAAAACCCAACGTGTGTCGGAAATAATACTGGATAGTTTTTAAATGATTTTCTCTACAAAATTCTTATTGGAAATAGAGGTCACCTGGTCCCACTCCTTTCTTCTCTGGCTTATCTGGTCCTACTCCTTTCTTCTCTTTCTTCTCCCCCTCCTCTACAATAAGCTAATAAAGACTAACTACCAACTTTTCATTTGTAAAATTATGGATTTACACCAGATATGCATATTTCATTATTTTCTTTTGTCGTATAACGAATTTTCCTGTTATTCTTCCAAGAACTGGCTGTGAAATGATTTTAATTTGAAAGTTTTACCACAAATTGTTCAGGAAACAAAACGTATTTTATGTTCGGAAGCAGGATAAATTGAAATATTCCAAAATTGCATATGGCAGCCCTAGTCCCGTCAATGGAATCTCAATCCGGCGCTTAAAGGGCAAAGACTGGAATTCGCACATGACCACCAATCCGCGTACACTAAAAGCAATGGGGTCGCATTACGTAAGGCGGAATACAGAAAAAAGTATACTCAAATTCGCGGTCGGCAAGGGATTACTGTACTTCTGACGACATATTTACGAATTAATATTAGATTTACTTAATTTTTGAACCTATAAAGTGAATCTAAGAAAGGCATAACTCCACACCAACGCACACTTATAATTCTGCTTTACTAATTTACAGATGTTTTAGACTTCAGTGATTCAACACAGCCTGCTTTCAATGTTTTTACAGAGTTCATATTGCCAGATATTTCAACTAAGAATCTGAGAAAAGTTGGCAGATAGACTTCTTGTTTGCAAATACGGTTCAGTGAATACGGAAGTAAGAGCGATAGTACAATGAAATGGAGATCCTGTTTTTCTGAAAGTTTCACTCTACAAGATAGTATAAACGATTGATGAACAGAATTATATAAGTCATTTCGTTTCTTCCGAATATGCACGTTAAAAACTTCCCTTTCCTAAGCATTTGTGTCATATTTTAAAGTGGCAAATTGACAAAAGAAGTGTTACGAATACGGCCATCTGATGGGGGAAATTCTGTAACATTACGACATTTGTCCTTTCGCTGCCTCCGGTTGGAATCGCTTGACCTGTTTCTCATTCCAAGCGAAACAACCTCTGCAGATACTCGATCGTCGGGAAAGATACGAGTTCATTAAGAGAGACAATATGCCATACCAAATTTCGTAAAGGTAAAAAGGCAGCGATATTAATATTTTAACGTTGGATATGGATTTGGTATTAGCTATTAACCACTACTGACTTTCGACGACGAAATCGTTGTGCCTCGCTGAGTTGATGAGGCAATTAATCATCATCGGCTCATCCATAAATACGACTACCGAAAATGAAAAAGAAGGTACATCTGATTGCGTACATTCCATTTTATTATCTTTTTTGTTTTTGTTTTTTTCCCGACTAGTTCCTACTTTTTACGCAGTAACGTTTTCAGGGTTCATATCATGGGAATTTTCTTGCCTATTTCTTGAAGAGATAAATGTTGGAGGTGCTGCAAGATGCGTCCATATTGCATGCATTCGAGCTCCGGAAATTTTCGAAGCTTCCTGGATAGCGAACTGCTACCACATTTACGAAAACAGAAATGCTTAATGGTGTTCTAATCTGTCAAAACTGACAGATTTTTCAGAATAAGAATGGAGGTAAAATTCTTTCCTTTTCTTGTTTTTTTTTTTTCCTGTTTTCTTAATTCCAGCTATCTCATCACCATTTCGCTTTTTTCAATGGATTATGATTGTTTACAGATTTACAATCCTCACGAGATAAACATCTCTTATTCTACGAACCTTAAATTTGGGACATCCGTTACAGAAACGACGTTCCTGTATTTTCAGTTAAGAAGAAATAAGAGTATATTTACGACCGACTTGGCCAGGAAATAACCCCGTATTTACACTACCGTCCAAGTTTTGTCTGATGAAGCAGTAGATGGAACGAACCAACTATGGAGGTAATATGACATGTACAGGAACGAGAGCTGCCCTTATTAATAGTCCTATGAATGAGGCTACAAGCCAGTAGTTCTCAACTAGTGGGTGAAGCAAGTCTCCCTGGTGGGCGGGATAAGCTTTACGGTGGATCCACCTAAAATCTTTGCCTTGTATTTCCAATGGGCAGACCTTCTGTAGCCATTTTCTTCACAAAATAAGTGTTCCCAAGGATGAAAATTTGATCATCGACAAAAATAACTTCATATTATAGCCTAGTATACTTAATATTCTCTAAAATTGAACCATAATTATATTAAAAATCAACAACTTTTTCTTTGGTGGTGTTGAGACCAAAAAATAGATGACGCGACGTGTACATTGATGACGTCAGTAGACAAACAAATGTGGGATTGCTTAATTATGGCTAAATTTTAGAAAATGTTAAGTATACTAGGCTATAATATGAAGTCATTTTTATCGATGGTCAAATTTTCATCATTGAGAACGCATTGATTGTGAAGAAAATGGCTACCGAAGCTTGCCCATTGGAAATACAAGGCAATGATTTTAGGTGGATCCACCTTAAGTACCCAGAAAATTAAGAGGTTTACTTATTATTGTAGCGGATGCTCAATATCACTGAAACGAACGTTCAACACACAGCAGCACCAAACTCAAGAACAAGTGTCGTGAATATAGTTTCAGAATACTGGAAAAATATTTTTCAGAAATCTGAATATTACTTTCCACTAGATCGTCCATTGGTGTGCTATAAGTGTCAGGCTGATCTGCTTTATGGAAATCTGAAAAACACGCTCTCCCTCTCTGTGCTGAAGGAGGATAGTCCCATTGAAGATTGGCATTCTCTACATTGACGAAAGAACCGGACCGCCGCAAATATGTGGGACCTCTTGACTACTTCCCTGGTGTTACTACTATCCTCAAAAATGTATGCAAGAAATATAATTTGGATTTTGGCTCAAAAACTAATAATCTCATGTCTGTTATTAAGAATGATCGGGATCCCGTCCCTATGAGTAGTAAACAAATTCCTCTAAAGCCCTTGAATGTTGTGGATTAGGACCAGGTTTATATCGGTTCTACTTAGCGGATTTTACGAATTCGTTTATATGAACATAAATACAATGTAAAAACTCATTCTGATTTTACAGCTCTTTCACGATTAAAAAATCGTGGGACACACCTTCCTTTTTGGGATGAAGCAAAAGTTATTTCCAGTAATGGCACAAAGAGTGCGACTTCACTTGCTGAAAGCCAACATATTTTTAAAAATGCTACAGTGAGTTGTAATGATGATTTACCTAAGTTTATTCCTCCCCCTTGGCGCTTATTATTTGGACCTTGGCGGAATCAAAATATTACCATACTACATTATTTTAAGATTTATCTGTGATTAATGTGGACTGACCAATTGTGGACTCTATGTTTCTACGCATGATCCAAAGTCATGCATCATTGACTACGGTTTATAAATATAGCAGTAATTTCTCTTGTAAATTCTTTATGGTTTTAACGTATGTGTTTTTAACCATCATCTGAGGATGTGCCAGGTGCTGGCACAAAAGATCTTGTGTATTTAATCAGTGTTTTCGTCAAATTAAAGTTTTAACCATCCACTTTGATTTACAATTGTGTTTTACATCGTGCAAAGACGGCATTTCCTGATTTATAGCTATAGTATATACACAAGAACGTGAGCTAGTGTGTCGCAAGGTTGTTTTGCACGAATATTTTAGGTGACGTACGTGAATGGCGTCATCTTCATACTTGTGGCGAAGAACATGAACAAACACGCGTTAACGAACTGGATTCTAATTAAATTAAACTACAGACTGCAAGTTGTACAACAAAAAAATGTCAGCTAACAATATCTAACAATAATGTGAATTTTTGAACGGAAGATAAGTGAGTAGAAGCGTCTAATGATTTTTAAGTAATTGATATGCATGTTCCATTTGTTGAGACTTTTCAGTCCAGAAGGGTGCTTTAAAAATATTTTTGGTGGCAGAAGAAACGGCGACTAGAAAAAAAAAATGCTTTAGATCGATTACACCTTTTTTTTTTTTTTTTTATTGGAGGGAGGTTTAACGACCACCGTGAGCAACTCAATGGGCTATAAGCAGTCGCCCGTCCCTAATTTAGGGTCACTGGTTCCAGGGAAGGGAGAGAGCCAGTGCCGTAAGACAAACACAACATCCATGCCTCACCGGGATTCGAACCCGGACCCCGTTCGGACGACTGATCGGAGGCCATCGCTTAGACCACTGCGCCACCGGGGCGGCACACTTTCATCTTCAGAAGCTTATAATGGTTTCCAAACTGGATGGTTAACTTGGCTGGGTAATTCTTACTCAACCGCCGTATTCACCAGGAACAGCTAGGGGGCGGATTGAGACGACCAAACCAGGAAGGAAATTTTAGTCTTGGGGGGCCCACTACAAAAATACACGTGTCACCGGGGGAACAGCTCATAATCACCCTCATTATACGAATTCCGTTAGATCGTGGATGAAATACACAGTCGAGTCATATTATCGTGACCACCAGCTAATATCCAGAGAAACCTCCATGAGCAGCGCGGACAGCAACTACATGGGCTGGGAGTGACTCAATAAGGTGCTGGAAGGTGTTCACAGGTATGTGGAGCCATGCCAACTGCAGTGAATATGACAGCTGCTGGAGGGTGCGTGGTGGAGGATCCATAGAGCGAACATCACGATCGAGGTTGTCCCACAGATGCTCAATTTGGTTTAAGTCTGGGGAATTAGGGGGCCAGGGAAGTACTTTGAAGTCTTCATGGTGCTCTTCCAACCACTCCCGGACATTTCTAGATGTGTGACACGTCACATTGTCGTGCTCGAAGATCCCATCCGCCCCAGGGAAGATAATCAGCATGTATGGGTGTTAGTGGTCTGAAAGGATGGATTCATAAAGAATTCGGTCCATAGTGCTCTCCACATGTATGAGTGAACCCAGAGAATGCCACGAAAACATTCCCCAGACCATAACGCTGCCCCCACCAGCTTGTGTTCTTCCAGCAATGGTTGAAAAGTGTTTGCTCTCCGAAGTTTCTCACCCTATACGATAACGTCTATCCGTTCGATGAAGCAGAAAACGTGACATCGGAGAAGGCAATCCTTTACCAGGCAGCGGAGGTCTAATTCCGATACTGCCGTGCAAATGTGAGCCTTTTCTGCCGATGCACCTTCGTTAGCATAGGTGCAGTGACCATCCGTCTGCATCGGAGCCCCGTACGCAACAGGGTTCGCTGAACTATCATTTTAGACACGCTCCCGGTAGACCCCTGGTTCATTCGGCCAGTGAGTTGCTCTAATGTGGCGTGTCGATCTGCCTTCACGGACCTTCGAAACAGACGTTCACCTCTCACATCAATGGCACGCGGTGCTCCGCAGTTTCTACGTCGCTTATTCGCAATGGTGCCATTTCTCCAATCACGATACACTTTAACCACAGCAGAACGCGAACAGTTCACAAACTGCGCTGTTTCAGAAATACTGCCACACTTGGCCCGAAAGCCGATAATCATCCCTTTTTGCAAATCTGATAAATCGCTCCTTTTATCCATGACAGCAACGAGTGATACGTTTTCAGAATGCCTACACCACACCTTATATACCCTCCAAGCACGCTCACGACACGTGCCTTCATTCATTGGCTACGCGCTGTTTACTTCAAATGTAGGTGGTGGTCGCAATAATGTGACTCGACTATGTAGAACTGTTGAAATATGTATTGCATAACGAATACAGTCGAGAACATATTTTCACAAAAATTAAAGAATGAAAGAATTTTAAAAATCCGCTCGAAAACGAGGTATCAGATAACTATTTTCCTTCGAAATATATGGTTTTGACAAAATCACAAGTCTCTTGAATCTCTATTCAAGAGACCCCATTTCCAACTAAATCACCATGCAGACCATTCTTAAAGTTAAAAAATACGGACGCCACGTAACAATTCTCCTAAGCAATTAATTTTTGTAGTTAGCATCACTCTTTTTAATTTTAAGATAACTGCTTTCCACACAGATATAATGCTTACATGAAGTTAGAATTATTGTTTACAAATACCGAAATAATTATTCATTGGTTCCGAAACATACGAACAAATGGAATACTAGAAAGTGTGCAATTTCTTGAGTGGTCCTCTTTCTAGTATTCCCGACACGGTGTCCCGACGGGAATACTAGAAATACGTCCCGGTGGGCCAATCCGCCTCTGGGCACAGCACCTTCTGATTACCATTTATTTCGTTCTTTGCAGAACCATCTTAATGACAAAAAAATAAAGCAAAAAACCCTCTATTAATTCAATCGATGCTATATACGTGCATCGATGACTTTATGAGTCTAAACCAGTGAGCTTTTATGAGAGTGGTATTAAGAAATTTATTGAAAAGATGGAGTAGTGTTTAAAAGCAACAATAGAAATTATTTAGTTTGTTGAGCAATAAGAAAGAGTTCTGAAAAAATATTTGTTTATTTCGGAAACGCAAAATAGAAATTACATTTCGGGGGGGGGGGGGGATTAACAACCACCAGCAGCAATGCACAGGGCTTATAAGCAGTCGCCCGTTCCTAATTTGGGGTCACTGGCTCCAGAGGAGAAGGGAGAGGGGAGCGAGCCAGTGCCGCAAGACAACCGCAACACCACCTATGCGTCATCCGAAAATATCTCCCATGAAAGGTCAGAAGAATTTTGAAAAGAGTGCAAAGTCCCGACATATTTTCAACATTTAAAAACGTAGCTGGAAACTAGACAATGAACCTGTTGCAGAAGTGAGATGACGTCGTATCAATGCGGAATGATAACGACAAAAATGATAAGCTCTACGCAACCATTGACTGTCAGCCTGTTAGTGAAAGATTTCAAAGCAGGTATGCCTGGTACTTTACTTCGGTCCTCGCACGCGATAACTTATCATAGTAAACTTAAGAACAATCAAAGAACACTACTCCCTAGTTTATTTACATTGGGGGATAATGCATTTTTCAAGTGTTTTCATGGCAGTCGTGATTTCTTTGGAACATGCAAGGCATGGAGCTGATAAGAACACACAATCATTATGTTTCAAGAAAACTAGCATCAAGAGAACATCAAAGCTGTTCAACGTCTGCAGCTGACGTACGCAGAGTAAGCATAGTATATTGTAATTGTTTTTATCACAAATAACGTTATGCAAGAAAAACAAAAGGGAACAAAGCCAAGGCCGTCTAGAAAGTACCTCTGAAACATTAGTTTTCTCCGTTTGTGACGTCGCTCTCATGTTACAAGGCCTGATACCGCGGTATCATGTTTGACGACATACACTACAGCGTTGGGAACCAATCGGAAGCTTTGGCTTCCGCGTGACGTCACAAAAGAGGGAACTCATCTCTCTAGTGCCATGGCCTTGATTATGCACTAGGTGAGGTACTTCCACAAGAGGGCCTTCCCTACCAGCTGAAAAGATTTAAGGTCCACGAGTTTTCCAGGATCTTGAAGCCAACATACTGTATATCAAGGCAATTAAGTGAATGCTTGCGCTAAGTACTGTGCGCGCTGATGGAGTTAACATTAGAGCTAAATAATCCATTTTTGTCTTTATACTAGTTCTCGCGGCATCCATGTCTGACAACGTCGGCTTTCAAGACACACACTGCTCCAGGTGCTTAAATGAAACACCTATTACCTAGTATCTTAACGAACCCTAAAACTATGAATTTATGGAATCCTCCCCGTGTTGTGGATAAACAACAGATCGTCCGATTACTAATTTAGGGATGCTTTATTTTTCATGACAGAGAAGATCGAGCGCGCTGAGGACCACACACTGGTGAATCTGCGTGTCAGCAAATGTAAACACATTTAGAGATGAATTTCGCAAAACACGGGCACTGAATTTAGCTCTTAAGACCGACGTCTCGGGCGGAGTTGTGGACAATGCTGCAACAGGCATGGCTGCCAATACTCACGAAAATCCTCTGGCATCTGATGGAGTCAATGCCTCGGCGTGTACAGGCTGCTGTTCGTGCTAGAGTGGGACCACACGCTATTAGGTAGGTATCTCCAATGTTCTGTCCATTGAATCTATAATATTTACATTATTTGAATTAGAGGCAATGAATATCACTTTTATTATTTCTAAATTGCACTTTAATACGGCTAAGGCTCGTATACCTACGTTTGGTATCTACAAAGTCTGCGTCCCATGCAACCGTCAGATTTATCTGGCACTTATCACTGGTCACAAAACTGGTTTTCGCACAACAGCCGTTCATCATTTATGCTGTTTTTCATGCAACCGGCATTCATCATTCCCCATTAATGGCAAAAGTGCTTCTCATGAAACTAGTGGATTCATTTAACTATCACTCACCACTCCTCATTAATGACAGCTGTTTCGGTATCTGTGCTATTAAAATGACAACGATTTTGAGGGTATGTCTTCTGCTATCACCTTTCAATAACAACATTTTTTTAGCACATCTTTTGTAAAAAAAAAGATCGTGTTTATGTTATCGGTTTGTCCGTCTGTAGACACGATATCTCTGCAACTATTAGTCCGATTTGAAAAATTCTTTTTGCAGTGAAAAGCTTGAAATATGCAAATGACGATCCTTCATTTTTTTTTTTTGCGATGTACAATTTCGCTGGTAGAGGGCGTAAATGCAGATGATGTCGAATTCAAAAATACGTTTTATTCCACATATTTGCTTCTAAGCATCAGATTGAAAAAAAAAAAAATGTGTCTTTCGATTCGTTATATGTCGAAGAGTATTTTAGATATAGTTACTTTTTCAAATTACGCATAGATTTTCCGCTAGGGGGCGTAAAAGTAAATTACATTTTCCCGGTAACTCTTCTTCTAAAACTCCGATTCGAAAAATCTTTTCTTCCGCGGATACAGCTCCTGATGGAAAATCTTTTGCATATGATTTCTAATTTTTGGTAAAGAATACTTTGGCCACAAGGGGGCGTAAGGGTTAATTTTTGCTTCCGATGTTTTTGCCATAAAATCTGATTTTCTGAAATCTCGATTAAAAAAATTCTTTCGTGAACTGATGTCACTCACTTCGATAAACTTTTTCGGAATACTTTCTTCTTAAAATATTCCATGTTTTCTCCGCCAGGGGGCGTAGATGTATATCTTATTTTTGTCATATCTCTACTTCTAGGAGACCAATTTGAAACATTCCTTCTTTTTTCGATAGTGTTTTCAGTGTGACATGTTTTTCATATAATTTCAAAATTTTCAACTAATTCATACTTTCCGCTAGGGGGCGTTTACCCCATTATCTCTGCTTCTAAATCTCCGATTTGAAAAATTCTTTCTGCACCGGATACAGCTCCTGATGGTAAATCCTTTGCACATAATTTTAAATTTTTGTAAAAATGGTTTGGCCACCAGGTAGCGTAAGTCTTAATTTCCGTTCTGATGCATTTGCAGCAAAATATGAGCTTCTAAAATCTTGATTGAAAAAAAGTCGTTTGTAGACCGATACTACTCATGTCGACAAACCTTTTAGGAACATTTTCTTCTTAAAATAATGCATGGTTTCTACGCCAGGGGGCGTAGATGTATATCTTATTTTCGTCAATATCTCTACTTCTAGGATTCCGATTTGAAAAATTCCTCCTTTGTTGGATAGTGTTTCCGATGCGAAATGTTTTTCCTAAAAATTCAAAGTTTCAAGTAAATTATAGACTTTCCGCTAGGGGGCACAAAGGTAAATTGCGTTTTCTGCGTTATTTCTGCTTCTAAAACTCCGATTTGAAAAATTCTTCCTGTATCGCATACAACACCTGATGGAAAATATTTTTCATATAATCTCTAATGTTTGGTAAAGAATGGTTTGTACACCAGGAGCTTAAGTGTTAATTTCCGCTTCTGATGTATTTGTGGCGAAATCTGGGCTCCGGAAAACTCGACTGAATTTTTTTTTTTTTCCTTGGACCAATACCGCTCATATGGAAAAACCTTTTGAGAATACTTTCTTCCTAAAATAATGCATGGTGTTCCCACCAGGGGACCGTAAAGTCACATCTTATTTTTGTCGATATCTCTGTTTATAAGCGTCCGATTTGAAAAAAATATTTCTGTGTTGGAAAGAGTTTCCTGTGCGAAATGTTTCTCACATAAATTCATATTTTTCTTAACGCACATGTCTGCAACCAGAGGGCGTAAGCTCACGATTCCGTTTACAGCAATATCTGAGGCATTAAAAACTCGATTGAAAAACTTCTTTCTTCCGTCGGATACTATTGTTTTCCATACCGGTTCCATTGACTTTTAATAGCTTTGATATTTGCGTCAGAACGGATTCAAAAGACGTGCTTATTACACATGAAAATTCGGTGTCATCTTTCTTGTTTAGAGTTATTAGGGATTTCTACTGAAATGCTTCGAAGTCATAAAAAGGGCGGAGCTAAGAACGTTTGCAAATCAGTGATTTTTGCCTAGAGCCGTAGCGATGGGGACCGACGCCCCGGGGCAACACCTGCAATTCGCACCCTACGGAAACAATAACACTTTTATCAACAACATTATTTCAAACATTTCGGCGCCCACATCGACTGCCCCATCCAGTCCTCGCTACGCCTGTTTTTGTCACCACATGACTAACAGTTTCACTCTCTGAGAGTGATGCTCATTTTTGAGTCCTTTGCATGCCATTAATGAGTTAATTTTTGGCGTTGCACGAATTGTCAAGCAATGAATATCACAGGAATATTTCATCCTTCCGTCACTCTTCTTACCCGTTTCTAGAGGTACGGGCCTTATTTGGTGAACCCAGCCCGACCCAAGGTCGTACGTTTAAGGCCCGGCCCGTTTCAAATACGTATTAGACACTCGGCCCGTCAATTGCAGCTATTATCTAGGCCCGGCCCGCGATATGCCAGTTTGTATTATTGTGTTTCTATTGTATTTTATTAAACTGCGAAAATTAAATAATGAAATGAGATTTTATTGAAAGATTTAGTTGAATGTAAGCCTAAAAATATTAACTAAATTTTTGGCAATTATCGAAGAATATAACCTTTTCATTATTATTATTATTATTATTGGGGGTTTAACGACCACCGTGAGCAACTCAATGGGCTATAAGCAGTCGTCACCCGTCCCTAATTTAGGGTCACTGGTTCCAGGGAAGAGACAGAGCCAGTGGCGTAAGCCAAACACAACATCTATGCCTCACCGAGATTCGAACCCGGACTCTTCACGGACGAATGGTCATAAGCCAGCGGTTAGACCACTGCGCCACCGGGGGCGGCCAATATAACCTTTAAAGAGAGACAAAAGAAGACTAAGCGCGTTCAAAATCTCCCTTTCGCTGAACTAGCAAGCGGTAACACTACAAAAAGTCAATCCCTACACGCACAGATTACGGATAGGAGAAACAATCTATATCTATATCATCACACACACACACACACACACACACACACACACACACACACACACACACACACACACGGGTTCGACTAATCTTTTTGTTGTCAACAAGCCCCAAAGTGGTTTTACCATCTTAATACCTGCAGATGGCAAAAAAAAAAAACTGAGTGCCTCTCCGATTACGCCCTGGGATATGTCATGGAAGTAAGTAAAGCCAGCAAAACAGTTAAACAGACCAGGAAACCGGGAAACACGACTTTTTTTTATTTCTTTACCATTGCGATAAAAAGAATGGGTCGACTTAGCCTGCTCTAAGTATATGGGGAAAAGCCCGGCCCGTTGCTTTTTTCGCTAAATTGAAAGAAGTTCAACCCGACCTCTACCCGTTCCTTTCTTTTCTCTCAACCTACAGACGTTTTATTTCTTTTCCAATTATTTCTCTACGTACCTACTCATCTGTTTCTCTTTTCTCACAATCTGTCTCTTTCAGATTTAAACCACGTATTCAAAAGTGCGTCATTAGGTATTCGAAGGGTACGAGGGGTGGGTTTTGATCCTGGGTAACACCTGAATACGGCTTAGCCCAAAGTTAAAAATCACAGAGGATTCCACGATTTATCTTTGGCCATCAACCTTTACAGAGTCTCAATGCGCGTACTTTGCTTACCTTTACACCGCAAATGAATCAACAGTTCAGTTACTTTCCTGTTCAAAACCTGTTCACTGCACAATTGCTTGGCTGATGACATGCACTTGTTAGGGAAACTTTCCTTATTTCAAGCGGGAAAGGTACATCCACCTTTTTATTTCATAACTGTAAGACCAGTTTGAAAACCTTAAGGAAAGACAAATCGTAAGGACATTCCTAAAACGTACGCAAGCAGGAATTACAATGATCCGCAAAGGATATCTGCAGTACGTCAATATGACGAAGAAAGAATCCAGTAAGTAATACTTCCTTACGCAAACTTAAGAAATACCCTTCTACGTATCATGGGAGTTACAACACAACGGAGAAAATTTTAGAGACAGAAAAAATCGTGCACCAAATGAAACACGTAGAGTTACATTAAGGACAGCTAGTATGTACAAAGTGCTCCTAATTTCATTTGACACTGAAATATCTTTTGATCTAATGAAGGTATGGCGATACAACAAAATGCAATAGAAGCAAGTGAACAGAGGTTATCAGTGATTGGTGAATTTACATTCCTCCTGTGTTTGCGGGGGAGGAGGTGGTAAAACAAAACGAAAATAACAGTTTAATTTTGTTTCCAATATAAAAGTTATATCAAACGACATTGTATGTGAAAGATCCATTTATTAAGAGCTCATCATCGAAAACAGAATTGAAATTCATTAAAATATCACAGCATGGCGGGGTTTCAAAGTTAACACAAATCTAGACATACCCCGGCTCTAAATATCGAACAGTAACCCCGAAACAAACACATTGCATTAAAGAAGGAGTTTCTCATTATAAATGTGTAAAAGAATAAAGTCATGAAACGTAAAGCTATGCTTCTCAGTTAATATTCCTTCTAAGCGGCCATGGGCAATGCGAGCCTAACCCAATAAGCTAGGGCAGGCATCAAAACCACTTGGGCAAAAAAAACAACAACATATTTTCTCAGCTTCTCTTACTAATGCAATATTCCCTCTAAGCGGCCATGGGCAATGCGAGCCTAACCCAATGAGCTAGGGCAGGCATCAAAACCACTTGGGCAAAAAAAAATTATTTTCTCAGCTTCTCTTACTAATGCAGTAGAAGTTGGAACTTGGATTGGAACCCCTTTTTTTCTCATCCCCTCATTTTTATCACCGTTCTTTCCGCAATTGATTTTAAATTAAAAAAAATGAGAAGCTCAAACTTACTTCTGGAATGCTTACAATTTAACTGATGCACCCCCCCCCCCCCGCCAACTAGCATGTGTGCATTTGTTAGAACAATGAACTTGGTTACAGTTTGCTGTGATTGGCTGGCGCTGATGTGTTGTTTTGAGAAAAGACTCAATATCTGCCTTTTTCTCGGCATGGGAAAACCACTAATCCGCATTCTCATGTTCACTATCTGCTCGCACGAGGCTACTTTGCAAAAAAACCTTTGAGAGTAAAGACCCGGCAAAAACAGTGTTGCTAGGCTAGCACTCAAGCCAGCAGTGGCCCAGCACTATGTTTCCGCCGCCCAACCGTCAATAAAATGCCCCGGCGGCAGCCACACGGCACCCCATCAGTTGTCATGTGCCAGAACAGGGCCATCAGTTATCCATCACAGGCAGTGGCTGCGACAAGTGACCCTGCAAGCACGTGCCATAAATGATGGCTAGCCTAATGTGGTCCGCTAGTTTCCCGGCAGTGGCAGCCGGCAATCACGTGACGTAATTGATAGATTGCCAAATCTTGTCCATATATATATATAAAGTTAACCGCAGTTTCCCAAAACCACAACTACGTTTTTTGCCTCTTACGAAACTTCGCAAGGAAGGCACCGCGGTGGCGAAATTTTCTCAACAGTTTCTGAAAAAGGACCGTTCAGATCTGGCTGGAAACGAACCAAGGACAGTCTGCGTGCAAAGCGAGCGCTCTGCCAACTACACTGATTTGCCACGCACAAGTCCTCATTTGAAGCGACCCTCTTTATAGCGCGATGTGAAACTAAGGGATCTCTTTTTTAATTTTACAATATTGCGAGGTATTTTTTATAAATGTCAGTTTCATATAATTCATAAATTTATTTTTTCAACGTAACGATTGCTTTTATTTACCTTAAAGGCGCTTTCCAAAGTTTTGTTCTATCCTTGTGGTCCTGAAAGGCAATTGTTTAATTAATAAATTTACCCGTTCATGTCACATTCTGTTATTCTGTTACATTTTTAACGTTGTATCTTTCCTTTCCGCGACCCGAAGCTACATTTGTTTTAAAGAGGAAATATATTTTATTTTACTTCTCGTTATTTTTAGCAGCGAATTCCTCCAGTCTTGTGTATTCAAACCATGGATGAGTACATTATATCCACATAGCGTTGCTTTTTTTTTTTCCCTTCAAATAATTGAAATGTTTTACGCGTTTAATTCTTATTTGTGTGTGTGTGTGTGTGTGTGTGTGTGTGTTAAAACGAAAGATTACACAGAACTTATTTCTTGTTATTCATGGGAATGGAGTGGGTGTACTTCATGGCTGTTTGTATTCTCGATTCTTTGTGTGTTAGTGCAGAAATTTTGCTACGAAATGAGTTTCTATAAATACACGAGAGTAATTGACTATTTCTCACAGTTCAGTAATATTTTTCTTCCGACGGTAATCTTCGTCGACTTGGCATTTCATTTGGAAATTAATTCGCTTTTCTACATATGGCCCTTTTTTTTTAGCATCCACTAAAATAATACGATGGCGATAGCGTCGTCTTCAACTAACTGGTACCATGACACACATACAGAACGTATACCTTCTGCGCATGCGCAGTCCCGTTGCTTCCACCTCGCGTTGGGGTTGCATCGGTTGCCAGCTATGGGTCACAAGTGACACTTGCTTGGCGGCCCGCAATTCACGGCGATGCTGCAGGGCCATCAATGGCTGCCAGCTGATGGCGCTGCCACCAACGGACCGCTACCGTGCCGTGAGCGGCACATTTCAGCCGGCAGTGACCCATCACTGCCAGCTGGTGGCCAGCAATTTCCCAACACTTGTGTTTTTGCTGGGGAGGGCAATGAGACGAACTTAGGAGATGAACGGCATTTAAGAAAAGTGTTTTGATTTTTGAGAGCCCGATTTTTTTTTTCAGGTAATTGATTTTCGATTTATGAAAATTAATTAGGGATTTGGGAATTTTAATCTAAAATGCTTACTGCGCGGAAGATATTTCAGCCACGCAGCTTAGCCATTTAACGTAACCCAGTACAAGAATACTTGGATGCTCAATATCCTGATCAATGGATTGGAACCCATGGGCCAATAAAGAGGCTCCCGAGGTCTCCACATTTGACACCATTAAATTACTTTCTCTCTCTCTCTCTCTCTCTCTCTCTGTGGGAGGGGGGGTCCGGTCATTTAAAAAACCCTTGTTTATTCGAACGAATTGCATCCTATGAACGAACCGAGACAGAAAATATAATCAGGATGTGACAGATTATCTCCCGTTATTTAGCTACAGATAAAGCAGTGATCTGAAGACTCCCGTTAACAACTTTAAATATCGAATTTGAAGTAGCAACAAATTTTGTTCCTGTTTGCGTTTTGCTATCACGTAGAAAAGCTTTTGGTCATTAGCTCCTCAATAAAGAAACAATATCTCGTTATAAATGTACAAGAATAAAGGCATAAAACGAACACTGTGCCGTTGCGTTTGAACTGGGGCTTCTCAATTGCTTTGACGTTACGAAGATAACTTCCGACAACACATGAAACTCTAATTTCAGATAAGACATGTACTAAAAGTAAAGATACATGTAATTGATATTGCTTTACATTGCAGTACTATTTCATCATGTGCTAATTGGAACCCCGATAAGCTGACTTTTGCTTTATAACAAGTTTCTCTCTAGTATGACATTGCTTTTAATGCTGGGTCATTTTTATTGTAACATGTGTGATAAGATATCGCCGAACAGAGCAGTGTCGCTGTTGTTTCGGAATGGAACGTACATTCCTTATTATCGCTTAGGAGACAAAGCGCGAATAATAGTATGAATATATAAAAAAGTTTTGACAAGGTTCGCAAACAGTAACGAAATTCATTAAATGGTACACTGTTCACCACAATGACAAACTTCGCATTTCTGTTATAGCAGAGTGCATGGCGGGGGTGAGAACATTTGCAACTACGTTAAACTACATGTTGAAAGTGACTAAACATTGTTCTGTTAGACCCAACTCGAATCTTGAGATCAGTTCTTTATGAGTAGTTAGTCATCTGTCATATCCTGAATGCATTCTTCGTTGCAGTTTGTCCGTTGTATGCAATTTGTTTGAATAAACAATAGTTTTTAAATGACCACACAAAAAATAATCTAATGGTGTCAAATTTGGAGATCTCAGAAGAAACTTCATTAGCCCATGGGTGCCACTCCATTGTTTAGGCTATTGAGCATCCAATATTCTTGCACCGGGCCATAATTATGCAGCGGCACGCCATCTTGCTGGAATCACGTGTATTCCCTTGCATACTGAGAACGTTTATGCTACATTTTTAATGAGAAATTCCTTCTTTAATTAAGTGTGTTTCTTTGGTAGATAACCGCTCGATTTTTTGAGCCGAGGGAGATCTAGATGTGTTAACTTCGAAATCCCATCATTTCACGACATTTTAGTAAATTTCAATTCTGTTTTTGATAATGAGCTCTTTCTGATAAGGGCTTTCATATACGATATCGTTTGACATAACTGTAATAATGAAAAAAGTTAACAGTGACTTTTTGTTTTCTTCTACCTCCTTTTCCCCCGCAAACAGGAAATCGCTGGTAGAAATGTTGAATTTATATCTCCTGTGTTTCAAAAATACTCTATCTTAGGACATTTTGATCATATACCTTGTGTATAGTGCTACACTTTATTGTGAGCCTTATGTTTCTCAAGCTCACGCCATCAGATTCTTGTTCAAGTAACGTATCATGTGACAGAAACGGGATCCATCGGTGAACAACGATCCATCAGATTCTTGTTCAAGTAACGTATCATGTGACAGAAACGGGATCCACCGGAGAACAACGATCCATCAGCCGGCCTATGGTGGTTTCATATTATGTATTTCAATTCTGTTTTCGAAATCCGAAAACGGATTTGAATTATATACGTAACTTAAAAGCATTCAGTTCCTTGCAACGATTTAATTCCTTCGCGTCAGTCGTTGCAAGGATTTGAATGAGCTGGCTCACTATACAGCGAAAAGATCTTGCAACAAAGTCCGCCGAAAATTGCACGCTTAAAAAAAAAAAAAAAAAGGAAGGAAGGAAGTGAAAGAGTTAAAAAAAATTAACAAGCAGGTGAAATCCGTTGTGATGGGGCATTTTCATTTTCAAACACATCGTATTTGAAATGTTTTTTTTCATTATATTCTGCTTCCAAGAATGTCTCCATGTGACAAGTACCCTCGTATTCAAAATAACTTCCATTGATAGGCATGAAAATGAAAGGCTGCAACAGACAATGAGAGAGAGAAAAAAACAAAAAACAACTGATAATCATAATTTTTTGCGCTAGAGAGTTGGATCAAATTCAATTTCTGCCTA
This sequence comes from Macrothele yani, assembly GCA_039090855.1. Classification (NCBI taxonomy): domain Eukaryota; kingdom Metazoa; phylum Arthropoda; class Arachnida; order Araneae; family Macrothelidae; genus Macrothele; species Macrothele yani. Next base: position 89,858,917 of record CM077016.1, on the reverse strand, counting down.
AAATTACTTCAATGCAAAAAAGTAACGGTTATTCACTAGGAATGGAGAAAGAAATCCCGTGATCTTTCTCCTAAAACTAATGGAGAACAGTACTTTTCCAAACACCGCAATCACGATTTTTTTTCATAAACTGTGTAACTATATACAGGGTGTCCACAAAGTCCGCTTAAAAGTCTAAAAATTTATTACAAATACAATTGATGGGATAATTTGATCGTATTGGATGCAATATACCATAGGCGTAACCACTGGAGGGTCGGGGGTCAGTACCCTCCCAGATTTTCAGAGTCGGGGATCCCCAATGTAAAGGACCCCCCCCCCCCCCAACATTTCTCGGGAATATAATGTGCACTTTTTTATGATGTGAACCAACTAAATTTACTAATATAAGATTAATTTTTCGTAGAATGCACACACGTGTATAATGTGTACTTAATAAAACAGCAATATCGATTCCTAACAAGCAAAGTCAGTTCTACAACTTTGTAATTTGCATTTCTGTCCTATTATAGTTTTACAATTGTGTTTGCTGTTCGCTAAGTTCCACAATTCGCCAACAAATGCGCCTATGTCGTGCCCGTTAGATCGTGCCTCAACAACTGCTTTGCTCCTGCGTGTGTGTAGGGAAGGGGGTCGCAAACTCTTGTCTTATACAGTATGTATATAATATTGTATACATGTGTGTATGTGTGATCGCCCCCCGCCCTTCCCCCAGATTTTGAAACATGGTTACGCCACTGCAATATACTAAGTTTTTCTTGACATTACATTTGTCTAATTTCAGGTACCCCGTTGATGTGACTATTTTGGTTAAATAAAACGAATGTCTACTCCTCAAGAAAAGGCGCAATGCGTAGCCTGGTTTATTGAAACAAAATCGGATACGCACACTCAGCGAAATTACAGGACTAAGTATGGAAAAGATCCACCGTCACGTCCGCCAATTTGCAAGTGGAACAAAAAAATTATGGAGACAGGGTCGGTGTTAGATAAAATGAGAATTGGGCGACCAAGAACATCCGATGAAAACATCGATCGTGTGAGTGAATCATTTGCTCGTAGCTCGACAAAGTACATCCGAACTGCTGCTAGACAGTTACAACTACCACGTTCAACAGTTCACAAAGTCCTACATAAAAATTGCGACTATATGCATACGAATTGCAACTCTTGTAGACATTTGAACCAAATGACAAAGACCAAAAGGGTTTGCAGTTCGCATGCTGGAACGAATTTCTGAAGATGCCTACTTCCTCAACCGTCTTTGTTTTACAGATGAAGCAACCTTTCATGTCTCAGAGATGCTGAACAAACAAAATGTGAGGATGTGGAGATCAGAAAACCCCACATGATTTGGGAGGTTCAACGGGATAGTCCAAAAGTGAATGTGTGGTGGGGGATCAAGTGCAATCGCATCATTGGACCATTTTGTAGAAAAATCAATTTCTGAAGATGTTTACCTCGATGTTTTGACCGAATATGTGGAACCACAGACAGTTGGAAGATCTTCAACCAACCATCAGCTTCCAGCAAGATAGTGCACCTCCTCATCAGGAAATGCGTGTTCGTAAGCTCCTAAATCACACATTTCCAGACCGGTGGATTGGAAGGGCTGGTACCATTCCCTGGTCACCTCGTTCGCCAAATATCACTTTCATGGACTTCTTCCTGTGGGGCAATGTGAAAGATATCGTGTATCAAACCCAGGTACGGAACATCAATGACCTGAAACATAGAATCGATGACGCCATTGTCCTCACTGATGAAGCCATGTTACAGCGAACATGGCGAGAAATTTTTTTTTATTATTATTATTATTTTGATTGGAGGTTTAACGACCACCGTGAGCAACTCAAAGGACTACAAGCAGTCGCCCGTCCCTAATTTAGGGCCACTGGTTCCAGGGAAGGGAGAAAGCCAGAGTCGTAAGACAAACACAACATCCATGCCTCACCGGGATTCGATTACCGTCTTAATGCGATTCGTGCAACAAATGGTGCCAATGTAGAAGTGTTTTAAATAAGGCATACAAAACTTTCACATTTACTCTTCTTTGTGTAAGCAATTGTACAGGTTTATCAATTCACTTGTACTTGTAATAAATGTTTAACGTTGTAAACAGACTTTGTGGACAACCTGTATTATAAATTCGATCAGCAACCCCTTTAAACATTTTAAAAGTTTTAGCAAATAATAATTATGTTTCCATTGTAACTACCCTGATGATGATTCTAAGAAGTCCATCAAATCAATACTTCACCTCTGATTAGTTAATAGCCTACTAACCTCTCTCCTGAATGGTCCATCGTGAACGTTGCCAGATACTAAACTTTCCCACACAACACCAAATCACATAAAAACATCTGCGCCGTATTACTTTCAAAATTTCAATAACCCAGATGTCCATAAATTGCTATGATTCAGAGAAATAAAAGTGGAGATAGGCGATAAAAAATAAAAAGAAGTGCTTAAACGGCGGTCGTGAATGGAATTCTTTTGCTGTGTTCTAGGAGTCAGAGGCCTGACTTAATCTCCGACACGACGGAATGTGCGAAGCTTTCACATTCACCTGCTCGTTCTTTGAAGCAGGTCAGACCGCACACGTTTGAATTACATGAGCGAGCGTTTTATTCCATGACGTGATTTATTTTGAAGGTCGATCGTCCACTCCTCGCACCCCCTCCCCCTTACTTGACCGTGTGACAACCTAGAAGTGAGTATGGTTCCCACCAGTAACGAAGATTTAACCTCTATACGGCATAAAGAAGAAAGGTGAAGTGCTGTGATGTGGGGTAGTAACTTAAGCGTTACGCTTGTCGCTAAAGGATCACGAAGTCAGCGAATGATGTCACCTAAATCGTGTTTTAAGGAAATGCGGCTCAAGCTAAGACCTTCAAAGCCACAGGAAAGTCTTCATACACAGTTTTTTCGTTTTCTTTTTTTCCTTTCTATACAAGATTTTTGTTGCGAACTAAGCCGACGTCTTCCAAAAGCATAATCTCTTGGATTAAAAAGATGGGTGTCATACTGCTCGAGCAGTCACTCCTCCATATTGTGGACTCGGGTCTATCGCTCATGCATGCATCCTCCATTACGCAGGTGAATACTTGAAGCAAAACATCTGAATCACTGGTAAATAATTAATTAATTCAACTGCTTTAACGTTATATGGAGTGGCCATTTGCTAAGTTGTGCCTTCGGAGAGCCCACAACCAGATCATGAAAGAACAGGCAGCAATTCAAACCAGCACCGAAGTGTGTGCTAGACAAAAAAGGGGTACTATTTTTTTTTCTTTTACAGCAAGGCATTAGACCGATAGAGATTCAAGGTAGCTAGAAATTTTTTTTTTTGTGTGTGAAGCAAGGGTAAATGCGAGCTCATAGAGACCGGCTGAAGCGCACGACAAAAATGACATGGAACTGCATGATACGGCTCGTCCAGGACGACCTACGGCAGCCTTGTGGGACAAAATCTTAAGGCGTACCAAAATTATTGACGAATCGCTACTTGTGAATCGCGTGCGTGCTGTAAAAGAAGTGGGGTAGCCTTCGCGTTGATTCCCTCCTTAGAATGCCATCTTTTTGCAGAGGTCACCAACCACCATTTTATCTTTATTACATCTGATTAACGAGTTCTGTGTTCGAATCAGACCAGTCTGTTACAGTAATCAGCCATGATAGTTTTCTGCTTTATCTTCATTTTCCGTTGATCTTTCCTTTCAGTATTAAATGGGAACATATACGGCATTTTCCTTTCTCAGATGCTCCAAATAAGCTTTCTCCTCTTTACCGTAGCTGTTAACTTGTAATTTTAGCTGATGCTTCTCAGACATGGGTGTTCGCTCTTGCCGCCCACGAGATCTTCAACATCGGTGTTTGCGCTTGTCGCCCACAAGATCTTAAGCATTTGTCCACAAATCTGCATCGCAAGTCTCTAGCTTTTATGACTAATTTTGCCTTCAGTGTCCATTTCTCCACACCACGCAAGAAGAAGGACCACACATGACATTTAAAATAAAATTTTGAGAGGAAAGACGGCGACTTTATACCTTTGCTGCCCAACTTACCATAGTAATTTCGGAGAATTTTTTCAGGTTTTGAATTTCCGTATTTTAACTCAACTTCCGCTTAACTGTTTCAGCCTTTTCTTTTTTATGGTTGGATTTTTTTACATCCTATGTAAGCCGAAGAGCCAAAACCTTATATTATGACCACCTGCCTAATATAATGATGGTTTTCCATGTGCCGCCAAAACAGCTCTTACCCGGCAAGGTACCGAAGCTACAAGATTTCTAAAGGTGGTATCTAGTAACAAAAAGTTACCAGCAGATCCTATAACTCTTGTAAGTCATGTGGTTGAACGCCGAAGATCGGATTTGTTGTTCCAACACAAACCACAGATGCTCGATTGGACTAATGTGTGGGGAATTTGATGTCAGAGGGCAATACATGAAAGTCTTCGTCATGTTCTGCGAGCCATTCCCGAACAAATGCGCAGTGCGGTACGGCGCATTGTCCTTCTGAAAGAAGGCACTACTAGAAAGAAATACGGTTGCGACGAAAGGATGTACCTGGTCTGCAGTTAGGTTTAGGTAGGTGGTAGACGTCACAGTATCCTGCACATGAATGATTGGATTCAGAGTTTCCCAGCAGAACATTGCCCAAAGCTTTACACTTCCTGCACCGGCCTGTTTTCGTCCCTCGATGCATCCGTCCATATGGTGAAGCAGGAAACGCGATCCGTCGGACCAGAAGATCTTCTTTCAATCATTCAAGTTCCAGTTTTGATGATCGCGTGCCCATTGTAGGCGCTTTCGACGGTGAATAGAGGGTAACAGGAGCCCTCGGAGCGGCATGCGGTTACACAGCCCCATTTTCAGCAGGGTTCGATGTACTCTGTAGTAACAGATTACTCTCGTCACCAGCATTGGAATTATTGGCAAGTTGCAGCACAGCATCTCATCTGTTGGCTCATACCATACGGGAAAACCTGATAACCTTCGCTCACCTCTTGCATCGATGAGCCGTGGTCAGCACACACCTTGCCGGCGGTTTGTGGGTTTTCCCTCCACTTTTTGAAGGTACTAATTACGGCCGACCATGAGCACCTCACAAGCTTTGCCGTCTCGGAAACGCTCTGACCCAGTCGTCTGGCCATTACAGTCTGGCATTTGTCTAACTCGCTGCCTTTCCCATATGAAGAACAACACTGATTAACAGAGCTCAGCATCAGGTGTTATTTATGCCGTTTCATGATCTCCACACGCGCCGTCGTTTACCTGAAGTTGCTTCAATTTGCATAAAGACGCGCTGGTCATAATATTTTGGCCCTTCGGTGCATATGCCTTACGAAATGCAAGGATTCATGATTGGATGAACCCATGCTGGTTAGTACATACATTACATTCATATCACTAAGATGTTCTCTGAGATTCAAGTTAGCTCCACAAAGAAATACAAACTACCAGATAATTTTTACTTACTGTTGCCGTATCAAACTTCTCCATTTACAACGATCTTGACATACAGCTCGGTTTTCACTGTCATCCATCACACGCTGTACACAAGATCTTCTATACTTCATACTCATAATCTTTTCTCAAGCAGACACTCCTGAATCTGATCCTCCCATGACTTCCTTGGCCTTCCTCTGCCTTTCTTTCCTGCCACTTGGGCTAAAAATATTTTTTAGTAAGCATCTGATCACTCATTCTTTCAACATGGCCAGACCACCGAAGCATATTAAGTCTCCACCTTGCTAACAACATTTTGCTTCACATTACACAACTGCAACACATCTTCATTTCTCACACAATAAGAACGTGTCTTGCCCCCCCCCGTAAGTAACGCATTTCTCCAGCACACAAACGACTCCTATGTTTCTCCTGTAGTACCCCGGTTTCACTGCCATACATCAGAATAGGAACAACTACACTTTCATACACAGCCATGCGGGACTCCTTGAGAACCCATCATTCCTGTGAAAACCTTCCAAAGCAGCCATGATTTTTAATGAAGAATCACTCGCCTACTAATTTCACCATCCAATTTGTTCTCTCTGTCAAACATGCTTCCCAAATACACAAACTCATTCACATGGTCAATCACTGTGCCATTTAGACTTATATTACATTCAGTACTGCCAGTTCCTCTCTCAAAAACCATGACTTTGGTTTTTCCCTTATTTATACTCAGTTTGAATTTCATGCAAACTTCGTGCATCCGGTACAACATACTCTGCAACTCACTTTTGCTCTCTGACAACACAGGACAGTGTCATCACCATACAGCAATTGGCACACACGTATATCACCAAGACAAAAACCAGTATTATTTATTTTTGACATCACGCATGCACGCATCCATAAATATATTAAACAGTCATGGTGACATTACACACCAATAGAAAACCATCCATTTTGATAAAACACAATTCACTCGTTAGTTAGTGGAATTTATTGTGTCACAAAGAAGCCGATTACGGGTAAACAGGGGTGAGTGAGTGGTGAAATTTTGAAAGACTTCATGCGCGTCCAAACTGAAATACGCGCATGATACTTTTATACAGAGTGATCCAATAAATGAAGAAAGATCAAAGGCAAAAAATGAACAAATACCTGCACAATATATAAAATCCAAATTAGTGAATAAGTGATGGTGTTTACGACGATGAACAATACGGCCAAACTGTGATATGTGCAGAACGTGATTAAGAGCTACGAGATTATGGTGTTTAGGGCTCGAAGTTGACTTGATAAAAGAGCCAAACAGATACAATTTGAGGATATTCGTATAATTTAAAAGAATGAATCCAGATGGAATTTTATGGTGCAACTGCCAGGCATGATCATGATATTAATATGTGGAACTTCACAAACCAGTTCGAAAAAAAAAAAAAAAAAAAGACAAAGTTAAGCCCACCGGGGATAATATAATGTCTTGGTCAGAACGCAGTTGCCCTAACAGAACACCAACAAACACGATCCTGACAACCAGAATGCCCACAAGAAAAACAATGACACGACAAATCACCGAAATGTCCTTTGTATTTTACTTTTTTGACTGCGAACTTTTAAACCCCAAATCATGTATTTGTTGCTGTGACAATAAACGGCGCTGTAGTCGAGATTATATGTCATTCATGTGACCGACCTCGGTACACAATTCAATAAAATATTTTTAATTCATCAATCGTAACAAATAATTTAATAATAATAAATTGCTGTGGTTGAATAATTCATCCCAAGTGATGACAGTGTTAAATGAACTAAAATATCAAATACCAAGATTTGCAAATTGAAATTCAACACCTCTATTAGAAGAAGAAAAAACTAGTGTTGCAGAAGTGATTGGTACATTAGAAGCAATTCCAAGGAAACTGAAGAAGCATCTTGAAGAGGTTGGAATCGACAGGGTAAGAACAGCAGAGTTGGACAAAGTGGAACAACCTGGCACTTGCTGCATTCTTCAGACTCCTCTTTGATCTTAGATTACTCGGTAGAGTCACTGATGGACCAAAAAAACTCTAGTTGTAACATTTCGTGGGCTGTGAACAGAGGTGATATGAAAAATGTATAACAATCGGTACGCGTGGGCCGCAACATAAATGACGGTGACGAAAGATGTGTCGCAGAACAGAAGACATTTACCAATAGAAGTAAATTGCGGTTCCTAAAGAATTACACCTTTTGTCTTGAACTGGATCTTTAAGTTTAGTTTCAGCTCTAGACAGGGCCTGATTTATGCAAAGGTCTCCAAGACTCAAGCCCTGGGTTGCCATTTTTGGAGAAGTCCAAAATTTCTTCAAAGTGCATTGTATCGAACAAAAACATATTGCTTTATGTGGTTCCGTATAATGTAAGTGACCCGATTTGCAGGTAGGTCCAGGGCTGTTCATGTCTAAGTCAGGCTCTGGCAGTAGATATTAGTTATTTAAATAAGATCCGTTTGGTATTGCATTAGAGCTTATTTTTATGAATAATTTGCATGTGACATTCCGTATTGCAGTCTATAAATTTAAACACATGGATAATCTCGTAGCGGTAAACAATAGAAACTCACACATACAAAAAAAAAAAAAAAAAACATATTTGGAGCTGCGGGCGGGAGGGAGAGCCGTATCTCGTGAACTTCTTGCCATCGCGTATATAAAAACACAAATTTTCGATGAAACTTTTATCAGTCACAACAGTTAACCCTCATCATAAAGCACTTAGCCCCAGATTAGCTCTCCTCCCCCAGCTCTGAACGCAGGCATCACCAGGGGATTTCTGTGTTAAAATGTGTTTCGAGCCCATAAAATTCCCCCTCCCCCTATATCTCATCCACCGTTTTGCAGGTTTTCTTGCAGAGGGACTTCTGATTGTAAACTCAGAAGTCTCCTCCAGGGCCTGCAGGCAGTGACAAGGGCACAAAAGTTTATCTCCTTTCATAGCGTGTTTGTGTGGGTGTCAGTAACGCATATACTCGCAACTGATCTGACTTGGGGAAAAAATAGAAATAAATAAAAAAAAAGAGAAAATAAGAAGAAACTTTCTGGTAAATATTTGCCGTCATAATTTCCATCCGAGCGTTTAATTTAACAAACGGTTCGATCGAACCAGACTGAAACGGTTATTTATCACCCCTGGTTGTGAACACAACGAATAAGATAATCTATATTACGTGGACACCATCGAATGAGGGATTGCGGCGCATAACAATTTAATAACATTATATGTTTATTATTCTACATGGTAAGAAGTGTGAATCAAATTGAATTTTGCAAACTCAATGGCGAGTGGAATACAACGCCAATATCAATTATATATCAGACGTATATAATTCCCGAATTCTTGAGTCCTGATATAAGGCTCAGAGTGCTGGTACAGCAACAAAATACAAACGTCATGCCGGTGTTCTGGTTGTCAGTGTTGTGTCTGTCGAGGTTTGGGCTGTCAGCATTCTGGCCGGCACCCGCGGTACTCCTCTCAAGCAACTCACGCGGGTGGGGAAATAAGGAAACAAATTGTTTAGTAACACAGTTCGCGCTGACTATTCCGAGAAATAATGTGTCATGGGCATAGGGATCTTCACATAAAGCGCTACTGATGTGTGTCAAGGGGAATAATAATAATAATAACAAACCCTAGTTTACTCCAGTTCAAAGAGATTTATTTCTGGTTACTTAAAAAAAAATTATTTCATCAAACCTTAAGGTAATCATTTATAAAAGAAAAATTTGAAAAGCTAATCATTTGGTCAGGTTTATTTTTGAAATACCGCTAATCAAATTCAGGCCTTGTTCCGAAAAAATTTCTCCAGGCAAGATGGTAACGAAAATTCCCGGAGGCAAGAAAGTTTTCTTTTGTCATAGTTGTTATATTGTTCGTACAGTAAAACCTCCTTAGCGTACACTTCGATAAAGAGGACAGTTTTGTGATCCGCAGACCCGAAAGTATATACGGTTCTGTATATTTTTACCTCTAAATAGCGGACCCTCCGAATAACGACAGTGACGTTCAAAACGTGAACCTACAAGAAAAAAAAAGAAAAAAAATGGAGAATTTTCGCCGCAAAGAATTTGTTTATCTTCTTCGGACGGAATCTACATTATAAAAAACTACCGATCTGTGGTTTCAATATGGACGATCCACATTAGAAAAACTACTGACCTGCGGTTTCAATGTGGAAGATCTTTTCTTAAAAATGAGCAAAACAGCATCTTTCAAACAAAATGGGGTATTCGTTGTCAACCCAGAATAGGATTTAGACACAACTTTCGAACTAATAACGTGTCAAAGCAGTGAACGAAATGCAAATGTTTCCATTACGGTTGATGAGGATTGCACATCGAAGAGTCAACGAATAATGTTCGCGAGTTCGTTGGTTTGCGAACGTGGGAAGGCAGCCCCAGTGGAACAGAAGTCTAACAGCTGGCTTCTGACTATTCGTCCGAAATGGGTCCGGCTTAGAATTCCGCTGGCGCAGTGGTCTAAGCGCTGGCTTCTAAAACCATTCATCCGAGATGGGTCCGGCTTAGAATTCTGCTGGCGCAGTGGTCTAAGCGTTGGCTTCTGACACAGTAACGCACCGGAAAAACTTGGGGCCGACACGCAAAAAATGTCTTGGAGGCTCTTTTTCGAAAATCTATTAGCTTTTAATTACTGAAGTTCCTAATTTCCTTATTATTAACTAGGTTTTATGGGAGTTTTAATAATTAAAATTCTTTGGAACTTACGGACATTTTCGTAAAACCAAAATTATTACATATAACACAAATGGGCACACTGAAATTCAAATGATTGCCCAAATTTTATACCAATACAAAATACCAAAACACTTACGCTAAAATTAATCATATCATGCAAATTTTATTCTTCCGGAGAACTAAAGCCAGCTTCTACGAAATGCCTAATGATGACACATACAAAACCGCCCAGTCACTGTACACCTTTTATGATTTAAACGAAAATGCAGCACATAAGTAAGCAAATAAATAACAATTAATAATTGTGGAACAGAAAACTAAAACTAAATTATTTATTCTTGAATATAAAAAAACACATTTAATGCCAAAATGTTTTGCACATGTACATTTTTCTTCTTGAAACTTATAAAAAAATGACACAGATCTGTGTCCCAGCAAGAAACACCTTCAGTTCATTACATTATGAAAGATGCGTAGTTATGTGCAAACATCTGTAACACATAACAACACCTTATCCTCATAGGTATAAAAATTTAATTTATTGAACTGACGTTTCTTTGACATTCTCTTGTTAATATATATGTCACCGCTAAAGCTCGAAAGCCGTTAATGTGCACATTACCTAGCTAATCTGCAGATTAACTGATTTGCTCCGTTAACGTGAGGAATCAAGATTTTTCCGCATTTTACCTAGGTAATGTGCACATAACGGCTTCCGTATCGTTAAAGTTCAAAAGTTTGTTTCTCTTATTTCCTTTCCCTACACCTTTCCCCCTCTCCCTCCACTTTTAGTTTGGTTTCGTGTGATATGTTTGTTCACGTAATTTGTGGTGAAATAGATCCTAAAGAGAAAGGGTATGGTAAGAATGTATTGTGCAATATCTGTACAAAGAATATGGATCATAAAATACAGCGTGGTGAAGCCAAGAAAGGTTTAGAAAAGCAAGCAAAGAAAACGTTAGCAGTTTTTAATGCAAAGCACCCAAATGTCGATGAAGGTGTCACTGTGAGAATTAAAGTACCCGAAGTAGACAGAGCAAAAACTGATGTCCGCTCGATTTTAGTTGTGGTTCTTAGTAAAACAGAGGATGGCTTTTATAAACTTGGTACTAAAATGGGTATTTTAAAACAATTGTATGCAAAATCTGAATTCAGTGTTTGCAAAGAGAGATTTCTAACGAAAGAAGATGCCCCTGCTGTAGAAATACTGTATCTTTACGTCAAACAGCAATAAAACAATCCCTTGGTACTGGGCAGGGTTTCAGAAAATGTGACTGCAAATCTAAATGTACCACAAATAGCTGTGCTTGTCGCAAAAACCAATTGCTATATAATTCAAAGTGTCACCAATCTTTAGATTGCACTAATACACTGCTGGACAATTGCTAAGGACGGATCATAAACGGCTATATAGCGCATAAAAAAGTAAGTGTGGTTGGATGCCAAGTGAAATAAAATAATGTCAGAATGCTAGGACATTACAAGAAAGACAATTTATTGTGCTCTGAAATCCAGAAGGCTTTGGAACGTGTTCAAGGGACAAACAGGGCATTTTGTGCAGAATACATAAACGTGAAAAAAAATGCAATTACCGTCCGCAGGCGTTCCGGCGTAAAATGTCAATACGGGATATGGCCACCATGGAGGGCGATGCAAGATTCCACACGTCGTGTCATGCTTTGCACAACATTATCAAGCAGCTGTTGGGGTAATTTATCCCATTCCTCTGTCAGTGCAAGGATGAGGGTGTCCTTGTTTATTGGAGGGCATTGGCGACCAGCAAGACTCCTCCCCAAAGCATCCCACACATTTTCAATGGGATTCAGATCTGGAGAACGTGCTGGCCATACGAGGCGTTAAATATCCTCGCTCTCAAAACACTCCTGGACAGCGACTGTTCGACGACATGTTGCGTTGTCGTCCATGAAAATGAATCTATCACCGACACCACCACGGAACATGCCAACATGAGGTAGCAGAACATCATTAATGTATCGTTGGCCAGTCATAGTCCCAGTTGGAAGCACATAGAAGGACGTACGGCCATTGATCATGATGCCAGCCCATACCATGACACTACATGTCGGATATCGGTCCCTTTCCTGTATGTTTGCTGGACAATATGCAGTACCACTATCACGCCAGATCAGTTGTCGTCGACAATCAGACGATGGACTGTATCTACTCTCATCTGAGAAGATGACAGCAGACCAGTCGTTATCAGTCCAATTGCAATGTTGATGGCACCATTGCAAACGGGCGGTACGGTGACGTCTGGACAATGGGATGCACACAAAAGGACGGCGGGCGTATAGTCCTCCTTCATGCAAACGTCTGGCGACAGTTTTTCGGGAGATCCGCTTGCCAGTAGCAGCCATAAACTGATTTGCTACCTCACTAGCTGTGCTGCGCCGGTGTCTTTTTGTTGATAGCACTATGTACCGATCTTCTGCAGGTGTCGTACTGCGAACACGACCTACCCCGTGACGTTTGCTATACACTCTCCATTAGTTTGAAATGATTTCCAAAGCCTTGAAACAACACTGTGGCTGACGTCGAACTCCCTGGCAACATCTGTTATTTTTCGCCCTTCTTCAATCTTGCCAATAATACGGCCACACGTTAAATCATTTGGTGATGTCGGGAAGACATACTGAAAATTGCAAGTTCGTCAATTGATTCTTTCCCTTTCAACTTTGCGTTTGAGCAACAACGGTCAATACGCGTCAAATCCTTTATATCTCTTATCAGCGCTATGACGTCACGAACAAGTTCGGCAATCCAAAATTTGCATACGCACAACACGTCTTACTGTATCCCGCACTTATGCTAATTTCCACATTTTCCTGCCTTCCATTTTGTGGTTGCTATCGTTGCTATTGTCATCCGTCTTTAGCAATTGTCCGGCAGTGTAAGTAAGCATAATTTTATCATATGTTTTGCAAATTCATTTCCTTAATTATAATATTTTAAACCGTTTGATTCTTTCTATTATAGTGTTTTAATTGATTGATGATTTATTCTATCAACTAATTTGTTGACTGTTTGATTGTATTAACTTGATTCTTTATACACTGACGGAAAAAAAAAATCCCAACACCACGAAAAAATAGTTGTAGAGGAATGAAATGGCGGAAATACATTTGTATAGGTAACATATTTAATCGATTAAGGTTTCAAGATCACAGCTTATTGTAAGCGCGAGAAGAGCCATTTTGAATGTGAAATGCTGGTACATTAATAATCGGTGTAACCGCCAGAATGTTGAATGCAAGCACGCAAACGTTCATGCATTGTGTCGTACAGCTGCTGGATGTCAGTTTGTGGGATGGAGTTCCATGCCTGTTGCACTTGGTCGGTCAATACAGGGACGGGGGATGACGCTGGAGTTGTCGTCCAATGATGTCCCACACGTGCTTGATTGGTGAAAGATCTGGTGATCTAGCAGGCCACGGCAACATGTCGACACTCTGTAGAGCATGTTGGGTTACAACAGCGGTATGCGGGCGAGCGTTATCTTGTTGGAAAACACCCCTTGGAATGTTGTTCATGAATGGCAGCACAACAGGTTGAATCACCAGACCGACGTACAACTTTGCCGTCAGGGTGCGTGGGATACCCACGAGAGTGCTCCTGCTGTCATAGGAAATTGCTCCACAGACCATAACTCCAGGTGTAGGTCCAGTGTGTCTCGGTCGCAGACAAGTTGGTTGCAGGCGCTCACCTGGCCTCCTTCTAACCAACACACGGCCATCACTGGCACCCAGGAAGAACCGGCTTTCATCAGAAAACACAACAGATCTCCACTCCGTCCTCCAATTAGCTGTAGCTTGACACCACTGACGTCGCAAACGGCAGTGGTTTGGAGCACGCTACAGGGCGTCTGGCTCGGAGCTGTCCTTCAAGTAACCGATTTGTAACAGTTCGTTGTGTCACTGTGGTGGCAACTGCAGCTAGAATTGCTGCCGCAGACGCGGTACGATGCGCCACGGCCATACGCCGTACACGGCGGTCTTCCCTCTCAGTAGTGCCACGTGGCCGGCCGGAACCCGGTCTTCTTGAGGCAGTACCTTCCCTTGACCACCGCTGTCAACAATCATGCACAGTGGCTACGTACCTGCCAAGTCGTTCTGCAATATTGCGGAACGAAAATCCACCTTCTCGTAGCCCTATTACACGACCTCGTTCAAACTCCGTGAGCTGTTGATAATGACTTCTTCGTCTTCTTAAAGGCATTCTTGACTAACATCAACACCCTACGTAGAATCTCAACGATAACTAACGCTCACGAACGTTACAGCGCGTATTTACAGCAAACCTGCTTTGCATGTTCCGAGGGGCGTTACTAGCGCCACACGTATGCGCCGAGCGCGAAATTTGCATAGACGTCATCTTACAGATGTATTCTCACCGCCTACCAACTGTCGTTTATCTAACACAACCCCTTCTTGGTGTTGGGATTTTTTTCTGTCAGTGTATATCGAAAAATAAATAAATAACATTATGTTAATTTAAGCGTACAGAAACCGTTGCTGTTGTTCCAGCAAATATCTTATTTTCACTTTAACGAGTGCCTAGTAGGTAATGTGCAGATTATCTAGGTAATTTGAGCAATGAAACAATTTTCGGCACTTTAACGGATCACCCTAGTTAATCTGCACATTACCTAGATAATCTGTAGAATAACTGATTTCTGCACTTTAGCGGTAACATATACATGGATAGGAGCTAGTACGGTGGCTACGAAAAGGGGCTACTGGGTAGCTGCTTTCCTGTCATGCAGTTTTTATTAACTCTAAAGCCACGACAATTATTTCTAACGATTTTACTTAATTACTGAAGAAGAAAAAAACTACCAAAAATGGCTTTTCTTTTTAATGCATCGTTCAAAGCTGCCGTCAAAATTTTCCTTCTATTTCTTTAATCAGTTTCATACGAAGTTTCTGCAAAAAAAAATATTTTTTTTATTGAGGCTAGAGGCCCTCTTAGCCGTGAGCTCCCCCCCCCCCCCCCAACGCGGGGGGGGGGGGTATTAGTACGTCCCTATTCTGACCATTTGTCAGAGGTGGGTCCCGGTTCGAATCCCGTGAGGTATGGATCTTGTGTTTGACTTACGGCACTGGCTCTCTCCCTTCCCTGTAACAAGTGGCCCTAAATTAGGGACGGGCGACTGCTGCTTATAGCCCATCGAGTTGCTAACGGTGGTCGTTAAACCCCCAAACAAGTTAGTAAAATCATGCAATGCATCGATTATGATTGGCTTTCCAACATACCAGAAATCATTACTCAAGTTATGCTATAACATTTTGAAAAAATGGCTGTGGAATAAATCTCGTTCCTGTGACCCTATTTTGATGATATTAAACAGAATTGGTTCAGTATACCTCCGGAACAACATACTGAAGTTTTGTTGCAATAGAAGCATGTTTACATAAGTTAGGACGCAGAAGAGCGATGGAATGGATCCCGCTCCTATGTCCTGACCATTGACCCCATTTCGCCCATTTTCAATAGGGTTCGTCCCCAGTTGTCCTCTACCACATACTAAAATTTCATCGAAATCGAACCATTTTTACGCTAGTTATCAGACAGACAGACAGATGGACAAAGCTGGAGCATATACGTTTCTTCAACCTATGGCTGGAAAGCGTAAATAAATAACAATAAATAAACATTGGAAAAAAATTATTTGATTAAAGCATCTGTTGCAGTTGTAAATAGGTGCGCGATTGTTGTTGTTGTTGTTGTTGGAGGTTTAACGACCACCATGAGCAACTCAATGGGCTATAAGCAGTCGCCCATCCTTAATTTAGGGTCACTGGTTCCAGGGAAGGGAGAGAGCCAGTACCGTAAGACAAACAACATCCATGCCTCACCGGGATTTGAACCCGGACCCCTTGCGGACGTATGATCAGAAGCCATCGCTTAGACCACTGCGCCGCCAGGGCGGCGAGCGCTTTTTTTTTTTTTTAAAGTCGCTGTAAAGTGTAGTGAATAGTTGTAATAGTTTGCTCGTAAACAAAGGGAATACGGGGGGATTAGAACTATTAAAGAACTTAAAATAACATTTTGAAAAACTTGCTACGACCCCCCTCCCCCAAAAAAACGACAAAAAAACCCCGCTTTTATCAGATTTTTTGCAGCCAACAAAAAACAAAACAAAAAAAAACAAATGAAACCCCCGCTTTTATCCGATTTTTTGCAGACTGCTGATTGATTTAATTAAACAATGAGTGGCAAGTAGTGTGCGTTTTCAAATTTATGGTGTAACACATTTTATTGTTACGTACGTATATTTAAACATGTATCGAACTGCGTATCCTGTATGTACTATATTTTAAAATGAAAAAAAAAAAAACTGTACATGCACTGTATGAATCCACACGCAGGGCCGTAGCCAGAAAGAATTGTCGGGGAGGGTTTCTGAATTTGAAAATTAATTTTCACCGCACGTTATGTATGTGTTGAAGTTTTTTTCTCTGTCACATTTTGTTTGCACATGAAATTCTTCTATTTAATACTCACCATGTTTTTAATACTGAGTTTCATGCTATACTACTTACGCTCTTTTTATCTAAGTACCGCATTTCGGAGAGGGTTTCAGCCCCCAAACCCCCTCCATGGCACTGTAACACAAGAGCAAAAGAATAAAATCCTTAATAAAAAACATTTAAATTTTATATTATATGTACGTATTTAATATGAAATATTTTGTATTGTGAGCTTAAGTGAGCTCAGAAATCAACCTCCCAAATAGCAGACAAATGTTGAAGTCCCAGGGTGTCCCGCTATTCAAAGGTTTTAGTGTATTTAGTTTTCACCAGCGTGTGAAGCTCCCCTTGTATGAATTTCTGAAAGAAGTACTGCTCAAATTCGCAAAAGAACAAAAATAGTTAGGCGTAATGAGTTAAGACGCTTACGTAAAAGGCATATTATCCGAGCCGCGTCTTCAGAAAGCAAATTCTCGTACATAAATTTCTCTTGCGACTTCAGACAGGAAATTCCCCCAGGCCAATAGCACATAACTTGTCTCGACGAAGCAACAAACAGAGCTCGCAGCTAACAGAACATGTCTAAAGACCGTCTTTTGTGAGCTGTGGGGTAATTAATTAATCTTTTCAATGCTCGCTGAAGCGAAAACCAGCGTGGCGCTGAATCAGCTAATTTTGCTTGAATGGATTCACGCAGCATTTAATAGAGCTTTTGCCACATTCCCTACTACCAGAGATTCTACATGCGCATTCACTAAGAGTAAGTACTCAGCATTTATTGCTAAAAGACAATATGTAAGAATAAAAAAACGAAGTCCACATGATTCAGTTTCTGATTATTAGCTCCTCTAATAAACGAAAATCGATTTCTCAAATGTCCATTTTATTCCCATTCCCTTTTGTGGTATTACTCTCAGGCTTTATTTACACACACATGCAGGTGTAGCATATACAATATTTACGAAGAGACTGGAACTTATACCTCTATTCAACCTTCCTTTTGAGTTGCTATTTTCTTATGTAAATTTCGTCACTTCTTTGTTAAAGATTTTCTTACTGAACGGCACATTACTTCCCCGCGCAGCCTGTACGTTTTGAAAAAACTAACAGTGAGTCAGAAGAAAGTAAAAAGTCTAGGTCGAGTGTGATAGGGGTGGAGTACTGGAAAGATGAAAAGCTTGTCGTAGATTTATGTGGATAGATGAATGACGTGTTGTACCTATACGGTGGAAATTTCTATACGTTCTATTGCTGTTAAATCTTTTGATGAATTACGACCTGAGAACCACTAAAATGTAATGCCGACTGAAACTTCGTGTGCGTTATTACTTAGTGTACAATTAGTTACTAGTTAAAATTATGTAAGTAATTAATAAATGTTCTTTTTACCCATTTATTTCCAGTTATCTAGTGTGACGTAATTGTTAATCAACAACGTTCAACCATTAAAAACACAAGACACAGTGAAACACAAATTTGTCGGTGGAGATGCTCGAATACGCATCCTTCTGCTCCGGAGCCGAATGCTTTCCCAATTAAGCTATACCGACAGTTTGTCGCTGCAACTTTGTCGTCTTGACATGCGCGTTACCTATACCCCCCCCCCAAGAAAGGCGGGGCACGAAATGGCAGCCTTCGGGACCGCCGCGAACCATGCTTGCAGTTACTCTCTGTAGAAGAAGAAATTCTCACTAATTCCAGACAATCTGTGGAAGAAGCATCATCCATGTTTCGAAGCGAAGAAGGAATTCTGATTAATTCCAGACGATGTGTGGAAGGAACAGCACACATTTCTCGAAGAACCTAATGGCCAGTAGACCCATTTTTTTACATTCGGGCGCGAATATAAACAAAATTTGCCGGTGATCGAACCCGCATCCTTCTGCTACGGAGCCGAATGCCTTTCGAATTAAGCTACACCGACGGAGTTTGTCTCTGTAACTTTTCCGTCTTGGCACGCGACGGAGT
The DNA here is from genome assembly GCA_039090855.1 of Macrothele yani. Classification (NCBI taxonomy): domain Eukaryota; kingdom Metazoa; phylum Arthropoda; class Arachnida; order Araneae; family Macrothelidae; genus Macrothele; species Macrothele yani. Next base: position 89,840,269 of record CM077016.1, on the reverse strand, counting down.
TTGAGGTTGGTACGTCACATATTCTAAAACATTATGTACATTAATTTTAGTAAACGAAAAGCTCTAAGAGATATAACTTTGTTCTGAGATATATGCGATAAGAACGCACGTCTATAGTCCCCAGTAACTTGTTCAAGTACCACATGTACTGTAAATACACTGGTCACAAAAATAGGGACATTGTATGAAATGAAAGATGCATGTATCTGACTCAAGTAAACACCCTCCTGAGTCCTGCCCGATAAAGACTGCGTTTACAAAAACAATTTATTGTGCAATTTCTGCACACAACAAAGTAGCACTGCAATAAGACAAAATGGTAAATTCGGGGAATGTCCATACCCCTGGGTTACAGTACCCGGCAACACCACCTCTGTGTCGAAGAACGTCTTGACACCTACGAGGCATACTTGCGATGATATTATTGAGTGTCTAGGGCAGCTCGTTCCATATTACAGGCAACAAGTTACGGAGGTGTGCCAGTGTACTAGGGTATGGAACGTGGCTTTCCAGACGTCACTGCAGCGTCGAAAATGTTCTCAAAAGGATTAAGTTCAGGTGACCAGAGAGGCAGCTACAGCTGTAACGATTCAATCCCACGATTTTCCAGCTTCTGAAGCACGCTCCAGGCACGGTGACTGGTTGCATTGTCATCGAGAAAACAGACTGCACGTTCAATAGCAGCGAAACAGTGTTATAATGAACTCGTTTCGGTTAACTGATGCATTCACGTTGCCTTGACGAACATAGGAAGTACGGCCATTGAAACCAACTCCCGCCCAGACCAGAAGGGACTACCGCTAGTAAAAGTGGACGGACTGCACACAGTGTGGTTGCATTCGTGTGCCGGATTTCCTCCACATGTGTCTTCGTCGAGTATCAGGATAAAGAGCGAGACGGGATTCGTCTGTGAAAAGTACATGGTGCCATTCTGTATTCCACGACATGCACTGTTGGATCCAGGAGCATCTTTGACGATGGTGAAAAAAGTCAATGCTGTACATCTCAGCAGCCTTCTCGCTCCGAGTCCGTACTCGTGAAGACACTTTCATACCGTTGCGTATACAGGGTTACAAGGAAAATTCTTGATCAGGCCAATATCTCACGAACTATGGCAATTAGCGATTTACTTCTTGTGCAGTTTTATAGGAAAACCCCTATGGCGCACACAATAACACCACGAAGGACTCCCTCGCCCCCTCTGGGTAGGGGGGTTGAGGGGGCTATCGCGCCCTCCTTTGCAGATAGGGCAAAAAAGTCAATTACAAACTTGTTCAAAGAGGCAAAAATAGTACATAAATGTTTTTGTCCCATAACAAAAGATGGAAGGGGACCGGGAATGTGGCCCCAAGAAAATCACTACATCCGGAAGCAACAACAGAGTATGTAGACAAGAACTTATTACTTATCTAAACTGGTAAGTTCTAAATAAATGAAAGCACAAAGGAAAAATTTTCCTACAAACCTTATCAACAGTTCTTGTTCTGAAATAAAACGCAATTCCTTTAAATATTCAATAGACTTTGATGTCCAATACGGTAAAAAAATACACTGAGACAAGGAGAAATAGCATAAAGTGGCGAAACACTCATCCAATAGGAAAACTATATGCACATCTAATTGACTTGCGTACGTGGCAAAGCTTTCGACTTCCGTTCACTGGTTCACTAAGTGTTGGCATACCGACCACGCATATCAGTTTTGTATTCTGACGACGGAGCAGAAAGCACATTTGAAATCCATGCAAATATGCTTCGGACACAGCGACTCAGGTAGCTTTCCACTTTTTCTTCGCATTTGGAGAGTCTCCTTCCATCTTGTTACGGAACAAAAACATTTATGTACTATTTTTGCCTCGCTGAACAAGTTTGTAATTGACATTTTTTTGCCCTATCTGTAAAGTGGGCGCGATCCCCTCAAAAAGGGGGCGAGGGGATCCCTTGTGGTGTTATACAACTGCACAAGTAGTAAATCGCTAACTGCCATAGTTCGTGAGATATTGGCCTGGTAACGGACTTTCCTTGTAACCCTGTATACTGTGACACCAGAAGCAGCTCGAAGTGATTCCCGGAGTTCGCTACTGGTGATACTAGGCCTTTTCCGAGCGCTTACTGTCAGGAAATGATCTTGATTCCCGGTGGTTATCATTGGGCGGCCAGTCCTGGGTCGATCTGCAACATTTCCATGCAGTAGATATCTTGTGTGTAGCCGACCTGCTACACTTTGCGAAACTCCTAACGCAGCAGCTACATCGATCTGTCATACACCTGCTTGTAACAAGCCAACTACCCTACTTCTGTTGTCAGTGCTTAAACGTCGTCTGGACATCGTTTCAGTTTAATCCCATACTGAAGAATCAGTGTCAGGTAGAGATCTAGACTAAGCGGTAAAACTTCCATTTTTACTTCTCGCAAGGTATTTTTACCGGAGCTCGCATGTCATGTGCTGTGTTGTCGTGACGTAGCAACCCAAGCTGACAACTGATCTCCAGTAGTCGCTTAATTTGCATTTCACCACGTTTTCTCTTCGAAACCGCAATTATCCCTAACTTTTTGTGACCACTGTATATTCAGTATCTCGGGAGTGAAAAGGGAAGCATTTTTTTCATCCCGTAGAACGGTTTGGGCACGAAAATTAACATTTGCCCAGGAATGTGTGAATTTTAGCACCTGTTAAAATATCCGTTTTCTTTTTATCATTTGGCTTCAAAACTTCCAGAAGAAAATCTGAATGAAGTTTTCTATCGTGCTTAAAAAGTAATAGTTACCCAGGACCCATTGTGCTGCATACTACACTGGCATGCAAAAATTAAGGACGAGAGAGTTTTTGGAATGTAACTTCGTGCAGAAGTGCTCCACATCGACTCCAATCATACCATAAGATCCCCAAGATCAGGGTTCGTACTCTTTTTGGGGGAAAAAATTCAAGGACTTTCCAGGCCTTTTCCAGGCCATATACAAAAAATTCCAGGATGATTACTACGCTTTACAGTATCATGCTCAAATTAGTTTTTAAAAGCAATTTCAGTTTTAAGTAATAAAAATGATGAAAGATGCAAATGGATTAGGGATGATAGGGGGAAGGGAATAGAACTGTCCATAATTAGCATGTTCTCGTTGCGCTAGGCGCTTAAGCACTGCTGAATTCCGTCAGACCCCCAATGGTCAAATGATTGAAATGTGCTGATGTTCATGGAATGAAATGGTTGATCAGCTATGATAACCGCATAAAAGTTCGAAGGGGGCGATTTCTTTTTTACGTTATGCAACATTCTACATTACTCCAGTATTTATCTTGTCATCATCAACAATAGCAATGTAACTACCACTTACGATCGCGGATATCGGCCAACTGAAAATCTGCCATACAACTAAGGGATACAACACACAGGTATCATGTTACAGTGTATTGTAATTGAAAAAAAAAAAAAAAAAAAAAGATTTCAGAAATTAAAATCGAAAAAAAAAAATTAATATCATCAAGTCATGGTGTTTCAAAAATCCGCTTTCCTTTATAATGTTTAAAAACATGTAATGTTTTTCTTTTTTACCTGTCGTGTATAATAAAATGGGTTGATTTTTTTATGGAATCAGACGTCCATATGTCCGATTGTCTTCGTCTGAGTTCACACGTTAGCTACTGTGTACAAGTAGACATTTTTCAGCTCAAAAATATGTAGTTTTGTATGTATTCACAGTATAACTCATTCCGTATTCCCACAGAACAAAATTCAGCAGATACAAATGAAGAACATCAAGACCCACCCAACACCATGTTTCCGATTGTCTGCTGTTTATATTCAAGAAATGCGAATATGGATCAATGGTGAATGCAGCAACTATGGTTTTTATTTATTACCAAGAAAAAAAAGGAGCCTGAAAGCTGTAAAGCTGAAACGGATATTTCTCCCCTCCCGAAAACATTCCGATTAAGTTCAAACAGCAGGAACACGCGTCCACGCACACTCAACCTCTGGAATGTCCTGATGGAACGGCTTCTTTTCATTTGGCACATCGCCATAAATCACCACCTGCAGCTCACTGAAGTGTCTTCCTCCTTCACCCTAACTATAGGAGAAAACGTAAAAAAAAATGCTGCCCAATTTTAGACAAAATGACCAAATTTACGTCATAACGTTGCAATTTACTAAAATACGTTTATCTGCTGAATTTCGCCTAAATCCATTGAAAACTTTTTAATTATAGATTTTTTATTAAAACAGTAACTCAGACATCTGAATAAAAATGTATGTTTGTAATTAAAATAGAGTCCATATCATCACAGAAACAAAATTTAAGGATCACTCTGTTTAAATAAACCATGGCATCTAAAAAAAATAATTTGCTTGCTTTTCCCGTAATTTATAATTGCCGTTTCTTTTTTTGAATCCGATTTTGCAACAGAAGATTTTTTTTTTTTTTTTTGCATCTGCTAAAGTTTCAAACGGAATTCGGCGAAATTTGCACTAGAACTTTATTGTGATGTATTTTAACCACTGTAAAAATTTTACTGTGTTCTTTTCAAAATTCCGGAAAATGGATTTCTGAAAATATCTCTTAGTCCTTTTGAGCCGTGGAAGTGATAAACAGGTGTTTGCTTTCTTCCCAACCAAGGGCTTCGGATCAGCGCTCCCAGCTGTCAATCAACCGTTGCTATGGTAACACCCTTTCTGCTCAAGGCTCACTGTCTAAAGAGGCACACATAATAAAAATTTCCAATGCTAACTTTTTGAGTTTTAAACCGATTCAAATGGAATTTTGGGAGTGAGCTTCTGTAATCCAATTATAGTAAATGTAAAAATTTCAGCCACTTTTGTGAAAAATTCGCAAAGATAGTTTTCTTATTTTTTATCATAAGTAGCCGAAGTCTCTTGAGGGGTGGGCCGGAAGCAAGCGTCTTAATGCAATAAACAAGGAGCAGATGAATGTGTTGTTCAGGCATACTCTTCACTGGTGGATGCCAGCTGACTTGGTAAACACGCGACCCCCTGCAAATGCTAAATGTCTCTTCTTTCCCCTTCTGTTGTTCTCAGTAGTTGTCGGACGGACATCAAGCTCAGGGCTAGAGAATGCATCAAGCTTCCCTTCCCTAACAGACCTGCTAGTAATCATCCAATTTTATTGCACTGGAAGTAGTGCTTCCCCCCCCCCCAGCCAAATTAGGATTTGGGCACATCCGAAACACCACTGTAGCCGGCGGTTTCTTTGAGAACAGAGGAGAGGAACTTAAAAAAATTAAGGGGTAACAGTCAGTAACACGATTTCCTAAAAGGGCATTTTTTTAAGCACTAATTTCAAATTTCAAGGCTTTTCAAGACAGCATTAAAAAAATACCGTTTTTCCAGGATATTCCAGGCCTTGAAAACGTAATCATGATTTTCCAGGACTTTCCAGGTTTTCAAGCACGCGTGCGCACCCTGCAAGATGTAAGAATATGGGACACGTGAGCAAAACCGTCCAAACAAGGAATCCAAATGATACAAAGGCACTTTATTGAAAGGGTAGCTTCGAGCACAACTGGACAGAAGACAGAAACGTCCACGTGACAGGCGGCTGCCAAGAAAAATCCAGTCTTTAGTAGGGGATATGATCACCCCTGACTGCTTTGCAGGATTTACAACGTTTGTCCATGCTGAGGATGAGGTTGTCAAGGAGCTATTGAGGCATTGCGGCCCATTCCTCTTGTAGCGCCAATCGCTGCTGCGGAATAGTTGCTGGCGGCTGGTGACGTGCTGCCAAGCGTCTCCCGAGAAGGTCCCACACGTGTTCGATTGGATTTAGGTCCGGATTATTTGAATATCTTCACTCTCCAACAGCTCTGCGACAGCCACTGTACGATGAGGTGTAGCGTTGTCGTCCATGAAGAGGAACTCAGGACCCACAGCACCTCTAAACAGACGCACGTGAGGCAGGAGAACCTCGGTACAATAGCGGACACCAGTGACTGAACCTCCTCGGAAGATGTGGAGGTCAGTACGGCTACCAAGCCTGATACCGCCCCAAACGAGAACTCCGCCACCTCCAAACCGGTCCCTTTCGATGATGTTGGAGGTGTGATTGCGAGTTCCCTGCTCCCTCCAGATGTGTATACGTTCAGAATCGCTCGTCAGACTAAATCGGCTCTCATCCGTAAAGAGAACTCGACCCCATTGCTGATGTGTTCAGTTCTTGTGTTCCTGGCACCACAGAAACCACCGTCTCCGATGAGCAGGCGTTAATGGCACACACCGTACTGGTCGTCGTGCAAATAGACCACCTTTGTGCAGCCTCCTGGCCACGGTAAAATGCGATAACTGACGTCCAGTTGTCTGTTACATGTGCCTTGCGATTTCTCCCGCTGTCTGCAGTCTGTTTCTTCTCGCCTGTAGGACAATATACCGGTCGTCCGCCGCCGTGGTTGCTCGTAGACAACCACTGCTAAACTCTCGAATAACTGATCCTGTCATTTGAAATGCTCTCCAAACTCGTGAAACGATGCTGTGAGCGATTCCGAACTCCTCGGCCACACTAGTCACACTTCGACCTTCTTCCAACTTCCCAATGACGCGACCTCGGGTAAAGTCATCCAGATGTCGTCTACTGGATTGCGTGTTGGCCATATCACACGGTGGCAGCAACTCGACGTCGTACAAACCGATGTACACCGTGCAATAGCTTTCACCGAATTGCTGAGGGTACACCGCCCGTGTGCTTTATACACTCCCGACCCCCCCCCCCCCCCCGTCATGCTGCATATATGCTCATGCCCTACCGTACCGGACCCTAGTCTATCTCCTGAGTGGTCTTTCGGTCCGTTCTGCCTGCTGGTTCCACTGTCATGCTAATTTCTCCTCTTCGTCTTTAATTTTTGCACACCAGTGTATAACCTTGCGTTTGAGTTTCTGTTTTCTTATGTAAATTTAGTTACTTCTTAGTAAACATCTTCCAACTGAACGACCCATTACTTTCCCCAACAGCTGTTACTATTTGGCAACACTGGCAGTGAATCAGAGCAAGATAAAAATGACAGTGTTGAATGGAGAGAGTGGGAATTTCCGGCACATTTCGCTACATCATCTGGAGACATTTTATTTTCCCTATGAAACATCCTCTCAAAAGTTATCGCATTTTAAATTGGACGCAGGGGAGCCGGAACTATTTTTTGGAGAACCTGTAATCAGGATATGTATTTTTTGGTCAAACCTTATTGGGCTGTTGTAAAACAGGCCTTGGTGACGTCATTAGAACAGGCTACAAATAAAACGATTGCATCGATAGTCAATGAATATGAAACTTGGGTTTTATATCGATAATATGCGTTTTTTTAGATATAAAAATTTTTACGCACATTATAAACGATGTTAAACTGCACTGATTTTGATACCTCCACGAATTCCGTAAGAACCGTAACCCTCAGGTATTAATTACACAACATACGTATAAAGAAGATATCTCATTCTTTTGTCTCCATCCACCTTCCATTTCCTTTCTTTAAATAAGATAGGCTGATTTTATTTTACTCAAATAAAATAGTAAACCTTCCTGCTCTTCTTATAAAAGCGCAATAGCTTTCAAGAATGTCAGGACAATTATTTTTTGATAATGCACGAACTACGTGAATCACTTTTTTTCTCCCCTCTCTCATATAATATGCAAGCACTTCGTGAAACATTATTCTTTTTCTCATATTGCGCCAAAGAAGGGAGTTTGACCCTTTCCTCAATGGGGGAAAAAGTGTAATAATTAAAATACAAAATCATATTTAGCTTTATCAGAAGAAATTTTAAATGGCAGGAAATATAAAAAAAAAATTCAAATATTCGCCAGATTTCCGCCATAATTAGAAGTGAGGGGGCAAATGCGATGTTTCGCTCCTGCACGCAAATGAGTACCGGATCAGCTGCCCCTCTGCCCCCGCGGTTCCGACGCCTCTGATTGGTTGGATTTCTGCAGATATAACAAGATCATAACGATTTAAAAAATTTCACTTTGTGATGACTGGCATTTAGTCCAAAAACTGGATCTCAAAACTGACATCTTTGAAAATGTCCAGAAGGAAAAAGTCTGGCTATTTAGTCCAAAAACTAGCTACCAGTAATTTTAATACAAAACAATAGCACAGAATGTTGGACTTATTTCAAATGCCCCTAATAGCAATGGGGGGGGTAACGTTGAGTGCATCATATGCAGTATTTACAATTATTGTTCAGCAAGCCGTGACACGACCGCACGAAATAAAAGTTCTTGGAGTCGATATTTCACGGCATGCATTTTCCTTGTACGGAAGAAAAGTCTTGCTGCATCTAATTAAATAATTACGGAAGATCTGCTTGTACGTCTGCAAAACGAGGCGTGAAGCTACTTTCCTGTTGTATTTGATCAAAGAACTTTCAATAACCAACAAACCCAAGCATGCAACCAGAAAACAACTCAAAGCAATTATAAACGCACTGGACGTTGTTGTGAGCAAAGGGAACTCTTGATTATGCGAATCACGTCGATGGCTTTCATTGAAGAGAAAACCAGTTTGTACGGCTGCGCTTTGTTGCTTGCAAAATGCGTTTCGATTGGTTCAAAAGGGTACAGCTAGCAGATTCAAAGGAGGTGTAACCTTGAGCACATTTTCTAAGCTACACGTTCACCGCCTTGCCAAACCTTCAGCTTCCTGCTTGCTCAAGCCAAGGTAGTTAGTTGGCTGAACTGAAGCCAACCAACTACGAAATAGCAGCATATCAAAATGTTGGGATGGAATTTATTCGATAGCTCAAATAGTTACAGAGTAGATGCAGTTGCTTACAGGTTTATTAATGCCATTCATTTATCATCTTCCACACCTGCGTTCTCCGTAACAACACAATTTCTGGTTATACTTATCGCTTTTTGGGAGGTGAAAAGGGAATGAATAAGAGAGCTTTTATAATTGGGAATGAGGACAATTACGATAAAAAACGTTAACATAAAATAAAGGGCTTTAAATAGTCTTACTCCATACCAAAGGGGGAAAAAAATGTTTTTTCGGGTTTTAAACATATACAGAAGGCTTGTAAACACACTCGCAATACCTTTTCAGCTGGTCTTAAAAAGGAAAGGAACGGAACCCACGGGTAATGTCCTTTTTCCTGCTTTTACACAGAAACAGAAGTCATAGGTGCCCCCCCCCAGTTGATTTTAATGCTAAGCAAAACGTGGTCGCCATGCACATCGAAGTAGAAGTCACGTACATTGTCTTTCTGAAAGCAGGGCCCTGATCACCGGAAAGGTGTCCAAGGACCGGGCTTGGGGCCCCAGAATAACTTTAACGTTAGCACCCTTTTTTTTTGCACTAGAAATTTTCAAGTGTTTTTTTGTTCACATAAGTATTAAAATTTACCACTCTCAAAATGCATACACAAAATCTGCTATGTGAAAAGAAAAAAAGAAAATAAATAAACATACGCGTTTTACAAAACCAAATGGTTTAGTGCAAAAGGATATGGGCACCTGAAAGAAGTCCTCCAGCATGCTTGAATTTTTTTATTTTTTTTTTATTTCACATTCACAGAGTATTTGTCATTTTCTTGTAGGACTTCCGTCCACAGTGAGTAGAGTTTAGGTCCCAGCCACCTACAGCGAGATCGCCTTTTGAGCAGGACACAGAAACGGAAGGAATGAGAGCAAGTCTAGCGACTTTGACAGAACAGTTTGTAGTGAGATTAGAGTACAGTAGATGGCGCCACCGTACAAGTACGATGTTGCACATAGAGGGGTGAGAGAATTTCAGGGGGGGGCATAGGAAAGGATACTCATTTAACCAGTGGGTCCAGCCTGGGGGCCGTCACTTAACGTGCTCGTCCGATGCACAGTGGATATTCAGCGATTGTTAGTAAATCACACCATCTCTGAAAGATCAGCCCAGGATCGAACCTGAGGACCTTGCATTGATAGTCTGACTCGCTAACCACTAAGCCATCCGCGGCTTTTATTTTACATCGTTACTTATTTTTTATATATAATGTTAATATTCAGGAGTTATACTGGCTCACGTAAGGTAATTCTTCTGATTTGTGCATCACATACCTCACCTTTCAGTAAGGAGTAAGTAATTTGCTTATTATGGGAAGATAGCATTTTCACTGATAAAAAATATTCTTTTATTTTTCATATAAGTATTTTGAAAAATAAAATATTTGCCACTTGAAAGCATACGATTTTATAAGCAACTAATCGATTTTCTGCGCTTAAATACACGATACACCAGAGATGGTTTAAGTTTTAACTCTACGGTGATGCCACTTCATGAGGGACCCCAAGTCCAGGGGGCCTTGGGATCCCCTCAAAGCGACGATCGGGCTCTGCTGATACGGATGGAGGAAGAGAAGCTACAAAATCAGTCTATGCCTGTATTTCCGGGATTTGGTTATCTATCACAAGTTGTTGTTGTCTCGCTATCGGTCTGTTCTTTCTGCGTAGATCCCATAACTGAAAACTCTTGACTGTTAATGATAAAGACAAATCAGTAACGTCACGTTCTTCGAAATCGTAAATCACTGTTTCGTCATCAGAAGAGTATATGTCTTCATTGCTAGCATTTTCTTAAGGCGCTTGGTGCTTTTAAAGTATCTGCTACATTTACGTTGGTCATTCAAAAATAACGAGACTGACGTCATAGCCCCAAACAAACACACGGAGAAAAATGCAGCTGCCAGTGTCGGAACACCTGCAAGGTCAGTCACGTAAGACGCATCGGTACAGCGCACCATTAGTTCATTCTTGTAGTAGACGGCGTAGAGTTCAGGTATCCCAGTATGGATTTAAAACTGGAGCAAAGAGCAGCTATAAAGTTTTACGTGCGTGTAAATGAAACCCATATAGCAACGCAAGAAATGATTAAAACAGCCTGTAAGAAAGATGCTTTGTCCCGTGCTAGAGTTTCTGAGTGGCACAAGAAATTTGTGAATGGTGAGTGTTTGGAAGATGCGCCACGCTCCGGTAAGCCTTCAACATCGGCTACGAAGGTTAATGTCAATACCATCGAGGCACTCCTGCGCGAAGACAGCCGAATGACCATTGAGGAGTTTGCTAATGTGATGTATTAGGTGTGCAACTTAATTCTCGGCCCCTAACCGCAAGCGATCATAGAACGTCGGCAAATGCAAATAGCTGTGAGCGATAATGGCTGATTGCAGCGCCATCCAACAGCTTTTCAGACAACCGTAACCGCTCACAGCTGTAGTGACAGAAGAAACGAAAGTTGACGGTGAAAGCAATGTCGTTCGAGAAGCAACATTTGAGGCACTGCCTCCTGTTCGCGTTTCAGCTGAAAAAAGTGCCGCGGAAGCCCAGAAAATGATCTGTGCTGCTTTGGGTGAGGCTGCTGTGTCCTACAGTACGTGTAAGAAGTGATTCCAGCGGTTTAAGCAGGGAAATTTCGATCTCCGTGATGCAAAAGTCCGGGACAGCCACAGAAAGTTGACGATGAGAAACTGGAACAACTGTTGGATGCGGATCCCTGCCGCACACAGTCAGAGCTCGCCCAGGAACTCCGAGTAACACGGCAAGCCATTGCAAAGCGCCTGCACAAGCTTGGACGGATTCACAAGGAGGGTCGTTGGGTGCCCCACCAACTCACAGCTGCGAACAAGTCTAGGCACTACGATGTTGCTGTGTCATTGCTCTCCAGATTCAAGAAGAAGGATTTCCTCCACAAGATTTTGACCTGTGATGAGAAGTGGATCCTCTACGATAATCCTAAGCGGCGCAAATCGTGGGTTTATCCAGGTCAGCATTCCACCAGTACCACCAAACCGAATATCCACGCCAGGAAGTTGTTGCTGTGCATATGGTGGGATCAGCGCGGTGTCGTACACTATGAATTGCTCAAACCTGTTGAAACGGTCAATGCTGAGCGTTATTGTCAGCAACTCATTCGTGTGAGTGACGCACTGGAGGCGAAAAGGCCATACACCGGCAAGGGCAGAAGTTCGGTCCTGTTGCTACAGGATAACGCGCGTCCTCACACCGCGAAAACGACTTTAAACACGATCACCGACCTGGGATGGGAGATTTTGTCCCATCCGGCGTATTCTCCAGACTTCGCCCCGTCGGATTATCACCTCTTCCGCTCCCTGCAATATCACCTGAGTGATACGCACTTCACTTCTGTCGAGGAGGTCCACACAAGTATTGATGACTTTATCAACTCGAAACAGCCCTCTTTTTTCTGCAGTGGCATTCGGCAGCTCCCTGACGATAGCTCAAATGTATCCAACACGACGGGGACTATTTCCCTGATTACGTACGTATTCGATTCGCTATAATTTGCTGTCAACGTGTCGAGCCTGTGGCTGAGAATTAAGTTGCACACCTAATAGATGTCCGTTGGTTCCGTTGATGACACTGTGAGAAACCGGTTGAGGTACCGAAAAGACGCAACAAAGTGGATTCCCCACTACGTTGGTCATTCAAAAAGTAACGACTATGACGTGACCCACACTTTTTTGGATAGTCGTCACGTGTGATGAAACGTTTTTTCACTATTTCGATCCAGAAACAAAACAACAGAATACCCAATGAAAACACCATGCACCTAGTTTTCTTCGATAAAAATGGAATTGTGTACGACCATGTTGTTCTACAAGGGAGAACTGTTACCGGCGCCTATTATTCTGAAGTTCTCGAAGGTCCTCTAAAGAAAAAAATTTCCCCAAAACGCCCAGAATATGCAGAAACTGGTTGGATTTTGCATAAAGATAATGCCCCTGCACATCGTGCTTTGCTTACCCAGCAGGTTATCCACGGCGCACCGTCCGAATTCAAAGGACCTGGCGCCATGTGACTTCCGCCTATTCCCTGAAGTGAAAAAAAAACTTCGTGGGCGTCGGTTTGCATCAAATGCTAAACTGAACAATGCTGTGGTGGGTATCCTAAACCACATGTCAAGGGAGGGCTTCGAACACACCTTCTTAAAGTGGATAGAAAGGCGGGACCGGTGCATTCAGGTAGAGGGAGAATACTTCGAAAGTATGTTTACTGCATTCCACTTCTGCCTCATGTAAAATCAGTCGTTACTTTTTGAACGACCCTCGTATATATAATATACATATCCCCAGACAATTTTGTAGTGTTAGGAAACCAGGTAATCGGGTTCCATCTTTTATTCCCCGCCAGTGCAACACAAATTATTTCTAAAGAGCAAGACGTTCTCCCTCTCTAAAAAAAAAAAAAAAAAAAAAAAAGAACAAACAGATGGAAAGAAAATCTGTGGGGGAAAGATCTGTAAAATACATATACAAGTTAGTAACATCATGCAATCCATTAATTATGATACGCTTTCCAACATACCTGGAATCATTACTCAACTTATTACTCAAGTTATGAGGATAATGGCTGTGGAATAAATCTCGCTCCTGTGCCCTGACCTTTGACCCCATTTTGATGATATTCAACAGACCAGTTTAGTATACCTCCAGAACAACACGATAAAGCTTTGTCGAAATCAAAGCATTTTTACCTATGTTACGACGCATAAGGGCGATGAAATGGATCCCGCTCCTATGTCCTGCCCTTTGACCCCATTTCGCCCATTTTCAATAGGGTTCCTTCCCAGGTTATCCCCTACCACATACTAAAATTTCATCGAAATCGAACCATTTTTACGTGAGTTAACGTGCGGACAGACAAAGCTGGAGCATATACGCTTCTTCAAACTACAGTTGGAAAACGTAAACAATTTTTGCGATTAAACGAGAATATCTGTTCGACAAAACGGGTTCAATTAACATAAAATTTACGGAGACAGTTTTTGTTCCTCCGCATTTTATGAATAAAAACGTGGTATTACGTGGGGCTATATGTAACCAAGGTTGATGGCATCATGATCACAGCGATGACCCAATGGGCCGGACACATTGCTAAAACAGGTGACCGCCGTTGTACACTGACAGGATACCAAAGGACAGGAAAAAGGAGTAAGAAGAAGAACGAATGGGAGATGGGTGGATGAAATTCGAAAGCATGCTGAAGTGATTTGAAAGAGACTGGCTCACGACAGAAAGCTGTGGAAGAGACCTTCATCCAGCAGTGGATTGATAATGGTTAATGATATGATAACGATGATGTGTAACGACAACGATATCGTCACCCGAATATAAAAAAAGCATTTTTCGGAAACTAGTAGCTGCAATTGAAAACCAAATTCGGAAACTTTGTAGTGAATTTATTTAGTCAGAACTCTGATATCTCGAGAGAGCTATTTATTTATTTCAGACTGGCTAGGTTCTTTTTGAATTCTTTGGACACACCCTGACCCCCCCCTGCTATTGCATTGCAATGTGAACATCTCGCCATATGCTTCGGGAGAACATGAAAGCCAAACAACTTCGTTCCACATCGAGATGGAAAAACGTAATGAGATTCGGGAAGAAAAATAAAGGTATAAGAGAACCATGAGTGAGTACAGGAAATCCAACGGAAAACGAGATAAAAGCGAGATGGATAAGATCAAATATAATTCTACCAAAAATAAATACCAACCTCAATATGCGCACTTCTAAAAGTTTGCGAGTGGCTTTTAAAACCCATTTTAGGAAGGAAACTCGAGTCCATCCGTAACGCAATTTAAAGTGTATGCATTCGGTTCTGCTATCTTTCGGTAAAAACAGGATAAAAGTAGAATTCATCATAATGTTGCGCGGTCACATAATAAGAGTTCACATCTCTAAGGGACCTGAGCTAAATTTTAAACCGCCCGACTGGAACAACGCTGTTAATAATGTGTGCGAATCCAAATAAGTTTCTTTATATAATACGTAATACCTTTACGTACACGGCAGACTGTACCATAAAACAACGAACTGAGGAACATTACCCTTTTCTCCTAAGTCCTGCCTGTGTTCTCTTAACAACTAACTCCTTAGCAAAATTCGCGTTTCGTGACAGCTAAATGTGATATTTGAGAATGCTTATATAGGATGGGATCTGTAGCCAACGAGTAAACTTCTTTCGGACTAATTTTCAAGAACGCAGTAAGTACTTCCTTTTGCGTTTTTTCTCCTCTCGTGGGGGGGGGGGGGGGCTGAAAGACCATATCTGTAAGCATACACCCATCCCTGATTTGGAGCCACTGGTTCCAGGGAGGGGAAGCTGCTCCTTGAGACAGGCACAGTCGTCATCCAGGGATCGAGCACAAGCCAAACCTATCAGAAGCTCGACCAGAAGCCCGAGCCTCGGACCACTCTGAGAATGAGGTGTGGCTTGAGTACTTCGGTCGCAGTTCTAACAAATACTAGGCAGGTTTATGTTGTTATGTGTGTGTGTGTGTGTGGGGGGGGTGTGACCCTATTTTTTAGCACGTCTTTCGGTATACCGTCTTCGGAAATGGAAACTAGGTATTAAAAAATGCCATACCTATACTATCACACTTTGTCCGTCCATCTATCTGCAGACACAATATTTCCCCTTATGGAAATGAGACGGAAAATCTTCTTGTTTTGGCATACCGAGTACGCGAAGAACCACCAAGACTGCTCGCACTTCAAAACGTGATTAAAAAACAATCGGAACATTTCTCCTCAAGTTGCTGTAATCCGCATTTGTAAGATATTTCCGTGACTGGAAAGTCGATTGGAAAAACTCCTGTTCCGATCTGGAAAACCCAAAATCCCCCACCCCTCCCTCCCTTTTTTTGTTCCGGGTTTACGGCTAACGTAAGCACGCACCTAAGGCTATATAAGTAGTCGTCCTTCCCAAATTTGGGACCACTGGTTCCGGGAAGGGGAGTCAGCGCCGTGCACCAACCATGTCTCGGCCCAACTGGTACGAACGGCCATAAGCCCGCGCCTCTGACTACTCAGTCAACCTTCAACATAATATTTTGCCCATTTGTTTATTATGTTGAAGGTTGACTGACTACTCAGTCAACCTTCAACATAATATTTTGCCCATTTGTTTCTTTCAAATGAAATATTATTACTTTAAAAACTAGACCAGTTATCCCGAAGATTATGCAAATAACATTGTTTTAAGTCTTTGTGCAATAAAGTTTCCGTGCAATCGATACAGCGGACATGTACACTCATGAGCCAGATTATTATGACCATCAACGTCTCCACGAGTGGCCTCGTCCTATTATCGCTCGGGTTCCTAATTGGGTTCACCCGGCGTAATATTGGGAGCCAAGGGGGTGTCGAGTGGATTGTGATTGTGCGATTCCCTGATTTAGGGCTGAGAGATGCAAAAAGTATTTTTGCTTACAGCCCATAGATGGGCTGTAAGCAGTCGCTCGTCTTTTCAGAGATGCAAAAACACTTTTTGCATCTCTGAAATCCCAGAGTGCCGCATCACGGCGCTGAAAATATGATTGACACGTTAAAAAAGAGCGAAAATTTCCTTTCCCAGCTTCAAAATTGAAAGAAAGCAGTCAATCGAACTGACATGAAGCTACCTGGACTGAGGAAGTATAAGATATAAAATAATAATAATAATATTAATAATACTGCGTCCGTGAGTTTCCGATGGCAGTTTTCGCAGAATTAACTCTGTTGAAGGCGCCGTTTTTGAAGGAAAGAATTTTGAGATGGCGCCAATATCATTCTAGAATCACTTTAATGCAAGCGACGTTTGCAAGTTAAACAATTCTGTAAAGCTACCGAAACATGATCACATCAAATGGGCCATCCAGCATTTTGCCAAAAGTGATGTTGGCCATACTTGACGATACACCGTTGGGCGTTGAGATACACCATTGAGCAATATGTTACCATCGATACTTCGTGCAATATAATACGTTCAAAAATCGTATTGCTTTCTTTCCAATTGTCTCTGTGCTGTCTTTCGTAAGCTAAATTTGCTTGCATAAAATGACATCTTTGCCGATTTTATTTAGTAAATAGCAAGAAAAACAGTCAACAAAAAATCGTCTTGCGTTGTTTTCTGCTACTAGGATTCTCTGTATACGTCAGTAACGCATTTAGAGCTCGCCCCCCTCCCCTCCCGAAAGTTTTTTTGTTGTTGTTTAAATGTGACTAACGTTTAAAAAAATGCTTTAAGGGCTGCGGATGGCCTAGTGGTCAGCGTTCCTGACTGCCACGGAGAAATCTCAGGTTCGAACCCAGCAGATACGAACGCTCGGACCATTAAATATCCGCCACGCGTCGGATGGGCACGTTAAGCCGACAGGCCCCGGGGTACTGCCCCCTCCCCCGTTATAACCATGGGCGTCTTCCTCAACCTTTCTGCCGCACTTGTGTCACTTTCCTATCGGGAACTCCAGCCCAAATCTCCTAGATTCCTATTTCTAAGGGTTATTTAAGACCTGGGGTCAGACACTCCGTTCCTAAAATCCTCTACAGTACATATGATCTAATCCGAAATGCTTTAATTTAATAAAAATGCATCAACTTAACATTACAAAATAATGCGTTAATTTTTTCGTCTATTTTTCACCAACTTTTTCTTTTTTGTCCTGATGGATTTCAAAAACTTCCATTTTCTGTCCCTCCCCATCGAAAAAATTGTATACACGCCCCTGCTTTACGTGGAAATAAGAGAAATATAATGCTGTTGGAAATAAACACGTGACATTTTCTCTGTGGACAGTCAAACACAGTTACAAAGTTAAACGCGATCATGAAATATTCTGAGACTTTTCTCCTTTAATTTATTTTTTCTTCGGTTACAAGACACGCTCATTTCAACCGGGTTTTTGGCATCTTGTTTAAAAGTAACAGGAAATAAATCGCGTCCCAGTAATGGGAATTTCCAACACGGTAGCAGGAAATAATGCATTTGCGTTTCTTTAAAAGCGAACCAAACCTTTTTATGTTTCTAGATATCAAGATGAGTCATTGCCCTTAACCGTGGGTGCGATGCATCTGCGACATACCGCCACTTAAAAGAACGCGTGTTTTTACTCCCAAAAGCTCAAGCAATGGAAATGCCCGCGCGGAAAAAATTAACACAGAGGCCGCTTGACGTCATTCGAAAACGACGTCATCCTGTTTGGGTAAGGTTGTGTGGGATTAGATAGATATCCCTACACGCTGAAAAGTTGACATCCCCTAGGTGGGTGGCCGTTTGTTTCTGACTTTCATTTCTTCAAGACAGAAGAGAACATGTTTTCAATCAATTAAAAGAAAACAGTTTACAACAACCCATGCCAGTCTTAATTTCTGCTAACGGAAAACGAAACTACTACAGTGATAACATAAGATGTATCCCATTTTCACCTTAGTTTCCTCTGAGTGGAACCTTGGACAATGGCCCACCATGGAACATTTGCTTGCTAATGATTAAACATTAAAAGAAATTGAAACAGCCCTTGAAAAAGTTCGGATGAAGATAAATGTGGCAAAAACAGAGATAATGGTCTATCCAAGAGGAGAGCAAAATTTGTAAGTACATGATAAGGATGACTAATAGAACAGCTTAAATAAGCGGACTATACATTAAAAAAGCATGGCAGCAACGAGAAGGTACTGAGTGAACGAGTGAGAGCAGGGAAATTTTAATTATGTCGAACGTAATTTGTGACGACAAAGCTCACATAAAAGTGAAATCAAAGACTTACCCAGAAGGCTGTTTTACATAGATCACAAACCTAGGTAAAAAGGGAATGAACTGGAAAAAACAGAAATGAAGTTGACTAGGCAGACGAAAGGGGTATCACGGAAAGAAAGTAAAAGAAATGAGGCTGTAAAATAAGGGCTAAAACATTCGTGAAAAACTAAAAGTCGTATAAAGATGAGCGGGACATGAAGAAAAAGGAAGAAAACCCAATTTTAAATGCAATGGAAATGGAGATGCCAGGGAATAGGTGTAGATGACCAAGAAAAAGATGGTAACAAAAATACAAAAGGATAGGAAGAACACTATATTGACAAAAGGCACCGGACACCCCTTCAGAAGCAAATGAAGGGATCCGCTGCGTTGTTAAGATGTGCGGTACAGCTGCAAACGGTATAAAAACAAGCCTGCAGCTGACCACGATCATATCGCACTGTGAGGTTGTGAGTGAAAATGTCGCGACGGGAGAGAACTGACTTTCAGAAAGGAAAGATTGTTGGGTGTTATATTAGTGGGTTGTCCATAAGAGAAACCGACAGACGTTTAAACATACCCAAGTCAATTGTTTTGGATGTACTGAATAAGTAGAAGACACATGGCGTGCCTGAAGCAGCAAAACGTACCGGTAGAACAAAGAAAATCAGTGATAGAGGACGTCGAAGCCTCAGGAGAGTCGTTACAGCTAATCGACGGAATACTGCACAAGACCTCAGTGTACAGGTGAGTAAAAATGCTGGAACCTCGGTGTGTACACGTACCATTCGCAGAGAACTTCATTCCATGGCTTATCGTGGTCGTGCGGCTGCTATAAGCCTTTCATCTCCACTCGCAATGCTACTCGTCGTTCTTTAGCATGGTGTAAAGAACATTTATCGTGGACCGTAGATCAATGGAAACGGGTCCTATGGACTGATGAATCCAGATACACGATCCATCAGTCTGATGGCCGCGTGTGGGTATGGTGGCAGCCGGGGAAACGCTATTTACCGCAGTGTACTGTTCCTACGGTCAAGTTTGGAGACAGTGTACTCGTGTGGGGGTGTTTTTCGTGGTATGCTCCTGGCCCATTGGTTATCGTGGACAAACCTGTTAACCAGCATGTCTACCTCGATATTCTGGACAAATATGCCCTACCAACTCTGTGGCAAACCGAGCCTTGTTGGTACCAGCAGGATAACGAACAGAGCCATAAAAAGCAAGGACTGCTGCGGCGTGTAATTCCGTATCGTGTGTGGACTGGCCAGCACAAAGCCTTGATCTTAATCCCATAGAGCACCTATGGGATGAATTAGAAGCAAGGCCTACTACTAAGCAACAGTTAGCGGCAGCATTATGTACTGAATGGAAGCGCATACCTATCGCTGTGTTCCAAAACCTTATCGAAAGCATGTCTCGAAGGGTCAGTGCATCCATGCACTAAGGCGGACCGACACCGTACCAATGTATGTCAATAAATGCTATGTTGTGTTTCTCTTCTAGGTGCCCAGTGACTTTTGTCAATATAGTGTATATCAAAGTAAAAAGGGAGGATGAGAGGACAGGAAAACACAGATGAATTATTACACAAGCTCTGTCTGTGCAAATCTTAACTTTAGCTAGGTTCAGACCTGACTTCCTTAGTCTGAAGAGACCTTCATGTTGAGTATGAAAATGGGAGGAGGCGCGTGAGCCTCTCAGAAGAAAGTCATGAGACGGGTGGAGCGAAGTGGGTGGGAGGAGAGGGGATAAGAGGGTTATAACCTAATTTTTAATGGGGGAGGGGTACTCCGTCGAGATTGTCGGCTTAGTGCGCTCTCCGAAGCGCGGTGGATATTCAAGGCTACAGCAGCAGGTTTCGAACTCGCAACCATCGGTTTGAGAAACCACCTCTCTAACCACTAGGCTAGACGCACCGGTGCAGGAATCGAACCTAAATCTTGTTTGGGCCCCCCAAAAAAGCAGAATAGAAGATAATAATCACATTTCGGACAGCGAAGAAGTGACTACCCAATCAATTAGCGAGCCGGCAATCGCTATGCGGAAATCCTCTTAAGATTTTAGAACTAGGCAAACCGCGATGTCACCTCTGCATCTCACAGCCAAATTTTCATCACGTGTTGCCTGTCTGCAGTCAGGTCTTTCCAAAATGATTAACATCGACACCTAAATGTCTTGGGTTTATAGCGGATCTAAAAGCTTATCTTTATCGATTTAGGCGATCAACATACAGCCCGTAATTTATATTAGGAGCAAACCTAACTTGACTATGGAGTCAAAGTTGGCAGAATCCTTTCACCGAAAAGATATCTTATGATTTTTCAGTATTTCTAAGAACTAGTCAGGGAATGTGTATGGATCCGTTTCACAAATCCTGCAGGCGTGCAACCTTGACGGCAGGTAGAACAAAAGGAAACTTCCCTTCCATTCTGTCATCGATTTCTCTCACGGAGCAGGCGCGAAGCTACCAGTGGCCTACAGTAGGCTTCACAGCACCCAACTTTTCTTTGAGGCCATCCTTTAGCCCTCCCCCAGAAATAATATTTCAGCAGTTAGAACATATGGCGAGTGCAGCCACCAATAATTTCATGAAAATTTGATTAACGTATGTGATTTTTTTTTTTTTTTTGTCGAATTTAGTGATGTACTATTTTGCAAAATGGAAGGAATCCTCTGAGCGAATGTGTAAGAGAGTAGCAGAAAGAAAACATTAACGTAAATAGAGTTCAAAAAGTTGAGATATTTGTCAGGTTACAAACTGAAATTCATAAACAGCTTTATGACAGAAAATATTTAAAAAAAATGACGTAAGTATGCTAAAATTGCGAGTAAATAGTAACTTGTTTAAAGGCCATGGAGGCTCTTATCCATTATTCCCAGTACTACCACATACTTTGAATAAATACTACGAACAGTACGAGCTGAAAACGTTTCTTTTACTAGGCATAACATCCCAGCGCCGGGTTAAAGCTACATGAACGGATTTTTTTGGCAAAATTTCTGCCAAGCATCTCAACATATTGAATACCGCCCGTTTTAATGATGCTTGTGTACTCATTGAACAAACACTGGACAGAAAGTTGTTGTTTTCCCCTGTCGTCATCACATCTGCGAACTAGTTTCGCGTAGCACGTTTGAAACCAAAACACATCAGGTAACAAGCAGTCCTGACATACCTATTTTCAAACAGTTGAGAGAAAACTGGAAAAATATCAAACCTACTAATTTTCAAAGTGGTAAAGTTGTGGAAGGGTTTTTTAATGAGTTTAAAATTAAAGGTTTATGTTAAATCACGGCTTCAGTGCAGTGCAGCTGTAAAAAAAACCCTTATCAAGATTTATGCTTCTTGAAGTCATTGATATCGTACGAAAAGGTGGGTGTCACAGTTTCTACAGCAGCTCTGAAAATTTTGTCAGCACTTGTGCATGGTATTTATCTGAAGATGTGTCAGTTCTATCACTGTTTGGTGACGAAGTTGATGGACAAACCAAAATTAAAATGGTGGCAAATTTGGAGACAGAATCAGCACTTGGAAAGGAGATATGTTCCATCATGTGGAGAAATGACTGATAAATTGTTAGGTAAGTTTATTTTCATTTGAGTTTACTGTAATACCTAAAATATTAGGTTTTATTTCTAATTCAGTTTGTTCTACGCTTTAGAGAAAAACATGGCCGCTTTCGTTTCAATGAAAAGTAGACATTTGTTATGTCGTCTACAACTGAACATTGACTTTCTTCAGGAATGCCATTCTACATGGGAGAACATTTCCTTTTTAGATGCCAAAAGAACAGTTAACACGTTAAAAGCGGTAAATGATTCAGCTGAAAGAGCTGTTCAATTAATGTAGGACTTTCGCGGACTATTAACTGTGGATAAAGAACAAAAGCAGTTTGTCTTGAGTTACATGCAAGATAATTGAAAGCTGTACCCTAATTGTAAACAAAGAAACATTAAAGAGAACATATTAACAGTAGCTTCGTAACTTGTAATGTGCATACATGAGACTGACGAAGGAAACAAAAACCTGAACTTTTTAACTGCACGGGTGAAAAATAAGAAGTGCTGCAAAACAGCGTGAAAAAGACAAAATTGTTCACTGAAATTTATTATGTAAATATTAAGCTGGAGCTCATTACTGTATTCAATATATATTTTACATTTAACAGTAACACAGGATAAATGTAACATCACGGAGAAAAAAAAAAAAAAAAATTACGACTACCGGCGAAAACTACGCTCTGTCCGACTTGCGTTTTAGGAAACGTTCCCTCCATTTTGAAGCTACAAAACAAGTATTTATGGAATAAAGTTATATTTAACACTACTGGGTAGAAGAAACATCGCAAGAAAAAAGGATTACGGTTACGGGAGGAACCTTCACTCCGTCAAACTTCCGTTTCCGAAAGTTGGAATTCCGCCCACCGTCGGAAAACAACCCCACCACCTTCACTACCACCACCCATCCCTTCCAAATTTCGGTACCGATCTCGAGAAGCATCGAAACGACGATGGAAAAGGCGGAATTTTTCGAATCCACTGAAGAATCTCGTGCCTGAATGTCAAAGGGAAATTTTCGCGCCAACTTCCGTTTTCGGAATTTTTCTTCCATTTTCACGCCGAAATGTAAATATTTATGGAATAAAATTACATTTAACAATAATGCTGCGCAGAAGAAACATCGCGGGCAAAAATAAATCACAATTACGGGGGAAATTTTCACTCCTTCAACTCCTGTTTTAAAAAGTTTTGAAAAACAAAATGCCATTCCCCAGACCAAAAAAACGACCCCCCCCCCCCAACAAATCCTTCAAAATTTATCTTTAGTTTTGCATCGATCTCGAGTATAACCCAAATGATGACAAAAAAAAGCGGAATTCCGCAAATCCGCGGCATAATCTCATGTATGAATGTGTCATTTTAGGGGTACAAATGTCTCAAGAATTCAATAAAATATTAAATATTATATTTACAGGTAATTTTGGGATTCAGATTTGCTTAATGTGTAATCATTCCTAGTCAGACCTAGTTTTCAAATTTGACACTCGAATAGGCACGGGTTAAAGTCATTCGATTGAGATGAAATTTCATATCTGAGTAAGTCTGACCGAAAGGAACAAAATTGGGGTTATGCGCAAAAATTTGGGCAAAAAAATCTTTTCCGCCCAAATAAGGGACACTCTTATATATATACATACAATTGTGTGGAGAGAGAGAGAGAGAGAGAGAGAGAGAGAGAGAGAGAGAGAGAGAGAGAGAGAGAGAGAGAGAGTCACAATGTTACACACACACACCGCGGGTAATAAACTCTCTGAAAGGAAAAAAGTTTTAATTCAGAGCATAAAACTCATGGAAAAAAATTGTCATATAAAAATAGACAACCGCACCCGCTTTTTTTTTTTTTTTTTTTTTAACGCAGCACTGCAGAATGCAAATGCCACAAAAATTCCGTAAAATGACTGTGATAGAACTTTCAATAATATTGCTAAAAATATAGCATCATGGCAAATAACGTACGAAAAACTAATCTGCAGTGTTTGCTTGTCCTTGACAGTATAAATATTGCATGCATAGATCGCCACTTATCTTAGCTAATTATTATTGTTATAATACAAAGGCGGCGCTTGGTAACTATACAAATTCCACGTTTTATTTTTGGTGCATTCGCAATTCTAAAATTTTACATATATGTACATTAAGTCTACCCAGGAATTACGAAAAACTTTCTTAAAATGAATGAACGGTTGATCATTTATGAATCCGAAAAAAAAAACTGACAATTTTAGTTGGCTTTTATATTTCGTCTCTACATACTTGCACAGGTGACATTAAAGTGCATTGAAATGCTTTTCTAAAGTACGACAAAAATAAAAAAAATAATGGATATGTCAAGTTTTCCTGTTTGGTAATAATACTTTTTTTTTTTTTTTTTTTTAGTTTCAATAAATTTCTGAGTTCTTTGTTGTGTTACCGTATTCTGTATTTACTCCCTGAACTGAGTCCACTTAAATAACAAAATCAATAAGAACCAACTGTTCCCCCAGTTTTTATAAAAATGGGATGGGAGGGGGGAGGTTGAACTGTGATATATAGATAATAAAAATATTTTAAACAAGTTTTTCACTATTGATAACAATAGTATTCAAACAATGTAGGCCTATTGGACGTTATTTTGTAGTGGAATGAAATACTACATAAAATAACACATTTTTCAGTCATTATCGTCATTCTTGGTATTTATAATTCTAACGCAATCATGATCTCTTCATGTAGATTTGCTGTGTGAGAACAGTGCAAAGTGAGTTTTTGTTATTGAGAGTTTAACGACCAACCGTGAGCAACTGCATGGGCTATAAGCAGTCGCCCTTCCCTATTCTAGGGTCACTGACTTCAGGGAAGGGAGAGAACCAGTGCCGTAAGACAAACACAACATCCATGCCTCACCGGAATTCGAACCCCGACCCATCTCGGACGAATGGCCAGAACCCATCGCTTAGACCACTGCGACACCGGGGCAGCAAAGTGGAGTTGAAATCACAAAGTAGAAATTTTGGAAGGCTGGAGCAGATGTTCCTCAGGAGTCGTGTCATCTCAATAACGCTTCAGGAATTTGCTTGGAGCAAGTAATTCTGGGGTAAAAGCACTCAGGGCTATGGAAAGCACTACCGTTATTACTGAAAATCGTAGAGGTGCTTCGAAACTAAAGATTTCGTATTTTCTTGCATTCTCACGGAAAATGGTAATTTTAAAAAATTTGAGTCGAGTCAAAAGGGCAAAATACCTGCTTCTGAACAGTTCCACGTTTAAAAATAGGCAAACAAAGCTTATCATAATACTATTCACCTTAGGCTTCACTTTTCATAACCAGTTCTCCATATAACAAAATGGGAAGGGGGGGGGGGTCAAGGCATTGAACACTGTCGTCTGTTCTGAACAAGATTTCAAAAGCTAATCTGAAGATGTCAAGGAACATCGGCTATCTAGAAAATTATCAGAAACTCTGAAAATTATCGTCTCTTCAGTCACGGGGATGGATTTTTTTTTTTTCAGACGTGAGATTTTGAAAAACATATGCTACCAAGTAACTGAACACTAATACTACAATGTAGTAATCAGGAAATTTCAAAAAGTCGAACGTGTTTCTTTTTGTTGCTTCGCAGACTTCTCGAGATCTCTTTGGAAAACGTACATTACCAAGGGACGCAACAATATCTAATAAAGCGCAAACAAAAAAAATTCTAAAAAACGTAAGCTCTCCTATATATATAGTTTCGTCCTTTTCCCCTTCCTCTTGAGAGATTTCTAAAACTTTCTGAGCTTTGATGAACGTATAAATACTTGAGAAACAGCGGCAAAAGAAAAAGCGCAAACATTATTAACATACTCGAAATTTCCCGTTCCCGAAAATCACAATTAGCGTTTGCCATCATTTATTCGTAAAACAACATTTGGTTTAAGAGTCCTGTTGCTGTGGAAATTCATGTGATTTTAAAAATGTTTTCGTACAAAGGTAAGTTTAGAGCTTTATTACGATTAATTTATTTTTGAACTTAGAAAGGAAAGCAACATCTATTTTACTCTGTCGGTACCTGAATGTGCGAAATTTTATGGAATATAAAAATAAAACACAATCGAGGTAAAACATGTTGATTTCCATTAATACCAAAATACTAAACCGACGAACCGTACAAAGTGAAGGAAAAAACATCGGACGTCAACTTACCTTTTTGCATGATACCACTGCAAAAAGACATAAAAGAGCAATGGGCAGGAAAAGCTTCATTGTACAGCCGTCGAGAAAACAAACGCGTCTGCTTGCGGCGAGCGATGAACTAGAAAGTGCAACAATGAGAAGGAACCACCCCTTAACTCACTCGAGGCTTCGGAAGTGACGAAATTCGGGTCAAAGTGGCCATAGGCTGAGGGGAGATAGCGCCATCTGGTCAGAGAAAATCAAGTTTCGCATCGTTGACATCACGTGATCTGGGGAAGATAACTCACGTTTTAGAGCCAGTTAGGCTGGGTTATGGAGTCAGATAAAAGGAAAAGTTTTCTTTCAAAGCGGTCTGAACTTGACAGTGGAGTTACAAAGAACTAAAAAGTTTACACAGGAGCAGCTTATCTTGAGAAATAATCGCTAGGAACTCGCATGAAAAAAGAATAACCAGTGTTTTCACATAAAAAAAAAAAAACTTGATTGGCTGCATCAACATAATTTATAAAACAGTTAATTTTAGATGGATATTTAAACTAAATGTGTCTGAACAATCGTTCCAAAATAAACAGCATATTCCCATATTTTATGTAAGCTTATTTACCTGTTTCCAATCTCCACTGTCGTAAAACAGTTGCCGCAAATGTCATCGATTGTGATGATTAAACATCATTGCTGTCTATTTTTTGAATACTTTCATTATTTTTGCACACTAACGAGAAAGACGTAGACAGATTTTTAGGTATGAACTCTTTTTACATATGTATTTCGCATTTCCATTTTAAAGGTCTGTATTCAAAATGTTCAATGCACAAAACGTGTATCTCAAAAATAATTTTCGCATTGTTTAATTTCTCTCACTTTATAAACTCTGACCAGATGCAAATTTATAAAGTTGCACTGAAATTCTGTACAATTTCAATTTTCTCAAGAGATTTTTTTGTAATTATTTTACCAATGATAGGTAAGCCATGAAAAAGATTTATTTTTGGCCCATTTGGATTTCCGTTCTCACTAACACCGAAGAAATTATTACAAATTCTGAATACAGTTATCGCAATAAAATCCTAATATATAATTTGCTAGAGCCCTCCTCCTGCGTGCCACTTTTCATGTCGTCATATCAACAACCGAGAAACAAATGTTAGTGACGCCACGCTCAGCTTTTCGTGTAGGTGACGTCTTCACCTACACGCGCAGTCCACGCGTATATCACTTTGTTCTGTTGTCATAGAAACACAGAACACAGCTGCTGGTGTGACGTCACCCAGCAAAACCACAAGCGCTGGGAAACTGCTGGCCATCAACTGGCAGTGATGGGTCACTGCTGGCTAGAATCTGCCGCTCACAGCCCGGTAGCGTTCCGTTGGTGGCAGCGCTATCAGTTGGCGAGCCATTGATGGCCCTGCAGCACCGCCGTGAATTGTGGGCCTCCAAGCAAGTGCCACTAGTGGGCCCGTTGCTGGCAACCAATGCAACCCCAAAAGCAGGCGGAAGCAACACTTGCTGTGTCTCTCATGGTACCAGTTAGTTGAAGACGACGCTATCGCCATCGTGTTATTTTAGTGGATGTTAAGAAAAAATAATCCATATGTAGAGAGGCGAATTAATTTCCTAATGAAATTCCACGTCGACGAAGATATCCGATTAAGCCATGAAATACGCCCACTCCATTCCATGAATTGTTGTTCATGGGAATGGGGTGGGTGAATAACAAGAAAAAATTTGAAACCGCTTGAAACAAATGTCCTAGAAAACCATTAAAAAAACACATGTGTTGGAAAAAAAAAAAAAGAGAACTATACGCGTACAAAATTTATTAATTATTTGAAAAAAAAAAAAAAGCAACGTTATGTGGATATAATGTACTCATCCATGGGTTGAATACACAAGACTGGGGGAACTCGCTTCTAAAAATAACGAGAAGTAAAATAAAATATCTTTCCTCTTTAAAACAAATGTAGCTTCGGATAACGGAAAGGAAAGATACAACGTTAAAAATGTAACATGAACCCGGGTAAATATATATTAATTCAACAATCTCCTTTCAAGACGACAAGGACAGTACAAAACTTTTGAAAGCGACTCTAAGTATGTACACTCCTTGAAAATGAGTTAAATTCCCTTAAGGTAAAAAAAAAAAAAAAAATTATCGTTACGTTGAAAAAATAAATGTATGGTTTATATGAAACTGCCTGTTATGAAAAATACCTCGCAATATTGTAAAACGAAAGAGGGAAGCATTCGATTGCACATTCCATGCGAAGCAGACAGCTTCAAGCACACGCTCGTGTGTGGCAAATTAGTTCGGTGGGTAGAGAGCTCAGCTCCCACGCCAACGGCCCTGGTTCAGATCCAAACGGACGTTTTCCCGGTCTGTTGAGAAAATTTCACCTGCGCAGTGCTATAATTCACAAGTTTCGTAAGGGCAGGAAAAAACAAATTGTAGATTTGGGAAACTGGTTATTATTGATTTTTTTTTATGGCTACTACTGGGAAATTGGCGGACAAGATTCGGCAAGCCACCAGCTACGCCACGTGGTTGCTGGCTGCCACTATCGGCAAACTAGCGGACCACATTAGGCTAGCCATCATTTCTGGCACATGCTTGCAGGGCCACTTGTGGCAGCTACTGCCTGTCATGGACAACTGATGGCCCTGTTGTGGCATATGACAACTGATGGCCCTTCTGTTGGCCGCCCGGACATTTTAATGACGGTTCGGCAGCGGCTGGCAGTGCTGGCTGCCGGCAATGGCCCAGTGCTGGCCCAGCAAGACTGTTTTTGCTGAGACATGAGGCAGTTTTCCTGTGTAGCACTTTTCCAATTTGTGGTAGTTTTCTAAGTTGCTGAAGGGTGTGCGGCACTTCACCCAAGTGGCGGTTTACCGCCTACCGAGCGAGAAAAGATATCGAACCCCTCTTCGCTGCGTCACTGCAGTCCTTACAAAGGAAGTGCCTGAGTATGTACGAATTACTGCGGTAACATTTCTGGTTATGAGCGCTTTTCAGAGATTCTCAATGCTTTCTGGGAACTATAATACAAAATAAAAATAAACAAAGAAAATGAGGTAGCAAACTTAAGGAAAGAAGATCTCCTTACGGATAACTCCTTATTTAAATGTTGGCTGTACGTTTGGATGAACAAAATACACTCCTTACGAATCAGTACCATAATTAAATGTCCTGATCACGTGAAGAATTTGTGTGTGTGTGTGTGTGTGTGTGTGTGTGTGTGTGTGTGTGTAGGCCTGCGTAGACTCAATACAACTTTTTTTTTTTTTTTGGCATTAATCTTCCTCATGTCTTCTCCATCCAACGAAGGGAGATTTAAAGCAGTAGCTCTAAGAATATAAATTGGTAAAATTACTACCGTTAAATGATCCTTTTAAAGTGATCAGTAATGGGTAATGCTCGCGTTGTCGCTTTCAGAGATTATTCACCTAATGTCTGGTTATATGTGACGCTCAGATCCGTACTGTTCGGTTTCCATTCTTGGCTCTCGAGTCAGTGTTGTCGTTCTTCCCTCATTAACATTTCCTCTATATCCTGGGGTGGGAGGGGGAGTTGTTTTACAAGTCTGGGCCGCTTCCTTTCAAGTCATCTTCGCAGGGAGTCGTTCCATCTCCGAGAAGCCGTCAGTGGCTGTCCTTAATAGCTTGCAATTAAATGAAACCCCTATTTGATTGCAAGCAACATCCCTGCAGAAGGTCAGATATCCTTAGGGAAAATTTTGGCTGAACAGTAGACGTACGGTCGTATTATACAAGTATATACATGTAGATCTGGGAAAATTTGTCGTAATATCTTCACATTATTTTTGCCAGAAAGTAGAGTCCGATTAAAAACACGATTTGAAATTTTTACACACAGCAGGCAATGTATTACAGCCACCTAACTAATAGTGCGTTAGAGCATCTTTGGCTTACAGAACAGCAAGAAATCGCCTGGGCATTTATTCATGTCACGTCTGATGACTCTTCATCCCACAAATGCTCCATGGGATTGAGGTGGCTAATGGAGGTAACCGGTAAAGTCCGCCACCGGAAAATTTCCCCACATTCGGTAAACTCCCACACTGAAACCTCCCCCACCTTTTTGAGTCAGGGACCGTGCACGAATTGTATTTCACACGAAATATCGAAAGTGGAGGGATACTTCCGGAGTCACCATTTCCATCTTTACGCAGCTTAAAACAAGATGCAGCCGTACGAATAGTACAAATATGTGGGAAAATTTTACCACATATTTCCCCCACATATAGTAAAATATTTAAGGCTTAGTAATTAATATCTTATGCGCAAGTAAAACAGCAGTATTAATAACTTGACATGCTATGTAAATGTTTAGTGCCCCAGTAAAAGCGCAGTGTCATGAAAAAATCCCACTTTATCGTCATTTTCCGAACATAGGATGAATCATGCTGTAATTCTCTTGTTTCGTCGAAGACCTCAGTTTTAAAAACTGTATTAAGTAATTTTATTTTGTATTCACCAATTAACTTTTATTTCCCCAACTTACAGTACAATTCTCGCTTCGTTGGCGGAAAACCGCCTCACAGGAAAACTGCCACACATCGGAAAACCGCCATACGGTAAAATTGTCACATATGGTTTTCATTAAGGGGACGGGCACAAATTGCTGTTCCTCGGAGAGACACTTTGAATGTGTGGCAATTTTCCGGTGTGGCAGTTTTCCAGGTTCACTGTAAACTGCCACACAGGAAAACTGCCACATGGTTTTCATCAAGGGGCCGGCCACAAATTGCTGTTCTTCCGAGGCACACTCTGAATGTGTGGCAGTTTTCCAAGTTTCCGAATTATGTGTGGCAGTTTTCCAAGTTTCCGAATTATGTGTGGCAGTTTACCAAGTTTCCGAATTATGTGTGGCAGTTTACCAAGGAGTATAACGACGGGAAGGAGCTCTTTTGTTTGTCTGGATTTTTTTTTTTTATTGGAAGTTTAACGACCACCGTGAGCAACTCAATGGGCTATAAGCAGTCGCCCGTCCCTAATTTAGGGTCACTGGTTCCAGGGAAGGGAGAGAGCCAGTGCCGTAAGACAAACACAACATCCATGCCTCACCGGGATTCGAACCCGGACCCCTTTCGGACGAATAATCAGAGGCCATCGCTTAGACCACTGCGCCACCGGGGCGGCCTGGATTTTCGTGTCGGTTCATACGAGTTTAGGGCAACTGGCCACAAAAGTTCAAGGGTTTGCGCGTAGGGGGGGGCGGTATAATTATTACTGTTTCTTTCTTTTTTTTTTTTTTTTTGATTGGAGGTTTAACGACCACCGTGAGCAACTCAATGGGCTATAAGCAGTCGCCCGTCCCCAATTTAGGGTCACTGGTTCCAGGGAAGGGAGAGAGCCAGTGCCGTAAGACAAACACATCATTCATGCCTCACCGGGATTCGAACCCGGACCCCGTTCGGACGAATAATCAGAGGCCATCGCTTAGACCACTGCGCCACCGGGGCGGCAATATTATTACTGTTTCTTGGCCCATATTGAGAATTGAATTGGGAACTCCAAACAAATTTCGAGAAAACGTTCTATGTAAGCCAAGCGAGAATTACAGCATAATTCATGCTAGGTTCAGAAAAGGACCCTAAGGAGGAATTTTTTAATAACGCTGCACTTTTACTTTGGCACTAAATATTTACATATATAACATGTCAAATTTGTAATACACTGACGGAAAAAATCCCAACACCAAGAAGGGGTTGTGTTAGATAAACGACAGTTGGTAGGCGGTGAGAGTACATCTGTAAGATGACGTCTATGCAAATTTCGCGCTCGGCGCATACGTGTGGCGCTAGTAGCGCCCCTCGGAACATGCAAAGCAGGTTTGCTGTAAATACGCGCTGTAACACGTTCGTGAGCGTTAGTTATCGTTGAGATTCGACGTAGCGTGTTGATGTTAGTCAAGAATGCCTTTAAGAAGACGAAGAAGCCATTATCAACAGCTCACGGAGTTTGAACGAGGTCGTGTAATAGGGCTACGAGAAGGTGGATTTTCGTTCCGCAATATTGCAGAACGACTTAGCAGGAATGTAGCCACTGTGCATGATTGTTGGCAGCGGTGGTCAAGGGAAGGTACTGCCTCAAGAAGACCGGGTTCCGGTCGGCCACGTGGCACTACTGAGAGGGAAGACCGCCGTGCACGGCGTATGGCCGTGGCGCATCGTACCGCGTCTGCGGCAGCGATTCCAGCTGCAGTTGCTACCACAGTGACACAACGAACTGTTACAAATCGGTTACTTGAAGGACAGCTCCGAGCCAGACGCCCTGTAGCGTGCATTCCACTTACTCCAAACCACTGCCGTTTGCGACGTCAGTGGTGTCAAGCTAGAGCTCATTGGAGGACGGAGTGGAGATCTGTTGTGTTTTCTGATCAAAGCCGGTTCTGCCTGGGTGCCAGTGATGGCCGTGTGTTGGTTAGAAGGAGGCCAGGTGAGCGCCTGCAACCAACCTGTCTGCGGCCGAGACACAATGGACCTACACCTGGAGTTGTGGTCTGGGGAGCAATTTCCTATGACAGCAGGAGCACTCTCGTGGTTATCATACGCACCCCAACGGCACAGTTGTACGTCGGTCTGGTGATTCAACCTGTTGTGCTGCCATTCATGAACAGCATTCCAGTGGGCGTTTTCCATCAGGATAACGCTCGCCCGCATACCGTTGTTGTAACCCAACATGCTCTACAGAGTGTCGACATGTTGCCGTGGCCTCCTAGATCACCAGATCTTTCACCAACCGAGCACGTATGGGACATCATTGGACGACATCTCCAGCGTCACATCCAACCAGCATTAACCGTCCCTGTATTGACCGACCAAGTGCAACAGGCATGGAACTCCATCCCACAAACTGACATCCAGCACCTGTACGACACAATGCATGAACGTTTGCGTGCTTGCATTCGACATTCTGGCGGTTACACCGGTTATTAATGTACCAGCATTTCACATTTAAAATGGCTCTTCTCGCGCTTTCATTAAGCTGTGATCTTGAAACCTTAATCGATTAAATATGTTACCTATACAAATGTATAGCCGCCATTTCATTCCTCTACAACTATTTTTTCGTGGTGTTGGGATTTTTTTCCGTCAGTGTATTTTTCTTTTACTTTATTAATTCACAGGCACTACACCTTCGCCTTTTTAAAAGCTTTTATTCTGCCGACTTCATATTCATGTGTCCGTATCAAATCAAGCCATTGAGCTTTTACTTAGGTACTGAATATTAAAGTCATTGGCCTCAACTAAATATTAAAGTCATTGGCCTCAGGCTTAGATCTTTTTAACAGTTTTTATTCTATCAATGCCATATTCACAACGTTTACAGAGCAAATCAAGTTAATAATATTGGGCGTTTACTTAAACACAAAATATTAATTCATAGACCCTAGGGCCCAGGCCTTTCTGACGATTTTTAATCCGTCGACTCCATATTCCTAACGTTTAGGTATTAACTCAAGTTAATATCACTACGCTTTTACTTAGGCAGTAAATATTAAGTCACAGGTCCTACGACTAGGCTGTTTTAACAGTTCTTATTCTGCCTGTGTCGTATTCATAACTTTAAATATCGGTACAAGTTAATACGTTGCGCTTATTAAAATTTTCTAAAATGGCCAGGCCCGTGGCCTTATAATTAATGTTTGGTGCCTAATTAAAAGTGCTACACTATATGTTTACTTGTTACGCAAATCTTATAAATATGAACACAACGGATAAAAATTTCTAAGAGCAATATAGGCCTAGGGCCATTTACTTGATGTTTGGTGTAAAAGTTCAACATTAACTTGTTTTTTTACGTCAATTTTCTGAATTCGGGCACGGCCTATTGAAAAGTGTTGAAATGGCCTGGACCTATTAATTTATGTTTCGCGTCGGAGTAAAAATACAGTACGAATTTGAAGGGAAAAAATGTTTCGGAATAGTTAGAAGGGGTGAAGATGATGCTAAATCCTGAAATTCAGGCATTAAAACTGAACAGGAGAGGATGAAAATGCATGGGTACTAGTTTGCCGGGTACCAATCTCCCGGGATCCATTGGTGACATGTGGAAAACCATCATCATATTAGGTAGGTGGTCATATTGTTTTAGTTTGTTGGTGAAAGTCTTACATTATAAATTATCGTAATCTAAAATTACGAATTTCCCTTCACTTTTCTTTTCTTTTTGGAGGCATTTAAAATTTTACAGTAGTGTTTAACATCTTGAAATTTCATTTACATGATTTTTAAGGTCATCCCCTAAAAAAAAGGTATACCCGAGGTTCCACTGTATTTAGTACAAACATTAAATGTATTCCATATCACATGATTGCCTTTGAAAACAACAAAACGAACCATTAGAAAAAATGATAATAAAACAGTAAAGCCTTCAGGACAATAAACAGAATTATCAGATTCACTGCTTTATTTTTTATCGTAAAAGAGCTTTCGGACATTCCATTTCCCTCAGCCTTCCTTTCAAAGCATTATTCTCTGCACCAAACCAGGCTTCACTTGTGTCAAATAAGCTGCAGTGCAGTCCAAAAAGCAATTAGGTACGTACTTCAGAGGGGAGAACAGATGCTCTGCCCATGCACAGTAATCACTGGGTTTTGTTTACTGGAGGGGAAAACTTCCGCAAAGGATTTCTAGCCGCACGCCCCTGTGAACGGGTAAACACATCCTCCCCACAAAAGCGGCCCTCTTGCCCTGAGGTCGAAACAAATTGCTTCATGAAACCAAGCAAGAAAAAGAACATCATCAAAGCGTCTGGGAAAAAAGGTGGGGTGCCCTTTGAAGTTGCCTTTTTATCCCCGAGGATGGTGCCAAAGAATGATGGTGCTACAAGACTTAGAGCTCCCATGTTCTGACGCAGCATAAAGTGTTAGCAAGGTATATGTAGCATCCAAAAGCTGTATTTCTATTTATTATGCAATATAAAATAACATTTATTTTTTTATTTTGAAAACCGTTTATGAATTTCATTAAGCCCACTTCGTGAATGCATTGTTTTCATTTTTTTTCATAAAATTACAGACATGTTGACCCTATAATAAGCTTACAAAGAAAGCAAGTTCGTTCAACAGAAACTCATATCTCAGGTAAACATAGTAAATTCAGTAACTTTCATGTAACTGAAACATTCTTTTCATACAGATTCATTAAAAAGCTAGCCATCACACTGGCGCAGGCAGTGGGTTATGAGCTGGCTTCTGACTGAGTGTTCATATCACCGTTTGGAATCTAGGTAAAAAAGTGCGGGGAAAAAAAGTCCGAGATAGGCGTTTTCATTGTCATCATGGGCATACTAATAAGTTGATTTGACATACTGTTTGAATGTTGGGGGTGGGGGGGACATACTTTCATTATTTACCTAGTGTGGTGTGGTGGGGTTGCCGGAAAACCGCCACACAGGAAAACTGCCACACGTTTTTCATTAAGGGGCCAGGCACAAAGTGCTATTCCTCCGAGGAACACTTTGAATGTGTGGCAGTCAAGTTTCCTAATTATGTTTTAGTTTTCAAGGCGCCTAACGACGGGAAGGAGCTCCTTTGTCTGAATTTTCACGCCGGTTCATACCAGTTTAGGGTGACTGGCCACAAAAGTTCAACAGGAGGGAGGGGGTATAAAGATCGCCGGACATTTCTTAAAAGTAGTGTTCGACGAAACAACTGAATTACACATGACTCATGCTGTGTTCAGAAAAGGACGATAAGGTGGCATTTTTTAATAACGCTGCACTTGTACTTAGGCACTAAATATTTACATAACAAGTCAAGTTTGTAATACTTTTCTTTTATTTAATTAATTCATAGGGCCTATACCTTGGCCTTTTTAACAGCTTTTAATCCACAGACTTCATATTCATAACGTTAACGTATCAAATAAAATCAATAGCATTGCGCTTTTGCTTAGGCACTAAATATTAATTTTATAGGCCCTTGGCCTAGGCCTTTTTAACGGTTTTTAATCCGTCAACTCCATATTCATAACGTTTATTTATCAACTTCAGTTAATAGCATTGCGCTTTTACTTAGGCACTAAGTATTAATTCATAGGCCCTAGGCCTCTTTAATACTTTTTATTCTACCAATGTCATATTCATAAAGTTTATGTACCAGGTCAGGTAAATAGCATTCGCTTTTACTTAGGCATTCAATATTAATTACCAGGCATAGGGCCAATAAATTAATAACTGGTGCCTAAGTAAAAGTGCAATATGGTTAACTTCAGTTCATACATAAACGTTATGAATATGACATCGTTAGAATAAAAACTGTTAAAAAGGCTAAAGCCAAGGGCCAATGAAACAATATTTAGTGCTTAAGTAAAAGCGGAATATTATTAACTTGAGTTGATATGTAAACGTTATATATGGCATCCGTAGAATAAAAACCACTAAAAAGGCCTAGGCCTAGGGCCTATAAATTAATATTTCGTGCCTAAGTAAACGCCCAATATTATTAACTTGATTTGCTGTGTAAACGTTGTGAATATGACATTGGTTAAATAAAAAACTAGTAAAAGGGCCTAGGCTCTTGATTTAATAATTCGTGCCTAAGTAAAGGCGCATTATTATTAACTTGATTTGACGTGTAAACGCTGTGAATATTACATTGGTAGAATAAAAACTGTTAAAAAGGCCTAGGCCTAGGGCCTATAAATTAATATTTAGTGCCTAAGCAGAAGCGCAGTGCTATTGATTTTATTTGATACGTAAATGTTATGAATATGAAGTCGGTGGATTAAAAGCTGTTAAAAAGGCCAAGGTATAGGCCCTATGAATTAATTAAGTAAAAGAAAAGTATAGCTTGACGTGTTATGTAAATATTTAGTGCCTAAGCACAAGTGCAGCGTTATTAAAAAATCCCACCTTATCGTCCTTTTTTGAACACAGCATGAGTCATGTGTAATTCTGTTGTTTCGTCGAACACTGTAGTTTTAAGAAATGTAAGGCGATCTTTATACCCCCTCCCTCCTGTTGAACTTTTGTGGCCAGTCACCCTAAACTGGTATGAACCGGCGTGAAAATTCAGACAAAGCAGCTCCTTCCCGTCGTTAGGCGCCTTGAAAACTAAAACATAATTAGGAAACTTGGAAAACTGCCACACATTCAAAGTGTTCCTCGGAGGAATAGCACTTTGTGCCTGGCCCCTTAATGAAAAACGTGTGGCAGTTTTCCTGTGTGGCGGTTTTCCGGCAACCCCACCACACTAGGTAAATAATGAAAGTATGTTCCCCGCCCCACCCCCACCCCCAACATTCAAACAGTATGTCAAATCGACTTATTAGTTAGCCCATGATGACAATCAAAACGCCCATCTCGGACTTTTTTCCTGGCCTTTTTTTCCGCGTTTATCAACAGTCTCGGACTTTTTTACCGATTACCCTCCTATTGATGCCAGAGTGCTGCATTTGTCTCACGGCAACTGGCTCCCGCCCTCCCAGTTGCCCCACAAATTTCGGACGAGCGACTGCTTATAACCCTTTAGAGTTGCCACCAAGAGTTTCCCCGAGCTTCTTTCGGTCACAGTTAAATTGCTACGAAAATATTCATCGAAAGAGCTGTTACTAGTAATTATCCACTGTTTATACTTTGTGGATCGCGGAAAACTACACCTTATAAAACGAACGACAGCTTATAACCCTTAGGGTTTCCGGAAAATCGCCACACGTCTTTCAGCAACTTGGAAAACTTCCACATGTTTTCCATTAAGGGGCCGGGCACAAATTGCTGTTTCTCCGGGATCCCG
The DNA here is from genome assembly GCA_039090855.1 of Macrothele yani. NCBI lineage: Eukaryota > Metazoa > Arthropoda > Arachnida > Araneae > Macrothelidae > Macrothele > Macrothele yani. Next base: position 89,802,303 of record CM077016.1, on the reverse strand, counting down.
GGAGATTGGTACCCATGCAGTTTCATCCCCTCCTGTTCAGTTTTAATGCCTGAATTTCAGGATTTAGCATCATCTTCACCCCTTCTAACTATTCCGATACATCCCCCCCCCCTTCAAATTTGTAAATTATTTCACAAATTGAAGCAATCACGGCATTTTCCTAAAATTGAATTTTAGAAAACTCGTACCCGGGAGATTGGTACTCTTCTGTTGGCGAGACGTTACGGGGCATATACAAATTGCATTAACGGAAGATCTTTCCTTTTTGGTGATTGTCGTTGTTGTACAGCTGTTCTCTTGCCGGAAAACTCCTATTCTTTCTTGCACTGTTAGCAAAACACTGTTAACAAGTTCGTCGCTATCTTTTAATTCTTGTTAACTTCATAAACATTGCGTGGTTGAGTTGCTAAATCTTATATAGTTGAAGGTGTTAGTAAAATTGTATGCAAATAATTCTTGCGATTCGTAAATATGTCTAAGAAACTTTTATATTTTTCTTCATTTAATTGCCTGCAAAGGTTGCCCGTTAGCTGTTGCTATATTTCCTAACCATCCCGTTTTCGATCATCTCTCGCGCTGTCGTGAAATTCCCTGACCTCCCGGTCCAACTAAGACCTTCCCGGCCTTGCCTGGGGCAATTACCTCGTCGTACTTTCGTGGCCGCTCGCTACCTAAACCAAGAGACCACTGTCCTTCGCCTCCTTCCCTTGTCTCCAAGAAATGCCCTTAAGCATATCCTAAACTTCCCCGTTAGAAGGAACCACACTGCCCTCGGTAAATCTTAAGCCTCAAAGTAAAATGTGAGGGCATGTACATTAGTCGGCACCATTGAAATTGAAACCTGAAAAACATCAAAAGAGGCGTGATAGAGTTAATCTCCATTCAACATACAAAGGGCAAATACTACATATAGACAAAATGTCATCTTAGTAAATAACCGTGCATCCGGTGTCTAATGGGGAACGACTCTGTGAAATTTCTCTCACGCTTTGTGGAGACAAAGGAAGGGGAGCACGAGATGGAATAAAAAATGCAATTTCAGATTTTATATGAAATCGTAATACCCCGTATATAATCTCTGTGACAACACACCGCAGAAAACTATAATACACCTTATATAAGAGAATGTACACAAATTGCATTTCGTACTAGATTTGTTTAAGTGTAGGAGTTATTATAGTGGCATAAAATGATAATAGGAGTTTCCTACTGACATAAAATGGCATTTAAGATCCAGTTCACTGTAAGCCGCCACACAGGAAAACTGCCACATGTTTTTCATTAAGGGGCCGGGCACAAGTTGCTCTTCCTCCGAGGGGCACTTCGAATGTGTGGCAGTTTTCCAAGTCAACGAATTTTGTGTAGCAGTTTTCCAAGTTACCGAATTTTGTGTAGCAGTTTTCCAAGGTATCTAACGACGAGATGAGCTCTTTTGTTTGTCTTTATTTTGAGGCTGGTAGGAGACTGGCACAAGACAGACCGTTGTGGAGGAAACTTGGGGAGACCTTCGTCCAGCAGTGGATTGATAATGGTTGACAATGATGATGATGACATACGACTTTAGGGCAACTGGTCACAATAGTTTAAGGGGTGGGGAAGCATAAAGATTGCCATTTCTTAGCCAACACTGAGAATTCAAGTTATTAATATTTCTCTTTTACTTAATTTATTCACAGGACCTACACCTAGGCCTTTTTAACAATTTTTAATCAATCGCCTTCATATATATTCATAACGTTTACGAATCAAACCAAGTTGATAATAGTGCGCTTTTACTTAGGTACTAAATATTAATTCACATGACTTACCTACGACTAGGCCCTTTTAACAGATTTTATTCTACCAATGTCATATTCAAAATGTTTACATACCAAGTCAAGTTAATAGTATTGCGCTTTTACTTAGGCACCAAATATTAATTCATAGGCCCTACGCTTAGGCCCTTTTAACAGTTTTTATTCTACCGATGTCCTATTCATAACGTTTACATACCAAGCCAAATTAATAATATTGCGTTTTTACTCAGGCATCAAATAGTAATTCATAGTCGTTAGGCCTAGACCTTTTATACAGTTTTTATTCTGCCTATGTCACATTCATAACGTCTACGTATCAACTCACGTTAATAATATTGCGCTTTTACTTAGGCACTAAATATCAATTCATAGGCCCTAAGCCTTTTAAACAGTTTTTGTTCTACCGATGTCACATTCACAACCTTTACGTACCAACTCACGTTAATAATATTGCGCTTTTAGTTAGGCACTAAATATTAATTCAAAGGCCTTAGGCCTTTTACACGGTTTTTATTCTACTGATGTCACATTCACTACGTTTACGTATCAACTCCTGTTAATAATATTGCGCTTTTACTTAGGCATATATTCTTACTTAGGCATTTATTCTACCAAGTTTTATTGAAAATTCCTAGAAAGGCATTGGCATAGGGCCTTGCAATTAATGTTTTATGACCAAGTAAAGGAGAAACATTGTTTACTTGATTTGTAATGTAAATCTTTTTACTATGAGCTCCGTGGATTATAAATTGCAAAAAAGGCCTAGGCTTAGGGTTTATTAATTAATGTTTTGTGCCTAAGTAAATGTGCAATACTATAACCTTGACTTGTTATGTAAACGTTTAAAATCTGAGCTTCGCGGATATAAAAATTGATAGAAAGGTCTAGGGCTTTGCAGTTAATGTTTCGTGGCCGAGTAAAGGAGCAGCATTATTAAGTTGATTTATGTAAACGTTAAGAATATGAACGCAATTATACAAGCTTTAACTTGTCATGCAAACCTTATGAATATCAGCACGGCCGATTGAAATTTGCAGACAACCCTTTTCGATTTCGCCTGCCCCAAAAGAGCTTCCAAGCCGCACAGCTACCGAATGGTTCGCTACAAACCGGATGGCGAAAATGCATTCCAGATTAAGAGAAATGTAGCTGTAAGGGCAAGATGGTCACACAAGCGACCAGCTGATCGTCCGCTAGTGCAATAAAACAATCGCTCCTGTGTGAGGAGGTGGGGAACAAAGAACCACCGATGGGGAAGCTCATCATTCAGGCATTTTTTCCGCCGTTCTAGGAAAGACATAGCTTGCCAAAAACTGCACTGTGGGACGGTTTTATTGCTTCGGCAGAAAAATCTCGCGTGTGTGAAACGGCCAAAAAGAAATCCCACCCTACCCCTTTTCGGAAATAGAACCAGTCTTATTATGATTCTATTGTTTCACCGAACACCATAGCTTTAAAAGATCTACAAATTGACGGCAATTTGTTAGCCATGCAATTCGTATATGCCCCCCCCCCCCCGTAACGTCATAGCAACAGAAGGGTACCAATCTCCCGGGTACGAATTTGCCGTTCCCCGTTCCTGCGAGGAACACTTTGAATGTTTGGCAGTTTTCCAAGTTTCCGAATTATGTGCGGCAGTTTTCCAAGGTGCCTAACGACGGGAAGGAGCTCTTTTGCTTGTCTGAATTTTCATGCAGGTACATACGCGTTTAGGGCGTGGAACGGCAAACTGGTACCCGGGAGATTGGTACCCGGGATTGCTTCAAATGTCGTAATTGCTTCAATTTGTGAAATAATTTGCGAATTTGAAGGGGATGTGTCGCAATAGTTAGAACTGGTGAAGATGATGCTAAATCCTGAAATTCAGGCATTAAAACTGAACAGGAGGGGATGAAACTGCATGGGTATCAATCTCCCGGGATCCGTTTAGGGCAGCTGGCCACAAAAGTTCAAAGGGGGGGGTATAAAGATTGACGTTTCTTGGCATATATTGAAAACTGAATTGGCAACTCTAAACAAGTTTCGAGAAAACGCCCAAGGTAAGTGAGCCAAGCGAGACTTTAATTTAAAGAAATGAATTGCCTTGATTTAGTGCATTTCTTAAAACTACAGTGTTCGACGAAACAACGGAATTACAGCATGACTCATGCTGTGTTCAGAAAAGGACGATAAGGTAGGATTTTTTTTTTTTTATAACACTACAATTTTACTTAGGCACTAAATATTTTCATAACATGCCAAGTTTGTAATATTTCTCTTTTACTTAATTCATAGGCCTTAATTCCTACACCTTGGCCTTTTTAACAGCTTTTAATCCTCCGACTTCATATTCATAACGTTTACGTATCAAATCAAGTCGACTGGATCACGTTTTTACTCAGGCACTAAATATTATAAAAACATAGACCTAAGTCATTGCACGATCCAATTTCATGTAAAAAATATCCTCAAGTACTATACTGAACTATATTTATTTACATGAGGTTAAAAAGCTATATACAATAGATTAAAAACACAAGATCTTTCGCAGTAGCAGCTACCGCATCATCGGGTGACACATAGCATATGGAACCAGAGTTCTTAAATAGTTTTAATATGATGGTATTGAAGAAACTATAAAGCGCCGCCTGACGGTACAGTAATGACATACATCACTGAAATACATTCGTAACGTCCTCTGCAAAAATAAACTCAGAATGGTAATTATAAAGATAATGGTAGTCCATTTAACAAGTTCTTCCAGGCCCGAGGAATATGGTACGGCATATCATCATTGCAACATTTATCACCGAACTGGTGAATAAACATGCTTTCCATATACAATAAAGAAACGTTGTCCTTTGGGCCGTAAGTCAACAGATGCGAAGCATTTTTTTTATTGGAGGTTTAACGACCACCGTAATCAACTCAATGGGCTATAAGCAGTCGCCCGTCCCTAATTTAGGGTCACTGGTTCCAGGGAAGGGAGAGAGCCAGTGCCGCAAGACAAACACAACATCCATGCCTCACCGGGATTCGAACCCGGACCCCGTTCGGACGAATGATCAGAGGCCATCGCTTAGACCACTGCGCCACCGGGGCGGCGAGAAGCATTCCAGTCAGGAATGTAAGTACCAGCACTGACCAGGCTTGAGAGAGAAGTATCAGTAGATTTACGCCTGACATTATATTGATGTTCAGCCAACCTGATACCAAAATTTCTAAAAGTAGAACCTATGTATGTACTATCAGGTACACCAGGAATAACCGACCTAAGTGGAACACAATAAACCCCATGTCTGGAAAGTTTGTGAAGAGGGTCCCGATCTTTACGAATGAAAGAAAATAACGACTAGTCTTTAGACCGAAGGCCAAATGGCAACCTCGGCACAGACTTCTCAAACCAGAGCAAACACTAGGTAAGTAATCCCACAAATCTGATTTCACGGGACGGGCGTGCAAGAGTAGTAAATCTCAACCTCGAGACATGAGCAATGATACGGGAGATACAACTCTGGGTGTACCCATGGCTAAGAGCAATGTCCCTAATAATATTGAATTCCTGTTGGCGTAAACGAGAAGTGGAAGAGTGTGTGAACGCGCGACGAACAAAATAATATAGTGCCGAAAGTTTAAAACAGTAGGGATGAGCCCAATTGGCAGGGATAATACAAGAAATAGCAGAAGGCTTACGGTAAACAGAAGTAGTTAAACGATGAGATACTGGGTCACGCTGTAATAAAATATCCAGAAATGGGAGGGAGCAAGAATTCTCAACCTCAACTTAAAATTGATAGATGAAAACTGAGCTGACATAAGTTCATCGAGAGAATAAGAATAAGAATATCATCAATGTATCTTAAATATGTATAATGCGGGACGCAAGACACATTGACTAAACACACGCTCTTCCAAAGATTGCAAGGCGATTTCCGCCAAAACTCCAGACAGGGGCGAACCCATAGGCGTATCCCGTAATTGTTGGTAAATAACGCCATTGAAATAAGAATGTTGGTGAATAAATTTCAAAACTTGCACAACGGCTAAGGCTTCCACGGGTTGGCATAACCCAAACGAAAGGAGCCTGGTGTCAATAATATCGATAACATCGGGAACAGGAACACTGGGGAACAAAGATGTTCAGCCAACCTGATACCAAAAATACCGTCAAGAGATGCTATAATAAAACCATTACCTCCAGAGTTAAAAGCACGAATTTTATCCAAGGCCTGCTTTGAACTTCTAATAGAAAATTGTGAGTCGGAAATCAACGGAGCCAAAAAATTTGCCATAGCCCTTTCTAGAGTACGACAAGGGTTAGAAGAACTGGACACCAAAGGTCTAATAGGATGTCCCGGTTTATGCAGCTTAACCCTACCAAACAAATCCGGCACATAGGGGCCAGGGGGTGGGTGCATAGAACGAACAATGGAAATTGGCAAGACAGAATGGTTTTTTAACTTGCCCAATGCCGCCACTGTTGCTGCACAGTGGTCAAAATCTCATAAAATTATGAGGAATTTGATTTATTGCCTCTTCCATTATTATTTTTTCCCCCAACGTTTGCAGTTTTGTCATAAATGACAATTTGTTGTGACTTATCAGCCAAAATCAGAGATAAGTCTTGTTGCTCTGTCAGTTGCTTTAGTTGTCTGATTTCCTCCTGGTAGTGGCGTTCCTCAGGTTGGAACATTCTCGACATGTGGCTTTGAAGAGCTTTTGAAATTCCATATCTTGCTATGTCCTGTTGTTCCTCTGGCACAGCTCGAATAACCTTCTCAGGTTGTGGAACGAATGAATAATAGAATGAATATAATATTAGTAGGGTTAACTATTATTCATCGTTCCACAAGCTAACTATTATTCAACACAAAGAATTTCGTGCTATGAGTTATACATAGGATTATTCCGCCGTCTGAGCACGATTAACACAAATTAAAATTGTATCACGAATTAAAAGCATTTAATTCGTGATACAATTTTAATTTGTGTTAAAAAATGCCTTAAAAACATGAGTACTTTCAGACCCACTATGGGCCCATCATCAGGTGTTAGTACACTGTGGAACGTAGTTCGAAGCTCATGTATAAGTATAAGCACTCTAGTTCAAACACTGTGACGTAAAAGCGTAAAGTGTGGAGGAAACTATGTTCTGCGCATTTGTCACTGACCAAAGTCATTATTTTTATTCGTTGATTTTATACATTTGGTGGTGAGTTATTTGCCTCGTCGTTTTTAGTTTTATCCAATAGGCGTTTCCAAGCTTGTGGTATATATAGAGGTGTGGAGTCATTGCAGCATAAATGTCCTAGGCTATGTATGATGAGGCTTTCTGTAAATAGCAAGGATGATTTTTTAAACGGTGTGACAAAGATTGAGGCCTCGTTCCAATTGGGGAAATATTCACCTCCGTTCGATAATCGTGAGAGGGCTGTTGCCTCTGATCCAATTCTAACATTATATCGATGTTCCCTAATTCTAGTTTCAAGGGAACGGGAGGTCGATCCTATGTACACCTTATCGGCTGCTGTAGATGACTCTGCTTTCAAAGGAATTTTATATACACCAAATTTCTTTGACATCTCGATGGGATCTCTGTCTTGTTTGATCATGGATAGTATATTTTCTGTTTTAACACCAAAATCAATATGGTTTCTTTTACAAATATTTTTCACAGCTGGTATGATCCGGGGGTTATATTCAAGTGACCCAACGAACCTGCTTTTATTGTTGTTCCGGGATAGAGTGGTTTGTCGGGCTCTTTTTATTTTACCAAGTACACTGTTTACGATATATTCATTGTATCCATGTCTTGCTGCATTAATCTCGTGCTGTCGTGATGAGTGAGAAGAGCAGTGCGTAAATGCCCGATTTAACATAAAATGAATTGCTGATTTCTTATATCTCATCGGATGGGAGGACTCCATAGGAATTATTGTTGTGCATGTGTGGGTTTTCTATACACAGAATGTCGGATGTTGTACGTTTCACGGTCACGTTCGAGTAGTATGTCCAAAAAAGGCAGTGAGTAGTTAGTCTCGAATTCGAGACTGGATCAGAGTGAGTAGTTTCGAGACTAACTACTCACTCTGATCCAGTTCTAACTACTCACCCCCTCCCCTCCTTGAACTTTTGTGCCCAGTTGTCCTAAACGCGTATAAACGTGCATGAAAATTCAGAAAAACAAAAGAGCTCCTTTCCGTCGTTAGGCACCTTGGAAAACTGTCACACATTCAAAGTGTTCCTTGGAGGAACAACAATTTGTGCCTGGTCCCTCAGTGAAAAACATGTGGCAGTTTTCCAAGTTGCTGAAAGAAGTGTGGCAAATTTTCCTCTGTGGCGGTTTACAGTGAACCAACCCTTATTAGAGCTGCTACCACGAGTAATTTTCTGTCACAGTCAAATTGCAACGAAATTAACGAAAATATTCATCGAAAGAGCTCACTACAAATTATTCACTGTTTACATTTTGTAGATCCAGGTAAACACCTACACCTTCTCATACTATAAGGGGCCGTTTACAAAGTACGTCTGTGTTTTTTTACTGCTTTTAGACCCACCCCCTGTCACATTTCGTCCGATTGTTGACACCCCCCCCTAAAAAGTACGTCCTAATTCCCGCAACTCCCCCTTTTCTTGATGACTGCTTTTAGAAGTCCGTTGAGAAACAGAAATATAACCTGTAATTATTTAAAGGAATTTTCCATATATTTAAACTTTTTCTTCAGAATATATATATTATTTAGGCATTAATTCATTCCCAAATGCTGCCCGAACTTTATCATTCTGAAATAAAGATCTACAGATGAACGCATGCATTTAAGGTTGCAACACTACCGATCATACCACCTACAAAACACGATAGATTTGGTAGTACAAATACGAGAACTTAATATTGTGATTTAGCTAAATATCACCAGAAATCTGAAATATTTCGTACCTTTTTTTAACTATCAAAAGAAGAAAGATGACACCGAATTTTCGGGTGTAATGAACACGTCTTTTGAATCCGTTCTGATGCAAATTAAATCTACCAAAGCTATTCAAAATCAACGGAACTGATATGGAAAACAACAGTATCTGACCAAAGAAAGAAAATTTTCAGTCGGGATTTTAATCCCGAAGATATTGCTGTAAACGGAAACGTCATCTGACGCTTTCTGGAGGCAGACTTGTGCATTAAGAAAAAATTGAAATTATATGCGAAACATTTCGCAGCGGAAACGCTTTCCAACAAAGAAAGAATTTTTCAAATCGGGCTCTCAGAAGCAGAGATATCCACAAATATGAGATATGCATCTGCGGCACCTGGCGGGAAACCCATGCATTATTTTAAGGAGAAAATATTCTCAAATGTTTATCGACATGAACGGTATAGGTCCACGAAATAATTTTTTTAATCGGGGATTTAAAATCTGAGATTTTGCTGCAAATACCAACGAAACAGAAATGCTGACCAAACATATTTTATAAAAAATTAGAAATTACAAAAAAAAAAAAAAAATTCCTTCAGCAGCTGTATCCGGTGCTGGAAGAATTTTTCAAATCGGAGCCGTTTAGAAGTAGAGATATCGGGGAAAGTGCACTTTAGTCAATGAATTACTTGAAAATTTTTGAAATTCTATTAGAAACATATCGCACCGGAAACACTGTCCAACAAAGAAATTTTTCAAATCGGACCATTAGAAGCAGAGATATTGAAAAAAAAAAAAACAGGATATATATCTACGCCCCCTAGCGGAAAAACCATACATTATTTTAAGAAGGAAATATTCCGAAAAGGTTTGTCTACATAAGTAGCATCAGTCCACGAAAGATTTTTTTCCCCCTTCAATCGAGATTTTAGGAGCTCAAATTTTGCTGCAAATACATCAGAAACAGAAGTCAACACTTACAAACTATTTTATACAAAAAAATTAGAAATTATATGCAAAATATTTCCCATTACGTGCTGTGTCCGCCGAAGGAAAAAAAAAAAATCAAATCGGAGTTTCAGAAGCAGAGATATCTGGGGAAAAGTAATTTACTTTTATGCCCCTAGCGGATAATCTATGCGTAACTTGGAAAAGTGACTATGCTTAAAATAATCTTCGACACGAATGGAATCTAAAAGTAAAATGATTTTTTAATTGGATGTTTAGAAGCAAATATGGAATAGAATGTGTTTTGAAATCGATATCATCTGCTTTTACGACCTCTAGCGGCAAAATTGTGCATCGTAAAAGAAAAAACGAAATAAAGGATCATCATTGGCAGATTTGAAGCTTCCAAGTGCAAAAAGAATTTTTCAAATTGGACTGTTAGTTGCAGAGATATCGTGTCGACAGACGGAAGGACAAACCGATAACGTAAGCACGATCTTTTTTTTACAAAAGACGTGCAAAAAATGACAAAACAAAACGAAGAAATACCATCCACACACTATTTGTGCCACTGGACGTCCGAATTACTAAACCTCCCCCCCCCATGTCACATTTGGTCCGATTGTCAGGACCCCCCATGTCACATTTGGTCCGGTTGTCAGGACCCCCCCTGTCACATTTGGTCCGGTTGTCAGGACCCCTCCCCCTCACCCTGTGATCTCGGACGTACTTTAAGGACGGCTCGTAAGGGAATGCACATAAATTCCGTTTCGTTTGGAGATCTTGTCAAAGTGGTGGGAGTTTCCCTGATGGAGGAACAAAACGAAATGTAGGAGTATTTCTAGTGACATAAAAGGGTATGTGTGATCCTAATGACACAAGGGACAAGAAGCTTTTCAACTCACTAAATATTGAGTATGATTTTAATATTTGGTATGCCATAATATGCAATAAACGCCAGCAAAAGGGACTAAACGGATCGGTCTTCGGGTGTTTACAGGGAAACCTGGGCTGCAGGCTTTTTTGGAAGATTTCAAGTTAACGTTTGGTATTTGTAAACAATTTTATAAAAGCTAATAAAAGGCACTCAACGGATCATTTCTCAACTGTTCACAAGGAACCTAGGCACGGGCCTTTTTTGGGAGATTTTAAGTTACAATCTAAACATTTAGTATATGTAAACATTTCATAAAAACTAATATAAGAAACTCGAAGAATCAGTTTTCACGTGTTTATAAGGCACTAGGCCGCAGACCTTTTTAGAAGACCTTAAGTTACAACCTAAATATTTGGGATTTGTAAACATGCGATAAAAGCTTATTAAAGGCACTGAACGAATCAATTTTCAGGTAGAAAATAGTAAAATTATGCTAGTAATCCGATTTATTGGTGTAGGAATATACACCGATGAGTTATTACATTATGACCCCGCCCCCAGCTTAAGAGAAATGAGCGCGCCTGGAGACCGAACGGTGGCGCTGGTCAAGTTCACAGAGCAGTATGCATACTACCCGAAGACCGGCTTTCGGTTAGTAGTGTTCGGAGTCAGAATGGGAAAAGCTGCTGATTTATTGGAGTTTGATAAAGGACAAATTGTAATGGCACGGCGCCTCGGAGCTACGATCTCGGAAACGGCGCGGCTTGTTCACGTTTCGCTGTTGTGAGTACGTATCAAAAGTGGTGCACAGATGGCCGAACGACGAATCGTCGTCCAGCCGTGTGACATCCGAAGCTCATTTATGCCAGAGGGAAGCGGAGACTGTTGCGTATTGTTCACAGCGACCGCGGGGCCACAGTGCGACAAATCACTCGTAGCTACAACAGTGGTGATCAGGGAAATGTGTCACAGCACAAAGTTCATCGCAGCCTTCTGCGCATGGGCCTGCGTAGCGGAAGACCCAGCCGGGTTCCCATGCTCACTGCACGTCATCGCCAACAACACATGAAATGAGCCCAAGATCACCGAGACTGGACCGTGGATGACTGGAATAAAGTGGCCTGGTCTGACGAATCAAGATTCCTGGTGCATCACGGAGACGGTCGAGCGTGATACGCCGATTGCCAACGGAGGCTATGGCACCTGGATGCACTGTTGGGCGGTAACAGGCCGTGCGGCGGTGGTGATGTTATGCTGTGGGAGATGTTTTCTTGGGACACTTTAGGCACCAATATCTCAATCCCTGACAGCTGTCAGGTATCTGAACATCGTTGCGGACCAAGTTCACCCATTGATGGCAACTGTGTTTCCTGTTGGTGATGGCCATTACCAACAGGATAATGGGGCATGCCACACTGTCAGAATCGTCAAGGAGTGGTTCGAGGAACATGCTGGTGACTTTCTGTTAATGCCCTAGCCTCCAAATTCACCTGACATGAACCCAATCGAACATTTCTGATTCGACTTGGAAAAGCGGATTCGCACTAAATCACCACCACCCCGAAATGTGCGGGTACTGGAGGACCTGCTGTTGATCTTATATATATATATATATATATATATATAAGATACCCCGGGATACTTATCACCACCTCATCGAATCGATGCCTCACCAAGTGGCCGCTGTTTTGCGGGCCGAAGGGGGTCATACAGCTAATAAGGTAGGTGGTCATAATGTAATGGCTCGTCGGTGTACATATAAACAATCGTTTCTAAGCTTTCGCCCATCAACCAGACGGCTTTTTCAAGGAAGATAGACAAACTGCCCTGAAGTCGAAACAAATTGCTTCATGGAACCCAAGCAAAAATAAAAAAGATCATCATCAAAGCATGTGGGAAAAAAAAAAAAAAAGAAGGTGGGGTACACTTTGAAGTTGTTTAGCTGTCTATCTTCCTTCTTTGAAAAAGCCATCTGGTTGATGTACGAAACCTTGGAAACGATTGTTTATACGAGGAAACATAAAAAATTATCCGCACTTGCGCCATCATTTTTTTTAGGTTGGCTGCACTGCGCGCGCATGCTATAATGTGGTATTCTTGTGGTTATGTTATTGAAGTAGCAATTACCCCTGTTAATTACTACATTTTTCTTTGTTCTGTTACAGTGTAAACATGGCCGCTCCGCTGGCAGTGTGCACCAATTAAGAACAGAGAGCAGTGATCCGATTCCTCTGGTCTGAAGGTGTGTCAGGGGGCTGAAATTCATCGCAGGCTTGCAGCACAATACGGGGACAGCGCTCTACGACGCAGAAGTGTGTATGGGTGGATCGAGAAGTTTAAAAATGGCCGGACAAGCGTGAAGCATGAAGAGGGTGCAAGACGCCCAGCAAACTCCACCACTGACGGGAAGATTCAACAAGCTCGAGAGATGATTCTGGCGAACCTACGAGTGACCACCGATGAGGCTGCTGTTCTCTGCAAATCAGTTATGGTTCGGCATACGAAATCATCCACGAGAAACTTGGTTTTCGTAAAGTCTCTGCAAGATGGTTGCCAAGACAGCTTACGATGCGGTACCTAGGAGTCATCCTTGACACCAGACTGTCGGGGCTACCGCATCTTCGCTTCTTGAAGGACAGATGCACCAGCATTCTAAACAAGATCAACGGAATGCGGCTGCCTGGGCCAGCTAAAAAGGTGCTCTATAAGCGAGGGGTAGAGCGCATATTAACATATGCGTGTCCCGCCTGGTGGTCTGACACCGTTAGAATGAGAAATGGTATCAACCAAATTCAGCGCAGGGCGCTATTAGGCATTACGAGGTGCTTCCGCACGACCTCCACAGCAGCGCTCCAAGTGCTGGCTGGGTGTGAACCGGCGGACCTGGTCGTAGCGAGGAAAGCAGTAATGCAGACCCTCCGCTACGGGGACGATGTTTCTTTCTTAGGACACCAGTACCGGTCGTCCGAGGTGGAACTTCCGAAGCCACCCAGCCAACGAGCTTTGTCCGAGCTGGTACAAAGATCTCCCCACAGGACAGGGGAAGGAACTGTTCACGGACGGTTCGAAAATAGATGGTAGTGTTGGCGCAGGTTTTTGCGTGATCTCGGATGGCAACGAGACGCACGCGGAGCGGGTGAAACTATCGCCCAATTCCTCTGTCTTCCAAGCAGAGTTATTGGCGATCAGAGAAGCACTGCGTTGGGTGCTGTCTATCAATTGCGAAGGGGTTTATAGCATATTCTCTGATAGCCAAGCGGCCCTGAAAGCGCTTGGTCAGTTCGGGAGTAAGACTCCTCTTGTCAGAGAGATAAAAGCGCTATTCAAGTCAATGGAGAGAAGGAGGGTTACCTTCCACTGGATCCGAAGTCATGTCGGTACAGTTGGAAATGAACGTGCAGACCAGCTAGCGAAGGAAGCTACTGGTAAAGAAGACAGATTTTCAGATGCGAACGCCGCTGCAAAGCGTGTGGACACAACTGAAAACAGCCACATTGGTGGAGTGGCAGCAGAGATGGGACGAGGGGGGACACGGGTAGAAGAACACACCGTATATTCCCCCGAATCTCGATAAGGCGCATTGAGAGTAATGGCCTCCTCAACCAGGAACTAACCGGGCACGGCGTGTCGCCGGAGTACTTCCGCAGATTTGCGGTTAAGGAGCGAGTGTGCATGTGCGGGGCCCAGACTGCAGATGTCGCACACATGATTCGTGAATGTGCTTCTCTGGCAGGGAAGAGAGCAACATTAGTGCCAGAATTGGCAAAAACCGAGGGACCTCTCGATCCTGCTCGCGTACTCAAGAGCGCGACAGGGCCTCATCGAGATGGTCAAGCACCTCAAAGAGGAACAGGCGGTCTACCTAATTGAGGGGTGACCGAAGAAGAAAGAAGAGGGATGAAGAATCAAAGAAGAGAAACGGATGACTCGAGCCCAGAGTCATCACCACAGAACCAACCCTATATAGTCCTGTGGTAATGTAAATATCAATGTAAATATTTTTAAATATTTCTTAGTGTGAGAGGGCCCATTGAGCAAAGGACTTGTTTCCCACGCGGAGATGGGTTCCTCAGTGTACATAATGTGCATGTATCTCTGTTTGAATAAAGGGCGGACGCCCCAAACAGTTCGCGCCAGCAATTGATTCTCCCAGTCAGGGGCAGAGAATTTTTCTAGCCCCTGCCCAAATGGCACGCACACCCGGGTCATGACGGAGAAGTGAGAAGTGCCGGCCCACGGGGGTAGCAGCAAGCTGCTGGTCTACGGACCGATTCTGTCCGGATGGGGAATGTCGGATCCTGGCAGGAGTACTCGCAACGCCGTCACTATTAATTTCGAGAGAGTTCGCTTGACCCTGTGGAGTCCGCAATTGGACGGTACAGACAAATGGTCATCAGCTAGTCTTTACCGAAAAGCATAAGTGCAAACGTGTGGACACCGTTGAAACCCTTGGCAAATTGGGTTTCGAGGTGCTGGAACACCCTCCATACAGCCCAGTTCTCGCCTCCTCCGACTTTCACCTCTTTGGACCCCTCAAAGATGCTTTGCGAGGTCGTGTTTTAAACAGTCTTACCATAATTAATATTCCTTTGGTATATTTCAGCGATAGTCCTTTTATCATCACTCTTTTAGAGCACTTTTGTAAGAACAACAAATAACGTGTTCACACACATCGAAGCGACGCCATCTCCTCCGTCCAGGGTCGTGATCCCCTAATTCTTTGCAACGAACCGCTGGCTGTTCTGTTCGGCATCAACGCAACTGAAACTCGCAAACGTAAACAAATTTGCAGCAGGTGTTCGATGAAAATAAAAGAAACCAGCAAAGGACGCGAACATCCAACAAAAACGATGTACCTTTTCAACCCCTGCTGTTGTTGTGATATATTATAGAAACAAAAGTACGGATAATTTTTGATTTATCCTCGTATATTCTTGCGCCAATAAATCGGATTACTAGCATTTTATACATAATTGGCGCATAGTTGCTCGTTATCAATCTTTAGGTGTTTACAAGACACCGAGGTTGAGGAACTTCTGGACGATTTTAGGTTACAGCCTAAATATTGGATATGTGTAAACATGCGAAAGGACTCAACAGGTTAGTGTTCAGGTATTTACAAGAGCCTAGGGCCTTATCTCAATATTTTAATTTAAACGCTCACCATTTGATATGAGTACAACCAGTATACGAACACTAGACCAGTACTTTCTATCAAAAATATGTTTCCAAGCCGACCCACGTTCATGTTTTACCCCCAGGAACGAGGCCCGCACGCCTAGATGCTTTGTAAACACCTGAAAACTAATCTGTTGCGTCATTTTTATAAGCATTTATAACATGCTACCACACACCAAATATTTAGGTTGTAACTAAAAATATTACAAGACGGCTTGTGGCCTAAGTATACCTTATAAACACCTGAAAGAGTCCTTTGTCTTTTTCTTGCACGTTTACACATATCAAATGTTGAAGTCACAACTCAAGATTTAGTGAGTCGGAAAACTACGCTAATGTCCAAAATTAAGGTCACAAACACATTTTTTTACAATAATTCAAAATAGCTACCAGTAAAATGTTTAAAATTGCTGCCATACATACTTTGGGAAACGGTGAAGCTAATAATGGCCCGGGTACTGGCCCCCCGGTAATACATAAGGGCGTCTTCCTCCCCCTTTCTACTTCGCTTCCGTGTCACTTTCCTATCGGGCACTCTATAGCCCAGATCTCCTAGCTTCCTATTTCTAAGGGTTGTTTAAGACCTGGGGTCAGACACTCCCTTCCTAAAATCCTTTACATATGATCTGAATCTAATAATGGGGCCGCGGGTGGCCTAGAGGGGAACGTTCGTGACTGTCACGGAAAGGACCTCAGGTTCGATCCCAGCAGGCACGAACGCTCGATCCACTAAATATCCGCCGTGCGTCGGATGGACACGTTAAGCCGTCGGACCCCGAGTACTGCCCCCTCCCCCGGTAATAAACAAGGAAGTCTTCCTCCCCCTTTCTACTTCTCTTCCGTGTCACTTTTCTATCAGACGCTCTACCCCAAATCTCCTAGCTTCCTATTTCAAAGGGTAGTTTTAGACCTAGGGTCAGACACTCCCTTCCTAAAATTTCTTCAAATATCGTATCGAATCTAATAATGTAAGGTGGCCGCGGGTGGCCTAGTGGTCAACGTTCGTGACTGCCACGGAGAAGACCTCGGGTTCGATCCTAGCCAGGTACGAACGCTCGAACCACTAAATATCCGCCGTGCGTCGGATGGGCACGTTAAGCCGTCGGGCCCCGGGTGATGGCCCCCCGATAATAAATAAGGACGTCTTCCTTCCCCTTTCTACCTCGCTTCCGTGTCACTTTCCTATCAGGCACTCTAGCCCAAATCTCTTAGTTTCTTATTTCTAAGGGATGTTTATGACCTGGGGTCAGACACTCCCTAAAATCCTATACATATGATCTGATCTGAATCTAATGTAAGCATCCATTGTTTGTTAAACGGTTAACGGGGTGAGTTTGGTAAGAGAACGTGAAAGTGACCGTTTTCTGCATCTGCGAATTTCGTCTTCAAAGTTGTGTTTCTTGTAAGAAAAATCACAAGATTGACTGAATTCAGTTGGAATGAGTGCTCGTAATCGTTTAGACGATGGATTGAGATGGAGAGCCATCGGCAGACTTGAAGCTGGCCACTCTCAAGCGGACGTCGCTCGATGTTTACGGGTTGCACGAAAGGTGGTATCCAGGTTATGGCACCAATTCCGAACAACGGGTACCATCACCAGGAAGCCCGGCCAAGGCCGTCCAAGAGCCACGACAAGTGCGGAGGATCGTTACGTGGCATTACCTGCCAAATGCCATAGACGGATGACTGTTAGAGACCTCTCTCGGGACCTCGCTGCTGTGACTGGAACACCAATTTCGAGGCAAACTGTATACAAACGCCTAGCAGAGAAGGGCCTTTACGCCCGGCGACCAGTGGCATATGTCCCCCTTACCAGATCGCAGAAGAGAGCCCGTCTGTCGTGGAACCAAACACATCTTTCTTTGACACAGCAAGATCGGGGTCGTGTACTTTTCTGTGATGAGTCGAGATTCAGTACACAGTGATTTTCGACGAGTCTTCATCTGGAGACAGCGTGGGTCCGCTATCATCTCGACCACAGCGGGGGTCCGCTATCATCTCGGAAATCGACCACTTTAGTGGAAGTGGAATCCTTGTGTCTTGTGTGGGCAGGCATCATGTTGGACAGCCGTACCCACTACACGTCTTCGATGGGGACACTGTGACCGCACAGCGCTATATGGATGAGGTCCTTGAACTTTATGTGAAGTTTTTCCGGGGAGCTGTCGGGCCGAACTTCATTTTTATGGAGGATAACGCGAGGCCACACAGAGCTCCGTTGGTCGACAATTTTCTGAAGAGAGAGGATATTCACCGAATGGTGTGGCCAGCGAAGTCGCCAGACCAAAATCCTATAAAGCATGTTTGCGATGCTCTAAGAAGAGCCGTTGTACGACGTCAACCCCCTCCAGAAGTTAAAATTTGCTCTTTTAGAAGACTGGGATTTGTTGCCACAAGCTATTATTATTATTATTTTGATTGGAGGTTTAACGACCACCGTGAGCAACACAATGGGCTATAAGCAGTTGCCCGTCCCTAATTTAGGGCCACTGATTCCAGGGAAGGGAGAGAGCCAGTGCCGTAAGACAAACACAACATCCATGCCTCACCGGGATTCGAACCCGGACCCCTTTCGGACGAATGATCAGAGGCCATCGCTTAGACCACTGCGCCACCGGGCCGGCCAAGCTGTTATCAACAACCTCATTTACAGTATGAAGGCTCGTCGTGCGAGGTGGCCACACTCACTCCCTATTATCCGAACCGTTCTTGAGATATGATGCATCATGTTTGGAACGTTTTTTTTATTATTGAGGTTCAACGACCACCGGGAGTAACTCAGTGGGCTATAAGCAGTCGCCCGTACCTAATTTGGGGCCACTGGTTCCAGGGAAGGGAAAGAACCAGTGCCGTAAGACAAGCACAACATCTATGCCTCACCGGGATTCAAACCCGGACCCTTCACGGACGAATGGTCAGAAGCCATCGCTTAGACCACTGAGCCACCAGGGCGGTGGATCGTTTTTGGTCTAATTTGCATATCGCACGCAATTTACCTCCTGTTCATTTCGTTATGTTGCTATTGCAGGTCTCATAGTATGGGATTTCATTGCAATAAACCATTTAGTTTTCAAGATATCACAGAATATGCGTTTGTGACCTTAATTTAGGATATCACAGTGTACATTATCACATACCCTCACGTCACTAAAATTTTACACGCCCTTTTATGTCCCTAGGAAAATTCCCACAATTTGACAAAATCTCCAAACGAAATGCAATTTGCTTACAGACCATCATACGAAAACGTGCAGGATTTTATCGCAGTAGGACTTTACCTGGATTCGTGGAAACAAATGACAGCAAAACAAATGTCGAGTGGTTTCCTGCGGCATTTTTCCGTTCGGGAAATTCATGTTAACGCATAAACCTTTAAATGGAAATGTGAAAACGAAAGAAAAAAGAATAGCTAGTGCAAACCAAATTCAGCAGTGGACTGTTTATAATGCAAACAGAGCCCGCTTTTAAGGGGATTAACTTTTTATTTATAAACTGTCTGAATACATCTTTATCAGTAATTCTCAGTGAATATTATCTGAATACCAACTTTGAACACAATGAAAATACAGCAGCGTTGTCCGAATTATCAGCATTCCGGTAGTTAAAGTCGTTATCGATTCATCCTGATACCACTGTAAAGTTGGCATGATTTCAACATCACTTTGTCCCTGTGCTAACTTGATGACGTGGCACAGAAATGATAAATACCGTGCACTCTGATAGATAGATACGCGTAAATCAAAAACAGAATAATCAGAAGGTTGAAATTCTCAGAATTTTTCTGAGAATAAGAATTTGTGGCACCAATAATAAAAAAAAAAAGTCACAGTTTATGGGATTTGTGGATGAAAATTTTGATTTAAAAGCACAAAAACATTAATAATTGACATCGGGGCGGCACTAATTCAATCACGTATAAAATGTTACACTACGTCCCCATAGGGCAAAAATTATATACTATATTACAGGATTCGTACCCAACGCAGTAGTATGCGGAACCAAAACTTCGCCATCAATTTGGCCAAATGGTCTGGGCGTTGGCTTCCTACCATTTGTCCGAGATTGGACTGGGTTCAAGTCCCGGTTGAGGCATGCGTGTTGTGCTTTTCTAACGGCACTAGCTCTGTCCCTTCCCTGGAACCAGTGGCTCTAAATTAGGGACGGACGATTGCTTACAGCCATTAAAAGTTAACCACAGTAGTCGTTCACCCCAAAACGAACAAAAAAGAACCAGACGTTTGCTCACTAGATCACTGAAAGACACAGATAGGAAGGAAAGTGTGTGTTCCCTACCTTAGTGTACATATCCTGAAGCCAAGCCAAGCCAAGCCAAACCAAAAGCTTGAACCTTTACCATCGACGGACAGGATTCTTTAAGTTAGTTGGATGGCTCAGAGGAAGAGAGATAATCAGACTAACAACAAAAAGCTTCACTCATGTTGATAATGAATTCAACCTGGGCCCCTCGTCAATGGAGATTTTATTACTGCGATGGCTTCACTGTAACGCTTTTGTTTCTTCGCAGAAAGTGTTTCGTTGAGTCTGCTTTTTTTATGCTCAGTCAGTTCGATCAATAATAACAAAAAAAAAAAAAAAATCAAGGTCCCACCGCGGTTTCCACTCCGTTGGATAGTCAGGGACACTAAAAGTAGGGATTAGGATTAATTAATATCCTCTAATGTACTCATTTCTGTGGATATCACTATTCCACTAAATTGCATGGGACATTTGTGGTTATTTTTTTTTTTTTTTGATTGGAGGTTTAACGACCACCGTGAGCAACTCAATGGGCTATAAGCAGTCGCCCGTCCCTAATTTAGGGTCACTGGTTCCAGGGAAGGGAGAGAGCCAGTGCCGTAAGACAAACACAACATCCATGCCTGACCGGGATTCGAACCCGGACCCCTTACGGACGAATGATCAGAGGCCAGCGCCTTAGACCACTGCGCCACCGGGGCGGCCCATTTGTGGTTAGAAACAAAATAGGTCTTTATTAAAACATATTAATGATGTGTCCACCTAACTTCAGCCGACCACTCAACTTTTTTATTTA
Source organism: Macrothele yani (assembly GCA_039090855.1). Classification (NCBI taxonomy): domain Eukaryota; kingdom Metazoa; phylum Arthropoda; class Arachnida; order Araneae; family Macrothelidae; genus Macrothele; species Macrothele yani. Next base: position 89,781,558 of record CM077016.1, on the reverse strand, counting down.
AGGGTTTAACGGACACCATGAGCAACTTTAAGGGTTATAAGCAGTCGCCCCTCCCTAATGGGACGACTGTTTCCAGGAAGGGAGAGTACCATTGCACAGGCACGGCAGCAATGCCACATCTGAGACTCGAAATCAGGCCCATCTCGGACGAATGGCCACAACTCGGACATTTTTTTTTTTTTTTTGATTGGAGGTTTAACGACCACCGTGAGCAACTCAATGGGCTATAAGCAGTCGCCCGTCCCTAATTTAGGGTCACTGGTTCCAGGGAAGGGAGAGAGCCAGTGCCGTAAGACAAACACAACACCCATGCCTCACCGGGATTCGAACCCGGACCCCTTACGGACGAATGATCATAGGCCAGCGCCTTACACCACTGCGCCACCGGGACGGCCAACTCGGACATTGGGACGACCCCTTGAACTTCAAATTTCACAGTTGGTACAACATACGCAGATAAGCTCTCTCCATATCCAAAACTGTCATTCAGACGGACTTCCGTTAATCTACAGCCCACATTCGATGAGCACTCTGCCAACTGGCTTTGTACAGTAGCTTTTATTTTTCTACTTATTCACGGTTTGTAGCTTTTCAGCGATACCTTATGGCATGTAACTCCTCTACGTGCTGTGGAAACGCACTTAAGCTTATCTGTGATTGCTCACATTTCCAGATTTACCCGTTGTGAGGTCTGTTGATGACATGTCGGCTCCTTTCAGTAATTCAGATAGTATTTTCGTCTACCCAATCGTTGTTTAGGTCCAGTACCAGCACCACCGGACTTCAATTTCTTCAGCACATTACAAACTAGAATGTCACAGCAACCCCATGCAATGCCGTTTCCCCGACATCACACCCAAACTGTAATGCTCCTTGGCGTCTTCAGTGCACAATTCATTGTTCGGCTTACTTCGCACCTGACGTTACGTATTTTATTGTCACTTACAATTTCCTCCAATCACAGACGCATACCATGAATGATTGTCTCCCACTTCCGTACAGTACCGCTTAGTATCAGATGTGGGGAATGCTAAGGGAGAAAGTAAATACCGAGCGCCTTTCCGAATTCCTCCGACATTTTTTTTTTTTTTTTTTTGATTGGAGGTTTAACGACCACAGTGAGCAACTCAATGGGCTATAAGCAGTAGCCCATCCCGAATTTAGGACCACTGGCTCCAGGGAAGGGGGAGACAGCTAGTGCCGAAAGACAAACAACATCCATGCCTCACCGGGATTCGAATCCGGACCCCTTTCGGACGCATGATCAGAGGCCATCGCTTAGACCACTGCGCCACCGGGGCGGAAATTTGGGAGGGAGGCACGAGGTCCTAAGTCCCCCTAGTAGCGGAGTCCTACACTGATAGCGCATTTGGAAGAACACGATCCATTTTTCTCAATATATATTTTATACCAAAGCAGCAGACAAAAGGATTAATACATAAACCAGCCAATAAGTTTTAGGATTGGCTACCGTATGGCGTTGGTGCGGTTGTAAGCCATCAGCGAGTGCGCGTGACAAGTAGTAGTATAACAGGTCTATCTCTACTGCTAAGCGTTTGGTCGTGCACACGTGCTCAGTAGTTGTTTTGTGAGATTGAAGGAAAGTGCAAAAATGGCCGCCCGTGTGTGGCTGAGGCGCTAGCTTATGACCATTTGTCCGAGATGGGCAAGGGTTAGAGTCCCGGATTACACAAGGGTAACGTGCTTGTCAGATGGCGCTCTCCCTTCTCTGGAACCAATGGCCCCAAATTATGGAAGGGGAACTGCCTTAGCCTTCAGAGCTGCTCAGGGTGGTCGTTTAACCTCGAAACAAGTGCAAGCAGTGCATTGGCTAAGCAACAAATGTCCTTTTTCGAGCAACGTACGAATATCACATTTTGACAGCGACTTCGAAAATCGGTAAAAGAATTACCACAGCTGTCACATAGGCGTATCGTGAGAAAGCACTTAGCACCGCCAGTTTAAAGAAGATAGCCTCTTGAAGACTACGACCGAAATGGTTGTTCAGTAACGAGACTGACTGAAGAGAATAATACGGAAGCGTAACGAATTTTGCGTGAAAACCGTTCAGACTGCTGACAGCACAGATGCACAACTCAACATTTCTCATGGAAGTCGAAACGCAATTCTCAAGCACGATCTCAATGTCGTGGGTATCGGCCGTACCGCTGCATTTACTTCCCAGGAACAGGATTCTTACCGAGCACCAACGTAATGAATGAAAGATTTGCCCGGATCTGATAAATGTTGCTGAGAAAGTGAAGGATTCCTTAATCACATTAATCGCTGCTGACGAGACAGGGTGCTTCTTGTACGACCGAAGCGCCAGTCAGCTACATGGAAATCTCCAAGGTAATCGCGTAATGCTAGAAGTACACATTACAGGCCACTGAATTAAAAACTTTTATTCAAAATCGGGTTGCACCTCCTTTAGCCCGAATTACAGCACGTATGCGGTTCGTTATAAATTCCACAAGGTGTTGGAATGCATATACGTCTGCAACATACCAGGCGTTCACAGACAATCCTTTAACTGGCTCAGATTTGACAGAAGAGCATTTTGCTTCCAGATCTGTTTTTATAACATATTCCATACATTCTCAATGAGGTTCAGGTGGTCAGGGAAGATGGTGGAAGTCGCTGCCATGCTTAGCTGAATCACTGCTGAACACATTTTGCGCGATGGACTGTAGCATTGCCGTCTATAAAACAGCAGTCACCTGCTGGATAGAAAGTCAACATTGCAGGATGGACTTGATCGGCAACAAAGTTCAAGATAATCCTTGGAGGACACCTGACCTTCCAAGCAATATCAGGGGTCCCGTTCCGTATCAACAGAACGTGACCAACACTATGAAACCACCCTCCAGAACCTTGAGTTGAGTTTACAAGGCAAACTGGTTCAACCGCTTCATGGGGCTCCCGCCAACCTCTCTGCTTACCATCGGTACAAAACAAGGTGTACCGCGACTCGTCAGACATGATTTTCCAGTGTCCAGTCATGGGTGTTCTTGACATCACTGTAGACGAACCTTTTTGTTCTTCGCAGAAATCATTGGTTTCTCTATAGGCATGAGACTGTCAATACCGATCCTCTTAGATTCCCTGCATATAGTTTGCTGAAATATGAGTCGGAAATAGCCTTCATTAAATGCTTCGGTCAATTGCTGCACACAGGAAGTCCTGTTTCTCCGTACAAATCTTCTCAGGCGACGGCGATCTCGTTCCTGATAGATTGTCGTCGTGCCACAGCTACGTCTTTTAGACAAGCAATGTGGGTTTATTTTCCTACTGAATCAAGACCCGAGATATCTCACCTTTTGAGAAACTAGTCAGCTCTGCTGTTTTAAAAACCGTCGCTCCAGCCAGACAGGCACCTACAATAAGCCCTTCGTCAAACTCCGAAGTGAGATTTGAAAAAAGTCAGATTGGCCAGCAAAGGCCTGGCGTTTTTACCATTGTCATCGATAGTACTGACGATTACGGACGAGCTGCAGTCCTAAATAGTTGCCTAGATCACATAACCACGCAGTTTGCATATATGCTGCGTCAGTGACGCTTACGAATATCTGCATAAAGGTTTCGAATTCAGTGGCCGGTGTGTGCATCCTTGGATTGCAGGGGAATTCTGTGCAAGAAGCTCAATGCAGGGGGAAGAGTATGAATAAAGAGCGATACACTCCAATTTGCACTCAACCTTTTCTACATTAATCTTTGTAGATCTCACCATAGATTGCTGCCCCCCCCCCCACACAAAAGCATTGCTTTGCGTGTGTGAGCTTAAGTGCAACAACGATGACATACAAACTATCCACAGTCATCGCAAATTCAAACCGCATATCAGCACTAGCGACACTTTTCGAGAAATGCCTATCACAATGAATATTAAACATGAACACTAATCAGATGCATGGTTTACACATGTCACAGAAATATATGTTGAATCATCTTTAAAGGTGATAAACTCTACTGTGGATCATAACTGCTTATCACTATGTGCATGAACACAAACAATGCAACTTTCGGATTACAACAGCAATAGTGACTATACAAGTATGGCGGCTTGCATCTATTCCTTAATGACCCATGTAAGATTACATCCAGAATATAACCTACATCATCCAAAGTTAGCCACTGTTACTGAAATGGACGTGTGACGGTACAACCACCATCCAACAACACAGTAAAAGGTAACAGTCCTAAGGGTGGTATGGCGATCCTGCCAGTCATTCATGCAAAACATTAGCTATGTTTCTTGCATCAATGGGAGGTTTGTAGGAGCACACTACAATCATGCTCCACAGAATGAGTTACACTGGGAGAATAGTGAAAGCTACTACTGTAAACAAGGAGCATCTTATCTTGCATGGTGTAAAAGAATGGCAAATCCAATCTCACAGGTGGGTGTAGGAAATGCCTACATATCTTTTCCTAGAGTTCGTTGTACCAACATTGAAGTTACGAAGAAGTGCAATGGGTGTGGAACTGTTTACCATGACATGGCATGTAGTTTTGTGGTCTACCAAGACCATGAATGTCAAAGCCTACATACCTTTACATTTTGGATGACTCTAAGCTACATACAATACAGCAGTTCTTTGGTATAGATCCATGTTTATTTCAATAGGATACACACCCTGTCCTACTGCAGGTGTTGCTACTGATTGGTTAATGGACATGTGCAAAAGTCAGATTGGCCAGCAGAGGCCTGACCTGAACCCTATGGAACACCCACAGAACAACCTGGAACAACAGGTGAGGGTCAGACAAAGATGTTCCCACACCAAATCGTTGAATTGGTCATTGCTGTGCAGGAGAAATGGAGTATCATGACAGCTACAATCTGTTATTTATTAATGGAAACCGTACCCATCCCATTACTGTATGGAATACACTGCATCAGGTAAAGTGGAACATGATAGTAGTAATGACACCAACATGAAATTGCCAATTATCTGGATAAATTTTTGCTACTAATTGGTGGGTGCGCATTAAAAATTCAGTACTTCAGTGAGTTTTTCTATGGATGTATCGCAGCATCATTCCCAAATTTACAGCAACTGATTTTAAGAATGAGGCTAAACCATGCAAGTGAGAGCAACTTACATAACTAAGGGTGCATTGCCAATCATATCTGTAGTACTGGTACCATACTGTATCACAAAAGAAAAAAATATTCTGTTACAGATGGATAGTTAAGCTGACTAATTAATCATGGACAAAATCTTTCTTGAAATATGCTTTCCATGCATAGAACATAAGGCACTACTCAACCAACTGCACAAATCTTGTACTTGTCATCATGACAGAGCAAGACCATGAGAATTACACATGACTGGTCCTCAGATTCCACTCTACTTCATCTTTACTATTTCTAAATGCTGTTGGAGTAGTCAGAGACAAGGACGAATAAGCTTATATCTTGGATAAAATAAGAGAATACAGTTTTAACAAACTTAATGTTTACTAGGCATGATTACTCATGAACCATGAGGAGGCTTTTGTCCCAGATACAGGCTTTTTCTGCCACCCACAAAATAATAAGTTGATTTACTCTCACATATTCCCTTAACAGCGCAAAACTCTGTAATGAATACCAGTGCACCTCAGCTAGATGACACCTTGAGATGACCACACTGACATCCGGCATGAGGAAATACAAAGACTGAAGATAACGGCACAAGTGTGTGGCAGAAGCATATATGCATTATGTATGATGGTAGTAACTGTATCCAGCATCAGCTTCTTTTGATTTCTTTTTATGTTAATCTTTCTGACAATTGCTGACTTTGTAGTTCTGAGCTAATCTATTAGGATGGAGCCATTTCACACAGCCCTTAAGGTAGTTTACACTCCCAGCTGCCTCACGGGATAGATATAACATAGACATGCACTTATTTACAGTTGCTCTTTCTCTGGGTTAGATGAAAGAAGAGTAGGTGAAAAATTAGTTACCGCTTGAGTCACAGTGAATCTCCAAGCGTTGAACACAGGGTACTAATTAGTTAGGTCCCTTGAAACAGTCCCATATTATCTTCTGCTATACCGAATGCACTTGAAAGAGAAGCTTGGCTGGGAAAAAGAAATAGCTCTACATGAGATAGTAACAGAATGGAACTTTGGCAGGTAAATATGGTCATGGCAACAGAACTAATGTGGAAATATACTATTACTGAGTTGGTGGAGAACAGATTTTTTCTAATAATTAATGACTTCATGGCATCCTCTAATTACTTTCAGTACCATAAATACTTAACGGGAATTATAGAGGATAAATTTATTAAGGTACATTACCTCTCAAATTTTCAATCTATACACTAGATCGTCAGGAGTTCTTGCATTTACTACTTCCATAGGTCTGTCAACCAAGCCTGGTGAATTTTCCATCCAGCATGGCCGTTGATCTTGCCACCTTGTGTCTTGTAAATTTCCAGGGATTCCTCTAATATCTGGATAATTGTGTGGGATTGATGTTAGATCACTTGTAAGGAGTCCCAGTTCATTTTGTGGCCAGTTTGTTGTATGTGCCTGTCTAATCCTGTTTTATTTGAAATGTTCCTCATTGTTGCTTTGTGTTAATTAATTCTGGTGGTTAACCTTCGTCCTGTTCCTCCTATGTATGGTAATCCACATGAACACTCGATTTTATAAATGACTCCTTCTTGGAGTCATTTATAAAATCGAGAAGGTTAACCACCAGAATTAATGAACACAAAGCGGCATTAAGGAACATTTCAAATAAAACAGGATTAGACAGGCACATACAACAAACTGGCCACAAAATGGACTGGGACTCCTTACAAGTGATCAATCAATCCCACGCAATAATCAAGAAATCAAGAGAAATCCTTGGAAATTTACAAGACACAAGGTGGCAACATCAACAACCATGCTGGATGGCAAATCCACCAGGCTTGGTCGCCAGACCTGTGGAAGTAGTAAGACGCAAGAACTCCTGACGATGATCTAGTGTATAGATCGAAAATTTGAGAGGTAATGTACCTTAATAAATTTATCCTCTACTAGACGAAACCCATCGGAATCGACGGTAAGTTTTTTTTTTTTTTTTAATAATAAACTGATATGAAACAACAAATGTAAACTTTATTTGATTGACAAATTCATTCAACCACTTCAGTTAAGACAATAGTCCAGATTCACGATTTTTTTTTTGTGACCCAAGATTTAACGACCACCGTGAGCAATTTAATGGGCTATAAGCAGTCGCCAGTCTCTAATTTAGAGTCAGTGGTTTCAGGGAAGGGAGAGAAACAGTGGCGTAAGACAAACACAATATCCATGCCTCACCGGGATTCGAACTCGGACTCTTCACAAACGAATTATCATAAGCCAACGCTTGGGCTATAAGCAGTTGCCCGTCCCTAATTTAGGGTAACTGATTTCAGGGAAGGGAGAGAGCCAGTGCCGTAAGACAAACACAACATCCAAGCCTCACCGGGATTCGAACCCGGTAGACGAAACCTGCTGGAATCGAAGATAAGTTGTTTTTTTTTTAAAGAATAAACTCATATGAAACGTTTATTAACATCTTTACATAATGGGGAAACGTCTTACCTACATGAATAAACAGGACTGAATAAATGTTAAATTGTATATATACATCACACAGTCCAATGGCATAATGCAATCAGGTCTTCGAGTGTTTGCCGTTCCGATAAGAATTCAAACAAATTCCTGCTAGCATTGTTTTGTACAACGGTTCGCTGAGAAGAGAGACTTCGGACTATCCAAGTCCATACTTCCGCCTTCAACAGCGCGTGAGTCAACCGCAGGCGATCGGATGTCAACCACACGCTTCTCCCATTGACTTTACATGGGAACTTTGCCGCACCACAATGCCCGAACCGTTGCCCCAATCTCATTTTTCTCTTCGACTGGCAAATCTACATGGTAAGACCTTTATTTTGATACCTCAACCATATGCTTACATTTAGCCATTCTCTCACAACTGGTCTTACAGTAAAAAACCTTATGGAATTAATATATAGATAATTCCCGTTAAGTATTTATGGTACAGATTCTTTATCGTGAACTCCTTTTCAAGAAAAAGCTAACAGGAAATGGACATGGAGGCACCCAAATGGAATGGTAAGTGAAACTGATTTTATTATGTGTAACAAGAAATTTGTCTTTGAAGTCTGCAATGTGCTGAACAGGTTCAACACAGGAAGTGACAGAGCACAGAGCTGTAAAATGCACCTTAGCACAAAACTTGAACAATGAAAGCTCATAAAGCAAATGAAAAACACTGACATGAGAAATCTTGAAAACATTATGAAACTTTCAATTCTTTGCATCTAAAGGTTTAACAACAAAAGAGGTAAACACTCAGAAGTTAACAGACACATTAGTCCTTATTGAAACAGCAACAAAAATAGGTGGCACTAAAAACAAAAACCAGATGAAGAAAATATCAAAACAAACAAATCTGATGATGCAAAAAGAAGGGAGATGAAGATCAACAAAGAAAATGCAACTTCCAAAGTGGAATATATGTGGCAAGATTTTGCTGGTGGAAAGCTAGTCTTTAGGCAGTTGGGTGTCAGTTCGATCTTGGTCGCTCACCCCAGTCTCCTCCAATTTGATTTAAGCTCTCTTTTGTATATGTGCATTGTGTCTTTTTAGTCTTCACTGAAAATTTGACAATGCATGATAATACTAGTGCCATCCTTTTATCAGAATTATGCTCCCTAAAAATAAAGTAGCTGAACCTTGAGTCAGTTGCTCCATTTGAAAGGATTGAAATGGGAGTTCCTTTGCTTGGTTGGAAAAGTATGGACAATTGTGAGAAAATTGTGAGCTTACTGAGAATGATTTTCCAGATTTGAAAAAAAAAAATCTATCAACATTAAGAAATCTGTTATTTTCAGATCCTGCAGAGCCAACAACAGCAAAATTCCTTTAAATCCAGTGTATTTATAGTGACTTTATATTTCTTTAAATGAACAATGCTTAATCTATTCCATAATACTAATGGCAATAACAATGTTTATGGAAATAATAGGTGGAGCAGTTTCACACTTACTCTATTGTGAAAGAAGTATCACTGAAAACATAAGGAAATTCAACTGTGAACTAATGAAAAAAAGCAGCACAATAGTGGGTAAGAATTAAGGTGATGCTTGGTGGAATGGTGAGATTAAAGAGGCAGTAAAGAGAAAGAAGGAAACCTATTTGGGGATGTTGCAAGGTAGAGTTTCTGTGGATGAATATTGCTGTAAGAAGCATGAAGCTGCTAAGCTGGTTCATTAGGGCCAGACAAAAGATAGGAAAAAAAAAATGGAAAGACATGAATTGGCTTTTTTGAAAGGTAGGAAGACTTTCTGGAAGTACGTGAGACTCAGGAAAAATAGGGGAAACAAAGCTGTAAGTTGTGTGAAGAATAGAATTGGGGAAATGATATGGGAGCCCAATGAGTTAAGTGAAAGATGGGGTGAATATTCCTGTGAGTTATTAGATCAGGAAAGCACAGGTGATTCAGAGGCAGATGATGTCACAGTGAAGGATGAAAGCACAGGAGGGATTTCAAGAGAAGGGGTGTGTAAAGCTCTAAAATCTCTTCAGAATGGTAATTCTCCGGGAGTTGATGGCATAACTGCAGAGATGTTGAAATATGGTGGTGACTCTGTAATTGACTGGTTAACTAAAACTTGCCAGTTGTGCTGGGAATTAGGAATGGTGCCTCGGGATTGGAAGGATGCTATCATTGTTCCCTTGAATAAGGGAAAAAGTTATCAGAGTGACTGAAAGAACTATCATGGCATTAGCCTACTGAGTGTGCCAGGGAAAATGTTTGGTAAGGTCGTTATTGAAAAATTATGGAGTCTTACATCAGAGAAAGTGTGGGATGTTCAGAGTGGTTTTATGCCTGGTAAAGGCTGCACTAACCAAATTTTTGCATTACACATGATGATTGAGAAGTATCTGGCTGTTGGTAAGAAAGTTTTTACTGGCTTCATAGATTTAGAGAAAACTTACAACATAGTAAATAGGACATTTTTGTGGAAGGTATTGAATGAATATGGTGTTACTGGGAATCTACTTAACAGTGTAAAAGCCATGTATGCTGGCAGTAGAGCTTGTGTACAAGTGAATGGTGTTCTATCAAAATGGTTCTCTATTGGTGCAGGACTCACAAGGATGTGTAATGTCACCCTGGCTGTTTAATATATTTATGGAGGCGTGTATGCATGATACCAAAATAGATAATACTGGTTTATGTCTTGGTGATATCCATGTGTGCAGATTGCTGTATGCTGATGACACTGTCCTGTAGGCAGGGAGCAAAAGTAAGTTGCAGAGTATGTTATCTCGCATTGGCGCACCCACGGAGGGGGCTCTAGCCCCCTCCAAGGAGATTAAGAATGACATATGTCACAAATTAAACATTCAAAAATATTATTTTACATGTTCAAGAAATTACATAGTGTCTTTTTCCCAAAGCCCCAAAAAGATTAAGAGCTACATACGTCACAACCATATATAAACTAAAGGCGTACACTTCATATATGTACACACATTGTGTACGCATACACTCTATATATATATATATATATATATATAGCCCCTCCAACAATAATTCCTGGGTGTGCCACTGTTGTCCCGGGTGTACGAAGTTTCCATGAAATTCAAACTAGGTATAAATAAGGGAAAAACCAAAGTTATGGTTTTTGAGAGAGGAACTGGTAGTACTGAATGTAATATTAGTCTAAATGGCACAGTGATTGACCAGGTGACTTGAGTTTGTGTATTTACGAAGCATGTTAGAGAGAACAAATTGGATGGTGAAATTAGTAGACGAGTGAATCATTGAAAGTCATGGCTGTTTTGGGAGGTTTTCACAGGAATGATGGGTTCTCAAGAGAGTCCTGCATGTCTGTGTATGAAAGTGTAATTGTTCCTATACTCTGATGTATGGCAGTGAAACCTGGGTACTACAGAAGAAACATAGGAGTCATTTGTGTGCTGGGGAAATGTGTTACTTATGGGGGTTTGTGGCAAGACATGTTCTGATTTTGTGAAGAATGAAGATGTGTTGCAGTTGTGTAATGTGAAGCAAAATGTTGTTAGCAAGGTGAAGACTAACATGCTTGGATGGTTTGGTCATGTTGAAAGAATGAGTGATGAGATGCTCAATAAGAAAATCTTTTAGCACAAGTGGCAGGAAGGAGAGGCAGAGGAAGGCCAAGGAAGTCATGGGAGGATCAGATTCAGGAGTGTCTGCAAGAGAGAAAGGTTATGAGTAATAAGTATAGAAGATCTTGTGTATGGCATGTGATGGATGTGAGTGAAGCCCGAGTTGTATGTCAAGATTGCTGTAAATGGATAAGTTTGATACGGCAACAGTAAGTAAAAATTATCTGGCAGTTTGTATTTCTTTGTGGAGCTAACTTCTGAATCTCAGAGAACAATGTATGTACTAGTGAAAAAACCCAACATAAATGTATGTATGTACTAGTGAAAAAAAAACCCCAACTGAAAACAACTAAAGCCTAAAGAAAACAAAGGGTCATCTCAATAAGGGAAGAAAACAGATTATAGCACTGAGAAAAGATGGTATTGTAAAAAAAAAAAAAAAAAAAAAAAAATAGGAGCAGAATTTCAAGAAAGTTAAAGAATTCCACACAAAACTGTATGAAAGGTACCAGTGCCACGGTTTCCAAGGTTTCTCCAATCTCCCCAGCAGAAGTTGCACATGCAATTAAGAACATGAAGCAAGGAAGAACTCCAGGGGAAAATAGAATTACCGTGGCCATTATACAAGCCAATGGCAAAACAGAATACACTCTAACCAAATGTCTACATTTGCCTTAGACAAAAGATATGAAACAAGGGCCACATAGAAGAAATAAGTTGGTGAGCTTTCGGAAGAAACAGTACAATTTTCAAGAGCAATTTACCATTATGTGTTAAAAAAGTGTTTAATCAATGCATCCTCCCAGTTTTAACTTATGGATCAGAGACACGAACCTTAACTAAAAGATATTAAGAGGCTGCAAACAATTCAAAGAAGCAATGCTTGATATAACCAAGCAAGACAGGGAAAAAAATACACAAATTAGAGAAATGACAAGATTTGATGATATCATGATCAAAGTGAATAACCACAAGTGGCAATGGGCTAGAAATATTGCTAGAAAAACTGATCACCATTGGACAACTGAAATGCTAAATTAGATACTAAGGGTCGGGAAAAGATTCAGAAAAGACCATGTGGGAGATGGGCGAATTAAATTCAAAAGCATGCTGGAGTGACCTGGAAGAGACAGGCTCAAGACAGAAAGTTAAGAAGACTTGGGAAGAACTTTATCCACCAGTGAATTGATAGATTTACAGAAAGGAAAATTGTAGCATGTACAAGGATGAGCATGTGAGGAAGTGGAAACCTACAATAGCTATCTAATGCCTTGGGGGGGGGGGAGAAGACCAGGTTGAGGTTAAACTTAGTAAAATCTATAAAAACCACTGAAATTTATAATAGCTGTTCATCAGGTTACAAGAATGTTGGTGTTTTGAGTTATTAAATATCTTCAGTCTTTTTTTTTGTTGTTGTTGTCCTATGAATATTAAAAGGCTAGAAGCCATATCAGAAGTGAAAACCAAACACAGCACCCATTTTTCATCCCCCAGAATTCTCAATACTGAATGCTGGCAGATTCTAATATACTAGGTGAAAAACTAAAATATTTAAAATAAGCTTTCCTCCTTATCAGTAGCTTAGCTGGTGAAAAGAATTAACCTTGTGCTTAGAAAATAAGAAATTTAAAATCAGCAGAAATAATGCTGCTGTTTAAAATGAACATGAGAATATGGGAATAATTTCTACTGAAGTTATCAAAAGACAGTTAACATTTATGCAAACAATTTTTTTTAATAGAAATGAGGGATATAACACAATTACTTAATTTTGTGATGCTACCAAAGCCTCACATATATGCTGAAATGCCACTGCATTAGATATAGCATAAGTTATCCAAATACTTAGCTGCTGCTACTCCCACATTATCGTGCATGCCACGCTGAAATTGTGGTTAAATACAGCCATTACCAACAGCTTTCCAAATAGTGATCGATACAGGTGTGATGAGTAAGATGCATGATTTGGATGCTTTTGACTGAGGGGAAGATTGTATGTGCCCACAAGATGGGTCACTCCATCTCAGAAGCAGCCAACACAATGGAGTTTTTCTATGCTACAGCAGTGTCCAAAGTGTTTCAAGAATATGAAAATTCTGGCAAAAGAACAAGATCCTGAATTAAATGCAGAGATGTACCAGCCTTGACAGCTCATGGTTTACACCATTTGGGCTGTATTGTTCAAACTTATAGGCACAAGACAATATCATAAATCTCTACCAATTTGAACAGTGGATCAAGTCGCAAAGACAGTGCAATGCACTCTTACGTGTCCAGGGTTCAGGAGCTGCTGACTCACAAGAGTCCCACCGTTAACAGCACAACACCTGGCTCAACGTCTTTCCTGAGCAAAAGCACACTGACACTGGACTGCAGAGGACTGGAAGCACATAAGCTGGAGTGATAAATCCATCCAGATTTAAACTGCATTGAGCCAATAAGAAAGTGAGGATCTGATGTCAATCTTATAAAACCATGGGACCTGCATGTCAAGTCAGAACAGTAAGACTGGTGATGGCTCAGTGATGATCTGAGGTGTCTTTAGCTGGAATGCTGTGGGACCTATGGTATGTGTACAGTAGACTGAGTGCACCCAAATATGTGGACATCCTAGTCAACCATTTGCACCCATTCATGTCCAGCAAGCAGGGTTGCATACGTAAATTACACGATACATATTTCACATAAATTACACATAATTTATATGTATTTTACGTCACGTAGAAAATTAATTTGTTAAAATTTTCTATGTGACGTAATAATTTATTTACATGAAAATAAACTAATAAATAGTCCATGTTAATGCAACTAGAAGTATGCATTTATTTTAAATTGTTTAGTTCATAACCACAGAAATGAAAATAATTACAGTGGTGAAATATCAAAAATACACATAGGTAATGCGAATGACCGAACATTTTTTTCAAAAAAATTAACATTTCTTTCAATTTGGCAGTTGCTGTTAATGTTCATGATTACCCACCTAAACTAATATCACTCTTAACAACTTCAGTGCCATTCATTTTATCCAAAGTAACCAGAAAAATTAAATATCTTTTACAGTTAAGCTTGTGGCACTTTTTTAACACGAAATATGTAATACAGTGACATTAATTCTATTCTAAGGAAAACAAATGAAGAATAAAACATTACAACAAAAAAGTTTCACACTTTTCACTGTCATTTTTTTAAATTGAAAGATTACTAACGTGAATTGTTCATACATTTTTTAATCATTCATAGCATTTATTAATAAATTCTTCACTATATCCAGGCATCATTTTTGCTTTAATTTGTGTTTTACTTTAATGTCATATAGTTAATAATTTTATCAAAACTAAATTCAAACTAAAATAACATTTGGTGTCACATTGTCACATATTGTCTGCATACAATTTGCATAACACTTGCCTAACAGTTACATTCAATCTAATTTTTCTTAGCACTTTTTAACAATCATCACAGTTTTTATCTTTCAGTTTTAGAGTGTAATACTGTATATATGCACCAGTTTCCTATAATTTTAAAATCATAGTTGATTTCTTGTTGCGTTGTGAATGTATGACCAATTGGAGAACAACCTTTCAAGCTGTGATGATGCTGGTATGTTGAGTAGTCTAATGGCGAATTTTGCAAGCTCTTTGTGATGTCTTTTAGCAAAATGTTGCTAGAGTTTGAACTTCTTTTTCAAGTAGTTTACCAAATATTCCTACATGATCCCTATATTGTTGGTTGCCTGTGATTCCGCTGCATGTAACCCACGCATGTGTCACTGTTAGCCTGGGAACTCGAGTAACATTGCAACACTTCAGTTTTTTTATTGTATTTAAAGCAAGTTTTGAATTTATTACATTTCTTACATTTATGACATAAATTACACGTATTTTATGCATCACATAGAAAATAATTTTTTTATGCGTAACTTCCCAACCCTCCCAGCAAGATATTGCCCATCCCACAGGTCCGACGTGGCTAGTGCCTGGTTGAAAGGTTCACTGTAATGAATTTGAAATGCTTTAATGGCCACTTAGAAGCCCGAATTAAAACCCCATCAAATAGATGGTTCAGGCAAGTGTCCTACTGGCTACAAACCTGAGTGAATTATAGACAGCTCTTTGGAGGAGGCATGGCTGGCAATACCTGCAGAACATTTTTGTAAACATATGGAGGGCATGCCTCATCATGTGGTTGCTGCCATTAGGACAGGATGTGTTACTTGGTAGGTATCACCAATTCAATGGCACTTCATATATTTTTCTTAAACTCAATACAAATTTGTTTTTGGCAATAATCATGCTGAAAGCCTCACAGAACAATGATTAGTTTTACTACAAACAGTGAATCATCTATAAAATAAGAATTTAATATACATGCAATGCAATGCTTTGCATTGCTATCTTTCACACGAAATTTCATGTGATCTCTAAATACCTTTTTCAAAGATTGATGAGTGAAAATTTTTTTGTATGCAAATGTGGATTTCTACATCTAAAACTGCTTACTTTTCAATATATCAGAGGAGTTTATTTATTATTATTATTAACATTCAGTCATTTTGATGCAGCACAAGCTCCTCACAATAAAGATCTAGTTGTGACTTGGGTCTGTAGCTAATAAACACATGCTGAAAAATTATCCTAGCTTACTCACTTGAGTAAATTTTTCAGCCAGTGAACTGAACTTTCCACTTTTCTAATTGTGAGGATAATTTTGTTGCATTACAATCACAAGTTCTATTTATTATTATTAGCAGTTGTAATAGTATTTGTATGCATGTATACAAATTTAAATTTTCTATATGAAAAATGAAAATTCAAACTTAAAAATTATCATTATTGACAACTTAAATCTAAACAAGAGAGAATAGCTGCACATAACTGAATACACAAGTAAGAAGTAGTAATTCTAATTTCTTGGCAGTACTTTATTTAAAATCTACTCTTTGCTTGATTGATACATATATTTTTAGGGTATCAAAGCTGGACAATTATTTAACATACTATTACAGTGCCAACTTCACTCTTAATTACTCTGCCTTTTACAAACCTGTCAAATAATATTTTCAAATTTATTTCGAAAAAATAACTTTAACATCACACATGATTTACATCATTTTTGTGTCAATAACAGTTGGCAATGTGATATACACTGAAGAGCAATTAAATTAGAGATACCCGTCTAGTATCGTGTAGCACCGCCTTTTGCCTGATGGCGGCAGCAATTCGTCTCGACATGGACTCGACAAGACACCGGAAGCATTGGGAAGCCATACGGATCCACGACCCCTGAACAAGCTCTCACAGTTCACGAAAATTTGATGGAGGGGGGGCAGACCCTCAAACATCTCTCTCAATGGCATCCCAGATGTGCTAGATGGGATTGAGGTCAGGTGACCTAGCTGGCTAAGGAAGCGAGGTCACGTCAGTGGAGTGTTCATCCAATCATTCGGATACAATTCGGGAGCGATGGCACGGTGCATTGTCTTGTTGCAGGATGAGGTCCCCAGTGGTATGTTGAAGACGCACAAACGGGAGCAAATGGTCGTCCAGGATATCCCGGTAATGTTGACCTGTGAGGGATGATGTCACACGTACCAGGGGTCACATTTCAGTCCAAGTAAACAGTCCCCAGACGAGAATGCCACCCCCACCAGCTTGAAGAGTACCCTGCTGACAAGAAGGATCCATTGCTTCATGTGGTTTGTGGCGTACTCCTATCCTGCTATCCTCATGTACCAACGTGAATCTCTACTCATCAGTCCAGGCAACATTTCCCCACATGTCTAGGGTCTAGTGACGATGTTCCCGCGCCTATGCTAATCTTTGCACCCTGTGATGTACGGTCAGCAGCGGTGCCCTCATGGGACGATGGCTTCTGTACCCCATAGCGAGGAGATGGTTCTGGATGGTGTGGCTGCTTACACGTTTTTATGCACCAGCGTTAAATTGCAGAGTGATTTCTTGCACAGTGGCCCAGTCTATCTGCTGTTACAATGCGAGATAGCCGATGATGACCCCGCTCATCCACGGCAGTTGGCCCTTGCAGGGATGTTTTACTGGATTTGGTGTACTCACAGTGCACCCGTGACACAGTGGCTTGTGAAAATCCCAGTGCCTACACGACTTCCGAGATGGAGTGACCCATTCGTCAGGCCTTGACAATATCTCCACGATTAAATGCGCTTTGATCCTTCGTCTTACCCATATTGCGTCCGACTCTTACCGATTCCTGTCGCATCACTCCTTATATTGTCGGATCGCTGCATACGTCATGTTTCCGTTTACAGGGTCGCCCACAGTGCCACATTTGCATAATGCCAGCTGTCTCTAATTCAATTGCTCTTCAGTGTATAACTAAAACACCAGCAGCTTCATTTCTTTTTCTAACTTTGTCTGATTTTATAAATATTTTTTACAATATACTGTCTCTATTACATTTCTGATAAATACAAGTAAAATTTGCAACTCACTATGTTTTGCAATTACATACACATAGTTTTTGTGGTGGTAGCCATCTTCTAAATGGTATCAGAAATTTGTGACCTTCACTAATTAACATTTTGCCTTTTTTTGTTTTTCCCCCAGTTATGTCAGTCTCAAACCAAAATGAATATATTTAACTGCTTATATGATTTTATGTTGTATGAGCTCATTACTTTCATATACACAATGTTTAACATAATTTGATAATAATTTTAAAAACACACCTAAAGAGACAATGGCTCTGAAAATCTGTCATCTGCAACTTGTCACATTTGACCAAGGATGGCCAAATATTTTGAGTATAGCACAGAGGAAACATATTTACCATAAAAAGATCTTGCACTGTATCTACTGAACAGAGGCATGGGGTGATTATTGGTCTATCAATTAAACAAACAAACAATAACAACACTGCTCTACAGCTGCCAAAGTGTATCATTTTCAAACGTTATCTGAAATATTCAGTCTGTCAGGTTATTCAGTCATTTGAAGATCAATTTACTAACCCTCATCTAAAAGAACCAGGTTGGGGATCATTACTCCCAAACAAGTAGGTGACATGAAATTGCTTATCAAAAGCAGTTTCTTTCTTGGTCCTTCACATTACTTGTGGAACTATCATGTCATTGGAGAATTGCCTACATCTTCTTAAGGAGCAGAATTACCTACCCTAATATGTCTAATTTTTACTTTAGACAGCTCGCACCGCCACATCACGAACGTTAGCGCAGGAATTAGGGTGTGTTGCGCAACAACCTGTGTCAGCACGCCGTTCGACGTCTGCAGGAGCGGGGACTTGTCGCACGGCGCTCATTACTCCGATTACCATTGATGTTACACCACCGGCGAGTGCGGAGGCAGTGGACCGTTGAACGCCGCACCTGGACTACGGAATGGCAAGACATTGTCTTCTCTGACGAATCCCGCTTCCGCCTGCAACACCACGATGGTCGGATCCGCGTGTGGCGGCACCACAGCGAGAGACTATATGACGCCTGCATTATGCATCACTATACCGGTCCGTCGCCCGGCGTTATGGTTTGGGGCGCAATTGGATATGACACTCGCACCCCTCTGGTACGCATCGCAGGTACACTCAACAGCCACCGCTACATCTCCGACGATTTCTTTTTTTTGTTTTTTTTTTTGGAGTTGCTCGCGGTGGTCGTTAACGAGCACCGCGAGCAACTCAATGGGCTATAAAGCAGTCGCCGTCCCTAATTTAGGGTCACTGGTTCCAGGGAAGGGAGAGAGCCAGTGCCGTAAGACAAACACAACATCCATGCCTGACCGGGATTCGAACCCGGACCCCTTACGGACGAATGATCAGAGGCCAGCGCCTTAGACCACAGCGCCACCGGGGCGGCATCCGACGATTTCAAGGGCCACTCAAATATAATGAGCCTGTAGTCCTCCCTTACCTGCAGAACCTGCCAGCGGCCACGTTTCAACAGGACAATGCGCGCTCGCACGTGGCATGCATCGTGCAACAATTCTTCACGGCCCACCAGCTGTCACTGCTGCCGTGACCCGCCTGTTCTCCCGATATGTCGCCCATCGAACACGTCTGGTCGCTGATCGGCAACCGAGTGGCCCGGCAAGCACCACCCGCGGCTGCGCCTGATGAACTATGGCAACGTGTGGAAGCAGCGCTGACCGACATACCCCAAGACCACATCCAAAGCCTCTTTCGTTCGATGCCGCGGCGTGTAGCGGCCATTATTGCCAGCTATGGGGGCCACACGAACTATTGATGTCTGCGTGTCCCGCAAGTCGCACGGGCCTGTAAGCTTAATCGTTTCATCATTGTATGTGTTATGTGTCCAGTAAATCTGGCTTTGCTATCTCGTGTCCTTCTTGGTGTTGCATTTTGGGTAGCCAGCAGTGTACTTTCTGGAAAGTCATTGAATCTAGGTGCTCCCCCATCCAGCATATTCTCCTGACCTGACCCATGTGATTTCTTTCTGTTCCCAAAGGTGAAAAATTTCATGCATGGGACCAGGTTTTTAAGTCCAGGTGAAGTAGTGGAAACATTAACTGAGAAACTTGAGTCTTGATAAAGACGAGTGGTGTACTAAATTTCGAAACTGGTTTAGAAGGATGGAAAGTGTATACAAGCTCATGGAACTTTATTGAAAAATTATAAAAAAAAATAGACTATTTTGATTGACTAGAATGTTTCTTTCCAGGAAACTTTTTGAACCACCCTCATACTAGTAACATTGTTAAGAGTTGACACTCAGCAAGTTTAAACATCTATCAAATGCAAACATAAAAAGGCATTACTTGATGGAAAAATGACAAAAACGAACGCGGCGTGATGGGAATACTTTACGTTATAAATAGAAATATACGAAACGTTGCATTTCCTCGCTACTGAGATTTTTGCGACAGACCAGATGTGTGTATCACGTTTTCTACAGTCTTTATTTAAAAATTGTCTGAGCGGAAATTGTACTCGAAACTGTGCTTTTTCGATCCTTTTATCGGCAGGAGTTTGAGGGTTAATACGTATTTCAAACTGCAGTTCACTCGCTGAGATTTGTGTCAGCGGTAGCGGCTGCCATCTATCGCCCGCTCTAAAAGATACTTCGCGTGAGTTATGTAATAATCCCGTTTTGTCATTATATTTGAGTGGCCCTTGAAAGAACTTTTATGAATGCAAATTGTGTCTATACTCCAAAACATGTATTATGACGGAAAATTTTTGTTTCCACATGAATGGGAAGGTGTCTATTTGGCATAATAAATCAACTGATAACGTAAATTTAAAATTAAATGATTACATGCCACGGTAGAACTGCGGTGATGCGAATCAGCACCTGAAGGCAATGTTCCGAGGAAAGACAATTCCGTCGGAATAAATATTCCAGAATATGGTCCGTCAAATGAATTTTTGATTTCCCTGTAATAGTTTGCTTTTGAAGTAACGCAAATTAGTTGTCTATAACACTGATAATACTTGCGGAATCTCTCAGTGGATGTGGTGACTTCACGCTTTCACCCTATGATGATTCTTCGATTGCCTCCTCGTAGGAAAATTCTTTGCCAAAACAATACACTAGAATCATCTCGAAATCAAGAGGAATACGAACATCATGGTACCACTTTCCAAGTACACGGGAACACAGCTCATCCTTCCCTGAAACGTGCTTCTTCCTGATACCTGAATTGTCCAAAACTCTGTCTGAAAGTCATTGTGTCACCCCTCTGAACATCATGATATTGGTAGCAACCCTTGGCGTTCACATCACGAAATAAACGTAGTGGAATCTCTTCCAATTCCACACCTTACAGCGCAGTAAAAAAATCGTCCGAAACAAAAACGAACTTAATGGCTCCCGCTACAAAACACACATTCAACAAGCAGAAGACCTCAGCGGGCCAAGAAAAGAGCGGACGTGCTACCATCTATCGGCCGATCTGTAATCACAATAAATAAAAATAATTAACCGGGAGCGGACCTTACCAACAGATTTTCGGCGAGCAGTTTTTTTATTTACTTTTGTCGATGCGCACTCAAAAGGATTTTTCTCGATTTTTTTTGCACTCCCTTAGAGGAAAAAAGTAAGTGTTTACATTATCACTATGTCCGTCTGTCTCTGTGGACAAATAAATGTCTACACCAATTAGTTCGTTTTAAAAAATTCGTTCTGCATTGGTGTACATGCAGATGCAGAGTTTTTCCGCTTGAGGGCAGAAAGGTATATTGCAATTTCCTCAATACCTCTACTTCTGAAATTCCACTTTGAAAAACTTTTTTCATTGGATAGCGTTCTAGCATTTATGGTGAACAATATTTTGCACATGCTTTCAAATTTTTGTAACATACAATTTGGCCGCTAGAGGATGTAAGAACATACTTCTGTTTGTACACAAACAATTTTTTTGGCAGCCGTATACAGTGGTGTAAACATGTTTCAAAATCTGAAGGGGGGGGTCCGATCACATATAATGATCGGACCCCCCCCAGATTATATGCATACATACAGCATATATATATACAATAATATATGCAATTGGGACCCCCTTACACACACACGCGTAGGAGCAAAGCAGTTGCTGAGGCGCGATCTAACGGGCACGACATAGGTGTCTCTGTTGGTGAATTGTGCAACTTAGCTAACACAATGATAGATAGGGCAGAAAGGTAAATTACAAAGTTGTAGAGCTGACTTTGCTTATTAGGAATCGATATCGTTGTTTTATTAAGTACACATTATACACGTGTTTGCATCTAAGAAAACTTACAATCTGATAATTAAATATTAGTCTGTTCACATCACAAAAAAGAGTATGCATTATATCATTATATTCCCAAAAAAATTGGTGGGGGAGTCCTTTACATTGGGGATCCCCGACTCTGAAAATCTGGAGGGGTCCTGACCAAGGAGATTAGAATAAGATATCTGGAGATGCCCTTGTTAATGAAGCAGTACTACCTTACCGCGAGCGACGGCTGTCAAAGTGTGGGAAAGCTGATGGTTTTCAAGGCTATTGCAATGCATTTGGTGTTGGTCGAATTGCATTCTTTCGCCGCAAATATTCCCAATTTCGCATCGTAACTTGTTGCCAATGTGTGAGAAAATGCTGAATTTATAAAATTCTTAATTAATTTGAAGCTCCTTCCCATTTTTATTTTAAATTGAAATACACAAACATTGGTGCGAATTCTAAACAAAATATAACGTTAAAATTGTAAACTTCACTCGTGTAAGAAGTATAATTCATTTCATTTTGATATTAACACGGTTTCTGCAACCCAAAACCACGCAATTCCAAAATACAGACAGATGAACTTACATAGGTATCAGGTAAACAATGGCAAATTCCCACACATTGCAGCTTCACGGTTAAGAGACCACGGCATCTCCAGAAGTATTATTCTAACCTCCTTGGTCCTGACCCCCCCCCCCCAGTGGTTACGCCTATGGCCGTATATACATTTCTAACATTCTGATACCAAATATCGTTTCATCTGATACTGCTTGCCATGGAGAAGATTTGTTTACATATTTTCTGCCCAAAATAATGAAAAGTATTTTTACTAGGGGGAGTAAACTATATTGTTTTCTCTCAATATCTCTTCTAAAAGTTCAATTTGAAAGTCTTTTTTCATCAGACAAGTACTGAGTGCGAGGAAGATTTTGCAAAAATTTTCGGATTGGTTTTAGTGAGTACTTCTACCTCTAGATGGTGTAAGTTTGCATATTAGTTGGTATCTCCCCTTCTAAAAAATCTGATTGAAAAAAATCCTTTTTGTACTGTGTGCTATTTGCTATGCAGGGCTTGAAAAATATCTGAAACGTTACATGTCCGGCTGGCCATGTGCTGAAATTATTTACCTGGCTAGATG
This sequence comes from Macrothele yani, assembly GCA_039090855.1. Taxonomy (NCBI): domain Eukaryota; kingdom Metazoa; phylum Arthropoda; class Arachnida; order Araneae; family Macrothelidae; genus Macrothele; species Macrothele yani. The sequence goes on along the minus strand of CM077016.1, from coordinate 89,758,563 downwards.
GTAGTAAAAGCTGGATGCCCAGGAAAATTTATCTTTTAAGCTAACAAATCAGAAGCCTCATTTCTTTTAAGTTAAAAAAAATATAAACTTTTTATTCATTTTTTGCTTTCAAAATGTTTAAGGCACAAAAGCGTGTAGCTCAGGTTTTAAAAAAGCACTGATGCTGACGTGGTAATGGTTTCAAGTAAACTGTCACACAGGGTGTACCTTCCAGAAGGGTGGAAAGCATCTACACCACTTAGCAACACCAACACAGCACAGTACAGTATATTCAACTGAGCTACTACACAGGTTAATAAAAAAACAAGATAGCTTCAGGAATGGTTTAACTAAAGAAGACAAAGTAGTAATGTTACTCAGCTGTACGAAAGCTGGGAACAAATTTCTGATATACTGGCATACACCAACATGACCAAACAATCATAGAAATTGTGTTTTTCCTCTTCAGATGGGCTACTACAGGATGAGTAATCAATGAAGTGGACATCTCAGCTGGTGCACATGGCACTGGTCTTACTCAGCAGAGATATACAGTAGGATACTGAAAAGCCAAAACATACAAGCAGACTCAGAATCAGAAATAAATCTTCTACAGGCCCAGCAGACCACTCGAATTTCCAAATCACTCGTCTGCCAAAATGCCCACTGGTCTGTGAAAAAAAAAAACAAAAAAACTTACACGTTTAGAGTGCATGTAGAAAATAATGTATTTCACTGGAGCTGTATATTGCAAATTTAGAACAGAATGTGCACACATGTACTTATGCAAATATTATTAATAAATAAAACACAAAACATGCTATGCAGTGGTAAAAATTTGAATACATAAATAAAAACTTCACTGGTCTGAAGGACCAGTGTGTACCAAAAATTGGTAGTTCACTCATTTTTACTGGTCCAGAAATGGCACAAATATCAATATATGTTGTGCTACTATCTAGAACGTCCTCTGGTTATAAAGGCACTGATCTGAAGCTCTATCCACTATCAGTACACTTCATGCAGTGCACTGATTATGAAGCACTTTGCAACATAACAAAAGCCACCTTCATGGAATACCTTGCTTCAACTGTAAAAGGCAGGAAGTTTTCCCACGTAGACAGAAATATTTATTATTATTATTAATGCTGTTACATTTGAGCTTCATACATATATGTCACTTCATAGTTAATTTACATAACATCAAGAGGAAACAAGGATTCCCTACTTGCAATTAAGCAGTCACAGGAATGTCAACCAAGATGGGCAAAAACAGCATAAATGCTTCTTCAACCTTAACCACCAGTTGGCAAACATTATGAAAGACCCATACTATGAAGTTCACTACTTGTGCAAAAAAGTGACACTGTCTTGATCTAACCAAATATTCTGGCTCGGACACCTAGGTTTCCTATGGTCTAAAATTTTCATTAAATTTAAATGTAGTTTGTAATTTCGATATTCAGTTTTTGAGTAGTAAATATCTGAATTTCCAAAAATCCATAGTGAAACCTGGATTATTTAAAAAAAACTGCCATAGCAAAACCTGGATTATTTCAAATAGCTACCATAATGAAACCTGGATATTTTGAAATCTGGTTCAATTCTTTAGGAACTTACAAATTCAAAAAAAAAAAAAAAAAAAAAACTTACTGGCCACCCAGGCCAGTAACATTAATTTTTTCAGTGGTCCAATGGAATGTTTACTAGCCATTGGCCAGCGGACCACCGGATAATTCGTATGCTGCATATAAGGACTTAAGACTGGGTTAAATTTCTCAATTTCTTCATCTTCATTTATAGACAAGTCGATCCACAGTATAAGACGAGGCGAGAACAAGTACAATTAGTGTTGCAAAATTCTGCAACTATATTTTTAATGTTTCAGTAAATACTAAAAGGAAGAGAAAGTGAAGTACTTTCCACATTTTTCTTGTTAGAAAAAAGTTGTGTTTAGTACACTTATTTTTTCTTACAAACTGACACTACCATATTCCTTCCCACCCACCGACCAGTAGAAGCCGCTGCACAAAACAAAGTCACACAAGTGTGCCAAATAAGAGTGATGCTTGCAGCATGAGTTATCATTCTCTGCTTTTTCAGAGTCCGAGTGAAATGAGAAACCAAAAGAGCTTTTGATTTCAATAAGAAGCGTGAAATAAATTAAGCATAATAAGTGAAAGCAATCAATATTAATTCAGTGGGGGGAGATACAATTCAGCTAAAAAAAGACTGCCTTCACTAGCCACTGGTCATTGCTGTTTTCAAAGCATGTGTTGCAGGCTGCTACCACAATTGTCACCAGCCAATCAACTTCGTGGCAGCGATGAGCCTCAGAGGTTTAATAATTGCGAGATAAGTGAAGTGCACCCCCATTGTAATGAACATATTGCGTTTCAGGTGTTCAGATCACCACTGAATTTAAAGCAATTTTTTTTTTATTCATTGAAATCTCTCTATGACCAATCAGTCAATGCAGCATATAAGTCAAGGCCTAGACTTCTGAAGGAAAAAATTTCATCTTATATGCCAAAAAATATAGTATATGTGTGTATCAGCTTGAAAACACCAAAATCACATTCACATTCTACTTGCATATGGTAGCTGTACTCACATGAAGAATTAAAACTGGACAATGTCATAACTAGATTATCTACCACAGAATTGAATGACTATTACTTTTGGTCATTGGAATGTCATTCAGTCCATGTGGCAAATTACGCATAAAATTTGAAAACTGCAGAGTAACACGCTTAGATGAAAATCACCTGATTTTCATCTAAGCGTGTTACTCCATTACAACTAACAGGACAACGAATTTCCAAGTCACTGAAGTATATGATTCTTAATTAAACACCCACAGTCCACCAGTGTTTGAAATTCAAACTGAGTATAAATAACGAAAATACCAAAGTTATGGTTTTTGAGCAAAGGAACTGTTAGTACTGAATGCAAGATAAGTCTAAATGGCACAGTGATTGGCCAGGTGAATGAGCGTGTATTTAGGAAGCATGTTTGACAGAGAGAACAAATTAGATGACGAAATTAGTAGACAAGTGAATTCTTCATTGAAAGTCATAGCTGCTTTATTAGGGGATTTCACAGGAATGATGGGTTCTCAAGAAAGTCCTGAATGGCTGTGTATGAAAGCGTAATTGTTGCTATTGCATACTGCAGAAGAGACATAGGAGCCATTTGTGTTGGAGAGATAAGTGGGGTTTGTGACAGGACACCCTTTGATCATGTGAAGAATGAAGATGTGTTGCAGTTGTGTAATATGAGGCAAAATGTTGTTAGCAAGGTGGAGACTAATATTCTTAGGTGGTTTAGGCATGTTGAAAGAATGAGAGATGAGATGCTTACTAAGAAAATTTTTTCAGTCCAAATGGTAGGAAAGAAAGGTGAGCCAAGGAAATTGTGGGAGAACCAGATTTAGTAATGTCTGCACAAGAAAAAGATTAGGAGTATGAAGTACAGAAAGTCTTGTGTACGTCATGTGATGAATGTCAGTGAAGCTGGAGCTGTGTGCCAAGATCACTGTAAATGGAGATGTTTCATACAGCAACAGTAAGTAAATAATCAGTTAAACACTTATCTGGCTGACTGTTTTTCTTTGTGGAGCTAACCTCTGAATCTCAAAGAACAGCTTAGCAATATGTAGTGTATGTATGTAGTTCACCAGTGAAGAAGACATCCAAATCAGAAATCACTAGGTTTTCATACAGAAATATTAGTGATTAATAAAGAATTAATCTCCAAAATACACAGAAATCACATGATCATTACTTTGGTATAGAAATGACATCATTAATGTCCCCTGTAAGCACCTCAGAAAACTTTAAAATAGTATTATTGTTCTAGAGTGGGAATCAAACCTGAATCACTTGATTTTCATCAGAGCATATGTTTCACTGTATTGAGTGGTGTAATGGTATGATAGATTCACATTTTCTATCCACCCAAGGGTATTGAACCCACATCTGGTTTCTGTGCTGGTTGACAACCTAACTAGCACAGTATAACAAGTCTGTGTTGTTTTAACTTCAGCAAGCAGCTAACAAATCAAGTCTGCAATAACCAATTACATAAGCTGCCAAAAACATCTTCAGAAGACAGTATTTCCAAAAAACAAATAGATAGTATTTCTGAAGAACAATGGAAATTCTATGAACAAGTACTACATAATCTAGCAACAAGCTTACCTGAGCTTGAGCTATATACACTAGTGTGCAAAACTTAAGCAACAACGCCGTTTGACAGCATACAGTCATGACAGGGGAGACAAGGGCGATTTGCGGGTTGTACAAGGGAACAACAACTCATGACAAAGGTGATGCATATGCAAATAGCAGGAGTTCGACGTCAGAGGTGACGTGAGGGCACGTAAACTGCGTGGAGGCAGCGCGCGCAGTGCCAGCCGACTACAAAAGACGGCGGACAGAGGCATTTCCAGACATTCGCTGCAAGTGAAAGTGAGATCGATCGTGCAATATGGCTAGGAGAAACCATCAGGATGCCTTTACACGTGGTAGAATGATCGGCAAGCTGGAGGAGGGTCGTACCGTGATGAGTGTTGCCCAAGAGTTTGGAATCGATAAAAGTTTAGTGTCACGAGCTTGGAAAGCCTACCGAACGACAGGTACAGCTGTACGAAAGGTAGGTGGTGGTCGCCCCAGGAAAACAACGGCGAGTGACGACCGATATCTCGTCGTGCAAGCGAAAAGAGACCGGAACCAGACAGCTGGCAGCATGGTGCAGCGGTTGCGTACAGCAACCGGACGACAGGTATCCCGGTTTACTGTGGCCAGACGCCTTCATAAGGGTGGGCTATATGCCCAGCGGCCGGAACGCTGCATACCATTGACAGCAGCCCATCGGCGGCACCGTTTACAGTGGTGTCGCGAACATGCACACTGGACACCTGATCAATGAAGTCACGTCCTCTTTACCGATGAGAGTCGTTTCAGTCGGACAAACGATTCTCAGCGCCAGTTGATCTGGCGAGAGGTAGGGACACGTTTTCATCCCACGAACATCAGGGAACGAGACTGTTGGGGTGGTCCTGGCGTACTTGTGTGGGGTGGCATTATGCTGAACGGTCGGGCAGAGCTCCACATTTTCGACACAGGTTCCGTAACCGGAGCGCGTTACTGTGATGAGATCATCCGCCCCCACGTGCGTCTGTTACGAGGTGCCATTGGTCCAGACTTTGTTTTTGTGGACGACAACGCTCGCCCACACAGGTCCCAAGCAGTTGAGGACCTGTTAGATTCTGAAGATATTCGCAGAATGGAGTGGCCAGCGTGCTCCCCCGATTTAAATCCCATCGAACATGTGTGGGATGTTTTGGGGAGACGCCTGGCGGCACGATCGTTTCCCCCGGAGAACACCAGACAACTGACACAGATGCTCATCGAGGAGTGGGAACTGTTACCTCAAGAACTGTTGGATCATCTGGTGTTGAGTATGGCCAGACAGTGCCACGCAACCATTGCACTTCGGGGAGGTCAAATCCCGTACTAAGGGACTTTGGATTGTTGTTCTCCCTCATGGACTGTCGGTTAGGTGTACGAATGCCGTGCTGTCAATAAACCATTTTCTGCTGCCTGCCTTCGTGTATGCGTTCTATTCATTTGTTTGCTACGCTGCTTTCGTCATCCTTTAGGTACTGCATTCTGCCTCTGTAGTGTGAATTTCATGTCTCACAGGTGAGTTTTCGCGGAATTACGCCAAAAGCAGTAAAGTTGCTTAAGTTTTGCACACTAGTGTATGAATGTTCAGAAGAGGTGTTACACCAAGTGCCATAAAAAATTTGGCAACATTTAGATCAACCATACAAGGAATACTTACAACACACTGAATATCACTGAGACAAGACTAGGATACCTCATATGATAATGATATTACAGTCTTATTTAACAAAGTAAAAATACAGGAAATAAGTAGGAAGCTGTATAAAACTGCTCCCCAAAAGTCAAACTGAGGAGCAAGTAAGTGACTATACATGAAGAAGAGTTTTGCAACATTTTCCCTTTAACTTCTAATACTTGTATGTAATCTATTAGTACTGTTGTATAGTCAATAATTACAACCCACAATTTCTTCAGTTAATACTGTAATTCAAATTTCATCTCAATAAAAAAATAAATTCAAGTAGTAAAGGAAAGCAAAAAATTTTGATGCTTCACCTGTTGGTCTACTCACTCTCACTATTTGATGATTGAATCGCTTTTGAACAAGATGCACCTACTATACCTATAATATGTCAAGCTTGAGTTTTTGTGCCATCAGGCTGTACCATTTCCAGATCAGAGTAACAGGCACATTCTCTTTCATAGCATTGGTGTTTTTTACCTTAAGGCTTGTGCCATCAGGCTGTACCATTTCCAGATCAGAGTAACAGGCACATTCTCTTTCATAGCATTGGTGTTTTTTACCTTAAGGCTTCATATTTGGCTTTTTTTCTTCTTTAAATAATACATCAGTTGCACTATCTGGTTTGAAGTTGCAAAGATGAGGTTGTGCTGACATTATTTGTCAAAGATGTGTTACTGCTTCAGAATTCTATTTCTGAAATCAGCATTTAAGACAGGCCTTATATCTATGATATATGGTTTGAACTTCGAAATTCAGTAGAGTACTTTGCTTTCAAGCATTTCTGCAGCTGTTGCCTTGGAAAGTGCTCATATGATAATGATATTACCTCATATGATATAATAATGATATTACCTCATATGATAATGATATTACAAGACTTCTTAACCAAAATAAGTTAAAGCTAAGGTGTTTTAGCAGTGGCATACCCAGGATTTCTTGATGGGGGTGGCCCAAAATATTGAAGATGTAAATAAAAATACCCCAGAGAAAACATCTCCCAACATATTGGGAAGCATTTAAAATATCTTCACCATATTAAAATGCATTTCCAATGACTTGTAAAATATATACAAATATATTTAAAAATAAGCAGCTAGCTTATGCCATAAATATTTATATTTGCATGATTTGATGATTTACCAAAATGCTGTTCTGATCTTAATTATCAATAGCTTCATTCTCACAATATAGTGGAATTTGATATATTATATTAGTTCTTGCTATCTTGACTTGTGTAACATTTGAAAGGGTCTTTATTTGTCAATTTTTTAATTTTGCTTCTGGCTGTAGTTTCTATTTTTACATTATTCTTCAGCAAATGTTTGCTAATGCTTTTATTCAGTTTTCCATAATTTGCTATGGGTATTATATAATTGGTTTGTCACTCTTTGAAAGTCTGTCATACTTTTTTGCAAATGGTTATTTCTAACTTTGCTAAATGCTAATAATTATTGTTTTGAGAAAACTATCAATTTTTCTGCCATTGCTGGAATTTGATTTCCTTCTGATGAAAGTAATTTAAGCTGCAGGTATTTTATTTCTCACTATGTCAATTTTTACTGATTTATAGTAGTAAGAGCTATAACTGGGTAATACTTTTGCTTTTGCTTTTTTTGAAATTTATGCATAAATTCCAAACTATTTGACTTCCTGAAAAACAACTAAAAGGAACTACAGAAATAAGGAGAATACTTTAAATTTCAATGGAAAACTTTATATTGAAAAATTACCTGTGGTTGCCTTACAATTTGTAATAAATTTCATTGCACTGGTCTGAATGCAAATCACATTCTAATGCCATCTACGGTTCTCGGCTCCAAGTGCCTGAATACATAACTGAACTTAAGTTGCAACTTAGTTTTGTATTTCAATGCTTATCATAAGTGAGTGAGTGTGTGTGTGTGTGTGTGTGTGTGAGGGGGAGATTCTGGAAAATTCCACTAATGATGTTAAGAAAAACACAGCAACACAACTCACAAATAATCATGTATGCGCAATTAACTTAATTTTTTTAAATATTTTGGCATAGAAATAGGTGGGCATTCAAATGATCAATTTTTCAAAAAAACTGAATTGTCTTGGAAAAGGAATCAAAGTTGAAACATCAGCATTCATTTGGAGAACATTATTAGATCACTCCCAAGAAACATTTCTGCAAAACAGTGAGCTGCAATTCTCATTTCAGACAGTACAAATTTTTGTATTCTGAGGAGATTGTCACACAAATGACAGTTTATTTTTAATTTTAAGCAGCTAAATTTGTCATTTAATTTTTTTCCTTTTAAAATTCCAGTGCATAATGCAAACATTTCTGATTTTTTGGGGATGAATTAATGTGCAGTTTTATGCTTTATGCTGTTCATGCTAAAGTAGACACATGGGCACCCATATCTTAGTTTTCAGGAGGGGGGGGGGGAGTAGAAACTGTAAACACAAAACATAAATTTCCACTATGCTGTCTGTATCCTCTAACCATTTTTACCCCCCACACACACACACACCTAGATAAATTTAATTAAAAACCAGGGTACCCAAAAACTGCATAAAGAAGATTGACAGATGAAGTTCCACAGCATGTTGGGGCAATAAAAAAATTGATTTGTTGTTCTGAGCCTTATGCCTTTTGGCCATTTGTGTCCCATGCACCACAAAACTCCAGTGATCATTTAATTGTTCATAAAGAAGGAACAAAACACTCCCAAGACAAAGTTCTGGAAAAAAAAAACTTGCAGAACTCTTTGCCCAGCAGCAAATGGGCATTGTAGGGGATATGCTTTTCATTTCTTTGTCTTTCATATTTATTGCCTTACACTCTACTCATGTATGCTGTGCTCTAACACATAGCAGCAAATTTTAATATAATTACTTTTTACTGCAAATTCTCAACATTTTTACTAAATGCACACACATCTCCAGAAGTTCAACATAATAATTAGCAATCGGAATTCATTATATGGCAAAAATCATTGTAGTGCCTCCCAAGAACTGAAATGACAGACTTTCAGGGGAGGGCAAGTGCTTCCTCTTGCCCCTCCCTACGGGCACCCATCGGTAGACAGTTGTGTGTTTTTTCTTCTTTCTCCTCTTCACATCAAAATGCAGTTTTGCCATCATAAGTCCAGTGTGCATAATAGAACCAAGTAATTTGTTAGTCCACAAAGCAGATTGATCTAAAGGCTGCAGTATACTAAGTGTTCAATTTATATTGTTATATCTGGAAGAAAAAAACTTAGTTGACCTTTACTCAGAATGGTTTTTCAAAAATTTTGTTCCAAAGAAGGAATTAAGAAACTTATTATTACTTTTCTTGTACCCTGAAGTACATTAAAACAGGCATTTCAGGCAAAGCAACAAATCCTTAAATTTATGCTTAAGTTGCATAAAATTAAAAATACAATATGGGAGCTTTAGAACTGTATCATCAGACTTTTTCAATCAAAAGAAATGTTTCTGCTATTGCCAGGTCCCTGCCAGGCTGTGTTCTTGCAGATGGTTACCAGAATCATCATGCTTTGTCAGACTGAGGACAGTTTAAATTCAGATTCACCAGGATGATTTCAGGGGAGTCCAAAAGGTATTTACAGAAAAGATAAATTTCTAGACTTCTACGATAAACAAACTGCATAAAGATTTGAGAATGTAGCAATTCCTTCCTCTCACCAATTGCATGCCATTTTCACCATTTGTATTGCCATAAAATTGGAATCAACTAACACTTTGAAAAATTCATTTCACACACAGACTGTAAAAAAAAAAAAAAAAAAAAAAAAGTAATACACTTTAATCCCTTCTAGGAGACATCTTGTCACCTTCCTATTTCAGAACTCCAGACTGAGTTTTTCTTCAAAAAAAAAAAAAAAAAAAAAAAACAAGCTCCATAACTAAAAGACACAAAAAAACCAGCAACCCTTAGTGGCATATACTTGCTCTAAACCTTGAAAAGAAATGCAAAGCTTTATTTTCTAGTAATCTCAATATGTCACACATCTACCAAAAGTTTCATTGAAAAAATCTACCTTTAACTTCTCCCAATAAACAGTCCTTCATTTTTGATGTTGAATCACTTTTCCATTTAGTTCCTTATTTTGATGTAGGCCACTGTGCTTAAGAGAGCGCTTTAACAGTCTGACTCGTGAATGGGGGAACGTGTAGTTATTTTAATTGTACACACTTTACTACTATACTGGAACTACGTAGGAGAGTCAAAAAGTTAGTTGCAGTGCTTGATAAAAGAACACAGGATCGAAATTACAGAAAAATGTTATATGTACCTGAAAGTTCCATACAAAAGTTACTTCTCGACGTAATCACCTAGTTTATTAAAACATTTTTCGAGGCGTGGCACAAGTTTTTCTATGCCTTCTGCAAAGAAATTCCGTCCAACGTCCGATAACCATTGCTGGGTTGCAGCTTTCACCTCGTCATCCGAGTAATATCGTCACTTTGCAAGTTCTTGTTTCATGGGACCGAAGACGTGGAAGTCACATGGCGCAAGATCTGGGCTATAAGGGGGGTGGTTCCACACCTCCCACCTAAACTTTTTCAGAAGGTCCCTCGTTAGGTTCGCCGCATGCGGTCTTCCCTTGCGGTAATCGTCCTCGATATCAGTACGTCCGTTCTTGAACAAGATGCACCACTTTGCGATAGCTTGACGTGATATTGCGTTCTTACCGTACACTTCGTTCAACTGCCGAAAAATTTCAGTGCAGTTACACCCTTTTGCCCACACAAAACGAATCACTGCACGCAGTTCCAATTTGGACGCCACCAGCAGCTGCCGAGGCATGTTCAAGACTCGTTAGCGAGCGAACTAAAACTACTGCGTAGAAGCAACTGCGGCACATGCTGCAGATAAATACCAGCAGTGTTGCCACAAAGTGTCAACAAAATATCCTTTTACCGAAATCTTTTACGGAGGAGTGCAACTAACTTTTTGACTGCCCCTTGTATTATTGAAGCTATTACATGAAAAAAGGGGGAGGGATGGGGGGGGGGTATCTTCAAAAAGCCAGAGCTTCTATATGCTTAGCCCAGTCCAATCTTGCAGAAGATTAGAATTCCAGGGGTTTTAATAAAAGACATTTAAGACTGGTTCACCACAATTGAACAACAATATAGTTGTTTCATCTACAATGCAACCTATTAGTGACTTAACAATCAGAAAGGCCAAACACTTACCTAAAAGTTCCAGGCTTCATTCCTGTTATACACTTCGTGCATGTTAACGCGAATATTTTGTTATGCAGCTGGCCTTTTAAGGTTGAAACTTTAATCATAACTGCTCACAGGTTGTTGTTGTTACTATAATTCCTCAGGTCATGAAACATTCATATTTTCATTCACAGGACAGTAAAAAACGCTGAATTCTGACTGTTGTTTTACATGCGTGATAGCTCGTCAACACTAGACGCATACTCTCTATTACATGAGTGTTGTCGACTTTCATTACCCCCGCCCCTTTTTGTATTTCCCCCCTCCCTCAGCAACTTGCCCTTAAAATTCACAACTCCAAAAAACGGTACTCAATTCTAAAACACATACCCATACACCTAATAAATGCTCACATACGAGCACATCACACCCATATTCAATTCAATACCTATTTCACCTCATACAATCTACATACCTCATACAAACACATTTACATACAATATATACAACACATTCATACATTCTTTAAAAACCACTATCTACATAATTATACTATTTACATTTTACGGCAGTCAGAACACTGTGATTTACGTAGCGTTCCATTTGCCTCATACATTGTAAATACTAAATACCCTAACCTTAAGTCATTAATGACTTGCACGTAAATAGTGGATTTTTTGGTGCTTATTGCCTATGAAGATGCAAATAATATGAGCAACCTATTATTGGGTTGTCAGAAAAGTCATGACGTATTTTAGCCATGTTTTGCAAAAGTCATTTATTGATAGAAAGAACAAAGATCAATCAATGATATAATGCCCGTTTTGTTCGATAACCTTCTGCCATCTTTCAGTGAGCTGCAGAATGCCTCGTTCATAGAAGGACGTCTTTCGTGGCAAAAAACTGCACAAGGTGCTGATTTACAGCTTCATCTGAATTGAACGTTATACCACGCAAGGACTGTTGAAGAGAGCGAAATAAGTGGAAGTCTGACGGCGCAAGGTCAGGCGAGTATGCTGGGTGTGGCAACACAGCCCACCCAAGCTCCAATAATTTTTGGCGGGTGATCAAACTTGTATGTGGTCTTGCGTTGTCGTGATGGAACACACTACCTTTACGAGGAACGAGCTCTGGACGTTTCTGGATGATGGATTCGTTCAAACTGTCAAATCGCCGACAGTACACATTCGAATTGATTGTTTGGTTCCGTGATAGGAGCTCGAAAAACACAACACCTTTAAAATCCCACCACACTGAGACCAGAATGAATGTCTGCTTTGGACATCGTTTGAGGCGAAGCAGCACATCAGGACCAAGACCGTTTGCGCAGCACATTGTTGTACACAATCCACTTTTCGTCACCAGTTATCAGTCTCTTCAAAAAAGGATCATTTTCCGCATGTTTAATGAGCATATCTCAGATGTTTATACGCGCCGTCAATTGAGCTTCTTTGAGTTCATGAGGAACCCACACATTGAGCTTGCTTACATATCCCAGTTTCTTCAGGTGATCGTGAACGCTTGAATGAAGGATGTGCAATGTGTCAGCAATCTCTCGTGTCATGTAATGTGGGCTTGACTCGATCAATGCCTTGATTTGGTAGTCATCAACTTCGGTTTGCCTGCCAGACTGAGGAGCATCAATGAGGTCAAAATCACCAGCACGGAATTTTGCGAACCACCGCTGGCACTGACGTTCTTGTAGAGCATTATCACCGTACACTTTATGCAACTTTTCGCAAGCTTGACGCGCGTTCTTCCCTTTATGGAAGTAAAACAGTAAAATATGGCAAAAATGTACAGTTTGGTCTTCCATCTTCAACTTGATGTCAAATCTCCGCAAATCAACCAAATTGCTCACTATTCCCTTTAGACTGCAGCTAGAACTGGCACTTGTTGAATGCCATAGCAATAACAGAGCTGCACATGCCTCTAGTACTTCCAAAACCGGCCAACCACCCTCATGTGCCAAAATAAGTCATTACTTTTCGGACAACCCAATAGTATAAACAAAAATCTGCCTAGCAGTGGGCTCGCTATTATCCTGTCTCCTAGCTGAAACATACCTCAAATGTATTGAAGAAACTCAAATATATTGCAGGAAGTAGTAGGGTTAAATGGGGTGGTTTCTGTAAGTAACAAAAACCACTCCATTTAACCCTACTACTTTGCTCAGCTATGTTGATGATGCATTTATTGTTTGTCCTTATTCATAAGAAAAAATTGGTAACCTTAACAAATTTTAATCACCGAAAAGTATCCCATAATCAAGTTTAAATAAACAGGGGAAACAATAGCATCAATTTCTTGGATGCTTCCCTTCACAGAAATGCATATTTTTCCATTTCAAGAGAAAGAGATCTCGAGGAGAGTTTTTTACAAACCTTCAACTACTCTACCTACCAATATTATTCCTTTCCTAATACATTACTTTTCCCATACATATTACCAAACTGTTTTGAGATTCACAGGTTAGCTCCTCAAAGAAACACCATCTGTCAAATCAAAATTCCTCATGGTGTTGTGCTTTATTTACTGTTGATGTATCAAACATCTCCATTTACATCAATCTTAGTGCACTGACATCTATCACAAGACCTTTTGTATTTCATACTTATCTCTTGCAAGCATTCCGGAATCTGGTCCTCCCAAGATTTCCTTGGCCTTGCTCTACTTTTCTTTCCTGCTTTTCAGGCTAAATAAATTCTCTTAATTAGCACTGTGGTGTGGCTAAAAGTTGATGGATTATTAACTAGATGAAACCAAAATCAATCACATCACCAAATGACCATCTATCATATCACCGCACCAAATACCCACATTCAGAATTTTCAGTATTATTCACAACCATTATTATAGAGATACATCCAGACTTCCAACTCCAGTGCATCTACATAGGAACTGCCTAACTGCATAGTAGCAACATTAATACAGTATTGCTCACTTGACATGACATACTTGTGCTCGTTACTGTGACAGCAGCACCATCACAGACTCCCCTCTCCAGTGACAATGAAAGGAAAATTGCAGTGTTAAAGATATCGTTTATTAAACATAACTCATTCACCAGCTCAGGGAAACAGGAAGTGTTGGTTGCCATTCAGAAGGAAAGGAAGTGTTAAAACTGTTGGTTGCCATTCCGAGACTTTAGTCGTCGAAGGAGACATGCTGAAATGGGTTTCTTTTTGGAAAAAAGATATGCTAGGTTGTGACAATTGATATTATTTGTAACAGGTTTACTTTTGATTAGCCAGAAAAAAGTTTTGCCACTGTGAGATACAACTATACAACCATCATATGCTTGCAGTAATGTTTCCTGACAACATCATGCCTAACAAAAGCATGTACGCATGTAGAAGGTAATAATAAATGAAGATGTGAGGCGTACAATGTCGAGATGCAGGAGTAGGATGTAAGTGATCCATCACCTGTTTGAGTTGACCAACGAAAGTCATCGGATGGATCATTTTATTTAATAACCAAAAAATTCCCCCAGAAGTCAGGTGTTAGTGCCATCGACAAGTTCAGCACCGACAGCTTGAAAATTGTGCTTGAAAGTGGCACACAATCCAAGATCAATAGATGGCAAAATATCAACCCATTTCAGAGCTCAGTGACATTTGATGGAGACGCTGAGGACCTCATTCGGCCAAGCACCAGATTAAGTAGGTAGTTCTAGCATCAGCAGTTTTATGTATGCTTATATATTACTACTAGCTTCTAAGAATTTAGTAAGCAATTTATACTATAACTTTAACCAGATAAGCTGGACTTGAGAAAAATTTGGGATGAAAATAAGTACTGGGAAGTCAAAATCTATGTTTCTATGCTAAAATCCAAAACTCATTGTGCACTACAGGGAATGAGGCCAGAAAAGATAACATTATAATTCTCTGGGTTTGATTAATAATGCTACTGCAAAGCTTGATTACAAATTAAACACCATAATCAGCAAAGCAGGGAAACTTATCAGCTGTAAAAACTATTTTCACTGTGACAGTAAACAAACTGGCTGTACACAATGCTGTGTTTAGATCTACTCTCCTTCGTGGCAGTTATAGCTAGTTGCAAACAACATAGTTCTCAATGTATGCTGCTGACACAATACTCAGAAGAATATCAGGGGAAAACAGGTGGTGTGATTCAGTGGCAGAATAGAATCAGTAATACGGGTATCAGAACATAGCTGGTATACGATTCACCATTGAATTCTTTGGAATTGTTTCATATATCATGTTCCGATGTGAAGTCTAGATACTTCAGTTATTTTTAACCTCTATACTATAAACACTTGTTGTGTTCTCATTTTGGCTCAGATGCAGCACAATACAACCTGCCCAGCAGAGTTGTACATGGATGAGATACAATTCCGAAGAATTCAATGATGAATCATATACCAGAAGAAAGGATGCGGCCGTTGGCAAAGTAAAGTACAGATACATAATAATACTGTTAATTGATGTTATTTTGTAATAAACATAACTGAATTGTTACTGGTTCTGATAACATCTCGAATCTCTATACTAATGCAGAATAACGTGATGAAGAGTAAAAGATTGACATTAATGAGTCGATGAAAACATAGATATTTCTTGTCATGTTACAAACTAAAATTCATAAAAAGCCTTATGACAGCCCCCTCCCCACCACCACCACCAAAAAAAGGAAAAATGATGTAGGTAAGCTAAAATTATGAATAGTACCTTATTAAAGGACATGAAGATTTGTATCTATGGTTCCCACATCACAGACACTAAAAAATACTATGTACAGTATGCATTTGAAAACTTTTTATTTTTTACTAAGGATAACATTATCAGATAGAATACATCAGCAATGCTCATTCACAATTAAATATTTTATTTTAAGATCTACTATAGTTTTCCTCAGCATTTGGCTCAGCTTTATCAGGACAAATGTAGATCTTAAAATATTTAATTATGAATAGCCTAAACATAGCTGATTTATTCTATCTCAAAATTACAAGTATTGTAGACATAAAATATATTAACATTATCTGCGTCAGGTCAAATCTACATGAACAGAATTTGTTTGCCAAAGTTTCTGCTAAGCACTTCAAAATTTGGTAAATGTGTAGATTAGCATCCTAAATTATTTCGTCGGAAAAATTTTATTACCTGAAAACAGTTCGTTCTACAAATTTTAGAGTATGGAAATTAATGACAAATGGTGCAGAAATTTTATATTTTAAATGCCTTTTAAAGATTTTTATCGTAATATTAACCTGTAAGTACGATGCTGTGAAGAGACGCTGCGGTAGGCCTAACGCTTCGCTACTGTGACGATTTCAAGCTTTGCTTCGTGAAAAGGAAGGTTTGTAGTTGTATGAAAATGATGGGCGGAAGAGTACAAGTGAAAGCGGTTATGTTATTGGCAGGAGAGGAATAAGTCTTGTAGTGATACAGTACAGAAAATAGGTCCGGACTGTTATTTGTTGTATCCTGTACGTTGTTAGCAGGAAAAACTCTCTTCGATTTGCAAAGCATACTTATCAGTGAGGTAGAAACTGACCTGCGAACAAAGTATTAACAGGAGAACCAAAACTACAGCTATGAATGGAAGCCATTCAAAGCAGAACCGAAAGCTATACTTCCCCAGTTTTCTTTAAAACATAGCAAGGTATATTTGTACTTTCTCTTTAGAATCAGATAATCATGTACGAAAGAACGAAACATTTCTCAACATCTGCTGCAACAAGAACAATGCACGTGCCATTGCTCCCGAATAGTATCCGAATGGTTGGATGAACACACCACCGACGTGACCTCTCTTCCTTGGCTAGCTAGGTCACCTGACCTCAATCCCATCAGGCACATCTGGGATGCCATCAAGAGAGATGTTTGAGGCTCTGACCCCCTCCATCAAATCTTCGAGAACTGTGGGAGCTTGTTCAGGGGTCGTGGATCCGTATGGCATCCCAACGCTTCCGGTGTCTTGTAGAGTCCACGCCGAGACAAATCGCCGCCGTCATCAGGGCGAAAGGTGGTGCTACACGTTACTAGACAGGTATCTCTAATTCAATTGCTCTTCAGTGTATATTCTGTAGCGCATGAGTACATGATGATTCGCTCTCCTGGCAACAACGTACGCGGCTGCTCTTCTACAAATCTTCGAGAACTGTGGGAGCTTGTTCAGGGGTCGTGGATCCGTATGGCATCCCAACGCTTCCGGTGTCTTGTAGAGTCCACGCCGAGACAAATCGCCGCCGTCATCAGGGCGAAAGGTGGTGCTACACGTTACTACACAGGTATCTCTAATTCAATTGCTCTTCAGTGTATATTCTATAGCGCATGAGTACATGATGCTTCGCTCTCCTGGCAACAACGCACGCGGCTGCACTTCTACTCACTCGCGCGTGAATTACATGCCGCAGTGAATCTTCCTTTCAACGGAGCAAAGCTTCAGATAGTCGCGGTAGCAATGCATTAGGCCTACCACAGCATCTCTTCAAAGCATCGCACTTACAGGTAAATATTACGATAAAAATCCTTTAAAAGGCATTTAAATTATGAAATTTCTGCACCACTTGCCATTCTTTTCCATACTCTAAAAAATGTACGTCACACTTTTTCAAGGTACTAACATTTTTCCGACGAAATAACTTAGAAACTGACCTGCGAACAAAGTATTAACAGGACGCTAATCTACACATTTACCCAAAATTTGTGCCACCCCCAATAACCCACCCAGTTCTGAGCAGCTGGCGTCACCATTGATTCTCTCACTGGCGACTTTCTGTCAGAAGTCAGTGGAAATATTACATTAAACAAAGCACACCCATTGCTTTTCATGATCAGTGAAAATCTGTTTCTGAAATTTTAATTCTGTTCTCTCTCTGAAGCTAGAACATCTAATTTTAAAATTCACAGCAAATTTTAATTGTTATAAAAATGTTACAAAAATGTGTGCATTTAATACTATAATTTAACAAAAATAAATTATACATTTTTTGCTATCTTGGACATTTAAGAAGGAAAAGTCTGTTTTAGGAGGAGGTGATCACCCCTGGTGGATCCACTACTGCTTTTTTTTTTTTTTTATGGAGATTTAACGACCACTGTGAGCAACTCAATGGGCTACAAGCAGTCGCCCATGCCTAATTTAGGGTCACTGGTTCCAGGGAAGGGAGAGAGCCACGGCTGTAAGGCAAACAACACATCCATGCCTCACTGGGATTCGAACCCGGACCCATCTTGGACGAATGATCATAAACCAGCGCTTAGACCACTGTGGCGGCCAGGAGTCGAAAAATATGGTCGCCTGGTCGGCTAGCGACCAAAAAAATTGCCAGGGCCACCACAGAAAACATCACTGAAAAACATGTACCGCAATTTTCGTCGTATAATCCGTGGATAAACACCGATATAAAAAAACGTTTTTACGGCCATTTGATTTTTAAAAAAAAATCTGCAGGGTAATTGTGCAGGAGAGGGGGGATAATTGGAAAACGAACTCTCTCGGAAAATGTTTTTCTCAGTCCAGGAGTTTGTACGAAGCGAAGAAAGGGGTGTCATAATGAAAGACCGGGAAAGTTGTATGGAGAAACGGCGGGAGTTGTTTTGTATTGTTGGGAAAGACAAAACGCTGAATATGATTGTGCCCTCTTTTCGTCAATTGGCCAATTAAAATGTATGTACAGCACTTGCTGCACGAACCTACACATGCATGCCTCATTTCAAAGTTCCATGTTTTGGATCTCGTGTGCCTTGTATTTTAGCTCATCCTTTGCCATTTTGACCAAAGTCTTTGCTGCTGATATTTTCCTACATTGCTATTTACGATTTTATCGAAAAGGAAACGTTTTAGTTACACTACCGAATTTAAAGTGGGGGCACAGCTGAAGATATGATCGTGTCACTACGCGATAGTTCTCAAAAGGTCAGAAAACTAGCCCGCAGAGACACACAAAAAGCCGCGATCTAAAACATAAACAAACCTGTCGGTAAACTCTGCCGGAGAATTCACTGAAGTCCCGCCCAATTTTTTTGACTTGTGTTTACGCCAGCTCATCTACTTTGAAAGCAGGACTTCTTCCAAAAACTTTTTTGACTTACACGCGAGTATGTACGGTATTTCTATGAATTGTTCTGTATCAGCGTTGGAGCTGCTGCATCGGCGTGATTAAATTTTGTGCTCAATGGATGCCACACCACTAAGCTTATTTTGTCTCCGAAGATAAAAAATATGTTTAAAAAAGTTTCCTTTAAAAATGAATTACTTGATTTAAACAGATCGTTTTTTGTTTTTATTGTTTATTTCTTCGGACTCCTGGGTCATTATGTGACTGACTTTTCTCTTGAAAATTCCGCTTCTAGATCAGCATTTTTAATGTGCAGATTACACGGCAAATTTTTTTTCTGAATGCTGCAAATTATACACCGGTGCAGATAATACAAAGGTAAAAAAAAAAAAAAATTGTGTGAATTCCAGTGTCTGGGGATAAACAACAAAAATTACGGTAATTCGAATTTGCGAGCTCCAGACCAAAAAAAAAAAAAAAAAGAAAGAAAGAAAGAAAGAGTACGGTTTTTGTTTTGTAGGAAGAGATAAGCTGAGGGTTGAACGTTTTTTGGACAGACAGAAGTGTACATGACTTTGATATCATATACCCTCCGTGCAGGTCCAATGTCTGGCCACTAAAAAATTTAGCTGGCCACCAGATTTTAGAATACTTTTCTACGGCCCTTCTACTGCGTCAATCGTGCTGACTTTACAAATAAGGTGACACATGGACAGATGAAGTTAAAGTTCAATATCAGTAATACCTCGGCTTATTCTACCACGATAATTTTATGGACCATAAGCAGTGGCTCTAGCACAGACAGGGTGGAGTGCTGATTTTAAATTCCAATTTCGGGGAAAACTTACACGACATAAGAAAGAAGAAAAGATAAGTAATGCTGCATTTATTTAAGTGCAATAAAATTTTTGGTATTAATATATGACATTCAGGTATATATATATAAAAAAAAAAAAAAAAGAAATTCATTGACCGTGAACTGTTTGGGACTAAAATTTGAAGAAGTCTGTAGCCGCTCCGGTGGCACAGTGATGTAAGCGATGGCCTCTGATCATTCGTCCGAAAGGGGTCCGGGTTCAAATCCCGGTAAGGCATGGATGTTGTGTTTGTCTTACTGCACTGGCTCTCTCCCTTCCCTGGAACCAGTGACCCTAAATTTGGGACGAGCAACTGCTTATAGCCCATTGAGTTGCTTATTAAACCTCCAATCAAAAAAAAAAAAAAAAAGTCTGTAAATATATTGAGCAATGTTTGAATAGTAGTAGTATAAAAAAAACCCTTGATTTACTTATTTCAGGTCACAACTTATTATTTGACCTTCAAAAATATTTTTTGGCAAAACCCATTCATGTTACACATTAAATGAAAGGCACAATTTAAAAGTTTTCAAATCAAATTAACTTTCTGAGTCAGTTTGGAAGAGATTTATGTTATTCCCTCTTCAGTCAAAAATGTATACAAAAATTCGTATTTTGAACATTATTTTTTAACACAATGCAGGTTTGAACCTTGTCATGTTTTTATTATATTTAAAAATCCATGGCAGTGAAGTAAATTTTTCAGGTTTTGATACCTGGGTAGGCCCTTTAACTGTTATTCTTATTATTTTGTAGGCTGAGACAATTCTTTTTACTTTTGAAAACATTTGCATAGAAAAAAATAATAATAATTACACCTACAAGCCAATTCCCAGGCAGGAAATGAAATGTTTCATTGCCTCCTAGGGAAAGTGAAATTTTATGCTGAATAACACATTGAAGGCATGCTCCCATGAAAGTATAGTTTCTAAATCATGATCGGAAAATTAATTACCTGAAGCTAAGGTAAAGTAAAACGTTCTGCTTCGGCATCTCCAAAACACTCTTGTTAACTATCACAGGGGATATGTTTCTCCCTCTTTCACGTTTCAACCACTACATAAGCAAACAAACCAATTTTCACGTTTAAAACGGCGCTACTTGTTTTTGTGTAGCAGATCACGTGGTAGCCGGTAATCCATACACAACGCTCAGGCAACGAAACACTATGCTGTAATAAAATAACACATCCCATTGCCCAGAAGACTTTTTTCTTGACAGTTGTTGGGGTTTAACTATCTCCGTGTGTAACTCAATGACTATAAGTAGTCGTCCGTACCAAATATGGTGATATTGGTTCCAGGGAAGGCAGAGGGCCGGTGCAGTAAACAAGTACACCAGCCGTGCCTCACTCGGGATTCTAGGATTGAACCAAGTTTTTTTGTTTTTTAGTTGTTGTTGGCGTTTAACGACCACCAACAGCAACAACTCATTGGGACCTAAATAGTTTTTTGTCCCTAACTTGGGGCCAATAGTGTTCCAGGGAAGGAAGAAAGCCAGTGCCGTAAGAGAAACATATCATTCATGCCTCACAGGGATTCGAACCCAGATCCATCTGGAACGAATAGTCAGAGGCCAGCGCCTCGTATTGCTCGAACATACAGGCGGCCACGGTGGCATGAACAAGATCACGCTGACATAGAAAAACTGACAGTCAAAAAGTGCAAAATTTGCTTACTCTAGATGTCTTTCCTTTCAAACAAAACAATTCTTGGTTAGATAGTTCGAGATTATTTCCCTGGGTATCTGCTAATCATACGAACAGTAAGAAGAATAACTTGTGTTTTGGTAACATCAAATTTAATTTTACAATTAATAAAACAATGAAAATATTAATTTTTGTTTTGCAGTTAATAGTAAAGCAAGAAACTATAATTTTATTATTTTTTGGTGCTTCAATTTTTTTCTTTTTGTTTTGTTCTGGGGTAGAACGACCACTGTGAACAACTCAAACAATATCCCGTTGTAGAATCGCTATGTTTCTTTGCAATTTTTTCCACCCGGCAGATTTAGAGTTATCGGGGCCTTGCACGCAGCACTGGACACAGTATTTTCATTCGCGATTTAATGACTACCATCTAAGGTCTACAAAGCCGCCCCGGTGGCGCAGTGGTCCAAGCGATGGCTTCTGATCAATCGTCCAAAAGGGGTCCGGGTTTGAGTCCCGGCGAGGCATGGATGTTATGTTTGTCTTAAGGCTCTGGCTCTCTCCCTCCCCTGGAACCAGTGGCCCTAAACTAGGGACGGGTGATTGCTTATAGTCCATTTAGTTGCTCACGGTGATCGTTAAACCTCCAATCAAAAAAAAAAAAAAAAAAAAAAGGTTTATAAGCAATCACCCGTCCCTGATTTGTGTGTAAAGCCGCTGGTTGCCGCCCCGGTGGCGCAGTGGTCTAAGCGATGGCCGCTGATCATTCGTCCAAAAGGGGTCCGGGTTCGAATCCCGGTGAGGCATGGATGTTGTGTTTGTCTTACGGCACTGGTTCTATCCCTTCCCTGGAACCAGTGACCCTAAATTAGGGACGGGCGACTGCTTATAGCCCATTGAGTTGCTCATGGTGGTCGTAAAACCTCCAATCAAAAAAAAAAAAAAAAGAAAAAAAGCCGCTGGTTCCGGGGAGGGTCAAGAGCAGTGGAGGCACTTACCAAGCGGTTAGTGGGGTCCATCCCTTCCCGAAGTGTGAAAGCCAAAACTTCTATATTTTTTTTAAATAGAGATAATAATGTTGGGAGGGGCATAAATTTTGGCAATAAAATCCATTTATGCGGATTTTACCCGACGCTGATAATGTTATCCTTAATCAAAAAAAGTTTTTAAACACATACTGTACGTAATATTTATTCGAAATATGCAGTATGGAAACCGTAGATACGAATCGTCGCTATGTTTCTTTACAATTTTAGCTTACGTAGGTTTTTCTTCCTCTTTTTTTTATGTCATAAGGCTGCTTATGAATTTTAGTTTGTAACCTGATAAGGAATATTTCTCTCCCTCTCTCACCTTTTAACTATAATTATAAAAATGGGGTTTTTTCATTGCAGGTTTAACGACTACCGTGAGCTGGCCGCCCCGGTGGCTTAGTGGTCTAAGCGATGGCTTCTGATCATTCGTCCAAGATGGGTCCGGGTTCGAATCCCGTGAGGCATGGATGTTGTGTTTGTCTTTTAGCGCTGGCTCTCTTCCTTCCCTGGAGCCAGTGGCCCTAAATTAGAGACGGGCGATTGCTTATAGCCCACGGTGGTCGTTAAACCTCCAATAATAAAAAAACAACCACCGTGAGCAACTGAGTGTGGCCGGTGGCGCAGTGGTCTAAGCGATGGCCTCTGATCATTCGCCCGAAAGGAGTCCGGGTTCGAATCCCGGTGAGGCATGGATGTTGTGTTTGTCTTACAGCACTTGCTGTCTCCCTTCCCTGGAACCAGTGACCCTAAATTAGGGACCGGCGACTACTTATAGCCCATTGAGTTGCTCACGGTGGTCGTTAAACCTCCAATAAAAAAAAAAACTCCAAACAAAAGAAAAAAAAAACCTCAGTGGGCTATAAGCCGTCGCCCGTCCCTAATTTAGGACAACTGATTCCAGGAAAGATAGAGAGCCAGTGCCGTAAGACAAACAAAACTTCCATGCCATAAGGGATTCGAACCCGGACCCCTTTCGGACGAATGATCAGAGGCCATCGCTTAGACCACTGCGCCAGGGCGGCATTGGTGTATTTCTACTACTCTCTTAGAAATTCGCTCAGAGGACTCTCTCCATTTCCCATAAGTACAAACATTATTAATTTAAGAAAAGCATCATTTTATGTAACAAGATTTCTGTGAATTCGAAAAGCCGCCCCGGTGGCGCAGTGGTCTAAGGCGTTGGCCTCTGATCATTCGTCCGTAAGGGGTCCGGGTTCGAATCCCGGTCAGGCATGGATGTTGTGTTTGTCTTACGGCACTGGCTCTCTCCCTTCCCTGGAACCAGTGACCCTAAATTAGGGACGGGCGACTGCTTATAGCCCATTGAGTTGCTCACGGTGGTCGTTAAACCTCCAATCAAAAAAAAAAAAAAAAAAAAGAATCCCGGTCAGGCATGGATGTTGTGTTTGTCTTACGGCACTGGATCTCTCCCTTCCCTGGAACCAGTGACCCTAAATTAGGAACGGGCGACTGCTTATAGCCCATTGAGTTGGTCACGGCGGTCGTTAAACCTCCAATCAAAAAAAAAAAAAATTCGAAAAATTCTGGTACGTTTATCTAAGTTCCTAAAATCTTAGGTGGTTGCACTAGCTATATGTTCTAACAGCTTAAAATGTTTTTTTGGGTGGAGGAGGCTACGGGTGGGCTTAAAGAAAAGTTGAGTGGGCCGAAGCCCGCCCGTAGCGTCTCGCATGTTCGACTTTGTCTCATTCTCACACCTGTCCCGCACCGTCATTGTGTCTTCCCCTTCGTCAAATCGAGCTGGCACCGTATGCTTTTCCCTCGTAATGTACAAAAAGGGACGGTTGCTAGTGACCCCCTGAATGGTATTACGTCGTTTGCAATGCCCCACTGAAGGATCCTGAGTGCTCGAGAAGTTTGCGTAAGCGTGCATGAGCAGAATGCCATAGTGGAGACAACCTGAAATATCTCTGTGTGGTCGTTC
Source organism: Macrothele yani (assembly GCA_039090855.1). Taxonomy (NCBI): domain Eukaryota; kingdom Metazoa; phylum Arthropoda; class Arachnida; order Araneae; family Macrothelidae; genus Macrothele; species Macrothele yani. The sequence goes on along the minus strand of CM077016.1, from coordinate 89,734,031 downwards.
GATCTTGAGAGGTTTGGAGACGCAGGTGGACGAAGTGCCTCTTATTTATTTATGTGATGTAACCGTTTTAGCTGTAAAAGGGAAGCGGTAGTCGTATTCATCTTGTGTTTTATTTGTGGCTGTGTGAAGTTGTTGTGCAGCGTCAAATGTGAATGTAAGCATGTTTTTTCCCGTATTGGGTTTAGTGAAGCGTGAACACAATCGTGATATTACACCTTCATGTTTACAATGAACGAATATTTTTTCCAAAATTAAGAATCCTTGGAAAAATCACTGCACACGCGCATATATTCTAGTGTACTACGAATACATTTTTTTATATCAGCACCTGCTAAATTAGAGCCGCCACTGATCATCAGCCTAGGGGGAAGCCCCCATGCTTCACCCTGGACTCCAGCCGGGGTTTTTCTTTTTTTTTTTTCTTTTCATATGTAGAGGATTTTAGGAAGGGAGTGTCTAACCCCAGGTCTTAAACAACCCTTAGAAATAGGAAGCTAGGAGATCTGGGCTAGAGGGCCCGATAGGAAAGTGACACGGAAGCGAAGTAGAAAGGGGGAGGAGGACGCCCTTATTTATTACCGGGGGCCAGTACCCGGGGTCCGACGGCTTAACGTGCCCATCCGACGCACGGCGGATATTTAGTGGATCGAGCGTTCGTATCTGCTGGGTTCGAACCTGAGGTCCTTTCCGTGGCAGTCACGAACGTTGCCCACTAGGCCACCCGCGGCCTCCAGCCTGGGTAAAGCCGTCTCGAATACTAGAGACGGTTTTACCCCGGCATACGTGATTCCCCCGTTTGTGACGTCAGCGATAGGGTCATAACAAATCAAATCCGGCATACCTGATTCCTCGTTTGTGACGTCAGCAATAGGGTCATAACTAATCAAATCCGCTAGGATCGAAATCGAGAAACAATGTTTGCTCGGCGTGTGTCTTGTACTGAAGATTTAACGTGCGATATAAGGATTAGAAGAGAAGTTAGTACTTTTGTTAATTTGGATTACATATTTCTTATGAATTGATGAACTAGGCTATTTTATTGCAAACATAATTCCCGCGAAATTAAGGAGGTTTAAGCAGCGTTTCATGTGTTATTAAGCTTAGCAACGTTTCGTTAATCATTATGCGTTGTTTTTTGTTCAGTGCTGCTTCTTTACTTTGTATGAAATATTTATATGTATACTTCTCCGACGTAAATGCTGACATAAGAAAAAAATATGAATCAGTCGCACATTAATTATGTTGCTGAAAGAATGTGGAATTACCACATCAATAACGTCAATTTTAGGTCGTTCCTTATTAACTTATCAGATAATTTTTTTAAGTTTTGCCTTTGTTTTTTCTCCTTAACTTATTTGGATGAAATAGAATAGCCGCCCCGGTGGCGCAGTGGTCTAAGCGATGGCCTCTGATCATTCGTCCGAATGGGGTCCGGGTTCGAATCCCGATGAGGCATGGATGTTGTGTTTGTCTTACGGCACTGGCTGTCTCCCTTCCCTTGAACCAGTGATCCTAAATTAGGGACCGGCGACTACTTATAGCCCATTGAGTTGCTCACGGTGGTCGTTAAACCTCCAACTCCAATCAAAAAAAAAAAAAAAAAGAAATAGAATACAATTTGTTTAAAAAAAATGCATGTTGCCTACGGTAATACCGGCGAATTTGTGCAAAGCAACAACCCATTGATATAAAAGAAAAAGGTCAAAGCTCTTCTATATTTGAATTAGTTTGTAGATATGAAAAAATCACTGAATTCATCGCTCCCATGCTTTATAAAGTGCTTGTGTTTTGATTTTTACCAAATGTTTTGCATTTACCGAAATTTATAACTTTTTTCCATCGCCATTGTGAAGTTACGAAAAATTGGAATTCTAATATCGCTTCGCTGCTAGCTAAGATGGCAGTCACGTTTTTTTTTTTTTTATTGTAGGTTTAACGACCACCGTGAGCAACTCAATGGGCTATAAGCAGTCGCCCGTCCCTAATTTAGGGTCACTGGTTCCAGGGAAAGGCGAGAGCCAGTGCCGTAAGACAAACACAACATCCATGCCTCACCGTGATCCGAACTCGGACCTTTCACGAGCGAATGATGATAAGCCAGCTCTTAGACCACTGCGCCACCGGGGTAGCGCAGTCATACTCGGTCACGCCAGCATTTGTCATGACCCTGATGGTGACGTCACGAATCCAGGACTAAGGCGTGCTAGTACACGACACAGCTTTGACTGGAGTACAACTAGCCAGAAACCAGCGCCCATGACTAGTCGGCCACTGGGGCGACGTCAAATACTTTTGAGAAGCCCAAAATTTAAAACACGTGATGATTGTTCAAGAAAGTTAAGAATATGAAAGTATTTTTCAAGCGAGTTTTTTTATTGAGGGTTTAACGACTACCCTCAGCAACTCAGTGGGCTGTAAGCAGTCGCCCGTCCCTAATTTAGGGCCACTGGTTCCAGGGAAGGGAGAGAGCCTGCGCCGTAAGACAAACACAACATCGTGCTTCACAGAGATTCGAACCCAGTCCATCTCGGACGAATGATCAGAAGCCATCGCTTAGACCACTGAGCCACCGCGGCTTGGGGGGGTTAACGACCACCGTGAGCAACTCGATAATCTATAATCAGTCACCCGTCCCTAATTCAGGGCACTTGTTCCAGGGAAGGGAGAGAACCAGCATTTAAGACAAACACAACATCCATGCCTCACAGGGATTCGAACCCAGACCCATCATCAAGAGCCATCATAGACCCCTGCGCCACCGGGGCTTTCCAAGTGATAATTTCTGACCGGGATGTAACTACTCTGGGCTGCAATGAGAGGTGAAGGGAGTGGGAAATTTTTTTCCTGTGGCCTCCCCTTCAAATGCTAACGGTGAAAGATTGGAAACATCAGTTTCTGATACTTTGCTGGTTTTTTTGTTTTTTTTTTGAAGAAATGGTGTTACAATATAAACTTCCTCGGAAAATTTAGATCAGAACGGGTGATAGAAATCGTGCAGTACGCAGACTGTCAAATCTTTCTCGAAACTGGAGTAAAAGAAAAAATCGTTGTTGAACTTTTTTTCTTAATTTCTTAAGGCTGTCTTTGATGAGTATTAGGGTTCCTCTTGTGCAATAGATGGCTCAAAAATCACTCCTTGGGCGTGGCTTTTATGGCTTGAGGGACTGTCCCAGAAGTTGGCGTCACCGAATCACTGCAGACCTCGCCGTATTCAGAATGGAAGCGGTCTCTTGTTAGCTCCACAATGAAAAGACAAAATACGCGCTGTTACGTTTTAACCAATAACGTTGTGTGGGGTGGAGCTTAGTAGGTAGGCGGAGTCTTTATAGCTCAAACTCAGGGATCCTCTGCTACTGTACACATTTTCTCTTCAAAATATGAACGTACAGTAGAATTTAGGATGATTTATGGGAGACAAGATTATAGTCTCACTTTTGACCCCATTCAATTATTTCTATTTGGCCTAGATAATTAAAAAAAAATCAGATAGAAATGAGAGATTTCGTTTCTTCCAGATAGAAACACTGCTAAGCTAATTTATCGCGCCATCTAGCGCCCAAATTGGAATACGTTCGAGTCAGATAAATTGAATTTAAAAAAAATTCTAAAAATTTTTCGGAATGATAACCGTGGCACATATTAGCCATAGGTCGTTTTTATTTGTGCTCAAAATTTCAAACACTACAAAGTAATAGTCTTCGAGAAAATGTGTACAAAATAATTTACATTGCAGATATAGGATGGAATTTCTCTTACACTCATTTAAAGACAGCCTTAAAAAGCTATATTTTGAAAGGCGACATAAAAAATGATTTGAAGCCAGAATTCATTTGAACTGATGTCTGATCGCCTTCTGCTAACATTAATGTCTCAATAAGGAAGCCGCTTTTCGCTGACGAGTTTGCTGTGCAATTTATTCCAGTTCATCCGGTAATAGTAGCAATGTAAAAATCAAGCCGTTACCAAAATTATTTTGCCTGGGACTCTGAGCAGGCGCGTACTGGGGCGTCGAGTCACCGAGAAAATTCCCAGTGGGCCATCGTGTTCTGGGTCGGAGGTATTATGCCAACCAATAAAAAAAAGTTATGTAGAAAATTTTCTTTTGAGACAAACATTGCATTGTTTTTCATGCAATTCTCGCCTCCAACTTTCAGGTTTAAGATTCATCCCTTTCGATGCTATCAATATAACAGCATGAAATAAAAGCATTAAATTTTTCTTTTGTAATCCGATGAATGTTTTTTATTTAAATCTTTGGTAGAAACTTGAAATTCAATGTACATAGTAAAATTGTACGTATGTTTTATTGTTCTTTTCTGTTTTCTTTCCTTATTTTACGAGATCTGCATATAATTTTCTACTTTTTGGGCTTTAAACTTACACGAATAACTAAACTACAGTTCTGAAAAAACCTGTCTGTTTCAGCTACAGCAAACATTTATTTTCATTTTAAAGTAATTAAATATTAGTTTCCGCACTCTATAATTTCTCTGACTTTATAAATTTGCACTAAAATTTTGTTGTTCCCAAACTTTAATTTTTTTAAGAGGACTTTCCGTAATTATTTTTTTTATGTCTTGAAAAAATCAGTTCGGACCCATTTGGTTCTTCTCCCCAGGGGCGTATTTTGAAGGGTGCCAGGTGTCTTCTTACGGCACTGGCTCTCTCTTCTCTGGAACCAGCGGTCCTAAATTAGGGACGGGAGACTTTATAGCCCGTCGAGTTGCTCACGGTGGTCGTTAAACCTCCATTGATTAAAAAAAAAGAAGTGAAACAGAAGCAACATGATATTATCCACACAATGAAAGTTTGTTTGCTCCAGCATCCAGCACCTCTACAAAAACCGATTTATTTCTGAATTGATTAATATGCATGTATATTTATTTATTAGTTCAATCGCTATTTTTCTTTTATTTATTTATAGGTCGACTCAACATTTGGTTTTTCTTGAGTTCACGTTTTGGGAAAAGACCATTTTAAAGGATTTATGGGCATAATTATTTTATTTATATTTTTACGTTGTATTAAGTTTTGTTAACAGCCGAAAAAGATACTTAATGAAAAATCTAGTTTCTGTTTTCCAGATAATTGCAGTTAAAATATGAGGAACATTACTAGGTGGCTCCATCTCTTGATAATTTATGAAAAAAAGTGCAGTTGATGTTGTACCGTTATCGTATATTTGAATTTTGGTGCCTCACTAAACGATGTGTGAGTCAAAAATTCTTTGTCGAAAATTTCAGATTGTATCTCTGATTGTTGAAAGCACCATATATGATATTTTGTTAATTCTTGCATATTGGTGGAAACTGAGGAAGCACGTGGGGCGGGGTATGGAGTCTACCTTACTCTGGAGACCATTTTTTTTTTAAGATCGAGTAAGAAAACTACTAGATTCAAGATGAATACCCGCTAAAAATACCAGTCAATGGATCTAAGAAACAGTCATCGATCACGGAGTACATAGATAATATACAACACTAAAAAGTTCTCCGAATCGAAAAAAAAAAAAAAGTGTAAGAAGGATAGTCTACGGAAAGTAAAGGCGTTGATAGAAAGTAGAGCAGCCTGACTGTTTGAAGATTGCTTTAAGGCGTATTTACTTCTGGGTCGTCAATAGAAGGGAGTGAGGGGGAGGGGGGGGGTCATGCTTCATCATGACAATGCTTTTCTTCAATACATCAAGAAGCACCGTCCAAATAGATCTGCAATTTTGGCTGGGAGCTAATACCTCTTCGTCGTATTCGGCAGACCCTACCTCGAGGACTTTTACTCATTCTCGGCGAAATCTCGATATTATATTTTTCACCAAGTGGAGGACCTCCAGGAAGGCACCCTTTCTCTTTTCGTCTCGTATTCTTCAAATTTTTGTCGAGAGAAAATTGAAAACTTGTTGGTAAAGTAGTAAAATGCCAACAATTCTGTTGGTGCATATACAGTACACTGCTGGTCACCCAAAATGCAACACCAAGGAGGACACGAGATAGCAAAGCCAGATTTACTGGACACATAACAACAGATACAAAGATGAAACGATTGAGCTTACAGGCCCGTGCGACTTGCGGAACACGCAGACATCAATAGTTCGTGTGGCCCCCATCCATGGCTGGCAATAACGGCCGCTACACGCCGCGGCATCGAACGAAAGAGGCTTTTGATGTGGGCATGGGGTATGTCGGTCCAGGCTGCTTCCACACGTTGCCACAGTTCATCAGGTGTAGCCGCGGGTGGTGCTTGCCGGGGCACTCGGTTGCCGATCAGCGACCAGACGTGTTCGATGGACGACATATCGGGAGAACAGGCGGGCCACGGCAGCAGTGAAACCTAATGGGCCGTGAAGAATTGTTGCACGATGCGTGCCACGTGAGGGCGCGCATTTGTCCTGTTGAAATGTGGCCGCTGGCAGGTTCTGCAGGTAAGGAAGGACTACAGGCTCCAAAACGTCGGAGATGTAGTGGTGGCTGTTGAGTGTATCAGCGATGCGTATCAGAAGGGTGCGGGTATCATATCCAATTGCGCCCCAAACCATAACGCTAGACGACGGACCGGTATGGCGATGCATAATGCAGGCGTCATACAGTCTCTCGCCGCGGTGCCGCCACACGCGGATTCGACCATCGTGGTGTTGCAGGCAGAAGCGGGATTCGTCGGAGAAGACAATGTCGTGTCATTCCGTAGTCCAGGTGCGGCGTTCAACGGCCCACTGCCGCCGCACTTGCCGGTGGTGTAACGTCAATGGTAATCGGAGCAATGGGCGCCGTGCGACAAGTCCCCGCTCCTGCAGACGACGTCGAACGGCACGTGCTGACACAGGTTGTTGCGCAACACACCCTAATTCCTGCGCTAACGTTCGTGATGTGGTGGTGCGAACCGTCAATGCCCGCCGCACAACATGCCTGTCCTCTCGTTCGATGGTGTACCGCGGCAATCACTCACGTCGGTCCGTCCGTCCCTCCTGCACCCACCGAACCCATACTCGCCTCACTGTGGCTGGATGTCGTCCCACACGGGCGCCGATGTCTCGGTACGATTAACCGCTATTGCGATAAGCCACTATCCGTTCTCTGTCGAACTCCGAAACGTGCTGGAATGACTGCCGTATTCTGCGACGAGGCATCAGGAAGCTTCCCACGCACAGGTCCGGCAGCAAAACACACTTCCACTACTTACACCCCGCCTTCTGTGCACACTTCTTGTAGTGCTTCTCGGTGGCATGCCGGGCGCACATGATTTGCATATGCCCTGCAATGTTAATCGTTTGCATGTCCTCTCGCGGGCGACGCATACTGCGAATTTCAGGCCAATCGTATGCTTCCTTCTTGGTGTTGCATTTTGGGTGGCCAGCAGTGTATTATCCATTAAATATTAATGGTATTTCTTAAAGTCGTGTGCTGTCTGTGGTTCGGAACGTCAAGTGTTTATGCAATGGGACGATATTTTTGAGCGGTATCATGTATGCGCGAAGACACGTTTAAAACTGATTGTGGTTAACTGAATACTCTCATTGTCAATAAACAGCATTGCCAAGAGCTCGTTGCCGGACCATTTCATGAAAAGCAAGACATTGTAATTGCCTGCTGTCAAAACTAATGTTTTTTGTTTTTTTTTTCCTCGCAGAACTGCTCAGAACTAAATTCTTCATCTTTCACTTCAATAGTCGAAAACAAAAAATGCCGCCTAGGTGGCGCAGTGGTCTAAGCGATGGCTTCTGATCATTCGTCAGAAAGTGGTTCGGGTTCGAATCAAGTGAGGCATGAATGTTGTGTTTGTCCTACGGCCCTGACTCTCTCCCTTCCCTGGAGCCAGTGGTCCTAAATTAGGGATGGGCGACTGCTTATAGTCCATTGAGTTGCTCACGGTGGTCGTTAAACCCCCTCCCCCCAAAAAAAACGTTAATGTTCAAAGAATTCCTTTGGTAGTAAGAATTTTCAAAACTTTATTTTATTTGCTTAGAATAACTGGCGTAAGGGTCATATTTGGTTAAAGAGCACCGAAATTTATAGTGAATATACAGGGTCTTTATAATTAAAGTTCCACTTTGAAATGGCCATAAAAGGAAAACTACTGGACGAAATGTTACCAAACTTGGTAATAGTTAACAGGAGGTCATGGGATTTTATTTTCCGCAAAACAAAAAAATTAGTTCCAAAACTCACCACCAGCGTGGAATGGCGCTGTATGCTATATAGGGAAACGAAAGAAGACATGACGACATCAGTTGCAAATGTGTGTAATCGTGTCGAACACGTGTTACAACTCATGTTCAATGTGGCGGCCACCATTTTCAGAAAGCAAGTGAAATCGCAGTACTACGTTCTCAACAGTAGCTCGTAGCATATCAGGAGGAATGTTACGGACATGTCGGTGTATGGCAGTTTTCAATTCCGCCAAATTCTGAATGTTATCACCATAAACAGTGGCTTTGAGGTAACCCCATAGCCAGAAGTCACAGGGGTTGAGATCTGGTGACCGGGGTGGCCGAGCCATGGGAAAGTGGGGGCTGATAATCCGGTCATCCGTGAAATGTTGCTGAAGTAACTGTTTCACACATGTACCAATGTGCGGTGGAGCCCCGTCCTGCATAAAAATCGTGGTGTCTAAAATGCCACGTTCCTGAAGTTCCGGTATCACGAAACGTCGTAACATCGACTCTAAGCGAACAGCAGTCACAGTGGTAGTCACGGGCCCAGCAGCTGGCGATTGCTCTTCAAAGAAGAACGGTCCAATTATGACACGAGGTGTCATACCACACCAAACGGTGACTTTCGGAGAATGCAATGGAACTGGGTGGATAGCATGAGGGATTTGTTTGGCCCAAATCGTGCAATTATGGGTGTTCACATCCCCATTGAGGTAAAAATGGGCCTCATCCGTCCACAAAATGTTCCATAACCACTGTTCATCCACCGCCATCCGTGCAAAGAATTCCAACGCGAAAGATTCTCTTACTGGAGGATCGTTCTGTTCCAGTTGTTGAACACGTTTGATTTTGTATGGGTAGCACAGCAGCACTTTACGAACGATTTTGTACACCGTACTCAATGGTAAGTCCATACGACGTGCAACAGCACTTACGCTGCAAGTCCCGTGTGTGCTTTCCATAGTTGCTTCCTCTACTGCTAATGCAACAGCCTCCTCGGTTTCCACAGCAACAGTCTTCCGTCCCAGCCCAGGTGCAACAGATAACAAACCTGTGGCTTCAAACTTTGCCATCAGTTTCCTCAAACCCTGCGGTGTCATTGGGCCTCGGCGTAGTCGTCTGACGGTACGATACTTCTGCAAAGCACGCCGCGCATTGCTATCGCATTCATAATAACACTTCACGAGAAAAGCACGATCTTGCATGGTTACCGACATCGTCGACTCGTAACAATGACAGCTCCGACGGGGTGGCTCCCTTTTAGGGTGGAAAATCCAATGACGTGTACAGCGCATTTGCGTACTTCTAATTTGCATTCCTCCTGCCGTCAGCCGTTGACGAGGCTTTGCGTATTTGCATAACACCGCACACTGTTTCGTGTTCGACACGATTACACACATTTGCAACTGATGTCGTCATGTCTTCTTTCGTTTCCCAATATTGCATACAGCGCCATTCCACGCTGGTGGTGAGTTTTGGAACTAATTTTTTTTTGTTTTTGCGGAAAATAAAATCCCATAACCTCCTGTTAACTATTATCAAGTTTGGTAACATTTCGTCCAGTAGTTTTCCTTTTATGGCCATTTCAAAGTGGAACTTTAATTATAAAGACCCTGTATATACACTGCAGTTTGTGATAACTGAAACACCATAAAGAGCTGCTGGTATCAGCTTGAAATTTACAAGATATGCACAACAGGTTGGGACATGCAATGATTAAAATAGATGTGAAAATTTGCATGCGGTTCCGGAGCAGCGCCCACTGAACTGTCCGGTCTTGGGTATAAAGATCTGCCTCAAATGAGATGTTGCAATCAGGCCTAGTGGTCAACGTTCCTGACTGCCACGGAGAAGACCTCGGGTTCGAACCCAGCAGGTACGAACGCTCGAACCATTAATTATCCGCCATGCGTCGGATGGGTACGTTAAGCCGTCAGGTCCCGGGTACTAGCCCCCCCGGTAATAAATAAGGGTGTCTTCCTCCCTCTTTCTACCTCGCTTCCGTGTCACTTTCCTATCGGGCACTCTAACCCAAATCTCTTAGCTTCCTGTTTCTAAGGGTTGTTTAAGACCTGAGGTCAACAATGCAACCCCGAAAACGTTGGGGGGAGGGGGGGTCGCGGAGCAAGGCAGACGAGGAGGACATTAGAGATTCGAAGGCGAGGGACAGGAGATGTCACGGTGATACAGCATAATGTTTTTTCGTTGTATGGGATATAACCCATAAATCATGTAAATAATGTACAGGTGTATATATATATATATATACACTGGCAGAAAGTGAAAAAAGAACACCACGAAGGAGACGTCTGATACCAACGAAATTTATACAGCATAATAACGGAATACAGAGGATAACGTGATCAAAACATTATGGCAAAATACAGCTGTATTTGCTGGTAAACTGAAAAATAACATTTTCATGTAACATGGTTAGTACGAGGTTGAACCGCCATGAACTGCGTCACACTGTGCAATTCTGGCATGGAGTCTGTCCAGATGTTGGATGTAAGTTTGGGGTATTGAGTTCCAAGCATCCTCAACCTGGACGCGTAAATCGGGGATGGTCGTGGCTGGCCGTGGAGACCGGATAAGTCGTTGTCCCATAAAATCCCACACGTGCTCAATGGGGGACAAATCCGGTGAACGTGAAGGCCATGGAAGTTGTCTCACACCCTGAAGTGCATGTTGCGTTGCACGTGCGGTGTGCGGCGTGCGTTATCTTGCTGGAAAACACCACGATGGACCGACCTTACAAATGGCACAACAACGGGTTGAATGATGTTGTTGATGTAGGAGGTGCTGTTTAACGTACCCGGTACAAACACTAGTTGTGTACGGGAGTGATAGCTGATTGCTCCCCACACCAGGAGACCAGGTGCAGGCCCTGTGTGTCGCTGGCGGATGCAAGAAGGGTGGAGACGCTCTTCTGTGCGTCTACAAACACGCATACGGCCATCGGAGGCTCCCAAGCAGAATCTGCTTTCATCGCTGAACATGACAGATCGCCATTGCGTTCTCCAGTGCAGACGTTGGCGACACCACTGCAGCCGTTCCTGACGGTGCGCTGGAGTCAGAGGTACACATGCCAGAGGCACACGTGCACGTAGTCCTGCATCCAGTAGACGGTTGCGGATTGTTTGCACAGTCACCTCAGGTGCAACGGCAGCTCGGATTTGCGTCGCAGTGGATGTTCTGCTTGACAACGCCGCTCTTCTTATGCGTCGATCGGTCAGCTCATCAGTCCGTCTGTAACTCCCGGTTCCACGTCTTCTCGTGTGGGAATGTTTCTCGGACCATCTACGCCACCATCGTACCACCACCGATACTTCCCGTCCAATTCGCTCCGCAATACGACGATACGGCCACCCGGCCTCGCGGAGTCCGACTGGACGACCTCGCTCAAAGTCCGATAACTGCTGAAATCGTACACGTCTTCCTTGTCCAGGCATTGCAGTTTCTTCAGGGTCTTCGCACATGTCCGTACGCCGACGACTGATTACATTCACTTCGCCGTACTCCTTAAATACCACCGACGATAATTTGCATATTATGCCGTGCTGTGGCGTAAGCGCTCACCGGTTGTTCCTGAAATTAACATCACACCTACGTAAACTCGACCCCATTAACATATGTAAATTTCATGATCGTCCGCCAATTCCTTCTTGGTGTTCTTTTTTCACTTTCCGCCAGTGTATATATACACTTCTGGACAATTGCTAAGGACGAATCATAAACGGCTATATAGCGCATAAAAAAGTAAGTGTGGTTGGATGCCAAGTGAAATAAAATATTGTCAGAATGCCAGGACATTACAAGAAAGACAATTTATTGTGCTCTGAAATCCAGAAGGCTTTGGAACGTGTTCAAGGGACAAACAGGCCATTTTGTGCAGAATACGTAAACGTGAAAAAAATGCAATTACCGTCCGGAGGCGTTCCGGCGTAAGATGTCAATACGTGATATGGCCACCATGGAGGGCGATGCAAGATTCCACACGTCGTGTCACGCTTTGCACAACATTATCAAGCAGCTGTTGGGGTAATTTATCCCATTCCTCTGTCACTGCACGGATGAGGGTGTCCTTGTTAATTGGAGGGCATTGGCGACCAGCAAGACTCCTCCCCAAAGCATCCCACACATTTTCAATGCGATTCAGATCTGGAGAACGTGCTGGCCATACGAGGTGTTGAATATCCTCACTCTCAAGACACTCCTGGACAGCGACTGTTGGATGACATGTTGCGTTGTCGTCCATGAAAATGGATCTATCACCGACAGCACCACGGAACATGCAAACATGAGGTAGCAGAACATCATTAATGTATCGTTGGCCAGTCATGGTCCCAGGTGGAAGCATATAGAGGGACCTACGGCCATTGATCATGATGCCAGCCCATACCATGACACTACATGTCGGATATCGGTCCCTTTCCTGTATGTGTGCTGGATCATTTAGGGCCGCGGGTAACCTAGTGGTCAGCGTTCGTGACTGTCATTGTGATACAGTACCACTATCACGCCAGATCAGTTGTCGTCGACAATCAGACGATAGACTGTATCTACTCTTATCTGAGAAGAGGACAGCAGATCAGTCGTTATCAGTCCAATTGCGATGTTGATGGCACCATTGCAAACGAGCGGTACGGTGACGTCTGGACAATGGGATGCACACAACAGGACGGCGGGCGTATAGTCCTTCTTCATGCAAACGTCTGGCGACAGTCTTTCGGGAGATCCGCTTGCCAGTAGCAGCCATAAACTGATTTGCTACCTCACTAGCTGTGCTGCGCCGGTGTCTTTTTGTTGATAGCACTATGTACCGATCTTCTGCAGGTGTCGTACTGCGAACACGACCTCCCCCGTGACGTTTGCTACACTCTCCATTTGTTTGAAATGATTTCCAAAGCCTTGAAACAACACTGTGGCTGACGTCGAACTCCCTGGCAACATCTGTTATTTTTCGCCCTTCTTCAATCTTGCCAATAATACGGCCACGCGTAAAATCATCTAGGTGATGTCGGGAAGACATACTGAAAATTGCAAGTTCGTCAATTGATTCTTTTCCTTTCAACTTTGCGTTTGAACAACTACGGTCAATACGCGTCAAATTCTTTATATCTCTTATCAGCGCTATGACGTCACGAACAAGTTCGGCAATCCAAAATTTGCATACGCACAACAATCTCCACATTTTCCTGCCTTCCATTTTATGGTTGCTATCGTTGCTATTGTCATCCGTCCTTAGCAATTGTCCGGCAGTGTATATATCTTGAATAAATACTCGGATTTCTTAGAAAATGGATTCCTGAAGATATTTTCCCTAAGGCCGTACTTTGTAAAGGATGAAACGAACCAAACGGGCCTGGAAACCACAGGCTCGCTAAAACATGTCACAATGACATAAGGAATATTGAATTGGAATGAAAAAATATATAAAGAACGATTAATTAGTTTTTTGTACTATACTTCGGTGTGCGGCCCCCGTCGTCTGCTACGAGAGATGCGGTGCTAGTAACGTGTTGCTATTTATCGGGCAATATGAAATACGCGGCGTGGGTTATTTCTGTAACGAATGTGTTTCTGCAGTGTTTTTGGCTGGCACTTAAAAGGACCTTTATTGAATGTTCATTGGGTACCAACTCTGAAACATTTCTGGGACGGAAAAGGTGTGTTTCCACCAGAATGAAAACCTGTATTTTTGGTACAATAATTTAATTAGATTTATTGCGTACCAGGAAAGAACTGTGTGATGATCACCTCAAAGCAGTGTTCTGAGGAAAGACGACAGTTTCGTCGGAATTAATATTCCACAATGTGTTTCGGCAGTATTGTGGCTGGCCCTTAAAAGGGCTTTTATTGAATCTTAATTGTGTACCTATTCTAAAACATTTATTGGAACGGAAAAGATGTGTTTCCACCAGAATGAAAACCTGTCTTTCTGGTACAATAATTAAATCAGATTTATTACGTACCAGGAAAGGACTGTTTCATGAAGCGAATCATCACCTCAAAGCACTGTTCTGAGGAAAGACGACAATTCTATCGGAATTAATATTCCGGAATGTGGTCTGCCAAATGATTTTTTGTGAGACCCATCTGAAAGTCTGCGTTTCAGGAGCCGCCAGTAACTCTCTGCACCTTGAGTTTGACCCCCAGTACAAGGATCCACGAAATTGAGGGACTGGTTTTTGTACCCTCATCATTCGCAACTTCCTCGGAAAAAAAACAAAAGCATGGGGAACCAAGTCAGACGAGCGGAGCGAACAGCAATGACGTAACGGAGGCAGCAGCGATGGGAGGAAGAAGCGGCACCACCTATCGGGAAACGTGTGATTTCCCGTGATTCCACGTTACTTCCATCTAGCAGACGACGAGAACCGCATCCGTTTTTTGCCACAAATAATGCACAATGGAATGCGACAATGTTCATCACCAGCCCAAGTGGAACCCATTGCTAAATAGCTTTCACAATAAAGGCGATTCTTCCTCACGGTTCTCACTACTTTTATTTACTTTGGACATCGATTCGCTACCACTTGCCTTACCTTGGTCACTGGTAAATTTACTGTTCTTTGCACTGCCTTTTTGATCCTGTGACGCACGAATACGTTTTACGAACTTCCACATCTTCCAAACACACAAGTCTTAGTTGTTTGCATCACGTTCACCAAATTATTCACACAAGCAACTTAATTTAATTATAATATAACTGATTAAAGCACTATTTGCCCATAAAGGAATTTTTAAACGTTCGAGGTACTTTAGAAGTTATGAGCCTTGGTGTTTCTAGAGTCGGGATTTCTAGGTCGGGCGAGCGCCTTGTCGCTGGTGGGCAGGAAGTTACTGATTCTCGGAACTACCGGTGCTGTGCCAGAGGGCACGAGGCGTGTCACCATAAGTGTGTTCCTGCTCTTGACACGGTAGCTGAGCCGCGGATGGCTTAGTGGTTAGCGATTCAGACTATCGATGCAAGGTCCTCAGGTTCGAACCTGGGCTGATCATTCAGAGATGGTGTGATTTACTAACAATCGCTGAATATCCGCCGTGCATCGGACTAGCACGTTAAGTGACGGCCCCCCAGGCTGGACCTACTGGTTAAATGGGTATCCTTTCCTATGCCCCCTGAAATTCTCTCACCCCTCTGTGTGCAACATCGTACTTGTACGGTGGCGCCATCTACTGTACTCTAATCTCACTACAAACTGTTCTGTTAAAGTCGCTAGACTTGCTCTCATTCCTTCCGTTTCTGTGTCCTGCCCAAAAGGCGATCTCGCTGTAGGTGGCTGGGACCTAAACTCTACTCACTGTGGACGGAAGTCCTACAAGAAAAGGACAAATACTGCCGACGCGGTAGCAAGTTAACCAACGAAATTTCCCTCAAGGCAAAAATTACTCCGTTATGGCGGCGTCCACAGACAAAATGAGGCATATTTACATTTGATTGTCATTATTGTTACGTCTTATAAGCAACATATACGCTTAGTCCACCAGTGTAAATACTTGGTTTTTAAAAATTGGTTTTTAAAAATTTCGCAAACACTGCCGTAAAATGTAGATCAGGTGCATAAGGCTGATGGGGTAAGGTTTGTACCTCAACTGATGCAGCCTCTGGAGAGTCTGGCGTGCAAAGTGGGGTCCCGCATTATCATAGATAAACACGAGCCAATGGCGATTGACTAATGCCAGCTATTTGATGGACAGTTTTCCATCCACAATGTCAAGTTCTTGAAAATACCTGCCTGCCGTGATGTTTGACCCGGTTGTAAGAAGAGGGAGTGGATCACCTTAGCTGCGAATCACTAAACACTGACTCTTTTGTCTTCTTGGGGTGGAGTCGAATCTCCCTTGGAACTTCACTGCAGTCGAATCTCCCTTGGAACTCATGCCACTGTCAAAATATGGCAAGTGCTTAATAGGCAGGCAGCATCCTTGTACCTTCAAATTTACATATCACAAGGTGCGATGTGTATATTCCTAAATTATCTGCCAAAGTACGAGTCTGCAAAATCCAATATCATCTGCAACAACCTAATATTAGACAACAGAGGATTTATTTTATGTAAGAAGATAGTAACTTGTGCTTTCCGACTCTATGAATTTTATGCAATCACTGCGTCTGAATATAAGGTGCCTTCTATGTGGACGAGCGGACAGAGGCGCGAGTTTCTGGCGTCGTTCGAGCTGGGCCTGGGTTCTAGTCCTGAACAATGCATGAGAGGCGAACTTGCCCAGTGGCTCTGACTCTGACCATTTCGTAGAAGCACTGGCTCACGAGTAATATGCATGTACACGGTCGAGTCACATTATTGTGACCATCAGCTAATATCCAGAGTAACCGCCGTGTGCAGCGCGGGCAGCAGCTAGACTGTTTGGGAGTGACTCAGTAAGGTGCTGGAAGGTGTTCACAGGTATGTGGAGCCATGCTGACTGCAGTGCATCTGACAGCTGCTGAAGGGTGCGTGGTGGAGGATCCATAGAGCGAACAACACGATCGAGGTGGTCCCACAGATGCTCAATTGGGTTTATGTCTGAGGAATTAGAGGGCCAGGGAAGTACTTTGAAGTCTTCATCGTGCTCTTCCAACCACTCCCGGACATTTCTAGCTGTGTGACACGTTGCATTGCATTAGAGTGAAAACTCCACCATGACAACGCGCCTGTCCATGCATCACAACTTGTGCAGCAGTTTCTTGTTAAGCACCGCATTGCACAGGTCTGACAGCCACCCTATTCGTCAGATCTCGCACTCTGCTACTTTTTTCTTTTCCCAAAAATCAAATGCCACTTGAAAGGAAAAAGTTTTCAAGATATTAAGGAGATACTGTACAACACAATGCAACGAAGCAGCTGTTTGCTATTTCAGAAGATGACTTCCAAAATGCTTCGAGCAGAGGAAACTGATGCGCTGGGATAAGCGTGTGGCTTCGGAATGGGACTACTTTGAAGGCGATTAAATATCAAATATTGTACCTTTTCTTAATAAATCCAGTCCGGATATTATTTATTTGTCATTTTCTTGTAGGACTTCAGTCCACAGTGAGCAGAGTTTAGGTCCCAGCCACCTACAGCGAGATCGCCTTTTGGGCAGGACACAGAAACGGAAGGAATGAGGACAAGTCTAGCGACTTTAACAGAACAGTTTGTAGTGAGATTAGAGTACAGTAGATGGAGCCACCGTACAAGTACGATATTGCACACAGAGGGGTGAGAGAATTTCAGGGTGGGCATAGGAAAGGATACCCATTTAACCAGTGGGTCCAGCCTGGGGGCCGTCACTTAACGTGCTCGTCCGATGCACGGCGGATATTCAGCGTTGTTAATAAATCACACCATCTCTGAAAGATCAGCCCAGGTTCGAACCTGAGGACCTTGCATCGACAGTCTGACTCGCTAACCACTAAGCCATCCGCGGCCAGTCCGGATATTTTTTGATCACACCCTTTGTATAGCTTTAATTATGTATTCAACATGGTATCATACAGTATTACGTTGTGCTATATTATAAGGAAAGCTAACTTCTCACACTTTTGCTTCTTCTTGGTTTCAGAGTGCATCGAATAACTGCAGCAGGATTAGTCAAAAAGTGGTTCGACGATGAAGTGTTCTATGAGCACTTTCGAGTACAGATGAACGAATTGGTTGAAATCCATGAAGACTTCCGCCCATTGACCCTAGACGATTTTGCTGGGGCTTATCTTGCTTTACTCAACGGGTATTTGGTGTCCTTTATTGTGTTTATTGTTGAAATGCTTTGGAACCGGAACAGACAGACATGCTTCAGGTGTTTAAAATCCACCAAGTTTGTTCTAGATATCATTAAAAGGCATATGTAGTGAAGAAAACAGCAACTCAAATGTGTACGCTTGTCTAGACTATGGTCGATCTCTTCCTAACCTTCGATGCGCCTGGAAATAATTAACTGACAAACGAAAAAGAAAGTGAATGTTGAAAATTTGCTGTAATTAAGCACAGTCCTTTATTTGATTAATACGAGTTATATTTTTGCTACAGTAAAAGTATTGCTCTGCAGATGAA
Organism: Macrothele yani; assembly: GCA_039090855.1. NCBI lineage: Eukaryota > Metazoa > Arthropoda > Arachnida > Araneae > Macrothelidae > Macrothele > Macrothele yani. Next base: position 89,715,854 of record CM077016.1, on the reverse strand, counting down.
AAGGATTCAGAAGCAATAAAAAGACAAAAAAATACAGGTAGTCTCAGTTCTGATTGAGCCGTCAGATTGGAACGTAGACTACGACTTGCTGATCGGAGATTTGAAATGAGCGAATCGAGTATGGTTTCAAAGCGTTTACTTAATTTGTTATAGCCAACACAGGTCTATGATATGAAAAGTAGCGTACGTAATTTTTACACATAATGCTGGATACATTGCGGACACAAAGCAGATCGATACACGAATTACTCAATGAGGTGCTCTGTCTTCTTGGGCTTCTTACATTTCTCATCACTTGCTCTTGCCTCTCGTTTTGATTTTCCCCACTTTTGCTTGCGTTCATTCTGAGAATTCCGCGGCATTGTCGAAAATGTTAACCCGTTCACACGAAAACAATTTTTAAAATTTTAGTTTAAAAACCACTGCAATATGTTCTTTATATATTTGAATAGATCTCGTCGAGAGTTTTAAAATGATACCATGTTTTGCCCACACGATTGTCCAGATAAACGGCAATATTGTCAAAAGTGCTCACCGGTTCACAAGAAAACAATTTTTAAAATGTTCAGACCACTGCAAAATGTTCTTCGTATATTTGAATAGATCTCGTCGAGAGCCTTAAAACGATACCACGCACAGTCGTGTTGCGCTCATGGTAGCCGAGATAGACCGAGTCAAACAAGGCGGCACACCCAGAAATATTGCATCATCTCCCTCGCGCACAGGGAGCGAGGGGAGCGTCGCGCGCACAATGAATTGCGCAGTTCACGAATTGGACTCCATGCTGTTTACGAATATGCTAATACGATTAGTGTGCTATACGTATTTTTAACGCTATAACGATTTCAATTGGGACCTATTTTTGTCACAGGCGGTCGGCTGTAAGTCGCCCCATACTATCCGCGGAGTTAGACCTAGTCCTACGTCAAAATTGAAAAAGAGTTGCGTTGGTCACTTGTATGGATAGCATCACATTTGTGTTTTCTTTGTCTCTGCAACTAGTAGCATAAAAATGTCCGCTGTAGCGTTCGCCCGAAAAGAATACAGAAGTGCAAATTAATATTTACATTCTTGTTCCTGAGCATTCTTAGTGGCACATCAAGAAGAACAAGGAATTTCAATTGACAGCTAAATATCCTGTCGTGCATGCTTTTACAGCCTTCTAGCCTAGGACTCGCATTAATTAAAGATTGGTATAATATTTCTTCAGATGTTACAACAGCTCATGTAATCCTTGGTGAAATTTTTGCTTCATGTCGTTATGAGATGAGTGCCCTCAAGGATTTACTGAGGGCACCATGACAAATTATTTGTAAAATCCCCATTAATTAGGAGGCTTGAAAGTTACTACATGGTTAAAACTAATTGGTGTGAATTCACGAAAAATTTCTGAAGCTAACGTGCAGCAAATTTGCCGTTAACTGTTCGTCTTTTGACGGAATTTCCATTTTTAAAAAAGTGCCCCTTTTTTTTCAACTGACCTTTTTGTGCCCTGACCTTTGACCCCATTTCGATTATTTTAATCAGAACTGGTTCAGTATACCCCCGGAACAACATACTAAAGTTTTGTCGCAATAGAAGCATTTTTACTCAAGTTATGAGGATAATGGCTGTGGAATAAATCTCGCTCCTGTGCCCTGACCTTTGACCCCATTTCAATAATATTCAACATAACCGGTTCAGTATACCTCCGGAACAACATGATAAAATTTTGGAGCAATCGAAGCATTTTTACGTAAGTTATGACGCATAAGGGCGATGGAATGGATCCCGCTCCTATGTCCTGACCTTTGACCCCATTTCGTCCATTTTCAATAGGGTTCATTCCTAGTTGTTCCCTACCACATACTAAAATTTCATCGAAATCGCACCATTTTTACGCGAGTTATCGTGCCGACAGACAGACGGATAAAGCTGGAGCATACACTGAAGAGCAATTGAATTAGAGATACCTGTCTAGTAACGTGTAGCACCACCTTTCGCCCTGATGACGGCGGCGATTCGTCTCGGCATGGACTCGACAAGACACCGGAAGCGTTAAGAAGCCATACGGATCCACGACCCCTGAACAAGCTCCCACAGTTCACGAAGATTTGATGGAGGGGGGTCAGAGCGTCGAACATCTCTCTCGATGACATCCCAGATGTGCTCGATGGGATTGAGGTCAGGTGACCTAGCTGGCTAAGGAAGCGAGGTCACGTCGGTGGAGTGTTCATCCAACCATTCGGATACAATTCGGGAGCGATGGCACGGTGCATTGTCTTGTTGCAGGATGAGGTCCCCAGTGGGATGTTGAAGACACACAAACGGGAGCAAATGGTCGTCCAGGATATCCCGGTAACGTTGACCTGTGAGGGACGATGTTACACGTACCAAGGGTCCCATTTCACTCCACGTAAACAGTCCGTAGACGAGAATGCCACCCCCACCAGCTTGAAGAGTACCCTGCTGGCAAGAAGGATCCATCGCTTCATGTGGTTTGCGCCGTACTCGTATCCTGCCATCCGCATGTACCAACGTGAATCTCGATTCATCAGTCAAGGCAACATTTTCCCACATGTCTAGGGTCCAGTGGCGATGTTCCCGCGCCCGTGCTGACCTTTGCACCCTGTGATGTGCGGTCAGCAGCGGTACCCTCGTGGGACGATGGCTTCTGTACCCCATAGCGAGGAGATGGTTCTGGATGGTATGGCTGCTTAAACGTTTTTCTGCACCAGCGTTAAATTGCCGAGTGATTTCTTGCACTGTGGCCCGTCTATCCGCTGTTACAATGCGAGCTAGCCGACGATGACCCGGCTCATCCACACGCTGTTATCCACGGCAGTTGGTCCTTGCAGGGATGGTTTTACCATATTCGATGTACTCACGGTACACCCGTGACACAGTGGCTCGTGAAAATCCCAGTGCCTGCACGACTTCCGAGATGGAGTGACCCATTCGTCGGGCCCCGACAATTTGCCCACGATCAAATGCGCTTAGATCCTTCGTCTTACCCATACTGCATCAGACTGTTACTATTCCCGTCGCATCACTCCTTATATTGTCGAATCGCTGCATACGTCATGTCGTTTCCGTTTACAGGGCCGCCCACAACGTCACATTTGCATAACGCCAGCTGTCTCTAATTCAATTGCTCTTCAGTGTATACACTTCTTCAACCTACGGTTGGAAAGCGTAAAAAATGTACAGCCCAGCCATATTTTAGGCTATAAAATAACACAGCTATATTTGAGTGATAAGAGTTTTAATCGGCATTCTCCACATAATTTCCACATTCCGTTTATACGGTATTTGAGAACACCCTCCATATTGTATATCTTTCTCATGTGCGGCTGAAAAACAATACAGTCTAACATAAAAAAAAAACATGAGGGGGGCGCCAGCATTTATTGTAGCACCGGGCGTCACGAATGCTAAAGCCCGCCCAGTCTTAGCCCTACTAACAAATGGTTCAATATGGCCGTTCAACGAGATGGCAGAATTGTAGGGAAATCGTTAAGGTTTATTGTCAATATATATATATATATATATAATTAGAATCTGTAATACTTTAGTATTGCTATTCTGGTTTAAATTCTCTCTTAGGAGGTTGGGTAGCTTGGCATTGTGTTATTACTGAATAATCCTTATGTTTCAACCAGTCACTCTCTCAACTTGTGTTTTTTTGTAATCGTTTTTCTGTTTTTTTAGTAGCAGATGACGAGCATGGGTTGGGCCAGGAAAGCTATAGATGCATGCAAAAATAATATTATCTTGTGTTTTGACATGCAACTCAGGGGAAGTTGCGATATATTTAAAAAAAAATTTTTTGGTGGGCATATAACTTGCATCTATGGCTTTGCAGAAACCCATTTCCAACTAGGTCTTTGTGGAGGTGAGAAAATGCAGAGTTTTGCTGGTCCTTGATAAAGCCAAAGCTCGACATTCTCGACACTTTCTACATTCAGTTTGCTATTTTTATCCTCTTTTTACTGATACCTGTCAGTATATGAGTTTTACTGTGTCGTTTTAGGAATATTGGTTGAAAAATTGTTATTGCTTTTGTATCTTCCTAAATAGTATGTGAATTCTGAATATTCGTGACTGCTGCGTTGCGCGTCTTGATGTTCAGGTTTTTTGCAATTTTTTCTTAAATTCTTATGTAATATCTTTGATATTCTCTCTCTCTCTCTCTCTCTCTATATATATATATATATATATATACATCGTTCTGAAAATAATGTCCGATTTTTTGAGGTGCCACATTTAACTCGCCCACGATGCTTGCAGACCATCCCGCTCGCAGCGCCATTTGTACGAGTTGAAGGGCGACTCAGACGCTATATACAAGCTATAATAGGTTGAGCTGCCGTCGTTACTACTCGTGTGAGAGTGGTCTGTACAACACATTAGGAAGAAGTGAGTTGTGTGTGATTCAGCTTCATGAGTGATTTTTTTAACCCTTCATGAGTGGGTCGTAATGCAGCACAAACCTACCGTAACGTGGTCGAGGTATGAGACGAGGAGGCAACATCTGAACGTACAGTTGGTCGGTGGTTGGAAAAGTATCGTTCTGGGGACATCATGAGCCTACAAGATGAGGAGGACCGAGGACGACATTCGGTCATTGATAACGACGCTCTGAAGGCACAAGGGGAGACAAATCGTCGTGTCACAGAACTCGCCAAACAGTACAATATATCGGTGTCAACCATTTCCGAACATATCCACCGAATGGGTAAGGTCAATAATCTCGATACGTGGGTCCCACACAAAACTGACGGAGCATCATAAACAACAACGGTTGGAGACGTGCAGTAACCTTCTGCTTTGCAATGAAAAGGAGCCCTTACTTGATCACATTGTAACCTGTGATGAAAAGTGGGCGCTATACAACAATCGTGAGTGATCTGGACAGTGGCTGAACCATGGTGAATAACCAAAACGACATCCTAAACCAAGGTTCACAACAAAGAAGGTTTTGTTGAGAGTGTGGTGGACTGTTCATCGTGTCACACACTTCAGGTTCTTGAATGTTGGTGAAAGCATTACCTCAGTCACATACTGTTAAGAAATTGACCGAATGCACCAGAAGTTGTGTTCAAAACAGCCATCTTTGATGAACAGGAAGGGTCCTATCCTCCTCCATGATAAGGCGAGGCCACACGTGTCACAAATGACAAAACAGCAGCTACATGAACAGAGGTTCGAAGCTCTACTACATTTAGCCTGTTCACGTGACTTGGCACCTAGCGAATTCCACCTGTTCATGCATTTCAGCAATTATCTCAAGGACAGGACCTTCAGAAACCTAGAGGAGGCCGAAATTGCATTGTGGGACTTTCTTACACCCAGGGAGCCACATTTCTTCTGGACTGGTATTGAAGCACTTGTCACTCGCTGGCAGAAGTGTGTATCAGCTGAAGGCGCTTATTTCGAATAAAAGAAGGCTCTGTGCTATGAAGTATGTCTCTTTCACTTTTACCCTCCAAATCGGCCCTTATTTTCCGAATGACCCGATATGAATAGCCTAAAGAATAAAATGCTGTCATCAGCAAAACTACTAACTGGGCAAACTGTACAGGAAAGGAACTTATTGACTTCTAACAATAGAGGAGTGTAAGGTGAGAAGGGGAAAGATGATACGATTCAAGCAAGTTCTAATCTTTATTTCTTTGATAAACGTATTAATCACTACTCCTTCTAAGATCGAAAACTTGCCCATTTCTTCTCGAAGTTTTAATATCGAGTCGAAAAAACAGTGTTGTTAAGTTTAAAAATGTTAAGACATTTCTGGGTGAAACTACTTTATTTAATTCAATGCATTACATCTTTCATAAGCTACAGACATTATAACATAAGTAATTATTTTCACACGTCTAACATTATTTCTGAGGCAAATAATATTGCATAAATACATAAAGGACAGATATTCTGACATTTACATGATATGAAAACACTTTAATGTGCATATAATTCCTGAGATGCTACAATATTTGTCCTTAGAAACATAGCATATTTCCAAAAAAAAAAAAAAAACAAATTTCTAGAATCTTTAAAAAACACTGTGACAAGTCACAAACCACAAGACCTAACTGTTTGGAACCTTTCAGAATTCTATACCAAGTCTTGCATCACAAAATATAAATCCTTAGAATCTTACAAAAACTACGAGAAATGCTCACCACCAGAAAAAAGTTTTAGAATCGGACAGAAAATTATATCATGTTCTACATGACAAAAAACTACTTTATGAACTTACAAAAATCTTAACAATAGCTGCATTAAATTTGTTCTGAGAGACAACGCATTAATCGAATCTCAAGAATCCTACAAAAAACACTATGCAAGTTACAAACACAAAAGCCGAACCTTCGGAAAGATAAATCACAGGACCAAATTTTTGGAATTTTGCTAAAATTACAAAAAGTTCGACCACCAAAACTAAACGATATTTCTGAGGTAAATGATATTGCATAAATACATAAAGAAGGACAGATATTCTGACATTTACATGATATGCAAAACACTTTAATGTGCATATAATCCCTGAGATGTTATAATATTTGCCCTTAGAAACATAGCATATTTCCAAAAAACAAATTTCTAGAACCTTTAAAAAACACTGTGACAAGTCACAAACCGCAAAACCAAACTTTTTGGAACCTTTCAGAATTCTATACCAAGTCTTGCATCACAAAATATAAATCCTTAGAATCTTACAAAAACTACGAGAAATGCTCACCACCAGAAAAAAGTTTTAGAATCGGACAGAAAATTATATCATGTTCTACATGACAAAAAACTACTCTTCATAAACTTACAAAAATCTTAACAATTGCTGCATTAAATTTGTTCTGAGAGACAACGCATTCATCGAATCTCAAGAATCCTACAAAACACTATGCAAGTTACAAACACAAAAGCCGAACCTTCGGAAAGATAAATCACAGGACCAACTTTTGGAATTTTGCTAAAATTCCAAAAAGTTCGACTTCACCAAAACTAAACGATATTTCTGAGGTAAATGATATTGCATAAATACATAAAGAAGGACAGATATTCTGTCATTCACATGAGATGCAAAGCACTTGTGCACATAATCCCTGAGATGTTACAATATATGCCCTTAGAAACATAGCACATTTCCAAAAAAACAAATTTCTAGAATCTTTAAAAAACACGGTGACAAGTCACAAACAACAAGACCAATCTTTTTGGAATCTTTCAGAACTCTATACCAAGTCTTGCATCACAAAATATGAATCCTTAAAATCTTACAGAAACTATGAGAAATGCTTACCACAAAAAACAAAAAACAAAAAAAAAACGAAGCTTTAGAATCGTACAGAAAATGATATCATGTTCTACATGACAAAAAACTACTCTTCAGAAATCTTAACAATAGCTGCATTAGATTTAGTAAATATCTTACAGGAAACCAAAATTTGTGTTTCCAGTTACAATTCACACCGTAAATTCTATAGCAACAAATAAATATCCACCAATGAATTTAATACTGTTACATACCTCATAATCCATAGTCAATACGAAGCACATTATTGGTGTGTCAATTCACTTTCCTTGTGGACACACTTACAAATCTCAACCATGTCGCGTTTCTTCCAACAATAACTTCATTGGGAGGTGAAACATCTGGCTGTATTCTTTCATGTACATTATCACACACACACACATTATTGTACTTTGGTTCCAACATCCTAAATGTTAAAGTTACTATGTACATACTGATAAAATGTCTTATTCCATCGATGCTCACTTGCACTTGTTGTACAACCAGTTAAATTTGAAGTGTAAAAACATTTCGCATTAAAATCCAATAAAAAGTTTTAAATCACGCCATGCTCGAGATCCCAACTATTCCACCATCAAACTCTCGTTAAAGCTTTTCAACTTTTCTAAAGCCGCCATCAGAACCTTCATCTGGTACAAGATCTAACAGACTGACCATGTGCGCTAGATGATTCCACTACGAGGTCCATCTATGTGTGCAAAAGGGCTAAAGGATCACGTGCCTCTCCCTACATTCTTGAGTTTCTTGCTTTTGATACTGTGCTGCCATCTATATTTTATTCGCTGTTTAATTGTCTTATGTTTCCTTCATTCCTTTTTGTCGCACCTTTTTTTTCTATTGCTGTTCTTTATATTCTCCTGCCCTTTTAATTAATGCTTTCCAAGGCTCTGCTATGATAATTGGTTCATTACTATTACAGGCTCTGTGTTTATTTTTCTCTATGCTAAGAGCCTTGGAGTACCTCAACTCCCATTCATTCTTATATCCACTCTTGATTTTAATATCTTCAAATTTTGGTTTCGCATTTTCCTCAATACAGTACTGCACCGTTGCTGTAACACTCTCTCCTTTTTCCCAATTTTTGATTTGCTGATTTCTTCTTTTTATAAGAGTATTTTTGGTTGATCTATAATAATAAATATATTTTTTAATTGGTTACTTCCATGTTCTAAAGGCATTCTATATACTCCCTCTTTTTGTAAATCAGAAATTTTTTGCCTTGTATTATTTATCATTGTAGCCTACCATTGTTGTTACAGATTGTCCAATGTTTTTCTTATTTTTTTCTACTTCATGATTAATTCTTCCTGCTATTCCATCAATATATGGAAACGATCCTATGTATTGCTTTTGGTCTTGTTCATGTTTCTCTTCTCTTTGCCTGGTGGTCTTGCTCACATTGTTTATTGCAGCTTCACATTTTTTTATTAAGTCTTTTATCACATGTTCAGAATATCCGTATTTTCTTGCAACTGTTGTTATCCACATTAATTCTTCTTCCGGAAATTCAGTTTTGCTTGTATGTGTATATGCTCTTTTTATCAAATTATAAAGAGCGTTTCCTTTTTTGTGCTATCGGATGGTTAGAGTTATTTGGAATCAGTATTGGCACATAGCATGGTTTTCGATGCACTTTAAATTGAAATTCATGATCTGTTCTTGTTATCCACACATCTAGAAAGGATGTACTTTTGTTTTGCTCCATTTCTAAAGTTAGAACTATGGTTGGACAAATTTCTGTAAACCTATTTGCTAGGATTTTTAAATTCTCTTCTTGCATATTCGAAACCAAAAAAATATCATCTACATAACGTTTATATATTTATGGCTGTTCTGTTAATGTGTTTATTATCTTGCTTTCAAGTTGTTGTAAAGTTATCTAAGCAAATAAACATGACTGAGGTGACCCCATTGGGCCACCTCTTTCTTGGACATATATGTTATTGTTATAACTAAAATAATTATTTTTTGAAATATATGATAAGATAGTTTCTTTTTCTTTAATCTGTGCGTTTGTTAATTCTTTTTGTTCTCGCAAGATTTGTATAATAATTGTTATGGCATCTGATATTGGTGTATTTGGGTATAGGCTTTTCACATCCATACTGGCCATAATAATGTTTGGTTTATTTGTTAAATCTATATCTTTAATACATTGTATAAATTCGATGGTATTCTTTACATTATATTTATTTTTTAGACACCTCTTTGATAAATATTGATATAGATTCTTTTCAAGATTTATTAATGGAGCCTTTCCTTTTGTCACTATTAATCTTACTGGCATATCTTCTTTATGAGTCTTAATCTTTGGTAATAACTGTGGTACATTTGCTCCCATAGGAGGGAAGCTATTTTTTATTTCATCTGGTAATGTACCATAGTTCCGTACTTTTGATAGATAGTTTATTTGTCTGTCAGTTGGATCATATTTAACAATATGAGCTTGCAATTCTTCTGTTGCATTTCCCATTTTTTTATTATATTCTCTTTGATGTAATATAATAATTTGATCGGGTTTACAGAATTTTTCCAACCATAGTTCTAACTTTAGAAATGGAGTAAAACAAAAGTATATCCTTTCAAGATGTTTGGATAACAAGAACATATCATGAATTTCAATTTAAAGTACATCGAAAACCATCCTATTTACCAATACTGATACCAAATAACTGCAACCATCCGATAGCACAAAAAAGAAACGCTCTTTATAATTTGATAAAAAGAGCATATACACATACAAGCAAAATTGAATTTCCGGAAGAAGAATTAACGTGGATAACAACAGATGCAAGAAAATATGGATATTCTGAACATGTGATAAAAGACTTAATAAAAAAATTTGTGAAGCTGCAATTAACAATATGAGCAAGACCACCAGGCAAGGAGAAGAGAAACATGAACAAGACCAAAAGCAATACATAGGATCGTTTCCATATATTGATGGAGTAACAGGAAGAATTAGTCATGAAGTAGAAAAATATAAGAAAAATGTTGGGCAATCTGTAACAACAATGGCTATAATGATAAATAATACAAGGCAAAAATCCCTGATTTATAAAAAGAGGGAGTATATAGAATACCTTTATAACATGGAAATAACCAATTAAAAAAAATGTTTATTATTATGGATCAACCAAAAATAGACTTATAAAAAGAAGAAATCAGTACATCAAAAATTAGGAAAAAGGAGAGAATGTTGCAGCAATGGTGCAGTACTGTAGTGAGCAAAATGCGAAACCAAAATTTGAAGATATTAAAATCAAGAGTAGATATAAGAATGCATGGGAGTTGAAGAACTCCGAGGCTCTTAGCATAGAAAAAAATAAACGCAGAGCCTGTAATATAAATGAACCAATTATCATAGCAGAGCCTTGGAAAGCATTAATTAAAAGGGCAGGAGAATATAAAGAACAGCAATAGAAAAAAAAGGTGCGACAAAAAGGAATGAAGGAAACATAAGACAATTAAACAGCGAATAAAATATAGATGGCAGCACAGTATCAAAAGCAAGAAACTCAAGAATGTAGGGAGAGGCACGTGATCCTTTAGCCCTTTTGCACACATAGATGGACCTCGCAGTGGAATCATCGAGCGCACATGGTCAGTCTGTAACGTCTTGTACCAGATGAAGGTTCTGATTGCTGTAGAAAAGTTGAAAAGCTTTAACGAGAGTTTGATGGTCGAATAGTGGGGATCTCGAGCATGGCGTGATTTAAAACTTTTTATTGGACTTTAATGCGAAATGTTTTTACACTTCAAATTTAACTGGTTGTGCAACAAGTGCAAGTGAGCATCGATGGAATAAGACATTTTATCAGCATAAAGCCAGATAGTGACTTTAACATTTAGGATGTTGGAACCAAAGTGCAATAATGTGTGTGTGATAATGTACATGAAAGAATACAGCCAGATGTTTTTTAGTGGAATCATCTAGCGCACATTGTCAGTGTGTAACATCTTGTACCAGATGAAGGCTCTGGTGACGGCATTAGAAAAGTTGAAAAGCTTTAACGAGAGTTTGATGGTGGAATAGTAAGGATCTCGAGCATGGCGTGATTTAAAACTTTTTATTGGATTTTAATGGGAAATGTTTTTAAACTTCAAATTTAACTCGTTGTACAACAAGTGCAAGTGAGCATCGATGGAATAAGACATTTTATCAGCATGTACATAGTGACTTTAACATTTAGGGTATTGGAACCAAAGTGCAATAATGTGTGCGTGATAATGTACATGAAAGAATACAGCCAGATGTTTCACCTCCCAATGAAGTTATTGTTGTAAGAATCGCGACATGGTCGAGATTCGTCAGTGTGTCCACAAGGAAAGTGAATTGACACACCAATAATGTGCTTCGTATCGAGTATGGGCTATGAGGTACGTAACAGTATTTAGATCCATTGGTGAATACTTTTTTGTTACTATGCATTAGATTTGTTCTGAGAGACAACGTATTCATCAAATCCCAAGAATCCTACAAAAAACACTATGCCAAGTTACAACCACAAAAGCCGAACCTCCGGAAAGATAAATCACAGGACTATGTTTTGGCGAAGTCGGACTTTTTGGAATTTTGCTAAAATTCCAAAAAGTCCGACTTCACCAAAACTAAGCGATATTTCTGAGGTAAATAATATTCCGTAAATACATAAAGAAGGACGGATATTCTGTCATTCACATGATATGCAAAACACTTTAATGTTCATATAATCCCTGAGATGTTACAATATTTGCCCTTAGAAACAGCACATTCCCAAAAAACAAATTTCTAGAATCTTTAAAAAACACTGTGACAAGTCACAAACAACAAGACTAACCTTTTCGGAATCTTTCAGAACTCTATACCAAGTCTTGCATCACAAATTATGAATCTTTAGAATTTTACAGTAACTATGAGAAATGCTCACCACAAAAAATCGAAGCGTTAGAATCGTACAGAAAATAATATCATGTTCTACATGACAAAAAGCTACTCTTCAGAAACTCGCAAAAAACGTAGCAATAGCTGTATTAGATTTGTTCTAAGAAACAATGCATTCATAAAAACAAACTTCAAGAATCCTACAAAAACACTATGCCAATTTACAAACTACAAAAACTGAACCTTTGGAAAGATAAATCACAAGACCAGCTTTTGGGAATTTTGCTAAATATCCAAAAGTTCGACATCACCAAAATCAAACCTTTATAATCTTACAGAAAAATATATAGCATGTCCTTCGTCACAACGAAATGAAATCTTTAGAATCTCACAAAAATACTGTAACGACTGCGACACCAAGAAAAGTTATACCAAGTGCAGCATCACAAAAAACTTAGAATTTTACAAAACACCATGCCAAGGGCTGTATCACAAAAACTTAACCATTAGATAAGTTGCAAAACTGTACCAAAAGCAGCACTACAAAAACTCTCAGAATCTTACGGAAAATTGTGATGAGTGCTGCATTGTAAAAAATCAATCCTTTATATATGTCTCTCCCTCTCTCTTTCACACACACACACACACACAAAAGGATGCTCTGCATCACAAAAAACAAAACTTTAGAATCTTACAAAAATTATGCCAAGTGCTGCTGCATTACGAAACATACTTTTGAAACCATACAAAAGTAATGCTAAGTACTGCATCCAATACATGGTGTTAACAAAATCCTATTTTCTTGATTTCTCAAGAAAACAGATTTAATACCAGTTATTTATAGAAGCATACAGGAAGTTAAGTTTCCTGTGAAAAATCCTCTTGCTCCAGAGCCTACATATCACGTTGAAGGAAGGAAACCTACCGTCTGAAAGTACTTTGCTGAAATAAACAATTCAAATTTCTGAATTAATAAGTTACGGTAAACTGAACGTTTTAAGATGAAAAACAGTGAATAGGTTTTCAACTGAAACAAACATACACTGAGTGGGGAAAAAAAAATGAATTCTTGACTGGGAAAATGAGCAATCTTAACAAAGTAACAGAAACAACTAGTTTTTTCTGGGATCACATCAGGAATATACAGAGGACGAGTTGAAAGTTTTGTAATATTTGGATCACTTTATCTCTTCTCATGTACATTTACGACGAAAGCTAACTAGCATTCATAGTATAGGCCATCGTGTTGCACCGTCTTTAGCCATCTGTCTGCCAGTTCTTCGATTCCGCGGCGATACCAGTTCTTGACCTTCGAGGCGAAGAATTCCTCCGCCCCCAGCTGCCACCTCCTCCTGTTCGTTTAAGAGACCCACTTTTCATCGCACGTAACAGTTCTCTTGATGAAACGTACATCGCGCGGGTTTTCTAGGAGTTTCGTGCACATTTCCACTAGGCGGTTTGCTTCAGCTGGTCTCAGTTCGTGAGGGACAATGCGGCAGCTCCTGTAGATCTTGCCAAGGTCCTGAAGTTGACCAACAACGGTGGTCTGTAATATGCCTAGCGCGCCTGATAATATCCGAGTGCTGGTTGTCTGATTTGCCTCTACGGCCTGGCGCAAGGAGTCCGAATCTACGATTCGCGGCTTACATGACCTTGGCAGATCGTCGAGGTTTCTGTCACCTGAGAGAAATTTCTTGAACCATCTGGTTGCGGTGCTGTCTTCCACGGAACCTTCCCCTTTCGCATGACAAATGTTTCGTGTTGCTTGTGCAGCGTTATGGCCGAGTTCAAACTCGTAAAGCAAAAGTTCCCTTATAAGCCGGTTGTTGCGGTTCATCTTTTAGGCGCCCCAATCACAGACAGAACGACGACATGAAATGCTGTTCACAGCAACGGCTACCACTTTATATCCATTTCGACTGACTGCAGTACGCGACTTGAACTAGTTTAAACACGTGATATATCTGCCGCAGCACATGCGTTCATGCAAATATTGCAAAAGTTTCAACTCACCCTCTGTAGAAGAGAATGTTGCAGCCAGTTGCTTGAATGATTGACTGCAGAATCACTTAGCGTGTGTCTTCTTGCTCGATGCTCCAGGTCTGCACTCAGCCGTCAATGCAATAGTGTGTGTATTGACTGAAGTTTGACTGAGCGAATCTTCTATTGCTTTTTTTGTTGAGTGACAAACAACACCCATAACTCTTTTATGCGTTTTTATGATGAACTATATTGCAATCTTTTTCTCGCTTTTTTTACTGGGGGTTTAACGACCACCGTGAGCAACTCAGTGGGCTATAAGCACACTGGAAGGATGCATTGATCAAACACTTTTCTTTTAAGACATAATGGCATATTGCTCTTGAAAATTATGCTGTTTCTTCCAAAAGCTCTCCAGGTCAAGTTTTATACACCGATTAATTTCTTCATTAACGTGACCCTCACTTGATATCTGCTGTCCAAGATAAACGTACATATCTGTTATCTCCAGCTTTTCTCCATCAATCGATAAATCTTCATTTCTTGTAAAAGCATTGTACATCCCTTTTGTCTTCTGAAAGGTCATTTTAATCCCACTTTTTTACTCTTGTCAGCAATTTCCTGGATCCTACTCTGCAGCTCTGATGGGGTAGTTGCAAGAATGACTACGTCATCAGCAAAACGAAGGTGAGTTAGATAATCTCCATTAATCTTTATCCCTTTGTTTTCCCAGTTCAGTGATTGAAAGACATTTTCCAATGTAGCATTAAAGAGCTTGAGAGATATGGTGTCACCTTGAAAGTATTTAAACTTATATTGTTTTCATTACAGGTGTACTCCTATTCCTTTTTCTCTATCCTGCATTCAACTTTACTCACGACACTACAAGATAAGTTGGCCGGCGCGGTGGCGCAGTGGTCTAAGCGATGGCCTCTGATCATTCGTCCGTAAGACGTCCGGGCTCGAATCCCGGTGAGGCATGGATGTTGTGTTTGTCTTACGGCACTGGCTGTCTCCTTCCCTTGAACCAGTGATCCTAAATTAGGGACGGGCGACTGCTTATAGCCCATTGAGTTGCTCATGGTGGTCGTTAAACCTCCAATCAAAAAAAAAAAAAAAAAAAGACAAGTTGAAGGATTTCCTAATGAACGCGAAAGAAAAAAATTATGAGATAATGTAAAGATCCAGTACCAGTGTCTCTCATTACACGGGTGCCAACAATTAAGAATTTCAGGCTCTGATTATGGTGAAAACCAAATTTGCCGGTGGCTCCGAAGCTGAATGTTTTCCCAATTAAGCTACACCGACGGAGTTTGTCACTGCAACTTTGCCGTCTCGACATGTGCGTCACATATATTTCCCTGCCCCTTGAGAGAAACGGCTGGAACGGAATCTTAGGCTTCCGGGGTGGCCGGTAAGCCACGTTTGAAGGAGAGCTCACTGTAGAAGAAGAATTCTCACTAATTCCAGATGATGTGTGGAAGGAACATCACACATTTTTCGAAGAACCTAACGGACAGTAGATCCATTTTTACGTTCGGGTGCTAATGTGACAACACAAATTTGCCGGTGACGCTCCGAAGCCGAATCCTTTCCCAATTAAGCCACACCGACGGAGTTTGTGGCTGCAAATTTGCCGTCTTGACAAGTGTTAACCTCTGAGGTAGGAACGTCACACCATAAAGGACAGAATCTATCACCCTTTTATATCTCAAAGTACGATTATCCCAAGTACGTGTGTGCGTTTACATGTGCTTGAAAAATACATTATAGGCACATAGCCCATTGATACAAACATATTTAATTTTTTTTTCAGCATTATCATTCACACTAGAATTATTACACTTTCCTACAATATTCTCGGGCATCTTCATTAACACCTACTCGAACATTGAAATCCCTTATTACAAGAACGTGCTCTTTAGCACCGAACTGTTGCAGTTCAAACTCGTACTTAACTCATCCCAAATGTGATCCTTTTTATCATCATCGACAACCATGGGTAAGAATCCTGTAGGTGTCTTATACCATGGGGCATTAAACTCCATTTGTATTTCATTGTCCAAGGATAAAGTGTGTCCGGGGCAGACTTGAGAGGGAAGATACCCATAGGTGTCTGGTGCCACGAGGCATCAGATTACAATCGTCTTTTAGTGTTTTACTACTAGCGCATCGACACTCATCTGGTGAACCCAGGTAGCCTAGGGAAGGGGGTCCAAGGACAAAGCGCGTCCGGGCCGACTTGCGAGGAAAGATACTCACAGGTGTCTAGTGCCACGAGGCATCAGATTACAATCGCCTTTTGGTGTTTTACTACCAGCGCATCGACACTCATTTGGTAAACCTAGGCATCGTAGGGAAGGAAGATCCCTACAGGCGTCTAGGACCTACTTCAAAGGGAACCATCAAAGGGCGTCTAGGACCTACTTCAAAGGGAACCATCGACGCATTCGCGTTCCCAAGCACGGGGAGTCTGCGGAAAACTCCGGAAAAACCGCAGACTGAGATGGCCGGCGGGGAACGGGGTTCGAATATCCGTCAGAAACGTCCGCCACCCACACAGCGCACAACGACTTAACCAACTGCGCTATCAAAGAACATAAAGCTTCGCGTGAAGAACGCCAACTCTCGTCGAGATAACGTAAAACATGCGACAACAGCGGCTCCACAAGCTAAGAGATTTTGTACTCTGCCGGAAAACAAACATTCAGGAGCAAAAGACAGTAGAACACTACGGCAGTGGAGCTAGTGGCTTTGGCTCTGCTGGAAAGCAAACATTCAAGAACAAAAGGCGTTAGGAAGCTTTTCTTTGATCCACGATTGTTTCCTTCGACCTGATGACTGTTTGCTTAGAGCAGTTTTTTTGTTGTTGTTGTTTTCTGATATCTCGCCCGTCCCTTATTTTGGTGAAACAAATATGCAATAACAATTAATATTATTATTTAGATTAAATTTTAGCAGATGTTATAGTTAGGCCTAAGAATCCGTACAAAATGCTGACAATCCGTGGTATTTGGCCTTTCTGAAAATGTTTCTGAAAAACTGAAGAGCAAACAAAAGCCTTAACTAACCCGATTGGCGCAAAACAACTAATATATCCGATTTGCGAAATTATTATGCCACCGAGAAGGTAACAATCACGTGCTGAGAGTAGCTCGACTGACTGTTTTTTGCCAGAATTGAGTCAACAAAACAACACAAACACGCATGCGCAGTTTGCTCTGACATCATCCTGTATGTTGGTTTCTGTGCACTGCATCTTGTATCGCAGGATAGTCGGCGCTAGTTACGTCTCGCAGAGCCTTAACTTCTTCTCAGTTAGATATTCTTTGGCGCTATGCCGGTGGTTCCGTCTTATCAGAAGGTTCATAATCACAAGGAGCATGTGCAGCTACGATTAATGTTCTCTGTATCTTCATTTTCTAAGGCAACACTTACGCACCCGAAGTAAATAAGGCTGTTCATATTTTCACCTAAAATCACATCTACATCAACTTGTCCTCTTTCACCATCTAACACTCCAGACCACACACTCACCAGGCCATTCTCTTCTTCTATCTCGAATCGTTCCTTTTTAGTTTCATTAACACACATCACACATAATCCACACTTAATCATTTCTTCAGACATCTCGTTCATCTTTCCATTTATTCCTCTTGTATTCCATGCGCCAATTTTACACTCGCTCTGCCGAGATCTCTTACTCAGACGCTATATATATTATATCCAGGTTGTTTGCTTAGTGGACGAGCCATTTCATGTATCATAAAGAAGCATCGGTATATCATTGTGGTGCATCAGTCGACAGCCGACAGCTCCAATCGGTCACCCCACTTAAGATTTCTAAAAAAAGACTCTGCGAATTGGAGTAGTCGCCAATATCATGTAATAGTAGTCCGTACCTCAACAGTATGTATGCTGCAGCTAAACTTTGTATTAGGTTTTCAGATACATAGATGCTCTTGTTGCATGTCATTTGTGGTATTTCTGCCCAGAAGAGCGCCAATTACAGGCGAACTCATTTCCTATTAAAATTGCCTACCTGTCCCTTATCTGTTTGATTGAATTTACCTTCTTGTTAGCTGCATTTTCTTATGTAAAAGTAAATTAAAACGATTACGCATCTGGATTTCAGTAGTCTATAATGATTATACAGAGAGTTATCATGTGACACGTTTTCTACGTACACAATATTAGTGAAGGATTTAATCACTCTTGACTGTGAAGGTTTATAGAAATGTCTTTTGCAAAACATTCAGTTTCTATTAAATACACTATATTGACAAAAGTCACCGGACACCCCTTCAAAAGCAAATGAACGGATTCGCTGTGCTTTGAAGATGCGCGGTACAGCTGCTAACGGTATAAAAACAAGCCTGCAGCTGACCGCGATCATATCGCACTGTGAGGTTGAGTCAAAATGTCGCTGAACTGACTTTGAATAGGGAAAGTCCATAAGAGAAACCGAGAGGCGTTTAAACATACCCCAGTCAACTGTTTTGGATGTACTGAATAAGTGGAAGACACGTGACGCAGCAAAACGTACCGACATACCAAAGAAAATCAGTGATAGACTGATAGAGAACGTCGAAGCCTCAGGAGAGTCGTTACAGCTAGTCGACGGAGTACTGCACAAGACCTCAATGTACAGGCGAGTAAAAATGCTGGAACTTCGGTATGTACCCGTACCATTCGCAGAGAACTTCATTCCATGGGTTACCGTGGTCGTGCGGCTGCTCATAAGCCTTTCATCTCCAGTCGGAATACTACTCGTCGTTTAGCATGGTGTAAAGAACATTTATCGTGGACCATAGATCAATGGAAACGGGTCCTATGGACTGATGAATCCAGATACGCGATCCATCAGTCTGATAGCCGTATGTGGGTATGGCGGCAGCTGGGGGAACGCTATTTACCACAGTGCACTGTTCCTACGGTCAACTTTGGAGCTGGCAGTGTACTCGTCTGGGGGTGTTTTTCGTGGTATGATCTCGGCCCACTGGTTATCGTGGACAAACCTGTTAACCAGCACGTCTACCTCGATATTCTGGACAATTATGCCCTACCAACTCTGTGATAATACTATGAAACCGAGCCTTGTTTGTACCAGCAGGATAATGCATCGAGCTATAAAGCAAGGACTGTTACGGCGTGGTTCGACGATAATTCCGTATCGTGTGGGACTAGCCAGCACAGAGCCCTGATCCTAATCCCATAGAGCACCTATGGGATGAATTAGAGCGTGGCATAAGAAGTTTGGAACCAAGGCCTACTACTAAGCAACAGTTAGCGGCAGCATTATGTACTGAATGGAAGTGCATACCTATCGCTGTGTTCCAAAACCTTGTCGAAAGCATGTCTCGTAGGGTCAGTGCATGCATTAAGGCCAAAGGTGGACCGACACCGTACTAATGTATGTCAACAAATGCTATGTTGTGTTTCTCTTATAGGTGTCCGGTGACTGTTGTCAATATAGTGTATGTTCATCAGTATCAATGTATATCCCATTACTTTACATATGACCACGTATGTGCTCGTACATGTATCATCAGTAGAAGTAAACCAGTCTGATAAAACCTTCTGTTTAATAGAGAAGGGGGTGGTGATTCGAACTCGGATATCTTCCACTGACGATAGACATAGAAATCGTTCATAAATTATCAGCGAAAACGCAAGGCTATTTAAAGTTAAGATGGGGGTATCGTGTTTTCGATTTTTCACTGAAATTAAAAGAATCCTGAGATGGAATTTGAATATCTTCGAGAAAACCTGGCAGCAAAAATTAAAAACTCACCAATCAATCATTCTCGCTAACATTCCCGTTAGCAAAATCCTCATCCTCAGCGGTATCGACCAAGCGTTGTTCTCCACGAAGTCGTTGTTTCCAAAAATATAACTTATCCAATCCCCAGAAGAAAAACTTTTGAATGGCCTGAAAATTTAAAGAGAATACAAAATGTTACAAAGATATATCATGACATCATGAAATTTGATGCAATATCACTACGAACAGAAACTGAATTCAACATTCTTGATCTTAAAGACTACAGTCTTGTGACGATTATACTGTATACAGTTTATTAAGAGAATACAACGTGGTTTGTCACAAATATTTATTTTTTCAAGTCGACCATGGTTTCGCTGGGTATTGACCTAGCTTCATCAGGACGAATGGCACGCGCTTGATAGAAATGGGGTGGATGCCATATCATTAACAAGTTGCGAAGACTTCTGATATATATGGAAAGCTCCGAAAATATAACGTTTGGTGGTTGAATCTGGCTTGCCAATTAGTTTTGTTTCTTCAAAGAAAAATTTATGGCCCTTTTCGTGACAGTGTTTAGCCATCGATGACTTCTTTAGGTCACAGTTCCGAATGTTGGTCTTGTGCTGCTTCAATCGAAAACGCAAGGCTCTATGGGTCTGTCATATATACGAAGCGCCACATTCACATGGAATTTGATAAATTCCCCCACGAGTCTTTATCTTCAACATAGTCCTTTGCTCCTAAAAAGTTAATTTTGTTTATTGGTTTTAAAATCACTTTAAAATTAAAGATTTTGAGAATTTTTGAAATTTTGAAGGCAATGCCACGGGAAAATGGAATAATGGCAAAATTCTCTCGCAATGGGCGCATCACAGGAGTTACCGAGGAGATAGGCTTCGGTTTAAGGAATTTTGTTAGAGCCTTGTCTATAATGGAAATGTTCTATCCTCTCTGTACTGTAACACGTTTAAGGAAATAAAGTTCTTTTTCCAAACTGTCTTTATCTGAACATATATGTATCGCGCGATATGCGCAACTCTAAAAGGCGTTGAGTTTTTGTTGCCAAGGGTGTTTGGATTTGGCATGAGGAGGTGAGAAAACAGTCGATTGAAGGAGCAAAAGACCTACATTCGGAATCGTGACCTAAAGAAGTCATCAGTGACTAAACACTGTTACGAAAAGAACCATAAATTTTTCTTTGAAGAAGCAAAACCAATTGACAAGCCAGATTCAACCACCAAACTTTATATTGCGGAAGCTTTCCATATGTATCAGAAGTCTTCGCAACTTGTTAATGACATGGCATCCACTCCATTGCTATCTAGCGCGTGGAAGCAACTAACCAAAACCCGTGACCGTAAACACCGTTTATGACATCATATACAATTTGAATATTTACGTGCCATTCGTTCTGATGAAGCTAGGTCAATACCCAACGAAACCATGGTCCACTTGAAAAAATAAATATTTGTGACCAACCACGTTGTATTCTCTTAATATATGCAGGCAACGTTTATTGTTTCGTTCTTCTTGTTGAACGATGTTGAACTGCGAAACGGCTGACAACTCTCTTGGGAGCAAAGAATTTAACAGCTGTAAAAGATACACGCAACAGCATACGTATGCGACAGGGTTTGAAAAGAGTCTGCAAGAATCGCCTGCCTTTTACATCAGTTTTAGATTTGATTTGGGTGCTGTATATCAAATGTGGGAACAATACTCCACGGTCGGACGAAATTTCGGTTTTCGGTGGAGTGTTCAATAAATTCTAAACCCTACTGTGACGCAGTAATTCATCGATGTTCACACTCCTTGTTAGTACTGTATCATAATTTGCAGTATAAAAACAACGAAGCAGTTACTGGATGATATCCGATGTTGGATTTCAGCGAGTTGATTTTAACGCCAATTAGTAATGCAAGGCGAAACTCATAAATAAAAAGAATATTTAGCAGTGATTGAATATTTTATGAAAGAAGAAACTGCTCCGGTCAATATTTACGAGCATATGATTTCAGTCGATGGAAATTGTGCACCATTTTATGTCATCCTAGGGATCTTCATCTGAAACCATTTCAGGAATAGACGATGAGGAAAGAGGGATAGGAAGCTACACAGGGAGGCGTGGACACGATAAAGACTCTTGTTACCAATATTCACGAACGGTTGGTTCATTCTTGGAATCTTTATCTGAAACCCTGGAAACCGTTTCAAAGACAGGCTATGAAGAAGAGCTCCAATAAGCCACAAAGTGAGGCATGGACATGATAAAGACTTTTGTTACCAATATTCACGATGTAAGAGTGTATCGAGATTGCGCACCATCCTATGCCATCCTAAGGATCTTCACCTGAAACCGTGGAGTATGTTTCAGAGACAGACAATGTAGAGCTCCAGAAAGCCACCGAGGGAGGCGTGGATATGGTAAAGGCCTTCATTACCAATATTCACAAGCGTATTGTTAGAGTATATGAAGATCGTGCAGCACCCCATGCCTTTTTAGAGATCTTAATCTGAACACTGGTACACGTTTCAGAGATAGGCTATGAAGAAGAACTCCAAGAAGCCACAGAGTGAGGCATGGACATGATAAAGACTTTTATTACCAATATTTACGAGCAGTTGGTTAGAGTGTATGGTGATTTTGCACTATCCTGTGCCATCCAAGGATCTTCACATGAATCCTTGGAATAGGTTTCAGAGACAGACCATGAAGAAAGAGCTCCACGAAGCCACAGAAGGAGGCCTGGGCATGATAAAGACTTTTATTACCATTATTCACGAGGAGTTGGTTAGACTGTATGGAGATTGTGTACAATCCTATGCCATCCTAAGGATCTTCATCTGAAACCGTGGAGTATGTTTCAGAGACAGACGATGAAGAGCTCCAGGAAGCCATAGAGGAAGGCGTGGATATGGTAAAGGCTTTCATTACCAATATTCACAAGCGTATAGTTATAGCATATGAAGATCGTGCAGCATCCTATGCCCTTCTAGAGATCTTCCCCTGAAACCCTGGAACACGTTTCAAAGAGCAGGCCACAAAGAAGAGCTCAAAAAAGCCACAGTGTGAGGCATGGCCATGATAAAGACTTTTATTACCAATATTCACGAGCAGTTGGCTAAAGTGTATGGATATTGCGCACCATCCTATGCCATTATAGGGATTTTCATCTGAAACCGTAGAATATGTTTCAGAGACAGGCAATGAAGAGCTCCAGAAAGCAACAAAAGTCGGCGTGGACAGGATAGAAACTTTTATCACCCAGGGTTAACAAACTGGAAAAAACATGTGACAATTGAAATTATTATGTTGAATATTGCCAGGAGGTCAAGGCATAGAAATGTAAGTGTTAGAAATATTGAAAGAATAGTAATGTACAACATTCTGTTGTAGGTTTCTCTAAGGGTATTTATGACGTCTTTTTTACACGCACTAATAATTTTCAGATGTGAAATAAATCATTGATGATTATTCAGTGACAGACCATGAAGACGGTGACGGTGCGTGCAGACTAAAAATTAAATGATAAGGTAAAAACGCTGTGTTATGCACGATTAAAACGAAGTCTGAAGATAACATATGTACTTCGTAAAATTACATTTAATGAACTATATACAAGGTTAAAAGACACTCATAAGATCTTTCAGACTCCCCTGGAGCACTTCATCAGATGAAAATGACCGCATAAAAAGTTGTCATGGCATATAAAAAAAGGTAGTTGTTGCCACTTAATTCAAATCACAGAAGCAAATAAAAAGTCAAGCAATTTACATACCGGAGGCCAGCACCAAACACAGGTAGGAGGTGACACACACTGTGCCAGACTTCAGGGTGGAGGTACAATAGCTTTCCAAACCTGGGAAACTTGGGTAGGTGAATCCTCGTTGCAACACATATTAAAGAATCTGTGGATGTACAGACTCTCTGTAAAACGGATTTGAGTCTTACTGGCTGGATTTGTCAAAATCCTGGCTTCTTCCCAGCGTGGGTAGTAAGTTCTCGAAGTGACGAGGCAAGATAAAGCAGTAGATGAAGCATGCATTTTAATGTTATATTTATGTTCCGAAAAACGCAATTTCCCATTCCTAATCGTGGAACCAACAAACATCGGGGGGGGGGCTCTGGCTGGGTCCACTTGCTTCAGAGGAATTTTGTACACACCATATCGTTCCAGGTGGTTCACCGGGTCTCTGTCTTTGCGAACCAAGTTAAAGATAGTGTTGGTTCTAAGGCCGAAATCTAGGTTATTCTTATGACACATGTTTTTTAAGATGTTTGTAACTCCGGGGACAAAGTCCATAGAACCCACAAATCGGTGTTTTGGTTGGTCACCCCTTAAAGTGGTAGATGCCAATCTTCTAGTTTTTGCGATGATCCTGTTGACAGTATTATTGGGATACCCAAACATTACAGCAAGGTCAGAAATCCACTGTAATTCTGCCGATAGAAGCGCACGATTGGAAGAGTGAGTGAAAGCCCTACGGACGAGAAAATAAAAGGTAGATAGTTTGCAGCTGTTAGGGTGTGCAGAGGAAAACGGAATAATAGCCGGTGAAAAAGAAGGTTTGTGGTAAACGGAGAAACTTAAATGATTGGAAACCGGATGCCTACGAAGCAGAAAATCCAAGAAAGGAAGCGATCCATTGGACTCTAATTCCACCGTAAATTTAATGGAAGGAAGGAAGGATGACATTAAATCTGCAAATTTCAATAAATTATCCAACGAGTTGGGCCATAGGACGAGCACGTCGTCCACGTAGCGCAAAAACAATAGAGGTTTAATAGAGCAAGATGACAAAACAGAATGCTCCAAATGTTGCACAACAATTTCTGCCAGTAGTGGGGAGAGAGGTGACCCCATTGGGGCACCCTCAAGCTGCCTGAAAGAACTATTGTGGGCAGTTAACACTGCCTGGCGAACTATTGTTTTGGGACATTGGTGAGACATGACTTAGAAATTATTTGCATTTTACATTTATTGTAGATTTAAATTTAATCCTTGTAAAAACCTTTGAAAACACTTAAGTGTTCTTTCAAAACTGTTGGAATGCCAACGCTACAGTTTGAAGCTTGCTTTAAGATGTAATTGCCAACGGCTGATCAGTCGAAAGAAAGGCATAATTAACGAGGATTACACTCACGGCCTGCAAGCTTCAAAATTACGCTTCAAAAAAGCCGCGTCCACCGTTTTCAGCAAAACTCATTTCTTCAGACTGTTACTGATTATGGTTGTTGCAATAGCATTTTGATGAAACTTTTTAACAAGCGGAAGACCTACATAGAAAGCCATCCGTCCGTTTTGCGCTTGCAAATGCTTCGTTGAAGCATTGTTGGTCAGGTCGCAAAATGCCCTTATTTACGATAATGGGTACAACGTCAATTAAATGGTATTTTTAAGGTGTTTTTTTTTAGTCATCTGCTTTTTACGTTTCGCAAAGGCCAAGCATTTATGCGATGATCAAAACTTTGAGCATTTCACTCTGCAGTCTTAGTTCCACATTAACTTTTCCAAGCTCTTGAGGCTATGATAGGATACAAGTTCCACACATGCGCTGAATCAGCTAGGTTACTTGCGTCATTCTACTTGAAAATAAGTTCAGTTTTAATTTCGGTTTTTACAGAGCTGGCAGGACACGTAATCTAAATAAAGATATAATGGTTCGAACCCGAAAATGTAACTTTTAGTCCATGCAAAGGGTATACGTTAATATTTTTGTTAGGCAGCCTACTAGCTCATAAACGCAACCTTGCACAGACAGAAACTACACCGATGAGCGATTACATTATGAACACCTCCAGTCTAGAGAAATGAGCGCGCCTGGAGATCGAACAGTGCCGCAGGTGAAGTTCACACAGTAGCATATATACAACCCGAGAACCGGCTTTCGGTTAGTAGTGTTCTGAGTCAGAATGGGAAAAGCTGCCGATTTATAAGAGTTTGATGAAGGACAAATTGATATGGAACGGAGCTTCGGAACTACGATCTCGGAAACGGTGCGACTTTTGGGTTGTTCACGTACTGCTGCAGTGAGTACATATCAAAAGTGGTGCACAGATGGCCAAACAACAAACCGTTGTCCAGCCGTGTGTTGTCCACAGCTCATTGATGTCAGAGGGGAGCGGAGACTATCGCACATTGTTCACAGCGACCGCAGGGCCACAGTGCGACAAATCTACCGCAGTTACAACAGTGGTGATCCGGGCAATGTCTCACAGCACACAGTTCATCGCACCCGTCTGCGCATGATTCTGCGTAGCCGAATACCCAGCCGGGTCCCCATGCTCACTGCACGTTATCGCCAACAACGCATGAAATGGGCCCAAAATCATCGAGATTGGACCGTGGATGATTGGAAGAAAGTAGAATGGTCTGAAGAATCAAGATTCCTGGTGCATCACGTAGACGGAAGAGTGCGGATACGCCGATTACCAACGGAGGCTATGGCACCTGGATGTACTGTTGGGTGGAAACAGGCCGGCGGCGGTGTTATGCGTGGGCGATGTTTTCTTGGGACACTTTAGGCTCCATTATCCCAATAGCACAATCCCTGACAGCTGTTAGTTATCTGAACATCACTGCGGCCCAAGTTCACCCATTCATGGCAACTGTGTTCCCTGCTGGTGATGGCCATTACCAACAGAATAATGTGCCCTGCCACACAGCCAGAATCGTCAAGGAGTGGTTCGAGGAACATGCTGGTGACTTTTTGTTAATGCCCTGGCCTCCAAATTCACCTGACATAAATCCAATCAAAACATTTGTGGTTTGACTTGGAAAAGCGGGTTCACGATAAATCACCACCACCCCGAAATGTACGGGAACTGGAGGACCCGCTGTTGACATTATGGTACCAGATACCCCAGGTTACCAATCGTCACTTTTTTTTTCCGAGCGGCCGCTGTTTTGAGGGCTAAAGGGGATAGGTGGTCATAATGTAATGACTCATCGGTGTATTCAAGGACCACTTAGAATTAATCTCGATCCAGTGTGACTAACTGTTACTTGATGAAGTATTGCACCCTGGATCTTCTGTGCCAGAACCTACTAATTACAGTCTAAAGCAGTATTATACCCTTGGTATTAATCCGGGGGTTACTTTAACAAATCAGTAAAATCATGCAATGCATTGATTATCATACGCTTTCCAACATACCAGAAATCATTACTCAAGTTATGAGGTGCTTATAGCCCACTGAGTTGCTCACGGTGGTCGTTAAACCTCTTGCGAGTTATGAGGATAATGGCTGTAGAATAAATCTCGCTCTTGTGTCCTGACCTTTGATCCCATTTCGATGATATTGAACAGAATTTGTTCAGTGTGACGTAGTCATTTTTTCAACTACCCCATCAGAGCTGCAGAGTATGATTCAGGAACTTGCTGACAAGAGTAAAGACCTGGGATTAAAAATGAACTTTCAGAAGACAAAAGTGATGTACAATGCTTTTATAAGAAATGAAGATTTATCGATTGATGGAGAAAAGCTGGAGATAACAGATAAGTACATTTATCTTGGACAGCAGATATCAAGTCAGGGTCACATTGATGAAGAAATTAATCGGCGTATAAAACTTGCCTTGAGAGCTTTTGAAAGAAACAGCATAATTTTCAAGAGCAATATGCCATTATGTCTTAAAAGAAAAGTGTTTGATCAATGCATCTTTCCAGTGCTTACGTATAGTGCAGAGACGTGGACCTTAACTAAAAGAGACATACAAAGGCTGCAGACAACTCAAAGCAGCATGGAGAGGTGCATGCTTTGTGTAACCAGGAGAGATAAGAAGAGGAACTCGAGGATCCGAAAAATGACAAGAGTGGAAGACATCATGATCAGAGTTAAATCCCTGAAATGGCATTGGGCTGGACCTACTGCCAGAAGGACAGACCATCGATGGACAGCCGAAATTTTAGATTGGATTCCAAGGGACAGGAAAAGACCCAGAAGAAGACCACATGAGAGATGGGTGGATGAAATTCGAAAGTATGCGGGAGTAATATGAAGGAGACTGGCACAAGACAGACCCTTGTGGAAGAGGCTTAAATAGATCTTCGTCCAGCAGTGGATTGATAATGGTTGACAATGATGATGATGATCTCCCGAACAACATACCAAAGTTTTGTCGCAGTAGAAGCATTTTTAGTCAAGTTATGAGGATAATGGCTGTGGAATAAATCTCGCTCCTGTGCCCTTACTTTTGATCCCTATTCAACAGAATTGGTTCAGTATATCTCCGGAACAACATGATAAAGGTTTGTCGCAATCGAAACATTTTAGGTAAGTTATGACGCATAAGGGCAATGGAATGAATCCCGCTTTTATGTCCTCACCTTTGACCCCATTTCTTCCATTTTCAATTGGGTTTGTCCCCAGGTGGTTCTCTACAATATAATAAAATTTCATCGAAATTGAATAATGTTTACGTAAGTTATGACGCATACGGGGAATGGAAAGGATCCCACTTCTATGTCCTGATCTTTGACCCGATTTCACCCATTTTCAATAGGGTTCGTCCCCTACCACATACTAAAATTGTATCGAAATCGAACTATTTTTACGCGAGTTATCGAGCGGACGGACAGACAGACGGACAAAGCTGGAGCATATACGCTTCTTCAAGCTACGGTTGGAAAGCGTAAAAAAGCACTACTTCTTGATCCCGAAGCATTGTATCTCTGATTACGAGCCAGTGGGCATTAATTGCTACTTAAATTCGTACTAAAATTTCGCTTTCGAGTAGGTGATTGCTAAGTTTTGCTTAGAGGCACTACACTTAGTTATTTTGTTTATTTATTTACTTATATACGATAATCTTGTTTTGCGTTATATACTGTACTTGAAAAACAGTAAAATAAACTGTATAGAAAAAGTTACGCCGTGAGTCTTAATGCTAAACATAAACTGCTTCAAAAATGAGAAAACACTTTCCTGTGAATATTAAAAGCTTTTTCTATAATAATTGAAATGTAAAACAATTAGGATTACCGATACTCCATAATTAGGATCAAAAATTCTTTTCGGGATTTTAATTCCACAAGTAGTTTCATCAAGTTTAGCGTTGAGCAGCCTGGAGCTGGAAAAACAAATACAGGTATTAACAAAGAAAAGCATAAACTTAATTAAATGACAATATGAGTTCACGTTAAACGAAATCACTGGAAACTTACTACCTGTATTACAATTATTTAATAGCTTTACGTTGTTTAGATCAGTATAAGTAAACTAATATTCCTATTTAAACAAAAAAATTTCATACATGTATCTTCCTAGTTATTGAGTTACGCCACTCAATAATGACAAGGAGAATATTGCTGATGGGAAGCATTTTGGTAAACATGGAATTTTAGGCAAAAGCAGGAAATTGAGCCAGGCCATATTAACAAGCGAATCGTTAGAGCCTAAAGAGATTGTGTACCACCCTGTGTTATCCTAGGGATCTTCATCTGAAACCCTGGAACACGTTTCACACACGGACTATGAAGAAAGAGCTCAAGGAAGCCACAGAAGGAGGCATGAACATGATAAAAACTTTTATTACCAATATTCACGAGCGGATGGTTCGAGTGTATGGAGATTGTGCACCATCCTATGCCAACCTAGGGATCTTCACCTGAAACCCCGGAACACGTTTCACAGACAGGCTATGAAGGAGAGCTCCATGAAACCACAAAGGGAGGCATGGACATGATAAAGACTTTTATTACCAATATTCACGAGCGGATGGTTCGAGTGTATGGAGATTGTGCACCATCCTATGCTATCCTAGGGATCTTCACCTGAAACCATGGAACACGTTTCACAGACAGGCTATGAAGAAGAGCTCCATGAAACCACAGAGGGAAACATGGACATGATAAAAACTTTTATTACCAATATTCACGAGCGGAAGGTACGAGTGTATGGAGATTGTGCACCATCGTATGTCATCCTAGGGATCTTCACCTGAAACCCTGGAACACGTTTCACAGACAGGCTATGAAGAAGAGCTCCCTGAAACCACAAAGGGAGGCATGGACATGATAAAAACTTTTATTACCAATATTCACGAGCGGATGGTTCGAGTGTATGGAGATTGTGCACCATCCTATGCCATCCTAGGGATCTTCACCTGAAACCATGGAACACGTTTCACAGACAGGCTATGAAGAAGAGCTCCATGAAGCCACAGAGGGAGACATGGACATGATAAAAACTTTTATTACCAATATTCACGAGCGGAAGGTACGAGTGTATGGAGATTGTGCACCATCGTATGTCATCCTAGGGATCTTCACCTGAAACCCTGGAACACGTTTCACAGACAGGCTATGAAGAAGATCTCCATGAAGCCACAGAGGGAGGCATGGACATGATAAAGACTTTTATTACCAATATTCACGAGCGGATGGTTCGAGTGTATGGAGATTGTGCACCATCCTATGCCAACCTAGGGATCTTCACCTGAAATGAACACGTTTCACAGACAGGCTATGAAAAAGAGCTCCATGAAACCACAGAGGGAGGCATGTACATGATAAAGACTTTTATTACCAATATTCACGAGCGGATGGTTCGAGTGTATGAAGATTGTGCACCATCCTATGTCATCCTAGGGATCTTCACCTTAAACCCTGGAACACGTTTCACAAACAGGCTATGAAGAAGAGCTCCATAAAACCACAGAGGAAGGCATGGACGTGATACAGACTTGTATTACCAATATTCGCGAGCTGATGATTAGAGTGTATGGAGATTGTGCACCATCCTATGCCATCCTAGAGATCTTCATCTGAAACTCTGGAACACGTTTCACAGGCAGACCGAGAAGAAAAAGCCCCAGGAAGCCACAGAGGGAGGCACTGACATGATAAAGACTTGTATTACCGATATTCACGAAGGTAGAGTGCATGGAGATTGTGCACTATCCTATGCCATCCTAAGGATCTTCATCTGAAACCCAAGGAAACCACAGAGGGAAGCGTTGACATGGTAAAGGCTTTTATCATCAAGGACCACCACAACTTGAACAAAGATGTTTCTAGTGAACTAAAGTCATTACGCCAAAAAATAAGGATGAACAGTATAAACTTAGTGGCCAAATTATTATGACCACCAGATCATTTTATGCAAAATAGCTATTCCGCAGATGCTGCTGACGCAAGATGGCTGAATCGGTATAAAAAGGGAAAGCTGAAGCCACGCAGAGACTTCGTGCATTGAGCAAGAAATAATGGGCAAAAGACGCGATATGACGGACTTTGAATGTGGAATGATCATGGGTACTCGAAACATTGGTGCAAGCATTAGCAAAACAGCTGCACTTGTAAAATGTTCGAAGGCAACAGTTGTTAAAGTTTACGGAAAGCGGATCACCAATCAAAAAACCGGGTCTGAGCGCAAAACGTGTTGTCATCCGTTCTACTGGATGCTCGAGCTGAGCAGAGAGTAGACAGACATGTTCAGTCCAATAGACGGGCAACACGTTTACAGATTACATATAATCTGAATCAGGGACAAAGTCCGATGTCCCCTCAACGTACAGTTCACCGCACATTACATCGCATGGGCCACAGAAGCAGATGGCCTGTCTGTAAGCCATTGCTATCTGCAGCGAACAAGAAGAAATGCGTCCAATTCGCACAGAAACACAAGAAGTGGACAGTAAATGAGCGGGAAAAAATGTGGTCCGACGAATCCCGTTTTCAGCTGCACCATGCAGATGGAAGGGCGAGGATATGGAGACAGCAGCACGAAAGTATGTATCATCTTGCATCGTCACTACTCTTCAAGCTGGCGGAGGGAACATCATGGTCTGCAGCATGTTTTCGTGAGAGTGTTTGGGCCTTTGATTCGTGTGGAGCAACGTCTGACCGCCCAAACGTATTTAAATATCGCTGACACCCAAGTGCACCCAGTTATGTTGAAGATTTATCCCAATGGAGATGGATACTTCCAGCTGGACAATGCTAGACGTCATAGTGCTAATATTGTATGCGAATAGTTTGAGAAACATCATGGAGACTTTTCCCTGCTACACTGGCCTCCTCAATCATCGAAACGCAATCCAATAGAGCATTTGTGGGACGAAGTCGAAAGGGGCATCAGACAGCTGGATTTGCTACTATGAAATCTTAAAGAACTGGAGAGTGAAATTCATGGTATTTGGGCTAGTGTACCACAAGCCACTTACTGGCGTTTAACAGAGTCCATACCAAGACGAATTCAAGCAGTATTAAGGGCAAAAGGTGGCCCAACAACGTACTGACCAGGTGGTCATAATAATTTAGCTACTTAGTGTATATATGCGTGTGTTACATCGAATGATGTCGCATTAGTATTAAAAAGCCATTCAAAAGTTTTGAAACACATTATCTGAAGCTTCAGTTCTGAGAGTAAAAGCAATTTCACGAAGATCGCAGAAAAGCAGTTTGCCGCCCCGGTGGCGCAGTGGTCTAAGCGATGGCCTCTGGTCATTCGTCCGAACGGGGTCCAGGTTTGAATCCCGGTGAGGCATGGATGTTGTGTTTGTCTTACGGCACTGGCTCTCTCCCTTCCCTGGAACCAGTGACCCTAAATTAGGGACGGGCGACTGCTTATAGCCCATTGAGTTGCTCACGGTGGTCGTTAAACCCCCAATCAAAAAAAAAAAGCAGTTTTTTCGTTCTGTCGTTTAACGACAACCGTAAGCAACTCGTTGGGCTATAAGTAGTCGCAGGTCATTAATTTAGAGTCATTGGTTCTAGAAAGGGGGATGGACCTAGCCGCGAGGTCAATCTGAGGCTCAGTTCCTCTGAGGACTATCTGGAGCTCGGGTCTGGTCCTAGCTCGGACGAACGCCTCAGACCTTTCAACTAATGGGACAGCCCATCCGCAGAGCGTTATACAAGGTTGTGTTTGTCATTCAACACATGAGTGTCAGCTGTAGTTTTCATCTATCGAAAATCGTGATGGACATTAAGGGAGTTATTAGCCCAACATTTCTATGTCTTTATTCTGGCAATAATGTAACATTGCTTTTCGAGGTAGTGATTTAAATTAGCACATCATTATTCGATGTGGGTTAATCCTGGGTGATAAAAGCTGTGGATCTCTGGAGCTTTTCCTTCACCATCTTTCTATGATGAAGGAAAGAGCTCCAGAGAGGTTTCAGACGAAGGTCACAACGGTGGCACAGTCTCCAGAAACTCTAACGATCTCTCGTAAATATTGGTAACACAAGTCTTTACCATGTCCACGTTTCCTTCTGTGGCTATCTGGACCTCTTTCTTCATTGTCTGTCTCTGAAACGTGTCCCATGGCTTCAGATGAAGATCCCTAGTATGGCATATAGGGCGGTGCACAATTCCACACACTTTAAACACATGTCCGTGAATACTGGTCGGAGAAGTACTTTCTTTCACTAAAAATCCGATCACTACCAAAAATTATTCACTTTTACAACTTTCCGTTTGCCATTACTCAGTGACGGAATAAATAAACCTTCCAGGTTCGACAACTAGTGCTTTTCAGTGACTGCCTCGTCGTTTTTATACTGCTAAAAGGTTGTGCAAAACTGACAACCGTCAACTTTCACAAGTTTATTGCTTCATATTAGTGCTTAAAAATTTCTGGAAGCCATCGCACGTTCTTGCCTGAGAAGAATGTGAAGCCTGAAAACGCATAGTGATATGATGGTGATAGCTATTCTGCACATTCAGAACCATATCAAACGGTTGCCATGAGAAGTCATGTTTTGGTTTTGTCGAAATATCAGGTCTAATTTTTTTATCGTACGAAGAAGGAAGGGTAACAGACATCAAGAGACATTTAAGCTCGATCTTGTAAGGTAACTGACATTGTGTTCGCAGATGAGCTTGAATCGAAAAAGGTGAAGACCGTGAGGGAAAAGTGTTTTTATTTAGCTCTTCGAACGTCACTTCACACATTCGGTAATCTACTCCAGGGGGTTATGTTTCTTCAGGGTGCAGGAGTGTACATACTTGCACGTGGTGGAAAAAGAAAATCATCATATTCACGATAATTATTCGGCCCTGTAATGTTGTGCTGTGCACAAGTAACATCACACACCTAAAGAAACTGTTAGGGCAATAGAAAACCAGCTACTGATTCTATTTTATCATCCACTTGTTATTTAGTTCCAAAATAAACTGCCTGACAGAGAAAATGCCACACCACGAAGACATGAACGCAGCGCCAGGCAAGTTGCAGGGTGGGTGCGCAGGTACAAGTTATGCAAATGATTGCATTTGCAGGCTAATCGCACGAATGGCGCGCGGGATATTAGCCGAGACGGCGTCACGGCCGCGAGAAGTGAGTGGTTCTGTTGAAACCGTCTCTGGAGAACGAACAAGGGGTGCCAGTGCCGTTAAGACGCCGTCGCACGCGATTTCGTCAAACGGATGTGTTCACGAGTGGTGTCACCGCAGGCCTTCGTACCGCCGGATGGTCCGTGCGTCGTATTGCAGAAGAAACGCAACGTGATGCCACAACCGTCGGTCGCATTTGGAGACCGTGGTCCCAGGAAGGATCTGTGCAACGTCGTAGGGGGACCAGAGCAAGGAGACGGACGTCCGAGCGCACCGATCGTCGCATCCGACGTCATGCCGTAGCGGACCTACAGGAAGGCCACAACAGGCGACATTATGCGGGGTGTACGGAGAGGCTTGGATGCTCCGATATCGACGAGGACAGTGTCGCACCGATTGTCTGCGTGGGGAGCCGAATGGAACAGGGTCGTGTTGAGCGACGAATTGCGGTTCTGTCTCATCACGGATGATCGCCGTGTGAGGGTCTGGAAGCGACGTGGCTAACGGGCGGATTCCTTCGCCATTGTAGAGCGCCACACGGCCCGGCAACGTGGAATCATGGTGTGGGGTGCTATCAGCGCCACCAGCCGCTCACCGCTGGTACGCAGTACGGGTACATTGACCTATGTTGACGAGGTGCTGTGTCACGTGACCCTACAGTATCTTCAGGGCATCTCAAACGCCGTTTTTCAACAGGATAACGCCCGCCCGCATGCCGCTCGTATCAGCCTGAATGCTTTACACGGTGTGAGGATGCTTCCGTGGCCAGCACGATCCCCCGACCTCTCTCCCATCGAGCCTCTGTGGGACACGATTGGACGTCGGTTGGGTACCCTCTCACCCCTCAAAATGATGATGAACTGTGGGCTCGGATCAACACCACATGGTCCACGATACCCCAGGACTTTATTCGGATTCTCATGGCATCGATTCCGTGTCAGATTCAACACTGTATCGCCCAAAATGGGGGCCACACTCCTTATTGAACATCCTGTATATTCGGCCACTGGAGCCTAGTCTGTATGTGACAATTTAATAGTTTGTTCAGGACCTAGTTGGTTATCTGTGTGTGCAGTTTCGTCTGTTTTCGAGCATTCCTTCATTGTGTGGCATTTTCTCTGTCAGGCAGTGTATAAGCAAAGGTAACAGGAGTTACTTTGGATACAAAAACACCTCGTGCTGATAAATATTTCACTATAATCTTACGAGCTCTTTTGGTCTTAAACCATATGATGTTTTTAGTGTATTTCGATTGCAGATATCAGTTAAATGTCTTATGTTACACAAAAATACTAACAATACTTAATTCTGAATACTCTTCATACTGAAACTTTCCATAGCGTTAAGTCGTGCTCCGCATAGCTTAACTGAACAAGGTATACTCTAACGTACACTTGACTTTTCTGGCCGTTATGCTATTTAGTACCTAAGTAAGCTTAGGCACTAAATAGCATAACGGTCAGAAAGGTCAAGTATACTTAGTATTTCAACCTTTTATGGGTCTTGATGAGTATTCAAGTCAGCACATCAAACAAAATTCACCTCGCACGCAATCATCTAGTGCTTCGACAGCGAGATGCAACAGATTCTCAATATTCTCAAGACAGGCTTTAATGTCAACGACGCGTAATTTTCAACGTCAGTCTCTAATCATACAATATCCACGGAAATCGAGCTCCTTAAACAATCTCTCTCCAAGACAATAACAACGAACTTACAATCTAACCGATTTATCACGATAGATCTGATACATTCATAAGCACCACTCTTACCTGCCTCCTTAACATACGTAATTAAACTTTTGACCTCAAGTCAGGTTGGCCCAAAAGCATTCAGCGAGAGAGAAAATGTAGCGTTAAGTTCAGAAAATGCTTAAGGAGAATGAACTAACATTTGCATGAGATAACAGGAAACAAAAAGGAAAGTTACTTTAGAGCATACCTTACAAACGATAGTATATACTGGAATTAATTAACAAATGGAATGGTAATTTTATTTCAAGAAGAACTTTTATATTTAATAATTACTCTTAAATATCACACATGCATTACTAACCGGATAACCCAAGAAACAGGCAAAACGAAAGCATTAAATTCCACTGCTTTTCTCAGAGTACTATCTTTTCCATCTTCAAATACCACGTGGGTAACATCAGGGGTCAAAATCTTCCTAACGTCAGCTCCCATGTACGCCAGGGTTTTCTGCACATGTTCAGGACAGTTTCTTACATCAACAAATACTGGTATATCTGCACCAAACGACAGAAGAATGTTTAATGTTACCTCTAACACAAACACTGCTATATTACATATTAAAAATCAAATATAAACATTTCACAAGAACAGACGATTAAAAATTAAACGATAGGATCTTTACAGAGATCTGGCGCGTTAAACGTATAAAAAAATATATACGTATAGGTAAATTCGGTCACGGCAACAGAAACCAGCGTGGAAATACTCTCGTTGAGTTTGCAGAGACAGAAGGGTTTTTCATCTTGAACTCCTTCTTCAAGAAAAAGCCACACAAGAAATGGACATGGAGACATCCAAATGGGACGACAAGTGAAATTGATTTTATTATGTGTAACAAAAAATTCGTCATAGAAGACTGCAGTGTGCTAAACAAGTTCAACACAGGTAGTGACCATAGATTGGTGAGATGTAAGATGCACCTCAACACTAAACTTGAACGTGGCAAGCTCATAAGACAAACAAAATCTATTGACATAATCAACCTTAAAAAACACCATAATACCTTCAAGTTGGAACTGAAGAACAGGTTCTCTGCTTTAGAAGGCCTAACATCGGACGAAGTGGACATCTCTGAAGTTAACAGAAAAGTAACCAAAGCTCTTATGGAAACAGCAACAAAACTAGCTGGGTCTAAGAACAAGTTGCATGTAAATAAATTATCAGGAAAAACGAAAATGTTGATGCAAAAAAGAAGAGAGATGAGGACAACTGAAGAAGATGTGACTTCCAAAGTGGAATATATAGAGCTATGCAAGACAGTACGAAAAAGTATCACTGAAGACGTAAGAAAATTTAACTGTGAACTAGTGAGGAAAGCAATTGAAAACAACCAAAGCCTAAAGATAGCAAAGGGACATCTCAGTAAGGGAAGAAAACAGATTATGGCACTGAGAAAAGAAGATGGTTCTGTAACAAGAAATAGAGGCGAAATTTTGACAAGAGTGAAAGATTTCTACTCCAAATTATATGAAAGGGATGATACATGCACTCCAGACATCATGAAAGGTACCAGTACCAGAGTTCCTCCAGTCCTTCCAGCAGAAGTTGCACATGCAATCCAGAACATGAAGCTGGGAAAAGCTCCAGGAGAAGATGGAATTACTGTAGACATCATACAAGAAGCAAGTGGAGAAATCGAAACAGTACTCACCCAAATTTTCACTCGATGCCTTAATGAAGGAAAGATTCCTGAGGATTGGAACACCGCTACAATGATCCTGCTACATAAGAAAGGTGACATTGAGGATCTCGGAAACTACAGACCTATCAGCCTCCTATCAGTAGTTTATAAAATCTTCACTAAAGTTCTTTCACACCGCTTGAAGGTAACACTGGACATGGCTCAACCGAGAGAACAAGCTGGATTCAGGAGTGGCTACAGCACAATAGATCATATCCATGTGCTGAGAGAACTAATTGAAAGAACGAGGGAATATGAACTTCCATTGTGCATGGCTTTTATCGATTATGAAAAAGCCTTTGATTCGGTGAAACCATCAGCAGTTACAATGGCTCTGAAAACCTGCGGTATTGAAGATGCATACATTAATATTATTAATAACATCTATGAAAATGCAAGTGCAAAGATTAGGCTGTTTGAAAATACAACACACATAAAAATTGGAAAGGGAGTGAGACAAGGTGACACCATATCTCCGAAGCTCTTTAATGCCACATTGGAGGGTGTTTTTCAGTCACTGAGCTGGGAAAACAAGGGGATAAAGATTAATGGAGATTATCTAACCCACCTTCGTTTTGCTGATGACGTAGTCATTTTTGCAACTAGCCCATCAGAGCTGCAGAGTATGATCCAGGAACTTGCTGACAAGAGTAAAGAAGTGGGATTAAAAATGAACTTTCAGAAGACAAAAGTGATGTTCAATGCTTTTACAAGAAATGAAGATTTATCGATTGATGGAGAAAAGCTGGAGATAACAGATACGTATGTTTATCTTGGACAGCAGATATCAAGTGAGGGTCACATTGATGAAGAAATTAATCGGCGTACAAAACTTGCCTGGAGAGCTTTTGGAAGAAACAGCATAATTTTCAAGAGCAATATGCCATTATGTCTTAAAAGAAAAGTGTTTGATCAATGCATCCTTCCAGTGCTTACGTATGGTGCAGAGACGTGGACCTTAACCAAAAAAGACATACAAAAGCTGCAGACAGCTCAAGGTAGCATTGAGAGGTGCATGCTTGGTGTAACCAGGAGAGATAAGAAGAGGAACTCGTGGATCCGAAAAATGACAAGAGTGGAAGACATCATGATCAGAGTTAAATCCCTGAAATGGCAATGGGCTGGACATACTGCCAGAAGAACAGACCATCGATGGACAGCCGAAATTTTAGATTGGATTCCAAGGGACAGGAAAAGACCCAGAAGAAGACCACATGGGAGATGGGTGGATGAAATTCGAAAGTATGCAGGGGTGACATGGAGGAGACTGGCACAAGACAGACCGTTGTGGAGGAAACTTGGGGAGACCTTCGTCCAGCAGTGGATTGATAATGGTTGACAATGATGATGATGATGATTAATAGTGAGCATATTTTATGTACATTAAAGTCAATGGATATTTATTAGGTGACGAGCTAGAGTTCACACTGTCAGCCGACTTTGAATGTATGTGTCATACACCGATGAGTCATTATGACCACCTACCTAACACGCTGTAGGACCCCATGTAGCCCGCAAAACAGCGGCCACTCGGCGAGGCATCGATTCGACGTGGCGGCGATAGGTATCCTTGGGTATCTGGTACCATAATGTCAACAGCAGGTTCTCCAGTTCTCGTACATTTCGGGATGGTGGTGATTTAGTGCGAACCCGCTTTCCCAAGTCGAACCACAAATGCTCGATTGGGTTCATGTCAGGTGAATTTGGAAGACAGAACATTAACAGAAAGTCACCAGCATGTTCCTCGAACCACTCCTTTACGATTCTGGCAGTGTGGCATTCCGCATTATCCTGTTGGTAACGGCCATCACCAGCAGGGAACACAGTTGCCATGAATGGGTGAACTTGGTCCGCAACGATGTTCAGATAGCTGACAGGTGTCAGGGATGGTGCCATTGGGATAATGGGGCCTAAAGTGTCCCAAGAAAACATCGCCCACAGCATAACACCGCCTCCGCCGCGGGCCTGTTTCCGCCCAACAGTACATCCAGGTGCCATAGCCTCCGTTGGTAATCGGCGTATCCGCGCTCGGCCGTCTACATGATGCACCAGGAATCTTGATTCGTCAGACCAGGCTACTTTCTTCCAATCATCCACGGTCCAATCTCGCTGATCTTGGGCCCATTTCATGCGTTGTTGGCGATGACGCGCAGTGAGCATGGGGACCCGGCTGGGTCATCGGCTACGCAGGCCTATGCGCTGAAGGCTGCGATGAACTGTGTGCTGTGACACATTGCCCTGACCAGTGGCGGTGGAAGCTCTCGGAAACTGGTACGGCTATTTGCAGCAATATATTCCCCTACCCCCGAAGCCATGGGGGATAAAGTATGCATCCCCCATGGTTTCGTTAATTTGCATCCATGTGAAATTTCAGCTTTTCCAACCTAAGTTTTTCAGTGTTAACACGTAGTTACATTTTATAAATAAAACATTAAATAACAGAGGAAGAAAATATAGTTTGAAGTAAATGTGAAACGTGTATATAAAAACAATATTGGAATATCATTTTCAAATATTTTAAAGAAACAAGGCAGCTCTTCGTTCGTTTCATATTGCAAAACAAAATTAAAAGCATTGCTTACCTAGAATATATGATTGCATTTATTTCAAGAAATAAGAAGTACTGAGTATACAAGTGTGGCAAAGAAGTTTTAAGACTGGGTCTGTAAAATGAAATCGAAACAAGAAATTATAATTTGTTTTGGTTTGTTATTCAAAATAAGTCCCTCCGGCTTCAATACACTTGTTACAGCGATTTAATAATGATTCGAATGCCTGTTCCAGTTCACTTTGCGGAATTGCTTCCAAAGCACGCGTCGAAGCTGTTTGTATGGTTGAAATATCATCAAAATAACACCCTTTTAACGTCCTTTTAAGTTTTGGGAATAAAGAAAAGTCGCAAGGTGCTAAATCAGGCGAATACGGTGGACGATTCAACACACAGACGTTATTTTTCGCCAAAAATCTACGAACAAGAAGTGAGCTGTGACTGGGTGCATTATCGTGCAACAAACACCAACTGTTTTCATCCCGATATTCTGGACGAATGCGACGAATTCTGCCCATCAAACGCCTCAAAACGTTTGAATAAAACTCGCCAGTAATTGTTTGTCCACTTGGAACAAATTCTTTGTGGATTATACCCTTACTATCGAAGAATGTAATGAGCATTGTTTTGATTTTCGATGGAACTTTTCTTGTTTTTTTGGCTTGTGGCGAGTTTTTTGACTTCCATTCCGCACTTTGTCGCTTTGTTTTAGGATCATATTGAAAACACCATGTTTCATCACCTTTACACAATCGATTTTAAGAAGTTTGGATCATTTTCAACGGGTGAAATGATGTCTCTGCAATGTGC
Organism: Macrothele yani; assembly: GCA_039090855.1. Classification (NCBI taxonomy): domain Eukaryota; kingdom Metazoa; phylum Arthropoda; class Arachnida; order Araneae; family Macrothelidae; genus Macrothele; species Macrothele yani. The sequence goes on along the minus strand of CM077016.1, from coordinate 89,674,870 downwards.
ACTTCTCCTTGATTTTTGTTCATTGGTTAACGTGTGTGGAACAAATTTAGCACATACTTTTGTTTTGCCCAAATCTTCATGCAGGATGGTTTATAATTTCTTTGTTGATGTTTAAAGACTCTTCCATCATTCTTAGTGATAAACATCGATTGTTTGCCACGAAATCACGCACTTTTTCAATAATCTCAGGTGTCCTAGATGAACTTCGTCTTCCGGTATGCTTATCATCTTCTAGCGTATCTCTTCCGTTCAAAAAACGTTTGTGCCACAGGAAAACATTAGATCTACTTAAACAAAACTCACCGTAAACTTGTTTCATCATTTGGTACGTTTCCGAGGCACTTTTACCAAGTTTTGCGTTAAATTTAATAACAGCCCTTTGTTCCATCTTAATAATTCAACATGAAAAAAATTTTACTTCTCTAATGAACGGCCGTTTCGTTTGAGTTACTTTAACAACTGCGCAGTACTTTTGGCAGAAAGCAAGCAGATGGTCACGGTTTATAACGCATTCGCGATTACACTGGTAGCGCCACCGTAGGCTGAAATCTAGCGCCAGTCTTAAAAATTCTTTGACGCACTGTGTATGTACGCACATTGTTATTACTAATAAAAAATATTTCTATGCCTATGTTATTTATGGTAAAATGTTCCCAAACAGTTGTTTTCTATTTTCATTGCTATTTACAAATATTTCCATGCACTTTTGAATATCAATATCTTTACACAAGTCTTTATACACATGCAAAATATACACATGATTCAGCCGATTGCTAGTCATTGTACTTCTGAGATACGTTTTCAAACGTCTAAGAGCGGAAAAAGATATTTCTGCTTTGGCAGTTGTTGCGGTCATAACTAACAGAAGTTTTACAAATGTAGAAACTTCTGAGAACAGAGATTTTTTTAAATGAACTGCTTTGTTTAATTCTGCAACTATATCTTCAAGGCTTTTAGAGTCGGAGTCACACAAATATTTAAGCATTTTTAACTGATCTGTCAGCGCATGTTCTTCTAAATCGTTTCCGAAATGAGTGCACACGTGATGTATGTCTTCTTACAATAAATCTCCTTTTAATGCTGCAAGCAGAACTGCTTCCATTTTCTTATAAATTTTATAACCCGGTTGATCAAACCTGAAACTAACGGCGCCTGTTATGTTATCCAAAAAATTAAAGTATGCATGCTTTAATAAGGCTGTGGGATCCGTGAATTCATACGCTGTGGCTCCGTCGTTTATACTCCTTGGCGGTCTTCGAAATCGAGGAACAGAAGGCTCATTTAAGTTAAGCTCATTCGAGAGTTTCAGTTTCAGTCCACAATTTCTGAAATATGCTATCACAACGTGGCTCTTCCAAACTACTTTGCACCATTAAAGATCCTTTTTTTTTTTTTTTTGCTTCGTGAGCCGTCATGGATTGACTCTGTAGAGCCTTACTGAAGTTCTCAGTTTTTTCAAAGATAATTAAACTTAATTTGAGAAAGAATAATGTTTCAAATTTTTCTAATTTTCCGCAAAGACCACTTGCAGCTGAACTTGTAGGGTGGCCGCGGTTTTCATGGGCAATTTCGGGTTAAACGTTTAAGAGAATTTCGCAATTTTCCAATATAGAAGAAATGGCAGCTGCACGGACTGCTCACCTGGTTGGGTAAAGTGGTTTAACCGTTCTCGAAGCTTCGGATTTTATTTGCACCTGCAAATTTTGGAACTGTGCATTACGCTTCGGTGACGAGTGAATTACGTTTGATAATTCAGATGCGATATCCAAAACGTCTCGAATTTCGGGAATTGCTCGGCAAATGTCTTGAAGCGCCAAATGTAAGGAATGAGTTGCACAGTGAATAAAAGTGGCCCTCGGTTCATCATTTAAAATTATTTTGGCTACACCGTGCAATATTCTAGCCATATTCGCTACTGCGTCGTAGCTTTGTCGACGACAGTTTTTAAATTTAGGCCGCATCGAACAAGCATGTCTTTTATCACACTTCCGAGAAAAGACGAGGTGGTTGTTTCAACTTCATGCAATCCGATGAAGTCCTCATGCACAATAAAATCATCTGTTACATACCATAAGCAAACAGATAATTGTTCCCGTGTTCCAATGTCGGATGTCTCATCCGCTATAAGCAAAAAATATGTAGACTGTTTTACTCTGTCTATGATGTTACGCACAACATCTAAAGACAAAATTTTAAAAATGTCATTCTGAGCCTCATGGAAAGTGAAGTCGTTCCTACGTTTAAACCATTTCAAAAGTTCTTCATAATCTTCAGAAATCAGTTTAAAAAAACTTTTAAAATTTCCGTCATCTTCGTTATGACCGCGAAAAGCAATGCCTTGCCTGCCTAGGAGGAAAAATACCTTAAAAATCATTTTCAGCGATTGCTGACATGTTTGTTGTTCCACCCCAAATGTTTCACTTATTGTTGGGAAACAGGAATATTTTTCAAATAAGCTGAAATTTTGAGTGATGCCTCCCGGTGAAAGCAAGAACGTTCATGAATTTTGAACATTCGGCTAGCATCTTTCCAGTTAGTGTAGCCACTTGTCGTGAATGCGTTTTCACTATTTCGAGCATGAACATTCATTTTAAACTTCAGAGATAATCTGCATGTGTGACAAAAAGCGGCTTTTTTTTTCACTATCCCATTCCAACCATTTCCATGTGTCGAACCATGATTCCTGAAATTTCCTAGTTTGCGAACCAGGTTTTTTAACCACTGGAAAACTGTAGTCTCTAGGTTGATTTGGAATCAGTATAACAGTATTATAGACACTTTTGGCTCCTTCGATAAGACATCAGGATCTTTAAGGCTGCTGTCTTGTAAACTGTAGGTTGTCGATGTAACGTTACCACCAGAACTGCTGTTTGTTGATTCCATGAAGACATTTTCTGCTGCTGAAGTGATTTCCTTGATATCCTCAATACTTGCGGCTGAAGATGGACTCTGTTCCTGAAAAACTGGCGTCAGGCTTTTTGTTTTTTTAAATAGCAGGCTAAAGAAGCTTGCCTCTTCTTCTTCTTCTTTTTTTTTTTTTTTTGGAGGCTCGTTCATTTCCAGGATGGTAAAGTAGCTGAAAACTTGTAGTTTCGCAGTCTCGAAATTTCATTTTTGCACGCATATGGAAATTTAAACTATACGTAAATACTTTCTTCTAACAGTTGCAATCTGCTATACAGGTACAACGAAGTGAAGTCATCAAACGAAAAAAGTTACTTGTTTTGTTGTTCATTCAATGCACTTGTCTTTCATTGAACGTACAGTCAGTATACACGGTCGTATCAGAATAATAACCAACTCCGGAACCACAGTGTACCCGGACAGGGGCGTCACAACAAGCTCGACCACATACACACAGTGTACCCGTCCAGGCGCGCATGTGACATGGACGACCACACGGAGACATAAGCGGCCGGCCAGGACAGATGATCTATAGTGCGTAACGTGAGCACAATGGGCAAAGGTAGTGATTTGACGGACGTTCAAAAAGAAATGATCATCGGCTACCACGCCAAGGGTGGAAGCATCTCAGAAACAGCAGACTTCGTGGGCTGTTCGCGAGGTGCAGTAGTAAAGGTGTACCAAGAATGGACCGCTGGCACACTCAGTAACTCCCGACATCATAACTGTGGAGCCTCATAGGACATCGACCCCAGAGGGGAACATCGCCTCCGTCGACTGGTAAAGAGCAATCGACGCGCAATAGTGCAAATGAACGCTGGAGCACCCAGGTACATGTATCCGATAACAGTAGAGTGAACTCTGTTACGCATGGGTCTCCGAAGTTGACGCTGCGTCAAGGCGCCCATGATAACTCAGGTCCATCGGCAACGACGCCTGCAGTTCGCACGGGACTACCATCATTGGACAGTGGAAGAGTGAAAAAGGTTCCCATCCCCGACGAATCGAGGTTTCTACTCCACAGAAGTGACGGGAGGTGGCAGTGTGCATGTCTGGGGGATGTTTTCCTGCTATGACCTGGGACCGCTGGCACCACCGGATGGGTCTCTGAATGCCAATGGCTACCTGTCCATCCGCATCCCTTCATGTTGGACGTTTACCTTGGTGGTGATGGTGGCTACCAACAGAACAATGCGCTGTGCCACGTCGCTAAGGGGGTGCGTGACTGGTTCCAGGAACAAGACAGCGATGTCTCCGTTCTCCCTTGGCCGGCGAAATCGCCCGACCTCAATCACATAGAGCACTTGTGGGACTATTTGGATCGACAGGTTCGACGTGCTGACCCACAACCATGTCATCTCCGGGACCTCCATGCTCTGCTGCAGTCCGAATGGGACCTTCCAGAGCCTCACTGAGTCCATGCCATGCCGTCGGGGCGAGCATTTGTGTTAAGGCATTTAGCTATTTATGGCTTTATGGGCCGACATATGTTCACTTCTAAAAATACGATAAATCGGCAAGATTACCGACTTCTTCCTTCTCCATCTGATCACCCTGTCATTAACTTTTTATTTAAGCAACTGCTTTGATTTCGATTTGATTTGATTTGATTGAAGGTTTAACGACCACCGTGAGCAACTCAATGAGCTTTAAGCAGTCGCCCGTCCCTAATTTAGGGTCACTGGTTCCAGGGAAGGGAGAGAGCCAATGCCGTAAGACGAAACACAGCATCCATGCCTCACGGGATTCGAACCCGGACCGGACCCCTTTCGGATGAATGATCAGAGGCCATCGCCTTAGACCACTGCGCTATCGGGGCGGCATTAAGCAACCGCAAAAAGGTTATTTGAAAAAAGAAAATCTGATATTTTCATACTGAAAGAGAAAATGTCTGGTACGGCTAGCCATACCAGGCTCTATTTCTGGTACGGCTATAGCTGGACCTTCCGTATAGGCTCCGCCGCCTATGGCCTTGACCACCACTGTTGTAGCTGCGGGTGATTTGTCACACTGTGACCTTGCGGTCGCCGTGAACAACGCACGACAGTCTCCGTTCCCCTCTGGCATCAATGAGCTGCGAACGACACACGGCTGGACAACGTTTCGTCGTCTGTGCACAACGATTTATACGTACTCGCTACAGCGGCACGTGAACAACCCACAAACCGTGCTGTTTCTGAGATCGTTGCTCCAAGGCGCCGTGCCATCACAATTTGTTCTTTATCAAATTACGATAAATCGGCAGCTTTTCCCAGTCTGACTCCGAACACGCACACTACTAACTGAAAGTCGGTCCTCGGGTTGTATATATACTGCTCTGTGAAATTCACCTGCGCCACCGTTCGGTCTCCAGGCGCGCTTGTTTTTCTAGGCTGGGGGTGGTCATAATGTAATGGCTCATCAAAGTATGTTTCGGTGCTCCTGGGTCAAATATGGCCCTCGTGACAGGAGTTTTCAAGCAAACATTTACAAGAAAATCATCTTAGTAACGAGTGCAGATGTTTCTTATCGACCTAAGAAATTTTTGGACCAATCTACGCATGTTTTTCAGCCCTGGATTTGATTGAATGACCAGCTGCCGTGGAAGTTCATCAAATCCAGCTTTTTGCAAGCAGCAACGTACCTGTTCGTGGACTATGTGACGTGCCTGCCCCGCAGGACGTACATGAGAAAAGGCAGATAGCAGTGAGAGCACATGTCCGCGTAGCTCAGTTGGGAGAGCCACTTACTCCGCAGTGAAGGCACCCGGTTTCGATGCCCGGCGCGGTCAAGCTTGTACGTTATAACTAACTGATCGTCGACTAGTACCGACCCTGATCTTGACCTCCGATGGCTTTATCAAATTATAGCTTGAGGAAGGGGCAAAATGTAGAGTACAAGAGATACGATACAACACTTTTCAGACGTTCTTCACAGTTTTATCTAGTGCCGGAAGAGCAGCATGGTGTCGCAAGTTGCTGTATTGGAAGATTACAGCATTATTTTTTACTGAACGCCTGTCACAAAGTTTGCTGAGAGTTTGCCACAGTAATGCGTATTCGTGGTTTTCCGTTTCGACAGAAAGGCGCAGAAGGAATCGTTCATCATCCTAAAGAAGAATTTCCGTGAATTGATTGGGCAAGGGTTCTGTTCTCGGCTTCTACAGAAACGATGTTGTTTTTACCTGATGCCATTCGGATACTCGTTTTTAGCTTCTGCTTCAAAATACACTCACGTTCATAAAAAAACGGAACACCTGAAAGAAGTCGAGCTACGACTTTGATTTTTACAGGATATGTTAATTAGGCAATTGTGACGTGCCTGTCCCGCAGGGCACATATGAGATAAAGGCAGATAGCAGTGAGAGCACATGCCAGTGTAGTATAGTGGATAGCACTCAGAGCTCTGGTGCCGAGAGTTGAAGATTCGAATCCTGCAGCTCCGGAGCCGAGAGTTGCAGATTCGAATCCTGCAGCTCCGGAGCCGAGAGTTTCAGGTTCGAATCCTGCCTCTGACATAAAAATGATGGAGAAATTTACTTCGTCATATTGGAGGCCGAACTTCCAGGATGGTCTGGCTGTTAAGTTCCTCGCAATGGTGTGATGTTCTTTCCACACCGCGAGACAGGAAAAAATGAGAATCCCTTCTTCAGTGCTTAAAAAAAATAAATCAGTGTGATGTTATGTTCCACAGACCAAATTGTCTGGGATTTCTCAAATGCGCGTTCTTCATCGGATGACTGCCTACAGCGACACATGGTCCCGGCTGACCCGTGGGCCATGTCCTCGGCCCTCTTTCGGGGAAGGGGGAGATGTGACTTACCTTCCCCGCAGGACGCACATGAGATAAAGGCAAATAGCAGTGAGAGGACACGCCAGTGTATTATAGTGGATAGCACTCGAAGCACCGGAGCCGAGAGTTGCAGATTCGAATCCTGCATCTCCGGAGCCGAGAGTTGCAGGTTCGAATCCTGCCCCTGGCATAAAAATGATGAAGAAATTTATTTTCGTCATATTGGCGCCCGAACTTCAAGGCTGATAGGTTTCTCGCAATGGTGTGATGTTCTTTCCACACCGCGAGATACGAAAAACGAAAATCCCTTCTTCAGTTCTTCGAAAAAATAAATCAGTGTGATGTTACGTTCCACAAACCAAATTGTCTGGGATTTGTCAAATACACATTCTTCATCGGATGACTGCCTATAGCAACACATGCCCCCGGCTCTCTTTCGGGGAAGGGAGATGTGACGTGCCTGCCCCGCAGGACGCACATGAGATAAAGGCAGATAGCAGTTAGAGCACATGCCACAGTAGTATAGTGGATAGCACTCCGAGCTCCGCAGCCGAGAGTTGCAGGTTCGAATCCTGTCGCCTGGCATAAAAATGATGAAGAAATTTACTTCGTCATACAATACAGAACAACTTATTTCAATTTAACGTAGGCCCAACACTGAGCAATCGTCTTTTAGGCATATAAGACGGTGGACCAGTGTTGGGCCTACGTTAAATTGCAAGGCTGTGCTACTTGGGATGACTTGTACCACCTGCTGTGCGCGCTGAGGCATCGAATCAAATAATGTGTGAATGCTGTCCTGTGGAATAGCCATCCAAGCCGAACTGACCCGCGTCCAAAGTTCATTAAGAGTTGCTGGCGGTCGTACCGCTACAGCTGTCGTTTGAGAATGTCCCAGAGATTTTCTATGGGTGATAAATCGAGCGATCTAGCTTGTCACGGCAGAAGTGAAAAGTCGTTATCCTTGAAGAAGGCACGTGTTGTCGCTGCAACGTGCCGTTTGGCCTTGTCCTGCTGAAATATGGCCCCGGTAACGTCCTGCAGGTACGGAAAGATGACCTGCCGTAGAATGTCATTGACGTGAAAATTTTCTAAATACGTAGAGACAATGTGAATAGACAAAGTCATCGCTTTTTCCACGTTTTTCTTTAATTAACACACAGCAACCGAAAAATTGTTATCCGGACACCGCTGGGATCGTTCCCCAGATCTCTCGATAACTAGCTGAGTGCGTTCGCCTTACGCAACGGTGGACAACAATCCACGGCGCTATGTGTGTTTATCTGTCAGCATCTGACTTCACTGGAAGATTTTCACTATCCCTCTCGCCTTTTGGATTTATTAGCTAAATTTAATAGCTTGTACCGTTAAGCCCTTCCAGACGGAGACGTCTTACTTGCTGAGCCGATCTCTATGGATTTATGAAGTCAGATGCTGACAGATAAACACACATAGCGCCGTGGATTGTTGGCCACCGTAGCGTAAGGTGAACGCACTCGGCTAGTTATCGAGAGATCTGGAGTACGATCCCAGCAGTGTCCGGATTACAATTTTTTCGGTTGCTGTGTGTTAATTAAGAAAAACGTGGAAAGAGCGATGATTTTGTCTATTCACTATGTCATTGACGTAACGGACATTCGTTATGGCGGTACGGACTCTAGCGAGAGGTGATCTACTTTCGTACCTGATAGCACCTCAGGCCATAATGTCTCGCGTTGGTGCGGTACACCTGGACACTCTTCCCGACGCCTCTCCCTCTCTCGTCGGCGGCACAGATGCGGCCATCGTTTTCGCCTAAACAGAAGCGCATTTCGTCCGAGAACATGACATTGTGCCATTCGTCACGCCACTCACTTCGTTCGATGCATCATTGCAGCCAGGCATCCCGTTGCTGCCGTGCCAAATATAACCTGAGGAGGGGCCGACGGGATCCTGCAGTCCGAACTGCAATAAAAGGCGAAGTATTGTTACAGCTCACATGGGAGAATACGTCTTAATTCGCCACTGTTGCGCCAACGCCGTTGATGATGCAGAACGGCCACTCAAGATATCCTCGTGAGATGACGGTTGTCCATCGGCGTTTTTTGTGTACGACGTCCAGAACCTTCTCTTCGTGTCCTACGCCCTTCTTCATACCATGCACATTCTTGCCACGACGAACACATTGCGCCCAACACGATCAGCAATCGTCCGGAGAAAAGCAGTGCAGTCTCGCACACCGATAATGCGACCTACGTCGAACTCGCTGATGCAACTGTACGACTTTCTTACAAGACGACGAGGCATCCTTACCCACTGCTGACCAAGAACTGACATGCCGACCTATGCTGCGCCTATAACAGAAAAACGACCGGTTTTTGACGCGGTACGCATGTACCTACGACGCCGAAATTCTCATAATTTCTGCGATATTTGCCTGGTTGAATGTGAAAGGTTTCAGCCGCTACAAGAAACAGAAGTGGGAGTATCCTGTTTTGGAATCAGAAAGGCGACCTGTGCCACACAGCGAAGATGTTCCAATACTAGTGTTTACCTCAATGCCTGACTTTCTATTGTCATATGTTGAAGAAATGCAGGGCTTGAAGGTGGTAACAGTGGAAGTGAATATGAAGGAAGCTTTCAACACTTAATCAGTTCTCCCAAGAAGAACTCAATGATCTAATACGAGACCTCAATCTTTCAAAGCAAGAATCGAAACTTTTAGCAACCAGGCTAAAAGAAAACAACTGTCTAAATCTGGAAGTTAAAATAACAGCTAATCGGAAAAGAGAGGAGGAATTTATTATATACTTCAGCCAAGAGGAAGAACTTGTATACTCCAATAACATTCCTGGACTTCTCCAAACAGGACTACTAGAATATCGACCAGAAGATTAGCGGCTTCTTATAGATAGCTTCACTAGAAGCTTGAGTAACCGTTATACATCTCTTCCAATTGCCCACTCAACGAAACTTAAAGAAGAATAGGAAAATATCAAAATGTTCTTGCAGGAAGCTCTGCTTCCATGAGCACCAGTGGTCTATATATATGTTGATCTAAAGATGGTGAACTTTTTGCTTGGGCTGCAAAGTGGAAACACGAAGCACCCTTGTTTCATCTGCTTGTGGGATAGTAGGGCAAAGTAAGATCATTAGAAAAAAGGGACATGGCTGTCTAGGGAAAACACGACTGTAGGTGCAGCGAACGTCATTATTGAGCCATTGATTGACAGAGAAAAGTTCACGTTGGAGCCTCCAACGTGATTGTCCTGATGACCCCAATAAAAGAAAAATGTGCAAACAGCATTTTTCTATGCATTAATTGTTATTATCTGAATCAACTTACTTTGGTTTTATGTTATTTTACTGAATACAACGCCATTGTACTTCATGCGGTTACTTTTGTATGATTTGAGAGAGTTTCCATGTAATTTATGGGTAGGGCACGCCTCACCATGAAAATGTTTTGCATTCTTTATGGTTTTCACAGGGGGCATCCATTATCTCAAATATTAGAGTCAATCTACGTAGAAAAACCGATGCCATATTCGGAATTAGTGACACGAAGTCACCCAAAAATCGCTCTAATATAATTGGCAATAAAATTAGTGTTGACCACTGTTATCATTAAGTCCTTACACAAACAACGGCTATTCAATAATTTTCACAAGTCAGTCATTAAACATTTAGATTCCTTTGCTCAACGTCCAAGCAGTGGAAGTTGAAATACATTACTTTTCGCCAATATTACGGTTATACCTAGAGCCAATGACACTGGTGTATCTATTATAACCAGAAAAGAACAGAAGCTTTACGTGTGGGTGCGCCTACGAATTGGTTTTACCAATTTTCGGCATGCCTTTGCATAAAAAGCTTACCTTTCAATATATCCATGTTCATATTCGCAGTGTAGTTCTGAGAATTGACAAACAAAAATCCTCTCACACTTCTTAGGATTCTTGACTGAGGGTATTCAGCTAAAATAATAACGGCAAAATCAAAAAGAAAGTAGCAAAATCAAAAATGAAGTACAAGAAGAATAATCTATAATTTATGACTACAAAACTTGTGGTTTTGAAATAGAATTAAAATAGCAATGTTTACCACAATTAAATGTTTATTATACATCGACTACAGTTTTGCAGAGCGTTTGGCTCGGCATCATCAGGACGAATGGAGCGTAAACATTCAAATCATTGGAACATCATCAGAGTTCTGACGGTCACGGATTTTGGTGAGTTGTTTCCACGCGCTTGAAAGAAATGGAATAGCTGTCATGTCGTTGACAAGCCGTGAAGAGTTTCTGTACGTGTGGAAAGCTTCTAATACAATAAACTTGATAGTCGAATCAGGTTTTTCAATAAGCGTAGCGTTTTCAAACAAAAAAATGTGGTTATTTTCGTGACAATATTGGATTATAGACGACTTCTTCAGTTTATAGTTCCGTACGTAGGTCTTCTGTTCCTTCACACGGAAACTTAAAGCCCTTCGGGTCTGTTCCATATATGAAAGTCCACATTCACAAGGTATCTCATAAATTCCCCAGGAATTTATATCTTCGGCGTAGTCTTTTGATCCGTACAAATTTAACTTGTTTATGGGTTTGAAAATAATTTTGAAATTAAAACTTTTGAGAATTTTTGAAATTCTGAAGCAGCAAATCTGTGGAGCAAATGGGATAATCGCCCAATTCTCTCGTATTGGGAGGTCTATTGGAGAGAGCGAACAAACAGGCTTCGGTTTCCTAAATTTTGGGGCAGCTTTGTCTATAACGGAAGAGCTATATCCTCTGTGTACTGCAATTCGTTTAAGAAAATCAAGCTCTTTCTGCAAGAAATCCTCAGTTGAGCGTATACATATTGTACGATATACGATGTGTAGGAGCCAGAGGCTTTTTGTTTCTACGAGTGATTTGAGTTTGCATGCGGTGGTGAGGAAGCAGGAAATGGTTTTCGATACTCTGTTGCACTAAACGATCTTTTAGAGCGTGACAATGGTAAGCAGTCTCACATGAGAACTGAATATGAGGATCGATTGAATTGATAAGTTCAAGTAATTTGGGTATTTCCGAATTCGTGCCTTTCCAGAGAACAAAAGTGTCATCTAAACATCGAATCCACAGGTCGAACGTAACAAGCTGAAAGAGTTTGTCCTCAAAGTAACGCATATAGACTTCGCATAAAATAAGCGACAGTGGGATACCCATTGCAAGGCCTCCCATCTGTTGGAAAAATACTTCCACGAAAAAGGAAACTGTTTTGTCTGATACAAATTTCCACTATAGTCTCAAAATATCTTCTACTTCCGGTTAGCTGAACTGATGTTCAATAAGACTAGCTTTCAATGATTCGAGGGCTCCATTCAGTGGGATATTTGTGAACATGAATTTCACATCGAAGTATAACATGAACTTATCGTTGTATGGATGTCGTTTTAGCCTTTTGACAAACTCAATGGAATTTTTTACAGCTGTTTTGTTCGAAGAAGTCGTTAAGGTATATAGTTTCGAAGATAGAAACTTTTCCAACTTATGTGTAGCTGAGCTAATATTGCTGACTATGGGACAGAAAGGGACACCAATTTCATGTATTTTCGGAAGTGAAAGAAGAATGCCGTAAAGATCCAAGGTGTAGTGAGGACGACTTTTGAAGAAATGTCTCAACCCTAGTATGATAAAGACTTTTTATTGGCCATTGGGTTAGTTGACCGCCTATAAGCAGTTTCCCAATCGGACTTCTTTTGGGGGAGGGCGTGGGTTTAGCGACTACCACAAGCAGCTGTAAGGGATATAGGCAGTAGTGCCGAGACAGGCGGAGCCCGAGCCGGAAAGCCCGAAGCCGAGCCCTGGCCGTAACCGGACTCGGGCTCTGTAAGATAATTTTCTTCTTTTCTTTTTTTTAAATTATTTAGTATTATTTAACAAATGAGTCATTCCTTACACTGTCCAGTTAGGGTGGAGGGACAGTATCAATAAACAAATCTTTACAAAACTCCGTTTATTGGTGTGAAGATATATTTAAAGATGAAATATAAGGGAAAAGATTATATCTCCCGAGCTTTCGCTCTCCGACCGGAGAGCTTTCTGAAAGACTACAAACGTCGCTAACAAGTCTAGCGAGTATAAACAAAAAATTCGAAACACTGGTGCTCGAGGTCGTCGTATTTTGAATCTTGATGCTTGAGGCACGAGGCGATACACGGGTTTCTTTCATGTGCAGAATCATCTCAGCATGTTCCTCCACGCGGACGGGATAGGTCTGGGTCTGGGTGAGGTGTGAGAATTCGCGCGAGGGAGGGAGGGGATGATTTATTCCAGGCTTGGATAGCAATAGCAAATGCTATAGGACACGCATTAATGGATTTCTGCGGAGGAGAAAAAGCATCTTGAAAAACTACAGGCTAGATAGCAGACAGTACGCCGAAGACATTTCGCCCGTACCTCCAAACGGCAGATCCATGCTGATTCCGTTGAACAACGAACGTACACCCGATCGTTCCGGAAGTCTGGTCGCCTGAAGCGCTTCAGGAGAAACCGAATGGCCAAAGAAAATCTGAGGCTATACTGTAGAAACAGATAAAGTTCCCCTTTGCACTCCCCAGTTGAGAAAGACATCTGTTAATTGCAGGAGGTGGAGAGGGTGGAAGAAGAAATTCTTTTTTTATTAATGGCTAAACAGGTTAGCCATAAGTTTTCGGGCTCGTTCGGGCCCGGGCTCTATCTGTCAGTTTAAAATTCGGGCTCAGGCTGACATACTTGGAACTTTTAACTGTTCGGACGGGCTACGGCTCTTAAAATTGAGCCCGAACTCAGAACTGAGAGGCAGCCATCTGTCCCTGATTGTGGTCCACTAGTTCCAATGAAGAGACAGAGCCAGCGGCATTCAATGGGCGCACCACCACCCATGCCACACCCAAGCCCATTTCTATCGACTGATCCAAAGCCCGAGCATCAGACAGCTTGGGCATCCCTGGGAGCAATACGTCTTCAACAGAAGATTTTTTTTTTTTTTTTTTTTTTTTTTGATTGGAGGTTTAACGACCACCGTGAGCAACTCAAATGGGCTATAAGCAGTCGCCCGTCCCTAATTTAGGGTCACTGGTTCCAGGGAAGGGAGAGAGCCAGTGCCGTAAGACAAACACAACATCCATGCCTGACCGGGATTCGAACCCGGACCCCTTACGGGCGAATGATCAGAGGCCAACGCCTTAGACCACTGCGCCACCGGGGCGGCCAACAGAAGATTAGATGTAAATACAAGGATGCTTTTTGGAGGTGATGGGTAGGGTGCTAATTTTATCGCGGGAAAAGAAGGCACAATTCGAGGAACGGTCGCGGTTTAAACCGCAAAATTTCGCGAAACTTCGGTATTTACGACGAAATTTTGCGACATACCGTATTTACTCAAAAGTTTGGCTTTCGGTCTCTTTCCCCACGCTTTAGATATGTAAGATGCGTGTCTGTCACAGAAGCCGTTGTATTCGCAGAGGGTATTTCTTATTAACGCACTGAAGTATTGCCTCGCTGACTGCTTTAAAATTTACACATTCCAAAGTGATGCACTCGAGGAGGATTGCATTCAAAGAGGTTTCAGCGTTACAGCTTTCAACATTCGTTTTGGAACGGCAAGAATATTCAAAATGTATCTTCTGAATCAGTCGTTTCGTCTGCTACGATGTCGATGCTTACACCGGATTCTGATTTAAAAAAATAATCTTTCACTTGTTGCTTGTGAATATCATATATTTTCAGCAAATAACATTTCCGTATCCTATTTGAATTTGGAATAACACCAATATCTTTCAACGAATTTTCCAAGATTTTTTTTTTAATGTAGGATTATCCAGTTTGGGAAGTGGGATGTTAGCTGCACAAAAGGCACCATCGAAAGTTCAGTTGAGCGACGTTGTTCTTGTTTAGTTATTTTCTCAATTAATTCATCAACACATTTCTGCATTATATTCGGTTGACTATTCGGATACAAATTCTTTTACGTCACTTGCTCGCTAAACGCTTTTCACAACGGTCCTTTCTTGAAACATCCACTTATATGTTGCAATACGAACAGAGCAATAGATTTTTGTTCACATGAAACTTTCCCTTGTTGTACTGCTTGCATCTTTCAGATGCACTCATTTTACTCTTGTGGCTCATTCTCAAAATTAACAAACAATATCTTGAAACTTTATAAACTCAATACTCACGCGAAAGCACAAAAAGTTTCTGAGCTAAGTGTCTGTGAAACTCAAACACACTTTTCTGTGAGCTGTTTTTCCCAGCTAAAACTACTAATGCAATTGACGACATCCAGTTTACTGTTTACTAGTGCGGTAAATCGCCAAGGTCATTCAACAGCAGCGGGGGTGGAAATCACGAAAGACCACACGTGCATTCTTCAGCAGAGTGCATTGACTTGGAATTACCCATCAAGCTTGTTCGATAAGAGTCTCTTCGTAAAGAACAATCTTAAGAGGTAATTGAAGGTTTAGAGTTGTGGTGGACTTTGGAGTAGGATTACTTTCCGGTATATTTTTTGCGTAAATTCTAATGAAGGCAGTAATAAAATTATTTACATATGAAAAATAATCTAAAAAGTATAATAGAAATTCGGCAAAAATAGGAAAAAAAGGTTGAAATTCGCGGATATATTTTATATTTGCGAAATTACAGAAAAAGCCCTAAAATTCGCGAAACAATTACTAGCCTGGTGATGGGTGAACACCCCAGTGAACATATAATGCTATAGTGAGTCACTCATCCCTGATTGCGGCTACTGATTCCAGGGAGAGACCGGTTCTATTCCGTGGAGTCGGCTCGCCACGCATGCCTCATCCAGAACTCGAAACCTGCCTTTGATAACTCAGCCACCGGCCTTGCCAAATAAATTCTTACCCTGACTAACGAGAAAACTGCGCACCCAGAAGAAAGTTGGAGCCTACCGGAAACCGTCGTCATGGTTACAGCTACCCAATGACGGAAACACAAGCAAAGAAACCGTCTTTATTTCAAGTATGCATTTGCGCCACCTAGCGGAAAACTTTTACGCGAACATAAGGTGGAATGTTTGTGGTTAGTGTAAGTCGTAGTGTCAGGTATTCGCATCAAACAAAATTTTCTAATTATTGTTTTCAAAGAGCAGATATTGTGCAAAACACAAAGAAGCAGCTATTCCACCTAGCGTGAAAATAGTCTTCTCATTCGACCAGTAGAAAATGAGATATCCTTAAACTGAAAATCCAAGCTTACGCGTAGCTGGAAAATTTCGCATTAGAAAGCCTCAAAACGTATGGAAAGTTCTGGTTCTGGTTACAGTGATAGATATATTTTACATCACAGCCCGTAGTTTTTTTTTTTTTTACCATTTCGCAAAGTCTCTACTGTTTAGTTCATAAAATCACCGAAAAATGCAATTAAAAAAGAATGAATGGATCTACACTACTGTTTGTGAAAATTGCAACACCAAGAAAGATCCGCGCTATTCCAGTGAAATTTATATCCAGATTCCTCATGTTACAGGAAATAATTGATTACACTTGCAGAGCTGTACAAGATTTTTCGCTTCAAAACTCAGTATCGTGTGAAGCCACTTCGAGCAATAATAACAACCTTTACACGGCATGGCATAGAATGGAAGAGGTTTTTGATATCGTCCTGTTAATAGTCTGCCAGACTGCTTCTATGCGAGATCAGAGTTCATTTGTGGTGACTAGCAGTCTCTTAGCTACCATGCCCCAGACATTTTCAATTGGGACATATCGGCGAGCGTGCAGACCAGGGTAGAAGCGGTATCTTCCGTGCATGGAACAGGTCTCGGATATTCCGGGACACATGTGGCCGGGCATCGTCCTGCTGGAATATAGCTCCAGAACAACTGTGAAGTGTATCACCTATGCCTCTAAAACATTCCTGACGCATCGCTGGCTGTTGTAGGTTCCCTCAATTCGTATAAGGCAAGATCGCGAAATGAACCCAATGGTACCCCAGACCATGATGCTTTGTGTTGGGCCGGTATGACGCTGCAAGGTGCCGTTCATCACGATGTCTTCGAACACGTATGCGAGCATCATGGTTCATTAAGCTGAATCGTGACTCGTCGGAAAACACGACATGTTGCCAATCAGCGTCTGTGTTCAAGACCCCATTGCAGCCTGAGGCGTCTATGGTTGAGGGTCAAAGGAATGCGTAGAATTGGGCTGCCAGCGACCAGTCCTCTGTTAAACAGACGACGTCGAACTGTGCTGAAGGACAAAGCCTGTCCTGTGACTGTGCTCCACTGCTGCTAACACCGTGGATGTCGCTGTGTGATCAGTCACTTCCATACGGTAGAGGTGTCTTTCATCCCGTGGGGTCGTGCGATTTTGGTGTCCATTTCCCGGATTTCTGTGCGTCCTCGCCTCCTCTGTCCACGACTGACGTTTCGTCCCATACGAGTGACAATTTCGCGGTAGGAAAATAAAGCTTCTCTTACCCCGACGACCCTTCCTCGCTCAAAGTACGTCAGGTGTTCATAATGCGACCTTCTTTGGTAACGGTTCATATTGAGACACAAGAAACATCTTTTGACTCAATGTTAGCTCTTCACTGATTGCAACATCTCGTTTGAGCCAGCTTTTTATACCCAAGACTACAGAGTTCAGAGGGCGTTGCTCCCAAACCGCATGCGCATTTTCATTGACATTTTAATCATTTGCATGTCTCAACCTGTTGTACATATCCTGTAATATGTACCAGTGGCCGCTAGGGGACCTAATACACATATTACGTCAATTGTCGAGACCTATAAATTAATGTGTTACTCTGTCTTATGTTCGCATTTGTATTTCTCATCTGAAGACAGGGTGGACCCGAAAGTTCTTATGAAGTGTTTTTAATTATCATCAGGTTTTAACTTGCATTTTGAGCATAATTAAAGTTATGGTTCATCAACTCAGGTTTTAAACCATGGATTGATTTTATTGACGTATCGTGCGCCAAGGTGAGCTGCCTTGTGTTTTACTGTAATGTAAAGAAATAAGTGGATTATGTTCTTGGAAACAACCTGTAGCTTGGAAATGTCGGTGATGGGTATCGAGCAAATCTCAGTACCGTACAAGGAAGGATAACCTATTTGGAAATGGGGAGGATTAGAAACTAAATGAAGAACATCATAAAAATGATCTTTTTAAGGGCCATGCTTCCAAGGGCGTCTCATTTAGAGAAGAAAGAGGTAAAGAGAAATAAATAAATCCCACTTTATTACTAAATTTTAGTAGCATATCACCGGCAAAATCTGGCGGAAAACAGACATCAATTTTGGGGCAGGGAATAATCGCAGAAGCTTTCTTGTACCACTCAGTGGCCCAGGATCTACATCTGCACGCTATTTTACTTGTCCGGTTTCGATTCATAAATCTAATGCTGAAATTTCCCTCATTCAAAGTTTTCCTCGATGTTTTTTCGCACATTAGCATTCAGAAATAATATCTTCTGAAAGCTCATAAATTTAATGTTGACTTTAACTTTCGAAGTTTAGATAAAATTTCATGTGCATATTAGTACGGAGAAATAATATCGAGACCTACGTGGGAACTAGCGTGACGGTCTATTATTCCAGGCAGGCTCAATTGTCATTGCACACTAAACGAACTTTTTTCCTCTCTTCAGGAGATATTAAGAAAAAACATCAGACTGTATAAATATATATCTTGAAAAGGCAATTTTATTTTAACGCTTTGTGACGGAAATTATAGACAACTCCACGAATTCCTCCCGGGGGCCGAGTGGTCAGATTCGCGGGATTCTGGTTAATCGTCTGTTGGTCGCCTATTCCATGGCACTGGTTGGTCCTTTAAGCCTCCTCATGAACCAGTGGACCTAAATCAGGACAGGGTGATTTCCGATAATCCTATGTGATCATGAGGGTTGTCGAACTCAGAAATAAAAAAAAAAGGTTTATAAAAGTTTTATATGCTGTGAATTTTCGAAGTATTGTAAATTAGTAATAAAATATCTTGAAATGTCATATTTAACGATATTTAAGCTAATTTCTATAGGTTATCAGCATTTCTTAAGCAACGATAAATTTCCCACAGATTTGAAAGTTTAATAAATCCATATTTAATTTTTCAAATCCTGAATCAATTATGAAAATATTTAACAAACCTGCAGTTGTTGATGGCGGCTGGCTAACAAAAGAAATATTTTTGTCACTCCACATTTTCACAGATTATTTATTACCTTGCAGATTAATTTATTTAGAACGGGAAATTTATGTGTTGACATTAAATTGAGACGTTGCCAGTTTTCAGCTCAAAGGTTTTTGTTCAATATGTAATTAGTTTAAATTTCACGAGGTCCGCCACTAGTTTCGACTCCTGTGCTATAACTGAAACATGGGGGCGGGGTGGGGGGCGGACTGTTCAAGTACCACGTGGCAGATCATGGTACCGTGAGAAAGTACAGATCTCTAACGGTCTTGCTTTGCCGAACAACGCAATGGTCGAATTCATCTGCCTCGTCATTTTGAAGATGGCACAATGGGAGTGAAAAATAAAACCCAGTGCTCTTCGCTTCGATCAGGTGCCGGTCAGTCAGTCGTGAATGGTAAATGGCGAACCTCGTTTGTTAGTTTTTTTTTTTCATTTTATTTTTTGAACTTTTAAATAGCCATTTTTTAAGACCATGATTTGAAGATGGGTCATGGATAAGTCAAAGCAAATAACACAACTTTCCCAGGACCGAATCGTGAAATTTTACAGATAAACGCAATCAGTGTCATTCATGACTCAGTGACAACGCAACCTTAGCTTCAAGTGCTAATGACGAACGCGATATGAAGCATAAAACAGCTTTTGGTAACTTTAAACAAAGTTATCAGACCATAACGAAGCCAAGGCTTTTAGTTTTGTATGGTGTTCAAAGAATGTGAAGCTCGCAGATGTCACCCACAGAAAGAAGGGTTAAAACAAAAATATATATTTTCTGTCTTAAGAGTTGTCCAACCAGGAGCATCGGAATTACTTTTTGACAACAGGGACTGTATTTTTTGGTCAGATCATAAAACTTACTGTGATGTTGTGAAACAGAACGTGATGACGTCATTTTAATATGATACAGAACAAGTTATTATATCGATAAAATCTAAATTAATATAAAACTTGAATTTTTTATCTATTTACAGGATTTTTTGACATAAAATATCTTACTAATATTAAAAACGATGTTAAACTGTATTGATTTGTACACTTTGTGAAAACACAAGTTTGTTTGCAATCGAAATCGCTCCGCTCACTCCGGAGTAAGTTGCTCTCCCACCTAAACTACACAGACAGAATGTACCGCTGCAGATTCGTTGTCTTGACACGTGATTCACCTCTGTAGTATGTCACATCATCTCGCTCTTAACTTTTTTTTTTTTTGAAGCGAAGTAGGAATTTTTCATTAATTCATAAAATGTACTGAGCTGTTGTGTTTCATTAATTCCAGACCATGTGTGGAACAAACACATCACACATTTTTCAAAGAACCCAACGGCCTGTAGATCCATTTTTACGTTCGGGCGACAATGTGAAAACACAAGTTTGTCCGCACCCCCTCACTCCGGAGTAAGTTGCTCTCCCAACTAAGCTAGACGGACGGAATGTATCGCTGCAGATTTGTCGTCTTGATACGTGATTCACCTCTGTAGTACATCACAACCTCCACATTAGTATGAATTCCATCTGTCTTTAAAGAAAGAATGATTTTATTATATTTAGATGAAATATAGAAAACGTTTCTGCGTTTCTTATAAAAGCACCTTAAAGGAATTTCAAGACAACTGCTTTTAAATAAGGCTGATACTGCGTGAGATTACCACCCTGGTGACCCAGTGTTCTAAAGGCTGGCTTCTGACCGTTTAGCGGGGAGGGGCCCAGGTTCGAATCCCGGTTGCTGACTAGGGCCCAGGTTCGAATCCCGGCACTGGCTCTATTTCCTACCTGCATTAGTGGACAAAAATTAGGGATGGAATTTTTTTAGCAAATTAAGAGGTTATAGCTCTTAGAGTTGCTCATAGTGGCAGTTAAATCTCAAAATAAATAAACAAATAAAGAAACTTCGTGTGATGACGACTACACTCAATGGACAAAACATTAGATATACCTAAATAATAGCGTGTGGGTCCTCCTGTAGCCCAAATAACAGCCTCTACAAGCGGAGGCAACGACTCCACCAGATGCCGGAGGGTTTTCGGAGGTAATGCCAGCCATGCCTGTTACAGCATTGTCCACAACTCAACTCGAGACGTCGGTCCAGGAACCATGGATCTGATGTTCCGCTCCGCGGCAACCCAGATAGCTTCCACAGGGTTTAAATCCGGGGACCTTGAGAGCCACTGGATGATTCCAAACTAGATGAGTGTTCCTCGAGCCATGCCTGAGTGGTTGCGGTCCGGTGTGATGGGACATTCTCTTTCTGGGACAGACCATCGGCCGCATGATGAGCGAAGGCCATGAAAACGTGTAGGTGATGAGCCAGTCCATGCACACTAAAGTACCAAATGTGTCCATGAGAAGGCTCCCCAAACAATCGCAGATCCACCACCGCCTTGAGCAGAGCCGCTGGTAGCACACCTGGCACGACGGGGCCATGGTCTCGTTCTGTCGACGCTACTGCCGCACCCTCCCGTCAGCTGAGTACAGCTGGAAACGGGATTCATCTGACCACACAACTCAGCACCATTCTGCAGATGTTCAGTTTTGATGTTCCTGGCACCAGACTAGACATAATGTCCGATGACGAGCAGTCAACAGTGGCACGCGAGTAGGGCTTTCGGCTCCCGTTGCTTATGGTATGCATTGTGCGCCATACCGTTCACTCGCTGACGCTGCTTGGGCCACCGACATTTAACCTGGATGTGATTTCGGCATAATGTCCAATGATGAGCAGTCAACAGTGGCACACGAGTAGGGCGTTGGCTCCCGTAGCTCATGGTATGCATTGTGCGCCATACCGTTCACTCGCTGACGCTGCTTGGGCCACCGACATTTAACCGGGATGTGATTTCGGCACAATGTCCGATGATGAGCAGTCAACAGTGGCACACGAGTAGGGCGTCGGCTCCCGTAGCCCGTGGTATGCATTGTGCGCCATACCGTTCACTCGCTGACGCTGCTTGGGCCTCCGACATTTAACCTGGATGTGATTTCGGCACAATGTCCGATGACGAGCAGTCAACAGTGGCACACGAGTAGGGCGTCGGCTCCCGTAGCCAATGGTATGCATTGTGTGCCATACCCTTCACTCGCTGACGCTGCTTGGGCCTCCGACATTTAACCTGGATGTGATTTCGGCACAATGTCCGATGACGAGCAGTCAACAGTGGCACACGAGTAGGGCGTCGGCTCCCGTAGCCAATGGTATGCATTGTGTGCCATACCCTTCACTCGCTGACGCTGCTTGGGCCTCCGACATTTAACCTGGATGTGATTTCGGCACAATGTCCGATGACGAGCAGTCAACAGTGGCACACGAGTAGGGCGTCGGCTCCCGTAGCCAATGGTATGCATTGTGTGCCATACCCTTCACTCGCTGACGCTGCTTGGGCCTCCGACATTTAACCTGGATGTGATTTCGGCACAATGTCCGATGACGAGCAGTCAACAGTGGCACACGAGTAGGGCGTCGGCTCCCGTAGCCCATGGTATGCATTGTGCGCCATACCGTTCACTCGCTGACGCTGCTTGGGCCTCCGACATTTAACCTGGATGTGATTTCGGCACAATGTCCGATGACGAGCAGTCAACAGTGGCACACGAGTAGGGCGTCGGCTCCCGTAGCCCATGGTATGCATTGTGTGCCATACCGTTCACTCGCTGACGCTGCTTGGGCCTCCGACATTTAACCTGGATGTGATTTCGGCACAATGTCCGATGACGAGTAGTCAACAGTGGCACACGAGTAGGGCGTCGGCTCCCGTAGCCCATGGTATGCATTGTGTGCCATACCCTTCACTCGCTGACGCTGCTTGGGCCTCCGACATTTAACCTGGATGTGATTTCGGCACAATGTCCGATGACGAGCAGTCAACAGTGGCACACGAGTAGGGCGTCGGCTCCCGTAGCCCATGGTATGCATTGTGTGCCATACCCTTCACTCGCTGACGCTGCTTGGGCCTCCGACATTTAACCTGGATGTGATTTCGGCACAATGTCCGATGACGAGCAGTCAACAGTGGCACACGAGTAGGGCGTCGGCTCCCGTAGCCCATGGTATGCATTGTGTGCCATACCGTTCACTCGCTGACGCTGCTTGGGCCTCCGACATTTAACCTGGATGTGATTTCGGCACAATGTCCGATGACGAGTAGTCAACAGTGGCACACGAGTAGGGCGTCGGCTCCCGTAGCCCATGGTATGCATTGTGTGCCATAGCGATCACTCGCTGACGCTGCTTGGGCCTCCGACATTTAACCTGGATGTGATTTCGGCACAATGTCCGATGACGAGCAGCCAACAGTGGCACACGAGTAGGGCGTCGGCTTCCGTAGCCCATGGTATGCATTGTGCGCCATACCGTTCACTCGCTGACGCTGCTTAGGCCTCCGACATTTAACCTGGATGTGATTTCGGCACAATATCCGATGACGAGCAGTCAAAGTGACACACGAGTAGGGCGTCGGCTTCCGTAGCCCATTGTGCGCCATACCGCTCACTCGCTGACGCTGCTTGGGCCTCCGACGTAACCTAAATGAGATTTGCGCCGCCGTTGCCAAGCGGTCGGTCTGTACGAGACTGGATAATGTACGTCAACTCCGGTCATCCATGGCGTGCGGTTGGCCACATCTTTCGCTCTGGTCGTTGGTACGTCTGTCGATGGTATACTTGCTGCACATCCTTGATACGATTGCCCTCAGAAACCCTAAGGTTTTTACCACTTGGGCGATAGAATGATCCATCTGTCTTGCGCCGGTAATGCGTCCACGATCAAAATCGCTCAGATCAACACGTTTACCCATGTTTTTCGATTGTGATACACTTTTGAGAAGGCCTGCTGTCCACCTATTTATCGCCTGTGTTCGGTTTGGGTCTGTTCCACTCTGTGCGGGGATGCCCATGTCAACAACCCATCACCCCTATCTCTAGTGTTTTCTCAACAGAGTGTATAAGACTGGTACTTTGTGTGATGATAACTATAAGGCTGGTACTTCGAGAAACATTTTTTTTCATTCTTGACAAGCGAAGAGGGTTTAACCCACCTCTCAGGAAAAGCATTATTAGAATTAATAGTTCTAGATGGTTAATAATTGAAATAGGAAATTATAATCAATAACTATTTACTTTAATACGGGGTTTACTTATGTATTAAACGTTTTTGCTCATAGAAGTCTTAAGTAAACCCCATTATAAGGTGAATAGTTATAGATTATTAACTTATAGGGATAGCCATGTCATCATTTATTAGAAAATAAGTTTACCTGTATCACAAGGAATTTTAAATGGTAGGAAATAAAATAAAATATCCGATTTCAGATTACGGGCATTAAAAATGAACAAAAGTGAGGGGGCAAATGTGATGTTTCGCCCCTGCATGCA
Organism: Macrothele yani; assembly: GCA_039090855.1. Taxonomy (NCBI): domain Eukaryota; kingdom Metazoa; phylum Arthropoda; class Arachnida; order Araneae; family Macrothelidae; genus Macrothele; species Macrothele yani. The sequence continues at coordinate 89,650,666 of CM077016.1, read as the reverse complement.
GATGAGTACCGGGGCAGCTGCCCCTCTGACCTCGCAGTTCCGACGCCACTGTGACCAGTCCAGTAATATTTGCTTGAAACAGTGTTTAAAAGTCACACAAAAAAGTCGAATATGACCATTTTTTAGGCCAGTGACTAGGTACTTTGGAGATAGCTAAGAACCCGAATTAATTTAAGATTCTTTTTTATCAAACAATAGTAGCATGGAACACAAAACAGTAATATAGACAGTCTAAGTACGTTGGAACCTGGGTGAAATTTGACCAGAAATGTTTGAGTAGAAAATCTACTATGTAATAATTTCGCTGCATAGCAATTTCTTATTTCTGCCTAGAAAGCTTTCTTTTTCGCTCTTTCGTTCTTCCGAATTTCAAGTTTACTTGCCTCTGGTTATAACAAAACATATTTAGAAACAACACCAATAAATTGTCATCAGCGTTAGACCTCTTTGATGTAACGACGCTAGAAACCGTACCAACTGATATAAGTTCTTAGGTATATTTTCTGCCACCATATTCAGATTTTTAGACTGGTATTCTTCGACGCTAATTGCGTTTCACATACACTGGCGGAAAGTGAAAAAAGAACACCAAGAAGGAATTGGTGGACGATCATGAAATTTACATATGTTAATGGGTTCTAGTTTACGTAGGTGTGATGTTAATTTCGGGACTAACCGGTGAGCGCCTACGCCACAGCACGGCATAATATGCAAATTATCGTCGGTGGTATTTAAGGAGTACGGCGAAGTGAATGTAATCAGTCGTCGGCGTACGGACACGTGTGAAGACCCTGAAGAAGCTGCAATGCCTGGACATTGAAGACTTGTACGATTTCAGCAGTTATCGGACTCTGAGCGAGGTCGTCTAGTCGGACTCCGCGAGGCCGGGTGGTCGTATCGTCGTATTTCGGAGCGAATAGGACGGGAAGTATCGGTGGTGGTACGATGGTGGCGTAGATGGTCCGAGGAACATTCCCACACGAGAAGACGTGGAACCGGAAGTCACAGACGGACTGATGAGCGGACCGATCGACGCATAAGAAGAGCGGCGTTGTCAAGCAGAACATCCACTGGGACGCAAATCCGAGCTGCCGTTGCACCTGAGATGACTGTGCGAACAATCCGCAGCCGTCTACTGGATGCAGAACTACGTGCACGTGTGCCTCTGGCATGTGTACCTCTGACTCCAGACTACCGTCAGGAACGGCTACAGTGGTGTCTCCAACGTCTGCACTGGAGAACGCAATGGCGATCTGTCGTGTTCAGCGATGAAAGCAGATTCTGCTTGGGAGCCTCCGATGGCCGTATGCGTGTTTGCAGACGCACAGGGGAGCGTCTCCAACCTTCTTGCATCCGCCAGCGACACACAGGGCCTACACCTGGTCTCCTGGTGTGGGGAGCGATCAGCTATCACTCCCGTACACAACTAGTGTTTGTACCGGGTACGTTAAACAGCACCTCCTACATCAACAACATCATTCAGCCCGTTGTTGTGCCATTTGTAAGGTCGGTTCATCGTGGTGTTTTCCAGCAAGATAACGCACGCCCACACACCGCACGTGCAACGCAACATGCAATTCAGGGTGTGAGACAACTTCCATGGCCTACACGTTCACCGGATTTCTCCCCCATTGAGCACGTGTGGGATTTTATGGGACAACGATTTATCCGGTCTCCACGGCCAGCCACGACCATCCCCGATTTACGCGTCCAGGTTGAGGATGCTTGGACCTCAATACCCCAAACTTACATCCAACATCTGTACGACAGACTCCATGCCAGAATTGTACAGTGTGACGCAGTTCATGGCGGTTTAACCTCGTACTAACCATGTTACATGGAAATGTTATTTTTTTGCCATAATGTTTTGATCACGTTATCTTCTGTATTCCGTTATTATGCTGTATAAATTCGTTGGTATCAGACGTCTCCTTCTTGGTGTTCTTTTTTCACTTTCCGCCAGTGTATCTCCCTAAAAACACTTACAAAGTGTTCAAAAATTTGACATATCGCAAAAAAAAGAAAAAAAAACTTTAGAAATGAAAATGTAATTTATCAGAACATCACAAAAAAAAATCATGTACATACAAAGAAAAGAAAACTGTTGGGAGAAGCATAGGTGCTATGCTGATAGGGAATATCTTTCTGAATCATTCTCTGATACACGTGGATGTACGCTTCGCTGCCATGGGGTTTTGCATTAAAACATTTCGGTTTCTTTCTGAGAAAATAACCAAGAACTGACTGTGAGTTACAGTTTTTTTTTCTTTTAGCGCTCTTCAAAGTAACCCAAAGATCGTCCATAGTCTTCAGAAACAGAATGAGTCCATTCTGTTTCTGAAATTAGTTTTTTCACGTTTCATTGCTAAGAAATATCCTTCTACTTTTATATTTTTGATCGGAAATACTCTGAGGATATTGACGACAAGGCCCAAGTTTGCACCAAGTCGAATTATGGCTTTTCATAGCATTTTATTTAATCACTCGCTATGTATACACTAGTGGCCAAAGTTGTGGAAACCTTTTGGAAAATTTGTATTCCTGAGGTTTGATGTGTCATAACAGCAACTGTAACCTGGGCATTCATATTTATTGAAGCATCTACGAACCCTTCTCACAAGACGCTGAAATATAACACAGCACCAAGCCTTGTAACAAAATCTTTTTTAGAATAATGCCATAAAATTATACATCATTAGAAAGATAATTTAACACAGAATATCCGAATGTAATGCAGCACACTTTATTAAAAGTTGCATTTAAAAAGAAGTCATACACAGAAAACCATGATAAAGCGCATTTTATAACTTCTCACCATTTCTATTAGTACTTAGTCGAAAAACCTTTTGCCGCAATTGCAGCCTTACAACGGCATCCCATGGAGTTAACTAACCGTTTTAGTTCACCAGGTGTTATAATGTGAAAGCACGATTGCATGATTGCCTCTATTAGTTGCGCTTTATTCCTTGGTCGCTTATGACTAACAAGTTTCCTTAAACGGCTCCACATATTTTCTATTGGATTCAGGTCAGGGCTATTACCTGGCCATTCCAGTAGCGTTATATGATTTAACATATACATCGATGAGCCATTCCATTATGACCACCCCCACCCTACAGATATGAGCGCGCCTGGAGACCGAACGGTAGCGCAGGTGAAAGCACCCGAGGACCGGCTTTCGGTTTGTAGAGTGTTCGGAGTCGAAATGGAAAAAGCTGCCAATTTATCGGAGTTAGATAAAGGACAAATTGCGATGGCACGGCACCTCGGAAAAACGATCTCGGAAACGGCGCGGCTTGTGGATTGTTCACGTGCCGCTGTAGTGAGTACGTATCAAAGGTGGTGCACAGACGGCCAAACGACGAACCGTCGTCCAGCCGTATGTCGTCCGCAGCAAATTGATGCCAGAGCGGAGCAGAGACTACCGCGCATTGTTCACAACGACCGCAGGGCCACAGTGAGACAAATCACTCGCAGCTACAAGAGTGGTGATCAGGGCAATGTGTCACAGCACACAGTTCATCGCAACCTTCTGCGGATGTGCAGGCGTATTCGAAGACCCAGCCGGGTCCCCATGCTCACTACACGTCATCGCCAACAACGCATGAAATAGGCCCAAGATCAGCGAGATTGGACCGTGGATGATTGGAAGAAAGTAGCTTGGTCTGACGAATCAAGATTCCTGGTGCATCACGCAGACGGTCGAGCACGGATACGCTGATCACCAACAGAGGCTATGGCACCTGGATGCACTGTTAGGCGGAAACAGAATGGCGGCGGTGGTGTTATGCCGTGGGCGATGTTTTCTTGGGACACTTTAGGCCCCATTACCCCAATAGCACAATCCCTGACAGCTGTCAGGTATCTGAACATCGTTGCGGATCAAGTTCACCCAATCATAACAGCTGTGTTCCCTGCTAGTGATGGCCATTACCAACAAGATAATGCGCCATGCCACTCTTCCAGAATCGTCAAGGAGTGGTTCGAGGAACATGCTGGTGACTTTCTGTTAAAGACCTGGCCTCCAAATTCACCTGACATGAACCCAATCGATCATTTGTGGTTCGACTTGGAAAAGCGGGTTCACGCTAAATCACCACCACCCCGAAATATACGGGAACTGGAGGACCTGCTGTTGACATTATGGTACCAGATACCCCAGGATACCTATAACCATCTCATCGAATCGATGCCTCGCCGAGTGGCAGCAGTTTTGCGGGCCAAAGGGGGTCCTACAGCTTATTAGGTAAGTGGTCATAATGTAATGGCTGATCGGTGTACAAGTACGAGGACATGTGAGATTTTGAGCAAAAGGGCTGAGACAAGATCGGCGACCTCTGTCGCTACGTTTTCGTAGGCTTGATATATCCGTTTCTAAAAGGGTGGCGCAAGACATTTTAAAGGAAAAGCTGTGAACTCTGAACTCATCCACAAGCCACACAGATGGCCTTTAGTGAATATACTCTTTTAAACTCCGTACGTCTGTGAGGATATCTGGATCTTGTTTCCAGTATGTTTGACCACCACATCAATTTTGTGCTAGTGCATTCATACCTGTTTTGAATTGGAACATAACCAAATAAGATATACCTATTAAAACTGAAAGGGTTACCATTGATTTTTGAAGATGTTGTGATTACGCATGAAACAAGCTTTCGAGTAAGTATCTATATATTAATTCTATAAGGTTTTTTACAGTAAGACCAGTTGTGAGAGAACGGCTGAACGTAAAGATATGGTTGCGGTATCAAAATAAAGGTCTTACCATGTACATGTGCCAGTCGAAGAGAAAAATGAGATTGAGGCAGCGGTTCGGGCGTTGTGGGGCGGCAAAGTTCCCCTGTAAAGTCAATGGGAGAAGCGTGCGGCTGACTGGACTCAGATAGTCCAAAGTCCGAAGTCTCTCTTCTCAGCAAACCGTTGTGCAAAACGCCGCAAGCAGGAATTTGTTTGAAAGTTCTTATCGGAACAGCGAACACTCGAAGGCCTGATTGCGTCGTGCCATTGGACTGTGTGATGTATATATACAATTTAACATTCATTCGATCCAGTTTATTCACGTAGGCAAGACGTTTCCCATTATGAAAAGATGTAAATAAACGTTTCACATGAGTTTATTCTTTAAAAAAGCAAAAAACAAAAAAACTAGTCGTCTGTTCCGACGGGTTTCGTCTATCGGGGAGAAAAAAACTATTCGTCGATTCCGACGGGTTTCGTCTACCTGGTTCGTATCCCGTGAGGGCCGCCCCGGTGGCGCAGTGGTCTAAGGCGCTGGCCTCTGATCATTCGTCCGTAAGGGGTCCGGGTTCGAATCCCGGTCAGGCATGGATGTTGTGTTTGTCTTACGGCACTGGCTCTCTCCCTTCCCTGGAACCAGTGACCCTAAATTAGGGACGGGCGACTGCTTATAGCCCATTGAGTTGCTCACGGTGGTCGTTAAACCTCCAAAAAAAAAAAAAAAAAAAAAATCCCGTGAGGCATGGATGTTGTGTTTGTTTTACGGCACTGGCTCTCTCCCTTCCTTGAAACCAGTGACCATAAATTAGGGACAGGCGACTGCTTATAGCCCAAGCGTTGGCTTATGATCATTCGTTCGTGAAGGGTCCGGGTTCGAGTCCCGCTGAGGCATGGATGTCGTGTTTGTATTACGCCACTCGCTCTCTCTACCTTCCCTGGAACCAGTGACCCTAAATTTGGGACGGGTGACTGTTTATAGCCCATTGAGTTGCTCACGGTAGTCGTTAAATCTTCAGACACACACACACACACACACAAAATCACCAAGTTTACATTTGTTGTACCATACAACTTTATTATTTTCAAAAAAAAAAAAAAATATTACGGTCGTTTCCGGCGGGTTTCGTTTAGTATTAGATTATATTCGGAGTGGTGAATATCTGTATTTCAAATACGTGGAATAATGTTAATAGACAATATCATCGCTCTGTGCACGTTATTTTTAAAACAACGTATAGCAACTGAAAAATTGTTCTCAGCAGCTGAAAAATTGTTCCGCCGCCCGCTTGTTTTCTTCCAGCGGTGTCCGAAGAATAATTTTTCAGTTGCTATGCCTTGTTTATAAAATAACGTGGACAGAGCGATGACATTGCCTATTTATACTAGGAGTGGCTAAATTAATAGGATCACCAGACCATTTTATGTAAAGTAGCCATCTCGCAGATGCTGCGGAAGCAAAGTGGCTGAATCGGTATAAAAATGGAACGCTGAAGCCACTCAGAGACTAATGAAGTGCATTGCTCAAGAAATAATGGGTAAAAGACGCGATCTGACGGACTTTGAACGTTGAATAATCGTGGGTGCACGAAGCATTGGTGCAAGCATTAGCAAGGCGGCTGCACTTGTGAAATGTTTGAGGGCAGCAGTTGTTAAAGTTTATAGAGTGGACCACCAATCAAAAAAGTTAGTAAAATCATGCAATGCACTGATTATGATGCGCTTTCAAACATACCAGAAAGCATTACTCAAGTTATGAGGATAATGGCTGCTGAATATATCTCGCTCCGGTGCCCTGACGTTTGACACAATTTCGATGATATTCAACAGAACTGGTTCAGTATACCTCCGGAACAACATGATAAAGTTTTGTCGCAATCGAAGCATTTTTACGTAAGTTATGAAGCATAAGGGCGATGGAATGGATTCCGCTCCCTGACCTTTGACTCCATTTCGATGATATTCTACAGAAATGGTTCAGTATACCTCCGGAACAACAAGATAATGTTTCGTCGCAATAGAAGCATTTTTTACGTAAGTTATGACGCAATAAGAGCATGGAATCGATCCCGCTCCTATGTACTGACCTTTGACCCCATTTCGCCCATTTTCAATAGGGTCTGTCCCTAGGTTGTTCCCTACCACATGCTAAAATTTCATCGAAATCGAACCATTTTTACGCGACTTATCGTGCGGACAGACAGACAGACAGACAGACAGACGGACAAAGCTGGAGCATATACGCTCTTAAACCTACGGTTGGAAAGCGTGAAAGACCGGGTCTGAGCGCTAGGCGTGTTGTTGTTCAGGGCTACTGGATTCTCGAGCTGAGCGGAGAGTAAGCAGACTTGTTGAGTCCAACAGACGGGCAACACTTCAACAGATTACAAATAATCTGAATCAGGGAACAAGTCCGATGGCCTCTCAACGTACAGTTAACCACACATCACATCGTATGGGGTACAGAAGCAGACGGCCTATCCGAAATCCATTGCTATCTGCAAAGAACAAGAAGAAACGCCTCCAGTTCTCTCAGAAACACCAGTAAATGAAACAGTAGACAGTAAATAAGTGGGAAAGGGTAATGTGATCCAAAGAATCACGTTTTCAACTACACCATACAGATGGAAAGATGAGAATATGGAGACAGCAGCACGAAAGCGTGGACCCATCTTGCATCGTCACTATTCTTCAAGCTGATGGAGTCTACGTTATAGTCTGGGGCATGTTTTCGTGGGAGAGTTTGGGCCCTTTGATTCATGTGGAGCAAAGTCTGGCCGCTCAAAGGTATTTAAGTATCGTTGCTGACCAAGTGCACCCAGTTATGTTGATGGGATTTCTCAATGGAGATGGATGCTTCAGCAGACAATGTTTCATGTCATAGAGCTCACCTTGTACACGAATGGTTTGAGGAACATCACGGAAACTTTTTCCGGCTACATTAGTCTCCTCAGACACCGGATCTCAATGCAATGGAGCATTTGTGGGATGAAGTCAAAAGGGACATCAGACAGATGGATCTACTGCCAACAAATCTTCAAGAGTCGGAGGACGCAATTCATCGCATTTGGGCTAATATACCCCAAGTCAGTTACCGACATTTAATAGAGTCATACTGAAGCAGTATTAAGGGTAAAATATAGCCCAACAACTTACTAACCAGCCCACACAGCACAGCATATTTCGTATATGTTACTAGTACGTAGCACTGAAACACTGAGACTTTTCAGATACGTTGCGCAATGTAACAGTAATGTTTCAGAAACCTTACGGTTACGTCAGAATGTCCTCAAACGTTACACAACTTTGAAACATAACCGATACGTTACAGTGAAAGGTTTTTGTAACTTCAACATACCAATTTCATGTTACTGTTACGTATTTGAAAGATATTTGTAACTTCGTTACATTAGTGTTACGTATTTGAAAGATATTTGTGACATCATCATATTACTGTTACGTATTTACTACGTTGAAAATTATAGTTTTAATAAACTTTGTAAAATCACAATAAAAATATTACACTCGACAGCTGTTTCAAAAGCAACAACAGTCCCATTACGAGTTGTTTACGTTTTCACAGGTTCAACGCAGTCCGCTGTCCATTGGAAACAGTGGCGGCGTTTATACACTATCTACCAACAAGTAATTGGACACCCCTGCAAACGACGATATCTTCGGCCCTGATACACGTCACGGCCGCCGGCGTTAAATATCGTGTGGGAAACAACAACGCAACCAATCGCATGCAAGATGCCACGCAGTTCGGAGCTCTCTGATTTCGAGAAAGGTGTAATCGTCGGGTATCACAGAAATGGCCGATCCATACGTGACATATCCAGCGAGTTGAAGTACCCAAAATCGACAGTGGTCTACGTGATTGGCAAGTGGAAGATGAGAGGTGACTGTCGGAATGCGCCCCGACCAGGCAGACCCACAAAACTGGGAGTAAGACACCAACGGGTGCTGGCCAGAGAAATTCAAAAGAACCGCGCCAAATCGATGATCCACATCCACTAGGAGTTTCAACAGGCATCCAGGAGTGTTCCTTCGCTGAATACGATCCGTAAAGAAGCCCATCTGCTCGGTTATCATGGACGTGCTGCCGCCCACAAGCCTTTGATCACCAAGTCCAATAGCGCTGCTCGGCTAACGTGGTGCAAAGAACGTCGACAGTGGACCGCTGAACAGTGGAAACAGGTTCTCTGGAGCGACGAATCAAGGTTCACCCTCTACCGTTCGGATGGCAGTGTCTGGGTTTGGCGTCTGCCTTTAAAACGCCACCTGCCGGAATGTATTGTGCCAACTGTGAAGTTCGGCGGCGGTGGAATTATGCTTTGGGGGTGTTTCTCCTGGTATGGCACGGTACCCTTGGTCGCAATTCCTGGTATTCTCAACGCCGAGACCTACTGCACCATTTTGGATGACTATGCGCTTCCTACGTTGTGGCAGTTTTACCTGGTGGACCCATGTTACTTTCAGGATGACAATGCCACCTGTCATGTTGCGAGGTCCACCATGGCTTGGTATGGTGACAATGGGGTTAATCAAATGGACTGGCCTGCGCAGAGCCCGGACCTTAAAATTATCGAGCACCTCTGGGACGAGTTGGGTGCGTCGACTTAAGGGGTGCCCCCACCGTCCAAAATCGGTGAAAGAACTGACCTGTCTTCTCCAAGCCGAGTGGAAGAAAATACCACTAGCCGTCGTACAACGCCTGGTTCAGAGTATGTCCCAGGGGTCGCAGCTGTAATAGCCGCTCGTGGAAGCTCCACCAACTATTGAAGGTAAATAAACTTCGTTTTCCTTTGCTATCACAGGTGTCCAATTACTTGTTGGTAGATAGTGTATATTGATAACAAAAGAAATAAAAATCGGTCCCAAATGTGGGTGTCGAATTTCTATTATACATGTGGAATAGACTATATTTCTGCGAAAAAAAGAAAGAAAATCAAATTCGTCATTTCTCTAAATACCTACCAATATGAAATTTCTCAGCTTCAAGTAAAAAAAATATGCTGGTATAGTATACTAATACAACCACACAGCCATCTAGTTAGATTTTATAAAATGCTTTTTAGAATTTAAAAATTATAATAATCATAACAATTACTTACTTTCAGATGATCTTGAATCACACACACACACAAAAAGGATGAAATATTAAATCAACTAACTATCTAACTCGAGTATGACAGTATCACCAAAGAATATCTCAGTAACACGTGGAAATAGGACTACGAGAGTGCTTCGGTGAAATTGCATGAATGTGCATGCGCATCCACGCCGTTGCCAAACCAAAAATCTTAAATATCGCCGAAATGTAACATCAAGGTAGCAATTATGTACAATGGAAACTATAAAACAGTAGTATCGGTGAATGATATTTTTAACGTAACCGTAATGTAGAAAGAGTTTTGTTCCAAAATAGATGTTGCTGAAACGTAATTGCAAGACATCTCTGAAAGCGTAACGAAAATGAGAGGTTGTAGCATTATTGATACATATCTGAAACATTTTGTGCTGTATGGGAGGTGGTCATAATAATCTGGCCACTCAGTCTATAAAAGATCTCCAGCTTTCAGAAGATTCAATGGATTCCACTCATTTACCGAAACAATGTTAAGGAAACTGCTCCTTGAGTGATATGTACATCGTGTGTGAAATTGTCTGAAAGAATTACATCACATTTTCGGAAATAATAATGCTGAACACATGTAAAATTCTACCTGGTAGGCCAAACTGGTCATTGCACCGACGGTTTGTGGCTATAAATGGACCGCAATGTTCCTCAGCACGTGCCATTTCCCTCTTCAGAGTTTCTGGAAAAGCAAGAGAACACCTGCAGAAAACGTTTAACGTAAAATGCAATCGCAAAGAAGAATAGAAAAAGTAAAATGCAACACGTTACACATGAACAGGTTTCGACCCTTTTTTATGAGTGAAATACTGCTGGGAGAGTCCTTTATGCCCTTTGCATGCAGGACTATATTGTGCCAGAAGTCAAAAAATAAATGGCTAGGGTTGTAGATTTTTGGAGTGGCAAATTGTTAAAAGGAGTGCAGTACAGGCAGCCCTTTACTTTTCGCACGCTCGTCTTCCATGCAGTTCGCATACCTAAACCGTCTCTCGTACACGGAATTCGAAATCCGAATTACCACATGATAAGACAACTGAAAAGACGTGAGATAAATGTTTCAAGGGTCCGGTGTCGAGCTACAGATTTTCAACTATGCGCTTGTAAGTGTATGTGTGGAAAACAATCAAAACAGCAGAGGATATTTGTATATAACAGTAAAGGAAGACGATTTCTGTGTTTAAATATTGAAAAAAACTAATTATGATTTTTAAAAAGGGAGATAGACAGATTGGTGAGCCACCATCTATTTTTGTGGGAAACTGTACCCTTGAAACAGTCAATAACATTAAATATTTGGGAATAAGAATTGAGGATAATTTAAAATGGAATATTAATATACAAAATATTGCAAATAAAATTTCACGGGTATTGGGTTTAATTATGAGAATTTCAAATAATTTAACAATTAAAACATTAAAAATGTTGTATTAAAGTTTTATTTATCCATGTTTGACTTATTGTTTATTAGTATGGGGTCAAACTACTAAGACTAATTTATATAAATTAAAATCGTTACAAAATAGGATGGGCAAAATTTTAAATAATTTTAGGGGAATTTATTTGAATATGGGGATACGGATTGATATTTATGGATTTTTAGATAATAACAAGTTATGGCAATATAGATTATTAAGATTCATGTGTAAAAGAATAAAGGAGAATAGGTGTCAACATTTAATTCAGCTGAACACTGTGGGCCATGACTATCGAACTAGAAACAAAAATGCATTTTTGTTACCAATTCGCCATCTAAATAATAAAGGTAAGCAGCACTTAAAGATAATTATAGGAGATTTCAATGCAAAAATAGGGCAACGGCAACAGAATGAAACTTCAGTAGGTAAATTCGGTCACGGCAACAGAAACCAGCTTGGAAATACTCTCGTTAAGTTTGCAGAGGCAGAAGGGTTTTTCATCTTGAACTCCTTTTTCAAGAAAAAGCCACACAGGAAATGGACATGGAGACATCCAAATGGGACGACAAGGGAAATTGATTTTATTATGTGTAACAAAAAATTCGTCATAGAAGACTGCAGTGTGCTAAACAAGTTCAACACAGGTAGTGACCATAGATTGGTGAGATGTAAGATGCACCTCAACACTAAACTCGAACGTGGCAAGCTCATAAGACAAACAAAATGTATTGACATAACCAACCTTAAAAAACACCATAATACCTTCAAGTTGGAACTGAAGAACAGATTCTCTGCTTTAGAAGGCCTAACATCGGAAGAAGTGGATATTTCTGAAGTTAACAGAAAAGTAACCAAAGCTCTTATGGAAACAGCAACAAAATTAGCTGGGTCTAAGAACAAATTACATGTGAACAAATTATCAGGAAAAACCAAAATGTTGATGCAAAAAAGAAGATAGATAAGGACAACTAAAGAAGATGTGACTTCCAAAGTGGAATATATAGAGCTATGCAAGACAGTACGAAAAAGTATCACTGAAGACGTAAGGAAATTCAACTGTGAACTAGTAAGGAAAGCAATTGAAAACAACCAAAGCCTAAAGATAGCAAAGGGACATCTCAGTAAGGGAAGAAAACAGATTATGGCACTGAGAAAAGAAGATGGTTCTGTAACAAGAAATAGAGGCGAAATTTTGACAAGAGTGAAAGATTTCTACTCCAAATTATATGAAAGGGATGATACATGTACTCCAGACTTCATGAAAGGTACCAGTACCAGAATTCTTCCAGTCCTCCCAGCAGAAGTTGCACATGCAATCAAGAACATGAAGCGGGGAAAAGCTCCAGGAGAAGATGGAATTACTGTAGACATTATACAAGAAGCAAGTGGAGAAATCGAAACAGTACTCGCCCAAATTTTCACTCGATGCCTTAATGAAGGGAAGATTCCTGAGGATTGGAACAACGCTACAATGATCTTGCTACATAAAAAAGGTGACATTGAGGATCTCAAAAAAGGTGACATTGAGGATCTCAGGAACTACAGACCTATCAGCCTCCTATCAGTGGTTTATAAAATCTTCACTAAAGTTCTTTCACACCGCTTGAAGGTGACAATGGACAATGCTCAACCGAGAGAACAAGCTGGATTCAGGAGTGGCTACAGCACAATAGATCATATCCACGTACTGAGAGAACTAATTGAAAGAACGAGGGAATATGAACTTCCATTGTGCATGGCTTTTATCGATTATGAAAAAGCCTTTGATTCGGTGAAACCATCAGCAGTTACAATGGCTCTGAAATCCTGCGGTATTGAAGATGCGTACATTAATATTATTAATAACATCTATGAAAATGCAAGTGCAAAGATTCGGCTGTTTGGAAATACAACACACATAAAAATTGGAAAAGGAGTGAGACAAGGTGACACCATATCTCCGAAGCTCTTTAATGCCACATTGTAAAATGTCTTTCAATCACTGAACTGGGAAAACAAAGGGATAAAGATTATTGGAGATTATCTAACCCACCTTCGTTTTGCTGATGACATAGTCATTTTTGCAACTACCCCATCAGAGCTGCAGAGTATGATCCAGGAACTTGCTGACAAGAGTAAAGAAGTGGGATTAAAAATGAACTTTCAGAAGACAAAAGTGATGTTCAATGCTTTTACAAAGAATGAAGATTTATCGATTGATGGAGAAAAGCTGGAGATAACAGACACGTACGTTTATCTTGGACAGCAGATATCAAGTGATGGTCACATTGATGAAGAAATTAATCGGCGTACAAAACTTGCCTGGAGAGCTTTTGGAAGAAACAGCATAATTTTCAAGAGCAATATGCCATTATGTCTTAAAAGAAAAGTGTTTGATCAATGCATCCTTCCAGTGCTTACGTATGGTGCAGAGACGTGGACCTTAACTAAAAGAGACATACAAAGGCTGCAGACAACTCAAAAAAGCATGGAGAGGTGCATGCTTGGTGTAACCAGGAGAGATAAGAAGAGGAACTCGTTGATCCGAAAAATGACAAGAGTGGAAGACATCATGATCAGAGTTAAATCCCTGAAATGGCAATAGGCTGGACATACTGCCAGAAGAACAGACCATCGATGGACAGCCGAAATTTTAGATTAGATTCCAAGGGACAGGTAAAGACCCAGAAGAAGATCACATGGAAGATGGACGGATGAAATTCGAAAGTGTGCAGGGGTGACATGGAGGAGACTGGCACAAGACAGACCGTTGTGGAGGAAACTTGGGGAGACCTTCGTCCAGCAGTGGATTGATAATGGTTGACAATGATGATGATATCAGAATCATCAACCATTATCAATTCAGGATGAAGGTCTCCCCAAATTTCTTCCACAATTGTCTGTCTTGGGCCTTTCTCCTCCATGTCACTCCAGCATACTTTCGAATTTCATCTAAAATGTCGGTTGTCCATCGGTGGTCCGTCGTTCTGGCAACATGTCCAGCCCATTACCACTTCAGTGATTTCATTCTGGTCATGATGTTGTCCACTCCTGTCATTTTCCTTATCCACAAGTTCCTCTTCTTATCTTTCCAGGTTACACCAAGCTTGCATCTCTCCATGCTGCTTTGAGTTGTCTGCAGTCTTTGAATGTCTTTTTTAGTTAAGGTCCATGTCTCTGTTCCATACGTAAGCCCTGGTAGGATGCATTGATTAAACACTTTCCTTTTGAGACATAATGGCATACTGCTCTTAAAAATTGTACTGTTTCTTCCAAAAGCTCTCCATCGAAGTTTTATGCGCCAATTAATTTCTTCATCAATGTGACCCTCACTTGATATCTGCTGCCCAAGATAAATGCAGGAATCGGTTGTCTCAAGCTTTTCTCCATCAATCGATAAATCTTCGTTTCTTGTAAAAGCATTGTACATCACTTTTGTCTTCTGAAAGTTCATTTTTAATCCCACTTCTTTACTCTTATCAGCAAGTTCTTGGATCATACTCTGCAGCTCTAAAGGGGTAGTTGCAAAGATGACGACGTCACCAGCAAAACGAAGGTGAGTTAAGTAATCTCCATTAATTTTTATCCCTTTGTTTTCCCAGTTCGATGATTGAAAGACATTTTATGTATATACAGTATATACATGTATATAGCCATTTACTCAATTTCCTGTTCTGTGGTTACCCTGTACATAAGTATATATATTATATATGTTTTCTTCTTAATATTATATGTTACAAAATTAATATTGAAATGTAATATGGTCAAATATAACCCTAAAATGAAAAATAAATGAAATGAATGAACTGCATCTGATGAATGAACTGGGCTGGGTGCCTGCACTGAAGATGTGAGTGTACATATTGCATCTCATTCACAACCCATGTTCAATGGAGTTCACATTGACAAGCAAGGAGCCAATAAGACACCAAACTACAACCCAAGATGTTAACTATCCAAGTCTCCCGTTAAGCCACTGAGAGTCTATTAAATGTAAAAAACAGTAAGCTAAAACAGAATTTCAGGCAAAAAGTAACTTCGAAAAGTTTGTATTAGCTTATATTTTGCAACTCAGCCGACATCTTGGATCTTATTGGGAGCTTGCGTGTTTTGATCGACGAGGTCATATGGTTATTGATGTAGGTCGTCCTGGTGTCTTAATCAGGTAAAGTTGCAAAAGTTTCTGTTTTGAGATAGGCGGGATAATGACCACCAAGAGCACTCTTAGGGCTATGAGCAGTCGTCCGTCCCTAATTTAAAGCCACTGGTTCCAAGGAAGGAACAGAACCAGCGCAGTACGACAAGCACACCACCAATGCCTTATCCGGGCCATTGTCGGACGGATGGCCACAAATCAGATACTCAGACCACTCGGCCACTGGAGCAAAAGCTGAACTAAATTATAATGGTGGCTGCGATTTGTGTATTTTGAATGTTATAGACATTATACTGTAAAAATAAACATCGGAAAATGTGCTTTTACATGTTGTTAAGGTTAAGAATGCCTTGTGAAGTGCGAGTACCGTTTGTTATTGCTTCATAGTAATATAACTATCGGAAATGTGTCGGATACTCGATTGTGTATTACCGGAAGGTAAAGAATTGTTTTGGGTTGAAATTCAAGTTGTAACGTATTACTTGACATGACGTAGATGGCGGACTACTGAGGTTACGCATGAGTCAAATGGTTAATGTAGCACCGAAAAGCCAGCCGGCGTAGTTCATGTGGGAGAACAGACGCTCGCTCCGAAGTAGGAAGATGTGGTTTCGAATCCCGCTATTGGCAAAAGGGAGGTTACATTGGCCCCTGAACGAAAATCGATCTCATGGTCGTTAGGTTTGAAAAACTGTGTGATGATTCTTCCACATAATGTACGTAATGAATAAAAATTATTTTTTTACAATGAGATGGTCCTTCGAGCATAGTTGTCAGCTGACCCGAAACCTGTGGTTTCGTACCCCCGCCTTTCTCATGAGAGGGATGATGTAACGTACTACGTAACATGGTGTACTACTATGGTGACGTATCAGTTAAATCGGTAATGTTGCAGCGTTAAGCCTGCTGGCGTAGTTCAATTGGAAGAACAGCCGCTCCGGAGTAGGAAGATGTAGGTTCGAATGCCATAACCAGGAAAAAAAAGGTTAAAAAGTTCTATAATTGTTACTACATTTGTGTGTAAATGTATACGTGTGTACAGGGATTCTTCAGAGGAAGGACTTAAAGTTCCATTGGTTTATTACAAACGGGCTCTTTCCCCAAAGGGGCAGAAACTTCGATGAAATTACAGAAGTGAACTGGTTGAGGACCAAAGTACTCTTTCTTATAGGAAACATCAAAATGAGTAAAAGAGCAGTTTTTAACAGCAAAAGTAAAGTCTCAGTTTAACTTCAGTTGCTACGACCTCTCGTTTATGCCCAGAGCAGTAGCCAGAAAGAATTTTTCGGAGGGTTTCCGAACTTGAAAATTAGTTTTCACCGTTCGTCGTTATACACATGTTGAGTTTTTGCTCTGTCACACTTTAATTACACACGAAACTCTTCTATTTAATACTCCCCATTTTTCAAATGCTGATTTATATTCTATACTATTTACACAATGAATCTATCCACTCTCTCTTTATTTAATTACGGCACTTCGGGGAAGGTTGAAACCCTCAAAACCCTTCCCTCGCTACGGCCCTGCCCATTTTCCACCAATTCGTGGCAGGTACGCCTCGGTTGAACTTCACTGGGTATGACCTTGGCAAATATCAAAGACATCGCTCTTTCCACGTTTTAACAACACACAGCAGCCGAAAAATTGTCATTCGACCACTGCTGGAGAATCGAATCCCAGATCTTTCGATATCTAGCCGAGCGAGTTAGCCTTACACCACGGAGGCCAACAATCCACGGCGGTAAGTGTGCTTTTCTGTCAGCATCTGACATCATAAATCCGTAAGATGGACTCAGCTACTGAGACGTCTCCATCTGGTGGGCATTAACGGCACTGGCTATATATTAATTATAGCAGTTAAATCCAAAGTAAAAATCCTCCAAACACGTGGCGTCAGTGAATAAACAAAGACATCGCTCTTTCCACGTTTTAGCAACACACACAGCAACCGAAAAATTGTTATTCGGCCACTGCTGGGAATCGAATCCCAGATCTCTCGATATCTAGCCGAGCGCGTTAGCTTTGGGAAATATCTATTATCAGTCCACTTCTAAAAAGCAAACGTCTCCACTACTATGGCCTTTGCTGATTACAAAGCAGATGGGATTTCACATACATATGTTTCCAAATCATACATATGTTTTGGGTTATCATAAACTTTAAAGCACTAGCAACAGAACTCTCTTCTAGCAAGCATACATGACCATTTTTTGATTGTGTTAGATTCGACTTTTGTACGCATTTTCAGCAAAGCATTATGTACTAAAGTTAGAGACTACCTGTACATCATGATTATTTACAACTCTGGAAGCGGTATTCGCAAGTGGTTTCCCTTTCTTAGTAGGGAATCTTTTAAGGCTTTCTTGAAGAAAATACACAGCACTGCTAACAACTGAAGGATTAAAAGCTATCAACACAATTGCACATCGAGAAAGCCTCAATCAACTTGGAATTCTAGCAAAAAAATTCTGATCAAACCAAAAGTCTGAGCTATAAAGCTGATGATTTCTGAAGAAAAAAATCAAATCGTATGGATTTATTAAAACGATCCTACCTGGTCGGTGTTGCGACACTCTATGTATACAGTCCTTTTTTGAAAGAAACAATCGATTTGTGGCATGATGCATGTAAACTAATAGCTTTTTTTGGTGTTGTAAGTGCATCCTGAGTAATAAGTAGGTGGCGCCGCCAGCGCAATAAGTCAAAATGGTGTCTTTGCAGGAGAAGGTGTAATGTGTTCTGAGGTATCACGAGGCCAAATCACCGGTAACGTTCAGCGTAATTTCAGAAGAGAGTACTGACGTCCACCACCTGATCATAAAAGCATAACAGCTTGGTATGCAAAGTTTAAGGAGACAGGAAGTGTTGATGACCGAAAACGAACGGGCCGACAGGGTGATAGTGAAGAAACTGTTGGTGCCGTGCGGACAGCTTTCGTAAGCAGTCTTTCGAAATCCACCCGACGAGTTTCGTCTGATCTCAGAATCCCCTGCATTACATTGAAGAAAATTTTACACAAAAGGCTTCGTTTGTATGCGTACAAAGTGCAGATTGTTCAAGCCTTGCAGGTGGAAGACCGCCCGCGTTGTGCTGCTTTTACAACTGCGATTTTACAGCGTATCGATGGCAACAACGACTGCCTGCAAAGTGTGTGTTTTTAGGATGAGGTTACTTACCTCTGATGAAGTAAACAGACACAGTGTGCGCATATGTGGGTCGGAAAATCCTCATTGTTTCTTTGGAAGATAGCGGAACAGCTCAAAATGAATGAATGATGTGGTCTCATGCACAACACAGTCATCGGACCTTTTTTCTTGTATGTGAACGCACAGTAACAGCAAATGTACGCCTAGACATAATGGAGCTATTTGTTGATTTTTGATTGATTTTTTTTTTATTGGAGGTTTAACGAGCAACTCAATGGCTATAAGCAGTCGCCCGTCCCTAATTTAGGGTCACTGGTTCCAGGGAAGGGAGAGAGCCAGTGCCGTAAGACAAACACAACATCCATGCCTCACCGGGATTCGAAACCAGACCCCTTACGGACGAATGATCAGAAGCCAACGCCTTAGACCACTGCGCCACCGGGGCGGCAGCTATTTGTTGCACCTCAGTTGGACGAATGTCAACCATGGGTAATTTTCCAGCAATCACACTGGGGATTAATTGTTCAAATATTCCTCAATACCACATTTCCCAACAGAGGGATCGGTACAACATCATGGCCGCCACGGTCACTCGACATAATGGCCTTAGACTTTTTCCTGTGGGGTTATGGCAAGGATAAAATCTATTCAACTCCAGTGTCTAATATTGAAACTCTGCCGGGAGGATAAGAGATGCTACTGATACAGTCACCAAATAGAAGTTAGGCAAAACATGGCGAGAAATTAAATACCGAGTAGAGTTGCTCCAGGCCACGGACGGTGCTCATGTGCGGTGTACTAACAATGTAGAAAACCAAACCTCTATCAATTTACATGCATCATGCCACAAACCGCTTGTTTCTACCTATCATAGTTTTTTTAAATAAAACTTTACTTAATGAAGGAAAGACTTTGTGCCCACCCTGTATTTCTCGCAGTTCAGGCTTTCGATTCCAAAAGAATTTTTCAAATTGGACTAATAGGTGACGAGACATGTTGTACACAGACAGACGGATGTACGGACATAGTGATACCATAAGCACGTACTTTTTTTTCAAATTATGAACTAAAATACTTCAAATTCATTAGCATCTGCGCTTACTCCCTCTAGCGTCGACATTATGCAATGGTAAAAGACCAAAGGTGTTTCCCTAATGAGAATGGCCGCCCCGGTGGCGCAGTGGTCTAAGGCGCTGGCCTCTGATCATTCGTCCGTAAGGGGTCCGGGTTCGAATTCCGGTCAGGCATGGATGTTGTGTTTGTCTTACGGCACTGGCTCTCTCCCTTCCCTGGAACCAGTGACCCTAAATTAGGGACGGGCGACTGCTTATAGCCCATTGAGTTGCTCACGGTGGTCGTTAAACCTCCAATCAAAAAAAAAAAAAAAATGAGAATGATGAAGAAGAAAGGCTAAAGGTTTTTCTCCAAGGATCACCATTCTCACAGTTCGGGCTTCCCAATGTAGAAAGAAATTTTCAAAGCGAACTAGTAGGCACAGAGATAAGACGTACAAAGACGGCCGGGAGGACTTCGTGATAACTAAAGCCCAGATGTTCAAGCACTAAAAACCTTCAAAATAAGCAAGGATTTATGAACTAAAAAATCAGGAAATATACTCTGAAATAGAAGAAATATGCATTTAACATACCTGAAAGTTTTACTGTAGGATTTATACAACTACATGATGTAGATGTATGAGCATTTTACTCTAGAATATTTTCACGATTGCACATGTTAACTAAATGTTTTCATATGTTTTCGAAAGGAAAAGCATGCTTTCTATCAATGAATAAATACTTATACAGTTATACGTAAAAAATGTTCTTTCCACAGAGGTTATCGGTGCTTATTTAAAGTACGCAATGTAAGTGGGAGACATACTTTCACAATCAATTTTTTCTCTTTGAAGAATTTTTTTTACAAAACGGCATTATTAAACAGAACCTTGCCGTTCCGGTGGCGCAGTGGTCTAAGCGCTGGCTTTTGATCACTCGTCCGAGATGTGTCCGGGTTCGAATCCCAGTGAGGCATGGATGTTATTTTGTCTTAAGGCACTGTTTCTCTCCCGTCGCTGGAATCAGAGGCACTAAATTAGGGACGGGCGACTGCGCTTATAGCGCATTGAGCTGTTCACAGTGGTCGTTAAACCTTCAACCCCCCCCTTTCCCCAAAAGGAAAAAAAAAAAAGAGCGCCTTGGAATACTATTTTTGTATAGCATGTTCTTGTGCGTCAGGTATATTTTTAATGTCTTCCTGCATGTCTTCTATCATTTTGAAAAAGCTTTCTGAAGGTTCATCCCTTTTTTCAGAGAAAATATATATTAAGTTTGGAAAAATAAGCGTTAACAAATGCCAGTTCACTGATGATAGTTGATTTCCTTAAGATTTTTTTTTTTGTCTCTAACGATCATAGAGTAATTCCCCATCTGAAAGGGCATTCACGACATCTGAAATTCGTTGCATGTACGGAGCGTAATAAACTTCAGTAGAAATACGTGTTCCCAACCTAAACCACTGGTGCAGTCGTTTAGGTGGGGAACATAGATTTCCGTTTTAACAAGTGGTTTCGCTATTGTACCACGATGCTGTCAAGAGTTAAGTCTAAAAAAACGATGATTTCGTTTTTCAAAAGTGCTTTTCCAGAAAATTTTCATATTATACGCAAAAATATGCGCTAAACGTAAAAATATGTTTTTATTCGTTAAATTGGCTAAATATGCAAAATAAGCATTTTTCTTAAACATCCGGGCTGTAGTGATAGGTAAGCACGTCTTTATTTTTTTAAAAGACGTACTCATAAAGTAGGGAAGACACAGAGTGGACACAGCGTGTACTAAGATGAAACTATGACGTCATGAAATCAACTGCAGCGCACCATCGGTAAGACATCGAATTAGCTGTTGATTGACAGCTGAAGTTCCCAGGGAACCATAATTTGTCATATGGCTGTGGCCCCTTCCATTCGTGGCCACCGTTCCATTCCAATTTTGGGCCTCCTAGACCAAAGAGGAATATTTACAGTGGTAACATTTTTCAGTTATTGTTTTCTTTTAACATCTTAATAAGTGGAATTATTTTTGCTTATGCTTTACTGCATCGTTTATTTTTTCTTTCAATTTCCAGAACTTAGGTTTCCAAGTCTCAGCTTTAAATTTCATTTGCATACATTTTGTCATTGTTTTCTTCAGTAATATTTTCCATTTTTATATGAAGCTATTACGCGTGAGTCCCTACTTTCAATTCTCATTTGTATGTAGTCCTTTGTTATCTGTTTCGATATCTAAGTTATGCTTTCCAATAGCTTCTTGTTTTTTTCTTTTTGCACTGAGCGTTTGTGTGATATTGAGTTTCTGTTCCTAATTGGCATACATATTTGTGAAACTTGTCTTCCGTCTTTATTTCGTAATTTTGCTGTTATTTCCGAAGCACTTTCCTCCTAGTTTTCTCTTTAGCCTACTAACTGAAAACCTTTCCCCTATACTTGGCCTAATATTTTTAATATGTTCTCAGTTATCTACGCTCATCTCAAAACAACATGTTTTTATGTGGTTCAATCGCTCGGTTGCCATAGCAACCATTGCTGACGTCACTAGCTTTGGCAGCCGACCGATGGGGCGTCACGTTCTATGGGAAGAGTTTGAATGGGCTTCTATGGCTGTTTCCCTTTGTGTCTTCTTTACTTTATGGACGTACTTAAAAGAAGAAGTATACAAAGGGAGATGCAAAGAATAATTCAAGGTATAACATTGAAGGATAGAAGAAGAAATACAGGGGGCCCCAAAAAGGTGTAACCAATTTCAAATGATGATAACTTTTCATACAAAACCAATATCAGCATTCTGTTTGTTGCAGATGGTAAGGAATACCCTCAAGTTTTCTAGAAGTGTACCTAATGGATCTTGCGACGAAAGCACAGGTTGTGGAGAGGTTTATTGAAACCCGATCCGAGACGCAGGTTCAGAGGAATTTCAGAACAAAATATGGGAGCAAACCGTCCACACGTAACATCACTTACTTGACTACTATTTTTTATGGGGATTCATCATGTCATTCAAGGAAACTGGTAGCGTCCTTACAGAAAAAAGCTCTCGACGACTATCGCTGGTTCCAAAAAAGGAGGAGGTTGTGAGACAAACATTCACTCGTAGCCCTCGAAAGTCAATCAGACAAGCAGCACAACAGCTGGCCACCCCCAAGTCATCAGTGCATAGAGTGCAACGTCAGAGATTGGAAATGCACCCGTATGAACTGCAGACAACCCATCACATAACCCCTGATGATCATGTGAAACGTAAGCAGTTTGCTGAAGAGATGTTGGAGAACATTGCAAGTGCTGAATCTTTCCTGAGAAGAATCTGTTTTTCGGATGAGTGCACTTTCCATGTTTCTGGAAAGGTTAATAAACAGAATATGAGAATTTTGGGGACTGAATACCAGCATTGCACAGTGGAACATGAACATTCTAGCCCAAAAGTGAATGTCTGGTGTGGCATAATGGTCGACCGTGTTATTGGACGCTTTTTCTTTCAGGAAGTGACCGTGAGAGCTGATAATTACCTGGATATGATTGAGCAGTTTGATGTATCCCCAGTTGGACGAACTTGCAACTCCGGTCATTTTCCAACAAGATGGGGATAATGTCAGAAAAATGTCATTTTCCAACCTCATTGGGCTCTGATTGTGAGGAGATCTCTGTATACCGAATTTCCCAATCGATGGATTGGGCGTGGTGGTCCCATTGTATGGCCCCCACGTTCACCGGACTTTGCACCCTGTGACTTTTTTTTATGGGGATTCATCAAGGGTGGCAACCCTGTTGCAGACATTGCTGACCTAAAGAGGAAGATTACACACCCACTGAGAAAGTTAATACGGATATTCTTGAAAGAACATGGTTGGAACTGGAATACCGTTTAGACTTTGTTTGGGTGACAAATGGTGCCCATGTCGAATGTCTATAAAACTTCATGATCTGTTCTGTCAATTAACACTATAAAACTTCATGATTTGCTCTGTCAATGTCTATGAACTTCATGATCTGTTCTGTATTGAGATCGTTTATATTAAAACTGTTATGATTATTTTAAATTGGTTACACTTTTATGGGGCACCCGCACTTGGATAACACAGAAGATGCTTCAATGCAAATAAAACCAGTGAAACGAAAATGGACAGGTCACCCAACCCGAAGGGAAAACATTAGATGGGCTAAGAGAACAAGGCTATGGAAGCCTGAATTGGGACAACGAACAGCTGAAAGTCCTTGACAGAGGTGGTTCGACTAATTATATTAAAAGAGCTACAGGAAGAGAATGAAACTGAAGAGCCAGAGACAAATGAAAAACTAATGTGGATGGCAAAGAGAATAAGAAAGGGATGTTGGAAAAGAAAATGGCAGCCGAGAGAAAGTTGGAGAAATGATCTTAAATTTACTGGCATGCAATCCACGGGGAAGGACAGAGGAAAGCCTGATATGGAAAGAACTGTGACAGCCTTTCGTCAGAGAAGTAGAAAGAAATTTGCTTATGAAAAAGATGAATTTTGCGCCACAAATCCGATATCAGATCGTATTATAAAAAGTTACCAAACAGAAAGTGAATACGAGATACCGTCGAGGCACGTTAATTGTTTATTCATTAAAACGCCAGTTGTACTTTCGGCACGCTCCAAATGGTCCCATCATCAGGTGGATAAAAGTAAATCGATAAAAGCTACACTACATCTAGAAGATAGATGGTACAACATCATGAACTGTGAGAGAGACATTATGACAACGTACAGGTAGTGGTTAGACAAAGTCAGTTAGAGTTATGGGTTAATGTGACACCAAAATGTCGTGAATGACTCAGATGTTGCTGGTGACATCAAATTGTGTTTGACAGTTGTAACGTATACTCTATATTCACTTTCCTTTTGATTTTACTATCTCTAGTTATTTTATTTTACTATGTAAATTATCTTCCTACTGAACGGAATATTATTTCACCCGCTGAATGAGATCTGGCAATGAGTGTAAGTCATGACGTGGTGGTAGCTCGTATATAGGCGCGTTCATCGAGAGTGTTGGAGGTGTTGTGTTGTTGCGTTGGAGGTGTTGTGTTGTTGCGTTGGAGTTGAGGTTGTGTTGGTGGTGTGCGTACTATAAGAGGAAAGTTTATCCATTATTATGTACAAGATATATGAGTGCCTTAGTTGACCACGAGTCTGGGAAATAAATAGTTGTTCAGTAAATTCAGTCTTTCTCAATTCTTAGTTTTGTCAGACCTCTGTCTGGCTGTTAGGTTTATGACTTTGATTACTTAATATAAATAACCAGCGTTGAGACTTTGTTTAAGTTCATAATTAACGAGTAACAAAACCCTTTTGGGAATTCATTATTTTGAAGCTTAGAGCATTATTCATTCATAATAATTAGCTTAGCAAAAAGATTACAAAGCTAATTCATTATACAGTGTGGAGCGGAGTTAATGAGTTGAAGCCAAGGGCTGGGTAGGCTGAAAGGATGATCATCCTTACAGCAAGAATTCGAAAGTTTGTGGATAACAACTGATTCTCCGTATCTGAAGGACCATTCGTTATTGTAATCTGATATTAATTTAACGCCAGACCAATTGGACGTGAGGTGAAGAAATGGTGAATCGTGAGTTTTGGGGTTCGATCCCAGCGGTGTCGGATGGACAATTTTTTCGGTTGCTATACGCTGGTTAAAATAACGTGGACAGAGCGATGTCATCGTCTATTTGCATTTGGGCGTAAGGTGCTCGTCTAAGCAAGTTCTAGCGAGGGGTGTAGGGCGTACTTGGTTTATTATCGAGTGCTGATGTTCTAGAAGTCTTTGTTTTCAAACGTCTTTTGGTGCTTCCCACTTAACATATTATGTGGGACATATTAACGTCTTTTGGTGCTTTCCACGTAACATATTACGTGGGAAACACCCAAAGACGTTTGAAAAACAGACATTTAAGATAACAGCTATAACGAAGTAAATTTCTCCACCATTTTTGTCCGCGCCGGGCATCGACTCCTGGTCCCCTCACTCCGGAATAAGTCGCTCTCCCAACTGAGCTACGCAGACGTATGCTCTCGCTGCTATCTGCCTTTATCTCATGTGCGTCCTGCAGTGCAGGAACGTCACACAGCGCTCAATAGAAAAACAAGTACGCACTACACCCTTCGCTAGAACTTGCTTAGACGAGCACCCGACTCCCAATTGGTCTGGCGTTAAATTAATATCAGGTTAGAATAACGAATGCTCTTTGAGATACGGAGAATCAGTTGTTAACCATAAACTTTCGACTTCCTGCTGTAATGATGATCATCCTTTCAGCCTACCCAGGCCTTGGCTTCAACTCATTAACTCCCCTCCACACCGTCAAACACAATTCGACGTCACCAGCAACATCTGAGTCATTCATGATATTTTGGCGTCACATTAACCCGTAACTGTAACTGACTTTGTCTAACCACCACCTGTACGTTGTCGTGATGTATCTCTCACAGTTCATGATGTAGTCGTACCATCTATCTTCTAGATGTAGAGTAGCTTTTATCGTTTTACTTTTATCCACCTATTGATGAGATCCTTTGCAGCGTCCCCGAAAGTACTAGTGGTGTTTTAATGAATAAACAATTAACGTGCCTCGACGGTATCTCGTATACACTTTTTGGATATTTTGGTGCGTATTATACTTTTTACCAAGGCACTCGTGGTTTAACCCTAATAGTTACCAAACATTTCTCACAACAACAACAAAAAAAAAAAAAAAAAAAAAAAGGAAGAAAGAAAGGAACTAGAATGCAGTTCTAAAGCTAAATACCGTAACACGAGCTCAAAATAATGGCTGACCTTCCACATGCCTTCTCCAAACCTGTTGCGCAAAATTTGAGCTGGATCTTTTTTTCCAGAACATCTCACACAACGTCCTGATGGTGTCCGTATATGCAGAACGCTGTTTTGGGCCAATCGTAAGACTAGAGTTTAAAAATAAAAAAAAGACAGGGAAAATTATGACAAGTACTTCGAAAATATCTTGATGTTTTCCTGAAAATAATAATTTATCATAATGGCACAAAAACCATTGTCCCAGTTTGTAATTTCATCATCATTCTACACATACACTCACACAAAAACCAGAAAAGAGACAACGAATTCTCGGGTGTAATGAGCACATCTTTTCAATCCTTTCGTACAAAAATAAAAATTTTAAGAGTTGATTTGAGTAAAAAAAAAAAAAAAAAAACCAGCGAAAAAGAGAATGCATTTACGACCTCCGGTGAGGAAACAGCACATTATTTAAAATACGCAACGTCAGCAGTGTTTGTTCTTCACTGCGAATGGCAGCATTTGAAAATAAAAAAGGAAAAAAATCAAACGAATTTCTATAAAAATCACAAACTGTTCTAGACAGTAGCAGATATCCAAGGCTGAAGGAATTTTTCAAATCGAACAATTAAAAAAACAGATAGGTAGTCACTGATACCCTTTCAAACAGAAATGCACGCCAACTCTACCTGTCAGCAGAAATGTGAAGTATATAAAAATAGAAAATATGCGCAAACTATTTTTTATAGCGGAAGTTATGCGACGCGGAACAATTGTTTCGAATGCGACTTTTCCAAAGCAGAGATAGCGCGAACGAAGTTCTGATGTACACTATAATGACAAAAGTCGCCAGACACCACTTCAAAAGCAAATGACTGGTTCCGCTGCGTTGTTAAGAAGCACGGTACAGCTGCAAACGGTATAAAAACAAGCCTGCAGCTGACCGCGAACATATCGCACTGTGAGGTTGAGTGAAAATGTAGCGGTGGGAGAGAACTGACTTTGAGAAAGGAAATATTGTAGGGTGTTATATAAGCGGGTTGTCCATAAGAGAAACCGACAGTCGTTTAAACATGCCCAAGTCAACTGTTTTGGATGTTCTGAATAAGTGGAAGAAACATGACGTACCTGCAGCAGCAAAACGTGCCGACAAACCAAAGAAAATCAGTGATAAAGGACGTCGAAGCCTCAGGAGAATCGTTACAGCTAATCGACCGAGTACTGCACAAGACCTCAGTGTACAGGTGAGTAAAAGTGCTGGAACATGTACACGTACCATTCGCAGAGAACTTCATTCCATGAGTTACCGTGGTCATGCGACTGCTGATAAGCCTTTCATCTCCACTCGGAATGCTACTCGTCGTTTAGCATGGTGTAAAGAACATTTATCGTGGACCGTAGATCAATGGAAACGGGTCGTATGGACTGATGAATCCAGATACACGACAATCAGTCTGATGGCCGTGTGTGGGTATGGCGGCAGCCGGGGAACGCTATTTACCACAGTGTACCGTTCCTACGGTCAAGTTTGGAGCTGGCAGTGTACTCGCGTGGGGGTGTTTTTCGTGGTATGGTCATGGCCCATTGGTTATCGTTGACAGACCTGTTAACCGGAACGTCTACCTCGATATTCTGGATAATTACGCCCCACCAACTATGTGGCAACACTATGGAACCGAGCCTTGTTGGTACCAGCACGATAATGCACAGAGCCATAAAGCAAGGACTGTTACGGCGTGGTTTGAGGATAATTCCGTATCGTGTGTGGACTGGCCAGCACAGAGCCCTGATCTTAATCCCATAGAGTACCAATGGGATGAATTAAAGCGCCGCATAAAAAGTTTGGAACCAAGGCCTACTACTAAGCAACAGTTAGCGGCAGCATTATGTACTGAATGGAAGCGCATACCTATCGCTGCGTTCCAAAACCTTGTCGACAGCATGTCTTGAAGGGTCAGTGCATGCATTAAGTTCTAAGGTGGACCGACACCGTACTAAGGTATGTCAATAAATGATATGTTGTGTTTCTCTTCTAGGTGTCCGGTGACTTTTGTCAATATAGTGCATGCACTTCTTGCAAGCAGAAATATAGACTAACTCCTGTGTCAGAACTGCACTCTGTAAAGAACCTAATAGCATATTAAAACTGTTTTACGAAGTGAAGCGTATCCGATGATAAAAAGATTTTCCGAATCGGACTTTTAGAAACAGAGATAAAAAAATAAAAAACAGCATATCGCAAATTAACACCCCTGGTGGATAAACTGCGTATTATTTTGAGAGAAAATGAACTGAAAGAAGCCGAGGAAGACATGAAAAAGAACTCATGCATCATGAAAATGACAAGAGCTGAGGACATAATGTTCGTGGTATAATCAAACCCCTGAAATGACGATGGGCTGGATACAGAGCTAGAAGAACTGAAAATCGTTGGATAACTGAAATACTGGACAGGATTCCGAAAGGCAGGAAAGGACTCAGAAGCAGACCGTGTGGGAGATGTGTAGATGAAATTCGAAATCATGTTCGAGTGAAATGGGGGAGACAGGCACAAGACAAAGAGTTGTGGCGCAAAGGACTTTTCCTGTCCCTTGGAATTCAGTCTAATATTTCATTTGGCCAATGGTGGTCAATTCTAGAAATATATCCAGCCCATTGCCATTTCACACCTTGAGCCTGATCCCATCAACTTCCATTAATGTTGTGGGAATGAGTTTTGTTTCCTGGCTTTCTTGGTTAAACTCAGCAGACTTCGTTCAGTTGTTTGAACACTATGTATATCGTTTGTAGTTAAGGTCCCTATCTCTGATCCATAAGTAAAAAATGGGAGAAATTATTATTAAAAGACTTTTTTTAAATACATAATGCTGAATTGCTTTTGATAATTGCACTGTGTCTATAAGAAAAAGACAAAAAACCTGAAGAGATATTTTTTCTATTAGATAAAACCCAATAATTATTGGAAGCAAAATATTTTCATCACCCTAGTTGTCTCTTCCGATTTCAACAAATATGGAACACCATAATTCCCCACAAAACAACATCATTTCGTTAACAGAAAATTTACGAAACAGATAACACTTTTCATTTTCATTTCACAGAATATTTCAGTTGCATTTTCAGACTTGAAACCAAAAAATAAACACTTCGACACCAAGTTTGCAAAAATAATAAAACAGAACATTCAAATAAATGAAATAAAAAATCAAAAATTTCTCCATTTTATATGCTATAAGAATTTTCTCAACCTGCTAATAGATGGCGCCACAAGTTTTACCATCAAGCACACAATTGAATCTTCGGGCTTTTTTTCTTTGGTTTTCCCAAGCTGCACATATCATATTATTTATTGAAATGATTTCAAAATACTGTACTTATGCTAGTGTAAAATATTTCGCAATGGGACCAGTTTGCTATTATTAAATATGGGATTAATATGAAGTACGAAGAATTATTAATGGATTTGGTATCAGAGGAAAATAACGAATAGGTAAAATTCTTTAAGACAAAATTAATCAAACATATTATACATACGATAAGGCCTGGATCTGCTAAGTTAAAAGCTTAAACTAAGAATTTATATTGATCTGCATTCTTTGCCAAACAAAGGAAATTTTAGTGAGTTTAAGGAACTCAATTGAACCGAAATCAAAATCTGATAGAAAATAAAATTTGGTCGAAGGACGTTTAAAGTTCTATTTTAAACAAAATCGGTAAACAATGATTTGAAGCTTGATTCAAAACCAAATCAGTTCGATGCGATATATAGTACCATCATGCTAGAGTAGTCAGACACATTAACTTAGTGGGTAGCACGCATGCGCACTGAAAAGTACATACTTGCCATTGGGGTTTTATCCCGCCAAACATTAGGTCGCAAACTTGATTTAAAACGAAATTGGTTAGATGTGATACACAGTACGATCGTATGAGAGTAGTCACAGATTAACTTGGTGGTTAACAAGCATGTGCCCTGAAAAGCACATACTTGCCATTGGTTGTTATCCCCAAAACCACAATTCGTCGCATGTTACTGTATGTCTTTGGATTTAAAACAAAATACTCCAAGCTAATTTTATGCATGTTTAATCTTAAGTGAACAATGTTTGAAATTTCAACAGAATCGATTTGAACACAGGTAAGTAAAAAAGAAATACAATCTGCCATGTCAATGGATATTGTTCGCAGTTGAAAGAGACATGTCTTTCAATTTGAACAGAAAAATACACTGAAATACTATATAATTTGCTCACATTTTTTGGTGTCAAAGTGTTGCTTAGATTCACATGCAAACGCGTTTGCATTGGAATTTCACGAAATCAAGATTCCAAGTCTTATATATTAAAAATTTCCCATGAAAAGTTTATCAAAGTTTTTGGGCTTTGAATATCTCACTCGCCCCACCATTACACATAGAAACGGCAGCTGGATCAAGGTCTTTGACTCTAATGAAGAAGTGCAACGAATTCGCTATGTCTTAATTTTAGGAATAGTCAGATCGAAGTTTAAAATAAAAGGTTATGAACACAAACAAACTGTGATGTGAATGGATATTGTTTCGCAGTCAACTGTCATGTCAATGCATATTGTGCGCAATATACGGTACCATCGTATGAGAGTAGTCAGACAGATTAACTTTGTGGTTAACACGCATGCGCCCTGAAACTTTAAGATAGAACTTTAGAATACGGTATGTTTTACTTAATTTCATCGTTTTCAAATTCTTTCCTATAGCACGGAATTTAATACTCTGCTGCCACGTAGCTTTTGCGCAAGCACGATTACACAACTGCTTGTCCACGTGTACTAAAACACCGATCTCTCTCTATGTGGTTTAACATTAAAAATAATTAATTCATCGATTCTTACTTTCTTTCAATTTACAAACCACGAAAAACCATAGTACAAATGTCCAACTTTGTAACTGATTGGGGAAAAAGTAATTATTTACGTCACACGAGGTGACCATAATAGATTACAACAGTGAAAAATAAAATCGCTTATAAACTTTCACTGGCAATTTCCCTTTTTTTGATTAGTCACAAATTGATTCAAGTGCCTCATTCTGCAATGCATTGCATACGTTTAAAATACACCATAGCATTTCCAAATTTTTCTATATAAGTTAAAATCATTTAAAGACTTACCACGAAGATTGATATAAATAACAAATATAATAACGACTTTTCCTTTTGCCTGCGAGACCCAGTTTTGCAGCTTGTTTCAAAACTCAAGGCGAACACATCAAAACAAATAAAAAATAAAAAAAATAAATTAATTGACATATAAATAAGAAAGCCCTTTTTGGTACATGCTACCTATCACCAGCGACGATTCACTTAATCAGAGGTAACACGACACAAGGAACAAACGCCAATTCTTAGCAAGTTGATGTGTGATTTATTACGAGTAGCTTCATTCCACACAAGTTCAGCATTTAGTTCGTTCATTCTTCAGCTACGAACTATGTTATTACTTTAAACAGAATTGCAAAAAAAAAAAAAAAAAAAGATCAGAAGGCTTAGTTTAAAACAGTCTGCTGAGACTGAAACGCCTTAACAAACTCCTGTGGCAGAATAGAACATCCTGAATAACATATCCCGTTAGAGGAGACATCAGCTAACTATATGATCCATCTTGTGTGAAATCATTTCTTTCTTAACATTATGTACTTCAATATAACACTTTATACAACACCTTATTTTCCATGAATATGGTACACGAAAAAGAAATACAAAATCTCTAATCTAGAAGTCTTCAGAAAAATCATTTTGCGGCCTGCTTCACAAAGGGTGAATCTTTCAAAGACAGCATAATTAAATTCTCATATCCTGGGTACTCTAAAGCTAGACATTGTCAAACATTGTACGGCTATAACTATCAAGAAAAAGTTGCATTATTAATTAATAATAGGATTAAAAGAAATAATTACTTTTCCTCCGAGTTGGAGCGTCTGTTCATTCCAAGGGGCCCTAAACAAAGAGTGACAGTCCTATTCTATCGAAGATATGCCTGAAATCCGGGATAGTTGCGTCACAAAAGACGTCACCAGTGCTCGGTGCATGGTGTTACAAGTAAACAGCAAGGGATAAGCAGAATAACTACGTCTTTCGTACTGTCGCGACGTCGTTTTCTCGGAAGCGAACCTCACAGGTGAGAATCGAAACGGAACCGATTAAAAAAAATGTCTTTCTCTAAGATAGATGTCGATTTTGGAACTGTATTTGCCAATTATATTTCACACATTTCTTTTACACGTTGGCTACCGTTTTTTTTATTTGCTTTTAGGTTTCGGGGTTTCATTGCTGTTATTTGGGGGTTGAACGACCACCGTGAGCAATTCGAAGGGCTGTCTCTCGTATCTATTTTAGGGCCACTGGTTCAAGGGAAGAGAGATTGCCAAGACAAACACAATATTCACAACTGACCAGGATTCAAACCTGAACTCAGCTAAACTCAGCCGTAAGACAAACACAATATTCACAACTGACCAGGATTCGAACCTGAACTCAGCTGGGAGGAATTTTCAGTTAGGATACCAATAATGCTAATGTATGCATCTTCAATACTACAGGATTTCAAAGCCATTGTAACTGCTGA
The DNA here is from genome assembly GCA_039090855.1 of Macrothele yani. Classification (NCBI taxonomy): domain Eukaryota; kingdom Metazoa; phylum Arthropoda; class Arachnida; order Araneae; family Macrothelidae; genus Macrothele; species Macrothele yani. Next base: position 89,617,674 of record CM077016.1, on the reverse strand, counting down.
TGCTTTCACGGAATCAAAGGCCTTTTCATAATCGTTAAGACCCATACATGATAGGGGTTCATATTCTCCCGTACATTCAATTAGTTCTCTCAGTACACAGATATGATCTACAGTGCTGTAGCCACTCCAGAATCCCAAATACACATATACATAGCAATTTCTACTTTCGGGTAATTTGTTTTTCAGGAAATCCAGGACATATAACACGTATGTATTCATAAACACACAGAATATACGACCGTCTGTGTGTTCATACACACATGCACATAGTACAATAATCAAGAGCAATTTACCATCTCCTATTTTGTTTTAAGAGAAAAGTGTCGTGCATCTTTCCAGTTCTTTCTCATGGATCCGAGATAGGAACTTTGACAAAAACGACATACAGAAGCTACATACAACTGAAAGAAGCAGAGGAAGACATGGAGATGAACTCATGAATCATGAAAATGACAAGAGCTGATGACATAATGTTCGAAGTATAATCAAACCCCTGAAATGACGATGGGCAGGATACAGAGATAGAAGAACTGACCAACGTTGGATAACTGAAATAAGGCAGGAAAGGACTCAGAAGCGGACCGTGTGGGAGATGTGTAGATGAAATTGGAAATCATGTTCGAGTGACATGGGGAGACAAGAGTTGTGGCACGAAGGACTTTTCCTGTTCCTTGGAATTTAGTCTAATATTTCAGTCGGCCAATGGTGGTCAATTCTAGCAATATATCCAGGCCATTGCCATTTCACACCTTGAGACTGATCCCATCAACTTCCATTAATGTTGTGGAAATGAGTTCCTTTCTCTGGCTTTTTTGGTTACACCCAGCAGGCTTCGTTTAGTTGTTTGCACACCCTTATTTCTGATCCATAAGTAAAAAATGGGAGAAATTATTATTAAAATACTTTTTTTTAAATACATAATGCTGAATTGCTTTTGATAATTGCACTGTCTCTATAAGAAAAAGACAAAAAACCTGAAGAGATATTTTTTCTATTAGATAAAACCCAATAATTATTGGAAGCAAAATATTTTCATCACCCTAGTTGTCTCTTCCGATTTCAACAAATATTGAACACCATAATTCCCCACAAAAAAAGCATCATTTCGTTAACAGAAAATTTACGAAAAAGATACCACTTTTCATTTTCATTTTACAGAATATTTCAGTTGCATTTTCAGACTTGAAACAAAAACAGAAAAAAACATTTGGAGACTAGGTTTGCAAAAATAATAGAACAGAACATTCAAATAAATGGAAAAATAAGGAAAATTTCTGCATTTTCAATGCTACAAGAATTTTCCCAACTGCTAATAGATGGCGCCACAAGTTTTGCCATCATGCACACAACTGAATCTTCAGGCTTTTTTTTGTATTTGTTTTCCCAAACTGCACACATCATATTATACTTTTAAATGATTTCAAAATACTGTACTTATGCTAGTGAAAATATTTCGCAATGGGACCAGTTTGCTATTATTAAATTTGAGATCAACATTAAGTATGAAATTTCTTTAATGGATTTGGTATCAGAGGAGAATAATGAATAGGTAAAATTTTTTAAGACAAAATAAATTAAACATGTTATATATGCGATAAGGCCTGGATCTGCTAAGTTAAAAGTTTAAACTAAGAATTTATATTGATCTGCATTTTTTGCCAACCAAATGAAATTTTAGTGAGCTTAAGGAACTCAATCGAACCGAAATCGAAATCTGATAGAATATAAAAGTCGGTGGAATGACGTTTAAAGTTCTATTTTAAACAAAAACGGTAAAACATGATTTGAAGCTTGATTCAAAACCAAATCGGTTAGATGCGATATATGGTACCATCGTATGAGAGTAGCCAGGCACATTAACTTAGTGGTTAACACGCATGCGCACTGAAAAACACATACTTGCCATTGGCTCTTTCCCCCAAAACCACATTTCGTTGCATGTTTCTGTACGTCTGTGGATTTGAAACAAAATACTCCAAGCTAGCTTTATGCATGTTTAATCTTGAGTTCGAAATTTCAACAGAATTGTTTAGAACACAGGTAAGTAAAAAAGAAATACAAACTATCTTGTCAATGGATATTGTTCGCAGTTGAAAGAGACATGCCTTTGAATTTGAACAGAAAAATACACTCAATACTATATAATTTGCTCACAATTTTTGGTATCAAAGTGTTGCTTAGATTCACATGCAAGCGCGTTTGCATGGGAATTTCATGAAATCAAGATTCCAGGTTTTATATAGCAAACATTTCCCACGAAAAGTTTATCAAACATTTTGGGTTATGAGTATCTTACTCCCCCCACCCCCACACATACACACGGCCGATGGATCACGGTCTCTGACTCTAATGAAGAAGTGCAACGAATTCGCTATGTCCAAAATTTTGGAATAGTCAGATCGAAGTTTAAAATAAAAAGTTATGAACTCAAACAAACTGTGATGTCAATGGATATTGTTTCGCAGTCAACTGTCATGTCAATGTATGTTTATCGCAATATATGGTACCATCGTATGAGAGTAGTCAAACAGATTAACTTTGTGGTTAACACGCATGCGCTCTGAAAGTTTAAGCTAGAAACTTTAACACCCCCACACATGCAAACGGCCGATGGATCACGGTCTCTGACTCTAATGAAGAAGCGCAACGAATTCGGTATGTCCAAAATTTTGGAATAGTCAGATCGAAGTTTAAAATAAAAAGTTATGAACACAAACAAACTGTGATGTGAATGGATATTGTTTCGCAGTCAACTGTCATGTCAATGCATATTGTGCGCAATATACGGTACCATCGTATGAGAGTAGTCAGACAGATTAACTTTGTGGTTAACACGCATGCGCCCTGAAACTTTAAGATAGAACTTTAGAATACGGTATGTTTAACTTAATTTCATCGTTTTCAAATTCTTTCCTATAGTACGAAATTTAGTACTTTGCTGCCACGTAGCTTTTGCGCAAGTACCACTACACAACTGCTTGTCCACGTGTGGTTTGAACATTAAAAATAATTCATTGATTCTCACTTTCTTTGAATTTACAAACCACGAAACACTATAGTGAAAATTTCCAACTTTGTAACTGATTGGGAAAGAAGTAATAATTTACGTCACACGAGGTGACCATAATAGATTACAGCAGTGAAAAATAAAATCGCTTAGAAACTTTCACTGGTAATTTATCTTTTTTTAGTCACAAATTAACTCAAGTGCCTCATTCTGCGATGCATTGCGTATGTTGAAAATACACCATAGCATTTCCAAATTTTTCTATGTAAGTTAAAGTCATTTAAAGAGTTACCACGAAGATTGATATTAAAAACAAATATAATAATGACTTTTTCTTCTGCCTGCGAGACCCAGTTTTGCAACTTGTTTCAAAACTCAAGGCGAACACGTCAAAACAAACAAACATATAATCAAATTAATTAACATATAAATAAGAAAGCCCTTTATGATACATGCTACCTGTCACCAGCGACAATTCGTAGCAAGTTGATGTGTGATTTATTACGAGTAGCTTCATTCCACACAAGTTCAGCATTTAGTTCGGTCTTTCTTCAGCTACGAACTATGTTGTTATTTTAAACAGAATTGCAAAAAGAAAGATCAGAAGGCTTAGTTTTAAACAGTCTGCTGAGACTGAAATGCCTTAACAAACTGCTGTGACAGAATAGAACATCCTGAATAACATATTCTGTTAGAGAAGACATCACCTAACTATATGATCCATCTTGTGTGAAATCATTTCTTTCTTAACATTATGTACTTCCATATAACATCTTATACAACAGCTTATTTTCCCTGAATATACTACACGAAAAAGAAATGCAAAATCTCTAATCTAGAAGTCTTCAGAAAAATCATTTTGCGGCCTGCTTCACAAAGGGTGAATCTTTCAAAGACAGCATAATTAAATTCTCATATCCTGGGTACTCTAAAGCTAGACATTGTCAAACATTGTACGGCTATAACTATCAAGAAAAAGTTGCATTATTAATTAATAATAGGATTAAAAGAAATAATTACTTTTCCTCCGAGTTGGAGCGTCTGTTCATACCAAGGGGCCTCAAACAAAGAGTGACGGTCCCATTCGATCGAAGATATGCCTGAAATCCGGGATAGTTGCGTCACAAAAGACGTCACCAGTGCTCACTGCATGGTGTTACAAGTAAACAGCAAGGGATACGTAAAATAACTACGTCTTTCGTATTGTCACGACGTCTTTTTCTCGGAAGCGAACATCACAGGTGAGAATTGAAACGGAACCGATTAAAAAAAATGTCTTTCTCTAAGATAGATGTCGGTTTTGGAACTGTATTTGCCATCTATATTTCACACATTTCTTTTAAACGTTGGCTCCTTTTTTTTTTTTTTTTTTTTTTTTGCTTTTTGGTTTCGGGGTTTTATTGCAGTTATTTGGGGGTTGAACGACCATCGTGAGCAATTCGAAGGGCTGTCATTCTTATCTATTTTAGGGCAACTGGTCCAAGGAAAGGGATATGACCAGTTCCGTAAGACAAACACAATATTCACACCCGTCCAGGATTCGAACCTGGACTCAGCTGGGACGAATTTTCAAATACGATATTAGTAATGCTGATGTATGCATCTCTAATACTACAGGATTTCAAAGCCAATCTAACTATTGATGCTTTCACGGAATACTACAGGATTTCAAAGCCATTGTAACTGTTGATGCTTTCAAGGCATTTTTCCTAATCGTTAAGAGCCATACATGATATGGGTTCAAATTCTCTCGTTCATTCAATTAGTCCTCTCAGTACACAGATATGATCTACAGTACCGTAGCCACTCCAGAATCCAAAATACACATATACATAGCTATTTCTACTTTCGGGTAATTTGTTTTTCTGGAAATCTAGGACATATAACACGTATGTATTAATAAACACACAGAATATACGACAACGTGTGTGTTCATACACACATGCACATAGTACAATTAACGAGAGCAATTTACCATCTCATATTTTTTTTAAAGAGAAAAGTGCTACATACAACTGAAAGAAGCTGAGGAAGACATGGAAATGAACTCATGCCTCATGAAAATGACAAGAGCTGAGGACATAATGTTCGAAGTATAATCAAACACCTGAAATGACGATGGGCTGGATACAGAGCTAGAAGAACTGACCATCTTTGGATAACTGAAATACTGGACAGGATCCCATAAGGCAGGAAAGGACTCAGAAGCAGACCGTGTAGGAGATGTGTAGATGAAATTGGAAATCATGTTCGAGTGACATGGGGAGACAAGAGTTGTGGCACGAAAGACTTTTCCTGTCTCTTGGAATTTAGTCTAATATTTCAGTTGGCCAATGGTGGTCAGTTCTAGCAATATATCCAGCCCATTGCCATTTCACACCTTGAGCCTGATCCTATCAACTTCCATTAATGTTGTGGGAATGAGTTCCTTTCCCTGGCTTTCTTGGTAACACCCAGCAGGCTTCGTTCAGTTGTTTGCACACTATGTATATCGTGTATCGTAAACTGTACACATCATATTATTTATTTGGAATGATTTCAAAATACTGTACTTATGCTAGTGTAAAATATTTTGCAATGGGACCAGTTTGCTATTATTAAATTTGGGATTAATATTAAGTACGAATAACTGTTAATGGATTTGGTATCACAGGAAAATAACGAATAGGGTAAATTTTTTAAGGCCAAATTATTTAAACATATTATACATAAGATAAAGCTAGGATCTGCTAAGTTAAAAGCTTAAACTAAGAATATATATTGATCTGCATTCTTTGCCAAACAAAGGAAATTTTAGTGAGCTTAAGGAAATCAATCGAACCAAATTCGAAATCTGATAGAAAATAAAATTTAGTCGAATGACGTTTAAAGAAAATCGGTTAAACATGATTTGAAGCTTGATTTAAAACCAAATCGGTTAGATGCGATATACTGTGCCATCGTGTGTGAGTGGTCTGACAGACTAAGTTAGTGGTCAACACGCATGCGCCCTGAAAATCACATAGTTGCCATTAAGTCTTATCCCCCCCAAACCACATTTCGCAGCATGTTCCTGTATGTCTTTTGATTTGAAACAAAATATTCAAAGCTAGCTTTATGCATGTTTAGTCTTAAGTGAAGTAGATTTGAATTTCAACAGAATTGGTTAGGACGCAGGTATGTAAAGAAACAAAACCGGCATGTGAATGGATATTGTTCGCACTAAAAAGAGACATGTCTTTCAATTATAACAGAAAAAGAAATACTCAATGCTATATATAATTTGCTCACATTTTTTGGTATGAAAGAATGTTGCTTAGATTCAAATTGAAGTGCGCTTGTATTGGAATTTCATGAAATCAAAATTCCAGGTCTTATATAGCAAATATTTCCCATACAAAGTTTATCAAAACACACACACACAAACACAGACTGGTTATTTATTTAGGAAAAGAGCAATGTGTGCAAGTGTGTTGTTGTAAATCAAAAAAAAAAAAAAAGAAACTCAATAAGTTTTATGATGACATTTTCATGAAGAAACTTCACGAAAGAAAAGCTGTAACTTGATGATTTCTCTTTTTAAAAATAAATCTTAACATGTGTATAGGTTTGTAATCACACATCTTTGTGATAAGAAATCTTAAAACAAACAGCAGTCACAATAAAAAGAAATGTTTTGCATGCTCTAAAATGATATTGCCGTTTATACTATAAATTTCAAATTCAACTACAGCCCACTCAAAAAAAGTTTCTGAAACGGTTTTTAGTTAAATACATTATTCTTCAAGTGAGACTAATATCCCTTTCGTGAAATATTGATCAACGTGGCTCTTTTTTTTTCTGTTCCTCGTTGTGTTATTAAAACACGTAAATTTGATTATGGGGAAATGAACAAAAAACAAAGAACAAAGCTACAATTTCCTAAAGAATCGGCGGTCGCTTTGTGAAAAATTAGCTGTAACAATTAATTAGTCAATCTTACAGTTCAATGAAAGTAATGTTTGTTCACTACATATAAGTTTTATTAGCATAGAGAAAATTTTCTGCATGTAATAACTTGCTGAATATTAGTGAGAAACTGACGATGAATCACGTTCTCTGACTCTAATCCAGAACAGCAACGAATTCCCTAGGTCTAAATTCTCTATGGCTAACACGCATGCGCCGTTGAAAAATACTTACCATTAGATACTAAAGTTTGGTTATTACACGCATGCGTCGTTTAAGAATACACCCTCGAATATCAAAGTATGGTTATTATACAAGGTTATTCTTTATGCTAGAACTTCAAATTTAACTACATCCCACTCAAAAATATTTCTGAAACGGTTTTTAGTTAAATACATTATTCTTCAAGTGAGACTAATATCCCTTTCGTCAAATATTGATCAACGTGGCTCTTTTTTTCTGTTCCTCGTTGTGTTATTAAAACACTTAAATTTGGATTATGGGGATATGAACAAAAAACAACAAAGAACAAAGCTATAATTTCCTAAAGAATCGACGATCGCTTTGTGAAAAATTAGCTGTAAAAATAAATTGTTAATCTTACAGTTCAATGAAAGTAATGTTTGTTCACTCCATATAAGTTTTATTAGCATAGAGAAAATTTTCTGCATGTAATAACTTGCTGAATATTAGTGAGAAACTGACGATGAATCACGTTCTCTGACTCTAATCCAGAACAGCAAAGAATTCTCTAGGTCTAAATTCTCTATGGCTAACACGCATGCGCCGTTGAAAAATACTTACCATTAGATACCAAAGTTTGGTTATTACACGCATGCACCGTTGAAGAATACACCCTCGGATATCAAAGTATGGTTATTATACAAAGTTATTCTTTATGCTAGAACTTCAAATTCAACTACATCCCACTCAAAAAAGTTTCTGAAACGGTTTTTAGTTAAATACATTATTCTTTTATTTTTCAAGTGAGACTAATATCCCTTTCGTCAAATATTGATCAACGTGGCTCTTTTTTTCTGTTCCTCGTTGTGTTATTAAAACACTTAAATTTGATTATGGTGATATGACCAAAAAACAAAGAACAAAGCTACAATTTCCAAAAGAATCGACGTCGCTTTGTGAAAAATTAGCTGTAACAATTAATTGTTAATCTTACAGTTCAATGAAAGTAATGTTTGTTCACTCCATATAAGTTTTATTAGCATAGAGAAAATTTTCTGCATGTAATAACTTGCTGAATATTAGTGAGAAACTTACGATGAATCACGTTCTCTGACTCTAATCCAGAACAGCAACGAATTCCCTAGGTCTAAATACTCTGTGGCTAACACGCATGCGCCGTTGAAAAATACTTACCATTATATACTTATATACCAAAGTTTGGCTGTTACACGCATGCGCCGTTGAAGAATACACCCTCGGATATCAAATTGTGGTTATTATACAAAGTTATTCTTTATGCTAGAACTTCAAATTCAACTACATCCCACTCAAAAAAGTTTCTGAAACGGTTTTTAGTTAAATACATTATTCTTTTATTCTTCAAGTGAGACTAATATCCCTTTCGTCAAATATTAATCAACGCGGCTCTTTTTTCTGTTCCTCGTTGTGTTATTAAAACACTTAAATTTGATTATGGGGATATGAACAAAAAACAAAGAACAAAGCTACAATTTCCTAAAGAATCGACGTCGCTTTGTGAAAAATTAGCTGTAACAATTAATTGTTAATCTTACAGTTCAATGAAAGTAATGTTTGTTCACCCCATATAAGTTTTATTAGCATAGAGAAAATTTTCTGCATGTAATAACTTGCTGAATATTAGTGAGAAACTGACGATGAATCACGTTCTCTGACTCTAATCCAGAACAGCAACGATTTCCCTAAGTCTAAATTCTCTATGGCTAACACGCATGCGCCGTTGAAAAATACTTACCATTAGATACCAAAGTTTGGTTATTACACTGTAACGTACCAGGAGATGTGACGTACCTGCCAGAAGGACGCACACGACATAATGGCAGATAGGAATCAGAATAAAACGTCCGCGTAGCTTAAATGGTAGAGTGACTTATTCCGGAATGAGGGGATCCGGGTTCGAATCCTGGCGTGGACAGAAATGACGGAGAAATTTACTTCGTTATAATGGCGCCGAACTATCCGGATGATCCGACCGTTGAAAATCTCGCAATGGTGTGATGTTATTTCCACACCGCGAGATAGGAAAAATAAGAGAATCCCTTCTCCAGCACTTCGAAAAAAAAAAGAAATAAATAAAGGGGAGATGATGTAACGTACCAGGAGATGTGACGTACCTGCCAGAAGGACGCACACGACATAATGGCAGATAGGAATCAGAATAAAACGTCCGCGTAGCTTAACCGGTAGAGTGACTTATTCCGGAATGAAGGGATCCGGGTTCGAATCCTGGCGTGGACAGAAATGACGGAGAAAATTACTTCGTGATAACACGCATGCGCCGTTGAAGAATACACCCTCGGATATCAAAGTATGGTTATTATATAAGGTTATTCTTTATGCTAGAACTTCAAATTCAACTACATCCCACTCAAAAAAGTTTCTGAAACGGTTTTTAGTTAAATACATTACTCTTTTATTCTTCAAGTGAGACAAATATCCCTTTCGTCAAATATTGATCAACGTGGCTCTTTTTTTTTCTGTTCCTCGTTGTGTTATTAAAACTCTCAAATTTGATTATGGGGATATGAACAAAAAACAAAGAACAAAGCTACAATTTCCTAAAGAATCGACGGTCGCTTTGTGAAAAATTAGCTGTAACAATTAATTGTTAATCTTGCAGTTCAATGAAAGTAATGTTTCTTCACTCCATATAAGTTTTATTAGCATAGAGAAAATTTTCTGCATGTAATAACTTGCTGAATATTAGTGAGAAACTGACGATGAATCACGTTCTCTGACTCTAATCCAGAACAGCAACGAATTCCCTAGGTCTAAATACTCTGTGGCTAACACGCATGCGCCGTTGAAAAATACTTACCATTAGATACCAAAGTTTGGTTATTACACGCATGCGCCGTTGAAGAATACACGCTTCGATATCAAAGTATGGTTATTATACAAGGTTATTTTTTATGCTAGAAATTCAAATTCAACTACATCCCACTCAAAAAAGTTTCTGAAACGGTTTTTAGTTAAATACATTATTCTTTTATTCTTCAAGTGAGACTAATATCCCTTTCGTCAAATATTAATCAACGTGGCTCTTTTTTTTTCTGTTCCTCGTTGTGTTATTAAAACACTTAAATTTGATTATGGGGATATGAACAAAAAACAAAGAACAAAGCCACAATTTCCTAAAGAATCGACGTCGCTTTGTGAAAAATTAGCTGTAACAATTAATTGTTAATCTTACAGTTCATTGAAAGTAATGTTTGTTCACTCCATATAAGTTTTATTAGCAAAGAGAAAATTTTCTGCATGTAATAACTTGCTGAATATTAGTGAGAAACTGACGATGAATCACGTTCTCTGACTCTAATCCAGAACAGCAACGAACTCCCTAGGTCTAAATTATCTATGGCTAACACGCATGCGCCGTTGAAAAATACTTACCATTAGATACCAAAGTTTGGTTATTATACGCATGCGCCGTTGAAGAATACACCCTCGGATATCAAAGTATGGTTATTATATAAGGTTATTCTTTATGCTAGAACTTCAAATTCAACTACATCCCACTCAAAAAGTTTCTGAAACGGTTTTTAGTTAAATACATTACTCTTTTATTCTTCAAGTGAGACAAATATCCCTTTCGTCAAATATTGATCAACGTGGCTCTTTTTTTTTCTGTTCCTCGTTGTGTTATTAAAACTCTCAAATTTGATTATAGGGATATGAACAAAAAACAAAGAACAAAGCTACAATTTCCTAAAGAATCGACGGTCGCTTTGTGAAAAATTAGCTGTAACAATTAATTGTTAATCTTGCAGTTCAATGAAAGTAATGTTTCTTCACTCCATATAAGTTTTATTAGCATAGAGAAAATTTTCTGCATGTAATAACTTGCTGAATATTAGTGAGAAACTGACGATGAATCACGTTCTCTGACTCTAATCCAGAACAGCAACGAATTCCCTAGGTCTAAATACTCTGTGGCTAACACGCATGCGCCGTTGAAAAATACTTACCATTAGATACCAAAGTTTGGTTATTACACGCATGCGCCGTTGAAGAATACACGCTTCGATATCAAAGTATGGTTATTATACAAGGTTATTTTTTATGCTAGAAATTCAAATTCAACTACATCCCACTCAAAAAAGTTTCTGAAACGGTTTTTAGTTAAATACATTATTCTTTTATTCTTCAAGTGAGACTAATATCTCTTTCGTCAAATATTAATCAACGTGGCTCTTTTTTTTCTGTTCCTCGTTGTGTTATTAAAACACTTAAATTTGATTATGGGGATATGAACAAAAAACAAAGAACAAAGCCACAATTTCCTAAAGAATCGACGTCGCTTTGTGAAAAATTAGCTGTAACAATTAATTGTTAATCTTACAGTTCATTGAAAGTAATGTTTGTTCACTCCATATAAGTTTTATTAGCAAAGAGAAAATTTTCTGCATGTAATAACTTGCTGAATATTAGTGAGAAACTGACGATGAATCACGTTCTCTGACTCTAATCCAGAACAGCAACGAACTCCCTAGGTCTAAATTATCTATGGCTAACACGCATGCGCCGTTGAAAAATACTTACCATTAGATACCAAAGTTTGGTTATTATACGCATGCGCCGTTGAAGAATACACCCTCGGATATCAAAGTATGGTCATTATATAAGGTTATTCTTTATGCTAGAACTTCAAATTCAACTACATCCCACTCAAAAAAGTTTCTGAAACGGTTTTTAGGTAAATACATTATTCTTTTATTCTTCAAGTGAGACTAATATTCCTTTCGTCAAATATTGATCAACGTGGCTCTTTTTTTTCTGTTCCTCGTTGTGTTATTAAAACTCTTAAATTTGATTATGGGGATATGAACAAAAAACAGAGAACAAAGCTACAATTTCCTAAAGAATCGACGGTCGCTTTGTGAAAAATTAGCTGTAACAATTAATTGTTAATCTTACAGTTCAATGAAAGTAATGTTTGTTCACTCCATATAAGTTTTATTAGCATAGAGAAAATTTTCTGCATGTAAAAACTTGCTGAATATTAGTGAGAAACTGACGATGAATCACGTTCTCTGACTCTAATCCAGAACAGCAACGAATTCCCTAGGTCTAAATTCTCTATGGCTAACACGCATGCGACTTTGAAAAATACTTACCATTAGATACCAAAGTTTGGTTATTACACGCATGCGCCGTTGAAGAATACACGCTTCGATATCAAAGTATGGTTATTATACAAGGTTATTTTTTATGCTAGAACTTCAAATTCAACTACATCCCACTCAAAAAAGTTTCTGAAACGGTTTTTAGTTAAATACATTATTCTTTTATTTTTCAAGTGAGACTAATATCCCTTTCGTCAAATATTGATCAACGTGGCTCTTTTTTTCTGTTCCTCGTTGTGTTATTAAAACACTTAAATTTGATTATGGGGATATGAACAAAAAACAAAGAACAAAGCTACAATTTCCTAAAGAATCGACGGTCGCTTTGTGAAAAATTAGCTGTAACAATTAATTGTTAATCTTACAGTTCAATGAAAGTAATGTTTCTTCACTCCATATAAGTTTTATTAGCATAGAAAAAATTTTCTGCATGTAATAACTTGCTGAATATTAGTGAGAAACTGACGATGAGTCACGTTCTCTGACGCTAATCCAGAACAGCAACGAATTCCCTAGGTCTAAATTCTCTATGGCTAACACGCATGCGCCGTTGAAAAATACTTACCATTATATACCAAAGTCTGGTTGTTACACGCATGCGCCGTTGAAGAATACACCCTCGGATATCAAAGTATGGTTATTATACAAAGTTATTCTTTATGCTAGAACTTCAAATTCAACTACATCCCACTCAAAAAAGTTTCTGAAACGGTTTTTAGTTAAATACATTACTCTTTTATTCTTCAAGTGAGACAAATATCCCTTTCGTCAAATATTGATCAACGTGGCTCTTTTTTTTTCTGTTCCTCGTTGTGTTATTAAAACTCTCAAATTTGATTATGGGGATATGAACAAAAAACAAAGAACAAAGCTACAATTTCCTAAAGAATCGACGGTCGCTTTGTGAAAAATTAGCTGTAACAATTAATTGTTAATCTTGCAGTTCAATGAAAGTAATGTTTCTTCACTCCATATAAGTTTTATTAGCATAGAGAAAATTTTCTGCATGTAATAACTTGCTGAATATTAGTGAGAAACTGACGATGAATCACGTTCTCTGACTCTAATCCAGAACAGCAACGAATTCCCTAGGTCTAAATACTCTGTGGCTAACACGCATGCGCCGTTGAAAAATACTTACCATTAGATACCAAAGTTTGGTTATTACACGCATGCGCCGTTGAAGAATACACGCTTCGATATCAAAGTATGGTTATTATACAAGGTTATTTTTTATGCTAGAAATTCAAATTCAACTACATCCCACTCAAAAAAGTTTCTGAAACGGTTTTTAGTTAAATACATTATTCTTTTATTCTTCAAGTGAGACTAATATCCCTTTCGTCAAATATTAATCAACGTGGCTCTTTTTTTCTGTTCCTCGTTGTGTTATTAAAACACTTAAATTTGATTATGGGGATATGAACAAAAAACAAAGAACAAAGCCACAATTTCCTAAAGAATCGACGTCGCTTTGTGAAAAATTAGCTGTAACAATTAATTGTTAATCTTACAGTTCATTGAAAGTAATGTTTGTTCACTCCATATAAGTTTTATTAGCAAAGAGAAAATTTTCTGCATGTAATAACTTGCTGAATATTAGTGAGAAACTGACGATGAATCACGTTCTCTGACTCTAATCCAGAACAGCAACGAACTCCCTAGGTCTAAATTATCTATGGCTAACACGCATGCGCCGTTGAAAAATACTTACCATTAGATACCAAAGTTTGGTTATTATACGCATGCGCCGTTGAAGAATACACCCTCGGATATCAAAGTATGGTCATTATATAAGGTTATTCTTTATGCTAGAACTTCAAATTCAACTACATCCCACTCAAAAAAGTTTCTGAAACGGTTTTTAGGTAAATACATTATTCTTTTATTCTTCAAGTGAGACTAATATTCCTTTCGTCAAATATTGATCAACGTGGCTCTTTTTTCTGTTCCTCGTTGTGTTATTAAAACTCTTAAATTTGATTATGGGGATATGAACAAAAAACAGAGAACAAAGCTACAATTTCCTAAAGAATCGACGGTCGCTTTGTGAAAAATTAGCTGTAACAATTAATTGTTAATCTTACAGTTCAATGAAAGTAATGTTTGTTCACTCCATATAAGTTTTATTAGCATAGAGAAAATTTTCTGCATGTAAAAACTTGCTGAATATTAGTGAGAAACTGACGATGAATCACGTTCTCTGACTCTAATCCAGAACAGCAACGAATTCCCTAGGTCTAAATTCTCTATGGCTAACACGCATGCGACTTTGAAAAATACTTACCATTAGATACCAAAGTTTGGTTATTACACGCATGCGCCGTTGAAGAATACACGCTTCGATATCAAAGTATGGTTATTATACAAGGTTATTTTTTATGCTAGAACTTCAAATTCAACTACATCCCACTCAAAAAAGTTTCTGAAACGGTTTTTAGTTAAATACATTATTCTTTTATTTTTCAAGTGAGACTAATATCCCTTTCGTCAAATATTGATCAACGTGGCTCTTTTTTTCTGTTCCTCGTTGTGTTATTAAAACACTTAAATTTGATTATGGGGATATGAACAAAAAACAAAGAACAAAGCTACAATTTCCTAAAGAATCGACGGTCGCTTTGTGAAAAATTAGCTGTAACAATTAATTGTTAATCTTACAGTTCAATGAAAGTAATGTTTCTTCACTCCATATAAGTTTTATTAGCATAGAAAAAATTTTCTGCATGTAATAACTTGCTGAATATTAGTGAGAAACTGACGATGAGTCACGTTCTCTGACGCTAATCCAGAACAGCAACGAATTCCCTAGGTCTAAATTCTCTATGGCTAACACGCATGCGCCGTTGAAAAATACTTACCATTATATACCAAAGTCTGGTTGTTACACGCATGCGCCGTTGAAAAATACTTACCATTATATACCAAAGTCTGGTTGTTACACGCATGCGCCGTTGAAGAATACACCCTCGGATATCAAAGTATGGTTATTATACAAAGTTATTCTTTATGCTAGAACTTCAAATTCAACTACATCCCACTCAAAAAAGTTTCTAAAACGGTTTTTAGTTAAATACATTATTCTTTTATTCTTCAGGTGAGACTAATATCCCTTTCGTCAAATATTAATCAACGTGGCTCTTTTTTTTCTGTTCCTCGTTGTGTTATTAAAACACTTAAATTTGATTATGGGGATATGAACAAAAAACAAAGAACAAAGCTACAATTTCCTAAAGAATCGACGTCGCTTTGTGAAAAATTAGCTGTAACAATTAATTGTTAATCTTACAGTTCAATGAAAGTAATGTTTGTTCACTCCATATAAGTTTTATTAGCATAGAGAAAATTTTCTGCATGTAATAACTTGCTGAATATTAGTGAGAAACTGACGATGAATCACGTTCTCTGACTCTAATCCAGAACAGCAACGATTTCCCTAAGTCTAAATTCTCTATGGCTAACACGCATGCGCCGTTGAAAAATACTTACCATTAGATACCAAAGTTTGGTTATTACACTGTAACGTACCAGGAGATGTGAAGTACCTGCCAGAAGGACGCACACGACATAATGGCAGATAGGAATCAGAATAAAACGTCCGCGTAGCTTAACTGGTAGAGTGGGGTCCCCAGGTTCTAGCCTGGGCTGATCTTTCAGAGATGGTGTGATTTACTAACAATCGCTGAATATCCGCCGTGCATCGGACGAGCACGTAAAGTGACGGCCCCCAGGCTGGACCCACTGGTTAAATGGGTATCCTTTCCTATGTCTTCCCTGAAATTCTCTCACCCATCTATGTGCAATATCGTACTTGTACGGTGGCGCCATCTACTGTACTCTAATCTCACTACAAACTGTTCTGTCAAAAGTCGCTAGACTTGCTCTCATTCCTTCCGTTTCTGTGTTATGCCCAAAAGGCGATCTCGCTGTAGGTGGCTGGGACCTAAACTCTACTCCCTGTGGACGGAAGTCCTACATGAAAATGACAAATGCTGGCTGCTTCGAACTGGTAGAGTGACTTATTCCGGAATGAGGGGATCCGGGTTCGAATCCTGGCGTGGACAGAAATGACGGAGAAATTTACTTTGTTAAAATGGCGCCCGAACTATCCGGATGATCCGACCGTTGAAAATCTCGCAATGGTGTGATGTTATTTCCACACCGCGAGATAGGAAAAATAAGAGAATCCCTTCTCCAGCACTTCGAAAAAAAAAGAAATAAATAAAAGGGAGATGATGTAATGTACCAGGAGATGTGACGTACCTGCCAGAAGGACGCACACGACATAATGGCAGATAGGAATCAGAGTAAGGCGTCCGCGTAGCTTAACCGGTAGAGTGACTTATTCCGGAATGAGGGGATCCGGGTTCGAATCCTGGCGTGGACAGAAATCACGGAGAAAATTACTTCGTGATAACACGCATGCGCCGTTGAAGAATACACCCTCGGATATCAAAGTATGGTTATTATATAAGGTTATTCTTTATGCTAGAACTTCAAATTCAACTACATCCCACTCAAAAAAGTTTCTGAAACGGTTTTTAGTTAAATACATTACTCTTTTATTCTTCAAGTGAGACAAATATCCCTTTCGTCAAATATTGATCAACGTGGCTCTTTTTTTTCTGTTCCTCGTTGTGTTATTAAAACTCTTAAATTTGATTATGGGGATATGAACAAAAAACAAAGAACAAAGCTACAATTTCCTAAAGAATCGACGGTCGCTTTGTGAAAAATTAGCTGTAACAATTAATTGTTAATCTTACAGTTCAATGAAAGTAATATTTGTTCACTCCATATAAGTTTTCGTAGCATAGAGAAAATTTTCTGCATGTAATAACTTGCTGAATATTAGTGAGAAACTGACGATGAATCACGTTCTCTGACTCTAATCCAGAACAGCAACGAACTCCCTAGGTCTAAATCCTCTATGGCTAACACGCATGCGCCGTTGGAAAATACTTACCATTGGATACCAAAGTTTGGTTATTACACGCATGCGCCGTTGAAGAATACACCCTCGGATATCAAAGTATGGTTATTATACAAGGTTATTCTTTATGCTAGAACTTCAAATTCAACTACATCCCACTCAAAAAAGTTTCTGAAACGGTTTTTAGTTAAATACATTATTCTTTTATTCTTCAAGTGAGACTAATATCCCTTTCGTCAAATTATGATCAACGTGGCTCTTTTTTTCTGTTCCTCGTTGTGTTATTAAAACACTTAAATTTGATTATGGGGATATGAACAAAAAACAAAGAACAAAGCTACAATTTCCTAAAGAATCGACGGTCGCTTTGTGAAAAATTAGCTGCAACAATTAATTGCTAATCTTACAGTTCAATGAAAGTAATGTTTGTTCACTCCATATAAGTTTTCGTAGCATAGAGAAAATTTTCTGCATGTAATAACTTGCTGAATATTAGTGAGAAACTGACGATGAATCACGTTCTCTGACTCTAATCCAGAACAGCAACGAACTCCCTAGGTCTAAATCCTCTATGGCTAACACGCATGCGCCGTTGAAAAATACTTACCATTAGATACCAAAGTTTGGGTAATACACGCATGCGCCGTTGAAAAATACTTACCATTAGATACCAAAGTTTGGGTAATACACGCATGCGCCGTTGAAGAATACACCCTCGGATATCAAAGTATGGTTATTATATAAGGTTATTCTTTATGCTAGAACTTCAAATTCAATTACATCCCACTCAAAAAAGTTTCTGAAACGGTTTTTAGTTAAATACATTATTATTTTGTTCTTCAAGTAAGACTAATATCCCTTTCGTCAAATATTAATCAACGTGGCTCTTTTTTTCTGTTCCTCGTTGTGTTATTAAAACACTTAAATTTGATTATGGGGATATGAACAAAAAACAAAGAACAAAGCTACAATTTCCTAAAGAATCGACGGTCGCTTTGTGAAAAATTAGCTGTAACAATTAATGGTTAATCTTACAGTTTAATGAAAGTAATGTTTGTTTACTCCATATAAGTTTTATTAGCATAGAGAAAATTTTCTGCATGTAATAACTTGCTGAATATTAGTGAGAAACTGACGATGAATCACGTTCTCTGACTCTAATCCAAAACAGCAACGAATTCCCTAGGTCTAAATTCTCTATGGCTAACACGCATGCGCCGTTGAAAAATACTTACCATTGGATACCAAAGTTTGGTTATTACACGCATGCGCCGTTGAAGAATACACCCTCGGATATCAAAGTATGGTTATTATACAAGGTTATTCTTTATGCTAGAACTTCAAATTTAACTACATCCCACTCAAAAAAGTTTCTGAAACGGTTTTTAGTTAAATACATTACTCTTTTATTCTTCAAGTGAGACAAATATCCCTTTCGTCAAATATTGATCAACGTGGCTCTTTTTTTCTGTTCCTCGTTGTGTTATTAAAACTCTCAAATTTGATTATGGGGATATGAACAAAAAACAAAGAACAAAGCTACAATTTCCTAAAGAATCGACGGTCGCTTTGTGAAAAATTAGCTGTAACAATTAATTGTTAATCTTACAGTTCAATGAAAGTAATGTTTCTTCACTCCATATAAGTTTTATTAGCATAGAGAAAATTTTCTGCATGTAATAACTTGCAGAATATTAGTGAGAAACTGACGATGAATCACGTTCTCTGACTCTAATCCAGAACAGCAACGAACTCCCTAGGTCTAAATTCTCTATGGCTAACACGCATGCGCCGTTGAAAAATACTTAGCATTAGATACCAAAGTTTGGTTATTATACGCATGCGCCGTTGAAGAATACACCCTCGGATATCAAAGTATGGTTATTATATAAGGTTATTCTTTATGCTAGAACTTCAAATTCAACTACATCCCACTCAAAAAAGTTTCTGAAACGGTTTTTAGGTAAATACATTATTCTTTTATTCTTCAAGTGAGACTAATATTCCTTTCGTCAAATATTGATCAACGTGGCTCTTTTTTTCTGTTCCTCGTTGTGTTATTAAAACTCTTAAATTTGATTATGGGGATATGAACAAAAAACAGAGAACAAAGCTACAATTTCCTAAAGAATCGACGGTCGCTTTGTGAAAAATTAGCTGTAACAATTAATTGTTAATCTTACAGTTCAATGAAAGTAATGTTTGTTCACTCCATATAAGTTTTATTAGCATAGAGAAAATTTTCTGCATGTAAAAACTTGCTGAATATTAGTGAGAAACTGACGATGAATCACGTTCTCTGACTCTAATCCAGAACAGCAACGAACTCCCTAGGTCTAAATCCTCTATGGCTAACACGCATGCGCCGTTGGAAAATACTTACCATTGGATACCAAAGTTTGGTTATTACACGCATGCGCCGTTGAAGAATACACCCTCGGATATCAAAGTATGGTTATTATACAAGGTTATTCTTTATGCTAGAACTTCAAATTCAACTACATCCCACTCAAAAAAGTTTCTGAAACGGTTTTTAGTTAAATACATTACTCTTTTATTCTTCAAGTGAGACAAATATCCCTTTCGTCAAATATTGATCAACGTGGCTCTTTTTTTTCTGTTCCTCGTTGTGTTATTAAAACTCTTAAATTTGATTATGGGGATATGAACAAAAAACAAAGAACAAAGCTACAATTTCCTAAAGAATCGACGGTCGCTTTGTGAAAAATTAGCTGTAACAATTAATTGTTAATCTTACAGTTCAATGAAAGTAATATTTGTTCACTCCATATAAGTTTTCGTAGCATAGAGAAAATTTTCTGCATGTAATAACTTGCTGAATATTAGTGAGAAACTGACGATGAATCACGTTCTCTGACTCTAATCCAGAACAGCAACGAACTCCCTAGGTCTAAATCCTCTATGGCTAACACGCATGCGCCGTTGGAAAATACTTACCATTGGATACCAAAGTTTGGTTATTACACGCATGCGCCGTTGAAGAATACACCCTCGGATATCAAAGTATGGTTATTATACAAGGTTATTCTTTATGCTAGAACTTCAAATTCAACTACATCCCACTCAAAAAAGTTTCTGAAACGGTTTTTAGTTAAATACATTATTCTTTTATTCTTCAAGTGAGACTAATATCCCTTTCGTCAAATTATGATCAACGTGGCTCTTTTTTTCTGTTCCTCGTTGTGTTATTAAAACACTTAAATTTGATTATGGGGATATGAACAAAAAACAAAGAACAAAGCTACAATTTCCTAAAGAATCGACGGTCGCTTTGTGAAAAATTAGCTGCAACAATTAATTGTTAATCTTACAGTTCAATGAAAGTAATGTTTCTTCACTCCATATAAGTTTTATTAGCATAGAGAAAATTTTCTGCATGTAATAACTTGCAGAATATTAGTGAGAAACTGACGATGAATCACGTTCTCTGACTCTAATCCAGAACAGCAACGAACTCCCTAGGTCTAAATTCTCTATGGCTAACACGCATGCGCCGTTGAAAAATACTTAGCATTAGATACCAAAGTTTGGTTATTATACGCATGCGCCGTTGAAGAATACACCATCGGATATCAAAGTATGGTTATTATACAAGGTTATTCTTTATGCTAGAACTTTAAATTTAACTACATCCCACTCAAAAAAGTTTCTGAAACGGTTTTTAGGTAAATACATTATTCTTTTATTCTTCAAGTGAGACTAATATTCCTTTCGTCAAATATTGATCAACGTGGCTCTTTTTTTTCTGTTCCTCGTTGTGTTATTAAAACACTTAAATTTGATTATGGGGATATGAACAAAAAACAGAGAACAAAGCTACAATTTCCTAAAGAATCGACGGTCGCTTTGTGAAAAATTAGCTGTAACAATTAATTGTTAATCTTACAGTTCAATGAAAGTAATGTTTGTTCACTCCATATAAGTTTTATTAGCATAGAGAAAATTTTCTGCATGTAAAAACTTGCTGAATATTAGTGAGAAACTGACGATGAATCACGTTCTCTGACTCTAATCCAAAACAGCAACGAATTCCCTAGGTCTAAATTCTCTATGGCTAACACGCATGCGCCGTTGGAAAATACTTACCATTGGATAATAAAGTTTGGTTATTACACGCATGCGCCGTTGTAGAATACACCCTCGGATATCAAAGTATGGTTATTATACAAGGTTATTCTTTATGCTAGAACTTCAAATTCAACTACATCCCACTCAAAAAAGTTTCTGAAACGGTTTTTAGTTAAATACATTATTCTTTTATTCTTCAAGTGAGACTAATATCCCTTTCGTCAAATTATGATCAACGTGGCTCTTTTTTCTGTTCCTCGTTGTGTTATTAAAACACTTAAATTTGATTATGGGGATATGAACAAAAAACAAAGAACAAAGCTACAATTTCCTAAAGAATCGACGGTCGCTTTGTGAAAAATTAGCTGTAACAATTATTTGTTAATCTTACAGTTCAATGAAAGTAATGTTTGTTCACTCCATATAAGTTTTATTAGCAAAGAGGAAATTTTCTGCATGTAATAACTTGCTGAATATTAGTGAGAAACTGACGATGAATCACGTTCTCTGACTCTAATCCAGAACAGCAACGAACTCCCTAGGTCTAAATCCTCTATGGCTAACACGCATGCGCCGTTGAAAAATACTTACCATTAGATACCAAAGTTTGGTAATTACACGCATGCGCCGTTGAAGAATACACGCTTCGATATCAAAGTATGGTTATTATACAAGTTTATTTTTTATGCTAGAACTTCAAATTCAACTACATCCCACTCAAAAAAGTTTCTGAAACGGTTTTTAGTTAAATACATTATTCTTTTATTCTTCAAGTGAGACTAATATCCCTTTCGTCAAATTATGATCAACGTGGCTCTTTTTTTCTGTTCCTCGTTGTGTTATTAAAACACTTAAATTTGATTATGAGGATATGAACAAAAATCAAAGAACAAAGCTACAATTTCCTAAAGAATCGACGGTCGCTTTGTGAAAAATTAGCTGTAACAATTAATGGTTAATCTTACAGTTTAATGAAAGTAATGTTTGTTTACTTCATATAAGTTTTATTAGCATAGAGAAAATTTTCTGCATGTAATAACTTGCTGAATATTAGTGAGAAACTGACGATGAATCACGTTCTCTGACTCTAATCCAAAACAGCAACGAATTCCCTAGGTCTAAATTCTCTATGGCTAACACGCATGCGCCGTTGGAAAATACTTACCATTGGATACCAAAGTTTGGTTATTACACGCATGCGCCGTTGAAGAATACACCCTCGGATATCAAAGTATGGTTATTATACAAGGTTATTCTTTATGCTAGAACTTCAAATTCAACTACATCCCACTCAAAAAAGTTTCTGAAACGATTTTTAGTTAAATACATTATTCTTTTATTCTTCAAGTGAGACTAATATCCCTTTCGTCAAATTATGATCAACGTGGCTCTTTTTTTCTGTTCCTCGTTGTGTTATTAAAACACTTAAATTTGATTATGGGGATATGAACAAAAAACAAAGAACAAAGCTACAATTTCCTAAAGAATCGACGGTCGCTTTGTGAAAAATTAGCTGCAACAATTAATTGCTAATCTTACAGTTCAATGAAAGTAATGTTTGTTCACTCCATATAAGTTTTCGTAGCATAGAGAAAATTTTCTGCATGTAATAACTTGCTGAATATTAGTGAGAAACTGACGATGAATCACGTTCTCTGACTCTAATCCAGAACAGCAACGAACTCCCTAGGTCTAAATCCTCTATGGCTAACACGCATGCGCCGTTGAAAAATACTTACCATTAGATACCAAAGTTTGGGTAATACACGCATGCGCCGTTGAAAAATACTTACCATTAGATACCAAAGTTTGGGTAATACACGCATGCGCCGTTGAAGAATACACCCTCGGATATCAAAGTATGGTTATTATATAAGGTTATTCTTTATGCTAGAACTTCAAATTCAATTACATCCCACTCAAAAAAGTTTCTGAAACGGTTTTTAGTTAAATACATTATTCTTTTGTTCTTCAAGTAAGACTAATATCCCTTTCGTCAAATATTAATCAACGTGGCTTTTTTTTTCTGTTCCTCGTTGTGTTATTAAAACACTTAAATTTGATTATGGGGATATGAACAAAAAACAAAGAACAAAGCTACAATTTCCTAAAGAATCGACGTCGCTTTGTGAAAAATTAGCTGTAACAATTATTTGTTAATCTTACAGTTCAATGAAAGTAATGTTTGTTCACTCCATATAAGTTTTATTAGCATAGAGAAAATTTTCTGCATGTAATAACTTGCTGAATATTAGTGAGAAACTGACGATGAATCACGTTCTCTGACTCTAATCCAGAACAGCAACGAACTCCCTAGGTCTAAATTCTCTATGGCTAACACGCATGCGCCTTTGAAAAATACTTACCATTAGATACCAAAGTTTGGTTTTTACACGCATGCGCCGTTGAAGAATACACGCTTCGATATCAAAGTATGGTTATTATACAAGGTTATTTTTTATGCTAGAACTTCAAATTCAACTACATCCCACTCAAAAAAGTTTCTGAAACGGTTTTTAGTTAAATACATTATTCTTTTATTTTTCAAGTGAGACTAATATCCCTTTCGTCAAATATTGATCAACGTGGCTCTTTTTTTCTGTTCCTCGTTGTGTTATTAAAACACTTAAATTTGATTATGGGGATATGAACAAAAAACAAAGAACAAAGCTACAATTTCCTAAAGAATCGACGGTCGCTTGTGAAAAATTAGCGGTAACAATTAATTGTTAGTCTTACAGTTCAATGAAAGTAATGTTTGTTTACTCCATATAAGTTTTATTAGCATAGAGAAAATTTTCTGCATGTAAAAACTTGCTGAATATTAGTGAGAAACTGACGATAAATCACGTTCTCTGACTCTAATCCAGAACAGCAACGAATTCCCTAGGTCTAAATTCTCTATGGCTAACACGCATGCGCCGTTGAAAAATACTTACCATTAGATACCAAAGTTTGGTTATTTCACGCATGCGCCGTTGAAGAATACACCCTCGGATATCAAAGTATGGTTATTATACAAAGTTATTCTTTATGCTAGAACTTCAAATTCAACTACATCCCACTCAAAAAAGTTTCGGAAACGGTTTTTAGTTAAATACATTATTCTTTTATTTTTCAAGTGAGACTAATATCCCTTTCGTCAAATATTGATCAACGTGGCTCTTTTTTTCTGTTCCTCGTTGTGTTATTAAAACACTTAAATTTGATTATGGGGATATGAACAAAAAACAAAGAACAAAGCTACAATTTCCTAAAGAATCGACGTCGCTTTGTGAAAAATTAGCTGTAACAATTATTTGTTAATCTTACAGTTCAATGAAAGTAATATTTGTTCACTCCATATAAGTTTTATTAGCATAGAGAAAATTTTCTGCATGTAATAGCTTGCTGAATATTAGTGAGAAACTGACGATGAATCACGTTCTCTGACTCTAATCCAGAACAGCAATGAATTCCCTAGGTTTAAATTCTCTATGGCTAACACGCATGCGCCGTTGAAAAATACTTACCATTAGATACCAAAGTTTGGTAATTACACGCATGCGCCGTTGAAGAATAAACGCTTCGATATCAAAGTATGGTTATTATACAAGTTTATTTTTTATGCTAGAACTTCAAATTCAACTACATCCCACTCAAAAAAGTTTCTGAAACGGTTTTTAGTTAAATACATTATTCTTTTATTCTTCAAGTGAGACTAATATCCCTTTCGTCAAATTATGATCAACGTGGCTCTTTTTTTCTGTTCCTCGTTGTGTTATTAAAACACTTAAATTTGATTATGGGGATATGAACAAAAAAGAAAGAACAAAGCTACAATTTCCTAAAGAATCGACGGTCGCTTTGTGAAAAATTAGCTGCAACAATTAATTGCTAATCTTACAGTTCAATGAAAGTAATGTTTGTTCACTCCATATAAGTTTTCGTAGCATAGAGAAAATTTTCTGCATGTAATAACTTGCTGAATATTAGTGAGAAACTGACGATGAATCACGTTCTCTGACTCTAATCCAGAACAGCAACGAACTCCCTAGGTCTAAATCCTCTATGGCTAACACGCATGCGCCGTTGAAAAATACTTACCATTAGATACCAAAGTTTGGGTAATACACGCATGCGCCGTTGAAAAATACTTACCATTAGATACCAAAGTTTGGGTAATACACGCATGCGCCGTTGAAGAATACACCCTCGGATATCAAAGTATGGTTATTATATAAGGTTATTCTTTATGCTAGAACTTCAAATTCAATTACATCCCACTCAAAAAGTTTCTGAAACGGTTTTTAGTTAAATACATTATTCTTTTGTTCTTCAAGTAAGACTAATATCCCTTTCGTCAAATATTAATCAACGTGGCTTTTTTTTCTGTTCCTCGTTGTGTTATTAAAACACTTAAATTTGATTATGGGGATATGAACAAAAAACAAAGAACAAAGCTACAATTTCCTAAAGAATCGACGTCGCTTTGTGAAAAATTAGCTGTAACAATTATTTGTTAATCTTACAGTTCAATGAAAGTAATGTTTGTTCACTCCAAATAAGTTTTATTAGCATAGAGAAAATTTTCTGCATGTAATAACTTGCTGAATATTAGTGAGAAACTGACGATGAATCACGTTCTCTGACTCTAATCCAGAACAGCAACGAACTCCCTAGGTCTAAATTCTCTATGGCTAACACGCATGCGCCTTTGAAAAATACTTACCATTAGATACCAAAGTTTGGTTATTACACGCATGCGCCGTTGAAGAATACACGCTTCGATATCAAAGTATGGTTATTATACAAGGTTATTTTTTATGCTAGAACTTCAAATTCAACTACATCCCACTCAAAAAAGTTTCTGAAACGGTTTTTAGTTAAATACATTATTCTTTTATTTTTCAAGTGAGACTAATATCCCTTTCGTCAAATATTGATCAACGTGGCTCTTTTTTTCTGTTCCTCGTTGTGTTATTAAAACACTTAAATTTGATTATGGGGATATGAACAAAAAACAAAGAACAAAGCTACAATTTCCTAAAGAATCGACGGTCGCTTGTGAAAAATTAGCGGTAACAATTAATTGTTAGTCTTACAGTTCAATGAAAGTAATGTTTGTTTACTCCATATAAGTTTTATTAGCATAGAGAAAATTTTCTGCATGTAAAAACTTGCTGAATATTAGTGAGAAACTGACGATAAATCACGTTCTCTGACTCTAATCCAGAACAGCAACGAATTCCCTAGGTCTAAATTCTCTATGGCTAACACGCATGCGCCGTTGAAAAATACTTACCATTAGATACCAAAGTTTGGTTAT
The DNA here is from genome assembly GCA_039090855.1 of Macrothele yani. Lineage (NCBI taxonomy): Eukaryota > Metazoa > Arthropoda > Arachnida > Araneae > Macrothelidae > Macrothele > Macrothele yani. The sequence goes on along the minus strand of CM077016.1, from coordinate 89,591,062 downwards.
TTCACGCATGCGCCGTTGAAGAATACACCCTCGGATATCAAAGTATGGTTATTATACAAAGTTATTCTTTATGCTAGAACTTCAAATTCAACTACATCCCACTCAAAAAAGTTTCGGAAACGGTTTTTAGTTAAATACATTATTCTTTTATTTTTCAAGTGAGACTAATATCCCTTTCGTCAAATATTGATCAACGTGGCTCTTTTTTTCTGTTCCTCGTTGTGTTATTAAAACACTTAAATTTGATTATGGGGATATGAACAAAAAACAAAGAACAAAGCTACAATTTCCTAAAGAATCGACGTCGCTTTGTGAAAAATTAGCTGTAACAATTATTTGTTAATCTTACAGTTCAATGAAAGTAATGTTTGTTCACTCCATATAAGTTTTATTAGCATAGAGAAAATTTTCTGCATGTAATAACTTGCTGAATATTAGTGAGAAACTGACGATGAATCACGTTCTCTGACTCTAATCCAGAACAGCAACGAACTCCCTAGGTCTAAATTCTCTATGGCTAACACGCATGCGCCTTTGAAAAATACTTACCATTAGATACCAAAGTTTGGTTATTACACGCATGCGCCGTTGAAGAATACACGCTTCGATATCAAAGTATGGTTATTATACAAGGTTATTTTTTATGCTAGAACTTCAAATTCAACTACATCCCACTCAAAAAAGTTTCTGAAACGGTTTTTAGTTAAATACATTATTCTTTTATTTTTCAAGTGAGACTAATATCCCTTTCGTCAAATATTGATCAACGTGGCTCTTTTTTTCTGTTCCTCGTTGTGTTATTAAAACACTTAAATTTGATTATGGGGATATGAACAAAAAACAAAGAACAAAGCTACAATTTCCTAAAGAATCGACTGTCGCTTGTGAAAAATTAGCGGTAACAATTAATTGTTAGTCTTACAGTTCAATGAAAGTAATGTTTGTTTACTCCATATAAGTTTTATTAGCATAGAGAAAATTTTCTGCATGTAAAAACTTGCTGAATATTAGTGAGAAACTGACGATAAATCACGTTCTCTGACTCTAATCCAGAACAGCAACGAATTCCCTAGGTCTAAATTCTCTATGGCTAACACGCATGCGCCGTTGAAAAATACTTACCATTAGATACCAAAGTTTGGTTATTTCACGCATGCGCCGTTGAAGAATACACCCTCGGATATCAAAGTATGGTTATTATACAAAGTTATTCTTTATGCTAGAACTTCAAATTCAACTACATCCCACTCAAAAAAGTTTCGGAAACGGTTTTTAGTTAAATACATTATTCTTTTATTTTTCAAGTGAGACTAATATCCCTTTCGTCAAATATTGATCAACGTGGCTCTTTTTTTCTGTTCCTCGTTGTGTTATTAAAACACTTAAATTTGATTATGGGGATATGAACAAAAAACAAAGAACAAAGCTACAATTTCCTAAAGAATCGACGTCGCTTTGTGAAAAATTAGCTGCAACAATTAATTGCTAATCTTACAGTTCAATGAAAGTAATGTTTGTTCACTCCATATAAGTTTTCGCAGCATAGAGAAAATTCTCTGCATGTAATAACTTGCTGAATATTAGTGAGAAACTGATGATGAATCACGTTCTCTGACTCTAATCCAGAACAGCAACGAACTCCCTAGGTCTAAATCCTCTATGGCTAACACGCATGCGCCGTTGAAAAAATACTTACCATTAGATACCAAAGTTTGGGTAATACACGCATGCGCCGTTGAAAAATACTTACCATTAGATACCAAAGTTTGGTTATTACACTGTAACGTACCAGGAGATGTGACGTACCTGCCAGAAGGACGCACACGACATAATGGCAGATATCAATCAGAATAAAACGTCTGCGTAGCTTAACTGGTAGAGTGGGGTCCCCAGGTTCTAGCCTGGGCTGATCTTTCAGAGATGGTGTGATTTACTAACAATCGCTGAATATCCGCCGTGCATCGCACGAGCACGTAAAGTGACGGCCCCCAGGCTGGACCCACTGGTTAAATGGGTATCCTTTGCTATGTCTTCCCTGAAATTCTCTCACCCATCTATGTGCAATATCGTAGTTGTACGGTGGCGCCATCTTCTGTACTCTAATCTCACTACAAACTGTTCTGTCAAAAGTCGCTAGACTTGCTCTCATTCCTTCCGTTACTGTGTCCTGCCCAAAAGACGATCTCGCTGTAGGTGGCTGGGACCTAAACTCTACTCCTGTGGACGGAAGTCCTACATGAAAATGACAAATGCTGGCTGCTTCGAACTGGTAGATTGACTTATTCCGGAATGAGGGGATCCGGGTTCGAATCCTGGCGTGGACAGAAATGACGGAGAAATTTACTTCGTTATAATGGCGCCCGAACTATCCGGATGATCCGACCGTTGAAAATCTCGCAATGGTGTGATGTTATTTCCACACCGCGAGATAGGAAAAATAAGAGAATCCCTTCTCCAGCACTTCGAAAAAAAAGAAATAAATAAAGGGGAGATGATGTAATGTACCAGGAGATGTGACGTACCTGCCAGAAGGACGCACACGACATAATGGCAGATAGGAATCAGAATAAAACGTCCGCGTAGCTTAACCGGTAGAGTGACTTATTCCGGAATGAGGGGATCCGGGTTCGAATCCTGGCGTGGACAGAAATGACGGAGAAAATTACTTCGTGATAACACGCATGCGCCGTTGAAGAATACACCCTCGGATATCAAAGTATGGTTATTATATAAGGTTATTCTTTATGCTAGAACTTCAAATTCAACTACATCCCACTCAAACAAGTTTCTGAAACGGTTTTTAGTTAAATACATTATTCTTTTATTCTTCAAGTGAGACAAAGATCCCTTTCGTCAAATATTGATCAACGTGGCTCTTTTTTTTCTGTTCCTCGTTGTGTTATTAAAACTCTTAAATTTGATTATGGGGATATGAACAAAAAACAAAGAACAAAGCTACAATTTCCTAAAGAATCGACGGTCGCTTTGTGAAAAATTAGCTGTAACAATTAATTGTTAATCTTACAGTTCAATGAAAGTAATATTTGTTCACTCCATATAAGTTTTATTAGCATAGAGAAAATTTTCTGCATGTAATAGCTTGCTGAATATTAGTGAGAAACTGACGATGAATCACGTTCTCTGACTCTAATCCAGAACAGCAACGAACTCCCTAGGTCTAAATCCTCTATGGCTAACACGCATGCGCCGTTGAAAAATACTTACCATTAGATACCAAAGTTTGGGTAATACACGCATGCGCCGTTGAAAAATACTTACCATTAGATACCAAAGTTTGGGTAATACACGCATGCGCCGTTGAAGAATACACCCTCGGATATCAAAGTATGGTTATTATATAAGGTTATTCTTTATGCTAGAACTTCAAATTCAATTACATCCCACTCAAAAAAGTTTCTGAAACGGTTTTTAGTTAAATACATTATTCTTTTGTTCTTCAAGTAAGACTAATATCCCTTTCGTCAAATATTAATCAACGTGGCTCTTTTTTTCTGTTCCTCGTTGTGTTATTAAAACACTTAAATTTGATTATGGGGATATGAACAAAAAACAAAGAACAAAGCTACAATTTCCTAAAGAATCGACGGTCGCTTGTGAAAAATTAGCGGTAACAATTAATTGTTAGTCTTACAGTTCAATGAAAGTAATGTTTGTTTACTCCATATAAGTTTTATTAGCATAGAGAAAATTTTCTGCATGTAAAAACTTGCTGAATATTAGTGAGAAACTGACGATAAATCACGTTCTCTGACTCTAATCCAGAACAGCAACGAATTCCCTAGGTCTAAATTCTCTATGGCTAACACGCATGCGCCGTTGAAAAATACTTACCATTAGATACCAAAGTTTGGTTATTTCACGCATGCGCCGTTGAAGAATACACCCTCGGATATCAAAGTATGGTTATTATACAAAGTTATTCTTTATGCTAGAACTTCAAATTCAACTACATCCCACTCAAAAAAGTTTCGGAAACGGTTTTTAGTTAAATACATTATTCTTTTATTTTTCAAGTGAGACTAATATCCCTTTCCTCAAATATTGATCAACGTGGCTCTTATTTTTCCGTTCCTCGTTGTGTTATTAAAACACTTAAATTTGATTATGGGGATATGAACAAAAAACAGAGAACAAAGCTACAATTTCCTAAAGAATCAACGTCGCTTTGTGAAAAATTAGCTGTAACAATTAATTGTTAATCTTACAGTTCAATGAAAGTAATGTTTGTTCACTCCATATAAGTTTTATTAGCATAGAGAAAATTTTCTGCATGTAATAACTTGCTGAATATTAGTGAGAAACTGACGATGAATCACGTTCTCTGACTCTAATCCAGAACAGCAACGATTTCCCTAAGTCTAAATTCTCTATGGCTAACACGCATGCGCCGTTGAAAAATACTTACCATTAGATACCAAAGTTTGGTTATTACACTGTAACGTACCAGGAGATGTGACGTACCTGCCAGAAGGACGCACACGACATAATGGCAGATAGGAATCAGAATAAAACGTCTGCGTAGCTTAACTGGTAGAGTGACTTATTCCGGAATGAGGGGATCCGGGTTCGAATCCTGGCGTGGACAGAAATGACGGAGAAATTTACTTCGTTATAATGGCGCCCGAACTATCCGGATGATCCGACCGTTGAAAATCTCGCAATGGTGTGATGTTATTTCCACACCGCGAGATAGGAAAAATAAGAGAATCCCTTCTCCAGCACTTCGAAAAAAAGAAATAAATAAAGGGGAGATGATGTAACGTACCAGGAGATGTGACGTACCTGCCAGAAGGACGCACACGACATAATGGCAGATAGGAATCAGAATAAAACGTCCGCGTAGCTTAACCGGTAGAGTGACTTATCCCGGAATGAGGGGATCCGGGTTCGAATCCTGGCGTGGACAGAAATGACGGAGAAAATTACTTCGTGATAACACGCATGCGCCGTTGAAGAATACACCCTCTGATATCAAAGTATGGTTATTATATAAGGTTATTCTTTATGCTAGAACTTCAAATTCAACTACATCCCACTCAAAAAAGTTTCTGAAACGGTTTTTAGTTAAATACATTACTCTTTTATTCTTCAAGTGAGACAAATATCCCTTTCGTCAAATATTGATCAACGTGGCTCTTTTTTTCTGTTCCTCGTTGTGTTATTAAATTTCTTAAATTTGATTATGGGGATATGAACAAAAAACAAAGCTACAATTTCCTAAAGAATCGACGGTCGCTTTGTGAAAAATTAGCTGTAACAATTAATTGTTAATCTTACAGTTCAATGAAAGTAATATTTGTTCACTCCATATAAGTTTTATTAGCATAGAGAAAATTTTCTGCATGTAATAGCTTGCTGAATATTAGTGAGAAACTGACGATGAATCACGTTCTCTGACTCTAATCCAGAACAGCAATGAATTCCCTAGGTTTAAATTCTCTATGGCTAACACGCATTCGCCGTTGAAAAATACTTACCATTAGATACCAAAGTTTGGTAATTACACGCATGCGCCGTTGAAGAATACACGCTTCGATATCAAAGTATGGTTATTATACAAGTTTATTTTTTATGCTAGAACTTCAAATTCAACTACATCCCTCTCAAAAAAGTTTCTGAAACGGTTTTTAGTTAAATACATTATTCTTTTATTCTTCAAGTGAGACTAATATCCCTTTCGTCAAATTATGATCAACGTGGCTCTTTTTTTCTGTTCCTCGTTGTGTTATTAAAACACTTAAATTTGATTATGGGGATATGAACAAAAAACAAAGAACAAAGCTACAATTCCCTAAAGAATCGACGGTCGCTTTGTGAAAAATTAGCTGCAACAATTAATTGCTAATCTTACAGTTCAATGAAAGTAATGTTTGTTCACTCCATATAAGTTTTCGTAGCATAGAGAAAATTTTCTGCATGTAATAACTTGCTGAATATTAGTGAGAAACTGACGATGAATCACGTTCTCTCACTCTAATCCAGAACAGCAACGAACTCCCTACGTCTAAATCCTCTATGGCTAACACGCATGCGCCGTTGAAAAATACTTACCATTAGATACCAAAGTTTGGGTAATACACGCATGCGCCGTTGAAAAATACTTACCATTAGATACCAAATTTTGGGTAATACACGCATGCGCCGTTGAAGAATACACCCTCGGATATCAAAGTATGGTTATTATATAAGGTTATTCTTTATGCTAGAACTTCAAATTCAATTACATCCCACTCAAAAAAGTTTCTGAAACGGTTTTTAGTTAAATACATTATTCTTTTGTTCTTCAAGTAAGACTAATATCCCTTTCGTCAAATATTAATCAACGTGGCTCTTTTTTTTCTGTTCCTCGTTGTGTTATTAAAACACTTAAATTTGATTATGGGGATATGAACAAAAAACAAAGAACAAAGCTACAATTTCCTAAAGAATCGACGTCGCTTTGTGAAAAATTAGCTGTAACAATTATTTGTTAATCTTACAGTTCAATGAAAGTAATGTTTGTTCACTCCATATAAGTTTTATTAGCATAGAGAAAATTTTCTGCATGTAATAACTTGCTGAATATTAGTGAGAAACTGACGATGAATCACGTTCTCTGACTCTAATCCAGAACAGCAACGAACTCCCTAGGTCTAAATTCTCTATGGCTAACACGCATGCGCCGTTGAAAAATACTTACCATTAGATACCAAAGTTTGGTTATTACACGCATGCGCCGTTGAAGAATACACGCTTCGATATCAAAGTATGGTTATTATACAAGGTTATTTTTTATGCTAGAAATTCAAATTCAACTACATCCCACTCAAAAAAGTTTCTGAAACGGTTTTTAGTTAAATACATTATTCTTTTATTCTTCAAGTGAGACTAATATCCCTTTCGTCAAATATTAATCAACGTGGCTCTTTTTTTCTGTTCCTCGTTGTGTTATTAAAACACTTAAATTTGATTATGGGGATATGAACAAAAAACAAAGAACAAAGCTACAATTTCCTAAAGAATCGACGTCGCTTTGTGAAAAATTAGCTGTAACAATTAATTGTTAATCTTACAGTTCAATGAAAGTAATGTTTGTTCACTCCATATAAGTTTTATTAGCATAGAGAAAATTTTCTGCATGTAATAACTTGCTGAATATTAGTGAGAAACTGACGATGAATCACGTTCTCTGACTCTAATAAAGAACAGCAACGATTTCCCTAAGTCTAAATTCTCTATGGCTAACACGCATGCGCCGTTGAAAAATACTTACCATTAGATACCAAAGTTTGGTTATTACACTGTAACGTACCAGGAGATGTGACGTACCTGCCAGAAGGACGCACACGACATAATGGCAGATAGGAATCAGAATAAAACGTCTGCGTAGCTTAACTGGTAGAGTGGGGTCCCCAGGTTCTAGCCTGGGCTGATCTTTCAGAGATGGTGTGATTTACTAACAATCGCTGAATATCCGCCGTGCATCGGACGAGCACGTAAAGTGACGGCCCCCAGGCTGGACCCACTGGTTAAATGGGTATCCTTTGCTATGTCTTCCCTGAAATTCTCTCACCCATCTATGTGCAATATCGTAGTTGTACGGTGGCGCCATCTTCTGTACTCTGATCTCACTACAAACTGTTCTGTCAAAAGTCGCTAGACTTGCTCTCATTCCTTCCGTTTCTGTGTCCTGCCCAAAAGGCGATCTCGTTGTAGGTGGCTGGGACCTAAACTCTACTCCCTGTGGACGGAAGTCCTACATGAAAATGACAAATGCTGGCTGCTTCGAACTGGTAGATTGACTTATTCCGGAATGAGGGGATCCGGGTTCGAATCCTGGCGTGGACAGAAATGACGGAGAAATTTACTTCGTTATAATGGCGCCCGAACTATCCGGATGATCCGACCGTTGAAAATCTCGCAATGGTGTGATGTTATTTCCACACCGCGAGATAGGAAAAATAAGAGAATCCCTTCTCCAGCACTTCGAAAAAAAAAGAAATAAATAAAGGGGAGATGATGTAATGTACCAGGAGATGTGACGTACCTGCCAGAAGGACGCACACGACATAATGGCAGATAGGAATCGGAATAAAACGTCCGCGTAGCTTAACCGGTAGAGTGACTTATTCCGGAATGAGGGGATCCGGGTTCGAATCCTGGCGTGGACAGAAATGACGGAGAAAATTACTTCGTGATAACACGCATGCGCCGTTGAAGAATACACCCTCGGATATCAAAGTATGGTTATTATATAAGGTTATTCTTTATGCTAGAACTTCAAATTCAACTACATCCCACTCAAAAAAGTTTCTGAAACGGTTTTTAGTTAAATACATTACTCTTTTATTCTTCAAGTGAGACAAAGATCCCTTTCGTCAAATATTGATCAACGTGGCTCTTTTTTCTGTTCCTCGTTGTGTTATTAAAACTCTTAAATTTGATTATGGGGATATGAACAAAAAACAAAGAACAAAGCTACAATTTCCTAAAGAATCGACGGTCGCTTTGTGAAAAATTAGCTGTAACAATTAATTGTTAATCTTACAGTTCAATGAAAGTAATATTTGTTCACTCCATATAAGTTTTATTAGCATAGAGAAAATTTTCTGCATGTAATAGCTTGCTGAATATTAGTGAGAAACTGACGATGAATCACGTTCTCTGACTCTAATCCAGAAAAGCAACGAACTCCCTAGGTCTAAATCCTCTATGGCTAACACGCATGCGCCGTTGAAAAATACTTACCATTAGATACCAAAGTTTGGGTAATACACGCATGCGCCGTTGAAAAATACTTACCATTAGATACCAAAGTTTGGGTAATACACGCATGCGCCGTTGAAGAATACACCCTCGGATATCAAAGTATGGTTATTATATAAGGTTATTCTTTATGCTAGAACTTCAAATGCAATAACATCCCACTCAAAAAAGTTTCTGAAACGGTTTTTAGTTAAATAAATTATTCTTTTGTTCTTCAAGTAAGACTAATATCCCTTTCGTCAAATATTAATCAACGTGGCTCTTTTTTTCTGTTCCTCGTTGTGTTATTAAAACACTTAAATTTGATTATGGGGATATGAACAAAAAACATAGAACAAAGCTACAATTTCCTAAAGAATCGACGTCGCTTTGTGAAAAATTAGCTGTAACAATTATTTGTTAATCTTACAGTTCAATGAAAGTAATGTTTGTTCACTCCATATAAGTTTTATTAGCATAGAGAAAATTTTCTGCATGTAATAACTTGCTGAATATTAGTGAGAAACTGACGATGAATCACGTTCTCTGACGCTAATCCAGAACAGCAACGAATTCCCTAGGTCTAAATTCTCTATGGCTAACACGCATGCGCCGTTGAAAAATACTTACCATTATATACCAAAGTCTGGTTGTTACACGCATGCGCCGTTGAAGAATACACCCTCGGATATCAAAGTATGGTTATTATACAAAGTTATTCTTTATGCTAGAACTTCAAATTCAACTACATCCCACTCAAAAAAGTTTCTGAAACGGTTTTTAGTTAAATACATTACTCTTTTATTCTTCAAGTGAGACTAATATCCCTTTCGTCAAATTATGATCAACGTGGCTCTTTTTTTCTGTTCCTCGTTGTGTTATTAAAACACTTAAATTTGATTATGAGGATATGAACAAAAATCAAAGAACAAAGCTTCAATTTCCTAAAGAATCGACGGTCGCTTTGTGAAAAATTAGCTGTAACAATTAATGGTTAATCTTACAGTTTAATGAAAGTAATGTTTGTTTACTCCATATAAGTTTTATTAGCATAGAGAAAATTTTCTGCATGTAATAACTTGCTGAATATTAGTGAGAAACTGACGATGAATCACGTTCTCTGACTCTAATCCAAAACAGCAACGAATTCCCTAGGTCTAAATTCTCTATGGCTAACACGCATGCGCCGTTGGAAAATACTTACCATTGGATACCAAAGTTTGGTTATTACACGCATGCGCCGTTGAAGAATACACCCTCGGATATCAAAGTATGGTTATTATACAAGGTTATTCTTTATGCTAGAACTTCAAATTCAATTACATCCCACTCAAAAAAGTTTCTGAAACGGTTTTTAGTTAAATACATTATTCTTTTGTTCTTCAAGTAAGACTAATATCCCTTTCGTCAAATATTAATCAACGTGGCTCTTTTTTTCTGTTCCTCGTTGTGTTATTAAAACACTTAAATTTGATTATGGGGATATGAACAAAAAACAAAGAACAAAGCTACAATTTCCTAAAGAATCGACGCCGCTTTGTGAAAAATTAGCTGTAACAATTAATTGTTAATCTTACAGTTCAATGAAAGTAATGTTTGTTCACTCCATATAAGTTTTATTAGCATAGAGAAAATTTTCTGCATGTAAAAACTTGCTGAATATTAGTGAGAAACTGACGATAAATCACGTTCTCTGACTCTAATCCAGAACAGCAACGAATTCCCTAGGTCTAAATTCTCTATGGCTAACACGCATGCGCCGTTGAAAAATACTTACCATTAGATACCAAAGTTTGGTTATTACACTGTAACGTACCAGGAGATGTGACGTACCTGCCAGAAGGACGCACACGACATAATGGCAGATAGGAATCAGAATAAAACGTCCGCGTAGCTTAACTGGTAGAGTGACTTATTCCGGAATGAGGGGATCCGGGTTCGAATCCTGGCGTGGACAGAAATGACGGAGAAATTTACTTCGTTATAATGGCGCCCGAACTATCCGGATGATCCGACCGTTGAAAATCTCGCAATGGTGTGATGTTATTTCCACACCGCGAGATAGGAAAAATAAGAGAATCCCTTCTCCAGCACTTCGAAAAAAAGAAATAAATAAAGGGGAGATGATGTAACGTACCAGGAGATGTGACGTACCTGCCAGAAGGACGCACACGACATAATGGCAGATAGGAATCAGAATGAAACGTCCGCGTAGCTTAACCGGTAGAGTGACTTATTCCGGAATGAGGGGATCCGGGTTCGAAACCTGGCGAGGACAGAAATGACGGAGATAATTACTTCGTGATAACACGCATGCGCCGTTGAAGAATACACCCTCGGATATCAAAGTATGGTTATTATATAAGGTAATAACCATACTTTATGCTAGAACTTCAAATTCAACTACATCCCACTCAAAAAAGTTTCTGAAACGGTTTTTAGTTAAATACATTACTCTTTTATTCTTCAAGTGAGACAAATATCCCTTTCGTCAAATATTGATCAACGTGGCTCTTTTTTTCTGTTCCTCGTTGTGTTATTAAAACTCTTAAATTTGATTATGGGGATATGAACAAAAAACAAAGAACAAAGCTACAATTTCCTAAAGAATCGACGGTCGCTTTGTGAAAAATTAGCTGTAACAATTAATTGTTAATCTTACAGTTCAATGAAAGTAATGTTTCTTCACTCCATATAAGTTTTATTAGCATAGAGAAAATTTTCTGCATGTAATAACTTGCTGAATATTAGTGAGAAACTGACGATGAATCACGTTCTCTGACTCTAATCCAGAACAGCAACGAATTCCCTAGGTCTAAATACTCTGTGGCTAACACGCATGCGCCGTTGAAAAATACTTACCATTATATACCAAAAATTGGTTGTTACACGCATGCGCCGTTGAAGAATACACCCTCGGATATCAAAGTATGGTTATTATACAAAGTTATTCTTTATGCTAGAACTTCAAATTCAACTACATCCCACTCAAAAAAGTTTCTGAAACGGTTTTTAGTTAAATACATTATTCTTTTATTCTTCAAGTGAGAGTAATATCCCTTTCGTCAAATATTGATCAACGTGGCTCTTTTTTTCTGTTCCTCGTTGTGTTATTAAAACACTTAAATTTGATTATGGGGATATGAACAAAAAACAAAGAACAAAGCTACAATTTCCTAAAGAATCGACGGTCGCTTTGTGAAAAATTAGCTGTAACAATTAATGGTTAATCTTACAGTTTAATGAAAGTAATGTTTGTTTACTCCATATAAGTTTTATTAGCATAGAGAAAATTTTCTGCATGTAATAACTTGCTGAATATTAGTGAGAAACTGACGATGAATCACGTTCTCTGACTCTAATCCAAAACAGCAACGAATTCCCTATGTCTAAATTCTCTATGGCTAACACGCATGCGCCGTTGGAAAATACTTACCATTGGATACCAAAGTTTGGTTATTACACGCATGCGCCGTTGAAGAATACACCCTCGGATATCAAAGTATGGTTATTATACAAGGTTATTCTTTATGCTAGAACTTCAAATTCAACTACATCCCACTCAAAAAAGTTTCTGAAACGGTTTTTAGTTAAATACATTATTCTTTTATTCTTCAAGTGAGACTAATATCCCTTTCGTCAAATTATGATCAACGTGGCTCTTTTTTTCTGTTCCTCGTTGTGTTATTAAAACACTTAAATTTGATTATGGGGATATGAACAAAAAACAAAGAACAAAGCTACAATTTCCTAAAGAATCGACGGTCGCTTTGTGAAAAATTAGCTGCAACAATTAATTGCTAATCTTACAGTTCAATGAAAGTAATGTTTGTTCTCTCCATATAAGTTTTCGTAGCATAGAGAAAATTTTCTGCATGTAATAACTTGCTGAATATTAGTGAGAAACTGACGATGAATCACGTTCTCTGACTCTAATCCAGAACAGCAACGAACTCCCTAGGTCTAAATCCTCTATGGCTAACACGCATGCGCCGTTGAAAAATACTTACCATTAGATACCAAAGTTTCGGTAATACACGCATGCGCCGTTGAAAAATACTTACCATTAGATACCAAAGTTTGGGTAATACACGCATGCGCCGTTGAAGAATACACCCTCGGATATCAAAGTATGGTTATTATATAAGGTTATTCTTTATGCTAGAACTTCAAATTCAATTACATCCCACTCAAAAAAGTTTCTGAAACGGTTTTTAGTTAAATACATTATTCTTTTGTTCTTCAAGTAAGACTAATATCCCTTTCGTCAAATATTAATCAACGTGGCTCTTTTTTTCTGTTCCTCGTTGTGTTATTAAAACACTTAAATTTGATTATGGGGATATGAACAAAAAACAAAGAACAAAGCTACAATTTCCTAAAGAATCGACGGTCGCTTTGTGAAAAATTAGCTGTAACAATTAATTGTTAATCTTACAGTTCAATGAAAGTAATGTTTGTTCACTCCATATAAGTTTTATTAGCATAGAGAAAATTTTCTGCATGTAATAACTTGCTGAATATTAGTGAAAAACTGACGATGAATCACGTTCTCTGACTCTAATCCAGAACAGCAACGAACTCCCTAGGTCTAAATTCTCTATGGCTAACACGCATGCGCCTTTGAAAAATACTTACCATTAGATACCAAAGTTTGGTTATTACACGCATGCGCCGTTGAAGAATACACGCTTCGATATCAAAGTATGGTTATTATACAAGGTTATTTTTTATGCTAGAACTTCAAATTCAACTACATCCCACTCAAAAAAGTTTCTGAAACGGTTTTTAGTTAAATACATTATTCTTTTATTCTTCAAGTGAGACTAATATCCCTTTCGTCAAATTATGATCAACGTGGCTCTTTTTTTCTGTTCCTCGTTGTGTTATTAAAACACTTAAATTTGATTATGGGGATATGAACAAAAAACAAAGAACAAAGCTACAATTTCCTAAAGAATCGACGGTCGCTTTGTGAAAAATTAGCTGTAACAATTAATTGTTAATCTTACAGTTCAATGAAAGTAATGTTTGTTCACTCCATATAAGTTTTATTAGCATAGAGAAAATTTTCTGCATGTTATAACTTGCTGAATATTAGTGAGAAACTGACGATGAATCACGTTCTCTGACTCTAATCCAGAACAGCAACGAATTCCCTAGGTCTAAATTCTCTATGGCTAACACGCATGCGCCGTTGAAAAATACTTACTATTAGATACCAAAGTTTGGTTATTACACGCATGCGCCGTTGAAGAATACACCCTCGGATATCAAAGTATGGTTATTATACAAGGTTATTCTTTATGCTAGAACTTCAAATTCAACTACATCCCACTCAAAAAAGTTTCTGAATCGGTTTTTAGTTAAATCCATTATTCTTTTATTCTTCAAGTGAGACTAATATCCCTTTCGTCAAATTATGATCAACGTGGCTCTTTTTTTCTGTTCCTCGTTGTGTTATTAAAACACTTAAATTTGATTATGGGGATATGAACAAAAAACAAAGAACAAAGCTACAATTTCCTAAAGAATCGACGGTCGCTTTGTGAAAAATTAGCTGCAACAATTAATTGCTAATCTTACAGTTCAATGAAAGTAATGTTTGTTCTCTCCATATAAGTTTTCGTAGCATAGAGAAAATTTTCTGCATGTAATAACTTGCTGAATATTAGTGAGAAACTGACGATGAATCACGTTCTCTGACTCTAATCCAGAACAGCAACGAACTCCCTAGGTCTAAATCCTCTATGGCTAACACGCATGCGCCGTTGAAAAATACTTACCATTAGATACCAAAGTTTCGGTAATACACGCATGCGCCGTTGAAAAATACTTACCATTAGATACCAAAGTTTGGGTAATACACGCATGCGCCGTTGAAGAATACACCCTCGGATATCAAAGTATGGTTATTATATAAGGTTATTCTTTATGCTAGAACTTCAAATTCAATTACATCCCACTCAAAAAAGTTTCTGAAACGGTTTTTAGTTAAATACATTATTCTTTTGTTCTTCAAGTAAGACTAATATCCCTTTCGTCAAATATTAATCAACGTGGCTCTTTTTTTCTGTTCCTCGTTGTGTTATTAAAACACTTAAATTTGATTATGGGGATATGAACAAAAAACAAAGAACAAAGCTACAATTTCCTAAAGAATCGACGGTCGCTTTGTGAAAAATTAGCTGTAACAATTAATTGTTAATCTTACAGTTCAATGAAAGTAATGTTTGTTCACTCCATATAAGTTTTATTAGCATAGAGAAAATTTTCTGCATGTAATAACTTGCTGAATATTAGTGAAAAACTGACGATGAATCACGTTCTCTGACTCTAATCCAGAACAGCAACGAACTCCCTAGGTCTAAATTCTCTATGGCTAACACGCATGCGCCTTTGAAAAATACTTACCATTAGATACCAAAGTTTGGTTATTACACGCATGCGCCGTTGAAGAATACACGCTTCGATATCAAAGTATGGTTATTATACAAGGTTATTTTTTATGCTAGAACTTCAAATTCAACTACATCCCACTCAAAAAAGTTTCTGAAACGGTTTTTAGTTAAATACATTATTCTTTTATTCTTCAAGTGAGACTAATATCCCTTTCGTCAAATTATGATCAACGTGGCTCTTTTTTTTCTGTTCCTCGTTGTGTTATTAAAACACTTAAATTTGATTATGGGGATATGAACAAAAAACAAAGAACAAAGCTACAATTTCCTAAAGAATCGACGGTCGCTTTGTGAAAAATTAGCTGCAACAATTAATTGCTAATCTTACAGTTCAATGAAAGTAATGTTTGTTCTCTCCATATAAGTTTTCGAAGCATAAAGAAAATTTTTTGCATGTAATAACTTGCTGAATATTAGTGAGAAACTGACGATGAATCACGTTCTCTGACTCTAATCCAGAACAGCAACGAACTCCCTAGGTCTAAATTCTCTATGGCTAACACGCATGCGCCTTTGAAAAATACTTACCATTAGATACCAAAGTTTGGTTATTACACGCATGCGCCGTTGAAGAATACACGCTTCGATATCAAAGTATGGTTATTATACAAGTTTATTTTTTATGCTAGAACTTCAAATTCAACTACATCCCACTCAAAAAGTTTCTGAAACGGTTTTTAGTTAAATACATTATTCTTTTATTCTTCAAGTGAGACTAATATCCCTTTCGTCAAATTATGATCAACGTGGCTCTTTTTTTCTGTTCCTCGTTGTGTTATTAAAACACTTAAATTTGATTATGGGGATATGAACAAAAAACAAAGAACAAAGCTACAATTTCCTAAAGAATCGACGTCGCTTTGTGAAAAATTAGCTGTAACAATTAATTGTTAATCTTACAGTTCAATGAAAGTAATGTTTGTTCACTCCATATAAGTTTTTTAGCATAGAGAAAATTTTCTGCATGTAATAACTTGTTGAATATTAGTGAGAAACTGACGATGAATCACTTTCTCTGATTCTAATCCAGAACAGCAACGAATTCCCTAGGTCTTAATTCTCTATGGCTAACACGCATGCGCCGTTGAAGAATACTTACCATTGGGTCTTACTCCCTCGGATATCAAAGTTTGGTTATTATACAAGGTTATTCTTTATGCTAGAACTTCAGAATACGTTGCGTTTTACTTAATTTCTTCGTTTTTAAATTATTACCTATGGGTGAAATTTAGTACTCTGCTGCCACATGGCTCATACGCAATTGCTTGTCCACGTGTACTAAACTCAGATCTCCCTGTATGTGGTTTGAACATAAAAAAATAATTCCTTCATTCTTACTTTCTCTGAATTTATAAACCACGAAAAACCCTAATGCAAATTTCTATCTACGAACTATGAAAATCAGCTACAAACTGTGATATAAGTACCTCCATTCTACAGAAGTTTAGCATTTAGTTCGTCCTTTCTTCAACTACGAGCTATGTTATTGTTTCAAACAGAATTGCGAAAAACAGATAAGAAGGTTTAGTTTAAAACAGTCTGCCGAGTCTGAAAAGCCTTAACAAACTCCTGTGGCAGAAAAGCACATCCTGAAAAACATATTCTGCCACACGAGACATCAGCTAACTATATGACCCATCTTGCGTTGAAATCATTTCCTTCTTAACATTATATCCTGCAATATAGCATCCTATACAAAAGCCTATTTTCCCTGAATATGCTATACGAAAAAGAAATGCAAAATCTCTAATCTAGAGTTCTTCAGCAAAATTGTTTTCCGGCCTACGTCACACAGAGAGAATCTTTCAAAGAGTGCATAAATTAAATTCTCGTTTCTTGGGTACTTTAAAGCTACACATAATCAAAAATAGTACAGTTATAACTAGCAAGAAAATGTGGCATAATTAATTATTAATGGGTTTAAAAGAAATCATTACCTTTCCGTCGAGTTGGAGCCTCTGTTCAAACCTACGGGCTAACAACAAAGAATGACGTTCTTACTCGATCGAAGATATGCCTGAAATCCGGGATAGTTGCGTCACAATAGACATCACACCAGTGCTCGCTGCATGGCGTTACAACTAAACAGCAAGGGATACGCAGAATAACTACGTCTTTCGTACTGTCGCGACGTATTTTTCTTGGAAGCGAACCAGACAAGTGGCAACTGAAGGAGCACCGATTAACAGAAAAAATGTATCTCCAAAATATATGTTCGTTTTTGGAACTATATTTGCCAACTATATTTCATACATTTCTTCAATACTTTAGCTCCCATTTTTTTCATTTGCTTTTAGGTTTCGTGGCTTTGTTGCTGTTATTTGGGGGGTTTAATTACCCCCGTGACTAACTTGAAGGGATGTCTCTAGTCTCTATTTTAGGGCCACTTGTTCCAATTAAGGAAGAAAGCCAGTTCCGTAAGACAAACACAACATCCAACTCGTGACGTAATGAGGCAGATGGGAATCTCGACCATTCGCTCGCGAGAGTGTGACGTCATAAAACTTTAATAGAATCCACATGCAACGCCTGACGTAATGAGACAGATGGCGTGCCCACGCGCCAACATCTGAACGCGAGAGTGTGACGTCATAAGATTTCTAAGCATGGGTTACATTAATGGAACGACGCCATGACACTAAAATGTGGTAATTCGGGGTGGTTATTTAACCCACTAAACGAATTTTCCTAAAGTCGAGATCAAGCTAAATCGATTTCTAGTACCAGAAAACGGTAGGTTAACGACTTTCATCAAAATCCTTAGAGCCGTTTTCAAAATAAAATTTACATACATACAAGAATTGCTCCTTTAAGGTGGACGTCAAGTAATTTTGCTTCCTGTACTTCCAACGGAAAAACTTCTGTACACATTTCCTTCCCAATTAATGCGTTCCCAAGGATGAATATTTGAACATCGATTAAAATAGCTTCATTTTATAACTTGGAATACTTAATATTTTCTAAAACATAACCATAATTATGCAATACAACATTTGTTTATCTACTAACGTCATCAAAGTACAGGTCGCGCCATCTTTTTTCTGGTTTCAACATCACCAAAGCAAAAGTTATTGATTTTTAATATAATTATGGTTATGTTTTAGAAAATATTAAGTATTCCAAGTTATAATATGAAGATATTTTAATCGATGTTCAAATTTTCATCCTTGCGAACACACTAATTGTAAAGGAAATGTGTGGAAAAGTTTTTCCATCGGAAGTGTAGGAAGCAAAATTACTTGACGTTCACCTTAATACTGTAGGGTGGGTTAAGGGCGATGGAATGGATCCCAATCCTGTGTCCTGACCTTTGATCCCATTTCGCCCATTTTCAATAGGGTTCGTTCCCAGGTGGACCTCTACCACATACTAAAATTTTATCGAAATCGAACCATTTTTACGCACGTTATGACGCATAAGGGTAATGGAATGCATCCCACTCCTATGTCCTGACCTTTGACCACTTCTCCCATTTTCAACAGGGTTCGTCCACAGACGGTCTCTTACAACATACTAAAGTTTCATTGAAATCGAACCATATTTACGCAAGTTATGACGCATAAGGGCAATGGAATGGATCCCACTCCTACGTCGTGACCTTTGACCCCATTTGTCCCATTTTCAATAGGGTTCGTCCCCAGGTGGTCCCCTACCAGATACTAAAATTTCATCGAAATCAAACCATTTTTACGCCAGTTATCGTGCGGACAGACGGACGGACTGAAAAAGCTGGAGCATATACGCTTCTTCAACCTACAGTTGGAAAGCGTAAAAAGAAAATGAGGAAAGGTTTCTGAAAATTCAGAATTTTCCGTTAACGCATCTTGAAAACGGTAAATTGCCGTCAATATAAGAAAGGTATTGCGGGAAGATTTCTGAAAATTCAGAATTTTCCCGTGGCACGAAAAATCCGTGAAATTCAGGTTTGTTTCCGTCATTTCGTGGAAAAGGTTGTATCAGAAATATGCTTCGTTAATTCACGAAAGGAATAATGGAAAGTGGCTCGTGAATTGCTGAAAACTTTTCACAGTGTAGCTTGGCATCCGTCGCAATGAAACTTTTGGTTTGAAGTAAAAAATGTAGTGACTTGGATTTGGGGGGCGGGGATATAAAGACCACCATGAGCAACTACACTGGTGTGCAAAAATTTAAGGACGAAGAGGAGAAATTAGCATAACAGCGGAACGAGCAGGCAGAACGGACCGAAAGACCACTCAGGAGATAGACTAGGATCCGGTACGGTAGGACATGAGCATATATGCAGCATGACGAGGGGTCGGGGGGTAGGGGGGTCGGAAGTGTATAAAGCACACGGGCGGTGTACGCTCAGCATTTCGGTGAAAGCTATTGCACGGTGTACACGGTTTGAACGACTTCGAGTTGCTGCCACCGTGGGATATGGCCAACAGGCAATCCAGTAGACGACATCTGGATGACTTTACCCGAGGTCGCGTCATTGGGAAGTTGGAAGAAGGTCGAAGTGTGACTAGTGTGGCCGAAGAGTTCGAGATCGCTCACAGCATCGTTTCACGAGCTTGGAGAGCATTTCAAACGACAGGAACAGCTCTCCGAGAGTTTAGCAGTGGTCGTCCACGAGCAACTACGGCGGCGGACGACCGGTATATTGTCCTACAGGTGGGAAGAGACAGACGGCAGACAGCGGGAGAAATCGCAAGGCACATGCAACAGACAACTGGACGTCAGTTATCGCGTTTTACCGTAGCCAGAAGGCTGCTCAAAGGTGGTCTATTTGCACGACGACCAGTACGGTGTGTGCCATTAACGCCTGCTCATCGGAGACGGCTGTTTCTGTGGTGCTAGGAACACAAGAACTGGGCACACCAGCAATGGGGTCGAGTTCTGTTTACGGATGAGAGCCGATTTAGTGTGCCGAGCGATTCTGGACGTATATACATCTGGAGAGAGCAGGGAACACGCAATCACACCTCCAACATCATCGAAAGGGACAGGTTTGGAGGTGGCGGAGTTCTCGTTTGGGCTTGGTAGACGTACTGATCTCCACATCTTCCAAGGAGGTTCAGTCGCTGGTGTCCGCTATTGTTCCGAGGTTCTCCTGCGTCACGTGCGTCTGTTTAGAGGTGCTGTGGGTCCTGAGTTCCTCTTCATGGACGACAACGCTACACCTCATCGTACAGTGGCTGTCGCAGAGCTGTTGGAGAGTGAAGATATTCACCGCATGGATTGTCCCGTAATGTCCCCGGACATAAATCCAATCGAACACGTGTGGGACCTTCTCAGGAGACGCTTGGCAGCACGTCACCAGCCACCAGCAATGATTCCGCAGCTGCGATTGGCGCTGCAAGAGGAATGGACGGCGATGCCTCAACAGCTCCTTGACAACCTCGTCCTCATCATGGACAGACGTTGTAAATCCTGTAAAGCAAGCAGGGGTGATACTAAAGACTGGATTTTTTTGGCAGCCGCCTGTCACATGGACGTTCATGTCTTCTGTCCAGTTGTGCTCGAAGCTACCTTTTCAATAAAGTGCCTTTGTACCCTTTGGATTCCTTGTTTGGACGGTTTTGCTCACTTGTCCCATATTCTTATATCTTGGGGATCTTATGGTATGATTTGAGTCGATGTGGAGCACTTCTGCACTACGTTACATTCGACAAACCGTCTCGTCCTTAATTTTTACACTCCAGTGTATTAGTGCCATAAGCAGTCGCTCGTCCCTAATTTGGTGCCATTATTTCCGGAAAGGGTGAAGGCCATGGTCATGTCTCAAGTGCACTATCCGTATCTCATCCGGCATTCGGGCCCAGTTGGGATAAATGGCTAGAAACAAGCGCTTCCAACCGCTTCGCCACCGGAGCGGCCGACTTGGATTTCCTGTTGTGAGAGTGAAGTGCTTGGGAGTCAGTTCACCTGGTCTGGAAATTTAGGATCTCAGGTAGCGTGCAAAGCAATTAAGACTTCTTTGGTTGCTCTGCTGGGGTTTTATTTTTTATTTTTTTTTATTTGGGGGGTTTAACGACCACCGTGAGCAACTCAACAGAGTTGGGCAAAATCGTAACTGAATTAATCGGTAATGCATTACAGCGTAATGGTAATGGGAACAAGAACTTAGGGTTACCATTGCACGTTAATGGCGAACTAGTCTTTAGAATAACATGGTAATTGTAATGACATGTAGCAGTTGCCCATTATAATCGTAATGGTTAATGGTTAACTATATCTTGGTAATTAACCAATAACTTATAGGTAACAATACAACGTGAATAAACTAGCAAGCAGTACACCCTTACACGTTGTGTAGGATATTTGACAATTGTTCCACCCCACGGATCTCAAATGCGTGTGTGTAGGTATTGGAGATTGTACGTGTATGACATGAGTAGCTTCCCCGTCTTCGCCGCAAGTAAAGTGATTTGAACGAAATAATACATATGAAATAATTACGAATGGGATGTTTATTTCGGCTCATTTCGTCCATCTCAAGCACTGTATTCTCATCCATTACATACGTTTCACTGTCCAAAATAATTACCCCACTGTAGCCACAAGCACATATTATCACTACACTCACAGTTCAGCAACTCAGGGTGCACTGCCGAATATTACAGAAATTTGCGAACTCTTGACATTTTTGCCGTACTTCTCAAGTGCTGTTGTCCATTACTCGTCCGATACGAACACTGGACTAGCGAGCGACTGACTCCTTTTTATATACTTCACGACAGGACCTGAACCTTCTGGAATATTCTTGATTTACATAAAGCTCTCCAACTTCCCATCATTCTGGAACATTCTACAAACGTCTAACCCATTCTTGCTGCTTCTAGAACATTCTACGCGACACTTCGGTCTTTGTCTGCTGTTACATGGCCGACTTTTTCTAGACATAGCTTTTGGCACACATACATTTCGATAAACTATTAGTATGTAATTATTATTTGCAAATTGTGTAATTTCATTATCAAATAATTCCATTGCGTTTGAATGGCATTATTAAATAATTGAATTATATCCTCTTCATTTTAATGCATTACAGATAATTCCTTTACCTTGTGCAAACCATACTTAGGATTACCTTGTAATTCATTACCTGTTACTGCATTACCTTGTAATGCATTACACGATAATTGTAATCTGTACTTCCATTACTTTGTAATGCATTCCTGCCCAACTCTGCAACTCAATGGGCTATAAGCAGTCGTCAGTACCTAATTTAGTGTCACTGGTTCCATGGAGAGAGCCAGCACTGTAAGACAAACAAAACATCCATGCCTCACCGGGATTCGTACTCGGACCCATCATGGGCGAATTGTCATACGTCAGTGCTTAGACCACTGCGCCACCGGAGCACCGCACTGAAGATGGGCGCAAAATGGTGCTCCTGGGAGGGGCTGAACCCCTGTCTGCACCCCCTGTCCTTTGGATGTTGTGCCTGTCTTATGGCACTGACTCTTTCTCCTTTCCCCGGAACCAGTGGCCATAAATTAGGGACGGGCAACTGGTTGTAGCGTATCGAGTTGCTCACGATGGTCAACCCACCCCCGAAAAAAAAGAAAGTTATCGTGCTACTGAGCCATAGCACTGCCATTGCAATTTTTATTTTATTTCTTATTTTGTGCTGGCGGATGGGGGAACAAATACATGTATTTTCATTTTAAACAGTTTTTTTTTCTATTTGAAAAACTAAAATTTAGAAGCGGAATAGAGCACTGTTAATGGTAAGAGCAACACCCAGACGCTGTGTTCAGCAGAAACCGGTACCACACAGCTTTATTAAAAAAGATGAATAGCCAGTAGCGGATTTAGAATTACCGTGGGCTTTGTCCACAGCATCGGTTTTCTGGCCCGCTCACTTTGCCGAGCATCCTTAAAATATACCCCCGCGCGTTTTTACTTTCTCCCACTAATGTATAAAAATATATTGCAATCGCAAAAACAATTGACTTCCATATTTCAAGAGAAATACCCATTTTAGCCTCCCTGGAACATGATTTGACTATTTTCATGGTTGTGTCCCTATGTGTATGTGAGTGTGTGCGTGTGTGGATTGTTGTCGCCGTGACTCAAAACGAGGCGGATCCAGGATTTTCGTGAGAGGGGGGGGAGGTTTGAGAATAACCGGGGACCTTTCTGATATTTTCCAGCAGAATGAAAAAGTGTTCTCAGGATGTCTATAAATTCTTCAAATTTATTAACGAAAGTAATATACTTTTAAGTAATACTTTCTTTCACGAAAAAAAATATTCAGTTTGTCATTAAAACCTAACAAATCGAAGCTTTTTCTTGGTTTTTGAGGGCCCCCCCCCCTCTGGATCTGCCCCAAACTCAACAATTGTTATAGTTATTAAGACGAAATTTAATACTGAGGGCTTTTGTGATACCCTGAAGGTGGGGAAATGGCTGAAGTTAAAAGTGGGAAGCCCTTTGTTAAGGAAGAGAAGTCGCCACAGTACTTTAACGTGTTGCGTAAGGTTAGTTTATGGTACTGCTTTAATTGACATTTATGTTACGTGCGGTATGGAATCTGCTGCCGCATATCGTTAGATTCCACCCCAATGACAGTTTTCTTACAGATGGTCCGAACATGAATGAAATGTATTCCTCTGCCTCGTAAAACACGTTTCCAATGCCATTTTACTCGTACGATAAGAGTCTTGTGCTTACCTCTCAAATTAAACTTAATGAAAGGGAAAGGAATTTTAAGGGAAAGATGGGGAGTTACATAAAACACCGGACTAAAGAGCTAAATATTCATTACATTCTAAGAAAATTGGCCAGAATTAATACCCCAATTTCTAAGCTCAGTTGTAGTGTAGCATTAAGTGATATTACTTTCAAAACGATATTTAGTGAGCCTGCATTTAAGCTAGTAAATTCATACTTGTAGATACGTACTTTGATTTCGGGCGGAATTATGCCCCCATATGAACAGCAACTTTATGCCTCGCGTTATTACTTGTTTTTCACTCTCTCTCCCTCTTTTTTGCAAAATTAAAAAAATATATATAAATCATTATTTCTGAGGCCCTCCGGCATCGTGCTTGGGCTTCGTTGGCTTCCCTTTATATCATCCCCTGTGAACAGCCACGTACAGTTCACTATTTCACCATCAGATGGCAGTGCAAGCATGAAAAATGGAGAGGAAAATTATTCAGTTATTTACAACGGTCTGAGAGTTCTTTGGGTCATGAGAGAAGTGAGACCAGCTCAAGGCGAAATTTTCGTTTGTCAGAAGTTGAAGGCGGCAGAATTATTGCCCACCGGTGAAAATGCCGTTACAGGTCAACGGCCTGCGAGGTCATGCGAGTCATTCCAGCTGATTGGCTTCAACAATAGGGTGAAAACGTCGAAACGCTGAAGCCCCTGCAGTTATTCAAGGGGCAGAATACGGGAAAGGCTGATCATCTTTATTGTCTTAAATACATTAGTCGTTCTTCACCAAGTCGGCCACATATTAAAGAGGATTAGAATGGAATTTTCTGCCGCTTTCAACCGTGGTAAAAATATTTTATCGAGAAGCAATTCACGGAAAAGAAACAGCGGAAACCAGTAAAAGAAGCTGAACTCAATAAACTTCTACGAGCACGCGATCAACGGGGAGATGATTTGAAGACACAACAACAAAAGGGAGCGTGTTTCATCCAACTAACCTACATGTAAAATCAGAAAGAAGACGACACTAAAAATCAAATTTTTTTTTTGGTTTCAAAATCAGTTTGAGTCAAGGCCAAATTTCTGCGGATTGAAACAGTTTAGTTAAATGTATGACAGATTTTAAATTTTCTTTCGTGAGCTTGTTTCGACAGATGGCTCTGTTTAATATCATCATCATCAACAACAACAGTCACTCTCATTCTGCTACTGGATGAAAGCCTCCCCAAGTCTCTTCCACCGCTTTGTCTTGAGCCACTCTCTTTCGCGTAACTCCAGCCTACCATGCTATCGAACTTCATCCACCCATCTCACACACAGTTTTCTTCTGGGTCTTTTACTATTCCTTGGTATCCAATATAGTGTTTAGTTGTTCAACGGTGTGTAGAGTTTTTAGTTGTTGAACGTTGTTGTTTAATTGCTTAATTAGTATCCATAGTTAACTCGTCGAACATACACTTTAAAAAAAAAAACAAAAAAAAAACGAAGCACCCAGAAGGAATCATCCAATCGAGATGAAAATTAATATGTACAATGTACATGTATAGAAAAGAAAATGATTGCAGTTCCAGATTAGCTGGGCTATTCATTCAAATAAAACAGCTACACGAGTGGAACAAGTCAGTATGTCGTAGCGCCACCTCTGGCTCGGATACAAGCGGTTATCTCGCGTACCGTAGACGTATACAGACCACGGATACTGTCCTGAGGTGTGGCCGAGCATTATCCTGTTGAAAAATTTCCCGGCACGCCAGATGGTGTCAAACTTGCAGGCCAGTTCGTCGACACTCCAGAATGGGCGTAGGTGCCGTTCCATCATGTCCCAAAGATGTTCGATCGGTGAGAGGTCGGATGATCAGGCTGGCACTGGGTGTTGACACTACGGAGGCAGACCTGGGAGAGCCGTGTCTTGTGTGGCCGAGCGTTATCCTGTTGAAAAAATTCCCGGTAATGCTGCAACCGGAATGGCAACACAACAGATTGTATAATGTCGTCGACGTACCGTTGAGCCGTGAGAGTGATACGGAGGACCAGCAAGGGTGACCGGCTATCGTAGGAAATGGCTCCCAGAACAGCCACTCCCAGTATATGAGCCGTGTGCTCTTCCACGTTAAAGGCAGTATCCGTGCTTTGGCCGGCTCGTCTCCAGACATGTATGCATTGTCATCGTCAAACCGTGACTCATCACTGAAGATAACACGGCGCCAATGGACATTATCCCACGTTGATCGAGCCCGACACCACTACAACTGGTGCCAGCGGTGCTTGCTTGTCAGTGGTAGGAGGCGGAGTGGCCTCATCGAATGTAGTCCCAGGGCAGCAAGTCGTCTGGAAACGCTCCGGATGGCCACTTCTGTGCCTGTAGACGACGTAACTTATACGTTCTCCCTCAAACTCGCTCAATTTATCGTAATGTCCACGGATCCAACGTCGAGGCATCCTCACAGTCTGTACCCGCAATCCGCTGTCACCATTGTCCCTGCGTGCGAGCTTTGCTCTTGACATACCCTCCTCGATGCGCGGTTCCCATGCGCTGTGGAGGGCCACTATTTAGTCATTGGTCGTTACTTTTTAATAATTTGCATATTTCGCCTTGAGGTACTTGCACGCGGGATCGAACGAGTTTTTTAGGGAGCGTCCTTTCTTTTGGAAAAGAGTGTATATCACACTAGGTAATTAAGCAGAAATACGGGTGCTTCGGTGGCGCAGAAGTCTAAGAGTTGGCTTCTGACCTTTCATCTGAGATTGGCCCGGGTTCGAATTCCGGTGAGGCATATAGATGCTGTATTTGTCGTACGGCACGTGCTCTCTCTCTCTCTCTCTCTCTCTTCTATGGAACCAGTGGCTCTAAATTAGGGACGGGCGACTGCTTATAGCCCATCGAGTGGCTCACGGTGGTCGTCAAACCCCCGAACAAAAAGCCGGAAATATACGACTATAGGTAAAATGGTACAGCATGGAGAAATAAGGACAAATAAACGCGTGGCTTATCTGGTATTTTTTTCAGCAAAGCTTATGTAACATTAACTGGTTCTTTATTGTCATCGAAGTGGTAACGCAGAGTGGCGCGCCGACAAGGGGGTCCAACCTCTTCTTAAAATGATAATAATGACTAAGATTGAAGGCGTGTGTTAGTAAGTTGGACAAAATGAGAAAAAAAGCTAAAATGATTTGATTTTGTACTACTAAAACATTTATTTGATTATTGTACTTCCGTTTGAACATGACAGATTCCTACCAAAATAGTTCTCTAAATATTAACCCTTTAACCGGCTGGAACGAATTAACTCGGGGTTACCAAAATAGGCTGGAATCAGCAAGCATGAACAAATATATTCGTTTTCTAAGAAGTGAGCAGAACGCAGCTAGAACAAGTGACCCTCCACAGCAGAAAGCTTTGCTTTTTCCTTAGCTTTGTAATTCAAAGCGATCATTCAGGAGGATGATTGACATTAATCTTTTTAGAGTGATTACATGCTAAAAGGGCAATAATAATGGCTAAAAGGGCAATACTAATGGCGACAAACGTAAGAAAGGAGATAAGATTTTGAATAACTTGTTATTTTTACCCAGTGGCATGATGTCCGTGCCAAGGGGAATAGCCCTTTCCCATCATGCCTTGGTTCATGGCGCAGATAAAAAAAAAGGAACAGAAGGGGCCGCTTATCGTCCAGGATAGGTTTATGGTCGGCACTGCCAAAATGAGAGGGGTATCGTAAAACCTCGCAGCTATGTAAAAATTTCTGTTTGGGGAGGGCATACAATTTTGGGCACTATTTGGTTCAGGTATATCGGCAAATTAAAGCGTTAACTGCAGCACACAGACAGACTGTCGGATGAACGAGGCCGAACTGACAAAGTGCGTACATGATACACTGCCGGACAATTGCTAAGGACGGATGACAATAGCAACGATAGCAACCATAAAATGGAAGGCAGGAAAATGTGGAAATTAGCATAAGTGCGGGATACAGTAAGACGTGTTGTGCGTATGCAAATTTTGGATTGCCGAACTTGTTCGTGACGTCATAGCGCTGATAAGAGATATAAAGGATTTGACGCGTATTGACCGTTGTTGTTCAAACGCAAAGTTGAAAGGGAAAAAATCAATTGACGAACTTGCAATTTTCAGTATGTCTTCCCGACATCACCTAGATGATTTTACGCGTAGCCGTATTATTGGCAAGATTGAAGAAGGGCGAAAAATAACAGATGTTGCCAGGGAGTTCGACGTCAGCCACAGTGTTGTTTCAAGGCTTTGGAAATCATTTCAAACAAATGGAGGGTGTAACAAACGTCACGGGGGAGGTCGTGTTCGCAGTACGACACCTGCAGAAGATCGGTACATAGTGCTATCAACAAAAAGACACCTGCGCAGCACAGCTAGTGAGGTAGCAAATCAGTTTATGGCTGCTACTGGCAAGCGGATCTCCCGAAAAACTGTCGCCAGACGTTTGCATGAAGGAGGACTATACGCCCGCCGTCCTGTTGTGTGCATCCCATTGTCCAGACGTCACCGTACCGCCCGTTTGCAATGGTGCCATCAACATCGCAATTGGACTGATAACGACTGGTTTGCTATCCTCTTCTCAGATGAGAGTAGATACAGTCTATCGTCTGATTGTCGACGACAACTGATCTGGCGTGATAGTGGTACTGCATATTGTCCAGCAAACATACAGGAAAGGGACCGATATCCGACATGTAGTGTCATGGTATGGGCTGGCATCATGATCAATGGCCGTACGTCCTTCTATGTGCTTCCAACTGGGACTATGACTGGCCAACGATACATTAATGATGTTCTGCTACCTCATGTTCGCATGTTCCGTGGTGGTGTCGGTGATAGATTCATTTTCATGGACGACAACGCAACATGTCATCGAACAGTCGCTGTCCAGGAGTGTCTTGAGAACGAGGATATTCAACGCCTCGTATGGCCAGCACGTTCTCCAGATCTGAATCCCATTGAAAATGTGTGGGATGCTTTGGGGAGGAGTCTTGCTGTTCGCCAATGCCCTCCAAATAAACAAGGACACCCTCATCCGTGCACTGACAGAGGAATGGGATAAATTACCCCAACAGCTGCTTGATAATGTTGTGCAAAGCATGACACGACGTGTAGAATCTTGCATCGCCCTCCATGGTCCCGTAATGACATCTTACGGCGGAACGCCTGCGGACGGTAATTTTTTTTTTTTCACGTTTACGTATTCTGCACAAAATGGCCTGTTTGTCCCTTGAACACGTTCCAAAGCCTTCTGGATTTCAGAGCACAATAAATTGTCTTTCTTGTAATGTCCTAGCATTCTGACATTATTTTATTTCACTTGGCATCCAACCACACTTACTTTGTTATGCGCTATATAGCCGTTTACGATCCGTCCTTAGCAATTGTCCAGCAGTGTATAAGAATTACATTCAGTACCCCAAGGCTACCGAGAAGAATTCAGATTTTCGTCTCAAACTGCTCCCGAGATATTCATCGAAAACAGGACATACGGATGTAAGGGGCGAACGGACAGACACACGAAGTGCAAACATGGCGTGTGATTGTCACGCCCGCTTCTTTAAAGCCTTCCAGAAAATTTCACATCTATCTGAAAATATCCTATAACGTACAACTTTGTCCGCGCCGGACATCGAACCAGGGTTCCCTCACTCCGCAGTAAGTCGCTCTCCCAACTGAGCTACGCGGACATGTGCTCTCACTGCTATCTGCCTTTATCTCACGTGCGTCCTGCGGTGTAGGTTCGTCACATCTCCCCCTTCCCCCGAAAGAGGGCCGGGGGCATGGCCCATGGGTCAGCCGGGACCATGTGTCGCTGTTGGCAGTAATCCCATGAAGAACGTACATTGGAGAAATCCTAGTGAATTTGGTGTGTGGAACGTAACATCACACTGATTTATTTTTTCGAAGCAGTCAAGAAGGGATTCTCATATTTTCTGTCTCGCCGTGTGGAAAGAACATCACATCATTGCGAGAAACTTAACAGCCGAGTCATCCTGGAAGTTCGGGCGCCAATAAACCGAACAAGTTTGTCCGCGCCAAACATCGAAACCGGGTCCCCTCACTCCGAGTAAGTCGCTCTCCCAACTAAGCTACACGGACATGTGCTCCACTGCTATCTGCCTTTATCTCATGTGCGTCCTGCGGGGCAGGCACGTCACAGTCCCCGTGAGCCAAGTTGAGCAGGTGGACGTATGGATAAACAGACAAAGTTCTAACGTGCTATGTGATGTGAAAGTTGCTCTTGCTGTCTGTAAAAATCAGTCTGAGATCTTCATCAAAAATCGCCTCAAACGCTGCCCCGTAAAGCTCCCGCTGTAACCCCCGACGAAGGAGTCCTGACGTAATATTAGTTAAGTGACCAGTTCATTATAATTTTTTCACTCAGTATCTGTCTAATATGAAAGCGATGAACGTGTGTGCGTGGTGAGTGCGCGTGTGTGAGTGTCCCGACCAGCTATCGTTGTGGATTTCCTTGGGATGCGTTGTTAAATGGCACGAGCACGCTTAACTTGTTCATCAGATACACATGGTCTTCCTGGGCTTTTGGCTTTATACAAACATCCTGTTGTTTCAAATTTCTTATGCTAGTCGTAGATGGATTGTCTACTCGGTGGTGATTTCTTGAAACGTGTTCTAAAACCCCTTTGCACAACAGTAACAGAATTCGATCTGCTTGATTCAAGCACACAGAACGCCTTCTCTACAGCGTTTGCGGCCATCTTTCCTGACTGACCACGTGATGGCGAAAACGTACAATCTTTTAGTGGCGCCATCTACATATTAAAATAGTTGCAACTTGTGATAGAACAGTGTATCATGAGTGTCAATATGTTACCTAGGTTTGGTTGTTAAAACTGTTTATTTTATTTGTAATAACCCTCTATACAGGGTGATTCAAAACGTTTGGGCCAAACTTTACGGAGTAATAGAACACACCTAAACAAGCACTTTTCGTCATTCAATGCAAGGTCGTAGCTCAAACGGTGAAGCATTAGAGGGCGTTGTCCAGTGAACCCAATAAGCACGGGTTTTCGCACTCGTCGTCATTTCTACCGTGGATTTCACAAGGGATGGATTGTTTCACGAATCAGGAGAAGCCGGACACGCATTTCATATATGGAGCTGCGGACGGGAATGCGAGGGAAGCCCAAAGACTGCACCGGGAGCGCTTTCTGACAAGACGCGTGCCAGATCGTAAAATCTTTCATCGATTGCGCCAGTATCTGTGCGACACGGGTTCCTTTCTCAGCGGCTTGCAGGACACAGGGCGTGCAAGGAGTGTGCAGAACGCCTTGGATGCTAAGTTCCCAAGACGATGGATTGGTCGTGGTGGTTCCATCGCTTGGCCGGCACGATCGCCCGATCTCTCAAGTCTGACTTTTTCCTATGGGGCCATATGAAAAGCCTAATCTACGATAGCCCCATTGATTCCGCTGAGGACCTTGTTGCCCGGATTTCTGTTGCCGTTGCCGTTGTGCGTGATGTGCCTGATGTTCTCGCCAATGGACGGCGATCACTACGTCGAAGGTGTGAAGTCTGCATTACTGTTGGCGGTCGTTCCTTTGAACAGTTGCTGTAATTTGTTCCATAAAATTCTGTAATTGCCGTCAATAAAATTCTGTTCTGTAATTTGCTCAATCACATTTGTTCTATCATTTCTTCAATGTTTTCATACCACGTCTGTCATTCTTGTGTTTCAGCGTTTCAGGACACAGTAAGTGTCCCCTAGGGCTTCGCTGTTTGAGTTACGACCCTGAATTGTGTGACGAAAAGTGCTTGTGTAGGTGTGTTCTACCACTCCGTAAAATTTAGCCCAAGAGTTTTGAATCACCCTGTATTTACGTCTCCTAGTAGTGACAACATACATTATTTCAAATAAAAACTGCACATAAAATGGCGTTCGTGGTAAAAGGTATAAGAGAGTAAAAATAATTTTTAATCGTTCCATTTCCGCTCCGTAGCGACGCTGTTATGCATCGGAAAAAGACCAAAACTTATGGATCGCCCTTCTGACATCCAGGCTTTCAACCGCAAAAAGAATTTGTCAAATCGGACTAATAGTTGCAGAGATATGGTGTACGCAGGTGAAAAGACAGCCATAGTGATACTATAAGCACGTACTTTTTTCAAAAGATGTGCTATAAAACATCCAAGTATCCCAACATAATACACTGCTGGCCACCCAAAATGCAACACCAAGAAGGAAGCATCCGATTGACCTGAAATTCGCAGCATGCGTCGCCCGTGAGAGGACATGCAAACGATTAGCATTGCAGGGCATATGCAAATCATGTGCGCCCGGCACGCCACCGAGAAGCACTATATGAAGGGTGCACAGAAGGCGGGGTGTAAGTAGCGGAAGTGTGTTGTGCTGCCGGACCTGTGCGTGGGAAGCTTCCTGATGCCTCGTCGCAGAATACGGCAGTCATTCCAGCACGTTTCGGAGTTCGACAGAGGACGAATAGTGGCTTATCGCGACAGCGGTTTATCGTACCGAGACATCGGCGCTCGTGTGGTACGACATCCAGCCACAGTGAGGCGAGTATGGATTCGGTGGGTGCAGGAGGGACGAACGGACCGACGTGAGCGATTGCCGCAGCCGCGGCACACCACCGAACGAGAGGACCGGCATGTTGTGCGGCGGACATTGACGGCTCGCACCGCCACATCACGTACGTTAGCGCAGGAATTAGGGTGTGTTGCGCAACAACCTGTGTCAGCACGTACCGTTCGACGTCGTCTGCAGGAGCGGGGACTTGTCGCACGGCGCCCATTGCTCCGATTACCATTGACGTTACACCACCGTCGAGTGCGGCGGCAGTGGGCCGTTGAGCGCCGCACCTGGACTACGGAATGGCACGACATTGTCTTCTCCGACGAATCCCGCTTTTGCCTGCAACACTACGATGGTCGGATCCGCGTGTGGCGGAAGCACGGCGAGAGACTGTATGACGCCTGCATTATGCATCGCCATACCGGTCCGTCGTCTCGCGTTATCGTTTGGGGCGCAATTGGATATGACACCCGCACCCCTCTGGTACGCATCGCCGGTACACTCAACAGCCACCGCTACATCTCCGACGTTTTGGAGGCTGTAGTCCTCCCTTACCTGCCAGCGGCCACGTTTCAACAGGACAATGCCCGCACGCACGTAGCACGCATCGTGCAACAATTCTTCACGGCCCACCAGGTGTCACTGCTGCCGTGACCCACCTGTTCTCTCGCTATGTCGCCCATTGAACACGCCTGGTCGCTGATCGGCAACCGAGTGGCCCGGCAAGCACCACCCGCGGCTACGCCTGAAGAACTGTGGCAACGTGTGGAAGCAGCCTGGACCGACATACCCCAAGCTCACATCCAAAGCCTCTTTCGTTCGATGCCGCGGCGTGTAGCGGCCGTTATTGCCAGCCATGGGGGCCACACAAACTATTGATGTCTGCGTGTCCCACAAGTCGCACGGGCCTGTAAGCTCAATCCTTTCATCTTTGTATCTGTTGTTATGTGTCCAGCAAATCTGGCTTTGCTATCTCGTGTCCTTCTTGGTGTTGCATTTTGTGTGGCCAGCAGTGTAGAAAGATTTCTCAAACTTTAGGTATTTAACACCGATGTTCTCTATTTTTCCCTTTCTTTATTTCCTTAATTTGCTGTTCTACAGGCTGGCAGATATACATGCAGTCTTTGTTATGCCTATCTTACAGGCATCTTTTGCAGTCTTTTTCTCTTGAAGGATGATCATGATTGCTGTTGCCAATCTTTCTTTTCCACTCAGTTCTGCCTCGCGTAAACTCAATCTTAAAAAAAAATTTACGTTCATGCGGTTGCTCAAGCTGTCTATACGTTGTATCTTATCTTCGTTCTTTCTGGTTTTACGTACTTTATCCTACATCCCACGTATCCTCCATTTCTTCTTAACGTATATCCATACTTGAGCTATTTTTATTCTTGAGAATTCTATGAAATTTCTGATACTTTAATTGTTACTCGTACTATCTTATTTCTAATAGAATCATTTCAGGTTACACATAACATCCAGCTTAACAGCAAGTTTTTACAACGTTTGACTTATTGTGCATATGTCTCCTCATCCGCTAAGCCTTAGCACTGTAAGTATTCTATCACAGCATGTTTTCATCAAGTTTCCATTCCGCCTGCTCTGTGTTAATCTCTTCTCATAACTTCATCTTCCTTTAACACTGTTCCCGGGTATTTCATGTTTTTCATGCTTTTCGGGCATTTCATGTTTTTCATGCTTTTTGGGTATTTCATGTTTTTCATGCTTTTTGGGTATTTCATGTTTTTCATGTTTTTTGGGTATTTCATGTTTTTCATGCTTTTTGGGTATTTCATGTTTTTCATGTTTTTTGGGTATTTCATGTTTTTCATGCTTTTTGGGTATTTCATGTTTTTCATGCTTTTTATCAGTTCCTCCTGGATCAGCGATAAGCAAATTCAATCTGAAATATATGTACACGATGTGTCAATGAAGTTCTGCGAATGCTACCGTAACGTGTAAACGGAAATGTTGTGAAAGGTGCGGTAAGTTTCACTACGCAATCAAGTACATGAGCAAACATTCCTGTAACCAACATGAAGCTGTGCAAAAGGCTGTTGCATAAAAAACGTGTCGCAGCGGCTTATTAAAGAGTACATTGTTGGCGGGAAAAGACGGAGGAAAGAACCGATATCAAATTCTGCTTCAAAGTGGGCCGCTGCTGCGTTGAATCACCCACCTTATTCGCCTAATCTGGCACTAGCTGACTACCGCATTTTTCGGCTTATAAGTGGATATGGAGTATAAGTCGAATGGGTTAAATTTTTTTCAATTTCCTAATCTTTATTCTAAGACAAGTCGATACTGAGTATAAAACGAGGCTAGAACGAATGTAGTTAGGGCTCCGCAATTCTGTAACTATATTTTCAAGTTTCAGTAAATATTAAAAGGAAGAGAAAATGTTATAACCACCATTTTTCTTTACGGTAAAAAGTTGAATTTTGTAAGCATAATTTTTCTTACGAACTGACGTTACCCGTATTCCTTACCTCCGATCAACCAGTCGTAGAATCGGCAGCGCAAAGTGAAAAAGAAAAAAAAAGTCACAAAAGTGTGTTAAATCAGAGTGATGCTTGCAGCGTGAGCTATCCTTCGCTGTACTTTTCTCACGGAGTCCGATTGAAACCAAAAACCAAAGGAGCTTTTGATTTCAACTGCAAACATGATAAGCATAATAATTGGAAGCAATGATTGATTTTCATTCAGTTGAGCTATGCAATTGAGAGAAAACAAAAATGCCCTCGCTAACCGCTGGTCATTGATATTCTTAAAGAGAAAGTGCCGCCTGCTGTCAACTCGATTGTCACCAGCCAATCAACTGCGTGGCAGCGACGTGTTTCAGAGGTTTAAACATTGCGGGGTAAATGAGGTGCACCCATTGTAGTTCTGGCGGCTTTGCAAAATCGTTATGAACGCCACCCATGGGGGCCTTGAAAGGGTCGTGAGGGGGATGCTAATAACATAGGACAGCTGCCATTCCAAATCGGTCACGGCAATTTCAATGATATTTCTGTCGAACGGAAATATAGACATAATGGCACGTTACTGTTAAAAATTGTACTGTTTCTTCCAAAAGCTCTCCAACCAAGTTTTTTACGCCAATTAATTTCTTCATCAATGTAGCTCTCGCTTGATATCTGCTGCCCAAGGTAAATGTAGGAATTGGTTATCTTCAGCTTTTCCTCATCAATTGATAAATCTTCATTTCTTGTAAAAGCATTGAACTTCAGTTTTGCCTTCTGAAAGTTCATTTTTAATCCCATTTCTTTACTCTTGTCAGAAAGTTCCTGGATCATACTCTGCAGTTCTGAAGTATTATTTTAAAGACTTCAGAAGTGTTCTTTGAAATGCTTTTATTTTATTTTCAAAAATGAAACGGAATTAAAACCGGGTGGAAATCGGGTCAGCAACACCTTGACCCGCAAGATATTGTCGACCCGTTGACCCGTGACCCATTTCCCTCTCTGCCTCCCCCACCCCCTTGAGGAAGGCGGGTGTACGAAATCGCAGGTTTCGGGTCCACCGCTGACCATGCTTAAAAAAACACTGTAGTAGAAGGAATTCTCACTAATTCCACACAAAGTGTGGGAGGAGCATCACACACTTTTTGAAGCGAAGGAGGAATTATCAATAATTAGATTTTTATGTATGATTTTATGTACGATGTGGAAGGAACACCACACATTTTTCGAAGAACCTAGATACATTTTAGGTTCTGGCGCGAATGTGAAATCCAACTATGCCGGTGACGGAGCGCGAACTCCCGAATCCTTCTGCTCCGGAGCCGAATGTTTTCCCAACTAAGCTACCCCGACAAGGGCTTACAACTGCTACTTCCCGTCTTGGCATGTGCGTCACTTCTGTAGTACGTCACACGGAGAGGGGGGGGATTTTGAACAGCATTATTTTTTAAGCGTTACCTGTTTTTCATTTCTACTGCGCATTCATAGAATTTTACTCAAACACCTTACATGCCGGCTAAAATACTCAAATCATATGTTTGCTAGCTTTATTCTTTGGCAGGTCAGCATACTTTCGGAAAAGGTGTCAGGCAGCTATCTTCTGACTATGCAGATGGCAGAGCATCTGAATATTGAAATGTTTCTTTTTTTTTTTTTTTGGTTGGAGGTTTAACGACCACCGTGAGCAACTCAATGGGCTATAAGCAGTCGCCTCACTGGTTCCAGGGAAAGGAGAGAGCCAGTGCCGTAAGACAAACGAACCCGGACCCCTTACGGACGAATGATCAGAAGCCATCGCTTAGACCACTGCGCTACTGGGGCGGAGAATACTGAAATGAAACACTAGTTTCAGGTTCAGAATGAATGAATACTTGATACACAGGATGCAATAATAAATATGGGTCGTTTGTATTTCGATGATCTCATAAGTTCTTAGAATTCTGCAGATCATTTATCACTGTAAAAATATCAATTTCCTTTGAGTTTGCTTATCCGGTTTTGTACTAACAATGTCAGAAGATTTTGTGTTGATGATCTAGTAGCATACTGAAATTTCTAAATTTCATTAGAAACACATTTTAAGCAACGTGTTTCTAATTATTAAGACACATTTGTCTTAAAAATATGAATCTGCTTGATTAAGACTTATTTTGTTTCAAAAATGTTCTTTATATGATCGTCTAGAAAATTATAAAAAATATATTCTTTACATATTTAATTAAGTTTGATGTCAAATGTGTTAAATGTGCAAAACTTATTGTTAATTGCAGCATTTGAAACCGCCGTGGTGTTTGATAGACGTACACCTCATGTCTTGTCACTTTGATATGACAGGAGGAATAAATGCTTTCATCTAATAACTTTCTGATTTATGTACGTTTTTCTTTCATTTCACTGTCTCCAAAGTAAAAGTACTTGTTACACGCTGCATGAAAAAAGCTGACAGAATGAACAAAAAGCTTGGAGGACAGCAGGAGGGTTCCTTAAACCTATCTTGTTTTCAGACTGATTGAAACCGAAGCAAAATGAAAAGAAGTGATCACTTTTGTGCCAATTTTGGCAATTAAAAGAACCATTACATCTTCGGTAAAAAGTAATTACTTTCTGGGCGTGCTTTTTAAATTCAAATGAAAGAGAAAGTCAAGCGAAATGTTAAAACATTCCTGCCATTTCATGCTCTTGCTGTGATGCTTTAATTGCTTAAGCCGTAGGGGCGAAAGAAAGAAAACAAAAGAAAAACGGACCTAACTTATTCTAGTACTGAATACCATGATTAAGGGTCACCAAATATTATTGGAGCAGTACCCTCAAATAGCCGAGTACTGAATACCATGATTAAGAGTCGTCAAATATTATTGATGCTATATCTGTAACGTACCAGGAGATGTGACGTACCTGCCAGAAGGACGCACACGACATAAAGGCAGATAGGAATCAGAATGAAACGTCCGCGTAGCTCAATTGGTAGAGCGACTTGTTCCGGAATAATCGGACTCGGGTTCGAATCCCGGCGTAGACAAAAAATGACGGAGAAATTCACTTCGTTATAATTGCGCCCGAACTATCCGGATGACCCGACCGTTCAAAAATCTCGCATTGGTGTGATGTTATTTCCACACCGCGAGATAGGAAAAATAAGAGAATCCTTCTCCAGCACTTCGAAAAAAAATAAAAAAAATAAAAAAATAAGGGGGAGATGATGTAACGTACCAGGAGATGTGACGTACCTGCCAGAAGGACGCACACGACATAAAGGCAGATAGGAATCAGAATAAAACGTCCGCGTAGCTCAATTGGTAGAGCGACTTGTTCCGGAATAAGCGGACTCGGGTTCGAATCCCGGCGTAGACTAAAAATGACGGAGAAATTTACTTCGTTATATATCCTCAAATAGCCGAGTACTGAATACCATGATTAAGTATCCACAAAAAACACGTAACAATCCATTAAAAACTTCATGTTTTTCTTTCCGTTTAGTGTTTCTCTTATCGTTGTAATACAGCATAATACGAAAAGATCTAAAGCGTCCTGAGAAGAATTACTAAAAAGGATGTTGAGAATAAAAAATCTGGAGAACAAAAACTTGCAGTAAAAAAAGAATAGTAAATTAAGGCTAAATAAAGTAAACAAATAAATCCTGCGAAGTCTCAGATGCTTGAATATCAATGCTTTTCTTTTCGCTACAGGAAGTTCATATGCAACAAATATGTTATGCAAAAGAGACACTGTATGTGTAAAAAGAAAGATTGTGCTTTGTGTTATACACCAATAAGCCCTTTCATTGTGACCACTCTCAGCCTACAGAAATGAGCGCGCCTGGAGACCAAACGGTGGCGAAGGCGAAGTTCACAGAGCAGTATATATACAACCCAAAGAACGGCTTTTGGTTAGTATAGTGTTTGGAGTCAGAATGGGAAAAGCTGTTGATTTACCGGAGTTTGATAAAGGACAAATTGTAAAGGCACGGCGCCTCAGAACTACGATCTCGGAAACGGCTTGTGGATTGTTCAAGTGCCACTGTAATGAGTACGAATCAAAAGTGGTGCACAGATGGCCGAACGACAAACCGTCGTCAAGCCATGTGTCGTCCGCAGCTCACTGATGCCAGAGGGGAGCGGAGACTGTCACGCATTGTTGCTTCACAGGGCCACAGTGCGACAACAGTGGTGATCAGGGCAATGTGTCACAGCACACATTTCATCGCAGCCTTCTGCGTATAGGCCTGCGTAGCCGATGACCCTGCCGGGTCCCCATGCTCACTGCAAGTCATCGCCAACAACGCATGAAATGGGCCCAAGATCAGCGAGATTGGACCGTGGATGATTGGAAGAAAGTGGCCTGGTCTGACGAATCAAGATTCCTGGTGCATCACGTAGACGGCCGAGCGTGTATACGCCGATTACCAAAGGAGGCTATGGCACCTGAATGCTCTGTTGGGCGGAAACAGGCCGGCGACGGCGGTGTTGTGCTGTGGGTGATGTTTTCTTGGGACACTTTAGGCCCCATTATTTCAATAGCACGATCCCTGACATCTGTCAGGTATTTGAACATCGTTGCAGGCCAAGTTCACCCATTTATTGCAACTGTGTTCCCTGCTGGTGATGGCTACTACTAACAGGAAAATGCGCCATGCCGCACTGCCAGAATCGTCAAGGAGTGGTTTGAGGAACATGCTGGTGACTTTCTGTTAATGCCCCGGCCTCCAAATTCACCTGACATGAACCCAATCGAACATTTGTGGTTCGATTTGGAAACGCGGGTTCGCGCTAAATCACCACCATCCCGAAATGTACGGGAACTGGAGCACCTGCTGTTGACATTATGGTATCAGATACCCCAGGATACCTATCATTACCTCATCGAATCGATGCCTCTCCGAGTGGCCGCTGTTTTGCGGGCTAAAAGAGGGTCATAATGAAATGGCTCACCGGTGTACATGTGTGCACTGTAGAGTAGGGTTCGGCATATGAGCTTTTTTATGAAAAAATCATGATAAAGCATGAAAAGATGCTTATTAAGCATGGTAAAACAAAAAGCAAACACTTTTGAAAAGCTCAATTCAACGAAAAACAAAAATTTAATATGATGGTTCGCATTGTTTTTCTTCGGATAAATTCCCTAGATCGCGTGAGTAATTTCTAAAGAGCTAACCTTGTATTGGTGTATCATAGCTGAATCATATCAGTGAATTTCATTCGGCATTTATTTTTTATAAAGTACATGTTGAAAAAAAAAGCCGATTCATAGAGGTATAACCAGAAAGGTATATTTTCATTCTCAAAAATCACCGCGATTCCGGTGAAAAAACACAGCAAAAGAGAACTAACGACATAGCAAAAAGAACCACGTGGAATTCTTTCAGTCAAATGACAGTTAAAGAAGGTAATAGGCCTTCCTCAATGAATATGTAGAATTGATACTATGCGCACTTCAGTATGATATTTATTTTAACCCACTTCGTAATTAATATTAGGTTAAGATTAATTATTTTACATCCGCTCCATGATTTTTTTACGATATGATTTATCGTTTAACCCTTTAAGGTGCACGTCAAGTAATTTTGCTTCCTATACTTCCGATGGAAAAACTTCTGTACACATTTTCTTCACAATTAAACGCGTTCCCAAGGAAGAAAATTTGAACATCGATTAAAATAGCTTATATTTATAACTTGGAATACTTAATAGTTTCTAAAACATAACCATAATTATGCAATCCAACATTTGTTTGTTTACTGACTTCATCAAAGTACAGGTCGCGCCATCTTTTTTCTGGTTTCAACACCACCAAAGGAAAAGCTATTGATTTTTAATATAATTATGGTTATGTTTTAGAAAATATTAAGTATTCCAAGTTATAATATGAAGTTATTTTAATCGATGATCAAATTTTCATCCTTGGGAAAACACTAATTGTGAAGGAAATGTGTACAAAAGTTTTTCCATTGCAAGTATAGGAAACAAAATTACTTGACGTCCACCTTAAGCGGCCGATGTTTCTGAATCAATAGGTACCCAAACTTTAAGCTTCCCAAACAGAAATTGTTGTACAATAGCGGCTGGATTCTACGGAAGCTACGAGAAATCAATACCTTTACCCCTCACACGTCATCAGTAGGGAACGTAAACTTGCAGCTCGTGATAAGATCTCGTTTCTATAGTCTACTCCATGACCCTAGACTTTGATAAGGAATGGCTGGATCCCCTGACAAGGGCAACGTGATACTGGGTAAAAACGAGTGCCTCAAACATTTTCTCTCCTTTTTCAGGTTAGTCGATATTGTTATACACTATCTACCAACAAGTAATTGGACACCCCTGCAATCGACGATATCTGCGGTCCTGATACACGTCACGGCCACCGCCGTCAAATATCGTGTGGGAGACAACAACGCAACCAGTCGCATGCATGATGCCACGCAGATCGAAGCTATCTGATTTTGAGAAAGGTGTAATCGTCGGGTATCACAGAAATGGCCGATCCATACGTGACATATCCAGCGAGTTGAAGTACCCAAAATCGACAGTGGCCTACGTGATTGGCAAGTGGAAGATGACAGGTGTCTGTCGGAAACTGCCCCGACCCGGCAGACCCATAAAACTGGGAGTTAGAGACCGACGGGTGCTGGCCAGAGAAATTCGGAAGAACCGCACCAAATCGATGGGCCACACCCGCGAGGAGTTTCAACAGGCAACCGGGAGTGTTCTTTCGATGAATACCATCCGTAAGGAAGCCCATCTGCTCGGTTATCATGGACGTGCTGCCGCCCACAAGCCTTTGATCGCTAAGTCCAATAGCGCTGCTCGGCTAACGTGGTGCAAATAACGTCGACAGTGGACCGTTGAACAGTGGAAACAGGTTCTCTGGAGGGACGAATCAAGGTTCACCCTTTACCGTTTGGATGGAAGTGTCTGGGTTTGGTGTCTGCCTGGAGAACGCCTCCGGCCGGAATGTATTTGCCAACTGTGAAGTTCGGCGGCGGTGGAATTATACTATGGGGGTGTTTCTCCTGGTATGGTACGGGACCCTTGGTCGCAATTCCTGGTAGACTCAACGCCGAGACCTACTGCACCATTTTGGGTGACCATGCGCTTCCTACGTTGTGGCAGTTTTACGGGGTGGACCCATGTTACTTTCAGGATGACAATGCCACCTGTCATGTTACGAGGTCCACCATGGCTTGGTATGGTGACAATGGGGTTAATCGAATGAACTGACCTGCGCAGAGCCCAGACCTTAAACCTATCGAGCACCTCTGGGACGAGTTGGAGCGTCGACTTAAGGGGTGCCTCCATCGTCCGAAATCGGTGAAGGAACTGACCTGTCTTCTCCAAGCCGAGTGGAAGAAAATACCGCTAGCCGTCGTACAACGCCTGGTTTAGAGTATGCCCCGGAGGGTCGCAGCTGTAATCGCCGCTCGTGGAGGCTCCACCAACTATTGAAGGTGAATAAACTTCGTTTTCCTTTGCTATCACAGGTGTCCAATTTCTTGTTGGTAGATAGTGTAGCTCTTTTAGCAGATAATCTGTTAGAAAGGATTAGTATCAATCATCTTCCGAAATGACCACTTTGTTTTTCAAAGGGATGGTCATTTAGTGTCAGTCGTCTCGCTAAATAACAACTTTGAGAAGCTAAGGCGAGAAAGCATCGCTCTATGATGAGCAAATTCATTCATTCCCGAGCCGTTCAACACACTTTTTGTTCAGCGAATATATTCGTTTTTAGTTGTTTGCAGCCAATTTTGCTAACCTCGAGTTAATTCGTTCCGGCCGGTTAAAGGGATAACACAGGAGCGCGCTGATAGGCCCTGCAACCCCCGCAGTGCGAGGGACCTTGTGGTTAAAGGGCCTCCAGCTTCAGCAGAAAGATTTTACAATTTTTTTTTTTTTTTGCGGAAACTTCGCATGAAACTGGTTAAAGAAATAGCCAAAAATTAAGTGAGCATTGAATGAAATATTAAAAAGAAAAGCAGTTTTTGCTTTTTTTTTCAGTAAATAAGTAAAATCTTAGAAATTATTTTCGTTGCTTTAGTTCATAAAAGCTGAAT
The DNA here is from genome assembly GCA_039090855.1 of Macrothele yani. Taxonomy (NCBI): domain Eukaryota; kingdom Metazoa; phylum Arthropoda; class Arachnida; order Araneae; family Macrothelidae; genus Macrothele; species Macrothele yani. The sequence continues at coordinate 89,548,152 of CM077016.1, read as the reverse complement.
GACAGAAATGCAGCTATTGAAGAGAACTCGAGGTCCCTTTGCACAGTCCTTGCAATAGTTTCTATAAAAAGAGAATGTGAAAAAAATATCAGTTCAGTGAGTGCAATTTTATAACAATGAGAATAAGGTGTAATGTATTACAATTATTTGCACATAACTACGCATCCTTTAGAATATAATAGACTAAAATGTGTTCTCCGCGGGAGCGAAAAATCAGATACCCGTGTAATTATTTTTAACATAACAGAGTCAAAAGAAATTTTTTTAGCTATTATAACGAAGTGAATTTCTCCGTCATTTTTATCCGCGCCGGGGTTCGAACCCGGGTCCACTCATTCCGGAATAAGTTGCTCTACCAATTAAGCTACGCGGACGTTTTATTCTGATTCCTATCTGCCTTTATGTCGTGTGCGTCCTTCTGGCAGGTACGTCACATCTCCTGGTACGTTACATCATCTCCCCCTTATTATTTTTTTTTTTTTTCGAAGTGCTGGAGAAAGGATTCTCTTATTTTTCCTATCTCGCGGTGTGGAAATAACATCACACCAATGCGAGATTTTGAACGGTCGGGTCATCCGGATAGTTCGGGCGCCATTATAACGAAGTGAATTTCTCCGTCATTTTTATCCGCGCCGGGGTTCGAACCCGGGTCCACTCATTCCGGAATAAGTTGCTCTACCAATTAAGCTACGCGGACGTTTTATTCTGATTCCTATCTGCCTTTATGTCGTGTGCGTCCTTCTGGCAGGTACGTCACATCTCCTGGTACGTTACACTATGTGCAAAACATTATGACACATTTGTGGTTAAGTGTGTTTTTTTATATTCCAGAGTACGTAATTTAAGTAGTTTTAGGTTTTTTGTGCGACAGTTCTTAATCGTTACTTAGTTATTTGCTTACTTATGTTGTGACATTTTGTATAAATCGGAAAAGACATTAGACACTGTCACACAACAGTTGTATGTTTTGTGTCTAATCGTTAGGCATTTTAAAGAAGATGGCTTTGGTTCCTTCAAATAATAAATTTTACACGATATGATTAAGTTTGACCTAAGTATTTTGTAGTAATTTATATCGGTAAAAAACCAGGGCAATCATTTTAATTACAACGTACACATTTGTGTTTCACGCAATAAGGTTGAATAATTTTGATTTTAGGAAAAATACTCGTAGGTTCCAAAGAATTTGAATTACATTCACGGACAATGAAACTTGCGCACTGAAATTTTATGGACGTAATGATACAGGTGAATGATACACATGATGGCAAAAACAGAGCTGCAGGACAATTACAGAGGGATCTGTGGCACGCAGTCCGGTCATCTTCAACAGCGTGTCGCACCGTCTCGTGCGGTGATACAGGCTGCAATACGGTCCAGCATGGAGGCAAACAGGCGCCTGATGGTGTCCTGAGCCAGACTGGCCGACACGTGTTGGACGGTGTGCTCCAAATCCCGGATAATGCGGCACAGCGGCAGCCGGCGTTTCAACTGGTCCAACTCATGATCGATAGGGGACATGTCCGGGGAGCGGGAAGGCCATGGGAGTGTCTGAACATGGCGTAGGCAGTCCTGGGCAACCCAAGCTGTGTGCGGGCGGGCATTATCCTGCTGGTATAGCGCACCTGGAATCCCGGCCAGGAATGGGAGCACACGGGGTCGTAAGATCTCATCCACTTACCTCTGGCCCGTCAATGATCTACGTACCACTACTAGAGCTGATCGGCTATCGTCGTCAACGGCTCTCCAGACCATAATGCCTGCAGTGGAGGAGGTGTGCCGTTCGATAGCGAGGTTGGGATTGTGCCACTGACCCGGTGACCTTTACACCCAGACACGATGATCATCTGTCCTCAAAACGAAGCGGCACTCATCGCTAAACACCACACGTCGCCAGTCTGTGGCGTTCCACGTTGCTCTGGCCTGGCACCACTGCACACGGAGATTCGCTTCCGCGAGGCGTCGGGAAATGGTTCGTGGGCACACAGGAACCGCTACATATGCTTGTGTAGTGGACCGGGTCCCCGTGGGATCCGTTCGTGCCTGGCGCACGATCCGTCGATCCTCTCTACCGGTGGTCCTCCTGGTCCGTCCGGAGCCGCTCCTCCGTGTGGCAGTACCGTCAAGTGTCCACTGTTCCCAACACAGTCGGACGGTATGATCAGAACAATCTACGTGGCGGGCTATACGGCGCACTGACCACTCTGCGGTTTTCAGCCCGATGATCAGGCCTCTCTCAAAGTCCGTAAGTTGCGTGAATCGACGTCTCTGGCGTCTACTCGGTATTCTTGTCACTCTGTACTCTTGCTTGCGTCGGCTGGTGCTTTTTGCTTTCATGGGGCATCGACTACACGCCGGTTCGTGCTTGCAGCGCCACCACAGGGTGTGCGATCATGCTCACTCGCACCAAACGTGGAGCATTTGCGTACCAGCACGCACTCTAGCTATTTGCAAAATTTCGGGGTTGTAGCATGTTTTCTTTTAGGTGCGCAAATTTCATTGTCCGTAAGTGTATTAAAACACCCATAAAAGCCTATTTAATAATACGGAAGTTAAAATTTTTAGTAATTGAAAGCTAATGGATTTTCGCGAAAGGGTCTCGAAGATATTTTTCGCTGGGGGGGGTCCGGTACGCCACTGGTTTAACATAAAGAACTTGCAAACTAGAAAGATGACACCGAATTTCCGTTGTAATCAGCACGTCTTTTGAATCCTTTCAGACGCGGATAAAATTTATCATTGTTCAAAGTCAATGGAACTAACTGGCTAAAAAAAAAATCAACCGAATTTCTACAATCGATAAAACATCCAGAAATAGAAAGAGCTACTTACCTCCACCGGCGGCTAAAAAGTATGCTACGAAAATTAACAAATGGCGCACAGACAGTTTCTCATAACAGAAGTATCAAAGACAAATAGATTTTCAAATCTAACATTTAAAAGAAAAAATATAGAAGGAAACATGATATAACACTATGCCTTCCAGCCGAAGAATTTTGCATAATGTAAAAGTTCAAAAATATCCGGAAAGCATTCTTCATAGCAAAAGCTGTCCTAAGGAAAAATAACTTTTCAAATACTTGTCCGAGAAGCAGAGATAGCGAGAAAAACGTTTTGAACTTTATGTCCCTTAGCTGGAAAGATGTGCATTATTTAAACAGGACAATGCTCCCCAACTTTATTGTAGTGGATGGCATACAGTAAAAAAAAAAAAAGAATTTCTCATTGAAGATATAGTTGCAAACAGAAGTACACAGACACCACCTAGCGACGGAACTGTGAACTACAAAACTCCTCAAATACAAACCTAAAGTGTTCCACAAGATAAATGGTGTCGGGTGTTAAAATAATTTTTTTAATCGCACATCTAGAAGCAGAGATATTGAGAAAAACAGATTAAGCTTTTGCGCTCCCTAGCGGCGAAATTATGCGTTATTTTGGGAAGAAAAGATATATACAAAAAGTTTTCATACTTAATAGTATCTGATTGAAAAACATTTTTTTCAATAGGGTTTTTAGTTGCGCAGATATTGCTGTAAATCAAAACGTGGGCTTATGCCTTCTAGTGGCATACTTGTGCGTTTAGAAAAAATCGAAATCATATGAGAAACATTTCTCACCGCAAACGCTCTCCAACAAAAAATATTTTTTCAAATCGGAGTCCTAAAAGCAGATATATCGACAAAAATAAGGTATATATCTACGACTCCTGGCAGAAAAACTATGCACTCTTTTAAGCGGGATGTATTCTCAAAAGGTTTCCCGAGGTAAGCGGTATTTATCCGCGAAAGAATTTTTTCAGCCGAGTTTTCAGAAGCTCAAATTTTGCTGCAAACATATCAGAGGCAGAAACAAACACTTACGTCCCCTAAAAAAGAAAAATCCCACCAGTAGCTGTATCCGGTGCAGGCAGAATTTTTCAAATCAGACTTTTAGAAACAGAGATAAAGGGGAAAACGCAATTTACCTTAACGCCTCCTAGCGGGAAATCTATACATTACTTTAAAAAGAGACTGCCTAAAATAGTTTTTGATGTAAATGGCATCGAAAGGAAGAAATAAAATTTTGAATGGGCTATCTGGAAGCAAATACACTATATTGACAAAAGTCACCGGACACCCCTTCAAAACCAAATGAACGGATCTGCTAAGTTGTTAAAATGCGCGATACAGCTGCAAACGGTATAAAAACCAAGCCTGCAGCTGATCGCGATCATATAAGCCGCGAATGGCTTAGTGGTTAGCGAGTCAGACTATCAATGCAAGGTCCTCAGGTTCGAACCTAGGCTGATCTTTCAGAGATGGTGTGATTTATTAACAATCGCTGAATATCCGCCGTGCATCGGACGAGCACGTTAAGTGACGGCCCCCAGGATGGACCCACTGGTTAAATGGGTATCCTTTCCTATGCCCCCCCCTGAAATTCCCTCACCCCTCTGTGTGCAACATCGCACTTGTACGGTGGCGCCATCTACTGTACTCTAATCTCACTACAAACAGTTCTGTCAAAGTCGCTAGACTTGTCCTCATTCCTTCCGTTTCTGTGTCCTGCCCAAAAGGCGATCTCGCTGTAGGTGGCTGTGACCTAAACTCTACTCACTGTGGACGGAAGTCCTACAAGAAAATGACAAATACTGTGTGTGTGTGCCGGCATCGCGATCATATCGCACTGTGAGGTTGAGTGAAAATGTCGCGGAGGGAGAGAACTGCCTTTGAGTAAGGAAAGATTGTTGGGTGTTATATTAGTGGGTTGTCCATAAGAGAAACCAAGAGGCGTTTACCCAGGTCAACTGTTTTGGATGTACTGAATAAGTAGAAGACACATGGCGTGCCTGAAGCAGCAAAACGTACCGGCAGAACAAAGAAAATCAGTGATAGAAGACGTCGAAGCCTCAAGAGATTCACTACAGCTAATCGACGGAGTACTGCACAAGACCTCAGTGTACAGGTGAGTAAAAATGCTGGAACCTGGGTAAGTACACGTACCATTCGCAGAGAACTTCATTCCATGGGTTACCGTGGTCGTGCGGCTGTCACAAGTCTTTCATCTCCACTCGGAATGCTACTCGTCGTTTAGCATGGTGTAAAGAACGTTTACCGTAGATCAATGGAAACGGGTCCTATAGACTTATGAATCCAGATACAACGGGTTTTATGGACTTATGAATCCACATCCATCAGTCTGATGGCCGTGTGGGGGTATGGCGGCAGCCGGGGAACGCTATTTACCACAGTGTACTGTTCCTACGGTCAAGTTTGGAGGTGGCAGTGCACTCGTGTAGGGGTGTTTTTCGTGGTATGGTACCGGCGCATTATCTTGGACAAACCTGTTAACCAGCAAGTCTACCTCGATATTCTGGACAATTATGCCCTACCAACTCTGTGGCAATACTATGCAACTGAGCCTTGTTGGTACCAGCAGGATAATGCCCCGAACCATAAAGCAAGGACTGTTACGGCGTGGTTTGACGATAATTCCGTATCGTATGTGCACTGGCTAGCGCAAAGCCCTGTTCTTAATCCCATGGGGCACCTATGGGATGAATTAGAGCGCCGCATAAGAAGTTTGAAACCAAGGCCTACTACTAAGCAAGAGTTAGCGGCAGCATTATGTACTGAACGGAAGCGCATACCTATCGCTGTGTTCCAAAACCTTGTCGAAAGCATGTCTCAAAGGGTTAGTGCATGCATTAAGGCCAAAGGTGGACCGACACCGTACTAATGTTTGGCACTAAGTGCTACGCCGTTTCGGTGGCGCAGTGGTCTAAGCGATGGCCTCTGATCATTCGTCCGAAAGGGTATGACGAAGTAAATTTCTCCGTCATTTCTGTCCACGTCAGGATTCGAACCCAGATCCCCTCATTCCGGAATAAGTCACTCTACCAATTGAGCTACGCGGACGTTTGTTCTTACTACTATCTGCCTTTATGTCGTGTGCGTCCTGCTGGCAGGTACGTCACATCTCCCCCCCGAAAGAGGGCCGGGGGCATGGCCCACGGGTCAGCCGTGACCATGAATCGTTGCAGGCAGCCATCCACCGTACACTTGAGAACTCCCAGTCAATCTGGTGTGTGGAATGCTACATCACACATTTTATTTTTCGAAGCGCTGGAGAAGGGATTCTCTGATTTTTCCTATCTCGCGGTGTGGAAAGAACATCACACCAATGCGGGATTTTGAACGGTCGGGTCATCCGGATAGTTCGGGCGCTATTATAACGAAGTAAATTTCTCCGTCATTTCGCCAGGATTCGAACCCGGATCCCCTCATTCCGGAATAAGTCACTTTACCAATTGAGCTACGCGGACGTTTGTTCTGACTACTATCTACCTTTAAGTCGTGTGCGTCCTGCTGGCAGGTACGTCACAAGGGGTCCGGGTTCGAATCCCGGTGAGGAATGGATGTTGTGTTTGTCTTACGGCACTGGTTCTCTGCTTTTCCTGGAACCAGTGACCCTAAATTAGAGACGGGCGACTGCTTATAGCCCATTGAGTTTCCCACGGTGTTCGTTAAACCTCCACTAAAAAAAAAATAATGCTATGTTGTGTTTCTCTTCTAGGTGTCCCGTGACTTTCATCAATATAGTGTATATGGAATAGACTTTATTTTGAATTCGATATCATCTGCATCTCTACACCCTCTAGCGGCGAAGTGGTGAAAAAAAACGGAATGCAAGGATTATCATTCTCACGTTTCATGCTTCCCAAATGCAAAAAGAATTTTTAAAATCGGACAAACTGTTGCAGAGATATAATGTCCACAGGCGTACGGAAAAAGTGACAGCATAAGCACAAACGTTTTTTACAAAAGACGTGCTAAAAAAACGAACAATAACAAAAAAAAGTCTAGGAAATATTCAGTTTACGCCAAGGTATTGTTCATATATCCCGAAAAAAATAATTTAAAAATCTTCAATCTGAGGATTTTCGTCAAAAGGAGGCTCATTATACTCGACGATTTGGTGCAACACTTTTCATCTACGTGGTACACAAAAAATTATTTGCTTTGGGTATCGTTGATGATTACCTTTTTGATATACAGTATAAATACATCATCATCATCGTCAACCATTATCAATCCATTGTTGGATAAAGGTCTCCCCAAGTTTCTTCCACAACGGTCTGTCTTGAGCCAGTCTCCTCCATGTCACTCCAGCATGCTTTCGAATGTCATCCACCAATCTCCCGTGTAGTCTTTTTCTGGGTCTTCTCATGTCACTTGGAATCCAGCCTAAAATTTCAGTTGTCCATCGGTGGTCTCACATTCTGGCAATATGTCCAGCGCCCATTGCCATTTCAGGGATTTTATTCTTATCATGATGCTTTCAACTCTTGTCATTTTCCTCATCCACGAGTTGGTCTTCTTATCTCTCCTGGTTACACCAAGTATGCATCTCTCCATGCTTCTTTCACTCGTCTGCAGCCTTTGTCTGTTTTAGTTAAGGTCCATGTTTCCGCTCCATAGGTAAGCACAGGAAGGATGCACTGACTAAACACTTTTCTTTTAAGACATAATGGAACATTGCTCTTAAAAATTGTACTGTTTCTTCCAAAAGCTCTCCAACCAAATTTTACACGCCGATTAATATCTTACTCAATGTGATTCTCGTTTGATATCTGCTGTCCGAGGTAAATGTAGGCATCGGTTATCTCCAACTTTTCCCAATCAATAGATAAATCTTCATTTCTTGTAAAAATCTTAAGCATCACTTTTGTCTTCTGAGAGTTCATTTTTAATCCCACTTCTTTACTCTTGCCAGCAAGTTCTTTCCCGTTTCATGCTCTTTATTGCATGTGTAATTTTTGCAGGAAGAACAGGAGGGACTTTAGTACTGGAGTAGACGTATCGTCCCTTTCATATAGTTTTGAGTAGAAATCTTTCACTTTTGTCAAAATTTCGCCTCTATTTCTTGTTACAGAACCATCTTCTTTTCTCAGTGCCATAATCTGTTTTCTTCCCTTACTAAGATGTCCCTTTGCTCTCTTCAGGCTTTGGTTGTTTACAATTGCTTTTCTCACTAGTTCACAATTGAATTTCCTTACGTTTATAAATACATTTTCTTACAGTCTTGCATAGCTCTGTATATTCCACTTTGGAAGTGCCAACTTCTTTATTTGCCCTCATCTCCCTTCTCTTTTGCATCAGCACTTTTGTTTTTCGTGATATTTTCTTCCTACGGCACTTGCTCTAAGTAACACCTATTTTTGTTGCTGTTTCCATAAGAATCTTAGGAAACAGCAACAAATATATATATATACATTATCCTCTTTGTGATTTAACTGCAAAATAAACATTACTACTAATTCTCATTTCATAATTTACTGCAGCGTGAAATTTATTTTTACCCATTTCGTAATTATTTCGAGGTAAGATTAATTATTTAACACCAGCTCCATAGTTTTCTTTAAGATATGATTTATTGTGTAACATAAAGAACTTACAAAACACATTGCTTTTTTAAAAGTAAAGGGCCGACAGCTAAAACACTGACTTTTTTTATTTTTTCGAAAACCGCATGCCAGCAGCCTTAATCTCTTCATTAAAATAAAGTTGGAATATCAGTATCTTTAGTTTATTCAAATATAGAGGGTTGGTGATTTACATTTTCAGTATGTTTTAATTTCCGTGCTGTGAAAATGGCGACACCGGTGCCAAATGTTTTCGTTATTTTGTTGCTGTTGCATTCGTGGTTATATTGCTTTGCACAATCAATGACGAAACACAATTTAAACGTTTTCACAAGTACGTCATTATTTTATTACTTTTGTAGCACTTATTAATATTCTCATTACATTTAACAGATATTACTGCCATGATTAGATTTACTAGAAGTAAGCATTTTTACTGTTCACGCAAATTTTCTCGCTGTTATCACAAACAAATATCACCAATCTTTGATTTACTTAGTCTTTATTTAAAAAGAAACCATTTTTTCATAAACATCATTTTAATATGCAGATAATTTCTCTACCAACAAAGTTGGTCTTCCTGAAGTATGCCCTCTCCATCATCCAGTAAATCATCTGTTTTCATAACATTTTTTTTAACACTAGGCCACATCTCGAGACAATCACTTCACATCTAAAGATAGAAACTCGATTAATTAAATTTGTCTAGTCCAAAAAAGAGAGTAAATTAAAGAAAGGAAGAATGCCATATGCCATAAGGAAGTAAAAAAAAAACAAAAAACAATGGCGTGGTTGTTTTTAGAATGCGAATTCTCTTCCTCCCGCAAAGGTAAAGTTGATACCGATCTGAAGGCGGAACATTTTTCAAAGCATTATCTCAATACACCTGCCCTATCAGATTATTTGGCCCTTTGGGCAAAGAATTCAGCCGAGCATTTTGCAGGTTCAGGGTGCTTGTTGGGCTGCGTCGGTGAACTTCGGAAACGGTTCTCACACTCCCGCTCTGCTGAAAAGCGGTCAGCTTCAAGGACTTGCCGGTAAATACAGGTTACGGGGGAATACTGAATCATTGACTTTGATTTTACCCATCACAACATAGAAAATTACCATACGAAAAAAAAAAAAAGACTCCAATTATCATTCTAACTATTTTGTTATTACAGAGATTATAACTGCCTTCCTTTTTTTCATTCCCTTTGAATTTTTGTCGACTTATTGTTTTAGACGGTAATTTAATGTAATTACATCATGGGAAAAATGCTTAACTTCTCATTCCGTTAACGACAAAAGTCCTAGCGATCGCGTGTTTGATATATTTTCTAAACTTTGTATCTTCATTTCTTCTTTTTTTTTTAACCAGAGGCCTAACATTTTCATTAGAACAGTGAACATGCAGTTAAACCACTTTCTATTAGATAACACTCACCTTAGGCAAGAGTGATTTATTAAAAGAAAACAAATTTACACAACACATATCACTAGGTTCGTCGCGAAAGCAGTTCTATCGGTTCGAGCGACTGGGCCCGGCGGTTTTAACAGTACATATACAGGGTTACAAGGAAAGTCCGTGATCAGGCCAATATCTTACGAACTATGGCAGTTAGCGATTTACTTCTTGTGCAGTTGTATAGGAAACCCCTATGGGCAGACACACAATAACACCACAAGGGAGACCCACGCCCCCTTTTGGGGGGTGAGGAGGCTATCGTGCTCCCCTTTTCAGATAATCGTGCTCCCCTTTTCAGGCGACGGACCGGTATGGCGATGCATAATGCAGGCGTCATACAGTATCTCGCCGCGGTACCGCCACACACGGATCCGACCATCGTGGTGTTGCAGGCAGAAGCGGGATTCGTCGGAGAAGACAATGACGAGCCATTCCGTAGTCCAGGTGCGGCGTTCAGCGGCCCACTGCCGCCGCACTCGCCGGTGGTGTAACGTCAGTGGTAATCGGAGCAATGGATGCCGTGCGACAAGTCTCCGCTCCTGCAGACGACGTCGAACGGTACGTGCTGACACAGGTTGTTGCGCAACACACCCTAATTCCTGCGCTAACGTTCGTGATGTGGCGGTGCGAGCCGTCAATGCCCGCCGCACGACATGCCGGTCCTCTCATTCGGTGGTGTGCCTCGGCTGCGGCAATCGCTCATGTCGGTCCGTCCGTCCCTCCTGCACCCACCGAATCCATATTCGCCTCACTGTGGTTGGATGTCGTCCCACACGGGCGCCGATGTCTCGGTACGATAAACCGCTGTCGCGATAAGCCACTGTTCGTCCTCTGTCGAACACCGAAACGTGCTGGAATGACTGCCGTATTCTGCGACGAGGCATCTGGAAGCTTCCCACGCACAGGTCCGGCAACACAACACACTTCCACTACTTACACCCCGCATTCTGTGCACCCTTCTTATAGTGATTCTCGGTGGCGTGCCGGGCGCACATGATTTGCATATGCCCTTCAATGCTAATCGTTTGCATGTCCTCTCGCAGGCGATGCATGCTGCGAATTTCAGGCCAATCGGATGCTTCCTTCTTGGTGTTGCATTTTGGGTGGCCAGCAGTGTATTTTCTAAAACATAACCATAATTATGCAATCCAAGATTTGTTTGTCTACTGACGTCATCAAAGTACAGGTCGTGCCATCTTTTTTATGGTTTCAACACCACCAAAGCAAAAGTTATTGATTTTTAATGTAATTATGGTTAAGATTTGTTTGTCTACTGACGTCATCAAAGTACAGGTCGTGCCATCTTTTTTATGGTTTCAACACCACCAAAGCAAAAGTTATTGATTTTTAATGTAATTATGGTTATTGATTTTTAATGTAATTATGGTTATATTTTTTCGTCGCCTAGATCACTTCCTGTCCGGGAAATATTAAGTATTCCAAGTTATAATATGAAGTTATTTTAATCGTTGTTCACATGTTCATCCTTGAGAACACACTAATTGTGAAGGAAATGTGTACAAATGTTTTTCCATTGGAAGTATAGGAAGCAAAATTATTTGACGTCCACCTTAATGCTGTATACCTATAGGAACTATTGCTGTGGTTGGTGAAAGTGTCTCAAGTCTGCTGCAATAGCTGCCATCCCATCATCCATTTTTTATAAACTAGAACCATGAAAATGATTTCCAAATATTTTACTTATTTATTGAAAAGAATCCCGAAAATTCCTTTCCTTTTTAATGTTTCATTCAAAGCTGCCGTCAAAAATTCCTGAACCATATGAGTTTGTAATTTTGAAAATAACTAGATTCACCTGCAGTTTCCGCAAAACGTTTTGTAAAATCTTTTGTCAGAGGTTAGGGGCCCTATTATCCGTGAGCCCCTTCCCCCCACACACACAACTCGGGGGTTGCGGGACAATCAGTATGCCCCTGGTTTTGCTACTGTTAAAGAAAGAATGCTACACTTCATCTGAGAAACACGATTTGTAATCCGTAATTTTTTGTGCTGTTTCACATCTTTCTTTGATATCACACAAATTACCTTATACTGAACATCGCTATTTCTTGAAAAACAGACGAGTGTTAAATTGAACAACACATGTTTAAATTCACTCACGTCACCGCAGCTAGAGATGGGAGGAGGCACGTATCGGCTGCAAAATTATGCTGCTGATCAAAAGCTCTCGCCAATTTGTTAGCTAAAGGAAAAACTGTAGAATTGCTTGTTTCACGAAAAAAAACTTTTTCAGAGCACTTCGTGAATTATCTGACAGTTTCCTAGTGAACATGTAGGATATTAATCATATTTTGAGAGTAGGCCAAAATCCTATTTAAAAAATGGCAAACTTCTTATCCAAAAAAGTTTATTCAGACAATTTTCAATATGCGCTTTACATATGTTATTCTGTTTGACCGTTTGATTGCTTTTTTGTCTCGTTTGTTTGGAGGTTGAACGACCACCGTTTTTTTTAATCAGATGAACTCAGACGAACGGTCAGAAGCCATTGCTTAGACCACTATGCAACCGGGGCATCACCGTTTAATTGGCTTTAATTTTCTTTGTGTTATTATTACTTTTTTTTGATTGGGGGTTTAAAAAAAATGTTTATTTGACCTGGTGGTACAGATGCAATGACAGAATAAACAGACATAGTTGTACAGTATTGACAGGCAAATATAGACAGTATATTCAGTTTACATCAACAATGTACATAGCGAACATGGTATACCAAATGATCAAGTTATACAGAGAGAGCCAGTGGTGATCAAGTAACATATTGAGAGCCAGAGCCTAAAGACAAACACAAACATCCATGCCTTACCGGGATTCGAACCCATACCTCTCCCTGGGCGAATAAACAGAAGCCATCGCTTAGATCAGTGGTTCACAACCTTTTGTACAGTATTCCTCCCCCATCGGGGCTAGCTAGCAATGGTGCCCCCCCCAAATACGCACAGGAGTTTATTGCTCTATAATCAGTATTTATTTTGTTTTATTACAAATCCAATGACACCGGTAATGCTTGATTGAAAATATTAAGCAAAAATGTAACTGCACTACTAAAAATAGAAATATACCTACCTACAAGCACTTTGCACAAATAAAGTGGGTAATATCTTTACATAGTATACAACCAGGAGTTTATTCCTCCTGAATAAAGTTATAACAATCAAAATTAAAAAAATGTTTTCCATATTTTTACAAGCTGTGCATATCAATGTTAAACTTGGGCTTGTTTTGAATTGCACAAACGATCGATGTTTGGTTCTAACTATGTCAGTCCCACACGCAGGTCGTTCTTCACATTGAATAGTTTTTCAGGTCTAAGGCTGTCATTGGCGAGAACTTGAAAATAAATGACACCCTGCGGCTATTGAACGCCGGATTTGCTAATAAAACGAGAAAATCCGAACTTGATATAACTTGCGTCATACTTCCTGCACTTTTTCTTTCCTTTAACAGGAACTGTATTTGTGCCGTCAGTAGTAATCCTGCCACTATTACTAGGTTCACTTTGGTCTGAAGATTCTGCACTACTCGTAGTTCTCTTCAAATGGCGGTCCATTCTCAATGTCAAGTAGATTAGTTTAGTTCTAGATTAAGTAGAATACATGGCGACAGCCACGACGAACGTTATTTGAGCGATGACAGCAAACAAATGAGAGAGTGACGGAAAAACACCATGGGCGTCTGGAGGTCTATCACATTGTGTTTGGAGGGCTGTCCGTTTTCATCCACGTACAGTGAATAGCATTGCGTGCATCGGCTCGCGCCTCCCAAGGGAGGCGCGTCTCACCGGTTGGAAACCTAGGGCTCAGACCACTGCGCCACTATTATTACTTTATTACTTTGTATCGTTGTTTTAAAGACTGTATTATGCCCCGCTAGATGCTTAAATTTCCCTGATTTCTCCTGCCTTTCCATATTCGGGGCTTCACTGACACCCATCCTTTCACATAGGGGGTCCACGTGTGTAACACTGGAACGGGGCCCCCGAAGTTGAAGCAGTGGTCTTTCATTTCGCTCTTCAATGCAAGATCATCTGCCAAATCAAGGATACTGATAGTGGTAGATTTTACTTAGTGTTGATGTATCAAACGTCTCCATTTACAGCGATCTTGGCACACAACTCGAGTTTCATCCATCACTTGTCTTACACACCTTTTGTACACTCTTGATATCTCTTGTCCAAGGCTCATGTATAGGCGTCAGTTACTTCTGGATTTGCCTTATCCATTTCTAAATATTCAGTTATTGTAAAAGCATTGTTCATCAATTTTTCCCCCTGTAAGTCCTTTTCAATCCCACTTCTTTACTCTTGTCAACAAGTTCCTAAATCATACTCTGCATCTTTGAGGGGTTACTTGGAAAAATGAATATGTTGCCAGCAAAACAAAGGCGGGTAAATAATCTCTGTAACTTTTTATCCCCTTGTTTTCTCACCTCAGTGACTGAAAACCATTCTGCAATGTTGCATTAAAGAGCTTGAGAGATATAGTGTCACCTTGTCTCCCGCCTTTCCAAGTTTCATGTGTGCTGTTTCTGCGAACAGTCAAATATTTGCACTTACATTTGCAATGTTAGTAATAACATTAACGTGTGCATTTTCAGTACCGCAGGATTTCAAAGACATTATAATTGCTGATGATTTCAGAGAATCAACAACCAAGATTATTGCTATTGGGTTGGTGCGAATGAAAATTCCGGCGCGAACGAGCATTGGAGACAGGCCCCCACCACAGCGGAATGGAACCACCCACAGGTGTTGCAGGTATTACGTCACAGAGTTACTATAAATAGCTAGCACGAGTGTGAAGAACAAGGTTCAGGCGTGGTTTGTTTGGACGTAAAGTGGCTTGCAAAGGAAACATTCAGACGCCGGATTTGAGAGCCATCTTCCTGTATGAATTTAAACTAGGCCATTTCGCACGAATTGCCACTCAAAACGTTAATAAAACTTTTGGGGAGAATACAGCCAACGAACGAACCATTCCGCGATGGTTTGTGAAGTCTCGAAGCGGAGATACGGACCTGCAAAACGAAGCACGTGCTCACCGATCTGTTGCTGTTTCTGACGATGTTCTGTTACGTGTGGTGGAAGCGGGCCCACGAGAAACGTGTCGTGAGATAGCGGCAGAGGTAGGTGTCCACTACACGACATTTGTTCGGCTTCTGGCTGAGCTGGGTAAGGTAAAAAAGCTGGACATGTGGCTGCCGCATGAGTTGACAACTGCCAACAAGACTAGGCGTTTGGAAGTCTGCACGTCGCTGCTTGCCAGGAATACACAGGAACCTCTACTGCATCGAATCCTCACCTGCGACGAGAAGTGGGTCCTTTATGGTAATCGGACACGATCAGCACAACGGTTAACAAAGCAAGGCAGAGCCTGCTGGACGGCATCCTAAGCCACCCCTACACACCAAGAAGATGATGCTCCTTGTCTGGTGGTCCACAGCCGGGATAATTCATCTGAGTTTCTTCACAAGAGGCCAAACCATCACTACAGAACGTTATTGGGCTTAATTACACGAGATGCTCCGGAATTTGCTGCAGAAACCACCGGCTTTGCTCAATAGATATGGTGTTTTTCTGCTCCAGGTCAATGCCCGACCACATGTCGCACAACGAACGATGCTAACACTTGCCTTGGGCTATAAAGCACTGCCTCATCCTGCCTATTCCCCGGATTTGTCTCCGGCAGACTATCCGCTGTTTCGTCGCCTGGATCACTTCCTGTCAGGGAAACAGTTCACGACAGACAACGAGGTTCAACGTGCAGTTGATGACTTCTTCGGGTCCCAGCCACAAGACTATCACCTGTTTCGTCGCCTGGATCACTTCCTGTCCGGGGAACAGTTCACGACAGACAACGAGGTTCAACATCCAATTCATGACTTCTTCGGGTCCCAGCCACAAGACTATCATCTGTTTCGTCGCCTGGATCACTTCCTGTCCGGGAAACAGTTCACGACAGACAACAAGGTTCAACATTCAATTCATAACTTCTTCGGGTCCCAGCCACAAGACTATCATCTGTTTCGACGCCTGGATCACTTCCTGTCCGGGAAACAGTTCACGACAGACAACGAGGTTCAACATCCAATTCATGACTTCTTCGGGTCCCAGCCACAAGACTATCATCTGTTTCGTCGCCTAGATCACTTCCTGTCCGGGAAACAGTTCACGACAGACAACGAGGTTCAACATCCAATTCATGACTTCTTCGGGTCCCAGCCACAACACTATCATCTGTTTCGTCGCCTGGATCACTTCCTGTCCGGGAAACAGTTCACGACAGACAACGAGGTTCAACAACCAATTCATGACTTCTTCGGGTCCCAGCCACAAGACTATCATCTGCTTCGTCGCCTGGATCACTTCCTGTCCGGGAAACAGTTCACGACAGACAACGAGGTTCAACGTGCAGTTGATGACTTCTTCGGGTCCCAGCCACAAGACTATCACCTGTTTCGTCGCCTGGATCACTTCCTGTCCGGGAAACAGTTCACGACAGACAACGAGGTTCAACATCCAATTCATGACTTCTTCGGGTCCCAGCCACAAGACTATCATCTGTTTCGTCGCCTAGATCACTTCCTGTCCGGGAAACAGTTCACGACAGACAACGAGGTTCAACATCCAATTCATGACTTCTTCGGGTCCCAGCCACAAGACTATCATCTGTTTCGTCGCCTGGATCACTTCCTGTCCGGGAAACAGTTCCCGACAGACAACGAGGTTCAACATCCAATTCATGACTTCTTCGGGTCCCAGCCACAAGACTATCATCTGTTTCGTCGCCTGGATCACTTCCTGTCCGGGAAACAGTTCACGACAGACAACGAGGTTCAACGTGCAGTTGATGACTTCTTCGGGTCCCAGCCACAAGACTATCACCTGTTTCGTCGCCTGGATCACTTCCTGTCCGGGAAACAGTTCACGACAGACAACGAGGTTCAACATCCAATTCATGACTTCTTCGGGTCCCAGCCACAAGACTATCATCTGTTTCGTCGCCTGGATCACTTCCTGTCCGGGAAACAGCTCACGACAGACAACAAGGTTCAACATTCAATTCATAACTTCTTCGGGTCCCAGCCACAAGACTATCATCTGTTTCGTCGCCTGGATCACTTCCTGTCCGGGAAACAGTTCACGACAGACAACGAGGTTCAACATCCAATTCATGACTTCTTCGGGTCCCAGCCACAAGACTATCATCTGTTTCGTCGCCTGGATCACTTCCTGTCCGGGAAACAGTTCACGACAGACAACGAGGTTCAACGTGCAGTTGATGACTTCTTCGGGTCCCAGCCACAAGACTATCATCTGTTTCGTCGCCTGGATCACTTCCTGTCCGGGAAACAGTTCACGACAGACAACGAGGTTCAACATCCAATTCATGACTTCTTCGGGTCCCAGCCACAAGACTATCATCTGTTTCGTAGCCTGGATCACTTCCTGTCCGGGAAACAGTTCACGACAGACAACGAGGTTCAACATCCAATTCATGACTTCTTCGGGTCCCAGCCACAAGACTATCATCTGTTTCGTCGCCTGGATCACTTCCTGTCCAGGAAACAGTTCACGACAGACAACGAGGTTCAACATCCAATTCATGACTTCTTCGGGTCCCAGCCACAAGACTATCATCTGTTTCGTCGCCTGGATCACTTCCTGTGCGGGAAACAGTTCACGACAGACAACGAGGTTCAACATCCAATTCATGACTTCTTCGGGTCCCAGCCACAAGACTATCATCTGTTTCGTCGCCTGGATCACTTCCTGTCCAGGAAACAGTTCACGACAGACAACGAGGTTCAACATCCAATTCATTACTTCTTCGGGTCCCAGCCACAAGACTATCATCTGTTTCGTCGCCTGGATCACTTCCTGTGCGGGTAACAGTTCACGACAGACAACGAGGTTCAACGTGCTGTTGATGACTTCTTCGGGTCCCAGAAACAAGACTTTTTCGTTCCGGGATCATGACCTTGTCGGACAGATGGCAACTATGTGTCGATGCCTAGGGGGATTATTTTGCCTAGGTAAGTTGTCCTACTTTTCCGTTCTCGCCGTCCACGTGTGCTGGTCCTTTGCCGGACATTTCATTCGCACCGACCCAATATATTACAGCTTCAAATTTTACTGCCACGGCTGCACTTAAATTCTTCTATTTAATAGAGAAATAGAATTGTGTGGTAAAAATCAAATATTTTCCAAATTATTATCTTTAATTTCACATTGTGTTGTTGTTCTGTGCCTTCACAAGGCAATATTAACGTTGTTTAGGGCAATCCTGAGAGAAGTTTTAACAAATTTTTACTTTGAATTTTGCTTCCAGGATTCACCTCAAATTTGGTTGTGTAGTGCAAAAGCATAATTTGTTTCTGCTAATTTAAATTAAGGACTGACCACAGCTTTCATTGACAAATCGCAAATGCACGGTGTCAATTAAAAACTGGCAACTTTACTAGGTAATTGCTTCTTTATATTTCGCTGAAAGAACTGTCTTTTACGTTTACCAGAGAGAAAGAGTTTACTAGGAGTAGCGCAGGAGAGAAATCTAGTCAAAGAACAGAGAATGTCGAAACAGTCACATAAAGTCTCAAATGCTATTTTAAGAGTCGCCGAAACCGACAAGGGAAGATTTCTTGTTTCATGATTTGGAATGCTGTTCTTATTTTATTATGAGGAACGGAATGGAAAGGAAGAGAGATGAGGAATCAGCGATGCGGAGTGTTGACGTTAGATGAAAGCCCTTACTTTTCTTTCAATTGCACATCACGTGTTTCCTTCCGACAATCATTGTCATTCGCTCCGTCACATAATTCCTCAATGTGCAGACAGGTATAAATCAGTGCCATAATCATAATGTCAGACTTCAGTGGCTCCTCACTTTAATAATACATCCTTTATGGACCGACACCTGAAAAAAGTAGGATTGGGTGATCTCGGAGTTTTTATACAGAATACTACGCCAAATGTACGTATCTAATGCGTTTTGGTAATCCGTGAAAAATTCCATGTATTTCGGCTATGCATTAAAAGAAAAAATCGATGTTTTACGACAAGATAAAAATGCAATGGATTAAACATATGAAGGAAAAAGTTTTCATCTCCAAACGGGGCTTTTCGGAACGAGTATATCACGTGGTGTCATTATTGCTTTTTCTTCAGCCCTCAAAGATTTCCCGCTTTTACAAGAACATCTGAAAACGTTTTAGATTCACATGCATAGATTATGGTAAGGTTGCGCACTTTAGATCATAGCAACATTGTATATTTTCGATTGTTACTCTGGATACGGGTGTGCTCTGCATTTTTAGCACGTCTTTTGTAAAAAAAGATCGTGCTTATGTTACCGGTTTGTCCGTCCGTCTGTACCCTCGATATCTCTGCAACTATTAGCCCGATTTGAAAAATTCTTTTTGCATTGGGAAACCTGAAATATGCGAATGATGATCCTTTATTTCGCTTTTTTTTTTTTTTACGATGTACAATTCCGCCGCTAGGGGGCAAATGCAGATAATGTCGAATTCAAAAATACGTTTTATTCCACATATTTGCTTCTAAACATCCGATTGAAAAAACTATTTTATCTTTCGATTCCATTTATGTCGAAGAGTATTTTAGATATATTTACTTACTCAAACTACGCATAGATTTTCCGCTAGGGGCGTAAAAGTAAATTACATTTTTCCCGATAACTCTTCTTCTAAAACTCCGATTTGAAAACTTTTTTCTTCAGCGGATACATCTCTTGATTCAAAATCTTTTGCATATAATTTCAAATTTTTGGTAAAGAATACTTTAGCCACCAGGGGGCGTAAGTGTTAATTTTTGCTTCTGATATATTTGCCATAAAATCTGAGCTTCTAAATTATCGATTGAAAAAATTATTTCGAGGACTGATGCCACTCACATCGATAAACATTTTCTGAATATTTTCTTCTTAAAATATTCCACAGTTTCTCCGCCAGGGGCGTAGATATATATCCTATTTTTGTCAATATCGTTACTTCTAGGAGTCCGATTTGAAAAATTCCTTCTTTGTTGGAGAGTGTTTCCAGTGTGACATGTTTTTCATATAATTTCAAAATTTTCAATTAATTCATAGACTTTCCGTTAGGGGGCGTAATGGTAAATTGCTTTCCCTCCTATATCTCTGTTTTTAAATGTCCGATTTGAAAAATTCTTTCTGCACCGGATACAGCTCCTGATGGAAAATCATTTGCAAATAATTTCTAATTTTTGAAAAAAATGGTTTGGCCACCAGGTGGCGTAAGTCTCAATTTCCGCTTCTGATGTATTTGCAGCAAAATATGAGCTTCTAAAATCTCGATTGAAAAAAAGTGGTTTGTTCACCGATACTACTAATGTCGACAAACCTTTTAGGAACATTTTCTTCTTGAAATAATGCATGGCTTCTACGCTAGGGGGCGTAGATGTATATTTTATTTTTGTCAATATCTCTACTTCTAGGAGTCCGATTTGAGAAATTCCTTCTTTGTTGGATAGTGTTTCCGATGCAAAATGTGTTTCCTATAAATTCAAAATTTTCAAGTAAATCATAGACTTTCCGCTAGGGGGCACAAAGGTAAATTGCGTTTTCTGCGTTATTTCTGCTTCTAAAACTCCGATTTGAAAAATTCTTCCTGTATCGCATACAAGACCTGATAGAAAATGTTTTTCACATAATTTCTAATGTTTGGTAAAGAATGGTTTGGCCACCAGGGGGCATAAGTCTTAATTTCTGCTTCTGATGTATTTGTAGCAAAATCTGGGCTCCTGAAAACTCGACTAAATTTTGTTTTTCTTGGACCGATAGTGCTCATATGGAAAAAGCTTTTGAGAATACTTTCTTCCTAAAATAAAGCATGTTTTTCCCGCCAGGGGGCGAAGATTTATATCTTATATTTGTTGATATCTCTGCTTCCAACAAAGAAAGAATCTAAAAAAATATTTCTTTGTTGGAGAGCGTTTCCGCTGCGAAATGTTTATCATATTATCTAAATTTTTCCTTAACGCACTAGTCTGCCACCAAAGGGCGTAAGTTCACAATTCCGTTTACAGCAATATCTGAGGGATCGAAAACCCGATTGAAAAACTTCTTTCTTCCGTCAGATACTATTGTTTTGCATACCGGTTCGATTGACTTTGAATAGCTTTGATAAATTTAATTTGCGTCAGAACGGATTCAAAAGATGTGCTTATTACACCCGAAAATTCGGTGTCATCTTTCTTGTTTGTATTGTGACAGTGCAGTATGTTTTAGTCTGCACCAAGGTTTTATGCTTTCGATTGCAACATCACTGCATACTTTCCATTGCGAAAACGTGTATTTTCGACGGCTGCAATACGTATGTTTTAAGCTGCAGAAGTGTTGTGTATAACCCATTGCGGGAGAGTTGGACATTTCCTACCTCAACGATGATGTACGTATAAACCACAGAAATGTTTTCTCTTTTGGATTACAGCAGTACCGTGTATTGGGTTGGTGCGAATGAAATGTCCGGCAAAGGACCAGCACACGTGAACGGCGAAAACGTAAAAGTGGGACAACTTACCTAGGCAAAATAATCCCCCTCGGCATCGACACATAGTTGTCATCCGTCCATTATCCCGGAACGAAAAAAGTCTTGTGGTTGGGACCTGAAGAAGTCATCAACTGTACGTTGAACCTCGTTGTCTGTCGTAAACTGTTTCCTGGACAGCAAGTGATCCAGGCGACGAAACAGAGGATAGTCTGCCGGAGACAAATCCGGGGAATAGGCAGGATGAGGCAGTGCTTTATAGCCCAAGGCAAGTGTTAGCATCGTTCGTTGTGCGACATGTGGTCGGGCATTGTCCTGGAGCAGAAAAACACCATATCTATTGAGCAAAGCCGGTGGTTTCTGCAGCAAATTCCGGAGCATCTCGTGTAATTAAGCACAGTAACGTTCTGTAGTGATGGTTTGGCCTCTTGTCAAGAAACTCAGATGAATTATCCCGGCTGTGGACCACCAGACAAGGAGCATCATCTTCTTGGTGTGTAGGGGTGGCTTAGGATGCCGTCCAGCAGGCTCTGCCTTGCTTAACCATTGTGCTGATCGTGTCCGATTACCATAAAGGACCCACTTCTCGTCGCAGGTGAGGATTCGATGCAGTAGAGGTTCCTGTGTATTCCTGGCAAGCAGCGACGTGCAGACTTCCAAACGCCTAGTCTTGTTGGCAGTTGTCAACTCATGCGGCAGCCACATGTCCAGCTTTTTGACCTTACCCAGCTCAGCCAGACGCCGAACAACTGTCGTGTGGTGGACACCTACCTCTGCCGCTATCTCACGACACGTTTCTCGTGGGCCCGCTTCCACCACACGTAACAGAACATCGTCAGAAACAGCAACAGATCGGTGAGCACGTGCTTCGTTTTGCAGGTCCGTATCTCCGCTTCGAGACTTCACAAACCATCGCGGAATGGTTCGTTCGTTGGCTGTATTCAACCCAAACGCTTTATTAACGTTTCGAGCGGCAATTCTTGCAGAATGGTCCAGTTTAGATTCATACAGGCAGATGACTCTTAAATCCGGCGTCTGCATGTTTCCTTTGCAAGCCACGTTACGTGCAAACAAACCACGCCTGAACCTTGTTCTTTACACACGTGCTAGCTATTTATAGTAACTCTGTGAAGTAATACCCGCAACACCTGTGGGTGGTTCCATTACGCTGTGGTGGGGCCTGTATCCACAGCTCGTTCGCGCCGGACATTTTATTCTCACCAAGCCAATATTTTCGACTCGCGGCGACTGTCAGAAATAAAGGGATAATTAATAGAAATCTATAAATAGAAATTCCACCTTATGAACATTTTCTCCTGAAAAACAAAGCCAATGAATAAAAAAACGTTTCCTTGAAAGAATTTGGAACATTTTTTTTTTATTTTGAGATGCCATTTTTGTACATTCTTCTGCATCCAAAAAACATTAGAAGAAAAATGGTTAATAAATAAAAAATGTTTCACTTGCAATAATTTTAACTCCAAACAGACCTACTCGATTTTAGTGTTTACCAGGAACGCTGATAATTGATGGAGCTACATTATTAATGCCGGCATTCAAATTAATTACTCAGAAACAGAGGAGCGGACAAATAAACGAGCCTAGCTGTTCATGGTTAAGGGAATTGAGGGAGTGTGACATATTTTCGACGGTGACTATGCTACATGTTTTAAATTGCCATAATGTTTCATGTTTCGATTATTGCAGAGCAGTATATTTTTGACTGCAGGAATATCGTACATTTTCGACTACGGCAGTGCTGCACGCCTCACATTGCAGCAATGTTGAGTATTTTTCTCGGACAACGCACCAACATCTCAGTGTTTAACATTTGCAATTACTGTGTCTCCTGGAGAATGAAAAACTGTGAGGCCCCAGAAGACTACAACAAAAATATTTTGAGAAGGGAAAGCTAGAAAGTTGTCACGTAACTACCAAGTTTTGTCTTCTAATGCTTGAGCATACGTAGTATCATAAATGACCTTTATTGGTAGAATGGATCGCTTAGGCGCTGTTTGGCGTTCAACGTGTCAGTCCAAACAGCGTGGACATCTCGTATACTGCGAGTACTCAGGAAATTTTTCTAATTGTGAGTACTTTCTGAAACTTTAATTAGCACGACCACTCTGTGAGGTACCTGCCAGCAGGACGCACACGACATAAAGGCAGATAGTAGCCTTTAGCTTAATTGGTAGAGTGACTTGTTCCGGAATGAGGGGATCCGGGTTCGAATCCCGGCGTAGACCAAAAATGACGGAGAAATTTACTTCATTATAATTGGCGCCCGAACTATCCGGATGACCCGACTGTTCAAAATCTCGCAATGGTGTGATGTTCTTTCCACACCGCGAGAGAGGAAAAATCAGAGAATCCCTTCTCCAGCGCTTCGAAAAATAAAAATGTGTGATGTTGCATTCCACACACCAGATTGACTGGGAGTTCTCAAGTGCACGTTCTACAGCGGATGGCTGCCTGCGACGATTCATGGTCACGGCTGGCCCGTGGGCCATGCCCCCTTCCCTCTTTCGGGGGGGAGATGTGACGTACCTGCTAGCAGGACGCACACGACATAAAGGCAGATAGTAGTCAGAACAAACGTCCGCGTAGCTCAATTGGTAGAGTGACTTGTTCCGGAATGAGGGGATCCGGGTTCGAATCCCGGCGTAGACCAAAAATGACGGAGAAATTTACTTCGTTATAACTCAAAATTATTGCTCCATGACTGAGGTTCCAGTCGGCAGTAGTACAATTGTGCAGTATGACTGCCATTTGCCTAGAGCGAATGCGTTGCGCATTTTTAAATCAAAAGGACTGAAAAAAGACTTTACTCATGAAGATTCTTTCCCGTTTCGGAGTTTGACCACTACTATTAGCAACTTTAAGAGCTATAAACAGTTGTCCATCTCTGATTTGGGCCCACTGATTCCTGGGTAGGAACAGATTCAGCACCATCAGACAAACAGTCAAACCCTGCCTCGTCTAGAATTCGAACCCGGACCGAGCTCAGACGACTAACCTCTGATCACCTGGCTAATGACATTATGGCAATAAAATGTCAAAATTCTGAGCTGGGGAAGCGGGATGGCGAAAAATCCAGCTCCTCACTTTGAAACTGAATAACTCAATACAAGAAGACGTACAAACGAAATTTTTGCGGCAGAATCTAGTCCAAACCGAGTACAAGCGATTGGCACTTTAAAATTTCAAAATTGTGAGGTATTGGGACTGCTGTTTACCCAGTTTCCTACAGTAAAAATTAGAATAACTCGGTACCGGATGTGGTACAAAAAAATTTTGGTGGTGCGATTCGGTACAAACGTATGATAGAACAAACAAATGCCATGGTTGAAGTGTCGAAATTTGGAAGTGAGGGGATAGCGAAATGAAACTATGTGACGTACTGCAGAGCTAAAGCACGTGCCAAGACAACAAATCTGCAGCGACACATTCCATCGGTGTAGTTTACTCAGTTAGAACAAATGGCTCTGGAGCGAGGAGGCGCGATTTCGATTTCGATTTCGATCTCCGTCACCGGCAAATTCGTAATTTCACATTGGCGCCCGATAGGGGAAATGGATCTACTGGGCGTTGGGTTCTTCTAAAAATGTGCGACATTTGTTACACACATCGTCTGGATTTAATAAAACTTCCTTCTTCTTTTTAAAAAGCAAAATAATTAAGAGAGATGATGTGAAACACGTGTCAAGTCGACAAATCTGCAGCGATGCATTCCGTTGGTGTAGTTTAATCGGTCAGAACAACTGGCTCCAGATCGAGAAAGCGCGGTTACTTCACGGACAAATTTGTGCTTTCACAACTACCCAATTTTGAAACTTGTATAATTCGGTACCGGAAGTGGTACAAACGAAACGTTTTGTGCCACTGTTGCCGGGGAAATGCAGTTCTGGTAATAGTACGATCCGGTACAAACGAGGTACAGACGAAGGGCGTGGTTGAAGTTTCAAAATTCTGAGTTGTGGGGATGGCAAAATGGAGCTCTCCACTTTGAAATTAATATAAATCTTAACGGAAAGTGGTGCACGGTACAATTTTTGCGGTAAAATTCCGCACAGGCAAGTAGTGTGGTTAAAAATTTCAAAATTCCTTGGTGGGGTTCCCCAGTCCTGCATTTTAACCCTTTAACGACCATGACTCTAAAATCTAGTATCACTTTTTTAAAATACCATAACGCCCGAAACTGTCTGTTGTTTCATTTATTTTTTTAATAACAACAATGGTGACAGACAGGGACTCCTGCTGATCCTTAATAGGTCGTGCAAATTTAAAGAATAGGTAGGGGTAGGAAATCTGACTCACTGTAGACAGGAGTTTCGGGCAGCTATGGTCGTTTGTTTTGGGCGTTATGGTAGTTAAAGGGTTAATCCGTTTCCCCAGTCTTCCGTTTCCCCAATCCTGCATTTTGAAATTGGAGTAACTTGGAACCGGAAATGGTAGAAACAAAAAATTTTTGCTGTACGATCCGGTACAAACGTAGTACAAAAGATTGGTACGTTTAAAATTTCGAAATTACGAGTCGTGGAATTCCATTTCCCACATCTTCCACTTTGAAATTGGAAAAACTCGGTATTGCAGGCGATACAAACGACAATTTTGCGGTACAATCCAGTAGAAACCTAATACAGGGTTTCCGAATAATGACTGTGCACTGAACGTACGAATTGCAGTAATGTAATGATAAAGAAATTTTGAATGGAATTGCAATAGAAGTGACCCGCCACATGGAAGGGCTCTGCGTCTGGTAACCTTCATGCCTCCCCATTCCGAGCGAATGTCATTCCCGAGCGCTTGGTCGACGGAGGCAGACGTGTCGATTGATCCCTCGTGTCGGCAGAAGGACAATGGTGTTGACGGTTGAGCAGAGAGTGTTTTTGATGGAATATGTCTTTCGCCATGACTACAAGTACACGGACTAAGCACAAAAACGGTTCGCTGGAAAATTTCGTGATGCAGACGTCCCCAACCGTAATGCGGTACGCCAGCTCATAGCGAAGTTTCGGGAAACTGGCAGTGTTCTGGACGCCCCCCGCCCCGGTAGGCCATCCACAGCAAACGAGACCGTACAGGATATCCAGGACAGGATACAGAGGAGTCCACACAAGTCCGTGAGGCGGCTGTCACAACAAGCTAATGTGCCAAAGAGTGCAGCCCACGATATTCTGAAAAGGAAGTTGCGTTTCCACCCGTACAAAGTGTCTGTCGTTCATCCAGGACAGGATACAGAGGAGTCCACACAAGTCCGTAAGGCAGCTGTCACAACAAGCTAATGTGCTAAAGAGTACAGCCCACGATATTCTGAAAAGGAAGTTGCGTTTCCACCCGTACAAAGTGTCTGTCGTGCATCAGCTGAAAGAAACAGACCATGAGGCCCGTGTTTGGTATTGCAGGTGGTTCTAAGAGTTCCTGTCTGAAGAAGGTGAGAACGTTTCGGACGTGACTTTCTTTACAGATGAGACGTGGTTCCACATGCCAGGGTACATCAACAGCCAAAACACTCGTCTGTTGGGTACTGAAAATCCCCACGAATTAAAATAAGTGTCTCTCCACAACAAGAAAGTCGGTGTTTGGTGTGCCATGATTCGTACGCTCATTACTGGGCCCATTTTCTATAGTGAAACCATTAATTCAGAAAGGTATCGTGCCCAGGTTATTCAACCATTCATATCCGAACTCACGAAACGGGAAATGAACGGACGATGGTTCCAGCAAGACAGTGCTTACACGCTGGCGCATCAATACAGCTTCTGGAGGAATTCTTCGGAAATGGCATCATCTCCCGGGCAAAGTGGCCTGCCCGGCAACCGGATCTGACACCGCCTGACTTTTTTCTGTGGGGGAGCACTGAAGGGAAAGGTGTACGCAAGTAATCTGTATACACTTCAAGAGCTGTAGGCTGCAATAACGACCCACATCCAACAAACCACACCACATACCCTGATAAAGGTCTTCACCAACATGCAGAAGCGTGTGGAGACATGTCTGGACGTCGGTGGGGCTCATTTCTAACACCTCCTGTAGGAACTAGTTCGACATGGTAATTGGTACTTTCAATGCACAGTTGTTTTTCGTACGCCCTGTACAAACGAATAGCATTGTTGAAATTTCAAAGTTCCGAGGGGGCACTGGCTAAATGGAGCTATTGATAAGCATTTCTCGGTTATGCAAGACCACTGCAACTCAGACACTTCTGTTCCCTTTAACTTTTGCTTACTTTTACACCTTCAGTAAATAAGCTTCACTTCCATCACCTGGCCCTCTTTCTGACAACTGTCTTCTTTTGCTGGTGCTGTACTTTCTAAAAGACAAAAATAACTTACGTGGTTGTTCTTACAAGTTAAATCCTTCTTCTAGGCATGTATGAATCTGACATTGTTAACTTTTGTGATGTTTGATATCAGAAGTATAGTGCGTTCACTATAACTTGACAGTTGGGAAGGATTCACTTTACCAGCTTTAGGGGAGCTTCGCATCGTAAGCAGCGTGCTTAAAACTAATCGCCTCCAACCCTCTTGGAGCAGGGCAATAAACAATGAAGATACGGGGTGGATGGGGAGTGTTGGCAGTCCCTCCTAATGCTGATTCCTTCAATGGTCTTTGTGGGAGGGAAAAGAATAAGGCATTCTTGAACATCACCAAACGACCCTTTCCGACTTCTGTTACTGATTTCTCAAGCTAGCTTTGTAGCAAGCAAGAGATCTTTACTCACGGTTTTTTTCTTTTGCTGTTTATTTAATCTTTTTTTTTTTGTAACACTGTTAATATTATTGCTCGCAACTATGGCACTCAGCACACTGAAAGCTGGAAAAGTACTGTAAAGCCAAGCTAGGGAAATTATTGGGAATGTAATAATGTTCATGGACGAAGAAAAACGAAATGGAGTTCCGAAAGTGGATGTGAAAAAATCCAATGAACGCGTTTCGGAGGCTACAGGAGTTTCACTGCGAACTGTTTACAGAATTCGGAAACAGACTGCTACAAGCGAGGTTTTGTCAACTCCTGGTAAAAGACGAAACAAGAAAGCGCCGAAGCGCGAAATAGATGATTTTGACAAATGCGTTGTGCGCAGAACGGTACATGACATGTATGAAAAAAAGGAAATCCCTACTCTTCAGTCTTTATTAATCAAATTACGCGACAGTATTGATTTTGACGGAGGTAAGACTACATTGAGTAAAATACTAGATGATTTGGGTTTCAAATATAAGCGATGGAATGGTCGAAAGTTTTTAATAGAGAAACCCGACATTGTAGCGAAACGTAGGCATTTCTTAAAGGAGTAAAAGCGTAATGAAAATCTACCCGTTCCAAAAGCCGTTGTTTATCAAGATGAGACATGGCTTCTAACGTCTCATGTTTGTCCTAAAGGATGGCAAGACACAAGCTGTGAAAAGCCAACTGGACTCCAAGTTCCTTCATCGAAAGGAAGCAGATTTATAATTTGCCATGCCGGAACAAAGGATGGTTTTATACCAGGGGCTTCACTTTTATTTCGTTCGAAGACAAAAAGTGGTGATTACCATGATGAAATGAATTCCGAAAACTTTAGAAAATGGTTTGAAAGCCAGCTGCTTCCGAATTTACCACCAAATTCAATAATCGTCATGGACAATGCACCATATCACTGCATGCTTGCTGAAAAAATACCCACGACGAACTGGAAGAAGGCTGAAATACAAGCATGGCTTCAGCGACATAACATTGAATTCGCATTTGATATGCTTAAAGCGGAATTACTACAGATTGTCCGTCGCACCAGACCACAGAAAAAATTTATCATTGATGAAATGGCAGCAGATCATGGACATCAAGTATTAAGACTCCCACCTTATCACTGTGACTTGAACCCCATTGAGTTGATTTGGGCTGATGCCAAAAACTATGTGGGTCGGCATAATGCCTCTTTCACGAAAGAAAGCATAGAAACTTTATGGAGTAAAGCATTGCAAACCCTTACTCCGGAAAAATGGGAGGCCTGTGTGAATCATGTCCAAACTTTGGCACAAAAATACTGGATTTCTGATGGCATCATGGATGAAATAGAGGAAACTGAGATTGAAAAATTTGTAATAAATATAGGAGAGGATACTGAC
The DNA here is from genome assembly GCA_039090855.1 of Macrothele yani. NCBI lineage: Eukaryota > Metazoa > Arthropoda > Arachnida > Araneae > Macrothelidae > Macrothele > Macrothele yani. The sequence goes on along the minus strand of CM077016.1, from coordinate 89,518,646 downwards.
TGCAGTGATGAAACTGAAGACATATCATCAGCCGATGAAGATTTTGATATTGAGGGAATAATGCCTTTACCTGATTGAAATTGATTCTGCTTTGCTGTTGCTTCAAGGTAAGAGATACACAGTCCTGTTTCAATAAAAGGAATGTCCCTAACACACACACACACACACACACACACACACACACACACACACATATATATATATATATAAAGGCTTTGATTCCGTGAAACGTTACCAGTTACGATATACTGCCTCACTCATTTTCAGGCCGATGAGGACGGCAGAGTGGTTACTGTCTCGATGAATAGTGGAGTTACGTCGATTAAGATTTTCTGTGTGTATGTTTCGTTGTTGTGCTCCTTTCGGAACTGCTTCTACGATCAGTTCCTTTACTTCCTCAGAGGCGGCTAGATTTTTCTGGTCAGAAGAATGTTAACTCATTTGTCGATAACAATAACGACCTGCTGGGCACTCGTGGCCACAAGGATCCTGATAGCAGAGTCTCTACGGACTTGATCAGGAATCAGCAGTTGTAGGACGTGTGGCGCTCGTATCTGCAGGTGCCGGGTTTTACCTGCGTAGGAATAACGAAGCTTCTAGGATTGACATATGTTTCTTGTCTTCGACGCTTGAGTAGGTAACTGGGGCTGAGGTCTTCTAACAGAATTCGCAGCAGCTGCATGTATCTGATCATAGTGTTCTCGTGATGGACATCTGTAGCACCGAAGGAAAGAGATGTGACACTCTGGCGCCTAAACACTTCCGTGTTGGAGGATGTCGAAGCACTGTCGAAAATCCAATCGATCCAGGAAGAGGATGCACAGGCGAGATCCGTGGATGGGGACGAGCGAAGAAAGAGGTTCAGCGGGTTTTGAGTATTCGGGGGAAGCAGTTAGCGAAGAAGAAAAGAAAACTCAGATGTCTCTCGCGAATTTTATGAATGCTTTTCTTCAAGGTAAAGAGAATGTGTATAACCTCCGCATCATTACTGAAATTAAGCAGGAGACTGCCCATTTTTACAAGACCGTTCTGAAGTCCAACTTCAGGCGGCGATCAGGAGCATCGAGGAGGAGTGGGATGTAAATTACATCTACCGTAAGCTGGAGGTTAAAAGAAAGAGAAACAAGTTTTCTGCATGAAGTTAGGGAATATAGGGAGATTCTGCAGGAGTCTGCAAAGTTCTACGGCGAGCTTTTTTCCAGCGAGAAAATTGAGTCAACCACGATGGGCAGTGGCTCGAGGGAATTTCGGTGGATCTCCGAAGAGGAAAAGAGGAAACGGAACTCAAGCTCTTCGAAGGGGATTTTGTGGTTACAGAAGAAAGGTCGGCGATCCAGGCCCTTCATCAGGGACTTGAGAGTCTTTAGCAGAAGGTTTTCGCTCAGAGAGGCGTGAATGAGCATTCACTCGCATCGGGTGGACTGTAAGCGTATGGATTTTAATGGTGGAAGCTTGCTCATTTTTCGTAAAGTTGTCTTCCAATGAGGCACCGTGCTAACGCCCAACCTCCCTCTCAGTTTAGTCTTGACATGTTTCTAAATGTTTGTTTTCGTAGTCTGTGATGTGTTTCTAATTGTTTGTTTTCGTAGTCTGTGATATGTTTCTAAATGATGTTTGTTTTTGTTGATGGCTTAATCGCGCCTCTCGGTGAGACGAAAGGAGGTTTTCCTCTTAACTCTCACTCGTGGGGCCCTTTGTTTTTGATTACAGGTGTCTCCTGTTGCCGGAGGTGGGTGTCGTACCGTTGGTGCCGAGAAACCGTCACTAACGTAACGTGCGGGGTGTGTGATTCGGGGGTGGTGCTTGTTTTGCTGCATGCATTTATGATATATTGTGGTTATGTGTTTGGGTTTCTCTTGAGGAGGGAGGCTGCGTGAGTTTGGTGTGTGCCGGTTCTGTGAGGATGAGTTGCAGGGTGGAGGCGTACCTCGTCGGAGTAAAGTGTTCATCTCCGACGCCTCCGCTGGTGGGGTCACTTCACTGGTGACAACGCCACTGAGTCTCCTCTGAAGGAGGGTTCTCCTCCTACTTGTACGTACCGAGAACGTCAGCCTGACTTTCTCGCCGTACTTAGTGACTCCGCCGTCGGTTCGAGAGGGGTCCGTTAGAGTTCCTCTGCGTGACCAGTATGTTTCGGGGGTTCAATTGTTGGTGCCTGTGGAACCGTGGTGTGTGTAACGGGGCATGAGTGAAACACCAGTGGAACCAAACCCATGTCTTATACATGTGGCGAGGGAAAGCAAGTGTGTTGGTGTTGCTGGGCAACAAAACTTCGTTGTGGGAGAGAGGTCGCCGTGCGTGAGCACACTATGACGTCCCTCTCTTCCAGTTTCCGAAGACAAGAATTTTAGTGTTATCAATAAAATCTTTTAAAATACAAAGGTATAGGCTATTTGAGGATACAGCACCGATAAAAAATGGAAAGGGAGTGTGACAAGTGATATCGTACTTACCAAACTTTTTAATGCCACATTGTAAAATGTCTTTCGATTACTTAACTGGAAAAACAAAGGGATAAAGATTAATGGAGATGATTTAATTCATCTCCGCTTTGCTGATTACATAGTCACTTTTATAACTACCCCTTCAGAGCATGATCCAGGAACTTGCTGATAAGAATCAAAAAGTGCACTTGAAAGTGAACTGTCGGAAAACAAAGTTGATGTGTTATGCTTTTACAAGAAATTAGGATTTATACATTGACGCAGGAAATTTGGATATAACCGATACCTACATTTACCTTGGGCAACATATATCAAAGAAGGATCACTTTGATGAAGAAATTAATCGGCGTATGAAACTTGGTTGGAGAGCTTTTGAAAGAAACAGCACAATTTTCAAGATCAATAAAAGGTTATACCGATCAGCCATTACATTATGACCATGCACCCCCAGTCTAGAGCAATGAGCGCGCCTGAAGACAGAACGGTAGCGCAGGTGAAGTTCATTGAGCAGAATGTATACAACTCGAGGACAGATTTTCAGTTAGTAGAGTGTTCGGAGTCAGAAGGATCGTCGGTTTATCGGAGTTTGATGAAGGACAAATTGTGATGCCGCGGCGCCTCGGGACGATGCGATCTCAGAAACGGCGCGGCTTGTGTTTTGTTCCCGTGCCACTGTAGTGAGTATGTATCAAAAGTGGTGCACAGATGACCAAACGACGAACCGTCGTCCAGCCATGTGACATCCGCAGCTCACTGATGCCAGAGAGGGGAGCGGAGACTGTCGCGCATTTTTCACAGGAACCGCAGGGCCACAGTGCAACAAATCATCCGCAGCTAGAACAGTGGTCATCAGAGCAATGTCTCATAGCACACAGTTCACCACAGCCTTTTGTGCATGGGCCTGCGTAACCGAGACACAGCCATGCTCACTGCACGTCAGTCATTTCCAACTACGCATAAAATGGGCCCAAGATCGTCGAGATTGGACAGTGGATGATTGGAAAAAAGTGGCCTCGTCTTACGAATCAAGATTCCTGGTGCATCACGTATGACGGTCGAGCACGGATTCGTTAATTACCAACGGAGGCTATAGCACCTGAATGCACTGTTGGGCGGAAGCAGGCCGGCGGCGGCGGTGTTATGCTGTGGGCGATGTTTTTTTGGGGCACTTGAGGCCCCATTACGCCAACAGCACAGTACCTGACAGCTGTCATGGTATTTGAACATCGTTTCGGACCAAGTTCACTCATTCATAGCAACTGTGTTCCCAGCAGGCGACGGCCATTACCAGCAGGATAATGCGCCATGCTACACTGCCAAAATCTTCAAGGAGTGGCTTGAGGAATATGCTGGTGACTTTCTGTTAATGCCCTGGCTTCCAAATTCACCTAACATGAACGCAATCGGACATTTGTGGTTCGACTTGAAAAAGCGGGTTTGCGCTAAATCACCACCATCCCGAAATGTACGGGAACTGGAAGACCCACTGTTGACAGTATGATAAGAGATCGCCAGCTCATCGAATAGATACCTCGCCGCTGTTTTGCGGTCTAAACGGGGTCATACAACTTATTAGGCAGGTGATCATAATGTAATATGGCTCGTCGGTATATACATCATCACCATCATAATCAACCATTATCAATCCACTGCTGGATAAAGGGCTCCCCAAGTTTCTTCCACAACGGTCTATCTTGTGCCACTCTCCTCCATGTCACTCCTAAATGCTTTCGAATTTCATCCACCCATCTCCCATGTGGTCTTCTTCTGGGCCTTTTTCTGTCTCTTGTAATCCATTCTACAATTTCGGTTACCCATCGGTGGTCCGTTGTTCCAGCATATGTCCAGCCCGTTGCCATTTCAGGGATTTTACTTTGATCATGATGTATTCCTATCTTGTAACTTTCCTTTTCGACGAGTTCCTGCAGAGCATAATCCAGAAAAAAATGTTCTAAAAAGGCCTGTGGCCTTTTAGAACGTTTCTCTCATTAGGTATAACACCTAATGAAAAGGTGTTAAACACCTTTTCATTTTAGAAGACCTTTCATTAGGTGTCATAAAATGTTTACAAATGCGAAATATCTAGGTTGTAACTTAAAATTTTCTAAAAAGGCCCATGACATAGTGTTTTTTCTTTTTTATTTATTGTATTGGGGTTTAACGACCACCGTGAGCAACTCAGTGGGCTAAAAGTAGTCGCCCATCCCTAATTTAGGGCTACTGGTTTCACGGAAGGGAGAGAACCAGCGCCGTAAGACCAGCACAACATCCATGCCTCACTGGATTCGAACTCAGACCCATCTCAGCTGTATGATCAGAAGCCATCGCTTAAACTACTGCGATAGCTTATTTATTTCGTACACGTCTGTAATTGGGTGAAATTTTTATACATCAAAAATTCGTTTGAATCATGATATTTGGATCATATTTTATTTTGCCCACTACTTTGACGTAATTTCAACAATGAACCCGGTGGGGGAAGGGTCAAAGCAGAATTGGACAAGTGTTCATTTTTCAACCATGCATTTTTACATTTTCTTGCTAACACTGATTCGTTTATGAAACGGGTGTAGGAGAACTGTCCACAAAACATTTGAGGGGCCTTATAAAAATGCATTTTTGACCGCTTCGTGGACACGACCTCCAGAGGTTGGTTATCTGAATCATATGAAGTTTCCGTAATTTCGTCTTTTCTTAATTGCGGTTATTAATGTAATTCTTTATACAAATGTTTATGATCTTCAACTCAACAAAAGATTTCAGGATTTACAACAAATTACAATTAATTATCTGGGGGCATGTCCTGCCTCAGGAAACCTGTCGAGGAAGGGGGGAGGGACCACAAAAGTATAAAATATAAAGAATTTCTGGTCCGATCGGGAGATTTTTAGCATTTACAACCTACATCTCAAACTCTCTGAAGACATGTGCTGACTCACGAAACCTGTCCCGGAGGGGAGGGGGGGTCCTAAAATATAAAACAAAAACAAAGTATTTCTAGTTGTAAATGCTGAAAATCTCTCGATTAGACAAGGAATAAGAAATTCCTTGCCGCCCCGGTGGCGCAGTGGTCTAAGGCGCTGGCCTCTGATCATTCGTCCGTAAGGGGTACGGGGTTCGAATCCCGTCGGGCGTGGATGTTGTGTTTGTCTTACGGCACTGGCTCTCTCCCTTCCCTGGAACCAGTGACCCTAAATTAGGAACGGGCGACTGCTTATAGCCCATTGAGTTGCTCACGGTGGTCGTTAAACCTCCAATAAAAAAAAAAGAAATTCTTTACACTTTGGGATCTACCCCCCCCCCCCCCCGGGCCCGACACAGGTTTTCTGAGTTATCACATGTTCGTAAAGAGTTTGTTCAGATTAGTTTCTAAACGCTCAAAATCTCCCGATCTGATCGGAAATTCTTTGCATTTTACACGGGTTTTTACCTCCCCCCAACAGGTTTCCTGGGTAAGCACATGCCCTCAGATAATTTGTTGAATTCTAGCTTGTGAATGCGGAATATCTCCCGATCGGACCAGAAATTCTTTATATTTCATATTTTGGGTTTTAAGCACCCCACCCCCACCCCCGGTAAGTTTCCTGGGTTTGCACATACACGCAGAGAATTTGTTTAGCAGTAGTTTATATACCTTGAAAAATATCGTAAATAAGAAAATACGAAATTACGGAAATTTTATGTGTCAGATAACCAATCTCCGGAGACGTAGCCGCGGAGCAATCCAGAACGCCATTTTTATACGGCCCCTTAAAATGTTTGTGGCCAGTTCTGCGCTTTGTCTTTTTCCCGAAAATCATGGAAATGTTTAAATTTCTTACTGAAAATGAAATATTTAAAAAAAAAATTTGGACAGTAGTTGCTTAAGTAGTGGGGAATATAGCGACACGAAATTTGTTTATGCAGAACAATTTTATGGCACTGAAATTCCAATGTATCCAGTTCTCCGGTGTGGCCAGTTCTCCGTACCCGTTATGATATGAGATACACACTTCAATGTGGAGGGGATATTTATATGGCTTCCTTATCAATATCATGCTTTTTGGGAAATTTTTCTCCTTGGTATTTCTATTCGGTCACCCGTAGTGAGATCCTAGATGTGCACTAATACTGAGGTACAAAAATAATGGCCCAGCCCTGGACCCAATGTCTGCTTAAAGAAATGTGCTCAGCGATAGTGTATATATAAGATATATAACTACCGAAGACTTTTCGTTTAAATTGTATCACAGAGAACAAAAAAATAATAATAATAATAATAATAATAATTCCCCGTGTTATCTGTAAATGCAATGACAGTATTCGACATTTGCTACCGAATATTAACAGCATGCATTTTCTTATTAAAACCTAGCCGTGATTGTTTCCTTATTTGACCGCATTTGGTTGAAACTTTTAATGTGAACCCCCGGGCCCCATCATGGAAATCCGATACCATCTCACAAAACCGTAGAGGATACCCAGCATGCAAAGTCTGCGGTATCCTTCATGCAAAGTCTATTTAACGAGAAGCTTCGAAGCGCCACAGGGAGTCCCTCCCCCTCCACCTCCCGTCGTCATTGTTCAAAGGCTCTTTGGTCTGCTGGAAGCGATTAGTTCCTAAAAGGCACGCTGCTTACTCCCCTCAAACTGGTAAAATGAATCCTTCTCAACTGCCAACTTAGAGTGAACGCACTATACTATTTAAGCAAGTTTCATAAAATAAGCTGCAAAATATCGAATGAATCTGCTGCTTACCGAGTAAAGTAGCTATGTTACTGAAATGCACAATATACATACACTATATTATCAAAAGTATTCGGGCCGCAGTGGTCTAAGCGATGGCTCCTGATCATTCGTCCGAAAGGCGTCCGGGTTCGAATCCCGTGTGAGGTATGGATGTTGTATTTGTCTTACGGCACTGGCTATCTCTCTTTCCTGGAACCAGTGGCCATAAATTAGGGACTGGCGACTGCTTATAGCCCATTGAGTTGCTCACGGTGGTCGTTAAACCTCCAATCGAAAAAAGTATTCAGACACTACCAAATATTTGCATAAGTGAAAAGAACGGTTGCGCAGGAAGATGCGCTGTGAGTAGGGAGGTACGCATATAACGCTGAGATGTTCCGCTTGCTATCAGTAACTTTGAAGCGGATATGCCGCGTCGATGTAAGTGATGTCGTGAAGAGATGGAAGCAGGATGGTGCAAATACAGCACACACACACACACAAAAAGGGTTCAGGAATGACGCACAGACTGACGGAACGTGACAGAAGAGCCATTGTAAGAAATATTAAGAAATCCCGTCCTTCCTCTACAGTTTGCAACGCTGCTGAAGTAGGAAATGCTTGTAATGGTTTGGTTAGTACCATAACTATTTGCAGAGAGTTGTACAGTGTGGGTTATTATGGTAGAGCATCGGCACACAAGCCACAAATCACTACTGTGAATGCCAAGTGCCGTTTGGAGTACTGTGTCTTTCGTCGTTTCTGGAGTGTGGGTGACTGGAAAGCTGTTCTTTGGAGGGATGAATCACACATTTCATTCTTCCAATCTGATGGGCGTGTTTGGATTTGGCAGTAGCCCGGCGAACCATTTTTGTCGGACTGTGTTCTTCCAACTGTTAAGTTCGGGGGAGGTTCCATCATGGTTTGGAGTTGTTTTTCGTGGGTGGAACTCGGCCTGTTGGTTATTATACCACAAACCATGAGCTCTGAAGTGTACCTCGACGCTCTGGATAGCTGCAGAGCGCATCCAGGTACACTTCAGAGCTTGTGCCCTACCAACAGTGTGGCAGTATTACGGAAATAACCGTTGTCTCTTCCAACACGATCTACCTTCCTGCTACACTGCACGGCGGCCGCGTGCTGGACTGGTTTCTTGAAAATGAGGTGGAATTGTTAGACTGAACTGCTCAGTATCCTGATTTTAATCCCATAGAACACCTCTGGGATGAACTCGAGCAACGAATACGAAATCGAGCACAACGACCGTCTTCGCTCTCCACTCTGGCAGCAGCTTTGCAGGACGAATGGTGAGCCATTCTTGTCGAGACCTACCGCCAATTAGTTGATAAGTTGATAGTATGCCTCGACGTGTTGCCGCTGTCATACAAGTAAAAGGTAGACCAACTAACTACTAATTGCAATAATGAAGCCATATGTCCCAAAAAATTGTGGTGTCCGAATACTTTTGATAACATAGTGTACACACAAATCAGATTATAACTCCACGCAATATGTTTTATTTTTCTGGAATAATTAGCCGCCACACAAAATTTACGATTTCAAAATATATATACGTACATGTGATGGGAATATTCAAAGAGAAATAAGAAAAAGTCTCACATCGTCGAGCACATCATAAAGCGCCGGAAACCGCCTCCACCATGAAGTCAGTAAGAAGTTCTAAAGGTTATCAAATAATCGATGCACGTCTCTCGACAAGGAAGTTGTTCCGTATCACACTTTTTAGCGCAGCCTTGTCGTTTCCAACCAAGTTCTTTCTTTCTGGAACGGAAGAAACAATAGATAAAGTGCAAGAAAACACGAGAAAGAACGAGTTATTACAATGTATTTTGAAAAATAGAAACAAAGGGGCTGTTCCCTTACCCTGACAAAAATAAATAACATAGGTGCATTCGCATCTGGACAATGGCACACACACACACACACGCACTAATGCAGCACTTATATTCGCAAAAGCCTTAATTAAATTTTTAGTGTTATTTGAAATGTTTTTTTTCTTAATTATTTTATTATTCAGGTTTTGTCAGACATGCAGAAATTGGTCCTTAAAAGTATTTTTCACTTAATTTCTTTAAATTTTTTTACCTTCAAATCGACGCTAAAATGCAAACTCAACTGAAAGACTTAACAGTAAAGTTGGTCCTCTTCTGCTAAAAACGCAATAAATTGCAGAGAAATAAAAAAAAAGGAAACTTCTTAAAATTATTATGCTACTACATACAGTGGAACTTCGGCTATACGTTTTTCACTTTATACAGAATTCTGCGCTATCCTATCCAACGGTGAAAACACACACACATTTTATACGTCTATGTTTTTTAATATGCACATCAAAATATAAAAAATATTACAATGAATAAAAACTAAACCCTAATAAATTTATAATTCAGCTAAAAATGTCTATATCATAAAGTGCAAGTTACGCGTCAGCTGGAGTTTTGTTTTTCTTAATCGCACAGCTAAAAAAGAATGAAAACATTCTTTTTATTGGAGGTTTACCGACTGCCGTGAGCTACTCAATGGGCTGTAAGCAGTCGCCAGTCCCTAATTTAGGGCCACTGGTCCCAGGGAAGAGAGAGAGAGAGCCAGTGCCATAAAACAAACAAAACATCCATGTCTCACCGGGATACAAACCCGGACTCTTTTCGGACGAATGATCGGAAGCCATCGCTTAGACCACTGCGTCACCGAGGCACCTGAAAATACTTGGAATTCACTAATTGTTTTCCTCCTAACTGTACGTTGTAATAAGTGAGCATATTCAGTTCATCGACATTATGTAATATCAAAAGGACAAAAACTACACCCCCGATAATTTAAACTTAGAGAAGGACACCTCAGAGAGTGTTCATTTCTAAGTTCAAGTCTCCAAAGAAATCGCTACTGTTAGACACACTTTAAGCAATTAGATTCTGAAGCCAGTGCGGTCTTGGTCAGCTGCTATGCACCGAATTGTTCTAAATCAAGCCTGCGATATTGTTACTAGTTCAATATTCATCCCTGCGGTACAACTTGCTAAATAATACGAAAGTAAAACAGTCGAATGCGAGCATCCCGTCTGGCTACAGGCCTTTAGCTAAGAGTCCGAAGGACAAAATTTATTGTCTTGGGTCAAAAGCTCTAAAAATTACAAAAACAGAAACATTTTCAAACGCAAGAATCTTACAGCAATTGCTAATGGAATTCATAGATACAAATAAACTGCAAGCCAAAATTTCCTCTGTTTAGTTCTGCAGCACATTTCTCTTTTTCAGATATCTGTGAACTTTAGTTCAAATGTACAAATCTTCCACAAATTACAAATAGAATTCATGGATAATTAAACTGAGAGCCAAAATTTGCTCGGTATAGCTCGGCAGCACATTTTTTTCTTTTTCAGACATCTGTGTACTTTAGTTCAAAATTTTACCAGTGGCCACTAGCAACACGATTCTCTTCGTGCTAAAGATGTTAAATAAATGATTGCATTTTGTTTTGCTTTCCAGTTGAAAGGTCGTATACGGAAGCATTTAATAATGATGCGCTTTTCTGACTTATTCAACACTTCACCTTACAATAATGAGGAACATCTCTCTTGTTCCTAAAGTTCTGTAACAAAAACCACCGAAAATGATCAATATACTCTTACTAGGTAGGCATCATGATAAAAAAATAAATACTTGCAGCAGATGAAAGCTGAGAGTGTTTTAAAGTTGATTTGTACATTGTCAAACAAACACTTAGCTCTAATGTTTATAGGATAGTACTTAAAACAAAATACTGACACTTAAAAGAAAATACTTAAAATAAAATACTAACAGGCAGGATGTGACGTACTACAGAGGTAAAGCACGCGCCAAGATGACAAATCTGCAGCGATATATTCCGTCCGTGTAGCTTAGTTGGGAGAACAACTTACTCCGGAGTGAGGGAACGCGGTTTAGATTTTCGTCACGGACAAATTTGTGTTTTCACAAGGATTCAACTAGTACTTGAAATAAAACACTAACAGGCAGAATTCAAGAGGTTTAAATAAATGACTTACTGCTTTTATTATATCCCCGTTGTAGCTTTAGAAGTTCACTTCTCACACGAAACACCTCAAACATGCCCGTATGACAAATTGAAGTACAATATGTTTTAGCTGAACTATTCACAATCGTAATTTCAGGTTATACTAAATCGCCGAACAATAATCGCTGATAACACTTCTTTTACAAGATTAAATCGACATCGTCTCTCTTGACACCAACAGTATCACTTTTCATTTACAATCTGACAAGCTTCCCGTTGTTATTAAGGTGCACGGATAAACTTGAAGATTCCGATGTAGCGTTCAGAATGAAAACACAACCTAGAGGTAACATAATTTATATAAGAGAAAGAAACTAAAGAGGACGGTTAAAATAGAAACAGACGTCACATCAGATGAGGTATACGTCACAAGTTCACTTCTGACCAGAATTAATGGTAAAACGTTTGTAATAAATCAGGTATTGTATTAGTAGGATTTTTTTATGCAAGGACTATACGCCACAAGAAGCATCGCACAAAGTGTGACTCATGAAATAGAAACAAGACGCGCGATGCAATTATTCTAAGGTGTGAGAACGTTTCTGTTGAAATACTAGCGAAGAACAGAAAATGGTGTTTTCTCTTAACCATTATTTCCCAAGAAACCATTGAATAAGTTTTTGATGATATCGTTTTCTCTGCTCAAGCAGGCAAGACCTAATGATGCTATTTTTTCTTAATTGTTTTCAAGTTAAGCATCTGCTTTACTCTTGATGTTTGCGGTTTACAACGAGACTACCATTTTTTTTTTTTTTGCTGAGCGGATCGACCATCAAGACCCGAAGAAGTCACCTGTACGTACAAAATTTACGTCCAGGAAAGGGTATGAATCACAAAGGTGTAGCGATGGAGAGGGGGGGGGGGATTACTCCCAGGTGCCAGTCTATACTTTTTCATATGATAGCATTTTGAAAACGTAGAGCTGTAATCTGAAAACGTGTAATAACACGTTGTACCATTATTTATTATGGCCCCTCAACTCTGGATCTGTGCAACTGAAGAATTGCAAGGATTTATTTGGTTAAAAGGATCTGTTATCAATCAAGCTTTTGTAATTTTCCACTGAAACTGGCCGCTCAACTCTGGATCTCTGCAACTGAAGTATTGCAAGGATTTCTGGATTAAAAAGATTTATTATTAATCAGATTTTTGTAATGTGATTAATAACAAATCTTTGGAGTCCACGGTAAGTTTGAAATGATATGTTGCTGCTGAAGTTAGAAATGTTCCACATTTTATAGTATGGAAGCATCCATTTTTCACATGCACACAATTTCCTTGTTCGTGAATGTTCATTCATTTTTGTTTTGTTTGTTTCGGGGTTTAAGGTTTAACGACAACCATGAGCAACTCTTAAGAGCTGTAGGCAGTCGTCCGTCTCTAAATTGGAGCGACTGGTTCTAGGGAGGAGAAAATGCCAGCGCCATCAGACGAACACACCATCTATTCCTCACTAGAGACTAGAACCCGGGCTCATCTCGAAAGAATGGTCAGCAGCCAGCTCTTCAGACCGCTCAGCCACCGAGATGGAGATAAATTTCCTGTTTTGTTTTCGAATTTCCATTTTGTTATGTGTTTTTCGGTTTTGGTGTTTCTTGATTCCGTCCAGCATTGATTTATGCTCTTTTTTCGCTGTGAAATCTTTGTCAAAGTTAATACTTTTAAGCGTATTATGATATGAAATAAAAATTCCCTGAAATCTCAGAATACATTCAATATAGAAATACGACACACTTTTCTTGGTTTTCTTGGATTGGTGCTTACCGATATTCATATTACTTCTCGAATCCATTTTTACGCTTTCCAACCGTAGGGTGAAGAAGCGTATATGCTCCAGCTTTGTCCGTCTGTCTGTATGTCCGCACGATAACTCGGGTAAAAATGGTTCGATTTCGATGAAATTTTAGTATGTAGTAGGAGACAAACTGCGGACGAACCCTACTGAAAATGGGCGAAATGGGGTCAAAGGTCAGGACATAGGAGGGGGATCCATTCCATCGCCCTTATGCGTCATAACTTACGTAAAAATACTTCGATTGCGACATAACTTTATCATGTTGTTCCGAAGGTACATTGAACCCGTTCTGTTAAATATCACCGAAATGGGGTCAAAGGTCAGGGCACAGGAGCGAGATGCGAGATTTATTCCACAACCATTATCCTCATAACCTGACTAAAAATGCTTCGATTGCAACGAAATATAATAGGTTGTTTCGTAACGACTTTGGAAGCAGTTCCGCCAAAAATATTTTTTTCAGCAATTACGAGAAGTGCGCATGCGCGAGATTCGTTAGCCATTATTTTCGCAAGATAACTTCCGTGAAAATTGCCCGATTTAGATGGGATTTTTAATAATAAAACGGCTTATGTGTGGTAGCTTTTGATAATAAAAATAAGTAACACGGGCACCAAGGGATTTAATTTTGATATATGTGAACCTCAAATGTTATACCATAGTTTAATCCTCTCAAAACCAAGGCATTTTGCTATGATTTCTGGTATGTTGGAAAGCGTATCATAATCAATGCCTTGCATGATTTTACTAACTTGTTTTAATCGTCTGTGTTGTTGTTTCCTAAGGAGCGTAAATTATATGTCTTGACCCCGGGCGCCATCACCTATGCCACACTACCGGTGAACCAGTTTCTTTAAAAACGCACACAACATCCATGTCTCACCGGGAATTTCGATTCAGGAGTACGAGGAATTAGAAAACCCCACCCTAAACCACTCGTGGACCGGCAGTCCTGATACACCAGGTGATGCTCACTAATGACTCAGAATAGCATATTCGAACCACAAGAAATTCAGCGCCTCGCCTGTAGTCACGTGGATAAGTTGTTATGTGTTTGTGTGTGCGTATGTGATGATCTTTGTTCACAACCGGAAAAGGCATGCCCATGTGTTTCGTCGCGATTCTGTTTCTTTCGCGAGCTGCTCATTTTAAATCACACAGCAAGCAACTTTGCGTAATTCAAACAATGGCCGATGTAGTAAAAATACTGAAAAAAAAAAAAAAAAAAGAATACAAACCCATTAACTGTCTGACACCAGGAAGAAAAAGACTGGCGTTACAATGTGAGCAACATTTTTGCCACATTTATAAGAATTTATTTTATTTTTTCTGTCTGTTTTTTTTTCTCTAACTTTTTAATTTCCGTTTACGGCTTTCTTAAGGTGGACGTCAAGTAATTTTTCTTCTGTACAAAAAAACTTCTGTACACATTTTCTTCACAATTAATACGTTCCTAAGGATGAAAATTTGAACATCGAATAAAATAGCTGCATTTTATAATTTGGAATACTTAATATTTTCTAAAACATAACCATAATTATGCAATCCAACATTTGTTTGTCTACTGACGCCATCAAAGTACAAGTCGCGCTATCTTTTTTCTGGTTTCAACACCACCAAAGCAAAAGTTATTGATTTTTAATGTAATTATGGTTATGTTTTAGAAAATATTAAGTATTCCAAGTTATAATATGAAGTTATTTTAATCGATGTTCAAATTTTCATCCTTGGGAACACACTAATTGTGAAGGAAATGTGTACAAAAGTTTTTCCATTGGAAGTATAGGAAGCAAAATTACTTGACCACCTTAAAACAGGAACTACAGTTCACGACAGCGGCTATTACAGCTGGCACCAAATTGCTAAAATTCATTTAAAATTACCTTTGAAAATAAAATGTGCCGAATTTTATGATATTTTTTCTACCAAGAGGAGAATTTCTTTACATTTGAATTAATTGTAAGAAAAATAAAGTGGTGCATTGCATAAGCAAATAACAGAAAATTGATTTGAAATACTTTCGCTTACTGTTTTTCTTATATATATATATATATATATATATATAAGAAATATATATATATATATATATATATATATATATACTATAAAGAAGATACCTAAGCAAAAAAAATACATATATAATTTTGACTCACACCTAGTACAACATAGAAAAGGTTATGTATCTACCTGTGTGAGTAAAAGGAGAAAAGATAAAAAAATAAAATAAAACAACTGAATGTAGAAGGTGTCGAGAATACTGAGCCTTGGCTTTATCAAGGACCAGCAAAAACTCTGGTTTCTAGGTTTTATAAGTTCAATGTTTGTACTTTATGTACCTTTTCTCTGTCGTTTTTTAGCTTTTCAGCTTTTAAGCATTGGTTTGTCTGTTAACATTTATGCGGGTTTTAACTCTTACTTTTCTTTGTAACTTTGAGCGTCTTTTGGGGTACCTAGGAACAGAAGATGGCTAAGCTTGTTCCTTTTCTATGCGCTGTCTATGCGCTGTTTTTTCAAAGTAGTAAAGTTCTTAATAACTAATTAATTATGCACTTAAAGCACTGCTGAAATACTTTGTACATATTGCAACTAACTGTTTAAGGTATATAACTTTCACAAAGTTTTCTTTAGTTAATTATTATCTTTAACTTATTCTCGTTTTCGTGCTGTCATAAGTTGTAGAGTAGGGGTTTTAGACTCAAGTTTTCTTTCAAAAATCTGTTCGTTATAAATTAACATTTCCTTTTTTAATTGCAATGTAAAATTTGGATTTCTTTTGCATTGTTTTTCAGGTTTAAATTCTCTCTCAAACGAACTTGGAATTTCGTTATAGCTGAAAATCATTTCTATTTATTATGTCACTCTCACAGCTTGAGTTCTCTTTAATCTTCTTCTCTCTGTTTAATAGTAACAGATGAAGAGCATGGGTCGGGCCATGAAGGTTAATGGATGCAAGCGAAATTGTTAACTAGTGCTAGGTCATGCTACTCTACGGAGGACATGACTTATATATATATTTTTTAAACTATTTGAGGTGGGAATGTTACTTGCATCTATGGCCTTGCAGAAACCCATTTCCAACTAGGTCTTTGTAGAAGTGAGAAAATGCAGAGTTTTTGCTGGTCCTTGATAAAGCCAAGGCTCAGTATTCTCGACACCTTCTACATTCAGTTGTTTTATTTTATTTTTTATCTTTTCTCCTTTTACTCACACAGGTAGATACATAACCTTTTCTATGTTGTACTAGGTGTGAGTCAAAATTATATATGTATTTTTTTGCTTAGGTATCTTCTTTATAGAATGTGAATTCTGAATTTTCAAAACTGCTGCGTTGCGCGTTTTGATTTTCAGGTTATTTTGCACCCTTCGTGTTAAATTCTAAAATTTTTTCCTTAGTCTTCAGTTTTGCTCTTAAGTATATATATATATATATATATATATATATATATATATATATATATATATATATATATATATATATATTCTATAAAGAAGATACCTAAGCAAAAAAATACATATATAATTTTGACTCACACCTAGTACAACATAGAAAAGGTTATGTATCTACCTGTGTGAGTAAAAGGAGAAAAGATAAAAAAATAAAATAAAACAACTGAATGTAGAAGGTGTCGAGAATACTGAGCCTTGGCTTTATCAAGGACCAGCAAAAACTCTGCATTTTCTCACTTCCACAAAGACCTAGTTGGAAATGGGTTTCTGCAAGGCCATAGATGCAAGTAACATTCCCACCTAAAATAGTTTAAAAATTATATATATGAGTCATGTCCTCCGTAGAGTAGCATGACCTAGCACTGGTTAACAATTTCGCTTGCATCCATTAACCTTCATGGCCCGACCCATGCTCTTCATCTGTTACTATTAAACAGAGAGAAGAAGATTAAAGAGAACTCAAGCTGTGAGAGTGACATAATAATTAGAAATGATTTTCAGCTATAACGAAATTCCAAGTTCGTTTGAGAGAGAATTTAAACCTGAAAAACAATGCAAAAGAAATCCAAATTTTACATTGCAATTAAAAAAGGAAATGTTAATTTATAACGAACAGATTTTTGAAAGAAAACTTGAGTCTAAAGCCCCTACTCTACAACATATGACAGCACGAAAACGAGAATAAGTTAAAGATAATAATTAACTAAAGAAAACTTTGTGAAAGTTATATACCTTAAACAGTTAGTTGCAATATGTACAAAGTATTTCAGCAGTGCTTTAAGTGCATAATTAATTAGTTATTAAGAACTTAACTACTTTGAAAAAACAGCGCATAGACAGCGCATAGAAAAGGAACAAGCTTAGCCATCTTCTGTTCCTAGGTACCCCAAAAGACGCTCAAAGTTACAAAGAAAAGTAAGAGTTAAAACCCGCAAAAATGTTAACAGACAAACCAATGCTTAAAAGCTGAAAAGCTAAAAAACGACAGAGAAAAGGTACATGAAGTACAAACATTGAACTTATAAAACCTAGAACCCAAAAACAAGGAAGAGAGCTTACCACTTGTGTGACAAAAACTTTTCTCCTCACAAGAGAAGAACATGGCTGACCTCTTCCGCCACTCCCTAGACGCTGGGGGGCAGAGAGGGTGGGGCTGATGGCCTCCTCATACAGCAAGAAACCAACGCGCGGAGATTTTAACCAGAGAAAATAATATATAAACTTAAGACTGTGGATCTGTATGATCAGAAAGAGCAGAATTAACTCTCCAGAATACATGAGAAATATTATAAAATACACGAGCAGTTTATTTAATAATCTTTGCATGTATTAAATCACCTTAGTGAGCTTCTATAGATTAATCAGAATCTTATTAATTTTAATGTTGGTTTTACTATTTTTAGTATAGCTATCCTAGTGATGAATAACTAGTTTTCTTTTTTATTTGTTTTTATTTTCTTTTATAAACAGATTTTTAAGCTTTTTTTGTGATTTTGTTTATATTATTTAATTTTTTGTTTTAATAGGACCGTCATATCCATAGCACTAAGGTTCCTTTAGGTAGTTAATAGGCATCCTCTAGCCAACTTCCTTACGGCTTTGATTGGTCAGAATCATATTATTAACTGTGTAGAAAATTAAAGCAGATCTGCCAACCTTACTCTATTATTCAGAATAATTTTTCTTAAAGTTCTTTTGATGAAAGAAGAAGGAATTTCGTTCTCTAGAAAACTTTCTAATAGTATATTAATGTGGTAATTGAAGTCCAAATTGTTGCTGCAAATTCTTGAAATTCTTAGGACCTGAGAAATTAGTACATTCTCAATTACTTTGGTTGAAATGTTATTATTCCAGTGTAGATATATATATATATATATATATATATATATATATATATATATATATATATATATATATATATATATATTCTATAAAGATACCTAAGCAAAAAAAATATACAAATATAATTTTGACTCACACCTAGTACAACATAGAAAAGGTTATGTATCTACCTGTGTGAGTAAAAGGAGAAAAGAAAAAAATAAAATAAAACAACTGAATGTAGAAGGTGTCGAGAATACTGAGCCTTGGCTTTATCAAGGACCAGCAAAAACTCTGCATTTTCTCACTTCCACAAAGACCTAGTTGGAAATGGGTTTCTGCAAGGCCATAGATGCAAGTAACATTCCCACCTAAAATAGTTTAAAATATATATATATAAGTCATGTCCTCCGTAGAGTAGCATGACCTAGCACTAGTTAACAATTTCGCTTGCATCCATTAACCTTCATGGCCCGACCCATGCTCTTCATCTGTTACTATTAAACAGAGAGAAGAAGATTAAAGAGAACTCAAGCTGTGAGAGTGACATAATAAATAGAAATGATTTTCAGCTATAACGAAATTCCAAGTTCGTTTGAGAGAGAATTTAAACCTGAAAAACAAATTTTACATTGCAATTAAAAAAGGAAATGTTAATTTATAACGAACAGATTTTTGAAAGAAAACTTGAGTCTAAAACCCCTACTCTACAACTTATGACAGCACGAAAACGAGAATAAGTTAAAGATAATAATTAACTAAAGAAAACTTTGTGAAAGTTATATACCTTAAACAGTTAGTTGCAATATGTACAAAGTATTTCAGCAGTGCTTTAAGTGCATAATTAATTAGTTATTAAGAACTTAACTACTTTGAAAAAACAGCGCATAGACAGCGCATAGAAAAGGAACAAGCTTAGCCATCTTCTGTTCCTAGGTACCACAAAAGACGCTCAAAGTTACAAAGAAAAGTAAGAGTTAAAACCCGCAAAAATGTTAACAGACAAACCAATGCTTAAAAGCTGAAAAGCTAAAAAAATACAGAGAAAAGGTACATGAAGTACTAACATTGAACTTATAAAACCTAGAGCCCAAAAACAAGGAAGAGAGCTTACCTCTTGTGTTACAAAAACTTTTCTCCTCACAAGAGGAGAACATGGCTGACCTCTTCCGCCACTCCCTAGACGCTGGGGGCAGTGAGGGTGGGGCTGATGGCCTCCTCATACAGCAAGAAACCAACGCGCGGAGATTTTAACCAGAGAAAAAAATATAAACTTAAGACTGTGGATCTGTATGATCAGAATGAGCAGAATTAACTCTCCAGAATACATGAGAAATATTATAAAATACACGAGCAGTTTATTTAATAATCTTTGCATGTATTAAATCACCTTAGTGAGCTTCTATAGATTAATCAGAATCTTATTAATTTTAATGTTGGTTTTACTATTTTTAGTATAGCTATCCTAGTGATGAATAACTAGTTTTCTTTTTTATTTGTTTTTATTTTCTTTTATAAACAGATTTTTAAGCTTTTTTTGTGATTTTGTTTATATTATTTAATTTTTTTGTTTTAATAGGACCGTCATATCCATAGCACTAAGGTTCCTTTAGGTAGTTAATAGGCATCCTCTAGCCAACTTCCTTACGGCTTTGATTGGTCAGAATCATATTATTAACTGTGTAGAAAATTAAAGCAGATCTGCCAACCTTACTCTATTATTCAGAATAATTTTTCTTAAAGTTCTTTTGATGAAAGAAGAAGGAATTTCGTTCTCTAGAAAACTTTCTAATAGTATATTAATGTGGTAATTGAAGTCCAAATTGTTGCTGCAAATTCTTGAAATTCTTAGGACCTGAGAAATTAGTACATTCTCAATTACTTTGGTTGAAATGTTATTATTCCAGTGTAGATATTTAATTACTTTGAAAGGAAAATTAGCTCTTTTATCAAAGAGGCTAATAGATGGGTTACCTCTGTTGAGCTTAATGCTTAAGTCTAGGAACTCAAGTTCCTGATTACTGTGGTTGGTTTTACATAAGTTAAGAGAGCTAGGATAGATATTATCAAAATCACTCTCTATAACTTCGGAATTATTGATACACAGCAGATCATCAATATATCTAAAAGTGTAAAGGTAGTTATCTGAGCAGGTGGGGTGATTTTTAATGAATTTATATTCCTTAAAGAACAGGAATAGATTAGCGATATTCGTGGACGTTGATGTTCCCATTGGAATACCGTTCACTTGCTTATAGAGAGTATTATTATATAAGATATGGTTATTTTTTATGCAGCAATTGAGATAAGAGTTCCAAGTTCCTACATCAACAAATTGGTTAAGTTTAAATTCTGCATACAGCTCTTTAAAGGTAGTGATTATATCTGATAGAGGCAGATTAGTATATAGGTTTTCAAAATCATAACTATTAATATCTAGGGGACAAACTTTGAGTATAGTAGAAATTACTTCTGCATTATTATTAATTATCCAAAAATCTCTGTACATCAAGTTAGAACAGTTTCTAATGTGTTTCAAAACCTTCTTTAAGACATCTTCAAAAGCAAGATCTATTTTCTTTTTATGACTCCTTACTCCACTAGCTATGAACCTGAACTTCACAGGATCCTTATGAAACTTAACCGTTGCAAAAAGAAATGGAAATTCAGGCCCATATCTTCTAGTTTGCGGAATTTTAAGTTTCTTGAAGAATGCCTTAAACCGATTTTCTAACTGCTTGGTAGAATAACTTACGGGCTCGTATGTTACTATATTATTGAGTTCCATAGTTAACAATTCAAAATAGAACTTCTTACAGATAATTGCAAAATTATTGCTAGCTTTATCCGTAGTGGTAAAAATAAATTGGTCTTGTAGTTTGGAGAGTGACCTTTTAGCTTATCCAGAGAAAAAGAGATTTCTGTCGAAGCAAAAGTCCAGACCTGCCAACTCACCGGTGAAGCTATTGATTATATTATATTTCCATTCTGCGAAGGCCTCAATAGGCTGATTGTACGTTAAACTGGTTTTTACGATGTACTTATTTACATCTTGAGTGAAGCTCTCAAGAATCCTTTCTTTGGAAATTGTGAAGGAAGGTCTGAATTTAGAGCCATACTCTAATAAATTCCTAAGCTTTTCATTTTCAACAAAACTCAAGTTTCCGGTGATAATATGGTTGTAATTCTTATCATAGTGAACTGTTTCTTTATGTTCATCACAAGAACAAGTAGTAATTACAGGAATGTAGCTCGAAGAGTTAAGTTTGTAGTTTTTAACTATTGACCCTAAGGTCTTAACATATTTAAAACTTACAATAGACTGGTGCCTGTGGATGGGAAAAAAAATTGCATTATTGTAGAACAGCTTAAAGAAAACTAGTTATTCATCACTAGGATAGCTATACTAAAAATAGTAAAACCAACATTAAAATTAATAAGATTCTGATTAATCTATAGAAGCTCACTAAGGTGATTTAATACATGCAAAGATTATTAAATAAACTGCTCGTGTATTTTATAATATTTCTCATGTATTCTGGAGAGTTAATTCTGCTCATTCTGATCATACAGATCCACAGTCTTAAGTTTATATTTTTTTCTCTGGTTAAAATCTCCGCGCGTTGGTTTCTTGCTGTATGAGGAGGCCATCAGCCCCACCCTCACTGCCCCCCAGCGTCTAGGGAGTGGCGGAAGAGGTCAGCCATGTTCTCCTCTTGTGAGGAGAAAAGTTTTTGTAACACAAGAGGTAAGCTCTCTTCCTTGTTTTTGGGCTCTAGGTTTTATAAGTTCAATGTTAGTACTTCATGTACCTTTTCTCTGTATTTTTTTAGCTTTTCAGCTTTTAAGCATTGGTTTGTCTGTTAACATTTTTGCGGGTTTTAACTCTTACTTTTCTTTGTAACTTTGAGCGTCTTTTGTGGTACCTAGGAACAGAAGATGGCTAAGCTTGTTCCTTTTCTATGCGCTGTCTATGCGCTGTTTTTTCAAAGTAGTTAAGTTCTTAATAACTAATTAATTATGCACTTAAAGCACTGCTGAAATACTTTGTACATATTGCAACTAACTGTTTAAGGTATATAACTTTCACAAAGTTTTCTTTAGTTAATTATTATCTTTAACTTATTCTCGTTTTCGTGCTGTCATAAGTTGTAGAGTAGGGGTTTTAGACTCAAGTTTTCTTTCAAAAATCTGTTCGTTATAAATTAACATTTCCTTTTTTAATTGCAATGTAAAATTTGTTTTTCAGGTTTAAATTCTCTCTCAAACGAACTTGGAATTTCGTTATAGCTGAAAATCATTTCTATTTATTATGTCACTCTCACAGCTTGAGTTCTCTTTAATCTTCTTCTCTCTGTTTAATAGTAACAGATGAAGAGCATGGGTCGGGCCATGAAGGTTAATGGATGCAAGCGAAATTGTTAACTAGTGCTAGGTCATGCTACTCTACGGAGGACATGACTTATATATATATATTTTAAACTATTTTAGGTGGGAATGTTACTTGCATCTATGGCCTTGCAGAAACCCATTTCCAACTAGGTCTTTGTGGAAGTGAGAAAATGCAGAGTTTTTGCTGGTCCTTGATAAAGCCAAGGCTCAGTATTCTCGACACCTTCTACATTCAGTTGTTTTATTTTATTTTTTTTTTCTTTTCTCCTTTTACTCACACAGGTAGATACATAACCTTTTCTATGTTGTACTAGGTGTGAGTCAAAATTATATTTGTATATTTTTTTTGCTTAGGTATCTTTATAGAATGTGAATTCTGAATTTTCAAAACTGCTGCGTTGCGCGTTTTGATTTTCAGGTTATTTTGCACCCTTCGTTCTAAATTCTAAAATTTTTTCCTTAGTCTTCAGTTTTGCTCTTAAGTATATATATATATATATATATATACACTGACGGGAAAAAAAATCCCAACACCACGAAAAAATAGTTGCAGAGGAATGAAATGGCGGCAATACATTTGTATAGGTAACATATTTAATCGATTAAGGTTTCAAGATCACAGCTTAATGTAAGCGCGAGAAGAGCCATTTTAAATGCGAAATGCTGGTACATTAATAACCGGTGTAATCGCCAGAATGTTGAATGCAAGCACGCAAACGTTCATGCATTGTGTCGTACAGGTGCTGGATGTCAGTTTGTGGGATGGAGTTCCATGCCTGTTGCACTTCGTCGGTCTATACAGGGACGGTTAATGCTGGTTGGGGGTGACGCTGGAGTTGTCGTCCAATGGTGTCCCATACGTGCTCGCTTAGTGAAAGATCTGGTGATCTAGCAGGCCACGGCAACATGTCGACACTCTGTAGAGCATGTTGGGTTACAACAGCGGTATGCGGGCGAGCGTTATCCTGTTGGAAAACATCCCCTGGAATGCTGTTCATGAATGGCAGCACAACAGGTTGAATCACCAGACCGACGTACAACTGTGCCGTCAGGGTGCGTGGGATAACCACGAGAGTGCTCCTACGGTCATAGGGAATTGCTCCCCAGACCATAACTCGAGGTGAAGGTCAAGTGTGTCTCGGCCGCAGACAGGTTGGTTGCAGGCGCTCACCTGGCCTCCTTCTAACCAACACACGGCCATTACTGGCACCCAGGCAGAACCGGCTTTGATCAGAAAACACAACAGATCTCCACTCCGTCCTCCAATGAGCTCTAGCTTGACACCACTGACGTCGCAAACGGCAGTGGTTTGGAGTAAGTGGAATGTACGCTACAAGGCGTCTGGCTCGGAGTGTCCTTCAAGTAACCGATTTGTAACAGTTCGTTGTGTCACTGTGGTGGCAACTGCTGCTCGAATTGCTGCCGCAGACGCGGTACGATGCGCCACGGCCATACGCCGTACACGACGGTCTTACCTCTCAGTAGTGCCACGTGGCCGGCCGGAACCCGGTCTTCTTGAGGCAGTACCTTCCCTTGACCACCGCTGCCAACAATCATGCACAGTGGCTACATTCCTGCCAAGTCGTTCTGCAATATTGCGGAAAGAAAATGCACCTTCTCGTAGCCCTATTACACGACCTCGTTCAAACTCCGTGAGCTGTTGATAATGGCTTCTTCGTCTTCTTAAAGGCATTCTTGACTAACATCAACACACTACGTCGAATCTCAACGATAACTAACGCTCACGAACGTTACAGCGCGTATTTACAGCAAACCTGCTTTGCATGTTCCGAGGGGCGCTACTAGCGCCACACGTATGCGCCGAGCGCGAAATTTGCATAGACGTCATCTTACAGATGTACTCTCACCGCCTACCAACTGTCGTTTATCTAACACAACCCCTTCTTGGTGTTGGAATTTTTTTTCCGTCAGTGTATCTATATATATAGTAATGTGAGACACTAGGCACTAGTAATGTGAGACACTTACAAGTATACATATTTACAATGATAAGCTGTTTCAGATCACGGGCGTCGGAGATGTTGTTTTTGATTAAGTCACAAAAATCCTTAGTGGAATGCTAAGGCAATCCATAACGTATATTTTCAGGGACGCATAATACTGTATATAGAACATAAAATGTACATTTCTGAGATATATATTCACTTGTCGTTCTTCTATATTGGTACAGGTAAGAGCCTCAGCAGGACAACGAGTAGAGCTAAATCCCGGAACGCCGCCCGATTGTGGAGTGGTCAGAAGCGCAGGTTTCTGGCTAGTCGTCCGAGTTGGGTCGTGATTCGAATTCCGGCTGAGGCATAGTTATTTCGTTTGCCTTACGGCTCTTTCCGTTCCCTGGAACCAGTGAACTTAAATTAGGGTAGGGCGACTGCTTATGCAGGGTAATTCAAAATGATTCATCCGATTTCAAATGTTAGGAATAACAAGAAGAGATAGAGTTAGAAATGAACTTATAAGAGAAAGAACAGGAATAATAGATATTATATAAATAACAAAAGAATCAAAGTGGAGATGGTCTGGGCAGGTTGGAAGACTGGAAGACGAAAGATGGACACGATTAATAACAAAATGGCGACCGAGAGATGGAAGGAGACGAAGAGGGCGCCAGAGAACAAGATGGAGAGATGACCTTCAGAAACTTAGAGGTGCTTAATGGCTGACTGAAGCTAAGGATCGAGGAAGTTGGAAAAGACCGGGGAAGGCCTATTCCCTGCAGTGGGTGTCAACAGGCAAGAAGAACAACAACAACAACAACGATTTTAATGAAATCTGGTCAACGCATGAACAGGACTTCAAAATAATGCTTTCCAACTGCATACATTAGCATTGTGACGATTTATAGGTATTTATACAGAGAGCGAATACAGTGCCACACATTATAAATCCCGAACACGCAACACCGATTTTATGGAAATTCTCTTAGAGCATTTTAACATTAATTCAGTTGAACAAAATATTACGCAGTAATTAGGTTGTACGCTACTGAATCATGAACAGCCCACTGACACTATTAGTACAGCATGACGGCCGCTGAATAGGTTGCAAGCAACAAAGAAATTAATGAATGCATGCAGCATTTCAACAGAATTTTTAGAAAATTCTCATTCATAAACACGAGCAAGAAATGGTATTCCCGTAGGTCGTAAGCGTACACATAATATGTAACGCGCAACGAATGAGAAACTGTGGATTTAGAACTGGTGAAGATGTTTTGCCGAAAAGCCATACGGGGGAATTTTGCATGTAATTAAGATAGAAATAGAGCTTTGAACGGTACTGAATCATGTTCATCATCAGTACAGAATATTCCAGCTTATGTGTTGATACTCCTCAAGTGATGAAGAGATTTGGATGAAATATAGCGATATATGAATACGCGATGAAAATATCCCTTTTGTATCCCAGAGATCCACACAGAGTAGGCACAACACAAACACAAAATAAATGGATAAATAAATAGATTAAATAAGGGAATAAACAAAATAAATAAATAAATACTGTTTTATATTTTATAAGTAAAAAGTAAAAAGCACGTAGAGACTGATTCTGATGCCATTCCGTGTGAAATACCTGCGTTATGTACAGAACGTCTGTATATTCATCATTGTTCACCTTTTCAACCTGTGACGAATATCTCTAGTTTCAGGTGACCAGACGTCCTCAGTTTCATTCAATGTTCCGTCCTCAATTCCATAAAACTTGACTGAGGACGCCAAATGTCCTCAATTTCTTATTTTTCGTCCTCAATTTTTGAAATTTCCCTCCAAAAATTGAAATAGAGGCAATTTTTGTAAAAATCGAAACTTTCGAGATCCTCAAAAGAAGTCGGAACATCATCACCAGCTTCAGCATCGAACAAAGTCATCTCGATAATCGCGGTGTTACTTCGTTTCTGTTTTAACTGGATTCAACTACAATATTTTTAGGATGGGGAATAAATCTATCATATTTTTCAGCATCACTTTCTTGCAATTAAATAAGTAACTGATGCTAAATTTGGTTGCATTTTTGGCAGTTTCCATTGAGAGTTCGACAGCTTTTGTTCGGTACATTTTTTCATTAAACTGTTTCTTTAAATGAAGTTATTGGGGAATATTCCTTCTCATAGAGATAGCATACAGATATACCATGATATCTGTCAACCCAGTGCATAGTAATTTTCTGGCTTTAGATATTTTTTCTTATATAGAATCAATGAAATTTCAGTACAAAACCAAAATGCAGCTTTGTTTGCATGTGCTGCCTCTATGAGTAACATTTAAAGTTTATCAGAAGTAATTTTCTGTATGATAATATTTTATACTGATTTCACAAGAAAATTATCCTTCAGATTCATCGTTTTTCCCCCATGAAACTGGACAATCATGATATAAGCCATAATATTCTTCGTTAATCTTCGGCTTTACCATAATGTGTCAGATGTTGTCCTCACTTATGTCCTCATTTTGAAATGAAATTGTCCTCAATTTCGCACTCAAATAGAGGATAACATGTCATTTTGTCCTCAGTTTCGTTCTCAAAATTCTGGTCACCTTACTCTAGTTTAACTTTCATTCTGAGTTTTTGTTTCTAATATAAATTTCGTTACTTCTCAACTAAAAATTTTCCTGCTGAACGGCACGCTATTTTCTCGAACAACTTGTGCGTTTTAGCAACACTGACAAAAGGTGAAATGAAAATAAAAAGCAAGGTGGAGGGATAAAAGGCGTGTACAAAAGAGCGGAGATCGTGGATATATAGTGTATAACGTACTACAGCGGTGACGTATGAATCGGCAAAGTTGCAGAGATAAGCCTACTTGTGTGGTTCAGTTGGGAGAACAGCCGCCTGTGGAGTAGGAAGACATGGCTTCAAAATCCACCAGCGGCACAAAGGTTATACATTGGTGCCGGAACGTTAATGAACCACCTGGCCATAGAATTCGGAAACATGTGTGATGATTCTTCCACACATCGTATGGAATTGATAATAATGGTCCTTCGAGTATGGTTGTCGGCTGATCCGAAAACCCGAAGTTTCGTGGCCCCGCTTCTCTCGGGGGTGATGATGTAAGGTACTACGTAACATGGCGCAGTGACGTACTACTACGGTGATGTATGAGTCAAATGGGCAAAGTTGCAGCAATAAGCGTGCCAGTGTGGTTAAGTTGGGAGAACAGCCGCTCCGGAGTAGCAAGACGTGAGTTCGAAAACCACCACCGGCAGAAAAGATATACCCAATAAGTGGAGATTGCTATGTTTGTTAAAATTATATCAGCTTGCTGTTACGATAACCTGATGATGTACGATTTATGAACGTCAATTGAAAGCTACGCAAAGATAAAACGTATTTGAGGCTTCTACTTTCTGTCCTTTACTACTTCATGTTTGGAGAATAAACCAATTAAAATTTAACTGAGTTGCTGATTCTTTTATTAAAAAGTCAGATTTAGTTGATTATGTATAACGAAGTAAATTTCTCCGTCATGTTTGGTCCACGCCGGGGATCGAACCCGAGTCCACTTATTCCGGAACAAGTTGCTCTACCAACTGAGCTACGCAGACGTTCGTTGTCGCTGCTATCTGCCTTTATGTCGTGTGCGTTTTGCTGGGCAGGCACGTCACATCTCCCCCCGAAAGAGGGCCGGGGGCATGGCCCACGGGTCAGCCGTGACCATAAATTGTTGCAGGCAGCCATCCGCTGTAGAACGTGCACTTGAGAACTCCCAGTCAATCTAGTGTGTGGAATGCAACGTCACACATATATATTTTTCGAAGCGCTGGAGAAGGGATTCTCTGATTTTTCCCGTCTCGCGGTGTGGAAAGAACATCACACCATTCCGAGATCTTGAACGGCCGGGTCATCCGGAAAGTTCGGGCGCCATTATAACGAAGTAAATTTCTCCGTCATTTTTAGTCCACGCCGGGGCTCGAACCCGAGTCTACTTATTCCGGAACAAGTTGCTCTACCAACTGAGCTACGCAGACGTTCGTTGTCGCTGCTATCTTCCTTTATGTCGTGTGCGTCCTGCTGGGCAGGCACGTCACATATGTTACGTGTTCAAGGAATACCTAGCTAAAGATATTAACTACAATTGCAAAATAATTAAAACACTAAAAATCTTATGGAGTAACTCTGAATACTGACTAATGTGAAAACTTCAACAAAAAATTAAGTTCTGAGTTGCCTCTCTTCTCTAGCGGCTGCCGCTTGTTCTTAGCCATACGGTAGGCTTAAGCGATAAACGAGAGTTTATAAAAATAATGGAAACACTTACTGTTTGTGGATAATTTTTTATTGATAAGCTGTAGGCCAACCTCGGGATTTTAGAACAGAAAAAATTCGACTTGGAATAAACTTATGCAAGTCATGCATATACAATAATGGAATCTGGGGCCATTATGCCTGTAAAATATGTCCCAACTGCGCCAGTAATGTTGGAAGCGGAAAGCGTGATCAGATCTTTCGCTCTAGACATTCCCACAAATGTTAAATAATATTGAGGTCTGAGGATTAAGCTGGCTAAGGTAGCTGCTGTATCTCATCCTCATGCTCTTCAAACTCCAATTTGACACGTTTCACACGATGCACAGGTGTATTATCTGCTTGAAATCAGGATTGGTCATTAGGGAATAATACCTGCAACACTGAATGCAGGTAGTCACCCCCAAAATGGATTTGCACGTTGCAGATGTGACACGACCCTGCTAAATAACCAATGGTCCTAAAGAATGTAATTATATGGCACCCCACTGCATCAGGGATCAACGTCATGCTTCACAGTCGGAAACAAACAGTCGGGGTGGTAGGCTTTTACCAGACGTACACTCTAACAGTAGTAGGAAACAATTCAATAGACCAGATGACACGTTGCCAGTTTTTAACATCTCAGTTTTTACGGACTTTGCATCGCCTTATACGTTTTGTTGCATTGATGTTGGTAGTCAGAGGTTTGTGAATTGCAGCAAGGCCTTTAATACCAGCACGACGGAGTTCCCGACGAACTGTTACGACGGAAATGGAATCATTCCGACTGGTGTTTAACTCTTCTCCTATTTGTAGTGCCGTGGTCATGTGATTCTATTGTATAATTCGCGCCAACGTTCGCCTACCCCTATCTGACATCGTATGGTGTCCACAATTGGAGACAATGCCGTGTCGTTTTCGATAGGTAGACAATTTTTTATACAGTTCAGGGACGTCACTAGACTTTGACATTAGGATGGGCGACGGGTGGGAGAGCATTATTTTTGGTGGGGGCAAGTTTGATAGCAACTTTATTTACGAAACACTGAAAGAAAGAATTTTTAGTGCTTTTCCCTATCGGCTACAGGGCGATGCGTGCAATCCTTACCCATTTAACGTGGGCACACACAAATACACGGATCTGACTAGTCACACCAATGGTGTAAGATACAAGTATTACCAGAATGTTACCTTCAACTTTTTGCTTGCTCTGAATGCATCGTCTTAATTGCTTTTCAAAATTTTGCATTTCTTGCTTACGAAAATAGTACTGCACGTGGACAATCTACTGTATTTAAAGGAAAATATCGTTTTAGTTTATCTAATCCATATTTTAACGTCGTGCGACGCAGACATAATCCCCTCCTACTTAATTCCTTTCCTTCATGCCAGCGCCCTTGCCTTGCACCCCCCCCCTTACAAAGCAGTCGTCAGCCACTTCCTACACTCTCACTGTCCCAGTGCAGTTTTAAGAGCGATTTTAGGTTTCACTTTTCGGGTTGATTTTTTTTTATTGGGGGTTTAGTGACCACCGTGAGGAACTCGATGGGCTAAAAGCAGTCGCTAGTCCCTAATTTAGGGCCACTGGTTCCAGGGAAGAGAGGGAGCCAGTGCCGTAAGGCAAACACAACATCCATGGCTCATCGGGATTCGAACCAGGACCCATCTCGGACGAATGGTAAGAAGCCAGCTCTTAGATCACTGCGCTACCAGGGCAGCATTTTCCGTGTTGGAATCCCAAATTTTGTAAAGAAAATAAATAGCAGGGCAATTAATAATGACCTCACTCAGGGAATTCCTATTCACCCTTTTCACTCGCCTCCTGGCCATACAAACATGAATAAGAGGCTTAAACTGAGGAATTAAAAGAGTGGAGAACAACTGAATTTTCATGGCCCTGCGGATGCTATTTTGATAAACTTTCTACGGAGACGTAAACAACGCACTTTCTAGGGGGAAAATACGTAGAGCGACATGAAGTAAAACACAAGACTTATTATATTACTTAGCGAGTCCAGATTATATTTAAAGTTAAATATAATGAAAAATGGCATATTTTTAAAATGGGTTGGCAAGACCAATTTCAGCGTGGGCTCGCACCCCTTTGGCTACGTCCCTGATACAGTTGTTCATGTTACACTTACCCAGTCTTAGCATAATACTGTTACAAGCACCGACCAGCCAGGAGGCATGAAGCATCTAGTGAATCATTGTGCGTTCAGTCACA
This sequence comes from Macrothele yani, assembly GCA_039090855.1. Taxonomy (NCBI): domain Eukaryota; kingdom Metazoa; phylum Arthropoda; class Arachnida; order Araneae; family Macrothelidae; genus Macrothele; species Macrothele yani. Next base: position 89,487,493 of record CM077016.1, on the reverse strand, counting down.
GAGGAGATAACGTGTTTCGTGAAGTACTAGTCATGGAGTGGGGCGATTATGAGAATCGTTTTGCTGTAATAGCGCTGCACAAATTTGGAAAATCAGATTCCGAGATTTTCAACACGCTGAAGAAGCTAAAAATCAGCCGAAGTTTTATCTACCAGACCATAAAAAAAGTTCCTTGAGACTGGGACCGTCGCTGACCGCCCCAGAAAGGGTCAGCCACGTACCGCGAGGACTGCTCGCCTGGTAAAAGCAGTGGCAGCCCGTATTCGACAAAATCATCTCAGAAAACAATCAGTGATGGCTTGTGAGCTGAAGATTTCAAGAATGTCAATGTCACGCGTGCTGGGGAGGGGCTTAAGGATGAGAGCTTATCGGCGGCATACAGGTCACTTCCTCACCCCACAACTGAAGCAGCAGGGGGTGCTAAAAGCGAAACGTTTGCTGCAGCGTTACGCATACAATCACCACAGACAGATCCTTTTCTCCGACGAAAACATGTTTACTATTGGAGAGGCCTTTAACCACCAAAATGACAGGGTGTATGCATCAACCTCAGGAGAAAGCTCAAAGGATCATGAGGCGCCATCATCTTGCTTCTGTCATGGTTTGGTGGGGAGTCTCCTACGAGGGTACCACAGAGCTCCATTTCTGTGAGAAAGGAGTGAAAACATCGGCCAAAGTCTACCACGACAGGGTTTTGGAGAGAGTGGTCAAAAATATGAGTCACACGCTCTTCGAAAACCGACAGCGGATCTTTCAGCAGGATTCCTCACCTGCCACAAAGCCAAGTCAACCCAGGAGTGGCATCAGGCCAATTTGCCAGACTTTATTTCTCCAGCTAATTGGCCTTCAAGCAGCCCGGATTTCAACCCATTGGACTACAAGTTGTGGGCCACACTGGAGGACATGGCATGCAGGAAGAGACACCCCAATATTGACAGTCTCAAACGCTGTTTGGTGCGGGCAATAGCAGCGTTTCCAGTGGAGACCCTGCGTAAAACTATTGATGAGGGGCCACACAGACTGAAGGACTGTGTGAATGCAAAAGGATGCCATTTTGAAAAGTGATTGGTGCCATGTATTCACAAGTGTACTATTTACGTTATATCACAGGTATATTAAAATATCTTTAAATTTCTTTTGTCATTTCACTGAATACTTTGTAACAGTATTTATGGTAAAACTAGGTACCATTCTGCCTAGTTACTGAAGCTCCTGCAAGACGCATACCAATGATCATAGCTTTTTTGAGGACATGAGATCTGACACTGTCGACAATTACTTCACAACCGCTGTTTTCCTTGCGGATGACCACTTATATACACCACTTTATATACCTCACATTGCGGGTGACGTCGTCCCTGTGATTTGCATACGGTACTCCAGTTGTGTGTACTCTAGTTGCAGTCGGTGTTTCCATTACCTTGATTAACCCCTGTAGATGCAGCTTACAGACATACGAGTATCTGCTTTTAAAATACGTGAACTGAAATACAAGTCATCTTTAGTATTTTTCACCTAAGTTGACATTTCTGCAATTAACACATGCGCAGAAGCGTAAGACCGAAAATTAAAAACAACGTGATCATCTAGAACGAAAATCAATCTAAGAATCGTACAGTTTTTTGTAATCAGCAGCGCCACGGAAGAATTAACTCATTCTCTTTTCTGGGAAACTGTTTAGATACGGACAATATCTAAGAAATGGAATTAACCGCAGGAAAATGTGTTTTAGCATGCGACCCAAAGTAACCATTACTTGAAAGCAGATGCTTTTCGAATACTAAAAAGGAACTTGTCATGTCCGTATTTTTCATTTTCCCCGAACGATCGTAAAATCAGTCGACCGATACAGGGCTGGAAGTTCTGGGAGAAATGTAATTGCGGCTGAAAAAGAGAGGATTTACTAGAGAAACACAGGGACATCCTCGAGCACAGCGATTAAATCTCGTTCCTTATATTTTTCATGGAACTACAGGAAAAGGAAAAGGACGAGAACAGGATGGAAAAAAACATCGTCTACAGCCCGTCCAAAAAATCCACTAAGTCGAAAATAATAACAAACCGGGTTAATGAAAAGTTGTTCCTTTGATAAGCGGTAATTAAGGCACAGACATATGATGGGCAAAATCCTTTCGCATCTATGTAAACTCATATTAAAATTTAATGCTTTATCTATGACAAGCCTCATGCAAATGCACTAACTTGTGCAAACTTTTAATGAAACAGAATTGAAAGTAAGACTCGAACTCAAAAGAGTTCATCAACAAATTTAGCATTGGTTATTTATCAAAATATCAGAACATGTTCTTTGTGCAGTTTGTTTAAAAACAACCCTTTTTGTTTTATTTCAATACGGTAACAATTTAAACAATAGTTATGTTGACGTACTTGAATACGGAACGAATTTATATACACTGCTGGTCACCCAAAATGCAACATCAAGAAGGACACGAGACAGCAAAGCCCGATTTACTGGACACATAACAACAGATACAAAGATGAAACGATTGAGCATACAAGCCCGCGCGACTTGGGAACACACAGACATCAATAGTTCGTGTGGCCCCCATGGCTGGCAATAACGGCCGCTACACGCCGCGGCATCGAACGAAAGAGGCTTTGGATGTGGGCTTGGGGTATGTTGGTCCAGGCTGCTTCCACACGTTGCCACAGTTCATCAGGCGTAGCCACGGGTGGTGCTTGCCGGGCCACTCGGTTGCCGATCAGCGACCAGACGTGTTTGATGGGCGACATATAGGGAGAACAGGCGGGACACGGCAGGAGTGACACCTGGTGGGCAGTGAAGAATTGTTGCACGATGCTTGCCACGTGGGGCGCGCATTGTCCTGTTGAAACATGGCCGCTGGCAGGTCCTGCAGGTAAGGAATGATTACAGGCTCCAAAACGTCGGAGATGTAGCGGTGGCTGTTGAGTGTACCGGCGATGCGTACCAGAGGGGTGAGGGTGTCATATCCAATTGCGCCCCAAACCATAACACCAGGCGACGGACCGGTATGGCGATACATAATGCAGGCGTCATACAGTCTCTCACCGCGGATTCGACCATCGTGGTGTTGCAGGCAGAAGCGGGATTCGTCGGAGAAGACAATGTCGTGCCATTCCGTAGTCCAGGTGCGGCCTTCAACGGCCCACTGCCGCCGCACTTGCCGGTGGTGTAACGTCAATGGTAATCGGAGCATTGGGCGCAGTGCGACAAGTCCCCGCTCCTGCAGATGACGTCGAACAGTACGTGCTGACACAGGTTGTTGCGCAACACACCCTAATTCCTACGCTAACGTTCGTGATGTGGCGGTGCGTGCCGTCAATGCGCGCCGCAGAACATGCCGGTCCTCTCGTTCAGCGATGTGTCGCGGTTGCGGTAATCACTCACTTCGGTCCGTCCGTCTCTCCTGCACCCACCGAATCCATACTCGCCTCACTGTGGCTGGATGTCGTCCCACACGGGCGCCGATGTCTCGGTACGATAAACCGCTGTCGCGATAAGCCACTATTCGTCTTCTGTCGAACTCCGAAACGTGCTGAAATGACTGCCGTATTCTGCGACGAGGCATCAGGAAGCTTCCCACGCACAGGTCCGGCAGTACAACACACTTCCACTACTTACACCCCGCCTTCTGTGCACCCTTCTTATAGTGCTTCTCGGTGGCGTGCCGGGCTCACATGATTTGCATATGCCCTGCAATGCTAATCGTTTGCATGTCCTCTCGCGGGCGGCGCATGCTGCGAATTTCAGGCCAATCGGATGCTTCCTTCTTGGTTTTGCATTTTGGGTGGCCAGCAGTATAATTATAGTTGCAAACTCTCTCTTTTTGTTATTTTCGTCGAATTTAAATACGTGATCCCTAGAATACATATTTATTTTACTTTCACAAAATTTAGATTGATTATAGCCGCACAGGGATTGTATCTTTTTGGTGTTAAATTACATGATTGATTAGTGATCATAAAAAAACAGATCATGTTGTCACAAAATTTTGATCCGTGATCCTAACAGTGCTGACTTTCTCAAAATTCCAGATGCAAATCCCGTAGGACAGATAACATTACATCAACATCATTCCAGAAAACATGTTTTTTTACCAAATTTAGATCCATGGTTCATTGGATAGAAAACAAAATACCTTTTTCTTTTCACTTCAAATGTCATTATCAAGACTTAAACAGTTCCAAATCATTAGGATCTATGAAATTGTGCACAGAATGTCTTTAAACCTTTTCTGCTATACACGCTTCATTACTAACAAAAAGCTTTTTTTTTTTTTGTTAAAAAAAAAACTTTCGAAGACCACATTGGCTACTCTAGTGGTCAAAATTGGGGAAACCTTTTGGAAAATTTGTACTTCTAAGGTTTGTTGTCTCATAACATCAGACGTTTTTAGAATAATATCATAAAATTATACACTATCTACCAACAAGTAATTGGACACCCCTGCAATCGACGATATCTGCGGTCCTGATACACGTCACGGCCACCGCCGTTAAATATCGTGTGGGAAACAACAACGCAACCAGTCGCATGCAAGATGCCACGCAGTTCGGAGCTCTCTGATTTCGAGAAAGGTGTAATCGTCGGGTATCACAGAAATGGCCGATCCATACGTGACATATCCAGCAAGTTGAAGTACCCAAAATCGACAGTGGCCTACGTGATTGGCAAGTGGAAGATGAAAGGTGACTGTCGGAATGTGCCCCGACCCGGCAGATCCACAAACGGGGAGTTAGAGACCGACGGGTGCTGGCCAGAGAAATTCGGAAGAACCGCACCAAATCGATGGGCCATATCCGCGAGGAGTTTCAACAGGCATCCGGGAGTGTTCTTTTGAAGAAAACCATCCGTAAGGAAGCCCATCTGCTCCCTTATCATGGACGTGCTGCTGCCCACAAGCCTTTGATCACCAAGTCCAATAGCGCTTCTCGGCTAACGTGGTGCAAAGAACGTCGACAGTGAACCGTTGAACAGTGGAAACAGGTTCTCTGGAGCGACGAATCAAGGTTCACCCTCTACCGTTCGGATGGCAGGGTCTGGGTTTGGCGTCTGTCTGGAGAACGCCTCCTGCCGGAATGTATTGTGCCAACTGTAAAGTTCGGCGGCGGTGGAATTATGCTATGGGGGTGTTTCTCCTGGTATGGCACGGTACCTTTGGTCGCAATTCCTGGTAGACTCAACGCCGAGACCTATTGCACCATTTTGGATGACCATGCGCTTCCTACGTTGTGGCAGTTTTACGGGGTGGACTCATGTTACTTTCAGGATTACAATGCCACCTGTTATGTTGCGAGGTCCACCATGGCTTGGTATGGTGACAATGGGGTTAATTGAATGGACTGGCCTGCGCAGAGCCCGGACCTTAACCCTATCGAGCACCTCTGGGACGAGTTGGAGTGTCGACTTAAGGGGTGCCTCCACCGTCCGAAATCGGTGAATGAACTAACCTGTCTTCTCCAAGCCGAGTGGAAGAAGATACCGCTAGCCGTCGTACAACGCCTGGTTCAGAGTATGTCCCGGAGGGTCGCAGATGTAATCGCCGCTCGTGGAGGCTCCACCAACTATTGAAGGTGAATAAACTTCGTTTTCCTTTGCTATCACAGGTGTCCAATTACTTGTTGGTATATCATTAGAAAGATAATTTATTGCAGAATGTAATGCAGCATACTGTATTAAAAAAACTGCATTTTGAAAGAAGTTATCTACAGAAAACCATGAAAAAGCGTATTTCATAACTTCTCACTATTTCTGTTAGTACTTAGTAGGAAAACCTTTTGCCACAGTTAAAGCCTTACAACGGCGTCTCATGGAGTGAACCAAGCGTTTTAGTTTATCAGGTGTTATATTGTGAAACCAAGATATGATTGCTTCTATCAATTGTGTTCTACTCTTTGGTTGCTTCTGACTAAGAAGTTTCTTTATCGGCTCCCCGAAATTTCAGTTGAATTCAGGTCAGGGCTATCACCTGGCCATTCTAGCTTTGCAATATGATTTTCCTGAAACCATTTTTTATACACACACGAGTAACATCACAACGATCTGAATTCTGTTGAAATATACACTATATTAACAAAAGTCACCGGGCACCTAGAAAAGAAACACAACACAGCATTTATTGGCATACATTAGTACAGTGTCGGTCCACCTTTGGCCTAAGGCACGTTTTTCTGAGCTCCGTGTTGTGTGCCTATTTAGTGTGTTTCATCGTGTGGTTCGTCATTTTCCTTTCGTGTTCCTTCAAGCTGAAGGTTCGTGCTTTGTTTTGATACATCTCCCAAGTTGGTGAGTAGTTTATTCTTTCTGTTATCATCATTTGAATTGTCGACCTAGCTGGTCGATTTCTCAGGCAGCCCTCGTCATTAACAATGGCGGCGGCTGCTGCTGATAAGAGCGATGTCCACGCCCATATCAGCGAGGCATTTCCTGCCGCCTCCTCCTCCTCCTCGACACGAGACCAATCTCCTCCAATGCTTGTAGGTGACGTCACCCAACCACTTGAAGTGGAAAGTGACTCCTCAACTACATCTCAAGCTTCTTGCCCTGCTTCGACCAGTGACGTCAGTGCAGCGCAACTCTCTGTTGCTTTAAGTGAAGACATGGATGTGTCTGACAGCGCTGCTAATTTACCCTCTACTTCCACTCAGTTCAAACAGCAGGTTGCGTTGCAGCCTTCACGCTCGAGTCCTGCTCCTAGGGCATACTCTGCCGCTCTTACTGGAACAAAAGCTCCTTCCAAGTTTATTGCAGAAGTCTTACCAGACTCGTACGTCATTGTTGATGGCCTTACTGCCACCATAGATATTCCCGAAGATTCCCCAGCGGGAAAACAATTCTATTCTAGAATGGACTTCGGAGTGTGTTTTGATGCGCTCCCAGACACAAAGTTGAAAGAATATAGTATGGCTCTCAAGCAGATACTTCCAGCTGGAGCCAGTATTACTCACATGGCTCGAAAACCTCGAGCTGTGGTGGTGTACTTTGCTCTTAAAGAGCATGCGGATCTTGTCTTGACAGAAGGTTTGTCCCTCAAAGACGTCCATCTTCTACCAGAACCTGTCTCTCAGCGTCCAATCCAGGTTACATTTTATCCGGTTCCACCTGAGGTGTCAGACGTTGCGCTGTGCACTGTACTCAGTAAGTTCGGCCGAGTTGTTGGGCCAGTTACTACTCTTTCAGCCGCGCCAAGAGATCCAGACGATAAATCCATAGGAGGATTTCGCCGAAGTGCAAGAGTGATCTTTCCATCTGATGAACATTTGCTCGCCTGCCCAAAGGTGCTCAACGTTCGTTGTGGACAGCAACGTAGGAGAATTGAAGTGACTACCTTCCTCCACTGCACTTTTTGCCACGGAGAGAATCATTTACGTGTGCATTGCCCACATCTAGCATCACAGGCTCCTGATAATTCTCCTACAACTTCTGGCCCTCTTCTGAGCCGAGCAACACCTTCTTCCACTGCACAGAAAGCTTCAGAATCGAAACTTTCACAAAAGTCGACTGCAGGAGTTGGTCAACGCGTGTCTACGGACCCTTTATCCTTCGACCAGCAACTGGATTTTCCCTCACTTAATTGTTCGCTTCCCATGAGTCGTCATTCTGTAGCGGAGTCCCCTTCAGGGGGTTTCTCCACTGCCCTTATCATTGATACTTCTAAATCTGCTGATGACGGATTTTCTGGCCACGAATCTCGAGTTAATGAGAGCTCAACTGAGCCTTCGCTGAAACGTCGTGGTTCTTCTCGAAGACGCCCACCGAAGAAGCCGACTGCCGCATCACCCCGCACCTCTCCCCGTACTGGTAGTACCTCTCGAAAGAATTCACCATCAAAGGCTGCTACCTCTTCTGTCCAGGCCGACGAAGAGCCTCCTCTTAAATTTGAGGATCTTGTCGAACACCTTAAGGATGGCTCGGTTCCTACTGGGCCGATTTCATTTGAAGATTTACATCAATACCTGTCACATAAGACAGACCACTCCACAACGCATGCTTTACTCTCAAAGTATGCATCGTTTCTCCCTCTAGTGCATGATCAGATCCAAGTCCTTAATCAATGCATCTCCCACCTTCGCAAGGAACATCCGTGGGCTAAAACCTATTTTAATCGACTCAAATCATTTCCTCCTGTTGTGAAGGCTCTTCAGCAAGCATTAATGGAAAAAAGTCTTCAAGATTGTATCTCTTAATTGCAGGGGATTTGCATCCCCATTTTCTAATGCCTTGGTACATGAAGACCTCACTCCGTTAGGAGCTGATCTTCTCTTACTACAAGAGACGAATTGCCAATCCACTACGATATTCTCACGATGGCGCCAGTGGAACTACACATTTCACCACGCCTACCAACTATCATCCCATAGTGGTCTAGCTATAGGTATCCGCCATACTTTCAACTCCATAATCACCTCTTTTTCGGTTCGAAACTTATGTCGAGACCTATTACAGTGTGCATCATTCACCATAGCTTCCACATCTTATCATATATTTAATATTTATATTCCAAGCTCTTCAACCCACTTGACAATACTTTTTACTCGCCTTCGTCGTGCCTTGTCTCGCATTCCTCCCATAGATCATGTTTTAATTGGAGGGGATTTCAATTGCACTCTGAATCCTACCCTGGACCGATCTCCTTCCACCAGAGAACGCCGTGTTAACTTGGTGAATCTTCTTCAGTCAGTGGTCTCCGACAACTCATTCATTGATGTTCACCGTCACTTCCATCCTTCATCGACTGTACATACTTGGCGCTCGCAACATAATCAAAATCCGTACACAGCTCGCCTTGACAGATACTATGCCTCATCTACTCTGCTTACAGCTGTGACAGAATCTATTATCACTCCTACAGCTTCTTCTGACCATTGTGCCATCGTTCTTATTATTCAAGCAGTTCCAGCACAACCCCGTACAATTCGTCCATGGACTCTTGACGACACTCTTCTTACAGATCCAGACTTCTGTACTTCAGTACGCTCCTTTCTTAAGGACAAACGACCTCAACTTCAATCAGCTCCTTGTGGTCTGACTTTTTGGTTGGACATTAAACAGCAACTCGTTCTCCACGTTCGCAATCTTTCTTTTAAAGCAAAAACGCTTCAAAACATGCGTCTCAACCATGTCCGTTCCATGCTCTCCATCCTAAGCCTAAGTGATCCTCTCTTCTGCCACTATCAAGAAGAACTGCGATCAATCCTCCTTCCTCTGGCTCAACAAGCTCTACGACGTCTCCGGCTACAACATCTATCGCCAGACGCATCCAATTACGATTTCCTTACATCCATGGAAAAAACACGAACAGCATCGAATTCACTTCGGCACCTTCGCCTCGCATCTGGAGAGGTGTCTGATGATCCACTCACTCTATGTTCCCAGGTCCGAAAGTTCTATACAGAGAAGTTCTGTGAATCTCCTCCGCCATCTTCTTCAGCTTTGGCATCACTTCTTTCTAACCTACCACAAGTTCCTCCCCATCTTGCCTCTTCTCTCCTCCTTCCTCCCACGTTCTCTGAACTATCCTCTACGTTTTCTTCTTTAAACTCTAGGGCCGCACCGGGTCCGGACGGCCTCACTTTCCTCTTCTATAAAACCTTTTTACCTCTCCTTCTACCATTTCTCTTTTCTGCACTTTCTGCTGCTTTCAATCACTCCCCTCTACCGAGGCGATTCACAGTAGCATATGTTGTACTATTCCCTAAGAAAGGGGACCTCCTTGACCTGGGGAATTGGCGCCCTATCTCCCTCTTAAATCTAGATTATAAACTTTATACTAAACTTCTTTCCCAACGCCTTAACCCCATTCTCACTCACATTCTCTCCCCAAATCAAACTTACACAGTTCCCGGCCGTTCACTTTCTCATAACATCCATCTACTAAATGATCTAACCCATCTTGCCCGATCTCGCTCTGAACCCCTCGCCCTTCTCTCTCTTGACCAACAATCCGCTTTTGATAATATCTCACATTCCTATCTATCGGCTACACTCCTTCACTTCGGTTTTCCTCCTTCCTTCGTCTCTCTTCTTTTCTCACTCTATCAAGACGCCGTTCTCCAGGTCAAGCTGCCCACCTTTCTCACAGCGCCTATTCCCTTCCGCCGGGGAGTGCGGCAGGGTTGCCCACTCTCCGGACAACTCTTTGCAATCGCAATTGAACCCTTCCTCCGCTCTGTACACCAATCTTTTACAGCAGTTCTGCCACCACTCTCTGCCTGCACAAGACATCATGCCACTACCTCTGTTGCATACGCAGATGATGTCACCATCTGCATCCGTCATGACTCACAGTTTCCGTGTCTCCAACGTCTATTCGCAGCTTATGCCTCATGCTCCGGTGCAGCGCTCAACTCATCTAAAAGCACTGGTTTATGGTGCGGCTCATGGGCACATCGTGTAGACACCCCTTGGGGAGCAAGCTGGTCGTCCATCTCACAGCGCTTCCTTGGAGTTCATCTTGGTTCCTTGCAAGCTGCCCCCCTCTACACGTGGAATGCTATTCACCCACGCTTGCTCAGGTCAACTGCCTCCTGGAGGAGAGCCCAGTTCTGCTCATCATTCTTCCAGAGAGCTCGCCTCTCTCGAACTTACCTGATTTCCTTGTGCACACACTCTTGGCTTGGTGTCAAGTCTCTACAACTCCGCCTTCATGAAATTACCCGTTGTCTTACTTCTCTGATTTGGACCTGCCACCACTGGGTCAGTGTCACAAAGCTTTGCCTCCCTCCGGATCACGGCGGCATCGGACTCCTTGATACACAGGAGTACTACAAGGCCGTCAGAATCACTACTTTTCTCCGTCTCTTCACGTCGCCAGTACCAGATGCCGTTTTAGCTAGGGACGTCATCGCCTCCCCGAGCAACCCTAACTTTTCTTTTCTCTCCTTACTACTCATGGACCACCGACCCCTCACCCTCATTCGACTTCCCCCTGTTTACCGTGAAGCTCTAACTTTCCTTCGTTCCCTCCCTCTCTCTCGTTCTCCACCTGATTCCACAACTGAGCTCCTTGCTGAACCCCTCTTTTATTCTTCGATTATTCACCCCTCTCATCTTCCGTACTTTGCCTATCCTACCTGGCTCCGAGCAGGTGTGGTAACAGTTAAAGATCTCACTAACCCTGACCTTTCTTGGCGACCCTTCGCCAGTCTCCCTCCCTCTCTTCTCCTCTCCTCCTCCTCTCGTGACATCTACGACTCTATTCTTTCATCTATCATTTCTCAATTTCCTCATCTTGCTTCCCACTCAGGTCTTTCCTTTGTTCCTTCTGCTTCTCTCCCATTTCCTCTTTTCTTGCTTACTTCTGGCTCAGCTCATCCCATTTCTTCTCTCTCGGTGTCAGCTCTTTATCGGTTCCTCTCTATGTCCCATTCTTCTCCTCCTCTCCCCATTCCTGATGTTCCCCCTGCTGCCACTGCTACGGTGTGGTCAGCCGCCCTGTCTCCTCTTTCTGCTCCTCTAGAAATTAATACCCATTGGCTTTTCCTCCATCGCCGCCTTCCTGTTCCCTCCGTTCTTTTCCGAATGTCTCTTCTCGATTCCCCTCTTTGCCCTTTCTGTGCTCGGGAGGCTGATGTCTCCCATGTCTATCAACACTGTGTTATATTACTCCCAATGCTGAACTTAGCATTTACTGTCGCCCAATGCTCCATTACAGCAGATCTTACATTTGATGCATATCGGACTCTTCTGCTACAGAACTATCCCCCAGTCAAGCTCCCATCAGTCTGTGCCTATATTTTTATTTTAGCGAAGCATGTAATCTACGTGTTTCATCAACGCTGCAGATATTTGACTACTCCTCTGACTGTGCATGAAGCTTCTACGGCATTATTATGCCATTTCCGCGACCGTCTGACATCTCGACTTCGGCTAGAGTATTCTGTTGCAGTTACTCAGCGTCGGGAGAGCCAGTTCCTTGCCACCTGGTCACCGGCTGCCTCATGGTTTACCAGCTCGCCAGCGTCATTGTACCTGACGGTCGGCAGATTTGGTATTTGACCTTTTTGAATCAGCAATGCATATGTAAATATCAACAATCTGTTTTCAAGATCTTTGCACGGCTTGGAAATTTACCGCATGGGTTTTTTTTTATAAAGGGCTGTACGTGTTTACACAACAAATTGTTTTTTGTGACACTCATCTTGTATTTTTTTTCCTACATTGACGTTCAAGTTAGTTCGTCTTTAGTTTACATTTTGAGTATAAATATTGCAGTTAGTCATTAGCATAGTGCTGTATAAACATAGATATTGTTTCTGCAGTGTAGTTTTTTTTTTTTTTGTAATTTTGTTCTATTTTGTTTCCCGAACATGTTTGCACTGTGCTGTATAATTGTACATAGTTTTCAAAATATTGCGGAACAAGTAATCCATCTTATTTGCATCAGAATGTCCAAGTTTAGTTATTTCCTGTTATTAAACATTCCAATGATTTGTCTGATAATCAGTTTTTTAAATTGCATAGTACTGTACATCCTTGTAAATATGTTGTGTTAAAACTCACTGTCATATCGTACCTTCTTTCAAGAGACATGTTGACTAATGATTCTTACTGTATTTATTTTTGCACAAGTTAGTCAATTGCATGGTGTTGTACTCATGAGTAATATATTTTGAAAAACATTTTACCTATTTTGTTCTTTTGTGTGAGGTGATGCTTGGTACTATCATTCTTCTATCACTACATATGGATAGTAAGAATATGTTAAAGCTTTCTTCATCGTGTGTTTTCTTATTATACTTACATTTTCTATCTGGTCAACAGAATAGTGTTACATTTCTGTATATGGTCCGCTTTTGATTTGTAACATGTTGACACTGTGCTGTATATCTGTACATTGTTTTTGAATATTGCCGAACAGGTAATATATTATATTTACACCAGGAAGTCCAAGTTTGTTCTTCTCCTGATATTCATCATTTCATTGATTTGTCTTATGATCAGTTTGTCAATTGCTTTGTACTGTACATTCTTGTAACTATGATGTGTTACACCTTACTGTCTTATTGTATTTTTTTTTTTTTTTTTTTTTTTCAAGAGAAATGTTGTCTCCTGAAGCTCTCAATTTTCTTGAACAAGTTTGTTAATCGCACAGCAATGCACTTATGAGCAATAAGTTTTTTTGTTAAAATCCTTCCTCAATGCCCAGACATGCTTGTCGCTGTTCATTTATCACGAGCTGTAATTTTGCTCCATTTTTCAACTTGTGCACTATGCTGTATATTTTTATATAGGTTTTAGTAGTTTAACGATCTTTGATCGTATTTTATTTGTATTTAGACGTCCTTATTAGTTCGTCTCCTGATTTCTACCTTGAATAAAGATATTTTGAAACCACCTTTGGCCTTAATGCATGCACTGACACTTCGAGACATGTTTTCCACAAGGTTTTGGAACACAGCGATAGGTATGCGCTTCCATTCAGTACATGACACTGCCTCTAACTGTCGCTTAATAGTAAGCCTTGGTTCCAAACTTTTTATGCGGCGACCTAATTCATCCCATAGTTGCTCTATGAGATTAAGATCAGGACTCTGTGCTGGCCAGTCCACACACGATACGGAATGCCCGTCAAATCACGACGTAACAGTCCTTGATTTATGGCTCGGTGCATTATCCTGTTGGTACCAACAAGGCTCGTGTTCCACAGTATTGCCACACAGTCGGTAGGCATAATTGTCCAGAATATGGAGGTACACGTGCTGGTTAACAGGTTTGTCCACGATAACCTATGGGCCGGGATCATAATACGAAAAACACCTCCACACAAGTACACTGCCAGCTCCAAACTTGACCGTAGGAACATTACACTGTGGTAAATAGCATTCCCCCGCCTGCCGTAATACCCACACACGGCCATCAGACTGATGGATCGTGTATCTGGATTGAAAACTCCATAGGACCCGTTTCTATTGATCTACGGTCCACGATAAATGTTCTTTACACCATGCTAAACGACGAGTAGCATTCAGAGTAGAAATGAAAGGCTTATGAGCAGCCGCACGACCACGGTAACCCATTGAATGAAGTTTTCTGCGATATGTACGTGTACATACCGAAGTTCCAGCATATTTACTCACCTATATACTGAAGTTTTGTGCAGTACTCCGTCGATTAGCTGTGACGACCCTCCTGAGGCTTCGACGTCCTCCATCACTGATATTCTTTGGTCTGCCGGTACGTTTTGCTGCTTCAGGGACGCCATGTGTTTTTCATTTATTCAGTACATCCAAAACGGTTGTCTTCGGTATGTTTAAACGCCTGTGGGTTTCTCTTACAACAACATACTAATATAACACCCAACAATTTTTCCTTTCTCAAAGTCAGTTCTCTCCCACATTATTACTCAACCTCACAGTGCGATATGATTGCGGTCAGCTGCGGGCTTGTTTTTATACCGTTTTCAGCTGTACCTCGCATTTTCAGAACGCAGCGGATCCGTTCATTTGCTTTTGAAGGGGTGTCCGGAGACTTTTGTCAATATAGTGTATATAGGCTTCATTATCCTGGAAACAACACGTGCCGAAGGCTTCAGCTTTGGCTCAAGTATATCAATGATGTGTTTTTTACCATTTAAAGTACCATTAACCACACAAATTCTGCTCACACCTTTTGCTGTCATATAACCCCAGATCATAACACTGTCTGGATGCTTCATGGTAGCTGTAATGCATTCAAGCAGCAAATATTCTCCATTTCTTCTTATATACTTTATGCCATCACTACCAAATATGGATATTCTGGTCTCATTATTACAGATGACTTTGTCCCATTGTTCCTCAAAACAATTAACATGGTTTTTAGTCCATTCTACTTTCTTCCTTCTTTGTTTGGTAGGTAGAAATGGCTTTTCCCCTGGAATTCTAGAATTTAAACTAAAATCTTCGAGTCTGCGTCTAATAGTCTTAGCACACTCATCTTCAAACCACATTGAGACAATTCATTTTTAATTGACTCAGATAATTTTCTTCTGTCACTTAAACACAGTATTTTAATTCTTCTATCACCACATGCTGTTGTGCACCTTTTCCTGCCTTTACCAGTTTGTTTTGAATTGATTGAGTCTGCGGATACCTCTTGCACAGTTTAAAAACACCTCCTTTGGTTAGATTTCCACCTACGTTTCTTATGATTTCCTCATAATTGTAGCTTTCGTCACGCAAAGTTAGTATTTTACATTGCTTTCTAGGTGACCAGTCAACTCTTCTCACATTGTTTGTCATTTTACTAAATTACAAAACTTATTAAGCTATCAAGGAATAGAAAAATCCGTCAAAAAAAAAAGCCAACAGTAGCCAACTCGCTGACACTCACACAACTAAATAGGTGTTCTATTATCAGCTCTGACACCTCGAAATGAGAGCTGAGTCATACCAAAACCTCATTGGTTCCATGATGTGTCATATTAACACCTGAATGGCTCTCAGAACAATCTGTCCCATTGGTCAGTTTTAAGTTAAGGAAGGAAATCCACTTCTTCTTACCTAATGCAATTGTATTTTCTTTTTCTCGTTATTTGGCTATAACTTTTGATAGACTACGTAAAGATAGTTCAACACACTTCATTGCATTACATTCTGTAGTAAATTGTTTGTCTAATGATACATAATCTTATGGAATTATTCTAAAAGGATTTATATTATTTGCCATCAAACCTTACAAATGCAAAATTTTCTAAAGGTTTCCACAATTTTGGCCACTATTGTGTCTGCACTTCCATCTATGAATTCCCTTATATTGTTTTCTTGGAAATTCAGTATAATTTTTTTTACTCTTCATACTTGTGCTACTGTGGGCGTTTCGAAATCTTAGGTTCAGTCGCGATCCTTAACAGCCCTGTTCCATAAAACCTCATATCTCCAAACAAACTCCTGGATTATTAGCTTTCCCGTCAAATATAGACTTCTGAATTAGTAGCTTTTTCTTTTCAGTTATAAGAACTCTATGGTCCACTACCAGTCTGCCACATACTCTTCCTAACTCACTTTCAATTAAACATATACGGTCGATTCACATTAATGTGACCACCAGCTAATATCCAGAGTAACCGCCGAGTCCAGCGCAGACAGCAGCTAAACGGGCTGGGAGTGACTCAGTAAGGTGCTGGAAGGTGTTCACAGGTATATGAAGCCATGC
Organism: Macrothele yani; assembly: GCA_039090855.1. Classification (NCBI taxonomy): domain Eukaryota; kingdom Metazoa; phylum Arthropoda; class Arachnida; order Araneae; family Macrothelidae; genus Macrothele; species Macrothele yani. Next base: position 89,471,355 of record CM077016.1, on the reverse strand, counting down.
TGACTGCAGTGCATCTGACAGTTTCTGGAGGGTGCGTGGTGGAGGATGCACAGAACGAACAACACAATCGAGATGGTCCCACAGATGCTCAATTGCGTTTAAGTCTGGGAAATTAGGGGACCATGGAAGTACTTTGAAGTCCTCATCGTGCTGTTCCAACAACTCTCGGACATTTCTATGTGTATGACATGTCGCATTGTTGTGCTAGAAGATCCCATACGTCTCAGGGAAGACAATCAGCATATATGTGTGCCCGTGGTCTGCAAGGATGGATTCATAACGAATTAGGTCCATAGTGTCTTCCACAGGTAATGAGTAAACCCACGGAATGCCACGAAAACATTCCGCAGATCATAACGCTGCTCCCACCAGCTTGTGTTCTTCCAGCAATGGTTGAACACTTTTTGTTCTCCGATGTTTCTCGCCTTATACGCCAACGTCTATCCGTTCGATGAAGCAGAAAACGTGACTCATCGGCGAAGGCAATCCTTTGCCAATCAGCGGAGGTCCGATTCCAATACTGCCATGCAAATGTAAGCCTTTTCTGCCGATGAACCTTCGTTAGCATAGGAGCAGTGACCATCCGTCTGCATCGGAGCCCCATACTTAGCAGGGTTCTCTGAACTGTTATTTTAGACTCACTTCCGGTAGACCCCTGGTTCATTCGGCCAGTGAATCACTCCACTGTAGCGTGTCGATCGGCCCAAACGCACATTCAAAGCCGACGTTCACCTCTCACATCAATAGCACGTGGTGTCGGCAGTTTCCACGTCGCTTATTCGCAATAATGCCATTTCTCCCATCACGATACACTTTAACCACAGCAGTACGCGAACAGTTCACAAACTGCGCTGTTTCAGAAATACTGCCACCCTTGACCCGAAAGCCGATAATCATCCCTTTTTACAAATCTGATAAATCGTTCTTTTCATCCGTGAGAGCAACGAGTGATATGTTTTCAGAATGCCTGCAGCACACCTTATATACCCTCCAAGCCAGCTCACGACACGTGCCTTCTTTCATTGGCTACGCGCTGTTGGCGTCAAAAGTAGGATGTGGTCACAATAATGTGACTCGACTGTGTATATTTCAGTAAAATCTCTGGTTGCCATGCTAAACTTGACCTTCCCTGTGAAATATAATTCTAATATATTTATTTATATTCACTTTTATTAAAATCTTTGAATTCGATTTAAAAAGTACGAGTGTTGGAAAAAGTTAAAAAAGAAATTTAAACGAAGAAGATGAGACAAATCCTCTATTGTAATGAGCGTGTCTTCGTAACAGTGTTTTTGAAGCCTGCAGATCAACAAATGAGATACATGCTTGATTAAAGATCCTGTTTCAATTTTTCTTTTCCGTTAAAAGTCTTTGTAGCAGCACCGTAGAAGTTAGTTATTGCTCACTAATACATTTTTAGAGATTGGGCGATTATTTTGGACTACCCTTTGTAACAAAAGACAAATACGAGCTGTTTCACATTTATGCTCATGAAACAACTTTTGCTTTTGTATATTAAAAGAATATTAATTGCATAAAACCTTGGCGTTTTCAAATTTTACAACAGACTGAAAAATCAAAGGGGCACAGTAGGGACTATGACGCAACCTACAACGTAGAACTACGTCAACTGTCACTATTTCAAGGTACTATCTCACTAGTTCTAGTCTTTAAATTATTCAGCAAAAGACAGTTGACGTAGCCCTACGTTGTAGGTTGCGGCACAGTTGGTACTGTGCCCCTTTGATTTTTTTTATCTAAAAAATAAATAATCCATTTTATTTCGGTTTATCACGTACATCCATTAGCTCTGACCGTCAGCTACGGAATGCGGGGCTGAGGTCATTGCTATGATTATCTATTCACTAGTTATCAACCTTAACACGGCGGACGGCGAAACAAAATTACGCGAAATTTAGCTTAATTTTCTAACGCTACTGTATCGAAGTGTTAAGGTGTGGGTGGTTGAAACTTGTTTTGATATAAATGGGACTCTATAAAATATCTAATGATGTATTATTTATTACTCTACGATAATTAGTTTTGAAGATAAAAGCGTTCAAAATGTGACATACTTTCGCTGCATCTGTGCTCCCGATGTAACCCCCAACGAAGCGCGGGGAAAGACGTAGTTCTACGTCAAAAGTTAATCTGTATTTCAGAAATAGTCTTTATTCAGAGTATCCTCTTCTAGGGCAGCGTATACGGTAACGATAAAAAAAAAGTGTGCTATTTCCAAATTTTATAGCGCACTATATAATACGTTTCATATATATTTTTTTTTCTTTTGGATTCTATGTTATCCGGGGAAATCTTTTCCTTTGATGTTTGCGATAGCGAGAGAGGAAATAAAATTTTTCCATTTTTGTTTTTCCCGAAAGATTAAAAACAGTTCGTGCATTCTATGCGTTATCTATTTCTTTTGTTTTCATATTTGCTGATGTGGTAAGCTCGTAACGTTTGGCATTTCCTCATTTTTGAACATCATAAAAAGGCGTAAGAGTCATCTCTTCCACACGAAACCTCCTGCTGTGCTCGGCCATGTTTTTGCGAACAACAGGAAGTGCTTTCACTTCAAAACTGGTGCGATAAGTAGTTAATTTAAGAGGAATGTGAATTTCCGTTAATTAACATTCTTTTAATCGTAGCCGAGCCTCGGAGTGCAAACAAAATGTTTTTTAATAGCGCGCCTAAAGAAAAAAAAAAGTGAAAAGTATATGCCGTGACTGCGTAATGATGCATGGACAACGACTCTGTATGTGGGCTCAACATTACCATGTCGATGAAATATAAGCGATCATGTTTTACAAACAGGAGCTCACTCAGGGCCGTAGCTAGCAGGGGTCTAGAGGAGGCTCATCCCCTGAAAGGCAACAAGCCCCCTTTCCTCGGAAAATGCACGTTGTAAATTCTTTGAACTTCCATTTTTGGTGGTTTATGAAAATGAGTTTTGTATTTCATTATAAGCATAAATACTTGACCTTATTTTGTTATGGATTACACTTTTTTAAGAAAAGAAAAATTCAAGTGATGCACCGTGACGATGAATAACTACAATGACCTTACTTTTCGAGGTGAATCGGTAGGAACAGCTACGCTAATTATTCTCTACCACATGGTGAGAATATGCGATTAAAAGATTCGCGTTGTGGGCCAGGAAAGAGAGAAATGCCGTTTTTTTGTTTTCCCTTTTCAGGGAAACATAATTTTAAAGAACATTCCCAAAAAAAAGATAGAAAGAAAGAGTGGCGGAGGTTGAGGCGTAGCTGTGCAGAAGGCTAAAATCCCGTTCATCATCTGGCAAATTACTATGAGATACTTAGCTGCTGTTTAAAAATTTCCAGGTAGTTAGTTGCCTAAACAGAAGTGCTACCGTGTGAATATTTTACCTAAATGTATCCCTCTATGCGTTGGAAAATAGTGCTAAAGGGAAATCCTTGAGTGTGCGCGAGAGTGAGAGCTTCCAGTGTCTTCACGTTTTAATTTTCGACCAGCAGGATTGGTTTTACGATGCCTGTGTAGGGGAAATGTTTTTTTTTGGGGGGGGGGGATCGGAGGATCTAGTGCTCTAGGTCTTTGAGAGGGAAAGAGGTATGGCTATTGACCACGGTAAGAAGTGCCTACCACTAAGCACCAGCGAAGGAGAATATGCGATTAAAGATAGAGAAGAAAGTGGAACCAAATAAGAGTAATAGAAAGAGTTGATTTTTTTTATTTGGAGGTTTAACGATCATCGTGAGCAAAAGATTTGAAATATGACATTAGTAAATCCTCGATGACATTGCGTGGATCTACGGAAAAAAAGCGACAACGGTAAACTAAAAAGAAGTATTTTTTCACGCTAGTTGGGAGTTTTTCTGCCTCCAGAGATAAGGAACGTGCAGTTCAACCACCATCAAGCAAATTCAAAGAATGTGATTTATTTTTCATATTTCAAGAGAGTTCTGATTTTTATTCTATTCTTTATTTCATATCTTGCATTTTATCTAAATGCTTTTTACTTTTTGGCATAAAGAAATTGTTTGCTGGCAAAATAACAAAAATGGATTAAATAACAAAGGAGACAACAGTAGCTTTAAATAACAAAAGGAGATTAAAGGCATAAAGAATTGTTTGCTGGCAAATTAACAAAAGGAGATTAAAAAAACCTCCAGACTTGCATCTGTATTCGGGGGATAAGGCAGTTTGTAGTTGAACACCGAGCCTCCATGACCCTTCAGCCACCCCTGCCTGACCTGCGACCTAGCTAAGGCTCTGAGCTCACTGCAGCACTGAGATTTTCACCATTCTTAGCACACCTTTTGAAAGAAAAAAGTTCGTTCTTATGGCACCACTTTGTGAGTCCGTCAGTCTGTGGACAACATACCTCTGAATCTATAAGTCAGATTCAAGAAATTTCTTCACCGAATTGCGATAACCACGAGAATGACGATTAATGGATTTTTTAATTTGTATTTTTCTCCCTAGTTTAAGCCAAAGTATTTTTATGTTTTGCATGATTCCTGCAATTTCAAAATATGGAATGAAGAAATACTTTCGTAGTCAACAGCTGAAGATATGTGCAAGATTTTCAACGCATTTCTGTGTAACGTACAATGAACCGCTTTATTGCTACAAGGCGCAAATATACACTATATTGACAAAAGTCACCGGACACCTAGAAGAGAAACACAACATCGCATTTATTGAAGTACATTAGTACGGTGTCGGTCCAACTTTGGCCTTAATGCATGCACTGACCCTTCGAGACATGCTTTTGACAAGGTTTTGGAACCTTGTACCTTCTATTCAGAACCGTGACCTACTACTGTTGGTCAGTAGTAAGTCACGGTTCCAAACTACCTATGCGGCGCTCTAATTCATCCCATAGGTGCTCTATGGGATTAAGATCAGGGCTCTATGCTGGCTAGTCCACACATGATACGGAATAATCGTCAAACCACGCCGTAACAGTCCTTGCTTTATGGCTCGGTGCATTACCCTACCGGTATCAACAAGGCTCGGTTCCAGAGTATTGCCACAGAATTTGTACGGCATAATTGTACGGAATATCGAGGTACACGTGCTGCTTAACAGGTTTGTCCACGATAACTAATAGGCCGGGACCACACCACGAAAACCACCCACACACGAGTACACTTCCAGCTTCAAACTTGACCGTAGGAACAGTACACTGTGGTAAATAGCGTTCCTCCGGCTGCCGCCTTTCCCACACACGGCCATCAGACTGATGGGTCGTGTATCTCGATTTATCAGTCCATAGGACCCGTTTCCATTGATCTACCGTCCACGAAAAATGTTGTTTACAGCATGCTAAACGACGAGTAGCATTCCGAGTGGAGATGAAAGGCTTATGAGCAGCCGCACGACCACGATAACACATGGAATGAAGTTATCTGCGAATGGTACGTTTACATAACGAGGTTCCAGCATTTTTACTCACTTGTACACTGAGGTCTTGTGCAGTACTCCGTCGATTAGCTGTAACGACTTCCTGAAGCTACAACGTCCTCTATCACTAATTTTCTTTGGTCTGCCGGTATGTTTCGCTGCTTCAGGCACGCCATGTGTCTTCCACTTATTCAGTACATCCAAAACAGTTGACCTGGGTATGTTTAAACGCCTCTCGGTTTCTCTTATGGACAACCCACTAATATAACACCCAACAATCTTTCCTTTCTCAAAATCAGCTCTCACCCGCCGCAACATTTTCACTCAACCTCACAGTGCGATATGATCGCGGTCACCTGCAGGCTTGTTTTTATACCGTTTACAGCTGTACCGCGCATCTTAACAACGCAGCGGATTCGTTCATATGCTTTTGAAGGGATGTCCTGTGACTTTTGTCAATATAGTGTACAATATATACTTTATTACGAATATAATATAAATATATATATATAAATATATATATATTTTTTTATTTTTTTATTTTTTTATTATTTTTTTTTATTTTTGTTGTTGTAGTTTCTGCTTTGCTGGTTATATATCATCATCATTGTCAACCATTATCAATCCACTGCTGGACAAAGGTCTCCCCAAGTTTCTTCCACAACGGTCTGTCTTGTGCCAGTCTCTTCCATGTTACTCCCACATACTTTCGAATTTCAGCCGCCCATCTCCCATGGGGTCTGGGTCTTTTCCTGTCCCTTGGAATCTACCCTAAAATCTCAGCTCTCCATCGATGGTCTGTCCTTCTAGCAATATGTTCAGCCCATTGCCATTTCAGGGATTTTACTCTGGTCATGATGTCTTCTACTTTTGTCATTTTTCTAATCCACGAGTTTCTCTTCTTATCTCTCCTGGTTACACCAAGCATGCATCTCTCCATGCCTCTTTGAGTTGTCTGAAGTCTTTGTATGTCTCTTTTAGTTAAGGTCCACGTCTCTGCACCATACGTAAGCACTGGAAGAATGCACTGATCAAATACTTTTCTTTTAAGACATAATGGCATATTGCTCTTGAAAAGTATGCTGTTTCTTCCAAAAGCTCTCCAGGCAAGTTTTATACGCCGATTAATTTCTTCATCAATGTGACCCTCACTTGATATCTGCTGTCCAAGATAAACGCATGTATCTATTATATCCAGCTTTTCTCCATCAATCGATAAATCTTCATTTCTTGTAAAAATTTTATGGAACAAATTTTTTTCAATTTTTTAAATAGTTGCGTGCAAATTTTACAGTGTACACAATACATCAAAATAAAGATTCATTTTAAATTTTGAAGAGATCAATTGAAAACTTCAAAAGTTTCACATTTATTTTTTACGGCATGCATATTCTTTATGGGATAAAAAAACTATCAGGTTGACATCTTTTCTTTTTTTTTTTTTTTTTGATTGAAGGTTTAACGACCACCGTGAGCAACTCAATGGGCTATAAGCAGTCGCCCGTCCCTAATTTACGGTCACTGGTTCCAGGGAACGGAGAGAGCCAGTGCTGTAAGAGAAACACAACATCCATGCCTCACCGGGATTCGAACCCGGACCCCTTACGGACGAATAATCAGAGGCCATCGCTTAGACCACTGCGCCACCGGGGCGACCAGGTTGACATCAAGACCTCTTTACGCTTTCCAAATATGTTTCAGGAAGTGTTTTTTTTTCTTTTTAAATAACGATGTGCCGTACGACGTTTGATAAATGCATCATGATTCGTTTGCTGCGGGAACAAATGCTTTACCCTCCATGAATGAAGTAACTGCAGAAAACTCGCTCGCAAAAAAGTGGGAGAAGGGGGAGAGGGCGCTGTGCAAAAGTGGGTTCATATATTTTGTTAAAGTGTGTAACCTTCCCCTGAAAACTTTCTAATCAGGGTGGTGAGCCCTATCATCTTCCCAGGATTGTGCCTCAATTTCACATACATTTTGCGGGAAACTGCCGCAAGCAACATTGCGGAGCCAGCTACAACAATAAATAGTAGGTTCACATTTCCGCATGCGGGCGCAACCTTGGAAAAGATTTTTTAGTTTTTTATTTATACACAAGATAGGTAGGTATACAAAAAACTGCAGATATTCACATAAAAATCGGGGGTCGACTTATACACGGGATATACAAAAACTGCAAATATTCAGATAAAAATCGGGGGTCGACCTATACATGAGTATATACGGTATTTAAAATGTTGCCCTGGCTATCACCATTCCGTGCCATAGACAATATTCGGGTGTACATGATAAAGTGGCCACTCAGTGTATATTTATGTCAATTGATCCCATATTTCAGTGCTTTAGATAGGTTATATCAAGTTGTCTTCAGTGCCTGCACAACTGTTATTTAAAATGCTACACTCAGTATAAGTGGGTTGTTTTTCTACAGACGTGATTTTAAGTTTTTTTTTAATAATAGTGAATTGGCAGTGTTTACCTTATTTCAGTCAAAAAACGAAAAAAATGTCATAACTGTTCTTTAAAAGCCTATTCACTGAGTGCACAAGAAGAAATTCTTTTCAGTAATATTAATTGCACTCGAAAGGAACTCCCTTCCACTGGAGGAAATAATTCGACACGTCTTATCATTCACGTTTTCTTATACTGATAAATATGTGTTGTTCAGACAGCTTTAGTCAAGCTCTGTTGTTTGCCCGTGAAAATATTTCACAGAAGTTCCGTCAAAAGTTTTAGTTCTTCTTCACAGGCGAAACACAAGGGCAGACACCAACGTTTTCAAATAAGTTATTATCTATTCGTACTTTTATTTATTTATTTTACGAAGGCATTTTCATGAGTGGCATGAAACCAGAAAAAAACAGCTACCGGCTATGCGTGCGTTTCATTTGCCGGTCTGGCGATTGTATGCATCTGAAACACAGTAACAACCGAATAACCTTTTTCGTAAGCGAGAACTTGAAAGCTTTTGGGTTGCACTATTTTCAGAGCTTAACCTCCAAAACGCATTTTATTGTCAGAAGTGGTAATTCAACAACGTATCTTGAGAGATCGAGAATGGGATTTTATCATACCAGGGAGCCTCTCGGAAAAGTTATAAGAGGAAACTACCAGCTCGATCAGTTTTTTAAATTTTGTCATTTCAATGTCCGATTTCATATTCAGTGGTACTCAGGAAATAAACAGCCGGAACCTGAAGATGTCCTTTTCAACGTTCTACGAAATACAACGATATCTGAAGGTCAATAATTCTGCATGCTTTTTTGTTTTTTTTTGTTCCTTTTTTTTTTAAACCCATTCCTCTCGTAGAGTGCTTTACATAATGACTGCAACGAAACAGATTGCTCGAGATAGCTACACGAAAACGCAACAATTTAGCGCCTTGATTTGCCTCGCCATTTTTTACGCTTTCCAACCGTAGGTTGAAGAAGCGTATATACTCCAGCTTTGTCCGTCTGTTGTCTGCCCGCACGATAACTCACGCAAAAATGGTTCGATTTCGATGAAATTTAAGTATGTGGTAGGAGACAAACTGCGGACGAACCCTACAGAAAATGGGTGAAATGGGGTTAAAGGTCAGGACATAGGAGCGGGATTCGTTCCATCGTCCTTATGCGTCATAACTTGCGTAAAATTGCTTCGATTGCAACAAAACTTCATCATGTTGTTCCGCAGGTTTACTGAACCGGTTCTGTTTAATATAATCGAAATGGGATCAAAGGTCAGGGCACAGAAGCCAGATTTATTCCACAGCCATTATCCTCATAACTTGACCATACTGCATCACTTAGGGTAGTTTATAAACTACCCTAAGTGATGCAGTATGGTTTTTCTATTCGTATTAGTTTCGGAGATAATAGAGACAATAGGATTTTGTAGCTATTTCGCACGGTCAAAAACGCTGAAAATTTCCCAAAATGACACCATCTAATATAACTCCAAAACTAAAACAGCTATTCAGGATTTAACTACATAGTCTTGTTGACAAAACGTGACAAAACTTTAGTATGTTGTTCCAGAGGTATAATGAACCAATTCTGTTTAATATCCCAGATTTATTCCACAGCCATTATCCTCATAACTTGACCATACTGCATCACTTAGGGTAGTTTATAAACTACCCTAAGTGATGCAATATGGTTTTTCTATTCGTATTAGTTTCGGAGATAATAGGGACAATAGGATTTTGTAGCTATTTCGCACGGTCAAAAACGCTGAAAATTTCCCAAAATGACACCATCGAATATAACTCCAAAACTAAAACAGCTATTCAGGATTTAACTACATAGTCTTGTTGACAAAACGTGACAAAACTTTAGTATGTTGTTCCAGAGGTATAATGAACCAATTCTGTTTAATATCCCAGATTTATTCCACAGCCATTATCCTCATAACTTGACCATACTGCATCACTAAGGGTAGTTTTTAAACTACCCTAAGTGATGCAATATGGTTTTTCTATTCGTATTAGTTTCGGAGATAATAGGGACAATATGATTTTGTAGCCATTTCGCACGGTCAAAAACGCTGAAAATTTCCCAAAATGACACCATCGAATATAACTCCAAAACTAAAACAGCTATTCAGGATTTAACTACATAGTCTTGTTGACAAAACGTGACAAAACTTTAGTATGTTGTTCCAGAGGTATAATGAACCAATTCTGTTTAATATCATCGAAATGGGGTCAAAGGTCAGGACACAGAAGCCAGATTAATTCCACAGCCATTAACCTCATAACTTGAGTAATGATTTCTGGCATGTTGGAAAGCGTATCATAATCAATGCATTGCATGATTTTACTAACTTGTATATTTAAAGGATGCCTCGTAACAGAAGTTTAGTTTCGATACAAAATAACGAAAACAAAAATTCCTGTTGATTTGGTAAATCATGGAATTTGTCTTAAACAATTTTTCAGATCCCAAAATTTGCCTTCAACAAGCCATTAATATTGCTATGAAGCAGTGGTTGAAGTAACACAAAACAACAGCCGGGATGGTATATTGGTATTCAGCGATCGAAAGTAGCGCTGCTACTGCAGCATGCTACTTTTACAGTAGAGTTGTACACTGAAGTGCCAAAAGTCATGGGATAGCAATATGCACATTTTTAATTGGCGCTGCCGTCGTATAAACGCTTCGACGCACGCCACGAATTTTATCAGTTGCGAGGTGTAATCTCGTGAGTCAGGTTGAACAACCGCCAGAAGGATGATGGCAAGCCGACATGAATTATCGGAGTTTGAACGAGGCATGGTAGTGGGAGGCAGACGGATGGAACATTCAATATCCGAAGTTGTGCGAACATTCAACATTCCTCGATCCACGGTGTCACGTGTGTACCGAGAATACCTCATGGAAGGCATTACCACCCACCGTGGACAGCGGAGTGTCTCGTCACGGGTGCTGAATGGCCGTGACCAGCGGCGTCTCACCAGGATTCTCCATGCCAACATACAAGCGACTCTGGCTCAAATAATATTCACATGCAATGCAGGAGGTACCAGAGACATATTCATCAGATCAATGCAGCGTAATTTATCGTCCATGGGGTATGAAAGCAGAAGACCCACCAGAGTGTCTTTGTTAACACCACGACATCGGACACAGCGCCTTACATGGGCTCGTGAACAAGGTAATTGGACCTTGGAAGACTGACAACATGCGGCGTGGTCCGAGGAGTCACGCTACCAGTTGTTACGAGCTGATGATAGGGTTCGAGTGTGGCTCAGACACCAAGAGGCCTGGACCCAAGCAGTCAACAAGGCACTGTGCAAGCTGGTGGTGGTTCTACACATGTGTGGTGTGTCTTTACGTGGCACGGTTTGGGTCCTCTGGTCCTCGTAAACACCTCATTAACCAGTACTCGCTTTGTTGCTCTGCTGGGTGACAGCCCTTCGTGGACTTCATGTACTTCAACAACGATGGGATTTTCCAGGCGGACAATGCACCATGTCATCGGGCCCAAGTTGTCCAAAATTGGTTCGAGGAGCATTGTGGACAGTTCCGACGGATGGTGTAGCCACCACGTTCGCCCGAAACAAACCCAATAGAGCACTTATGGGACGTAGTGGAAAGGTCCATTCGCATCCAAGATCCTGCACCTACAAATACCATGGAAACTGTGGGCGGTTATTCAGACGGCATAGCTCAGCATCTCTCCAGAAGTCTATCGGCCACTTGTGGAATCGATGCCACGTATCAATTCCACAAGTGGCCAGAAGACTTATGGAACGTATCCCATAACATTTTTAAGACTAGGTACGTATCCCATGACGTTCGGCACTTCAGTGTACGTAGCATCGCTACAAATAGAAAAATGTAGTTGTAGCTTGTAGCGTGTGACGTACTACAGAGATGAAGCCCGTGTAAGACGAAAAATATGCAGCTATACATTCCATCGGTGTAACTTAGTCGGTTAGAGCAACTCACTCCGGAGCGAGAACACGCGGGTTTGATCACCGAGAAAGTCTGTTTTCACATTGGCGCTCGAAACATAAAAATGGATCTACTGACCACTGGGTTCTTCGAAAAATGTCTGATACTCGTTCTACACATCGTATGAAATTAATGAAAGGTTCCTTCGCTTAAAAACAATTAAAATAGAGATGATGTGACGTACTACAGAGGTGAAGCACGTGTCAAGACGACAAATCTTCAGCGGTACATTCCGTCGGTGTAATTTAGTCAGTCAGAGCAACTCACTGCAGAGCAAGGAGATGCGAAATCAATCTTCGTCACCAACAAAAAATATGTTTTCGCAAGCGGAAAATTACGTTGCAAATCGCATAACGTGAAATCAAAATTCTTCCTATCACGTGACATTTTCAGATTTAGTGGCTGAATAGGAACTGAGCGTGCCTTGCGTCCAGTCACGTTACTTGACTTACACTGTGAAAGTCAGTCTAAACGTTAACAATCTTTTTACTTATACCCTTTGCCTTCTGAACATACACTGAAGAGCAATTGAATTAGAGATACCTGCCTAGTAACGTGTAGCACCACCTTTCGCCTGATGACGGCGGCGATTCGTCTCGGCATGGACTCGACAAGACACCGGAAGCGTTGGGAAGCCATACGGGTACACGACCCCTGAACAAGCTCCCACAGTTCACGAAGATTTGATGGAGGCGGTCAGAGCCTCGAACATATCTCTCGATGGCATCCCAGATGTGCTGGATGGGATTGAGGTCAGGTGACCTAGCTGACCAAGAAAGCGAGGTCACGTCGGTGGAGTGTTCATCCAACCATTCGGATACAATTCGGGAGCTGCATTGTCTTGTTGCAGGATGAGGTCCCCAGTGGGATGTTGAGGACGCACAAACGGGAGCAAATGGTTGTCCAGGATTTCCCGGTAACGTTGACCTGTGAGGGACGATGTCACACGTACCAGGGGTCCCATTTCAGTCCACGTGAACAGTCCCCAGACGAGAATGCCACCCCCATCAGCTTGAAGAGTACCCTGCTGGCAAGAAGGATCCATCGCTTCATGTGGTTTGCGCCGTACTCGTATCCTGCCATCCGCATGTACCAGCGTGAATCTCGACTCATCAGTCCAGGCAACATTTTTCCACATGTCTATGGTCCAGTGGCGATGTTCCTGCGCCCATGCTAATCTTCGCACCATGTGATGTGTGGTCAGCAGCGGTGCCTTCGTGGGACGATGGCTTCTGTACCCCATAGAGGGGTGATGGTTCTGGATGGTGTGGCTGCTTACACGTTTTTGTGCACCAGCGTTAAATTGTCGAGTGATTTCTTGCACTGTGGCCCGTCTATCCGCTGTTACAATGCGAGCTAGCCGACGATACCCCGCTCATCCACACGCTGTTATCCACGGCAGTTGGCCCTCTTGCAGGGATGGTTTTACCGGATTCGATGTACTCACGGTGCACCCGTGACACAGTGACTCGTGGAAATCCCAGTGTCTCCCCTCTGGGATAAATGAGCTGCGGACGACACACGGCTAGACGACGGTTCGTCGTTTGGCCATCTATGCACAACTTTTGATATGCACTCACTGCAGTGGCATGCGAACATCCTATAAGCCGCGCCTTTTCCGAGATCATAGTTCCGAGTCGCCGTGCCATCACAATATGTCCTTTATCAAACTCCGATAAATCGGCAGCTTTTCCCATTCTGACTCCGAGCACTCAAATAACCGGAAGCCGGTTCTCTTGTTGTATATACATTGTATACTGCTCTGTGAACTTCACCTGCTTCACCGTTAGGTCTCCAGGCGCGCTCATTTCTCTAAAGTGGGGGTGGTCATAATGTAATGGCTCATCGGTCTATTCTGTAATTTGACTATCCCTTTCAGCTACTTTTTCTATGTAAATTTGAGCTCATTCTTCTTAGCGTTTTTCAAACTTAACGTTAATTTTCTCTCTCGCAAGAGTATGGTTGGCAACCCCTTGAGGTCGGTACGTAAGTATGTGTCCGATGAGAACAGACCGTTATATACAAATGTCCAGCAAAAGGGTGGAAGCTATAATGTTAATTGTGGAAGAGATGTTGTTTAATTGAAGTTTGAGCTGTTTGAAGGCTGCGTGTTATATTCTAGTATTGTTGTTGTTTTCTTAAGCAAGTGTTATTATTATTAACCCACGTTCGTTTGATTGATATAGTAATATTAAAAAAGAGTTGTAGTTACGCCCTCTTGAAGTGCCAAAGTGGCTGAGTAAGGACTAATCGTAAGTAATTTTTTGTCAACGTTTTCTCGAATGACTGCTGTTTCACTGTAGGTGAAGTTTGTGAGAACTGATTTATGTAGTGTTCAGTCAGCTATACATACACGAACATTTCACAGTTTGAGCTACATAAAGGAAAAATAATTTTTAAAATCCTACGTATAAGTGTAAATATATAATGCTCGCAAATAGATGAACTTATTGGTAGCGCGAATTTTTGCATGCTTCGTATATCAAACGGCGTGCTGACCAGTATAAGTCAGCTAACTTAAAAAAAGTTAGTAAAATCATGCAATGCATTGATTATGATACGCTTTCCAACATACCAGAAATCATTACTCAAGTTATGAGGATAAGGGCTGTAGAATAAATCTCGCTCCTGTGCCCTGACCTTTGACCCCCTTTCGACGATATTAAACAGAATTGGTTCAATATACCTCCGGAACAACATGCTAGTTTTGTCGCAATAGGAGACTTTTTAGTCAAGTTATGAGGATAATGGCTGTGGAATAAATATCGCTCTCGTGCCCTGACCTTTGACCACATTTCAATGATATTCAACAGAAGCGGTTCAGTATACCTCCGAAACAACATGATAAAGTTTTGTCGCAATCGAAGCATTTTTACATAAGTTATAGCGCATAAGGGCAATGGAATGGAGCCCGCTCCCATTTTCAATAGGGTTCGGGCCCAGGTGGTCCCCTACCACATACTAAAATTTCATCGAAATCGAACCATTTTTACGCGAGTTGTCGTGCGGATGGACGGACAGACAGACAGACGGACAAAGCTGGAGCATATACGCTTCTTCAGCCTACGGTTGGAAAGTGTAAAAAAGTGTTGTAGTTACGCCCTGTTAAAGTGCCAAAGGATTAGCGGCTAAATAAAGACTAATCGTAAGTAACTTTTTCTCGACATTTTCTTGAATGACTCTTGTTTCACTGTAGGTGAAGTTTTTGTGAACTCATTTATGTAGTGTTCAGCCAGCTATACATACAGGAGCATTACACAGTTTGAGCTACATGAAGGAAAAATATTTTTTAAAATCCTACGTCATCATCATCATTGTCAACCATTATCAATCCACTGCTGGACGAAGGTCTCCCCAAGTTTCCTCCACAACGGTCTGTCTTGTGCCAGTCTCCTCCATGTCACTCCTGCATATTTACGAATTTCATCCACCCATCTCCCATGTGGTCTTTTTCTGGGTCTTTTCCTGTCCCTTGGAATCCAATCTAAAATTTCGGCTGTCCATCTATGGTCTGTCCTTCTGGCAGTATGTCCAGCCCATTGCCATTTCAGGGATTTAACTCTGACCATGATGTCTTCCACTCTTGTCATTTTTCGGATCCACGAGTTCCTCTTCTTATCTCTCCTGGTTATACCAAGCATGCACCTCTCCATGCTTCTTTGAGTTGTCTGCAGCCTTTGTATGTCTTTTTTAGTTAAGGTCCACGTCTCTGCACCATACGTAAGCACTGGAAGGATGCATTGATCAAACACTTTTCTTTTAAGACATAATGGCATATTGCTCTTAAAAATTATGTTGTTTCTTCCAAAAGCTCTCCAGGCAAGTTTTGTACGCCGATTAATTTCTTCATCAATGTGACCCTCACTTGATATCTGCTGTCCAAGATAAACATACGTATCTGTTATCTCCAGTTTTTCTCCATCAATCGATAAATCTTCATTTCTTGTAAAAGCATTGAACATCACTTTTGTCTTCTGAAAGTTCATTTTTAATCCCACTTCTTTACTCTTGTCAGCAAGTTCCTGGATCATACTCTGCAGCTCTGATGGGGTAGTTGCAAAAATGACTACGTCATCAGCAAAACGAAGGTGGGTTAGATAATCTCCATTAATCTTTATCCCTTTGTTTTCCCAGTTCAGTGATTGAAAGACATTTTCCAATGTGGCATTAAAGAGCTTCGGAGATATGGTGTCACCTTGTCTCACTCCCTTTCCAATTTTTATGTGTGTTGTATTTTCAAACAGCCGAATCTTTGCACTTGCATTTTCATAGATGTTATTAATAATATTAATGTATGCATCTTCAATACCGCAGGATTTCAGAGCCGTGGTAACTGCTGATGGTTTCACCGAATCAAAGGCTTTTTCATAATCGATAAAAGCCATGCACAATGGAAGTTCATATTCCCTCGCTCTTTCAATTAGTTCTCTCAGTACGTGGATATGATCTATTGTGCTGTAGCCACTCCTGAATCCAGCTTGTTCTCTCGGTTGAGCCATGTCCAGTGTTACCTTCAAGCGGTGTGAAAGAACTTTAGTGAAGATTTTATAAACCACTGATAGGAGGCTGATAGGTCTGTAGTTCCTGAGATCCTCAATGTCACCTTTTTTATGTAGCAGGATCATTGTAGCATTGTTCCAATCCTCAGGAATCTTCCCTTCATTAAGGCATCGAGTGAAAATTTGGGCGAGTACTGTTTCAATTTCTCCACTTGCTTCTTGTATGATGTCTATAGTAATTCCATCTTCTCCTGGAGCTTTCCCCCGCTTCATGTTCTTGATTGCATGTGCAACTTCTGCTGGGAGGACTGGAAGAACTCTGGTACCTTTCATGATGTCTGGAGTACATGTATCATCCCTTTCATATAATTTGGAGTAGAAATCTTTCACTCTTGTCAAAATTTCACCTCTATTTCTTGTTATAGAACCATCTTCTTTTCTCAGAGCCATAATCTGTTTTCTTCCCTTACTGAGATGTCCCTTTGCTATCTTTAGGCTTTGGTTGTTTTCAATTGCTTTCCTCACTAGCTCACAGTTGAATTTCCTTACGTCTTCAGTGATACTTTTTCTTACTGTCTTGCATAGCTCTATATATTCCACTTTGGAAGTCACATCTTCTTTAGTTGTCCTCATCTCTCTTCTTTTTTGCATCAACATTTTGGTTTTTCCTGATAATTTGTTTACATGCAACTTGTTCTTAGACCCAGCTAATTTTGTTGCTGTTTCCATAAGAGCTTTGGTTACTTTTCTGTTAACTTCCGAAATATCCACTTCTTCCGATGTTAGGCCTTCTAAAGCAGAGAATCTGTTCTTCAGTTCCAACTTGAAAGTATTATGGTGTTTTTTAAGGTTGGTTATGTCAATACATTTTGTTTGTCTTATGAGCTTGCCACGTTCCAGTTTAGTGTTGAGGTGCATCTTACATCTCACCAATCTATGGTCACTACCTGTGTTGAACTTGTTTAGCACACTGCAGTCTTCGATGACGAATTTTTTGTTACACATAATAAAATCAATTTCACTTGTCGTCCCAATTGGATGTCTCCATGTCCATTTCCTGTGTGGCTTTTTCTTGAAAAAGGAATTCAAGATGAAAAATCCTTCTGCCTCTGCAAACTCAACGAGAGTATTTCCACGCTGGTTTCTGTTGCCGTGACCGAATTTACCTACTGAAGTTTCATTCTGTTGCCGGTGCCCTATTTTTGCATTGAAATCTCCCATAATTATCTTCAAGTGCTGCTTACCTTTATTATTTAGATGACGAATTTCCTCATAAAATTCTTCAATTTCTTCTTCAGGATGACTTGTGGTGGGTGCATAAGTTTGAATAATCTGAGCCTGGTATCTTCTCGATAGTTGGATAACGAGTCGTGCAGCTCTGTCCGAGGAACTTTCAACTTCTACCACTTTATCCTTCAGTTTCTTGTTTATTATAAATCCAACACCACTAGTTCTGCCAGTATCTGTCCCACGATAATAGAAGAGATGTCCACTTTTCAGTTCAATGAGATCTTCTCCTTTTCTCCTTACCTCACTTAGCCCGACGATGTCCCACTTGATCCTTTGTAGTTCCTCTTCCAATTCAAGAAGCCTTGAATCAGAAGATAGGGAGCGTGCGTTGTAGGTAGCCAAGGTCAGCATCAAATGGCAGCCTAGTCCGGTCCTCCGGGGATTCTTAGCACCCTCTGCCTTCATGTCGCACTGGCCGCTGCCTTGGCCAGGTACATTCCAGCTGCCGGAGACTGAGGGCCAAGATTTAAGTTGTAGAGTCATTTTGGAGGTGTTTGGCCATAACTCACCACGCTGGCCAAGCGGGTTGGTGAGTGTGGGATAGCATTTCCTCTGATCCCGATGGTATAGTTATACCGCTATTTGCGGTCGTCAGAGCCCCTTTAGTGGGAACAGGATGCACCACGAGAAGGCGGGGTTGACATTTGTCAAGGAGAGGCTGTGATGTTACGCATCACCTGACCTTAAAATCCTACGTATAAGTGTGAATATATAATGCTCGCAAATAGATGAACTTCCTGGTAGCGGGGATTTTTACATGCTTCGTATTATCAAACGGCGTGCTAAAAAGACCAGTGTAAGTTATAATAGGGTTAATCTTAAAAAAAAAAACCCAGCTTTTGAACGTCACAATTTTAAAGTTTTATGAGGCTTTTTTCTACGGAATATGAGCCTCATTTTTAAAAAGCGTCTTAGTTTAAAACTTCACAGTTACTTTAATTCTAAACATAAAAAAAAAGAGAAAAATAATACAAGGTTTAAAAAATTCCTTGTGTGGAAAAAGTTAAGTACATGCTGTCAAATGGCTTGTCTTCGAGTATTAGTTTTGCTGCCGGCTTCTGTAAAGTAGACAGGCAATCCGACAAAGAATCTTCCTCCTTAGTCATTTAAAAGTAATCCAGAGAAAATTCAAGAAGACTTAGTGAGAAAGCAGAAGAGAGGACAACTTTCAGTCCTCTAAGGTTGAAAGATCACACAACACGCTCTGATGGAAAAAAACTCCCCGCTATTTAGCACAATTTCAGATGCAATGAGAGTTAAAGCTCACTTGTTACTTGCTTAAATAACACGGTTGACCTCTGCCAGTGACGTGCAAATTGCAAGTTCTAAGACGGCATGTGGTGCCTGTAACTACGGACGGAAAGGTCAAGGCGAACCTTGCTTGAGCTACTAGGAAACAGCTTCCCAGTTAGCGGCATTTGAAAAACTAAGTGCGCATGAAAGTTGTTTTAATTGAATATCAGGAAGAAAAACCTAAGAAACTGGATTTATAGCCTGGAGCCTTTCTACTGAAGGCGCTGAAACTAGGGTTATGCAATGTTAACCGCAATTTACAGTCAACTCGCCTGCAAGAATGGGGAAGGAATTTATGAAGTAAGACATTCACCTTTTCGAACGGATAGAAAATAAGCAATTTCCGCTAAATTTCTAAGGTCCTTTCCGCATCCATAGCATACACTCCTGTTTAGTTTCTGTCCTGGCCGATCTTTGCCTATATCTGTAACATAACTTCGGCTGAATATATGTAGACTTTTCGAACAGTTAAACTACAATAACGAAGTAAATTTCTCCGTCATTTTTGGTCCACGCCGGGGATCGAAACCGAATCCTCTTATTCCGGAACAAGTCGCTCTACCATTTGAGCTACGCAGACGTTCGTTCTCGCTGCTATCTGCCTTTATGTCGTGTGCGTTCTGCGGGGCAGGCACGTCACACTACCCAGTATCAGCTTGATGTAGGTTATTCTAATTGCACTCCAACACGCCTTTTTAAAATAAAAATTTCGTTAAAATATGTAAAGGGTGGGTGAAAAGTTGCAATCCTTCTTGAACTTGTCGATTTCTAGTGATTCGTTCTTGTTTTTGTGTAGTCAAATGGAGTTCGGTAATATCCTAATACATACAACTTTGAAATCCACCGGGAGATGCGGCGAAGACTGCGGTCAGACATTGCAACTATCTTTGTTGACTCTTGGACCTCTTAGGGACCCGTCTACAAACTGCGTTTTTAACAGTAACCTGGGAAACACAGTCATAATTGGACCCCTTTTTTACGCTTTCCAACCGTAGGTTGAAGAAGCGTATATGCTCCAGCTTTGTCCCCCTGTCTGTCTGTCAGCACGACAACTCGCGTAAAAATAGTTCGATTTCGATGAAATTTTAGTGTGTGCTAGGAGACAACCTGGGGACGAACTCTATTGAAAATGGACGAAATGGGGTCAATGGTCAGCACATAGGAGCGGGATCCATTCCATCGCCCTTATGCTTATGCATCATAACTTACGTAAAAATCCTTCGATTGCGACAAAACTTTATCATGTAGTTCTGGAAGTATACTGAACCGGTTCTGTTGAATATCATCAAAACGGGTTCAAAGGTCAGGGCACATGAGCGAGATTTGTTGCACAGCCATTATCCTCATAACTTGACTAAAAATGCTTCGATTACGACGAAATACAATACGTTGTTCCGTAACGACTTTGGAAGCAATTCCGCGAAAAATGTTTTTTTTTTTTTCAGCAATTGCGGGCAGTGCGCATGCGTGAGATTCGTTAGCCATTATTTTCGCACGATAACTTACGTGAAAATTGCCCGATTTAGATGGGATTTTTAATTATTAAACGGCTTATGTGTGGCAGCTCTTGATGATAGAAATAGGTAACACTGGCACAAAGAGATTTAATTTTGATATATGTGAACCTCAAATGCTATCCCATAGTTTAGTCCCCTCAAAACCAAGGCATTTTCCTATGATTTCTGGTACGTTGGAAAGCGTATCATAATCAATACATTGCATGATTTTACTAACTTGTTATCTTTTAAACATAGCATAAAGGTATAGTACACTAATACCAAAGGCAGCATGCACCATAAAATGCATGAATGATGATTATGAAAACCTTAAGATGAAAAGTAGCTTTATTTTCACTAGTTGCCTCACTGTTTTACCTGCTGTCAGGGTCATAACATTTAATAACTTTTTTGGTATTAGCTCAGGATCCACTCCGACAATGCATCCTAGATAGCACTTGTCCTAAGTTTTAAAACATGTGGTATTAGATTTCTGCATCCCCCTTAGTTCAGGAGATAGCCCTTGGTGTCAGCTGATTTGCATACCAAATCACCATCACTCCAAAATGCAAGGAACCGGAGGACCTGCTGTTGATATTATAGTACCAGATACCCCAGGATACCTATCGCCACCTCATCGAATCGATGCCTCGCCGAGTGGCGGCTGTTTTGCAGGCTAAAGGGGGTCTTACAGCTAATTAGATAGGTGGTCGTAATGTAATGGCTCGTCGGTGTACAATGAATGGCCAGTTTATTAAGCATTCCTACACAGACATAATTTCAGGGTACACCTAATATAATAACCTCAGCAGATGGACTTGCACTTGATTGGGTATTGGCGTTCTCACGGACGAGACGGACCTTTTTGATTCGTTCATGCTATGTTCCGGCGCTCTTTGGCCTCTCGTGGACCTTTTGTAAGATTCTTTAAGCGAACACACAAATGGCTAATGAACTGTCCATTTCTTCTATATGTGTATCAACTGATGACGTGATACCGCTCTTTACATAGCTTATGTCAAATTTAACTTGTCTTCCGTGCTTGGGAAACTACTATTTTACATGTTACACTGGCTATGGGTGTACTCTCCATCGGCATAATATGAGGATGCACCCATGATGTAATAAGTAGCAGGGGATACGTTACAGGAGTGTTAAGGCTTCAGAAGTAGAGTTTTGAATTTTGATAATCTTATGCTCGCTGTTTTTAAATCGAAATCACTGTGCATAAATGTCTTAAAAAATGCAGCAGCGCCAATGTACGCAAGGAAATAAAATAAAAGTTGTTGCAATAGTGAAGACAGAGGAGGTGATGGACTGTTGTCTGTCAACGAAAACTATTGTTTTTACGGAATCACTGTTCCATAAGTGAATGCATGTTTGTTCCATGGCCTTTTGGTGATTTATTACCTACCCGAGGAACCAGAAAGAACATCTGCAAATGAAGCGCATCTCTCTTATTTTATTTTCTATCGGATGCTAACCATGCGTCATTGAAGGTGACCTCCTCCAACGTGCGAAATAGACGTATTCCTCAGCAGAAAATGGTGAGAAAATTTCATCAGCTATCAATTCACAGGTGAAACGCCATAACAGCCGCTTCGTACATTTATGCTGATTGCGTTACGTTTTGTGGCAAATGATGGGCTTACAGATAACAAAAATCGTCTAGTCGCGTCTCAATGGCAACTTCAGTGTTTTTGTCCTTTTCCACAAAATAACCCACATGCAAATCGCACAGGTAGACAGATTTTACTCGCGCGGAAAAGATCAGTTCGCAGACAGACGTCGCGGAAATGTGACCTCGACGAACACATGCTTTATTATATTTTTCGCCGTTGCTGCCCTTACTGTAGGCAGTTTTCTTAGCTGCAATAGAAAAATATTCACACTATTAATAATGGCTTGCTTTAAGTCTCATCCTTAGTGGTACAGAGCACGAATTTACAATTTTAACTCTACAATGCAACCGACCCAATTAAAACGTACTTAAGCCACTGATAGTTTATTTTGACAATCAGTGGGTGTCCTTCTGGAATCTTAGAGAGAAAACATTGGCATTTTTTAGCAGAAATTCAGATCTGCGAATAAAAGCAGAAAAGAAAAAGCCAACGCAAAACTGATACACTATTGCTGGGGCAATACACGGTCGAGTCAGAATAATGCAACCACCTATCTAATAACAGAAATAACCCCCCTTGGCCCAGATGACGGCGGCGAGACGGCATGGCATGGATTCAATGAGGCCCTGGAAGTTTGCCCGTGGCGTAAGTGTCTATTCGAACTGCAGAAGAACACGGAGGTCCTACAGATGACGTGGTTGGCTATTTGGAACAACAGGCAGGTCGAACCTGTTGATCCAAACAGTCCCATAAGTGCTCTGTGGGATTGAGGTCGGGCGATTTCGCCAGCCAAGAGAGAACAGATGCATCGCCCTCGTGTTCCTGGAACCAGTCACACACCCCTTCAGCGACATGACAGGGCGCATTGTTCTGTTGGTAGACACTATCAACACCAGGGTAAATGTCCAACATGAAGGGATGCATATGTTCAGCGAGGTTGGACAGGTAGCCATTGGCGTTCAGGGACCCATCCAGTGGTCCCAGGTCATAACAGGAAAACATCCCCCAGACATGCGCACTGCCACCACCGGCCTGTGCTTGACCGACAAGAGTGTCCTGGTGTTGGTTCTCGTGTGTCTGATGCAGTATCCGCCACCGCCCGTCACTTCTGCGGAGTAGAAACCTCGATTCGTTTGAGAAAACAACATTTTACACTCTTCCACTGTCCAATGACGGCCGTCCCATGCGAACTGCAAGCGTCATTGCCGATGGACCTGGGTTAACATGGGCGCCTTGACGCAGCGTCGACTCCGGAGAGCCATGTGCAACAGGGTTCGCTCTACTGTCATCCGGGACACGTACCTGGGTACCCCAGCGTTCATTTACGTGGTCAATTACTGCACTGTTGCGCGTCGATTGCCCTTCACCAGTCGACGGAGGCCTTGTTTTCCTTTGGGGTCGATGGCCTTTGGGGCTGCACAGTTATGGCGTCGGGAGGTACTGGGTGTGCCAGCAGTCCATTCTTGGTACGCCCTTACTACAGCACCTCGCAAGCAGCCCACGAAATCTGCTGTGTTCTGGCTGGCTGCTTATATCTCCGTGTAGTCGACCTTGCCATGTGCACTCTGTGACGCACCTGGTCGAATGCAATGTGATTCCGGGGGTGGTCATATGACCACTGTGTATGTACTGAGGGGATCACCACAGAACTAGGTTCTGATAAAAAAAAAAAAAAGGCGGGGTGGGGGGAGATATGACTATGATTCACTCTGGTAGTCAAACGAAAGCTTCTTGCAACTAGTACAAGCTGGACTCGAATTCAAGTCTCGCATAAGACATGGGTGGTATTATCATGCTGTCCCTCTTCATTAGTCTGGGATTTACCATCCCACCTGCGTGAAGGCCTAGCATTGAAAACTCACAGAAGTTCTTATGATTTAACACTAGGTGAATGTGGGCTCGTGGTGACACCGAAAGACTGTCCAAGCATGTAGCGGGTATGTAAAGAAAAATTGACAAAAACGGAAAGTTCGACGATCCTGAGCTGGCTGAATTTAGAAAATCCAGGGATATATTTTGAAGCAACATATATATATATATATATATATATATATATATAACGTACACACACGCACATACACACACACACACACACACGCGCGCGCATTTCTTTCAGAAGAAAGACTTTCGATCAGTGTATAATTCTAATCTTAACCCATGCTGGAGAGACATTCAGCACTACACTGAAGAGCAATTGAATTAGAGACAGCTGGCGTTATGAAAATGTGACGCTGTGGACGGCCCTGTAAACGGAAACGACATTACGTATGCAGCGATCCGACAACGAAGGAGTGATGCGACAGGAATAAGTAAGAGTCGGACGCAGTATGGGTAAGACGAAGGATCTAAGCGCATTTGATCGTGGGCAAATTGTCGGGGCCCGACGAATGGGTCACTCCATCTCGGAATTCGTACAGGCACTGGGATTTTCACGAGCCACTGTGTCACGGGTGCACCGTGAGTACATCGAATCCGGTAAAACCATCCCTGCAAGGGCCAACTGCCGTGGACAACAGCGTGTGGATGAGCGGGGTCATCGTTGGCTAGCTCACATTGTAACAGCAGATAGACAGGCCACAGTGCAAGAAATCACTGGGCAATTTAACGCTGGTGCACAAAAACGTGTAAGCAGCCACACCATCCAGAACCATCTCCCCGCTATGGGGTACAGAAGCCATCGTCCCACGAGGGTACCGCTGCTGACCGAACATCACAAGGTGCAAAGATTAGCACGGGCGCGGGAACATCGCCACTGGACCCTAGACATGTGGGAAAATGTTGCCTGGACTGATGAGTCGAGATTCACGTTGGTACATGCGGATGGCAGGATACGAGTACGGCGCAAACCACATGAAGCGATGGATCCTTCTTGCCAGCAGGGTACTCTTCAAGCTGGTAAAGGTGGCATTCTCGTCTGGGGACTGTTTACGTGGACTGAAATGGGACCCCTGGTACGTGTGACATCGTCCCTCACAGGTCAACGTTACCGGGATATCCTGGACGACCATTTGCTCTCGTTTGTGCGTCTTCAACATCCCACTGGGGATCTCATCCTACAACAAGACAATGCACCGTGCCATCGCTCCCGAATTGTATCCGAAAGTGTGGATGAAAACTCCACCGACGTGACATCGCTCCCTTGGCCAACTAGGTCACCTGACCTCAATCCCATCGAGCACATCTGGGATGCCATCGAGAGAGATGTTCGAGGCTCTGACCCCCTCCATCAAATCTTCGTGAAGTGTGGGAGCTTCTTCAGGGGTCGTTGATCCGTATGGCTTACCAACGCTTCCGGTGTCTTGTCGAGTCCGTGCCGAGACGAATCGCCGCCGTCATCAGGGCGAAAGGTGGTGCTACACGTTACTAGGCAGGTATCTCTAATTCAATTGCTCTTAAGTGTAGAACGGAAGTAATTCAAAACAATGTTATGTACAACTTTGAGGGGTTGAGAAATAAATACCAGGATGAACCATCAACCGTAAGTCACCAGTATGGTACCGCGGTTGGCTTAGAGGTTAGGGACCGCGACATGATAGTATTTTTACGTCCTTGTACTGCTATCATCAAACGGCCACCGTGGTCAGGAGGCCACGCTATGTAGCTGGTGCCACGACTAAATCCCGTACATTTGTGCCAGGTATTAGAGCGGAAGTGGCGTTCGCGGGGACCTTGTTCTTAACGGTGAGCTGTTGATCCGAGTCCGTCGGTTTAGCGTGCTCTCCGAGGCGCGGTGGGTATCCAGAGCTCACTATAGATGCGGTCGGTTTCGGACTCGCAGCCATCAGGTTGTAAGGTTGCCATGTTTTTCGAGTTCAAAACCGAGACAAAATGAAGACAGTCTAACATGACTAAGTCGAAGTTATTTATGGTTATTCTGAATGATATAATCAAATTGTTATGATACTCTGACGAAATACTTGGATCAGTGCAAATTCAGTCATCTCTATATTCCGCATTTTTATGCAACCAAACCGAGATATACACTCCCAGGGGGTAGGAATGTTTTAGAAACGATGACAATATTGTAGCTCTTTATATAATTTATTTATCTGAAAAACTGAAATCAATTCATTGAAAGGACTATACTTCAATATCATACCGACAAAGGCACGAACATAAAGGCGAAGCGATTAAATATAACATACTATAGGAGTAACAAACTCATTTCTAAAGCATTAATCAATTCGAAACCATTCGTATGTGTTAGTAACCTGGTTTGTTTTCAAAAGTGTTTCATTATTCTTAAACTTTTAATAAATTTTAGTGCAGACAAATTTTGTCTATATACAAATTCAATGTATGTATATATGTCTATATACAAATTCAATGTCTTTAGATTCGGCCATTCCATCTATTTTCAGCTGTGAAAAGACAAGTTCGTCCAAGACGGCTATTGAATTCGTGTCTCCTCACCCCGGAGCATGTCGCTCTCCCAACTGAGCTACGCGGACAAAATGTCTCCCTGCAGATTTGTCCTCTTGACACATGTTTTCCCCTCTGTAGTACGTCACATCATCTCCCTCTTAATTTTTTTTTTTTTTTTGAAGCGAAGTAGGATTTTTTTCACCATCGGGTGCCAATGTGAAAACACAAGTTGGTCCGCGACGAGCATCGACTCTATGTCCCCTCACTCCGGAGTAAGTCGCTCTCCCAACTGAGCTACGCGGAGAGAATGTCTTGCTGCAGATTTGTCGCCTTGACACATATTTTCACCTCTGTAGTACGTCACACGCTCTCCCAACTGAGCTACGCGGACAAAATGTCTGGCTGCAGATTTGTCGTCTTGACACATGTTGTCACCTCTGTAGCATGTCACACGCTCTCCCAACTGGCTACGCGGACAGAATATCTCTCTGCAGATTTGTCGTCTTGACACATGTTGTCACCTCTGTAGCATGTCACACACTCTCCCAACTAGCTCTGCGGACAGAATGTCTCGCTGCAGATTTGACGTCTTGACACATGTTTTCACCTATGTAGTACGTTACACGCTCTTCCAACAAGCTACGCGGACAGAATATCTCTCTGCAGATTTGTCGTCTTGACACATGTTGTCACCTCTGTAGCATGTCACACACTCTCCCAACTAGCTCTGCGGACAGAATGTCTCGCTGCAGATTTGTCGTCTTGACACATGTTTTCACCTCTGTAGTACGTCACACGCTCTCCCAACAAGCTACGCGGACAAAATATCTCTCTGCAGATTTGTCGTCTTGACACATGTTGTCACCTCTGTAGTACGTCACACGCTCTCCCAACAAGCTACGCGGACAGAATATCTCTCTGCAGATTTGTCGTCTTGACACATGTTGTCACCTCTGTAGCATGTCACACACTCTCCCAACTAGCTATGCGGACAGAATGTCTCGCTGCAGATTTGTCGTCCTGACACATTTTTTTTTTTTTCGATTGGAGGTTTAACGACCACCGTGAGCAACTCAATGGGCTATAAGCAGTCGCCCGTCCCTAATTTAGGGTCACTGGTTCCAGGGAAGGGAGAGAGCCAGTGCCGTAAGACAAACACAACATCCATGCCTGACCGGGATTTGAACCCGGACCCCTTACGGACGAATGATCAGAGGCCAGCGCCTTAGACCACTGCGCCACCGGGGCGGCTCTTGACACATGTTTTCACCTCTGTAGTACGTCACACGCTCTCCCAACAAGCTACGCGGACAGAATATCTCTCTGCAGATTTGTCGTCTTGACACATGTTGTCACCTCTGTAGCATGTCACACACTCTCTCAACTAGCTACGCGGACAGAATGTCTCTCCGCAGATTTGTCGTCTTGACATATGTTTTCACCTCTGTAGTACGTCACACGCACTCCCAACTAGCTACGGGGACAGAATGCCTCGCTGCAGATTTGTCGTCTTGACACATGTTTTCTCCTCTGTAGTACGTCACACTAGCTCATATATTGTTCATCCGAGGGAAGAATCTTTCAATAGCAGTGGGGGTATCTAGTAGACAGAAAATGTACTCCACAATTCGGCTGAGGTTTGAAGAACTGGCGGCTGCAATGAAACTAACCTTATGACTTTCAAGTTTCAGATTATCTTTTATGTTGGAACGCCAGTCATGAGACACTAAAAATTCAGATGAACAGTGTGCACATTAGCCCTATCAACATAGATATGCACGATTTTTTAAAAGCATATTCTTTTAACGAATCAGTAGCTAAACATTTTCTTTTCGGCATTTTATTTTTAAATCGTAAATTTACAAGAATTTATTAAAAACCACTTCAAAATGTAAAACATTTTTGACAGATGTGAAGTAATAGCCTCTCTCGGCTTTCCTATTAATTCGTTCTGTAGATCTCACGAAACGATATTTACGAAGAATCTTTATTAACCCTCCAGGTGGCAAGCACGCATATATACGTTCGGAGCTTTCTGCGCCCAAAGTGGCGGCGATGCAATGATACGTTCATCGAAAACCTGTTCAAAAAACGCGAGACAGCAATATTGCGTCGAAAGAATTTTTAGGCTGATAGTGGCGAGAGCGCATATATGCGCATCTTAACGACGACGAATACTATGGCGTGACAGAATGCTTTTAGGGGAATCTCTTATTATACATGTGAAAAAAATTCGCATTGCCTCTTCCAAAGCTCCTGCCACCTGGAGGGTAAATATTGGGTTGGACGGAAAGTAATGGCTGCAAATGCAAGGCAATAGAAAAGTGTTAATTACCGTATATACGAGTATAAATCAGTCCAAAATGTAGTCGCCATCGTTTGCTACGACCTGCTACCATTCTTTGGGCAGCTGTTGGACACCGTCCGGGACGCCGTGACACAAGCCGAAAACCGGGACGTATGGTAAGCTTATCAGGTTGACAACCGGCTGTATAACGAAGTAAATTTCTCCGTCATTTTTGTCCACGTGGGCATCGAAGCCGGGTCCCCTCTCTCCGGAATAAGTCGCTCTCCCAACTGAGCTACGCGGACGTATGCTCTCGCTGCTATCTGCCTTTATCTCATGTGCGTCCTGCGATGCAGGCACGGCACAGCTGTTCTAATCGGTTGCCTTCCTGGTACAGTACAGGCTGTATGGCAGCCAGTTGGTGTTTGAACTCCATGTTCCTCATCATTAAAAAATGCTGTTCACCAACGCGCGTGCTGCTAGAAAGAGATTCCGGGGGATGAAATGGGGATTCTTTACTACAGCGTTAATCCTCTTCCGAGATGCTTTCTACAGATCCGTCCATTCTGCTGAGGTCATTTGTAATTTCCTCAACAAATTGATAGCTACTTGTGATAATTTTTTATTGTTAAGAAATTTGTCAGAAAGCGATCATTTCCTGCTAGTGAGAGAAAGAACAGCTATGCTTCATGTTAATGCTTGTCCACATCTTAGAAAATCAAAATTTTGGACGGCATATACACTATCTACCAACAAGTAATTGGACAACTGTGATAGCAAAGGAAAACGAAGTTTATTCACCTTCAATAGTTGGTGGAGCCTCCACGAGCGGCGATTACAGCTGCGACCCTCCGGGTCATACTCTCAAGCAGACGTTGTACGACGGCTAGCGGTATTTTTCCACTCGGCTTGGAGAAGACAGGTCAGTTCCTTTACCGATTTCGGACTGTGGGGGCACCCCTTAAGTCGACGCTCCAACACGTCCCAGAGGTGCTCGATAGGGTAAAGGTCTGGGCTCTGCGCAGGCCAGTCCATTCGATTAACCCCATTGTCACCATACCAAGTCATGGTGGACCTCGCAACATGACAGGTGGCATTGTCATCCTGAAAGTAACATGGGTCCACCCCGTAAAACTGTCACAACGTAGGAAGCGCATGGTCATCCAAAATGGTGCAGTAGGTCTCGGTGTTGAGTCTACCAGGAATTGCGATCAAGGGTCCCGTGCCATACCTGGAGAAACACCCCCATAGCATAATTCCACCGCCGCCGAACTTCACAGTTGGCACAATACATTCCCCATTCCGTCAGGCGTTCTCCAGACAGACGCCAAACCCAGACCCTGCCATCCAAACGGTAGAGGGTGAACCTTGGTTCGTCACTCCAGAGAAGCTGTTTCCACTGTTCAACGGTCCACTGTCGACGTTCTTTGCACCACGTTAGCCGAGCAGCGCTATTGGACTTGGTGATCAAAGGCTTGTGGGCGGCAGCACGCCCATGATAAGCGAGCAGATGGGCTTCCTTACTGATGGTATTCATCGAAAGAACACTCCCGGATGCCTGTTGAAACTTCTCGCGGATATGGCCCATCGATTTGGTGCGGTTCTTCCGAATTTCTCTGGCCAGCACCCGTCGGTCTCTAACTCCCAGTTTTGTGGGTCTGCCGAGTCGGGGCACATTCCGTCAGTCCCCTCTCATCTTCCACTTGCCAATCACGTAGGCTACTGTGAATTTAGGGTACTTCAACTAGCTGGATATATCACGTATGGATCGGCCATTTCTGTGATACCCGACGATTACACCTTTCTCGAAATCAGAGAGCTCCGAACTGCGTGGCATCTTGCATGCGACTGGTTGCGTTGTTGTTTCCCACACGATATTTAACGGCGGCGGCCGTGAGGTGTATCAGGACCACAGATATCGTCGATTACAGGGGTGTCCAATTACTTGTTGGTAGATAGTGTAGTTCTGACACGACCTCAATTTTAAGGCGCCGCTTCATTATATTTTCACGTAATTTCAGCCTTACAGAAACTCAAAGGAAATTAAACATTTTGTCATATGTGTACATCTCATTCTTCAGGATTAGAAAACTAATTTCAAAATATTCCCCTTCCATGTCTTTTGTTTGGCGTTCTGTGGCCACACTTTGCCCCTGTGCCATTAAACCCTGCTGTTCACTCATTCACGCTGCAGCGAGGTGTGCACACAACATCGCAGAAACATGACAAGTTTCATGTTCATAACATTAACACTGTACCTAGAACTTTGAATTATAATTCACGAATGCCATTTCTGCTCAGGGTTACGTCCATGGAAAATACCGGTAAATTTTCTTAGTCACGTTAGTGTCCCCGTAAAATCCTGGTAAATCATAACTTCCCTTTTTTGGTTTCGGGTTTAACGAATACCAGAGCAACTGGTAGCAAATAATTAGGAACGGGGCTAAAAACAGTAGGCCGTTCCTAATTTGGGAATGCTCGTTTTAGGAGGGAAGGGGGTGGGGGGGCTCGTAGGCCCATACTTATGTCTCATCCAGGGATCGCGCTCGGGCCGATCTTGAACGAACAGTCAAAAGCCAGCACCTCAGACCATTCAGCCATCGGGGTCACAACTTTCTTTAGGAGTTACAGAAGATCATGATATAAAGACATAATGTAACTGAGTGTCTCACACACAAACCCGTCAGAACTGTGCCTTTTAAAAAGGATATTCTCTTGTCTTCTTTTATGAATGTACCATGAAAAACTGGAATTTTATTTTGCCTTCTTATAATGCATGATGCTGTGAAGTTAATTTTCTTGATCTTAGCTCTCTTTTTTTTTTTTTTTTTTGATTGAAGGTTTAGCCACCACCGTGAGCCACTCAATGGGCTATAAGCAGTCGCCCGTCCCTAATTTAGGGCTACTCGTTCCAGGGAAGGGAGAGAGCCAGTGCGGGAAGACAAAACACAACATCCATGCCTCACCGGGATTCGAACCGGGACCCTTAGACCACTGCACTAGAGATGAGCTCGGGCCCGCCCTGGGCTCAAACGGGCTCAGAACTCATTAACTACCAAAAAACCCGGGCACGGAATGGGCCCGGGCTCGAAATTACACGTCTTAAATGTCATTAATATAATTAATTCAACACGTGTAATTCCGAGCCAGGTTGAATTACACGTGTTGAATTTCATTCTGGATTTGTTACCAATGTGGAAGGATTTTCAATTTCCTAAACTAGCTGCCATTGCAAGACAAATTTTGCTTAGCAAGACTTGCATTATGCATTGTCCAAAGCTATGGCCCAAGCAAGGATTAGTTTAAGGAGGTCTGGTATCGAAAAACTGGGGGAAATCACATTCCCATTCTTTGTATTTTATTAAAAATCAAGAATCTTATCTTTAAAATGATGTATTAATTTCCAAAATTGTGCAGTTAGAAGTGTTATTTATTTTTTTAAATTTCCTCACTCCCGCGATTTTTGGGGTGACGTTGGTTTTTAGTGCAGCAGGTTGAGTTTTAGAGAAAAGAAGATCAAGTTGAAGCGCTGAGGCATTAGATGCAATTCCCTCTCTCTCTCTCTTTTCATAATGAATTTGATCTGGAAACTGCCCACACATATGATAATATTGTGATTATTATACTATTAAGCGCAAAGCTATGTTAATGCTACAAAATGCAGAATAATCTGGTCTGGAATGTTTTTACGTTCTTTTTTTTTTTTATTTTGGAAATTTCCCTAGATGCTTTTTTATATTCTACTACATCACTCTAAACTACCTTTACCAATTAGCATATACGTAAATTATATTGCAAAGATTAGTTTTCTAAAGTCAAAATTGCAAACGCTTGCAACTGTCTGTACGGCGTTGTAATTTATTCAAAATAAAAAGGAAATCAAAAAGAAATAACGAATGGAATTTTTTGTTTCTAAACGATTTTCTTTTCTTCAGCTTTTACCAAAATTACTGATTCCCCTGATACGGTCGAAGGGCACGTTGATTATTTATTTATTTTCAAATCCACATTTTAGAACATTTGGCTTTATGCGTAGTATTTCTAAAAACATATTAATATTGTGAAGTGGGTTAACTGAACTGAACTAAACTTTTTAAACTAATGATTTTTAAACTAATCCTTGCTTGGGCCATATAATGCATAAATGCAAGCCTTGATAAGCAACATTTTCCAAGAATCCGGGCCCGGGTGGGACCGGGCTCAACAAACAAATGTAATCAAAGAAAGTGGGCCGGGCCCGGGCTCTGGGCCTTTGGACCCGGGCGGGCCCTCATCTCTACACTGCACCACCGGGGCGGTGATTTTTAGCTAATCAATCGATTTAATACTTTTGCTTCGGTTTTCAAGAATTTAATTCCAAATTCAACCTCAGTTTCCTCAGAAACAAGAAAATAATAGAAATATATTAGAAAGTAGTGCTAATGCAATTATGGATTTCCTCCTCTGCATATTTAATTAGCATTTACAGAGTTTTAAGGAGTTCAAATTCATGATAAAAATCACTGGGGCTGATATTCGACAGGAGAAATGACTGGGATCAGCGTTAGTACGAAAACTCGACTTGTTATTCACAACTGCCGATAAAATTCCCCCCCCCCCGCTGCTTCAAAGAAAAGATTCGTGCTTCCTCAGAAATGCAGAGTGCGTTGGCAGAATAGCGCATTCTTCTCACAAACGCAGAGTACGTCAGCAAAATTGCGCATTCTCCTCAGAAACGCTGAAGATAGAGGAAAAAACAACATACTTTGCTACTTATTTTTCTTTTTCTCGAAACTTTGAGCTCCCAGGAACCATCGCAAAAATGTAAATGTGAAGTTCACGAAGAATTTGAATAAGATGAAATACAAAATGCCTCAAGGAAGAAATATTTTCACCGTTTACATTGATACATTCTGTAGCCGCATCTTTGGGAGCACTCACATTATGTCTATAAAAAGGTATACACTCACTGTCAGTGGAACATTTTATTAACAGTTTTCTTTTCTTTTTTATTGGAGGTTTAACGACCACCGTGAGCAACTCAATGGGCTATAAGCAGTCGCCCGTCCCTAATTTAGGGTCACTGGTTCCAGGGAAGGGAGAGAGCCAGTTCGGTAAGACAAACATAACATCCATGCTTCATCGGGATTCGAACCCGGACACCTTTAGGACGAATGATCAGAAGCCATCGCTTGGACTCCTCTGCCTCCTTAGACCATTGTACCACTGGCGGCTTAACAGTTTTTCATACACTAAATGAAGGTGAAGTTAAAATAACCTATTTAAAACACCGAAATATGGCATCGTTTGACATACATATACACTGAGGAGCCACTTTATTAGGTACACTTTCATATTATGTCTAAAGAGAGGAACACTCCCAGTCAGTACAGCGTTTTAAAAAACAACACTGAAGAGACGGTAAACTTGAAGTAACCTACCAAACTTTATCAGGTACACCCTAATATAATGTCTATGGAGAGCAACACTCATAGTCAATATAACATTTGAAAATACAGTTTCCTATGCTCAAAGACAAGTTGAACTCGCATTACCTATATCGAAAGTATTAGAATATGACGTCCGTTGACATACAGGCTCGTTTCAGAACCATATGACCACCCCCGGAATCACAGTGTACCCGCCGAGGCGCGTCATAGAGTGCACGTGACAAAGTCGACCACACGGAGATGTAAGCAGCCGGCCAGGACGGTCAGCCATGGTGCGTAACGTGAGACCAATGGGCAGAGGTAATGATTCGACGATTTGACGGACGTTCAAAAAGGAATGACCATCGGCTACCTCGCCAAGGGTGGAAACATATCAGAAACAGCAGACTTCGTGGGCTGTTCGCGAGGTGATGTTGTAAGGGTGTACCAAGACTGGACCGTTGGCACACCAAGTACCTCCCGACGTCATAACTGTGAAGCCCCAAAGGCCATCTACCCCAAAGGAGAAAGTCGCCTACGTCGACTGGTGAAGGACAATCGACCACACAAATGAACACTGGGGCACCCAGGTACGTGTTCGCGATAACAGTAGAGCGAACCGTGTAATGCATGGGTCTCCGAAGTTCACGCTGCGTCAAGACGCCCATGTTAACCCAGGTCCATATGCAACGACGTCTGCAGTTTGCATGAGACTATCGTCATTGGACATTGGAAGAGTGAAAAAAGGTTGCCTTCTCCGACGAATCGAGGTTTCTACTCCACAGAAGTGACGGACGGTGGCGGATACGGCGTCAGACAAACGAGAGCCCACACCCGGACACATTGGTCGATCAAATACAGGCTGGCGGTGGCAGTGTGCATGTCTGGGCAATGTTTTCCTGGTGTTACCTAGGACGGCTGCTGGTACCACTGGATGGGTCCCTTAACGCCATGGCTACCTATCCATCCTCGCTGACCAGAGGCATCCCTTCATGTTGGACGATTACCGTGGTGGTGATAGTGCCTACCAGCAGGATAATGCGCCGTACCACGTCGCTAAGAGGGTGCGTGACTGGTATCAGGAACACGACAGCGATGTCTCCGTTCTCCCTTGGCCGGCGAAATCGCCCGACCTCAATCCCATAGAGCACTTGTGGGACTATTTGGATCGACAGGTTCGACGCGCCGACCCACAACCACGTAATCTCCGCGACCCCCGTGTTCTGCTGCAGTCCAAATGGGCACGGGTGCCCCGGGCAAACTTCCAGGGCCTCACTGCGTCCATGCCACGCCGTCTCTCCGCTGTCATCGGGGCCAAGGGTTGTTATTCCTGTTATGAGGTAGGTGGTCATATTATTCTGATACGACTGTGATATATACATGGAGCAGCCATTTATCTAAGGAGCATATTAGTCTTTGGAAAGGCATATGGATCGTGTAAGATTTAAAATAATATTTGCGCATGCGCTTTGTTGTACTTTAAATAACCTATCAAAAGCGTATAATGTTTTAAACACACTCAGAGTGCTACTAGAAAAAGTGAAGGTAAAAAGTAAAGACTTTCAGGTCTCCCATTGATATTGCTTATTGGCACCTTGATGACCTGTAGTAGTTCAGTCGAGAGAATGACCGACTCTGGAGCCGGAAAGACGTGGGTTCGAATACCACCATCGGTAGAAATTGAGCTTTTTCGCTGAATTGACGCCTGAACGGTAAATGAATATCATGGCCGTGAAATTCGAGAAAAATGCGTCATGCTTCTTCTACACAACGTTTGAATTCCTTCTTCAGCAAGCTACTTGAAGCATGTTTTGTGATGGACCCGAAACCTGCGATTTCGTGCCCCCGCCTTCTCAAGGGAAAATAAATGTGACGTACCACTGAGGTGGCACAAAAGTCAAAACGGCAAGTTGCAGCGATAAGCTAAGGTTGGTGTAGTTTAGCTGGGAGAATAACCGGCTCCGGAAAAGGGAAACGTGAGTTCGAGTCCACCCCCGGCAAAAAGGTTTTACGCTACAATCAAACAGGCGATAGCGTTACGTTAGCGTTACGTTGACACACAAACACGCTTGAAGCTTTAACAGGTGAATAATTTGAACACAAACTCAAAATATTTAACGAAGGTTATTAAAACTTTATTTTATAAAGACCCTACTGTTACTAACATGATTAGGACATCAAGATTGAGGTGGGCTGGCCATGTAGTGAGAATGGAGCACAGTTGGGCAAAATCGTAATTGAATTAATCGGTAATGCATTACAGCGTATTAGTAATGCGAACAAGAACTTAGCGTTACCGTTACATGGTAATGATGAACTGGTCATTAGAGCCCATCTTGCGGATTTATGATGTCAGAAGCTGACTGAAAAACACACATAGCGCCGTGGATTGTTGGCTACCGTGGTGTAAGGCTAACGCGCTCGGGTGGACATCGAGAGATCCGGGATTCAATTCCACGGCGGTGACCGAATAACAATTTTTCGGTTGCTGTGTGTTGTTAAAACGTGGAAAGAGCGATGTATTTGTTCTTTCACTGACGCCACGTATTTGGAGGGTTTTCACATCAGAAGCAGAAATTATCACTTACGCTTCCTGGTAGCCAAACCATTCTTTACCAAATATTAGAAATATATGCAAAACATTTTCCATCAGGAGCTGTTGGCGATACAGAAAGAATTTTTCAAACTGGAGTTTTGAAAACAGAGATATCGGGGAAAACGCAATTTATTTTACGCCCCCTAGCGGAAAGTCGATGAATTACTTGAAAATTTTGAAATTAAATGAAAACATGTCGCACCTGAAACTTTATCAAACAAAGACGGATTTTTTTCAAATCGGACTATTAGAAGAAGAGATATAGGCAAAAATGAGATATACATCTACGCCCACGGGCGGAGAAACCCTATAATATTTAAAGAAGAAAATATTCCGAAAAGGTTTATCGACGTGAGTGGCATCGGTCCAAGAACGATTTTTTTTTCAATCGAGATTTTGGAAGCTCAGATTTTGCTGCAAATACATCAGAAGCAGAAATTAGCACTTACGACCCCTGGTGGCCCAACCATTTGCATCAAAAATTAGAAATTTTTTGCAAAAGATTTTCCATCAGGAGTTGTATCCGCTGCAGAAAGAATTTTTCAAATCGGAGATTTTGAAGCAGAGACATCGGGCAACACGCAATTTAATTTTACGCCCCCTAGCGGAAAATCTATGAGTAACTTTTGAAAAAGTGACTATACCTAAAATAGTCTTCGACATAATTGGAATGGAAAAGCGAACAAATTTTTTTCAATCGGATGTTTAGAAGCAAATATATTGAATAAAATGTATTTTGAATTCGATTTCATCTGCATTTACGCCCTCTAACGGCGAAATTGGGCATCGTAAAAAAAAGAAAAAGAAATAAAGGATCATCATTTGTACATTTCAAAATTTCCAATGCAAAGAGAATTTTTCAAATCGGACTAATATTTGCAGAGATATTATGTCCACAGACGGACGGATGGACAAGTGTTAACATAAGCACGAACTTTTTTACAAAAGACGTGTTAAAAAAAACGGAAAGTTAAATAGGTAGTATTCGTTACAAGCATCAAAATATGCCTTCAGTTCTTTGTTCAATTGCAAGAAGGTGGAAACTTAAACTTTTGTAGCCAGTTTCTCCAGGAGAAGGATTTTCCTCTGATTTGTAATTGAACTCAAAAAGTAACAAGAAAGATGACACCGAATTTTCAGGTGTAATGAGCACGTCTTTTGAATTCGTTCTGACGCGAATTAAATTTATCAAAGCTTTTCAAATTCAATGGAACCGGTACGGAAAACAGTAGTAGCATCTGACCGAAGAAAGAAGTATTTCAATCGGGTTTATAATCCCGCAGATATTGTTGTAAACGGAATTGTGAACTTACGCCCTTTGGTGGCAGACTAGTGTGTTAAGGAAAAATTTAGATAATATGATAAACATTCCGCAGCGGAAACGCTCTCCAACAAAGAAATAATTTTTTAGATTCTTTCTTTGTTGAAAGCAGAGATATCAACAAATATAAGATATAAATCTTCGCCCCCTGGCGGGAAAAACATGCTTTATTTTAAGAAGATAATATTCTCAAAAGGCTTTTCGAAGTAAGCGGTATCGGTCCAGGAAATAATTTTATCAGGCGAGTTTTCAGGAGCTCATATTTTGCTGCAAATACATCAGAAGCAGAAATTAACACTTACGCCCCCTGGTGGCCAAAACATTCTTTACCAAATATTAGAAATTATATAAAAAACATTTCCCATCCGGAGTTGTATGCGATACAGGAAGAATTTTTCAAATCGGAATTTTAGAAGCAGAAATATCGGGGAAAACGCAATTTACCTTAAAGCCCCCTAGCGTAAAGTCCATGAATTACTTGAAAATTTTGAAATTATATGAAAAACATTTTGCACCGGAAACGCTGTCCAACAAAGAAGGAATTTTTCAAATCGGATTCTTAGAAGTAGAGATATTGACAAAAATAAGATATACATCTACGCCCCTGGCGGAGGAACCATGCATTATTTTAAGAAGAAAATATTCTGAAAATATTTATCGATGTGAGTAGCATCGATACACAAACGAATTTTCGTCAATCGAGATTTTAGAAGCTCAGATTTTGCTGCAAATAAGTCAATAGCGGAAACTAAGACATACGCGGTGGCCAAACCGTTTTTACCAAAAATCCGAAATTGCATGCAAAAGATTTCCCATCAGGAGCTGCATGCGGTGCAGAAACAATTTTTCAAATTAGAGTTTTAGAAGCAAATATATCGGGGGAAACGCAATTTACCTTTACCCTAACGGAAAGTCATTGAATTACTTGAAAATTTTGAAATTATATGAGAAATATGTCGCACCGGAAACTCTATCCAATAAAGAAGTTATTTTCCAAATCGGACCATTAAGAGCAGAGATATTGACAAAAATAAGATATGCATCTACGCCCCCTAGAGAGAAGCCATGCAGTATTTTAAGAAGAAAATATTCGGAAAAGGTTTATCGACATGAGTGGCACCGATCCACGAACGAGTTTTTTCAATCGAGATTTTAGAAGCTCAGATTTTGTGGCAAATAATCAGAAGCAGAAATTAACACACACCCCACGCCGCCCCCGCCCCCGGTGGCCAAACCTTCCTGTGCCAAAAATCAGAAATTATATGTAAAAGAATTCCCAACAGGCGCTGTGTCCGCTGAAGAAATAAAAATTTTCAAATCGGAGTTTTAGAAGTAGAGATACTGGGGAAAACGCAATTTACTTTTATGCCCCCTAGCGGAAAATCTATGTGTAACTTAAAAAAGTGACTATACCTAAAATATTCTTCGACATAATTGGAATCGAAAGGCAAACATTTTTTCAAGCGGATATTTAGAAAATATATGAAACAAAATGTATTTTGAATTCTATATCATCTGCATTTACGCCCTCTAGCGGCGATAATGTACAACATAAAAAAAGAAAAAAGAAAAAAAAAGAAAGGAAGTATCATCATTCGTACATTTCAAGCTTCTGAATGCAAAAAGAATTTTTCAAATCTGACTAATAGTTGCAGAGATATGGTGTCCGCAGACGGACGGACAAACCGATAACACAAACTCGATCTTTTTTTTTACAAAAGACGTGCTAAAATTGTTCGCTGATGCTCTCACATACTGATTCGTTGTCTTTATCTGTTTTAATGAAACTTAGTAACCGAATTTGTGAGATGAGTACGGATTTAACTCCCATGTTCCAGAAATGTATAAACAAGTGATGACAAATTTGAGTGTTCCACGTAAATTCTGTTTTGTTCAGCATTTCTTAAGAACCATACAGACGTGAAGTGGTTTCAAAATGCACTTAATCTTTATAAAAATACCTCCAGAGAGCGATAAGGACGCATGAGCTACATCGTTTCCATTGAATTTTGACGGAGTTTCTTTCCCCGAAGAAAAGTTGGAGCGTGGAATGCGGTCGCCTGGTAACAGATCCTTGACGTAGATGAGAAAAGTAAATGTGTTTGTGGCGCACTTGATAAGGGTAGTTCTCATAGGGGGAAGTTATGTGGAGTAGATGCATAGGTAAATATTAAAATTTCAAAATACCATAACCTTATCCATATGTACTAGCGCGAAGCCATTTTAATGGAAAATTTGATTGAACAAAGGTACAGAGCTCGAAAAATTTATCTAATGCCACCAAATTTAACATCAGTTACTTGTTAAATTAAAAGGGCATAGGGACTTTTAGATAAGATATTTTGTCACCATCCCTACACATGTTCATGTAAGTTATAGGATGAAACCATTGTAAGGAAATACTGCTATCTTTCGGAATCAATTCCTCCAGTTTTAAACATGACACCACAGAATTCTTTTAGTCCGGTTCCTTAGTGTAGATAAACAAGCCGTCTTTTACACGAAGACAAAAAAAAAAAAAAAATCAGCTGCTGCAGGAAAGAGTCCCAAATTTTTATTTTATTGGAGGTTTAATTGTGCTATGTCCACAGACGGACGGATATAGTATTTTATTGGAGGTTTAATTGTGCTATGTCCACAGACGGACTGCTTATAGCACAAGCAACTCATTGTGCTATAAGCAGTCACCCGTCCCTAATTTAGGGCCACTGGTATCAGGGAAGAGAGAGAGCCAGTGCCTTAAGACAAACACAACACCCATGCCTCACCGGGATTCGAACCCGGACCCTTCTCAGCCGAATGGTCATAAGCCATCGCTTAGACCACTGCGCCACCGGTGCGTCACTTCATTGTTTGACGAACGCCATGAGTAGCTCTAACGTCTATAAACAGTCGTATGTCCCTAATTTGGAGCCACTGGTTCCAGGGAGGAAAGGCCAGCGCCATGAGACAAGCGTACCACCCATGCCTCATCCGAGACTAGGGACCCTGTGCAGCTCGGACGACTGGCCAGAATCCAGCACCTCGGTCACTTAGGACGGCCTAATTTTTTAAGTATTCCTATTTTTCAGGTTTCGTAAGAAGCATCTGATATTGCATTTGGCTGCACTGGAGGAATTTTGTTGAGCTCAGCAACGATGCTCAATAAAAGTTTTAGCCAAAATGGAATTTCCCAAGTTATTGAACTTTGAAAGGGAATAACATGAGTGCGTCTGCAGACTTCTAGGACGGTACTGGTTTTAGTGTATATGTGCGCCTATAAATGAATGAAAACGTAAACAAAAAGTGCAAGTATTTCAGTTTTACCACCGGCACAGCGCAGTTCGTTGAGTCGCTATGCCCTGTGCGGGAGGCGGACGTTTCTGACGGGTGTTCGAATCCCTGTCCTACCGCTCATCTAGTCTGCGGTTTTTCCGAGGTTTTCCGCAGGTTCCCCGTGTCCGGAAACGCAAATACGTGGATGATTTCCTATGAAGTCGGCCCCGGACGCATTTTGTCCTTGGAGCCCCTTCACTAGGATGTTAGGGTTTACCAGATGGGTGTCGATGTGCTGGTAGTAAAACAATTAAGGATGATTGAAATCTACTGCCATCTTGTGGCAGACACCTACAGGAATCTACCCATAATCGTTAATGATGATGGTTTCAGTTTTATCTTTTGAATGAATATTTCTACACTTATGACTATATATTTCTCTATGTAAATGCATCGTATTTCCCGAAGGTGAAAATTGGTGAGAATAACGAACTTCCACTTCAAATAATACAGGACATACACGGAGTGGCCACTTTATTATGACCACCTGACAGTTTTAAGCAAATGCGCTATGGCTGCACGTTGTTGCCGCCAGAGGGCGAGGCTAGTATAAAAAGGGAAGGCTTGGTGCTTGCGACAGAAGTAGAAGGGATTTTTGAGTGACGAGATGGGTCAAAAATGCGATTTGACGGACTTTCAACGTGGGATGATTCTAGGAGCTCGGAGCCATGGAGCGGGTATCACCAAACCCGCCTCATTCGTGAAATGTTCCAGAGCAGCTGTTGTTAAAGTGTTTCAAGATTGGACTGTCAGCAAAAAAACTGGGTCTCTACCGTGCAACGTGTGGTCGTCATCGACTAGTGACTGCTCGGGCGGAACGGAGAGTGTCCAGACTAGTAACAGACAACAGAAGGGCAAGGGCAACAGTGCAGCAAATTACAGACCATCTTAATCAAGGATCCCCTTAAATAATCTCTGCACGCACTGTTCGCCGTACACTGCATCGGATGGGATATGGCAGCTGAAGGCCTGTTCGAACACTTTTGCTGTCTGCAGTTAACAAGAGAAAACGTCCCCAGTTCTCACAGGAGCGCAAGGATTGGACAGTCGGTAATTGGAAACAAATTATGTGGTCCGATGAATCACGTTTTCAGTTGCACCATGCCGATGGCCGAGTGAGAATTTGGCGAAAACAGCACGAAAGCATGGACCCCAAATGCATTGCTACAACCCTTCAAGCTGGTGGAGGCAACGTTATGGTTTGGGGAATGTTTTCCTGGCATGCTTTGGGCCTTTTAATTCGTGTTGATCAACGTCTGACTGGCACATCATATCTAAACATCGTTGCGGACCAGGTGCATCCTGTCATGTGGATGGTTTATCCCAATGGCGATGGCTAATTTCAACAAGATAATGCGTCCTGCCATAGTGCTCGTATTGTACAGGATTGGTTTCAGGAACATGCCGGTGAGTTTACTTTGCTTAGGTGTCCCCCATAATCCCCATTGAGAATTTGTGGGATGAAGTTGAACGAGCCATCAGACAGCTGGATCCACAACCCTGCAATCTCACACTCCTGGAAAGTGCTATTCATCAAGCATGGTCTCAGATTCCACAAACCACCTATCAACATCTCGGGGAGTCCATGCCACGAAGAATCGACGCAGTATTAAAGGCAAAATGTGGCCCAACGAAGTACTGAGGGGGTGGTCATGATAAAGTTGCCACTCAGTGTATAGACGTATATATACATACTGAGATTATACTTTATTAGGTACACCTGCCCGCGTTACAAAACTGGCTCACTCCAACACGTCAGACGGCAAGTGAGTACGGTGAGCGCCATAAATCACGCAGACTAGCTCGTAGAGCATCAGTTAGTGTTCCATTGAGGATCGGAATGAGCAAAACGAGTGATCTCAGAGATTCTGAATGTGGCATGATAGTTAATTCAGTTCGAGTGTCCAAATCAAATTTTTAGTAGCGCAGATAACAAAGTTTGCAATGCCAATTACCAAACTGCTTCTACTGCTCAACGCCAGCCGACATCCGTTACACCTACTCAACTTGCCTGATATTACAGACTCTCTTCTCTCTCATGTTCAGTCTCTCCAGCAAAGTCTGCCATTCGTCTCATACTATGCACTTCTACTCCTTTCTCCATAGCCAGCCACAATAAAGTATGCTTTTTTCTTCATTCAAGCAAAGTATTCAATACATCTGTTTCACTTAAATAATATCACCGCTAACCCTCCAGCATCCTACATTAATGCAAGACGCAAATTGTGTAAAATGAATAAAATATCTATATGTTCAGTGCTTCAAACAGAACTCAATCAAGTACATACATCAGGCAAAAGCTCCGATTTCTGCAAGAAATGCACACCTAATGAACATTGGTTTCAGGTCATTCTAAACAGGATTGTTTTCTAACTTTTTCTCACCAGAACATTTTATGTAAAAATCATCTTTCGCTTTACTATTGTAATTTTTTTATTCGACAAACTACAGAAGTTTTAGAGCTTCGTGAATTCATGCTTCATTTAAAAACTGTTTGAACTTTCGTATAATGTCAAATTTGGAACTTTTCGATTTCTGCACGCCAATAGGCGTTAGTTGTATTTTATTTATTGTTGTTGTATTGTGTTATGTTATTTCTTCATTCGTTTTGTGCATGTATTGTTTCTCGGTTAATAAAGTAATGTTTGAACTCCCTGGGGGACGAGTGGCTTAAGGCGCGGGTGTGTCGGATCTCTCGTGAGAGCTGAATCCGAGGCCCAGTACAGGCATGCGCCCTGTCTGCCTTACCTCCGAAGCCTAGAATCCGCAACGCCAACCACGCTCATCTCTGGCACACCAAACCCACTCAGCTTCGCAGTGATGTGCGGAGTTGTATACGCATTATCACATGCCACCCGTGGCCCGGTTTGGGCATGAAATAAAAAAATAAAGATAAAAAAATAAAAATAACAATATGCCGTTACTCCTCCCTGGCGACATAAATAATGCATCTGGAAAATCAGATGGTATGTATATTATACTCACCGTTTCCAAAGCTACACTGTAAAAAATAAATGGTGTTAATTCACGGAAAATTTCTGAAAATAACGTGAAGCAAAGTTGCCGGCAAGCATCCGTGTTTTTCAGAAATTTCCGATTTTAAAAGTGCCCTTTTTTTTTCTTTAACTTCCGTATTTTCACAGCTTTTCCGTAGACAGAAATTCCGTTTATTTCAGAAAAGTCCATTTCAGGTTTTTCAATATTTAAACTGAAATTCCGCAAAACCAACGAACCTGCATTTTTCAGCCTTTTCTCCCAGACAATCCTTCTGCTCTAGTCAGAATCGAACCAGGGCGGTTTGAACAGGTAACGCACGCCTTTAACAACTGAGCCACAGACACACGGGAACGCGAGTCACATACATCGTAAAATAAATTAGGCGACAATGAATTTTCTT
Organism: Macrothele yani; assembly: GCA_039090855.1. NCBI lineage: Eukaryota > Metazoa > Arthropoda > Arachnida > Araneae > Macrothelidae > Macrothele > Macrothele yani. The sequence goes on along the minus strand of CM077016.1, from coordinate 89,426,635 downwards.
TCCTTTTTTTTTTTTTTTTGTCATCTATACTAGTGATTTAGTTATTTTATTTTCTGTTGGAGCTTTTTTTTTTTTATGTTGTTGTTGAATAGGTTTGTAATAATTTATTTTTTCTATAGGAGGACTTTTCACAAATTAAGCATTTCTTCGTGATTTTTCGAAGCAACAAAATGCTTTGTAACTTTATTTTTTTAAACTGACAATGACTTTCAGTTATCTTTAAAAAAGGTGAAATGTCCTTTTTAATTTTTTATAGTACTCACATTATTTCACCAAAAAAAAAGCTCCTAAATATAAAATTTACTCTTGATAGCTATAATAGCTTTTGTTTTAAGTTGTCCTAAGACTGATGCACAGACATCATATAACCATCTGTACAATAAGCTAAGTACCCGGTTTCTTACAGTAACACAATATAAAGAAAACATAGCTGGTGCACAAAATAGGGGAGAGGAGAAGAAATATCCTGTGCCACAATAAACAAAATTCATGAGATATGCTATCCACAGTATCCAATCTCGCTACGGAAGCTCAAAATTCTAGGGAGCGATTGAAATTTAAAAGTTAATAAGACCTCAAGTATTCTCACCAATTGCTCCTACTACCTGTAGTTTCTCGTCATACGGATACAGAAAAAGTGAGAACGGAGTTTTTCCGTTAATATACGTAAGGAATTGCGGAAAGGTTTCTGAAAATTCAGAATTTTCCGTTAACATACTTCTAAAACAGTAATTTACCGTCAATATAAGAAAGAAACTGCCGAAAGGTTTCTGAAAATTCAGAATTTTCCGTTAAGATACCTCTAAAACGGTAATTTACCTTCAATATAAGAAAGAAACTGCCGAAAGGTTTCTGAAAATTCAGAATTTTCCGTTAAGATTTTTAAATCGGTAATTTACCGTCAATATAAGAAAGAAAGTGCCGAAAGGTTTCTGAAAATTCAGAATTTTCCGTTAAGATACCTCTAAAACGGTAATTTACCTTCAATATAAGAAAAAAACTGCCGAAAGGTTTCTGAAAATTCAGAATTTTCCGTTAAGATACCTCTAAAACGGTAATTTACCTTCAATATAAGAAAGAAACTGCCGAAAGGTCAGAAATTCAGAAACTTATGTAAAATACAGAATTTTCCCGTGGTACGAAAAATCCTTGAAATTCAGGTTTCTTTTGCGTCATTTCACGGGAAGAGTTGTATCAAAAATATACTTCGTTAATTCACAAACGAAATGACGGAAAGTGGCTCGTGAATTTCAAAAAATGTTTTACAGTGTAACAGTTGTCAAACAAGAAAGATGACACCCAATTCTCGGGTGCATGTCTGTTGAATCCTTTCCGACACGAAAATTTTTTTTCAACGTAGATTTTTTTAAAAACATAAAATTCAGCGAAAAAGAGAAGGAAACCTGCGCATTTTTTAAAATACGCAATGTGAATAGTTTTCTTCATAATGAAGAGAACCAGTTACGAAAGAAAAGCCCAAAGGATTTTAACAAGAGGTAAAGCATCCACAAATAGAAATAGATACTTACGTCTGTTAACAGCAGCAATATGTGTGGGGAAATTCCCAAACTGCACATAAAGCGCTCCGCAAGGCTGAAGATATTCGAAGCTGAAGGAACTTTTCAAATCGAACAATTACAAGGAGAGATAGAGACAAAAATTTGATATAACTTTGCGCTCCCTAACGGGAAATCTTTGGGTTATTCATTCATCCGAGATGGGTCCGGCTTCGAGTCCCGGTGAGGCATGAATGTTGTGTTTGTCTTACGGCACTGGCTCTACTTCTTCCCTGGAAACAGGGGCCTTAAATCCGGGTAGTCAACTGTTGAACAGTGCTGCGTCTGCCTGTTGTCCTGTATAAGTCGTCGGACTCGGCGCTCACCTCTCACACCAACTTTTCACTGACCTGTGCAGTTTTGCCTTCGTGTCGTAGATTGACATGACCATTTTCACGCCAGTCGTGATACACTTTAACAACGGCGGCAAGCGAACAACCAACCAGTTCAGCCGTTTGGGAAATCGAGTCACCCGCTCTCCGAGCTCCCACAATCTGTCCTTTCTCAAAGCTCGAAAAGTCCTTCCCATCACGGTCTGAATTTCACTACCTACTGCTCCACTCACACCTTACACAGCGTGATTGTAAACTCCTTCAACAAACAAGAGGGGTGATGGTACACATCAAGACGAACAATATTTGCAATGCAACCTAGGGCTGCATTCCACTCCTAGTACCAGAAAAGAGCACGTTCGGAAAACGTCCAGCAGGCACACGAAGTTCCAACTAGTGCATGAGAAGCACAAGATTCCAATCAGGTGCGCTGAACACGTGCGTAGACGATGAGGAGCAAACATTTTAAGACGCAGCCGAACCCGTTCAGCAATATTACCGTGCGAACATCACATGAGAATTGACGTATACGTCTGACCGGCGCAGCGTACCGTGTGTTCCTGGAGCAAATGCTTCCCGGTCTGTTGCAGGATGTTCCGCTCACCACACGGAGGGACATGTGGTTTGCACACTTTGCCACCAAGGTCCGATACTTCGTAAATGCGACATATCCCAGGCCGTGGATTGGACATGGTGTACCTGTGGCTTGGCTTCCGCGCTCCTCGGACATTGATCCACGGGACTTCTTCTTCTCGGGGCACATGAAAACATTGATGTACGAGACACCTGTGGGCTCCTGGAAGATCTCGTCGCGCTAGTCGTTGTTGCTGCGGACAAGATCAACACCACACCGAGAGTCTACGAGAGGGTGCGACAGTCCTTCATTCGCCGGTGTGAGCTGTGCGACGACGCCCTTGGACGCCAGTTTGAGCAGCTCCTTTGAGTCTTTCTCTGATGCAATTGGAAGGAGCAACTCATAAACTAGGCATGTCTCTTTGTTTTCACTGTTGAAGGCTCAACGTGGATATGTAACTTTACTCTTTTCTGGCATTAGGAGTGGAATGCGGCCCTAGGTTGCATTGCAAATATTCTTCGTTTTGATGTGTTCTATCACCCCTCTTGTTTTGTTGAAGGAGTTTACAATCACCCTGTACATGCTACATCGGTCGACTAAACTCGCCATCTCTCCGAAATCACGTGGTCAACGGGCCGTATCCACTTTTGATATGGGTGGCTATAATTCAGTGATCACGTGGTGTATATCTCATTAAAATCAGTGCACTGTCTTCTTGTAACTGTGTTTCTTCTTTCTTCCTTGGATTAAGTAACCTAAAATTATAGGTTATAATGAATTAGCTTTATTTGCTTTCCGCTAAGCTAATTATTATGAATGATTCTCTTCTTACCAGCTAGCTAATGATATACTTGCACTAAGCTTCAAAATAATGAATTCCCAAAAGGGTGTTGTTACTAGTTAATTACGAACTTAAACAAAGTCTCAACGCTGGTTATTTATATTACGTAATAAAAGTCATAAACCTAACAGCCAGACAGAGGTCTGACAAAAACTATGAATTGAGAAAGACTGAACTTACTGAAAACTTGTTTATTTCCAAGACTCTTGGTCAACTAAGGCACTCATATATCTTGTACATAATAATGAATAAACTTTCCTCTTATGGTACACACTCTCTCATAACAACACCTCGCAACGCCAACACACCAACCAACGCACCCACACAAGTCTCGATGAACGCGCCTATATACTAGCTACCACCACGTCATGACTTACACTCATTGCCAGATCTCATTCAGCGGGTGAAATAATATTTCGTTCAGTAGGAAGATAATTTACATAGTAAAATAAAATAACCAGAGATAGTAAAATCAAAAGGAAAGTGAATATAGAGTATACGTTACAAGGTGGGTGACTCGCTCTAGCTTTCGTTTAGGTTAAAAATTCTCAAAGGAAAGTGGTCTTCAGATTCGCACAGAAAACACGAACACATTCCTTCTCATGAAAAAATTCACTCTCGACATTCGAAAGCAACTTTTTTGACAATTGATTTCACAAAGTAAATTAGAAAGCTAGACGGAAAGAACACGGGGTGTTTTTTTTAATGTAGCTAATAGCATTCTTTTGCGAATAATTGTGCAGGTAAAGTGATTGTGTAGAACAGAAAAACGTTTAACAAGGGCTATTTCTTTTGTATGGAGTAGTTTTCTGCAAAGAGAAACAATGACCTCCAAATTTTTTTAAACAGTGCAAAAGCTCTGGTTGAGAGCTCGTGCGAACTAATCTCAGACGGTAAGTAGTTTCTTGAAGTACACGGAAAAAAGGATTTTACTGAAACAGATAAATCTCTTAGAAACACAATTGAAAGTGAATTTCCCTTTCTTATATACCTTTAGTAAAAGTGAAAGTCCCTGTTAGCTCCTCCTCCGCTTGTTGCGAGTTATCTTGCATAAGTCAAGATAAAACATCTGGGTTTCAATACATTCGCTTGCAGTTCTACACTGAAGAGCAATTGAATTAGAGATACCTGTCTAGTAACGTGTAGCACCACCTTTCGTCCAGATGACGGCGGCGATTCGTCTCGCTATGGACTCGACAAGACACCGGAAGCTTTGGGAAGATATACGGATCCACGACCCCTTAGCAAGCCCCCACAGTTCACGAAGATTTGATGGAGGAGGGTCAGAGCCTCGAACATCTCTCTCGATGGCATCCCAGATGTGCTCGATGGGATTGAGGTCAGGCGACCTAGCTGGCCAAGGAAGCGAGGTCACGTCGGTGGAGTGTTCATCCAACCATTCGGATAAAATTCGGGAGCGATGGCACGGTGCATTGTCTTGTAGGATGAGATCCCCAGTGGAATGTTGAAGACGCACAAACGGGAGCAAATGGTCGTCCAGGATATCCCGGTAACGTTAACCTGTGAGGGACGATGTCACACGTACCAGGGGTCCCATTTCAGTCCACGTAAACAGTCCCCAGACGAGAATGCCACCCCCACCAGCTTGAAGAGTACCCTGCTGACAAGAAGGATCCAATGCTTCATGTGGTTTGCGCCGTACTGGTATCCTGCCATCCGCATGTACCAAGGTGAATCTCGACTCATCAGTCCAGGCAACATTTTCCCACATGTCTAGGGTCCAGTGGCGATGTTCCCGCGCCCATGCTAATCTTTGCACCCTGTGATGTGCGGTCAGCAGCGGTACCCTCGTAGGACGATGGCTTCCGTACCCCATAGCGAGGAGATAGTTCTGGATGGTGTGGCTGTTTACCCGTTTTTGTGCACCAGCGTTAAATTGCCGAGTGATTTCTTGCTATGTGGCCCGTCTATCCGCTGTTACAATGCGAGCTAGCCGACGATGACTCCGCTCATGCACACGCTGTTGTCCACGGCAGTTGGCCCTTGCAGGGATAGTTTTACCGGATTCGATGTACTCACGGTGCACCCATGACACAGTGGCTCATGAAAATCCCAGTGCTTGCACGACCTCCCAGATGAAGTGACCCATTCGTCGGGGCCCGACAATGTGCCCACGATCAAATGCGCTTAGATCCTTCGTCTCACTCATACTGCGTCCGACTTTTACTGATTCCCGTCGCATCACTCCTTATATTGTCGGATCGCTGCATACGTCACGCCGTTTCCGTTTACAGGGCCGCCCACAGCGCCATATTTGCATACCGCCAGCTGCCTCTAATTTAATTGCTCTTCAGTGTATATGCCCAACCCGGCAGAGCCTCTCTAGTCCGAAGTCTTAGCAACTGCACTGGTTATACGTGAACTTTTAAAATGATTATTTCAAATAGTTCCTTTTGTATCCGAGTGCTGTAGTTATGATCTCAAATTTCCATACATTTTCAAACTTTTGTGATGCAAAATTTATCTGTCAAATGGAATATACACTCAGTAGATAAAACATTAGGGATAGGGGTGATGGGCGGTTGACACGGACATCCCCCAAGTAGAGTGGAACAGACCCAAACCTATCGCAGGGAATAAATAGGAGGTCATCAGGACTTCCCAACAGTGTATTGCAATCGAAGATCATGGGTAAAAGTGGTAATCTGAGTGACTTTGATTGTGGACGCATTGCCGGCGCAAGACAGATTGGACATTCTATCGCCCAAGTGACAAAAAACCTGGAGTTCCCGAGGGTAACCGTATCGAGGATGTACAGCAAGTATACCATCGACGGACGTACCAGCGATCAGAAAAAAGCTGTGGCCAACCACACGCCTTGGATGACCGGCATTGACGTAGACTATACAGGTTCGAACAGACCAACCGCTTGGAAACTGCAACGTAAATCAAAATCACAGCCAGGTTAAATGTCGGAGGTCCATGCAGCGTCAGTGAGGAAACGGTATGGCGCACAATGCATACCATGGGCTACAGGAGCCGGCGCCCTACTCGTGTGTCACTGTTGATTGCTCGTCATCCGACATTGCGCCGAAATCACATCCAGGTTAAATGTCGAAAGCCCAAGCAGCGTCAACGAGTGAACGGTATGGCGCACAATGCATACCACGGACTACGGGAGACGACGCCCTACTCGTGTGTCACTGTTGACTGCTCGTCATCCGACATTGCGCCGAAATCTCATCCAGGTTAAATGTCGAAAGCCCAAGCAGCGTCAACGAGTGAACGGTATGGCGCACAATGCATACCACGGACTACGGGAGACGACGCCCTACTCGTGTGCCACTGTTGACTGCTCGTCATCGTACATTGTGCCGAAATCTCATCCAGGTTAAATGTCGAAAGCCCAAGCAGCGTCAACGAGTGAACGGTATGGCGCACAATGCATACCACGGACTACGGGAGACGACGCCCTACTCGTGTGCCACTGTTGACTGCTCGTCATCGGACATTGCGCCGAAATCACATCCAGGTTAAATGTCGGAGGCCCAAGCAGCGTCAACGAGTGAACGGTATGGCGCACAATGCATACCACGGACTACGGGAGACGACGCCCTACTCGTGTGTCACTGTTGACTGCTCGTCATCCGACATTGCGCCGAAATCTCATCCAGGTTAAATGTCGAAAGCCCAAGCAGCGTCAACGAGTGAACGGTATGGCGCACAATGCATACCACGGACTACGGGAGACGACGCCCTACTCGTGTGTCACTGTTGACTGCTCGTCATCCGACATTGCGCCGAAATCTCATCCAGGTTAAATGTCGAAAGCCCAAGCAGCGTCAACGAGTGAACGGTATGGCGCACAATGCATACCACGGACTACGGGAGACGACGCCCTACTCGTGTGCCACTGTTGACTGCTCGTCATCGTACATTGTGCCGAAATCTCATCCAGGTTAAATGTCGAAAGCCCAAGCAGCGTCAACGAGTGAACGGTATGGCGCACAATGCATACCACGGACTACGGGAGACGACGCCCTACTCGTGTGTCACTGTTGACTGCTCGTCATCGGACATTGCGCCGAAATCACATCCAGGTTAAATGTCGAAAGCCCAAGCAGCGTCAACGAGTGAACGGTATGGCGCACAATGCATACCACGGACTACGGGAGACGACGCCCTACTCGTGTGCCACTGTTGACTGCTCGTCATCGGACATTGTGCCGAAATCACATCCAGGTTAAATGTCGGACGTCTAAGCAGCGTCAGCGAGTGAACGGTATGACGCACAATGCATACCATGGGCTACGGGAGCCGGCGCCCTACTCGTGTGCCACTGTTGACTACTCGTCATCGGACATTGTGCCGAAATCACATCCAGGTTAAATGTCGAAAGCCCAAGCAGCGTCAACGAGTGAACGGTATGGCGCACAATGCATACCACGGACTACGGGAGACGACGCCCTACTCGTGTGCCACTGTTGACTGCTCGTCATCGGACATTGTGCCGAAATCACATCCAGGTTAAATGTCGGACGTCTAAGCAGCGTCAGCGAGTGAACGGTATGACGCACAATGCATACCATGGGCTACGGGAGCCGGCGCCCTACTCGTGTGCCACTGTTGACTACTCGTCATCGGACATTGTGCCGAAATCACATCCAGGTTGAATGTCGGAGGCCCAAGCAGCGTCAGCGAGTGAAGGGTATGGCGCACAATGCATACCATGGGCTACGGGAGCCGACGCCCTACTCGTGTGCCACTGTTGACTGCTCGTCATCGGACATTGTGCCAAAATCACATCCAGGTTAAATGTCGGAGGCCCAAGCAGCGTCAGCGAGTGAAGGGTATGGCGCACAATGCATACCATGGGCTACGGGTGCCGACGCCCTACTCGTGTGCCACTGTTGACTGCTCGTCATCGGACATTGTGCCGAAATCACATCCAGGTTAAATGTCGGAGGCCCAAGCAGCGTCAGCGAGTGAAGGGTATGGCGCACAATGCATACCATGGGCTACGGGAGCCGACGCCCTACTCGTGTGCCACTGTTGACTGCTCGTCATCGGACATTGTGCCGAAATCACATCCAGGTTAAATGTCGGAGGCCCAAGCAGCGTCAGCGAGTGAAGGGTATGGCGCACAATGCATACCATGGGCTACGGGAGCCGACGCCCTACTCGTGTGCCACTGTTGACTGCTCGTCATCGGACATTGTGCCGAAATCACATCCAGGTTAAATGTCGGAGGCCCAAGCAGCGTCAGCGAGTGAAGGGTATGGCGCACAATGCATACCATGGGCTACGGGAGCCGACGCCCTACTCGTGTGCCACTATTGACTGCTCGTCATCGGACATTGTGCCGAAATCCCATCCAGGTTAAATGTCGGAGGCCCAAGCAGCGTCAGCGAGTGAAGGGTATGGCGCACAATGCATACCATGGGCTACGGGAGCCGACGCCCTACTCGTGTGCCACTGTTGACTGCTTGTCATCGGACATTGTGCCGAAATCACATCCAGGTTAAATGTCGGAGGCCCAAGCAGCGTCAGCGAGTGAACGGTATGGCGCACAATGCATACCATGGACTACGGGAGCCGACGCCCTACTCGTGTGCCACTGTTGACTGCTCGTCATCGGACATTGTGCCGAAATCACATCCAGGTTAAATGTCGGAGGCCCAAGCAGCGTCAGCGAGTGAAGGGTATGGCGCACAATGCATACCATGGGCTACGGGAGCCGACGCCCTACTCGTGTGCCACTATTGACTGCTCGTCATCGGACATTGTGCCGAAATCCCATCCAGGTTAAATGTCGGAGGCCCAAGCAGCGTCAGCGAGTGAAGGGTATGGCGCACAATGCATACCATGGGCTACGGGAGCCGACGCCCTACTCGTGTGCCACTGTTGACTGCTTGTCATCGGACATTGTGCTGAAATCACATCCAGGTTAAATGTCGGAGGCCCAAGCAGCGTCAGCGAGTGAACGCTATGGCACACAATGCATACCATGGGCTACGGGAGCCGACGCCCTACTCGTGTGCCACTGTTGACTGCTCGTCATCGGACATTGTGCCGAAATCACATCCAGGTTAAATGTCGGAGGCCCAAGCAGCGTCAGCGAGTGAAGGGTATGGCGCACAATGCATACCATGGGCTACGGGAGCCGACGCCCTACTCGTGTGCCACTGTTGACTGCTTGTCATCGGACATTGTGCTGAAATCACATCCAGGTTAAATGTCGGAGGCCCAAGCAGCGTCAGCGAGTGAACGCTATGGCACACAATGCATACCATGGGCTACGGGAGCCGACGCCCTACTCGTGTGCCACTGTTGACTGCTCGTCATCGGACATTGTGCCGAAATCACATCCAGGTTAAATGTCGGAGGCCCAAGCAGCGTCAGCGAGTGAACGCTATGGCACACAATGCATACCATGGGCTACGGGAGCCGACGCCCTACTCGTGTGCCACTGTTGACTGCTCGTCATCGGACATTGTGCCGAAATCACATCCAGGTTAAATGTCGGAGGCCCAAGCAGCGTCAGCGAGTGAAGGGTATGGCGCACAATGCATACCATGGGCTACGGGAGCCGACGCCCTACTCGTGTGCCACTGTTGACTGCTCGTCATCGGACATTGTGCCGAAATCCCATCCAGGTTAAATGTCGGAGGCCCAAGCAGCGTCAGCGAGTGAAGGGTATGGCGCACAATGCATACCATGGGCTACGGGAGCCGACGCCCTACTCGTGTGCCACTGTTGACTGCTTGTCATCGGACATTGTGCCGAAATCACATCCAGGTTAAATGTCGGAGGCCCAAGCAGCGTCAGCGAGTGAACAGTATGGCGCACAATGCATACCATGGGCTACGGGAGCCAACGTCCTACTAGTGTGCCCCTGTTGACTGCTCGACATCGGACATTTCGCCTCGGCTGGTGCCAGGAACATCAAAACTGGACCTCTGTAGAGTGGTCAGATGAATCCTGTTTTCAGCTGCGCTGAGCTCATGGCAGGGTGCGAGAGTGGCGTTAACAGAATGATGCTATGGCTCCACCGTGCCAGGTCGGCTCTGTTCAAGGCAGTAGTGGCTCTGTGATGGTGGTTTGGGGAGCCTTGTCATGGGATGCATTAGGTCCTGTAGTGTGTCTGGAGAAGTCCTTAAGTACTGCACTGCCAGCATGTGCTAGCTGATCACCTCCACGCTCTCATGGTCTATTTTGGCAGGAAAATGTGCCGCCCCACCGGTCAGCAACCAATCAGGCATGACTCAAGGAACACTCATCTTAGTTTAGAATCATCCGGTGACCTCATTGGTCCCCGAACTTGAACCCTGTGGAAGTTCTGTGATGCCGTGGAGCAGAACATTAGATCCATAGATCCTGGGCCGACGTCTCGGGCGGAGTTGTGGACAATGCTGCAACAGGCATGGATGGCATTACCTCAGGAAACCCTACGCCATTTGGTGGAATCGATGCCAGTGCGTGTACAAGCTGTTATTCGCGCTAGAGGAGGGCCAACACGCCATTGGGTAGGTATCTCCTAATGTTTTGTCCAATGAGCGTATTTTGTCTATGTCATTCGACAATACCTGTTTCTACACGTCGGTCTGGAAAAATTATTAACATTGGCTAGATCATACGACAATCAGTATTATTCACATGGTTTCTGTCTGTTTTACAGAATGAACTGTTTTCCTACTAGGAGTCATTGCACTATATCTGCATAATACGGTATATCTAGGTCTCAAAATATTCTATATTTGCATTGATTTTTCATCCGATCACTAAATGGAGGACGCACCGTTCAACCCTTATAATGATTGCTCTCGCACTCTGATTTTCAGCACGAGAATATGCTTGCCCTGCGTGGCGTAGCTTAGCACCCTCTAAACAAGATGTGGTTTAAATGGCTTCTGTCAGGCAGTTACCGACTCCCTGCGCTCTAACCCAGTGGACAAAATATACATTCTGGCCGGAATAGTGCACCCTAACGTTAAATGTGAGGTGACAACCGACTCTGACTTCACCGAGATGATATACACTGCTGGCCACCCAAAATGCAACACCAAGGAGGACACGAGATAGCAAAGCCAGATTTACTGGACACATAACAACAGATACAAAGATGAAACGATTGAGCTTACAGGCCCGTGCGACTTGCGGAACACGCAGACATCAATAGTTCGTGTGGCCCCCATGGCTGGCAATAACGGCTGCTACACGCCGCGGCATCGAACGAAAGAGGCTTTGGATGTGGGCTTGGGGTATGTCGGTCCACGCTGCTTCCACACGTTGCCACAGTTCATCAGCTGTTCCTGTTGTTTGAAATGCTCTCCAAGCTCGTGAAACGATGCTGTGAGCGATCCCGAACTCCACGGCCACACTGCGGTATTGAAAATGCATACATTAATAATATATACACTGAAGTACCAGAAAAACTTGTACAGCAGCTTAATACTTGGTAGGTCCCCCACGGGAGCGCAGGACTGCAGAAATACGACGGGGCAAGAACTCCACCAGCTTCTGGAAATATGCTGTAGGCAATGCACACCATACTTCCTCCAGAGCGTTCCACAATTCGGGTGTATTCCGAGGTTTCGGATTCCTGTGTTCGATTGCGCGTTGCATGGCATCCCAATTGTGTTCTATCACGTTCAGATCTGGGGACTTGGGTGGGAATGGCAACACCCCAAACTCAGACGAATGCTCCTGTAACCATAATGTGGCGTCCCGACACTTGTGTGGAGGTGCATTGTCCTGTTGAAACAGGCCCAGCCCATCAGCATGAATGCAGGACATGAACGGGTGTATCTCGTCAGAAAGGATGCGCACATAGCGTTGGTCGGTCAGCTGGACTTCACCAGGGGTCCCAGTGAAGTCCAGCTAAACACACCCCATACCATTACGGACCCCCACCAGCCGGTATAGTTCCCTGTTGACAGGCGGGATCCATGGCTTCATGGGGTTTGCGCCACACATGAATCCTTTCATCTGCTCGATACAGTTGGAAACGCGAATCGTCAGACCAGGCTACTTGTTTCCAGTCATCAAGTGTCCAGTGGCGGTGTTGCCGTGCCCAAGCGAGGCGCGTAGCTCTGTGTCGTGCTCCCATCAAGGGGACTCGAGTTGGGCGTCGACTCCCAAACCCCATATCGTGCAGGGTACGTTGCAGAGTCCGGACGCTGATGCTTGTTGAGGCTCCAGCATTGAATTCCGACGATACCTCCGAGAGTGTTGCACGACTATCGCGCGAGACGATTCTTGACAACCAACGATTGTCACGTTCACCCAATGCCTTTTTACGGCCATACTGGTAACGTAGGTTGGAGGTTTTGCCGGAATTCTTGTAGTCACGGTACCCCCTTGCAATGGTCGTCCGTGAAAATCCGGGTTCGTTTCTACCTCCGAAATACTATGGCCCATCTCACGAGCGCCAACTATGACACCGCGTTGAAAATCGCTTAAATCGTTATTACTTGTCATTCTCATGCCGAAAACAGCTCTGACAGCTGGCAAGGATGTCTATCGCTTTATATACGCACTGGCGAACGCAACCGAGTACGCGCATAGGTGACGTTGCAATGTATTTTACATAAGCTCGTTTGTACCAGTTTTTCTGGCACTTCAGTGTATATATATATATATATATATATATATATATATATATATATATATGCTTCGGCCACCGTGAGCGGATCTAAGAGTTATAGGCAATCGTCCGCCTCTAATTTCCATTGGTTCAAGGTAAGGGAGATAGCCAGTGCTGTAAGACAAACACGCCGTCGATGCCATATCAGAACACTAAAGCCGGAAGCAAACGGTCAGAAGCCAGCGCTTAGACCACCGCATCACCGGGGTGACGCCTGGATTTCGGCAAGGACAATAAAGAAAAGTGTAAATGAATAAATATCTCATTTATTCTCTTTGATCTTGTGCAACTAAAGACAGCCGAACCTCTGTTAGAAGGTTTTATACGGTAGAGACAATTCAGTACCTTTTACAGTGCCATGGTGCCTTAAAATAGTTCAAACAGTGACTTAGTTTTGAGAAACAGTCAATCAGTTGATATAGCGCCTTTGGGGATATAGATAATGCATTGAACCTTTACGGCTTGTTTTTGTACTTTGTGTTCTGTTTTGTATTTAAGCGTTCCTTTGTACCCTTTTTTCTTTCCACGTAATTACAATTTGTCTGATCTTTGCACACTGCGTTCTGGCGCGAAATAAATACATCCAATCGCTGTAATCACGACCAGGAGTTTTCAGTTTTTTGTTGCAAAGTTTTTATTCTAAGTGACGCAAAATTCGATATATATTTTTTTGTAGAAAACGACTGCACAAGTTAAAATTAGGAAAAAATATTGTTACATTTGGATATCGGGGTATGAAACATTTTGTAAGAATAAGAAAAGCGAGGATTTCAACAGCGAAAATGCAAGCACGAATGCGAAGAATTCCCAATTTACGGCATTCCGTTGTAATTCCTAACAGGAACGGAACAAGAGGTCTGGTGAAAGCCGTTCCAGACAAAAACAAGCCATTGTGATGTCTAAATGAGCGAAAGGGATTTGAAACTCGAAAACGGAGTCGTATACAATGTCAAGTGTTCTGGCGTCTGACAGGCGTTCCTTCAGAGAGACAAAAAGAAAGTTAGTCAGTTGTATCGATGAACACACACACACACACTGCCGTATTATACACGTTTTAAAATATAAATGCTATATACCAGAGGTTCCCAATCTGTGCATCGCGACGTCCCAGGGCGTCGCCGGTCTTGGTCCTGGGAGTCGCGACTATAAGGAAAAACTAAAACTTATAATTCATAGCGAAGCGCAACATGCAAATTTTCAAGGCGTGCAGATATTTTAAAGAATGACAGAATATAAAAGAAAAAAGAAAACACAATTCTTCTTTTTGCAAGTCAGAAAATGAACTGAGCCAGGCAAGGTCAAGCGATGATGTATAATGAATTAGCTTTTACTGGTTGTTGTTGTAGTAATTATTATATCATGAATAAAGTCTTATGCTGGTTGTTACTTAATGGAGACACTTAATGACAGAGACACCCAACGGCCAGACAGAGGTCTCACAGTACTATGAACTGAGAAAAACGTACTTACTTAAAAATATTTTATTAGGAAACTCCTGGTATCATCCAACACACACACTGCTAGTCACACTAATCGTATCACAATAATGAAGAAGAACCTAATCACATAGAACGAAGCTCTCGGCACAAAATAACGTAGCTCTTTTCACATCGAACAAAACCTCTCCACATATAAACAAAAAGCTCTCCTCGCACATAAACAAAAGCTCTCTTCATATAAACAAAAGCTCTCCTAGGTATCGTTGAACGCGCCTATTTATACTGCATACCACCACGTCATGACTTACACTCATTGCCACATATCATTCAGCGGGAGAAATAACATCTCGTTAAGTAAGAAGATAATTTACATAGGAAAATAAAATAACAAGAGATAGTAAAATCAAAAGGAAACTGAATCTAGAGTATACGTTACATCATCTCCCCCTTAATTTTTTTTTTCTGAAGTGCTGGAGAAGGGATTCTCTTATTTTTCCTATCTCGCGGTGTGGAAATAACATCACACCATTGCGAGATTTTGAACGGTCGGGTCATCCGGATAGTTCGGGCGCCATTATAACGAAGTAAATTTCTCCGTCATTTTTATCCGCGCCAGGATTCGAACCCGGATCCCCTCATTCCGGAATAAGTCACTCTACCAATTGAGCTACGCGGACGTTTTATTCCTATTCCTATCTGCCTTTATGTCGTGTGCGTCCTTCTGGCAGGTACGTCACATCTCCTGGTACGTTACAGATGTTCTGCCGCCCAATTGTTGGGCGCTTAGTTTACTACGCAGTTTTCATTCGATACATATGTAGCGTATATAAACATTCGCTAGAACTCAGGTGCTGTGTTTTAATAATTGTGAACGTAGTTATTTCTTTGTGAGTGTGTGTTGGTTTATGATAATGGAGAAGTTTTTAAATAAAAAACGTTTTGTAGAAGAATTTGCGAGTAGTTCTAAATAGGCGAGAAGGAAGAAGTCCAGAAATTATGATGACGCGTACTTCGATTTCGGTTTCACGTGCACTGTTGTTAAGAACGAAGAACGTCCTCAGTGTGTAATCTGCCTGAATACAAGCTAGTAATGTAAACGTCTATTTTCTTTTAAAAAATACCACAAACTCGAATTTGGGAAATTTTTTTTTAATTTTGGGTACAGGGACGTCGCACGGAAAATGTGACATGCCAAGGGCGGCGTGATCTCTAAACGTTTGGGAACCCCTGCTATATACAACTAAAACACAATGATGTTAAAACCATAAGCACTTTCAAGTTCACACTGAACTCGTCTTCAGATGTAATGATTACTGCGCTTAGCTCTTGAAGTGACAGTATATATAAGGGAGTACTATGTGTTTGCGCTTGTGCGTAAACGCTATTCGTTGTTGATAGTCTGAGGGGCCGCACAATAATCTCCAAGGCAACGGAATTGTAATGGGTGAATCGTCGTTACAGCAGTTTGACCTGTGTCTATGCATCATTAGACTTTTAGTCAATAGCAAGGAACAGACATTCGGGTGTAGAGGATTGTTGCATTCTACCTAATGGGTAAATGGTTACTGTGTAGGCACAATGTTGCCGAAACAGTTGTAGACGACCGTGTCTTTAAAATATATTTGTGCTTATTTACTCGCAATTTAAGATTTCGTCGTGTAGATCCGATATATATTTGGTTATCAGCATCCTCACTTATTGCCTCTAAAAGAATTGCATATACACCGTACCTAGATTCGAGAAAAATTGGATCACGATCTTTTCTAATAATATCTTGGATATTACGTGTTTTTAATCCAAAGTCAATTATGTGGGGACTGCAAATACTTCTTAGTGTATTTGACACGGCTGGAATGTACGGAATAGAGGCAACATACTTGCTAGTAGGTTTTGGGTTGGTTAGAGTTGAGCTCAAGTTTGTGCTAGCGCGGCGTATGATTGTACCAACAACTATATATATATACACTCACGGACAATGAACTTTGCGCACCAAGAAGGGGCATTAGATTGAACTGAAATTTTATGAACGTAATGATACAGATGAATGATACACATGATGGCAAAAACAGAGCTGCAGGACAATTACAGAGGGATCTGTGGCACGCAGTCCGGTCATCTTCAATAGCGCGTCGCACCGCCTCGTGCAGCGATACATGCAGCACTACGGTCCGCAATGGAGGCGAACAGACGCCTGATGTTGTCCTGCGGCAGACTGGCCGACACGTGTTGGACGGTGTGCTGCAAGTCCCGGATAGTGCAGCACGGCGGCAGCCAGTGTTTCAACTGGTCCCACACATGCTAGACAGGGGACATGTCCGGGCAGCGGACAGGCCATGGAAGTGTCTGGACATGACGTAGGCAGTCCTGGACAACCGGAGTCGTGTGCGGGCAGGCATTATCCAGCTGGTATAGCCCACCTGCATCTCATCCACATACCATATATGTATAGTGGCCGTAGGATCTCATCTACATGCCGCTGGCCCTTCAACGATCCACGTAACACTACTGCAGCTGATCGGCTATCGTCGGCAATGGCTCCCCAGACCATAATGCCTGCAGTGGGGGAGTTGTGGCGCTCGATAGCGAGGTTGGGATTGTGCCGTTGACTCGGGGACCTCCACACCCGGACACGATGTTCATCTGTCCCCAAAACGAAGCAGCACTCATCGCTAAACACAACACGTCACCAGTCTGCGGCGTTCCACATCGCTCCGGCCTGGCACGATGTTCCTGTGTTAATGGCAGCACACGCAAGAGGCGCTAGGATCGTAGATTCGCTACCGCGAGTCGTCGGGAAATGGTTCGTGGGCACACAGGAGCCGCTACATCTGCCTGTACAGTGGACCGGGTTCCCGTGGGATCCGTTCGTCCCTGGTGCACGATCCGTCGATCGTCTCTACCGGTGGTCCTCCTGGGCCATTCGCAGCCGCCCCGCCGTGTGGTAATGCCGTCACGTGTTCACTGCTCCCAACTCAGTCGGACGGCGTGGTTGCGCCGACCACCCTGCGGTTTCCAGCCCGATGATCAGGCCTCTCTCAAAGTTCGTAAATTGCGTAAATCGACGTCTCTGGCGTCTACCCGGCATTCTTGTCACTCTGTACTCTTGCTTGCGTCGGCCGGTGCTTTCCGCTTTTTGGGGCATCGACTACACGCCAGTTTATAAGGCTGCCGGTTCGTGCTTGCAGCGCCACCACAGGGTGTGCGGTCATGCGCACTTGCACCAAACGTGAATAATTTGTATACCAGCACGCACTCTAGCTATTTGCAAAGTTTCGCGGTTGTAGCATGTTTTCTTCTAGGTGCGCAAATTTCATTGTCCGTGAGTGTATCTGTAGTTAGTCAGTTGGTGGGTAACGACAGTTGGTTGTGTGTCTGATACATCCGAAAGAAAAGGACATTCCGTTATAGGGGACCCTAAGAGGCTTCCCTGGGCGTTTGGAATTTTAGAGAGGAACTGCAAATTAACGGGCTTTCCTTTCAGGGACATGAAATGGAAACACTGACCACCGAAACAAGCTGGCCGCCACAATGGTGCAGTGGTCTAAGCGCTGGCTTCTTACCATTAGTCGCAGGAGTTGCGGGTTTGAATCCCGGTGAGGTATGGATGTTGTGTTTATCTTACGGCACTGGCTCTCTCTCTCTCTCTTCCCTGGAACCAGTGGCCCTAAATTAGGGATGGGGGCTGCTTACAGCCTATTGAGTTACTCTCGGTGGTCGTTAAACCCACAAACAAACAAAAAACCGTTGAGTAACGTAGCATTTAACAGACACTAGAGAAAGTCAATTACCCCCGGCAGAGTGTTGGGGTCAAGAATTGATCTACATACAGAGGGTGAGTCGAAAGTTTTGCAATATTTGCATAAACGCATGTGCTGCGGCGGGTATGCCACGAGTATATATTGTTATATGTCACTAGTTCAAGTCGCGCACTACAGTCAGTCGAAAGGGATACAAAGTGGTAGTCGTTGCTGTGAACAGTATTGCATGTCGTCCTTCTGTCTGTGGTTGGAAAGTATAAAAGATGAACAGCCACAACCCGTTAATTAGGGAACATTTGCGTTACGAGTTTGAACTCAGCCATAACGCTGCAAAAGCAACATGAAACATTTGTCATGCGAAAGGGGAAGGTTCCGTGAACCACAGCACCGCAATCAGATGGTTCAAGAAATTTCGCTCAAGTGACAGAAATATCGACGATCATTCAAAGTCAGGTAAGCCACGAACCGTGGATTCGGGGCCGTGCGCCAGGCCGTAGAGGAAAATTCGACAACCAGCACTCGGAGATTATCAGGCGAGCTGGGCATATCACAGATCACCGTGGTTCGTCATCTTCAGGACCTCGGCACGGTCTACAGGAGCTTCAGAAAACCGCCGAGTGGAAGTGTGCACGGCACTCCTAGAAAGCCCGTGCGATGTACGTTTCATCAAGAAAATTGTTCCAGATGGTCGGACCATCGACACCAACCTCTACTCTGAACAGCTGGAGCGGATGTATGCCGTTTTGGAGGAGAAGTACCCGCCACTGGTGAACAGAAAGGGCGCTCTCCTACAGCAGGACAACGCTCGGCCTCATACCGCGCAAACGAACCGTGCAAAACTACAGGAACTTGAGGGCATCGAACTGATGTCACACCCAGCATATAGTCCGGACCTTGCCCCGTAGGATTTTTACTCGTTTGGGTTCATGGACCACTTCCTTCGCGGGTGTACTTTATTAACCAGGAGGAGCTGGAAGCTGGGGTGAAGGAGTTCTTCGCCTCTAAGGACAAGAATTGGTACCGCCGTGGAATCGAAGAACTGGCAGACAGATGGCTAAAGACGGTGCAAAACGATGACCTGTACTTTGAATGCTATTCAGCTTTCGTCATAAAGGTACGTATGAAGACATAAAATACTCCAAATATTGCAAAACTTTCGACTCACCCTCTGTAGAAACTGAGAGCCTTCCATTACTTAAACCCGTTGGCTGCGATTGGGAAGAAGTAGCAAGCACGTAAAAATGCATCTTCCTCCATCCATATCGTGAAGAGGCTAGTAGACAGAGGATGGTAGCGAGTTTAGCTCCCAAGATCTTCACCTTGCCTCCTTCCGATCTGGGAGCGGGTCTCTAAGAGCAAAAAACCCTTTATTCTCTAAGAGCAAAAAAAGTGGGGGGATCAAGTGAGATCGGACAAAGTGTTTCGCTAGTGATAATTCTTTTGCGTTCTTAGTGCTACCACACCATTCTACTACTTCATTGTCTTTTTGGACGCTATATTTTTGCTGCCTGCAAGTCTGTAAGATACTTTAATTTTTTTCTTGCTATTAGGAACCTGCTAAGAACTAATTAGCAGGACTTTCATGATGTTAGCACTGTATATGATAGGACTGAAAATATGCATGCAATTTCATTGGCTGTGATATGGAGAATCAGTTGTAAATAGGATAAGCCCAGCCCATCTTTTTTCTTTCATCTGATAATCTTTACGTAACGTAATTGAATATGCAATAAAATGCCCGTGATTGTATATGTTAAAATTCTCGGCCTCCATTTATTTGTCTTGTGTTGTTATTAAGGCTAACGCGGGCGAAGTCCTTAAAATATCTCAATCTCTCACCTGCAGTAAAAATAGGATGTACGCTCTCCGATTGCGACGCATTACTACCAAGCCAGATCGTAACAACATTTTGGTAGTACCTTTGGCCAACTACACAGTGCGTCAAAGAATGTTTAAGACTAGATTTCAGCCTACGGATGAAATCTAGTCAGCGCTAGATTTCAGCCTACGGTGGCGCCACCAGTGTAATCGCGAATGCGTTATATAAACCGTGACCATCTGCTTGCTTTTTGCCAAAAGTACTGCGCAGTTGTTAAAGTAACTCAAACGAAACGGGCGTTCATTAGAGAAGTAAAATTTTTTTCATGTTGAATTATTAAGATGGAACAAAGGGCTGTTATTAAATTTAACGCAAAACTTGGTAAAAGTGCCTCGAAAAAGTAACAAATGATGAAACAAGTTCATGGTGAGTTTTGTTTAAGTAGATCAAATGCTTTCCTGCGGCACAAACGTTTTTTGGACGGAAGAGAGATGCTAGAAGATGATAAGCATACCGGAAAACCAAGTTCATCTAGGACACCTGAGATTATTGAAAAAGTGCGTGATTTCGTAGCAAACAACCAATGTGCGTCACTAAGAATGATGGAAGAGTCTTTAAACATCAACAAAGAAACGATTCGGACCATCCTGCATGAAGATTTGGGCAAAACACAAGTCTGTGCTAAATTTGTTCCACACACGTTAACCAATGAACAAAAATCAAGAAGTGCACATTGCAGAGACATCCTTTCAGCCGCTGAAAATGATCCAAACTTCTTAAAATCGATTGTTACAGGTGATGAAACATGGTGTTTTCAATATGATCCTAAAACAAAGCGACAAAGTGCGGAATGGAAGTCAAAAAACTCGCCACAAGCCAAAAAAACAAGAAAAGTTCCATCGAAAATCAAAACAATGCTCATTACATTCTTCAATAGTAAGGGTATTATCCACAAAGAATTTGTTCCAAGTGGACAAAGAATTGCTGGTGAGTTTTATTTAAATGTTTTGAGGCGTTTGATGAGCAGAATTCGTCGCATTCGTCCAGAATATCGAAATGAAAGCAGTTGGTGTTTGTTGCACGATAATGCACCCAGTCACACTTCACTTCTTGTTCGTAGATTTTTGGCGAAAAATAACGTCGGTGTGTTGAATCGTCCACCGTATTCGCCTGATTTAGCATCCTGCGACTTTTCTTTGTTCCCAAAACTTAAAATGACGTCAAAAGGGTGTTATTTTGATGATATTTCGACCATAAAAACAGCTTCGACGCGTGCTTTGGAGGCGATTCCGCAAAGTGAACTGGAACAGGCATTCGAATCATTATTAAATCGCTGTAACAAGTGTATTGAAGCCGGAGGGACTTATTTTGAATAACAAACCAAAAGAAATTATAATTTCTTGTTTCTATTTCATTTTATAGACCCAGTCTTAAAAATTCTTTGACGCACTGTGTAGGTTTGAGACTTTTGTGATAAATCGTGTTCATTACCCTCGAGAATTCTGTGTGACCTGTGTTGTTTTTCGTTCCTGAACAGCTGATTTAGAAAAGATTTTATTCTTGCTTATAATGCTATTTAGAAATAGTAAACTTCCTTCATTTGATTTGGTTTGATTTCTTTTAAAGAGATTTCGCATTCCTTATTTGATCAAGTTTGAACCCCTATTTTTTTCATTTGATTAACGAGCCGTGCCCATTTCATTCACAGTGGTGCTTAAAAAACGAAGGTCTTGAAAAGCAAAACACATGGAAGAACAGCTGGAATCTCGCCCAGCTCAGTTTGTTTTTCAGTGGATGCTTGAGTTAAGTGGTGAAAGCCCTCGTCGTTTGTGCACCTGTGATCGATTGCGGATCAATAAAAACTTTCTGATCAACAGGACGTAGCGCCTCCATGCTTGAGTGACGCATGAGACGAAGAAAGTAGCCCTGAAGTGTCATCAGTAATACGATGATATGATGGATGGTCAAACTGATGGTGAACAAATTAGGGGTGAAACACCGTTGGTCAATGATATTCTCAAAATATTTATGCCTGAGAAATAAATGGCAAGTCATGGATTGTTTACCTCGGCCACTTCCCTCCCTGGGTGGCCGATTAAAAAAAATGCCATTTGTAATCACTTTTAAATTTTATTCTTGTGTGAGGATGAACTAAAACAAACAAATGGACGTAAACGTAAAAATGCAGACAATCCTTTGTAACTGCATTCGTGTATGCACTTCCCCATGCGTCCCCATGCAGAAATGAGCTGGGTTGTTGCACTAGGGACTTTGCCCCATTCAGCACACGCAGTATAATTCTGTTATCAGTGGTGTACCGGACAAACTCGAGGCCCCCCGCAAAAAATGTTTTCCAGGCCCTTTGCAAAAATCCATTAGCTTTCGTGAACATAGACTAGGATAACCGCCAAAGGTAACCGATAACTCGGGTACAGTTGGCAAATTTTGAGCGAAGCTATTGCAAAATCTAAAGCTCATTAAGGCGTTTCTTACAACAAATTCTAAAAAAATTGTATCGCGAAAGACACGCACACACATACATAAACTTCCTTTTATTATTATAAATTAAGCAAGTGTTGAGCTAACAGACGGAGTCTTCGTTTTTCAATTCAAACGATTTTTTTTTAAATTAATGTTAGTGAGCCGACTTTCGTGAAACGGTTCAAGTAAAAGTCCATCTAGTTTTAATTGAAATTCCTCAATGACTCGGAATTTTGGTAATCGGAAGGCGTCAAAACCTCACCATGGACGATTTCCAATCGCATGCGAAAAATCACGGTGATCGGATATGTCATGTCGTAGCTATGCCCGAACAACTAATTGTCCCGAGTCTCGTATAGAGAGCGGATTTTTTCAATTATTCTTAAAAATTGGTCAATTTTTTAATGGTCATTATTTTTATACGACACGACCAATCACCATGATGCCAACCCCATGTCACTCACCATGTCCTTCCCTTTCTCTGTGGCAAGTGTCACCGCGATCGGCTGAAGATCTTTGGAGGAGATAGGTAACAAACGACGCACCCTCTCAAAACCTGGAAAACCCCTTAAAAATGCAAGTTTTTGGTCGATTATTCCTCAATGACACGGAACTTCGAAAATCGGAAGGCGTCAAAACCTGACCATGGACGATGTCCAATCGCATGCAAAAAATCACGGTGATAGGATGTATCATCTCGTACCTATGTCCGAACAACTAATTGTCTCGAGTCTCGTAAAGAGAGCTCCGCTCGGCATTCAGCCTCGCTTCGCTCAATCAAACACGTGGAGAAAATGTAAATGGACGATGTCATCGCTCTGTCCACGTTAAATGCCACTAAGTGGCCACCAGGGTTGGCAAGGTAATTTCCTCGTTACGTATTTTACGTAAATCACGCGTAATTTACAGGTAATTTACTCGTTACGTATTTTACGTAAATTACGCGTAATTTACAGGTAATTTACTTGGCGTAGAAAACCAGTTTTTTACGCAGACGTAAAAAACTAATTTTCTTTCATGTGTGTGTATAAATAATATAATATAAAAACCACTTTAATTATATTACATTTTAAACTTAAAATTTCTTGTATATTTCACTACGAAATCATTATTCTCTTAAGATTGTTCATACAGCTCAGCCACCTATTAGCAGATTTCTTTTTAGAAATTATAATGTATCTGTTCTTTCTTGTATATTAAAAATGGAGAAAATAATCTACCTCTTGCACTAGCATTGATAAAAATCACAATGTATATTGAATAGAATTCAAGATTTTATTAACAACTTCAAATTCGCGAGTGTATTTTCATATGTATGTAATTCTATAAAATAAACAATTTTATGTTCAGTTTGTTCACCAAAGATAATATTTTGGCATGAATGTCTATGGCATGTCTATAACGCAAAATATTGTACATTTTCATTTAATAATATTTGTGTTTGACATATTATCCAGGTGTTTGTGTTTGACATATTATCATAATTTTACCCATGTTTTTTTTCAATTTTTTTACGCGTTTTTTACGTATTTTACGTTTTCTACGTAATTTACAGCGTTTTTTACGCGTAATTTACCTGTCACGTAGGAAACCTTTTTTTACACGTAATTGCACAACCCTGGTGGCCACAGCTCAGTTGCTGAGCCCATCAATACGGATTTGTGTAGTCAGATGCTGACTGGGACACCACGCATGGTGCTGAGAATTGTTGGCACCGTAGCGTAAATGCGAACGCACTCGACTAGTTATCGAGAGATCTGGGATTCGATCCCAGCGGTGTCGGAACAACAATTTTTCAGTTGCTATGCGTTGATGGTATCGTCCATTTCCATTAGCTTTCAATTACTGAAAATTTTAACTTCCATATTATTAACTACGCTTTATGGGTGTTTTAATAAATCTAATTCTTTGGAACCTACGAGTATTTTTCTTAAAATATTTTTTTTCACTTTATTGCGTGAAACACAAATATGTACGTTATAATTAAAATGATTGCCCTAGTTATCGATACAAATTACTACACAAAATACTTACGTCAAAGTTAATCATATCATAAAATATTTAAAAAACCAACTCCGTATATTTTCGAAATGTTCATAAAAGAGATGACATAAATAACTTTCCAGTCAGGATTAATGATCTCCCACTTAAAATTGTGGACAAAGTTCAGTATCTTGCGTTTGGTTTGATAAATTCTTTAACTGGAATACGCATGTTCAGTTTGTTTTAAAAAAGTTTTCTTACAGGTTGGCCTGCTTAGTAAAATTAAGTATCTCTTCCCTATCAGTGTCCTAAAAACATTTTACTATGCCTTTATTTATACCCATCTCTCCTATTGTCTGGAATCCTGGTATTCAAATATAAGTGCAAACGATAAGTTATGCTTGCTCAAATTAGAGAAGAAATCTGTTCGCTACATGCTGAACACAGATTACATGTCATTTTCAAAACCATTATTTTTAAAACTAAATATTTTAAAAATTCATAAAAATTTTACCTTGAAACTAGGTATCATGTTTTTTATTATATAATGCATCTTAAACTGCTTATTTTTCAATCCGACATCAAATATCTGAATTATGCTGTCTTCACCAGATCTGTTGCTAACAAGAAATTATGTCGACCATCTGTTAGAATTAATTATGGTTTAAATAGCATATTGTACAAAACCATTATCCTATGAAATAATCTCTCAGAGAGCATCAGATCTCTGGAAAATATCAAAAGGTTTTCCTGGTCTCTGCGAAATCACATTGTAAATCATCCTGATCTCCATAATGAATCTCAATCCTATCATTAATATTCAAGAAACGCATATAGCGTATTAAATCCGTTTATTTCTTATGGTGTAATACTCACAGAGATTCAATAAGCTTTCGCACTCCACTGGGAGGCTTTATCAAAGCAACGGTAGACATAAAAATGCAGGGAATTGCAACAGATAAGGAACAAAGAACGTTAGTCGGGACTTCCTAAAAATTTTAAAAATCGATGATTCCATGCCCGAATGTGGCATCGGTAACGTTATTTTTAATACACCACAATATGAATATTCTGTGATATTCAATATTTGGCGAATCTCTGTGATTACTACACCATAAGAAATAAACGGATTTAATACGCTATATGCGTTTTGCTACATAAAAACAGTGACATTGAGGATCTCAGGAACTACAGACCTATCAGCCTTCTATCAGTGGTTTATCAAATTTTCACTAAAGTTCTTTCACACCGCTTGAAGGTAACACTGGACATGGCTCAACCGAGAGAACAAGCTGGATTCAGGAGTGGCTACAGCACAATACATCATATCCACGTACTGAGAGAACTAATTGAAAGAGCGAGGAAATATGAACTTCCATTGTGTATGGCTTTCATCGATTATGAAAAGGCCTTTGATTCAGTGAAACCATCAGCAGTTAAAATGGTTTTGAAATCCTGCGATATTGAAGATGCATACATTAATATTATTAATAACATCTATGAAAATGCAAGTGCAAAAATTCGGCTGTTTGAAAATACAACACACATAAAAATTGGAAAGGGAGTGAGACAAGGTGACACCATATCTCTGAGGCTCTTTAATGCCACATTGGAAAATGTCTTTCAATCACTGAACTGGGAAAACAAAGGGATAAAGATTAATGGAGATTATCTAACCCACCTTCGTTTTGCTGATGACGTAGTCATTTTTGGAACTACCCCATCAGAGC
This sequence comes from Macrothele yani, assembly GCA_039090855.1. Lineage (NCBI taxonomy): Eukaryota > Metazoa > Arthropoda > Arachnida > Araneae > Macrothelidae > Macrothele > Macrothele yani. The sequence goes on along the minus strand of CM077016.1, from coordinate 89,400,515 downwards.
TGCAGAGTATGATCCAGGAACTTGCTGGCAAGAGTAAAGAAGTGGGATTAAAAATGAACTTTCAGAAGACAAAAGTGATGTTCAATGCTTTTACAAGAAATGAAGATTTATCGATTGATGGAGAAAAGCTGGAGATAACAGACACGTACGTTTATCTTGGACAGCAGATATCAAGTGAGGGTCGCATTGATGAAGAAATTAATCGGCGTACAAAACTTGCCTGGAGAGCTATTGGAAGAAACAGCATAATTTTCAAGAGCAATATGCCATAATGTCTTAAATCAAAAGTGTTTGATCAATGCATCCTTCCAGTGCTTACGTATGGTGCAGAGACGTGGACCTTAACTAAAAGAGACATACAAAGGCTGCAGACAACTCAAAGATGCATGGAGAGGTGCATGCTTGTTGTAACCAGGAGAGATAAGAAGAGGAACTCGTGGATCCGAAAAATGACAAGAGTGGAAGACATCATGATCAGAGTTAAATCCCTGAAATGGCAATGGGCTGGACATACTGCCAGAAGGACAGACCATCGATGGACAGCCGAAATTTTAGATTGTATTCCAATGGACAGGAAAAGACCCAGAAGAAGACCACGTGGAAGATGGGTGGATGAAATTCGAAAGTATGCGGGAGTGACATGGAGGAGACTGGCACAAGACAGACCGTTGTGGAAGAAACTTGGGGAGACCTTCGTCCAGCAGTGGATTGATAATGGTTGACAATGATGATGACGCGTTTCTTGAGTATTCATATTGTGGTGTATTAAACATAACGTTACCAATGCCACATCCGGGCATGGAATCATCGATTTTTAAACTTTTTAGGAAGTCCCTACTAAAGTTCTTTGTTTCTTATCTGTTGCAATTCCCTGCATTTTTATGTCTACCGTTGCCTTGAAAAAGCCTCCCAGTGGAGTGCGAAAGCTTGGCGAAACTCTGTGATTACTACACCATAAGAAATAAACGGATTTAATACGCTATATGCGTTTCTTGAATATTCATATTGTGGTGTATTAAAAATAACGTTTCCTATCATTAAATTATAGTTCGATGCTATGCTGCTAATACTGGCGTTTCTGTTAGAACCATCTTACTTGCCTTAATATATTTTATATATTTTATTCCTTTTCTTACATCTGATAGGGGGAATCGCCTTACAACCAGTATGTTCAGATTCCTCCTGGTGTATTGCATTTTCACATGACTGTAACTTTTAAATGTGTGCAATAAAATAGTTGTAACTGTAATGCAAAATTTATTATTTTAAAGAACTAAGGCCTGCTTTTTGAAATGCTTCACGATTGCACACACAAAACATGCAACTGCCGTCTGACAGTGTCTAATGACTTTTCCGATTTATACGAAATGTCACAACATAAACTAAGTAACGATTAAGAACTATAGCACAAAAAACGTAAAACTACTTAGGTTATTTACTCTGGAATAAACAAAGCGTTTAACATAATGCCATAATGTTTTGCACAAAAAAGCTTTTTTGACTTTTATAAAAAAAATGATACAGGTCTTTGATTTTTCGCTGCCGCGAAGAACACCTTTTAGTTCATTACATTCGGAAGGATGCATAGTTATGTGCGAATAACTGTAATACATAACACCTTATCCTCATTGGTATAAAAATTTCGCTCAATGAACTGTTATTTTTTTCTGCATAGTAACTATTGCAAGGGCTGTGAACTTGAGGCCGCTTGTAACAGCAAGGGTTATTACTAGGGGCCTCAAGTTCTTTTGAATAGCTGCTTTGCCGTCATCCAGTTTTTATGAACTAAAGCAACGAAAAGGATTTCTAAAGAGTTTACGTATTTACTGAGAAAAAAAATGCTTTTCTTCTTAATACTTCATTCCAAGCTGAGTTAATTCTTGGCTATTTCTTTAACCAGTTTCATACGAAGTTTCCGAAAAAAATTTGTAAAATATTTTTGTTCAGGCTAGAGGCCATTTTAACCATGAGCCCCCCCCCCCTCACTGCGGCGCTATCAGTACGCCTTTGTCTGTTCTCGCGTCTTGTCAGCTCATATGATGAACGATAAATACGTGAAAACAATTAAATTAATTATTGTTTCCAGTTTATAAGAGCTGGGTAAAATTTTATTCAATATTTAAATCTGCTTGCAACTTCTCAAATAAGATCCGTCTGCCTTTCACCTGTATATTTTAATGTTCTTAGGTTTTAAACATATATCTACAGAGGACAAAAAAGATTTGCACACACATACATTACTTCGCATAAATAAACGTGGAAAGCAAGCAATTGTGACGAAATATTTTTATAAGCATTGGATTACTTTTACAATAAACACACACACATACAAGTGTTTCTTTTTTTACTAATCAGAAGAAATATATATGTTATCGTTAAAGTATACAATCCGTTATTACATAGAATACCTAGTTATTTCATGAAATAACTGATCAAGTCAGTTAAAGCGTAAAACTCACTTGTATTCTACGGTTTAACTAGTTATTTCATAGAATAACGATCTACACCCCGTTAAAGTGTAAAATAACCGAGTAAATAAATCCCAAATTCAAAAGGCTGTAAAGTGAGAACACTGGTCAGAAATAGAACACCATTTTCAACCCACTATAAAGTGTTATATAATAATAATAATGATATTAAGTTTTATGTTTCGTTTTTGTCTGAAATGTAATGAGCCTGTCGACATGTCATGTTTAGAAGACTATGTTTTGGAAGACAAAGTTGTACAGAACATCTACAAACTGTGTTTTATTGAACTGAATGTTCAGAGGGAAAGAGAAAACTCTAACGAATGTTTGGAAATTCAAGCTAAGAAGATGAAATTAATGTCAGATAAATCTCATTCTGAAGCCTCTGTGGGGCTTACAGTCCGTATCCCAGTACCTGAAGTTGACAGAGGAAGGGGTGACACCAGATCTATTTTAGCTGTTATCATGAAGATAACCGAAGAAGGATTTTTTTCAATTGGGAACAAGAAACGGCCGCATAAAACAGCTATATTCCCGATCCCAGTTCAGCGTCTGTGAACAAAAACTAATTCAGATCGAAAAAGTGCCGGGTATAGAGAAATCGCTCCGGTCGGTTGCTACAACTCAAAGTTTAGGTACCGGTCAGGGATTTAAAAAATGTTCATGTAAAACGCAGTGTGTCAACAAAAAATGTATTTGTTTTACAAATAATGTTCTATGCAATTCCAAATGCTATTTTAGTAATCCCTGTTGTAACAAATGATTTTATTGTGTCTTTTATAAATAACATTTTGTATGCTGTATAATTCAGTCAAATTGTTTATTTTACACTTTAACTGTCTATTATTAGTTAATTTATAGAATACCTAGTTATTTCATAGAATAACTAGTTAAATTGTGGAATTATTAATTTATTACACGCTTTAACTAACTTGATCAGTTATTTCATGAAATAACTGTCTTTTATGAAATAACTGAATTATACACTTTAACGGTAACATATATATAACAAATCAAAATGCTAATTTTTCATTCCATAAAGTATCTGCACACATAACAACACTCTGTTTTAAAGCAGTTAAATATTACATTATGCAAATTGACAACAAATGCAAGTAACGCGCTATTAAAAAGACACGTTATAAGACCTTTGGAGAGCAATTTAGTTTTAGCTGTCATGGCTCCGAAAAACTGCGAGTTTTCCATTGCAATGCGGGAGATCCTTATAACCCTTTACGACTGTGGTTTAAGTTATCGCGGAATTGGTAAGAAGTTGAAAGTTGAACTTTTCTAGTGTTAGGTATGTAATAAAAAAAAAGAGAGTAGTAGTACAGACAATAATCTGAGATCTGGGTATCCGAAGAAGCTAAATGCAAGGCATCGGAGCGACATGATTAAGAAAGTATCGAAAAAACCCTTCATAAGTGTTCGAAAATTGGCTACTGATGTCGCTTCAACATCGAGGACCATAGTAAGTTCTCAAACTATTCGTAATATTCTTCACGATGCACATATTCGAGGCATGGACATCCAAGAAAAAACTTATATCAGTGAAACAGTTTGGCAGAAAAAAACCTAAGTTTGCCAAAGCTTATGTCAGCAAACCAGCAGAGTTTCGGCTAAATGTCATATCTTCCGGGGAAAGCAAGTTCAATAATTTCAATTCGGATGGGAAAAAGTATGTGTCGAGAAAGCCAAACACTTCCTTTTAACAAATAAATTTAAGATCAACTGTAAAACATGGCGGTGATCATGTAATGATTTCGGGATGCATATCTTTTAATGCAGTTGGCAATATGGCCTTTATTGACGGTAATATGAATGCTAGACAGTTTACTGAAATATTGCAAGGTAATTTATTAGCCGTAATCGAAATTGGGAATTGCAGACTCGTTCTGTTTTCAACAGGACAACGGTCCTAAACATACAGCCAACATAGCAAGGTCGTGGTTGCTTTATAAAGGGAAAAATCAACTAAAAAAACCTCCATAATCGCCAGAGCTCAACCCTATTGAGAATTTGTGGCATTTGTTGGATTTGCAAGTGAGGAAAAGGAAAATTTCCAACAAAACTGAACTTAAGTTAGCACCCAGCGAAGAATGGCTGAAACTCAGTGTAGAAACAACTAGAAAATTAGTAGAATCAATGCCCAGATGATTACAAGCTGTAATCGAAGCAAACGGCATGCATACTAAGTACTATAAGGAAGTAAATTTCTCCGTCATTTTTGGTCTACGCCGGGATTCGAACCCGAGGCCGCTTATTCCGGAACAAGTCGCTCTACCAACTGAGCTACGCAGACGTTTATTCTGATTGCTATGTGCCTTTATGTCGTGTGCGTCCTTCTGGCAGGTACGTCACATCTCCTGGTACGTTACATCATCTCCCCCTTATTTTTTTTTTATTTATTTATTTTTTTTTCGAAGTGCTGGAGAAGAGATTCTCTTATTTTTCCTATCTCGCGGTGTGGAAATAACATCACACCAATGCGAGATTTTGAACGGTCGGGTCATCCGGATAGTTCGGGCGCCATTATAACGAAGTAAATTTCTCCGTCATTTTTGGTCTACGCCGGGATTCGAACCCGAGGCCGCTTATTCCGGAACAAGTCGCTCTACGAACTGAGCTACGCAGACGTTTATTCTGATTGCTATGTGCCTTTATGTCGTGTGCGTCCTTCTGGCAGGTACGTCACATCTCCTGGTACGTTACAGTACAAAGTAACGTTTTTTTGACTTCGAAAATTTATTGTTTTTGTTTATCTTTACTAATGTGCAGACACTTTTTTTGGCTTGAAAAAATAAGATTTTCATTTGTTATATACAGGGTTACAAGGAAAGTCCGTGATCAGGCCAATATCTCACGAACTATGGCAGTTAGCGATTTACTTCTTGTGCAGTTGTATAGGAAACCCCTGTGGCGTACGCAATAACACCACTACGAGGGATCCTATTGCCACCCCCTTTTGGGGGTGGGGTGGGGGTGAGGGTATCCCCCTTTGCAAATAGGGCAAAAAACTCAATTACAAACTTGTTAAGCTAGGCAAAAGTAGTACATAAATGGTTTTGTCCCATAACAAAAGATGGAAGGGGATTCTCCAAATGCGAAAAAAGCGGAAAGCTATCTGAGTCGCTGTGTCCGGGTAGTGTCAGCCACCGCTCAGGTACAGGCAGGCCAAAGCGTATATTCTGGCATATGTATTTGCACATCCCCACAGCAGCACAAATGAAGTTGCCCGGAAAAGTGAATTAAGCCAATAGCGTGTACTACAAATGTTGCACAGGAACCATATGCATCCATATTCGTTTCATTCGCAGCAGGCACGTGGCCTGCAGATGAGGAGAAAAGACTTGATTTTTGTAATGTCATGTTGAATGCTTTAGAAGAGGACCCAGAGTTTCTGTCAAACACTTTATGGACAGATGAGTCACGCTTCACATGTAACGTATACTCTCGATTCACTTTCCTTTTGATTTTTACTATCTCTGGTTATTTTATTTTACTATGTAAATTATCTTCTTACTGAACGAGATGTTATTTCACCCGCTGAATGAGATCTGGCAATGAGTGTAAGTCATGACGTGGTGGTAGCCAGTATAAATAGGCGCGTTCAACGATACCAAGGGTGAGCGTTGGTTTATGTGAAAGAGAGCGTTTGTTGTTGTATAGAGAGAGCGTTTGTTGTTGTATAGAGAGAGCGTTTGTTGTTGTATAGAGAGAGCGTTTGTTGTTGTATAGAGAGAGCGTTTGCTGTTGTATAGAGAGAGCGTTTGTTGTTGTACGAAGTGAGCTGTGGTTTATGTGTCAGAAAGCTGGTGCTGTATAAAGAGAGTTCGTTTATGTGAGAGCGAGAAGTTCATAATAAAGAGTTTAAGTAAGTACGTCTTTCTCAGTTCATAGTACTGTCAGACCTCTGTCTGGCTGTTAGGTTTATTTCATTTAGTGTTATTAGTAACAACCAGCATAAGACTTTATTCATCTTAATTACTACTACAACATTACTACCAGTTATAAGTTTGTTCATTACTATTACTACACTACTAGCAGGAGACTTTATTCATGATCTTAATTAACTAGTAACAACAACCATTACTAGAAGAAACTAGTAACAACAACCATTTGAATTCATTATAATATTAGTGAAAGCTATATTCACGATAATTAGCTTAGTAGAAGAAACTAAATTCATTATACACACGAGATGGCATTGTGGATACGCATATTGCGCACTACCGGGCACAGGAAAATCCCTATTGGGGGACAGACACACACCATCAAATGAGGTGGTTCACCAACGTTTGGTGTGGCATTTGGCGGAACCAGTTTGTAAGACCTCTTTTTTACAATGCAACTCTGAATGGTGAACGATATTTACATCTCCTTCAAACGGATTTAACAGATTTCTTGGACAATGTACCATTACAATCTTTATTGAACATGTGACACCAGCACGACGGGGCACCACCACATAGGAGTGCACACGTATCAGGATAGCTAAACGATGTGTTTGACCGGAGATGGATAGGACCAGGAGGTCCCGTAGCACGGCCTCCACGCTTACCAGACCTTAGCCCTCTGGAATTTTCCCTTTGGAGCCATCTTAAATCACAGGTGTATGCAACACCACCGCTAAATGTGGCAGATATGCAACAGCGTATAACATCTGCCTGTGCCTCTGTTGATGGGATATGCTGCAACGCATGCACGGTCAGCTAGTAGAACGCTTGTAGGCGTGCATCTTTGCTGAAGGACAACATTTTGAGTATGCAAACATGTAAATTGTATTTTCTAAACTAATGAAATCTCTACAGTATTATGCATTCACATCTTGTAGATTTGTCTAAATACTCGGTTGTTGCTTCCGGATGTTGTGATTTTCTTGGGGTCACATTCCCGGTCACCTTTCATATTTTGTAATGGGACAAAAACATTTATGCACTATTTTTATCTCGCTGAACAAGTTTGTAGGCCTATTTGACGTTTTTGCCCTATCTGCAAAAGATGGCGCGATAGCCCCTCACCCCCCCCCCCAAAGGGGGTCTAGGGAATCCCTCGTGGTGGTATTGTGTGCGCCATAGGGGGTTTCCTATACAACTGCACAAGAAGTAAATCGCTAACTGACATAGTTCCTGAGATATTGGTCTGATCACGGACTTTCCTTGTAACCCTGTATATATATATATATACACTATTTACCAAAAAGTAATTGGACACCCCTCAAATAGACCATATCTGCTGTCCTGATACACGTCACTGCCGCCGCCGTTAAATATCGTGTGGAAAACAACAACGCAACCAGTCGCATGCAAGATGCCACGCAGTTCGGAGCTCTCTGATTTCGAGAAAGGTGTAATCGTCGGGTATCACACAAATGGCTGATCCATACGTGACATATCCAGCGAGTTGAAGTACCCAAAATCGACAGTGGCCTACGTGATTGGCAAGTGGAAGATGAGAGGTGACTGTCGGAATGTGCCCCGACCCGACAGACCCACAAAACTGGGAGTTAGAGACCGACGGGTGCTGGCCAGAGAAATTCGGAAGAAGCGCACCAAATCGATGGGCCACATCCGCGAGGAGTTTCAACAGGCATCCGGGAGTGTTCTTTCGATGAATACCATCCGTAAGGAAGCCCATCTGCTCGGTTATCATGGACGTGCTGCCGCCCACAAGCCTTTGATCAACAAATCCAATAGCGCTGCTCGGCTGACGTGGTGCAAAGAACGTCGACAGTGGTCCGTTGAACAGTGGAAACAGGTTCTCTGGAGCGACGAATCAAGGTTCACCCTGTACCGTTCGAATGGCAGGGTATGAGTTTGGTGTCTGCCTGGAGAACACTTCCTGCCGGAATGTATTGTGCCAACTGTGAAGTTCGGCGGCGGTGGAATTATGCTATGGGGATGTTTCTCCTGGTATGGCACGGGACCCTTGGTCGCAATACCTGGTAGACTCAACGCCGAGACCTACTGCACCATTTTGGATGACCATGCGCTTCCTACGTTGTGGCAGTTTTACGGGGTGGACCCATGTTACTTTCAGGATGACAATGCCACCTGTCATGTTGCGAGGTCCACCATGGCTTGGTATGGTGACAATGGGGTTAATCGAATGGACTGGCCTGCGCAGATCCCGCACCTTAACCCTATCGAGCACCTCTGGGACGAGTTGGAGCGTCGACTTAAGGGGTGCCCCCACCGTCCGAAATAGGTGAAGGAACTGACCTGTCTTCTCCAAGCCGAGTGGAAGAAAATACCGCTAGCCGTCGTACAACGCCTGGTTGAGAGTATGCCCCGGAGGATCGCAGCTGTAGTCGCCGCTCGTGGAGGCTCCAGCAACTATTGAAGGTGAATAAACTTCGTTTTACTTTGCTATCACAGGTGTCCAATTACTTGTTGGTAGATAGTGTATATATATACTGATGTTCAAAATTAAGAGAATTTGCATCGAATTTCTGATAAACTAATGGACACATTTTAATGAAATTTGGTATGGATGCACAGTTATACAAGAAAAAACATTATACCATATAACAGTCATGGTACGCACTCATGATCGTCAGTAAGGCTCATCAGCGCAGGAATGTCCAAAATCCACGTTGCAAGATCGAACATAAAATGATTCTAATATGGGGTATGGTCCCCTCTCACAGTCATACAGCTCTCACAGCGTGACGTCATACCGGAAACGAAGCAGTTGATGAATCCATGTGGCAGTCGGTCCCACTCCTGCAGCAACGCAGTTTTCAGCTCCGGGATGGTGCTCGGAGGGGATGGCGAGCTGCAATTGCCCTCTCAAAAGCGTCCCAGATATGTTCGATAGGGTTTAGGTTTGGCGATCTGGCTGGCCAATCTATCTGGCGAATATCCTCACTTTCAAGATAATCGCCGACCAGGTGAGCCCTATGTGTACGAGTGTTGTCGTCCATAAAAAGGAACCGAGGGCCAACTATGCCCCTGAAAAGTCGAATATAGGGCTGTAAGATATCATCCCTATACCTCTCAGCATCCAGGGAGCCTCTGTCAAACACATGGAAAGGTGTGCGGCCGTCTAACATGATGCATGCCCACACCATGACACCTCCGCTGCTATAGCGGTCCCTTTCTCGGATGTTGGAGGAAAGGTATCAGTGTCCAGGCTGAATCGCGACTCGTCTGTGAAGAGAACGTTACCCCACTGAAGTCTGGTCCAAGGCTGATGTTGTCTGCACAATGCTAAACGCGCTCTCTTGTGTGCTGAAGTGAGCGGGACGCAAACAGCGGGTCTTCTGGCAAAAAGCCCTCTCTCATGAAGCCTTCGGGAAACAGTAACCCTTGAAACTCAGGTTCCAGTGGCGGCATGCAGCTAACGAGGCAGCTGTAGCAGTCCTGTGGCGCCTCACTGAAAGTGCCAAATAACCATCTTCATTGGCCGTCGTAGCTCTTGGACGACCTTGCCCAGGCCTTCTCGATATGGATCTGGTGTCCTTAAACTGTTTCCACAAATTGCAAACGACACTGGGCGTTACACTGAGCTCTGTAGCAACCTGCACTTGCGATTGCCATGCCTCTAATCTACCGACAATTCTCCACCTCATTCCGTCATCAATACGTTCGTGGCAACTCATTCTACCTGATTGCTTATGAAATTGAACCAACTCCTTCAAGAAACACAACGAATGTCGCCAAGAAGTACGAGCGAACTAATCGCGGGAAAAGTCACTTGTGCTTTTCATGCCCACCGCTCCGCCCACACGTGCTTTTCATGCCGACAAGGACCAGGAGGTCTCGAATACGCTTACGTATTCGACACTGCAAATTTACATTGGGAAATGTTCTGCTGGGAAAGAGTGGGTCCAGTCATTCATGTGCTGGAAACTATGACGCCTACTAACATCATCGCACACCAGGTATATCCTTGCATAACAGCTGCATTTCCCACTAGTAATGCCTTCTTTCAGCGGTATAATGAGCCATGACACACTACCTGGATTATCCGAGAATGGTTCGCGGAGCATTAAGAAAACTTCCAGGTATTGCCCTGGCCTTCAAATTTCCCAGGTATCAATCCAATCGAGCATCTGTGTTTTGTGTTGGAACAGCAAATCCGATCTGCGGCGGCCCAGCCACGTAACTTACAAGAGTAGTTAAAGGATCTGCTGGTAACACGTCGGTACCGCAAGACACCTTAAGAAATCTTGTGGCGTCTATGCCTCGCCGGGTAAGAGCTGTTTTGGCGGCACGTGGAGGTCAAACATCGTATTAGACAGATGGTCATAATGATTTTTTATTGATTGGAGGTTTAACGACCACCGTGAGCAATTCAATGGGCTAGAAGCAGTCGCCCGTCCTTAATTTAGGGCCACTGATTCCAGGGAAGGGAGAGAGCCAGAGTCGGAAGACAAACACAACATCCATGCCTCACTGGGAGTCGAACCCAGACCCCTTCCGGACGAATGGTCATAAGCCATTGCTTAGACCAGTGTTACGCAGCACATCAGAGTGCCCCCAGAAGGTGAAAGGTGTGACCCGAACTTTTACCTATTATCCTATTGTAAGAAATTAGATGTAGAGCTTTATTTTGTAATTTTATCCTGGTTTCATATGCTTGTATTTCATTCTCTGCCGCCGCACTGATTAAATAAGATAATGCTTGCTTATTCTTTATTACATGTCGCGAATTGTTATGTATTCTACGAAATTAAATGTAAATTATTTACTCACAGTTGTTGTTATATCGTAGTTTTGCTTATTGATATCCTTGTATTTCTCGCCTCTACCGCTGCGCTATTCGGCTTCTTTGTTACACTTGCCGCATGTTCTGTGCAGTTTCTCGCCTCTACAGCTGCGCTATTCGGCTTCTTTGTTACACTTGCCGCATGTTCTGTGCAGTTTCTCGCCTCTACAGCTGCGCTATTCGGCTTCTTTGTTACACTTGCCGCATGTTCTGTGCACTTTCTCGCCTCTACAGCCGCGCTATTCGGCTTCTTTTTTACACTTGCCGCATGTTTTGTGCACTTTCTCACCTCTACCGCCGCGCTGTGCGGCTTCTTTTTACACTTGCCGCATGTTCTGCGTACGTTTTCCCCTAAAAGTGCTGGGATTAGCAAAACTTTCCCTGTCTTTTATTATTTTATTACGTTGTTTTGGTATTTGTCCCTGTTTGTTAGTGCTTCTTCAACTGTATTACTTTTTTCCTGTACCGATGTACCCACCCATTGTTAGACTTTATTTTAAATAAGTCGGTATATGTGTCTTTTCTTCCCTTTGAAGAGTATAGGTTTCACGTCTTAGAATTATTTCACTTCTATCACAGCCGTGCTCTGAAGTAGTCCGAAAATTGTGATTGCTAGTCAATCTTGCTATTGTCTATTACTATTAAACTATTTTATTCTTTCAAGATGGACAAGTTCCTCGTACGGAGTGTTCCGTCCTAATATTAATAGGTTGATTACATTACGTATTTCTATTAATAGTGTCATATCATACGTTTTTGAGGGGATCAACATTTTGGTGTGCCGTGCTGAGTCATGGATAATTTATGGTGTGCCGCGAGTAGAAAAAGTTTGCGGAACACTGGCTTAGACCATTGCACCACCGGGGCGGCCATAATGATTTGCCTCTTCGGTGTATGCAAAATCAGTTTACCGAGAACACCACTACCTTACGTGAAGATTGCTTTTAAACATCGTAGCTGGTTCGAACTGGTGTGAAACCGAGATAGCTTAACTTCAATATCCTTTATTAAGTGCTAAAATTGTAATTCAAGAAAACATCAATAGTTCTACTTACAGCTTTCTAATTTTTTATTAGAGTTAGCCAATCAATAGCCAAAATCCACATCACATTTATAACGAATACCACTTCCACAATAATGAAACACCTTAGAATAATCACTCTAGAATCACCTCAGACATTGAGCATCTCATAACAATATTGAGAACTTGAATTGAATTTTAATTTAACGAGAGTTAGCAAATACAAAATTAGCTCAACGAAACTCCTTAAATGAAATACTCTCTTTGGAAAAAATAAAAAAAACACCGAAGCTCCTCGAGAAATTCGATCGAACCTGATGGAACTGTGCGTACAAGTACGTGATGACCAGCGCATACGTATCTGGAAACCAGCCTGCCAGCTCACGAATCCTGCCTCTCCCGTGGAACTCCCACAGCTCGCACACCGGAAGTGAATATCTGGGGAGCCATTTTCTGCGATAGCCAGACACCCATGGTAGTCGTCCGCATCACCCTCACGGCTCAACGGTACGTCGACGACATTCTAGGCGGGAAGGCCATGAAAGCGTGTAGGCGATCAGCCACCACATGCTGGTAGCGCGTAGCAGTTAAGAACCTCCCCAGACACACTAAGGAACACAATGTGTCCCATGAGAAGGATCCCCAAACCATCACAAAGACACCACCGCTTTGAATAGAGCCGAGCTGGCATGACGGAGTCATGTTCTCATGCTGAAGTGGCCACACCCACACCCTCCCGTCAGCTTGGTACAGCTGAAAACGGAATTAATCTGACCACACGACGGGGCGCCACTCTGCAGATGTCCATTTTTGAGTTTCCCGACACTAGATGAGGCGTAATTTCAAAGGAAGAGTAGTTAAGAGAGGCACACTAGTAGGCACACAAGTAGGCCGGAGCCTCCCGTAACACAGGGTATGCAACGTGCGTCGTACCGTTCACTCGCTGACGCTGCTTCGGCCTCCGACATTAAACCCGGATGTGATTTGTGCCACCGTTGCCAATCGGTCGGTCTGTATGAGTCTGGATAGTCTACGTCAACCCCGGTCATCAATAGCGTGTGGTCGGCCATCGCTTGCTCTCTGGCCGCTGGTACATCCGTCGATGGTATACTCGCGGTACACCCTCGATACAGTTGCCCTGAGCAACCATAGGGTTCTTACCGCTTGGGCGATAGAAAGACCCATCGGTCTTGAACCAACTATGCGTCCACGATCAGAGTCTCTCAGATCATCATGTTTACCCATGTATATCGATTGCGGTAATTGCTGAGAAGACCTGCTGTCCAACTGTTTACCGCGTGCGTTCGGTTTGGATCTGTTCGACTCTGCGCTTAGGATGCCCATATCAACTGCCCATTATCTCTATTTCTAATGTTTTGTTCACTGAGTGTATATGTTTTGTTCACTGAGTGTCTTCCTTTTGGTCGAATTGTAAAAAAACTAACAATTTAAGCAGCGTCTCTACCATTGCGGACGAAATGCACTCACTGTCATAAAAATCCGCGCACAATGAAAATACCGGGCAATAAACGCGAAACTCGGCGAATAGCTACGGGGAAAGCAAACATGCAAATGATTAAAGTTTCGCGCGATTCCGCATGCCCGCGCGTCCAAGACCGGCGATGCAATTGCAATTCTTGGGTCTTATAAGGCGCCGCGCACTCCATATTCGTGCCGAAGTGCACAGAAAGAGTCAGGTGAAATCCCTGAGCAATAGACATGCCAAGGAGCAGCCGTAGATGTGCGTACGGGCAGCTGACGGGGTTCGAACGAAGCCGTATCGTCGGGATGAGAGAGGCAAGATGGCCAGCGCGCCGAATCGGCCGCCATTTGGGCCAGTTGGACAATTCGTGTTGGGATTAATGGATACGAGAAGGCACCAGACACGGCGGACTGGCTCTGGACGACCCAGCCACACCACCAGCAAAGAAGACCGTGGGATCGTGAGAGCGGCACGCGCAGATATAACGACGTCCTTATCCAATATCCAAAAACATGTGGAGGGTGTTCAAGGGACTCCTTTGTCCGCCAGAACCATTTCCAGACGCATGGCAGAGGCAAGTCTGCACCCTTGACGGCCTTTACGTTTTCTGCCATTAACACCTGACCATCGTTGACGTCGATTGCAGTGGTATCAGCATTTAGCAACGTAGAATGCTACGGACTGGCGACGTATAGTGTTCAGCGACAAATCCCGCCTCTGTATGGGAACAGACGACCACCGTGTCAGAGTGTGGAGGATCGCAGGTGAGCGCTACAATTCTAACCTAACTGTACAGCGACACACGTCCCGAACTGCAGGCGTGATGGTCTGGGGAGCAATTGCGTATGACAGCCGGACTTCCCTCGCAGTGATCCGAGGGACATTGAGAGTCCAGCGCTACGTACAGGAGATCCTGCAGCCCTATGTGCTGCCTTTCCTGGAGGGGCGGCCAGGAGCCATTTTCCTACAAAATAACACCCGTCTGCACACTTCTCGGGTTTCCCAGGACTGTCCACGTGCTTCGATGCTTCCGTGGCCAGCCAGATCGCCTGATCTCTCACCCATCACGCACGTGCGGGACCAGATGGGACAACAGCTTTCTCTATGTCCTAATGTTCGTGATTTAGAGCGTCAGTTGCAAGAAGTGTGTGCCAATCTGTCCCAGGATAACATACAGCGTCTCTTTGACTCCATGCCGGACCGTCTCACCGCATGTATCCGAGCACGAGGCGGCCCGATGCGGTACTAACGCTGACCGGAATGTATACCGTATGTCCGCGGGAAATCGTCCTGCTGCTGTGATATTGTAATCGCTTCTGCCCTTGATATGTTCCATCTCACTACTAAAATCTGATTTCAATCCGACGCTTCCTTCTTGGTGAGCGGATTTTTATGACAATGAGCGTATGATCAATCCAAAATTTTAAGTACTGTATTTTTCGTTTTAGTGAAATGTGATTAAACTAAAAATACAACGGCCGTTCCATAAAAAGTGAGAGCAAAATCATAAAAGAGGAAGAAATATACACTATATTGATATAGAAGAGAAACATATATATCAATATAGTGTAGCATTTATTGACATATATTAATACGGTGTCGGTCCACCTTTGGCCTTAATGCAAGCACTTTGGCCTTAATGCAAGCACTGACCCTTCGAGACATGCTTTCGACAAGGTTTTGGAACACAGCGATAGGTATGTGCTTCCATTCAGTACGTAATGCTGCCGCTAAATGTTGCTTAGTAGTAGGGCTTGGTTCCAAAATTCCTAAGCGGCGCTCTAATTCTTCCCATAGGTGCTCTATGGGATTAAGATCCGGGCTCTGTGCTGGCCAGTCCACACAGGAAACGGAATTATCATCAAACCACGCCGTAACAGTCCTTGCTTTATGGCTCGGTGCATTATCCTGCTGGTACCAACAAGGTTGGGTTCCAAAGTATTGCCACAGAGCTCGTAGGGCATAATTCTCCAGAATATCGAGGTAGACGTGCTGGTTAACAGGTTTGTCTACGATAACCCATGGGTCGGGGCCATACCACGAAAAACACCATCACACGAGTACACTTCCAGCTTCAAACTTGACCATAGGAACAGTACACTGTGGTAAATAGCGTTCTCCCGGCTGCCGCCATACCCACACACGGCCATCAGACTGATGGATCGTGTATCTGGATTCATCAGTCCATAGGACCCGTTTCCATTGATCTACGGTCCACGATAAATATTCTTTACACCATGCTAACCGACGAGTAGCATTCCGAGTGGAGATGAAAGGCTTTTATGAGCAGCCGCACGACCACGGTAACCAATGGAATGAAGTTGTCTGCGAATGGTACGTGTACATACCGAGGTTCCAGCATTTTTACTCACCTGCACACTGAGGTCTTGTGCAGTACTCCGTCGATTAGCTGTAACGACTCGTCTGAGGCTTCGACGTCCTCTATCACTGATTATTTTTAGTCTGTCGGTAAGTTTTGCTGCTTCAAGCACGCCATGTGTCTTCCACTTATTCAGAACAGTTTACTTGAGTATGTTTAAAACTGTTTACTTGAGTATGTTTAAACGCCTCTCGGTTTCTCTTATGGACAACCCACTAATACACTGGTGTGCAAAAATTAAGGACGAAGAGGAGAAATTAGCATAACAGCGGAACGAGCAGGCAGAACGGACCGAAAGACCACTCAGGAGATAAACTAGTATCCGGTACGGTAGGGCATGCGCATATATGCAGCATGACGTAGGGGGGAGAGATTGTCAGAAGGGTATAAAACACACGGGCGGTGTACGCACAGCAATTCGGTTCGGTGAAAGTTAATGCACGGTGTACATCGGTTTGAACGACGTCGAGTTGCTGCCACCGTGTGATATGGCCAACAGGCAATGCAGTAGACGACATCTGGATGACTTTACCCGTGGTCGCGTCATTGGGAAGTTGGAAGAAGGTCGAAGTGTGACTAGTGTGGCCGAGGAGTTCGGGATCGGTCACAGCATCGTTTCCCGAGCTTGGAGAGCATTTCAAACAACAGAAATGGCTGTCCGAGAGTTTAGCAGTGGTTGTCCACGAGCAACCACGGCGGCGGACGACCGGTATATTGTCCTACAGGCGAGAAGAGACAGATGGCAGACAGCGGGAGAAATCGCAATACATATACAATAAACAACTGGACGTCCGTTATCGCGTTTTACCGTGGCCAGGAGGCCGCACAAAGCTGGTCTATTTGCACGACGACCAGTACGGTGTGTGCCATTAACGCCTGCTCATCGGAGACGGCGGTTTCTGTGGTGCCAGGAACACAAGAACTGGACACATCAGCAATGGGGTCGAGTTCTCTTTACGGATGACAGCCGATTTAGTCTGACGAGCTATTCTGGACGTATACACATCTGGAGAGAGCAGGGAACACGCAATCACACCTCCAACATCATCGAAAGGGACCGGTTTGGAGGTGGCGGAGTTCTCTTTTGGGGCGGTATCATGCTTGGTAGCCGTACTGACATTCACATCTTCCAAGGAGGTTCAGTCACTGGTGTCCGTTATTGTACCGAGGTTCTCCTGCCTCACGTGCGTCTGTTTAGAGGTGCTGTGGGTCCTGAGTTCCTCTTCATGGACGACAACGGTACACCTCATCTTACAGTGGCTGTCGCAGAGCTGTTGGAGAGTGGAGATATTCAACGCATGGATTGGCCCGCAAGGTCCCCGGACTTAAATCCAATCGAACACGTGTGGGACCTTCTCGGGAGACGCTTGGCAGCACGTCACCAGCCGCCAGCAACGATTCCGCAGCTGCGATTGGCGCTGCAAGAGGAATGGGCCGCGATGCCTCAACAGCTGCTTGACAATCTCGTCCTCAGCATGGACAGACGTTGTAACTCCTGCAACGCAGTCAGGGGTGATCATATCCCCTACTAAAGACTGGATTTTTCTTGGCAGCCGCCTGTCACATGGACGTTTCTGTCTTCTGTCCAGTTGTGCTCGAAGCTACTTTTTCAATAAAGTGCCTTTGTATCCTTTGGATTCCTTGTTTGGAAGGTTTTGCTCACTTGTCCCATATTCTTACATCTTGGGGATCTTATGGTATGATTTGAGTCGATGTGGAGCATTTCTGCACGACGTTACATTCGAAAAACCGTCTCGTCCTTAATTTTTGCACGCCAGTGTATAACACCCAACAATCTTTCCTTTCCCAAAGTCAGTTCTTTCACGCACCGACATTTTGACTCAACCTCAGAGTGCGATATGATCGAGGTCAGCTGCAGGCTTGTTTATATACCATTTGCAGCTGTAACGCACATCTCAGCAACGCAGCGGATTTGTTCATTTGCTTTTGAAGGGTGTCCGGTGACTTTTGTCAATATAGTGAAGGTACAGCAAAATATATGTTATTCTTTGTATCTTCCCTCGTACGATATACAACTGTCCCATCATTCAGTCCACTTTTCAAAGCATGTGGCGAAGGCATTTTGTGGAAGTTGCTTTAGCGACCCCTGTAAGGCTTGAATAACGTTCGAATTTGTGTTGAATGTTGCGCCACGAAACTTCTCCTTCATTGTTGGAAACAACAAGAAATCGCACGGGTCGAGGCCAGGCCTGTAGGCAGGCTGTGGCATGATTTCAGTACTAAATTTCGTAAGAAACTGTTGAACACAAGCAGCAACAGGTTGGCGGGCGTTATCATGGTGTAGGGTCCACTTGTCCACCAGTTCCGGTCGCTTAATCGATATGTGTCGTCTCAGACGCTTCAAGACTGAAATGTAATAATCAGCATTGACAGTAATTTGTGGAGGAACGGCATGCTGGTAGACTACACCTTTATGATCAAAGAAAATTATCATCATCACCTTCCCAGCTGATTTGGATTGGCGGACGTTTTTCGGAGGAGGCGTGCCTGTGTGTTTCCAGACATTCGTTGAGCGCTTCGTGAGGGAATCGAATAGTGGACCCATGTTTCATCGGCAGTTATTACTGTGTTTAGAAAGTTTGGATCCTTTGAAATAATTTGTTTCCACTCATGACACACCTGAACTCTGGCTAACAATTGTTGCCTCGTCAGGTGAGGAGGTACCCATCTAGAACGCACACGATTCAGCAGTAATCTGTCACGTAGACTGCCGACCTTTTTGAAAAATTAGTTGACGCCGCTATGTCTTCAGACGTCATTCATCGATCTTCTTGTAGGATTGCCCAAGCAGTGTTAACAATACGCTCCGTACGCTCCGTAACAACACTTTCAGGTCGACCAGGCCTAGGAGCGAGTTCTGCCGACAACCGCCCTTTTTTGAAATCATGGTGCCATCTAAAATCTGTTGACTCACCCAAACATTTATCTTTGCAAACTGTTTTCATTAAATCAACTGTTTCTGGAGCCGTTTTACCCAAACGATAGCAAAATTTTATCGCACAACGTATTTTACTTCTCAACTCTGAATCACTCACCTCCATAGCTGTATGGTGAAATACAGACGTACCTTAAACAACTGCGCAATAACAAAACCACAATCGACTGCCACGGCTAATAACTGTTGCCATAGATACTTCCTTAATTTAGTTAGTCGTCTGCGTGGTTATTTCCCCCTTCTCACTGTTACCAACTCAAAACAAATTACTCTCAGATTTTATGGAACGGCCTTTGTATAATAATTGATTTCAGTGCCTTTATTTTTTCACTGAAGAGTGAAAAAAATAAATAAAAGCACGTCTATTAATTGAAATACAACAGAACTAAAAGCATGAGTGAAATTAATTTAAGCTTTTCAGTGAAGTTGATAAAACTTTAAAGTTCAGAACTTTTTTGGGGGCGAAGGGGGTAAGTTTCATTGAAGTACTACGAGGTGAAAGTAGTAGAAGAAGAAAAACTGAGTAATGGATTGCGGCTAAATGCTTCTCTTATTTTGTCCTTTCGGCATGAAACCCCATAAACCACGCACCGAAAAAAGCACTATATTAGCGCGATGCTAATAATGCATTCTTTCGAAATAAAAATACAAAAAGAAAAGGAAAGAACTGAAATACCAATGTTAAACAAGCAAACAAATATAGGTACTATTCTGAGCTTTATATAAAGGAAATGAAACGAAAAAAAGATAAGAAAAGCAAACTCCGAATAAATAATTAGCATATTGCATGCCACCGTGAAAAGCAAGTCAATGCTAATAAATCACTCTGGGCGCAGACTGACCTGACAAACTTCCTTAGCTTTATCACACGATACAGGTAGGCCTACAGATGTAGTTTCTTTTCTTGACCCAGTGCACATTCTCAACCTCAGGGTATGTGAGAAGACAGATCAGTACTGAGTTGCTTTGTTGGAAATGTAAAACACGTGGGTACTGAACTGGAAATGTAGAATTCGTAAAAGTTTCTTGTATGCGGAGTACAGAAGTGTGTGAATTTTCAAGGACGTTAGTAGCGTAATGCTAAACATTTCAATGCGAATTATACAAAACAGAAATGACAACGATATCCGCGATACTAGGGTAACATCATGGAAACCGACTGTTAAAGTTTAATAACTTTGGAAATACAATGTAGCCTATTTTAAATAGCGAACACGGAAGTGACGAATTATCAGTTTTCAAGAACTGTTTTTACTCCCCCGTCCCCCTTGAATGTACGGTGTTACGACCATATTGAAACTGTCATACACTGCAGAATATCAATGCTTAAATTATCAGCGGTTGAAGAGTTTTGAATTAAAAAATATTTTTTTCATTCTGTAGTCAAATAGGGTCAAAAGATATTAAAATCCTCCTTTCCCTCTGTTGTGTCATTACTGGGTGATTAAAGAAACGCGGGTGTAGTGTCATTACTGGGTGATTAAAGAAACGCCGGTGTAGTGTCATTACTGGGTGATTAAAGAAACGCGGGTGTGGAAGGATAATAGGAATCGAAGCCCTTTTTTTCTGGTGAAAAAAGTGGTAGACCAGAAGTTTTAATTTGATAGAAGATTAAAATTTGTCCAAAAGGCTGTACCCGTGCGTGGACTTTTAAAGTGGCTGTTTTGTTAGCCATTGATAACGTAAAGAGGAAGTTTTCGAACCTCGAATTCAATAATGGGGTGATAAAATTCCTGGATGAGAGAGATGTGAAAAAGCTCAGTCTTGCAAAATGAATTTAAATCCCGGCGAACGCTTTGTTAACGACATTAAAGAATAAAAGCCGCTCCGCGGCGCTATGGGCTAAGCGATAGCCCCTGACCATTCGTCCGAGATGGGTCCGGGTTCGAATCCACCCGGTGAGGTATGGATGTTGTGTTTGTTTTACGGCACTGGCTCTCTCTCCTTTCCCTTGAACCAGTGGCCCTAAATTCGGGACGGGCGACTGCTTATAGCCCACTGAGTTGCTCACGGTGGTGGGTAAACCCCCCCCCCAATGAATAAAAGCAGCTTTTTAAAATTTTAATGGAAGCTACGACGATTCAGGGCTTAAGGCTGATACATTTTTTCAACATCAGAGAAGGTGTGGGATGCACAGAGAGGTTTCATGCCTTGTACGGGCTGCACTAACCAAAGTTTTGAATTACGTATGATAATAGAAATGTATCTGTCTGGTAGAGAGAAAGTTTTTGCTGCTTTATTAATTTTTCAACATCAGATAAGGTGTGGGATGTACAGAGAAGTTTCATGCCTTGTACGGGCTGCACTAACCAAAGTTTTGAATTACGTATGATAATCGAAATGGATCTGTCTGTTAGAGAGAAAGTTTTTGCTGCCTTCATACATTTTTCAACATCAGAGAAGGTGTAGGATGTACAGAGAGGTTTCATGCCTTGTACGGGCTGCACTAACCAAAGTTTTGAATTACGTATGATAATCGAAATGTATCTGTCTGTTAGAGAGAAAGTTTTTGCTGCCTTCATAAATTTTTCAACATCAGAGAAAGTGTGGGATGTACAGAGAGGTTTTATGCCTTGTATGGGCCGCACTAACCAAAGTATTACGTATGATAATCGAAATGTATCTGTCTGTTAGAGAGAACGTTTTTGCTGCCTTCAAAAATTTTTCAACATCAGAGAAGGTATGGGATGTAAAGAGAGGTTTCATGCCTTGTACGGGCTGCACTAACTAAAGTTTTGAATTACGTATGATAATCGAAATGTATCTGTCGGTTAGAGAGAAAGTTTTTGCTGCCTTCATAAATTTTTCAACATCAGAGAAGGTGTAGGATGTACAGAGAGGTTTCATGCCTTGTACGGGCTGCACTAACCAAAGTTTTGAATTATGTATGATAATCGAAATGTATCTGTCTGTTAGAGAGAACGTTTTTGTTGCCTTCATAAATTTTTCAACATCAGAGAAGGTATGGGATGTAAAGAGAGGTTTCATGCCTTGTACGGGCTGCACTAACTAAAGTTTTGAATTACGTATGATAATCGAAATGTATCTGTCTGTTAGAGAGAAAGTTTTTGCTGCCTTCATAAATTTTTCAACGTCAGAGAAGGTGTAGGATGTACAGAGAGGTTTCATGCCTTGTACGGGCTGCACTAACCAAAGTTTTGAATTACGTATGATAATCGAAATGGATCTGTCTGTTAGAGAGAAAGTTTTTGCTGCCTTCATAAATTTTTAACATCAGAGAAGGTGTGGGATGTACAGAGAGGTTTCATGCCTTGTACGGGCTGCACTAACCAAAGTTTTGAATTACGTATGATAATCGAAATGTATCTGTCTTTTAGAGAGAAAGTTTTTGCTGCCTTCATAAATTTAGAGAAAGCTCATAACCGAGTAACAGGGGCTTCTGTAGAGGGTCTTGAATGTATATGGTATCTGAAGAAATTAACCCGTGCACCAAAAGCTATTAAATCGAAAACAAATGCCGTCTCCTGCACGATACACTTTAATGATAAAAAAACTATGTACAATTAAAATAAGTATATGTTTAAGAACTTTCAACGCCACAACTTGCTTGCAGATAAATGTTTAAGATATGTTTAAGAACTTTCAACATCACAACTTGCCGCAGACAGCTTTGCTTGCAGATAAATTTGACAACCAGTTTGTGGGATCCATTCCATATATACCACCTGTATGTAACATCTTAAAGAACATATGTCATAATTCAAGTTTGGTGTAAGGTCTCGTACTTTATTTAACACTGTTAAAAAGGACAGAGATTGTGTTGAATGTGTGAACCGTCACGGTGTATATTTGGTTCCACTTAAATCTACTAACCCTACAGAGC
Source organism: Macrothele yani (assembly GCA_039090855.1). Classification (NCBI taxonomy): domain Eukaryota; kingdom Metazoa; phylum Arthropoda; class Arachnida; order Araneae; family Macrothelidae; genus Macrothele; species Macrothele yani. The sequence continues at coordinate 89,377,651 of CM077016.1, read as the reverse complement.
TCGATTTATGTTATGTGGGCTCTACCACTCGTAATTTGGGACGCCGCATTTACGAACATCAGTATAATCTCAGGACGCATGCTGGTGCTACATCTTTGTCGAGAGACTGTTTAAACGGTTCTTACCTACCATGTTGGAATGACACCATTATCCTGGATTCTCCTAGGAATCGTCGATCAACACTTTTCTGTGAAAGTATTCACATATTCGTCAATGGTGAAAGATGCTGTAACGATGGGCCGTTATAACGAAGTAAATTTCTCCGTCATTTCTGTCCACGCCAGGATTCGAACCCGGATCCCCTCATTCCGGAATAAGTTACTCTACCAACTGAGCTACGCGGACGTTTTATTCTGATTCCTATCTGCCTTTATGTCGTGTGCGTCCTTCGGGCATGTACGTCACATCTCCTGGTACGTTACATCGTGTTTATCCACCTTCCTTGGAGAACACTTTTGGGCCAGGTCACGCCCACCAACTATGCTTGTACCCACTGAACTTGATTTGGACTTTGCCGATTATTGCACATGCACATTGATTGCTATGTGTCTTGTAAAGTATATAGGCTACTGACTTCTGTGCTCAATGCTGCATTGTTTCTGAGGATGACGCCGTTGTGGCGTTGAAAGTTCTTAAACATATACTTATTTTAATTGTACATAGTTTTTTATCATTAAAGTGTACCGTGCAGGAGACGGCATTTGTTTTCTATTTAATAGTATAACTGGGAATCTGCTTAATATTGGGTTGGTGCGAATGAAATGTCCGGCGCGAACGAGCAGTGGAGACAGGCCCCAAAAACAGCGGAATGGAACCACCCACAGGTGTTGCGGGTATTACGTCACAGAGTTACTATAAATAGCTAGCACGTGTGTGAAGAACAATGTTCAGGCGTGGTTTGTTTGGACGTAACGTGGCTTGCAAAGGAAGCATGCAGACGCCGGATTTGTGAGTCATTTTCCTGTATGAGTTTAAACTGGGCCATTCTGCAAGAACTGCCGCTCGAAACGTTAACAAAACGTTTGGGGAGAATACAGCCAACGAACGAATCATTCGGCGATTGTTTGTGAAGTTTCAAAGCCGAGATACGGACCTGCAAAACGAAGCACGTGGTCACAGACCTGTTGCTGTTTCTAACGATGCTCTGTTACGTGTGGTTGAAGCGGACCCACGAGAAACGTGTCGTGAGATAGCGGCAAAGGGAGGTGTCCACCACACGACACTTGTTCGGCATCTGGCTGCGCTGGGTAAGTTCAAAAAGCTGGACATGTGGCTGCCGCATGAGTTGACAACTGCCAACAAGACTAGGCGTTTGGAAGTCTGCACGTCGCTGCTTGCCATGAATAAACAGGAATTTCTACTGAATTGAATCGTCACCTGCAACGAGAAGTGGGTCTTTTATGATAATCGGAAACGATCTGCACAACGATTGAACAAGGACCAGCCTGCTGGACGGCATTCTAAGCCATCACCCCTACATACCAAGAAGATGATGCTCTTTGTCTGGTGGTCCACAGCCGGGATAATTCATCGGAGTTTCTTGACAAGAGGCCCAACCATCACTGCAGAGCGTTATTGTGCTGAATTACACCAGATGCACCGGAAATTGCTGCAGAAACAACCGGCTTTGGTCAACAGACATGGTGGTGTTCTGCTCCAGACAGCGCTCGCCTTCATGTCGCACAACGAACGATGCGGACACTAAGTGCCTTGGACTATGAAGCACTGCCTTATCTTGCCTATTCCAGGACTTGTCTCCGACAGATTATCATCTGTTTCGTCGCCTGGATCACTTCCTGTCCGGGAAACAGTTCACGACAGACAACGAGGTTCAACGTGCAGTTGATGACTTCTTCGGGTCCCAGCCACAAGACATTTTTCGTTCCGGGATCATGGCCCTGCGGACAGATGACAACTATGTGACGATTCCGCTGGGGATTATTTTGCCTAGATAAGTTGTCCTACTTTTCCGTTCTCGTCGTCCACGTGTGCTGGTCCTTTGCCGGACATTTCATTCGCACCAACCCAATACTGTGGAAGCTACGTATGCTGGCAGTAGAGCACATGTACGAGAGAATGGTGTTTTACCGAAATGGTTTTCTATTGGTACAAAGTCAGGCAAGGCTGTGAAATGTCATCATTACTGTTTAATGCATTTGTGGATGAGGGCATGCGTGATGCCAAAACAGACAGTACTGGTTAATATCTTGGTAATATCCGTGTGAGCAGAATGCTGTATGCTGATGACACTGTATGCTGATGATCCTGTTGGCAGGGAGCATAAGTGAGTTGCAGAATAAGTTGTCCCGGATGTACGAAGATCGTACGAAATTTAAACTGAGTATAAATAAGGAGAAAAATTTATGGCTTTTGAGCGAAGGACTGTTAATACTGAATGAAAGATTGGTCTAAATAGCACAGAGGCAGACCAGGTGAATGGATTTGTATATTTAGGAAGCATTCTTGCCAGAGAAAACAAATAGTGAAATTAGTAGGCGAATGAATTCATCTTTGAAAAAAATATATGCTTTAGACGGATTTCACAGGGGTGGTGGGTTCTCAAAAAAAGTTCCGAATAGCTCTTCATGAAAGTGTAATTGATCCTAGTCTGACGTACGGCAGTGAAACCTGGATACTGTACAATAGACATACGAGTCGTTTGTGTTCTGGAGAGATGCGTTACTTACGGGAGTCTTTGGCAAGACACGTCTTGATCATGTGAGGAACGAAGATGTGTTGCAGATGTGTAAAAGTGAACCAAAAAGTTGCTTGTAAGATGGAGGCAAATATTCTTAGGTGGTCTGGAGATGTTAGAAGAATGAATGGTGAGATGCTTACCAGGATAATTTAATCTGCCGCAGTGGCAGGAAAGAAAGGTAAAGAAAGGCCGAGAAAATCATGGGGACCAGGTTTAGGAATGTCTACATGAGAAAAAGTTAAAAAGCATAGAATACAAAAGCTGTTGTGTGGGGAATGCGATAAATGTAGGAACGTAGCAAGCTTTTCTTATCGGGGAAGGCGAGCCTTGAAATTACGCCCCTATTTCAGTGGAAGTAAGGAATTCAAAAGTTCCTTACTTCCACTGAAATAGTGAGCAGTTCTTACTTTCTCATACCTTCGTTATAGCAGTATTATGATCGTTAAGAAATCTCACTTTCAGTTTTCGACATAATTTTACTCAAAATTTAACATTTAGGTGAATGCACAAGAGCCAACGATTTTAAATATCAAGTGAAACGTAAAAGTTGTGTGAAAACCGGCAACACAACACATGCAGAATGAAAACAAGCCAGCATAGAACGAATGAGTATTAGATAGTAGACGTACTATTTGAGTAGGGATTAGAAAAATCCCGTTCAAGGTTAAATGCTCAGAGGAACTTTCGGCAACAGAGCACAAATAACTAATTAACTCTTCATCCCTTCGACGTAATTTTTTTTTTGGGGTTGGAGGTTTAACGACCACTGTGAGCAACTCAATGGGCTATAAGCAGTCGCCCGTCCCGAATTTAGGGTTACTGGTTCCAGGGAAGGGAAAGAGCCAGTGCCGTAAGACAAAAACAACATCCATGCCTCACCGGGTTTCGAACCCGGACCCCTGTCGGACGAATGACCAGAGAGCAGCTCTTAGACCACTGCGCCACCAAACGTAAAAGTTGTGTGAAAACCGGCAACACAACACATGCAGAATGAAAACAAGCCAGCATAGAACGAATGAGTATTAGATAGTAGACGTACTATTTGAGTAGGGATTAGAAAAATCCCGTTCAAGGTTAAATGCTCAGAGGAACTTTCGGCAACAGAGCACAAATAACTAATTAACTCTTCATCCCTTCGACGGCTCGACGTATTCGGAAAGGTCACGAAGGTTAGGCATATTATCAGGATATTGTTTTACATGCCTTCAGCCATTGTTTCGGACAATTCCATGCATCCATATGAAATGCTCCGCAACTCACAGTGTGAATTCCGTATGCTGGTTAGCTGCGCGTAATAGTGTATGCGGCTAACAATAATATTTAGAAAAACAGATGTTAAAGGGTATATAACTTTGTTTTTGAGTTAAAATGTTCGGCAAATTTATTCAGACTCTGTTCATTTCCAATTTTTATGCTCCTCAGAGTATTAAATTACGCCCGTGATATGAACATCCTGGGAGGGCAACATCCCCCCCCGGTAGCTAGCTGCGGCCCTCGATAGATGCCAGTGAAGCTCGTGTTATGTGCCGAGATCGCTGTAAATGGAAGCGTTGCATACATCAACAGTACGAAAACCACTTTTAAACTTTAATATAGCAATCAGCTTTTCTGAGGAGCTAACCTTTGAATCTCAGAGAGCAGCTTAGTGAACTAAAAGTGGAATGTACTAAAAGTGGAATGTACTAAAAGTGGAAGGTTTAATACCACCACACACTCGTAGTAACGTAGAAGCTGAATCAGGGTCAAAAATATAGTGGTAGACACATACACTATATTGACAAAAGTTACCGCACACCCCTTCAAAAGCCAATGAACGGATCTGCTGCGTTGTTAAGATGCGCGGTACAGCTGCAAACGGTATAAAAACAAGTCTGCAGCTGACCGCGATCATATCGCACTGTGAGGTTGAGTGAAAATGTCGCGGCAGGAGAGAACTGACTTTGAGAAAGGAAAGATCGTTAGATGTTATATTAGTGGGTTGTAGATAAGAGAAACCGAGAGGCGTTTAAACATACCCAAGTCAACTGTTTTGGATGTACTGAATAAGTGGAAGACACATGGCGTGCCTGAAGCACCAAAACGCACCGGTAGACCAAAGAAAATGAGTGATAGAGGACGTCGAAGCCGCAGGAGAGTCGTTACAGCTAATCGACGGAGTACTGCACAAGACCTCAGTCTACAGGTGAGTAAAAATGCAAGAACCTCGCTATGTACACGTACCATTCGCAAATAACTTCATTCCATGGATTACCATGTTCGTGCGGCTGCTCATAAACCTTTCATCTCCAATCGGAATGCTACTCGTCGTTTAACAATGTGTAAAAAAATTAATCGTGGACCATAGGTCAATGGAAACGGGTCCAATGGACTGATGAATCCAGATGCACGATCCATCAGTCTGATGGCACTGTGTGGGTATGGCGGCAGCCAGGGAACCCTATTTACCACAGTGTACTGTTCTTGCGGTCAAGTTTGGAGCTGGCACTGTACTCGTGTGGGGATGTTTTTCCAAGGAGGTTAGAAGTAAGAGGAGGTGGCATCATCCCCTCTCCCTGTGCTTCTGGCGTGACGCCACTTTTTATCAGCTGACTACGCCAATGCGCCCAACCTAAGAATCTCCTGTATATCTCTATGGGGAAATCTCGATTTTGAACGGGTTTTTCGGATCCTTACTCTACCCACACAGGCATGAAAAAAATTGAAGCTGAAATATTCATTCCCATAATAAAAAAATTACAGAAAAAACAGGAAAATATGTGTTGGTATTTCTTTAAAAAATTCAACAAAATAATGATTTTTTGAGCGGAAGTGCATAGTGCGCATGGTTATTTACTGTCCATGTGCAAGTAACCATGTATACTGCCCATGTGCAAGTAACCATGTATACTGCCCATGTGCAAGTAACCATGTTTAAAATATAACTAAAAGCCTAATGTTAAGAAATAAGAAGAACGAAATATGCCTTCTTTCCATCCTTGGTTTGCATGCGCTAAGCAAAACTGCTTAAGCCACAGGAAGTGACGTCACGTTCACGAACTCCCACAGCACAGACTCCCTCTGCCTCAGAAAGAGGACAGAAACAGCTGATCTGTTTTGGCTTCACTCAAAACGGGTCCCATCACCTCCTCTTCTTCTAACCTCCTTGTGTTTTTCGTGGTATGGTCCCGGCCCATTGGTTATCGTGGACAAACCTGTTAACCAGCACGTCTACCTTGATATTCTGGACAATTATGCTCTATCAACTCTGTGGCAATACTATGGAACCATGCCTTGTTGGTACCAGCAGGATAATGCACCGTGCCATATAGCAAAGACTGTTACGGCTTGGTTTGACGGTAATTCTATATCGTGTGTGGACTGGCCAGCACAGAGCCCTGATCTTAATTCGATAGAGAACCTATGTGATGAATTAGAGCGCCGCATAAGAAGTTTGGAACCAAGGCCTACTACTAAGCAACAGTTAGAGGCAGCATTATGTACTGAATGGAAGCGCATGCCTATCGCTGTGTTCCAAAACCTTGTCGAAAGCCTGTCTCGAAGGGTCGGTGCATGTATTAAGGTCCAAAGTTGGACAGACACCGTTCTAATGTATGTCAATAGATTCTATGTTGTGTTTCTCTTCTAGGTGCCCGGTGACGTTTGCCAATATAGTTTATACACAGAAGAAGCACTGGCGTGAGCGAAGTTCCTATTCAGCACAGAATTCTCATGTTGCAGGGTCTCTGTATTTGTAAAAATTAGTAGCAAAACTTGACTGACTGACAGGTATTTCGGCGAAGGAAAACTCACTGGAGTTCAGACGTGACGTTCAGTATGGAAAACGTAAAGAGAAGAAACCAAAATTCATGCAAGTGAAAAATCAACAGATATGGAAGATTAGATAGTTAGTATACATCACAGAACTCTGTAGTTAAATAAGATGGGGAAAGATGTTGTGAAGTCGAGCACATGAAAGTTCTTAATGATGGAGTTATCAAACAAGAGGACATTCGAAGCTGTTGAATCGTGTCGGTGGTCGAATGGTGAATGGGGTCGTGCGCTTGCCCTACAGTGGTGGTTCTCTCCCTTACCTGGAGCCAGTGGCACTAAATCAGGGACGCCAGTTTCCTTTAAGGCTCATATAGTAGTCGTTAACTCCCCGTGCGCCTCCATAAGGAAATTATGTTGGATTTTTAATAGCAGGTCATGACAAAATCCATTTGCTGGAGGTTGAAAAAGAATGGGTTTTTTAACCAAATTCGGGCAAAAAGGCAGCCTTTATTAGCTGATAATAAATTTAATGATTGCATTGGAACTGGTGTTTTTGTCTTGATTGAGCGACACGCAACAGATGACACTGAGCTGTTTCTTCATTTGCATAAAAATGTGACGCTTCGGCAGAAGAATTTGATCTGAAGACGAGAATGACTGTGAACAGAAGAAGTGCTCTAATAACGCTAAAAAATTCAGCAAAAAGCTTTCATGCTTGAAGCTTACGGCGCTGTTTGCGATAAAACTTTAAACCTTCCGAGAGGCAATTACGTGAGTACGTTATGAAAAGTAGAGTGCGAAACAAAAAACTGACTCTTTTCCTCTGTTAAGTAATACAGTAATATGTCCGTCCTGGAATAGGTGCGTTCTGTTTTACAACCAAAAATAGCTCGCTTGAAACAGAAATGAATACATTCAAATTTCAACTACATGCACTTCAATAAGAATACAATACAGTATATAAGCATAAGTAAAAAATGTTTAAAATAAGAATAATAAGGCTTTTCGTGCGCATTTATGGAAGGAAACAAAATGAAAATTCCGTTTCTTCTTGCTTATACACTCAGTAGACAAAACATTAGAAATAGGGGTGATGGGCAATTGACATGGGCACCAACCGCGCAGAGTGGAACAGACCCAAACCGAAGGCAGACAATAAATAGGCGGACATCAAGGTTTCCCAACAGTGGGGCCGCGGATGACCTAGTAGTTAAAGTTCGTGACTGCGATCGACAAACCTCAGGTTCGATCCCAGCTAGGTACGAACGCTCGAACCACTAAATATCTGCAATGCATCGGATGGGCACGTTAAGTCGTCGGACCCCGGTAGTAAATAAGGGCGTCTTCTATCTCGCTTCCGTGTGACTTTCCTATCGGGCACTCTAGCCCAAATCTCCTAGCTTCCTACTTCTAAGGGTTGTTTAAGACCTGGGGCCAGACACTCCCTTCCTAAAATCCTCTACATATGATCTGATCTGATGGGCACATTAAGCCGTCGGACCCCGGGTACTGGCCCCCTGGTAGTAAATAAGGACGTCTTCTACCTCGCTTCCGTGTGACTTTCCTATCGGGCACTCTAGCTTAAATCTCTTAGCTTCCTATTTCTAAGGGTTGTTTAAGACCTGGGGTCAGACACTCCCTTCCTAAAATCCTCTACATATGATCTGATCTGATGGGCACATTAAGCCGTCGGACCCCGGGTACTGGCCCCCCGGTAGTAAATAAGGACGTCTTCTACCTCGCTTCCGTGTGACTTTCCTATCGGGCACTCTAGCTTAAATCTCTTAGCTTCCTATTTCTAAGGGTTGTTTAAGACCTCGGGTCAGGCACTCCCTTCCTAAAATCCTCTACGTATGATCTGATGGGCACATTAAGCCGTCGGATACAGGATACTGGCCCCCGGTAGTAAATAAGGGCGTCTTCTACCTCGCTTCCGTGTGACTTTCCTATCGGGCACTCTAGCTTAAATCTCTTAGCTTCCTATTTCTAAGGGTTGTTTAAGACCTCGGGTCAGGCACTCCCTTCCTAAAATCCTCTACGTATGATCTGATGGGCACATTAAGCCGTCGGACACCGGATACTGGCCCCCGGTAGTAAATAAGGGCGTCTTCTACCTCGCTTCCGTGTGACTTTCCTATCGGGCACTCTAGCTTAAATCTCTTAGCTTCCTATTTCTAAGGGTTGTTTAAGACCTCGGGTCAGACACTCCCTTCCTAAAATCCTCTACATATGATCTGATGGGAACATTAAGCCGTCGGACACCGGATACTGGCCCCCCGGTAGTAAATAAGGGCGTCTTCTACCTCGCTTCCGTGTGACTTTCCTATCGGGCACTCTAGCTTAAATCTCTTAGCTTCCTATTTCTAAGGGTTGTTTAAGACCTGGGGTCAGACACTCCCTTCCTAAAATCCTCTACATATGATCTGATGGGCACATTAAGCCGTCGGACACCGGATACTGGCCCCCCGGTAGTAAATAAGGGCGTCTTCTACCTCGCTTCCGTGTGACTTTCCTATCGGGCACTCTAGCTTAAATCTCTTAGCTTCCTATTTCTAAGAGTTGTTTAAGACCTCGGGCTAGGCACTCCCTTCCTAAAATCCTCTACGTATGATCTGGTCTTCCCAACAGTGTATAGCAATCGATGAACATGGGTAAACGTGGTGATATGGGCGACTTTGATCGTGGGCGCATTGTCGGCGCAAGACAGGTGGGTCATTTTATCGCACAACTGGTAAGAACCTTATGGTTGCCGAGGGCAACTGTATGGAGGATGTATCGCGAGTATACCATCGACGAACGTACCAGCGCACAGAGAGCAAGCGGTGGCCGACCACACGCCATTGATGACCGGGGTCGACCTAAACTATCCAGGCTCGTAGAAACAGACCGCTTGGCAACGGCAACGCAAATCACATCCAGGTTTAATTTCAGAGGCCCAAGCAGCGTCAGCGAGTGAACGGTAAGACGCCTGCTGCATACCCTGCGCTACGGTAGGCGACCGCATGTCGTGTGCGACCGTTGACTGCTCGACATCGGACATTCCGCCTCGCCCGGTGCCGGAGACATCAAAACTGGACCTCTGAAGAGTGGCGCTGCGTCGTGTTGTCAGATGAGTCCCGTTTCCACCTGTACCGAGCTGATGAGAGAGTGCGGGTGTGGCGTCCGGGTTGTGCTTTCGGTACACATTTCCTGTTTTGCTACTGGTTGTCTACAACATACGCCGTCTTCCACAGAAGTTCCGTCACCGATATATCCTGATAACATCTGCACGTGGTGTTGTCAGGATTTATTTTGATAAAGGCCTTAAAAAAACCGCATGTGATTATATCCCGAGTTTCTAAAGCTGTTTTGCCAAGACTAAAATTAAAGTGGATACAGATTTCTTTCTTCTTCCGAATCACTCATTTCAGAAGCAACGTGTCTCGTTGTACACGTCTATACACTTCCTGAGAAGTAGCTGACGCAGCATAAAATGGAGAGCGATACAGCAGCACATTTTTTTTTTTTTTTGATTGGAGGTTTAAGGTGGTCGTCAAGTAATTTTGCTTCTTATACTTCCAATGGAAAAAACTTCAATACACATTTTATTCGCAATTAATGCGTTTCCAAGGATGAAAATTTTAACATCGATTAAAATAACTTCATATTATAACTTGGAATACTTAATATGTTTTAAAACATAACGATAATTATATTAAAAATCAATAACTTTTCCTTTAGTGGTGTTGAAATCAGAAAAAAGATGGCGCGACCTGTACTTTGATGACGTCAGTAGACAGACAAATGTTGGATTGCATAAATATGGTTATGTTTTAGAAAGTATTAAGTATTGCAAGTTATAAAATGAAGCTATTTTAATCGATGTTCAAATTTTCATCCTTGGGAACGCAATAATTGTGAAGAAAATGTGTACAGAAGTTTTCCCATTGGAAGTATAGGAAGCAAAATTACTTAAGGTCCACCTTAACGACCACCGTGAGCAACTCAATGGGCTATAAGCAGTCGCCCGTCCCTAATTTAGGGTCACTGGTTCCAGGGAAGGGAGAGAACCAGTGCCGTAAGACAAACACAACATCCATGCCTCACCGGGATTCGAACCCGGACCCCGTTCGGACGAATGATCAGAGGCCATCGCTTAGACCACTGCGCCACCGGGGCGGCACAGCAGCACATTCAGAAACGTAACAACATTTGTAAGGGAGCGTAATCATCTGTATGTTGTTACATTTTCCGGGGTGGGGGTGGGGGTTTAACGACCACGGGGACAACTCGACGGGCTATAAGCAGTCGCATGTCGTTACTTGAGTATCTCCTTACTTTTGCAAAGCATCTCATATGTCCAAATTACATCGCGTAAAAAAAATTCTTAAATGCTCGATGAGGAGAGGGGTTCGTTTGGTTGTATAATATATGACTAGAAACACTCGAAATCAGTTTTAGCAGTGGCGACGCAACTGTAAGACAGATCAACAGAAGGGTGAACATTTTTGATACTGGTGACATCATGAACATTCCATTCGAATGTATTTTACTCTATGTGTTGCATTATTTTGGATAATCATTTGTCTTGTCTACTGTATGTGACGCACTACAAAGGAGAAGCACATGTTAAGACGGCAAAGTTGTAAAGATAAATTCCGTCGGTGTAGCTTAATTGGGGAAGCATTCAGCTTCGGAGAAGGAAGATGCTTACCACCGGCAAAATGTGTGTTTGCATACAAAGAACTTCGCTCTTTCCACGTTTATAAGTGAGTCACGGAAATATTCTCATTGGCCGCCACCGGGAGTCGAACCCATGGTCTTCCAGTTACTCCAAGAAGCAACCTGCCAAATTGGCTTGGCAGTTAGCGTGTGTGAGTCTGGAGGACTTCGAGGCCGCTGTGGTTAAGCGGAAGCATATCCGGCGCGTAACTCGAAAACCCTGGGTTCGACTCCCGGTGGCGGCCAATGAGAATTTTTCCGTGACTCACTTATAAACGTGAAAAGAGCGAAGATCTTTGTATGATGTTCCAGGTCCACGTTAAATTTCTATATTAATTATTCATTCGCCTTCTAATTATTTGTTCAGTTGCTGCTTACCATCTTTGGTAAATCCCCAGCATTGTGCGGGGCTCCAAGAAGCAACCTGCCAAATTGGCTTGGCAGTTAGCGTGTGTGAGTCTGGAGGACTTCGAGGCCGCTGTGGTGTAGCGGAAGCATATCCGGCGCGTAACTGGAAGACCCTGGGTTCGACTCCCGATGGCGGCCAATGAGAATTTTTCCGTGACTCACTTATAAACGTGGAAAGAGCGAAGATCTTTGTATGATGTTCCTGGTTCACATTAAATTTCTGTATTAATCATTCATTCGCCTTCTAATATTTCTTCAGTTGCTGCTTACCATCTTTGGTGAATCCCCAGCATTGTGCGGGGATCCAAGAAGCAACCTGCCAAATTGGCTTGGCAGTTAGCGTGTGTGAGTCTGGAGGACTTCGAGGCCGCTGTGGTGTAGCGGAAGCATATCCGGCGCGTAACTGGAAGACCCTGGGTTCGGCTCCCGGTGGCGGCCAATGAGAATTTTTCCGTGACTCACTTATAAACGAGACAAGAGCGAAGATCTTTGTATGATGTTCCTGGTCCACGTTAAATTTCTGTATTAATGTGTGTTTTCCCATAGTACGAAGAACACCGCCCACACTGCGTGTTTTAAATAACGCGCAGTTTTCTTCTAGGGAGCAAAAATGCATTTTACTTTTCTCTGAAATATCTTTTTCGTGTCGGAATGGATTCAGACGCACTCATTACACCCAATAATTCGGTGCCATCTTTCTTGTTAATGTTGTCACCTGTAGGTTTTTATGACGGAATCGAAATTTGGGTTAAACACTGAACTTGAAGCTTAACCTCATTTTTGTAGATACATACAATAAAAAAAAGGATTTTCTTAATCGAATATGTAATTTTGTATCTTAATTCTCTGCTGTTTTTTTCCCCCGGTTGTTGCAGAATAATCTTTGCTGTTTCCATTTTTCACCATTAACGTGGCACACGCCATCAATAATTCATTAAACAGATGGTAGGTAGTTCCTGCAACTTCTCGGCCGCACCATGCATTATTGAACGCTGTAATCTATCGCATCTAAAATCACGCACATCTTTAGCAATTTCTTAAGAAAGGAAAAAGTTTTGTTTATTCTTTAAAAGGACTAATGTTTTTTCTGTTTTTTTTTTCAGTGCTTTGCTGTATAAACATAGTCATAACGCTCAGGTTTGTCGCTGGAAAGAAAAAAGTTTTAAACAACATCGCAATAATACAGAAATAATCCTAATTACAGTGATTACAGACAAGGCATGAAACCTAATCTCGTACCCTCAACACAAGAGCAAAAAAAAACATAGGAACTATACGAACAAAGCAATTGTTGACCTTCCTGACCTTCAAAATTTATGTCTGTGGGTTAATAATGTTGTTTGTCTTCCGTAGGTAGAAATTTTAGACCATCATTTTCACGAGCAAATGTGCCTGAAGGGAGTTCATTATCCTGAGCTGTCGCTCATTTCCGCTGCCGTTCATAACAGAGAGTAAATCGTACAATAACATCAACTTAACGAACATCACATTTGAAAAATAATAACGCTGTCAAAGTGCTTCTCTCGTCTTGTAACGACAGCAAACAAAGAAAGTTTTGTTTGCTTAAAGGGATTCATAAAAAAATATTTCTCAGCTCTTGTGTAACTTACATCGTCAAATCTCGACAAGGAGAGATTTTTGTATTTGAATTGTTAATCCCATGAAATATCTACGGCGATAGTCATAGAGATTATTAAGATTCCAGTGTACCCATTTCTCTGTAGTAAGATATTGTCACAAATACGAGAAAAAGATAATGGAACACAATATAAACACAATTTACCAAAAACAGTCCATCTCATCATAAGAAAATAAAAACCATACATTTCGTTATTTACAACAATTTACATACATTTGACATACATTTTTGAACTAAATTTAAAAAGTAATACATTTCTATTTATATATTTACACGCAAATAGGCATGTTATTTATTATAATTTTTTTACGTAGAACACACATTTTTCACGCAAAGTTTAATAACTCGTTGAGCTAATTTTATGTTTTCGACATACACACCCTGTTTTTCGCAGTAAACGGTTTGGCTTTAAAACATTTTAGAATACACCTTTTTTAATTATGTAATTCTGTTCTGACGCAGGACTACGTCTAACTACGCGGATAGTATGGGGCGACTTATGGCCGACCGCCTGTGACGAAAATAAGTCCCAATTGAAATCATTATAGCGTTAAAAATGCGTGACGCCCGCACACTAATCGTATTGGCATATTCGTAAACAGCATGGAGTCCAATTCGCGTACTGCGCAATACATTGTGCGCTCCACGCTTCCCTATAGCTATCTCGGCAACCGTGAGCGCAACACGACTGTGCGTGGTATTGTTTTAAAGCTCTTGACGAGATCTATTAAAATATATAACGAACATTTCGCAGTGGTTTGAAAGGAACTTTTTAAAAATTGTTTTCTTGTGGACCAGTGAGCACTTTTGACAATATCGCTGTTTATCTGGACAACCGTGAGTGCAAAACGACTGTGCGTGGTATCGTTTTAAAGCTCTCGACGAGATCTATTCAAATATATATATAAAGAACATGTCGCAGTGGTTTAAACTAAAATTTCTAAAAATTGTTTTCGTGTGAATGGGTTAACATTTTCGAAAATACCACGGAATTCGCAGAATGAAAGCAAGCAATAGAGGAGAAAATCAGACGAGAGGCAAAAGCAAGTGATGAGCAATGTAAGAAGCCCAAGAAGACAGAGCACCACGTTGGGTAATTCGTGTATCGATCTGCTTTGTGTTCGCAATGTATCCAGAATGATTTGTAAAAATTATGTAAGCTACTTTTAATATCATAGACCTGTGTTGTCTATAACAAATTAAATAAGCTCTTTGAAACCATACTCGACTAGCTCATTTCAACTCTCCGATCTGTAAGGCGTAGTCTGTGGTCTAAGTAGTGGCGCAGTGGTCTAAGCGATGGCTTCTGATCATTCGTCCGAGATGGGTCCGGGTTCGAATCCCGGTGAGGCATGGATGTTGTGTTTGTCTTACAGCTCTGGCTCTCTCCCTTCCCTGGAACCAGTGTCCCTAAATTAGGGAAGAGCGACTGCTTATAGCCCACTAAGTTTTCTTTCTTTTTTTTTTTTTTTTGGTTGGAGGTTTAACGACCACCGTGAGCAACAAACAGTCGCAAGTCCCTAATTTAGGGTCACTGGTTCCAGGGAAGGGAGAGAGCCAGTGCCGTAAGACAAACACAACATCCATGCCTCACCGGGATTCGAACCCAGACCCCTTTCGGACGAATGATCAGAGGCCATCGCTTAGACCACTGCGCCACTGGGGCGGCGCCCACTAAGTTACTCACGGTGCTCGTTAAACCACCAATCAAAAGAAAAAAAAAGCCGTAGTCCTAGGTTCCAAACAGACGGCTCAATCAGAACTGAGGCTACCTGCATCTTTTCTTTTTTTGACACATAAGTTAAAAGTATTAATAAACATTTTAATTAATTTTTGCCTTATTATTTATAAGGCCATAACACTAAAGGTACAGAAATTATCACAATTGGGGGTGGAGACAAATGCATAAATGTCCACATGCAGATGCAATGACTGGATTAATCTTTGCATATGCTTTCAAGAAATTCAAAAATGGAAATCTTTACGGCAATAGCATTATGACAAGGAAACATATACACTAAAATGCATTTGGCCTGATGACGAAGCTAAGGTAGCTTTGAAAGTGCTTGGCATTATAGGTGATTTTTATCTGTAGTTTTATCTTGTAAATAAATGTCCATCTTAGTTGCAAGTTCTTCATCAACTTTTTAATCGTGCATCCGACAGCTCTGAATCCTTGAGTATACCATCTAGCACGAAACTTTTATTATACTTAACGCAGTACCAACCAGACATTGAAAACCTAGCAAGTGAGATGCGGGAACAAATTAGCAGTAATCACCAAGATTAAAGTTAAAATTGTGACTTTTTGTTTTAGTTTTCACTTCGAATATGTTTGTGACGAATGAGCTGAAAACCTGGCGTCAGCAAAAAACCGAATTCTGAATGATTCTTCTCCCTTCGTTTTACTTTGCTTGCTATGTGTGTGTGTGTGTGTTTTTTTTTTTTTTAAGACAGTTGGTATCGTTACTCTGTTAACTACGCAGGTCTGTTTCATCCTGTTTTAAAGTGGAGATTTCGTGAAACTTCGATTCCGCTATATATTTCAACTCGAAGCAGCATAATATTAAATATGTATAATCAAGATCTATATTAAATATTGTTCCTACATTTTCACAAATTTTGCTTGTGTCGGCCTGTGGCTGCAATAGACGCCACAGTTCACACTGCCGCCATTATAGCTCTTCTAAAAGTAAAGAATGTGTATTTTACGACTTTTTTGGCCGTTCTTAAGTGCTGAGTTGCCGATCCCTGGCCTAGACACTCCTGAAGTTGCTCGAATTTATAAAATATATAATTTGGATTAAGAAAAATGAGGTTGGGCTTCTCGATCTTCCTTATGTTGTTGATTGGATATTTGACGACCACCATGAGCAACTCAATGGGCTATAAGCAATCGCCCGTCTTTAATTTAGGGCCACTGGTTCAGGGAAGGGGGAGAACTAGTGCCGTTAGACAAACACAACATCCATGCTTCACCGGGATTCGAACACGGACCCCTCTCGGACGAATGATCAGAAGTCACCACTAAGACCACTGCGCCACCGGGGCGGTATATTTCTTATGGTTCAATCTAGATACTAGCAATACCGTCTTAGCACGATTTATTAAAAGATGAAAATTATGTACATTTTAAAAACACACACATTAGCACTTTCGAGGTGACGTTCACCTCATCTTCAGATGTACCAAAAACACGCCAACACGACATCTTGTACACACATGTGCACCATGGGTACGTTACTGCATAGTCACGTGACAAGACAGGGCTATTTGTGAACATTATATGCATTATTTCGTCCATATATGTATTATTTCGTCCTCACAACTTCATCATGATTTGCATATAATGTTTTCAAATAGTCCTGTCTTGTCACGTGGCTATGCAGTAACGAACCCATGGTGCACATGTGTATACAAGATATCGTATTGGCGTGTTTTCGGTAAATCTGAAGATCAGGTGAACGTCACCTCGAAAGTGCTAATGTGTGTGTTTTTAACCTGTACATAATTTTCATCTTTTAATAAATCGTGCTAAGCCGGTATTGCTAGTATCCAGATTGATCCTTTTGCACGAAGTTTTCGTCTCGTATTTCTTACGGTTCGTTGTGTATCTTGATACAACAATATTTGCATTTCTTTATAAAAATGTATGAGCATAAAGCGTTGATTGTTTTTCGGTCTGGATCATTTTAAAGACGTTGATGAAGAGAGAAGCTATTAATCATTCCTTTTCTCTCACGCTTAATGCACAAAACACAATTTCTCTCTGTCAGGCCTGTTTCCCGAAACTGCGAGCCCGGAAACTGGAAGTGAAATAAGTAGATCGATGGCTGTTTGTGATGTCAAAAGCGTGTGAAGGTGTCAATAAGGGTTTCTTCAATCGTCGGGTAAATGGTGAGACGTTTCACATGATGGCCACGGACGACTGAGAGTTCAGTAATCTATCTCGCTTTCTTTTTTTCCTTTCTTTTTCTCTAATTTCTTTAGAAAACAAAGGGCAATGGCAAGTTTCATCTGATGACATAGTATTACCAACCTACGGCTTCAATATTTTTTGGAAAAAGCAAATATCACCACAATTACGGCTTTTACTGATAAGATTTCAGCAAATTTGGAAGCAAATTACTTTTTTAAGTACTCAGAGAAAATGTAGTATTGTACCTCGTTATCACAATAAAAACATTGTGACGTGCCTACACCGCAAGAAGCACACGAGATAAAGGCAGATAGCAGCGAGAGCATACGTTCGCGTAGCTCAGTTGGGAGAGCGACTTACTCCGGAGTGAGGGGACCCGAGTTCGATGCCCGGAGTGGACAAAGATGACGGAGAAATTTACTTCGTCACATTGGATTCCAAACTACCCAGATGACCCGGCTGTTAGATTTCTGGGAATGGTGTGATGTTCTTTCCACACCGCGAGATAGGAAAAATGAGAATCCCTTCTTCAGCGCTTCGTAAAATAAATGTGTGTGATGTTACGTTTCACACAACAAATTGACTGGGATTTCTCAAAAGCACGTTCTTCAAGGGATGACTGCCTACAGCGACACTTGGTCCCGGCTGACCCGTGGGCCATGCCCCGGCCCTCTTTCGTGGGGGGGGCTGTGACGTGCCTGCACCGCAGGACGCACTTGAGATAAAGAAAGATAGCAGCGAGAGCATACGCCCGCATAGCTCAGTTGGGAGAGCGACTTACTCCGGAGTGAAAACAAAGGACAATGGCAAGTTTCATCTGATGACATAGACTGGGATTTCTTAAATGCATAACCTGCGGCTTCAATATTTTTTGAAAAAAGCAAATATCACCACCATTTCGGCTTTTACTGATAAGATTTCAGCAAATTTGGAAGAAAATTACTTTTTAAAGTATTCAGAGAAAATGTAACATTGTACCTCGTTTTCACAATAAAAACACTGTGACGTGCCTGCATCGCAGGACGCACTTGAGATAAAGGCAGATAGCAGCGAGAGAATACGTTCGCGTAGCTCAGTTGGGAGAGCGACTTATTCCGGAGTGAGGGGACCCGAGTTCGATGCTAGGCGTGGACAAAGGTGACGGAGAAATTTACTTCGTCACAACATGGTTTAGTAATATGTTGCAATGGTATTAAAAGTTGTGAAAACACAAATTTGTTCGTGACGGAGATCGAAGCCGCGCCCCCTCATTCCGGAGTAAGTTGCTTTCCAAACTAAGATATACCGTCGTAATGTATCGCCGCAGATTTGTCGTTTTGACACGTGCTTTACCTCTGTAGTACGTCACATCATCTTCCTCTTATTTCTTTTTCCTTTTTGGAGCGAAGAACGAATTTTTTTTTCATTAATTCTAAACGGTGTGTGAAACAAACCGCACACTTTTCGAAGAACCCAACGACCAGTACATCCAGTTTTACGTTCCGGCGCCAATGTGAAAACACAAATTTGTCCTTGACGGAGATCGAACAGCGCCCCTCATTCCGGAGTAAGTTGCTCTCCCAACTAAACTACATGGACGGAATGTATCGCTGCAGATTTGTCGTCTTGACACGTGCCTTACCCCTATAGTACGTTACAAAGTCCTCATTTATTTATTATCCATTTTACAAATTAAATAAAATGAAATTCTGCAGAACTTTAAAGAGAAAAACTAGCTATTATTTTTTCAGTTGCATCAATTGTTAAAAATTCCACGGTGAATAAAATTTTAAGTAGGTTTTAGTTTCGAAATCAATAGCATTTGCCTGCATTAACAACACTTTTATACAAAACATGTACAGTAGATTCCGGTTAATTGAGCGACCGGTTAAATCGGAATTGCCGTTTATTTGCAGAACATCCCAAATTAGCTTTTTGGGATAAAGCTTCGCATAATTGGGGTAGCAGCTGGATTGGGACCAAGTGGTCTAGACACAGTGTGTCCCAATTAACCGGAATCTACTTTATTTCAAAAGTAATACCAACCTGGTACATCAGATGTGCAGGTAAATTAAAAAAAGGAAACCCACAGCCAGCTTAATGAAAAAACAATAATGATAGGGTAAATGAAAAAGCAGAGGCGATTTATTTCTTTTTTAAATTAGATATGTAAAGTGACAAATTTTTAGTATTCTTCGCATCGTAGAGCCCATGGTTATTTTCATCAGCCTTACATTTAATCGCTTCTCAGACACTTTAAAGCTACCTGGGAACGCTTTCTATATTGCCCATGCGTCCTATCTGTTAATTCCAATATTCGAAATACCGAGTGATCCAAAAGGAGCGCAAAACTTCAGAAATCAATAATTTGCTGAGTTTCGACAGCAGAGCAATCCGGTTTGCATACAACTGCACAGGAGGACATGGGATTTTTTGTGAAATTAAAACATTTATTCTATATTTTAGTTTTATTCATGGTCGCCAGATGGCGCTTTACCGGAGCTGATATCGGAGAAGTGACAGGGATAAAGCTCTGTTGGTGAAACTGTTTTATCGTAACTCGGAATCTGCAAGTGGGGCTTTGCTATATTTTTCGTTCACTCAGAGGTGTTCGAAGTGGGAAAGGGCCGATATCTTGTTCGGCACTGCAGACGATGATTAAAAGATTTGAGGACACCGAACTTTGGTACCAAGTCCACGATGTGGAAGACCAGCGATGTCTGTTTCAGCTGTACCTACACTACAGTCTCGAATTTATTTATTTTTTTTACGAAACGGAAGGTATAATTCTTTGATTATACCAAAGAAGGTATAATTCTTGATTATACCGAGCTTGAAAGAGAGTCATGCATTGAATACTGTAGCATTCATGCAAGATGGAGCGCCACTGCACATCGCGTCTCCTGTCAATCAACTCCTGGAGTGAACGTTCGCAGAAAATCGTGTGACACCAAACTGAGCACTTTTTACCGTAAGTAATATTGTGCGGACTTTTCGTCATTTTACCTTGTATAACCCACAATTAATCACTCGGCTGTAGCGCCATCTGGCGACCAGGAATAAAACTGAAATGTCCAATAAATGTTTTAATTTCACTTAAAAAATCTCATGTCACTGTGCATTTCTGTGTAAACCGTATTGCGCTACAGTCAAAATTCAGCGAATTATTGATGTTTAAAGTTTTGCGCGATTTTGGATCACCCGATAGTTTTGGAAGGCTGCTCCACACGAAAAGCGTTGCTAGACTTTCACCTATAGAATTCAGTAGGTTTTTAAAACTCGATCACTTTAAATTTCACAGCAGACTTGCAGTACGACGAGAAAAAATATTACACACACCTACTCGCGTAAAACTGAAATTCGGAACGCGAAATACATCTGAGGGTTTTCGAAATACAGCGGAACCTTGGTTATTCGTTTTCCACAACGTAATTCTGTGTTATCCACGATATTTTGCTACACTTTCTAACGCTTTTTCAATTCGGTTATTAGTAGGATAATTCATTTGTATGCTTTTTGCGATTATATGTTAAAATTTGAATTTCAGATTATCAAAAAAATACTTTGATTCTTTTGTACGTAACCCGGTATGTTGCAACTTTCAGAGAATCGAGACAGCGGTGCGGTGTTCCTTTATCGCATCAGAGAAGGGTACGTACAGTGTGATCCATTTGAGTAGGAATATTTTTAAAATGATGTGGTATGTCTTGTAACAAATATAATAAATCAATATTTGGCAGAAATTACTTTTATGGATGGGAGTTTGTCTAGACCTCTACGTGACCCTCCTTTGGGAACTCGGCGGAGTTCATACCGGGTGCTCATTTCTCGCTCCGTGTTTTCTAACATCTGCGGAGTGATTTTTGCGAACTCTGCACAAATTTTTACCTTCAAGTCATCCAGGCTTTGAGGTTGTTGTGCATAGACGATGTTCTTCACAAACCCCTACACGAAGAAATCGTGATGAGAACTGAGATCCGGGGAGTTTGCAGGCCAAGGAATATGACTTTCGCGGCCACACCCGTTGTCATTGAATGTGTTATTGAGGAAGTTTCTGACTTCCAGTGACCACTGCGGTGGAGCCCCGTCTTGCTGTAAAATGACATCGTTATCCAGTTGTGGTACAAAGTCCATGTCCTTCGGGCAGAATTTGACCTGCGTACTGCAGCGTTCGCACAAATCACTCCGCAGATGTTAGAAAACGCGTGGCAAGAATTGAGCACCTGGTATAACCTCTGCCGAATCCACGAATGGGGTCATGTAGAGGCCAGAGTTGGAAACGGGTCAAAAATTTCGGACCCCGACGTTTCATAAATGGACCCGACCCTGACCCGGACAAATCTGCTTTGAACTATAATTTCGAAACTCAATTTATATATCATCATCATCATCATCATCATTGTCAACCATTATCAATCCACTGCTGGACGAAGGTCTCCCCAAGTTTCCTCCACAACGGTCTGTCTTGTGCCATGTCACTCCCGCATACTTTCGAATTTCATCCACCCATCTCCCATGTGGTCTTCTTCTGGGTCTTTTCCTGTCCCTTGGAATCCAATCTAAAATTTCGGCTGTCCATCGATGGTCTGTCCTTCTGGCAGTATGTCCAGCCCATTTCCATTTAAGGGATTTAACTCTCATCATGATGTCTTCCACTCTTGTCATTTTTCTGATCCACGAGTTCCTCTTCTTATCTCTACTGGTTACACCAAGCATGCACCTCTCCATGAATCTTTGAGTTGTCTGCAGCCTTTGTATGCCTCTTTTAGTTAAGGTCCACGTCTCTGCACCATACGTAAGCACTGGAAGGATGCATTGATCAAACACTTTTCTTTTAAGACATAATGGCATATTGCTCTTGAAAATTATGCTGTTTCTTCCAAAAGCTCTCCAGGCAAGTTTTGTACGTCGATTAATTTCTTCATCAATGGGACCCTCACTTGATATCTGCTGTCCAAGATAAACGTACATGCCTGTTATCTCTAACTTTTCTCCATCAATCGATAAATCTTCATTTCTTGTAAAAGCATTGTACATCACTTTTGTCTTCTGAAAGTTCATTTTTAATCCCACTTCTTTACTCTTGCCAGCAAATTCCTGGATCATACTCTGCAGCTCTGATGGGGTAGTTCCAAAAATGACTACGTCATCAGCAAAACGAAGGTGGGTTAGATAATCTCCATCAATCTTTATCCCTTTGTTTTCCCAGTTCAGTGATTGAAAGACATTTTCCAATGTGGCATTAAAGAGCTTCGGAGATATGGTGTCACCTTGTCTCACTCCCTTTCCAATTTTTATGTGTGTTGTATTTTCAAACAGCCGAATCTTTGCACTTGCATTTTCATAGATGCTATTAATAATATTAATGTATGCATCTTCAATATCACAGGATTTCAGAGCCATTGTAACTGCTGATGGTTTCACTGAATCAAAGGCTTTTTCATAATCGATAAAAGCCATGCTCAATGGAAGTTCGTATTCCCTCGCTCTTTCAATTAGTTCTCTCACTACGTGGATATGATGTATTGTGCTGTAGCCACTCTGAATCCAGCTTGTTCTCTCGGTTGAGCCATGTCCAGTGTTACCTTCAAACGGTGTGAAAGAACTTTAGTGAAGATTTTATAAACCACTGATAGGAGGCTGATAGGTCTGTAGTTCCCGAGATCCTCAATGTCACCCTTTTTATGTAGCAGGATCATTGTAGCGTTGTTCCAATCCTCAGGAATCTTTACTTCATTAAGGCATCGAGTGAAAATTTGGGCGAGTACTGTTTCGATTTCTCCACTTGCTTCTTGTATGATGTTTACAGTAATTCCACCTTCTCCTGGAGCTTTCCCCCGCTTCATGTTCTTGATTGCATGTGCAACTTCTGCTGGGAGGACTGGAAGAACTCTGGTACCTTTCATGATGTCTGGAGTACATGTATCATCCCTTTCATATACTTTGCAGTAGAAATCTTTCACTCTTGTCAAAATTTCACCTCTATTTCTTGTTACAGAACCATCTTCTTTTCTCAGTGCCATAATCTGTTTTCTTCCCTTACTGAGATGTCCCTCTGCTATCTTTAGGCTTTGGTTGTTTTCAATTGCTTTCCTCACTAGTTCACAGTTGAATTTCCTTACGTCTTCAGTGATACTTTTTCATACTGTCTTGCATAGCTCTATATATTCCACTTTGGAAGTCACATCTTCATTAGTTGTCCTCATCTCTCTTCTTTTTTGCATCAACATTTTGGTTTTTCCTGATAATTTGTCCACATGCAACTTGTTCTTAGACCCAGCTAATTTTGTTGCTGTTTCCATAAGAGCGTTGGTTACTTTTCTGTTAACTTCAGAAATATCCACTTCTTCCGATGTTAGGCCTTCTAAAGCAGAGAATCTGTTCTTCAGTTCCAACTTGAAGGTATTATGGTGTTTTTTAAGGTTGGTTATGTCAATACATTTTGTTTGTCTTATGAGCTTTCCACGTTCGAGTTTAGTGTTGAGGTGCATTTTACATCTCACCAATCTATGGTCACTACCTGTGTTGAACTTGTTTAGCACACTGCAGTCTTCTATGATGAATTTTTTGTTACACATAATAAAATCAATTTCACTTGTCGTCCCATTTGAATGTCTCCATGTCCATTTCCTGTGTGGCTTTTTCTTGAAAAAGGAGTTCATGATGAAAAACCCTTCTGCCTCTGCAAACTCAATGAGAGTATTTACACGCTGGTTTCTGTTGCCGTAACCAAATTTACCTACTGAAGTTTCATTCTGTTGCTGTTGCTTTATTTTTGCATTGAAATCTCCCATAATTATCTTCAAGTGCTGCTTACCTTTATTATTTAGATGGCGAATTTCCTCATAAAATTCTTCAATTTCTTCTTCAGGGTGACTTGTGGTGGGTGCATAAGTTTGAATAATCTGAGCCTGGTATCTTCTCGAGAGTTGGATAACGAGTCGTGCAGTTCTGTCAGAGGAACTTTCAACTTCTACAACTTTATCCTTGAGTTTCTTGTTTATTATAAATCCAACACCACTAGCTCTGCCAGTATCTGTCCCACGATAGTAGAAGAGATGTCCACTTTTCAGTTCAATGAGATCTTCTCCTTTTCTCCTTACCTCACTTAGCCCAACGATATCCCACTTGATCCTTTGTAGTTCCTCTTCCAATTCAAGAAGCCTTGAATCAGAAGATAGGGAGCGTCCATTATACGTAGCCAAGGTCAGCATCAGATGGCAGCCTAGTCCGGTCCTCCGGGGATTCTTACCACCCTCTGCTTTCATGTCGCACTGGCCGCTGCCGGAGACTGAGGGCCAAGATTTAAGTTGTGGAGTCATTTTGGAGGGGTTTGGTCATAACTCACCACGCTGGCCAAGCGGGTTGGTGAGTGTGGGATAGCATTTCCTCTAATCCCGATGGTATAGTTATACCGCTATTGGCGGTCGTCAGAGCCCCTTTAGTGAGAACAGGATGCACCACGAGAAGGCGGGGTTGACATTTGTCAAGGAGAGGCCGTGATGTTACGCATCACATGACCTTACATCCCAATTTATATATATAATAATAAAATTTGGTTACTTGCTAAATTTTAGTGCCATTTTTAGTGCCACTGTTTTGCGTAATCCAGAAGTAATGGCTGACTATGACCGTGAGTATATTACAAATGAGAATAATTATTTACGATTACACAAATGTACTTTTTTAAATGTATTTACAATAGATTGTTCACTCTTTCCACGCTTTGATGGAGGTGCGCATACTTTCATATGGTCCGTTAGATTTTTGGTTCCATAATCTTTTATTACACCGTCGACATCTTTCTTTGTAATTATGCACTTTCCACATTTTGAACAACAAGCAAGACCAAACAACACAGAGTTATTCACCGGTTCCTTAATCAGACGAAACAATTTCCAGCATTCACTCTTCCCCTTGTGGTTTTCAACAAGCACGCATTTGTTGGCCTCGACGTTCTTCTCAACCTCCTTAATATTAAATCCATCCATATTAACAAATAAGGAGTTAATTTAAACAGGACATGTCATGGGAATGGGATGTTAGCACATCAGTCGAAAACCTCAGAATGCTGAATGTAATAATGCTCTCTTCGCACAGAGAGAGTGCATCAGCTGAGAAGCAGGCGAATGGCGTTTGCCTGTACCTTGCCCTGAACAACCGCTCTGTAAAAGAACGCAAAGGACGTATCTGTTTACGATATGTTGTCAGTGTGTCTGATGTCGGTCGGTGGAAATCTTCGTTGCTTTAAGAAAGAGATGACAATATTTTTGCATGGCAAATCATTATTCACTACGTGGACACCAGTATCGACTACAGAATTCCACAACACGCATTTTTCTTTGGAATATATTTTTCTCTTTTCAAAAATAAAACGGGAATAAAACCGGGTCAAAATCGGGTCAGGAACACCTTGACCCGACCCGTTGGACCCGCAACAAATCTCCACCCGTTGACGCGTGACCCGTTTCCATCTCTGGTAAGAGGCCTAGACAAACTCCCTGCATAAAGGTAATTTCTGCCAAATATTGACTTACTATATCTGTTACAAGCCATGCTACTGCATTTTTAAATTATCCCTACCCAAACGGATCACCCTGTAGTTCATTTTCCGTTTGGATGAGAAATTGTTTTCGCATTTCATGACTCACACACAGTGCACTTTTTAAAAATTGATAAATCTCCGCGACGTAACTTTTCGGCTTCATTATTTCGTGACATAGAATAGAATCCTAGATGTATCATCAATATCAAACGTTTCGGTTTCAAATGGATGCACTCGGGATCAGCAAAAAAACCAAAAAAACCCCTCTTAATTCATGTCCTGCGTATTGAAACACTGGCCTAAGATTCTTTGATATGAGGATTTCATTTAATCCGGAATCAGGATTAAAGAGAAGTTTGATTTATGATGTTTTGCAATGTGATAAAGTATATTTTAATAAGTAACGCTTTTTTTATTCTTTCGCTGCCAATTCGACTTTAAATTAATCATTATTACAGAATGAATTCTGTGGAAGAAATGTTCTTGACGTGATTAACGTTGCGTGACGAACAGTAAATACAGCCAATTCAGCGATGTCTGATTACTGAGCTAATATTATTAAGGAATATCTTCTACTACTTTAACAACAGTATTTAACATTTTGAAATTTCTTTTATGCATTTTTCGCATTTATATGTTTTTTAAGGATATCCCTTGGCAAATCGCATAACCGAGGCTTCACTGTATCTTGACATTCCCATAAAAGTTTCATAGCTGAATTTTTCTTAGAGCAGCTCTTGAATTGCAACCATTAAGAAACATTTGAAACTTTAGGAGGCCGCCCCGGTGGCGCAGTGGTCTAAGCGCTGGCTTATGATCATTTGTCCATGAAGGGTCTGGGTTCGAATCCCACTGAGGCATGGATGTTGATTTTGTCTTAGGGCACTGGCTCTTTTCCTTCCTTGGAACCAGTGGCCCTAAATTAGGGACGGGCGACTGCTTATATACCATTGAGTTGCTCACGGTGGTCGTTAAACTTTCAATCAAAAAAAAAAAAAAAAAAGCTTTAGGAGGGAGTTAAGTATACTAAAAAACCTGAAAACAGTGTATAACTCTTGGTAATTTTATTTATTATTGGACTGGAATAGAAAAAGGTAAAGCACCATTTTTTCCTAATTCTACAGTATATTTTTTAAAAAAATCACTAATTTAAGATCAATAGCTGTAACGACCCTCGCTTTTTTCTAGCTCTTTCTCAATATAGCCGCGATCCAGCGAGAGCCATCACATTTTTTTTTGTTTTGTTCGTTCCGTAGTAGAATCACGCACTCGAAGAAAAATAGAATTCAGGCGCCATTTTTTAACAATAACAAACAATTTATTCCGCTAAAACTTGGTGGCTTGGGATCTCTCAAAGGGTAGGTAAATGGGATGCTTCATTTTACTTCTTACCCGTCCGTGCTATCGACACTAGACCCGAACTTCGTATTTCCCGTAAACCGACGTCGCTGCTACCGCCGACACCGAAACTATGTTTACAATATTTTTTATGACCTAGCGAATCTTACAACAGCATCTGCCTATCTTGGAATCATGGTCCGTAATATCACCCGAGCGTTTCCAACATCTAGTGAGTCCATGCAGCGACGAGTTGTTGCTGTTGTGTGCCCGAAAGATGGACACCTACTTTATGAGTTCAGTGTGTAAAGTAAAATATCGTTTCAGTATTACTCTAAGGAGCAAATTTGAAACATTTCTCTAACTTTCAGGATTTATTGTGTCCCAAGGTACGTTTGCAAAATATCGGAGGAAAATCTCAAACCTAATGAGCCAGAAGCATTAGGCATTTCAAGGTACCTTTCTTGAAATTTTAAATCGTGCCATCAGTAGGATCCTGAAAACAAAACAAACAAACAAACAAAAAAAAAACTATTTTACGCCACTTATCGGAAAAAATTATTAGAAATCCTGGCAATGCACTGAAAATCATTTTACAATGCATATTCGTTTTACAATTCATACTTCAACAGTTTTCTTTCATCCCGGATCTAACAGAATTTTCTTTTTTATGATGGAATTTATGAGGTGCTCCCCCGGAGGTACGGGTGTTTTCGTAGTTGACGGAAATACTAAAATTTCCGGCCTGATTTGTCCTTTCAAGTCGATCATGATTACTGTTAAGTAAAAAAAAAAAGTATTAGTATTACATCAAACAAAGATCTTCGCTCTTTCCACGTTTATAAGTGAGTCACGGAAAAATTCACATTGGCCGCCACCGGGAGTCGAACCCAGGGTCTTCCAGTTACGCACCGGATATGCTTCCGCTACACCACAGCGGCCTCGAATTCCTCCAGACTCACACGTAACTGGAAGACCCTGGGTTCGACTCCCGGTGGCGGCTAATGAGAATTTTTCCGTGCCTCACTTATAAACGTGGAAAGAGCGAAGATCTTTGTTTGATGTTCCTGGTCCATGTTAAATGTCTGTATTAAGTATTAGTATTAATTAGCAAAAAAAGTACTAGTAGTTTTAGCATTGAGGGCGCAACAGTTGTAGAATTAAACTACTATTAACATATGTGTCGGCATCAGAAAACCAGGCGCGACGCACCCAACTTTTCTTTGAGCCCCTCCCCTTTATCCACCCCCCCCCTTTCCAACAAAAATATTTAAGCCGTTAGAACATATGGTTGGTGCAACCGTTGAAGGTTTTAGGGAACTTGAATAAACTTACTTGAACTTTTTCCAATTCACAGGCATTTTGTTATGTAAATTGAATTTTTTTTTAAATTTAGTGTTTGTACTTTTGGGAAATGGAGGGAGTTCTTGAGCGGATTTCTAATAGAATGGTAGAAACACACCATTTTTATAATTATAGTTTAACAGATGAGAGATTGAGAGAGAGAGAGAGAGAGAGAGACAGAGATAGAGAGACAGACAGACAGACAGAGATAGAGAGACAGACAGACAGACAGACAGAGAGAGAGAGAGAGACAGACAGAGAGAGAGACAGACAGACAGACAGAGAGAGAGAGAGCGAGAGAGAGATTCCTTGTCAGTTTACAAACTGAAATTCATAAACAGCCTTACGACGAAAAAAATAGAAAGAAAGAAAATACAACGTAAGTAAGCTAAAACTGCGGAGAAATGGTATCTTGCCACAGAGTTTCGTATCCATGGTTCCCATACTACATACGTTGAATAAATGCTACGTACAGTATGCACTTGAAAACTTTTTTGACTAAGGATAACATTATCAGCATCAGGTAAAATCCGCATGAAAGGAATTTTTTGCCAAAATTTCTGCCTAGCACTTCAAAATTAATGCACCCCTCGTGCATAATGCTTAGCTCCCCTAATAGCTCACCCAGTTCTGTGCGGTTAGCGTCGCCACTGCAGACAGCGCTGATTATTTGGAAAATTTGCTTATAAAAATGCTGTCATCTAACGAGAATCAAGAATAAACGACTAATACTTGCTGGCTCTATTCAGACTTTTTGCTGACATACCTGCAGAACATTATGTTCCTTTCTCCTAGAAAATATAGTGGATTTGATTCCAGAATGGTGCTAATCTGTTAAAGATATTTCGCCAACTCATTAGTACTTTTAAGTCAAATTCTTTAACTTGAAAAGGGCATTGGGAGTTTCAATCTGACAGCTTATTTCTTGGCTAAACGCGTAACCCAAAATCTCAAGTATGAATTTCACTTTGGGCCCAACGTCTAAGTAAAAAAGGTGACATTTCTTTTTTGCTGAAGGGAACACAATAACTTCAGCTCTTAGCATTTTTTAATGCATGGAGAATCTCCGAGTACTGAATGAACCAAGCCTCTTAAAAGCCAAAAAAGTTCTAAACAATGAATCATGTTTTGTTGTGGTCGAATTCCCTTCCTTCCGCCGGCAGTATTTAATCTTGACCTGATCTATAGATTCATAAGCGCCACATTTTGAGTTTAATAGCAAGGAATAATATCTTGTCGTGCGACGAATGTAAGGAAGAAGAGCGTTTCAAATCAGCCCTAAGGGCTGATTTTTGAAGCACGGCCTGATCTACCAGAGCATGCACATGTTCTCGCCGTCTGTGAAGCTTCAAAGGAATCGACCTTCGTTTGCTATCCCCCTACCTGGGCCAAATGCCGAAAGAACGCGAGGCGTTCTTCAGGGGCAGATGACGAGTGTGTAGCGGCCAGCTAGCTTCACAGTAAGTAGCCAAAAAATAGCCGACGGCAGTTTAGTGTGGATTTGCCCAACTTCGAGAAAACAAACTGACAGCCGCAGAATAGGTAGCGCGAACTTCGTGCAATGGATGACCTGCTTCGGAAGAAAAGATCCTAATACCGTAATTTAGAACTTCCAGCAGAATAATCTTTTCAAAAGATAGCTACATAACTGTGGCAGCAGCAAAAGGGGTTCTTATTTTTCAATTAGCGTTAGTGTTACTCCCGGCTAATCTGACACGTCGGTAAGCACGGTGGAAAAGCAGAGCTAAAGGAAAGGGGGCGGCTTCACGATTACGCTGATAAAGTTATTTCAACTGGAAAATAATCATATTTTGATCTTTTTTTTCCCACGAACTTTTTTCGTCAAGAAATCATAAGAAGAAAAATGTTAAGCAATAAGGGTAAAATGAAGGTAATATCACAAAGAGCAGCTCTCATTATCCTGGCTAATTTCAAATAATGAAGTGCTTCCAGTTCTTGAACAAGAAATTACTGCAGGAAGTTCGTTGCCCGCTATAAGGGCACGTCGATTCCGACTTAACAACTTTGGTTTTAGATGAACTCATGGCTGCACCTAACGAAATTTTAACGATCATTTCTTAAATATTATTTTTTAGGGCTAAATTTACAGAGTTAATGACGGAACCGTTCTTCTTACTGATGATGGATACTTTTAAATTTCCTTTTTACGGTATCCCGCTGTTGACTAACAATGTTAAGTGAATGCCAATTCATATTTTTTTTGTCGAGGGTTTAACGACCACCGTGAGGAACTCAATGGTCTATAAGCAGCCGCTCGTCCCTAATTTAGGGCCACTGGTTCCAGGGAAGAGAGAGAGAGAACCAGTGCCGTAAGACAAACAACATCCATGCCTCACGGAATTCGAACCAGAGATGGAAACAGGTCACGGGGCAGCGGGTCAGTAGGTCGACAATTTCTAGCGGGTCAAACGGGTCGGGTCAAATTGTTCCTGATCCGATTTCCACCCGGTTTTATTTCCGTTTTATTTTTTAAAAGCAAAAAAAAAAAAATTTTTTTTTTAGAGCGCACTGTGGAATTTTGTGCTTGATACTGATGCCCTCGGACTGCAAAATGATTTGTCATGCAATACGAAGGAAGGGTATCCTCAGAAAGAAGAATGTCCCATCCTTTTGACGGGCAATGATGAAAACAACATCCCATTTTGGAAACTTTCAACTCATCATAAACTTGTGAAAATTGGTTTTTGCTGTGAAACATATTCTGAAGCATGATATGTTATCAAGAAAACAGCACAAACTGAAATTAAACATATAACAAGTTGCTTTGTTGGAACAGCCTTAACATTACTGCGGAGGGACTTTTTGACACTTGCAGATGTGTTTGAAAACATGTGTAAAACAGTTAGATTACGGCTTGCAAATGAAGGACAACAGTTTCAATACCTCCTGTAAGTAAGTGAGTCAATTATACGTTCTTAAAATACATTTGTTTGATTTCCATGTAACCTAAGATACCCACTGCGGAAAGGTATCAATAAAAACATACCACTACAAATCACAATTTGAAAAAACCAAAATTCCTTATGCAAGAAAAGATTAATTATTAATACAAAGAGACTCAAAAATCATTATAACCAAAAGCAAACCTCTCAAGCCGATCTCTTTAGGGGAACACCAACCGGCTCGTGGATCATGGCCTTTCGAAACTCAGCAAAAGTCGGGATAACCCAAGACCCGCTGAGGTGTTCCCAAGGTCATGGGAGACAGCAGATAAAGACCAATCTATTAAATCACTAGAAATACAGACTTATATGCAAAGACCATTTGACAGAAAACGAAAACATCCGATCGCATGGTCCATATCGATCAGGTTTTTTCGTTTTCTGTCAAATGGTCTTTGCATATAAGTCTGTATTTCTAGTGATTTAATAGATTTGTCTTTATCTGCTGTCTCCCATGACCTCGGGAACACCTCAGCGGGTCTTGGTTTATTACGACTTTTGCTGAGTTTCGAAAGGTCATGATCCACGAGCCGGTGTTCCTCTGAAAAGATCGACTTGAGAGGTTTGTTTTTGGTTACAATGCTTGTGTATAGACACGCTCAACGGAATGGCATAACAAAGCAGCAGGGAGGCGCGTCCGGCTGGCTGGCGGACTGCTCCCCAGTGGCGCCACACTTAGGAATGTGTCTGCCACTAAGGAGCACTCCGGCTGGCTAGCGGACAGCGCCGGGTTCAATGCTGTCTTGGACGCAAATGGTGGCCACTTCCAGCGCATGCTGTGATGTCATCACGTTTTGCACGAAATGAGGTAAATCCACTTCAAATTTCGTTGCAATATCTTCATTGGTGTTAATATTATTAAAGAAATACCGGATTCGGTAGTGAGTGGGACACCCTGTTATAGATTACACGTTGCCATGGAATTAGTTCACTTACGGCAAGCCCGTATTTACCATTAAGCAAAGTAAGCAACTGCTTGGGAATGCAGGTAACCAAGGGACGGCGCATTTCCCTCAAATTATTATTATTTTTTTATATGAACAAAATGTTACAAACATTGTGACTCAAATAAGACCTGAAAATTTCGCCAATCTTTTTTTCAAGAAGCGCGCGCAAGAATAAAATACTGAGAATATATTTTTTTTTCACAAGAATAAAATACTGAAAATATTGTGAACCGGTGCCACTGTATCTGTCGTCCCTTTTCGTTTTCTTTTGTGCGGTGTCTTTCTCTGGGATCACTCTAATAAGACAGGGAGCCAAAAAATGCCCAACCCCCTTATACACATACGCACGTTTTCGGCTTAAAGAGACAGTAAAGTTCTCACTGACACATCTAGAAACGTCGAATGATGGGGGGGGGCTTGCACATTGGAATATTAGTAGGGTGGGAGGGAGGGGCGTGTAATCCCTCTTCCCGATGAGTCAAAATATTGGATAGCGCTTTCAGTTCCGCGCCCAAAAGAGCAGAGAGCAGGAACGTACTATCGGAACAGTCTGGTACTCCATTGAAAAATATTATCACATGTAACATTTATAATTTCAGTACTTTCATTTTGCAACTAGAAAGGGGTCTTGATGGGGTGGGAGGGGGCGTTAAAACTCCAAGTGCTTGGGGCAGCATGACGCCTAAATCCGGCCTTGACTAACGGCGCATGTTATTTGTAATATTTGGTATGTCTAGCATAACTACACCACCTTAGTATAGATACTACTAATGGTATAGTTAGTTTGTACTAAGTTCTATACTTGTCAGCTAGACGATTAAAGAAAAAGCTTGTTGCCTTGTTCACAGTTACGTAAATATAACATTAATATGCATTTAAAATGTCTTAATTCTCAATTTAAGATTCTCTGATACAATATACACAATATTGACAAAAGTCACCGGACACCCCTTCAAAAGCAAATGAACTGATCTGCTGCATTGTTAAGATGCGCGGTACAGCTGCAAACGGTATAAAAACAAGCCTGCAGCTGACCACGATCATATCGCACTGTGAGGTGGAGGGAAAATGTCGCGGCGGGAGAGAACTGACTTTGAGAAAGGAAAGATTGTTGGGTGTTATATTAGTAAGTTGTCCATAAGAGAAACCGAGAGGCGTTTAAGCATATCCTGTTTTTGGATGTACTGAATAAGTGGAAGACACATGCCGTGCCTGAAGCAGTAAAACGTACCGGGAGACCAAAGAAAATCAGTGATAGAGGACGTCGAAGCCTCAGGAGAGTCACTACAGCTAATCGACGGAGTACTGCACAAGACCTCGGTGTACAGGTGAGAAAAAATGCTGGAACCTCGGTATGTACACGTACCATTTGCAGGGAACTTCATTCCATGGGTTACCGTGGTCGTGCGGCTGCTCATAAGCCTTTCATCTGAACTCGGAATGCCACTCGTCGTTTAGCATGGTGTAAAGAACATTTATCGTGGACAGTAGATCAATGGAAACGGGTCCTATGGGCTGATGAATCCAGATACACGATCCATCAGTCTGATGGCCGTATGTGGGTATGGCGGCAACCGGGGAAATGCTATTTACCACAGTGTAGTAGGCTTACTGTTCCTATGGTCAAGTTTGGAGCTGGAAGTAAACTCGCGTGGGGGTATTTTTCGTGGTATGGTCCCGGCCCATTGGTTATCGTGGACAAACTTGTTAACCAGCACGTCTACCTCCATATTCTGGACAATTATGCCCTACCAACTCTGTGGCAATACTATGGAACCGAGCCTTGTTGGTACCAGCAGGATAATGCACCGAGCCATAAAGCAAGGACTGTTACTGCGTAGTTTGACGATAATTCTGTATCGTGTGTGGACTGGCCAGCACAGAGCCCTGATCTAAATCCCATAGAGCACCTATGGGATGAATTAGAGCGCGACATAAAAAGTTTGGAACCAAGGCCTACTACTAAGCAACAGTTACCGGCAGCATTATGTACTGAATGGAAGCGCACAGTGTTCCAAAACCTTGTCGAAAGCATGTCTCGAAAGGTCAGTGCATGCATTAAGGCCAAAGGTGGACCGACACCGTACTAATGTATGTCAATAACAGCTATGTTCTGTTTCTCTTCTAGGTGTCCGGTGACTTTTGTCAATATAGTGTATTTCAGTCTCATAGCACATTTGAACTTAAGTAACGAACATTAAGGATGAGTTTCCTTTTTCTTTTGTTTTCGAAGTTTTATTTAAGTTTTCAGCCATTTAGCAGCAGCTAATTTTCTGAACAAAATTCATAAGTGGGTCTGCTTGGCACGACCTGCAAGATTAATCCTTTGTATGTTACATCAGTGCGAGAAATGGAGCAATGGGCGCAATCCATCGTCGAAATTGATGTCGTTGTCTTTGCTGCTCGTCACCTCGTCCTACCTATTACAAGCATGTAACAGGTGACATGAGAAATGTCATCTGACAATGCGCGTGTCAAGCATTCTAAGAGATTTTTTTTAATACACTACAGCTGGTGCGCAGTGATATCGTTGAAAAACAAGCAACATTAAAATGGAAGGAGGAGAAAAAAGCATTCAACCTTCACAGTCGAATAATTAACGACAAAAGAAATCTTTCAGAGGAAAATAGTTGTCGTGGAACTGCTTCATTATTACTTTTTTAATTTTTCCTTCTTTTATTTTTCTTATCTGAAGTAGAAAAAGAAACTGTTTTCCGAAGCATCTATTTCTCAGGAATTTTCCTGGAATTAACACTGAAAATGTTTAAGCCCCTTCTCTTAACTACTGCTATTCATGTCAATAGGAAGGAACAACAAATCATCATTTTCTAAAAAAAAAAAATTAAATGGGAAAACTGAACTGCAGAAGAAATCATAAATACGTAAGGCCTGTAAACTTAAATTCAGTTACAAGGTAAATCACAAAAATGTTTAGGTTCCCAAATGTTGCGTTAAACTTAAAGAGGGTAAAAATTTCTCCCAGTTTCAAGCCCCTTAGCAGAATCGCGGCGACGGGCGATGTACGTCGCTGATTTATTTTGGTCGTGTAGACAAAAACAATATCCACAGAACCCCATATTAAATCAATCCTTTTGCAGACTTCTCATCTTGGATGCAAGTTTTCGGTCTTTCAAAATTTCCGAAAACGGAAACTAGACGGAGTGAAGATTTTTTCCCGTAATCGTATTTTTTTTTCTCGCAATATTTCCTTTATGTTTCATGAGAGAATTATCCAGTATTGCTGTTAAATATAATTTTATTGCATAAACGTTTGTGTTTCAATTTGAAAATGGAGTCAACAATTTCCGAAAGCGAAAGTTAGACGGAGCCCAGTAATCTCAAATCCTTTTGCCTCGCGATGTTCCCTCCGCCTTGCATGGTCGTTAAATAAAATTTTATTTGATAAATGTTTGTATTTAAGATTGGAAATGAATGCAAATTTTCCGAAAACGAAAGTTAGACGCAGCGAAAATTTCTCCCGTAATCGTAACACGGAGACAAAAACTTTCGACAACGGAATCTAAAGGCAACGAAGATTTCCGTAATCGTCCCTTCCCACGCACTGGCTTTCCCTGCTCTGTATTATTGTTTAATCATAATTTAATTACATAAATGTTTGCATTTGAGATGGAGAATGGAGAAATTTTTTTCCGAAAACAGAAGTAGGACGGAGCGAAGATTTCTCCTGTAATCGTAATTTTTTTCTGTGGATGCCTCTGCCCGTTATTGGTATTAAATATAATTTTATTACGTAAATTTTTATGTTTCAGTTTGAAAATGATGGCAAAATTTTAGGTACAGAGAGCCAGAGTGTTCTTGATCCTAGTCATCATTACAACTTCTGTAGTACCTAGGTTAGACTTGTTTTTTAGGTAGAAGAAATACAAGGGGGTCGATTCTTTTCTCTCTTTTTTTAAATTTCTACCTGTGCCAATATTTACTGTTTTTCGTAGCTAGTAGTTATTTTTCCGAGTGACCTCCTGTAGAATATTTTGTGGCGTTAGCTGTCGCAGACTAACCAGGAACTTTCTGTTACAGGGTTTTTTTTTTTTTTGTTTTTTTTCCTTACTGGAGGTTTTAAATAAATGATTTATTGGACCTGGTGGTACAGAGACATGACAAACAGGCAGACATAGAAATGATACAGAGGTTTCACAACAACAAGTACATATCGAACATGATTTTTACAGTATGCTAAATGATCAATGTACACAGAGAGCCAGTGTTGATCAAGCAGCACAGTGAGAGCCAGTGCCGAAAGGCAGAACACAAACATCCATGCCTCACCGGGATTCGAACCCTGACCCAACTAGGGCGAATGGTCACAAGCCTGCGCCACAGGGGCGGCTACAGAGGTTTCAAGTAAAGGCATAAATTTGCTTTACATGTGTGACGTGCCTGCCCAGCAGGACGCACACGACATACAGGCAGATAGCAGCGACAACGAACGTCTGCGTAGCTCAGTTGGTAGAGCGACTTGTTCCGGAATAAGTGGACTCGGGTTCGATCCCCGGCGTGGATCAAAAATGATGGAGAAATTTACTTCGTTATACATGCAAGACTGAATTGAAGGAGTTCATTTAAACAAAAATGGTGCTATTTTTCAATGTTTCGATTAAATTTAGCGCGCGATTTATAAGAGAGTAAATAAATGTCGTATACCAATGCTTTGGTGTTTTTTGTAAAATCGCAAACAAGAGATTTTAAAAATGGCTGATTTCGGAATATTTTCTGAAATTCACAGCGTGGAAACATCATGTAAATAAAAGAACGATAAAACTACTGATCACCAAAACACACTATGAAATGTTTTATTTTTTTTTTTTCCCTGAAAAGTCCTGTATCAGGTTGTATCTTCGGTCATTTCAGGAAACCTGATAATTCTGCCGTCTCAGAGCAGGACGAAGTTTCCAGGTTTCAGAACTGACCACATGATCTATTATTGCTAATAGATACGTGTGTAACGTCCCCATCAATAGAACAGGCAGCGTAACGACTATTTTTTACTCACATGCAAACGATTTTAGTATGTTAAAATTAATAAACGCTCTACCTGTTTCGACATTCTCACTATTCTTCTGAAGGAACACAAACAAGCTGCATGAGATGAAAAACCAGGAGATCTTCAGTAACGAAACATTCGGGGCCTGAATCACATAAAGTGGAAGGCAAGTGCGACGACTTCACCAAATTATTGACTTGACCGTAGGAACAGTACATAGCGTCCGAAAATAGCGTTCCCCGGCTGCCGCCATACCCACACACGGCCATCAGACTGATGGATCGTTTATCTCGATTCATCAGTCCATAGGACCCGTTTCCATTGATCTACGGTCCACGATAAATGTTGTTAAACGACAAGTAGCATTCCGAGTGGAGATGAAAGGCTTATGAGCAGCCGCACGACCGCGATAACCCATGGAATGAAGTTCTCCGCGAATGGTACGTGTACATACCGAGGTTCCAGCATTTTTACTCACCTGTACACTGAGGTCTTGTGCAGTACTCCGTCGATTAGCTGTAACGACTCTCCTGAGGCTTCGACGTCCTCTATCACTGATGTTCTTTGGTCTACCGGTATGTTTTGCTGCTTCAGGCACGCCATGTGTCTTCCACTTGTCCAGTAAATTCAAGACAGTTGACTTGAGTATGTTTAAACGCGTCTCGATTTCTCTTATGGACAACCCACTATATAACACCCAACAATCTTTCCTTTCTCAAAATCTGTTCTCTCCCGCCGCGACATTTTCACTCAACCTCACAGTGCGATATGATCGCGGTCAGCTGCAGGCTTGTTTTTATACCATTTACAGCTGTACCGCGCATCTTAATTACACAGCAGATCAGTTCATTTGCTTTTTAAGGGGTGTCCGGTGACTTTTGTCAGTATAGTGTACATTGAAGTTGCGTTGTATACGAATACTCTGTTGTGATGCCAACGAACCTTTGTGAAGTGTGAAAACAGGAATCGTCCCTAGAGTGCAAGTTGACAACTAGAAGACTATTAAAAAGTTGTAAGGTACCTCAGTCCTTTCTTGCTCATCGATCCCTGGACCGATCCAAATTATATATATGTATTAGGTATACAAATAAATTTTAAAGCGTTTTAAGACAACGCAACATGTAAATTGAGAGAAAACAACAATACCTTTACGAATCAAAATATGCGCCGTCATTATCTATCACCTTCCGCCATCGGTCGGGCAGCTGACGGATTCCAGCCATGAAGTGTGACGCGATGAAGTCGTCAACACATTTTTGCACTTCGTCACATGTCCGGAACCGTACAGCAGGCAAACCATGTTGCATCGATCGGAACAAATGATAGTTTGAAGGGGCTATGTCGGGACTAAACGCCGGGTGCTCCAAAACTTCCCAGAAAAACGTCAATAACGTTTTCTTGACCGATTTCGCGACATGCGACCTAGCGTTGTCATGCAGTAATTTCACGAGACGCAATCCTTTGCCTGCGAATCGACGTTTCCGACAGATTTCCAGGTTCAATCGCAGCAATTGTTGCTTGTAGCGATCAGCAATAACAGTTTGACCCTGTTCCAATAGTTCATAATAGAGCACACCCTTCATATCCCACCAGATGCGCAGCAGAACTTTCTTGGAGTGACTATTGCGTTTCTTTGTCGAAGTCGTTGCTTCACCGGGGTCTACCCAGTGTTTTTTGCGTTTGGGATTGTCGTACCATATCCACTTTTCATCACCCGTAACGATTTTTCGCAGGAAAGACTGTGTGTTGTTTATTCAATAGATTCAAACACTTCATGAAACGCTCATCCTTGTTCCTCTGGCTCAGGTCAGGTGGCACCCATTTTCCTTCCTTCTAAATCTTTCCCATTGCGCGTAAACGATTGGAAATGGTTTGCTGAGTTACCCCCAGTTGTTCAGCTAGTTCTTTTTGCATTTGAGACTAATCTTCATCCAGCAATGCTTGCAGTTTTGCGTGTGCAGCCTTCTGCGGGGCGCGGCTACGTTCTCGATCGCTAACATCAAAATCACCTGCTTTAAACCGTCTAAACCAAAACTTACACGTGCTTTTCGATACAATATTCTCCCCCAGAACAAAACAGATCGATGCACACGCTTTTGCAGCACTTTTTCCTCAGTGCCGCCGCAAGCTTACGCAAGGTCCTGTGCGAACTCTCCCTGCGAGGCCTTCTTGCTATCTAAAAATTTTTGCTAAATCAACCTGGCTAACGGTATTTCGCGCACGTACGCAATAGAATATTTTTATTTTCTGATAAGGTTATGATAAGCTTTCACTCATTTATTTCTTATAGAAGGAACTGATATTTTTCTTAAACTTGTAACTTATTATCATTAAGCTCAACCGTCCTTCTTCTTTGCAAAATAAAAAAAAGAATGTAAATGTTAGTAATACTATGCAGTATGAATTTTTTAAATCTGTTTTACTATATCTGTGTATTTTAAAAATGAAACCTATGCGGAACAAAAAGAAAAATGTTTTAAATAGGTACATCAATTTCTTAGTGAATTGTAACACATTAAAAAAAAGTGTCTTTTAAAAGTTAGAAAAACAGTCATCGTATTTCATGAATATACTGGTATGTACGTAAAAGGTAAACTTCACGTTTTACCTGTCACGCAAAGGAGACCTTTCTCGCCTTTTGTCCAGCAAAATCTTCAATAATATCTTCGTACTTTAGTTTTAATGCCACGTCGCATTCTATTGACAATGTAGCGAGTGCAGTTAACCTTTCTTGAAACATGCTTGTCCTCAGATATGATTTGATTAATTTCAAGCGAGAGAAACTTCTTTCCGCACTCGCGACTGTTATCGGCACAGTTAACATGATTCTGTAAACGATAGCTACGTTAGGGAAGGGATTTTGCATTCCGTTTAAAAATTGCAATACTTAGATGGCCGTATTGGCGTCGTCCGGAACTAGTTCTCTGACTATTTTCAATTCTGTGCATAGCTTCTCTCCGCATATATCGCGGGAATTTCCTGAACGAAGGATCAAATCCAGGTTTTTGCAATATTTCATTAGATCTTCGTCATTCATTTGTTTCATTTTCGGTAGAGAATATAAAAATCCAAACTTGTCATTGAACTCCTTATATTGTTCAAAACGAGATTTCAGAGACTGTAAAGCAGTGTCTATAATAGGATAAAAATACTCTATTTTGAAGACTTCCTCTGCAGATTTTGTATTTCTCAAGGGCTCATCGTCTACTTCGTAATCAAAGATTCTTCTTTTTTAAGCCACTCTATGCTCGGAAAATTTTGGTTCAACACCTAACTGTTCACAAATTTCAAGAGCTGCCAGAATTGCTGAATTGAAGCCTTCATTTCGAAATTGGTTCAAACATTTAATAACCCCCTGAAGAATATTTTCTGCCATGTCAAGCTGCACGCTCTCTGACTGAAGTGGTTTGCTCACACTGTTTAGAGAAAAGAGTATGCCATACCATATAACAATACCCAATAAGAATTTATAACTCTGAAGTTCACGTACTACCAATGAGCGAGCTTCACATTTGATTTTAGGATCATTTACTGTGTCCGCAACTTCAAGAAGTGCGTCCCTTACTTCTTTTGCTTGGTATCTAATGGGTTTAACACTTTGTACACGGCTTTCCCATCTAGTGTCACAGGACTTCTTACAGTAATATAAGAAGTCCTGAGCGTATGTATGACATCACTGTGATCTTTGTGTATGCGGACTTGCGAAGAACTGGGATGGTAATTCATATGTTTTGAACTGTGGGATGTTTCTTTTTGTCTGTGTACTTAATGTTGTATTTTTCTTTCTTTCTCTCTTTTTGTATCTAATGGGTTTAACACTTTGTACACGGCTTTCCCATCTAGTGTCACAGGACTTCTTAACAGTAATATAAGAAGTCCTGAGCGTATGTATGACATCACTGTGATCTTTGTGTATGCGGACTTGCGAAGAACTGGGATGGTAATTCATATGTTTTGAACTGTGGGATGTTTCTTTTTGTCTGTGTACTTAACGTTATATTTTTCTTTCTTTCTCTCTTTTGTATCTAATGGGTTTAACACTTTGTACACGGCTTTCCCATCTAGTGTCACAGGACTTTTTAACAGTAATATAAGAAGTCCTGAGTGTATGTATGACATCACTGTGATGTTTGTGTATGCGGACTTGCGAAGAACTGGGATGGTAATTCATATGTTTTGAACTGTCTGATTTTGTGTGTGTGTGTACTTAATGTTATATTTTTCTTTCTTTCTCTCTTTTGTATCTAATGGGTTTAACACTTTGTACACGACTTTCCCATCTAGTGTCACAGGACTTCTTAACAGTAATATAAGAAGTCCTGAGCGTATGTATGACATCACTGTGATGTTTGTGTATGCGGACTTACGAAGAACTGGGATGGTAATTCATATGTTTTGAACTGTGGGATGTTTCTTTTTGTCTGTGTACTTAATGTTATATTTTTCTTTCTTTCTCTCTTTTGTATCTAATGGGTTTAACACTTTGTACACGGCTTTCCCATCTAGTGCCACAGGACTTCTAAACAGTAATATAAGAAGTCCTGAGCGTATGTATGACATCACTGTGATGTTTGTGTATGCGGACTTGCGAAGAACTGGGATGGTAATTCATATGTTTTGAACTGTGGAATGTTTCTTTTTGTCTGTGTATTTAATGTTATATTTTTCTTTCTTTCTCTCTTTTGTATCTAATGGGTTTAACACTTTGTACACGGCTTTCCCATCTAGTGTCACAGGACTTCTTAACAGTCATATAAGAAGTCCTGAGCGTATGTATGGCATCACTGTGATCTTTGTGTATGCGGACTTGCGAAGAACTGGGATGGTAATTCATATGTTTTGAACTGTGGGATGTTTCTTTTTGTCTGTGTACTTAATGTTATATTTTTCTTTCTTTCTCTCTTTTGTATCTAATGGGTTTAACACTTTGTACACGGCTTTCCCATCTAGTGTCACAGGACTTCTTAACAGTAATATAAGAAGTCCTGAGCGTATGTATGGCATCACTGTGATGTTTGTGTATGCGGACTTGCGAAGAACTGGGATGGTAATTCATATGTTTTGAACTGTGGGATGTTTCTTGGATTTTTTTACGTAAATAGTTTTATTAAACGAACTCTAGCCGTATACTTTATTTGTTTAAGTTCTAACCAGTTAAAGTGACTGTGCTGTTTCAAAAAACTGTTTGCAAAAACACAACTTTAAAACATTATAACCCCTAATGAGATTTATTTTGTTTTTCTAGAAAATCTCACTGGTGGCTTTACTGAGTAACGCAAGATTCCACAGAACTCTTGTAAATTTACTCTACCTCCCAAAACGGTGTGAAATAATGGCGAATGTTCTTGATATTGTCGCGGTTATCTTTCACTAACAAAGCCCGTTTCCGATTATTTGCTTCTAACAGATTTCTTGAAAGTGCAATACTGCTGTTTGTCCAAGAGAGAGTCCGAAAGTTGATACTGTATTCCAAGAAATGCCATATGTTGATAACAAACACTTCTCCCACAACAAAATCCCAAGAATTCCGTTCCTGATA
The DNA here is from genome assembly GCA_039090855.1 of Macrothele yani. NCBI lineage: Eukaryota > Metazoa > Arthropoda > Arachnida > Araneae > Macrothelidae > Macrothele > Macrothele yani. The sequence goes on along the minus strand of CM077016.1, from coordinate 89,334,879 downwards.
TTTCGCAGTAAGTCATGCATTATGATCAATATTTTGTTGACATTTACGTTTCTAAACTACTTAGCTGTTACATCATGGGCTGTTTGAATTAGTTAAGCAGTTTTTCATGTACGTAGGAATTAGAAAATTTGTTCTTTATACAAAGCGCACGTGCGAGTGAACGCAGCAACACAAAGAAATATTCAGGTGGAATTGTGTAAAAATTTGTGATACAAATGTACTCACCAAAATCTGATCAAGATCAGTAAATCTTCCCACTGGGCCCGTATCAGACTGCTTCGAGTTATGAGTTTCATTAATTAACTTAGTGTTACCTGAGTTCAGACTGTTTTATCTGATTATCTTGCCATAGAGGTTCTTTTTTACCTGTTCACTTAATCCTTTCAGTCACTTTTATTGTATAAAATGAAAACATTTAATACAATCTGCATATACAGTGGGACCTCTATTTAAAGAAGCCGCATAGTGACGGCAAAAATATTCGTTACATTGAAAATTCATTATATGGAATAGGGTTTTTTAACATCAATGCAGAATGAATGAACGTGGACCATAATAACTGAACTTGGAACGTGCCTGCACGACAGGACGCACACGAGATAACGGCAGATAGCAGCGAGAGCATATTTCCGCGTAGCTCAGTTGGGAGAGCGACTTACTCCGGAGTGAGGAGACCCGACTTCGATGCCCGGAGTGGACAAAGATGATGGAGAAATTTACTTCGTCACATTGGCGCCCGAACTTCCCTGATGACCCGGCAGTTAGATTTTTCGCAATGGTGTGATGTTCTTTCCACACCGCGAGATAGGAAAAATGACAATCCCTTCTTCAGCGCTTCGAAAAATAAAGGTGTGTAATGTTACGTTCCACACACCAAATTGACTGGGATTTCTCTAATGCGCGTTCTTTATGGGATGACTGCCTACAGCGAGACATGATCCCGGCTGACCCGTGGGACATGCCCCCAGCCCTCTTTCGTGTGTGTGTGTGGGGGGGGATGACGCGCCTGCACCGCAGGACGCACATGAGATAAAAGCGGATAGCAGCGAGAGCATATGTCCGCGTAGCTCAGTTGGGAGAGCGACTACTCCGGAGTGAGGGGACCCCAAGTTCGATGCCCGGCGTGGACAAAGATGATCAAAGATGATGGAGAAATTTATTTCGTCAAAAACTGGGCATGGACACCATTTTAAACTCAGGTATAAGACCCTAAATTTTGAAAAATAAAGCACTACCTTAAATAATTTTATGAATCACCTTTCAAAGAAATTTTTTTTTTCTGAACTTTAACACAAGGTGTTTCTCCATAGTAAGTGTCACATCTATTAAAACAGCGAAAAACAAATTACCGCATATTATCAATGAATTAAAGCCCATTTCGAATCGTCTGAAATGCTTTGATCATATCGTCATCACTTGGATTTGATTCACATTAGCAGGCTTCATTTTCAGAGTACAATGTAAAAGCAATTTGCCGGTGACGGAAATCGAATCAGCATCCTTCCGCTCCGGAGCCGAATGCTTTCCCAATGAAGCTATACCGACGAAGTTTGTCACTGCAAATTTGCCGTCGTGACATGTGCGTCACCTCTGTAGTACGTCAGCTATATCCCGTCCTTGAGAAAGGGTTGCACTGTCAAAAATAAGTGGTGTGAATTCACGGAAAATTTCTGAAAATAACGTGCAGCAAAGTTGTGGGTAGGTGTCCGTCTTTTTCAGAAATTTCCGTTTTTAAAAGTACCCGTTTATTGCAACTTCCGTATTTTCACAGATTTTTTGTAGACAGAAATTCCGTTTATTTCAGAAAAAATCCATTTCCGGTTTTTCCGTATTTAAACTGAAATTCTGCAAAATCGACGACCCTGCAATTTTCAGTCCTTACCCACATAATCCTTCCGCTGAGGTCAGGATCGAACCCCCGACGTTTAAGGTGGCTCAACAGGTATTCGGGCTTTTTAACCACTGAACTACAAGTGCTAGGCAAGGCGACTCACGTGCATCGTAAAACGAATTCCGCGATGACGATTTTTTTTTTGTCGTTAATGCGAGTGATTTAGTCATTTTATTTTCTGTTGGAGGTTCGCAACATATTTTTTTTTTTTCTGTAGGAGGACTTTGCACAAATTAAGCATTTTTCATCGTGATTTTTCGAAGCAACAAAATGCTTTGGAACTTGACTTTTTTAAACTGACAATGACTTTCAGTTATCTTTAAAAAAAGGGAAATGTACTTTTTTTACAGTATTATTTCACACACACACACACACACACACACGCGCGCGCGCGCAACTAAATATAAAATTTACTCTTGATAGCTATAATAGCTTTTGTCTTAAGTTGTCGAAAGACTGATATACAATTATACATACATCATATAATCAATCATCTGTACAATAAGTACGCGGTTTTTTACAATAACACAATATATAATAAGTGGCTGGTACACCAAATAGGGGAAAGGAGAAAATAGCTTGTGCCACAATAAACAAAATCCATGCGATATCCTATCCACAATATCCGATTTCGCTACGGAACTTCAAAATTCAACAAACGATTGAAATTTTAAAGTTAATCAACCCTCAAGTTCCTATTACCGGTAATTTCTCGGCATACGGATACGGAAAACTGAGAGCCGCGGTGGCGCAGTGGTTTAAGGCGCTGGCCTCGGATCATTCGTCCGTAAGGGGTACGGGTTCGAATCCCTGTCAGGCACGGACGTTGTGTTTGTCTTACGGCACTGTCTGATCCCTTCCCTGGAACCAGTGACCCTAAAATAGGGACGGGCGACTGCTAATAGCCCATTGAGTTGCTCACGGTGGTCGTTAAACCTCCAATCAGAAAAAAGTGAGAATGGAATTTTTCCGTTAATATACGAAAGAAATTGCGGAACGGCTTCTGAAAATTCAGAATTTTTCGTTAAGACATCTCCAAAACGGTAATTTACCGTCAATATAAGAAAGAAACTTCGAAAAGGTTTCTGAAAATTCAGAAATTTCCCATGGTACGAAAAATCCGTGAAAGTCAGGTTCCTTTCCGTCATTTCACGGAAAAGGTTGTATCAGAAACATGCTTCGTTAATTTACGAAAGAAATGACGGAAAGTTGCCCGTGAATTTCAGAATTTTTTTACTGTGTGGGACGGAATCGTAGGTTTCCGGGTCAACCGGCAAATTGCGCTTGAAAGAGAGCACATTGAAGAAGAAGGAATTCTGGACTAATTCCACAGGATGTGTCGAATGAACATCACGCATTTTTCGAAGAACCCAACGGCCAGGAGATTCATTTTGCGTTCGGGCGCCAATATGAAACCAAAATTTGACGGTGGCGAAGTTCGAAAGCGCATCCTGTTGCTCAGAAGCCGAATGCTTTCCCAATGAAGCTACACCGACTAGTGCTTAACACTGCTACTTGCCATCTTGACATGTGCGTCACCTCTGAGGTACGTACATCGCAAGAATCATCAGCAAACCCAAACTGCCACCCCGGTGGCGCAGTGGTCGAAGCTTCTAACTATTCGTCCAAGACAGGTCTCGTTTCGAATCCCGGTGAGTCATGGATGTTGTGTTTATCGTATGGGATTGGCTCTCTGCCTTCCCTGGAACCAGTGGCCCTAAATTGGGAAGGGCAACTATTACACTGAGAAAAGCGTTTTGTTAATTCAGCAAAAAAAAATTGTTGAATCAACCAAAATAATTTGTCGATATGCAGAATGTTTGTTGAATTTACAAATGTATTTTGTTTAAAATTATTGTTGATTCAAAAAAAATTGTTGTTATAATGACCAGTGGCGTAACGCAAAATCTCTGCCCCCCCTCCCCCTCGCGAAATTTTCCTAACAAGCCCCCAACATAGTAAAAATTAATGCACAAATTGAGGGTAATTATTTAACTTCACCGTAGTAAAAATATATTTTCCAGATAATTGATTCCATGATCACTAATGTATTGCTTTTAATTATGTGAGCACTTATAAGTATCCTCGATAAATTTAGTACTCAGGGAAAAAAGTGCAAAATCTTCAAATGATAAATGTTGACGATATCAAATCAAGTAAAAACAAATGCTGATCTTCGAGTGTCTGGTTTCGAACTTCCTTTAAAGCTCTTTAATTCCTTAATACAATAATTTCTGAGAAAGAGGAAAAACAAGTGTGTTCACATTTTTCTAGTTTTAAGTATTTCAGCGATATTGTTTCTTTTTAGTGTCTTGTCTTTTAAATTCCAGAAGCAAGCATACTTTACAAAATAAAGAAAACTTACGTTACTAAAATCTGGATTCCCTTCTAACGTTCTTCTTACCGAATATTTCATTCAATCAGTTTCTTCACGTCTAGTTTTCTGGCTCGGTTATTTTCAATGCTTATCATCGCAAGTCCATCAAGCCTACTTTGAGTGAGCGATGACCGAAGGTAGAAACCTCAGGTTCGATCCCAGGCAAGTACTGTTTTTTTTTTTTTTTTTTTTTTTTTTTGATTGGAGGTTTAACGACCACCGTGAGCAACTCAATGGGCTATAAGCAGTCGCCCGTCCCTAATTTAGGGTCACTGGTTCCAGGGAAGGGAGAGAGACAGTGCCGTAAGACAAACACAACATCCATGCCTCACCGGGATTCGAACCCGGACCCCTTCGGACGAATGATCAGAGGCCAACGCCTTAGACCACTGCGCCACCGGGGCGGCAGGCAAGTACTGTCACTGTAAATGTAGAAGATTTTAGGAAGGGAGTGTCTGACCCCAGGTCTTAAACAACCCTTAGAAATAGGAAGCTGGGAGATTTATGCTAGAGTGCCCGTTAGAAAAGTGACACGGAAGCGAGGTAGAAAGGGGTAGGAAGACGCCCTTATTTATTACCGGGGGCCAGTACCCGGGGTCCGACGTCTTAACGTGCCTATCCGACGCACGGCGGGTATTTAGTGGTTCGAACGTTCGTACCTGCCCAGGATCGAACCTAAGGTTATCTCCACGGCAGTCACGAACGCTGACGACTAGCCCCCGTCCCCAGGCAAGTACGAACGCTCGAACCACTAAATATCCGCTGTGCGTCGGCTGGGCACGTTAAGCCGTCGGACCCCGGGTGCTGGCCCCTGGTAACAAATAATGGCGTTTTCCTCTCCTTTTTACCTCGCTTCCGTGTCACTTTCCTATTGGCCACTCTATCCCAAATCTCCTAGTTTCCTATTTCTAAGGGTTGTTTAAGACCTGGGGTCAGACACTCCCTTCCTAAAATCCTCTATATATGACCTGATTTGATCTCTAATCGGCGCGCAGATAAAAGTCTGTGTCAATGGGGCCCTTTAGATCAAAAACTTTCGTATCCGAAAGACAGAAAATTTAAAACAAACATTTTTAGAGCAAGTAAAAAACCTATTGTCTAAAATTAAATTGCTAAATAAAAAAAATCTCGGCCCCCTAAAATTCAAGGGTCCCCCGCGACGCGGGGTGTTGCGGGGCTATCTTTACGCCCCTGATCATGACAAAACGTTTTGTTCATTTAACAAAATGCCTAGGTCGATATTTGGGAATTTGATCCAACAATATGTACAGTTATTGTGATAAAACGTTTAGTTGAATTAACAAAATGTAGCCAACGAAATAATTTTGTGTCACCAACAAAACAATTCCGATGGAGTTTGGCTAAAGCAACAAATTAAATCGACAAAACAGCTCAACAAAACTATTTTGTTATTTCAAACAAACTTTTTTCTCAGTGTAAGTTGCTCACGGTGGTCGTTCATCCCCCTATTAAAAAAAATTCTCAAAACTTTTCTGAACACTCTATTCACGTCAGCAAGATGATCGGGAATAGTAATATTTTTATAAATTTCGAGTACAACAAACCGGAACAAAATGAAAGGAACTTCTGCGAAGGACTTTGTTAAAAGGAAAATCAGTTGACTAAATCTCCATTTATATTTTTGAATGCATTTTGGCTCAAGTTTAAAAGTTCCCTCATAAAATTCGCTAAATAGAGGTTGCACTGAATACGAACCCTATGAACTTCGTGAAAACAAAGCTATTGAAATAGAATTGCAGTCACCAAAATAGTAAATTATTAATTTACGAATGCAAATAAGTAACGGAATATCTCAAGGGCCCATATGAAATGGATCGATTTTATGTGAAATTTATATAAAACATTGTGCTAACCGTCAAAATGCACCATCTTAATCTTATTCATTCATTGTGACGTAAAACAGAGGTGAAAACATGTGTCAAGACGACAAATCTGCAACGAGACATTCTGTCCGCGTAGCTCAGTTGGGAGAGCGACTTACTCCGGAGTGACGGGGCGCAGATTCGATTTCTTTCAGGGACAAACTTGTGTTTCCACATTGGTGCCCGAACGTAAAAATGGATGCACCGGCCGTTGGTTCCTTCGAAAAATGCGTGATGTTTGTTCCATACATCGTTTGGAATTAATGAAAAATTCCTACTTCGCTTCAAATGAAAAGTAAAAAAAAATTAAGAGGGAGATGATGTGACGTACTACAGAGGTGAAAACATATGTTAAGATGACAAATCTGCAACGAGACATTCTGTCCTCGTAGCTCAGTTGGGAGAGCGACTTACTCCTGAGTGGGGGCTGAACTTTTATTGATTACCGTTTTAGTATCCTCAACCGAGACTGGTGTCCTAAAGGGCAAGACAAGCAAATTAAAGACGAAGCGGTAAAATGTGAGGGGAGGATTTAGATAAGTCATCTGTATGCACATAATACATAGACTCGTGGAGAGACAGTTCAACTGCAAAAGGCCCTCGCCGACAAATTTATGGGGAGGGATTCACTAATGGAACTGAGCATGGAATGTAAGAAAGAATTTTACAGCGCAAACTTCAATAAACCCATAACAATAAACATAAAAGACATATGACAACTGCGTTAACTTTGATTGGCATGATTTTTCTTATTCAAACAATATCAGCCGAATACAAATTTTGAAGATGACAATCCGATTTTTTGGTATAAATGTGACAAGGATGTTAAGTCAGATAATATCCGAAAACTTGAAAATTTCATCGTCCTGCAGCGGGACGATGCTTCGACTAGCAAATCCTGTGATGGTTATATTCAAATTAATCGGAAACTTGAGACTTGGTCGTTCTGGGTGGTGTAGTGGTTAGCATACCCAGGCGCTATCTGAGAGACGCGGCTTCGTGTCCCGCTCCAGGACGATGAAATTTTCAAGTTTTCGGATATTATCTGACTTAACATCCTTGTCACATTTATACCAAGAATTCGGATTGGCATCTTCAAAATTGGTATTACGTGGTGTAATCCCGTATTTATTTCATGAAATATTAGTCGATTTGTTTCATCTCCAAACTCCTTAAACAAACTAAGACATTTTGAGTATTTTTTAAGCCATCCTAGTACATAAAAAAGAAGCTCAAAAGTATCGGTCCTAATCCCTTTTTTTCTATCTTTCTTACGCAAGCAACGTCATTTAATCAATATGATTGTTCATTAAGAATTCATTGCATTAAGGCTGGATATGAGTTACGGATCGTGTACTTCTCCGTGGTTTACCATGACCTATCATTCATTCCATATCAGCAATATTTTTTGGGGGTAGCAGCCCCGTGGACCTCTGTGGTTGTGGGGAGTCGCCTGTTCCTAATTTGGGACCATTGGCTCCAGGTAGGGGCGGGGCCGTGGGACAAGCTAGCCGCCGATGTCTTATCTAGGGCGCAATCACGGCCTAGCTCGGGCTATTAACCAAAAGCACTGCGACGAAAGCCTCTTCATCACGCGGCTGTTGATTGGCGAGTACCGATGGCATGACACAGTCATATTTACCAGATACCATTGTCTTTAAACGTCTACGCGAAACCCGTAAGAACCGTGAACATGATAACCGATCGGCATGTTATTCGAACGCACTGTGATAAGCACTGGGAGCACTCCAACTCAATAAGTCAAGGAGGTGATAATTCCGTTTGTTTCATTCACGAAAGTTGTGGCGCACTTTAAAAAAATGGTGGCCGAGTGGTACGAAGTGTTGGCTTCTAATCATTCGTCCGAGATCGGTCAGGGTCCTAATCCCGGGAGAGTCATGGATGGTGCGTTTGCCCTACGGCACTGGGCATCTCTTCCAGCAAGAACCAGCTGCCCTGAATTAGGGATCGGGGACTGCTTATAACTCACCAATTTGCTCATAGTGGTAGTTCAACCAAAATTAAAAAAAAAGTAAAATCATGCAATGCATTGATTATGATATGCTTTCCAGCATAGCAGAAATCATTACTCAAGTTATGAGGATAATGGCTGTGGAATAAATCTCGCTCCTGTGCCCTGACCTTTGACCCCATTTCGATGATCTTAAACAGAATTGGTTCAGTATACCTCCGGAACAACATACTAAAGTTTTGTCGCAATAGAAGCATTTTTAGTCGAGTTATGAGGATAACGGCTGTGGAATAAATCTCGCTCCTGTGCCCTGACCTTTGACCCCATTTCGATGATATTAAACAGAATTGGTTAGGTATACCTCCGGAACAATATACTAAAGTTTTGTCGGAATACACGCATTTTCAGTCAAGTTATGAGGATAATGGCTGTAGAATAAATCTCGCTTCTGTGTCCTGATCTTTGACCCCATTTCGATGATATTAAATAGAATTGGTTCAGTATACCTCCGGAACAACATACTAAAGTTTTGTCGAAATGCAAGATTTTCAGTCAAGTTATGAGGATAATGGCTGTGAAATAAATCTCGCTTCTGTGCCCTGACCTTTGACCCCATTTCGATTATATTCAACAGAGCCGGTTCAGTATACCTCCGGTTCAACATGTTGTCGCAATAGAAGCATTTTTAGTCAAGTTATGAGGATAATGGCTCTGGAATAAATCTGCCGTGATCTTTAACTCCATTTCGATTATATTCAACAGAACCGGTTCAGTATATCTCCGGAGAAACATACTACAGTTTTGTCGCAATAGAAGCATTTTAAGTCAAGTTATGAGGATAATGGCTCTGGAATAATTTTTACTCCTGTACCCTGACCTTTGACCTCATTTTGCCCAGTTTCAATAGGGTTCGTCTCCAAGTAGTCCCCTACCACATATTAAAATTTCATCGAAATCAAACCATTTTTACGCGAGTTATCGTACGAATGGACGGACAGACAGTCAGACGGACGGACAGACAGACGGACAAAGCTGGAGCATATACGCTTCTTCAACCTACGGTTGGAAAGCGTAAAAAAAGCACGAAAGGGTACACCGAATTTTCGGTTGTAAAGAGCACGCCTTTTGAATCCTTTCCTACGCGAATAAAATTTATCAAAGTTATTCAAAGTCAGTAGAACTGGTTAGAAAAAAAATCAACCGGATTTCTGCAATCGATAAAACATCCAGAAATAGAAACAGCTACTTACTTCCACCTTTGGCTAAAATGTATATTACGGAAATTAACAAATGGCGCACAAAAAATTTTTAATGCAGAAGGAATGTATCAGAGACAAAGAGATTTTGAAATCGAACAGTTAAACGAAAAATTATAGAAGGAAACATGATATAACTCTATGCCTTCTAGCAAAAGAAATTTGCATAATGGAAAAGGTGAAAATAGGCGAAAAATATTATTCATGGAAAAAGCTATACTAAGAAAAAAGAACTTTCCAAAAACAGACTTCCGGAAGCACAGATAGCGAGAAAAAGGTTTCGACCTTTACGCCCCCTAACGAGACAGTTGTGCATTATTTAAAGAGGATAATGCTCCTCACTTTTATTGTAGCGAATGACATCTAGTTAAATAAGAAATTTCTTAATCAGGCTTTTAGAAGCGGAGATACAGCGGCGAACAGAAGCACACATGCACCACCTAGCTGCAGAACTGTGAACTATAAAATCTGGCGTTAAAATAATTTTTTTAAATCACACATTTAAAAGCAGATATATTGAGAAAATAAATTAAACTTTTGCGCCCCCTAGCGGCGAAATTGTTCATTATTTTGCGAAGAAAATATACACAAAAAGTTTTCATAGTTAGTAGTATCTGACCAAAAAATAATTTTTTCAATCGGGTTTTTAATCCAGCAGATATTGCTGTAAACGCAAACGTGAACTTACGCTTCCTAGTAGCACATTCGTGCGTTAAGAAAATTTTGATATTATATGAGAAACATTTCTCACGGGAAACGCTCTCCAACAAAGAAAGAAATTTTCAAATCGGACTCTTAGAAGCTGGGATATCGACAAAAGTAAAATACACATCTACGCCCCCTGGCGGAAAAACTATGCACTATTTTAAGCAGGAGGTATTCTCAAGGTTTTCCGAGGTGAGCGGTATCGATCCACGAAGGATAAGATCATCATTCTCCCATTTCAAGCTTCGCAATGCAAAAATAATTTTTCAAATCGGACTAATAGTTTCAGAGATATGGTGTTCACAGACGGACGGACGGACAAAGTGATACTATAAGCACGATCTCTTTTTACAAAAGAAGGGCTAAAACGACGCGGATTGCTTGGGCGTCTAGTTAAAAAATGGCACCTAGTTAGCCTTGTAAATAATGATTGTTTAATGCTCCGAATATCATTCGTACGTTTAGTAGAGATAAAACACTAAAGTTAATCTTCCACATGAAAAAAATCTCATTCGGGATTTGTTTTACTATACCGAGCGTTGCAAATGTGGCCTGCCTTTCCTGATTTCCCCGCTCTTTGCGGTGTTAGTAGTACTAACTAGTTCCGTCTCCAATCAACATTGATTATAATACTATTAGCGGAGGCCGCATTCAGCTAAAGCTTTCCCTGAAAATCATCCTCCGCAGATCCTCTTAAAACAAGGAGTGAGGGTCAAGGTGACAGGAGTCGGATTTATTCTCGTTTTATCATTTCGCACCCCAGATTACGCACGCTAGCGAAAACAAAGTAAAAAAAAAAGTAACGAGAGTAGGATGAACGCTGAGTCGTCCTCTCCCTCCCCCTATACTCCCCCTACGCGAAAGCTTCCAAAAGCCAATACGGCTATTGACCCCGGAATGGAACTCTGAAAGAGAAAATCAAGATGGCGGCATCGGTCGTCACGTGACTTCCGAATGAATCAAGTTCATGGCCACGGCGGCTGGAGTCCCAGTCGTCGCAGTGCATCCCGACTACCAACATCTTCCTCATCATTTCATCTTCCGAGTACGGCTTTTAAGGAACTATCCTCTTCTGCTCGTTCGGTTCATCTTGCCTCAGCTGAGGGAAGTCGACGAAACAGACTTGTGGTTGACGCAGATTTGGATTTCTCGTGCCAGACACACGAACTCACTGACTTTAAAAATTGTTCCTGAAATATATCGCAGAACTCTTGGGACCATGGAAAATAAATGTAACAGTCGTTTCCTGCAATTTCGATGGATTTTTTTGAGTGCTATGATTTTGGTACCCTGCATACCTTTATCAAATGCCGAAGGTAAGTGGAAAAAATCCTTCCTTTCTTTTATAATCTTTAAATGCTTTGATGATTCTTATTTCTCTCGAAGCTTTCAAACTGACTAAATTCCAAAACTTATCTTGAATACAAATATTTAAATGCAGGTATGTATGCAAAAGTGTTTTAACGTATTAACCGCTCAACTACGTGAGGTAAATCGGATAATCAGGTAATGCGAGGTACGAATTTTCTAGCATTTTTTTTTTTTTTTTTTTTACGTACGAGATTTATTTTAATGATGATACAAGGCACGATAATTTTAAGAAACAGGACGGGAAATGCGTTTGAGATATAAAATTAATGATTTATGAAGGAATGAAATTATTAGATGCATTAGTCAAGTAAGGGTAGAAAATTGTGGAAATTCATGTTTTAAACTTTCGATATGGTAGACCCCGTTTTACACAAATTTGTTAAGTTGTAAAGCTTAGAAACAGAAAGAGCAATGCTGATTTCTTTATTAAACCTCTTAGTACTGTTGTAAAACTTTGAAAACGAAATTATATAGAAAAGCTTTCTTTCATTGTAGTTACGCTTCTGCAGAATTAGGAATAAAACAATACCTTTATTATTTACATAGATAATATACAAGGGAAACGTGTTCTGCGTTTAAGTGGGAAAGCTAATATTTTACTAATTTTTCTCAGCATGGTTTTTATTTTTATTTTTTTCAGTAGAATTCAGCGAAAAATTGTTCGTGAGTTAGAAGAACGCAAACGAAATCTGACGCATTTCACGAAGAAATTTACTACATTCAGTTTCTTTTCCTGCTTTTTGTGACTACTGTCCCAAATCTTTTGGGTTCATAATGTGTAGAACTAGCAAAAGCAAAGGGGGAAAAGAAACGAATTACATTTGCACATTTTTAATCAATAAAGCGATTACCTTCAGCTATAAAAGTATTTAGCTCCAAAATTTTGATATTTTAGATTATGTAAATAAAGATCGGTTTCTCACTGCTTACCATTTCGAATTTTCATCAGAGTCCTCAAAGGCGGACGAATGTAATAGAGTAACTTTAATTTACTTTACGAGATCTTGCACATTATTTGAAGTTTCTCCATAAATATTGGTGGTTATTTTTCGTTTTTTTAAATAATCTACGTCCATTCTTACTTCTCACCACATCCTATTACATGAAAATTTTCTTTTATCTCCGGTGCATTTAGGTTTCTTTTGCGATAGTTATGGTACGTATTAAAATGAAACTGCTGGGTCTGTGCTTAACTCTCTCATGAAACATTGGCGTTGTCTTTATTATTCCGAAGGTTATACATGTTTTGATTAAAATTTGTCTTGTAACTAACGACAGAGATAGAAAAAAGCTTTTCTGTGGATTCTGACCTACTCACATGTCCACAAGCTAATTAAAACCTCATAACAATATCATTACAAGTAAAGATTAGTCAGCAACTTTTCCATTTATCATAATTAAAAACCAACTTAAAATACAAAATATTTCGCCATATAGATTTTTTTAAATGAAACATTCTTCAATCTGCAAAATGAGTTTAAAAAAAGTGGGAGCATTTTGATATCTTATTTCTGCTACACTCTGCATCATTACAGATATAAAAACTTAAACGAAGCTAAAAATCTCACAAAAATATTTTGACTTTTAAAAATGGGCAGTGACAACTTTTTGCGTTTAATAGCTTATGTGTTTATAGTGCTGAAGAAGGATCCAATTCTGAAAATAAACTCTCCTTTTCTTTAAGATTTAGTCATCATAGATTTGCCATTCATAAGTTTTGATAAAATCGTTTTCTTGAAGGACCAAAATTAACCTCAGCTTATATAAAAGTTGATAACCAACATTTGAAGAAACTAAATTTAGTCCTACAAAAAAGTCCTGTTTTGGTGATGGTTGCAGTTTTAAATTGGTCAGAAGACAATTTTTTTGTTAAAATTCAATAAACCGCGCAGAGATATAAGTAACGGAATTTTTGCAGTTAATCAGCGGAATTGTAGTTGCTATAAGAAGAAATGCTTTTAACGGGAGAACCAAATTACACAGCAATGCGGAATGGCGTGACGTTGACATCTGTCACAGTGCCACTGACAGACAGGTGGTTATTCAGACAGAATGGCTGCCGCAAAGAGGAGAATGTTTAGAAAAAAAGACAGGAAGTATGAGCCGCTCATTAAAATCCCGTAGAGAAAGTCCAACCGGAAAGCGCTGCAGTTATTGCTTGAAAAAGTAATGCAGTGATTCAATTGGGTTCTTACAGTATGCTCAACAAAGTGCAAAGACTGAGAGATTTGACTTTTGTATAATTTTCTCGATTGTTTTTAAGTTTAATAAAAGAACCTTGTTGTCATTAAGTCTGGCATTTTATCACCTATTAAGTGCTTTTTATTCTTTATCTATTAATTTGAGAATTGAACGATACTTATATGAATCAAGCTGTGGGTGTATGTCACCTTGATTAATTCAGTCAGACCGCTAGTAAAACAGAAAGATAGAGCATCAGTGCAATTTTAATGTAAAACCGATGCCTCTCCTGGGACTGGAAACAAACAAAAAAGAACAGCCTTGTAACTTATTGGTTCTTAGGCGATATCTTGATTTCCAGACGAAAAAATAATTATCAGTATTTTTTTCATAGTTCGATTTTTCTAAAAATTTTAATTTCCTTATTTTTTAATGCTTCATAAACAAAGAAAAAAATTGGAGACTTTGTCTATATCGTGCCAATTTATCTTTTCATGTCAGTCTACCTACATGATGGCCATTGCTGTCGCAAGTTTATAATCTTCAACAATCCGGAATTTTTTAGAATTGTGAACTTATTTCTTTCTAACATTTAGTTCTATACCTGCTTTTCATGTCCATGACACAATAAAAATATTCCTTGCTAGCTACTAGAATCACTTCTCGCAGTGTATTTTACACATATCTTCCATCTTAGAATTTTTTTAACCCACAAAAATTATATATTACTTTACGTTCAATATTTTTCGAGAATTTGTGCTTTTATTCAGTTGATATTAAAAATAAAAAAGCTTATCGTATGAGTTACAATGATTTGTGAATCATAAAATAAAATATTCGTAGTACTCGAACACCCATGAACAGTTTCACAGAACACAGAAAATTGATATGCCTAATTGACTTCCTTTTCTCGTTGTTATGCGTCCATTTATTTTCACTTTTTTTTCTGTTACCGTGTTTTTAAACAGCAACACGCACTGCACTATATTAAAACATTTTACGGTTAATTTTGGTCGATTTCACCTGTCATATATGCTTTCACAATGGATGGGAATCATATTTCAGATTTTTTCTGAAGATGGACACTTTTTCTTTCAAGTGTTTTGTTTTAAATAAAATTTTCAGTAGGACATTATCACCTGTCATGATAACTTTTTTCAGAAAAGTTAATAAAATTTCATAAACTTTTTTTAGATATTTTATAAACTTTTTTTAGAAAAGTTTATAAAATATACGCAACATTTTTAAAAAAGAAAAGCCTCCGAATTAACCCATTTCCAAAGATAAATGCAATCGCATATCGTTCCTAAAGTTTTTAGTGAATTATATTACAATCAGAAATTTTAATTCCATAGTATAATAAATATTCCAATTTTTTTAATGGCGCTAAAACCTGGAACAAGGTTGTGTAGTTTGTTCTTAGAAATGACTGAAACAATTTAGAGGGCTTAGCTTGAAAGAATATTTCTAATTAACATGAGATTCAGTTTTGGAAATTCATTTCAGCTCCAGGTTTTGGCAGAAATGTTAAAATATGAAAAAACAGGCACATTGATCACAAATGTTAACGCTAAGAAACAAAAGCAAAAAGCAAAATATATATTTACAAGTATGTAGAAAAGTGTTTCTCCTATAGCTATCATGTCAACAAGCTACCCCCTTCTAAACAGCTTTTACCATCCTTTCGTATACATCTGATTAAAAGAGTTGTAAAAGGACCGTCTTCAAAGACTATTCGCTGTAACATCTACGAAACATAATAAAAAGAATATTATTTCCATAGAACGGTTAAGATTAACCTTGCTATGTATTTACTATGCAGAAAACTTTTGTGACTATTTTAAATTAATACTTCTAGTATCTTCTCATCTAAAAAGATAGGTATCGACATATCTGCGGGTATTTAATCTAGACAAATTAATGGAATAGAAATCCGGAAGTTATCCAGATTAAAAACAATCTGTGCTGCTGCACATTCATGCTGTGAATATAACAGCAGAGAAAAACTCGGATTTTGCTCATGGGGCATAAGTTACAGCCACGAACCAGCATTATTTTTGAGCTTAACAGTTCTTTCTATTACTACATCATCCTTTGGCAATATAAAAACGTCAGATAACGTCAGTTATTGGTGTTCAGCAAGTTGAATTTTTACGTTACTCAGTAACGGTAATGGAAAACTTGTGAATGAGAGCACCTTCGAAATTTATTGAATTTCCATTTACAGAAAAAACTACTCTGACCAATAGTCACAAGCGCATGTTTAGATCTATGGAGATCGTGCACCATCCTATGCCATCCTAGGGTTCTTCATTTGAAAGAGTGGAACACGTTTTATAGGGAGACGATGAAGAAAGAGTTCCAGGAAGCCACAGGCATGATGAACAACATAAAAAAATGAACAAATGCTAAGTCCTTATCATGTTGGAACAAAAATGTGCTAAGTGAACTGAAGTTGCTACATCGAGAGGTAATGGTACGATGTTGTTAGAATAAGGAACAGGTAGACTTCTGAACACGCCTCGTAGAAAATCATACAGTTAATTAGCTGCGATTCATCTGCAAGACATTTCTTCAGTCATTTTTATAACGTGGTGCGCGTGCACCAAGAAATAAGCTTAGTACCTTGATCGCTCGAGTTGGCATTACATTCTTGTCGTAATAATGATTAATGGATTTAAAATGTGACAATTCAAGATAAAAAGGATGAAAATACCTCAAAAACTTCCTTTTTGAAAATACAATTTTGTGAGGAAGTTCGAGTTTATGACCTGATTCGGTGTGAGAAACCGGACAAATTTCAGTGCTGCGTTGTGAAGGTAATCCATTAAAAAGTGCCTTTACCAATTAGTTACTGATTTCGAATTTTTGTACTAAACTTGGTAATTACCCAGTTGTTTTTTTTAAAGGGAACTTGCTCCTGAGTCGAATGCGTTGCCATCTAAAAGTATTACTAAAACACGATTATTTTGGAATTTAGCTTTAGTGCTGCAGTTGTAGCCTCCCACTTGATATCTGATGTTGAGAGGTCAGCAGAACTTAGCGTACTTTTAGTGTTGCTAAACCCAGTTCCAAAACAAGCAACAAAAGAGATCAAAATGTTCTTTTTTAAATACATTTGTATTACATTCTAACAAGGACTGCATCTTTCTTTTCCCTTTCCTTTGTCTGAAAACATCATCTAACTTGCATGCATTTCTCCTATTGCTTAATCTGCCTAAAA
The DNA here is from genome assembly GCA_039090855.1 of Macrothele yani. Classification (NCBI taxonomy): domain Eukaryota; kingdom Metazoa; phylum Arthropoda; class Arachnida; order Araneae; family Macrothelidae; genus Macrothele; species Macrothele yani. The sequence continues at coordinate 89,318,020 of CM077016.1, read as the reverse complement.
ATAAGTGGAATTTATCTGGCTTTTTCTTATGAACAACTTTTGACATTGTTTCAGTCGCAAGCTCATGGAGCATTACAGTAGTGTTCTCAGATTTGAGATAGTGCACTCAAATCAACCCTGGCGCATTTTGATGATACGCTTAGAAAGATAGCAATGCACCTGATCTGCAGCTAGACATTGTCACATTCCCTTCAGTCCCTGTTCCACATACCTGCAGTGGCAGTTTTTCTATCTTCAAGTGTAACTATATAATAGGGCTCTCCTCTCAAGAGCTTTAAGATATACAGAAAGATAGCAATGCACCTGATCTGCAGCTAGACATTGTCAGATTCCCTTCAGTCCATGTTCCACATACCTGCAGTTACACTTTGGGTTCTCCTCTTTTCATGCAATATTTTTGAGTATACAAGCCTCCCCCTCCTCAAACGTCACGTGACTTATACAGAGTCTCAGAAATATTCTGAATTTACGTTTATTGTAATAGAATACGTGTAGCAATTAAGAAAACGAAAACTCTTCAGCAGTCGAATGACCGAGTGCACCAGGTGTCAAATTCGTGTTTTGGTAATTGTTGAAATTTTACGGGCCGGGCTTTAATTAAAACATTTGAAACGGGCCGGGCCTTGGACGTGCGGGCTTGGGTCGGGCCGGAATTTCCAAATTAAGGCCCGTGCAGACCTCTAGTGCAGTGTCTAAGGGCTGGCTTCTGACCATTCGTTCGAGACGGGTGAGGCATAGATGATGTTGTTTGTCTTACGGCGCTGGTTCTCTTCCTTCCGTGGAATCAGTGGCCTTAAATTAGGGACGGGCGACTGCTTATAGCCCATCGAGTTGCTCACGGTGGTCGTTAAACCTCCAAACGAGAAAAGAATAATCTCTGTATCTGCGTGTTTCATACATCAATCTGCGGAGATGATGTCACTCCTGATGTAATATGAGGTTCCGAAATGTCAGCATAAATTGGTCTGTCAATTCAAACTCGAATTTGGATATCGAAATCACTAATCTCTTTACAGGTAAGAAATTCTTGTTTAAATAAATTTAGATACCTAATTGATACAGAAATTTAAGGAACTTTTGGTGATTCATATTGGAAAGGAATTACGGAATGGAAATTACTCGATTTTATTGAAACGTGCAGTGCGTGACTGTTACCCTTGGGAGAACATATTTGATCCCCGTTTTGTTCATAAAAAAAACAAAGAACACGAATAGACTAAACGCTGCACCAAACATGAAAATTCAGCTGTCTGGTACAACAAGTAACCTCAAACACGTTTGTGATGCCGAGGAAACGCATTTTTCACAAAAACTGTTGATATGTAAAGTATGGAATGCACATTCATTTAACTTTTTGAACCTTAATTTTGAATATCATATGTATGAAATAATATTATTCATAAAGTCTATTTTATACGTTTGAATATGAATACATGTGTAGTCATCATCGTCATCCTTGTCAACCATTAACAATCCACTGCTGGATGAAGGTCTCCCTAAGTTTCTTCCACAACGGTCTGTCTTGAGCCAGTCTTCTCCATGTCACACCCGCATGCTTTCGAATTTCATCCACCCATCTCTCATGTGACCTCCTTCCTGGTCATTTCCTGTCCCTTGGAATCCAGTCTAAAATTTCGGTTGCCCATTGGTGGTCTGTTCTTCTGACAACATGTCCAGCACATTGCCATTTCAGGGGTTTTACTCTGATCATGATGCCTTCCGCTCTTGTCATTTTCCTTATCCATGAGTTCCTCTTCTTATGTGTCCTGGTTACACTAAGCATGCATCTTTCCATGCTTCATCCTATAGTTCATCTACATCCGCGGGACACGTTTCACAGACAGACCTTGAAAAAGAAGCTCCAGGAAGACACAGAGGGAGACGTGGACATGATAAAAACTTTTATTACCAGTATTCAGGAGCATATGGTTATGGTGTATGGACTATAGTACACCATCCTATGCCATCTTAAGAATTTTCATCTGAAACCGTCGAACACGTTTCAGAAACACCATGAAGGAAGAGGGAAGGATGGACATGGTAAAAACTTTTACTACTAGGGGCTAATAGCTTACAACTGGAATGTACAGGGTGTTTCACTCGCTACTTTACCCGGCATTTTTGCAATAACTGTAAGAGGAATGAAGATATCGTACCGAAATTTGAACTGGACTTACTTTAGGCTGCGAGAAAGCAAACAGAAGCAACGTGTAGTTGCGCCGGCGTCTTGATCAGAGAGAAGTGGCGGCGCTAGTGTATCGCGACTCCTCATCGCCTGCCGAACGAGCGGGCGTCTATCAGTTTACTGAGTCTGCCGACACAGTACGGTCGTTGTTTTGCCGCTCGTGGAACTGTACGGTTGTGTATGTGTTGTCGGAGAACAGAAAACGTTAAAATGAACCGGTATACTCTAGAGGAGTGAGTTTATATTGTGCGGACGTACTGGCAGGCTAAATCGTTGAAGTCGTGTTAAAAAGAATTCGTTAAGAGGTTTGTAGGTCGGAAACCACCATCAAAGCCCTGAATTTTGGCTATGTCACGGAAATTTGAAACAACGGGAAGTTTGTGTGACGCGCATGGAGGAGGGGTCGACGACAAATGCCGGAAGAAACGGTCGAGAATGTGAGGCAGCGGTTATTGCTGTCTCCCCAAAAGTCCCTACGACGTCTGTCACAGGAAACCGGCTTATCCACAAGCACTTGTTACAGAGCTGCGAGAAAAGGTAACCTTCACCCATATCGTGTAAGCGTTGTTCACGCATTGAAAACGCCAGACCACGTGAAAAGAGTGGCATCTTGTCAGTGGTTTCACGCATTCCTGCTGCAAAATCCTGGCATACTGGATTACTGTTGGTTCACAGATGAGGCCTGGTTTCATCTTTCTGGATATGTCAATGCCCAAAATTCCCGTTTTGGGGCAACTGACAATCCCCACGCGACACACGAAGAATCCCTATATCCAGCAAAGATCGGCGTTTGGTGTGCGATGCCACAGCGCCTCATTATTGGGCCGATCTTCTTCGAAACAACCATCTCGACAGCAGCTTAAGTGGAAATTTTTCAGACCTTTGTGAGTCAGTTGGACGATGAGGAATTATCCATTGGATATTTCCAGCAGGATGGAGCAACATGCCATACTTCCCATGCCAACATGGCCGAAATTGAGTCATTTTTCGAGAACAGAGTCATTTAGAATGTACTTTGGCCTTCGCGGTCGTCAGATTTCCCGCCGCTCTATTACTTTCTCTGGGGCTATCTGAAACGTAGAGTTTACAGCAATAATCCACGATCCATCGCCGCATTGAAATCCAACATCATTCAAAAAATTCAGGCAATTACTGGGGACATGCTGACCCGAACCTTCCAAAATATCGATAATCGTGTTCAGCTCTTCCTGGGCGCAAATGGTGACCATTTCCAATGCATGTTATGATGCCATTTCCTTTCTCACAGCCTAAGGCGAGTCCAGTTCAAATTTCGTTACGATATCTTCATTCCTCTTCCAGTTATTACAAAAATGCCGGGTAAAGTAGCGAGTAAAACACCCTGCAGATGTGCTAGGTGCATTGTAATTACTGCATCTGTGAAACCCAAATTTTCCGGTGGCGCTTCGTATCCGCATCGTTCTGCTCCGAAGCCGAATGCATTCCCAATTAAGCTACACCGACGGAGTTTGTCACTGCAACTTTGTCATCTTGACATTCACACTGATGTAACTACGCCAGATATATCCCCCATGAGAAAGGGCTGGGGTGGAATCGTATGTTTCCAGGTGAGCCGGCAAATCATGCTTGAAGGAGCTCACTGTAAAAGGAGGAATTCTGACTAATTTCAGACAATGTGTGGAAGAAGCATCTCTCATTTTTCGAAGCGAAGAAGGAATTCTCATTAATTCCAGTCGATGTGTGGAAGGAACATAACACATTTTCGAAGAACCTAGCGACTAGTAGATCCATCTTTACGTTCGGGCGCCAATGTGAAACCCAGATTTTGCCGGTGGCGCAACTCAAACGCACATCTTTCTGTTCTGGAGCTGAATGCTTTTCCAATTAAGCTATGCCGGCTTATGGTTTATCACTGCTACTTGCCGTCTTGACATGCGCGTCACCTCTGAGGTAGGTACGTCACGCGTCATACAATGACAGTGCACACACATGTTGGGATTAGAAGTCTTTGTAAACTCTGTGAAAACACAGTTTTGTCCACGCCGGGCATCGAATCCGGGTTCCCTCACTCCGGAGTAAGTCGCTCTCCCAACTGAGCTACGCGGACATGTGCTCTCTCTGCTATCTGTTTTTATCTCATGTGCGTCCAGCGGTGCAGACACGTCACAACTCTTTGAAGTTGTTCACAAATTAATCGATACTTTGCTTTAGTGGATAAATGGCATGAAGAAATGTATCAGGTCAGCTTATGTGCAAGTTATCTGGAACCTTGAGGAGAACTTCAAGAGAAAGATTGTGAACATTTTAATGGAAGTGTGTCACACTCTAACGAAACAAAGTGGTCATAGGGAATATGAATTTTTAGCGTTGGATGAAAGTTGTGATATTTTGCTTAATTTTTTTTATCATCCATTTTGTCCTTTTCCTTTACCAAACGCAGAATGGAACATGAAATGTATTCAAACCACCTGAAAATACCATTGGAAATATAGAAAAATGATTGCAGGTTAAGGTCACTTGTGATATATTTTAGGCCTTATAAAAACCTTATTTTGTTGTTATTTAAGTCCAACAAAATAAAAGAAAAGCGTTTCACATAAATATTCCATATTTGATTTTACAGCACAAAGTATAAAAGCTTAAAAACTCAATATGACGAAACACTCCACATATGAAAAAGTTTAAAATATTTTTAATTTTTATCCCCCTCCCCTTAAAAATGCTTAATCAGTGGTAGAAATGATTGAACATCAATCACTCATGGGCAAAAGCAGATTTCACAAATTCCAAACGCTTTGGAAAATTTTTACTGAAAGCAACATTATAGCATAAAATTTAAAAAATTTGAAAGTCCTTCGCCAAATTTCACAAGTGCAGCTGAACGGAGGACTTTCACCATTTCATTATTGTTTTATTGTACATTTGAATGAGGTTACACTGAGACGAAATTCGAATGCTTCTGTTATCTTAAAAGTGAAAGAGCTTTCAAACGAAGATATGTATTTTTACACTATTAATGAAAACCTTGAAAGCTCCAAAACCTCTCTACCAAACAACCAACAGCTCAAACTTCTGCCTAAATATCTTTAAGAGCTCTCTTATTGTGAAATTCTGCCGTAATAAGAAGATCATTTTACAACTGCAGGCGGGCAGAATTCGGAGTGGCTTGGAACATTTTGCCCGTCAAGAAAAAAGAAAGGTTTTGATATTTATTCTTAAAAATAAGAAGGTGAGCCGCTTAACTATTAAGCCATCCCATTTGTGCCAGCAAGAGATTTTGTGCTCCGATGCCCTGTATAACTCTTCAGAGAAAAAAGCTAGTGCCTCTAGTAAATCTAGAATTTGAAGAGCATTCTACGACCTCTAGAACGATTTATGAAGAGGCCACACGTGTCGTGATCTGTGAGACTTATTCAGTTGTTGTTTCGAGGCACCTTGCTCAATGAACCAAAGCTCACTGTCCAAAGGAACACCTGACTGAAACCAGAGAGTTTTATTTGTGAGACTATTATCCCGATACTCTACTGCCTCCCTCTCTCTTTCTGTTATTAATACACTGCCGGACAATTGCTAAGGACGGATGACAATAGCAACGATAGCAACCATAAAATGGAAGGCAGGAAAATGTGAAAATTAGCATAAGTGCGGGATACAGTAAGACGTGTTATGCGTATGCAAATTTTGGATTGCCGAACTTGTTCGTGACGTCATAGCGCTGATAAGAGATATAAAGGATTTGACGCGTATTAACCATTGTTGTTCAAATGCAAAGTTGAAAGGGAAAGAATCAATTGACGAATTTCCAATTTTCAGTATGTCTTCCCGACATCACCTAGATGATTTTACGCATGGCTGTATTATTGGCAAGATTGAAGAAGGGCGAAAAATAACAGATGTAGCCAGGGAGTTCGACGTCAGCCACAGTGTTGTTTCAAGGCATTGGAAATCATTTCAAACAAATGGAGATTGTAGCAAACGTCACGGGAGATGTCGTGTTCGCAGTACGACACCTGCAGAAGATAGGTACATAGTGCTATCAACAAAAAGACACCGGCGCAGCACAGCTAGTGAGGTAGCAAATCAGTTTATGGCTGCTACTGGCAAGCGGATCTCCCGAAAAACTGTCGCCAGACGTTTGCATGAAGGAGGACTATACGCCCGCCGTCCTGTTGTGTTCATCCCATTGTCCAGACGTCACCGTACCGCCCGTTTGCAATGGTGCCATCAACATCGCAATTGGACTGATAACGACTGGTCTGCTGTCTTCTTCTCAGATGAGGGTAGATACAGTCTATCGCCTGATTGTCGACGACAACTGATCTGGCGTGATAGTGGTACTGCATATTGTCCAGCAAACATACAGGAAAGGGGCCGATATCCGACATGTAGTGTCATGGTATGGGCTGGCATCGTGATCAATGGCCGTACGTTCCTCTATGTGCTTCCAACTGGGACTATGACTGGCCAACGATACATTAATGATGTTCTGCTACCTCATGTTCGCATGTTCTGTGGTGCTGTCGGTGATAGATTCACTTTCATATACGACAACGCAATATGTCATCGAACAGTAACTGTCCAGGAGTGTCTTGAGAGCGAAGATATTCAATGCCTCGTATGGCCAGCACGTTCTCCAGATCTGAATCCCATTGAAAATGTGTGGGATGCTTTGGGAAGGAGTCTTGCTGGTCGCCAATGCCCTCCAACAAACAAGGACACCCTCATCCGTGCACTGACAGAGGAATGGGATAAATTACCCCAACAGCTGCTTGATAATGTTGTGCAAAGCATGACACGACGTGTGGAATCGTGCATCGCCCTTCATGGTGGCCGTATCCCGTATTGACATCTTACGCCGGAACGCCTGCGGACGGTAATTGCATTTTTTTCACGTTTACGTATTCTGCACAAAATGGCCTGTTTGTCCCTTGAACACGTTCCAAAGCCTTCTGGATTTCAGAGCACAATAAATTGTCTTTCTTGTAATGTCGTGGCATTCTGACATTATTTTATTTCACTTGGCATCCAACCACACTTACTTTTTTATGCGCTATGTAGTCGTTTATGATCCGTTCTTAGCAATTGTCCAGCAGTGTATGTGAGAGAGCTCTCGCAGTATTTGGTACTGGCAAAAGAAAGCACCATTGCTGTATCTTCCTCTATTGCTAAAATGAGAATTCTTCCATTGATTGGAGGATGTGAGTGTGTGTGTAAATCTAGTAGTTAGGAGCGCTTGCTCTTTTTATTTTTCAATGGTTGACATTACTGAGGAATGCAAATGTCAGATTCCCAGATCTGAGCTATACGGAACATATGGTGATACGAAGTATATACCTTAGAAAGCTATCACTCTCTGTCAGATGAAATCAGATGACAGAGAAACGCGATTTTTTGCTTCGCCGTTCGTTTGGAGGCCCGAAGAGGAGAGATAACTCAGAATTCTCGGAAGTAACCAGTACGTTTCGGAGATAAATCTTAAACCTACGACGTCAAAGTCATTTCCAGGTATTTTCTTTTATTAAACCGTACGGAATTCCATATGTATTGACATAAAACATTTTGTCACTTCGCACGTAATTTTTCAGCAGAAAGGTTGAAAAATCGTACTCGTGGGAAATCAGTTTTCAAAATAGGTCTTTTAGAGAGCACAAAGGTTTACATCCCAGTGGGAAAAAACATCACTCCTGAAGAATCGATTGTTAAGTATTTTTTGCTGTCAGGTAGCCAGTGTTGAAAAAATTCTGAATCAGTCCTGCAGAAGCTAAGGTATCGTGGAACGAAGCATATAAATTTGCGACACCTAACAGGATTTTTTTATATTTAAGAAACTGGAAAAGGTATAGAAATTGAGATCGTGCTACAGAAATAGGGTGTGAAAAGAATTCTTAAAATCAGACATTCAGAAGCGTCGATATAGTTCCAAATGCCACGACAGGTGCTAGCGGGAAAGTTGCCTATCTAGGAAATTAGAGTACCTGCATTGTACTGAGCGAGTATATGTTAAAAAGAAATAGCCAATCAATAATTCGGAATGGGGATACAAGTCTAGATTTCAGCCACATATGTTTTGTGATACAAAATAAATGAATTCTTTATCACAAAAGATTCGAAAATGTATGAAATATATTTTGCTCGCAATCGTAGAGATTGTTCGCCAAGAGAATTTTCCAAATCTGACTTCTAAAAGCGGAAAAGTAACGCCAAATTCAGTTAAGCGTTTACATCACCTCACAAACAAAAACCTCTTTGTTGTGCAAAGAAAAATTAATGAAAATTTTTATACATAATTTTAGTTGTAAAATACAAAAAGCATTTTTCCAGTCCGTTTTATAAATTTAGATATCGCGCCAAATTTACAAATAAGCTAAGCTAGCTAGAGGAAATACTGAAATTCGTAAGTGCATGCATTATCATGCTTGTTGTCAGCTGTGCCCTGTGCACGAAGAATTTTTTGTATCCGTACCACAGCTGTGTCTGTAAAGAACAGTTGGACAGCAAGGTGATACTAGAAGCACTTTTCTCAAAAGTTTAGCTAAAAAAGAGCAATTCACACTGTAAAAAATCCAACAAAAAACAGGATATTTACAACAGTACGTTTCATATGATGATGATAAGGCTAGTTGTAGTTCACTCGTATTATAAGACTGATTCCTAACAGAAGTTTTGAAAACGTCAAGTGGTAAGTCTGTGATACCATGCATTCAAAGCTCATTAATTTCTACGATTAATTCTAATTTTTTCAATGAAAAATCGTCTTGAACAAACTGTGCACATTTTCACAAAAGGAAAGCAAATCAACAAAGTGTAACATTTTCTTTCCAGTGCTGCAAAATATCTTCCCAAAATTTTGTAAAGAAGAAATAAAACAAAAAGCGGACAGATTTCATCTGAAAATTTCTGGTTCCTCGTACACGTGCCGAAAAACGTCTTTTAAAACATCTCAACCTTCAGTTACTTAGTACCTTTTTTTTTTTTTTTTTTTTTTTGGGGGGGGGGTTTAACGACCACCACAAGCGACTAACTCTTTGGGACATTAGCAGCAGTAAGCAGTCACTATTTTGGGGCCACTGGTCCCAGGGAAGGGGCAAAGCCATCAGACAAGCGCATTGCCCATGACTCATCCTAGACTTTAGCCCGAGCCAAGCTCAGACGAGTAGTCAGAAACCAGCACCTCAGACCACTGGGCCACCGGTACGGTCCAGATTTGTTAAACCATGGTGTTTGAGGAAAATTTTGTGCACATCTCCATTTTTTTTTCTTGTCTTGGAAATTAACGACGTTCGTGAGCATTTAAGGCTGCAAGCAGTCGCCTGTCCCTAATTTAACCTTCAGAGCCACTGCTTCCAGGAAAGTGAGGACGGTAGCGCCGTAGAACAAGCATACTGTCCATACCTCAATCGGGACACGAACCCAAAGCCCATCTCGGACGATTAGCCGGAAGTGATCACCTATGACAGTCCCCATTTGACCAACTTTTTCCGGAAAACGTTGCATCAGATACTGAAAAAGATAAAATGTGTTTCAGTAAAAAGTGACTTTAGGTAATGTTAAATTTATGTATGCAAATTACCACCAAGTAATTCCACTTTTTAAATACGCTAATTCTGCAGCCTTCATGAGTGAGATTAAAGGAGCAAATTTGCTGCCCCAATGGCGCAGTGGTCTAAGCGCTGGCTACTGACCATTCTTCCGAGAAGGGTTGGGTTCAAATCCCGGTGAGGCATGGATGTTGTGTTCGTCTCACGGCACTGGTTCTCTCACTTCTCTGGAGCCAGTGGCCCTCAGTTAGGGACGGGCGACTTCTTATAGCCCGTCGAGTTGCTCACGGTGGTCGTAAAACCTCAAAAAGAAATAAATTTTAAGAATGGAAATCTTAACTATTTAAGATGAATTACAGTAATATTTCCATTCTTAACCTTTATTTGATTAATATCAACCTTAAATACTTCAGTATTAGTAAAATTTCTGTTTATTTCTCCTTTTTCTAAATACGTATATGCACAGCACACGAAATGGATTTAAAACGGTAAGTAATTCTGTGTGCAATTAACCTGAAAACATAACACGCCTTCACCAAAAGCAGCGAGCATTTGCAGAAGGTTTCTTCCGACTAACAGTTATTTTTGGAAAAGTGAAGTATGAACTGCGCACAGTAAGTATGAACACTAGAAAAAAACACGCTTTTATTTCCAGTTATGAAAACATGAAAAATCATTAAAATTCAGTGGATGCGTTAAGGCATTGAATAAGATCTCAACGTCATATTAATTAATGCGAAAAAGGTAAGTTGCTCAATCTGCATCAATTTTTCATAGACTCAATCCGATCGAAATGAAAGAAAGGATTTCTCTGAACTCAACAGGTAAAATTTTTGAATTTATTAAAATGTATTTTTCATTATCGATAGATTAGTGCTCAAAAATCTTCTGGCATATTCCTTAAATTTCTTATTGTTGTATTTTTAAGAAATGCAGTTCCGTCAGTTAATGAAAAAATAGAATTCATAAACAGTATATATTGCTAAAGATATTTGAAACATGCGAAGTCAAATAGTTTCTGAGAAAAGGTATTTAAAGTGTAAACAGAAGGATTATCCTCTATTGCAGGGGATTATATTTATGCTATTGCGAGATTCAGATTCGTTTTAACAAAATTTACATCAAAAACCTTAAATACACTAGAACACTCGTATTTAAAGAATACTGAAAAAAAGTGACACATATTTATATAGTTTTATCGTATACCTATTCAGCTTTCAGATTTTTTAATAATAGATCACTGAAACTGTGCCAAAAGTTCATGCAATCTGCTACAATTTTGCTTATAACTGTTTAAATCAACGCAAGTTTTCGGCAAACATTTTTTTAAATATATTTTGCATTATTTACCAAAGTGCATCATCACTTTCCACAGGATATAATCAACCCCCACCTGCTGCCAGAACGGAATGTGATGTCTTTTATAAGCCATTTTCTGAATAGAAATTGATTAAAGCCAGGGTTAAAAAACTCCATTACGTGAAGGAAATGTGCAGGAAACAGCCTTTGCGGCGAATTCCACAAATGACTTGTCGCTTGCGGAAATTTCTTGTGCAAGGTTCATTCATCAAGTGTTGGGTATCATGCGCAATCACCGTCTCTTTGACGCAACAGATATCTAGGGGAAAAAAGAACTTCATTTTGTTTTTCTCAAAGATAAAAACACCCTCAGTTCCGTCTGTGGTAAACCTGGGTACATTTGTAGAGAAGAATGCACTTTAAATTACACCTGTAAAGTGAAGGTTCCTGAACCTTAATGACGTTTAAATATTTTACTGTTTATGCATATCACCACATAACTTTCATGAGAGAAATAACACAAGACAAAGTCTGAAAATAGGTCCTTTCCGTTATACAAAATTTGTCGTATTTAGTGGAATCACATATTTTGAGACAGTATCAAGGTAGATAGTATTCACATTTATTTCAGTGAAATTTGGTAAATTTAAATTTTTAATAATTTTAAATTTTATTTCGTTTTTTAGTAAATTTAAAATTTAGCTGCTTAGGTGATATGTACACAATAAGTGATTTTGTCCGAAAATTTGGTTTGACAAATCAAGTTCTTTCCTTATTTGAGAAGCTTTTCAATTGCTACAAGAGAATATGAAATCTAGCTAGAATTTACCAAATAGATATATTCAAATCTTTACTAACACTATAATTATTATTGGATCAACCCTGATCATATTTACTGCGGTAAGCATAAATCAAAATTTAATTATATTTAAAACAACGGTACATGTCGCTATTTTTTCAACGTTCAAAGGATGGATCAATACTTAATTATTCCAGTTTGCTGTTATTTTGCCAAAATCACAAACTAAAAATTTAATCATATTTAAAGTAACCATACACGTCATTATATTATCCATTGCAAGAAGAGCTCAGTAATGTTAAAATATTTTTTGTTTTTATGTTATCAGAAAACTAAAACTGTAAGCATAAATGAAAATTTAATCATATTTAAAAAAAACATGTCGCTATTTTTTCAACGTTCGAAGTATAGATCAATACTTAATCATTCCAGATAGCTGTTATTTTGCCAAAATTACAAACTAAAAATTTAATCATATTTAAAGTAACCATACACGTCCTTATTATTCATTGACAGAAGAGCTCAGTTATGTTAAAAATATTTTTTGTTTTATATTATCAGAAATCTAAAACTGACTTTATCCTGTGGAATTAGATTAAAATCTAAATTTGTCACTTTTCTTGCCAGATGGAAAACAGAGCTTTTTTATGTCTCTTTTGTTTAATTATCTGATGTCCAATTAAATCGATTTGCTATTTTTTTTATCGCCAGTAGGATGGTTAATGTTAGTGAATTAACAATGTTAGAAAAAGCGATTGGGACGTTTTCGCGTTGGCTGACAAATGCCAGTTACTGAATTGCGTATTTTTTTTAAACGTTAATCAATTTAAAACAAACGGATTATTTTTACTGTCAGTTAAAGAACGCACAAATTAATCTGGATATCAGGTACTGAGGTATGAAAATTATTTTAAAGAAAGCTTCCTTTCCATTTATCATGTACAGTTCATAATGGCTAAACAATGTTTACTTCTCTGTCTTAAAACTTAGTGCTGTGAATCTCGTTCTGACAGTTGAAACAAACTTTCCATGGCAAAAGCACAAAATAACGGAAATATTTATGAGTGTCTCAATTAATTCTTACTAGTCAAGTGGTGAGGTAAGAAAAAGTTTTAGACTTCTTAAAAGTATCGGAAAACAGTTAAAAATTTTCAATTTCTTGAATTTTAGTTTCCCTAGAGAAATATTGCAATACGGTAACTGAAACTGCATGGGTGCTGACGTTACATTCTACGTTGTACTGCACACTGGAACACTGTTTTCTCTGTGAATTTCTACAATTGAAAATTCCCAACGGATTTCGAAGTGGTAGGAAATTCTGGAATGTTATAATTAATAACTCCTCTTTATTGCATAAAATGAAATATCTTTGCCTGAAGTGGCTTTGTTTCAAAGCAACCTCTCCAAAACTTTCGCTTTTCAGCGCAGAGCAACATTCACTAAAAATGTGGTACAAAAATTTGTAGTCTATCATAATTTAACAAAATCTAGAAAAAATTAGAAAATATTTTATAACAAAAATCAGTTTAGTGTGACATATTTTTTCTTTGACAGACGACCAAATGATTGATATAACTCCTTTCTGCATGTGAGTGCATATTTTAAACCAGGTACTAAAAATTCTGCATCGATTGGTCCAGATTTTTTAGCAGCTGGTTAAAACAAGCATAGTTGTTTGTTCATTTCGATTCAGAAAATTCCAACAATTCGTAATTGTAACGGAGAAATTGTTGTTGACACGGCCCTTAAATCTCATTTTTTTTTCATTCCACACCGTTTCTTCCACCTTCTTTTTTTTTCGAGTTCCGTATTAGGAAAACCCTTCGCGACAAAATGGCTTTCTAAACAAAGGATAATATCTACCTTCGTTGCCATGCACGGAGCCTTGAATGATAATTCAGGTTTTAAAACTGGACGAAAGTACATTGAGAAACACCCTTAATTAAACCGCAGTCCAAAGGGTTACCACTTCAGATGCAATCTTTCTTCAGAACAACATAATAGCCTGTTAGGAGCGGATAATCATACCCAAAATGCAAACCGCTCTTGGAAGGTTATCTGATAACCTTTAAAACGTTGCAGTGTAACAAAAGAAGAAGTTTTATCCCCTTTAAAAGCATCGTGTTTGTCATCACCCATATCTGTGGTGTACGCTTTCTGTAAATGATCGTCATTATTTTACTAACTAATAATTATGTAATATATACTCCTTTCATTTTGAATTGATCGCAAAAAAAAAAGTATGAGACATTGCTTCCATTATCTATTGTATGAAACCTGTTAGTTTCGATACGGATTTTATTGCAGCAAACTGCGTATATATATATACCTGAAGCAAAGAAGTTGTAGAATATTAGCTTAGGTAAATGAATACGGAATTCATTCTTATCACAATAAAATGAACTAAACATATTTTCGGAATTTTAAGTAGGAGTACAAACCTTCTGCTACACTGACTGATATTTGACAGAATTTAATTTCAGAAGCATAATTTTTTAATATTGTGAAATCTGTGGCGAATCATTATTTCTCGTGAATTGCTATCTAGAAACCCGCATTACATTGAACGAAGTCGAATGGTTAAAGTCACGTGCCTTTTAGTTCATAGGAGCATTTCGCGAAGGACGTGGAGCTGATATTCATGAATACTGTTTCGTCATTCGCCCAAACATATCACTGCAAACCACTGTGAAAACGCAAGTTTGTCCTTGTCCCCTCACTCCGGAGTTAGGTCGCTGTCCCAACTGAGCTATGCGGACAAAATGTCTCCCTGCAGATTTGTCCTCTTGACACATGTTTTCCCCTCTGTAGTACGTCACATTATCTCCCTCTTAATTTTTTTTTCTTTGAAGCGAAGTAGGAATTTTTCATTAATTCCAAACAATGTGTGGAACAAACATCACACATTTTTCGAAGAACCCAACGGCCAGTGGATCCATTTTCCACAATCGGGCGCCAATGTGAAAACACAAGTTTGTCCGCGACGGGCATCGAATCCTTGTTCCCCTCACTCCGGAGCAAATCGCTTTCCCAACTGAGCTACGCGGACAGAATGTCTCGCTGCAGATTTGTCGTCTTGACACATGTTTTCACCTCTGTAGTACGTCACACTACCTATTTTTGCCTTCAGCCTAAATGCTTTGCTGTCAGTCATTGCATTTACACGATAGCACACTTCTTTTTATTACTTTTTTAATCTCTCCAGCTCGCTTTTTGTAATCCTTTAGTTTTCACTCTTTTCTTTACACTTGTATTCATCCTTCTTTTCTCTCTCTCTCATTATCTCTCTCTCTTATTCTCTTCTCTTAACTTTTCTACTTTCTATGTATTTTTTGTTTTTCCTTTCACTGTCTCATCTTTTCACCTCTACTCAGGTAACTTATTTTCTCACTCACTCTTCCTGAGAGCTAGTAAAGTTCTCTCGCTTTCATTTGTTCTCTCTCTCTCTCTCTCTCTCTCTCTCTCTCTCTCTCTCTCTCTCTATACATTCCTTGTTCACTCTCTATCTCATTCCTTTTTTTACTCATGCTGCTTATTTTCTCACTGGCTCTTCTTCTCTGTATTTAGTATATTCCCTCTCAGTCGTTTGCACTCTGTTTTTCTCAGTACTCCTTTTTTTTTTTCTTCTTTGTTCTTTCTCATCTTTTCTCTCTTTGAATCTTTACCACATACTCTCCCTCTGCATTTCTTGTCTCTATTCTCGCTTTTATTTTCACATTCTCTCTCTCTCTATCTTTCTCGTCATATATTTCTGCATTAAGGCGCTCTTCTCTCTCCCATTCGGTAGCTCATTATCTCAATCAGTTTTTCTTGTCTCATTCATTTTCTCTCGCATTAAGTAACTCCTCATTTATTTTCTCCTCTCTCTCTCTCTCTCTCTCTCTCTCTCTCTCTCTCTCTCTCTCCCTTTCTCTCTCATTCACCTATTCTATCTCCTCCCCTCTCGTTATTTCTTTAAAACATTCGTTCTGCTTGATAAGTAAGAAGTTGAAACTTACATAATAGGCATGATTTTTGCGCTGCTATACGATTGCGTTGTATAAGCGAAAAATGGCCCCAATTTCTTGTGGTGAAAAACGTGAAAAGCCATGAATTGTTGGAAAACTTGCAGTTTGATACGAAACCGATAAAATGTAGCCCATAAAGCTCAAATGCATAATATATAAGTTCTGTACAAGGTTTCACACAGGTCAGCGGTACGTACAAGTTCTTAATTCTGTAATTTGATAAAAAAAAAATTCCTTACTCAGCTGAATTTAAAGCAAAAAACAATGGTAGATTTGAAACTGTGAAAGTATGTAACCGCAAGCTTTTATTACAGCAGCAGACGCAGTGTACACAAAATTATAAAGACATTTCATGTACATCTACGTAAAATCCCTTCATAAAAATAGCAGGGTTTATCTGAAATGTAAATATAAAACCTAGAGTTTTCCCTCCTTGTATAATGAAAAACTACACTGCTCTGTAAATTTGATGACCCCTTTTATCCTTTAATGAATTTCTATCAAAGTTTAACTCATTCAAAATTAAAATTTAATTCTCTCATAACGTCACCGCTATAAAATTCTCCAAAACAAGAAGTAAAAAATGTCTTTGCATTTAGCAAAGCAGACCTTATAAGCATTTTATGTACCACTTCTCAGAAACTATTTTACAAAGACAATATTTGATGATAATGAAATAAAAGCAATCTCAGATATAAATTATCAGATGCGTTTTTTTATTTTTAAGCGTTATATTTGTTAAGCGTTTTATGAATATGATAGACATTTCTGTACAGTGTGATTCTGAAAAAGTCAATAAAGATTTTTTCTTCATGTGAAAAGTTTCTTTCTTTTCTTCTCTTTTGGAACATATGGATATTAAAATACTGATACAAACTTCACAGAAAAAAAGATAAAAACGCATCCTTTGAAAAATATGAATCTTAAGAACACAGTATTGACAAACTGAACAAGATATTGTTTCTGAGAAAAAGGTGCATAAAATATTTACAAGGTACAAAAGTATGTTAATATACATTGAAATATATGTGATATTTTACTAAACATATTTCCTTCAAAATACTTTTATGCAAAGTTCATCGTTCTTGGTACTTTAATGAAACGGTGCGTACTGCAAAAATTATGTTTTATGAAATGCTCAAATTGTGTAATCCACAAAAATGTAGTTACACAGTTCTTTAAAACAGGATCTAGCTGGAAGCATAAGGTTCAGTTACAAGTAAAAGAAATGGCTTCTCACTGGCTCAACGGCAGGAAATTCACTGAATGTTGCAATAATGAATGAGTAACATTGCTCTGAAATTCTATAGATTACTTTAAAATGTGCTTTATATGCTCTATTACAGAATTATGGAATAGCAATGCTCCAATTTTTCTGTCTGTGCGTTAGTTTTTATCAGACTTTTGTGATTTATGTGCTATTTCGCTGAGAGTGAGAAATGATACATAATCACACAGTAATAAGAATAAAATAAATGAAAAAAAGAGAGGTATGATAAGACAGTTCAGTGAGCTTGCATAATTCCTTAGTGTTTTTATCTGCAGTTTTCACTGAGCTTGACGGCAGACCTAACACACGCACGATAGCGAGTGCCTTTTCAACTCGTTTTTCGGCGTATGTAGTATGCAACGGTTCGTGCTGTTAATATCAAAATATTAGTTCATCCGTCTGTCTTTCCATCAGCATGGAGAGGCACATATCTCTGCAACTATTAACCCGGTTTGATAATTCCTT
The DNA here is from genome assembly GCA_039090855.1 of Macrothele yani. Taxonomy (NCBI): domain Eukaryota; kingdom Metazoa; phylum Arthropoda; class Arachnida; order Araneae; family Macrothelidae; genus Macrothele; species Macrothele yani. The sequence goes on along the minus strand of CM077016.1, from coordinate 89,300,478 downwards.
TTTCGGTTGGATAGTTTGAACTACGAGAACGATAATACCTTTTTTGTCTTTGGTGAAAAATATTGTCTCTAAGGAAAGCACGTGAAAGCATTTGCAATTTATTTTAATCCATATCACTGCTTTTATAAATCCAAAGGAAAAAAGAATATTTCTTCGTCAAATACCTTAAGCCCTGACGAGCATTTTGCGAAACGTTCTACTTGGAATAATGCAGTTCCCCCGCTAGGTAGCGTAGATATATTGTATTTCTCTCGCTGTCTCTGCTTCTAAATGTCTGGTCTGAAAGGCACTATTCGCTTCGGATAGGTTTAACTATGAAGAACACTCTGACCACTATGCCTAAATACTCAGCTTTTACATTCCGCCACTAGGTGGCGTAAACGCATATTGCTTTTCGAAGCTATAACTCCGTTTCTATAGAAATCCGATTAAAAATTTCTTGCTCAAAGAGCCGTTTTTATGCTGAATATTTTGCGAGCATACATATTCACTTTTTTTTTTATTATTATTATTTGGTTCAGGATTTAGCGGCCGCCATGAGTATCTCGGGGTATTGAAAGTCGTCTATCCCCGATTTAGGGCTACTAATTCCGAGGGGAGGGGCCATGGGGCGGCCTCTTCCACGGATTCGCACCTGAAAGCTCGAGTAATTAGCTAGAGGCTTGCTCCCCTGGCCACTCGGCTGGTTTCAGTATTTTCGACTATGGAGTGCAAATGAACGCCAAAGTTCCTTTCTTTAACAATACTTTTAATACTGTTCTTTGCCATGTAAGTTAACATCAGACGATTTTGAGGCATTAAGATTGATTAATGAAATAATATTATGAATAAAAATTTTAATTCAGGCATGATCACCGAGATCACAAGTATAATAAGCACAGTGTCCAGACCCAATAAACTTTAAAAAATAAGTGGTGTGAACTCACGGAAAATTTCTGAAAATAAAGTGCAGCAAACGTGCCGGTAGGTGTCTGTCTTTTAATGAAATTTCCTGCTTTAAAAGTGCCCGGTTTTTTTTGTTTTTGTTTTTTCAACTTCCGTATTGTCACAGATTTTCCGTAGTCAGAAATTCCGTTTATTTCAGAAAAGTTATTTCAGAAAAGTCTGCTTCAGGTTTTTCCATATTTACACAGAAGTTTCGCAAAATCGAAGACGCAGAATTTACCAGCCTTTACACCACATAACCCTTTCGTAGCAGTGGCGATCGAACCGACGACGTTTGGGTTGATTCATCAGATGACGTGCGTCCTAACCACTGAGCCAGAAAGACTCAATAACCTGAATCACGTTCATGATAAAACTAACTGCGCGATGATGAATATTATTTTTTTTTGTCATTATTGCGAGTGATTTAGTCATTTTGCTTTCTGTGGGAGCTTATTTTTTTTAATAGGTTTGTAATAATTTTTTTTTCTGTAGAAGGACTTACACAAATTAAGTAATATTTTCATCGTGATTTTTCGAAGCAACAGAATGCCTGGAACTTGAGATCTTTTTAAACTGACAACGACTTTCAGTTATCTTTAAAAAGAAGTAAAATGTGCTGTTTTATAGTATTATTTCACAAAACTCCTAAATATAAAATTTACTCTTGATAGCAATTAATAGCTTTTGTCTTAAAGGGTCCAAAGACTGGCACATAGACATCGTACAACCACCTGTACAATAATTTAAGTACCCTTTTTTACAGTAATACAATATTTAACAGCTGGTGCACAAAAATATAGGAGAGGAGAAGAAATATCCTGCGCCACAATAATCAAAATTAATGCGATATGCTATCCACAACATCCGATCTCGTTGCAGATCTTCAGAATCAGATCCTTACATAGGCGAATGAAATTTAACAGTTAATTAAACCTTAAGTATTCCTACGAATCGCTCCTGTTACCGGAAATTTTCCGTTATATGGATACACAAAAGGTGAGAACGGAGTTTCTCCGTTAATATACGAAAGGGATTGCGGAAAGTTTTCTGAAAATTCAGAATTTTCCTGGCATACGAAAAATCCGTAAAATTTATGTTTCTTTCCGCCATTTCACGGAAAAGGTTGTATCAGAAATATACTCCGTTAATTCACGAAAGGAATCATGGAAAGTGTCTCGCGAATTTCAGAATTTTTTTACAGCATACAGATTGTAATACATACACTATATTAACAAAAGTCACCGGACGCCTGGAAGAGAAACACAACATAGCATTTATTGACATACATTAATACAGTGTCGGTCCACCTTTGGCCTTAATGCATGCACTGACTCTTCGAGACATGTTTTCGACAAGGTTTTGGAACACAGCGATATGTATGCGCTTCCATTCAGTATTTAATGCTGCCGCTAACTGTTGCTTAGTAGTAGGCCTTGGTTCCGACTTCTTATGCGGCGCTCTAATTCGTCCCATAGGTGCTCTATAGGATTAAGATCAGGGCTCTGTGCTGGCTAGTCCACACACGGTAAGGAATTATCATCAAACCACGCCGTAACAGTCCTTGCTTTATGGCTCGGTGCATTATCCTGCTGGTACCAACAAGGCTCGTGTCCGTAGTATTGCCACAGAGTTGGTAGGGCATAATTGCCCAGAATATCGAGGTAGACGTGCTGGGTAACACGTTTGTCCACGATAACCAATGGGCCGGGACCATAACACGAAAAACACCCCCACACGAGCACACTGCCAGCTCCAAACTTAACCGTAGGAACAGTAAACTGTGGTAAATAGCGTTCCCCGGCTGCCGCCATACCCACACATGGCCATCAGACTGATGGATCGTGTATCTGGATTCATCAGTCCTTAGGACCCATTCCCATTTATCTACGATCCACGAAAATGTTCTTTACACCATGTTAAACGACCAGTAGTATTCCGAGTGGAGATGAAATGCTCATGAGCAGCCGCACGACCACGGTAACAAATGGAATGAAGTTCTCTGTGAATGGTACGTGTACATTCCGAGGTTCCAGCATACACTGAAGTCTTGTGCAGTACTCCGTCGATTAGCTGTAACGACTCTCCTGAGGTTTCGACGTTCTCTATGAGCGATATTCTTTGGTCTGCCGCTTATTCAGTACATCCAAAACAGTTGACCTGGGTATATTTAAACGCCTCTCGCTCTCTCTTATGGACAAGCCACTAATATAACACCCACAATCTTTCCTTTCTCAAAGTCAGTTCTCTCCGGCCGCGACATTGTCACTCGACCTCACATTGCGATATGATCGCGGTCAGCTGCAGACTTGTTTTTCTACCGTTTGCGCTGTACCGCGCATCTTAACAACGCAGCGGATCCTTTCATTTGCTTTTGAAGGGGTGTCCGGTGACTTTTGTCAATATGGTGTATGTTAATATAAAATATGGTAGCTCAACACCGTTCATTTTTCTACGAAGCATTGTTGCCACTGAAGCACGAACTGGGTAGCTACGTTGCGCATTCAGATAAATTTCGAGAACATGTGTCATGAAATTCAGCCACTAATGTCGTGACCTAAAATGAGAAGGCCTGTTCAGAAAGGTAGGACTGTAATGCTCAGGAATAAATTCGGTCATAATTTCCTTACATGCAAGGAGTTATTTCTTACATAACTGGCGACTTCTTATATTAAAGCAGTTATAGTGTTTTCCGGAAAATATGGATTTATAACAGATTATTTAACAGCTGATGCATCGGTTAGGTATCTGAGAAAGATTTTACGAAATTCATTTTCTTTCTATTTGCTCAAATCAGTGAGCCTAGACCCGAATCAATTAAAAAAAAACTTAATATGGGTTTTTTGCCCGATAAAATGCATCAGTGCCACTACGAGAACAAATTCAGTCAGCCGTGACGGTATTTGAGTGAATCAAAAACGCACTTCATTGCATGTTAAATCTCAGCAAACGTAGAACTGAGTGATTCTAGTGCTGATTGTGACTATATTCGTAAATCTATGGAGTTTTTCTACACTTCTCTGAATCCCTGTACGTTTAGCTAAGCATTTATCAGAATCATTTCGCTATGTATGAAAGAATTATCTAAGCTAAGTCCAAATTTCAGAATGAAATCTTTGCAGGTGATAATTTACTCAAAAAGGTTTAGAAGTGAAACAAAATGAAAATGATTCCGGAAAAAAATATTAATTCTAAAGCAACCCCTACGATACAATGGTGTGCTAATTCTGAAATGCGTTGAAACAAGAGAACATAGTTTGCCCAAAATTTTAGTTTCGAAACGAAGAAAATTATGCATTAAGACAATCGTCGGGTTGATTGTAAAACAGCTGGATAAAATAAAAGCTACACAACTGAGAAAGCAGCAAAGTTTTGTGTAGTTAATAATATACATAACCTTTCTTTATAAGAAATAGTTGCTGCCTGACATATCGATATGCGTTTGATCACCCCATCGACGTCTATTTTTGGGACACACACACAGCAAAGAAGTAAAATAACCCTATCAATAAACCAAAACTGAAAAAACTTTGAAAATCTAAGCGCGCATAGAGCCGCAGAAAAGAATTTTCAAGCGAAACAGCTGAAAAAATTGCAAACAGAAAAACTCTCATATACAAAAACCACTTTAAAATAAATTTTAGAAAATCAAAGAACTAGTCAAAAATTGCTTTGGGAATAGATTGAAGGATTGTAGAAAATTTTAATAGCTGCCATTTGTGGCTTTTTCGAGGTCCAACACAAATAATAACTATCTCATTTCTCAGTATAAAAATACATTTTGGCGGAGCATAGGCATTACAGTAGAGAAAGGTATTTCAAGTATCTTTGGACTACAGGTCACATGCTTTATTAAGACCACAACACAATTTTGATACCTCCCTGCTCTAAGTTATTTTACACGATATTTGCTGTATGAAGTAATGAATGTGCGAGAAGTCATTTTTCATTGCACTTGACTGCATAATGTAACCTGTATATCTTCTACCCTTGAATATGCCTTTGATTAGAACCAGGTTCGTTTCCATATCTTGGCTATTCCTCCTAAAAATCAGCAAGAAATTTCTTTGATTGAGGTCAATTTGTTTAACTTGCGGGAGTCAAACCCTCCTCAGACAGAGTAGACATGATGTCTTGTCGAAGGTTAAAACAAACTCGTCGCGTCGCTTAGCAGTAAACGCCCTTCTGAAGAAACAGTAGAATTTCTTTGAAAACGAAACACAGTCCAAGCGGGTATCGTTCACTTGCTCGAAAGCTCATTTGACCGAAAATCACTTCGCCGAAAATCACTTGATCGAAAGGTACATTTCACCGAAGGGCCAGTTGACCGAAAAGTTCATTTCACCGAAAGGTCACTTCACCTAAAAATTCATTATATCAAAAGATCATTTCACCGAACAGTCAGTTTATCGAAAACTTAGAATTTCGATGTTAAAGATGTGTTGGGGTGTGGTGCTGGTTTTTGAAAAACTGGCCACCTAAACATTATCGGATTGTATAAAAAATACACTTTTAATTTCTATGAAACACCTCCCCATGAGTAGGTTTTTCGAAATATAACATTAATTTTAAGGCCTAGATCTGTGCCTTTTTGTTAAATTTTAATCCTCCGAGCTCATATTCATAAAGGTTACATAGTAAATCCAGTAAATAATGTTCCACTTTTACTCAACCACAAAACATTAGTTTTTTGACCTTAGGCATAGATGCAGGCCATTTTAACAGATTTTAACCCTACTCATATTCGTAAGCATTACATAAAATGTAAAGCAACTTTTTATGTAAACCTTATGAACATGAGCACGCACGGTTAAAATTTGCTAAAAAGGCCTATGCCGAGGCCTAGAGCCCTAAACTTGATTCTTTTTGCCTGAAAAAAAATGTGCAACATTTTTAACTTGACTTTTTATGTAAACCTTATGAACATGAGCACTGAACATGACTTTTATGTAAACCTTATGAACATGATTAAAATGTGCCAAAAAGGCCTAAGCAGAGGCCTAGGGACTTAAAATTAATTATTTTTGTCTTAAAACTAAATCTTTGTGTTCCCTGTGACACGGAGAAATCAAAAGTGTAATTTGAGTATGATCCCCTAACGTTTCGGTGGTCTATCTGCCGAACTTGCACCATGCTGCAACAGATCCTGTAATGAAATCCAAAGTTTTCGAAAAACTGACCCTTCGGTGAAATGAACTTTTATGTAAAGAGACCTTTCGGTGAAATGAACTTTTATGTAAAGAGACCTTTCGGTGAAATGAACTTTTATGTAAAGAGACCTTTCAGTGAAATGAACTTTTCGATCAAGTGACCCTTCGGTGAAATGTACCTTTCGATCAAGTGACCCTTCGGTGAAATGTACCTTTCGATCAAGTGACCCTTCGGTGAAATGAACGTTTCGATCAAGTGATCTTTCGGTTAAACAATCTTTTCGGTGAAGTGATTTTTGGTCAAGTGACCCTTCGGTGAAGTAAACGTTGTGAAAATGAACCAGACCCAGTTCAAGCGGCTGCACGATCTTGGGTTTAAAGCGCGATTTTCAGAATTTTGCAATAGTGCCGTCAATTCATGCAAGCAATTTCTGATGATTCAGTCAGAGACCAAAGTTTATGCACCACGTAAACAAACAGTATCGTAGTTCTCTATCTACGGATATATGGCGGCTTATTTCCAAAACTGCTGCGCGGTCTTCATTCAAGTGATAGATGTGTGATCATGGAATCTCTTACAAACACTGTAGATATTGCTGGTATAGCAAATCAGTCGAGCATTAAAACTGTAGAACATGTTAGACAAAGGAAATTCTTCTGACATAGAGCGTTTTAGGAAGGGGGAGGATAAGGACTCCCTTGAGCATCTAAAGCAATAAGGAGTTGTCCGTCTCTAATCTGTGGTCATTGGTTCCAAGGAAGGGCCAGAACTATAAGACAAACACACGGCCCATACCTCATCAAGAACTCGAATCTGGGCTGAAATCAGACGATTAGCCAGAAGCTCACGCCTCAGACTCCACTGGCACCGAGGTGGCTCATAATTTTTTACACAGCAAGGTTTATATCGTCACGCACCGAATGACGACAAACCAGTTTTCTTCAGTGCATGTCTATTTTAAACTGTACGTCGGTGCAGCACGGAACTATCAGTTTCCATTCCAATATTAAGTACATTCCAACTTAAACATTCCTGCATGCGTGCTCGGAATCAAGGGTGCCATAAGTTTTGCTTAAATGGCCGATAATAATCAATCGTTGTTTTATCGAGCACAAAAGTTTGTTGGCCGTTATGATGGTATTCGAATTTCGGGTAAATCTTCCTAGATGAGTTTGAATATTTGTAACAGAAAGTGCTTGGTTTTTCTAAATATTCAGTTGGAAAGAAAGTAATATCTGCAAATGCACGGCAACAGAAAAGTGCTAATTACCGTATGTTCAAGTACAAATCGATCCAAAATGTAGTCGCCATCGTTTGGCCCGGACCTACTCCCATCGTCTGGGCAGCTGTTAGATACCGCCTCAGTAGAATTATGGCGGCTTGAACGCAAAGAAGTAAGTGCGCGTTCGGCATCGTCCCTGTTGGTTAACAGCAGTTCTTCCAGGAAATGCTGCAACAACCAGAAAAGGTAGTAGTCGCTTGCGGCAATGTCCGGGGAATAGGCTGAGTGCTGCAAAAACTCCTCCCCAGCCCAGGTCCCTGATTTTGTAACAGGTCACCCGTCCTGTGTGAAGTCTCGCCCTGTCCTGCCGTAGGAGGACGCACTTGAGGTTCAGAAGTGCTGGTCTGGCAGCACCTCAAAAAACACGGCACCCCGCATATCCTACCAAACAGACAGCAGGACCTTACGTGGGTGTGAGCCGGCTCTGAGGGGTTGATATGGGTTTCTGTTTTGGGTCCAAACACTGTTTTCGGGCGCTGACATTGTCATACAAGACCCATTTATCGTCACCTGTCACAATGCAGTCTAAGAACGCTTCAGTTTGGTCACGAGCAAGCAGGGAAAGGCATGCACTCATGCGATTTGCTTTCTGCGCAACTGTGAGTTCATGGGGTACCCATACTCCCATCTTGTGTACTTTCCCAAATTGACACAGGTGCGTGATAATGCTCGTGTGGGTTGTCCCCAACTGTTCAGTCAACTTCCGCTTGGTCACACGCGGGTCGATCTCCACTAAGGTCTTCAGTGGAGGTTCTTCCGGATTTAGAACGGTCTGACAGGTCAAAATTTTCCTCACGAAACCGTTCGAACCACAACGACAGCACTGATGATATGATATGACATTGGGGTACACACTGGTAATGTTCCTTACAGCACTTGCGGGGGTGCTACCGCGACGAAACTCATACAGCATGCAATGGCGGATGTGCTCCTTGCTCACTTCCATGTTGGCTGGCGCTTACACTCTTCGCCTTCTGACAGCTAATTTCCAGTGACTTAAGCCGTTTACATCTGCTGATGTCATGCCGGTGTGCTTCACAATCTCAGTCGCCAATGTGCGCCGTGGCCGGGGTTTCGACTTCGGGTGCCTCGTCATCGGGCATTTCTTTCTTTCCAACCCAATAATACAGTGGTAGAATTTCAGTACACATGCCCAAATGAAACAAAGACTGACAGCTCATTTCGTTTACGAACGCTTTTAGATCACTAAAAGGCATTGTTTATTGTTTCGAGAATTTTGAGAACGTTTGTTTACTGCAAAAATTTTCAAGGCGCTGCTATGAGAACGCCCTTGGTTACAAAGATAATAGATGAGTTTCTCTTGAAATTCTGATCTTAAATCAATATCCTTTGTTAGTTTGTATCGATCCATACAAAACATCGAAATTCTGATTTTTTGATTTGATTGAATCTGATACAATAAACATTCAGGTAGCTAGTTAACCAGATTATCCTTGAAAATTTTGAACTCAAAATGCATAAATCGGGAGCCGAATTTGCTGATGGGGACCTTAAGGGAAATTAAATAAAGTGGTGTTTTCTGAACTTCTTTCAGCCTAAAGAATCTTTATGCATTTCGAACATTTGAGCCAAATATCTTCACAAACACACACGCACCGAAATAGAAAAACCGCAGAAATTACAAAAAGCAGTAGATATAAAAGAACACTCAAAAAAGAAAGCAATGCATCTTAAAAATGTTATTTATTTCTGCACTTAACCAAAACTAGATTTAAAACAAATTCTTGAATTATCGAGACTAGTGCTACTGAAACTATGGTCTTTAAATTACGTATGCAGATGCCAGAGTCCTGCAAGATTGGTATATTGGTTTACTACAAGACGTTTAGGTGAGAATAGTTTAAAATTTGAAAGAACAGGAAATCATTTGATTTTCGTGGCATCTTGAAAGCAGCATAATTTTATTAAATTCCGTTTTTACACATTTATTACCATTTATTCTCATTTATAGTAGAAACTTCTCAAAAATCATATCGTACTTTTTTTTAATATTTTGAAATATTTTCTCCCAGACTTTTTCCCGAACGCCAGCTGGCGCCGGATATTCGATGTCTATTTGCTCATCATCATCATTGGCTTGACAGCCCTGAGTGGGTCCTGGTCTTCTTCAGAAACCTCTGCCAGCCATCCTTATTCAATGCCAAACTCCTCCAATTTTTGACTCCTAATGCTTGCATCACTCCATCTTCCCATCTTAATTTAAGTCTTCCAAATTTTCTTTTTTCCTTCCTGCTTAGTACTATTCTATTACTATCCATGGATAGTACTATTCTATTACTATCCATGCGTATAATATGTCCAGTCGAACTTAATCTATTTATTTTTATGTACTTAATAATGTCTGGCTCATTAAATAATCTGTATAGTTTATGGCTGTATCTTCTCACACCATTCTCTTGTACTGCTCCAAAAATATATCTAAGAACTCTTCTTTCAAAACAGACCTAACAATCTTTCATCTGACATTTTCAATACCCAGTTTTCAGAGACATAAGTTAACACTGGTCTTACAAGTACTTTGTACATCATTATCTTTGTGTTTCTTGAGCTGAGGTGTGACTTTAAGTGCTTCCTAAGTACACAGATGCATCTATTTGCGGAAAAAATACGTCTCTGAATCTCAGTACTAATATCATTTTTACAATTAACTTCCAATCCCAAGTACACTTAAGAGCAATTGAATTAGAGATACCCATCTAGTAACGTGTAGCACCACCTTTCGTCCTGATGACGGCGGCGATTCGTCTCGGCATGGACTCGACAAGACACCGGAAGCGTTGGGATGCCATACGGTTCCGCGACCCCTGAACAAGCTCCCACAGTTCACGAAGATTTGATGGAGGGGGTCAGAGCCTCGAACATCTCTCTCTCTCTCGATGGCATCCCAGATGTGCTCGATGGGATTGAGGTCAGGTGATCTAGCTGGCCAAGGAAGCGAGGTCACGTCGGTGGAGTGTTCATCCGACCATTCGGATACAATTCGGGAGCGATGGCACGGTGCATTGTTTTGTTGCAGGATGAGGTCCCCAGTGGGATTTTGAAGACGCACAAACGGGATCAAATGGTCGTCCAGGATATCCCGGTAACGTTGACCTGTGAGGGACGATGTCACACGTACCAGGGGTCCCATTTCAGTCCACGTAAACAGTCTCCAGACGAGAATGCCACCCCCACCAGCTTGAAGAGTACCCTGCTGGCAAGAAGGATCCATCGCTTCATGTGGTTTGCGCAGTACTCGTATCCTGTTATCTGCATGTACCAATGTGAATCTCGACTCATCAGTCCAGGCAACATTTTTCCACATGTCTAGGGCCCAGTGGCGATGTTCCCGCGCCCATGCTAATCTTTGCACCCTGTGTGTGATGTGCGGTTAGCAGCGGTACCCTCGTGGGACGATAGCTTCTGTACCCCATAGCAAGGACATGGTTCTGGATGGTGTGGCTGCTTACACGTTTTTGTGCACCAGCGTTAAATTGCCGAGAGATTTATTGCACTGTGGCCCGCCTATCCGCTGTTACTATGCGAGCTAGCCGACGATGACCCCGCTCATCCACACGCTGTTGTCCACGGCAGTTGGCCCTCGCAGGGATGGTTTTACCGGATTCAATGTACTCACGGTGCACCCGTGACACAGTAGCTCGTGAAAATCCCAGTGCCTGCACGACTTCCGAGATGGAGTGACCCATTCGTCGGGCCCCGACAATTTGCCCACGATCAAATGCGCTTAGATCCTTCGTCTTACCCATACTGCATCCGACTCTTACTGATTCCCGTCGCATCACTCCTTATATTGTCGGATCGCTGCATACGTCATGTTGTTTCCGTTTACAGGGCCGCCCACAGCGCCACATTTGCATAACGCCAGCTGTCTCTATTTCAATTCCTCTTCAGTGTATATAACACTATGTACAATTTCAAATTTATAGGAACCAATTCTCTCTATATTAGCTATACTATTTATAAATATGGAATTATTCCGTTTGTTTCCCAACCAACTTTGTGCTAAATTATGTTACTCATAATTTGAAAATATTTTCAGAATTGGAAAACAATAAGCTATATTTTTTCACTTTGCAATATTGTTACTTTGGGGAAACCTGAGATAAACCTGAATGAATATAATAACATCGTTATATTGATAGACTGGTAATTGGGATCGGCTTACTATGGAAATGTCTATAGTCGGATTTTTTTCTTCTTGGCACTTGACGATAATGGAATCGCCTGATTTTGGGGATGCAGCAAGCACTTCCCGGGTCTAAACAGGTGTGTTTTAGCGAAGGGTTCCTAAGCAGTGTCACCCTAAGGCGGAATTCTTGCGGAAAGCGTGGCAGTAAACATTGCTTGAACTGAAAGGTGGAAGGGGCTTCTTTGTCTCTTAAGTGATCCTTCTTAATAAGGGAATAGTGGGTTCTCTCTCCCCAGCGATTATGTCCACAGCAAGCAATATGAGACAATGGGGAAGACAACAATGGACACAGCGGCTGAGGGATGAACCAAAGGCTGGGACTGCCGTGATAATGGATCATAGAGAGGCCACAGACACACAGGTTTGAATGTCACGCCAGCAAACGGGGAGTTTTGTGCCTGAGGCAGCATGCAGCGTGGAGTGAAGAGGATTTCAGGCAGGCTTTGAGGAGCTTCACTCTCAGTTCACTCTACGCTACATGCTGCCTCAGGCACAAAACTCAGCAGTTTGCTGGAGTGACACTCAAACGTGTCATTCAAACGGGTGTGTCTATGGCCACCTTTAAATTCTTAGCCCCGCAGGGAAGAAGTGGCGCTTGTTGTCTCTGAGCATCGGAAATCACCTCCTTGAATTTTTGCGCCCCCAAAAATAGGCGATTCCATTATCATCAAGTGCCAAGTAAAAGAAATCCGACTATAGGTGGAATGCTCCTAGAGCATCACTAAGTAATACATCCTTAAAGTAAGATGTCAGTGTACACGCACTGGCCACGTGGGTTTTTTTATCTTTATTTTTGAAACAAAAAACATTCGATTAGTAGAATGTGAGTTGGAACAGATCTTGACCTCCGGCCACCAACCTGTTGTAAAACAAATGTCCACTGCCAACATCACACACGCATGATATAACGGGAAAGGTAGATCTAAGTTTCTTCGGTAGATGAATTCAATGACATGTTGCTTTTATCTGAGAATGGTAGGGCATGCCAAGTTAATTAATGAATCCATGAAGCAGAACGAGGCTCGGAGTCGTCGCAATTATCTCCACCAAATCCGCTAACCGCGAGGTCAGTACAATTAAGCCTCTTGTATGGTCACTATCTCGCTTCAGGCTCGGAAAGCAAGTTTCCCGTTGCAATCACTCACCCGGCAATCATTTTGAAAGTGCATTACATCCCCTTCTTTACATTTACATAAAGCACAAAGAAAAAAATCCGTGTACTAATTACTTGGTATTGCTTTCGGAAATCAATTGTGAGCAAATTTTGTTTCACTTCAGTTATTGAGTGATCATACATCCCGCTGATGTTCGTCACGGGGAAGCTACGCGATAACCAATTCGCATACTTTCGCTTACCAGTTCTCCGAAGAACTTTCAACACGTGCAGAAGAAGCAGATTCTTTCCGACGTTGGAAAATATTCAGCAGCAAGCCCGAAGAAGATTCTACGCTTCCTCAATTACAGATAATTTGTGCTTGTAGTAGTTAAGCTGGTGAGTGAGCATCGATTTAGCACACGAGATGAAAATAGCTTTCTGGATGTCTAAAAAACTCCTAATAATACCCCATAAATGGTCGTTATGTATTAATGTCTCATTCAAAGGGAACAACAGAAAAAAAAAAAAGCTCACTTACGGATTTCCTTCCCACGAGCTTTATGTCGTGTATTACAGCTCACTTACATTAATATTCAACAGCTACAGACTATGATTTGCATACCAGAAAAACATTCCGCCAAAAAAATATCACTCTTATTGGCAAAACCTAATTTTGGCCAGTTTGGTATTAATTCATCATATTTGTGAACTTTAAAGAGTAAATCTCCAAATTACGTAACCTAGGAAAAATTAAGACGAATTTCCACGACAGTGCGTGGTCGCTCCGTTAGCGCAGTGGCCTAAGCGCTGGCTTATGACCATTCGTCCGAGATGAGTCCGGATTCGGATCCTGGTGAGGCATAGATGTTGTGCTTGTCTTACGACACTGGATCTATCTCTTCCCTGGAACCAGTGACCCTAAATTAGGGACAGGCGACTGCTTATGGCCCATTGAATTGCTCACGGTGGTCGTTAAACCCCAATAAAACACACACACACTATACGTAATGCAAAAGTGAGAGGACTGCGATCTTTGACTTAAACCTAACAACCTAAATAAAACCATTTCTGATAATATTTTACTTGTTTTTACAAACTCCCCTCATAAATATTAATATTAAATTGCATTGTAAGAGGCACACAAGAAACGTACAAAATCGAGATTCATTGTACATAACAATCTTCAGCCCCTTCATGCGCTGGACGTAGAGTTTTCTTCTAGATCGAACACAACAGGTGGCGATGTCTTTAGAGCAGGGTTACCACACTTTGTGCTGCACGGCCATATTACTTCCGATGAGACTTTGCGGGGTGAAGCGACAATGGAAAACTTAAATATAAGCAAAGTCGTCAAAAACTCTGCTGCGTTAGTGTGTTTTTTGACGATTTTGCATATATTTAAGTATTGTCACAAGCAATGCACTCTACTGTCTTGTCAACTGGCAGAGAGTTAATTAATTAATCTTTTGAACATTTCTGTCTCAAGGACCACAACTGGCCAAAGAGGGAAGTTACGTGTACAGAATGTACAAACATGGTCTCCTACTAAAGAAACCCAAATCAGCTGGAAAAACCAATTGATTACGCGAGGTCATAACACTTACTTCACACGGAAAAACTACGTGAGAACTAGTCGTTAATAACAACAATATCTATACTTAACTTTCATTGTTTACCACACCCAAAAGCTCTTTATAAGCTCTTCATACCCACCTGTTAAGTCGAGACAAAGTTCGTCTTTCCCAGGTGACCTATTTCTTTTAGCAGGTCATCACCCATTCTTTCCATATGGCCAAACCACCTGCTATAATGTTTGTCTCCACCCTACTGCCAGCACTCTGCTGCACACTGAACCACTGCAACACTTCTTTATTTCGCACAAGACTAAAACAAGCGTTGCCATGAACCTTCCGCAAGAAATGCACCTCTCCAGCACTCAAACAACTTCTGTGTCTTCCAGGTTTCATTGTCATGCATTAGAGTAGAAAGAGCAGCTCTTTCATGCACAGCCATTCGGGACCTTTTTGTGAAACCATCATTTCCTTGAAATTCACCTAAAGTAGCTATAACTCGAAGAGTCGAATTCATTCGCCAACTAATTTCATAATCAAGTGTGCTTTTTCGGTCCAGCGTGCTTCCTAAACACATAAACTCACTCGTATGATCTAATTCTGCACCATTCCGACTGATCTTGCATTCAATGCTTTCCATTAAACAAAGTAACTTATATTACCATCCTTCCCTCCATTCTTCTAATAATTTTCTAAAAATCGGAAACTTCAGATTCTACGAAAAATAAACATATATCCGAGACAACAATACTACGTGAAGTGCCCATAGGATGTGTCCACAGAACCTAGCGTTACATTTTTCTTCATGTTCTTCAAGACTTAGGCCACTTAAAATCTCCTTTTTTGTAATATACGAGAATTCTCAACTACACGCTCACTTTTATGGATGGCAACAAAGGAATTGACCCACACTCTCAAGTACAGATTATCTTCCATACTGGTCAGACGCACGGGCTGTCTCTCCCGTTCTGATGCGGAACTGCATAACAGGGCCAGCCTCATGTCCCAGTTTGGCACACTTTCGTCAAACTTTCACAAAGCCGTTAGATGCAATCTAGGCTAGATTATTCCCCATTCCGAAGAAGCTGAACGTTTCTTTCTTCATTAGGAGCTTCACGATACGAATCCCAGACTTCAGAAAAGAATATTCTGGCACAGGGATGTTCTCCCTAACAACCAGACCAAGGATCTGGAGAGCTGGTGCGTGCATAGTATTAGCTGATTCTACTTCAAGGATAGTGAAGACATAAATAAATGAATCATGAAAGTACAAACAATTGAAACATAATAAACGCGTAAGATTATAGTTCTGCATTGAAACTACGTACTCCAATATCGATTGGTATAGAAGGATTTTTTCCGCTGGTGCGGTGTTGGTTAGTGGGCCAGACAAATCGAAGCCGCGGGCCACATTTTAGGAATCCCTGCAATAGAAAAAAGACCACTGCCTTAGATGAACTTTTACTGAGCATGCATTGTTGCGCAGGCAACTAACCGAGCTTTTAAATGAGAGTTCTGGGAGATATTGATACCACAACGACAAGACATAGCTAAGATAGGGTTCCAGAATCCTGTCAGCATCAACATCATGAGATACCTGCAGTCTTTGGATTTTCCGCGATCCTCGTGTTTCTTTACCTGTTCTTTCTCATCACCATAATTATGTATTTTTTATGTTTCTTTGTTGCTCGTAGTCTCTGCAGATCTTGGTTTTAGATCCACGTCTCTAATCTCTAAGTGAGAATTGGTGGGATGCACTGATTAAATACTCTCTTGTAAACGTAAATGCACAATTCAACATAAAACAAAAAACAGTTCACTTGAAAATAAAACTGCCCATATAAAAAAATATGTTTTATTAATCGTTGGAAGCAGATGGACCAATACATGAGGCAGGACGATATTGGTCGTGGAAGCAAGTGAAACGTAAGTCACACGACATCTTGCCTTGCTCATTGTACAAAAACTGCTTTTTTACCAATCACAGGTGTTTCTTAGAACATCAAGAGGAAAACATACTTCGGTAACATTCTTAAAAATTTACCTTTCATTCGTAAGTTTTGAAACGAACCACGCATAACACAACATTTTTGCAAAAATCGGGGCCGAGAGTTAATGATGGGCGATTGAATGAATTTTTAGGCACTCTTTTCAAGACGATATTTCGCGTTCGTTTTCAATCAGAAATGAACAATTTCGAAGGCGCTTGATAATTTTTTTACTTGTCTATATACACGGTCGGGTCACATTATTGTGACCACCAGCTAATATCCAGTGTAACCGCCGTGTGCAGCGCAGACAGCAGTTAGACGGGCTGGAAGTGACACAGTAAGGCGCTGGAAGGTGTTCACAGGTATGTGGAGCCATGCTGACTGTAGTGCAATTGACAGCTGCTGGAGGGTGCGTGGTGGAGGATCCATAGAGCGAACAACATGATCGAGGTGGTCCCACAGATGCTCAGTCTTGAAAATTAGGGGGTCAGCGAAGTTCTTTGAAGTCTTCATCGTGCTCTTCCAACCATTCTCGGACATTTCTAGCTGTGTGACACGTCACATTCTCGTCCTAGAAGATCCCATGTGCCCCAGGGAAGAAAATCAGCATGTATGGGTGTACGAGGTCTGCAAGGATGGATTCATAACGAATTCGGTCCATAGTGATTCCACAGATAGGAGTGGACCCAGAGAATGCCACGAAAACATTCCCCAGACCCCACCAGCTTGTGTTCTGCCAGCAATGGTTGAAGAGTGTTTGTTCTCCGATGTTTCTCGTCTTATACGGCAACGTCCATCCATTCGATGAAGCAGAAAACGTGACTCAAACGAGAAGGCAATCGATAATAAACAAGGATTTCGTGCCACATAGACTACTCAGGGTAAGAAACTTGCTGTTAACGCACGATGTACAAACTTGCCGAATGGTTCCAGTTCTATGCAAACTTTAATAACTAAACACACACACACAAGTTAAAATCTATTTACATGGTTTAAAACAACATGAGTACTTTCGTGCTCGCTACGAGCACATCATCAGATGAAAGACAAGTTGGAGTTCCAGAAAACACATTTATGTATCGGTGCCGTTGCCAATCGTTCACACTGAGGAAAGAAATACAAGAAAATGCACTTGCTCTAACGTAATGTGAGCAAAGAGAGGCCTATAGAGTTATATTAATGATGGGCAAAGTCTGCTATGTAAGAGGAAGAAACAGGAATCGAGGACAGTAAAGTTTTCCAGGCCTGGGAAATATAGCTGGGTACTTCATCGTTGCAACAAGTGCCCACTCGATGCAAAATGTGCAGACTCTCTGTAAAGAGCACTGTTTCCCTCGTAGTAGAGGTAGAAAGAATGGAGACGTCTGTCCAAGATGGGTAATGTGTACCAGCTGAAGAAAGCCTGGCTAAAGCAGTCGATGAAGAGCCATTTTTTACACTATATTGGTGTTCCTTAATTCTTGTTTGCAGTCTCCGTAGGGTTGAGCCGATATATATGAGGTCCTTATCTTGAGGATTGACAGATTTCATAGAAATGGAATAGATGCCACATTTGTCCAACAATTCAACACGGTCCCGATCATTTTTAATCAGGGAATAAATGTTCGATGTTTTTAACCCAAAACCGACACCGTGACTGTGACAGATGTTCAATAAACTACCGTTCACATGAAGGACGTAAGTCATCGATCCAACATATTTGATATCCGGTGTCGGTTTTGGGTTAAAAACATTTAACATTTATTCCCTGATTAAAAATGATCGGGACCGTGTTGAATTGTTGGACAAATGTGGCATCTATTCCATTTCTATGAAATCTGTCAATCCTCAAGATAAGGACCTCATATATATCGGCTCAACCCTACGGAGACTGCAAACAAGAATTAAGGAACACCAATATAGTGTAAAAAATGGCTCTTCATCGACTGCTTTAGCCAGGCTTTCTTCAGCTGGTACACATTACCCATCTTGGACAGACGTCTCCATTCTTTCTACCTCTACTACGAGGGAAACAGTGCTCTTTACAGAGAGTCTGCACATTTTGCATCGAGTGGGCACTTGTTGCAACGATGAAGTACCCAGCTATATTTCCCAGGCCTGGAAAACTTTACTGTCCTCGATTCCTGTTTCTTCCTCTTACATAGCAGACTCTGCCCATCATTAATATAACTCTATAGGCCTCTCTTTGCTCACATTACGTTAGAGCAAGTGAACTTTCTTGTATTTCTTTCCTCAGTGTGAACGATTGGCAACGGCACCGATACATAAATGTGTTTTCTGGAACTCCAACTTGTCTTTCATCTGATGATGTGCTCGTAGCGAGCACGAAAGTACTCATGTTGTTTTAAACCATGTAAATAGATTTTAACTTGTGTGTGTGTGTTTAGTTATTAAAGTTTGCATAGAACTGGAACCATTCGGCAAGTTTGTACATCGTGCGTTAACAGCAAGTTTCTTACCCTGAGTAGAGAAGGCAATCCTTTGCCAATCAGCGGAGGTCCAATTCCGATACTGTCGTGCAAATGTAAGCTTTTTCTGCCGATGCACCTTCGTTAGCATAGGTGCAGTGACCATACGTCTGCATCGTGATCACGATACGCAGCAGGATTCGCTGAACTGTCGTTTTAGACACGCTTCAGGTAGCCCCTGGTTCATTCGGCGAATGAATTGCTCCACTGTAGCGTGCCGTTCGGCTCTCACGCACCTTCGAAGCCGACATTCACCTCTCACATCAAATAGCACGTGGTGCTCCGCAGTTTTCACGTCGCTTATTCGCAATGGTGCCATTTCTCCAATCACGATACACTTTAATCCCAGCAGCACGCGAACAGTTCACAAACTGCGCTATTTAGGAAATACTGCCACCCTTGGCCCGAAAGCCGGTAATCATCTCTTTCTGCAAATCTGATAAATCGCTCCTTTTATGCACGACAGCAACGAGTGATTTGTTTTCAGATTGCATACAGCACATCTTATATACCCTCCAAACCAGCTCACGACACGTGTCTTCTTTCATTGGCAACGCGCTGTTGACGTCAAAAGTAGGTACTAACAATGTGACTCGACTGTGTATAAACCCATGTGATTTACAGTTGTTTTATATAACTGCATTCTGATCTGAAAAATAAAAGAAAAAGTTCACTCATCGAGAGTCGAGCCAGCGAGCATGAGTTAAGCACGCCGCCGCCGAGCCACACGGCTTTTGGTGAAACGTTCCGCAAAACTTACTCATAAGTCTCTCGAGATTTTTCTAAATTTGATTTAAAAAGACGTTTCAGAAGCGCGTTTTCTCCCTTTGCTCGATAAAGTTTCATACCAAGGCTTACCCATACAAACAGTATTATCGAAATCCCTGAGGGGAACGGCGTAAAGTACCCTTGTCAGATTGCTTGTTTCACATAAGCCAAACGCGTTAAGTTCTGACTGGGGAAATTTCCGTAGTCTGTCCGATACTTCTTAAATTATCCCAACTGAAAATCATGATATGTAATACGAAAGATAACCTTAAATTTTGGAGATAGTGGAAGAAATTTTCTTCGCAAATACATGGAACAACTACAGGATATTTAAGACTGCAAACAGAATAGCCATTGCCTTGATTACTGTTCAGCATGTAACTTTAACGTCAGGAAACTTGAAAATTACATCGCCCTAGAACGGGAATCGAATCCGCATGTTATCCGTTATGCCACCCAGAACGAAGAAGTCCCAAGTATCTGAGTGTTGAGAATCAGAACATTCTCTGATTTTTTTTATTTTTTTTTTTTTTGATTGGAGGTTTAACGACCACCCTGAGCAGCTCTGTGGGCTATAAACAGTCGCCCGTCCCTAATTTAGGGCCACTGGTTCAAGGGAAGGGAAAGAGCTAGGGCCGTAAGACAAACACAACATACATGCCTCACGGGATTCGAACCCGGACCCATCTCGGACTCTGATTTTCGCCAGTTGAAGCAAATTCTGCTTCCTCAAAGCGTATTTGCGAAGAAAATTTCTTCCACAATCTCCATGTTTGACATACTGATGATTTAAAAAACTCTACAAGGAAGCAGAATTTAATTCGACTGGTGAAAATCTGAGAACGTTCTGATTCTTAACACTCAGAACTCCTTGGTCCTGGGTGGTGTAATGGATAAAATACTGGGACGGAAATCGGGGGATGCGGGTTCGATTCCCGCTCCAAGACGATGTGATTTCCACGTTTTCGGATGTTTAAGTTACATGTTGAACAGTAAGATACGCAATGGCTATCCTGTTTGCCGCCATAAATAAGCTTAATTTCTTTCTACTCACTCCCGTTTCGGTTCAAGGAAACATTTTCAGAACCTTGTTACGCTGACATTGTTTCTTGTTTCGGATGTGGTAGTGCTTCCTCAAATTTCGTTGACACAGTTAAACACACACCATTCTTATGCAGAAAGAGAATATTTTTAGTTCGGGCATTTTGCTAAACAAGTGCGTACATCACACAACAGTTTTATTTCGAAGGCGTTGGGTATGAAAATAAATTCAGATCTAAAAGATTATTTTTACTTGGTGGTAATTGGCTGAGATGTCTAGTTCCCTGTAAAAAAATCAGAAATTGTGCACAAAGCATTTCTCATAACGGAAGGTATCCAAGGCAAAGAGGATATTTTCAAATCGCGATCCTAGAAACGAAGAACAGTACAAACAGAAATGAACACTTAAACTCTTTAGTACCAAGACTGTGTGGCCGAAAAATTGGTACGTATTTGAAAAATATTTCTTGCGAAAAACACTATAAGTAGCAAATAGAATTTTCTCAATAGGTTTTTTTAGAAGCGAAGTTAGTGTCGCCACAGAGATGCCCCAATAAAGAAACATTAACGCCTCCAATCGGGAAAGCTAAGCAAAACTGCAAGTAAATGTTTTTAGCGGTGAGTGACGTCTGACTGAAAAATATTTTTTTCATAATAAGCGAAAATACGATTACCAACATGTTAAAAACAGAAATATGTACTTGTGACCTTTAGTGACAAAACATTTTGTCATAAAATATTATAATATGCATAACAAACATTAATCATCCTGAAGTCTACCTGCCACAAAAATAAATAAGTTAAATCCGAATTTTTGGAGCAGAGATTACGGGGGAAAAACAATATCCTTTACGTTCCCTCGGGGGTGACACCATGCAATTTTTCAAGTAAAAACTGTACGTGAAACGATCTTCGTGGTTAAAGGTATCGGAGAGTAAAAAGAGTTTTTTGAAGCAGTTATTTTAACTAATTATATAGAGCAAAATATATTTTGAATTTAATAGCGTGTGCATTTACACCCCCGGAGAAATTATGTGTCCTAAAATGACCAAAACGTGTGGATCGGTGTTCTCTCAATTAAAGGTTGAGACTTCAAAAAGAATTTTTCAAATCAAACTAATGGCTGCAGAAATATGGTGCGGATGGACGGAAGGACATCGTGATGCTATAAGCACGTACTTTTTTTTCAAAAAGACGTGCAAAAACTTCCGAACAAGTTATATAGAGGCATGCTCCAACTTAGCCACTAAACTAAAATGAAAATTTTAATATTCACAACAGTTCCCCTAAAACTTCAAAGAAGTCAAAGAGTCATACTCAACAATCACCAGGGGGACAACGCGTCATTAAAACAGGGTCAAAGAACGCTAATTATTATTTTATAGTTCTCGACATTTACACCAAATTGTAAATTGCAAGTTTATCAAATCAAAACTGAAACTGTTGATTAAAAATATGAGAATATATCATTTTACTAAAGAGGTGACACAGGTAATTTCAGATATTCTGAAAAGTACAGAGCTCCAGGACTGGGAAATTTTCCAATTTACAAAGTCGTATCAGAATAATATGACCACCTACCTAATAATGGAAATAACCACCCTTGGCCCGGACGACAGCGGCGAGACGGCGTGGCATAGACGCAATGAAGCTCTGGAAGGTTGCCCGAGGCACACGTGTCCATTCGGACTGCAGCAGAGCACGGAGATCCCGGAGTAACATGGTTGTGGGTCAGCACGTCGAACCTGTCGATCCAAATAGTCTTACAAGTGCTCTATGGGATGTAGATCGGGCGATTTCGCCAGCGAAGGGAGAACTGAGACATTGCTCTCGTGTTCCTGGAACCAGTCACAGACCCCTTCAGCGACATGGTAGGACGCATTGCCCTATTGGTAGACACCATTACCACCAGGGTAAACGTCCAACATAAAGGGATGCATGTGCTTAGCGAGGATGGACAGGTAGCCATTGGCGTTCAGGGACCCGTCCAGTGGTCCCAGGTCAAACATTCCTCAGACATGCACATTGCCACCGTCGGCCTGTACTTGACCGACAAGCGTGGCCGAGTGTTGGTTCTCGTGTGTCTGACGTCATATCCGCCACTGCTCGTCACTTCTGTGGAGTAGAAACCTCGATTCGTCGGAGAAGGCAACCTTTTCCAACTCTTCCACTGTCCAATGACGGTAGTCCCATGCGAACTGCAGGCGCCGTTGACGATGTAAATGGTTTAACACGGACACCTTGACGCAGCAAAGGAAAGAAGGGAGGTCATATTAAATACCGAATTGACGAGCAAAGCATTCATTTCATTCTAAAATAATTTGCCAGAAATAACACCCCAATCTCTGAGCTCAGTTGTAGCGTAGTATTAAGTGCCATTACTGTCAAAAAATAATTTTTAATCAGCCTGCATTTAAATACTAGGAGAAGAAATATAAGTTCGGGGCGAAACATGCTCTTTGCCGCCCCGGTGGCGCAGTGGTCTAAGCGATGGCTTCTGATCATTCGTCCGAGATGGGTCTGGGTTCGAATCCCGGTGGGGCATGGATGTTGTGTTTGTCTTACGGCACTGGCTCTCTCCCTTCCTTGGAACCAGTGACCCTAAATTAGGGACGGGCGACTGCTTATAGCCCATTGAGTTGCTCACGGTGGTCGTTAAACCTCCAATCAAAAAAAGAAACATGCTCCAAAAACCCAGATCAGGGAACTTGAACCTCACATTATGCCTTTTTTTATTTGAGAAGCAAAACGATATCGCCATTTTTGTGGCCCCTACAGAATCTGGGGGCCTCGCACCTGGGCTCTCCTGCAAATAAGCTCCTGGGAAAGGGTAATTATTGGAGTTTCTTTAGAATATCTCACAGGCTTATCGACAGCTTTTCCAATAAGGAGTGTGCTTATGATAGAATTTTACTGTTGGAAAATATGCTAACTGCAAAAAGTCCATGCGCACTGGACTTAGCTCTGATTTTTATCTTTAATTCAAATGTCTTTGTTCCAAATGATTTAAGCTGGCTGCAAAAAAAAAAAAAAAACTATTTCAGCTCAAATTTTTCTAATCTGATAAAAAAAACACGATAAATTTAAGAACCTTAGATAGAATTCGGCGAGCTTTACAATTCTGCTCATTAAATTTTTTAAGCATTATTTGATTGCACTTTGAATATATTTCTCCACTTGAAATTCTAATTTTTTAGTATATTAAATAATAAGTCAAATCATGGGTTTTGCAGCGATAGAGGGCCAATGAAATTTAAAAACTACGAAATTTTAATGCCGGCTGGTAACAAGCGACAAGTTAATAACTGCTGCTTTTTTTGTTCCTTAGATAAAAAAAATTGCCCTTAACAAAAAAAAAAAAGGCTTTAATGATGTGAGCATAAATGAAAAAAATGAGATCGACCAGCTGATTTTGAGCTTAAGGAAGGCATTTGTGAAGTTTCTGACAGATTCGGTACGACAACCCTCGTATTTCAGTTGCTTCGTGTGCGCAATTTTTTTTTTCCTTGTTTTTTAAAAAGGAACAAGTGTCTTCATTTTCTTTTTATACATATGCTTTTTGACGTTTACCCATTTTTTGCGGAAAGCGAAAGAACCCGTTGTGCCATTAGGTCGTTGATGGGAAGTCATTGCAGAGCTGCAGATGACTTAATGTTCTTGTTCAACACACTAACAATTGGAAGCGCGTGCGAGCACTTTCTGAATACCTTCTTTGTCCAAACAATGGCGGTCAGACAGGGGATTTATTTGACGAAAGTTCCCTGATTGTCGCTCCACTAGGTGACTGAACTGCCGATTCAGTAGCGCTGACGCGAAAAATTAAAACGGCCAAGCGTTGACCTTAGTAGCACTTTGAGATGTAGATGCCAATTAAAACCTTTTGCTTGAACTCGAACACCATTACAAGCTCAAGTCTTTCATTCACCACCTGCTTGAAAGTGGACATGTTTTCTTTCAAAGAGCTTAGCGTACAATGTAAATTAGTCAGTCTAGCCTCATTTTTCATCGGCAGAAAAACAACGACTTTCAGCCGAGTGTCATTACGTCAGAAATATTTGCATGTCTAAGAGATTTTCCTTCAGAAAACATAAAGCTGGCCCACATTGGGCTGCATTAAATTAACATCTGACTCAAATACAAATAATTAAATCCTTCCTTTCGTTTCTATGGGAAATGGTTAGTAACAGATGGAAAACAATTGACCAACGTAGATAAACTTTTGCAAAGATAGTCTTCGTTTGGAATGGCAAAATACATTGCGCTTTCTTTTTCTGTAGTTTAAGGTGGACGTCAAGTAATTTTGCTTCTTATACTTCCAATGGAAAAAACTTCTGTACACATTTTCTTCACAATTAATACGTTCCCAAAGATGAAAAGTTGAACATCGTTTAAAATAGCTTCATTTCATAACTTGGAATACTTAATATTTTCTAAAACATAACCGTAATTATGCAATCCAACATTTATTTGTCCACTGACGTCATCAAAGTACAGGTCGCGCCATCTTTTTTCTGGTTTCAACACCACCAAAGGAAGCGTTATTGTTTTTTAATATAATTATGCTTATGTTTTAGAAAATGTTAAGTATTCCAAGTTATAGTATGAAGTTATTTTAATCGATGTTCAAATTTCCATCCTTGGGAACACACTAATTGTGAAGGAAATGTGTACAAAAGTTTTTCCATTGGAAATATAGGAAGCAAAATTACTTGACGTCCACCTTAATGACTTCCATAGCATCGAAAAATAGGAAATACGCCACTTTGGTGTCTTAACACGCAGAATGGGAGGAAACAGAATCAAAGAGCAAACTGACATACATCCGGTGCATTTTATACCAGCATCCAGACCAAGACGGCCGCATAAAATAAATTTTCTTGTTGTCTATCGCATTTTTACCGGGAGGGCGTTTAACGACCACTGTGAGCAGTACTATAGACTATAAGCATTCACGCGTCCTTAACTTAGGGCCAGATATGCCAGGGAAGGGATAGAGCTAGTGCCGTAAGACAAAAACAACATCTATGTCTCTCCAGGATTCGAACTCAGGCCCACTGCACCAGCACCGCATTTTCGCAAAGAAATTCCTGTAGGATATACAGTATATTGAACGTTGTGCAACACAATTAGGATCCAACCGCCGAACATACATAGACAATTCAGTAAAAATCGCATGCATGCCCGCTCTCTTTGACCAAAAGAATTATCCCCCCCCAATCTTACAAATTCTGTTGACTTGTCTTTAGGCATTTTGCTAACAGTTTTACCTTGCGTAGTAAGATCTTGACATTTTTTTAACGTCAAATGGAAAGTTTGAATACGAAGTGAAATTAATTATAAACTCCTACTCGCTTCATGCTGAATTACACGACGAAGTATGAAATTAAGGGCAGAAACGAAAATCATTTACAATAAATTAATACAATTGAAAGCTTTGTTGTGACGAGTAACAATTTTATTACTGTTAGTGATTTTAGGTTATATACCGTTCAGTTGAAATCACACTCATAACATTATGGCCACCGACCTGCCAGCGCGATGGTCCGCTTTGGCTGCAATAGCAGCTTATACCAGGAGTAAAATTGACTCCACTAGACCGTCCTCAGGTTTTCTTGTACCAGCTGGACAGAGTGGTGTCTCACAATTCGGCGACGGAGCGAAGCACTGGCGCCCACTCGATAAGGCTGCGTTCCACTGTACACCACAAATGTCCAATGCGATTCAAGTCGGAGACATTTAACAATCAGGGTAGCACACGAAATGCTTAGACGTGTTCCCCGAAACATTACTGCACGATGCGGACTTTGCAATACGGGGAGCTATTTTGTTGAAAGAGTCCAAAGCCATACACGGTCGCCATGTGGAGCAACACTTAGTCTGAAATAAAGCCTAGATAGCATCGCGCAGTGACGGTGTGCTCAACGTTAATGAGAGTACCCTGTGATGTCCACGACAGCAATACTTCCACGACTGGCCTGTTTCCGTCCAGCTTGTAGTTGTTTACCCGCACCGCGTCGAGTGTGGACTCGTCCATCGGCATGTTGGAGCTGAAACCTTGACTCATCGAACCGGGCAATGCTTTTCCAGTTGCCCAACGCGTAGTCACGATGCCCAATGCAGGTGAAGATGTCGATGACGGCTGGTCAACATGGGAGCACATGAACGGACAGCCGACATTTTAGGCCCATCCGAAGGGGCGTCCGCTGTATTGTGTGCTAAAAACGTTTCTCTGAACGACCTGTAGTCTGCCTTTAACTAAGAGTTTGTCAGCCGTCTGTTTTCAATCTGCGTTCACCTGAATAGCCAAACAATAGCGCTTTCCCTTTCCCATCACGATGAGTGGATGTGTGTTCCCCTTCTGACCATTACCGCTACATCTTCATTATGTGGCCCTCCAACAGCCACCAATACCTGCGGTTGCTGTGGTGCTGGCTCCCGCCTTTCTTCCATTGATAATCTCATTTCCCATTCAAACGCCAAGTCCTTCAGTTTCCTTATTGCAAGAGATTCCTACTGGCGAATCGACACGCGTTTTGCGCCCATATGTATATATTCCACGAAAGTCGATGGCATGGTGTCGGATAAGTCCACTCATGGACAGGGGTGGTCATAATGAACACTGTCAGTGTGAACAGAACATTATTCACACTATACACAAGCTCCCGTGGAATGCGTACAATGTGATACTTCAAAATTCTGGAGAGAAAATCGGCTTAAATATTCATCTGTCAAAACGTTCCTCTACTTTGCATATATACACACACATTTCTCAACGACCGTATCTTGAGAGGTCATTTTTCGCATAACTAGAACATTGTTTTTTATTTAAGCAGTTGAAAATTGTTATGACTTTCTGAAAAATTCTCACCTGGTTGAAAATTTCGAAGTTTTCGTGTGATAAAAATCCCTGGTAGAGTTATCTCTGCAATAGTTACTAAGCTGACCGCAATTCCAATTTCTGGTGTCCATAATTCTTATAGTGTCATAAGTAACCACAACCAGTGGGGACAATGGTAAAATTATTCACGGGTAAACTACGCGTGTACCTAGAAAGGCAGAATTTTTGACAATTTCAAAACATCACATAAACATGCATAAAAGAAAGCTCATATACAACAAAAAGGTTACTTTTGTGGAAAAACCTACCAGTTTTTTTTTTGTTTTTTTAATTATGCCATGTTTAACAAATACAAACAGGAATAATGTGACAAATGTAGTGAAAAATTAAAGATCTAAATGAGAAATTATCCTGGCACTTCCTCGAAGGTCAAGCAGATGGGTAAAATGGGGGGGGGAGGACGTGGTCTTTTTCTTTTTTGTGTGATTGGAGGTTTAACGACCACCGTGAGCAACTCAATGGGCTATAAGCAGTCGTCCGTCCCTACTTTAGGGCCACTGGTTCCAGGGAAGGGAGAGAGCCAATGCCGTAAGACAAGCACAACATACATGCCTCACCGGTATTCGAACCCGGACCCCGTTCGGACGAATGTTCAGAAGCCATCGCTTAGACCACTGCGCCACTTGGTTTTACGGAGATGCTAGAAACAAAAGAGATTGGGCTGTTATTGCAGTCAAAATGGCAACACCTTAGCTTTTCAGACTTCTGTCTGCTTGCTCGCCTTCTGTTTCTTGTTCTGAAAGTCGCAGGAAAATTGATGCAGCAATCGCGCCCCTAGCGTAAAGTTCGGGAATGAAATACAAATTTCATGCCGTCGAAACATAATGGAGTCATAACTAAAAAGCGTTAGTGTGCAATTTTTGCAGTTGTGGCGTACTACAGAGGTCAAGGCGGCAAGTAGCAGTGATAAGCCCTTGCTAGCGTAGCTTAATTGGGAAAGCATTTCGCTTCGAAGTACGCCACAGGAAGAGAGATGAATTGAATTTCACATTGGCGCCCGAACGTAAAAATGGATCTACTGGCAGTTAGGATCTTCGAAAAATGTGTGATGTTCCTTACACACATCGAATAAAAATTCCTTCTTCGCTTCGAAAAATGTGTGATGTTTCTTCCACACATCGTCTGGAATTAGTGAGAATTCCTTCTTCTACAGTGAGCTACTTGAAGCATGGTTTGCGGAGGACCCGAAACCGGCGATTCCGTGCTCCCAACTTTAACTTTTCAGGGGGGGGGTATGTGACGTATTACTGAGGGTGGGCACACGTCAAGACGGCAAGTAGCAGCGATAAGCCCTTGTCGGCGTAGGGAAAGCATTCAGCTCCGGAGAAGATATATCAGTAACTCAGGTTAACTTTTCCCCTTGTCTCTCCTGAGCAGCATCTAAGAATCTCTGGGTTGATTTAGGTTTAACACCGCAGATACGGAATATTAATGTCCTCAGAAGTTTTCGAGGGGCAATTTCTTCAGGGGCCAAATAGTTTGCATCTACTTTACTCGATAATATTTCTTCTAAATGACTACGTTAAAGTTGCTCCACAAATTAAATAAGAGCGAAAAGCAATCACGTAGAAGAACTATCGTAGCGCATTTCCAATTCACAAGGGAATTGCTAAGTACAAAGTCGTACAACTGACCTTGTAATTATTATGAGACATACAGAGGGTGAGTCGAAAGTTTTGCAATATTTGGATCACTTTATGTCTTCATACGTACCTTTACGACGAAAGCTGACTAGCATTCAAAGTATAGGCCATCGTGTTGCACTGTCTTTAGCCATCTGTCGGCCAGTTCTTCGATTCCACGGCGGTAACAATTCTTGTCCTTCGAGGCGAAATACTCCTTTACCCCAGCTGCCACGTCCTTCTGGTTGTTGAAGTGCCGCCCGCGAAGGAAGTGGGCCATGGACCGGAACAGGTAGTAATCCCACGAGGCAAGGTCCGGACTATATGCTGGGTGTTGCATCAGCTTGATGGCCTCAAGTTTCTGGAGTTTTGCCCGTGTCGTTCGCGCGGTATGAGGGCGAGTGTTGCCCTGCTGTAGGAGAGCGCCCTTTCTGTTCACCAGTGACGGGTACTTCTCCTCCGAAACGGCATACATCTGCTCTTGCTGTTCAGAGTAGAGGTTGGCGTTGATGGTCTGACCGTCTAGAACAAATTCGTAATGGATTATCCCTTCGAAATTACACCAGACGCAGAGCATCAGCTTGTGCTCGAAGCGCCCACGTTTGGCGACAAGTTCGGGAAGCTGGCCGGGCTCAACCACTGCCGTTGTGTGTTAAGATTACGGAAATAGACCCACTTTTCATCACACGTAACAATTCTCCTGATGAAACGTACATCGCGAGGGTTTTCTAGGAGTTTCGTGCACACTTTCACTCGGCGGTTTGCATCAGCTGCCGTC
Organism: Macrothele yani; assembly: GCA_039090855.1. Taxonomy (NCBI): domain Eukaryota; kingdom Metazoa; phylum Arthropoda; class Arachnida; order Araneae; family Macrothelidae; genus Macrothele; species Macrothele yani. Next base: position 89,270,678 of record CM077016.1, on the reverse strand, counting down.
AGTTCGTGAGGGACAATGCGGCAGCTCCTGTAGACCTTGCCAAAGTCCTGATGGTGACGAACCACGGTGGTCTATAATATGCCCAGCTCGCCAGATAATCTCCGAGTGCTGGTTGTCGAATTTGCCTCTATGGTCTGGCGCACGGCCTCCGAACCCACGGTTTGCGGCCTACCTGACCTTGGCTGATCGTCGAGGTTTCTGTCGCCTGAGCGAAATTTCTTGAACCATCTGGTTACGGTGCTGTGGTCCACGGAACCTTCCCCTTTCTCATGACAAATGTTTCGTGTTGCTTAAGCAGCGTTATGGCCGAGTTCAAACTCGTAAAGCACAGACAGAACGACGACATGCAATGCTGTTCACAGCAACGACTACCACTCTATATCCCTTTCGACTGACTGCAGTGCGCGACTTGAACTAGTTTAAACACCTGACATACCTCTGCAGCACATGCGTTTATGCAAATATTGCAAAACATTGGACTCGGCCTCTGTATCTAGGACTTACTTTCCAACAGTAATCGATCATTATTGAGACTTTTAGTTTAACTTTACATACATTTTTTCAGAAATCTACCGCACATGCTAAAAACATGAAGACTAAGGGTCAGATTCAAAAAATTCTTTTGCATCGATTAGCAGCAACGTGAGAATGACCTTTCTTCCACTTTCTAATTTTTGCAGTACACAATTTTCCCTCTATGTGGCGTTAAAATACGTTTCTGTTTTGCACAGCTTCTGCGTTTCTAAAAATCCAATTAAAAAAATTCTTTGTGCATATTTTGTATACAGCTGTGACTAACATTTCCCATTCTTAAGGCATCTGCCCGGATGCACAATTTTTCCGTTAGGTGGCTTAAATTTCGATTATTTATTTGATGATACTTAGCTTCCATGAATCGACTGGAAAAATTATTTTAGCATGGGTTAGTTCCAATAGCTCTCAAGTGTTATTCACATGCTTCTGATTTTTCAAGTGCACTATATTGCCACTAGGAGATGAAACAATATATTTTCATTTGTCACTGCTGTCAGTATTTCTAAGAGTCCAATTTCAAAAGTTCTTTGCTGTAACAATGAACAAGATTTTTCATGAATTTCCCGAGTTTTCGAATTCAATATTTCCCTGAAATCAATTGGTTACCGAGTGGTCAGGGTGCGGGCTTCTACCTATTCTGCTGAGATAATCCTGGGTTCGAATCCCGGCTGAGGCATGGACAATGCGTTTGTTCGACTGTCCCTTCTTCTTAACAAGTGACCCTAAATTAGGGACGGGAGATTCCATTCATCTTTAGATGCATACAGGGGATTTTTTTTTTGATTGGAGGTTTAACGACCACCGTGAGCAACTCAATGGGCTATAAGCAGTCGCCCGTCCCTAATTTAGGGTCACTGGTTCCAGTGAAGGGAGAGAGCCAGTGCCGTAAGACAAACACAACATCCATGCCTCACCGGGATTCGAACCCGGACCCCGTTCGGACGAATGATCAGAGGCCAGCGCCTTAGACCACTGCGCCACCGGGGCGGCACAGGGGATTGGGAAACCCGGAAACAAAATAAAAATCAGTTTTTTTATAGAACCCTTCTAATTTCAAAGTTTGAAATTAAAAAAAACAACAACTGCAAATTAGCTGAGTGGGTTCAAGACTTTAATTAAAAGATTGTTCATTACTCTCGAGAATTCGGTATCATCCTTCTTGTTAATCTTTAATAGTTCTTTGGGTCCACTGAAGGCAAGATGGGGTTCCTGATAATTTCTGGAAATTTAAATTTCCGCTAATGCAATGAGAGATCTGTACTGACCTTACTTTGGAAACCTCGGACCAGCCAAAGCCGTCTCGAGTACTAGAGGCCTTAGTCCTGGATTCGTGACGTCACCATCAGTCATAACAAACGCTGCCGCGATTGCCATCTTAGCTATCGGCGGGGTTACAGCGAGGCGATATCAGGATTCTAATGTTTCGTAACTTCACAACATCGATGGAAAAAGGTTATAAATATCGGTAAATGCGAAACTTTTGGTAAAACTCAAAACGCAAACCCTTTATGAGCCATGGGAGCGATGAATTCACTGATTATTTCAAATCTACAAACTAATTCAGATATAAAAGAGATTTAACTTTTTCTTTTTACATCAATGGGCTGTTGCTTTCCACGTATGAATTCACCGGTATTACCCGTGGTACCATGCATTTTTTAAGTAAATTTTATTCCATTTCATCCAAAGAAAGACAAAAAAAAAAAAAAAAAAAAAAAAAGACATAACTTAAAAATTTCATCTGATAAGTTAATAAGGAGAATTCCATGCATCACATTATAATTGCCGTTATTGCTGTGGCAATTCCATATTCTTTCAGCAACAGAATGTGCAACTGATACATATATTTTTTATTTCAGCATGATGTCGGAAAAGTATACATCTAAATATTTCATACAAAAAATTAAGGAACTAGCACTGGACAAAAACAACGCATAATGATTCATGAGACGTTGCTTAAGCCTAAGGATTCATGAAACGCTGCTTAAGCCTATTTAATTTTGCGTGAACTACTATGTTTTCAATAAAATAGAGCCCAATTCATCAATTCATAAGAAATACGCAATCTAAATTAATAAAAATACTAACTTCTCTTCTAATCTCTAGCACATCGACTCTTCAGCACTCTCACTATACGAGCCGAGCAGACATACTGTTTCTCGGTTTCAATCGTAGCGGGTTTGATCTTTGACTGTAATAAGGTTTGTTATGACCCGGTTGCTGATGTCACAAACGGGAAAATCCCGTAGGCTTAGGCCTCTAGTACTCAAGATGGGTTTGATCCGGCACTTACCAGAATGTTCAAGGCCAGATCGATTTATCGTCCGGCCCGAACTTTGCCCGATACGTTCCTGGCCAGTCTAAGATTATCTACTTGCAACACGGGCAGTCGATTTTAAGTAAGGAACTCACGTTTGTGGTGTACATTCCAGCTATTCGTTTCAGTCTATGATTTCCATCCCCCCCATTCGCCTTAAGGAAAGCTACAGTCAATAGTAAAAATCTCAGAGTGAAAACATAATTTCTTTTCAACGGTTTAAAATTCCGTACTTCAACTGGACGGGGACATGCACTGTGATGATGAAGAAAGGGAAGACTAACATTTCCATTAAAAATCTGAATGAAATGTCTCTTTAAATACATGCTTTTGGAAAAAAAAACCTGTCCAGCGTAAATCAAGTTTGATTTTTTTTTTTTACAAAATCTAGCAGTATGAAGAGGTAGAACTAGAGACAAGTGATTACCTCACTAGTTGGCCTTTATTTTTTTATTTTACGAGCCGAAATGCTTTTATTTTAATCCAGCAGCAAAATGCTACATCTTCTAGCCTGGGCCGGCATAAACCTTGGCTTTTTCTGTAAGCTAATGGAACTAGCTTAAAACCAAAACAGATTTTCTACTGATTGATATCGACACTCATCCACATAGTGAGGACTTTTGATCTTACTTGCAAAGATTTCTCACGCATTCTCATAATAGCACTGACTTAACACGAAGTTAATTTCGGGAGTTCATAATACAGATGCGATTCCAACTAGAGATCTCCACGGGCTTGTAAGTAATGTTCGTAACATTACAAGCCCTCGCTAAGTGAATGTGTTTCGGTCGGCAGAAAATCTGTTTCCGGTTTCCCTGGAGACGATTAAAAATCGCATCTGTAGTACCATATGGGGATAGGGAAATGTTGTCTGCATCAGATAAATACCGTTCAGTATTGATGCCGAAAGTCACGATGTTAAGACACCATTAGCTGGTATGAATGCACATCTCTGCAGTTCCTTTTTACTTGAATAGAGGAAAACGAGTTATTTTTCTCTTAACGATGTATCCTGCCCTTCGTGCACTAGAAATTCATTTTCCAGCTTAAGAATGATATCAAGTTTCTTTTGCACAAAAGTGCGAAAAACGTTTTAGTTCGAATACCCGGTTCGACACTTCTGGCAGGTCAAAGAACCTTCAAGATAAGTATGAAATAATGGCGATACATAGATCAACCTCAAAAAGAAACTAACCTTGCATTTTGTGAGTGTCAAATAAAATCATAAGCGATATGCCCCAAAAAAAACTGGCCTAGGGGTATTAACCTCTTGGGGCCAATGCGCTTTCCCTTAGATTTTCATTGGCTTTTCTTACATCAGTTACCCAGTATGGGCAATTCTTGGAATAATGTGTGGTGCAAGCTTGTTTCAAACTTCACAACTGCTGTTCAAAGAAATATGGAACTGTCATGTCGCGTCCGTAGACTGAAACAAAAGGGAAATTATGTTTTTTAAGAAAAAATTCTCTGATGTACAATTGCAAAAATCATCTTAAGTTATGTAAATCATTTGCACTTAGGCTGTTTGCTGTATTGTGAGAGTGTAACTCGAAAAAAAAAGGGAATAAATAGAATAAAGTGCTAGATGTAGTCCTCCATCCCTAATTTGGGGTTGAAATTTCAATGAAATATTAATAGTTAGCGTTGCAATAACGCACAAAATATCCATGTCTTGTCTCGGACACGAACCTAGACGCTGCAGCATAAAGAGCCAGAAATACGTACTCTATACCACAAACGACTGGTCTCTCACACAATGTCTATCCATCATTACAACAGGAGACAATTTTTAATTAATATTACAAGTAGTTTCGTGCTACAGAATTCATTTCAGTTCCAGTCAAGTGTTTAGAGATAATGAACTAATTTTTATTCCTCGGCGTACTGTGCTTTGAAGAATAAAAATTCTGAACGTTTTCCAGTGTAATGTTTTTTGATTAAATAATCTTTACTTCACTTCTACTTAAACATTACTTATTGTACTATGGGTAGGCTGTTCTTGTAGCACTAGAGCTTCTTAGTGTTATGTCCTGGGTAGTTAGCACACACAAAAAATCCTTAATTATACACTGAGCTAAATTAGGCGACCTTACGACCAGATAAGTCTTTTTAACTAATGAAACCAGTTATTTTATTAGCATTCAGGTACTTCAGTTTAACAACTCATCGAAGATAATCATCAGCAACATTTAACATTGTTAGCTGCTCTACTTTATCATATAAGCCGTAATCTGAACCTCTATCTTGAGGCTCAAAGAATCTCAAACAAATACATCTTCTTTACATATAGGCAGTCGTAAAAATACCTCGTAAAGCAAAGCTAATCGATCCATACCACACCACTTGATGTCTCTGTGATCCTTTATGGCAAAACAAATTGCTTACAGCAGCTCGTACAAAGGTACACACTCCATGAAAAACAAGAGCTTGTAGCTAAGCAAACTTAAGGAAGAAAATATATCTCGTGCCTTACCCAAATCAAGACAGTTTTGCCAATGTTATTAAGTTGCCAAACTCACTTCGTGTATTTATGTAATGTGTTATTTTTTGTTAAATAGTTAAATTTAGTTTCTTAGCTTTGTTGAACTCCACGGTGATTTATAATTTTAAGTGACGCTGATGGACGATATCTAAAAATCCTCCATTTGCACCTCTGCACTGATCGTTATTAGAAATGTGTTGATTATGCTATTTAGTTTCCGTGTAAGCAGCTAAAATTATTTTTGGCGTCCCCGCCGCCCGAGCTGACCTGTTTTACATATGCAGTGGGTTACTGCGTTCCTTAGACAGATATGAGCCTAAAATTTCTAATATAAAACAAGATTTCGCAGATTATAACGTATATCCTAATTGAGCCTTCCTTTTGAGTACCTGGGTTCTTATGCAAATTTGGTTTCGTCTTGCTAAAAAATTTTAACGCCACAGGTTCTTACTCGGCGAATTTGAGTTTGGCAACACCTGACAACAGGTTAAAGTGACAACAGGTCAATATACGTAGTCAGAATCAAGAGATAAGACATGTTGTGTTCAACTATCTTGATGCAATCTTCATGTAATATTATCAAAGGCAATGTATGAGGCAATGTTATGAGGGAGGCTATGTTGATTCCATGTTACTAAGCCAATGTTATCAAAGTCAGTGTTACTAAGTCAATTTTTTGAGCGAGTATTGCGAGATCGATTTATACGAATAAAATCGTTTTATGCAGTGCGAAATTGTAACTTATCCTCTAATATAACTTTCCCTTTTTGGTTCGTTTTCTTTAAGCAGTTTCTAACTTAACGCTATGTTTTCTCTTCCAACTGAATGTCTTTTGGCAATGACAAATGAGGTCGGAGGTTGTGTAATGTATGTAAAAAGATGAAAAGGTTGTTTTCAATTAATGTTCGCTGGATGACCAGCTTACGAGCTGTGAGGCTGGTTCGCGAGCTGTGAAGTTGATTATAGTCGATACGAGCTTGATTGAAGCGTATATTGAAAGGCGCTTTATTCTTGTTGAAGTTATATTCGTTGTCAGGGTGACGTGGATATTATTGTGTTATGAGATATCTTTAATTCTTTTACTGAAATAATAGCTGAAGTGGCTTTTGATGTTCTGACGTCAATAAAAAGTTAACTGCAAGTAGCTCTCTCTTGAAGATTTCTTGAAGAGATATTGCTGTGTTCAGTAAAGGACATTAATTGTTAGGCACCAAGGATTCCAATTAAAACGAATCAAGCTTCACGTAATGTTAATGTTCCGGTTAAACCAGTGATACAGAAGGGGCTTAGCGCGCCTTAGTGGCGCTAAGGCACTATTTTTCTAGGCTTAGCGCCGCTAAGACACTTTTCGTGGTTACATGGCAAGAGAATCTGGGCAAAGGAACATTTTCAAATGATCCTGTATGTAAAAATAGGGAAAACTGTATCCTGTATGCAAACATACTCCTATCTGAACCGAATTTCCATACTACAGAAAAGGCCGCCCTGGCGGTACAGTGGTCTGAAGTGTACGCTTCTGACTATTCTTTCGAGCTAAGACTGAATCCCAACCCCGGATGAGTCATGGGTGGTGTGCATAGCCAAAGGTGCTCGATCTGTCTCTTCCCTGGAACAAGTGATCCGAAATTAGGGACGGACGACTGCTTATTAACCGTACGAGTTGCCCATGGTAGTTGTTAAACCCAGAAATAAATAAACAAAAAATACTGTGAAAATTAATCTACACAGTTGGATCAAGCAGTAGGGTGTTTCACAAATCATAAGATTATATCACAAAGAGAATGTGAACTCCTTTGTCTCGACGGCAGTCAAAATAAATTTGTGGGAGATGGCTACTCGATGAGGTTAACATTGCAGTGCTCAGAGAGAAAACGGTACTGCTGGATATTTATATTAAACAACTCGTCACTGGTATTGGCTTCAATAAAAGTAATCCCCTGGGCTCACTCTCTGCCTCTTTACAGGCAATACCAAAAAAAAAAACTTCCACATATACCACATAATCTTTAAAAACGGCGTATTAGTTATATTGAATTGATATTACTCTGTGAATTCACAAATATTCCCAAATATTTAAAATCGTATAAAACGACACAGAGCCGTATTTAAATAAAGATTTTATAATCTTAGCATATGTCTCTCACGTTAAATTCTTCCTGTTATTTAAAATTGCTCATATTACGCAGTTTTAATATAAATTGATATTGGTAATTAGCAATAAAAATTAAAAAAAATAATAATAAGTAATAAAAACAACGAATCAGATTTTAAAAATTTTTGAGGGTAATTTTTCCTAGTCCGTTCACCGCAAAGGCACTTTTTTTATTAAACTTTAAGCCACTTTTTTATTAAACTTTAAGGCACTTTTTTATTAAACGGTTAAACTGACATTTCACACATATAATAGTTACACTCTTAAAATCTTAAGAACTCTAACGTATTTTCGACATGTATAGGAACTATTGCCATGGCCATGAAAAGGGGCTTCAAGTCCTCTGGAATAGCAGTTTTCTCGTCAGCCAATTTTTAGGAACTAAAGCAAATATGATTTTGTAAAGATTTTACTTATTTACTGAAAAAAAAAGTACCGCAAATTGTTTTTCTTATTAATACTTCATTCAAAGCTGCCGTCGCCGCCCCGGTGGCGCAGTGGTCCAAGCGATGGCTTCTGATCATTCGTCCGAGATGAGTCCGGGCTCGAATTCCGGTGAGGAATCGATTATGTGTTTGTCTTACAGCATTGGCTCTCTCCCTTCCCTGGAACCAGTGGCCCAAAATTAGGGATGAGCGACTGCTTATAGCCCATTGAGTTGCTCACGGTGGTCGTTAAACCTCCAAACAACAACAAAAAATTAAAGCTGCCTTCAAAAACTCCTGGCTATTTTTCTTTAACGAACTTCATATGAAGTTTCCGCAGAATTTTTGAAAAATCCTTCTGCTGAGGTTAGAGGACCTTTTAGCCGTGAGGGTCCCCAGCACCGCTGGTGTTGCGGGAGCTATCGATACGCCAATGGCGTCAACTAGCATTAAAGCAACACCGGTTCAACGAAAGTAAATTCAATAAGGTTCAACGTTGAGCTAAGCTTGAGTATGTCACAATGAAACTAAACCTAATGAGCTCTAACCCTTCAGTATTGAAGTAACGCTAACTGATCATTTAAGTTCCAATTCAACGTAAAGTTCCATTTAAACGCTAAGACTTCACATGTATCTGAATGAAATTCACTTACGTCCACGCGTGAGCTCTCTGCATTTCAGGCACCTAAGCAAATTAATCATTGAGGTACTTACTAATTTAGTTTCATTAGCTTGTATCATTTAAAAACTGTCTGCACCGATAACACTGGACAACAAATATTGACTTTTTGTGTGTATCTGAGATTAAACCAAGTTACTTTTTATGTGTTTGGGCTGCTGAATATGAAAATGGCCGTTAAGCGAATATTCGTATAGATCACTTATTCCGGAATAAGTCACTCTACCAATTTAGCTACGCGGACGTTCGTTTTTGCTGCTACTATCTGCCTTTATGTCGTGTGCGTCCTGCGGGGCAGGCACGTCACATCCCCCCCCGAAAGAGGGCCGGGGGCATGGCCCACGGGTCAGCCGTGACCATGAATCGTTGCAGGCAGCCATCCGCTGTAGAACGTGCACTTGAGAACTCCCAGTCAATCTGGTGTGTGGAATGCAACGTCACACACATTTATTTTTCGAAGCGCTAGAGAAGGGATTCCCTGATTTTTCCTATCTCGCGGTGTGGAAAGAACATCACACCATTGCGAGATCTTTAACGGCCAGGTCATCCGGAAAGTTCGGGCGCCATTATAACGAAGTAAATTTCTCCGTCATTTTTGGTCCACGCTGGGGATCGAACCCGAGTTCACTTATTCCGGAATAAGTCACTCTACCAATTGAGCTACGCGGACGTTCGTTCTTGCTGCTATCTGCTTTTATGTCGTGTGCGTCCTGCGGGGCAGGCACGTCACAGAGTCTTGCAAAAGTAACAATCATTAAGATGGTTTGTCGGTTCCTTTCACACCATTGGAACTGAAGCACGTATCGATCGTCTTTTTTTTGGTTCAACCAACAGCGCAGATTCGATGCACAGGATTAACAACGTATGTGTGGCGCCCAATACCGGTTGTGGTCACCGATCAACAACCAAAATAAAGGCTGTGAGCTTTCTTTATCATCGTTGTAAAGGGTTGTCTTTGTGATAGCAAAGTAACTTGTCCGCAAATACAGGGTAATTCTAAATGATTCATCCGACTTCAAATGACCATATTTTCGAAGTTTAAAGAGTGAATAATGATACATCAATCAAGAAAAAAACTGTCTGAGTTTTGTTTTCATTTTATAAGTGCCCTGTGTGACTCCCTTAGTTACACTAGAAACGTCGAGACGATAGTCTATATCCTCCCATACTCGCTCCAGCATGTCTATAGAACTGACTCCACCGCAATAACAATGCGTTTTTGAGCTCATCCAAAGTTGTAGGCAACGGTGATATGTACACAGTATCCTTAACATACCCCCAAAAGAAGAAGTTGCACGGTGTAAGTTCCGGTGACCTAGGTGGCAAGCTGTAGAGTACCAAGTCATGGTCCACGGCGGCCAATCCAATGGCAAGGGAGCACTTCGTTGAGGAAACGATAAACAGTACAGTGTCAATGAGATGGCCCCACAGTGACACTGCAGCCCTCTCATGGTGGCTTACTAAAACTCGGAGATTTCCTCTTTCATTTGCCCAGGCCAAACGCGGTTGATAGGTATGGAACTATGCTGTTTTGAAATCAGATGAATCATTTTGCATTACTCTCTATAACAAAGATTATCCGCACTGTTCACAAATTCACGATGCATCTTGAACGACGCATCTGCACTCACAGAATCCACAACGCAAATGATGACAAGAAGGAAATGTGGCTGCAATGACTGCTACAGATTGCGTCCTCCATTTGGCGCTCAAGGTTACCCGTCTCGTGTGGGGAATCACGCGCTCGACATATCGGACATTCGGTGCATACCATTCATTTCCAGTGAACCACTCTCCCCCTGTATCTTGAAAACTACAAATAATTCGCGATTTTTTAAGTTCATATTCGTGATTAGTATATCCAAATTAGTTAAAAATAGCTACTTTTGTCTAAGATACATTTTGGCTGTTGTCAAGTGTAACAAATATTCCCTCTCAGTTGTATAAACGTGACTACAATTTTTTACGCTTCCTTCCGTTTAGTTTGCAACTAGAAATACGTTGTTTCCAAAGAACTTCGTATTTATTAATGTGGCCATTTTTTTCTGTCACATCTTTACATTTTGTCTTCGTTTGTGTGTGTGTGTGTGTGTGTGTGTGTGTGTGTGTGTGTGTGTGTGTGTGTGTGCACTATTTGCAGAAAATAAACGCTTTTGTTTTCGGTACGAGAAAAAAACTTTTCTTAAAGAACTCTAAGCATTATTTACGGCACTTGGTCTGATAATTTTCAAGGTACGCAGTTTAGAAAGATGGCATGTGTTTATCTTAAACGTTCCACTCAAGCTTGACTGACTGAGAAAAGAATAATCATTTTTCATCTTCCTTATCGTTACATGCGTTACCCTTAGATCAGAGATATGATAGACGAGATAGTGTCCTTTTTGAGGTTTCTGAGCCACGGAAAGATACAGATTCTCATGGATGAGGAAGTAAAATTATCATTGTTTGCAAACCTGTCCTATGTGCTGCGTTTGCTTTGACTGGATGCTTAGGAGATAACATTTACGACAAAAATAAAAAATAAAACAGAACAAAGAAAAATAAATGTGTAGCCAATAGTTTCTGGAGAAAAGTTACCTTTCGAACTTCCAAAAAATATTCAAGTACAACCTGATATCCACTGTAGAAAGTCTAACGAAGCAGCAACCAGTGTTTTTGTAATACAGCCTCTTCCGTTCAGTTTACTTTATGCATTGTTGAAACAGAAAACACTAAAATTTAGTAAATCCAGGGGAAATGCTAATAACATTTACAATGTGCAGGGACAAATTCTTAAAGAGTGAATAATTGTTACGCCATAGGTTCTTGTGAGGATAAAGAGATGTCAAGAATTATGAGAAAAAACGAAAAAAACATGGCTGTCCATCCAGCTAGGTCGGCCAACTTCAAAAACGGATGCAAATGTTGGAAAAGTGGCCCAAATCTTACAAAATTCTAGAAGTCAGTACGGAAGTCAGTGGAAGAATGAAACTATGAGTGGAAAACCTGGTGACCACTGTGAGTCCAACGCTGACCACTGTGTTCGCCAAAAACAGATCTACTTTCAACAATGGTCTCATATAAGCCCTTGGCCAAACTAATCATTCCAGCTAACATCGAAATTTTGGAATTCCTTACATGGTTACATTCTGCATTTATATTGAAATTTTCAGCCATTTAAATGTAGGGCAAGCAAACTACTTTTGAGAAGTTTCACTTTACGTAAGAAAGAGAAAGAGACAGAGACAAAAGATATGCATGTATGTAGAAAGAGAGGCAGCACGTTAATATATACCCTATAAGCTTTAGTTTTTGCGTACTCCTTCTGTAAAAAGACGGGCGGATAAAAAACTACACACACGCACGCACACACACACACACAAAATAACCAAAATCCCGCGTTGCAACATGGTTCTTGAGTTTGCTTGTTCTTGAAGTTCAATGGTTTCCATAAACAGCGAAGACTAGGAGGAACCGTCTGTCTATATTTTTAGACCACTGATTCTAGGGAGAGAGTGAACCGACATCACAAGAGGAACACAACATCTATATCTTATCAGGATTCCAACAGCGATGTGAAAAGTGCTCCATCCCATTCGTTCACCGGGCAACGGCATACATTTTAACACTATAGTCAATACTTTTATTTAATTAGGAATGCGTTTAACGAACTGTAAATCTTTTCTGAAGAAATTCGTTCATTTTGTGACACATTGCTCTTCATTACTGATTGTTCATACATATCCACTTCAGCGTAAATGAAACTAAAATTATTAATCACAACTGTGGTGTTTTATTTCTAAAATTTTCAAATAGCTTAAAATTTTGACACGCATAAATATTAAGAACACGATTTTTTTCGTAGCTGCAAGAAAGACTACATGCTTTAATCTAGGGAGGATCTAGAAAACTTACAAGGAGAAGGCCACAAAAATGTAACTTACATTTACAGAAATGAAATTATGATGTGGTAAAATGAATGCACATCGTATGAATACAAATAAATTTTACAAATGAAGGGTCTGTTCATAACCTGTGTCAAAACTGAGGGGGAAATTAGAAGCACTTCAGCAAGTATAATATAAACTGCACGAAAAGCAAGCTTTTGAAAATTTAACTCAGTAAACTCTCAAAAGGGAGGCCATGATCTCTATGGCCTTCTCCTTGTATTCGCGACTGGCTTTAATGATCGTTGAGTACTTGAACGAAAGCAAATCTTCAGCAGTGCCCGTAAAACGATGAGCAAAATGTTTAGTCAGGTGTTTTATTAGCGCCGAGCAGTGTTTGTGGTCACGCTTCATTTCTTCCTGTTCCCTTGTGTCACTGTACTTAGGATGACAAAGCCTTTTATTCATGTTTGTGAAAGGAGTGCCTCTTTTAAGGTGCCATTGCTCTGAGTAGTTGTAACAGTATGACGCGTTCTTCTCTCCCACACAAACGAAATTGAAAAGGAGCAAGCTTACCTTCCCAAATTTCAAATAGTCAGAAAGAGAATATTAGTCTGAGTACTATGTAAACATTTTTACCCGTACACAATGCCGCAATTAAGTAATACGTCTAAATTATAATTTTTTTAATGGAAAAGCAGGAAAACTTAGATGAATATATTTTATTCGAAGTATATTCCTCCTGCGTTAATAGAAGAAGTGGCACGAACAGGCAACGAAAGGAAGGACATGCAGAGGTCATATTATAGGATGGAGTGAAGAGCTGATGTCACAGTTGTTTCTATGTCTTCAATGTTTTGAAAAACTTTTCCTTTTAAAGGAAGCTTTAATTTAAGGAATAGAAAGTAATCACACGGTGACAAATCTGGAGAATAGGGAGATGGTTGAGTACACATACTTGTTTTCGTGCCAGAAATGGCTGTACACTGACTGCTCTGTGTGCGGGTGCGTTATCGTGAAGAAGGAACCATTGCTCGTTTTTGCGTTAAGGCCCGACACGAATAATCCTCTTCCACAATCGTTCCAAAATAAATGTGTAAGCATTGCCGGTGACATTTGTACCTTCAAGAATGAAATCCTGATGCAGAATTCCCTTAGTGTCGTAAATGCACACAAGCATTGTCTTGATTTTGGACTTCTGTAACCTAGTCTTCTTTCGTTTTGGTGATTGTGTCGACTTCCACTGAGCACTCGGTTGCTTCGTTTCAGGATCATAACAAAAACACCTATTTCGTCACCTGCCACAATGCTTTGGTGAATTTTTTTGCATTGTTTCGGCATTCACCAGGTTGTCTTTTACGTACTCCACTCGCGCATGTTTTTGGTCGCCTGACAAAGCATGCGGAATGAAATGAGCACAAACTGTTTTCTCCCCAAATTTTGCACTAAGAGTTGACGAATCGTTTTCTTATTAACACCGAGTTCACATTCCGGCATCCTTAAGGTCACACAACAATTACTTTTTATCCTTTCGCAAACTTTCTCAATGAGTCCAGACGCGCGCACTGAAATCGGGCTTCCGTGTCTTTCGTCATTTTCCAAAACTTCCCGCCCATCCTTGAATCGTGCACACCATCGGAATATCTGTGCACGAGATAGGCAATTAGCCCCATATACACCAGGCAACATTTCAAATGCAGTTTTACTGATTTTCAAACACAACCGGATATTTTCTCTCTGCTCCATGACAGAGCAGTAATCATGTTCTTCCACCAAATGACGTCAAGCACAGCGTAAGTAATCGTCTGCGCAATTCTCACGCAAACGCTGTTGACACTGCATTGTTGATAAATGACTTATCATAAAACCATGCCTTTCCTATCCGTGTTCTTTTACCCGGATTTTATTTTTTCAATCAGTCTCAGTACTTAATTGCCGCATTGTGTATACTGATTAATAAATGCAGCGGTTCGACTGTTCGCGGACACAGCACGTGTAAAAATTGGAAAGGAAGTGAGACAAGTTGACACTATGTCTACCAATTTCTTCAGTGCATTATTGCAGAATGTCTTTCAATCATTCAACTGGGCAGGCAAGGGGATCATGATTAATGGAAACTGTTTTTTTTTTTTTTTTTTTTTTGATTGGAGGTTTAACGACCACCGTGAGCAACTCAATGGGCTATAAGCAGTCGCCCGTCCCTAATTTAGGGTCACTGGTTCCAGGGAAGGGAGAGAGCCAGTACCGTAAGACAAACACAACATCCATGCCTCACCGGGATTCGAACCCGGACCCCGTACGGACGAATGATCAGAGGCAATCGCTTAGACCACTGCGTCACCGATGCAGCGGAAACTGTTTAACACACTTTTTTCATTTTGCTGACAAGTCATGTTTGCATGTAACCCCTCTGAGCTGCAGAGCATGATCCAGGAACTTGCTGACAAGCGTAAATAAGTGGGATTAAACATGAACTTTCATAAAACATCTCCCATACTTCCTTGAGTTGTCCGCAGCCTCTTATTGCTTTTTTTTTTAAATCAATTTCTGGGTGATTTAATAAATTACTTTTAAAACAGTCATAGAAACTGTTTGCCGTCCCGGTGGCGCAGCGGTCTAAGCAATGGCTTCTGATCACTCGTCCGCGATGGGTCAAGGGTTCGAACCCTGGTACGGCATGGATGTTATGCTTGTCTTACGGCACTGGCTGTCTTCCTTCCCTGGAACCAATGACCCTAAATTAGGGACGGGAGACTGCTTATGCCGCCCTGGCGGCGCAGCGCTCTAAGCGATAGCTTCTGATCACTCGTCCGCGATGGGTCAAGTGTTCGAACCCCGTGCGGCATGGATGTTATGCTTGTCTTACGGCACTGGCTCTCTTCCTTTATTGGAACCAATGACCCTAAATTAGTGACGGGCGACTGCTTATGCCGCCCCGGTGGCGCAGTGGTCTAAGCGATGGCTTCTGATCAACGCCCAACGGAGTGGTATGGGTTCGAATCCCGTTTAAGGCATAGATGTTGTGTTTGTCTTACGGTGGCTCAGTGATCTAAGCGATGGCTTCTGATCATGCGCCCAACGGAAGGGTCTGAGTTCGAATCCCGGTAAGGCATGGTTGTTTGTGTTTGTCTTTCGGGGGTTTATTCGCTGAGTCCCTTGTTCACCTATGTACATTGCTGACATTGAAAGACAAAATGTCTATACTGTATAAATCTGTCAACCAAGTCCAATAAGAAGTGGCGTAGTGGTCTAGGCGATGGCCTCTGATCATTCGTCCGAAAAGGGTCCGGGTTCGAATCCCGTGAGGCATGTATGTTGTGTTTGCCTTACGGCACTGGCTCTCTCCCTTCCCTGGAACCAGTGACATTAAATTAGGAACGGGCGACTGCTTATAGCCCATTGAGTTGCTCACGGTGGTCGTTAAACCTCCAATCAAAAAAAAAAGTCCAATAAATAATTTAAACCTCCTATCAAAATAAAAAAAAATAGGAACTGTTTAATTTTCCTAAAGCTCCCACACTGTTCATGCTTCATGTACTCTAAATTGATAATATTAATTTTATACTCGTAGTGTATGCTAATAGGACACTCACCGAAGGTTTGCCTCACGCAGTAAAGTTGATGCTTGCTTCAAAAACAAATGAAATCCATTCTGAAAAGCTAAGAAATAGTCAGCTGGCACTATGCGCTATCCTAATGCCCTCGATATATCCTTTTTGAAGATAATGACTCACGATATTCGGCATAAAAGGTTATTTTGAGAAAGCGTCGCCTTTCGTTAATATTGCAGCCAGTGGCGCCGACTTCACCAAATTAGTGGGGGGCAGGCGCGAAGAGATCAGACGTGGGAGGGGCACGTCTCTCCCATCGTCAGGAGGAAAATAAAAAAAAAGGGCAAAAGATGAGCTAATATATTCGACGTACACTGAAGTGCCAGAAAAACTGGTACACCAGTCTAATCAACCAGAAATACGACGGTGCATGGACTTCACTAGCTTCTGGAAATATGCTGTAGGCAGTACACACCATACTTCCTGCGGAGCTTTCCACAATTCGGGTGTATTCCGAAGTCTCGGATTCCTGTGTTCGATAGCGCGTTGCATGGCATCCCAAATGTGTTCTATGACGTTCAGATCTGGGGACTTGGGTGGTAATGGCAACACCCCAAACTCAGATGAATGCTCCTGTAACCATAATGTGGCGTCCCGACACTTGTGTGGAGGTGCATTGTCCTGTTGGAACAGACCTAACCCATCAGCGTGAATGCAGGACATGAACGGGTGTACCTCGGTAGAAAAGATGCGCACATAGCGTTGGCCGGTCACAGACGTTTGTAGACTTACCAGGAATCCCAGTGAAATCCAGCCAAACACACCCCATGCCATTACGGACCCCCCCCCCCAGCCGGTACAATTCCCTGTTGACAGGCGGGATCCATGGCTTCATGGGGTTTGCGCCACACATGAACCCTTCCATCGGCCCGATACAGTTGGAAACGCGACTCGTCAGACCAGGCTACTTGTTTTCAGTCATCAAGTGTCCAGTGGCGGTGTTGCCGTGCCCAAGCCAGGCGCATAGCTCTGTGTCGTGCACCCATCAAGGGGACTCGAGTTGGGCGTCGGCTCCCAAAGCCCATATCTTGCAGGGTACGTTGCACAGTCCGGACGCTGATGCTTGTTGAGGCTCGAGCATTGAATTCCGATTATACCGGCGATAGTGTTGCACGCCTATCGCGTGAAACAATTCTTGACAACCGACGATGGTCACGTTCACCCAATGTCTTTTTATGGCCAAACTGGTATCGTAGGTTGGAGGTTTTGCCGGAATTCTTGTAGTCACGGTACACCCTTGCAATGGTCGTCCGTGAAAATCCGAACTTTGTTTCTACCTCCAAAATACTATGGCCCATCTCACGAGCGCCAACTATGACACCGCGTTGAAAATCGCTTAAATCGTTATTACTTGTCATTCTCATGCCGAAAACAGCTCTGTACGCACTGGCTGACGCAACCAAGTACGCGCATAGGTGACGTTGCTATGTATTTTGCATAAGCTCGTCTGTACCAGTTTTTCTGTCACTTCAGTGTATATTTTTAAATGCAATTGTGATTGCTCATCAGCAAATGAACAAGGAAATAGAAATTTTATTATTTACTTGAATATCAACATTTTTAAAAAGAAAATTCAGTCCGTGATTTTATAAAAATATCCAGAGAGATTTTATTTCCAAACATTTATAAAAAATGTGAGAAATCAGCGCGGTTACTCATAGAACGAGAAGCGCAAAAAATAAATAAATAAATAAATAAAGGCGCTAGAGATTATACGTTTCTTTATTTTTATTTACTTGTTTAATATTTTATAATTGTTTTAAACATTTACTACATATCACGAGAATATGTCACTGAGAATACGCCACTGGCTGCAATGTCAAAACACAATACGGGGCTGGCAATCAAGTTTCTTATCAAATGAGCAATGTTGAATATAGTGGAAAAAGTTTTTACTTATTTTGTTATTTATTAACAGGAGGGAAAATATGCAATATTTATCTCCTGTTAAATTACCCTCCTAGTAAAATAATTGGAGTAGCAAGATTCACCTTGTCCCCACCATAGTTGGCGCTTATGATTGCAGCAAGCTACCGGTAAGACTTGTTGCACTCAGGTTTCAGATTTACTTTAAGAACTTTATTTCATTAATTGATACGGATTATTTATCAGATATTGATGCATATAAAATAAGTATCTTATATGAAGAAATACTTTTGAACTGAAACTTCCCAGCAGCTTCAGCATTTGTCAGAGTGATGAAAGTCATATGTTTTTTCATGTGGTATAGAGAGTTCTACGACTTTCTGGGGCAAGTGAAGGTTTACAAACAGTATCTTACATACAGAAGTTTCCTGTTCAAATCAGTTGGTAGTGCATTTTCTGTTTTGTGAGTGCAGCATATTTTAAAAAAAAAATATCTTTCAGTCTTTCTTTGCAGAGGTGTTGTTGCCGGGTCTGTCAGCCAATAGTAGATGCAATCATACCTATTGTCTGTTATGAATTGATCGCGACTGCTCGTAGAGGAAAGGGTTGCAAAATGTTACCGTAGGCGGCGCACTGCTTTATTCCATCGTGTGTGGGCGAAATCTGAGTAACCACGACTGCTTGTAGCCATAGTGCTAAACAAAAAAAATAAAACCAACAAGTAGGCTGCAAATAACAAGCGCTTTCCCACCTAACATTTCGCTTTTTCTCTGTAGAGTAGGGTGTGTTGACTTTGGCATAAGCACGGAAGCGTGTGCAGGAGTTTCATTGCTCCTAGCGATGCAAAAGTGATTGTACACTCGTTACTAAATGCCAGTTTAAATGTCTTTTGTATGTTAATACAGTCCTATTTCTCTCTTTAACCCCCTTCCCCTATTCCCTACATTTCCAGAAAAAAAAGTACAACGGAAAAATACTCTCTCAGGATTATAGCGTCATTTTTAACTTTGAGGCTTTAAAAATATCTTTGATTCATAATAAATAATAAATAAATAATTTCATTTTTTGCTGTTACATTGTTGGCTTTGTGGGTGTACATAAATAATTTATATTTCATAAGGGAAAATCGGGGGAAAGGCCTCAGAGAGTCCTGACAAGTAAATAGGCAAATAAACTCATGCAGGTTCACAAAACAACAGTTATCATTTATTTAATTATCTTGGCAAGTATTTTTTTAAGTTTGTTTTTGAATAAATTTAGGT
The DNA here is from genome assembly GCA_039090855.1 of Macrothele yani. Lineage (NCBI taxonomy): Eukaryota > Metazoa > Arthropoda > Arachnida > Araneae > Macrothelidae > Macrothele > Macrothele yani. The sequence goes on along the minus strand of CM077016.1, from coordinate 89,251,484 downwards.
TATTTATTGTGCTTAACTTAACTGGTAGTGTATTCCAGTATTCGGGACCAATATAATTTAAGCTCTGCTTGATCATGAGGGTTTGGGGATGTATGTGTCGTAATAATGTTCTGTGTCTTGTATTGTAGTGATAAGTATGTAAATTCAATTCAATGATTTCCGTATGTAAGTTTAATTTAATTCTTTGGAACATAAGTTTGCCTATTATGAAATCAAATAATTGTTTAATACATAAAATTCTGTAATGGTTGGGGTTGACACGGGTATGTTGAAAAGTGAATGGTTGGAAGTTGGTAAAAGAAGAAAAATTTCTTTTGAAGTCTAGTAACCTAATGTATTTATTCTGTAGGACTTGTAGTTTTTTTATGTTGGTTTGAGTGGTTTATCCCCATGAGGAAAACAATCATTAATGTGTGATTGGAATAATGTATAGTACAAAAGTTTAAGTGTTTTGGTAGTTAAACTTGAAATAAATTTGCTGACAATCCCAATATTTTTAGAAATTCGATTTGCGATAGAGTCTATATGGTTATTCCATTTTAGGTTGGAAGTTAAAATAATTCCCAGGTACTAAAAGTTCTGTACTATGTCAAAAGGAGTATTATTTAAAAGTAAATATGTAACTTGCGTATGTAATATTTTGTGTCTAGTAAAGATAATGAATTTTGTTTTATTAACATTAATAATAAGTTCATTGTATGTTAACCATTCACACATTAATGACGAGGAACTGTGCATCAATTATGTAATCAATAGTAAAACTATTCTAGTAATCCAATTTGTTGGCGTAGAAATATATAAATAAGCGTTTCCAAGCTTTCGCAGATCAACCAGATGGCTTTTTCAAGGAAGTTAGACAGAAACTGCTTCCTTGAAAAAGCCATCTAGTTGATGTGCAAAAGCTTGGAAACGCTTATTTATATATTCCTACGCCAAAAAATCGGATTACTAATATAGTTTTACTATTTATTATTTGATTGACACGTTGGGTATTTCTCCGAATCGCAACAATTACTTAAACGGCATTTCTAAAATGAGAAGAATGCGGAATGCGAATTGATTAGTTTTGGAGACAATACTGCAATTTAATACGCGAAGTTAACATGCATTATTAAAGCTCTGCGTTTTTATCAAGAAACGAAATCTACGCGATCAAAAGATTTTAAATAAATTTGCATTCTTTACCGTCTGGTAATATTTGCATCGTGCGTTCGTTTTTTTTTTTTACTGTAGATACACTTTCGACGAAAAAAAGTATTCAATTTTATGAAAAACTCTAAAACTTTTTCACAAAAGCTTTGCAAATGAGAAAACTGAATTTAGCAGAATCTGTGAGAAACACCAAAATTAATATATTTGCTGTGTTAAAACAGAATCTGGTAGCTTGAACCTGTGGAATTAATTATTTCAACGAAAAATAATTCATTACTCAGAAGAAAGTGATGAAAGTTCTCCAACAGAGGAGATTTATTGCACCAATGAAAAACAAGCATTATCTCCAACGTACAGTAATTAACTACTTCAAAGAAAACCAATGAAATGACCTGAAGAAAAAGAATCATCACTCCACTGAAAATAAATTAATTATTCAGCAAAACACAATTCATTATTCCAACAACAACAAAATTAGCACTCCGATATTTCCTGATTTTAAAAAAAAATAATTCCAATAAAAAGTTATGATAATATCTTTGTCTCGTTTTAAACAAACTTTAGAAATGCAATTTGTAGGATGTGAAAGCATTGGTGTTATTTTAAGTGCCCATGGTATCTCAGTTACTTGATTTACTACAGATCGATTTTGAATCAGTTTCATACGAAGTGATGTGAAAAAATTTGAAATGTAACAAGAATTCAATTCAGTAGCTTCGTTCCGGGTCCACTCAAGAAAAATAATGATCTGATGAATTTTAAATATGTGACAGATTATGATCACGTGGCTCACTTTAGTTAGGGCTCATACAGGAAAGATAATGAAGTGATGAATATTAAATATATGGGATGTTATTCAGTCGAGTTGCCGAGTTACGGGTCATGCATAAAAGAAGTAATGGATATTTTTAGCAATCCCACAGTGTGTGAAACATGCCTGTTTTATAGAGTATCGCCAGTGTACAGTTATTAACTAGTAATGTAAGCGCACATTTCAGTATCTCCGAGCTTTTCACAATTTGTATCCTATTATTCCATCTAATGCATTACCGAGATCATTGTAATCACCCCTGTATCCACAAACGGGGGCATCTCACATCACGTAACAGTGATGTCAGCGTCCAGCGATGAATATGTAGATGGCAAGGGCATGGCGTGTCCCTTTACTAGTACGAATCCCTTGCAATGGGGGAAAGGGAGGACTTGTCGATGTTAAAACGGGGAATGGAATCGACACGAAGAAGATAGAGGTGAGCATATGAGCATCTGATGGTATTGTTGGCATTTCGAGGGCAGCCGTAGTGAATGTCTGGCAGGAATGGTCCGAAAAGGAACACACATCCATCAGATATTCACCTCGCCGGTTGGCACTTGCTGTTCGGAACAGCAGGCAACCAACGATCCCAAAATTAATGGCAGAATACAAACAGGATGAACGAAGAAAAATTTCCAAACACAAAATCCAATAGACGCTCTTGCGGGTTGCCCTAAGAGTGGCAACCAAAATACACGGCTGAACGAAAATTGGTCAGATTCGGCGGTATCATTGTATGGGAATTGTTCTCATGGGCATCATAGGGTCTCTTTATCTGCGAAGAACACCCTCCAGATCTTACCTAGACATTTTTAAGGATCAAGTGTGCCCATCTATAGTGGCAATGCATCCGGACGGGATTGGACTATTTCAGTAAGAAAACGTCCTCGTATTATCAAGGCCCACATTGTGCAGAAATAGTTCACAACATTTCCAAGCATTTCGTTCGCTTCCGTGACTGCCAAATTCCTCCGACCTGAATCCCATTGAACATTTGTGCGGTGGAATGGAATGCAACACCTGGCAATCCAAGCGAGTGCCTTGCTCCGTCGCCGAATTCCAGTACGTCATTCTGTCCAGCTGGTATAGTATGCCAGAGGACATGTTCCGCGGTCCAGTAGAGTCGATGCCACATCGGATGCAAGTCGTTATCATGGCAAAAGGCAGCCTAAAAAGCCTTTAGGTGGATGGACATAATATTATTCCTCATGAGTATAAATTCTCGAACAAATTTTGCTGAATACGACGTGCAAAATGATATTAAAGTACTAACGTTCAGTAGAATAGTTAATAACAAGTTGTAAGCATTTCTAAAGGTCTGTATATTTCTGCATAAAACAATGCTTCGTTTACTTTAAGCTTTATATCCTTAATGTTTTTCTTTCTTCTTTCAGGTTGCAGCACCGGCTTCATTACTTTTGAGCTGATCACTGGTTATGTGTACACGTCACCCAGCGATACTATGGAATTAGTGCCCGGCACGCTTCAATTATCAGACTGCCTCAGTCTTTGCAACAGTAACGCCACCTGTCAGGCCGTCAATTTTGAGACGGGATTGTGCGTTTTGTTCAGCTCAAGCGCTACGCAACGTCCAGCAGCATTGACTCCTTCTCAGTTTCCTGTGTTTACTATATATGCTCAAAAAATATGCCTTTTAGGTAAGAGTAATGATTTCGATTTAACTTTCTTTTATTTACCTGCAGATATATTTTTAAAATGCATACAGTTTTATTCAAACCTCTTGTGTAGGGGGACGTTGTTCATCAAAGTAAACAAATTTAGAAACAGAATCTTTGACCTAGAGAGTATGATTTAGTTCTCATATTCCTGAAATATGAAAAGTAAGGGACTAAAAATTTGATTGCTTTCCGTAAATTTTATTTGGTTCACAGCTCTTGCCTGTAACTATTGTTTCAATAATTATCGTAATTGTAAGCATGTGCCCGATGAAGTGACAACTCAGTGTATCAGGGACGAAACATTTAATGTGTCCTGCTGTTTAATAGCACATGCAATAGCAAATTTTCCTTTCTCCCAGATTTGAAGCAACTGTAAAAGGACAGAAGAACCTTATATCAAATTTCATCCATATACACTGAAGTGCCAAAAAACCCCAACTGAGATACCTCTCCAATACCGCGTTGGTCCTCCTCGCGATCAGATAACGGCAGCAACGCGACAGGGCATGGATTGCACGAGCTCTCTGTAGTAGTATAGAGACAGAGTCGTTATTCAACGAAGACCGAGACAGACTATCTTAATTGAGGAACAAGAAAACCATTACTAAAAAGTCAGACAAGCCGTTCTAGTCAAGATAACAGGACAGACAGTATCCTTATGTGAAGAAGACAATTTAAAAGGACTTTCCCAAAAGATTAACAACCAGGGTAAGCCATTTCCCGGACTGTAAGAAGGAAAAACTTTCCAAAAGAATCAAAACATCCGCCTGTTGTCGGCTGTCATTTGTAACAGTTATCAACAGCCCCCAACTTCGTGGTTTACCCTGGTTGTTAATCTTTTGGGAAAGTCCCTTCAAATTGTCTTCTTCACATTAGGGTACTACTGTCTATCCTGTTATCTTGACTAGAACGGCTTGTCTCATTTTTTAGTAATGGTTTTCTTGTTTCTCAATTAAGATCGTCTGCCTCGGTCTTCGCTGAATAACGTCTCTGCCTTGTTCATATATGAGAATTACTTGCCTTGTTTACCTGTAATACCTTCTTTTCTATATTTGAATGTTGTCAGCTTAGTTTACATATGAGAGCACTGTCTGTCGTGTTCCGTGATTAGCAACATCTGTTTTGCTTTTTATTGAGCAATGTCTACCCTATTTGTAAATGAATCCTGTTTGGTTTGGTTTGATTGGTTTGATTTGATGTTTAACGACCACCGTGAGCAACTCAATGGGCTATAAGCAGTCGCCCGTCCCTAATTTAGGGTCACTGGTTCCAGGGAAGGGAGAGAGCCAGTGCTGTAAGACAAACACAACATCCATGCCTCACCGGGATTCAAACCCGGACCCCGTTCGGACGAATGACCAGAGGCCATCGCTTAGACCACTGCGCCACCGGGGCGGCTAAATCCTGTTTGCTTTGTGTAACTATCAGTACCGTACTTTTTGGGGTTTCTTTGTCTTGTTTTTTAATGATCAAAGTCTATCTCGTTCATAAATACATACTGTTTGATTTGCTTATAGGTGAGAACTGTTTGTCTTGTTTCTTGATTTGTGCTGTCTGTCTTGATTTTCTTTGAACATCGTCTGTCTTTATTTTCTTTGAACATCGTCTGTCTTTATTTCCTTTGAGTACTGTCTATCTTGTGTCTTGATTAGAACAGTCTGTCTTGTTTCTTGAAAAAACAATTTGGCTTCTCTTACTTTGAATACCCTCCGTCTTGTTTATTTATGAGTAATATCTCGTTTCTCGATTGTCTTGTTTTTCTTTAAGTATTATCTGTTTTGTTTTGTCTGAATACTATCTTGTTTTTGTGCTTTTTTTTTCTTTTGGGAGTACTATCCTTGATTTTGGGGAAATGCTTTCATATATTTAGCTCCTGTATCTGCCTTGCCATGTTATTTATTGATTTTTTGCTTATTCCAGGTCGAAAAAAGTGCGATCGAGATTGGATGTTTGAAAGGGTCTCAGGTTATGAACTACGAGATTTGAGCAAGAGCTCAGCCATTGTGATGTCCCGTGAAGCCTGTATGGAATTATGTCTGAACGAGATGCAATTCAAATGCCGATCAGCGAATTACAACAGAGCAACTGGCGAGTGTTTCCTCAGCGACAAAGACAGAACGGCTTTAACTGGCAATCGCTATTTTGGACCATCATCTGGCAGTATTGACTATTTAGAAAGCAACTGCGTCGACGGTAAGATCAGTTTTAATCCTGTGTGTTTAACCTTCCTAGTTTCTAAATAACACCTACATTCACACCAATGTTTTCATACGTAGCAACAAAATTTCTTAAACCATTGAACTTAAGCGTTAGTTCCCAAGTCCTTTCAGTAAATCATGAGTCGATCCAACATATGCAGAACTTCCATTAAGTTTCATATTAACCGCAATATGCTGGAAAATTTTCGGTTGGCCACTTTTCTCAATTTCCCGTTTTGGGGGAAAAATGAAGTAAACTATGCACTTTCATTATTCAGATTCCATGTCCAGATAAGGACGTAGGCGATTCATCATCATTAGTTGCGCACAGTCATGATGACAAGTACTCCGGAGAGTAGGAGTTACGGTGAGATGATTTCCCGTTGCCTTACTCTTCAAGTGCCAGCCAACGGAAATAGCTCCACACGTACAGAGCCGATTTTGGGAATCCATGAGCGCATTCACGTTACATTCACAGGAACTCTGGAAAACCGCGAGATGGATGGTCGGCGGAGGGATTAAACCCCACAGCAGTCACCTATCACACAGACACGAGGCTTGCGATTAGCCAACTACCCCACTCCGGCGATTACACTTCTATTAAGCAACCATAAATAGACTAATATCAGAATAAATTAACGACTTCTCAACTTAACAGCACATTAATAATACTCCCACTTTTTATGCTCTACCAGTATTCTGCGGCTCTACAAATTTCAAACGCACTATTTTAGTCTTCATTTTATGTACGCACTATTTATATATATATATATTCCACCTTTCCTCAAACCAACGCGTTATAAGCAATGTATATTATATGATCAAAAGTATCCGGACACCAATACTGAGTAGTAGATTTGTTCATGCACGTCACAGCCATGGCTCATACAGGTATAAAAAGACGTACGTGACCTGGCAAATATCATAGACAAGCACGGAGATTAGAATGGGTCGTACGGCAGAGCTCCGGGACTTTCAACGTGGCACGGTCATGCGATGTCATGTTAGCAACAAGTCAGTTCGGGAAAGTTTTGCCCTGCTGCAGTTTCCCCCGATCAACTGTAAGTGATGTTATTGTGAAGCGGAAACACCTAACAGCAAGAGTAGCGCAATCGCGATCTGGTTATCCATTTAAAATGGCAGAGCGAAACCACTGAGCACTGAGTTCTGAAGCGGATAGTGTGAAAAACTCGTCTGTCTCTGTTGCAACACTCACCACCGAGTTACACAATGTCTCCGGAAGCAACGCCAGCTCATAACGTTTCGTCGAGAGCTGAAGGAAATGGATTTCAATAGCCACAGCCGCATACTAACCTAACATCAGCATAATCAACACCAAGCGTGGTTGGAGTGATGTGTGAAACTCAGTGCCAGTGGGTTCTGGAGCAGCGGAAACGCGTTCTCTGGAGTGATAAATCACTCTTCGCCATCTGACAGTCCGAAGAACGAGTCTGTGAAGAGAATACCTGTTGAACGCTCTCCTCCCGACTGTGTTGTGCTAACTGTGAAGTTTGGTAAGGGAGGCATCATGCCCTTAGGCTGTTTTCCGTGGTTTAGGATGGGATTCTGAGTTCCTGTGCCCCGGAATCTTAATGATGCTGCCCATAATGGCATTCTTGACAGTTTTGTGCTCCCAACATTATGGCAATGGTTCAGCGAAGGCCCATTCCTTTACCAACAAGGCAATGTTCTCGTCTACAAAGCAAGGCCCATGCCGGAATGGTTTGATGAAATGGATGTGAGATAACTTGACTGGTCTGCACAGAGCCCGATCTCAACCCTACAGAACACCTTTAAAATCAACTGGAACGTCGGCTACGAGCCAGGCAGAAACGTCCGGCATCGGTGACCGACCGGACTAATGTTTCTGAGGCAGATTGGAAGGAAATTCCCGCAGCAACGTACCGAAATCTAGTGGAAACTTTCGCAACAGAGTGGTGGCTGTGCTAGCTGCAAAGGGTTGACCAATTCGATATTAATTCCTTTCCTATTACAGGTTGCTTGTGAATAGGCAAATCTACGGATACTTTTGATCATATAGTGTAGATTTTCTACGTTTGAAACAATATTTTGGAAATTTCAGAATTTCCGAAACGCTATTCTGAATATGATTTTCTCAAATGCAATATTATCAACATCGCTCGGCGCCTTTAATCTACACCATACGAACAGTATTCGTATTAGGTGTACTGGCACTGATACTGTGTGGCTCTTTCGAGTTCCAACGTATCACACTTCCGACTAGCATACGTTTACGGACTTTTTATACCAAATTTCACGAGTCACTGCGCAAGAATTTCGATGTTCTTTGTGCGTTTGCTCTGTAGATTCAGACGTAGGTCTGTTGTGAATGCAGCGCTTGTTGTTACACGTAGCGAAAGATTGTATTGCGGACTTACAGTACGTTCGTGTACGTGTCATCTACTGAATTTCATCAGAATCGATCAGCGCATTTCCAGTTTACTGTGGATGCACAATATGGACACTTCCTGTACTGTTTTGGTATTGTGTGCTTCCACGTAGTGCCTAGGCACATTTTGAATTCATATAAAATTAAATCCTTTGTCAGTAAGTTCCATTGAAATCTGCTGAACCGCTCTATCCTTTTTTCTGCTAAGCAGATAACAAATTCTTCTATACTGTATACTTGTAGTGGTCGAACTTCTCAAGTTGATAACTGTCGTCATTATATAGTTATTACTGACTAACCACAACCAAGATTTCCCATGCACTTCTAATGCTATCAAAAGACAAGCTCATTACACCCGAGAATTAGATGTCATTCTCCTTGTGCTTCTTTGACATCTTCAGTTTGGAGTTGGGTTTAACTTAAGGTAGATCAAGCGATTGTTATGGAAATCAAAATTTCAGCACACACGAGGATATAGATTAAACAAATGCTAGATTAAGAGACAGTGAAGCTGTCCTACGACGCATGTTCAAAAATCCTTGTACTGTTGAATCTCTATTTCTATTTACCGAAGTCGCATAGTGACGGCCGAAATACTCGTTGTACAGAAAATTTGCTATATGGAATACATTTTTTTGAACATCAGTACAGATGAACTTGGGCCATATAATCAAACCGCTCATTATTATATCATTCGAACTTGAATTTTTGTTACTATTAAAATTAGTCTTTATTGAAAGCTTTAACAGTAATAAAGTTAGTCTAACAGTTTTTAAGTCTTCATTGCTGCAGGACTGCAATTACGTATTGCATTAATTTGATTTCATTTAGACTATTCTGAATGTAATGAATAATATTATACCGGTGCACATGTTATTGTTTTAAAATACACGTGATGAACACGTATAAGACGTTAAATCTAAGTTTTACGAAGATAAAGTACTACCTTAAAGAATTTTATGGATCATCCTTCAAAGAAATCAATATTTTTTTGTGTGACTTTAGCACATGGTTTTTTTTTTCGTAGGAAGTGTTACATGAATTATAAAATAGTGAAAACAGCTACTAGCACATGATCAAAGACTTTTTCGTATAGTCTGAAATGCTTTGATTATGTCGTCTCTAGTTGGTTTTGATTCACATTCGCAGTCTTCATCTTCAGAGTTATCAGCAATCTCCAAACTTTTCTGAGCACTCTGAAAGATACCTTGGTCGGTAAGATCAGCAATAGCGACTTCCTTATCAATTTAGAGAACAGCAAAAGGAAAATGAAAGGAACATAAATAAAATGAAAGGAACATAAATAAAATGAAAGGAACATAAATAAAATGAAAGGAACATAAATAAAATGAAAGGAACATAAATAAAATGAAAGGAACTTCTATTAAGAAATAAATAAAATGAAAGGAACTTCTATTAAGTACAGTAATTCGTTAGATAAAAAATCAGTTCGCTAAATGGATGTATTTTGCATTTTTAAACGCATTTCAGCTAAAGTTGGTCTATCCATAAAATTCCTTTTCCTCCATGAAATTCGTTAAATAGGGAAATTGCTAAACAGAGGTTTCGCTGTAGTTTTTATGTAGCGTAGTGCTGCATGTAGGAAGTGTAGTTCATCCACAAACACACACACACATACAAAAATCGGCAGCATCTGTCATCTTCATAACGGAGATAATTAACTCCATTCAGATAAGCCATATCTGTCTTGCATTCTTCTTCAGTTCATAAATTTCAAAATAAAGTACGCCAGTCAGTAAATTACAGGTTCTCCTTTTTTCCTAGCTCCATAATATCCATTCTGCTTGGTATTTTTCATTCTGATGCTGCATTTCACTTCCATGGCCGAATAAACTTCGTGGCCCATAAGCTTCCCGTATTTATTCGCCGTTGTTTACTCAAACACCCCTACGGCAACTTGTTTTGGCGCGATTAACTCCTACATCGTAGCATAAATCTTTAAACGTAAGTAACTGGCAACTCTGCGAGATATTTGCGACCGTTTTATGTGTGGGCGACATCTGGTGACTGGGTCGCGCTTTCACGGTCTGGGAGCTTCGTCGTGACATTTCGCTCTCGCTACATGCACCATTAGACAGACTGCGAGCTTTATTATCTCTTTGTGAATGTAGGTTTTGGACAGGTACGGGCCCTAAAATGCTCTGTGGTTGCATAATTCCCCTCTGTCTCAGTAACCTGATCTGCTTGAATTATGAATAACTGGAATATTCATCTTCTACGCAAGATTATCTTTCACCTCGACCTTAAACTCAAAACCCTGGTTGTATCGCATCGAATCAGTAGTGAGCCATAGTAGTTTCCCGTTTCTATGAAGTTTGCCGAAGTGACTTCTGTTTTTATTTATGCAGCTTGGGCCAAAAGTCACTCAGTGACTTTTGAGTACAACTAGAGTTATATCCCGTTTTTGAGCTAAATCGTAGGCGAAACTGGAAGTCCAAGAATTGATTTCCACAAGAAAAAACGGAAATAGCTCCCATTTCTTTACTAGAAACCCAGCGAAATTTGCTCTCGAATGATTTAGAATTTACTTATTTTGTCCATCACACATGAGCCAATGAAACAACCTTGAACTGGTTTTAGGCGGCATGATGTTCTTTGATCGAGAAGTACTGAAAGTTAATACGTGTACGATGATCTGATTATTGACAGAGCAACATGTAATTAGTCATGAACAAAAACAGATTCACGTATTTTTGCATGTTTTATCAGCAGGTTGGTACGTGACTCATTGTTTTTGAAAAGTCAATCGTATGAAGCAGGGGCGGATTGGCCCACCGGGACATTTCCCGGTGGGCCCCTTCCGTAAATTTTGTCTCTTTCTTTCTTACTTTCTTAAAAATGTTTTCAGTTCAGTTGTTTTAAACACACAACTGAACCACAATACTTCTTTTAAAAACGAAATACACATAATGTAACTATAACAAGCGGGGATAAAAAAAACTTCTATTTTGAATTACGGAAAAAAATCGCCCTACCAGGCAGCTGCTAGAATCCCAACAACAATAGATGGGCCATGTGTGTTTGCGAACTTCGGGGTTCACGTAGTAGCTGAGGAACGTACCGTATGTTGCGGGAGGGCGGAGGTGTGTACAAGATATTCTACACTGCTGGCCACCCAAAATGAAACACCAAGAAGGGCACGAGATAGCAAAGCCAGATTTACTGGACACATGGCAACAGATACAAAGATGAAACGATTAAGCTTACATACCCGTGCGACTTGCGGAACACGCAGACATCAATAGTTCGTGTGGCCCCCATGGCTGGCAATAACGGCCGCTACACGCCGCGGCATCGAACGAGAGAGGCTTTGGATGTGGGCTTGGGGTATGTCGATTTAGGCTGCTTCCACACGCTGCCACAGTTCATCAGGCGTAGCCGCGGGTGGTGCTTGCCGGGCCACTTGGTTGCCGATCAGCGACCAGAAGTGTTTGATGGGCGATATATCGGGAGAACAGGCGGGACACGGCAGCAGTGACACCTGGTGGGCCGTGAAGAATTGTTGCACGATGCGTGCCACGAACGGGCGCGCATTGTCCTGTTGAAACGTGGCCGCTGGCAGATCCTGCAGGTAAGGGAGGACTACAGGATCCAAAACGTCAGAGATGTAGCGGTAGCTGTTGAGAGTACCGGCGATGCGTACCAGAGGAGTGCGGGCGTCATATCCAATTGCGCCCCAAACCATAACGCCAGGCGACGGACCGGTATGGCGATGCATAATGCAGGCGTCATACAGTCTCTCGCCGCGGTGCCGCCACACGCGGATTCGACCATCGTGGTGCTGCAGGCAGAAGCGGGATTCGTCGGAAAAGAAAATGTCGTGCCATTCCACTGCCGCCGCACCCGCCAGTGGTGTAACGCCAATGGTAAGCGGAGCAATGGGCGCCGTGCGACAAGTCCCCGCTCCTGCAGACGACGTCGAACGGTACGTGCTGACACAGGTTGTTGCATAACACACCCTAATTCCTGCGCTAACGTTCGTGATATGGCGGTGCGAGCCGTCAATGCCCGCGGCACAACATGCCGGTTCTCTCGTTCGGTGGTGTGCCGTGGCTGCGGCAATCGCTCACGTCGGTCCGTCCGTCCCTCCTGCACCCACCGAATCCATACTCGCCTAACTGTGGCTGGATGTCGTCCCACACGGGCGCCGATGTCTCGCTACGATAAACCGCTGTCGCGATAAGCCACTATTCGTTCTCTGTCGAACTCCGAAACGTGCTGGAATGACTGCCGTATTCTGCGACGAGACATCAGGAAGCTTCCTACGTACAGGTCCGGCAGCACAACACACTTCCACTACTTACACCCCGCCTTCTGTGCATCCTTCTTATAGTGCTTCTCGGTGGCGTGCTGGGCGCAGATGATTTGCATATGCCTTGCAATGCCAATCGTTTGCATGTCCTCTCGCGGGCGACGCATGCTGCGAATTTCAGGTCAATCGGATGCTTCCTTCTTGGCGTTGCATTTTGGGTGGCCAGCAGTGTATATATTCCCCAAGGAAGGGGGGTTGATTTTACTCCCGTTGGTTGTAGGAGGCAGTAGTGCTGTGCTTATAAGAGCTGAGTTCGGGCTCAATTTTAAGAGCCCGAGCCCGAATTTTATATTGCAAAATAGAGCCCGGGCCCGAACGAGCCCGAAAACTATGATTAATCTGTTTAGGCATTAAAAAATCTCTTCCAAACTTCCACTCTTTCCTCCCCGTGCAGTTAACCGATGTCTTTCTCAACTGCGGAGTGTGGAAGGGATGTCTGTCTATTTCTATAGTTTCTTTGACCATTAATTTTATCCTGAAATGTTTCGAGGGGCCCGGCATCAGGAAAAATCGGGAGGCACAACAATCTACGTATGCTAACAACATTGGGGTAGGGGCTGAACAGGGCTAAAAAAAATTCACTACTTTCGTTAAAGTAGTGAAAATACTCACCCATGCTTGATAAAGTTGCAGAACAATGGTCATTATGGGATGTACTATCCACTATATGACAACACAGAATTCAGAGTGAAAGCTAATAACATCAAGAACTTATTTTGAAATAACTAAGATTATTTGCGGGGGTGTTCATATACGATCCCTTTCCCCGAAATGTTCGGCATACGTAGCCTACGCTCCTTGTGATAACTGAGAAATGCTGCAGACGAAAGCATTTACGGAGATATCATTTCAACATGAAGCTGCAAAATGTTTTGTTTACATTATTTAGTAAGGTGTATTATAATACATAACCGCAGCATGAAAGCACGTTTTGTAATTGAAACACATACGAATATATGATCACTAAATGAGGAATCTGTTCACCACGATTTTTAAAAATCTTAAAATTTCTAACTGATTGTCCACAATAGAAAAATTACAAAAATTGCAGTACAAATAGAAAATTTTATAGTGTAAAAGTTCTGTATTTTTTTATTTATTTAAATTTAAAAATCATGTCTTATACGAAAGAATTTTTGGTACAACTCCAACATAATTTTGGTAGCAGCAGTTCTCTTTCTCTCTCTCTCAAATATTTGCTGAAATTTCAGCCCAATTCGTTGAAAATTTAAGAACTGGAAGCTCAAAGTCATGAAAATTAAGGTTATTTTACGATCTGTCAAACATGAAAAGGCTACATAAGCAATTTAAAAAATAATAATGCTCTTACTTCAGCGTTCTTAAAAGAAATTTTTAATTAGAAGCTTCTCTAGCGCAATTACATACATAACTAACTAAACTAGTGATTTAAACCTGGTTATTCGCCTTTTCCACGTCGATTAAGTGAGTTTCCCACGATATTTAAATATAATGAAATTTCTAACTGTGATTGTCCACAACAGAAAAATTGCAGTACAATTTTAAGTAAAATCTTGGCATGGGCCGATGAAAATTTTCCCGCAACATCCACTTTAACTTAAAGATGACGGGGGTACTTTTATAATGCCCCCCCCCCAGCCCCAAGTACTATGCTTGCCACTGTTTCCAGAACAACTGCACTTTTTGTTTCGTTTCTTGAATAAAAAATATGAGATTTTCAATGGTGATACAATACCGGGCCCTTTTGCGACCGCCAATCCGCCCCCGGTGTGAAGAACTGTTTCCTTTGGAGCGTGATCGTAAATCTGAGCCTCAATACAATGAGGTAGATTCTTTAGATTCAAGTAGAATTCAAGAGCTTTAAGATGGATAGACATACACGGTCCAAAGCGAATCATCAAATCGTGGGATGATTGCAGTTTCAGCACAATAAGAACTGTGGCGCCGGCTTATTGAAGTCGCCCGTTTGTTTTACTGAGCTTCCAAAGCATGGGAAAAAAGTTTTCATTTTTTTCCGGATATTGCTTTCCTGTCACAAACACTACCCGTCTCCGAACATTTTTGAAGAAATCAAGGCTAAATAGCTTCATTATAATCTAAATATATTTTAGAAATATTCCATAGACATTCATTGTTCAAATTTCTACACTTTCCTTTTTTCACTCATTTATCTAGTGAACAGCTGCCTAACTATCAATTATTGAAATATCTCAGGGTTCGGGCTTCAAATGCAAGTAAACAGGAAAATCTTGTCTTTATATTCAAAATTTGATTTTTAAGAACGTGATTTTTGCTTTTACATAGCTTTTGCCAACATAAACTCATTTCCATTAAGCTTGCTGTATTTAAATTATTTATTGTCTGAATCTTATTATTGACTGCTACTATGAATAAATGCAGTAAATAAAGATCTATCGTAGGAATAGCATATTTTATTATATCTTAATTAATGATATAATTAATAATATAATTATATTATTAATTATATCATTTAAATACAGCACTAATGCCTCCTTTGCCTCGATGAAGGCTTCAGTAAACACATCAGCCCATTTCATCATTTGCACTGAGTTTGGGGTTGATCACATTTCAGTTAAAAATTCTAAAATTTTCTAAGATAGTTGAAAACTTATACGTACAGATTTTGTTTTTACAAAAAAAAGTCTTTTTGTGTTAAAATCCCATCATATCGCAACAAATTCTAAAAGAGATTATCATAAACCCTTATGCATCTTTTACATTTCTTAACATCTACTTTATAAATTTTGGTTTAATTGTGCAAGTTCTTTAATTGTAGTTATTGGTATGTTTATTGTAATTGAGTTATAACATACTAAGGATACATTACTGAAACTGTATTTAGTTTTGTTTAACTACTTAGCACAGATTTACTGTAATAATGTACTGTTGTGTTGAATTCTGTCATGTATGGTATTGCTGCGGTGAATGGCAGAATATTCAATAAATTCAAATTTCGGATTATCGCGGAACCCATATTCAGAATGAATTTCCAACGTGCGCATTATAATTTTAAAGTTTTTAACTAGAATGTGAACAACCCCAATAGCGATAAAAATAAAAATACATGCTAGTGTTCTTATTGGAGAACAATACAAGCTAGTACTTTTATTGAAGAATATTACAAACTAGTGTACTTATTGAAGACCCAACGGGTACTAAATGACAGTTATTTTTAATTTCATTCCATTTATTCATGATATCATTCAATAACAAGGATTAGACAATAAATAAATACTCATGTAAAACAACATTCTAGCGCTTTAACTTGGAAATCTCGAATCAATAAAGGAAAATTTTATGCAAACAGGAAACATTTCAGCCCCTGAAATCCTTCTCATCATTTCTATCAGTCCGGTAAACACTCATACCTCCGACAGTTAAATAATTCCAAAAATGAAGTAACAAATGGCATTAATAACTATTGGGTTGATGCATCAGTTCATATCGTTTTTTCACCGCACTACAGGAATGTATTACATCAGAAGGGAAAACGGAATCAATCAACTATGTACCCCCCCCCATTGTTTACGGTGGTTTTCCAAAGTTTGGATAGGTCTGCAATGCCATTCTTGAAAAAACGCAGGTTTTACTGCGAAGAAATCATCAAGGAAATTCCGGAGATCAACGTGATTGTTGAACGTTCTACCACGAAGTGCATTCCACAGAGATCGGAACAGGTGATAACAGGTGATAGTCTGAAGGAGCGAAATCTGGGGAATGAGCCGGATGTGGAAGGATCTCCCATTTCATATCCTGAATGGCTATTTTGGTCATGTTTGCACTGTGAGGGCGCGCCTTATCTTGTTGGAGAAGAACACCATGGCGCCGATGTGGCCGTTTCTGCTGAATTGCTCTCTCCACACGGCGGAGTTGCTCACAATAGAGTGCAGCGTTGATGGTCCGATTCCTCGGCAGCATTTCGCAGTGAATAATGCCTTCCATGTCCCACCAAATAAACAACATGATATTCGCAGGATGAAGGTCATGTTTTGGATGTGATGCGGACGTCTTGTTTGGGCTTAACCATTCCCTCCGATGCCTGAAATTCCCGTACAGGCATCACTTTTCATCTCCAGTAACAATACGTGACAGAAAGGGTTTGTGTTGCTGAGAACATTCGCGATAACTGGCGAGCAAGGAATCACATATGGCAACACGTTGATTCTTGTTGTCCTCGATGAGAGTGTGAGGCACCCAAGACCCCTATTTCTGGCCCTTTCCCATACGTTCCAGGTGCCACACCACGGCGGCAGGATTACAGTCCATCTCAGTGGCCAATTTGCGTGGGGTTTGACGCGGATCCAAGTGGATGAGATGGTTTAAATGATCCTCGTCAAAGTGAGATGGATGAGCTGGACGTGGAGAGTCATTGAGGTCAAAATTGCCACCTCGGAACCGCTCAAACCATTTGCAGGCTGTCCTCGGAGCAATAGCATCCTTCCCATACACAGCACAAATTTGTCGAGTAGCCTCGGCGGCTGTGAATACCTAGTTGTTAAACTCGCAGAGGAGCAGATGTCGGAAATGTTCATTCCTCTTTACTTGACACTCCATATTTCCGGACCTGAAAACCAAAAAACCATTATCCACAATAACACAACGCAATATGATTTAGATTCACAATATTACTGGCTCTATTTTGATATTTCTGACCATCTGCACCGTCACTACTGACCTGGGAAAAAACACTCGTGAAATAAAACGGCATGAGCTTATGCATCAACCCAATACAATCTGGCTTCCTGAAATAAAATAAAAAAGAAAGAAATGAACAAACGAAATAAAAAAAAACTGAAATTCAGACAATATCAGTAGCTGCACATGATTTCTTCTGCAGTCTGTTTTACTAAGGAGATATCCCTTGTGGCAATGGAAATGTACTGGACTCTAAGAGGTAAGCCACCACTTAACGCGTACGCAGTGGTCCAGTAATACTGCTGAATCGTCACATAAATATGGAATTTAACAACGGTAAAATTTAAAGCGGTTTTAATGAGGTAAGAATAAAAAAAATTATGAGCAATACCAGCTGGCAACTTCGCAACAAACAATTCTAATAAAACGAAATTTATAAATCACTAAACTGACTCCTAGTGCTTTAGGATAAGGACTTCTGGGTTTTCTGGTTCCCTTATTTCTGAGCCTGGTTCGCATCAACTATAAGACATGGACGTTGTGTTCTTCCTTACGGCATTGGCTATCTTTTCCTATAGAACGAATAAATTGGAGATGGCCGACTTCTAGCTTTTGATGTTCATGCGGGTATTTAATTTCCAAAATATGGAGAAAAAGTTCCGAACTGTAGGGTTGTTAAACTTTTCAAAAACGCATCGCAAAATTTCAGAAAGGTCTCTAACACTACTTTCAGCAATTGTAATTTATGTTGAGAAGTTTTCAGAATATGTTAATTAATGTGAATGCCTCATCAGGGATTCGAACCCGGGGCTAACTCGGACGAATAGTCAGAAGCCAGGGAATCAGACCAATCGCCCACTCGTGTTTTTGTTTGTTTGTTTGTTTCAGGGTTTAAAGACAACCATGAGTATCTTGTAGGTCTATAAGTATTAGAGCTCTGCACGGGCCTAATTTGGTGAGCCCGGCCCGGCGCCGTCAATTGCAGCTCTAATTTAGGCCCGGCCCGTGACGTGCCATTTGGTTTTGTTTTGTTTTTCTATTGTATTTTATTAAAATGTGAAAAATAATGAAATGAGATATTGAAAATATTTAATTGAATGTAAGCCTAAAAATATTAACTAAACTTTGACAATTATCGAAAAATATAACCTTTACAAAGAGAGAAAGAGGAAGAGTAAGCGAGTTCAGAATCTCCTTTTCTCTGAACCAGTAAGAGGTAACACCACAAAATTCAATCTCTATACAGATTAGAGATAGAAGAAAAAATTCATGTCGTCCCACTTTCTCATACAAACCCACACACGCGCTCACCCCACTGCAGAAAGCCATCGTCCCCCACTCTACACAACACACACACTCGCTCGAGGTCGAATCTTGTTTTTGTCAACAAGCCCCAAAATGGCTTTACCATCTTAATACCTACAGATTAGCAAAAACACTGTGAATGCCTCTAGGAACAGTTAGATAAACAGCTAATAGGAACAGTTAAACACGCCAGAAAATCGGGGAACGAGACTTTTTTCTTTCTTTACAATTACGATAAAAAGAATGGGTCGACTTGGCCCATTTGCTTTGTTCTCTAAACTAAAAAAAAAAAACCCGATCCGGCCCGTTCAAACCTCTAATAAGTAGTCACTCACCCTTAATGTGGGTCCTCTGGTTCCAGGTACGGTAAAGATCCTGCGCCAGCAGGATCTTCACAGTACCGGAACGGCGTTCCGGTACTTTTTTTTCTAGCAGCCACGCGTTCAGGTAAATCCTATACAGCGTAATTTGTTTTCTTTTTAAAATGCGAATGTCTTATCATTCTTTTTCAATTAAAAAAAATGCAACAGATAAACTGCAGTTAGTGGAATTAACGTCCCATGTTTGTTTGATGGTAGAGCCTCTAAATCTATTCTCACGTGGCATTCCCTTGAAACTCCTTTTTCTACCATGGTGGGGATATTCCAGTGCGGAAATTATTGTAATTCGGAATTTAATTAATCTAGTCATTATTCAGAAGTCTAATTGCGAGTCTCTGAGAATTTAGTCCAGTTACTAGTGCCTCTTAATTACGCTGGAAGCAGATATTATTTTTCACTCTGGAACTTTAGTCCTGTTTCACACAGGTGGAAAAAATCCGTCGAAGCAATTAAATCTCCAGGCTGTTCTACCGCTCGTTTTCAGGCGGACTATGGAATTATCCATGCTGTGCCCATACTGCCTCTATGAAAATATATCAAGAACTATGACTCCCAGTGATGAATTGCCTTCACCATTGCATTCTCATTTAGTTTCCGCTTCCAACGACATCTTACTCGATAATGTGCTACTGATTTTAGTTTCTGCACCCCAAAACGGCCCCAATTTGGGCCCCAACATTTCAGTGTTTTCTTAGCAAAATGGTGAAATCTTGTTCCTTGAATGCCAAAACGTGTAAATCCGGAAGTTGATTTCGACCGATCACTATGACTTATATTCTTATACAAAATATAAGAAAGTAAAAAGGGGTGAAACGGAGTGGGAGGGATAAGAAGGGAAAGATATTGAAGACACCGCAGGTCCCTGTACTTTTTCAGTTAGCACTACACCACTGGTTAAAAGAATTTGGGAGTTATTCCTTTAATAATTACGCCACCTCTATGCAGTTCAAATAAAGTGGAACCTCGATGAATGATTCAAATAAAAGTGGCATCTCGGGGAATGATTCAAATAAAGTAGCACCTCGGTGAAATGATTCAAATAAAGTGGCACCTCGGTGAATGATTGATTGGAGGTGCGTTCTGTTATAACAGTTAACATGCTCGGACAAAAGTAGGTACCGATACAGCACAAAACGTTTCAGATATGTATCAATAATGTTACAATCTCTCATTTTCGTTAAATTTTCAGAAATACCTTATAATTATGTTTCAGCAACATCTATTTTGGAACATAACTCTTTGTACATTACGGTTACGTTAAAAATAGCATTCACCGATACTACTGTTTTATAGTTTCCACTGTACATAATTGCTACTTTGATGTTACATTCCGGCGATATTTAAGATTTTTGGTTTAGCAACGGCGTGCATGCGCATGCGCATTTGTGCCATTTCACCGAAGCACTCTCGTAGTCGTATTTCCGCGTGCTACTAGGATATTCTTTGGTGATACTGCCGTACTCGAGTTAGCTAGTTAGTTGATTTAATATTTCATCTTTTTTTTTCTTTTTTTTTTTTTGTGATTTAAGATCATCTGAAAGTCAGTAATTGTTTTGATTATTACAATTGTTTTAAATTCTAAAAAGCATTTTATAAAATCTAAGTAGATGGCTATGTTGTTGTATTAGTATACTACACTGAAAAGCAATTGAATTAGAGACAGCTGGCATTATGCAAATGTGGCAATGTGGGCGGCCCTGTAAACGGAAACGACATGACGTATACAGCGATCCGACAATATAAGGAGTGATGCGACGGGAATCAGTAAGAGTCGGACGCAGTATGGGTAAGACGAAGGATCTAAGCGCATTTGATCGTGAGCAAATTGTCGGGGCCCGACGAAAGGGTCACTCCATCTCGGAAGTCGTGCAGGCACTGGGATTGTCACGGGTGCACCGTGAGTACATCGAATCCGGTAAAACCATCCCTGCAAGGGCCAACTGCCGTGGACAACAGCGTCTGGATGAGCGGGGTCATCGTCGGCTAGCTCGCATTGTAACAGCGCATAGAAGGGACACAGTGCAAGAAATCACTCGGCAATTTAACGCTGGTGCACAAAAACGTGTAAGAAGCCACACCATCCAGAACCATCTCCTCGCTATGGGGTACAGAAGCCATCGTCCCACGAAGGTACCGCTGCTGACCGCACATCACAGGGTGCAAAGATTAGCATGGGCGCGGGAACATCGCCACTGGACCCTAGACATGTGGAAAAATGTTTCCTGGACTGATGAGTCGAGATTCACGTTGGTACATGCGAATGGCAGGATACGAGTACGGCGCAAACCACATGAAGCGATGGATCCTTCTTGCCAGCAGGGTACTCTTCAAGCTGGTGGGGGTGGCATTCTCGTCTGGGGACTGTTTACGTGGACTGAAAGGGACCCCTGGTACGTGAGACATCGTCCCTCACAGGTAAACGTTACCGGGATATCCTGGACGACCATTTGCTCCCGTTTGTGCGTCTTCAACATCCCACTGGGGACCTCATCCTGCAACAAGACAATGCACCGTGCCATCGCTCCCGAATTGTATCTGAATGGTTGGATAAACACTCCACCGACGTGACCTCGCTTCCTTGGCCAGCTAGGTCACCTGACCTCAATCCCATCGAGCACATCTGGAATGTCATCGAGAGAGTTGTTCGAGGCTATGACCCCCTCCATGAAATCTTCGTGAACTGTGGGAGCTTGTTGAGGGGTCGTGGATCCGTATGGCTTCCCAACGCTTCCGGTGTCTTGTCTAGTCTATGCCGAGACGAATCGCCGCCGTCATTAGGGCGAAAGGTGGTGCTACACGTTACTAGACAGGTATATCTAATTCAATTGCTTTTCAGTGTATACCAGCATGTTTTTTTGTTTTTTTTTTACTTAAGCTGAGAAATTTCATCATCATCATCATCATCATTGTCAACCATTATCAATCCACTGCTGGACGAAGGTCTCCCGAAGTTTCCTCCACAACGGTCTGTCTTGTGTCAGTCTCCTCCATGTCACTCCCGCATACTTTCGAATTTCATCCACCCATCTTCCACGTGGTCTTCTTCTGGGTCTTTTCCTGTCCCTTGGAATCCAATCTAAAATTTCGGCTGTCCATCGATGGTCTGTCCTTCTGGCAGTATGTCCAGCCCATTGCCATTTCACGGATTTAACTCTGATCATGATGTCTTCCACTCTTGTCATTTTTCGGATCCACGAGTTCCTCTTCTTATCTCTCCTGGTTACACCAAGCATGCACCTCTCCATTCGTCTTTGAGTTGTCTGCAGCCTTTGTATGTCTCTTTTAGTTAAGGTCCACGTCTCTGCATCATACGTAAGCACTGGAAGGATGCATTGATCAAACACTTTTCTTTTAAGACATAATGGCATATTGCTCTTGAAAATTATGCTGTTTCTTCCAAAAGCTCTCCAGGCAAGTTTTGTACGCCGATTAATTTCTTCATCAATGTGACATTCACTTGATATCTGCTGTCCAAGATAAATGTACGTGTCTGTTATCTCCAGCTTTTCTCCATCAATCGATAAATCTTCATTTCTTGTAAAAGCATTGAACATCACTTTTGTCTTCTGAAAGTTCATTTTTAATCCCACTTCTTTACTCTTGTCAGCAAGTTCTTGGATCATACTCTGCAACTCTGATGGGGTAGTTGCAAAAATTACTATGTCATCAGCAAAACGAAGGTGGGTTAGATAATCTACATTAATCTTTATCCCTTTGTTTTCCCAGTTCAGTGATTGAAAGACATTTTCCAATGTGGCATTAAAGAGCTTCGGAGATATGGTGTCACCTTGTCTCACTCCTTTTCCAATTTTTATGTGTGTTGTATTTTCAAATAGCCGAATCTTTGCACTTGCATTTTCATAGATGTTATTAATAATATTAATGTACGCACCTTCAATACCGCAGGATTTCAGGGCCATTGTAACTGCTGATGGTTTCACCGAATCAAAGGCTTTTTCATAATCGATAAAAGCCATGCACAATGGAAGTTCATATTCCCTCGCTCTTTCAATTAGTTCTCTCAGTACGTGGATATGATCTATTGTGCTGTAGCCACTCCTGAATCCAGCTTGTTCTCTCGGTTGAGCCATGTCCAGTGTTACCTTCAAGCGGTGTGAAAGAACTTTAGTGAAGATTTTATAAACCACTGATAGGAGGCTGATAGGTCTGTAGTTCCTGAGATCCTCAATGTCACCTTTTTTATGTAGCAGGATCATTGTAGCGTTGTTCCAATCCTCAGGAATCTTCCCTTCATTAAGGCATCGAGTGAAAATTTGGGCGAGTACTGTTTCGATTTCTCCACTTGCTTCTTGTATGATGTCTACAGTAATTCTATCTTCTCCTGGAGCTTTTCCCCGCTTCATGTTCTTGATTGCATGTGCAACTTCTGCTGGGAGGACTGGAAGAACTCTGGTACTGGTACCTTTCATGATGTCTGGAGTACGTGTATCATCCCTTTTATATAACTTGGAGTAGAAATCTTTCACTCTTGTCAAAATTTCGCCTCTATTTCTTGTTACAGAACCATCTTCTTTTCTCAGTGCCATAATCTGTTTTCTTCCCTTACTGAGATGTCCCTTTGCTATCTTTAGGCTTTGGTTGTTTTCAATTGCTTTCCTTACTAGTTCACAGTTGAATTTCCTTACGTCTTCAGTGATACTTTTTCGTACTGTCTTGCATAGCTCTATATATTCCACTTTGGAAGTCACATCTTCTTTAGTTGTCCTCATCTCTCTTCTTTTTTGCATCAACATTTTAGTTTTTCCTGATAATTTGTTCACATGCAACTTGTTCTTAGACCCAGCTAATTTTGTTGCTGTTTCCATAAGAGCTTTGGTTACTTTTCCGTTAACTTCAGAAATATCCACTTCTTCCGATGTTAGGCCTTCTAAAGCAGAGAATCTGTTCTTCAGTTCCAACTTGAAGGTATTATGGTGTTTTTAAGGTTGGCTATGTCAATACATTTTGTTTGTCTTATGAGCTTGCTACGTTCGAGTTTAGTGTTGAGGTGCATCTTACATCTCACCAATCTATGGTCACTACCTGTGTTGAACTTGTTTAGCACACTGCAGTTGGTAGGTATTTAGAGAAATGACGAATTTGATTTTTCTTTTTTTCTTTTCGCTGAATTATAGTCTATTCCACATGTATAATAGAAATTCGACACCCACATTCGGGACCGATTTTTATTTCTTTTGTTATTAGTATATAAACGCCGCCACTGTTCCCAATGGACAGCGGACTGCGTTGAACTTGTGAAAACATAAACAACTCGTAATACGACTGTTGTTGCTTTTGAAACAGCTGTCGAGTGTAATATTTTTATTGTGATTTTACAAAGTTTATTTAAACTATAATAATGTTCAACGTAGTAAATACGTAACAGTAACATGAAGTTGGTATGTTGAAGTTACAAAGACCTTTCAATGTAACGTATCGGTTATGTTTGAAAGTTATGTAACGTTTGAGGACATTTTGAAGCAACCGTAAGGTTTCTGAAACATTACTGTTACATTGCGCAACGTATCTGAAATCTCAATGTTTCAGTGCTACGTACTTGTAACATATACGAAAAATTCTGTGTTGTGTGGGTAGATGCTGGTTCGATTGCGAAATGAAATAAATTTTCATGTTTTCTGAAGGGTTGTATTTATGAGTTATTTCTGTTGAACATCGTTAAGAATGTACATGTATTACCATTTTTTGTGATTAATATGTAGAATTTATATCCACGCGTTGTTTTACTGATTGTCCACCTGCTGCGCATCCTTCTAATTGCTTTCAAGCTCTCTTCCGCTTTCGTTTCTGTGTAGGGCAAATTCTTAACGGAGCACACAACTCGTTTAGTGCGTCGCGGTGAAACTGTGTCTGCACCTGACGAATAGAAGTTGACTTTCGTAGACGAAGCCAGTCGGATGAGATAAGATCCAGTCAAAAGTATACTGTTCCACTAGTGCGTTTTGATGTAATTAGTTAACACTTTCCTCCATCGACGTAGCATTTCTAATAAACTCTTGAAGAAGTCGAATGAAATGCTTTCTTGTCCCGAGACAAGATAAGTTGAACATCATCTTATGACCTTCACCTCGAGTGGGGGTAGGTAGGTGTCCTGCTGCACTCGGCCCGTCCTTTCCACCGCGACCAGCAAACGCATCTTCCGTTAACCTGTGGAACTCGGTCGGCCGCCGGTGGTGAAACGAGTTTCCCCAACCCACGCTGGCCCGTCCAGCCGTCTTACGAATGCCTCCGATGTTGCTTCCTGAAGACCCTCAAGGTCAGGGGTAACCCCATGTAAGGGGGGACGCGGGCAATATTTTCTCGAATCCAGTAGTTAAAATGGAAGGTTGAAATAAGAAAAGATTTCCTTTTACTATGAATGCGGAAAGGACAGTAGATCAAAATGACTTATTTTGAGGACTTCCGGATCAGATTACGTGAAGAACTGCCACATCAAAATGAATCACGTGTTTGTTTGTTTGGCTCGTATTACTACAGCACAATTGGTTTGAGGATTGTGTCCGTGTCTTTCTATACCGTCAGTAAAAGGGGGGGGGTCCGAACTGCCTTTGATTAGAATTATGTCATGAGTTTCGGAATGGCTCTTATATTCTACAGCTTAAGAGTTCACGTGACCTACAGGTCGCTGCGTCATATCCAAGTATGAAATGATAACAGACCTGAAATAAACTTCACAAAATTTGTGTATGTGCATTTTCGAGAATGTTGATCATCCTTAATTCAAGGACTATTTGTAAATCTGTTGAATTTTTTTCCTTACAAATTCGCATCGGAAAAGGTTTTGGATTAGCTTTATTGGTGTAATATTCGAAAAGTTATTTCACTTAGATAATAACTTTTCGAATATTAGGTAACAGTGAAATTCAACGAAAGAATCAAACCGAGCAGTCATTCTTTCAGTGAAGAATAACGTGGAAAATAGTTTCGGTAGAGTAAATACACACACACACATCGCCCTCTGAATTTGCTTATTAATGAAACAAGAGAGAGTATGTGTGCAGGGGCAGATTTCCGGATAGGCGCGAGTCTAGAGCCCCAGAATTTGAGGCAAGAGGGGCCCCGAAAACTTATAATTGGATTGCTAGTTTTGTTTTGGTTTTCACGGACCAAAACAGCGACCACTTTATTTGCATTATCAATTGATATTTTACTTTCTCATATTAGTAACATATAAATTTTTTTCTACCTCTTGCTGATACTCCACATTTTCGAGTTCTTATTGATGTAATTCTTTTGAGAGGAACGGTTAAAGTAATTTAGGCTCCCTTTAGGGTAGGTGAAGGAAGGATTCATGCTCCCCCACACTTTTGGTTGTTTAAGGTGAATAGTTAACTGGCCTGATGTGCTATAAATTACTTTCATGCAACTTCCAGCCAAGGGAAATCGTCTGTGTTCAAACTTTTCTCCCCGAGTTGCAATGAGGAGTGCTCGTGAAAACTGCCCTGATGACGGGAGATTTTGCTGTTTATTACTTTTTTCCTTTGTGGTAGGGTAATCAAGATCTTATCCAGGAAATTTATGAACTCGTACTGAAATTTAAAATGGGCAAAATTTAATGAATTTTTATGCCCTATCATTCGCAAAAATTCTTGGAAAATCTGTGAAAACCAAATCTTTTGGTCTTCAGCGACGAACGAAAATCTGACGGATGAACATTTTTGAGGAGATAAGAAGGAAGGACAGGGGAAGGGGTGATGGTCCTGAATCTTTCAGCGCCTAGGGCCCCAAACTATCTAAAGATATGTGCGACAGTATAGGAACTGATAAAATAAGAGTGCCTTTGATCCCGATGAAATACACATGTACTTACAGAAAGTTATGTCATTAGTTTACTGGCTTCTGTTGTAATGCTTGATATTTTTGTCATGCTGACAGTTTTGCCTCACATTTACAAAAAAAAAATCGTAGCTTTATTTATTTATTTGTTTGTTTTTTCATTCTGTTTTTAGTTTAAGCAGGGCTGTAGCTAGCAGGGGACTAGAACGTACTCAGCTCCCTCCCCCTCCCCTGGAAAATACACGTTGTTGTAAATTCTTTGAACTTTTATTTTCGTAGGTTTATGAAAATAACTTTTGTATTTCATCGTAAGCATAAATGCTTTTCCTTATTTTGTCGCGTATTACATTTTTTTAAAACAAGAAAAATTGAGGTGATACAGCACAAACGATGAATAACTACAGAGAAATTATTTTTAAAGGTGAATCAGTAGGAGCAACTGCGCCAATGACGCTCTGCCGCATGGTGACAAAGCTTGTTGGTGTTTTGAACCAGGGAAGGGAGAAATGCCGTCCCTCCTTTCGTAGAAACGTAGAATTTTAAAGAATATGACCAAAAAAAGAAAAATATATATGTCGAAAAAAAGAGTGATGGAAGGGGAGTCGTAGTTGGGCAGAAAGAAGCTACACCCCTGTTCGTCATTTGGTGAATAACTATGAGATGTTAAGCTTCCCGGTAGTTCGTTACCTACAAAGAAGTGCTCTCGTGGAGACATTTTAACTAAATGTATCCCTCTAAGCGTTGAAAAATAGTGCTAAAGGGAAATCCATGCACGTGCGCGAGAAAGAGCTTTCAACATCCCGTTCATTGTTTTTCGTCTAGTAGGAGTAGTTTCACGATGCTTGTGCTGGAGAAAAAGTTTTTTTGGCGGGATTCTGGTGCTCTTGGTTTCTTAGAGGGAAAGGGGTTATGGCTATTTATTGACCACGGTAAGAAGTGCCTACTACCGAGCACCAGCGAAGGAGAATACGCGATTAAAGATGGAGAAAAAAGTGGAACCCAAGAAGAGGAGTAGAAAAATTTGAAGTACGACATCAGTAAATCTCAGATGCCATTGTGTGGTGTGACGTATATTCTAAAATAGCTTTAATTTTTAGTTCCTTTTCCTATGTAAAGTTGAGTTTGTTCTATTTTATACTTCCATACTTAACGTTATGTCTTTTCCCTGAAATGGAATGAGGTTGGCAACACAATTGAGGTCAGAGGGAAAGTGACGTATGAATGTGATAAGAACGATAGATAAAAAATGGTACAACCGTTGCTCGGGTGGATGTGTGTGTGTAGACGTTCGATCGGTAAGAATAATGGGAAGTTTACCTGCTGTGCTATATGTTGGATCTACTGAAATATTGCTGGACCAATAAAAGGTTATCGTAAGTTGACTTCTGTTTGTGTTTCGTCTGGCCGTAAACTATTGCATCGTATTCTTATTTAATGGTTTTAGACTTAGCGTAACGTCAATCTTGCTTACGAAAAAGACATTAAATTATAGTGGATCCACGGAAAAGAGACCACAACAGTAAACTAAAAAAAAAACAAAAAAAAAACGCTCTAGTTGGGAGTCGTTTTGACTCCAGCGAAAGCAACGCGCAGCAAAACCACCATCAAGCAAATTCAAAGAATGTGATTTATCTTTTATATTTGGAGAGAGTTTTGTTTTCGTTATCCCGCTTTTTACTTAATATTTTGTATTTTATCTAATTGTTAATTAACATATTTGTAAATTAACAAAAGGAGATTAAAAACAAATCAAAACTTGCGTGGAAAAATTCAATTTGTAGTTGCACATAGAGCCCCCAGATGACTCTTCAGCCCCTTCCCTGGTTCTGGGACCTAGCTACGGCCTGGGTTCAAGTACTTCTCCCAACGAGTCATAGAACACCAGCATTGTTTGTATCGCAAAATATGATAAAAAGAAATTGGGATTTCTATTTCCAGCTAAATGTTTTTTTTCCAGAAAAATTTCTAGGAGGTTGTTCAGAAAGTTCTAACCTAGAGTGTGATGCACTCTAGCCCAAATCTCCTAGCTTCCTATTTCTAAGCGTTGTTTAAGACCTGAGGTCAGACACTCCCACCTAAAATCCTCTACATATGATCTGATCTGAACTTCAAAAATTTACTCATGACTGAATGTAGCACTGAACCAGATTTTTTTTTCCTTTGAAAAATATGATTTTGATTAAAAAAAAAAAAAAAGTCTCTTGCAGACCTCATTTCAAAGTAAATCACCATGAAGATCGTTTTGAAAGTTGAAATGTGTATATGCCACATATAAATTTTCCTACGCAATTAATTTTCATAATTATTTTGTCACTGATCACCTACTACGCAATGGTACACGGTCGTATCAGAATAATATGACCACCCCCGGAATCACAGTGTACCCCACGGAGATAGAAGCGACCGACCAAGACAGATGACCCATAGTGCGTAACATGAGCACAATGGGCAGAGGTAGTGATCTGACGGACGTTCAAGAAAGGAATGATCATTGGCTACCGCGCCAAGGGTGGAAGCATCTCAGAAATAGCAGAGGGCTGTTCGCGAGGTGCTGTACTAAGGATGTACCAAGAATGGACCGCTGGCACAACTACTACCTCCCAACGTCATAATTGTTGAGCCCCAAAAGCCATCGACCCCAGAGGAGAACGTCGACTGGTAAGGGGCAATCGACGCGCAACAGTGCAGCAATTGACCACGCTAATGATCACTTGGGCAACGTGTCCCCGATAACATTAGAGCGAACCTGTTACGCATGGGTCCCCGGAGTCGACGCTGCGTCAAGGCGCCCACGTTAACCAAGGTCCATCGGCAACGACGCCTGCAGTTCCTATGGGACTACCGTCATTAGACAGTGGAAGAGTGGGAAAAGGTTGCCTTCTCCGACGAATCGAGGTTTCTTCTCCACGGAAGGGACGGGCGATGGCGGACACGGCGTCAGACATACACGAGAACAAACACTGAACACGCTTGTCAGTCAAGTACAGGCCGGCGGTGGCAGTGTGCATGTCTGGGGGATGTTTTCCTGGTATGACTGGGACCGCTGGTACTACTCAATGGGTCCTTGAACGCGAATGGCTACCTGTCCGTTCTCTCTGACTGCATTGGACGTTTACCCTGGTGGTGATGGTGTTTACCAACAGGACCCTGTCGCTAAGGAGGTGCTTGACTGGTTGCAGGAACACGACAGCGATGTCTCCGTTCTCCCTTGGCCCGCGAAATCACCCGACCTCAATCCCATAGAGCACTTGTGGGACTATTTGGATCGACAGGTTCGTCGTGCCGACCCACAACCACGTAATCTCCGGGAACCTCGTGCCCTGCTGCAGTCCGAATGGGCACGTGTACCTCGGGCAACCTTTCAGGGTCTCATTGCGTCCATGCCACGCTGTCTCGCCGTTGTCATCCGGGCCAAGGGTGGTTATTCCCATTATTAGGTAGGCGGTCACATTATTGTGATACGACTGTGTATTGGCATCTTGAGTAGACGCCTTTTATAAGTCTGGTAAATCGTTCAGAATATCAAACAGAGAGAATCCCTTTCTGCTCTGGGCCAGTTTGTGGATATAAGGATTGGGATGATAGGCTATCACAATGGGTACTAGCGTTTTTTTCAAGATTACAAAAGGAAGGTAGGGCATATAAATGATCCTGGTCTTCAAGTGCAGCGACTTATGTTTAACTATATTTACCTTTAACGCAATTAATTTACAACAATGTGCTTGGTCCAGTAACACTTTTCTTACATAACTGCAGAGAATTTTTATACGTCATTTCATAACAGGAGTGCAGCATGTAGATGCAACGAAACTTTTGGAACTTTTTATTTAGGGAAGTAACTTTTCAAGTAGAAATAAACCTCAGTTGAAGTTTAAAGATTATTATTCGTAAGTATAAAGCAATTCAAAGTCAAAATCCTTCAAATACGTGGCGTCAATAAATAAACAAATACATCGCTCTTTCCACGTTTTAGCAACACACAGCAACCGAAAAATTGTTATTCGGTCACCGCCGGGGAATTGAATCCCGGATCTTTCGATATGCAGCCGAACGCGTTAGTCTTACACCACGGTGGTCAACAATCAACGGCGCTATGTGTGTTTTTCAGTCAGCATCTGACATCATAAATTCATAAGATGGGCTCAGCTCGTAAGATGGGCTCAGCTACAGTGCCGTTAATGCCTACCAGATGGAAACGTCTCAGTAGCTGAGCCCATCTTACAGAACTATGATGTAAGAAGCTGACTGAAAAACACACATAGCGCCGTGGATTGTTGGCCACCGTGGTGTAAGGCTAACGCGCTCGGATGTATATCGAGAGATCCGGGATTTAATTCCCCAGCGGTGACCGAATAACAAGTTTCCGGTTGCTGTGTGTTGCTAAAACGTGGAAAGAGCGATGTATTTGTTTATTTATATAAATCAATTATTCCTTTTCTCCAAAAAATCCAGACAAAAAAAAAATAAATAAAAAAAACACACACACACACACGAGAAAGTGGGCCAGTTTACGAGTGGTGCACCGGGAATTGTCCCGGTGGGCCAATCCGCGCCTGTTTCTATCTACAACCTATTTGCAGAAATATTTACGTGTCTAAAAACCCAGTTGAAAAAAAAAAATTTGGGGCCAGATCCCGCTAACTACGAAAACAAATTTATGCTGATTCCCTGCCCAAAATACGTAACGCACAAGTTACCAGTCAGGCAGCCAAACACATGATGTGTTTTTCTCGATATCTCTGCTTCTAAAAGTCCGATTTGTAAAATTCTTTTTACGTCGGTCACCATTCGCTTTGCGGGACATTTTGTGCATTTTTTTGTTTTTGTTTTTTTTACAATGCTCAGTTTTGTCATAAGATGCCAATAGGTGTGCATTTTTCTTTGCAACTGTATCTCCTCTGCTAAAAACCCGATTGAAAAATATATTTTAGTACTATGCCATTCACAACTATAAAAACCGGGAACATTGTATTATCTTTAAATAATGCTCAATTTTCCAGTTAGGGGAGTAAATGTAAATTTTTTCTCACTATCTCTGCTGTCAGAAGTTGTATTTGAAAAATTCTTTTTCTTCGCCTAGTTTTTGACATTTTCTATTCTTCCATTATTCACAATTCTGCCGGGAGCTTCAACGTATATTACTATTTTTCGCAGAGCATCTCCGATTATGAAAATCCCTTGGAAAAGTTCTTTCTCAATAGGATAAATACTCTTCATTATCTTCATTATGAAGACCAGCTTTTTTTTTTTTTTTTTGAAGACGGTTTGCACCTATTTTGAAGATCATTTCGTACCCATTTTCTCCTCTAAGTAACACAAAACTTTCCCGCTAGTAGTGTAAAGTTATATCACGTTTTCCTCCCATCTTTTGTTCTCATTGGTCCATATGAAAAATCCCTTTTAACGCGGATATC
The DNA here is from genome assembly GCA_039090855.1 of Macrothele yani. Lineage (NCBI taxonomy): Eukaryota > Metazoa > Arthropoda > Arachnida > Araneae > Macrothelidae > Macrothele > Macrothele yani. Next base: position 89,219,370 of record CM077016.1, on the reverse strand, counting down.
TTCTGCTATGGGAAATGTTTTGTGCACAATACGTGATTTTTCGTAGCTCACATTTCAGCCGCTTGTGACCGAAAGTAGCTGTTTCTATTTGCGGATGTTTTACTCATTGTGTAAAAATCCGGTGGATTTTTTTCAGTAACTGGTTCTATTCACCGTGAAGAACGCTGCTCACACTGAGTACTTTAAATTATGCGCAGTTTTGGAGTATAAATTTATTCCCTTTTTCGATGAGTCTTTTCTTTTTCTAAAATTCTGTTTTGAAACAGTTTTTTCATGTCGGGAAGAATTCAAAAGACGTGCTTCTTCTAACACCCAAGATTTCGGTATCATCTCTCGTGTTATTAACTTTTTGTGATAAAAAACTGTTTGCGCTTATTTTCAATTTGAAATATTTTTTTACCAAGTTTTTGTGTTTATTTTAAATTCTAAATTACTTTAAGATTTGAATGTTAATAGGGCATTAGATGACGGTAAAAGAGAAGGTTTCTTAAAAATCGAAAAAGGGGACATTATGCCCAAAGGCTGGAAGCCGATGATCTAACCTTTTTGGGGGGCAACAAACAAATTCTTCTGTAACTTTTAGACTTCGGCAAAAAGTGTCGAAGGATTCCCTTTCGCGGCAACTGCCGAACAGTGCTCTGAAAATGCGAAGTTGTTGACCTTCGGTGAATGAAATGCCACAATATTAATAAATTTTTCCGAGTTTGCCTGCTGGCTATGCAAACGTTGCAACATAATAATGACTTTCACTGTCTGTTATGTTGCCAACTCTACAAATAAAACAGTACTCCTCCACTTTGCAGGAGATCACCGAACGTTTTTTGTAAACATAACAGAAAAGAGATTTGATGTAGTAGCCCAGTCAGTGTAACGGATGGCTGATCAGAATGTCGAGAATGACTGAACAGACATTTTTATCTTACTTGCCTTCAAGAATGTCTGCGATACATCGTTCAGGCGGAGAACCGTGACAATTAACAGCTTCGCAATTTACCGGGGAGTCCTTCCCATCTGCTTTCCTTCGAGAAACGAGTTACTGACCCATCTGAAGGTTAAATCTCGCTTTGCCGAAAGAAACGCACTCGCTTTTAGCTCTACGGGAAGCTTGGATAGCTGAAAGTTTTGAATAAACCGCTATGCTCACAAAGCTCGCTCACCGTAGCGAAACGAGCGCGCCTCATCCCGGAAGTAAAACCTTCTGTCAGCTTTTGCCAGGAGCTAAACGGTAAACTTTCACCCCCGTTACCTGGCCAAGTAAGAGAAATTAATTGCCTTAGCAGCGTGGTCTCGGTGAGCTTTAATGGTTTGTTGGATTCCAGTGAATAGTCAAGGAATGTTGGAGGCCGAGATAATGCGAGAAGTTGGGGTGTTAATTGCTGCATCTTTACATGACATTCAGGTGTGTATAGGGTAAATTCTAAAGCATGATATTTACATGAAATTTCATTTACTATTTGGCGGATGGACCACACATAGTTGTTATGTTTCATTTAATATTCTGCTTTCAGATGGATCACACATGAATGTGTTGAACCATTTGTCTTCTCCAGGTGGACCACATATGAACATGATCATATGTAGTAGGAAGGGAGTTTCTGACCCCAGCCCCAGGTCTTAAACAACCCTTAGAAATAGGAAACTAGGAGATTTGGGCTAGAGCGCCCGATAGGAAAGTGACACGGAAGCGAAGTAAAAAGGGGGAGGAAGACGCCCTTATTTATTACCGGAGGGGGGGGCAGTACCCAGGTTCCGACGGCTTAACGTGCCCATCCGACGCACGGCAGATATTTAGTGGATCGAGCGTTCGTACTTGCCTGGGATCGAACCTGAGGCCCTTTCCGTGGCAGTCACGAACGTTGCCTACTAAGCCACCCGCGGCCCATGGACCACATATGGTTATCGTTTAACTATTTAAACATACATCTCTGCAGCAATTAGTAGGCGGGCCCCATATAGGTAGTGTACGTACAGCTCTTCACAAGTAAAGAAACGCTTTATGTTCCACTAACAGAAAGTGAACACGATGTATTTTGTGTTCTCCGTTCCATGCTCATTCTGATTATTCTAGAATAACAAGTATGTCCCAGTGGCGCAAATACCACCACCGCAGTTGTGGGGGGCGCAGGTAAAGAAGGGGCGTACTACAACTGACAGTTATAGTTTTATGAAAAAAAAATCCGAAAATGCACAAAAACAAACAAATAATTTACCGAAAGTTTAATATTTTCCTTTAAGATATATTTTGCTTTGCAGGTAAATGTCATTGGTAAATAAATGTCAAGTTTCACTTTTAAAACACTGGATACCGATCGCTCTGCAATGGGTTGTAAATAATACGATGGCCCTGCAATGGGTTGTAAATAATACAATCGCTCTCCAATTGCCCTCCCTCTGTGCTGCTGAGTAGAAGCGCGAAGCCATATGGGAATCCCCTGTGAAGGATGAGCGAAAACAGTCAGTCACCTAGGATTACGAACACGACAGGCGCATTTACTCACAGCAGCCGCAGATCTGTGATGTATATGAGGGTGATTTCTTCAAATGATTTGTTTTATTTTGAACAAAACAATTAAACGTTGCTATTGCTTTTAGTGCTTCCTTATAGTAAGCACGTATATCTCATTCACTGGGTGGAAACTTTAATATACAAGCGAACGACATCCATTTGCAAAATGTCAAAAAAATGTCCAAGTGGAGCACAGCATCGGAGGAAAAGAAAAGAAGGAGAGCGCGCGAAGAAACTTCCCAAACCCAAGCAGTTCTTTTTACGCTGAGAATGTTGAGCTCAAGTGACGTTTCTCATGAAAAGAATGATGATTTGTTTAGCTCGTCAATTGTTAAAAGTTTAGAAGCAGTCATTTGACAAAAACTGAGCACTTCAGAAACAAGTGAAAGTAAAGCGAATGATTATGAAGTCTTATAATTATTAACCGTAGCCATTTAAATATATTTTGCTGAATTCGTTCCTCGCGATAAAATATATATTGATGTTCATGCATTACCCTACAATTACCCTACACAGTATTTCTGTTCCAAAAATTATTCAAAAAGTTTAAACTACAGGACTTTAGGTAGCCCCCTTACTTCTTCAGACACTCTCCCTATCTTCCTGACGAAAAAACATCCTCTCCTCGAAAAACACATCCTCCCTCGTGTTCCAAATCCTGGGAAAATTTTTGTGCTTAAAGGCGTTGAAGTAAATCTTGCGGGGGGGGGGGCGCACGTTGTGCTAGTTATGCTACTGGCGTGCCCTTGAAACCAGAGCCCTAGACCATTTGATCACCCCTTGATTCTAGCACTATGCCTCAAACTGCACGACGAAGTGAAAGAAAATTTAATTAAGAATCCCATTTTAATACGTCTTTTCGCGTAGAAAAGTATGCAAACATTCGTGCTATTAATATTGGTACATTTGTGTGTTTACTCCACATCGCCGCACCTATTAGTTGCATTTTAAAGATTCGTTTCTCGTTGGGTAACACAAATTATGAGAATGATGATGGTACATACCTTTATTCTGATTGTTTTTTTATGCACTATAACGAAGTAAATTTCTCCGTCATTTCTGTCCACGCCAGGATTCGAACTCGGATCCCCTCATTCCGGAATAAGTCACTCTACCAATTGAGCTACGCGGACGTTTTATTCTGATTCCTATCTGCCTTTATGTCGTGTGCGTCCTTCTGGCAGGTACGTCACATCTCCTGGTACGTTACATCATTTCCCCCCTTTTTTTTTTCTGAAGTGCTGGAGAAGGGATTCTCTTATTTTTCTTATCACGCGGTGTGGAAATAACATCACACCATTGCGAGATTTTGAACGGTCGGGTCATCCGGATAGTTCGGGCGCCATTATAACGAAGTAAATTTCTCCGTCATTTCTCTCCACGCCAGGATTCGAACCCGGATCCCCTCATTCCGGAATAAGTCACTCTACCAATTGAGCTACGCGGACGTTTTATTCTGATTCCTATCTGCCTTTATGTCGTGTGCGTCCTTCTGGCAGGTACGTCACATCTTCTGGTACGTTACAGCACAAACGTGTCGCTAGGGAAGGTATTATTCACTCGATGTTTATTTTTAATTCCATTTCTAAAATTCCGTCTGAATCTCTTTCGTCGGATATTTTTCACTACGACAAACATGGACGTGCTTTCGTACTTTTTCTGCTTCTAATGATGCACAGTTTTCCCCCTAAAGGGAGAAGATGTATCTCTTTTTTGCAACCATATCTGAACTTCTAAAGGGCAAATTGAAGAAATGCTTTTTTATCGGGGGATAATTTCCTTAATGATGGACATCTTGCGTTCGTTTTTTAATTCAAGAACCGCGGTTCTTCGCTGGGGGCAAATATGTACTGGAGTTGTCCTGAAAGTAATTCGTTTTCTAACTCCTGTAATTTTCGAAATATTGACATTAAAGTTTGAATAAGTCTCGATTGACCATCTGAGTAAATGTGCATTTTGTGTGTGTGTGGGGAAGGATGTTAAAATTCATCAATGCGAAAGATTGATGCTCGTCTAAATCAAAGGGCTCTCGAGGTTGTTTCTTTTGGAAATGGAAAGTTGCAAGGCGACGGCGAACCGTACGAGGCTGAAAAAGATTTATGGAAATTGCAACAATCAACATGAGCAATGTCAGAAGATGGGTATAAAGTGGTTTCAAGCAGGAGCAACCTCGGCTCCCGACAAACAAGGGAGCGGAAGGTCTTAAACTGCAGTTCTCGAGAAGAACCAATGGCAAGTTGATGAGCTCATTCGGAGTGATCGACGTATGACAATTCAAGAGATCTGTGATGCATTGCATCGTGATCATAGCGCTGTGGAAACAACGATCCATGACCTGGGATATCGAAAAGTGTGTACAAAGTGAGTTCCATGCCAATTAACCGATGATCATTGGGACCAAAGTGTCGAAAAGTGAGCAGAAATATGTTGGGGATGTATGAGAACAACCAGGATACATTTGTTTCCAATGTGGTTACTGGAGATAAAACCTGGTCATCCCTTTATGATTGAAAGGCAAAAGCGCAGTCTATGGAATGGCGGAGCAAGACCTCTCCAAGGCCTAAGGAATTCAAAACACAGCGTGCAACCATAAAAGAGATAGTGACAATCTTCTGGAATATCAGAGGCATCCTTCTTGTTAATTTTCTTGAACAAGTTGGCACTGTCAACAGTTATCGCTATACTAAGACACTAAAGAAGCTCAGATAAGCGAAAATGACCAGAGATGCTTCTTCGCTCTGTCCTTCTAATCTACCACAGCACCAAACTTCACATTTCCCTTAAAACAATCAGACCATTGCCGAAATGAGCTGAGACAGTTATACCACACCCCGCCACGCAGCCCTGATTAGGCACCTTCTGACTTGCTCGACCTACTCATTCTGCGAGTTTCAGTCCAATCGCAAACGTTTTCCCTAGTGTTGCATTTTTAACAAACAGCAGTGTATATTTCCGCTTCATCGCTCTGGTATACAATAGAAATACCAGAGTTGGCAAAAATTCAAAGTAACCGGGCCAATTTGTTAGTCCCACTTCGGCCCTGCTACTGAATCGCTGAAACATACTGTAGAGAAGTTTCAATGATTATTGTGCGCAGAAAAAAGAAAAACGATGGAATCATCGGCATCCTGAATGTAATATACTGTTAAAAAATCATCGTTCGGTAGATGATTGCTTAAAATTCTTTCCTAGTTCTAAAATAGTCATATCATGAAATTAATGGTTCGATGGACAAAAGGTCTGCTTGATGTTAGGACCATAACTTGTGAAATCACACACGCCCGTCTTAATTTCCGATGAACTGAAGCAAAAGTTTCCTGACTCTGACAAAAGCTAGAAGTTCTCTTACTGCGTACAGATTTAAAAAAAACATTCTACGAAACATAGAGGCTATCCCCTAAAAAATGAAGAACTTGCTGTATTTCTTTAAATGAATTTAATATTACTTTCGAAATTTGAACATTTCTAGTAATGTTACTTATTTGGAAAAAACCTTTTGGCAGTGATCATTGTCGAAAAATTGTGTTTCTGTTTGGGTACATAACTGCATAATTTAATTTTAAATCAAACCATTTTCTCGAATTTCAGATCCCGTCCGTCTCTGTGAATTCCGCAAATTGAATGGAAAGATGCTTAAGACTGTTGATGCAGTCTACCAAGACGTAAAATCTTTGGAAGAATGTCGCCAAAAGTGTCTAAGTGTCAATTACAGGTGCCAATCATTCGACTATGATGATCCAAGTAAAGACGTGTGCCGTTTATCCCATCATTCTTCTGCCACTCTCACCCATATTCAAGATCCGTATTTGGAAATTCCTGGAGCTGTAACATATGAAATATCTTCCTGCTACAATGGTAAGTGTTTCAGACCATTAAGAGCTAAAGTAGCTAATGCTGAAAATATGATAAATAGGGACGTTTTCGTAAGCCTTGTATTTTTTCCAGTCCAATAATCTCAATTAATTGTAACATATGAAATATCTTCCTGCTACAATGATAAGTGTTTCAGAACAATAAGAGCTAAAGTAGCTAATGCTGCAAATTGATAAATAGGGACTTTTTCGTAAGCTTTTAATTTTTTTCAGTCTGATGACCTCAATTAAATGTAACATATGAAATATCTTCCAGCTAACGCATGAAATATCTTCCAGCTAACACATGAAATATCTTCCTGCTACAATGGCAAGTGTTTCAGAACATTAAGAGCTAAAGTAGTTAATGCTGCAAATACGATAAATAGCGACGTTTTCGTAAGCTTTGTTTTTTTCTAGTCTCATAATTTAAATTAATTGCAAAATATGAAATATCTTCCTGCTACAATGCTAAGTGTTTCAGAATATTAAGAGCTAAAGCAGCTAATGCTGCAAATATTATTAATAGGGACTTTTTCGTAAGCATTGATTTTTTTCCAGTCTAATAATTTCACTTTTCACTGGCAGCAGCGCCCGGTACAAAGTCGGGAGTGAGATAAGCGGAATATAGCAGTGTTATGCTGTTGGTGCTGGGCGCCTTTGTGATGCTATGAGTTTACCCCATGCTTATTGTGTAATCACTAGAAGATTGATTACTTTATTGTGTAATCACTAGAAGATTGATTACCTTATTGTGTAATCACTACAAGATTGATTACCTTATTGTGTAATCACTAGAAGATTGATTACCTTATTGTGTAATCACTACAAGATTGATTACCTTATTGTGTAATCACTACAAGATTGATAATCAGGGGAGCAGGGAATATCTAAATAGAAACTCATAAACATTTAGTTTAAATGGTGTAATTACTTCACAACTTACGTGAAATTCACAAATGCAGATACAGCCAGAACAATGAAAGAATCGATTGCTTTTGATGTTTGAAATTAGCTCTGCATGAGACGACTTTTTTGGATCCCAGAAATACAGATTCAAATTCAGACAAAACAATGAAAAAAAAATCAAAAATACAGATTCAGCCAGAACAGTGAAAGAAAATTCATAAAAAGAGATTCAGCCAGAACAATGAAACAAAATTCATAAATACACTGCCGGACAATTGTTAAGGACGGATGACAATAGCAACGATAGCAACCATAAAATGGAAGGCAGGAAAATGTGGAAATTAGCATAAGTGCAGGATACAGTAAGATGTGTTGTGCGTATGCAAATTTTGGATTGCCGAACTTGTTCGTTACGTCATAGCGCTGATAAGAGATATAAAGGATTTGACGCGTATTGACCGTTGTTGTTCAAACGCAAAGTTGAAAGGGAAAGAATCAATTGACGAACTTGCAATTTTCAGTATGTCTTTCCGACATCACCTAGATGATTTTACGCGTGGCCGTATTATTGGCAAGATTGAAGAAGGGCGAAAAATAACAGATGTTGCCAGGGAGTTCGACGTCAGCCACAGTGTTGTTTCAAGGCTTTGGAAATCATTTCAAACAAATGGAGAGTGTAGCAAACGTCACGGGGGAGGTCGTGTTCGCAGTACGACACCTGCAGCAGATCGGTACATAGTGCTATCAACAAAAAGACACCGGCGCAGCACAGCTAGTGAGGTAACAAATCAGTTTATGGTTGCTACTGGCAAGCGGATCTCCCGAAAAACTGTCGCCAGACGTTTGCATGAAGGAGGACTATACGCCCGCCGTCCTGTTATGTGCATCCCATTGTCCAGACGTCACCGTACCGCCCGTTTGCAATGGTGCCATCAACATCGCAATTGGACTGATAACGACTGGTCTGCTGTCCTCTTCTCAGATGAGAGTAGATACAGTCTATCGTCTGATTGTCGACGACAACTGATCTGGCGTGATAGTGGTACTGCATATTGTCCAGCAAACATACAGGAAAGGGACCGATATCCTACATGAAGTGTCATGGTATGGGCTGGCATCATGATCAATGGCCGTACGTCCCTCTATGTGCTTCCAACTGGGACTATGACTGGCCAACGATACATTAATGATGTTCTGCTACCTCATGTTCGCATGTTCCGTGGTGCTGTCGGTGACAGATTCATTTTCATGGACGACAACGCAACATGTCATCGAACAGTCGCTGTCCAGGAGTGTCTTGAGAGCGAGGATATTCAACGCCTCGTATGGACAGCACGTTCTCCAGATCTGAATCCCATTGAAAATGTGTGCGATGCTTTGGGGAGGAGTCTTGCTGGTCGCCAATGCCCTCCAATAAACAAGGACACCCTCATCCGTGCACTGACAGAGGAATGGGATAAATTACCCCAACAGCTGCTTGATAATGTTGCGCAAAGCATGACACGACGTGTGGAATGTTGCATCGCCCTCCATGGTGGCCATATCCCGTATTGACATCTTACGCCGGAACGCCTGCGGACGGTAATTGCATTTTTTCACGTTTATGTATTCTGCACAAAATCCCTTGAACACGTTCCAAAGCCTTCTGGATTTCAGAGCACAATAAATTGTCTTTCTTGTAATGTCCTGTCATTCTGACATTATTTTATTTCACTTGGCATCCAACCACACTTACTTTTTTATGCGCTATATAGCCGTTTATGATCCGTCCTTAGCAATTGTCCAGCAGTGTACTACAGATTCAGCCTGAGCAATGAAAGAATCGATTTCTTTTTATATTTAAAATTAAGCTCTGCGTGCGACGAATTTTTTGGACCGTAGAAATACCGTTTTATATGCATTAAATACTCTTGATTTCTTTTAGCTTATTCCAGTGACATTATTATGCTTACAATTGTCCCCCCCCCTTTTTATTTAGAAGCGACCATCTTTGAATCATTCATCCCGTTTTTATCGTTTGAAAATATTTTCAGTGGATGCTACACTAAGTTGTCGCGGTTGCAAAAATTTGGACGACATTCTGACGACTTACCATTAGTCTTTTAAAATTGCGTTGCTTCATTTCAGTCGCAATTTTATTCTACTAACTAGTAAAAAAATAACTTTTAATTGAAATGGGTAGAACTATTATTTTTAACGTTTACTGCACTGCAACATAAATATTACTTGGTGATTTAGCTTTGCTAATCCGGATTATCCTAAGTCGCTCTTTGCTTGTTCTTAGCAGTTGCAATCTTAATTACACATGAATAATCTGCCAATTGTACAATTCAAGTAAACGACCAGGGTGAGTAACAAGGCAGTTTTTTTTTTTTTTTTTTTGCTTCATGGTTTAACGACCACAGTGAGCAACTCAATGGGCTATAAGCAGTCGCCCGTCCCTAATTTAGGGTCACTGGTTCCACGGAAGGGAGAAAGCCAGTGCCGTAAGACAAACACAACATCCATGCCTCACCGGGATTCGAATCTGGACCCCTTCACGGACGAATGATCATAAGTCAACGCTCAGACCACTGGAATTCAACGTCCACTTTTTTTATTCAATAGCCCAGCTGTAACATATATTCTATTTTAACTTTCCTTTTGAGCTTCTTTTCCTCTGTAAATTTGAGTTTGTTCTATTAGACATTTTCAAACCTTAACGTTATGTCTTTTCCCTCAAACGAGAATAATGTTGGCAACGCCCTAAGGTCGGAACAAGTGTGACGTATGTGTGATCGGATAAAAACGATTGATAAAGAGGCAATGCAGCGGTTGTTTACGGGAGGATTGATGTTATTGATGATAGAAGTGCTGTTATACTGTGTTTGGATGTTAAATCCCTGATACTGTATCGAGTAAGCCAGTAAACGCTATGTGAGTGTGGAGTACAACCCATGCAAGCAAAATAAAAGTATTTGTAAGTACTACTTGACCTCTTTCTTGTAAGGTGTATGGGTACCTTCTAATATTGCATCAACTTAGCACACAACGTAATTACTGACGTAAGGACTAAGTTAGAGCTGAATGAAAATTACGTTAAACAGCACGTCACAATATCACTTCGTTCTTATAACAAGATGAATAGATTTCACACGCCCATTTCGTACAATATACATATATTCGACAATTATCTTTCTTCAAAATAATATATAGCTTGACGTACTCAGAACATTGCTTTTACAAAACCGCTCTCAACATGAATACAGCTCGATCGCTCAGTGAATATCGCTCTCTATCTGTACACTCGAATCTGTACTGAATCTGAACGTACAAATCACCCTGCTCATATTCTGTACATTCAATACTTTTTATTTAGGTCTGATTGCACTTTGACCCACTGTCAGGCTGCCAGCTTTTACAAGTTCGTCAAAAGAAATTCTATGGCGTTAAGTCAAGAAATGTTTTACCAGGAGAAACCAAATTTCCATGATAACACGAACTCAAAAGAAAGATTAAATTAAAGGTATTTTAATCTTTATAATAAATTTAATATAGATACCTTAGAGTTTCGAATTCGAATAAAGTTCTAAAAAACGTTTTAATCAGTGGTTCTGAGTAGTACCTCAAATAATATACAGGGGTAGTTCAAGTGAAAATCAGCAAAATAAATATTTTACTCACATCTTACAGAGCACACGTACGTTGTTCCAATGTATGTGAAATTACATTCTCCCAACGACGAGGTGTTTTCATGATCAGCTTCTCGCCAGCAGATGATAGTCGTTACAGCCAACAGCTAGTAAATTTTCCCCTTAGTTTTCTCCCGTGGGTTTTAAACACTTCGGGAAGTTCGACATTTTCCTAAATCTTTTTCTTCAGTAGCCCATCAGTATTTTTACCATACCGTATTTGGCAACAATATATATGCAGTAATTAATCTCGTCTTACACAAATCGCCGTTAGCTAGTTGTTAACTAAAGAAAAGAACGATGCTAACATCCGGCAGACGAATCACTCATTATTTTCCATTGGGCAAACGCTGCAACGTTGTGTGACGCCTGGGGGCATTCAATGTTTCACATATAGTCCTCTTCCCTTGTAATGTGCTTCCTCCATCGTGAAACCAATGCATGGATTGTATCCGAGAACAGCTTTTTAGTTTGGGTAAGCAGCCACTCGCATAATGCTTGTGCACTTTGCACTCAGAACAAAAATGTTCCCATAACAGTACCTCTTTATGTAGACCAAAAAGATGGAAATCACATCGAGAATAAGGGGTATGAGGTAGAACTTCAAAGCGTCTCACAGTATCAAACGCTCATTGCGAATTTTGTTGTCTTCAGAACGTTTCACTACAATACAGGTAATTGTTGCAGTACAATGAGAAGCATTATTTCGACATTTGTCGTTTAGCAGTAAAACATTTTGGTTATTGCAGTGAAACGTTCTTGTCACTTTTGCGGGGTTAATTTAAACCACTAAAGTTCCGGAATTGTGGTGTTAGGGAAACCGACGTTAAAATGAGTGTCGGATATTACTTGCTAATGACTAGTTATTAGCAAAGACAGCTGGTTAAGGAATTAAATAAAGAGTTAGGAAAAGGGGAGAAAGTCTTGTATTTATTGCACACAAGTGTTTTCACTGAGAAAGAAGATTATGAAAGATATGAGTAAAAGATGAGAAATTCCTGATATGAAAATTAGAATAGAAATATCAGTAAAAATATGTGGTAATGCAGCTTTAGCTACTTAGATGCGAAGGCATGTACTGAATACTTCATACGACAACCCGGTCGCTGAGTGGTCAAAGGCGCAGGTTTCTGGTTAGTCGTCCGAGTCGGGTCCGAACTAGAGTCCCGGATGTGCTGTACTTGTCTTACAGCTCTGGCTCTCTCCCTTCCCTAGAACCAGTGGCCCCAAATTAGAGGCAGACGACTGATTAAAGACCTGAGAGTTGCTCATGTGGGTTGCTAATCCCTCCCTTCAGGAAAAAAAAACAATACTTCAGCCGTAGAAGACTAAATTGGTGAAAAGTTACTAAAGTGGTCTGATCAACACTGCTGTCTGTATGAGAGACAGAAATTGTCTTTCCAGATGTTACTTTTTCAAATATCAAACAACAGACCTTTGGACATTCACTGGCAAATATAGAATTATGTTTTAAAGTGCTGCTTATGGATTGTGGGTAAATGTTTTGAATAAATTCTTCTTAAGATCAGATTTATACAATCACGGGTCAGAACATTATCATCGCCCCGGACGCAACAAGTGGATGTGTCCCACAGCACGTAGCAGTGAAGTCACCTACCGGCGCGGAATATATAGTATATAGACGGCACCGTCAGAGCGTGTCAATTCTCCAATACGAAATCCGTGCAATGGGGAAAGTATCGGACTTTAAATGGGTAATGATTACTTGCGTGAATAAGCGGTGGCCAGCATCTCAACCTCTACGTATTGTCAGCTGTTCGAGGACTACGGTGGTGAATGTGTGGAGGGAATGGTCCGAAGTAGGACAAAAGTCCACCCAACGTACAGGAATGAGGAGACTACTACTGACGGACTGTCGAGGTAAGTTCCATTTCGCACGAGCTGTACGTGATAGATAGGGCTCATACAGAAATGTTTCCAAGCACTTTTGGATGTACCTGAAAAGTCAACGACCCATCCATTTGCCGTACTGACCAGCTTGTAATGGTCACTAGGACAACATGATTGGATATAGGGCGATTGGAAAAAGACAGCCTAGTCTGATGAGTCCAGCTTTTAGCTCCAACATGCCGATCGACGAGTCTACAATCGACGTCACGTGGATGAGCAGCTGCAACCAGACTACACGGTTGAGCAAAAACTGTCCAGAGGCGGCGGTATCATAATATCGGAATTTTTCTCAGGGACATCACTGGGCTCCTTCGTTGTCGCTGAAAATACCTTTACCACAAGATCCTACCTAGGCACTGTTTCTTACCATGCATTACTCTAAATGGTAACTTTTGTATCCGGGTGATAATAGACTCTTTCAGAATGAGAAGTGCACAAAACTCGCATTGCGCAGGAATGTTTCGGGGATCATGTCCAAGCACTTCGTCTCCTCCTAGCCATCAAATTGCCCCGACTTGAATTTCATGGAACATTTGGGATATATCGTGAAACTTATCATTCGCAAGTCCATGACAATGCCTCATTCCATAGCCAAACTCAGGGACTGACGTCATTCTGTCCACCTGGTGAAGGATACCAGAGAACACCTTCCGCAGTCTTATGGAGTCCATGCCACGACATGTGCAATCTGTTATCGCAGAGAATGCAACTCAACATGGTGTTAAGTAGATGACCATAATGTTATGGCTTCTGAGTGTTATTCTATTATGAATATTTTTGTGTTAGTGTGTGAATTGAATGCATTTAATACAGAAATAATGTAAAAGTAGATCTTTTTGGGATATTTTTATACGGAAAAGGAAGCATATTTTTTATATGTTCAGTGCAGGTACATCTGACTAAGCCGTATATTTCTTGCACTCTCATCGTTTCTGCACTTTAATTTTTTCTGCTTTCCAATCAGGGCACTCTGCTCTCGCTTCTAAATTTTTTTACCTCCTCCAAGAGGCGCAGCGCGCTGATGATGAGTGGACACTGAACCTATTTTAGAGCTGATTGGTTCGTTCTGACCAAGAATCGTGTGTTCATATAACGGCGTATCTAAACATCGTTGCTAACCAAATTCATCCACTCATGGATACGGTTTATCTTGAAGCAGATAGATACAACCAGAAGGATAACGCACCCGCTCACAAGGCTCGCATCGTCACCAAATAGTTCCAAGAGCATGCCGACGAGTTTTCCTTACTTCAGTGGCCTGCACAGTACCCGGATGTCAACCCCATCAAGCATCTTTAAGATGAGGTGGAACGGGATGTTCGCTGTGACACTGTGGGCCGTTTTTCAAGCTAAAGACGGTACAGTACGCTACTAGGTAGGTGTACCTAAAAAACTTGCATCTCATTGCATATAAGCGAATAATGCAAAATCTAAAATTTTTACGAAGTTATTATTTTAAAAAACATATATAAGCAACTTTTTATGATGTTACGCGTTTCAAGAGCAAAGTCAAGCCGCATATCCCCCACCCACACACACACACAATGTTGCTCTGTGCTTTCCTTTTGATAGATATAATTACTTTATATCATGGATGCCATGTTTTTCCATTTCTTCTTGTGACAGTTTTTCTTTTAATTATTCAAATTAATTTATGGGTTACCTGCTTTGAGCTCTACGTGAAAATACTTGTTTCTTCAATTTTTCAGTAACTATCCAGTGTCGAGCAAGAGAGATGATTGCCACTGTGAAAACTAGTAGAGTTTTCAACGGGAAAATATACGCTAAGTCAAGACCTAACTCTTGCGTCGCCGACGTCGCAAACAGCGTGGAGTTCGAAATCAAGATGGCATATCATGATCTCAACTGTGATGTTAAACAACAGGTAAAGAGAATAACGACTCATTATGTTTAGATATACAACTTAAGGAAACATTGGTATTTCAGTATTTGAATTAGCCACGCTATTTCTAGAATAATTATTTAGAACTGTAGCACTATCACAAAATGTGTTCCCCAAAGTCATCGGCAAACACTTTGAGTGGGCCATGTGATTTACAGAACACAGTAGGTTTAAAAATGCGCTAAGTAAGAACACTGATTGGCTGATTTATTAGGTATTCTCAGTATTAATAATGGCATGGGGGAAAATGATCTGGAGACAAACTGGAATTATCTTTCCTAAAGCACAAAAATATGGAATCAGTTCTGTACTATTAAATTGCAAGAACTGATTTAGTCTTAAAAGCTCAAACTTTTTAGGTTAATTTCTCTAGAAGAGGGACCCCCGATACTGTATAGAACTTAAAAAATATATTGTCTATGTATGCACTCTTAGGTATTATAATGAATAACGCTTTTGCTACCACGCTAATTATCGTGAATATAGCTTTCACTAATATTATAATGAATTCAATGCTTGTACTAAGCTTCTAATAGTGAATTCAAATGGTTGTTGTTACTAGTTAATTAAGATCATGAATAAAGTCTCCTGCTAGTAGTGTAGTAATAGTAATGAACAAACTTATAACTGGTAGTAATGTTGTAGTAGTAATTAAGATGAATAAAGTCTTATGCTGGTTGTTACTAATAACACTAAATGAAATAAACCTAACAGCCAGACAGAGGTCTGCCAAAACTATGAACTGAGAAAAACGTACTTACTTAGAACAACTTTTTATTAGATAAACTCTTGAATCATCCAACACACACACACTAATCGTATCACAATAATGAAGAAAAACCTAATCACATAGTACGAAGCTCTCCCTACACACATCAACAAAAAGCTCTCTTTCACATAAACAAACGCTCTTCCTATACAACAACAAACGCTCTCCGCCGGTATCGTTGAACGCGCCTATTTATACTGGCTACCACCACGTCATGACTTACACTCATTGCCAGATCTCATTCAGCGGGTGAAATAACATCTCGTTCAGTAAGAAGATAATTTACATAGAAAAATAAAATAACCAGAGATAGTAAAATCAAAAGGAAAGTGAATATAGAGTATACGTTACAGTATGTATTAAATTTATAAAGACATTTTGATCAAACTTAAGAGCAGAATGAGCGAAATAATTTAGCAAATTTAAGTCGCCGTATTTTTGAAATGTGATGAAAAATTTCAGTGCTTTATGCAGACTTTTTGACATTTAGCATTCATTAAGCTCAGTTTTTGCATATATAACTGTAATTTAAAATGTTACATTGATTGATAGTGTTCCTCTCCGTAGACATAAATTCGGCGTGTACCTAAAAGTGGCCACTCCGTGATTTAGGTAGCATATGTGAAGTTCAGCTTGTCTTCAGTGCATGAGAAACTCCTATTTAAAATGTTACACTGAGTATGAACATATTTTCCATAGACATAACATGAGTGTGTACGTAACAAACTGTCTGTTCAGTGTATATATATGTCAACTTATGTCGTATTTTAGATAGGTAGTGCCAATTTCAACTTGTGTTGTGCATTGGAAACCGTTGCTTCAAATTTCACATTGACTACGAGTGTTCCTTTTCATAGACATAGCATGATCGTGTACCTAATTAAGTGGCCTTGGGGTGTATAAATAATTAATAGATACGAGGTTTGATAAAAAAAAAGTATCCGATTCCATTTTCCCCTCCCAAACTAGAGAGAACAAGGCGTCAAGACTCAGTGGCGCGCGACCTTGGACTTTAGTGCGCATGCGCAAATTTTTGCTATTGCTGTCGGCTGGCTCATTTGGTGCCTAGCAGTGAAGGTTTGGAGTTGTGAAGTCCGTGCCGCTATCATTCTTGTCTTGTGCCTCAATGCCTGAGCAGAGAATCTTAATCAAATTGTTGTCACAAACTCTGCCACACATTAGCTGAAACAATTAAAATGATTGGAAAGGCATTTGGTGATAACGCTATGGGTGCAACACAAAACAAGGAGTGGTATCTGCGTTTCAAAGATGGACGAACGTCTGTTGAGAATGATGTGCGTTCAGGAAGGCCCTCCACGAGCAGGAACCCCGAAATTATCGAGAAAGTGCGTGCTGCAAACAAACTCTAAATATGAAGTACTGCCAGAAAGTTTTCTGTCGCCTACGAGATGCAGTGCAGCGAAAGAGACCTGCGCTGTGGCAGCAGGGTGACTGGCAGCTGCACCATAACAATGCCCCTCCTCCCATTCGTCTTACCTTATTCAGGTCTTTTTTTTTTAGTGTTTTTTTTTTATTGAAGGTTTAACGACCACCGGGAGCAACTCAATGGGCTATAAGCAGTCGCCCGTCCCTAATTTAGGGTCACTGGTTCCAGGGAAGGGAGAGAGCCAGTGCTGTAAGACAAAAACAACATCCATGCCTCACCGGGATTCGAACCCGGACCCCTTTTGGACGAATGATCAGAGGCCACAGGGGCTCTTTTTGGCCAAACACTGAATCCCACAAGCGAGGCAAGCCTCATACTCTTCAGACATGGCTCATTCTGACTTCTGGCTACTCCCGAAGTTGAAAATGCCTTTGAAAGTGAGAAGATTTGAAGACACAGAGGAGATCAGGAAGAACACAACGCAGCACCTATTGGTGATCCCTAAAGTGACTTTAAAAATGTTATGATCAGTGGACAGACTGATGGACAAGTGTGTAGTGTCAGAAGGTGCTACTTCGAATGGAACTACAGCAGCAACACAATAGGTAACTTATGGGGTTTTTTTTCCTGCCCCTGGGTCGGATGCTGTTTGGTAAAACCTTGAATATTAACAATTAGTAAAATCTGTCATGCCAATCTGGTAGGACAAATAAATTTTAGTGTGACGGCGCCAACTGCTAATATATTTATAATTACAATTATTGACACTCGACCATTAGCTCCCTATTATAATTCCGTTGACAATAATGTTGTGTTTGTCGCTTCCTCTATCACCAGTAAACTCTAGCTGCCCGGCCGTGCGTCGTATTCCAGCCTATAATCCCAGCACGTCCCATCATTTTCTAAAAGACGGATTTTGCGAACTCGTGCTTGGAGAGCCCTAAGTTTTGTAGGACCTATATATTTCAAAAACTAAAAGTAAAATATGTTGTCGCTGAAAACTTTCGTAGATCTTCTAACACAATTAAGTAGCAAAATTGCTATAAATAGTGCTAAGCGGGAAAAAAAGAAAAAAATTCAGCATCAGAAGTTCAAATGAGGACTCAGAATAACTCGGTTCAGATTAAATGGTTTAGATGCCTGAATGAAGGAAATTCGCCAAAACTCCATATTTGGAAAATAACTGCTGCTTTTGCTACAAGACGATGTACTTTTAAAGAGGAGGTTTAGGAGGTGCTGTTAGCCTCTATGAAATCCTTATTGACTGTATTATTAACCAGGATTCTGAGGTTCTAGTTCAGTGTAAGAGCAGCTTCTCGCTATCAGAATCCCTCAAGGCTAGGTACACTTCTAATATGGTGGCAGACACGTTTTGTAGTCATTGTTAACATGGAGGAACCGTCACTGCAAGTTATTTGTAACCCAAATACGGAGGCATTTTCTGGGTTCTGTCAGTTAGACTAGAACCCAGAAAGTGTCCCCATATTAGGTTGTTTTGCCAAAGAATGTTCTTCCGAAGATTCCTCCTTGCCATTCACCTTTGAGATTTTCGATCTTCTCTCGTTGAAATAGCCTGCTGATCTTCACAGAGATCTGTTAGTGTACAAAAATGATTTCAGAAGATCCCAGAGAGTACAGCGGGTTGAGGATTTGTTTGCCTCCGCTATTAAATTGATTTCATGAAGCAGGATCAGTGAAGTGTTACAGTGGACCCCCCCCCTCCTAAAACCTGAAGAAAACTTCAAAATTTGTCCGCCATGTCGCGTATTGTATGAGGCAGCTAGGAATCACAGTTCGGCAGGCTCACATGTTCTTTTACAGTTCAGTTTTTTTATTTATTTCTCATTTACGTTGTTTTTTTCTTTCGGCTGTTCTCTAAATTAATTAACAAAATTGCGGGATAATTGGGAAGTCGCTCCAATGCTTTTGAAGGCAAGAAACGCAATATTTTTGCCATTTTGAATTGCTAGACCTCACACATAGCCCTGAAGTGAAACATAAAAATTCCTATCTCAAGTGTCTTAGAGGGGCTGCAAAACGAACGAGGGAAATGTGCTTTCGAATGCGGATGGAAGCAGCAATGTTCGAAGTGGTTTTTCACTTTTCTTTCTTTTCTTCTTTCCGCTTGTAGCTTAACGCTGTGGTCCGTATGTTTACTTCAGTGGGTGGGCCAAGAGACCCTCAGCAGACACATAACTCTGTCAGCGAGAAAGATACTTTGACTGACGTATGCGAGGGACAATGGGCAATTAAGAGTTTAGAATCGCTGAAAAGAATAGGGGGTGGATTCGAGCGTTGTTTTCGGTCAGCAGTTGCCGATATACGCTTAAGGTAAAAGCACGTCTGATTTCGCTCGGCCGAGAAAATTAATCTCAGGGCTAGCGGTCGCAACTCGATAAAAAAATGGAAACAAAACCTGCGAGTGGCATATTTGAACTGCGTACTCAGGCAGGGTAGATGGTTTGCTAACGGAAAGGAACTGACTGAATTGGGAATGAACGGTCAAAAAGGACGGACGGTAGCGACGGACGGAATCAACTATAGCAGCAGCGGAATTGAATGTGTCCCACTCTCCCAGCAGTCGACGTTCACAATTATTTCTTCACGACAACAAAAATCATTTCCCAGGAACACAGAAAATCAATCTTGGAAACCGCAACATCAGATGTGAGAGGGCCTATTTTGCTTAACGGCCACCTTCAAATCGTCACGAGAATAGATCAGTGTGCACTCTAATCATTGCAACAAAGTGCGGCGTGATATTACCATTTTTAATTGTGTGCTTCGTTTACATCAAGCGTCAAAGTGAAGTGTTGAATCATCGGTGCTGCCACATGGTGCAAGTGTCTGTGTGTGTGTTTTTTTTTTTTTTGTCGTGTGATATTATGTGATGCACAACGGATTTGCACAGCAAAGTCACGTAACTGTAAGTAGATGAATATTTCCTTTTTCTTTCTTCGCACATCTGCGAACTTGTGCCATCCCGACACCCAAAGCTGCATGGACATAGATGCAGTAATGCTGAGTGACTGAACCTCAGAGGAAATACCTGCACATACAGATTTCAATTTCTTACCGGGCCCATTTCCTGATTATTTTTTTTTACATGAATAAGGGAGAGGGCGTGGCCACAAATTCCGCTGGGCGGGACAGTTTCTTTTAACTTTGGTTCAGGGCCAAAGCTAGCGGGGCAGGGTTCTGCATGTGCATGCTTATTAGATTTAGTTAATTAACTTTGGCAGTATTTCGCACCTATAATCTTATACCGCAAATTAACGTGCTTGTGTATTTTGTGTCGCGAGTATTTTTAATGTGATCGTTTGCATATAATTTTTTTCATTCTCTAAGCAATTGTATATGAATATCACCTGCAGCTCTATTTAGTGTGTAAACGAGTAGTATCTCTTGTTCAGATAGTCCGGTGGAGACTCAGTCGGCTGCGTTATCCGACAGTAAAGTGTGACACCGTATGCTGCCCACATATGAGGGGCAATTGTCTATGCGCCTAGAGAGCGCCGGATCTGTTTAAATCTCGCAGAACGTTATTAAATGTTGTGTTGTGTATTTGAGAATCATGTGTTATTTGCGAAAGTGAGTGTTGTACTGGCTGGTTGGGGATTGAATGTACCGGAGTAAGATCCGGACCACTACACTCAGTCACGAATTGGTGATTGCGGGTGAACCTCATCACAACTCTGATCCCAAAGTATCATTTTTTTTAGTTTATTTTATTTTTTATTTGTTGTTGTTATTTTGTTCACACGGTGGATTCACCCAAGCCTTATGCTTCGGGTCATTCTGTTGCATCACTCGGGAGCGAGTGCGCACCTTTTCACTGTATTGGAAATTGAGAAGTAATCGGAAAAGCGGAAAAGAAATGGAAAAAAAAATTAATCAAATGAATGGGAGAGATTTTGGGGAGCTGGTGTAAGAATTATTAAAATAAGGATTTTATAAACTTCACGCTCTTCAGACGCTCTGCATTTCACAATTTAATTTTCCCCTTAGATTTTCTTCCGTGGGTTCGCGCCTAGGAAGGTCAGGAAAGTACCGCTCTTCCCCTTCACCCCCACCCCACCCTCTCCCTCTTTCTCTCAGAGTCGAAGGGTTTCCAGCAGTCCGCTTGCTGTGGCATGGGACCGCGGGGCATCCTTTCCCTAACTGCTACGAGCCAGCAATATTGGGTAAGACATAGTAATTCAAGTCAGAGAAATAGCGGGTAGACATTTTATTGGAGCTCGGCGCCAGTCGTCTTGAGATTTGATGCACCAGGTCTGGAAGAAAAGAATAGCTTGACGCCAGGCCAAGGAAAACTATAGCAGTTTTATGATAGTAAGATTTACGACCTCAGAGATCCGTAGGCAACGAAGTTCCTAGAATTTGAGGGCGGACACAGATTTTGGACGGGGCGAAGGATGGCAAGTCAGAGAAATGGCGGGAAACCCAGAGCAAATCAGATCGGGAAATGATAATTGTTTGACCAATCTGTAAATTGGTAGGAGGATCCGGGAAGAAAAAATTTTTGGTAGGTCAGGAAGAGGAGCGAGAGAATTATATCAGTCGGCATGAATACTGCGAAAGGAGGATGACAGAAGTCAGAGTTGGCATAAGCACTTCAGGAAGAGAGGAGATAGCATGAATACTTCGAAAGAAGGATGACAGAAGTCAGAGTTGGCATAAGCACTTCAGGAAGAGAGGAGATAGCATGAATACTGCGAAAGAAGGATGACAGAAGTCAGAGTTGGCATAAGCACTTCAGGAAGAGAGGAGATAGCATAAAAACTTCGCTAGAATGATATTCCAGCCCTCATCGTGGGATAGAAGGTAGGATAATCCGACCTTAAAGTTTCCTCTTGTTTACATAATTAGTATGTTGAACCGAAAATTAAAGAAGAGCATAGTAGACTAAGTTAAGGTTGAAAGTAAAACCAGCTCTAAATTAATGCTGAGAAAAGTAGGGCAGAAATAGACTAAGTTAAGGTTGAAAGTAAAACCAGCTCCAAACTAATGCTGAGAAAAGTAGGGCAGAAATAGAAGAATAATGAAATGGTTGAGTAAAGTAAATACCATTGATCAGAGCAGGAAATTGTGTAGTATAGGGAATCATTTTTAGTAAATTATGTTTCGAAATATTTCAGAATTATATTAAATGAAAATAAGAAATTAAAGTTAACCTTTAAATAAATAATTTTGCTAAAAGGGTCTTCAAACATTTTCATATGAATGAGTGTATATTTTACTAGATTTCAAGCCTTCATCAGGCAAAATAAACATATTTTATTTTCCCGTTATTATGAGTCGGCTACATTTCATTTGAGTGTACAATTTTGTAAAGTAAAAAAAAGGTTAATAACGATTGAGTGTTGGATGTGTGAATAAATGATTTGGGATGAATGTTCAGAAAAATCCTCCAGTGCAATACTGAGTAACTTACGCATCAGTGCTAGTAAACAAATCAAAATTTGTAAGTTAACGAATTATTCAAAAAGAAATGAAAAGCTAGACGATTACTTTAAAACATTGCGGCACTCAGCGGACCCCGATACACGGAACGTCGGCTGGGTGAAACACAACGCCCATCCTCGAATAGCGAGCCTGTGTTTTCTCTAATACTGGGAAAACATAGTTTTTGAGATTCGAGTGATTACCCTTATTACTAATAATGACGCGGGGCAATCCAAAAGCCCCCTTCAGCATTAAATGGTGCCGTGTCACCAGGATTTTTCGAACCATGACTTATAGCGGACTGGAAAGGAAATATTAGAAGTTAAAAGTAAAAAATAAAAATTTTTTTGTTGGTTGATATTAGTGATGAGAATACAGTTCACGATAATAGTTCGGAATAATCAACATAGGAATAATAAATGAAGATTAAATGGAAATATATAGGCGACGAGTTAACGAGAAGAGAAAAATTCAATTTTTCATTCAGTTGATAAGTGTATGTATATAATTTGTATTTCTGTATAGTGTGTAAAGTGCAGTACTTCATGATAAGTATAGGGAATTTTCCCCAGATGTCGAATTGGGTTAGGGGTGACCTAAGAGTTATGTTTTGATCCTCAGGTAAGTATTGAGAAAAATAATTGGGTACTAGTAAGCAAGGCAGGAAGTTAGTTGGGTAGTAACTGCAGAGTATTTATATGCGTAGCAAATGTGGTAGTGAGTAGCAAGGAATTTTGTTATTGAATAAAGTGTCGGTGGAACAGTAAGAATTCTAATTGTATCAAGATGGGGGATAGTGATGGTGAGGAAAATTCAAACGAAGCTAGGGGAGCAGAAAGTAACGAGATTCAAGAAGACAGCAATAGACAAGTAGACGCAACTAGAAATACTCAAAGAACCATCCAATCAATGGCGGGAATGCTATCTTATTTGCCAAATTTTTCAGGAAATAAAGATGAGGGAATCAATGCAAAACAATTTTTCGAGATGATTGATAGTGTGGCTGAGGTAGCAGGATGGACGGACGCCGTTAAAATTCTGGCGGCGAAAGCAAAATGCAGGGCAGCGGCGAGCCAATTTCTGACAGACGTAGCTGATATCAGGAGGAGACCAGTTATAAGAAGTTCAAAGAAGCCATTATTGAAAGATTCGAATCCCAGCAACCGGTGATGGTCCGTATGCATAAGTTTACAACGTGCCGTCAAAGAGCAGGAGAAAAAGTTTCGGAATACGTGACCAGATTGAGGGGCTAGCTCACCAATACCTAGGGCAGGTAGATCAGTCGAACCGTGAGGTAAGGGAAATGGCAGACCAGGCAAAAATGTCCCAATTCCTTAACGGGCTAGACCCGAAGTTAAAAAGATCGGTATTATCATTTGCACCGAACACTTTCGCTGAAGCAGTCAAGCGGGCGACCTTAGAGGAGCAGAATAATGAACTTATTGCCTCTAGTGTAAACGTAACAGACACCGAAGAGTGGAACCAAGATAGAGTTCGGAGAGGAGTACCGAAAGATAACACAGATAGTGCGGTATCTGAATTATGCAACTTGCTTGCCCGTCAGATGGCCGACCACGAATCACAGGTCAATACGTTGAGAAATGAAGCAACGGAGTTAAACAGGAGGTTAGAACAAGCGGAGAGGACACACCGGGAGCATGTGCAAAGAATTAGAAGGCTAGAGGAAAACAATAATCAGCAAAGAGTAGATAGAAGGGATCCGAACCAAATTTGTTTTAGGTGTGGAAGCCCAAACCACTTTTTAAAGGAATGTTCTCTTAGCAATCCAACATCTTTTGGTAATAGATACGTAGGAAATAATTCAAGGAGATATGGATATGCTGGAGACAATAATTTTAGGGAGCAAGGTTTTTCCGGGGAAAGGCGAACGGCTAACCCATTAAGCCAAGGCAGCCATCGGGAGCAGGATTTCCCTACGGGAGGGCGCTCGGTGCATTCGCCTCCTCCGCCAGATGTAAGAGGAACTCGAGGACGCAGCAGCTATCCTAGCGGGCGCAGGGCGAATTACGATAGAGGAGCAGAACGCGAAAATTTCCGGGATAGAGGATACGATTCAAGGAGAAATGATGTGGAAAGATATAGTAGGCAGAATCAGCAGGTGCACTTCCAGGATAATTATTCTGGCAGAGCAAATGATAGGAGGCAAGGACAGAGGAATTTAAACTAGGTGGAGGTCGTGATAACGGGACCGTTCTCGGCCGGAGAAATAGAAAGAAAAAGGTCTCTGTAGTGTTAACCACTTGTTCAATCCAGGAGCACGAAGCTTTGCCACTGATTGAAGTAAAAATTGCAGGACATCGATATCGCAGTTTACTGGATTCTGGGGCAGGGGTGTCAATTTTGTGTCCTACAGCGTTGCAGGAGATTTGTAAGAGAATGCAGTGCAGGCCTCAGGAATCATTAATGAAAATCTCAGGAATAACTGGAACCCCTTTAGAAATAGCAGCCTGTTATGAGTTACCAATACAGATAGGGAAGGATGTTGTTAAACATACCTATCACGTTACTCGGAAGAAGTTGCACCCAGATTATTCGCTTATCTTGGGGTGGGATTTTCTAAAGGCCCACGGTTTTGCATTTGATGCAGGGTCAGGGATTTTAGAGAGAAGAACGCCGGTATCGAAGAGGAGGGCCCGTAAGCAGCGTAGAGAAGAGAAACGTAGGGCAGCTCGTGTGAATAAGATTGCACCAGTGGTGAGAAGAGAAGAGCAGATAAAGAGGAAAGAGATTACTTATCCTCCGGATGAAACCAAAGCAGGAAAGCTAATTAGGAAGGAAATAATTCCTCCGAGCGCAGAGAAAATCGTTTGGGTCAATTGCCCACCTTTTTCGAGGAATTATTTAGGGCAAGTGTTAGTGCAGCCAGTGGAAAAATTTAGTCAAGGATGTGTTAGGGTAGGGCGTTCAGTGAATACTCTAGGAACCTCGGGTAAAATTCCAGTTTTAATGGCTAATTTAACAGAGCAACCCTTCCACCTTAACAAAAGCACGAAGTTAGTGTACATTCAGCCTATCGTTGATGCGGGGACGCTCCAGGAGGGTAAAAGAGAAAAATTACCTCCGCTTACTCCTAAGGATTTTAATCTTGAAGAAGTGGATCCAAAGTGGAGGCGACCACTCGCTTCTCTTATAATGAATTATAAAGACGTTTTTGCCCGTTCTATGAGCGAGTTGGGTAAATGCAATTTACTCTACCATGAGATCAATCTGAACACGGACGTGCCAATCGTAGGAAAAATGTATAGAGTTCCACATCACCTCAGGCAGGAAGCTCAACAGCAAATCAAGGATTTGTTGGATGCCGGCATTATTACGGAGAGCGCTTCACCCTACAGAGCACCAATGTTGCTCGTTGCTAAAAAAGCATCCCATCAATTTCGTTTATGTATAGACTTCAGGGCTTTAAATGAAGCAGCTATACCCGATAGCTATCCCTTGCCTAGAATAGAAGACTTATTAGAGCAGGCTCAGGGCAACAAATTCTTCACCACGTTAGATATGAAAGCAGGCTTTAATCAGATGGAGATAGCGGAGCGCGACAAGCACAAAACAGCATTCACTACCCCATGGGGCTTGTTTCAATTCGAGAGGTTGTGTTTTGGCTACAAAACTTCTCCGAATGGCTTTCAGAGATTGAGTGATGCTCTTCTGTACGGATTGGCAGATTTTAACATAATGTGTTTCATAGATGATATATTTATCGCGTCAAAAGATGAAGAGACACACCTTATCAAATTGGAAGCTGTTTTTAAACGTCTCAGAGAACACCATTTGAAGTTAACGCCGGACAAGTGCTCATTTATGAAAACGGAAGTAAAATTTTTGGGTCATGTGGTTAGTGGAGAAGGAATTCGTCCAGATCCCAGTAATCTGCATAAGGTCAATATTTTTGGAACTCCTAAGACTCTCAGGAGCTTACGGGGATTTTTGGGTTTATGCAATTACTACCGGAAATTTATACCATCCTATTCTGACATTGTAGCACCCATGACCGACTTGACAAAACAAGGGAAATTTAATTGGACACCAGAAGCCAACCGAGCATTTCTTCAAATCAAGAATTGTCTATTAAGTGACACGGTATTAATTCATCCTGATTACAGCAAACCTTTTTACCTTCACTGTGACGCAAGTCATACAGGAGTGGGCTCGGTCTTGGAACAATACTCATCTGATGGCATATTGCAGCCAATCGCATTTATGTCACGGAAATTAAATCCAGCCGAAATGAACTACCCAGTTATCGAAAAGGAGATGTTGGCCGTAGTTTGTGCCCTAAAGCATTGGAGACATTATTTACTAGGAAAAGAGTTCTATGTGATTAGCGACCATCGTCCTCTTACGTATCTTCAAAATATCAAAGACGCAAATAGCAGATTGAATCGGTGGAGAATGGCTCTTAGTGAATTTTCTTACAAAATTTTGTATCAACAAGGGAAGCAAAATGTCGTGGCTGATTATTTGAGCAGGCAGCACGGAGTTGAGTCACCGGAGAGCGCTGAAGGAGAAATCAGGGGCGTGTCTCTTCTGACCGCTGAAGAGGACCAATCAGAAACAGCTCGTGTTAAAGCACTGCAAAGAGCAGACGCCGATCTCGCTCCGATCATTGACATGCTGGAAAAACAACGCATCCCAGTAGGCAAACATAGGGTTAAGGATAGTTTTTTCCTAAACTCTGAAGGATTGTTATATCATTTCCAATATCCTGACAGGAGCGCATCTGGAGATGAATTTTGGGAGCAGCTTGTAGTTCCTCACGCTATGATACATGAAGTTTTAAAACGTTGTCATGATATTCCCTCGGTAGGACACTTCGGCGGAGACAAAACTGTCTCCTATGTTAGAAAACGTTATTTTTGGATAAACTTGTATGCGGATGTTAAAAATTATGTAGCTTCTTGCGAAAAATGTAATGAAAGGACAAACCACAAACTAAAAGGAGTAGAGAAACTGCAGCGAGTGGAAACGGGTTCTTACCCCTTTCAAAAAATTTCTTTAGACATTTGTGGCCCGTATCCTACAACTGCTGACGGAAATAAATACCTACTTGTCATGATTGATTCGTTCACCAGGTATGCTGTTTTAGTGCCTATGCCAGACCAAAAAGCAACTACAGTCGCAAGGGCATATTTCGACCATGTCATAAGTATTTATGGTACGCCGGAAACTAATTTGTCAGATAACGGTGGATGCTTCATCTCTGAGGTATTCACCAATTTATTGGCAAGATTGGGCATAAGAAGATTGAATACGACATCCTTTGCACCCTGGAGTAATGGCCAAAACGAAGCTAGCCACAGGTTTCTTAACAAATCATTAAGTTGTCTAGTTAATGAGAGACAAGACGACTGGGACACCTACATTCCTATGATAAGACTAGCATATAATACTACAAACCATTCAGCAACCAAATATGCTCCAAGCTATTTGGTGTTTGGGAGAGATTTAACGGTTCCATCCGACATTTTACTTCCGCCTCGCCGACAAACATATTATAGTGAAGAGGATTATGTAGAGGCATTCAACAATAAGATGAGAAAAGCCTACGAGTTGGTTCATGGAAATCTGCAGGAGGCTGCAGCAAAGCAGGAAAAGTATGCAGACAGGTTTGCCAGAGAAAAGGACCTGAGAATTGGTGACAGAGTATTTTTGCATACGCCTTATATCGACCGTGGTCTTTCTGATAAACTTGCCAGAAAAAACAGCGGTGAGTGGAAAATTGTGTCTTTTCCATCAGCCGTCAATGTGCGACTAGTATCTTTGAAGGACGAGAGGAAACAACAGGTAGTGCATAAGAACCGCGTATTCAAAGCACCTCTACGGAGACATCACCTAGAGAATAACTCACCGGAGCGAGAGCACGTCGAAGAAGCAGAAAACGATAATGAGGAGTTAGAAGATTTAACAGCTCATTCGGATTCGACAGAAGAGTACGAATTTATTCCTCAATTTGATTTGGAGGTTACGCCGACAGCGGTGGCAGTGCAGAGCACGCCTCAGCAAGCTAGCAATCCGATCGCCGAAAAGGTGAGAAGGACGCCGTTCCTTAGAGAACCGTACATGCTGAGAAACCGTAACTCGCAACCAGAGCCGACCGTGAATCATGTTACGAAGCCTAAAACGGTGTATACTCCAGTATATAGCAATATACCGGAAGGTGTGAGTGTCACAAAACCAGAGCAGCAGGAGATGGCTAAAAGGAATCAAAAGTTTGGAGCCACGGACAAGGCTGATTTAATAGGGAAATTTATTGCTCAACTGAAGCTAGCACCTAAATCATCGGGAGAATCGTGGATCGAGCAGGCGGAAAATTGCTTACAGGATATTCAGAACGTAAGCGAGAACTCGACTGCAGAAAATTCGAATGATGATACTGTACGGTATGTGTATCCGAAATATGCTGAGGTACGACGAACATCCCAGGAATCTTGGGTATAGCATGGAGAGCTAGGCAGAAGCGGAGAGCCGAAAAAAGAGAAGAAAAAAAAAAAAACTTGAGTGCTCAATTTTGGTTGTGAACGCTGAAATTCAAAATCAGTAGAAGCCTACATTTTAAATCACACTCAGTATTGGCAATTCAGCAGGTTTAGCACAGCAGGGTATTATTGATAACCAGAGTATGGTATCAAATTTCATTGAAAAAAAAACCTGTGTGTCAGAGTTATTTTGTCTTCACGGACGCATTCGTAAAGGTTGGGTAACTTGTGGGATAAAATTTAGAGAAAATATTTTTTTTTCCTCTGAAAACATTTTTGCAAATAATGTTAATGATTTGTTCACACTTTATGATAATTGTCACTTTACTTCAGGTATATTTCTTCTAATTCACTGCGTATATCACTTGTAATTGTTAATTCTCATGCGATAAATTGGGAAGGTGTAACTTTGAATAGCCAACAGTTCTATCAGTGCATATATTGATTGCGTGAAAGGCAAGTACTCATCAGCCAGGAATAGTTTAGGTACTTTAGTTGCAGGAGAAAAATGATTGAGTTCAGTGCTTTCAGGTTAAAATTATGTTCGCTACGTTGATTATTGATTAACATAATTGTCCAAATAGGTTAAGTAGTATCAACTTATTTATGCGTAAATTTCAGTTACCTAGATAAGAATAAAGGTAATAACAGTAATTCGCATCAGAGTAGTATCCGTAGTGTTCGGAATTTTATTAGATGGACATTCTGCTGTGGGAGGCACTTATATAATAGAATAATAATTGTCACCAATACTTATTAAAAGTTAGCACATTCAGTTGCATATCAATTTTGAGTAGTAAAGATAGTAAGAATAGTTAGCGATGTCAACTCTCGACAGCATTTCGCAGTTTACAGTAGCGAATGAATAATTCATCGCTAATTCTTCGATCAGTTCAGTAATGATATATATTCTCGGTATTGTAAAGCAAATTAGTAATTTTCTTGACAAGCACGTGAGTAGAGGATATCAGGAGAGTATTACCTTTTGGGAGATTTGCTTAGGGCAGTTAAGCCGAAAATAGTGGTTTCACTAGGCTAAGAATAATGAATGGGAGAGATAATAATTCGGAGCACGCCTGGGATACCCTACGAAAAATAAAGGTTCACTTACCTTGTGTGTATCCAGTGTAATCCAAATAATGTAGCTGAAAAAAAAAAAAAAAGAAAAAAAAAAAACATGTGTAAGGGAAATAAGGTAGAAAAAAAAATATATATATTGGGTGACATTATGGTCAAGGCACTTTGGCAAAGGGTATCTGACCATAACGTACAAGAACGTAAGACCATGCGGCGTGTCTTTTAGAAGAATGAAAAAAAAAAGCGTGGCAGAGTCAACGGGGCTTCCTTTCTGGAAAGAAGGAGTAAAGACAGGAAACGGCGACAGGAAGTAATTCCTATCGTTTCTACACCCCCAAGCCTCAAAGGACCAGAAAAGGCAAGCAGGAAACGGGTTGTAATAACCTTGGGTGGAAAGGTCAAGATTGACTCCCAGCTTTTGGCGTGAGTACCTGAGCGAAAGGGGTGACTTCATATGACCCCCGAACGCAAGCAAGGGGTTTCTCTCAGACCCAGCTAAAGAAAAGGGTGTTTAGAGCGAAATCGATGTAGAGGGCTAAACACTTAAGCAGTTAGTAAAACAAATAAAGGAGAATATTTTAAAGTAAAAGTATAAATCACAAAAGGGGAAAGTAGTTAAATGGAAGAAATAGTGTCTTATGCGAAAATTCAGTGTTGATTCGGAAGCATGGTCGTGTACATTCTGCGCGCCGACGATGGGAGTTTCAGGAATAAATTTTTGTTTAGGTGAAGGTGATGTGTGAAATGGATGTGTGTGTGTGAATGATTGAGTGATTTTGGCTTAATTATAGAGCATCGAAATTTCTTGTCATTTCCTTGTAATCGTAATCGCAAAAATGCACACTTACATGAAAGGATAAAAGAAAAATAAAATACAATATAATAATAATAATAATAATAAAAAGAAATAAGTGAATAAAATAAAATAGAAGCAAAGAGAAAAGGAGAGCCGAGTCAAAACGAGGAGATTAGTGGCCGTGCGCCAAGGTAATGTTAAGAATCCACGGATTCACGAAAAAAAAAAAAAGATATGTGTTAGTTTGATATAAGCTTGTTCTACTATGCTCATATTGATTTCCAGAAGGAAAGGTTAAACAGATTAGGCATAATTCTAACAATAATCGAGAAAAAAAAAAAAAAGAGGAACCGTATGGCGGAGTGTCCTATTTCTATGCTGAAGTTTTTTTACAGGGCTAGGTCAGCCATAACCAGAGTAGTGGCTACATGCAAAGCAGAGACTATGTGCAGACACATATAGCAGCTTCATCCCAATAGCTGTCCGTGTCGAGGTATTCGGACCGCTGCTTTGAAAGAAAAAAAAAGAGAAAAGAACACTAAATATACATTCCTGTGGGACAATGCCCTTTGACAGACATTGCTTATGAATGAAAGAATCAATTCTCCAGAGTGTGAGCGTTCCTACCACTATTGTGGGGACAGTGGAAGCGCCACAGAGAGATGACAAAGGGACTTGTGAAAGTGAGTGATCTCATCCTCTCAGTGGAATTTGCGTACAAAGCGCAGTGAGTCTGCCAGGACTCTGGACGCAGCGAAAAGAAAAGAGGAAAATTTTCTTTCCTCTGACAGTCAATATCCGAGGACGGAAAAGCGTCGAAAGAAGGAGCTTCCAGTAGAAATATTACGATAATAGTGTTGTGCAAGCCGTTCGGAATCAACAGTGCATGAACTATGTAGTGTTGGCAGCATCAGTTCGCGTTGTTACTGCTATTTGTGGAGGTATAAAGGACCTCTACTGTCATTGGTGTAGACGATATACTGTCTGCGGTTTTCGTAAAAAAGGCTTCGCCTGAAGGAGCGAGTGCTATAAATTTGTGCAAATAACATTAACCAGGAACTTCAGCGGCACTTGAAGTTACCGACGCTTCATTCGAACTGAACAACCGTCGCTGCATTCAAACTGATCAACGAACTGCGGGAAGGTACGGACGGAATACGGCAAATGCTACTCAGAGTGACTGGAGCGGACAATTTCGTGTATCCTGTGTGGAACTGAGCAACGGAGATGACGTTACCTCGGACCACTCAATGTGGTGGTCTTGGACATTGTATTATAAAACTGTGAAGTACACTTATCCTGGAATTTATGGAATAGGTGGTGTGACATTCCAAGTGTGACCGTAGTGTCCACTGATTTCGAATTCTGTGCTGAATCTGAGCACCAGATAAAGTGAAAAAGAAAAAAAAAAAAAAAAAAAAAACACTACTCTAATTGTTGTGCGATGCTGATAAGCGCATGGTGCGTTCACGAGAAAAAAAAAAAAAAAACACTTTTTAGATGATTCATACCTAAGCAGTGTGTTACTTGTCATCGTCAATTACTAATGAAAAAAAAAAAGTGACTACCTGTACATATATTTCAATTATTTATGCAAGACCCTAATAACCATTCTTTATAGTCATTTAACTCTAAAAATTGTGCATTTATGTATTGCAGTGTGATGTATGTGATTATGTTATTTACTTGCTCTGATCAACGTAGGGCATCGGCAGAAATAATGAAGACGGGATATTCTAACTCAGGGTCTTCTTGCCCTGATTTCAGTCTTTCAATTCTGCGAAGGGAGATAATGTTGCATCACTCGGGAGCGAGTGCGCACCTTTTCACTGTATTGGAAATTGAGAAGTAATCGGAAAAGCGGAAAAGAAATGGAAAAAAAAATTAATCAAATGAATGGGAGAGATTTTGGGGAGCTGGTGTAAGAATTATTAAAATAAGGATTTTATAAACTTCACGCTCTTCAGACGCTCTGCATTTCACAATTTAATTTTCCCCTTAGATTTTCTTCCGTGGGTTCGCGCCTAGGAAGGTCAGGAAAGTACCGCTCTTCCCCTTCACCCCCACCCCACCCTCTCCCTCTTTCTCTCAGAGTCGAAGGGTTTCCAGCAGTCCGCTTGCTGCGGCATGGGACCGCGGGGCATCCTTTCCCTAACTGCTACGAGCCAGCAATATTGGGTAAGACATAGTAATTCAAGTCAGAGAAATAGCGGGTAGACATTTTATTGGAGCTCGGCGCCAGTCGTCTTGAGATTTGATGCACCAGGTCTGGAAGAAAAGAATAGCTTGACGCCAGGCCAAGGAAAACTATAGCAGTTTTATGATAGTAAGATTTACGACCTCAGAGATCCGTAGGCAACGAAGTTCCTAGAATTTGAGGGCGGACACAGATTTTGGACGGGGCGAAGGATGGCAAGTCAGAGAAATGGCGGGAAACCCAGAGCAAATCAGATCGGGAAATGATAATTGTTTGACCAATCTGTAAATTGGTAGGAGGATCCGGGAAGAAAAAATTTTTGGTAGGTCAGGAAGAGGAGCGAGAGAATTATATCAGTCGGCATGAATACTGCGAAAGGAGGATGACAGAAGTCAGAGTTGGCATAAGCACTTCAGGAAGAGAGGAGATAGCATGAATACTGCGAAAGAAGGATGACAGAAGTCAGAGTTGGCATAAGCACTTCAGGAAGAGAGGAGATAGCATAAAAACTTCGCTAGAATGATATTCCAGCCCTCATCGTGGGATAGAAGGTAGGATAATCCGACCTTAAAGTTTCCTCTTGTTTACATAATTAGTATGTTGAACCGAAAATTAAAGAAGAGCATAGTAGACTAAGTTAAGGTTGAAAGTAAAACCAGCTCTAAATTAATGCTGAGAAAAGTAGGGCAGAAATAGACTAAGTTAAGGTTGAAAGTAAAACCAGCTCCAAACTAATGCTGAGAAAAGTAGGGCAGAAATAGAAGAATAATGAAATGGTTGAGTAAAGTAAATACCATTGATCAGAGCAGGAAATTGTGTAGTATAGGGAATCATTTTTAGTAAATTATGTTTCGAAATATTTCAGAATTATATTAAATGAAAATAAGAAATTAAAGTTAACCTTTAAATAAATAATTTTGCTAAAAGGGTCTTCAAACATTTTCATATGAATGAGTGTATATTTTACTAGATTTCAAGCCTTCATCAGGCAAAATAAACATATTTTATTTTCCCGTTATTATGAGTCGGCTACATTTCATTTGAGTGTACAATTTTGTAAAGTAAAAAAAAGGTTAATAACGATTGAGTGTTGGATGTGTGAATAAATGATTTGGGATGAATGTTCAGAAAAATCCTCCAGTGCAATACTGAGTAACTTACGCATCAGTGCTAGTAAACAAATCAAAATTTGTAAGTTAACGAATTATTCAAAAAGAAATGAAAAGCTAGACGATTACTTTAAAACATTGCGGCACTCAGCGGACCCCGATACACGGAACGTCGGCTGGGTGAAACACAACGCCCATCCTCGAATAGCGAGCCTGTGTTTTCTCTAATACTGGGAAAACATAGTTTTTGAGATTCGAGTGATTACCCTTATTACTAATAATGACGCGGGGCAATCCAAAAGCCCCCCTTCAGCAATTCTTCAACTTTTCATTTTTTATGTTCTGGTGTGAATCTTTGAGTGCAGCAGTGCACCTGAGATTCTCACCTGGTGCCGTGGCCAACTAAATTGTACTTCAGGTCTCAAGCACCGTTACCGGCCGACTCGGCAGGAACACTGCTAGTGCCGTGTAACAGAAGCAACAATACCTTTCTTGTTAATTTTTCCCCCACAGAAGACCCTTGTTTCATACATTTAGCATTTACGCTACCACGAAAGGAAAGACTATCATCATCTTCACAAATACAAACCATGGAAGATACGGCTACTGTCTGCACAAATTGAAAAAGTCTGTATCTCCTTTCTGCGGCTGTTTAGCAGTGTAGACAAATATACACATATTGGGAAAGAGTGCCGTGATCTTTGTTTTCTGCAGAGTCTGAATGACAATTCACTTGGTTAGCAACAAATCTTTGGATTGCATTTCTTCGACCTGTAAATTGAATTGCACATTGCCCATATTGCAATGCTTCCCATAGAAAAGAGATAAATAAATATTTGAAGGTTTTTTATAAAAGTTGGTCTCATGAATGAAAACAAATTTTGGCACTCTGCACCATGAAATAAGGATTTCGTGTGCTTCTCGTGTAAATTGGAGATTACTTCTTCATGGTTTTCTGCGAAAAACAAACGCTTGGCAACGGAATGAGGGAAAGGAAAACGTAGAAACACACGAAAAAATTCAAATCAAAGGTATAAAAAGGTGAGATATTAATCATAAAAATATTCCCACATGTGAAAAAATCAGATAACTGACCCGTTTTGTGACATGTGAAATGTAAAACTGTCACCCGACTTAGTGCTAGAATAGGAGGTACAAAACGATTAATTTGGATTTCTTGAAAGTTTTGATGGCTTTGCGAAGCTGCCATACCATCGAAACCTACGGAAGGAAACTCGCAGTGGATAGTTCTAGTTCTTATCAATGTTTCTACAGAAAATTCAAGCTCTTCAGAGGGGTCGGCTGCAGACGACGTATGTTATTCTCGAATTCTCAAGAGGATTCTTCGGCCTCCTCATACGTTTTTTTTTCTTTCTTTTGTCTTGTAGTAAGGCCATCAGCTTTTCAATTTCGAATTACATGAGCTATAGTAGATTTAGGCATGCTAAGACTGTTTTGGGTGTCGTGTACAGAACGGTGATTAACGTAATATAAAACAATTATCCCATGTTGAAATTCTGCAATTTCCTTTGTTCATGGCATACTCATTTCGAATGCTCTACTGCTTCTTCAGCAGATCCACGATTTTAATTCGAAACTTCCACAGGTACAACGCAAGTACATGCGAACTCCTCAATCCAGAATTTGCATAATCAATCAAGTGTCCTAATATTTCTGGCAGCATACTGTATTTCTTAGTTTTATGTATTTTTCATGTAAATTGTTTTTGAATTTTGTACTTCAACCATGTGCTCTTGAAGCATTTTCAATATGATGATATACGTAAACGGAAATTCATTTTTCACTCATTTTTCAGGGGAATGGTGAATTCTCAAATGATATTGTCATTCAACACCACGACATGATTGTCACCAATCAAGATCTTGGACTTTCTGTTCATTGCCAATATGATTTGTCCAACAGAAGTGTATCGCACGGTGTTCAGTTAGAGATAAATGGGTGAGTGTTGTGATTTTCTGAAAAATTATTCGTTGTGAAGAGGCAATATGGGCAGCTAAACACCGCAACAATAAAAACCGTTAATTAAATTTGAGGGCTTTCAATTTTTTCTCCGAAACAAAAATTAAAATTCCTTGAAATTAAACTTTGCGTTCGGACCTTAGCCAGGTTATGTGCTTGTGTTACAAAAAATAATCGAAATGAATGTTAGAAATTCAAACAGATTTCATGAATCTGAAGTACGTGCACATCTGCAAATGCATATAAACTGCATCTACTGGTAAATCCATGTAGTTTATGATCAAAACAACGATAAATTACATGAAAGGACTGCATACGTTGAGAGAATAAAAATCAGAAATACCCATTGGAACCAAACCATAAATAATGAAGAACATAGAAGGCACCATATATTGCCATCCTAGGGATCTTCAACAGAAACTGTGGAACACCTTTAAGAGGCAGACGACGAAGAAAGTTCTCCAGGGAGCCACATAGAACGGCGTAAATGTGATAAAGACATTTATTACCTAGTACTAACATAGTTGGAAGAAGTTACTACGCTAATTGAAGTTACTACGTTGAAATGTAATTGCATAATATTGGAGGAATACAAGGCCTACGTGCGTTGGCAATTCTTGTGAGTGCTGCATCCGCCTTTAGCGGTATAGAAACGACGACAGAACCATTGGATACTATCAGTGGGACTACTTATAGGTAGCCCTAAGAAATGCTCATGATGGTCGTTAACCCTTTAACCGGCTGGAACGAATTAACTCTGGGTTAGCAAAATGGGTAGAAATCAGCTCGAACGAATATATTCGTTGTCTAAGAAGTAGGCCGAACGCGTCTGGAATAAGTGAACTTGGACATCAGAAATCGTTGCTTTTCCTTTAGCCTTTTCATTGAAAGTGGTCATTTAAGAGGAATGATTGCCATCAAAGCTTTGTCTAATTACCTTTTCCGCTAAAAAATGCTATAAAAATGCGACGAACCTAAAAAGAGGAGAGAAAAGACGTTTAACTTGTTTTTGCTTAGTGGCATGATGTCTGTGTCAGGGGACTAGCCGTTTCCAATCATTCCTTGGGTCATGAAAAGACTTTGCGGTAATCAGACTATCGACCACAACACTAAGGACTTTAACAGGAACTAAATCACCAGTGACAAATTTATATTCGGTACTGCTGAGATGAGAGGGCGACAGGAATTGTTTTGCTGTAGCTTTCGTAAAACCCGGCAGCTATGTGAACTTATCTGTTTGAGAAAATTTTGGGTACCGTTTGGTTCAGGTAAATCGGAAACGACCAGAACCATAAAAATGAAAAAAAAAAAACAGCCGTGGAAAACGTTTCAGAGACAGATGGTGGAGAAAAAGCTTCAGGAAGCCACGTCTCATCAACATTTTCATGAAGAAAGAATTGCAAGAAGACCGTTGAGAGTAAGCTATTGCTTTTTGATGGAATTCTTTGTGTTCCGTATTAGATTTTTCAGTAGAACAAAGCTTCAGTTTACACTTCAACTTCCGCCAAAGCAAGGCTACATCATTGTAATTTAATATATTGCAAGGTCCTGTTAATAACATGGGCTTCAGAACCACTGAAGATGTTCAGAAAATTTTGATCCTAGTATTGTGTGTGGGAAGCAGTTTTCTGGTATCAAAGTATTAGACACAAACTAAAGAAGTCTGGAATGAAATAATACAAAAAACGCTACATAACGTTATTTTTTTCCATCGAAAATCGCGTTTTTGAACTGTATGACGTAGAAGTCTTGTCTTACTTCTACGTTATTTTAAAAACATCACCATACGAAGAAATAGTTCCTAAATTAAACCTTAACGGTCAGACGAAACATGTAAACAACAGAAGTCAAACTTACGGAAAAGATGCTTTATTCAGGATGTAGCCAACACATCGTAACATAGCATAGCATATTGCATTAAACTCTCCACACACCACACAGTTCTACACAGCTCTTAACACAACGCTTTTCAAGCAACGCTCTCTTTAACAACGCTCGCCAAGCAATAGTTTCGTAGTCCTTTTTATCTCTCGTTCTTATCTTATATCAGGCATACGTCACGTTCATTCAACCTCAATTGCGTTGCCAACAGTATTCGTTTGAGAGAAAAGATATCACGTTAAAAGTGAAATATAACTGAGAATAAACTCAAGATTTACATAGGGAAAGAAACTAAAAAGTAAAGTTAATTTAGAATATACGTCACAACTGATAAAGGTATTTGTGTTACTTGCACGAAATCTGCAATATTTGTATGTTTTGCATAAAATATATTTAATGACTAAACTAACACGATTTTCGAATTTTTTCATGGAAAAATCTACTGAAATAGTCTATTTCCACCTGTGCGTCATGAGATGTAATATTCGGTTTTCAAACTATGTCCTTATGTATATGTCATTATTGTTTTTTCATTATCCCTTTGTAACTTAATATTGTCTCTTTAGTACCTAAAGTTTTGCAACAGGTGTTATCTTATACAGGTGCCATCTTATTAAAGTACTCTATGGCCATTGTGGATCAGTAGGTTTATGTGAGCTCAAGGCTTGAAACTAGTACATCTCCTGAAAAGAATATGGTGGTAATTTATTGAATCAGATAATATAATAAGCAGATTAGAATAGAAAGAAAAGGAAAGAGAGAGAATTATAGGTTTAGATTCGAAATGAGGCAAGAAGGAAACAGGTATGAGCACGCACAGCCAAACAAAGAATCCCAAGAATAAACCGAATAAGGCAAAGGAGGAAACTGAAGTATAGACGGAGAATTTTATTTATATTTATTTATTGACTGAAAGCCCACACGTAGAGCAAAACTAATGGAAATCTCTATCTAAAAATTTTAAAATGGCTTATTGCTGAAAGTGGTGTGTAAATGGCGTGTAAAATTATTTTTGTTTTTAAAATTTTGTTTACAGGTGAAACTTTGAGCTGATTCTTCTTTATTTGTTTCTGAGCATATATGCAATACGATTAAAACCATAACGGTCGGGAAAATGATTTGAATCTGCATACCATTACCCGCAATGTCATTTGCGAGAAACAATAGAAGTACAGGTTGAATCTGACAGATTTTCTAATTTCTTTAAGGTTCAAATATCTGTGTAAATTTTAAGCAATAGTTTTGAGAAATAGGTATAACTACTGACGTTGCCTTAACTGAATCCAGTCATTAGCCTTCAATATTCTTCATCTAAAGACTTAGGCTTCAATATTCTTCATCTAAAGACGGAAAACATACGTCCTTGACACGGGGTAGGAACTACAAACACACTACTGTCTAAATAATATAATTATTTCGTCTGGTACATTATTAGTGTTGTTGCTTTTGTTTGAGCTTTACCATGATATCATGACGTTTTCCTTACGATAGCATTTTTTAAGCTTCTTGCCCTGCTTCGTACATTTAAAGCGCAGGTTTAACTTCCATTCTTTTTTGCTGTAGCTCTGAACTCCAGCCAGCACTTCTGATTTCTTCGGTCATCTTCTTCAGAAGCTCGTTAAGTGGGAGGCAAAAACCTTTGCCAACTTTTCGAATTGATCGGAAGCCGTTGTTGTTTGACGACCTTTCAAATTGAGCATCATTCTCTTTTATTTCTCATTTTGTATCTTCGTGACTTGAGATTTTCGTTACCGGTTAGGACATGACACTAGCACTCTTTCGTGTTGATATCTTGATCAAGGACCGGCAATCTGATGGAATAAAAAATATTTTACCGTACTTAGCATTTGTTATTATTCTTTTAATCCTTATAGTAGCATTTTCACTTTTGTTTTGTTGCTACTACATGAAAAAAACTACTAGTGTAATTGCAACTTATTTGAAAAATAAGTTGCAATTACACCAGTATGCATGGATTTTGATGTTTTCAATTGAAACACTGTTTTTTAGGCCCATTTATTCTGCTGATTTCAGAAATGTATTCTGTTTTGTCTCTATCACGTCAGAATTGTACTCGTATACTATCATCAGTAGTTATTTCAGCAAAGTTAGTAAAAATGCATTCATTATACAGATAACACAGGGTGTCCCCATAAAGGTGTAACCAATTTCAAATAATCATAACAGTTTTAACATAAATGGTCTCAGTACACAGCTTGTGTTAATTGACAGAGCAGATCATGAAGTTTTATAGACATTCGACATG
Organism: Macrothele yani; assembly: GCA_039090855.1. Classification (NCBI taxonomy): domain Eukaryota; kingdom Metazoa; phylum Arthropoda; class Arachnida; order Araneae; family Macrothelidae; genus Macrothele; species Macrothele yani. The sequence continues at coordinate 89,179,215 of CM077016.1, read as the reverse complement.
CGCACTATTTGTCACCCGAACAATGTCTAAACGGTATTTCTAATGCCAACCATGTTCGTTCGAGAATGTCCGTATTAACTTTCCGCAGTGCGTGTGTAATCCTCCTCTTTAGGTCAGCAATGTCTGCAACAGGGGTGCTGTAAACCTCACCCATGATGAATCCCCATAAAAAAAAGGTCACAGGGTGTGAAGTCTGACGAACGTGGGAGCCATGCAATGGGATCACCACACCCAATCCATCGATTGTGAAATTTGGTATATCCAGAGACTTCCTCACAATCTGAAAGCCCAATGAGGTGGCGTCCCATCTTGTTGCAAAATGACCGGAGTTGCAAGTTCATCCAACTGGGGATACACAAACTGCTCAATTATGTCCAGGTAATTTATCAGCTCTCACGGTCGCCTCCTGAAAGAAAACGGGTCCAATAACACGGTCGACCATTATGCCAAACCAAACATTCACTTTTGGTCTAGCATGTTCATGTTCCATTATGCAATGCGGGTGTTCAATTCCCCAAATTCTCGCATTAACCTTTCCAGAAACATGGAAAGTGCACTCATCCGAGCAACAGATTTGTCTCGGGAAAGATTCAGTACTTGCAATGTTCTCCAACATCTCTTCAGCAAACTGTTTACGTTTCACATGATCATCTTGGGTTATGTGATGGGTTATCTGAAGTTTATACGGGTGCATTTCCAATCTCTGACGTAACACTCAGTGCACTGACGACTTGGGGATAGTCAGCAGTCTTGATGCTAGTCTGATTGACTTTAGAGAGCTACGAGTTAATATTTGTCTCACAACCTCCTCCTTTTCTGGAACCAGCAATGGTCGTCCAGGGCTTTCCTTTGTAAGGACGCTACCAGTTTCCTTGAATGACTTGTACCACTTTCTGATGCTGTTACGTGTGAGAGGTTTGCTCCCATATTTTGTTCTGAAATTCCGCTGAACCTGCGTTTCGGGTCGGGTTTCAATAAACCACTCCACAATCTGTGCTTTCGTCGCAGGATCCATTGGGTACACTTCTACAAAACTTGTGGATATTCTTTACTACCTGCAACAAACAGAATGCTGATATTAGCTTCTGCCTAAAGTTATCATCATTTGAAATTGGTTACCCCCTTTTTGGGACACCCTGTATTTTGTCAATACTTTCCAAATTTAGCAAAATGATGGCGCAGTGTTTAGTCACGTGATAATTTAGCCTTGAATCTTCCCTACAGCTCCTCTATAACTCAGTTTCTTTGTTAAAGTCTACGGGTTAACTAGTTCCTTTGTTAAAGCTGTTGTGTTAACAAATAAAATGCTGAGCATTTAAGACTGCTAATCTGCAGAAATATCTTTCCGTGGGTGTTTAAATATTTTGCTACATATGTGAAAGCTATGTAGTAGTTAAGGAGAGGCAAAACATTACAGATTTTGCGAAAAAGAAAAGCGTACTTAGACTATTTTAAAATTAAATTAGGATAACAAAACAAACCATGGCATGGCGCCTCACAAAGCATGCTGCACTTGTGTTGAAAGTTTAAAACTTTGGAAAAATGGTACGAAAACAGCTATTCCATTTGCAGTTCCTAAAGTGTAAAAATAATACAGAAGGCTGTTATTTTTGCTTCTTAATGGTTGCCGGCTACAGTGAGTAAAATAAAAAAACATTGTTTACCTTAACATTCCCTCCGCAATTAGACTAGATCGTTCACACTCCGAGCATTTCAATTGATTCTTCTTGATAATATCGCTCATATTTCCATCGAATTTCATTAAAGCCTGATATCCTCGTTCTTCATGTCGCTCGTCTTCAAAAGTCAGTCGCCGTAGAAAATCATTTGTTTTATTTGTGCTCTTATCAGTCGGATGTCTCCACTTCATAAAGTATAATGCTCTACACAATAGATTCGAAAATATTTTTTTCGAATCTATTTTTTTCCATTTGCTTTTCCAATGATGTCTTTAACTATAGGAAAACTAGATTCAGGATTTCAATTACTTTCTTACTTTTTATGGTCGGATCAGACTTACCTAACTCAAAAGAAGTGTCTAAGTGGTATTTGTAGCTTAGTATATTCTTCATGCGCTAATGCTTCATTCTTTGTAAAACACAAAGTACACCATAAGTTTGCAAGTTTTCATCAATGTTCTTGCCATCAATATTGCTGAGCAATGTGTTTCTACTGTCTTGAAATATAGAGCTGATAACGCTTCTTGAAATATTGAAGAGGCTAACAACATGCCAGACTGCAACCAGTGTATGAGAAATGTTGTAGTCTAAATCCAGTAGAGCATTCGATCTGAAAAATTCATCTCGGAGGGAATTCCAACAGTAAAAATTGCACAAGAAACTCGCTCAGAAAATGATACCGTGTTTCACTTATTTTACATCTTTCTCTACATGCTTCGGTGGCATCTTTAGCTTAGCTGTTTCTCTGCAGGATTTGCTTCCCTTTGCAATTCAACTAAGTGAAAAAGTGAAGCACTACCAAACTATTGTTGTATAATTAAGTGTACAGCTTTTAGTACTCATGATATAAAAAAATTATATTACGAAAGTATTGCATATAGGTTTTGTATTTGATATGGTATTACACTATGAAATAATGAGTTTCTATTTATTTTCTATTTCTAACTAGGCAAGTTGATCCGACTGGAAGTCAGTCTGCCGTTGTCAGTTCTCCTAACGTCACGCTGATGATCACAGATCGCAGCGGGAACGATGTCTTAGCTGCTCAAGTTGGGGATCCTTTAGCTTTAAGATTTGAAATCATCGACAAAAACAGTTGAGTATCTTTCACTGAAAATCTCTAAAAAGCCACAATATTAAAATCTCATTGTCTCAGTTAAACTGCAAAAAATTGTCAATGTGCAATAATATTAAAAATATTCGCATTGTATATGAAAATGCCACAGTTTTAAGTTGTCAACATCTAACATAATAATTAGTACATTAGTACACAGCAATAATTAGTACAATCTTTCTCGAGGCCGCCCCCCGTAGCGAGAGGTCTGAGGCGCGGGTTTCGGATCTCTCATCCGAGATTTGCAAGCACATTCTTTGCTTGCTTGCCCCGATTTAGGCATGGAAGGTGTGCTTGTTCAGCACCCTCCGCAGCATGGGAACTGCACCCCAACTGTCCGCAGCCCTGGAAAAAGCAACCGAATGAAGTAGTCTTAGGGAGATGCGAGTTTATGGTGGCACCCGTAAGATCTCATGGTATGGTGTGGAAAACAAATCCTTCTTGAGAGCAGTTGACATCACTTCGTTGTCCGCCGAACCATTTTGAATGACTATCTTTATAAACACTTACGGATGAGATTCAGTAAGTTCTGAGCCTAAGTCTAATGCAGTGAAGCATGGATGATAACCGAATTTAAACTTCAGATAAAGCTACGAATGTATCCAATAATTTAAATTTGTGTAACTTCATCGTACAAACCCGATTGGGGTTTGGAAAACACAATCTTTTTTACACAAAACTCGTCAGCAGCCAAGTTTTAACAAACACACAAATTGTACATTATCGCTGGATCTCCTGTCAAGTAACAGAGTCAATGATTTTGCCGGTGCGACAATCTAGCAGCGTTCCGTAAGCTGGTAATCAGTGTTCTGTTGGAAGTCCAGATACATTAAACCAGCAACTAATCAGCGTCTTGCTGGCAACTAGAAGTCAGAAGGCAGCCAAGCAGCTTTTTACTGGCCGATGATGCACTTTAGTTGCTGGCAACAGCCGTCTTTTGCCAGGCTACCAGCGTTATTCTTGCAATCAACTGACGCTCTGTTGGCTGCAACAGTCTACTTCTGGATGAGCATGAACATACATACTGTACATACATATCCTCAAACTCTTCTCTGAGGTTCAGAGGTTATCTCCTCAAAGAAAGACCATGTGCCAAGAACACATGTAACTGAAGAACTAGAATTTACTTACTGTTGATGTATCAAATGTCTCCATTTACAGCGATCTCGGCACACAGCTCGAGCTTCATTAACATCCATCACACGCCGCACACAAGACCTTTTTTACTTCATACTCATAATCTTTTTCTCAAGCAGACATTCCTGAATCTGGTCCTCCCATGATTTCCTTGGCCTTCCTTTACCTTTCTTTCCTGCCACTTGGGCTGAAAAAATTCTCTTAGTCAGCACCTCATCACTCATTCTTTCAACATGGCCAAACCACCTAAGAATATTAGTCTCTACCTTACTAACAACATTTTGCCTCACATTACACATCTGCAACACATCTTCATTATTCACATGATCAGCGCGTCTTACCACAAACCCATCGTAAGTAACGCAATTTCCCAGCACACAAACGACTCCTATGCCTTTAATACAGTACTCAGGTTTCACTGTGTACATCAGAGTAGGAACAATTACACTTTCATACACAGCCATGCAGGACTTTCTAGAGAACCCATCATTCCTGTGAAAACCTCCCAAAGCAGCTATGACTTTCAAAGAAGAATTCACTCGCCTGCTAATTTCGCCATATAATTTGTTCTTTCTGTCAAACATACTTCCTAAATATACAAACTCATTCACCTGGCCAATCTCTGTGTCATTAAGACTTTATAACGAATTAAATTTCTCCGTCATTTTTGGTCTACGCCGGGATTCGAACCCGGATCCCCTCATTCCGGAATAAGTTGCTCTACCAATTGAGCTACGCGGACGTTTTATTCTGATTCCCATCTGCCTATATGTCGTGTGCGTCCTTCTGGCAAGTACGTCACATCTCCTGGTACGTTACATCATTTCCCCCTTATTTTTTTTTTCGAAGTGCTGGAGAAGGGATTCTCTTATTTTTCCTATCTCGCGGTGTGGAAATAACATCACACCATTGCGAGATTTTGAACGGTCGGGTCATCCGGATAGTTCGGGCGCCATTATAACGAAGTAAATTTCTCCGTCATTTCTGTCCACGCCAGGATTCGAACCCGGATCCCCTCATTCCGGAATAAGTCACTCTACCAATTGAGCTACGCGGACGTTTGTTCTGACTACTATCTGCCTTTATGTCGTGTGCGTCCTGCTGGCAGGTACGTCACATCTCCCCCCGAAAGAGGGCCGGGGGCATGGCCCACGGGTCAGCCGTGACCATGAATCGTTGCAGGCAGCCATCCACTGTAGAACTCCCAGTCAATCTGGTGTGTGGAATGCTACATCACACATTTTATTTTTCGAAGCGCTGGAGAAGGGATTCTCTGATTTTTCCTATCTCGCGGTGTGGAAATAACATCACACCAATGCGAGATTTTGAACGGTCGGGTCATCCGGATAGTTCGGGCGCCATTATAACGAAGTAAATTTCTCCGTCATTTTTGGTCTACGCCGGGATTCGAACCCGGATCCCCTCATTCCGGAATAAGTTGCTCTACCAATTGAGCTACGCGGACGTTTTATTCTGATTCCTATCTGCCTTTATGTCGTGTGCGTCCTTCTGGCAGGTACGTCACATCTCCTGGTACGTTACAACTTATCTTGCATTCAGAGATTGGATATGCTGCTGAACATGCTGCTTGCAATCCATCTGAATTTTGAAGAACTAGTACGTGTGGTAGTAAGCTGTTAGCTGTCTTCTACGGTAGAAGTCCATTAGAGTTCTTCTGGCAGTCGAATAGTGGTGAACTAAAAGTTTATTAGAGATTCGATTCTGGTCATCTCGGACTTGGCTGTCATAGCAGTGTCAGGCGTAGTTCTGCTGACCATAGCCACTGGACTTTAGGTCAATGATAGAAAAATAAACATTCAGTAAACAAATCATTAGACATAGGGGTGACGGCAGTTCATATGGCCATCCCTCGCGCAGAGTGGAACAGTCCCCAAAAAACACTCAGGCGATTAATAAGCGGACAGCAGGGCTTTCCAACATGTGTATCGTAATCGACTCATACGGGTATACGTCGTAATCTGAGCGGCTTCGATCGTGGACGCATTGTCGGCGCAAGATAGAAAAACACAAGTAGTAGAAACCATAGGGTTCCCGCCGGCAACTGTATCAAGCGTGTACCGCGAGTGTACCATCGACAGACGTACCAGCGCCCATAAAGCAAGCGGTGGCAGACAACACGCCATTGATGACAGGGGTCGACGTAGACTATCCAGGCTCGTACATACCGACCGCTTGGCAACGGCGGCGCAAATCACTTCCAAGTTAAATGTCGGAGGACCAAGCAGCGTCAGCGAGTGAACGGTATGGCGCACAATGCATACCATGGGCTACGGGAGCCGACGCCCCATTCGTGTGCCACTGTTGACTGCTCGTCATCGGACATTGTGCCGAAATCGCATCCAGGTTAAATATCGGAGGCCCAAGCAGCGTCAGCGAGTGAATTGTATGACGCACAATGCATACCATGGGCTACGGGAGCCGATGCCCTACTCGTGTGCCACTGTTGACTGCTCGTCATCACACATTGTGCCGAAATCACATCCAGGTTAAATATCGGAGGCCCAAGCAGCGTCAGCGAGTGAATTGTATGACGCACAATGCATACCATGGGCTACGGGAGCCGACGCCCTACTCGTGTGACACTGTTGACTGCTCGTCATCACACATTGTGCCGAAATCACATCCAGGTTAAATGTCGGAGGCCCAAGCAGCGTCAGCGAGTGAACGGTATGGCGCACAGTGCATACCATGGGCTACGGGAGCCGACGCCTTATTCGTGTGCCACTTTGACTGATCGTCATCGGACATTGTGCCGAAATCACATCCAGGTTAAATGTCGGAGGCCCAAGCAGCGTCAGTGAGTGAACGGTATGGCGCACAATGCATACCATGGACTACGGGAGCCGACGCCCTACTCGTGTGCCACTGTTGACTGCTGGTCATCGGACATTACACCTCGCCTGGTGCCGGGAACATCAATCCTGAACCTTTGCAGAGTGGCAGCTGTCGTGTGGTCACATGAATCGCGTTTTCAGCTGTACCAAACTAACAGGAGGGTACGGGTGTGGGGTCGACAGCATGAGGCCATGCCGCGTCGTGCCAGGTCGGCTCCCTTCAAGGTGGGGATGGCTCTGTGATAGTTGGGGAGCTTTCTCATCATGGGACACATTAGGTTCCTTAGCGCGTCTGTGGAGTTCCTTAACAGCTGCGCGCTACCAGCATGTGTTGGCTGATCACGTACACCCTTCATGGCCTTCGAGCATCCTGCGCCCGATGGACTGCTTTAGTAAAACAATGCGCCCCGCAAAAACCCAGGCATGACTCGAAGAACACTCATCTGCGTTTCGAACCATCCAGTGACTCCCAAGATCCCCAGATTTAAACCCTATAGGAGCTCTCTGGAATGGCGTAGAACGGAACATCAGATCCATGGATCCTGGACCGACGTCTTGGGGGAGTTGTGGAGAATGCTGCAATAGGCATGGCTGGCATTACCTCTCAAAACCCTCTGGTATCTAGTGGTATCGATGGGTCGACGTGTACTGGCTTTTATAGCAGTACACCTCGATATATATTTATATATCGACGTGTACTGGTGTACTGGGAATAACATTAAACACACACACGCGCGCGCGCGGTCGAGTCACATCATTGTGCCCACCAGCTAGTATCCAGAGTAACCGCCGTGTGCAGCGCAGACAGCAGCTAGACGGACTGGGAGTGACTCAATAAGGTGTTGGAAGGTGTTCACAGGTATGTGGAGCCATGCTGACTGCAGTGCATCTGACAGCTGCTGGAGGGTGCGTGGTGGAGGTTCCATAGAGCAAACAACACGATCGAGGTGGTCCCATAGATGCGCAATTGGGTTTAAGTCTGGGGAATTAGAGGGCCAGGGCAGTAATTTAAAGTATTCGTCGTGCTCTTCCAACCACTCTGGGACATTTCTAGCTGTGTGACGCGTCGCACTGTCGGGCTGGAAGATCCCATCCGCCCCAGGGAAGACAATCAGCATGTATGGGTGTACGTGGTCTGCAAGGATGGATTCATAACGAATTCTGTCCATAGGGCCTTCCACAGGTATGAGTGACACTCCACAGAGAAGCACTGTAAGAAGGGTGCACAGAAGGCGGGGTGTAAGTAGTGGAAGTGTGTTGTGCTGCCGGACCTGTGCGTGGAAAGCTTCCTGATGCCTCGACGCAGAATACGGCAGTCATTCCAGCACGTTTCGGAGTTCGACAGAGGACGAATAGTGGCTTATCGCGACAGCGGTTTATCGTACCGAGACATCGGCGCCCGTGTGGGACGACATCCAGCCACAGTGAGGCGAGTATGGATTCGGTGGGTGCAGGAGAGACGGACGGACCGACGTGAGTGATTGCCGCAACAGCGGCACACCACCGAACGAGAGGACCGGCATGCTGTGTGGCGTGCATTGACGGCTTTCACCGCCACATCACGAACGTTAGCACAAGAATTAGGGTGTGTTGCGCAACAACCTGTGTCAGCACGTGATAACCGAGTCCAATGCCTGCTGGTGTGTGCACTGGCGATAGCTATTAGCATTAAGGGTAATCACTCGAATTTCAAAAACTACGTTTTCCCAGTATTAGAGAAAACACAGGCTCGCTATTCGAGGATGGGCGTTGTGTTTCACCCAGCCGACGTTCCGTGTATTGGGGTCCGCTGAGTGCCGCAATGTTTAAAAGTAATCGTCTAGCTTTTCATTTCTCTTTGAATAATTCGTTAACTTACAAATTTTGATTTGTTTACTAGCACTGATGTGTTACTCAGTATTGCACTGGAGGACTTTTCTGAACATTCATTCCAAATCATTTACTCACACATCCAACTCTCAATCGTGATTAACATTTTTACTTTACAAAATTGTACACTCAAATGAAATTTAGCCAACTCATAATAACGTGAAAATAAAATATGTTTATTTTGCCTGATGAAGGCTTGAAATTTAGAAAAATAAACTCAGTCGTATGAATATGCTTGAAGACCCTTTTATCAAAATTATATATTTAAAGGTTAACTTTAATTTCTTATTTTAATTTAATATAAATCTGAAATATTTCGAAACATAATTTACTTAAAATGATTCCTATCCTACACAATTTCCTGCTCTGATCAATGTATTTACTTTACTCAACCATTTCATTTCTTCTGTTTCTGCCCTACTTTTCTCAGCATTAATTTAGAGCTGGTTTTATTTTCAACCTTGACTTAGTCTACTATGCTCTTCTTTAACTTTCGGTTCAACATACTAATTATATAAACAAGAGGAAACCGTTAAGGTCGGAAATGTCCTACCTTCTATCCCACGATAAGGGCTGGCGTTTCATTCTCCTCTTCCCGAAGTTTTCATGCAGATTCCTTATTTGTACATAGCCTGCCATCCTGGATCTTTTATATCACCGTCATGATTTCTGAGTCCACTTTGTTCGTTAATGTAGAACATCTCTCCCTGTTGGGCACATGCTCGTTCCTCGTATCGGTAGTTCTTCCTCAACTTTCTTCACCATGCTATCTCTTATTTTTTCGATCCTCTTCCAGTCCTACGAAAAATTGTTCTTCTCGGATCCTCCCACCAATTTACAGATTGGTCAAACAATTATCATTTCTCGATCTGATTTGCTCTGGGTTTCCCGCCATTTCTCTGACTTGCCATCCTTCGCCCCGTCCAAAATCTGCGTCCGCCCCTGAATTCTAGGAAATTCCGTACCCGTGGATTTCCGGGGTCATAAATTTTCCCATCATAAAACTGCTATGGTTTTCCTTTTGCCTGGCGCCAGACTATTCTTTTCTACCAGACATGGTGCAGCAATTCTCAAGACGACCGGCGCCGTGCTCCAATAAAATGTCTACCCGCCATACTCTTGTAGAATTACTTCACCTTACCCAATATTGCTGGCTCGTAGTAGTTAGGGAAAGGATGCCCCGCGGTCCCATGCCACAGCAAGCGGCCGAGTGAAAGCCCTTCGACTCGGAGAGAGAGAGGGGGGGGGAAGAGCGGTACTTTCCCGACCTTCCTAGGCGCGAATCCACGGAAGAAAATCTAAGGAGGAAATTAAATTGCGAAATGCAGAGCGCCAGAAGAGCGTGAAGTTTATAAAAACCTAATTTTATTAATTCTTACACCAGCTCCCCAAAATCTCTCCCATTCATTTGATTAATTTTTTTTAAATCCCATTTCTTTTTCGCTTCTCCGATTACTTCTCAATTCCCAATACAGGGAAAAGGTGCGCGCTCGCTCACGAGTGCTGCAACACACGTACCGTTCGACGTCGGCTGCAGGAGCGAGGACTTGTCGCACGGCGCCCATTGCTCCGATTACCATTGACGTTACACCACCGGCGAGTGCGGCGGCAGGGGGCCGTTGAACGCCGCACCTGGACTACGGACTGGCACGACATTGTCTTCTCCGACGAATCCCGCTTCTGCCTGAAACACCACGATGGTCGGATCCGAGTGTGGCGGCACCGCGGCGAGAGACTGTATGACGCCTGCATTATGCATCACCATACCTGTCCGTCGCCTGGCGTTATGGTTTGGGGCGCAATTGGATGTGACACCCGCACCCCTCTGGTACGCATCGCCGGTACACTCAACAACCACCGCTACTTCTCCGACGTTTTGGAGCCTGTAGTCCTCCCTTACCTGCAGGATATGCCAGCGGCCACGTTTCAACAGCACAATGCGCGCCCGCACGTGGCACGCATCGTGCAACAAAATTCCTCACGGCCCACCAGGTGTCACTGCTGCCGTGGCCCGCCTGTTCTCCCGATATGTCGCCCATCGAACACATCTGGTCGCTGATCGGCAACCGAGTGGCCCGGCAAGCACCACCCGTGGCTACGCCTGATGAACTGTGGCAACGTGTGGAAGCAGCCTGGACCGACATACCCCAAGCCCACATCCAAAGTCTCTTTCGTTCGATGCCGCGGCGTGTAGCGGCCGTTATTTCCAGCCATGGGGGACCACACGAACTATTGATGTCTGCGTGTTCCGCAAGTCGCACGGGCATGTATCCTCAATCGTTTCATCTTTGTATCTGTTGTTATCGTTTCATCTTTGTATCTGTTGTTATCGTTTTATCTTTGTATCTCCAGTAAATCTGGCGTTGCTATCTTGTGTCCTCCTTGGTGTTGCATTTTGGGTGGCCAGCAGTGTATAAAGAAAATCATGTGCGTAAAACTCTGGTTTAATATAAGAACCGCTGTCTGAAACATGGAAGGGTAGAAAAAGTCAACTGTTCTTGCGTCGTTTGAGTATGACTAATGATAACAACATTCAAACTCCTGTCAAATCACAGTATTCCAGATAACTGACAAATCAATTACTTGCGTACGTGGAGAAAGTGGAAGAGTTCAAACGTACTTCCGTACGTGGAGAAAGTGGACTAATTCAAAATTACTTCCGTACCTGGAGAAAGCGGACGAGTTCAAAATTACTTCCGTACGTGGAGAAAGTGGATGAGTTCGAAATTACTTCCGTGCATGGAGAAATTGGAGGGTTACACGAAATTCTTGTGTTGTAGTGTCATACGAGAAACCAAATTTTTGCTTTTTCATGGGGTATTAATTTGTATCAGTTAGTATAGGATTTTAGTTTTGCGTACGTAGTTGAGTTTCAATATTAGCGTCGCTTCGTGGCACTACTTAATACCATCCCGGGCAAACAAAAAATACATTCTTTTTTTGTTTTGTTTTAGTAAGAGACAGTTTTCGCAGGCAAAAAAGTACCTTGGCCGTTAATAATCAAGAATACTCACTGCCGTTTAGAGTGCATCCAAAATGTTTGTCGTGTGACCTTTATAATTCTACTGAAACTATTCGTAAGTGAAATATTAGAAAATCAGTATAATTTCAGAGGCAATATGAAGAGTTCAGTGTGAAAGTATCACATGTGAATCGTTTAACGCAATTATTCTTGGTTCTTACAAAATATTCTTCTCTTTCAGGCCCTTACGAAATATTTGTTCGAGAACTGGTTGCTATGGATGGAGTTGACAACAGCGAAATACTTCTGATTGATAGCATGGGGTACGAACGAAGTTTTAATATTTTCTCAGTAATTACACTTGATACTATCTGTAATCTGCAGACATCTCGGTTTCATAAGTGTTTTTCTCAGCATGTGTGAGTTGCATAATACCTTCAATGAAATATCAATGCCTGGGTGCGTATCTGCAAAGCATTAACGCGAAAGCGCTGTAAAATTGTAATCGAAAGTTTCAGCAAGGGAAGATGAAATATATTCCATCACTTTTTTACAATGCTTTCACGTTAATGAATCACTTTTCTACAGTGTTTCATTAACGCGAAAGCATTGTAAAAAAAGTAATGGAAAGATTCAGCATGGGAAGAAGAAATATAATTTAGCTGATGAAATAAGACAAATGAAAATTATCAGTGCCCAGAGTTATGCATATTGATGCTAATAATTTTTCAAGAGACCTCACTGTTTGCCAGGTACATTAGAACTCCATATACATAATTTAATTATGCATTATTAGTATATTTCCTGAATGAGAGCAACGACGCACAAAAAAGATATTTTCCTTCTGAAATAAAGTTTTTCTACATTTCCTTATCTTCAGGTTTAAAGAACTAGGCACTATTATATGCACACTAATACAGCAATCATATTAATTTCATGTAACTGTTTTCATGTTTCATATTCCTCGTATTGCATTTGAGTATGTACAAGTTCCGGCGATAACATACTCAAATATACAGTATATTATTACAATATGCTATCCATAACTTGTAGTGGGTGTGATTGTCGGAATCACTGTTGGAAATAATTTTAGAGTCTTTTCACCATATGACTTTAAATATAGTTGTCCTTCAAGTGCTCTTAAACATTGATGCAACTGGTTTTCCAAGAATCCTTTCAGAATATTGTCTGTATGTTGATATCCTTAAAGTGTTCTGCAAAACTAATGAAAACTATTTCCTGACAGTCCTTTCACCATGTAGCTCTGAATGTGGTTATCCTTAAATACTTTTGAACGCTGATGCAAATCATTTTCTGAGAATCCTCTCACCATGTTATTCCGAATTGTTAAAATGTGCATGAATATCTTTGAAAATCATTTAGTCAGAGTTTTTTTCACCACACTGCTCTGATGTGGTTTTTCTTAAGGTGCTGTTAAACACTTCTGGAAATAATTTTCTTAAAATTCATTCATCATCTTGCTCTCATATGGTTTTTCCTAGTGCTCGTAAACGCTTTTGGATATCATTCTCTGAGACATTTCACCATATTGCTCTGAGTGTTGTTATACTTGTAGTTAAGAGGCTCTTAAATGCTGACGGAAACGGATTTTCTGAGAATGATTTCATTATATTTTCCCCAGTGCTGTTATCTTTAAGTTTTTTTTAACTCTGATAGAAGCATTTTTTGTCTTTCTACCATATTGATCCATGTGTTGTTACTTGAAGGTAGTCTTAAATACTACTGAGAATCATTTTCAAGTCCTTTCAGAAAATTGCTCTTAATGCCTACAGTTCATTAACATCTTCCAAGGAGTTTTTCAGATCCGAAAACAACAAAGCCAACAGAGGAAGGATGCTCGAATAGTGGCATTTATTTTTTGCCCAGATACTGGTGTTTATCTGAAGTGAAAGAGCAGCGTTTGTGTCTGTGTGTTCGAGCGTGCGTGTGTGAATTAGAATTGTTTATATTTTTCGGTACTATCATAGTACAGAATTCCTTCATGTAGAGAATTTTTTTGAATCGCGTGTGTGTGTGTGTCTTTTTGTACAGTTCTCCAGCGGATGTTGTTTTTTTTTTATTGGAGGTTTAACGCCCACCGTGAGCAACTCAATGTGCTATAAGCAGTCGCCCGTCCCTAATTGAGGGGCACTGGTTCCAGGGAAGGGAGAGAGCCAGTGCCGTAAGACAAACACAACATCCATGCCTCACGGGATTCGAACCCGGACCCCTTTCGGACGAATGATCAGAAGCCACCACTTAGACCACTGCACGGCTGCTTCTTTTTCAGTTGAGTGGATCCTTATCAGGAAATTAATTTCATTTTATTGTGTATAAAATCACAATGATTTTTCAATATATGAAAACATGCGATGAAACATTCTTTTCGTATCTTCCTGAAACAATGGAAGACGTACGTATGGAAAACTCACTGTCTCGATATTAGGGTGGGTTGAAATACCGAAATGTTTTTGATCGAATCGCTATAGTGCGTAAAAGTTGCCCCTGGTATAGCTAAAGATAATGTAAAAAAAAATCAGACAATATTTTCCTTCGCGCATGACTATCGAAGTTATAGAAATTTCCAAAATTTGCACAACTTTATTGATTTTTCCAAATACCAAATAAATTATAATGAAATTGCTAAATTGCGGAAACGTTGCCTCTCGTATAGCCAAATATAACGTAAAAAGGTGTTAAAACACAATTTTGTCCACGACGGGCATCGAACATTGTCCCCTCACGGTCTCACCCCGGAGTAAGTCGCTCTCCCAACTGAGCCACGCGGACAGAATATGTCTCGCTGCAGATTTGTCATCTTGACACATGTTTTCAATTCTGTAGTACGTCGCAAAAGTTTTTTTGAATTAAGATGCTATTTTCCGTTCGCGCATGACGATCGACATCATAGAAATTCCACAAATTTAGACGTTTGTAGAGATTGATTCTAAGTACCTAATCCTTACCCCCTCCACTCACTTGCTGCAAGATTAGAAGGGAAAGGGCTCGGAAGCGAAGTGATTTGCAGCATAACCAAGATTTGCTAATCTACGGACTTTACCTTGAAGGTCGGAAAGATGACACTTTAGTTGTTCAAACAACACATTCAAAGCGTTACCGTAACGGAGAACACATTTCTCTAATACTGGAGCCAGGTTTAAATTACATTGGCTATGTGTCTTCCGTTTCAGGGTCTTCTCAAAACATAATATCTAGTATACACTGAAGAGCAATTGAATTAGAGATACCTGTCTAGTAACGTGTAGCACCACCTTTCGCCCTGATAACGGCAGCGATTCGACTCGACATGGACTCGACAAGACACCGGAAGCGTTGGGAAACCATACGGATCCACGACCCCTGAACAAGCTCTCACAGTTCACGAAGATTTGATGGAGGGGGGTCAGAGCCTCGAACGTCTCTCTCGATGGCATCCCAGATGTGCTCGATGGGATTGAGTTCAGGTGACCTAGCTGGCCAAGGAAGCGAAGTCACGTCGGTGGAGTGTTCATCCAACCATTCGGATACAATTCGGGAGCAATGGCACGGTGCATTGTCTTGTTGCAGGATAAGGTTCCCAGTGGGATGTTGAAGACGCACAAACGGGAGCAAATGGTCGTCTAGGCTATCCCGGTAACGTTGACCTTGTGAGGAACGATGTCACACGTACCAGGAGTCCCATTTCAGTCTACGTAAACAGTCCCCAGACGAGAATGCCACCCCCACCAGCTTTAAGAGTACCCTGCTGGCAAGAAGGATCCATCGCTTCATGTGATTTGCGCCGTACTCGTATCCTGCCATCCGCATGTACCAACGTGAATCTCGACTCATCAGTCCAGGCAACATTTTCCCACATGTCTAGGGTCCAGTGTCGATGTTCCCACGCCCATGCTAATCTTTGCACCTTGTGATGTGCGGTCAGCAGCGGTACTCTCGCGGGACGATGGCTTCTGTACCCCTTAGCAAGGAGATGGTTCTAGATGGTGTGGCTGCTTACACGTTTTTGTGCACCAGCGTTAAATTGCCGAGCGATTTCTTGCACTGTGGCCCGTCTATCCGCTGTTACAATGCGAGGTAGCCGACGATGACCCCGCTCATCCACACGCTGTTGTCCACGGCAGTTGGCCCTTGCAGGGATGGTTTTACCGGATTCGATGTACTCACGGTGCACCCGTGACACAGTGGCTCGTGAAAATCCCAGTACCTGCACGACTTCCGAGATGGAGTGACCCATTCGTCGGGCCCCGACAATTTGCCCACGATCAAATGCGCTTAGATCAAATACTGCGTCCGACTCTTACTGATTCCCGTCGCATCACTCCTTATATTGTCGGATCGCAGCATACGTCATGTCGTTTCCGTTTACAGGGCCGCCCACAGCGCCACATTTGCATAACGCCAGCTGTCTCTAATTCAAATGGTCTTCAGTGTACGAACATACGTACCTATCTGAACAAGGCATCTCAGCAGAGACATTAAAGTTATTGGAATTGATGGAACTATGAGTAACACTGGCTAGAAGAATGGCATAAATAATCTTCTAGGAAAAGGGTGGGGTACCTAAGGCCTTCTAGGCCATTAAGTGCGGCCTTTTGAGTGAATCCAAATTTTGCAGAACAAATCCTTTTATTTTTATTATGTTTTTGTTTATATTTTATTATTTTTATTTTAATCTTAAAATGACCGTATTTAAAATACCAAAGAGTAAAAGAATATTCAACGAAATAATACTCCCCAACTGACGGCCACAATTAAAACATTACTTCTTCAAACGGAAAGCTCGGATGAACATTTTTCCCAGTTAGTAAAGGTCATTGATGAGCAGAAGAATTCATACGAATCATTTGAAGCAACACTAGCTGGAAGACTTAAACATTACTCTTAAGGCGCAGCTCTTATGGACTTATTAATTGGAGAATACAATGAAAGGTTCACTGACTTTAAGAATCATGACATCACACTCAAATTAGCATTTCAACCTCACCTAGTTGATGTCTCTATGGCTTCTAAAAAACTACAGATGGAATTGAATACGTGAAAATCCTCCAAATACGTGGCGTCAGTGAATAAACAAAGACATCGCTCGTTCCACGTTTTAGCAACACACAGCAACCGAAAATTTGTTATTCGGTCACCGCTGGGGAATCGAATCCCAGATCTCTCGATATTCAGCCGAGCGCGTTAGCCTTACACCATTGATTGAGCTCTCAGAAGATGACATTTTAAAGTCCTTATTTGCCGCCCCGGTGGCGCAGTGGTCTAAGAGATGGTCTCTGATCATTCGTCCGAAAGGGGTCCGGGTTCGAATCCCGGTGAGGCGTGGATGTTGTGTTTGTCTTACGGCACTGGCTCTACCCCTTCCCTGGAACCAGTGACCCTAAATTAGGGACGGGAAACTGCTTATAGCCCATTGAGTTGTTCATGGTGGTCGTTAAACCTCTAATAAAAAAAAAGAAGTCCTTATATGATGCTAAGAAAGAACTAATTCAAATATGAAAAAAATGCAATAGAATATTAACGCCTTCGGCAACATGCATGGAAAATGCCTTCTTGCTTTTCAACCACTTATTGCTGCGAACCTACATTATCCTACCTAACCCAATTCAAGACGCCCTTAAGGTCATAAATGACAGATACCCATCTAGAGGATTAGCTAAAACTGCGGACCTCCTGGTTGCAACCAAATATTCAAATGCTTTCCAACAAAAAGCAGTCATTAAAAGGCTAGTTAAATTTGGAATTAACAATTCTTTTTTCATCTTTTGAAGTTAGTAGTTAGATTTTCACAAACTAATGCACATTTTGAAGTATTAATTTAAGTTTCTTGAATGCGGCCTTATTAGATTACAGCTACCTTAATGCGGCCTTCCAACGTGAAAAGGTCACCTCTGTTCTAGGATCACATGTAGAAAGACCATTGAAGTGGAGTATTTGTCTCCTACATGTCAATAAACTGCCATTTAGGCATTTATTTTAATACCTGGATGGAGATACAATAGAGCTTAAATCATTTTGTGGTGTGGTTGGGCAACAGCTTAGTGGTTGTGAGAAACTACCAGTAAAACTAGTTACAGAAGAATCCAGCAAGGTTTGCGGTTCTCAGGTCAGAGACGAGTACATCCGTGCAACATTGCTATCAAGATCTATCATGCCTGAATTCTCACATAAGGCTGCCTTCAAAAAAAAAAGAAAAAGAATAAAAAAAATGTAAAATTGAAACAGAAAAATTGGAATTTCTATAATTTTGATCGTCATTGTGCGAACAGAAAATATTGTCTTAATTCAAAATACTTTTTTACATGATATTTAGATATACGAGGGGGCAACTTTTCCGCATTATAGCGATTCTCTTGTGATTTATTTGGTACATAGAAAGAAATCAATAAAATTGCGTAAATTTTGGAAATTCCTATAAATTTGATCATCACACGCGAGCGGAAAATGTTGTCTGATTTAATTATTTTCGTTTCATTATCTTTAGCTATAACAGGGGCAACTTTTCCGCGCTGTAGCGATTCGATAAATAAACATTTCGGTATTTCCAATCCATCCTACTCAATATTATTTTTCCATTCGTTATTCACAGATTACGTATTTGTGGTGGTTTGGTGGAATGTAACCTCAGCGAATATACAGATTCTTCTGCATTTCTTTCAGATGAAGCGATTAATCCTTGAAAGAACTCCGAAACTGCTTGCAATACCCTTGTCAATACAGAATCCCGAAAGAGTCAATGAAGTCGCAACCTAACGTGTAGTTTAATTCTTTTCTGCTGTACGGTAGCGACCGTTCGCATCAATATTCAACCCTTAGTTCATCACGCGTGTCAGCCGGTTGATTTTTTTATGATCTGCTGCACACCAGAATCATTCGTCAATCTATTGATCGACCTTGTTCACTACCTGGTACTCTGTATTTACTTCTTCGCTATTCATTAAACATCCGCTGAAGCGTTGCGCAGAAGGAAAGAAACGTATTTTGCCGCAAGAGAGGCATCTGTTAGGGAAAAAAGGGAGGAAGAAAGAAGTAAATTAAGAATGCGCTGTGCTTACAAAAAAAGCTATGACAAACATTAACGTGAAAGTTACTGCATGCCTTATCTCACGATTTCGTTTTATTCCTTTCTCACAAGGATCATACAGAATTAAAATAAAAGTGTTCCATTGAATTACCTACCATCGAAACATTTTTCAACTGACGAAACGTATCCCTAATCCATATCTCGTATCATTATACGATTCGCTGCCGTTAAGACAAATCGTCAGATGAACATATTTCATTAAATCACGTGCCAAGCGCTTCATCAGGAAAGTTCTGCGACGACAAAGAGGTTACAACATCATACATAAATGGGAAACGAATTTCCCCGAAGAAATAGTTCTTCTCAAATACATGGAAGGCGATACAAATGTAATCATTGGCACTGATGTGTCGTATTTTCACTGTTGTCCATGTAGCCACTCTTTCAGAAAACTTGAAAATGACACTGCCCTCGAGCGGGAATCGAACCCGCACTTCCCGATTACCGGTCGAGCATGCTATTCGTTACACCACCCAGGACAAGGAAGTTCCCAGCAACTCAAGCTAAGCAGATGTAACTTAAAAGTCTGAGAACATTCCAGATTTGCGCTAGTCGAAGCAACTATAAGCTTCATTGTAGCGTCCTAATGACCTAATTTTCAGGTTTTCTGAAAGAGTGGTTACAAGGACAACAGTGTAATCATTGGCACATCAGTGCCAATGATTACATTTGTATCGCCTTCCATGTATTTCAGAAGAATTATTTCTTCGGGGAACTTCGTTTCCCATTTATGCATGATGTTCTATGAAGCACTGGAACTTAAGAGACCTTCTACGAAGCACTGGAACTTAAAAGACCTACATCCGACCCCGGATGTGAGAAGAAGTTGTTGGGACGCTACGATGAAGCTTATAGTTGCTTCGACTAGCGCAAATCTGAAATGTTCTCAGATTTTTAAGTTACATCTGCTTAGCTTCAGTTGCTTGGAACATCATTGTCCTGGGTGGTGTAACGGCTAGCATGCTCGACCGGTAATCGGGAGGTACGGATTTGATTCCCGCTCCAGGGCAATGTAATTTTCAAGTTTTCTGAAAGAGTGGCTACATGGACAACAGTGAAAATATGGCACATCAGTGCCAATGATTACAAAAGAGCTTACATTTTGCACCTCATGTCGTAAAAAATGGTGTACGAATCGTTCTTCTCAAACCAAAGCAACCTTGTCAGACATGCTTCGCTAAAACATATATGAGGTGTTTCATCACCAACTAACATACTGCATACTTCCCGCATATTGTTATTCACTGCATCATCTATTTCATCAGAAGAATTTTCACTAAAGAACATCTACGGTCCATACCTCTTATATCTGACAGCAGTGTAAGATTGCCGTTTTACTAAACTAAGAAAGATGAGTTAAAACGTTGCTTCAAGCAAATCATGAGTTAAGTGTTTCGTTAGAAATTTTTTCGATTGACAAAACATGTACTTTC
Source organism: Macrothele yani (assembly GCA_039090855.1). NCBI lineage: Eukaryota > Metazoa > Arthropoda > Arachnida > Araneae > Macrothelidae > Macrothele > Macrothele yani. Next base: position 89,159,085 of record CM077016.1, on the reverse strand, counting down.
CGTACCTCGCACGTTTGACAACATAGTGTATGCAGTAGCGTACCGGAAAAACTCGAGCCCCGCAAAAACATTTTTCGAGGCACTTTTGGAAAAATCCATTAGCTTTCAATTACTCAAAATTTTAACTTCCATATTATAAACTAGGCTTTACGGGTTTTTTAGTAAATCAAATTCTTTGGAACCTACCAGTATTTTTCGTAAAATCAAAATTATTTCACTTTATTGCGTGAAACACAAATGTGTACGTTGTAATGAAAACGATTGCCCTGGTTTCCGATACAAATTACTACAAAATGTTTACGTCAAAGTTAATTAAGTTACTCATATCATGCAAAATTTATTATACAAATTTTGAAGATGACAATCCGATTTTTGGCGTAAATGTGACAAGGATGGTAAGTAAGATAATATCCGAAAACTTGAAAATTTTCATCGCCCTGGAGCGGGACTCGAACCCGCGTCTCCCAGAAAACGCCCAGGTATGCTAACCACTACACCACCCAGAACGACCAAGTTTCAAGTTTCCGATCAATTTGAATTTAACCATCACAGGATTCGCTAGTCGAAGCAACCGGCATTCATGTTTAGCGAATCTGGAGGTTAAGAATCTTATCCCGTGTTTGCCCGGAGAAGCAGATAAATTAAGAAAGAATTTATCTGCTTCTCCGGGCAAACACGGGTTCTGGGTGGTGTAGTGGTTAGCATACCCGGGCGTTTTCTGGGTGCCGCGGGTTCGAGTCCCGCTCCAGGACGATGAAAATTTTTCAAGTTTTCGGATGTTATCTGACTTACCATCCTTGTCACATTTACGCCAAAAATCGGATTGTCATCTTCAAAATTTGTATTATATGGCGTAATCCCGTATTTTTTCATGATTTATCTGCTTCTCCGGGCAAACACGGGATAAGATTCTTAACCTCCAGATTCGCTAAACATGAAGGCCGGTTGCTTCGACTAGCGAATCCTGTGATGGTTATATTCAAATTGATCGGAAACTTGGTCGTTCTGGGAGACGCGGGTTCGAGTCCCGCTCCAGGACGATGAAAATTTTCAAGTTTTCGGATATTATCTGACTTACCATCCTTGTCACATTTACACCAAAAATCGGATTGTCATCTTCAAAATTTGTATTATATGGCGTAATCCCGTATTTCTTTCATGATAAAATTTATTATTTTGCATGATATGGCGTGCTTTTTGAAATATCTCACGATTGCACACACAAAACATACAACTGCTGTGTGACGGTGTCTAATGACTTTTCGGATTTATACGAAATGTCACAACATAAGTAAGCAAATAACTAAGTAACGATTAAGAACTGTAGCACAAAAAACGTAAAACTTTAAATTATTTACTCTGGAATATAAAAAAACACACTTAACATAATACCAGGATGTTTTGCACATAGTAAAAAAATCTTTTGACTCTGTTATAAAAAAAATGACACAGGTCTCCGATTTTATGCTCACGCGAAGAACACCTTGCAGTGCATTAATTTCGGGGGATGCATGATTATGTGCAAATAACTGTAATACATAACACCTTATCCTCATTGGTATAAAAATTCCGCTCATTGAACTGATATGTTTTCCACATTCTTTTGTTAGTGTATCTGCATAGAAACTATTCCAAGGGATGTGAACTTAAGGCCCCTTGTAATAGCAGGGGCTATTACAAGCGGCCTCAAGTTCTTTTGAATAGTTGCTTTCCCGTCATCCAGTTTTTATGAATAAAAGCAACGAAAATGATTTCTAAACATTTACTGAGAAAAAATGCTTTTCTTCTTAAAACTTCCTTCAACACTGCCTTAATTTTGGGCTATTTCTTTAACCAGTTTCATACAAAGTTTCCGCAAACAATTTTGTAAATTTTGTTTTTGCGGAAACCATTTTTTAAAGACACTTAACCACGAGCCCCCCCCCCCCGCACTGCGGTGGTTGCAGGGGCTATCAGTACACCCCTGAGTGTATGATTCAAGCTTATCAAACCAAAATCATCGCTCAAAAAATTTCAGTGAATCATGTACCTAATGTTTCATTGGAAAACTTCCCAGCTCACCGAACGTACTTTCTACATATAACATCGTTGATACCAGTGTATGACTCGTGCTCATGAAAAATATTTCCGAAAGGCAGATTGGTTACGATGCTATCTTATCGAGTCCATAGCTGGAGCGAGCTGTGAGTACTATGACAATTTTTCAGCTCCAGCTGTTTCCTTTACCTATTTCCTGGAATGGAACTGCTAATGCTAAATTAGGAATAAGACTGGTCACCAGCGGCGTATCTTGGGTCCCAGACCTGGGCTATCTCACCCCCCCTCCCCCAGTACTGTTTTTTTTAATTGCGAAGTTTAATTTTTAATTGTTAAGTAATAGAAGTAACTTTTTTCTAACTTTTAGGTACATGCCATTGCTAACACGATACGAACTAATTATGAGGATTAAGATTTGAACACTTATTTGTACATGAACTCCATTCTTCTTCTGAATACTTTATTTGTACATGAACTCCATTCTTCTCCTTTTGTGTAAAAAGGAGAAGAATGAGTGCTAGGTTTTCATACAGTGTTTCTTCCGAGTACTTTTTCATATTTAAAAACAATGTTTCTTCCGAGTACTTTTTCATATTTAAAAATAATGTTTTTTTCTATTGACAAAGCAGCCAAGTTTTTCGAATGTGCATATCCTTGTGTGGCTCTAAATATATCTTGATTCTTTTTAATGTTGGAAAACTTCTTTCGGCAGTTGCAGTCGTTGATGGAAAGCTTAATATGAGGTCTGCTAATTTGTACACCTCACTAAACACTATGTCCAATTTATTCAACTTTATGTAACACGTAATGTCTGTTACTGATTTGTTTTTGTATTCATCAAAGGAATAAAACACCTTCAGTTCATTTTTAGTCGAGCTGTATCAAAATTTGAAGCATAGAGTTCTTTTTAAGTTCTGACAGTAGATGTTCAGGGAAGTTTTCACAAAATTTATCAAAACAGTTCGAATCCAACAAAGCCACGAATTTAAGATTTAATATCTCTGATTTTAATTCATTGGCACTTCACAAAAACTGAAACAACTCTCGCGAAACACTTATGGGCGGGAGTATGCGAGTGACTGACATAGTCTAAGTCTTCTTTTTTCTGAGCGCACCGTTTCCCAAAGCAATGGCCCATTCCTCTCTACCAGCTTTTTCATGTTGTCATGGAAACCCTAGCAGGCGATTGTACAGAAGGTTTTCGCATCAGAATTGCGAAGACTCCGGAAGAGCTGCTTGCGTTATGCTGTTGGTTTTCGCTCGCCAGACTGAGTCAAAGCAGCTAATTCGCACGCGTTTTTTTTTCGCACCGAAAGCATCGACATATTTTAATAACGTTGATAATTGACTTTTATTTGTGAATATTTAATTCAGTTTTATTTGCGCATTCTCTGGGCTTCGCAGCTAGCCTCGAATATACGCCACTGCTGGTCACCAATGTCCATGATTGTAAAAAGGAGAAAAAGAAAAGAATCTTTAGATATTGTGACCAGAAATACTTCACTTCTGTTCTAGAAATGGTGATGTATGAGTCCATTTGACTTATACGTCACCATTTCTACAACGGAAGTAAGATATTTTTGGCCATAATAGCTAATGAAGCAGCAAGAAGCCGGTCGGCGTTGTTCAACTGAGAGAATAGCCACTCAGGTGTAGGAAGATGTGGATTCGAATTCCAGTGTCGCAAAATAAATATTATATTGGCGCCCGAACGAAAAAATATTTCCTGGCAGTGAGGATTGAAAGAAAAAAAAATGTGTGATGGTCTTCCGCAAAATGTACGTAAATAATATGATAAATACTTCTGCAATGAAATGGTCGCAGAGTTTTACCGTCGGTTGACCCGAAATCTGGTGAGCGATTTCGTGCCCCCGCCTTTCTCAACGGGATGGATCACAGCCAACTTGAAAGAGGAGACCCTGAAACAAACGGTTGTCATGTGACCAAAATGATCTCAATTTTGTGAAATTTCTCCACGTTTTTACCGCAAGTGAATACAGTTATTATTCTTGTGATTAAAGCCTCTTAAAAACCCTTATTGCATTGTGTTTTCCAGTCAAAACTGCTTTATTCTTGTGCCAGTTTTGTGAAAAAAATGTAAGTGGGTGTAAAATTAAATTTTGTGCAGGGCTTAGATTACTATATCTGTGGCACTTATAAATATCATTTGCTTGCAGTAGTAAAAATTAATAAATAATTAGAAATAATAAGCTGAAAATTGGGACTAAGTTGGTCACATGACCGTTCGTTTCAGGGCCTCTTCTTTCCAGTGGGCTATGGGGGTGGATGATGTGACGTATGGGTCAAATGGGCAATGAAGCAGCAACAAGCCTGCGGGTGTAGTTCGATCGGAAGAACAGCAGCTATGGAGTAGGAAGATGTGGTTTCGAATCGCACTTTCGGCAACAGAAGGGTTATACTGATAAGCATTTAAAGCGATCATTGGGAGCTTTTATACCTAGTAGCATCGGGCGCTAAAGAAGGATCGTCCGTTCCTCATTCATGTTATCCATCCATTGCAAGAGAGAGTAGCTGAACCGAAAAAATAAGCAGAACATGCACGTTTCCCCCGGAACTCCAACTGAAGCCTTCAGCGAAAAAAACACAGGTAATCTTAGCCGTTCTGCCGCACTAAATGACTAAATATAGTAAAGGATAAGGGATCTTATGAGAAGGTCTCATAAGCCGTCTTACAGTGCTATACTGAATCTCGAAAAAATTTCATATGCGTTCTGAACTAAAACTGTGGGCCATACTTTTGGTTTCATGAAATTTCTGGCAATCAGAGACAGCCACCTCGGTTCCTGAGTGGTTTGAGACGTTGGCTTCGGACCATTCGTCTGCGATAAACTATGGTTTGAGGCCTCGATGAGGGATGGGTATAGTGTGCGTGTCTGATAGCGTTGGCTCTCTTCTATCCCTGGAACCAGTGGCCCTAAATTAGGGTCGGATAGCTGCCAACAGCTGTCAGAGTTGCTCATACTGGTCGTTAAACCCTGAAAAAACAAAAGAAATCGGAGACAAAGTCCTGTTCTAAAACTCGAAGATTTCATATGTTCTGAATTAGAACGTAACATGACCTTGTATAAAAAAATCTTCAATCTTCAAAAGACTTTGCATGTTAGTTTCTTTTAAATCCACTAGTCTGGAGAAAGTTCTGTTTTAAAATTCGAAAACACTTCATATGTTCTCAGCTAAAGCTTGGAAAGACCTCATGTATTAGGTTTCATGAAATTCCAGACGAAGTTGAAGTTTTATGAAACATACTGTAAAAATCTGTGCACATTTTCATCACTTGCGGCGAAATGAAGATACTACACCAGTGACAGTGGCTTAATGGATTTTTGAATACATAAACCAAAATTCCTTGTGATCTACGAAACGTGTAGTTATTTTAATTACACATGATCTACAAACACATATATACAGGTCTTTCAGATTGCGAAATATGAGGTAAGAACATACTGTTCTAAAGTGAATTGAATGAATTGCACACAATATTGTAGTATACTAAAAACAGTCTATTTCATTAAAACCTAGATGCTAGTTAAGAGCTATTAAACAATAAAAACCTTGTTCCTCTGGCTTCGAATAAATTTCCGTAGCTGTCACTAGACCTTCTCAGAGGTATTCCAGTCTCTCGTTCAATAGTCAATCTGTGGACTCTGAGTCTATAGTTAAAATCAAATGAAGAAATAAAACTACACAACTGTCACCACCCCGTTACAAGACCACCTCACACCACCCCGTTACAAGACCACCTCACACCACCCCGTTACAAGACCACCTCACACCACCCCGTCACAAGTACATTCGTGTGATCTTTCTGACACGCGCGATGCGTTTCGGTAAGGCTATTATACCATTATCAAGCGGTTCTTAGTATTGCTAGTAAAGCACCTGGGTATTTATAACCCATCGATGCATATCATTGGCTGTCACGTCTTGTCAACGCCATCTGTGATGTCACGTATTGATTCGTCATAATGAGGAACTTCGTTAACAATTTGCTGTAAGCCGACTAGAGAACTCAATTCAGGATCATAGTTAAGTGGACAGTTCCCAAAATCTCTCATTTTTCTTGAGTTATATTGAGTCTTTTTATTTTTTGGTTTATTTTGAGTTTCTTTTTCCAATATAAGTTTCCATGGGTATGGAACTTCAATGGGATTGGCCTTATTGCAGTTGTCCTTCCATGTTTTCTCAATTACGACAATCATTGGTGTTCTGATAAAAAAAACATGTATTTCGATATTTCTGCATTCTAGAAAATCATGGAGTTATAACAGTCCTATTAGAAGAATTAGATCCTTGAAGTTTAAAATTTCGGCTTTAAATCTCGAAGGAGAAACATATATGAGATTTTATAAAAAACATCCGCCTGACGAATCAATGATGCGAGTTGACGGAGAACTGAGAAATTCCAAAGCTAACAGGAACTTTATTTGTTAGCGAAACGTGTACCTGTACTGAACCGCGTAATGCAACCGAGATATTTTTTGAGAAAGCGACGTACGTTTCGACTAAAATGAAATGATCACTTCTATAGATAAAAGAAATATGATTCTGTTGGACAGTTTTAAGTTGAAAAGGGGTATGATTCTACTGTTCCAATATACTGTATATTGTCCAGAAGAAAACAATGGAAGCGTATTATTTTATGAGCACGTGATGTCATCGAGAAGTTTAGGTGAAGTGGCAACAGTCTTTCCAAGTTCCTGAAGGACAAGCATAGCTGGCCGCCCAGCAGTTAGTGTGTAAAATGCGATCATTAGCGGTCGGTGTTGGTAAAAATTTGAAGCCAAAATGCTCAGATTTTTTGGTATTATTAATTACGGTAGTAAAGGAAATCGAGAACCGAAAGTTCTTTTTTAGGCTGCCAGCTGCTGTTTCTAAAGGCAGTACCGAAAAGATTCGCTTATCTGCCAAACGAAGGAGATCGCTTCTCAGAGCTTAGAAAACACTTTTTACTAAAACGCAGAGAATCTTTAAAAGTTAGTTTTATTTCTTCAAACGCAGAGAATCTTTAAAAGTTAGTTTTATTCAGAAATCAGTGATTTCTGGTAAGGCAGAGGCAAAGAACTTATCTTTTACTTGTTCAAATGCTCTTGGCGTGCAGTACTCTTATTGGGCCAAGCGTATCACTCATTCATTCCAACTTTTCAAGTTGAATTTAAAAGGTGTTGGCTATTTTTTTGCGTAGGTTTTATTGCTACTGACTGTTTTCTTATAGAGCACTTCTTAGTCAAACTTTTTCGTAAATCAACGCTTCAGTACCCAATCGGTACTTCTGTGTACATGAGTTTTTCACTTCCAGGGTCTCCTATTCAGAAGGTTCCTGATTGATCTATGGGGGAGGGGGGGATAAAAGAAATTTGATTCTGACTAAAAGTAGCCAACCTGACATTTAGTCAGAATCAAATCTCTTTGGCTGTTATGGATTTTTCAGGAGAGCTCGAGAATACCGTCATGATTCACTTTTTTTTTTTTTTGCGAGTTTTCGTCTTTTTACTTAGAATTTTCATTTTTAAGATTATTTGGATGTCGGTGTTGGGGGCACAGGTTTCTGCTTTAACACTTTGTTCTATATGATATTTTCACCCCAAACCACCCTTAATTTTATTTTTAGTACACCTGGATTTTAATCTGTAGCTGAAGGACACTTTTGCGGAAAAATGCAAATGATGGTTAAAATTGTTGTCCAAATAATATTCTGTTCGGTGTATAGGCCTGTTTATACAGGCCGGGATTATACTGCTAAATTTGTTTACAGATAAATAAATTAGGGCACAAATCTCAGCAAAATTATTGTGTTTTTATGCCACAATTTTGTATGAAAAACCAGATTTTGCTCTAAATTTTTCTGTCTTGGAAATCGCTTCCCAGAGCTTAGAAAAACACTTTCTATTGAAGAGTTCCTAATTACTCACTAATTACTGATACCCCTAAATTACTACGTAAAAGAATATCCACGATGAAAAATTGTTATATTCTTCGAGACATATGCCTCGAACTATTCTGAGGTAAAGGCGCTTCGACCAAAGACGAAGTAATACGAAATAATTACTATTTGCACTTGCGCAAAACTTTTCGCGTCACTTTCGAAAATACTTGCGTTCAGTAGATAGGGATCTTTTCCTTCAACCTCTTTAATTTTTTCCAAATACCGCATTTTGTACTTGAAAGTTAAACTTTCAAAGTAAGACGCCATCGTTTCAATGGGGGCTGGTTGTCCTTCACTTACGTTACTAAGGCTCGTTGCCATGCTGAAAGTCACGTGTCTGCTACATCCTCATTGGTCAAACATATGTATGTCATCAAATAAAATCATGTAATGGAAAGGTAAAATTCTATTGAACGTTATGTATTGGACTTATTAAATATGTTTGGATTTCTTTTTCAGGTGCCCAACTGATGTCACTATTATGGGAGCACTAGGAAAGATAAATTCCAACGGACAAATCTTGCACGCTCCGTTTGATGCTTTCAAGTTTCCTACTTCAGACATTGTACAATTCAAGGCTCTGATTACTCCATGTCTACCAAGCTGTGAGCCGGTACGTCGTTACACAACTTTATTAAATTTAACAATTTGCTGTCGTCATGTGGTAAACTACTGTAAAAGCATCTATAAAGAAAAGAGATACGTTCTATACGAAAAACAATGGGTGTGTGTGTGTGTGTGTGTCAGTGGCGTATCTTGGGTCTAAGACCCGGGCTATCTCCCCCCCCTCCCCCCCCCACACACAGCACTGTTTCTTACGCTTTCCAACCGTAGGTTGAAGAAGCGTATATGCTCCAGCTTTGTCTCTCCGTCCGCACGATAACTCGCGTAAAAATGGTTCGATTTCGATGAAATTTTAGTATGTGGTAGGGGACAACCTGGAGACGAACCCTATTGAAAATGGACGAAATGGGGTCAAAGGTCACGACATAGGAGAGGGATCCATTCAATTACCCTTACGGTTCGATTTTGACGAAATTTTAGTATCTGGTAGGGGATCACTTGGGGACGAACCCTATTGAAAATGGGCGAAATGGGGTCAAAGGTCAGGACATAGAATCGGGATCCATTCCATTGCCCTTATGCGTCATAACTTGCGTAAAAATGGTTCGATTTCGAAGAAATTTTAGTATGTGGTAGGGGACCACCTGGGGACAAACGCTATTGAAAATGGGCGAAATGGGCTCAACAGTCAGGTCATAGAAGCGGGATCCATTTCATCGCCCTTAAGCGTCATAACTTAAATAAAAATGCTTCGATTAAGACAAAACTTTATCATGTTGTTCTGGAAGTATACTTAAGCGGTTCTGTTGAGTATCATCGAAATGGGGTCAAAGGTCAGGGCATAGGAGCGAGATTTATTCTACAGCCATTATCCTCATAACTTGAGTAATGATCTCTGGTATGTTGGAAAGCGTATCATAATCAATGCATTGCATGATTTTACTAACTTGTCTTATTTTAGGAACAGAATTCTGAGGTAGCAGTAACATTGGTCAATATCTTACTTGTATGAAACTAGATAATAGTAACCATAATGGAGCAATAGTAGCTGGTTGAGATGGGTACGAAGAGATTCTGCAGACAAAGCCTCAGTTTCCGGACGATTGTTATAGAATAACTCCTGTCACTGTGACGCGCAATGATCACTTTTCTATTCACCAGTGGAGGAACACTTACAGTCAGAACTTCGTGGTGAAAAGTATCCTATTCATTGAAATAATTTATCAATGTCATTGTCTTTTAACTGCCCAAAAAATAGGAAAGAAAATAATTCTGACACTGACCCACTAAAAGAAGATCACTTTCTATGGATATAAGTGTGGTTTCGTTAAAGGAGCCACATCTAACACGGAGAAGTCATTGGTTCTTGCACTTGGCGCTGCCGTAGAGAAACAATTTCCGTATTCATTAATAATTCAATAAAAAAAGTTTTCTTTCTCGTCTGTTTTCAGAAGAATTTCACTGTGGTGCACTTCAGTTCTGCGATAAGGAATTTAAGCATCTTGTTGATAAAACTACCTAGTTTCCGGAAAGTGTTCTGAAGTACCTAAATTGAGATATTCGAGAAATCGTTCGATTATAGTCAAATAGATGTTACGTACATACGTATCGGGAGATGCGGGTTCGATTCCCGTTCCAGGACGATATAATTTTAGAGTTTTCTGAGGCATGTCCATTTGCAATCATTCGATGGTCTGACGTAGGTGGAAACCAAGGCACTTTAACAAGATCTAAATGCTTTGGGTGGTCATGATATCGGGTCTCAGGTAGCGCAGTGGTCTAAGCGATGGCCTCTGATCATTCGTCCTAAAGAGGTCCGGGTTCGAATCCTGGTGAGACATGGATGTTGTGTTTGACTTACGGCACTGGTTGTCTCCCTTCACTGGAACCAGTGACCCTAAATTAGGGATGGGCGACTGCTTATAGCCCATTGAGTTGCTCACAGCTGGGCCGAGCAATATTCACAAGCGCATATTTAGAGTGTATACAGATTGTGCATTATCTTATGCCATTCTAGGGATCTTCATCTGAAACCCTGGAAAACGTTTCAGGGACGGACGCAGAAGGAACTCCAGGAAGACGCAGAATGAGGCGTTGCATAATAAAGACTTTTACTGCCAATATTCACGAGTGTATAGTAGTTCGAGTGTAAGAAAACTGTGCACCATCTTATGCTATCCTAGGGATCTTCATCTAAAACCCTGGAGCACGTTTCACAGACAGACATTGAAGACAGAGTTCCAGGAAGCCACAGAGGGAGGAGTGGACATGATAAAGACTTTTACCCATTACCAATATTCACCAGCAGATGGTTCGAGTGTATGGAGATTGTGCACCATCCTACGGATCTTCATCTGGAACAGGTTTTATAGACAGAAAATGACGAAAGAGCTGCAGGAGCTAAAGGATGAGGCATGGACATGATAAAGACTTTTTTCACGAAGGGTTAACATAGATGGAACAAAGATTTCCTAAATGAAGTTACTGCGTCGAAAAATAATGATACAACATTGACAGAATGCAAGGCATAGATAAGTTGAGATCTGAACTTACTGAATATCCCATTTATATGTTTTCCTCCCACACCAACATGTTTCTCGAACATCTTTATTTGCATTTACTTGTAAATACATGTAAACAGTCAGTTTTCATCATACAATGTAATTAATTCATGTGTGTAATATTACAGGTGCGCTGTACTGTAAAGAGTCATGGTACTACGAGGGATTTCAATTCTTTGGGTCGCCGACGACGTAGTGCATCTTCGCTAAGCAGAACTCGCAATGGAAGAATGGACGACAAAGAGGAAATGGTTGTTGTACAGAGCATACAGATCACCGATAAATTTGGATTTGAAAGGGCTGAAAAGAAACTAGGGTCATCAGATCATACGGGAAGTGGAAATATCATTGGTAAGAACTATTAGAGAAAACATTTTCTGTACTCCTCTCTAGTAACTTCATAATTCAGCTTCTTTCTTTTGATATGTATATGAGCAGATCCTCCTGTGGTATTTGTATAGGATGATTCATCAGTTATCAGATAAATACGTAGATCTTGAATTGTTAAATGCAAGTAAACAAAAACAGCCAATCGATATTCAACTCGGGTGGTGCTTAACCTCCATTTAACCTACCTAACGGGGTTTGTTTGTTTTCTTTATCAAAATACGATTACATTTTCTTGGGAAATTTTGATTTCCAGTCAGGAAAATAATTTTGATAATGAAAATCGGATTGATCTTCAAGGTTGATGGTTCTCCGCCAGTTGAAAATTTTGATCATTTGCACGCTGTCCGCCAGTTTGAGGATAAATGAAAATCGGATGCGAGTTAGAATTAAATCTGAGCCGAATCCTTTATTTACCGATTTATATTTGTAATAGTTATTTTGGTAATATCTGGTAATGCCTGAAGAAGTTGTTCTCATCTTCAGTTTAGTAAGGGACGGTTGTTTACTGAAGCAGCGTTCTGTCTGTCGAGCTGACGGAAGCATGCCGACGTATTTCTTTGGTAGTCATTGAAATGTCAAAAGAAGAAGAAAGTAGAAAATATGTTATCGTCACATTATTTAGTTAAAGATCTTCATTCCCAGAAGTGGTTTGAAAAAGTGTCCAGCTGAATTTAGAAATCAAAACGTAGAATAGAAAACACTTTCTGTGGTAGATAACAATGAAATTCCAAATGCACAAAACAACTGCTTTAATTTCATACCATACGCACTCAGCTATATTTGAGTTCTAAGCTGCTGACCTGGTGGCCGAATGGTCAGAGGCGTTAGCTTCTGGCCAGTCGTCCTAATTCGGCTCGACTCAATTCCTTAATGAGGCATGGATGGGTCGCCTGTCCGCTCTATCGCCGGAAGCAGTGACCCAAAATTGGGCAACTGTTTTTAAATTGGGCAGTGACCCAAAATTGACGGCTCTTTCGCTGGAAGCAGAGACCCAAAATTGGAAATTAGCTATTCCTTCTAGGGTTAGATGCTCGTGAAAGTCGTTCAGTCTTGAAACAAAAAATGTTTAGAAAATAAGGAAATTTTGTAATAAAAACTGCTTCAACTGTGACGCGGTAGCAAATAGTTTAACCTCATTAATGCCGCCTTCTGAGGGATGAATAATTGGATAAAAGTAAATTTTAAATACACTCACTGACAATGAAATTTGGCAACAAGAAGGAAGCAACGGATTCAATTGAAATTTTATGGACGTAATGATACAGATGAATGATACACATGATGGCAAAAACAGAGCTGCTGGACAATTGCAGAGGGATCTGTGGCATGCAGTCCGGTCATCTTCAATAGTTGGTCGCACGCCTCGTGAGGCGATACATGCTGCAATACGGTCCGGCATGGGGGCGGACAGACGCATGATGTTGTCCTGCGGCAGACTGGCTTACACGTATTGGACGATGTACTCCAAATCCCGGATAGTGAGACACGGCGGCAGCTGGCGTTTCAACTCGTCTCAGACATGCTCAATAGGGGACATGTCCGGGGAGCGGACAGGCCATGGAAGTGTCTGGACATGACGTAGGCAGTCTTGGGCAACCCGAGCCGTGTGCGGGTGGGCATTATCCAGCTGGTATAGCGCACCTGGATTCCCGGCAAGAATGGGAGCGAATGGGACCGTAAGATTTCATTCACATACCGATGGCCCGTCAACGATCCACGTACCACTACTAGAGCTGATCGGCAATCGTAGGCTATGGCTCCCCAGACCATAATGTTTGCAGTGGGGGAGGTGTGGCGCGCGATAGGATTGTGCCGTTGACCCGGGGACCTCCACACCCAGACACGATGATCATCTGTCCCCAAAACGAAGCTGCACTCATCGCGAAACACCACACGTTGCCAGTCTGTGGCGTTCCACGTCGCTCTGGCCTGGCACCACTGCACACGGAGCCGGCGATTTTCCGATGTTATTGGCAGCACACGTAAGGGACACTGGGATCGCAGATTTGCTTCAGCGAGGCGTCGGGAAATGGTTCGTGGGTACACAGGAGCAGCTACATCTGCCCGTATAGTAGACCGAATCCCCATGGGATCCGTTCGTGCCTGGCACACGATCCATCGATCCTCTCTACCGGTGGTCCCCCTGGTCCGTCCGCAGCCGCTCCGCCGTGTGGCAGTGCCGTCACGGGTCCACTGCTCCCAACACAGTCGGACGGTATGGTCAGAAAGATCCACGTGGCGGGCTATACGGCGCGCCGATCACCTTGCGGTTTTCAGCCCGATGATCAGGCCTCTTCAAAGTCCGTAAGTTGCGTAAATCGACGTCTCTGGCGTCTACCCGGCATTCTTGTCACTCTGTGCAGACTGTACTCTAGATTGCGTCGCCCGGTGCTTTTAGCTTTCATGGGGCATCGACTACGCGCCGGTTTATAAGGCTGCCGGTTCGTGCTTGCAGCGCCATCACATGGTGTGCGGTCATGCGCAATCGCACCAAACGTGGATCATTTTCATACCAGCACGCACTCTACCTATTTGCAAAGTTTCGCGGCTGTAGCATGTTTTCTTCTAGATGCGCAAATTTCATTGTCCGTGAGTGTATAATGGCTAAATTGCAAAAAAAAAAAAAAAAAAAAAAATATTTTATACTTTTCTTTCGGAGAGTTAATGGCATCTCTAATGATTATCAGCAGTATTCCATCCCTAATTTCGGGACACCGGTTCTAGGGAAGGGGCACAGCATCGTCACATCAGAACAAATACGTCACCTATGCCTTATCCGGGACTGGAGCACGTGCCCATCTCGGACGAATGATAAGAAACCAGCGCCTTAGATCACTCGGCCAGAGTCTTTCATCAAGCACCGTAATCGATAACATATCATAATCGAGTTTTTAAAACATGGCACTTTTCAAATGTAGCTCAGCTTTGATTAAATAAAGTTCAGTAAAAACATTGCCAGGGAAACATCTAATATCAGTGAAGACCTAGTTGAGTGCAATATTGCTTTTGGGTAAATGCCTTTTTCTAGAGCCAGTGCTGCGGAGAGCTGCAAGTGGCAGAACACGAAGCCCTGAAAATACCCCAAATGGCATATCAATGTTGTTGTTTTTTCTTTTATGCTATTTATTTTTGTAAAACAGAATCGTTAATATTTTGAATTCCTTTTATGTTTCTGAGATTCGCAATAAGTGAGCCACACAGTATGCATTATAAATTTCCCAAGAAACCTCAATCCTAACAGCAATGCCAGTTGTTTCACTGACCATTTCTAGTTGTTTATTAATCCTATTATATCTAAAGTTTCGACCCTAATTCAGGTTTAGTGGTTCCAGGAAACGATGTCACAAGGGCATATAGAAATTCAATGTCTTAGCCGGGATTATTTTTCTTGGGGAGGGGGAGATTACAATCAAGGTAAGCATATAAGTGTATAAGCAGTCGCCCGTCCCTAATTTAGAGCCACTAGTTCCAGGGAGTGGAGATAGTCAGCGCCCCTCATAGGGGCGCACCTCCAACCTTTTTTTCCTTTTTTGAGAGGGGGGTGGGGGGGTTAACGTCTACCATGAGTAACTCGGAGGGTTAAACGCAGTCTCCCGTCCCTAATTTGGGGCCACTGGTTCTAGGGAAAAGGGAGATCTAGCACAGTTGGACAAACACATTACCCATGCCGCACGTGGCACTCGAACGCGGGACCATCGCGGAAATGGTGAGTAGACAGCTTCTCAGACCACTCGATCACCGGGAAAGGCCACCCATGTCTCGAACCCAGGCTCAGCAAGAACGATTAGCCAGAAGCCTGAGTCAGCAACGACGATTAGCCAGAAGCCTGAGTCAGCAACGACGATTAGCCAGAAGCCTGAGTCAGCAACAACGATTATCCAGAAACCTGAGTGTTTGACTACAAGACCGCATGGGTGGCGCTAGACGAGATTCGATCCTAGACCCAGAAGTGCGAGGAGCTATATTACTGCCTGGTTGATTGTTAATGGACCGAGCACTGCTCATGCTGCACAATGGACTAGTGGTCTGAGCCGAGACTCCGAGGGAGGGTGTTTGGATTTGTTTATAATAAGGAGTCTCTACTCCGTGACCAACGGCTTAGCGTGGCTTCCGAATCATGGAGGGTGTTTGGCGCCCGCGGAGCACGAGCCGGGTTTCCTCTAGCCACGAGTCGTGCACGTCAATCACTAGGCAGCCCGCGGTTCCCAGACCACTACCAATGACGATAAAAGAAAATGAAATTAATCAGAAGCTGACACTGTTATTTTGCTTACGGTGTACATAGTGCTGACAGATGACTTTTTGAAATGGTCCGTAGCACACAATTATAACCGTTTAAGCTGAACGAATGAGATTTCTTGAGTCTCACAAATAGACCCGGCTCTTCCGAACGTGTAAGAAAACGATCAATCATGAAGTAATAATTACCCTGCAGGATGAAAAAGAAAGGAGAGGAAAAAGAAACAACACTAAAAGTAAGAACTGAAAGGATAATTATTCATCCAGTCAGACGAGACCGTGTCCCGTCATGTAGAGTAAACATAGCAATCTTCTTCGTGTTAAACTGCCGGAAAACGGACAAACAAACGACAGTCAGGAATTTGCATAGCAATATTTTACGGATTGAGAAATCTGTAATGTGTGTTTTTCCGTAATTTCTGTTTACCAGAAAATGCTAATGGCTAACCACTTGGGTCACGGCGTGATCAAACGACTTTTTTGTGTGAATACTAAGATATTTTTTTTAATTATTCAGTCACTATCCTACGCATTCACACTAGCCAATTTGTTTGAAACATCTACACGTTATGTCTGTAAATATAAAAATTTAGTTATAATCTGCAGCGAACATTTTCCTCAAAAATAATCATTAAAGAATCATATAAAGCTGGAAAACGGCACTGAGAAACTTAGGAGACATAACGTAATTCTGTTTTGCCAATTTTCAGGGTTTTCACACTTATTTTCCCTCATAAAGCTAAATTTAATTATTCGTTTTTATCGGTTTCATATTAATGCACATGTGGAAATTACAGTGCTGCCTGCCATTATGGATCAAATATGCATAATTGCTGATGCTTGCATAAAGCAATATAGAGCTGGGGTTTATATCCATTCTACAACGGCCGTTCCATAAAAACTGAGAGTAAAATCACACAAAATGAAGAAATATAATTACAGCAAAACATATGTTATTCTTTCTCAAAGTATCTTCCCTCGGATTATATGCAACTGTCCCATCGTTCAGTCCACTTTTTAAAGCATGTGGCGAAGGCATATTGTGGAAGCTGCTTTAGCGACCTTTGTACAGCTTGAATAACGCCAGCATCTGTGTTGAATGTTGCTCCACGGAACTTTTCGTTCATTGTTGGAAACAACCAGAAATCGCACGGGGCGAGGTCAGGACTGTAGGCGGGATGTGGCATGGTTTCAATACTGTATTTTGTGAGAAACTGTTGAACACAAGCAGCCACATGTGGGCGAGCGTTATCATGGCGTAGGGCCCACTTGTCCACCAGTTCCGGTCGCTTAGTCGATATGTGTCGTCGCAGACGCTTCAAGACTGAAATGTAATACTCAGCATTGACAATAATTTGTGGAGGAACGGCATGCTGGTAGACTACCCCTTTATGAACAAAGAAAATTATCACCATCACCTTCCCAGCTGATTTGGTTTGGTGGGCTTTTTCAAAGGAGGCAAGCCTGTGTGTTTCCAGACACTCTTTGCGCGCTTCGTGAGGGGGTCGAAATAGTGGACCCGTGTTTCATCGGTAGTTTACTGCATTTCGAAAGTTTGGATCCTTTTCAATAATATGTTTCCAGTCATGACACTCCTGAACTCTGGCTAACAATTGTTCTCTAGTCAGGTAATGAGGTACCCATCTAGAACACACACGATGCAGCAGTAATCTATCATAGGGAATGGAGAATGCCGACGTTTTTGAAACATTAGTTGACGCCGCTATGTCTTCAGACGTCATTCGTTGATTTTTTTGCAGGATTGCCCAAACAGTGTTAACAATACGCTCCGTAACACTTTCCGGTTGATCAGGCCTAGGAGCGAGTTCTGCCGACAAACGCCCTTTTTTGAAATCATGATGCCATCTAAAAATCGTTGACTCACTCAAACATTTATCTTTGTAAGCTTTTTTCATTAAATCAGCTGTTTCTGGAGCCATGTTACAAAGGAGGATAGAATAATACTTCTGGAGATGTCCTGAGTCTCTTAACTGTGAAGTCGCAAACTGTGGGAATTTGACGTTGTTTACATGATACCTATGTAATTTCAACTGTGTTTAATTTGGAATTGTGTGGATTTTGGTTGCAGAAACCGTCTTAATATCAAACCGGAAGGAATTATACTTCTTACACTAATGAAGTTTTCAATTTTAGCGTTATGTTTTATTTAGAACTCGCACTAACGTTCGTTTATTTCAATTTAAAATAAAAATGGAAATGAGCTTGATAATAATTAAGGATGTCATAAATTCAGCATTTTCTCATACATTGGCAGCAAGTTACGATGCGAAATTGGAAACATTTGCGACGAAAGAAGGCGATTCGGCCAACACAAAATGCATTGCAATAGCCTTGAAAACCATGAGCTTTCCCACACTTTGACGGCCGTCTCTTGCGGTTATACGCTTCACGCAAAGTGGTACTGCTCCATTAACTAGGGCATCTCCAGATATCTTATTCTAACCTCCTTGCGTTTTACCCAAACTATAGCAAAATTTTTTCGCACAACGCATTTCAGTTCTTAACTCTGAATCACTCGCCTCCATAGCTGTATGGCGAAAT
Source organism: Macrothele yani (assembly GCA_039090855.1). NCBI lineage: Eukaryota > Metazoa > Arthropoda > Arachnida > Araneae > Macrothelidae > Macrothele > Macrothele yani. The sequence goes on along the minus strand of CM077016.1, from coordinate 89,140,788 downwards.
GCAGCGGTGGCGCAGTGATCCAAGCGAGGGCTTCTGATCATTCGTCCGAAAGGTGGGTCCGGGTTCCAATCCCGGTGAGGCATGGATGTTGTGTTTGTCTTACGGCACTGGCGCTCTCCCTTCCTTGGAACCAGTGGTCCTAAATTAGGGACGGGCGACTGCTTATAGCCCATTGAGTTGCTCACGGTGGTCGTTAAACCTCCAATAAAAAAAATGGAGACATGCCTTAAATAACTGCGCAATAACAAAACCAGAATCGTCTGCCACGGCTAATAATTGTTTCCACAGATACTTCCTTAATTCAGTTAGTCATCTGCATGGCTATTTTTCCCCTTCGCACTGTTGCCAACTGCTTATAGTTCACGGTGGTCGTTAAACCTTCAATCAAAAGGGAAAAGTGTTCTTGTTTATTTTGCACCATGGGAAGAATTCAGTTATCCTATCGCTTCTGTTTTCCCCCAGTTCTGAATTTTTCTGGGATGTATATTGTGCATATGTATATTCGTCCTTACATTTATGTGAAATCGTATTGTTTATGCTTAATGGCTTTTACGATATATTATAGTAGATCGCTAGAAGACTGAGTTTTGCTGAAATATTTTTGCTTATTAGCGAAAAGTGGTAGTAACGAAAATTATTACCTTTCAGATGATATGAAGAAAGAAAGCAGCAGCTGTGTAAACTTGGTGGGCCTTATAATAGCTTCATCATTGTTCCTTGTAGCTCAACTGCTTTTGATTCTCGCTTGGACCATAATGTGCCAGAGGACAAGAAGAAACAAGTCAGATGATGGATCAACTGCTGGACAGTCATTTAATTCTCAATATTTCTCAGCCACCCGAAGGCACTAAAATCAACAATAGGGACTGTTTATGATTTTTCGTTTGCAGGGAAATTCGAATGTTCCTCCATTTTTTATGTGTGTTGTGCTGTTGCTTTAAAATTAGCTAATGCCTGAATATTTGAAGGTTATTTCATACCCTGAATATTCTAAATCATTTTGTTTCACTCAAACATGGGTATTTAATGTGATTATACACTAAAATGGTGTTTCCGTCATTTGGGATTGTGAATCTGGTGTGAAACAGAATGTGGCAGAACAATTTATAAGTGAAATAATCTTCAGCTTTAAGTGCCTTTGAAAGCAGTGTACGTTGAAAACGCTTTCATACGGTTAAGAATGCCACCCCAAAAAACAAATAATTTTATGCACTGAGAATTTAAATTTTCATAAGACCCAAAATGGGGAATTAAAAATCTCTCCTGCAATTTATTTGACTGTTACTTTTAGAGGGATGAAACCTGCTTTCAAAAATTCCCCACTTAGTATTCGAGCTATTTTCATCTTAGCGCACCAAATTCACTTATGATCCTCAAAGCATCGACTAGAACACATTAGTTTGCGTCGTAATTTTGTCGCTAAGTAACTCCAGAGCTCAGTTCTCCTTAGTTTTATGTTCTGTCTACACTGTGCATCCCCAATCTCGAATAAATATCTTGAATAAACTGCATTAATATATTCAAGTGAGGTTAAGATAAAAAAAATGCGAATAGTCGGGCTGAAGTGACCAAGTTTGAAAAGAAACTGGCACCTTTGCGCTGATTCAGTGGTTTGTGTTTCTATTCAAACTGATTTTCTTTCAACGGCTGTTTTTTTTTAATTATTCAAAAGATAATACTTCGAAGAGTGGTATAAACCTCAGCTGATTTTGAGGGTATGTGCTCAAGTTACAAACTATAAGAGCATGTTAGGGGGAACACTGACTTTCCAACGTTCAGGATCCTATAATCTTTCAGCATGTCTAACGGTTTGTTCCTAAAATGGAAATGAGAGACAAACGATTTCTTGTCACTCTGAGTTGGTTTATTAAAAACAGACGTTTCAAGCTTCTTGATGTTTCACAAGGTCTGTCTTCAGTGTTTCACAAAACCGATTTGAAAATGAAGCAAAACGTGCAAATTTATTTCCAGATCCCCAAAAGTAACATTCAGAAATCCCGAAATGTTTTGTCGGATGGTGAGTTCTGAAAACACCGTAGACTGAGACAACTTTTTAGTTCAACCCGTTCACCTAACAGGTTTTGAAGGTTCATTGATACAACTTGTTTTTTTTTTTTTTTTTTTTTTTGGTAGAGGAATTTTTATTATAAGTATCTTATTTTGAAAAGGTCTATAATGCTATATCTGTACTTAATCCTAGATGGGACTGTACAAATGTTCATTAATATGGTTTACATTTCGATTACTATGGTCGCTCTTTTCCATTGCCATGAAGTGCTCCCTAGTTTTTGATTTCAATTTTCAATCTATTTGTTCAGTATAGGGATTTCTATATATTAGTTGAATTTTATAAATTGTATTCCTCAGTTGGTCTCCTATTTGCATATTTGTCTCTGAGTAACACCAAAGTAAATAATTTGTTTTTGCGCTTGTGTAAATACGAGATTTCGTTTGAAAGATAGCTCTGAGTACTTTTCTGTGTTCATTTGTATTTGCTGCAAACTAATCTGTGATAAATTTAGGTTTGGTGAACTCGTGACGTTCAAAAGCAATATAAATGAAATTACTCTCACGTTATTGTATCCGTAAATGTATTCTATAAATCACATCATTGATAACAACAGCTTTCACTCCACCTTTTGTTTCGTTAATTCTCAGTGCATAAGAATTTGTTTATAAGGTGCAAATATGTCTTCATGTAATGTACTTCAAGTTAAGTTATTTTCACATTTGTTGAGTCAACTGTTTTCTAGTAATAACAGTTATCCATGTATTTCTTCAACATACACGTTGTCGAAATGTTTCATCGTGAAGCAACGTGTTAGTTGTTGTATTTAACAGCAATACCCACTTTCTTCATATCTCTTCTTTATCAGCAGTCTTATATGCATTCATGCAATACAGCATAAATATGTATTACTGCTGGAAAAACTGTGATACTGTATATTCAAAACGCAATCCTTTATCATTTCATTAATTTAAAACGTTTTAATTTATTAACTTATTTGTCTTATTTATTTGTGTGATTTTATTTTATCACATGTCTTTGTTCAACCTGTAATGTTGTTTCATACCATATCATGCATCCTTTTAAACATTTATATTTATTATAAAAGTATTTCGATTGATGAGCTTGCCTTATATCATGAAACATCAGTTAGGAATCATTTTCTAGTTTTACTACAAGCTGGTCGTATGTCATTATGTTTGATAGGCGAACATTTCTGTAACAGGAGCCAAACAGATCTAAAGCTTTTGCACTTTTTCAAGTGATTTCAACACAACGAACAAAACTACAGGCGCATGCTGATAAAAAGCTTTCTTAGTTGCAGAAGTGATACGCAAATTGGAAAACATTGCAGGGGCTACATTGCTTCCATTAATCACAAATATATCGTCATATCACACGCGCTGCAACAGTTAATGATGCAAGGTAAATCACGTGTCGTTATCTATGCCACAATTTCATGCCACCATTTTACATCTTTTTTTTTTTAAGAAAATTCCCAGAATCAGAAAAAATCCCTGAATACGGGATGTGGAGACACAGCTCCACTGAACAGTGTAAACTCTAAGTAACTGATATAAAGTTTAGGAAAAAACGAACTACCTGGTTCATAGTTCAACTGATTTTACGAAGTATTCTTCTTAGAAAATAAATGTAACTAATTATTCAAAAAAGTTTACGTCACTGCTCAATATATCTATTACCCCAAAAATACAATTGATTGTGTAATTCACATTTTTACACCACAGTTATTTGAATTTATAAAATGAAATAGCTCTGAAACGACTGAAACGACTACTATGTTGTTGTTTTTCTGGCCGCCGTGGTTTAGGATAAAATATCAGACGAAAATAATCGGCAAAATTAAAAACTCATAATGTAGAAAATAAAAGGCTCTCATTCACTGAGACCTAGCGTTAGGGAAAAGCGTGAAGCATGCAAAAACAGCAATATCCTAGTCCAAGAGAATCATAAAGAAGAACAGAGAGCTCTACTGAGAATAAGTGCTCGCAGTGTGTAGAACCTTTAACGAAGCAGTTACAAGATAAAGCAAAAAGATGCATTAAACTGAATATTTTTACAAGATTGCAATGTACGTAAATACATTCTTTTTCTTTTTATAGCCACATAAAAGGATTTACGGAAAGGAAACTTTGTGAGACAATTAGATTTTTGGCTCAACAGTTAGTAGGTCAACAGTCAAGAAATTTACAGTGGAAAAGCGAACCAAAGCTTACACATAATGTGTAGTTGATTTGTTTATTTATTTTATTTGTTTGTTTATTTATTTTAGGAAGCACACGTTGAAGAACATAAAATAGACGAGGAGAAAGGTCTATCTGTGTCGCGTAACGTGATGACTAAATATTATTAGACTAAATATTTTATATTTAGTCTAATAATATTTAGTCAAATCCGTGTTGTGCAGGACTGAGGACACGTTTGATGTGATCTTATAGTTTGGAATAAATTAGAAACTTGAAGATTTTTGCAAAAATCTAAATGCCGAAAATAAAAGCTGCAATTCTTAATTCTTTAAGGGTATTACACTCAATGGACAAAACCACAGAGATATCTACAAAATGGCGTGTTGATCTTCTTCTAGCGCGAATAACCTGTACACGCCGAAGCATCGACTACACTAGACGCCGGAGGGTTTCCGAAGGTAATGCCAGCCATGCCTGTTACACTATTGTCCACAACTCCGCCCGAGACGTCCCTCCAAGATCCATGAATCTGATGTTCTGCTCCAAGGCATCCTAGAGAGCTTCAACAGGGTTTAAATCCTGACCTTGGAGGCCACTGGATGGTTTCAAACTCAACTAAGTGTTCCACGAGCTTTGCCTGGGTAGTTGCGGCTAGGGATTGTCCTGCTGAAACAGACCATCGGCATCAGGATTTGCGAAGGCCATGAAACCGTGTAGGCGATTAGCCAGCACATGCTGGTAGCTCTTAAGGACCTCTCCAGACACACTAAGGGTCCTAATGCGTCCCATGAGAAGGCCCCCCAAACCATCAGAGCCACCACCGCCTTGAACACAGCCGACGTGGCACGACGGGGCAATGGCCGTATGCTGTCGACGCCACACCCGCACGCTCCCATCAGCTCAGCACAGCTGGAAACGGGATTCATCTGATCACACGATGCGGCGCGACTCTGCAGAGGTCCAGTTTTGATGTTCTCGGAACAAGGTGATGCGTAATTTCCGATGACGAGCAGTTAACAGTGTCACACGAGTAGGACTACGGCTCCCGTAGCTAAGGGTGCGCAACGTGCGCCGTAGCGTCCGCTCGTAGATGCTGCTTGGGCCTCCCACATTTAACCTGGAAGTGATTTGCGCCGCCGTTGCCAAGTGGTCTGTCTGTACCAGCCTGAATAGTCTAGGCCGATCCCAGTCATCAATGGTGTGTGGTGAGCCACCGCTTGATCTCTGGATGCTGGTAGATCCGTCGATGTATACTCGCGGTACACCCTTGACACGGTTGCCCTTGGGAACCCTTGGGTTCTTACCACTTGGGGGACAGAATAATCCATCTGTCTTGTGCCGACAATGCGTCCATGATTAAAGTCGCTCAGATCAGCACGTTTGCCCATGTTCTTCGATTGCGATACACTGTTGGAAAGCCCTGCTGTCCACCTACTTGTCGCCTGCGTACGGTTTGGTTCTGTTCCACTCTGTGCGTGGGGGATGTCCATGTCAACTGCCTATCACCCCTATCTCTAATGTTTTTGTCTACTGAGTGCATTTTGATACTGCTAAAATGTTTTTTTTTTTTCGGTCAGAAGTACAATTTAAGCATTAAAAGAGCATTTTATGGTCAGAAATGGTTAAACTAAGTTTCTGAAACATGTATACAATTTTCCCTGTTTAATGACAATATTTTTTTTTTACTTTTAAGGTGGTTCCACCTAAAATCTCTGCCTTATGTTTCCAATGGTAAAACTTCTGTACATATTTTCTTTGCAATTAATGTATTCTCAAGGATGAAAATTAGCACATCGATAAAACTAACTTTAAGTTATAGCATGGGATACTTACTACTTGCTAAAACATAACCATAATTGAGTAATCCAACATCTGTTTGTCTACTGACATCATCAATGTACAGGTCGCGCGATCTATTAACAGGTCTGAACATTACTCAAAGAAAAATGATTGATTTTTAATATAATGATGGTTATGTTTTAGCAAGTATTAAGTATCCCATACTATAACTTAAAGTTAGTTTTATCGATGTGCAAATTTTCATCCTTGGGAATACATTAATTGCGAAGAAAATAGGTAAAGAAGTTTTACCATTGGAAACATAAGGCAGAGATTTTAGGTGGAACGACCTTAAAAACGAATTGGCTGTTTCTTTACCTTTGACGAATCACTATATTTTCAACAGAGGCGTAATTGTAGAAAGAAAGCCCCAAGTTTGTAGTCTTGCAAAGTGAAATGTAAGCTGTGTTCCAAAATTCTACTAGAACAGCAACTCAGACACGAGGCATGTTGCCATCAGTTACGCGCAGAGACGTTTTAAACTATCGCGCTCTATCCGCAGGAATGCAGAATATAATGGCATAGGGAGAAAAAACGACAGTTTTATATATATAAAAGAGAGAGAGAGAGAGAGAAGATCCATTCATATGAAATCTCTAGGGTGGGGGTAAAGACTTTGAAACAAGTATTGTCACGCATTAGGTAGCAACCCGACATAAAACAATTTGAAACTCGTCCACCGGAGAGGAATTTTAACTGATCAGTTTCTTATTCTCACGTTAGGGGAGTATAATAAGTGTATCAGACAAAATACTCGTTCAAAGAAAAAGGTTCCATATACGAGATAAATATTTATCTAAATAAAATTCTGAATACTAAGGCTGGGATGCAATGTTGAAAATTTAATACGTTTTTAAACAGTTGAAGTGACGCAAGACATTAGTGATGGGCAAATATCTGAAATCGAATAGCAACAAAACTTTTAAAACTGAATGGCAGGTACCCTCGTATAATTTAGACTCACCTTTCTTCAGAGACGTTGCCAGTGGCGTACCGGAAAAACTCGAGGCCCTCCCGCAAAAAATATTTTCGAGGCCCTTTTGCGAAAATCCATTAGCTTTCAGTTACTCAAAATTTTAACTTCATTATTACTAACTAGGCTTTACAGGTATTTCAATAAATAAAATTCTTTGGAACCTACGAGTATTTTTCGTAAAATCAAAATTATTTCACTTCATTGCGTGAAACACAAATGTGTACGTTATAATTAAATGATTGCCCTGGTAATTTGTATGTTACCAATACAAATTACTATGAAATACTTACGTCAAAGGTAATCATATCCTGCAAAATTTATTATTTTAAAGAACTAAGGCCTGCTTTTTGAAATGCCTCATGATTGCACACACAAAACATACAACTGCCGTGTGACTGCCTAATGACTTTTCCGATTTATACGAAATGTCACAAAATAAGTAAAGTAACGATTGAAAACTGTAGCGCAAAACACGTACGTAAAACTACTTAAATATTAAATTATTATGTAATATAAAAGCACACTTAACATAATGCCACAATGTTTTGCACATTGTAAAAAAATCTTTTGACTCTGTTATAAAAAAATGACACAGGTCTCTGATTTTCTGTTCCCGTGAAGAACAAATTTTAGTTCATTATATTTGGAAGGACGCATATTTATGTGCAAGCAATCGTAATACATCAACTTATCCTCATTGGTATAAAAATTCCGCTCATGGAACTGATATTTTTCCCATTCTCTTGTTGACATACCTACATAGAAACTATTGCAAGGGCTGTGAACATAAGGCCCCATGTAACCTCAACTTCTTTTAAATAGCTGCTTTCCCGACATCCAACTTTTATGAACTAAAGCAACGAAAACGATTTCTAAAGATTTTTACGTATTTACTGAGAAAAAAAAATGTTTTTCTTCTTAATTCGTCATTCAAATCTGCCTTAATTCTTGGTTATTTCTTTAACTAGTTTCATACGAAGCTTCCGCAAAACATTGTGTAAAATATTTTTGCTCCGGCTAGAGGCCCTTTTAACCACGAGGCCCCCGCACTGCGGGGGTTGTGCGGGCTATCAGTACGCCCCTGTAAGTTGCATCTTTCTCGTGTTTGAGTTATAAAACTCTAATATACCAAAGTGCCAATCAACATCACCTTTTTCCGCTGACTGTCTCTAAACTTCACCCGTGGGATATAACACTATCTACCAACAAGTAATTGGACACCTGTGATAGCAAAGGAAAACGAAGTTTATTCACCTTCAATAGTTGGTGGAGCCTCCACGAGCGGCGATTACAGCTGCGACCCTCCGGAGCATACTCTCAACCAGGCGTTGTACGACGGCTAGCGGTATTTTCTTCCACTCGGCTTGGAGAAGACAGGTCAGTTCCTTCACCGATTTCGGACGGTGGGGGCACCCCTTAAGTCGACGCTCCAACTCGTCCCAGAGGTGCTCGATAGGGTTAAGGTCCGGGCTCTGCGCAGGCCAGTCCATTCGATTAACCCCATTGTCACCATACGAAGCCATGGTGGGCCTCGCAACATGGCAGGTGTTATTGTCATCCTGAAAGTAACATGGGTCCACGCCGTAAAACTGTCACAACGTAGGAAGCACATGGTCATCCAAAATGGTGCAGTAGGTCTCGGCGTTGAGTCTACCAGGAATTGCTACCATACCAGGAGAAACACCCCCATAGCATAATTCCACCGCCGCCGAACTTCACAGTTGGCACAATACATTCCGGCAGGAGGCGTTCTCTAGGCAGACGCCAAACCCAGACCCTGCCATCCGAACGGTAGAGGGTGAACCTTGATTCGTCGCTCCAGAGAAGCTGTTTCCACTGTTCAATGGTCCACTGCCGACGCTCTTTGCACCACGTTAGCCAAGCAGCGCTATTGGACTTGGTGATCAAAGGCTTGTGAGTGACAGCACGTCCATGATAACCGAGCAGGTGGGCTTCCTTACGGATGGTATTCATCGGAAGAACACTCCCGGATGCCTGTTGAAACTCCTAGCGGATGTGGCCCGTCGATTTGGTGCGGTTCTTCCGAATTTCTCTGGCCAGCACCCGTCGGTCTCTAATTCCCAGTTTTGTGGGTCTGCCGGGTCGGGGCACATTCCGACAGTCACCTCTCATCTTCCACTTGCCAATCACGTAGACCACTGTCGATTTTGGGTACCTTTCTCGAAATCAGAGAGCTCCGAACTGCGTGGCATCTTGCGTGCGACTGGTTGCGTTGTTCTTTCCCACACGATATTTAACGGCGGCGGCCGTGACGTGTATCAGGACCGCAGATATCGTCGATTGCAGGGGTGTCCAATTACTTGTTGGTAGATAGTGTATGTATGTTGTGTTTGTTCTTCAGCTCTGATTTTCTTCCATTCGTTGAGTCAAAATTCTTAAATGTGGGATGAGTGACTTCTCCTACCTTAGATGATCGTAAAAATAATCAGTCTAAGAAAAATATCTAGGAAGAATTTTGGAATACAGCTCAAGCAAGCTTTAGGGAACAGTCACACTTCATAGAGCGTTAAGAGTTTAAGTACCTACAATAAGGTATCCGTAATAGGTTTTTGGAACGCTGCTCAAACAAACCTTGCAGGTACTAAAATATAAAAATAACGGAAAAAAATTTTCCGGTGGATTTTTAAATCCGTAAACAAATCCTACAAAGCTTTAAACGTTAAACTATCTTAAAAAGCACTCTAGATGGACGTTTGGAGCATTGCCTGAGAAAGGCTCGACACACTGTAACAAACCTTGAGAAATAAAAAGTTTATATCAACACAAAAGGTTATATGACACACCAATCTGAAACAATTATCGACAGACAGTTGAAACACAGCCCAAATAAACCTTGTAAGCTCAGGTGCTCGAATTTTTCCTCGCGTTATTTCAATTTACAAGAGGTTTTTTTTTTCTTTTGTAAGTCTTTCGCCAGTTTTTTCCAAGTATCGGAGCTACATTTTGACCAGAACACTATCTGTACGTAGAAACGCTCTAGCTAAATAACTTTCATTTACAGAAAATTTAATCAAAATTTATCACTTTTCACCGACTAAGATCAGAAACTCAGGTATGTAGTAAAAACTTCTGTTTCGCGTTTTCTCCGTTAACAGCTTGGTGCGATGGCATACTTCATACATCAATTCAGGTAACATCTGCTGTACACCTTACTCCACAGAAATAATTAGCAATGCATTTAAGAAGCAGTGTTAATATACTCAAGTAAAATGTGTAATACTCAAGTTTAAAAAATGGTTGTTCCTATGTAAAGTTTTACTGATCTGTTATGATTTACTTCTAAATGTCGTTTTGAAAATGTTAATCATTATATTATATGATTATTTTAGTAAGTCAAAATGCATAATCCTCTTTCAATTGGTAGAACATTATTTTAGATTTTTTTAAATGTGCTATTATTTTAAAAAGCGCAAAATTAAGAGTAACAAAAGTCGAAAACAAAGAAAAATTGCCATTGCATTACATCCTGCGGTCTTATAGGTATATGCTGAATTTTATACATAATGTAACATTGAAACAAGGTAGCTGCAACAGTGATGCAATACGAGTCGTTATATGTCATTGATCCTTACGGATAATTCGTTATTTCACTGTCTTTTTTTAGGAGTGCATCTTGTTTAAACCTCAGTATACGTTGCATTTTTTTCTTTGAAAGATCGCAAACCATATCATTTGAGGTGTCAGTGCTTTTATATGTGAACTGTATAGTTCAGGGTATTGTACATTTTTGGACTAGGGAAAAATCAGTGTGATCTTTGCAATACTTTTTGAATAAAATGATTTTTGCAATACTTTCTTTTAGTCATTCTTAATGCTACTTGTTTTCGAAAATATTTACACAAATAGTTTTGTGCTGTAATGCTACTTATTTTCAAACCTATTTATACGTTCACTTCTGTTGTGCTTCAAAGTCACCACCATTGTTGACATTTTTCTATTATCATCATCATCAACCATTATCAATTCACTGCTGGATGAAGGTCTCCTCAAGTTTCTTCCCCAACGGTCTGTCTTGAGCCAGTCTCCTCCATGTCCCTCCCGCATGCTTTCGAATGAATTTCACCTGCCCATCTTCCATGTGGTCGTCTTCTGGGTCTTTTTCTGTCCCTTGGAATCCAGGCTAACATTTTGGTTGTCCATCGGTGGTCCGTCCTTCTGGCAGTATGTCCAGCCCATTGCCGTTTCAGGGATTTTACTCTGATCATGATGTCCTCTACTTTTGTCATTTTCCTTATCCACGAGTTCCTGTTATCTTTCCTGGTTACACTAAGCATGCATCTCTCCATGCTTCTTTCAGTTGTCCGCACCCTTTGTATGTCTTTTTTAGTTAAGGTCCACGTCTCTGCTCCGTACGTGAGCACTGGAAGGATGTACTGATTAAACACTTTTCTTTTAAGACAAATAGCATATTGCTCTTAAAAATTGTACTGTTTCTTCCAAAAGCTCTCCAACCAAGTTTTATACGCCGACTAATTTCTTCATTAATGCGACCCTCGCTTGATATCTGCTGTCCAAGGTTAATGCAGGTATCGGTTATCTCCATCTTTTCCCCATCAATCGATAAATCTTCATTTCTTGTAAAAGCATTGTACATCAGTTTTGTCTTCTGAAAGTTCACTTCTAATCCCACTTTTTTACTCTTGTGTCAGCAAGCTACTGGATCATATTCTGCAGTTCTGAAGGGGCAGTTGCAAAACTTACTACGTCATCAGCAAAACGAAGGTGAGTTAAATAATCTCCATTCACCTTTATCCTTCTGTTTTCCCAGTTCAATGATTGAAAAACATTTTGTAATGTAGCATTAAAGAGTTTGGGAGATATGGTGTCACCTTGTCTCACTCACTCTCTTTCCAATTCTTACTGCTGCTGTATCTTCAAATAGTTGCACCTTTGAACTTACATTTTCATAGATGTTCTAATGTATGCATCTTCAATACCGCAGGATTTTAAAGCCATTGTAACTGCTGACGGTTGCACGGAATCAAAGGCCTTTTCATAGTCAATAGAATCCATGCATAATGGAAGCTCGTATTCCCTCGTTCTTTTAATTACTTGTTTCAGTAAAATCTGCTGTACACCTTACAGCAGATTTTACTGAGACAACTGGATACGATCTATAGTGCTGTATAGTGATCTGTATTGCTGTAGCCAATCTTGAACCCAGCTTGTTCTCTCGGTTGAGCCATGTCCAGTGTTACCTTCAAGCGATATTAAAGAACCTTAGTGAAGATTTTATAAACCACTGATAGGATGCTGATGCGCCTGTAGTTCCTGAGATACTCAATATCAGTTTTTTATGGAGCAGGATCATTTTAGCATTGCTCCAATCCTCGGGAATCTTTCCTTCATGCATTAATGTCACATAATTATTTTCGTTTTCCCCCGTCTTATTTATATGCCATACTTTTTATGTAAACGTAAGACAGATATATCAATCACATATGTAAATGTATTGCTAAAAGGGGAGGGGAACAATCGTGCCACGAGGCGCCGGGGGCCTCGGAGGTTCTTAAAGCGTCCATGCATACGAACACACGAAAAGACACAAAAAAAATTGTTTATAAATGGCGCATAAGTTACATGGTAATCAGGGTTTACGCAAGAGTTACAAATTTCCGAAGGACACAGTTGGAGAATGGATGTACAGTGCTTGCCGATAACCAGGCTGAGACATTTCAGTATGGAATATGTCCACCCAAAACTGCGATAAATCTATGCATCACTTGAAAAAGAAACTGCGCCTAAAATAGTTTTCGTTATAAGTGTCATCGAAAGGAAGAAAGAATTTTTCCAATCGGATATTTACAAGCAAATATATGCAATAAAATACATTTTGAATTCGATATCATTTGCATTTACGCCCCTCTAGCGGCGAAGTTGTTCATCGGAAAGAAAACTGGAATGCGAAGATCTTCTTACTCGCATTTCAAGCTTCCCAATGTAAAATAAATCCTACAAATTGGACCATAAGTTGCAGAGATATGGAGTCCACAGACGGTGAAACCGGTAACATAAGCACTATCTTTACAAAAGACGTGCTAAAAATTCAACAGTTCTTCATTTTTTGAAGTTTTATCTACGTCTGATCCTGGGTTTAAAGACTAAATACAGGGTATCCCATTCGCTACCAAACCTAGCATTTCTTTAATAATATTAACACCAATGAAGATATTGCAACGAAATTTGAAGTTGACTTACCTCATTTCGTGCGAAATGTGATGATATCACAGCATGCGCTGGAAGTGGCCAACAGTTGCGTGCAGACAGCATTGAACCTGGCGCTGTCCGCCAGCCAGTCGGAGTGCTCCTTAGTGGCAGACACATTCCTACGTGTGGCGCCACTGAGGAGCAGTCCGCCAACCAGCCGGACGCGCCTCTCTGCTGCCTTGTTATGCCATTTCGCTGAGTGTGCCTACACAATACGGTTGTTGATAGTGAGTGCTCGCGCTCGTGGCTGTTCGCGTACGTTTGAAAATGTATCGGTGTACTCTGGAGGAGCGAGTGTTAATTGTTCGCACTAATTGGAAAACAGAATCGATAATGTCTTGTCAAGAGCAATTCCTAGAGAGGTTTGCAGGCAGACATCCGCCGAGCAAGTCCACCATTTGGGCATTGTCGAAGAAATTGGAAACCAAGGGGACTTTATTAGACGACCATGCAGGATGTCGTCCACAAATGTTCGAGGAAACGATCCAGAATGTAAAGGGCCGACTACTTGCATCTCCCAGGAAGTCACTTAGCCGACTATCACAGGAAACATGGTTGTCCAAAAGCGCTTGTCAACGAGCTGTGAAAATAAGCAAAGCTTCATGCGTACCGAATCTCCGTGGTCCACGAACTGAAAGAGCCTGACCACGTGAAACGAGTGACATACTGTCGATGGTTTCAGACACTTCTTCAAGAAAATCCGGGCATTCTGGACTACACGTGGTTCTCGGACGAGGCGTGGTTTCACCTGTCCAGATACGTCAATTCTCAAAATTTCCGTATTTGGGCCAATCAAAATCCCAACGCGATACATAAAATACCCCTTCATTCACAGAAAATTGGTGTTTGGTGTGGAATGACGCGGCGCCGCATAATTGGTCCCATCTTCTTCGATACAACCATCACAACAGCTGCATATATGGAAATCTTCAACACCTTTTAAAATCAATTGGACGACAAAGAACTCTCCATTGGATATTACCAGCATGATTGCGCGACATCACACACATCACACACCAGTATGGCCGAAATTCAGTCCTTTTTTGGCGACCACGTCATTTCGAAGGGTCTATGGCCAACACGCTCGCCCGATCTGACGCCTCCTGATTACTTTTTACGGGAATATCTAAAAGGGAGAGTTTACCAAAAGAAACCGCGAACCATAGATGCCTTGAAAGCAAACATCACTCAAGAAATTCAGGCAGTGACGACGAACGTACTGGCAAGGGCTTTCTCCACAATATGATGCGCTGGGTTCATTGCTGTCTATATAGACGCAAATGGTGGCCATTTTAAGCACATGCTGTGATGTCATCACATTTCGCACGAAATGAGGTAAGTCCACTTCAAATTTCGTTGCAATATCTTCATTGGTGTTAATATTATTCGGTACCGAGTGGGACAGACACCCTGTACTTCACTATAAAAATTTTCTGCCTTCGAAAAATTGCTTTCGTCCTCTCCCCATCAACATTTGCCATAACACCACCACATCCACAAAGCATTAATTATTACAAACCCAGTGCATATTGCTAGAGTTTTAGTTTCAGTGGACTTCATAGTGTTTCTCCGCAATCATTGCTTTGGGGCCCATTCAGACGCCATCACTTGGGGCCCACTCTAGACTTAATCCAGCGCTAGTTTCAACCATTATTAACTATCAAAAATTCGTTTTTTGGAGTTTACCCATTTCTAATCATAGGTTTAATAAGAAAGATGACACCGAATTTTCGATTGTAGTAAGCACTTCTTTTGAAACCTTTCTGACACGTGTTAAATTATCGAAGTTATTCAAAGTTAATGGAACCCGTTAGGAAAACAATCAACCGGGTTTCTACAATCGATAAAACATCCAGAAACAGAAACAGCTACTTCTAGCAGCTGCTAAAAAGTATGCAAAGAAAATTAACAAATGGCGCACAAAAAATATCTCATAGCACAAGGAAGCTATCAGAGACAAAGAGATTTTCAAATCGAACATGCAGGAAAAAGAAGAAATATAGAAGGAAACATGATATACACAGCCGAGTCACATTATTGTGATCACCTTCTACTTTTGACGTCAACAGTGCGTAGCCAATGAAAGAAGGCACGTGTCGTGAGCTAGCTTGGAGGGTATATAAGGTGTGCTTTAGGCATTCTGAAAACATATCACTCGTTGCTGTCATGGATAAAAGGAGCGATTTATCAAATTTGCAAAAAGGGATGATTATCGACTTTCGGGCCAAAGGTGGCAGTATTTCTGAAACAGCGCAGTTTGTGAACTGTTCGTATGCTGCGGTGGTTAAAAGTGTATCCGTGGTTGGAGAAATGGCCCCATTGCGAATAAGGGACGTGAAAACTGCGGAGCACCACGTGCCATTGATATGAGAGGTGAACGTCGGCTTCAAAGATGCGTGAGGACCAATCGACACGCTACAGTGGCGCAACTCACTGGGCGAATAAACCAGGGGGTTACCGGAAATGTGTCTAAAACGACAGTTCAGCGAACTCTGTTGCGTATGGGGCATCCATCCAGATGGATGGTCACTGCACCTATACTAAAGAGGGTGCATTGGCAGAAAAGGATTACATTTGCACGGCAGTATCGGAATTGGACGTCCGCTGATTGGCAAAGGATTGCCTTCTCCGATGAGTCACGTTTTCTGCTTCATCGAACGGATGGACGTTGGCGTATAAGGCGAGAGATCGGAGAACAAACACTCTTCAACCACTGATGGAAGAACACAAGCTGGTGAGGGCAGCGTAATGGTCTGGAGAATGTTTTCGTGGCATTCTCTAACGAATTCGGTCCATAGTACCTTACCTGTGGAAGGCACAGGTAAGGCAAATGGACCGAATTCGGAACATGTTCACTCAACCTCACAGTGCGATACAATCGCGGTTAACTGCAGGCTTGCTTTTGTACCGTATGCAGCTGTACTGCGCATCTTAGCAGCGCGGCGGATCCGTTCATTTGCTTTTGAAGGGATGTCCGATTACTTTTGTTAATATAGTGTATCTATGTACTATCAGATACATTAGGAATAACCGACCTAAGTGGAACACAATAAACTCCATGTCTGGAGTCTTTATGAATATGGTCCCGATCTTTACGAATGAAAGTAAATAACGACTTAGTCTTGAGGCCGAAGGCCAAATGGCAACCCCGACACAGACTACTCAAACTGGAGCAAACACTAGGTACGTAATCCAAAAAACCCACAAATCTGAATTCCTGGGACGGGCATGCGAGAGTAGTGTATCTCAAACTCGAGACGTGAGCAATGATATGGGAGATACAACTCTGGGTGTACCCATGGCAGTGGTGTATGTCATTGCTGTACCGTCAGGCGCGCTTTATAGTTTCTTTACCATAATATCAAGACTATTTAAGAACTCTGACTCTGGTTCCATATGCTATGCGTCACCTGATGATACAGTAGCTGTTACTGCGAAAGATCTTGGGTTTTTTAAACTTTTGTATATAGCTTTTTAACCTAATGTAATAAATATAGTAGAGTATAATACTTGAGGATATTTTTACATGGGATTGGATCGTGCAATGACTTAGGTCTATGTTTTTACACGTTTCGCATTTGACTCTTATAAAATAAAAAAAAGTGATACCGGTCGCTGTTGCTTCGTCCCCGTAAAGAACACTTTTTAGTTCATTGTATTCTGCTGAAGGATGCGAAATTACGTTCAAACAACTGTAATACACGGTCGAGTCACATTATTGTGACCACCAGCTAATATCCGAAGTAACCGCCGTGGGCAACACGGACAGCAGCTAGACGGGCTGGAAGTGACTCAATAAGGTGTTGGAAGGTGTTCACAGGTATGTGGAGCCATGCTGACTGCAGTGCATCTGACAGCTGCTGGACGGTACGTGGTGGAGGATCCATAGAGCGAACAACACGATCGAGGTGGTCCCCACAGATGCTCAATTGAGTTTCAGTCTGGGGAATTAGGGGGCACAGGGAAGTACTTTGAAGTCTTCATCGTGCTCTTCCAAACACCCTCGGACATTTCTAGCTGCGTGACGCGTTGCATTGTCGTTCTAGAAGAACCCATTCGCCCCAGGAAAAACAATCAGCATGTATGGTTGTACGTGGTCTGCAAGGATGAATTCATAACGAATTCGGTTCATAGTGCCTTCCATAAGTATGAGTGAACACAGGGAATGCCAAGAAAACATTCCCCAGAACATAACGCTGCCACCACCAGCTTGTGTTCTTCCAGCAATGGTTGAACAGTGTTTGTTCTCTGATGTTTCTCGCCTTATACGCCAACGTCCATCCGTTCGATGAAGCAGAAAACGTGACTCATCGGAGAAGGCAATCCTTTGCCAATCAGCGGAGATCCAATTCCGATACTGCCGTGCAATAGTAAGCCTTTTCTGCCGATGCACCTTCTTTAGTATAGGTGCAGTGACCATCCGTCTGCATGGAAACCCCGATACGCAGCAGTGTTCGTTGACCTGTCGTTTTAGACACACTTCCCGTAGCCCCTTGGTTCATTCGGGTAGTGAGTTGCTTCATTGTAGTGTGTCGATCAGCCTTCACGCACCTTCGAAGCTGAAGTTCACCTCTCACATCAATGGCACATGGTGCTCCGAAGTTTTCACTTCGCTAATTCGCAATGGTGCCATTTCTCCAAACACGATACACTTTAGCCACAGCAGTAAACGAACAGTTCACAAACTGCGCTGTTTCAGAAATACTGCCACCCTTGGCCCGAAAACCGATAATCATCCCTTTTTTGCAAATCTGATAAATCGCTCCTTTTATCCATGACAGCATCGAATGATATGGTTTCAGATCAGATCAGATCATACGTAGAGGATTTTTAGGAAGGAAGTGTCTGACCCCAGGTCTTAAACTACCCTTAGCAATGGGAAGCTAGGAGATTTGTGCTAGAGTACCAGATAGGAAAGTGACACGGAAGCGAGGTAGAAAGGGATAAGAAGGCGCCCTTTTTTATTACCGGGGGCCAGTACCCGGGGACCGACGGCTTAACGTGTCCATCCGATGCACGGCGGATATTTAGTGGTTCGAGCGTTCGTACCTGCCTGGGATCGAAGCCGAGGTCTTCTCCTTGGCACTCACGAGCGTTGACCACTAGTCCATCCGCGGCCCTATATGGTTTCAGAATACCTACAGCTCACCTTATATACCCTCCAAGTCAGCTCGCGACACATACCTTCTTTGATTGGCTACGCGCTGTTGACATCAAAAGTAGGAGGTGGTCACAATAATGTGACTCGACTGTGTACAAAACACCTTATCTTCATTGGTTCAAAAATTACATTCATTGGAACGATAATAAAGATTTCACATTATTTTATTAATACATGCGGTAGCGAAATGCAGCCTCAAGTCTTCCAAAGAGAGTAGCTGTTTTTCCGTCGTAGAGTTTTTATATAAAACCATCAAAACGATTTCTAAATATTTTATTCATTGAAAAAAATACCCCAAAAAAACATGAAAATTGCTTTTCTCCTTAATACTTCATTCAAAGCTGCAGTCAAAAATTCCTGGCTATTTGCGATTTCGTTAACCAGCTTCTTATGGAATTTCCGCAAAAAAATTGTAAAATCTTTCGCCGAGGCTAGAGCCCCCCTCCCCCTACCGCACTGCGGGGGTTGTGGGGACTATCAGTACGCCCCTGATGGGAAAGTTGAAAACAGGTGAAAAATATTCTTCATGGAAAATGATGTGCTAAGGAAAAATCACTTTTCGAATACGTCTCCCTTAAGCAGAGATAGCGGAAAAGAAAGTATTGTTCTTTACGCTTCCTAGCGGGAAATCAGTGCATTATTTAAAGAGGGTAATGACCCACATTTCTATTATAGCGAATGGTATACAGTAAAGGAGAAATTTCTCACAATGCGGTTTTTAGAAACGGAGATACAGCTGAAAACGAAAGTACACAAATACCACCTAGCAACAGAACTATGAACTGTAAAGCTCGTCATATACTAATCTAAAGTGTTCTACAAGGTATATGGCATCCAGTGTTGAAAGAATTTTTTCAAATCCGGCATGTAGAAGCAGAAATATTGAGAAAAACAAGTAAACGTTAGTGCCACCTAGCGGCGATATCGTGCATTATTTTAAGAAGAAAATACACACACGGTGTTCGCATAGTTAGTGTTATCTGACTGGAAAAGAAGATTTTCAATCGGGTATTTAGTCCCGCAAATATTGCAGTAAACGGAAATTTGAACTTATGCCCTCTGGTGGCAGACTTGTTCGTTAAGAAAACTTGAAAATATACGAGAAACGTTTCGCACCGGAAACGCTTTCCAACAAATACAGAATTTAATTTTTCAAATCGGACTTTTAGAAGTAGAGATGTCGACAAAAAATAGGATGTCCAGCTACGCCGCCTGGTGGAAAATATATACATTATTTTAAGAAGAAAGCATTCTGAAAAAGTTTTCCGAGGTGAGCGCTATCCGTGCAGGAAATAATATTTTCAATCGAGTTTCCAGAAGCTCACGAATTTTTTTCTAGCGGATTTTTTTCAGATTTTGCTGAAAATACGTCAGAAGCAGAAATAAGCTCTTATGACCCTGGTGGTGGTGGTAAACCATTCTTTAACAAAGATTAGGCATTATATGCAAAACATTTCCCATCAGGAGCTGCATCCGATTCCGATACAGGAACAAATTTTCAAATCAGAGGTTTAGAAGCAGAGATAACAGGAAAACGCAATTTACCCTTACGCCCCCTAGCGGAAAATCTTTGCATTACTTGAAAAAATTTAAAATTATATGCAAAACATTTCGCACCGGAAACGCTATTCAACAAAGAAGGAATTTTCCAAATCGGACTGTTAGAAGCAGAGATATAGACAACAATGAGATATACTGTACATCTACGCCCACAGGCGGAGAGACCATGCGTTATTTTAAGAAGAATATATTCCAAAAAGGTTCATGGATATGAGCGGTATCAGGTCACGAAAGAATTTTTCCAATCGAGCTTTAAGAAGCCCAGATTTTGCTGCAAATACATCAGAACACAAATTAACACTTACGCCCCCTGGTGGCGAAACCAGTTTTTACCAAAAATTAGAAATTATATGGTAAACATTTTCTATCAAGAGCTGAATCAGGTGCAGGAAGAATTTTTCAAATCGGAATTTTTGAAGCAGAGATCTTGGGGAAAAGACTCTTTACTTTTACGTCCCCTAGCGGAAAATCTATGCGTAACTTGAAAAAGTGACTGTGCCTAAAATAGTCTTTGATATAAATGAAATCGAAAGATAAAATAATGTTTTCAATCGGATTTTTAGGAGCAAATGTATGGAACGAAATGTATTTTGAATTCGATATCATTTGCATTTCCGCCCTCTAGCGGCATAATTGGGCATCGTAAATACAAAACGGAATGCAACGATCATCATCATTCATACCTTTCAAGCTTCCCAATGCAAAAAGAATTTTTCAGATCGGACTAATAGTTGCAGAGATGTGGCGTCCACAAAACGGACAAACCGGTAACATAAGCACTATGTTTTTAACAAAACACGTGGTAAAAACTAAACTAAAGTGTTAAGCATTTGGAAAATTTCATTTCATCCAGAAATTCCTGGGCAAAACCCAGGCAAATGAGTAAGTATCAAAAACACGCCGGATCAAGCAGCTAAATAACTTCAAAAACACAAGAGATTACTACCTCTTACTAAAATATAATTATTACATTAATAAACAATAGTTTCTGGGTGTGGTCTGTTCGAGTGGCAAAACACCTGAGCTACACTCTGTACTCAAACAGCGATATCTTTGCCCTCGGCAGTCACTACTCTTTTGCTTTTCCCGGTTTTGTGCCGGAATGTAACGTTTTCCTGTTTGGCCATGCAGTCATTTTTTTATTATCGTTAATTTTTTTTTTTATTTAATTTTTATGTTTAAATTGGCTCCCAACTTCGTTAAACGGGACAGCTGCTGGTTCAAATCCCACCGATGCCTACTTTCCTCCAGTTTTTTTTTTTTTTTTTTTCTGGGTGATTTTACCCGGTAGTAAGTAGTAAGACGTTAACAATCAACCAACCAATATTTAATGGAATTTTTCTTTGTCTTTTATTTGTGAGAAAGGCAAACGCTGAAGAAATGTAAATTCAAGGTAAACGCTGACATATCCCCTTGTATTAAAAGTTATAAAATTGCACTCCAAGCAGATAACGAAGTCATTTGAAAGTGTGAGACTAATTACACATGAGCGAATGAATTGTTTTTTTCGTCAATTCTTTCGTTATGGAATTTTTTTGTCATTCTTTCTAAGCACATATGTCCAAGGTTTAAATCTGATTATTTAAATAAATATAAAAATAAAAAACGAACAATTTGTAACAGCGGAAATGAACAACCGCATTTCTCCGAAAATGTTTTTCTTTTAAACGCATTATAAAGGAATTGTGAATTCACTAATACCATCTTTCATAGAACGTTTATTATATGAATAGTTCAATATATTCAATTTCTAATAGATTTTTTTTGCAAACCTTTAACAAAATATTTAGTTCCTACGAAAAGTAGATTTTAAATATACATGAAACTTGCCTTAAATAAAAAAAATGACGAATGCGCACGCAGATGTCAACAATTACTGTACTTAGTAATTGGTTCTCAATATAAAATTGAATTTGTTTGATCTCAAAGGACTTGCATTTACCAAATTTACAATAGATTGGTGTGGCGCCATCTATTGGGCACTATGGAAACAACCCCAATTATAACCTTAATTTGTCTCGGAAAATCAGGGAACATTTGATTTCATTTTTAGCAATAATCAATTACGACCTGATTAATTTTGTCCTAAGGGAATTCAGCTGGTCGATGACAAATTTCAGTCAGGTAGTTCATGAATAACCTTAGTTTGGGGATCGCTAGCCTACGAGCATTAATGGTTAGGCCTGAATAGAGCTTAATTTTTTTTTTTTCACTGATTCGTACTCATCCCATGCCTCCGCTTACGTAATAAAAATACATAAAACTGCGGAATTTTAAAATTGACAGTTGTCACTTTTATTTTAAATGCATTTTAAATTAAAAATAATTAAATTAACTTATTTAATTTCCCTTAAAATGTAATTCCGCGATGTGCAGTTTCAGGAAAAACTGATCTTTTCCCCCACCTTCGGTAGGTTTTTGAGAATATGGAAATGATTCCCAGTTGCTTTTCTGCTGTCAGTATTGAGCAGTTCAGCAGCGGGCTCTCCTTTCTTCTATTTTTAGCAGAATTTTTATTTGTGACCTTGTTCAAATTACATACGTAGCAGGGGCATATTTAGAGGTGGCTAAGGAGCCTTGAAAGACATCGGCCCCACCCCGAATATTTTCCTTTATTTTTATTTTTTTTTTCTGTTAAAATGCGACTTACGTTTTACAAAATGTTTTAATTTAGTAAAACTTCATCAACTTTCATAAGAAAATAAAACTTTTTAGTTTTTCTACTGTTTTTCATTAACTTTTATTCTGTCCTGACGGATTTCAAAAACTTTAATTTTCTGTCATCCCCCCCCCCCCCTCGAAAAAAAATTCTATGTACGCCCTTGATATGTAAACTGTATGGAGCTGAACTTTCAGTTTTATAGCTCTCACAATTTCAACAAGGAGCATGATGAATACTGGATCCCATGTGTTCTTGGCATGCTGGCTGGGTGGCATGCCCAATGCAACAAGTGAGCTAGGGTAGGCTTCAGCTCAACAGACTTTTCTTTGAGCCCCCTTCCCTCAAATTATTTAAGCTATTAGAACCCATGGCTGGTGCAACTGTCAAAGATTTTAGGGATCTTGGGATAAATGTAAATGAACTTTTCCAAACAGAAATTTTATAAAATGAATTTTTTGAATAAAGCTCATGTTGAGAAATGGCTTCCTAGTTTAATTGAATTAATAATCTAAAGCAACTTTTATGGGAATTTTACTAGGAAATTTTTACATTAATAGCAAATTTTCGGAGAAAACTCTTCTCCTTCTTCAGGCTGTCTTGTTGTTGTCACTTTTTACTTGTCACTATCACGGTGAATTTTTTGTTAAATTTAGTGTTTATACTTCTGGGAAATGGAGGGAGTCCTATGACTAAATTTCTAAGAGAGTAGTAAACACACCAGTATTATAATTATAGTTTAAAAGATGAGAGAGAGACAGAGAGATACTATTTCTTGTCAGGTTACAAACTAAAATTCATAAACAGCCTTATAACAGCAAAGAAAGAAAGAAAAAACTATGTAAGTAAGCTAAAATTGCGAAGAAATTGTCACTTGCCCTAAAAATTCATATCCATGGCTCCTATACTAAATACATTGAATAAATACTACATACAGTATGCACCCAAAAGCTTTTTTGACTAGGGATAACATTATCAGCATCAGGTAAAATCTGCATGAACATATTTTTTTCCAAAATTTATGCCCCCATCATGCTTAGCCCCCTCCCCCCTAACAGCCCACCCAGTTCTGAGCAGCTGGCATCACCACTGTTGGGTGGCCTGGTTTATTAGGATGACAACACAAAGGAGTGCTTGGTTTTCGAAGAAGGAGCTTTGCTGCGGTGAGGAGTGTTGAGTAGTGCTGCAATGGAGTTAAGGGCAATTACGAGCAATAAAGAGAGATTTACTGCAGAGCAAGCAAACTAGCCCTGTAAAATCAAACCTATAGCAAACAAGACCCCAAATCTTTGAGCGTCCAGTTAATCTTCACATCCACCAGGCGAATACAATGTTCATAACTCTTGAAAATAACCTATGTCTAAAAAGTATAAAAATATACAAACTGCATTTCACACCTGATGATCCACAGGATGTATCCTTGAGCAAGAAACCTTATGCATCTTCCGGTAGCGTATAATTGTCACATGTAAATTTGCGATTGACTTTTTGTCTTCATTCCTTATTTATTTCTTGATGATTGATCATTGATTTTAAGTAATAATATAACCAAACTTAGCACAGGTTTAGAATATCTTTTTTAATTTAAATGAAAAACTAATTTGAAAATTGTTAGATTATTGGGGGGCTCCAGGTCTCCAATTGGGGGCATTTAACCCCCACCCCACCCCTTCCGAAATGGTCTAACCTGATATCTGCTATCCCATTTGATTTATGAAACTTTCTTTCACTCGTGTTGGCTAGCAAAAAAAAAAAAAAAAATTCTGGTATTGTATGCAAAATGGTAGCACTCTACAACATAATGGAGAAATTTGTGCACATTTGAAAACCTTTTTGAAACTCTGGGTTAAGGGAATTATTTTTTAAGAAATTTAGCCAACATACAAAATGAAAGCTTGTTAATGTGAATCTGACTTTATTTCTCTGTAGTTAATGCAATATATGTTTCAATAATAATGTAGCATTACTGTAATCAAAAGAATGTTTGAAGAGTGTTGGACACACAAAGGAAAGATAGGTTTCTTGATCATCAAATAGTGCTGCACAGTTTTCACTGCAGATACTGAAATACAAATCACAATAATAATTTTTGTGGAATAACTTTTTTTTTTTTTACGGGTCTTTTAGAGGTTATTTTTAATGAAAGTTGGTTGTCAAATTTTCGAACTAAAGCCTAGTTCGTCATCAGGACTATGTCACTGGAGTAGTTGCTGCCACTCAATTGGAAGAGACCATCCGCAATTATCGTAACTGCGGACTCAGCTATATAGGAGAAACAGGGAGAAGTATTAAGGTCCGAATGAAAGAACACCAAGCAGCTATTAGGAACATTGGGAACAAAACAGGGCTAGACAGACATGTACAAGCAAGTGGACACTCCATAAATTGGGACTCAGTGAAAATAATCGCCCACCAGTCAAACTTAGTAAAGAGAAAACTAGAAGAAGGGATCGAAATAGCAAGAAGAAGAAGTACCACAATTAACGATAATTGCGGATGGTCTCTTCCAATTGAGTGGCAGCAACTACTCCAGTGACATAGTCCTGATGACGAACTAGGCTTTAGTTCGAAAATTTGACAACCAACTTTCATTAAAAATAACCTCTAAAAGACCCGTAAAAAAAAAAAAAAGTTATTCCACAATCACTATGAATAGAGGTGCCATAAATGCATTTACAACTAGGATAATAATTTTTATAACTTCACTTCTGAAATTTTCAATTTTAGGGTTATGACTTTAAAGCATGACAGACATACAATCATCATTTGCTTTCAACCTTCTTTCAATTGTGTACAAGATTCTATTGATATTTTTCAAGTTTTGTAGAATATTGTAATTTCAACAAGATGTTTGCTCATTTTGGTAGTGACAATTTAATCATGACAATTGTGTGATTTTTGGAATGTACAATAACCAAGATTATCTACACCGAATAGAAGTGTGGTAGACAAAGGAAATTAGTATGATACTAGTATCAATGAAAAAACAATCACAAGTGTAAATGAATGAGTTATTGCTAATCCCAGTTGAAATACAGTATAGCTGCCAAACACAAAGAAATAACACAAGAAAAAGCAACACTTGTAACAGTTTTGGCAGATGTTGAATTTTAGAATAATTATGAGTGATTAGGGTTTGCCTTTGATCTCATCTACATGGCAAGGGCATATCAGAATCTGAAGTGGATTCACAGTGGTCGCTTTCCTTTGTTTGTGTGTATGTTCGCTTTTTTCCTTTGTTGTAAATTTTAATTATGGACTCTATATATTCACTGTGTCTTGAGCAGGAATTTATAAACCCCTCAAATTTCATCAGCCCCCTTTCCCAGATTTGAAAGTGCATAACACACACACACAACATTTTTTGTTGTTAATCTTAACCTGAAGCCATAACCGTAACTGTGGTATTATTTCTAAAGGAAAACTTAGCAAATCTGGTCTTTTACAATTTACTTTAAGTCTTAGTCCTTTTTACTATCATAAATAGTGACTGAATTCTTCATTGAAAGTCAGAGCTGCTTTAGGAGGTTTTCACAGGAATGATGGATTCTCAAAAGTCCCCCAAATGGCTGTGTATGAAAGTGTAATTGTTCCTACTCTGATGTATGGCAGTGAAACTTGGTTACTACAGAGGAGACATAGGAGTCGTTTTTGTGCCGGAGAAATGCGTTACTTACCGGGGGGGAGACACGTTCAAATCATGTGAGGAATGAAGATGTGTTGCAGTTGTGTAATGTGAAGTAAAATATTGTTAGCAAGGTGGAGCCTAATATTCTTAGGTGGTTTGGCCATTTTGAAAAAATGAGTGATGAAATGCTTACTCAGAAAAAATTTTCAGCCCAAATGGCAGGAAGGAAAGGCAGAGGATGGCCAAGGAAGTCATGGGAGGATCAGATTCAGGAGTGCCTGAATGAGAAAAAGAGTATAGAAGGTCTTGTGTACATTGTGTGATGGATGTCACTGAAGCCCGTGTTGTGTGTCAAGATCGCTGTAAATGGAGAAGTTTGATAATTGATTTTGGTTAGTAAAATAACCAAAAATAAAATATGTGGTATTATATAATAGAATAATAGCTATATACTATATTCACTACTGTTTCACACATTATATACGTTCTGTGCGTTGTGTGCACATTTGCAGCAAAATCATCCTGGCATTTATATATCATATGAATAGGAATAATATTATAAGTTTTAATTATTATATTATCAAGGACTCACCTTGTATCGGCATTCCAGCTAAGTAAGCTTCCTCTTGTATCTTGAAAAACATGTTTATCTAGCGTGTCATTAGCCACGTAGAATCATCGTATTAAAAATAGGCCTAATTGAAATTTCCGACTAGGGTTTAAATTCAAATAAAACACGACTATGGATATCATGCAAAGAGAGTGTGAAAGAATTATATACAATGTAATTAAGAAACATGTATGTCTAGCATGTTATTAGCCACGTAGAATCACCATATTGCCAATAGGCCCAATTGAAATTTGCGACCTGGGTTTAAATTCAAATAAAACACGGCTATGGATATCATACAAAGAGAGTGTGAAAGAATTATATACAATGTAATTAAAAAACCTATACCATCAACAGGTATTGTCAATCTTTAAAAGAATGAATGGATAAAATCAATGACATTGCCAACAGACCTCAAATAAAATTTTCGTCCATTATTGAATAATGCCAGACAATCTCTGTAACACGCACACAACTCCACGTAAACCACCGGACATATTTCAGCACGACTGACTTTCGGCCATTATCAACGGTATTCATCCTGGATCAATGTTTAAAGTTGTTATATATCTAGGTCACCTCGGCATCACCTCCGCTATAGTTGTTCTACGTCGACGTTTTCTGTCATCGTTACATATACGTGTATTCACGTGTGAGTCACATCCACGCCATCTATTGGGTTAATTCCGGAATTGCTGTCGCTGTTTTTATTTCATAAGTATATGTTATTTCTTTTATTTTCCTTTTTGTTGTTATATTTCGTATTATTTTCTTGTTGTATTAGATATTTCCATGGGTACGGGATATCTTTCGGAGTAGACGTATTGCAATTGGATTTTTGGGTTTTCTCAATTGTTATAGCCTCAGACCACAAAATTTGATTATGTTTATTGTGGGAAGTTAAGATTTTACTATTTTCCCAATCTGGTATTAATTCATTTATCATACAATGTTGTATAAGTGATGTTTTTTCTTCTTTTTTAATCCAATTATCATAGTGCTCATTCAACCTCGTTTTAAACCTTCTTTTAGTACTACCGATGTAATATTTGTCCTGCTTATTTTCCTTTGGGTCTATTGTAGGAATCACGTATACACCTGCCTTATTTAGTGGATTTTTATTGTAACCACTGTTTGTCAGTAATTTAGAATTATCAGTAACTATTTCTGCAATTTCAATATTGTAATTCTGGCATTCTTTTCTTATAATATTGCTTAGTGGAGGCAAATATGGTATACTTCCGTAGAATAACGTATTTCTTTTTGTTAATCCATTGTTGTGTTTTTGCATATCAGCTCTTCTTATTTTGCGATATAGTGAATCTATCAAGCCAACAGGATATCCAAATCATTTAGCAGTGTCTTTAATCCACTTTATTTCCTCAATAAGTGCAATTCTCGTTGATGAATGTGTTATAGCTCTATTTATAAATGATCTGAACGCTGAAATTTTATATCTCCATGGGTGACAGGATTCATTGGGAATTATAGCAGGAACGTAAGAAGGTTTTCGATATACACCAAATTCTATTTTATTTTTATGCTTAAATTAAGAAATGTCAAGAAAATTAAGTTTGTTGTCAATTTCTTTTTCATATGTTACTTGAATAGTTGCGTACACATTATTGAAGTTGTTTATGAAGATCTCCATATCATTCTCTGAGTGTGGCCAGAAAATCAATGCATCATCAACATATCGTAAATACAGTATAGGTAAGTTATAAATAGATCTGTTATTGAATATTTTCTTTTCGATGTCTTGCATAATAACCTCCGCAAGCAAGCCAAATAATGGTGATCCCGTTGGTACGGCAATAGTAAGTAAATAATCAGTTAAAAATTTATCTGGTGGTTTGTATTAGCTGTTAAATGTTTATTTGTCAGATCGTCTTTCTTTGAGGAGCTAACCTCTGAATACCAGAGAACAGCTTAATGATATGTATGTTTGTATGTATGCACAGCTGTCAGCATTTACATGAATTACTAGGATTAACCTTTAGTATTAAAACTGCCAAAATGCAATAATTTATTTTAGTTTTTCTAGATTTGACTTTGTTCTATTTAGAAAATTTAAGGTCAAAAGAAACAGAAGATACAAAACAACTAGGAATTTTTACTTAAACAAATTTTCAACAGCTACAACAGACAAAAATATGCTGCCCTGGTGGGGCAGTGACCATTCGTCTTAGTTGGGTCTAGGTTCAGATACCCATGACCATGAGGCATAGGTGTTGTGTTTGTCTTACGGCACTGGCTCCCTTCCTTTCCTGGCACCAGTGGCCCAAATCACGGACCGGTGACTACTTATAGCCTATTAAGTTGCTCTCGGTGGTCGTTAAACCTCCAACCAAAGAAAAAAGCAAGTTAGTAAAATCATGCAATGCATTGATTATACGCTTTCCAACATACCAGAAATCATTACTCAAGTTATGAGGATAATGGCTGTGAAATAAATCTTGCTCCTGTGCCCTGACATTTGACCCCGTTTTGATGATATTCAACAGAATTGGTTCAGTATACCTCTGGAACAACATGATAAAGTTTTGTAGCAATCGAGGAATTTTTACATAAGTTATGACTCATAAGGGCGATGAAATGGATTCTGCTCCTATGTCCTGACCTTTAGCCCCATTTCGTCCATTTTCAATAGGGTTCATCCCCAGGTTGTCCCCTACCACATACTAAAATTCCATCAAAATCGAACCATTTTTATGCGAGTTATTGTGCAAACAGACAGACAGACGGACAAAGCTGGAGCACATACGCTTCTTCAACTTACGGCTGAAAAGGGTAAAGCAGGCAAAACTTTCAGTTTTGGACATTTGAGGAGAGGTAGCAGCAACTTAAATTCAGTAGTTTTACTGTTACATTGTGAAGAAACATTTACAATCTGAATTACATTATTGGTGGGTGGGTTTATCAAGAATGGTAAATTTCCTTTTGGGCCAGTGAGTGCAGCATTCATGCAGTAAAATTTCTAAACCTCCCACTGACTTTAGGGTCCATTGGCAGAGTTCTATCCTTGCCTAACCTTTTTGACCATGTTACAGAAGAAAGAATTTAATTAAACTACAGTGAGTCCTGACAATGAAGTAGGTTCCAGTTTGAAAATTTGACCATCAGTTCCAGTTTGAAAATTTGACCATCAAATATATTAAAAATTGCCTCTATAAAACCCATAATTAAAAATTTTTCACTGTAAATTAATAATTTGAGGTGCTATGATGTCATTAATTACTAAGAGAATTTAATTAATTTTCCTTAACTTTTATTCTGTTTTTATCATTATATATATATATATCAACAATTTCTGATGTGTGGCAGAGGATCAAACTATATAGGTAAAGGCACCTTTAGACTTAGCATTGTAACATTTATGATTCACCAAGAGGAAACAACATCTACAATCATATATGTTAATATCATTAGAAATTAATTTCCACTGAAATAATGAATGCCTTTGTTAACATAAAAGTGCAAAAAAGGATCTATACATTATACTTGATTTTAGCTGCATGAGTTATTTCACAAGTGTTTATGTTATGTCATGAATGCAACTTCTTCAACACCTATTTGTATTGCAATGTGGTGTTCAGCAGGCAGGTGTTATCACAGACTACTTATTAAAAAAACATTTGCAAGAAACATTCGATGCCACTTTTTGTCCATTGCAAAGTAAAATGCCTCTAACCCGTTCCATAACTTGTAACTCTAATATGTTGCCTACTGCCTCTAACTTGTCCATTGCCTTTAACACGTTGCTTTCTGGATGATGATTATTATTCACCTCTATTCCATTTTGTTCTACGTTTATCCTATGGTCTGTGACCTATTTTGTATGACACACATGCCCAGACATCCCAACAACAGTCTCATTAATCTTTTATTCTACTGATGAAGTACCCAACTCCATTCTAGTGTCTGCATTACTCATTCTGTTTTGCCACTGAATCTACTTATTTACCCCCTAATACTCCCCTTAACACTCTATTAGCAGCTCCTAACTTCTTAAAATGCCTGTTACTTCATGCCCAGCTCTTGCTATCATGACAAGTTAGTAAAATCATGCAATGCATTGATTATGATACGCTTTCCAACATCCAGAAATCATTACTCAAGTTATGAGGATAATGGCTGTGGAATAAATCTCACTCCTGTGCCCTGATCTTTGACCCCATTTCAATGATATTAAACAGAATTAGTTCAGTATACCTCTGGAACAACATGATAAAGTTTTGTCACAATTGAAGCATTTTTATGTAAGTTATGATGCATAAGAGCAAAGGAATGGATCCCGCTCCTATGTCCTGACCTTTGACCCCATTTTTTCCATTTTCAATAGGGTTTTTCCCCAGGTGGTCCCCTACCATATACTAAAATTTGATCGAGATCGAATTATTTTTATGCAAGTTATGACGCATATGGGTAATGGAATTGATCCAGCTCCTATGTCCTGACCTTTGACCCCATTTCGTCCATTTTCAATAGGGTTTGTCCCCAGGTGGTTCCCTACCACATACTAAAATTTCATCGAAATCGAACCACTTTTACGCGAGTTATCATGCGGACAGATGGACAAAGCTGGAGTATATACGGTTCTTCAACCTATGGTTGGAAAGCGTAAAACAAGGATGTTTGAATATTATAATATCTAGAACTAGTTTTGTTCTGTTGCCAACATATTTGTTAGTGACAATGTTTTTATACAGCTTATAAGAGACTCGCTGCTTTTCTTATTCTCTCTCTATTGCCCTATTTACAATTAAGTTTTCTTACCTCATTAGCCATTACACCTAAATTATTAAAATCCATCATGTTTGATGTTCTGTCCCTGAACTATGCAACTAATAAATTTTGGGTTTTGTCTTATTCAAAATCATATATAGCAATCTCTTGACATCAGAACCAGCAACAATAACTTATGATACTAAATTACTTTCTCTCAGCAGTTTATCTACATAAATCATGAAAAAAGTGGGGATAGCTTAGAACCATCTTAGTCAATTGCTAGTACTTTTCCCCATCCTGACTGATGAACGTTTCTTGGTGTAAAAGTTTGTGACTAACTTCAACTACTTACCATTCATTCCATAAGTTCTTTAAAAAGTGAACAACTTGTTCTAAGGTACTTTGTCAAAAAGCATTTTCAATGGTGATGAAGAAAATATATTGAAGTGTAATTCACCATATAAAAATTATCAGCAAGCAACCTGCATACGAATATATTATTTTGGATTCCCTGCCATTCCTGAAGCCATACTGTGTATCACCAAGCTAACTTTCACCAGATTTCTGAATTTTTTACCCCACATGCTTCAATAACTTTTGCAAGGAATATTTGGGAGATGCCATGGTAGTTACTACCATCCCTCTTGCTCCTTTTCTTGAAAATTGGTATAATAAGTGATTAATTCATACACTCAACGTGGATCAGGAACTCCAAACAGAAATCATCACTCTTTCCACGTTAATAAGTGAGTCTCAGAAAAATTCTCATAGGCCGGCACCGGGAATCGAACCCCGAGTCTTTCAGTTATGCGCTGGACATGCTGCCACTGCACCACAGCGGCCTCGAATTCTCCAGACTCGCATGCGATTAACTGCCAAACTACATGGCAGGTTGCTTCATGGAGCCCCGCACAGTGCTGGGGATTCACCATAGATGAAAAGCAGCAACTGAACAAATAACTAGGAGGCAAATGGATAGTTAATTCAAACATTTTTATTCCTGAAACATGATATGGCTCATATTACAATGAAATGAATTCAAAACTAGTAAAGTTTGGCATAATGATAGGTTTCCTTTTTTTGATATCTAAAGATTTTTAAAAGCATTATTTGACATATTCTAGAAAATGTTTTATGGTGTTTTAGCTTGAGTTTTTCCGTAATAAGTTAATTCTGATGGGTTTTTACTTTTTGACATCTAAAAATTTATTAAGAGTCATTAAACACATGGGTTTCTTTTAGTTACACAGAGTTATTAATATGGCATGGGAAACTTGTTTGCTTCCAGGATGTTGTCAAAAATCACTTATTATCACCAAACAGAAATCATCGCTCTCTCCATGTTAATAAGTGAGTCTCGGAAAATTCTCATCGGCCGCCACCAGGAATCGAACCCAGGTTTTCCAGTTACGCGCTGGACATGCTACCCCTGCATCACAGCAGCCTCGAATTCTCCAGACTCACATGCGATTAACTGCCAAACTACATGGCAGGTAGCTTCATGGAGCCTCGCACAGTGCTGGGGATTCACCATAGATGGAAATCAGCAACTGAGCAAATAACTAGGAGGTGAATGAATAATTAATTCAAACACTTGATGTGGATCAGGAACACCAAACAGAAATGATTGCTCTTTCCACGTTAATAAGTGAGTCTCAGAAAAATTCTCATTGGCTGCCACCGGGAATCGAACCCAGGGTCTTCCAGTTACGTGTCGGACATGCTACCACTGCACCACAGCGACCTTGAATTCTCCAGACTCGCATGCGATTAACTGCCAAACTACATGGCAGGTTGCTTCATGGAGCCCAGCACAGTGCTGGGGATTAACCATAGATGGAAAGCAGCAACTGAACAAATAACTAGGAGGTAAATGGATAATTAATTCAAACATTTTTATTAATGTGGAAAGAGCGATGATTTCTGTTTGGTGTTCCTGATCCCAGTCGAGTGTTTGAATGAATTATCCATTCGCCTCCTAGTTATTTGTTCAGTTGCTGCTCTCCATCAATGGTGAATCCCAGCACTGTGCGGGGCTCCATGAAGCTACCTGCCACGTAGTTTGGCAGTTAATCGCATGTGAGTCTGGAGAATTCGAGGCCACTGTGGTGCAGTGGTAGCATGTCTGGCGCATAACTGGAAAACCCTGGGTTCGATTCCTGGTGGCGGTCGATGAGAATTTTTCCGAGACTCACTTATTAACATGGAGAGAGCGATGATTTCTGTTTGATGATAATAAGTGATTTTTGACAACATCCTGGAAGCAAACAAGTTTCACATGCCATATTAATAACTCTGTGTAACTAAAAGAAACCCATGTGTTTAATGACTCTTAATAAATTTTTAGATGTCAAAAAGTAAAAACCCATCAAAATTAACTTATTAGGTAAAAACTCAATCTAAAACACCATAAAACATTTTCTAGAATATGTCAAATAATGATTTTAATAAATCTTTAGATATCAAAAAAAGGAAACCTATCATTATGCCAAGCTTTACAAGTTTTGGATTTATTTCATTGTAATATGAGCCATACCATGTTTCAGGAATAAGAACATCTCTTTCTTCATGACTACCTATGGGTATGTTCCCCTGGTCATCATTACTAACATCCCTTTCTTCATTATTTTGTTGTGCATTAGTTACTGCATTTTTTAAAACAGGTCTTTAAAGTTTTCACTCCATCTATTCAAAATAACCTTCTAATAGTCCATAGTTATTAAGGACTTAATGCCGTTGTTGGATTACGTGGCTATCATAACGTTTTAATATATTGTCAGAGTATAATTACTCATGCTTTAATTCACTGTATCACATGTTAATATCGGTTTTAATTTTCAAGAATCAAAGTTGTACTTCATCATTTCCAGAAATTTTGTAATAAACATGCCATGAAAGAAATACAGGATTTCGCCATATAATACAAATTTTGAAGATGATAATCCGATTTTTGACGTAAATGTGACAAGGATGGTAAGTCAGATAATATTCGAAAACTTGAAAATTTTCATCGTCCTGGAGCGGGACTCGAACTCGCGTCTCCCAGAAAACGCCCGGGTATGCTAACCACTACACCACCCAGAACGACCAAACCTCAAGTTTCCGATCAATTTAAATATAACCATCACAGGATTCGCTAGTCGAAGCAACCGGCATCCATGTTTAGCGAATGTGGAGGTTAAGAATAATAGGCTTAACAGTGGTTAGCATACCCGGGCGTTTTCTGGGAGAGGCGGGTTCGAGTCCCGCTCCAGGACGATGAAAATTTTCAAGTTTTCGAATATTATCTGACTTACCATCCTTGTCACATTAACGCCAAAAATCGGATTATAATCTTCAAAAAATAAACATAAATTTGATGTTATTATTTACCATCGTCCTGTCTTTTGATAATAGGCTTAACAGTGATGGTTCTCAATGTCATTGAGGTTAAGTGTTTCTTTTTAGCCAAAGAACAGTTAATGGTTACCTTGATGAAAGATGATGACAATACTCCACATTCCTGGTTTTCATCAAGGTAACCATTAACTGTTCTTTGGCTAAAAAGAAACACTTAACCTCAATGACATCAAGAACCATCACTGTTAAGCCTATTATTAAAAGACAGGTCGATGGTAACTAATAACATCAAACTTATGTTTATTACAAAATTTCTGGAAATGATGAAATACAACTTTGATTATTGACGATTAAAACTGATATTGACGTGTGATACAGTAAATTAAACCACGAGTAATTATACTCTGATGATATATTAAAATCCTTCTAATTGATTAACAATAGTTAATCTATTGTTTTAACACGATATCCTTCTCTGTTGTCAGAATTAACTTATCAGTGAAAAACTAAATCTAAAACTCCAGAAAACATTTTCCAGAATATGTGTTAAATAATACTTTTAGTAAATTTCTAGATGTTTAAATATTATTTGAAATCCTAGTAATTAATTACATCATGGCACATCTAATTATTTTTCTTAGAGTGAAAAACACTTGAATTACTGTTTTGTATAGGTAATTTGTATATTTTTGGTGGTTAAATTTTCAAACTAGAACCTAGTTCATCGTGAGGTCTATTACATTGGAGTAGTTGTTGCCATTCAATCATGAGTGCCCAACTGCAATTATTATTAAGCATGGTACATCATCCAGTCTTAGCAGACCTTGATGCAGTTAGTATCAATGTATACTAATATCAATCTAAATCTCCTGATAGAATTTGTAGCAAAAGACCTTACAGAGAAAACAGCTGGCCATAACCACAAAAGAGAAGTCTTAACAGGTGGGAAATGAGCTGCTTCATTTTCATTTTAAAAAAATGTTCTTCCAATTTGGAAAAAAATGTTTCAGATGCCAGTGGTGGACTTCCAATGAGATTGCCACAAGCAGCTCAACTAGCAAAGTACTTTGTGAGTAAACCAGCCCTCAATATTCGTTTTATATGTCCAACACATGGATGACATATCATTTATAACGGATAGTGATCATCATCATCTCTCTCTCTCTCTCTCTCTCTCTCTCTCTGTCTGTCTGTCTGTCTGTCTCTCACACACACAAATAAACAAACAATCTCTCCTCTCTCTCACATTCTGGTACAGTTTAGCTCACTCGAAGATTCCCTGAAATTCACCTTAGAACTCCAAATAGATTATAGCCTCAACTACCTGGATGACATCAGAAGAAGGAAAGATCTTGACACAGATCTACAAAGAACCCACTAACACAGACAAGATATTGGACTACAATTCATACCATCCAAACTACGTAAAATCTAACACTGCAAGACTGTTTTTGGAGGAAATCAACTTCCTGGTCTCCACAGAAGCCTAGGAAGAAATCCGCAGAGAAGAACTGACAAGAATTTTGTTGGAAAACAATTTTTCCATCCCATTCATAAAGAATATTTTTGGGAATAAGGCAAAAAAGTAGCAGCATAAAAATAACTTCAAATTCATCAGCAAAATTACTTATCACAACATACTTTTCACAAAACTAAAAACTGTTAGTGAAAAATGTAAAATCAGGCATGCCCCAGACCTGAATACCAAGTTATATAAATTCCTTCCAT
Source organism: Macrothele yani (assembly GCA_039090855.1). Classification (NCBI taxonomy): domain Eukaryota; kingdom Metazoa; phylum Arthropoda; class Arachnida; order Araneae; family Macrothelidae; genus Macrothele; species Macrothele yani. The sequence continues at coordinate 89,104,117 of CM077016.1, read as the reverse complement.
CCCTAAAACAACAAGAAGTCATACAACTACCAGAAGGGATAGTCTACAGCATAGACTATTTCTGTTGAATAGGCTATAAGTCCATATAGAAGATCATAAGGCAGCTATTAGAAACATTATAAACAAGACAGGGTTAAACAGACAATAATACAAGCAAGTAGACACCCCATAAAATAGGACTCAATAAAAATAATGACCTACCAATCTCACTTAGTAAAGAGGAAACTTGAAGAAGGGATGGCAATAGACAGGAATACCATTCTTAACAATAATTGCAGTTCAACATACCAGACTGAATGGCAACAACAACTGCAGTGACATTGTCTCAATGATGAACTAGGTTCTAGTTCAAAAATTTGACCACCAAATATATACAAATTACCTCTTTAAAACCCATAACTCAATTATTTGAAATATTACATCTCCATATACACTATATTGACAAAGTCCCTGTACACTCCTTCAAAAGCAAATGAACGGATCCGCTGCATTGTTAAGATGCACGGTACAACTGCAAACGGTATAAAAACAAGTCTGCAGCTAACCACGATCATATCACACTGTGAGGTTGAGTGAAAATGTTGTGGTGAGACAGAACTGACTTCAAGAAAGGAAAGGTTCTTGGGTGTTATATTAGTGGGTTGTCCATAAGAGAAACTGAGAGGCGTTTAAACATACCCAAGTCAACTGTTTTGGATGTACTGAATAAGTGGAAGACACATGGCATGCCTGAAGCAGCAAAACATACCGGCAGACCAAAGAAAATCCAAAAAGCCTCAGGAGAGTCGTTACAGCTAATCAACAGAGTACAGCTCAAGACCTCAGTGTACAGATGAGTAAAAATGCTGGAACTTCAGTATGTACATGTACCATTCACAGAGAACTTCATTCCATGGGTTACTGTGGTCATGCGGCTGCTCATAAGCCTTTCTTCTCCACTCGGAATGTTACTTGTCGTTTAGCATGGTGCAAAGAACATTTATCATGGACCGTAGATCAATGGAAATGGGTCCTATGGACTGGTGAATTCAGATACACGATTCATCAGTCTGATGGCTACGTGTGGGTATGGCAGGAGCCGGGGAATACTATTTACCACAGTGTACTGTTCCTACAGTCAAGTTTGGAGCTGGCAGTGTACTCGTGTGGGAATGTTTTTTGTGGTATGGTCCTGATCTATTGGTTATCATGGACAAACCTGTTAACCAGCATGTCTACTTTAATATTCTGGACAATTATGCCCTACCTACTATGGAACTGAGCCTTGTTGGTACCAGCAGGATAATGCACCGAGCCTTGTTGGTACCAGCAAGATAATGCATCGAGCCTTATTGGTACCAGCAGGATAATGCACCAAACCATAAAGCAAGGACTGTTACGGCGTGGTTTGACGATAATTATATGTTGTGTGGACTGGCCAGCACAGAGCCCTGATCTTAACCCCATTGAGCACCTATGAAATGAATTAGAGCACCACATAAAAAGTTTGGAACCAAGGCCTACTACTAAGCAACAGTTAGCAGCAGCATTATGTACTGAATGGAATCGCATACCTATCGCTGTGTTACAAAACCTTGTTGAAATCATGTCTCGAAGGGACAGTGCATGCATTAAAGCCAAAGGTGGACCAACACCATACTAATGTATGTCAATAAATACTATGTTCTGTTTCTCTTCTAGGTGTCCGGTGACTTTTGTCAATATATTGTATATCTAGATACTTGGTATTTCTTGTGTATATCAAAGTAAATATACAGCTCCATGTATAAGTAAAAAAAATTGTAACTATTTTTTTGTAATCTTTTTAATAACATATATGCATAGATCTTTTGTTGTTCTAAATGTCTTAAAACTCAAGGTAGAGCAATTTTTCTCTCTTTTTTTAAATTATTTCACTTTTGTTTTGCTTTAGGGGAGTGATGCAAGGTGAGAACTGGTTTAATGACCAAGTCCAAGCAACCGGCACAGTTACGATAATGTCTTCCTTGCCAATAAAGTTCTAAAACAATTTTAAATTCAACTAACTCTCTACTTAGATATTATCAAATCCATTTTTATTTCTTTGCCAAAAATGCAATAGTGACAATACTTATGGTAATGAAAAAAATATCGTATTAGAACCTAAAACTATATTTAGTGTTCAGAGTTGAAGATATATTCTCATAATATGTGGTAAATACGTTATGATAATTAACACAGCAATCAGACATCGCCGAATTGACTGTAATTACTGTTTCACACGTGAATTAAATCACATCAGAAAATTTGAAAATTTCATCGCCGAGGAGCAGGTAATCGGGAGATTCCCGCTCCACTGCGATGAAATTTTCAAGTTTTCTGATGTGATTTAATTCACGTATGAAACAGTAATTACAGTCAATTTGGCAATGTCTGATTGCTGTGTTAATTATCATAACTATATTTAGTATCAGAACTCAGGAAAATTAAAAATTTTAGGGAGTACACTGGTAATTCTTACACTTCTTTATCCCTAGTACTAAACAGCTGAGCTCTCAGATTTGATGCCATATAACCAAATATATCCTCATCAGATACAGTAGATTCTGGTTAATTGGGCCACTGGTTAATCAGGGCAAATGTTTATTTGGGGCAATTCTTGAATAACATCCCAAATTAGCTCTTTGGGATACAGCTTCGCATAATTGGGGAAGCCGCTCTATTGGGCCAAAGTGTTCTTGCTTTGAGGTATCCCAGTCAATCGGAATCTACTGTATATTTCCAAATACTTAGTGATATGATTCATGATCACTCATCTAATATTTGTAGGACCATCTTTTACGTGAATGTCTGTAATAGGACGGCATTGATTCCACAGGCTACGTGAGGGTGTCAGAAGGAATCTGTGAGCATGCAATAGGAAAGGCGTTTTACTGTTGTTAGTTGTAGGATAGTTAGTAAAAGTTATTAATCAAAAGCTATTTAATTAGAAGTTATTTAAGAAATATAGAAAACTGGGAAGAATAACAGTGATTACAATGTTATAAAGAAAGAAGGAACAAGTGAAATTCCATTGGAGCTTCTATTCTTCAAATATGGTAGTCACCCGTCCCTAATTTAGGGTCACTGGTTCCAGGGAAGAGAGAGAGCCAGTGCCGTAAGACAAACACAACATCCATGTCTCACCGGTATTCGAACCCGGACCCTTCATGGACGAATGGTCATAAGTCAGCGCTTTGACCACTGCGCCACCGGGGCATCTCAAATATGGTATCAACTTCTCTTGCCCCAAAGCAGGGATTTCATTTGGGGTAGGGTAGGGGGAGTGAAAAAATTTTGAGAGAGTGTTGGATGAAAGGAAATTTTTTGAAGACTGGAAATTCTTATACTGAATTAATTAGGCTTTAAACCTGGAGATAAAAATAGGAAAAACAAAAATGGAGAACAGTTGAATTTTTTACAGTTATAACTGGAAAACTTTTTTCCAAAAACTACACATGGGTTAGTTTGTCTTTATGCAGTTTTTAATTTTTATGTCATCTCTGAATGATGCCCTTAACAACACTAGAATGAAGAAGTATTGACATGAGTTACTGAAACAGTAGATATTACTATATTCACAAATCTTGTGCATAATGACATGATTCAGAAGTATAACTGCAAAACACTTACTCAAGGCTTTACTCAGAACTGTATCTAAAGTTTTGTTTACAACAGAAAGCATTTCAAGTGTAAATAAAACTTTAGATAGTTTCTATGCATTGAGAACCAGCCTTAGTAAAAATCTAGAGGCCAGAAACATAAGTAAAAACAAAGGAACTCAGTAGATATGAAAAGTAATTGAAAGTTCTCCAAGTTAAAATAGAATCAAGTATATCTGCAAAACCTTTACCAGACTAAAGTGAAGAAATACATACATACGTTTTATGGTTGCAACGACTGACTTGAAACATATGAATTAAACAAGAAAATCCAAAAAAGAAACAGGACTGCTATGTACATATACTTCAAATTTTAAAAAAAAGAAAGAAAAAAAGAAAGAAGTTTTTGCACTATGGTAGAAGATACTTCAAGTTAAAGCTGAGGAATTCATGCAAATGCTAACTACTGTTAGCAACTGTGCTATATGACAATAAAAAGGCCTAACACAAAAATTAAAATATGTATACCTGTGTGTGTGTGTTACACACCTCCAAATAAAGGGGTGTTGAGATTTTTATGGGGAGTGTTGAGGAAATTTGAGGGTCTGTGGATAGGTCTCTGCCCAAAGGTATCTATGTAACAGACCAAATGTACAACTACATACATGATATTGGTTATTGCATGTGTTTTTGGAGGAGACCTGATTTACGGATGAGGTAAAATTGCATAATGAAAATTGTTTAGCAGTAAATCTGTTGTTCATCAACTACTGTGAAAGTGTTTCCTGTCCCAATTCAATTGTTTCTTTTCATGGTATCTAGATTTTATCAGCCATAGTTTTATAGTTCTGCAAAGCTATCATACATCTTATTTTAGGGGTTTATACAGGAGTTTCATATTGGAAGGTGTTGAAAAAATTTAGGAGGGGGATGACAGGAAATTTTTCAAAGACTAAAATTACATCAGAGAAAGTGTGGGATGTTCAGAGTGGTTTTATGCCTGGTAAAGGCTGCACTAACCAAATTTTTGCATTACGCATGATGACTGAAAAGTATCTGGCTGTTGGTAAGAAAATTTTTGCTGCCTTCATAGATTTTGAGAAAGCTTACGACCGAGTGAATAGGACACTTTTGTGGAAGGTATTGAATGAATATGGTGTTACTGGGAATCTACTTAAATAGTGTAAAAGCCATGTATGCTGGCAGTAGAGCTTGTGTACGAGTGAATGGTGTTTTATCAAAATGGTTTTCTATTGGTGCAGGAGTCAGGCAAGGTTGTCTACTGTCACCATGGCTGTTTAATATATTTATGGATGCGTGCATGCGTGATGCCAAAATAGTTAATACTGGTTTATGTCTTCGTGACATCCATGAGTGCAGATTGCTGTATGCTAATGACACCGTCCTGTTGGCAGATTGGCAGAGAGCAAAAGTGAGTTGCAGAGTATGATGTACGAAGTTTGCATGAAATTCAAATTGAGTATAAATAAGGGAAAAACCAAAGTTATGGTTTTTGAGAGAGGAACTGGTAGTACTGAATATAATATAAGTCTAAAAGGCACAGTGATTGACCAGGTGAATGAGTTTGTGTATTTAGGAAGCATGTTTGACAGAGAGAACAAATTGGATAGTGAAATTAGTAGGAGAGTGAATTCTTCATTAAAAGTCATGGCTGCTTTGGGGGTTTTCACAGGAATGATGGGTTCTTGTCTCAAAAGAGTCCCTCATGCTTGTGTATGAAAGTGTAATTGTTCCTACTCTGATGTATGGCAGCTTAAACCTGGGTACTACAGAAGAAACATAGGAGTCGTTTGTGTGCTGGAGAAATGAGTTACTGGGGAGGTTTGTGGAAAGACATGTTCTGATCGTGTGAGAAATGAAGATGTGTTGTAATTGTGTAATGTGAAGCAAAATGTTGTTAGCAAGGTGAAAACTAATATGCTTCAGTGGTTTGGCCATGTTGAGAGAATGAGTGATGAGATGCTTACTAAGAAAATCTTTTTAGCCCAAGTTGCAGGAAAGAAAGGCAGAGGCAGGCCAAGGAAACTTCATGGAAGGATCAGATTCAGGAGTGTCTGCATGAGAAAAATATTATGAGTATGAAGTATAGAAGATCTTGTGTACGGCATGTGATGGATGTCAGTGAAGCCCGAGTTGTATGTCAAGATCGCTGTATATGGAGAAGTTTGATATGGCAACAGTAAGTAAAAATTATCTGGTTGTTTGTACTTCTTTGTGGAGCTAACCTCTGAATCTCAGAGAATAGCTTAGTGATATGTATGTATGTTTGCTAAAAATTTTATAGTGAAACAGTTAAGCTTTAAACCTTGGATTAAAAATGGGGAAAACTTCAAAAAATGAAGAATTGTCAATTTTTTTATAATTTAGAATGATTATAACCAGAAATATTTTTCCCAAAACTAAATGCAGTTATTTTGCTTTTGTGCTGGTTTAATTGTTTATCTCTCATGTGCAAATGCTTCCCTAAACATGCCTAGAGTAAAAACTGTTTGTATGGTTTGCTGAAACAGTAGATATTTATATTTTAATAAATCTTGTGTATGCTGAAATGATTAAAAAAATATATATTTCTCTACGACAGTGCAAAACGAAGAGATACTTACATGTGTGTGTTTTTTGTGGTTGCAATGACTAACTTTAAACATATTTAAACAAGAAAAATTTAGACATATTAAACTGTTATATACATAGACTTCAAATTTAAAAAAGATCATAGATCATATGTAGAGGATTTTAGGAAGGGAGTGTCTGACCCCAGGTCTTAAACAACCCTTGGAAGTAGGGAGCTAGGAGATTTGGGCTGGAGTGCTCGATAGGAAAGTGACACAGAAGCAAGGCAGAAAGAGGGAGGAAGACGCCCTTATTTATTACCGGGGGACCAGTACCAGGTGCCCGACGGCTTAACGTGCCCATCCGACACTTGGTGGATTATTAGCGGTTTGATTGTTCATACCTGCCTGGGATCAAACCCAAGGTCTTCTCCATTAAGTCACGAACGTTGACCACTAGTCTACCCGCGGCCCAAATTTAAAAAAGAAAAAAATATTTCATTATTGGAAAAGTTACTTTAAGGTAAAGCTGAGGAATTCATGCACATTCTAACTAATAGTTGGCAACTGTGCTATATGTTAATAAGAAGTACAAATACTTGAAAATTAAAAAAAAGGCATATATATAAGTCAAATTCTCTACACCTTCAACTAAGAACTTCCCGTAGAAATCCCTGAATCCCACTAAATTAACACACCCAAACTAAAACTAAAACTTTCACAATTCCCATACAACATAAATAAAAATAATTTTAAACACTTGGGGTCGGGTACCGGGAGCCACTCATCAGGGAAAGACTCCCCCGGGCCCCGAACCCTGGTTCAGGTTTCATGCAGATGTCTTTAAAATATGTTATTTCCAAAACAAGGGTTAAAAATAAACCAGGGTTCGGGGCCCGGGAGAGTCTTCCCCTGGTGAGTGGCTCCCTGTACCTGACCCCAAGTGTTTAAAATTATTATTTTTATTACTGTTGTATGTGAATTATGCCAAGATCGCTGTAAATGGCGAAGTTTGATACGACAACAATAAGTAAAAATATTTGGAAGTTTGTATTTCTTTTTGGAGCTAACCTCTGAATCTCAGAGAACAGCTTAGTGATATGTAATGTAATGTAATGTTGTATGTGAATTGTGAGAGTTTTAGTTTTAGTTTGGGTGTGTTAATTTAGTGGGATTCAAGGATTTCTACGGGAAGTTCTTGGTTGAAGGTGTAGAGAATTTGACTTATATACTAGTTTGGAACTAAGGCCTACTACTAAGCAACAGTTAGCGGCAGCATTATGTACTGAATGGAAGCGCATACCTATTGCTGTGTTCCAAAAACTTGTCGAAAGCATGTTTTAAAGGGTCAGTGCATGCATTAAGGCCAAAGGTGGACGACACCGTACTAATGTATGTCAATAAATGCTACGTTGTTTTTCTCTTCTAGGTGTCCGGTGACTTTTGTCAATATAGTGTATATAAATATATGTATATGTGAATTTTGAACTTCATAAACGTATAGAAATTAAGGAAAAAATATTCCTCAGAAATACATGGGAAATTCACTAGATTATTCAAAGCAATCAGAATTATGTACTAAATTACTTGTATTTTCACTGGTCTCCTTATAGCAAAATTATGATTGCTTTGAAGAATCTGCATAATTCTGGTTATACTACGCTTTAATTTCTGAACTGAGTAACCACTTAGTCATAATTGAAAACATGCACGGAGCTAAGGTGCCGCAGTGGGCTAAGCTGCGCTGGCTTATGACCATTCGTCCAAGAAGGGTCTGGTTTCGAATCCCAGTGAGGCATGGATGTTGTGTTTGTCTTACGGCACTAGCTCTCTCCATTTCCTGGAACCAATGGCCCTAAATTTGGGATGGGCGACTGCTTATAGCCCACTGAGTTGCTCACAGTGGTCATTTTAACCTTCAATTTACACAAAACATCATAGGCATAGTAAAAATCTGCATCAGAAATGGCGTATGTAATTGTTTTTCCCTATACAGCACCCTGTTTTTTTCCCCTTTTTTCACTTAAAATAACTCTTCAGACAGGAACCTATGTAGAAGGGGGGGCAAAGTGGCCTTCCCTTCCGAAAGTGTTTCAGTTCTTCATAAAAGTGTGCCTTACATTAGAAAAAAGGCTTTATTTTAATAATAATGCATCAACTTACAATAGAAAATAATGCTTTCATTTTTTTTTCTATTTTTCATCAACTGTTACTTTGTCCTGATGGATTTTAAAAACTTTCATTTTCGCCCCCCCCGGGGAATTTTTTTAGATAAGTCCCTGTGCTCAGATTAAAAAAAGAATAAAAAAAAAAAACATGCTGCAAAATTGACAGGAGTAGGCAGGTTCACCTCCCTGCTACACCAGGCTGGGAACATAATAAATAAATAGCAAAATAAGTAAACTTTTTTCCCATATTCAACATTTCTCATTTGATAGTCAGATACTGGATTGTCAGCCCCGTATTGTTTTTGACATATTTTTTTTTTTTTTTGATTGGAGGTTTAACGACCACCGTGAGCAACTGAATGGGCTATAAGCAGTCGCCCGTCCCTAATTTAGGGTCACTGGTTCCAGGGAAGGGAGAGAGCCAGTGCCGTAAGACAAACACAACATCCATGATTCACCGGGATTCGAACCCGGACCCCGTTCGGACGAACGATCAGAGGCCACTGCGCCACCGGGGCGGCGTTTTTGGCATATTCTCGTGTTATGTGGTAAACGTTTAAAACAATTATATCAAGTAAGAGGTTAACAGCCAAAATTATCAAGACTGTTTTCTTGGTCTTTTTTCGTGAGAACTGGTGAAATATAAACGCAACGTAAACCAGAGGGGTATGTATGGCTTGTGACCATTCGTTCGTGAAGAATGTTGTGTTTGTCTTACGGTACTGGCTCTCTCCTTTCCCTAGAATCAGTGACCCTAAATTAGAGACGGGCGACTGCTTTAAGCCCTTTGAGTTGCTCACGGTGGTCGTTAAACCTTCAATCAAAAAGAAAACCAGAGGCGTAGCCAAGGGGGTCCTCTTGTCCGACCCCCCCCCCCCCAAGCGGATCGAGTACGAATTAAAAGGGATATACATGTATATATGAGGCTTTCGCCGGGGACCAAACCCATGGACCCCCCCTTAAGAAATTTCTGGCAACGCCACTGACGTAAACCGAATTACGCGATAATTTAAAAAGCTAGCTGTGACTTATCAGTGCGTGCGATTGGCTTTATGATTCTTAAAAAATATTTAATACAGGCGTCATATTCGTAAAATAAAAAAAAAAATGAAGCTACTCACAGAAAATCCATTAGTAGGCACTGACTTTAATCCATGTTGCATTAAAGGATCGAAAAACACAAGCAGTCGGAAACACAGTGGAGCAAAACGCAACACATCGCCAGTCTCATAACCCTCTGTAACAAAGGAACGTACTTAATTTGGACATGTCCATTTATAACATAAATAAACCTCCCCCTAAACTCCTCATGTCGATAAATACGCATCATGAGGGTGACTTTTGCTTATTTCTTCTAAAACGTATATAAAGCATTCGAGCAGCTGCAAATGGTTGTCAAGTGGGTAAATACATGCGTGAAATTAGCTTTCACATCTGCTTGGCGGCTGGTTAGTGTTTAACACTTGCTACTTTTGTTCCGGAATCTAATGTTCTCCAATTCGGAAAGCGAATCATTCTTCTGCTGCTGTTGACTTTTTTCGCACGTCTTTTGTAAAAAACAGATCGTGCTTATTGTTATTGGGTTGTCCGTCTGTGGATACCATATCTCTGCAACTATTATTCCGCATTGAGAAGTTTGAAATGTGAGAATGATAATCCTTGCACTCTTTTTTTTTTTTTTTCTCCCGATGCACAACTTTGCCGCTAGAGGGCGTAAATGTAGATGCTATCAAAATACATTTTATTCTATATAACTTCTGGATATCAGATTGAAAAAAAATCTGTCTTCCTTTTGATGCCATTTGTAACGAAAACTATTTAAGGCACAGTTTCGTTTTCAAGTAATGCATAGATTTTCCGCTAGGAGGCGTAAAAGTAAATTGCATTTTCGCATATATCTCTGCTTCTAAACCTCCGATTTGAAAAATTCTTCCTACATCGGATACATCTCCTGATGGGAAACGGTTAGCATATAATTCCTAATTTTTGATAAAGAATGGTTTGGCCACCAGGGGGCGTAAGCGTCTATTTCTGCTTCTGGTGTATTTGCAGCAAAATCTAAGCTTCTGAAAAGTTGATTAAAAATATTCTTTCATGGGCCGATATAGCTCACCTCGGACAACGTTTTGATAATACCTCCTGCTTAAAATACCGCATAGTTTTCCGCGAGGGAGAGGCGTAGATGTATATCTTATTTTTGTCGATGTCTCTGCTTCTAAGAGTAACATTTGGAATATTCTTTCTTTGTTGGAGAGCGTTTCCGGGGCAAAATGTTTTTCATATAGTTCAAATTTTGAAGTAATGCACTGATTTTCCGCTAGATAGCGTAAAGGTAAATTGCACTGTTCCCGATAACTCTGCTTTTTTTTTTTTTTTTGATTGGAGGTTTAACGACCACCGTGAGCAACTCAATGGGCTATAAGCAGTCGCCCGTCCCTAATTTAGGGTCACTGGTTCCAGGGAAGGGAGAGAGCCAGTGCCGTAAGACAAACACAACATCCATGCCTCACCGGGATTCGAACCCGGACCCCGTTCGGACGAATGATCAGAGGCCATCGCTTAGACCACTGTGCCACCGGGGCGGCTAACTCTGCTTCAAAAACTCCGATTTGAAAAATTCTTCCTGTATCGGATACAGATCCTGGTGGGAAATGTTTTGCAGATAATTTCTAATTTTTGATAAGGAATTGTTTGGGCCGCACCCGTGGCGCAGTGGTCTAAGCGATGGCTCTTGATCATGCTTCCGAGATGGGTTCAGGTTCGAATCCCGGTGAGGCATGGATGTTGTGTTTATCTTACGGCGCTGGATCTCTCCCTTCCCTGGAGTCAGTGGTCCTAAATTAGGGACGGACGACTGTTTATAGCCCATTGAGTTGCGCGCGGTGATCGTTAAACCTCAAATCAAAAAAAAAAAAAAAAAAAAAGGAATGGTTTGGCCACCAGGGGACGTGAGCATTTCTTTCTGTTTCTGATGTATTTGTAGCAAAATCCAAGCTCCTGAAAACTCGATTAAAATTTCTTTTTTTGGCCACCCCGGTGGAGCACTGGTCTAAGCAATCGCTTCTGACCATTCGTCTGGGTTCGAATCCCAGTGAGGCATGGATGTTGTGTTTGTCTTACGGCACTGGCTCTCTCCCTTCCCTGGAACCAGTGGCCCTAAATTAGGGACGGGTGACTGCTTACAGCCCATTGAGTTGCTCACGGTGGTCGTTAAAACTTCAATCAAAATAATAATAATAGTTTCGTGGACCGATACAGCTCACCTCGGAAAACCTTTTGAGAATACCTCCTGATTAAAATAGCTCATAGTTTTTCTGCCACGGGGCGTAGATGTATATTTTATTTTTTTTCATTATCTTGGCTTCTAAGAGTCCGATTTGAAAAATTCTTTCTTTGTTGGACAGCGTTTCCGGTGCGAAATGTTTCCCATAAAATTTCAAAATTTTATCATAAAAATCTGCCACTAGTGGCCGTAAGCCACGTTTCCGTTTACAGCAATATCTGCTGGACGAAAAACCCGATTAAAAAAATTTTGTTTTTGGTCTTTCTCATTATTTTCTTCCCAAAATAATTCCCCATTTCGCCGCGAGGGAGGGCCAATGCTTAATTTGGTTTTCTCAATATCTCTGCTTCTACGTGTGCGATTTTAAAAAATGCTTTCACACCGGATGCCATTTACCTTGTTGAACGTTTTAAGCTTGTATTTCAGGAGTTTTATAGTTCCCAATTCAATCGCTTTGTGGTGTTTATGTACTTCTGTTTGCAGCTGTGTCTTTGGTTAATCTAAAAACCCTATTAACTTCTTTTTTTTTTTTTTTTTACCGTATCCCATTCCTTACAACAGAGACGTGGAGCATTATCCTCTTAAATAACGCACAGATTTCCCGCAAGGGGGCGTAAAAGTCAAAACCTTTTTCTTGCTACCTTTGCCGCCCGGAGACGTATTTAAAAGTTTTTTTTCCTTAGCATAGCTTTTTTCATTGAAGAGTATTTTTCGCCTATTTTCAACTTTTCCATTATGCAAAATTTCTTCCGCTAGAAGGCGCAGAGTTGTATCATGTTTCCTTCTGTATATCTTCTTTTAACTGTTCGATTTAAAAACCGCTTTTTTTTTTCAATACCCTCCTTTTGCTATGAGAAGCTTTTTGTGCGCCATTTGTTAATTTTCGTAATATATTGGGTTGATGCGAATGAAATGTTCGGCCCAAACGAGCAGTGGAGACATGCCCCCACCGCAGCGGAATGGAACACCAACAGGTGTTGCGGGTATTACGTCACAGTGTTACTATAAATAGCTAGCACGTGTGTGAAGAACAAGGTTCAGGCGTGGTTTGTTTGGACGTAACGTAGCTTGCAAAGGAAACATGCAGACGCCGGATTCGAGAGTCATCTTCCTGTATAAATTCAAACTGGGCCATTCTGCAGGAATTACCGTTCGAAACGCTAACAAAGCGTTTGGGGAGAATACAGCCAACGAACGAACTATTCGGCGATGGTTTGTGAAGTTTCGAAGTGTAGATACGGACCTGCAAAACGAAGCACGTGGTCACAGACCTGTTGCTGCTTTTGAAGATGTTCTGTTACGTGTGGTTGAAGCGGGTCCCCGAAAAACGTGTCGTGAGATAGCGGCAAAGGGAGGTGTCCACCACACGACATTTGTTCGGCATCTGGCTGCGCTGGGTAAGGTCAAAAAGCTGGACATGTGGCTGCCGCATGAGTTGAAAACTGCCAACTAGACTAGGCGTTTGGAAGTCTGCACGTCGCTGCTTGCCATGAATAAACAGGAATTTCTACTGAATCGAATCGTCACCTGCAACGAGAAGTGGGTCTTTTATGATAATCGGAAACGATCTGCACAACGATTGAACAAGGCACAGTCTGCTGGACGGCATTCTAAGCCATCACCCCTACATACCAAGAAGATGATGCTCCTTGTCTGGTGGTCCACAGCCGGAATAATTCATCTGAGTTTCTTGGCAAGAGGCCCAACCATCACTGCAGAGCGTTATTGTGCTGAATTACACCAGATGCACCGGAAATTGCTGCAGAAACAACCGGCTTTGGTCAACAGACATGGTGTTCTTCTGCTCCAGGACAACGGCCGCCCTCATGTCGCACAACGAACGATGCTCACACTAAGTGCCTTGGGCTATGAAGCACTGCCTCATCCTGCCAATTCCACGGACTTGTCTCCGACAGATTATCATCTGTTTCGTCGCCTGGACACTTCCTGTCCGGGAAACAGTTCACGACAGACAACGAGGTTCAACATCCAATTCATGACTTTTTCGGGTCCCAGAAACAAGACTTTTTCGTTCCGGGATCATGGCCTTGTCGGACAGATGGCAACTATGTGTCGATGCCTAGGGGGATTAGTTTGCCTAGGTAAGTTGTCCTACTTTTCCGTTCTCGCCGTTCACGTGTGCTGGTCCTTTGACGGACATTTCATTCGCACCAATCCAATACTTTTTAGCCGTGGGTGGAAGTAAGTAGCTGTTTCTATTTCTGGATATTTTATCTATTGTAGAAATCCGGTTGATATTTTTTTTAACCGGTTTAATTGATTTGAATAACTTTGATAAATTTCATTCGCCTCAGAAAGGATTAAAAAGACGTGCTCATCCCAACCGAAAATTCGGTGTCTTGTTGTTATTTTTATAAAAATTGCTGCAGTGGCGTAGCCAGAAATTTCTTAAGGTGGACGTCTAGTGATTTTGCTTCCTATACTTCCAATGGGCAAAGTTCTGTACACATTTTCTTCACAATTAATGCGTTCCCAAGGATGAAAATGTGAACATCGATTAAAAGAACTTCATATTATAACTTGGAATACTTAATATTATCTAAAACATAACCATAATTATATTAAAAATCAATAACTTTTCCTTTGGTGCTGTTGAGACCAGAAAACAGATGGCGCGACCTGTACATTGATGACGTCAGTTGACAAACAAATGATGGATTGCTTAATTATGGTTCTGTTTTGGAAGATATTAAGTATTCCAAGTTATAATATGAAGTTATTTTAATCGATGCTCAAATTTTTCAATTAATGCGTTCCCAAAACGCATTAATTGTGAAGAAAATTTGTACAGAAGTTTGCCCATTGGAAGTATAGGAAGCAAAATCACTAGACGTCCACCTTAAAGGAGGAGGGTGGGGGGTGGAACATGGATTCAGTTCATTATTGAAAGCCTCATATATACACTAAAGTGCCAGAAAAACTGGTACAGACGAGCTTATGCAAAATACATAACAACGTCACATATGCGCGTACTCGGTTGCGTCCGCCAGTACGTATATAAAGCGATAGACGTCCTTACCAGCTGACAGAGCTGTTTTCGGCATGAGAATGACAAGTAATAACGATTTAAGCGATTTTCAACGCGGTGTCATAGTTGGCGCTCGTGAGATGGGCCATAGTATTTCGGAGGTGGAAACGAAGTTCGAATTTTCACGGACGATCATTGCAAGGGTGCACCGTGACTACAAGAATTCCGGCAAAACCTCCAACCTACGATTCCAGTGTGGCCGTAAAAAAACATTGGGTGAACGTGACCATCGTCGGCTGTCAAGAATCGTTTCACGCGATAAGCGTGCAACATTCTCGCAGGTATCATCGGAATTCAATGCTGGAGCCTCAACAAGCATCAGCGTCCGGACTGTGCAACGTACCGTGCACGATATGGGCTTTGGGAGCCGACGCCCAACTCGAGTCCCCTTGATGGGTGCACGACACAGAGCTATGCGCCTCGCTTGGGCACGACAACACCGCTACTGGACACTTGATGACTGGAAACACGTAGCCTTGGTCTGACGATCGCGTTTCCAACTGCTGTATTTATTAAAGCATGCCTGTACCAAATTTTGTGCGTTAATTTCGCTTAAAATAACTGCTTTTCTATTCCTCTCCACATTCTCTCCCTGCGATAAAAACAAGCAGGGAAAGCACTGCTTGTTTTTATCGCAGGGAGAGAATGTGAAACGAAATAAAAATTCAAAATAAGTACTGTCGGCCGTGAAAGAAATTGTTTAGACACGAAAGCAGGGCCTTAGCTTGGAGACCGCCAGGGGAGAATGGAGTCTCCCCTGAGAAGTTTTGAGCTTCCCCCTACGAAAGACTCAACGAACGTGATCATAATTGGCATATGCCATATTTCAGGGGGAAATTAATAACGAAAAAAAATTTCAATATCACACTAAAAGCACTATATATCGATCTGACTGAGAGGAAAACCATTTAAAACAGCTAATTCAAGATCATGTCTGTGATGCCATCAATACGGACATTGGAAGTTATTGAAGTATTTTTACGGAAGCTTGTTTAAGACACAGCAATACAGTTCGCAGATTAACATGCTAATCTGACTTCCATGATAAACTGTTCTAATCGTACTTGAAATTGAATGATTGGAAGAATATTGGGTTGGTGCGAATGAAATGTCCGGCAAAGGACCAGCACACGTGGACGGCGAGAACGGAAAAGTAGGACAACTTACCTGGGCAAACTAATCCCCCTAGGCATCGACACATAGTTGCCATCTGTCCGACAAGGCCATGATCCCGGAACGAAAAAGTCTTGTTTCTGGGACCCAAAAAAGTCATGAATTGGATGTTGAACCTCGTTGTCTGTCGTGAACTGTTTCCCTGACAGGAAGGGATCCAGGCGACGAAACAGATGATAATCTGTCGGAGACAAGTCCGTGGAATTGGCAGGATGAGGCAGTGCTTCATAGCCCAAGGCACTTAGTGTGAGCATCGTTCGTTGTGCGACATGAGGGCGGCCTTTGTCCTGGAGCAGAAGAACACCATGTCTGTTGACCAAAGCCGGTTGTTTCTGCAGCAATTTCCGGTGCATCTGGTGTAATTCAGCACAATAACGCTCTGCAGTGATGGTTTGGCCTCTTGCCAAGAAACTCCGATGAATTATCCCGGCTGTGGACCACCAGACAAGGAGCATCATCTTCTTGGTATGTAGGGGTGGCTTAGGATGCCGTCCAGCAGGCTGTGCCTTGCTTAACCATTGTGCAGATCGTTTCCGATTATCATAAAGGACCCACTTCTCGTCGCAGGTGACGATTCGATGCAGTAGAGATTGAGTTAGTGAGTGAGTGTTAAAGGTTTTACGCCCACCGTCAGCAACTCAATGGGTTATAAGCAGTCGCCCGTTTCTAATTTAGGGTCACTGGTTCCCAGGAAGGGAGAGAGCCAGCGCCGTAAGACAAACACAACATCCATGCCTCACGGGATTCGAACCCGGACCCTTCTCGGACGAATGATCATAGGCCATCGCTTATACCACTGCGCCACCGGGGCGGCCAGTAGAGATTCCTGTTTATTCCTGGCAAGCAGCGACGTGTAGGCTTCCAAACGCCTTATAGTCTTGTTGGCAGTTGTCAACTCATGCGGCAGCCACATGCACAACTTTTTGATCTTACCCAGAGCAGCCAGACGCCGAACAACTGTCGTGTAGTGGACACCTACCTCTGCAGCTATCTCACGAAATGCTTTTCGGTTGTCCGCTTCAAGCACACGTAACAGAACATCGTCAGAAACAGCAACAGGTCGGTGACCACGTTCTTCGTTTTGCAGGTCCGTATCTCCGCTTCAACCACACGTAACAGAACATCGTCGGAAACAGCAACAGGTCGGTGACCACGTGCTTCGTTTTGCAGGTCCGTATCTCCGCTTCAACCACACGTAACAGAACATCGTCAGAAAGAGCAACAGGTCGGTGACCACGTGCTTCGTTTTGCAGGTCCGTATCTCCGCTTCAACCACACGTAACAGAACATCGTCAGAAACAGCAACAGGTCGGTGACCACGTTCTTCGTTTTGCAGGTCCGTATCTCCGCTTCAACCACACGTAACAGAACATCGTCAGAAACAGCAACAGGTCGGTGACCACGTGCTTCGTTTTGCAGGTCCGTATCTCCGCTTCAACCACACGTAACAGAACATCGTCAGAAACAGCAACAGGTCGGTGACCACGTGCTTCGTTTTGCAGGTCCGTATCTCCGCTTCAACCACACGTAACAGAACATCGTCAGAAACAGCAACAGGTCGGTGACCACGTGCTTCGTTTTGCAGGTCCGTATCTCCGCTTCAACCACACGTAACAGAACATCGTCAGAAACAGCAACAGGTCGGTGACCACGTGCTTCGTTTTGCAGGTCCGTATCTCCGCTTCAACCACACGTAACAGAACATCGTCAGAAACAGCAACAGGTCGGTGACCACGTGCTTCGTTTTGCAGGTCCGTATCTCCGCTTCAACCACACGTAACAGAGCATCGTCAGAAACAGCAACAGGTCGGTGACCACGTGCTTCGTTTTGCAGGTCCGTATCTCCGCTTCAACCACACGTAACAGAACATCGTCAGAAACAGCAACAGGTCGGTGACCACGTGCTTCGTTTTGCAGGTCCGTATCTCCGCTTCAACCACACGTAACAGAACATCGTCAGAAACAGCAACAGGTCGGTGACCACGTGCTTCGTTTTGCAGGTCCGTATCTCCGCTTCAACCACACGTAACAGAGCATCGTCAGAAACAGCAACAGGTCGGTGACCACGTGCTTCGTTTTGCAGGTCCGTATCTCCGCTTCAACCACACGTAACAGAACATCGTCAGAAACAGCAACAGGTCGGTGACCACGTGCTTCGTTTTGCAGGTCCGTATCTCCGCTTCAACCACACGTAACAGAACATCGTCAGAAACAGCAACAGGTCGGTGACCACGTGCTTCGTTTTGCAGGTCCGTATCTCCGCTTCGAAACTTCACAAACCATCGCCGAATGATTCGTTCGTTGGCTGTATTCTCCCCAAAGGCTTTGTTAACGTTTCGACCGGCAATTCCTGCAGAATGGCCCAGTTTAAATTCATACAGGCAGATGACTCCCAAATCCGGCGTCTGCATGTTTCCTTTGCAAGCCACTCTACATCCAAACAAACCACGCCTGAACCTTGTTCTTCACACACGTGCTGGCTATTTATAGTAACTCTGTGACGTAAAACCAGCAACACCTGTGGGTGATTCCATTCCGCTGTGGTGGGGGCCTGTCTCCACTGCTCGTTCGCGCCGGACATTTCATTTGCAACAACCCATTATATATACCTAGGAAAACTAATTACCACAAATAAACAAGGAATTATGGAAGAAATTGACAGAAGAATAAAAATGGGATAGACAGCTTTGGGAAGTTAAAGAAGATCCTATGCAGTAAAATAAAGCCAAAAAGGAGAGCAACATTTTTTCAATCAATGTATAATACCCATTAAGACATATGGCGCTGAAACCTGGCCTATCAAGAAAAACATCGTATAAAAATTGCAAAAACCACAACGGTAAATGGAAAGATCTCTACTAAATGTGACGCGCCTGCCCCGCAGGACGCACATGAGATAAAGGCAGATAGCAGTGAGAGCACATGTCCGCGTTGCTCAGTTGGGAGAGCGACTTACTCCGGAGCGGACAAACTTGTACGTTATAACATCATTTCGTACAGATCTTTTCATACATATATAAGGTCCATAACAAAAGAAGATAATATCCAGAACAAAATTTTTAGACATAGGTGAAAATATACTCAATTTAAAATGCAAATGGGCTGGCCATATAGCAAGAATGGAAAATAATAGATGGATTAAAATAGTAACAGAATGGAGAACATACAAAGGACAGAGAAGAGCGGGAAGACCAGAGGGAAGATGGTCGGATGATATAAACAAAACTGCAGGGATGCTGTTGAATAAGGTTGAATAAGCAAGCCCAAAACAGGAACATTTGGAAAGAGATGAGTGAAACATATAGCTTCAATGGACTTTAAAAAAGGGTTGGAAGAAGAAGAAAGAATCGTATTCCATATATCCTTACGTTTCTCCCCTGTAGTCATTACGGTTGGCTACTCATTTTTCGAATGCTTTGCATTCAGTGAGGTTCGTCTCAAAAGATTAAGCACAAATAAATATCGACGCTAAGACGTAAAAATAGAAAGTAGAGGAATATAAACACCGAAAAGCAAGTGAAACAGGGACGTAGCTAGATTTTGAAATCAGGATGGGCAACAGGAGGGTGAGTATTAATTTTACTGGGGCAAGAATGGTTGCAACTTTATTTACGAAACACTGAAAAAAGAATTTGATTTACTTTTTCTACAGGTTGCAAAGGTATTCCGGCAATATACCCCGTCCCTCGCCTGGATACATACTTATTAATTTTGGAGTTGTCTTGAAGTTCTTGCACTTTTTCGAATGCAAAAGAATCAAAAGCTTGGAGTCATTTTTTACGCTTTCCAACCGAAAGTTGAACAAGCGTACTAGTATATTGCTCCAGCTTTGTCCGTCTGTCTGTTCGCACGATAACTCGCGTAAAAATGATTCGATTCCAATGAAATTTTAGTATATGGTAGGGGAGAACCTGGAGACGAACCCTATTGAAAGTGGGCAAAATGGGGTCAAAGGTCATGACATAGGAACGGAAACCATTCCATCGCCCTTATGCGTCATTGCTTACGTAAAAATGCTTCGATTGCGACAAAACTTCATCATGTTGTTCCGGAGCTATACTGAACCGGTTCTGTTGAATACAATCAAAATGGGGTCAAAGGTCAGGACGCAGGAGCGAGATTTATTCCACAGCCATTATCCTCATAACATGAGTAAAAATGCGTCTATTGCGACAAAACTTTAGTATGTTGTTCCGGAGGTATACTGAACCAATTCTGTTTAATATCGTCAAAATGGGGTCAAAGCTCAGGACACAGGAATGAGATTTATTCCACAGCCATTATCCTCATAACATGAGTAAAAATGCTTCTATTGCGAGAAAACTTTAGTATGTTGTTCCGGAGGTACGTATACTGAACCGGTCCTCTTGAATATCATTGAAATGGGGTCAAAGTTCAGGGCACAAGAGCGAGATTTATTCCACAGCCGTTATCCTCATAACTTCACTAAAAATGCGTCTATAGCGACAAAACTTTAGTATGTTTTTCCGGAGGTATGCTGAACCAATTCTGTTTAATACCATCGAAATGGGATCAAAAGTCAGAGCAAAGAAGCGAGATTTATTCCAGAACCATTATCCTCATAACTTGAGTAACAACTTGAGTAATGATTTCTTGTATGTTGGAAAGCCTATCATAATCAATGCACTGCATGAATTTACTAACTTCTTTATTAATGTTCCGTCCACCCATTTTTAATAAAATTAGTAAAACCTGATGAAGAGTTACATACCCGTATAATAAACATGGCACACTGCCACCAGAAGCACGCCCTTATTAAAAGAAAATTTCATGCCTAGGTAAAAAGGTTTTAAAGCAGATAATTTCGAGGATTAGGGTTGTAGAGGAATAAGAACACGCAGACAATATTTTTCCCTCCTGAACTCCTTTCATTCAAGCCAGCAACCTTGTCTTGCACTCCTCTCTTCCAAAGCAGTCGTCAGCCACGACCTTACTCCCTCATTACCCTAGGGCAGGCTTAAGAGCGGTGGTATAGCTTTGACTCCACTTCCCGTGTCGGAATCCCCTGGTTAGTAGGAAAAACAAACAGCAGAACAATTGCTAATGACCTCAGTGAATTCCTATTCACCCTCTTCATCCGCCCTTGATCACAATAACTTCAAACAAGTTAGTAAAATCATGCAATGCGTTCCTTATGATAAGCTTTCCAAATACCAGAAATCATTACTCAAGTTACTACACAAGTTATCAGGATAATTGTTGTGGGATAAATCTCGCTCCTGTGCCATGACCTTTGACTCCATTTCGATTATATAAAACAGAATTGGTTCAGTATACTTTCGGAACAACATGATAAAGTTTTGTCGCAATCGAAGCATTTTTACGTAAGTTGTGATGCATAAGGGTAATGGAATGGGTACCTCTCCTATGTTCTGACCTTTGACCCCATTTCCCCCATTTTTAATAGGGTTCGTCCCCAGGTTGTTTCCTACCTCATACTAAAATTTCATTGAAATCGAGCCATTTTCACGCAAGTTAGGACGCATGAGGGCATGTTACCCGTATGTCCTCCGGAATATCGTGTAACATTGGACGACCATGATTTCGTAGGTATGAATTTCGGAAAGGGGGCCTACAAATTAGTAAGTGTGGGAAAGCAATATATTCACCAAATAATTCCTACGGTATCGCATAGTACGAGGAAATAGTTAAACGAGGAAGAGTAGTTACCAAGTAGACCATTTAGAGAGCGCGGGAATTGGGAAAGAAAATCCGAGAAGCATAATGCAGACAGGCATTCTAAGAGGATAATTATAATACATATTTCATAATTATTCGAAGACCTGGCTGAGCAGATTTCTTTCTTGAGGAGGAAATTCCTTATTTTTTTTTCATCATTCTTTTGAATTGCTGTTTTTTTTATTTTTTTTTTTTTTTTTGTGTTCCCCGAGCTCGCCGAAATTCACGTAGGGATACTCACGAAACACACCCCTAGGTTAGTAAAGAGAAAACTCGGAGGTTATAACAAGCAACGCTACGAGAGTGAAATCTCGCAATCACAGGTGGGGGCCAATTTACTGGACCTTTCGCTATTAACGGAGTCACGTTTTACGCACGCTAGCGGGCAACGAACAGGGCATATTTCTCGTAGTGGGCGTAACTGGTTGACACCAACAGAAAGAGTCACACAGGAAGCGTACGTGAAAATTCTAAGGCAGCGCGGACATCCCGCGGAGCAGTTGACAAGATAAAGGAATATTCATCTTCAAGAAAACTCCATGTTCTCAAGCCTTTGCCAACGAATCGGAGGGATTCCCATACAGGGATGTAAACCAATGCCGAAGCGAGGAAAACCGGCCCAACCAATAAGGGGAGAGCCATTTGGGTAGGACAGGTACACCCCCGAACCCCTTAAAGATAGACGAGAGAGAGAGACAACATATAGGATTTTTTTGAGAGAACACAAAATGCAATGATGACTGCTAATTCTGGGTGAACGCAGAGAGGACAGAATGGACTCTAGATGAATCCTGGGCAGAATATCGCAGAGAAAATTAAGTTTGGAGGTTTTCCTGGGAGGACGCTCAAAATGGAGCAAGATGATTTCCAAGCAAGGGAAGTATGATGTTTTTCCCTGAGAGGTTTTTTTTACAATTTTTGGGTGAAGCATCGAGTGATCTCATGCGGGCAGTGTGCATCCAGCAGGACCGGATGAGGTCCCAACCATAGACTTTATACCTATAAGTAATACCGGACGACAACGAACGTGATGAAAAGAAAAGAATTTGGTGAGAAAAACTTCATAATTCCCAATATCTCGTTAGCATGATCATGATTTTGTCTCCTATACATCCTCGGTAGAAAAGATATTTTTTAATCTCTTGCAAGTGCTGAATAACATAATGTGTCTTATATTTTGCGATAGGTGAACTTTAAAATATGATTTGCGAATATCAAAAAGCATAATGAACTTAAAATATATTTTGGTTTTAATTAATAGAAATCTCCACCGATCAGTGTAATAGATTTTAAGGAAACACAAATCAAAATAAATTCTGTATTTTATAATGAAATTTACCCGAGTTTCTCAAATCTTTGAAAATTCAAAATAAGTGAATCTTTGTTTATTTTAACCTGAATAATTAAGTAGAACAATCGTAAAGTTTTGATAGAGTAGCAACTCCAAGATTTTAAGAAGAAAATAACTTTTAACATTTAGCAAGCCCAGTCGCAGATAAAAAGTCCAAATCTGACATCATGAGTTTTTTTAAATTTCAAGCGGCATATGGGGGAATATGGGTTTCCCATGTTCTCCCATATGAAACACAACGCAATGCACCCGTCAACCCTGAGCTTGGAGACCCTCAATTAGGGAACCCAACTTCACGGTAGACACCCATAGGCGGAAGATAATAGAAGATAAAGAGTTACGAAAATTAACGGTCTTTTTAATAATTAATCCCACTGCAGCGAATAGGACGCAGCAGATGGTTCGCCCTCACATCGTGTAGGGGGTGGTAATATAAAACTGGTGCCGTGTGACCAGGATTTTTTCAGATCTTTGGTTAATTAATATAAAATTTGTGCTAGGACCAGGATTTCTTTGATCCTGTGGTTAAAAAAAGAATATTTGTTTTCGGTTGTCAGGATAATTAATCAAGTATACTGAATTAGCAGAATAATGCGATGTGTTTCTATTATCTATCCTTCAATTCTGAGTAACAAGATGCAGGTTTTATAGAAAAATTAAGGAAATTGTAGCAAGATTTTAACTTCAAAAAAAAAAATAGTGAAGGTGAAATGCAAGTAAATAAGTTGCAGGCAATCAGATTATGCTGAAATAAATTTAAATTTCTAAGGAAATAGGCAGAAAAACAAATAAGAGTGATACTGCTAATTTAGCAAATGAATAGATGAAATCTTACAGAAAATACATGAAAATTAATAGTACGGAGAAAATAAATTTATACAAGTGTAATTCATGAATAATTTTGATTTATCGTTGAAAATCAAGGGAAAATTCCTTGCAAATCAAAGTGAAATTATTTTTGATGTGTTGTTTATTTGTGCATTTGAGTGTTGTGATTTTAAATCGGTAACTAGGAGGAATAATAGGTTCATTGATAACTTGGGGATTGTATAATTTAACGGTGAGGCACTGATAGAAGAGTAGTGATGAGAAGTTGTAGTGATATATATATATTTTAAAATCAAAAGTGCATTATTATTGAAGTGTGATTTTATTATGTGTGTCGATGCATTGATAAGAAACTGATAATTTAAGAAGGAATAGTCAGGTTAATTATTGATAAGAGGAATTAATTTTTTTTTTTCTGCAAGATATAGGAGCTAATAGAAGGTTAAGCAGTAATCTTGATTTGTTTTGGAAGACCAAAAGGGAATGTAATATCTAAGTGTGTGTTTTATTGTGCATTTAAATGTGTAGAGGTACTTGGGAGTGTAGACAGAGAGTAGTTAAGTGGATTAATATTTGGGAAAGAGTAATAAAAAGGACTAGTGCAAGAAGAATTGGTAGGAGTAATAATTGGATAATGCTGGAAGAAATTTTTGAAATGAAAATAGTGTTTATTGAAGTGTGATTTAATGTGCCTTAAAGGTGTGATTTATATGCATCCAGCAAGAGAAGTAGACAGAGTTTATTGCTAGTATACTAGAATTTAATGAATTTAGGAAGTCAGCATAGGTATTTGAGGTGTGGTTCTAATTTTTTGAAAAAGTGGTTATCGTATATAATTTTGTTGCAAGTGCATAATTTGATCTCAAGTGTTTCTAGTGTATTTATATATATATTTAAGACGTTCAAATTCATTACATATCTTAGTGTGAAGTGCTGGTTATATATGTGCATATTTTGAGGGACTTTTGTTTAGTGTATCGCGAGTTAGGTACAGTTAAATTGAAAGCCGAATGCAATTTATGAGTAAGCTAGGAACGTTAATCGTTTTATTCGTAGACAATTGTTTTCTGATCATAAGTCAAGTGGGTTAGCAAAATCGAAGCAGCGAGTTACGTTAGAGTGATTTTTTTTTTATTTTTACGTGGTAGCTTCACCGGAATTTTTCTAATTTTATGTGACTTTACGAGATTACGAAGCATATAGTAGGAGCCGTGGGAATTTAAGTTTGTAAGGTTAAAGAATAAATATATGGCTAACCAACAGAACGGAGAACAGAGCAACGGTGAACATAATTTTGTTTCGGAAAATTGCATAGTTGATCAACAGAACCAGGAGAACGACCTTCAGGGCACTCTAGAAGGGGAAGCCGTGTCAGAAAATTGTGTAGTAGCCCCGCAGAACGTACCAATAATGGCGGGAATGTTAGCGTATATCCCCACATTCAGCGGATCGGATGAAAATCTGACCGCACGTCAATTTTTCGAAACGTTGGAGAGTACCGCCGAACTGTCAGGATGGAACGACGCCGTTAAAATTTTGTCAGCTAAAGCAAAATTCAAAGGAGCCGCCAGTCACTTTCTTTCGGAGGCCGTCGATATTAGGAGGGAGACCGAGTACGAACGATTTAAGCAGGCGATAGTACAAAGATTCGACGCATTGCAACCGGTTACCGTGAGAATGCAGAAATTTACGACTTGCCGACAAAAACCAGGAGAACGGGTGGCCGAGTATGTAGCTCGTCTTAACGGCTTAGCTTATTCCTACATGGAGACGATGGATTTAGAAAATGAGCAAGTGCGAGGACTGGTAGACAGCACTAAAATGTCGCAGTTTTTGAATGGATTAAACCCCAAATTGAGGCGCACGGTTTTATCCTTCGCCCCGGAAAATTTTCAGGCAGCAGTTCAGAGAGCGCTGGCCGAAGAGTCTCACAATCTCTTATTAGACCGGGACGTTAACGCTTACGATGCACAGCAGGAATCGAGTTCGATCCCAGGGACTTCACAAGGGCAACAGACCAATTCAACGGACCAGATAGCTGATTTGTGTTTTATGATGGCGAAGCAGCTAGCAACTCATGAGATGCAGGTGAACGCTCTGAAAAGTGAGGCAGATAATTTGAGGGAAAGGCTAAGGCAAGCAGAGAATTCGCACCGGACGCACGTAAATCGCATGAGAAATTTCCAGAGCACTAATTTTCAATCTAGGGGAAATTTACCCGACGTACAGATTACTTCGGCCATCTGCTATAACTGCGGCGATTTTGGCCATATCAAGCGATTTTGTTATCGGAACAATCGGGAAGGAGCAGTTTATACGCAACCATCGCAGCAAGCTCAAAGAGGTTCATGGGACAGGGCACCCAACCCTTCGTACCCGCGACAGCAGAATAACTTCTCCCCTGGCGACAGCCGCGGTAATCAGTATCGCTCCTACAGGAACTACAGCGCCACTTACCGACAGGACGCTCACGTCCCACAGAATCCAAGGAATTTGGGGAACAGAAGAGAAAACCGCGTTCGTTTTGAAGAGGATGCACCAGGAAGAGATTGCAATAGGTATTCCAGGCAAAATTCGCGTCCTTTAAACTAATTTCGGGTCAAGATAAGGGGACCGCCCTTGGCCGGAATTATAATAAGGTCCGTGGAGTTACTTTAACAAACTGTTACGTCCGAGGTGATGGAGCACTCCCGTTGGTGAAAGTTAGGATAGGAGATACTCACGCGTTTGCACTCATCGACAGCGGAGCTTGTATCTCAATCTTTTGTGCTTCACTATTAGAGGAGATAAAGGGAAGGATTCGTATACGTGACTTAGGATCAGCAGTGTTAGTGAAAGGCATTACTGGAAGCACTTTACCTACATCTCAGTGCTATGAGATACCGGTAGAAATTGGAGGAGAAACCATTTTACATCCATATCACGTTACTCAGCGGAAGTTGCATCAAGATTATTCTCTAATCTTAGGCTGGGATCTATTGAAGGAGCACGGATACGTATTCGACGCAGGAAAAGGAATTTTGAAACGGGAAAGCAGAGCAAATTTAGCTAGAGCAGAGTACGGTAGAGGAAGGAATAACCGGAAAAGAAATTTTAAAGGAAAAGCACGTCAGTCGAAAATTCGAACCCAGGTCTTGTCCGTGCCTTCAGCGGAAAGGACCAATCCCATTAACCCCGACGTAACCAAGATAGGAAGGACCGTCCACAAGGAACTCATCCCACCGTATTCGGAAAGGGTTATTCGGATCCGATGTGGGAAATTTTCGGGATGTCAGGTTAACCAAGTGCTAGTACAGCCGTTAGAAAGATACGCCCAGGGAAAAGTACGCTTGGGTCGTTCAGTAAACACGCTGGACAAATCAGGCATCATACCCGTATTGATAGCTAACCTCACAAATCGCCCCATTCACTTCAATAAGAAGACCAGATTAGCGAAAATTCAACCAAGTGTGTACGGAAATTTGAAAGAAGCTGCGGCGAAACAAGAGAAGTATGCAGACAGGCACGCTGCGGAAAAGAATCTACATTTAGGCGACAGAGTATTTTTGCACACCCCTTTTTCACAGCCACATTTATCGCGTAAGCTAGCTCGAACTAACTGCGGAGATTGGGAGATAGTTTCGTTCCCCACCCCAGTAAATGTTCAGTTGAGGTCAGTCGAAAATCCGAACAAATATCAGACCGTGCATAAAAATCGAGTCTTTAAGCGGACTGAACGCCTACCCCAGCTTATAGCAGAGTCACCGGTACAGGACAATATAGAGGTACATGTACCCAGACAATCGCAGGATTTCTCTGACGACGGATCGGAGAGCACACAGGACTACGACTATCTGGATTGGGTCGATTTTCCCAGAGTAGTCATGCCGCAACCGACAAGCAGTAGAGCAATGCCGCCCGTAAGTCAACCGCCCAACATCGGAGTACCGATAAATTCGCCGCCCGCTACGTCGAGTTCAGCGCGAAGGGAGACAAGCAGGAAAGTACCGCCGCCCTCGCAACATGTTGAAGAGCCGAGGCGCACACAGGCAATCGCGGAACCAACGGAGGAGACCATACCGTCACAGGATTCCTATCAGGAAAGCAGCAGCCGACAAACACAAGAAGCAACGCGCCAAAAGGTTATCAGAGATCCATATCTACTACGTTCGCAGGACAGAATTCAGCAGACAGCAGCAATACACCCCACAGCAAATTCACAAGGGCCCAACACTTTGGAAATAGGCCTGAATCGCACGTACCCAAAGGAAATTGTGGTCAGCGACTCGACCGAAAGACTTGAGCAGCCAGAAGATACTAGCTTAGTAAATAGAATGTTGAAAAGTCTCAGTCAACCCAGTAATCCAGAGGGAACCTCTTGGTTCGATTTAGCCGACCGCTATTTGTCGCAGCGTATTCAAGAAAACCTAAGCGCAGGAACACCAGAAGGAGCACCCGTCAATAATCTTTATCCACAGTGGAGGAAAATCGTGGCGAAACCTCAGGAATCATTGGTTTAAGCCCGAGGAAGTAGGAAGAACGCTGGGCGAAGATTTAGTTTTTGGTGTGTGTTGTGAAAAAAAGAAAAAAAAAAAAAAACAGCGATGCGGAATAAGTGGGAAGATCCCTGAATTTTCACGGTAAACGTTTAGCAGAAAATAAAATTGATAGGTGGAAAAAAAAAAAAAAAAAAAAACAATTTTTGCGATCTGATCAGTAATCGAAAATAATTCGTAAAAGAGTCTAGCTAGAAAATGGTGTATAAACATGGAAGAATATGCAGGAAGTAATTAATAATATTCATAGCAGGACCACAGCCTAGTACGTGCATCGCAATCTTTCCAGTTTTGAGTTCACGAACCACGGAAAACTAGAAAAAAATTTTTTGTTTTGCTACGATAAGGGGAAAATTAATATTAAGTAAGGAAAATACATTACGTAAGTAAAAAGAGAAAGAATGGGTCAGGAATTAAGCACCCAGCAAAAAAAAAAAAAAAAAACCTGTGGAGGAAGCAATGTTTTTATTTCAGAGGAAAGACTGAACGGTAGCAATCATTCCTTTTACAAAAAAAAAATTTGTTGGAAGAGAAGAAAAAAAAGAGAAAAAATAATAATTTTCCGCTCAAATTTTATTAATGATAGGCAGTAGGAGGATAAGCGAAGGTAATCGTAGGCAGAATGACGTCGCTCATGCACGGGGCTTGCAAGAGTAGAGGAACGGACGGACCGTGTTTCCAGTTTGAGAAACCCCGTACACAAACTGGCTGGCAAGGAGCAAAGGGAAGAATGGGAAGACGCCATCTTGGGCCGCCATCTTGAAGAAAGAATGCAAAGAAGGAAAATTTATCGTTAAAAGAACGGGAACGCTCAGTAAGATATTTTGTACAGCAAAGGCCGAGCATTTCAAAGGATGGAAACTATAAACGGGAGCACAGCACGACGGAAAAAAAAATATATATATATATTTTTTTTTTTCTCTCAAAACTTTCTGAAGCATAGGCCGGAGTAATATATCACAAGGAAAAAAAAAAAACGTAAGCACTTTCTGCGGAGAAATAGCCGTGCGGAAACACCAACGGAATGCAATAAGATTAGCAGCGTATCGGATAATGCAGTGGTTCAAAATTAGTATCCATGGCAGGTATTCAAAGCAATTAAAATACGCGAACCTGAAACAAACATGGTATAAGAAAGTAGCAACAAACATGATCGACGCGTAGCCTAAACGTCACCTAACATAGCCTAACCATAACCTATCGAAATGACAGTAAAAAGCACTTACCTTGAAGGGAAATATCCAAAGGTACTATATTTTTTGTTTTGTTTTTGTGGATAGTAGGAAAATTCAGTTTTAATTGATAATTAAGGCAAGTATAACGGAAGAAAAGTATAGAAATGAAATCGAGGTAGAAATGCACTAGGTACATCGTGAGGTTAGAGGTTGAGAAAAACAGAAGAGGAAATGTGAATGACAAATTCACCAGGCCCCGCTCCCCATCCTCTACCACCGCAGCACACGAGGAGCAGTTGCAGATTCTCCCAAACCACAACTGGCGTCGAGCATGCGAAAAATGCGACGATGTGAGATGAGGATTAATACGTGCAGACATGGTGCAACGATACCAATAGAAAAAAAAAAAAAAGAGATAAAGCAGAAGAGGAAATTTGAATGACAAGTTCACCAGACGAAAAGAAGCGTGATGTTTCAATGAAATCCGTCAGCAAACTGAGCACTGACCTGCAGAAATTAGAGGGGTGGTTTTAGCCCCAGGTAACAGAATACTCAGTGGATGCATCTACATAGGCTAAACAAGAAGCCTCCGATGTAAGCAAAACATGCAAGAGGCTACGCTATTGTGCGCTCACTTACACCCACAGGCATCAGCGCAGGTGTTTCAGAGTTCAAGCCGAGAGAAACGGTCAACTTAGACACACAGGAAGGAACCAAAATTTTTGGAGCGACGAATTTGCAGGGGTGACATCGCCCAAAGGGGACCCTCGCAAGCATTTTCGAGGAAATCCCCTATTTTCCGAAATCATCGGCGTTCCTTAAATGGTCGCCGCACACCTGCGAATACACAAGAAAAGCATCTGGTCGTGAAATCAGAAATAGCCAGGAATGAGAATACAATTGTAATACGCGAGAAAAAAAAGAGAGAGAGAGAGAAGAAAAAAAAAAAAGAGTAAAGCACGAAAGATAAAATGACAGGAAATAGTTCAGCAAAGAACTAACGATTAAGTTAGACAACGTAAAAGGGAAATAAGCGACTATACGCGGGTAATATCTGGTAGACAATACGACAAACACGAAAAGGGAAATTAATAAATTTTCTTTTAGAAGTAGTAGACGCACCAGCGAATGGAAATAATAGCTGCAGAATAGATAAATGGGAAGTAAACAACCGTTATTTAATTATAATTTAGTAAGCTTAAGAAACACGAGTGATGAGATTTTTATTTTTGTTGTTGTTGTTGTTGTTGGAGAAAACCTACAAGTAGGAAGAAAAAATACAATTAGAGAAAAGGGAAGCCTGGGATGGAATGCGCTTCGGAATTTCGAAAAAAAAATATATATATAAATAAATATGCACATAAAAACCCTTCACTTCTCGTAGGTCAGAGTGAAACGAGCTTTTCGAAGGACATATTACTAGTTCTTAATGTAAAGCGTATATAATGCATGTGCAAGAGAAATACCGAGGTGATAAGGAGTGATTTCATGTGTATGTTTGTTTTGAGATAATTATGGCCGACAAGTGTTGACAGAACCATTACCACTTTTAGGGTATTTGAAGAGAGTGACATTCGTCAATAAAATGGACAAGATGAACGTGATTGCGTTCGCCGTGGTAATCTGGACAGTTAGCGGAGTAGCTGCTAATCACGAACTTTGTCATTTCAAGGGAGATAAATATCAGTGCACTGTAGCATCTCGTGCCGAACTTTTGAAACTAGGAATGCCGCGGAGTGCTTGTCATGCACATTCATGCGACGAGTGCGTGAAAGCCTGGAGGACATTTATTACGCACAACCATGAGCTTATCGAACCGAGAAATTTCTTCGTTCAGCAGGAACCGAACCCACAAGGAGCCCTTTCACTAATGGAGTGCACAAGAGACGGTTTACACTGTGCCTGCACAGCCGATGCACCGTGCAGTGGAACGAGCGAATATTGTGCACTGGCGAGCTGTGTGAATAAATCCGTCACTACGTGCAACTGCCGCCTAACGCCAGCAGTATCTACACTGATACATGAAGCGGAAGGACTACGGATTTCGAACCCAGCGCTGATCTCTTTCACAGAGTGCGTTGGAAAACCGCGCACTAATATTTTACCTCGGCGCCGTCACCAGAGACATTTGCTGTCTGACGAAGAGGCAGTATTTCAAAGGGAAAATATCAAAGTATCATACAACGACCCAATCATCACCAGCTCACTTCCAGGAACCCTGGTGATTCGAGTTCGAGGTATGGAGCGGGTTATCACTTTAAGGAACGCTCCGTATCAGACATCATTGCCACCGGAACTACTAGAGCTTTCTGCGGAACTAACTTTGATTTTCGTTACCACGGATGGAAAAACCCTAAGGGGTGCTTTGCAAATCGTAGGTAGAACAACGTGTAGACCCCTACAGTGCATACTGTGTCGTGAGATGCTACGACAGCTAAAGTGTTTACCCCACGCAGTCACTTATGTAGTGTATATTGTACTAGTTTTAATTTCAGCGGTAACCTTTCTATATGCCAGGAAAGTAGTAATTAGCATCTGGAAGCTGTTGTATGGAGTCGGAATAATTCTTTGGAAGTCATATAGATTCCTCAGAGGAACAACGTTTGTGGCAGTAAAGACAGGAGCCCTAACAGGAAATGCTTTACGTAACGGAGTAAATCAGATGCACGAATATTTGGAGAGGCAGGTTGCCCGTCCAGCGGCGCAACCGCCTTTACACGGACTGGTACTTTTGAGCTTATTTCTGTTGGTAAACGGAACTTCCGCGGAATGTAATGCACATTCGATTGTTGAATCAAAGGTGAAGGAGTGCACGGACTCAGAGGTAGAGCACAACTGCCGTTTAACTACTAATGCGCAGGTAACCCTGATGAATTTGGGGCATGAACAATGCATATGGTTTACGGACCAGGAAAATGACCATACACTTTTTTCCTTGAAAGTAACCTACCAGCAGGCAAACTGTATCTGGCACACGACGAGAGACTATTTTACGCACGTGACTACAATGCGTTATCTCAGCC
This sequence comes from Macrothele yani, assembly GCA_039090855.1. Lineage (NCBI taxonomy): Eukaryota > Metazoa > Arthropoda > Arachnida > Araneae > Macrothelidae > Macrothele > Macrothele yani. Next base: position 89,071,663 of record CM077016.1, on the reverse strand, counting down.
AATTGGTTTGTGCAAATCACGAGACTTGCAATTGGGGAAAAGGATGTGTGCGATCAAAACAATTTGACGCACTGACAAAACAATCGCTAGACTGGCCCGGCATCACAGGCTGTCAGCCGTCCGACAGTGGGTCCACGTCATGCTGGATCATTGACTCGCAACATTGCCATTTCTTTCGAATATGGCTGGAAGCAGATTTCCTGCGAGCATACGACGTACGCAGAATAGTATCGATGCAGTGTAGTTATCAGCTACTAATTCAACAGCACAACAACGACACCGTAGAGACTCTGACGGTTAAGAACCAAGCCACGACCTCTACGGGCATCACAGTGCAAGTAGTCGGATCACTGGACCAGCCTACACAAATCGTGAACACCCATCTGATCTCTCGAGTGGGAAACCCTCAAGAGAGTTATATTGAAAGGGCAAGCTTACCTTCACGACCGATGAAAGGGCATATCGGCGATACGCAGAGCAACGAATCGATGTCGAAAAATTTTATCTTCGACGAAAGCATGTTTTCTTGTAGCTATTATGAGGACTCTATGAAATGCCACCGACAACAGTCGTATTTACTGAGTATGATAGAACAAAAAAAGAGCGCCTTACCAATGGCATCAGCATGGCATCAACTGAAGGTTGACGGAAATGGCCAACTTGTTTCGGAAATGTTACACTCAGCCCCTATAGTGGTAAATCTTCAATTCCAGAAATACAAGTACTCGATCGAAACCAGAACTGTCTGCCCAAAATTCACGGAGGCAGAAATCAAGGTAACAGGCTGTTTTGCATGCGAGCCCTTGGCTACGGTAGAGATCGAAGCTTTCTCATCGTGCGCAGCCGGGATTGTGGACGTTCACTTCGAAAAACTCACGGTGCACTCTCGTTCGGTAAAACTACAGACGGAAAGACGAACGATCAAGATAAATCTAAAGACGGACGCTAAGTGCCACAGCGAAAAACTCTGCTTAAAGGCCCGACCCGTTACCGCTTGTACCACTTTAGACTTTTGCGTAGAACAACCTTCAGTTCAGCTGACTTATCCTAATATCTCCAGCGCATACTGGCAACCAGCAGGCCCACCCGAATGGAGCAGTGGGCTACTGTTCAACGCCTTCGGCACTTCCCTGTTCGGAGCTTTCAAAATAATCGCAGCCGGAGCCGCTGCGGTAATAATAATTCTGTTTATCGCTTCGTCGGTCATCACTTGCTGCAGGCGGTAAATGTTACCAGGAACTATTCCTCGGCGTAATGGCACGGCACCCTTATGAACTGAACGTGGGGATGGTGTTAGCCTACATCACTCCCGTCGGGGAGGCTGATCTCCAAAGGAACTCTGAGAAACTAGCTGAGTGCTTAAGAGATGGGAACGCCCAAAACCGAAACCATATCGCCGAACGGAGGCGCGTACCCGAGCAAATATTGTGTGTCGCCGAGAAGACGGCGGCTGAAGAAATCTGTCACTATCGGAAAGAATTCATATATATATATATATACAGTGCATATGTTATCTGTCAATATCAAACTTAGAATTAGATTCGGTGGAGGAATTTAATATTTATTGAACATTATTATAATAATCTTACTCGTAGTTTTATGCTTATTGTATGTGCTTATAATTACATTATGTGTCATATGTGTGCATAAGTTTTCGCAAATGATTGTAATTCATCGCATGTTGAAATGAGCGAAAACGAGCAGCCTTGCAAGAGAGGAAGGAATCCACAGCACCTAACTTTGGGAGACAAAACTCTTCAACCCTATGGGAGAGGGAGATAATGTTACCCGTATGTCCTCCGGAATATCGTGTAACATTGGACGACCATGATTTCGTAGGTATGAATTTCGGAAAGGGGGCCTACAAATTAGTAAGTGTGGGAAAGCAATATATTCACCAAATAATTCCTACGGTATCGCATAGTACGAGGAAATAGTTAAACGAGGAAGAGTAGTTACCAAGTAGACCATTTAGAGAGCGCGGGAATTGGGAAAGAAAATCCGAGAAGCATAATGCAGACAGGCATTCTAAGAGGATAATTATATTACATATTTCATAATTATTCGAAGACCTGGCTGAGCAGATTTCTTTCTTGAGGAGGAAATTCCTTATTTTTTTTTCATCATTCTTTTGAATTGCTGTTTTTTTTATTTTTTTTTTGTGTTCCCCGAGCTCGCCGAAATTCACGTAGGGATACTCACGAAACACACCCCTAGGTTAGTAAAGAGAAAACTCGGAGGTTATAACAAGCAACGCTACGAGAGTGAAATCTCGCAATCACAGGTGGGGGCCAATTTACTGGACCTTTCGCTATTAACGGAGTCATGTTTTACGCACGCTAGCGGGCAACGAACAGGGCATATTTCTCGTAGTGGGCGTAACTGGTTGACACCAACAGAAAGAGTCACACAGGAAGCGTACGTGAAAATTCTAAGGCAGCGCGGACATCCCGCGGAGCAGTTGACAAGATAAAGGAATATTCATCTTCAAGAAAACTCCATGTTCTCAAGCCTTTGCCAACGAATCGGAGGGATTCCCATACAGGGATGTAAACCAATGCCGAAGCGAGGAAAACCGGCCCAACCAATAAGGGGAGAGCCATTTGGGTAGGACAGGTACACCCCCGAACCCCTTAAAGATAGACGAGAGAGAGAGACAACATATAGGATTTTTTTGAGAGAACACAAAATGCAATGATGACTGCTAATTCTGGGTGAACGCAGAGAGGACAGAATGGACTCTAGATGAATCCTGGGCAGAATATCGCAGAGAAAATTAAGTTTGGAGGTTTTCCTGGGAGGACGCTCAAAATGGAGCAAGATGATTTCCAAGCAAAGGGAAGTATGATGTTTTTCCCTGAGAGGTTTTTTTTACAATTTTTGGGTGAAGCATCGAGTGATCTCATGCGGGCAGTGTGCATCCAGCAGGACCGGATGAGGTCCCAACCATAGACTTTATACCTATAAGTAATACCGGACGACAACGAACGTGATGAAAAGAAAAGAATTTGGTGAGAAAAACTTCATAATTCCCAATATCTCGTTAGCATGATCATGATTTTGTCTCCTATACATCCTCGGTAGAAAAGATATTTTTTAATCTCTTGCAAGTGCTGAATAACATAATGTGTCTTATATTTTGCGATAGGTGAACTTTAAAATATGATTTGCGAATATCAAAAAGCATAATGAACTTAAAATATATTTTGGTTTTAATTAATAGAAATCTCCACCGATCAGTGTAATAGATTTTAAGGAAACACAAATCAAAATAAATTCTGTATTTTATAATGAAATTTACCCGAGTTTCTCAAATCTTTGAAAATTCAAAATAAGTGAATCTTTGTTTATTTTAACCTGAATAATTAAGTAGAACAATCGTAAAGTTTTGATAGAGTAGCAACTCCAAGATTTTAAGAAGAAAATAACTTTTAACATTTAGCAAGCCCAGTCGCAGATAAAAAGTCCAAATCTGACATCATGAGTTTTTTTTAAATTTCAAGCGGCATATGGGGGAATATGGGTTTCCCATGTTCTCCCATATGAAACACAACGCAATGCACCCGTCAACCCTGAGCTTGGAGACCCTCAATTAGGGAACCCAACTTCACGGTAGACACCCATAGGCGGAAGATAATAGAAGATAAAGAGTTACGAAAATTAACGGTCTTTTTAATAATTAATCCCACTGCAGCGAATAGGACGCAGCAGATGGTTCGCCCTCACATCGTGTAGGGGGTGGTAATAGGCAATGGAATGTATCCCGCTCCTATGTCCTGACCTTTGACCCCATTTCGCCCATTTCAATAAGATTCGTCCCGAGGTGGTCCCCTACCACATACTAAAATTTCATTGAAATCGAACCATTTTTACCGAAGTTACGACGTATAAGGGAAATGTAATGTATCCCGCTCCTATGTCCTGACCTTTGACCCCATTTCGCCCATTTTCAACAGGATTCGTCCCGAGGTCGTCCCCTACCACATACTAAAATTTCATTGAAATCGACCCATTTTTACGCGGGTTATCGTGCGGATGGACAGACAGACGGACGGACAACGGTGGAGCATATAAGTACGCTTCTTCAACCTACGGTTGGAAAGCGTAAAAAACACGCTTCCACTTTCTATTAGGTAATCTGTGCACCACAAAACTCGAAAAAGCATGATTCGTTGCGTTCATGATACATGTCATTCCGGGGCAACAAAAAATTTCCCAAATCAGATTTATTTATTTATTTTGGAATTTTAACGACCACCGTGAGCAACTCAATGGGCTATAAGCAGTCGCCCGTCCCTAATTTAGGGTCACTGGTTCCAGGGAAGGGAGAGAACCACTGCCGTAAGACAAACACAACATCCATGCCTCACCGGGATTCGAACCCGGACCCCTTTCGGACGAATGATCAGAGGCCATCGCTTAGACCACTGCGCCACCGGGGCGGCTCAGATTTATAGATGAGTAGATATAGTGTCTACGAAAGTACAAAGTACCAGCACGTACTTGTTGAAATGGCGTGATAAAAGAAATGCACGATCCTTCTAAAACACGAGTCCTTCGAACAATTGTCCATTTAGAAATCAGAGACTCATTCCTCCGCAATAATCTGTTGAACTTTTCAGGCAGACATTCAATCCCTCTTCGACGAAAAAGGAGTGTGTAAGTCAAACCGAAACCAAAACGAAAAGCCTTTTTGTTTATTTTAACCCTCCCCTCCCCTCCCTTCCCTTCCTTCCTGTGAGCGTCTGCAATTAAGCCCGTGGATGGCGAGACAGCGTGTGTCCGCTTCTTCTAAAGCTCAAAGTACGTACGGCGTTTAGAACTGCAGCAAGGTAAGTGAAACAACGCAGACTCACTTTGCTTAGGTGAAAAATTACATAAAAAGAAGTTTCAACGTTAGATGGTCGGTGACAGTTTTATTAGGACATATGCCTCCCTGCAAAAGAACTGGGAATGTTTATTTAATTTTCTCCGGGCAGACTGCAGTCTTTTGGTTCCAAAAGAATTTGTCGCCATGTGGGGATCTCTTATATCATTTTTGCGAATATAATACTTTTGTTTCTAAACTTTCCTCAGGAGTAAAAGTATTTTAAAAGATCATCATTCATAAATAACGCTTTAGATAAAGAGCGTATATAGAATTTTTTCGGGGGGCACGAAAAATGGAGGTTTTTGAAATCCACCAGAACAAAATAAAAGTTAATGAAAAATTGAAGAAAAATTTAAAGCATGTTTTTCTAATGTAAGTTGATTCATGTTTATTAAATTAAAACATTTGTTTTCTAATGTAAGTCACATTTTAGCCAAAAACATAAAATGAAACACTTTCGGGGGAGGCAAGGCCACGTGCCCCCTCTAAATACGCCCCCTTCTTTAGATTATTTAGTGTCTTTAAAGGACTAAAGGAATGAGACATCCTAGTGTTTCTCGTCGAAGCATTTTTGAACGGGCAGTACTCTTATAACTGTCTTCTCTAGGACTAAATTCTCTTATAACAGTCTTCCCTAGAGGTCTGCATGGGATGACCCTGCCCGGGCGTACTTTTATAATATCTCTTTAAAGGAAAAATCCGAGCTCGGGGCAGATCTGGAATTTTGATGCTAGATTAAAGAATCAACATGTCGGCCGGCAAAACGGAGACTGACTTTTAACAATATCAGTTGTTCCTTCTATTTCCTTCCCATACCACTAATTTAAAGTAGCAAACAAAATGAAACCAAATTTGTTTTCGTAAAAGAAAGATCAAATTCCATTTACACTCGAAAGTTGATTAATCCTCGGGACAAAATGCGGACTGACTTTAACATTATCAGTTTTTTTCTTTATACTTCCTTCCCATACCACTGATCTGAATCAGCAAATAAAATGAAACCAATTTTGATTTCGTAAAAGAAAAATTAAATTTCATGTACACTCGAAAGTTGATTTCCTCAAATCACATATTTTAAGAGACATTTCATTTAGGTGTTTTAATAAAAACTAGCGGTGGTACTCGGCGTTGCCATGTAAGTTTGACAAAACTTACATGAATCTATTTCTGGGCAGCACTTTCCGAATATTTTTCTTGGATTTTGGATTGAGTTGTCTAATATATTTTCGCTTTTTCGAGGACATTCTGGATTTCACACTGTTGACGTGTCTCAGCTTCACTTAATAATTTCACTTTGTTGGATTTTGGATTGATTTGCCCAAGAGATTTTCACTTTTTCGAGGGTGTTCTGGAATTCAACCTGCTGACGGGTATTTTTTATTATAATTTCACTTTCTTGGATTTTGAATTGATTCGTAATGTAGATTAAAGTTAAAATTACATAAAAAACATCGAAGTTTATTAATTGAAATTCATTTGGTTATTAGACAAATCCCGTTTGTTCTTTTATTGCAGCAATTATACCAAAACTTAATATTTTAAAATTAACTAAAAATTATCAAAAGGTGTCAACGGGAGGAAATCAGCTGGAGGGAGTGAGGTGTCCAAGTTTCATATTAGCTTATATTGTCCGCAGGGTCCTAGAGAGTAAGTATGCAAAATTTTGTCCAGATCGGTCAAAGGGTTTAGTCACAAGGTGTCAAGGGGATGAAATCAGCGGGAGGGAGTGGGGTGCACGGGTTTCATGTGAAGCCTAGATTTTCCGCAAAGTCCTAGAGAGTAACTATACAAATTTTGTTCCAGATCGGTCAAAGGGCTCAGTCAGAAGGTGTCAAGGGGTGTGAAATCAGGGGAAGGGAGTGAGGTGTCCAGGCTTCATGTGTAGCCTATATTTTCCGCAGGGTCCTGGAGAGTAAGTATGTAAAATTTTGTACAGATGGGTCAAAGGGTTTATTCACAAGACAGAAAAGATCTGGTCCGATTTCCATGGGAAGGAAAATGCCCCCTCTTGCCCCACTCCCCGTTTGGGTACATAGCTTCATTGCTTTTTTCTTTTATTTGGGGTCTAATGACCACCGCCGCCCGGGTGGCGCAGTGGTCCAAGCGATGGCCTCTGATCATTTGTCCGGGAGGGGTCCGGGTTCGAATCCCGTGAGGCATGGATATTGTGTTTGTCTTACAGCACTGGCTCTCTCCCTTTCCTGGAACCAGTGACCCTAAATAAGGGACGGGCGACTGCTTATAGCCCATTGAGTTGCTCACGGTGGTCGTTAAACCTCTAATCAAAAAAAAAAAAAAAAAAAGACCGCCGTGACCAACAAGTATTCCTAAATTTAGGGTTAATGGTTTCAAGTAAAGGAGACAGCCAGTGCCGCTCACACGAGATTCGAACCCGGACCCATCTCAGGCGAATGGTCATAAGCTTGCGCTTTGACCACTGCGACACCGAGAGGTACTCATTGTTTCGGTAATGAATATTCTTATTGTAATAAAGAAAAATTAGGTAAATGAAAGAAAAGGAAAAGTCAGTCTCTTCATCTTATTATTTTATTCCGAGGTTTAGTAATCACCATGCGTAAATTGGAACGCTACAGTCAGCCACCCGTCCATGATTTGATGCCCTGGTTTCGGGGGTGTTGTGGCACATACGGACATGACACTTCCGTACAATGGAAATTTTGTGTCAGATCCGTACAAGCAAGCGTTCCTCAACTGTGTCCACCAAATCCTTTCGCAAGGGGGAGAGAGAGGGAGGCAGACTGATCGTTTCATTACTTTCTTAGTTGTTTTTTTTAAAATGCTGTCGCACAGTGCTCTTGTTGCATCTGGAGATTTCATTTAAACAAAATGGATCTCATATATAGTGTTGCTGAAACTTGTGCTTTAAATTTTTGTGCTTCTCAATGATTTTCGATACAGTGAATTCTGCTTTCTTCAATTATTTTCGGTACCGCCAACATCGTAACAAGTTAATAAAATCATGCAATGCATTGATTATGATACGCTTTCCAACATATCAGAAGCCATTACTCAAGTTATGATAAATGGCTGTAGAATAAATCGCGCTCCTATGTCGTGACTTTTGACCCCATTTCGCCCATTTTCAACAGGATTCGTCCCCAGGTGGTCCCCTACCATGCACATACTAAAATTTCATCAGAATCGAACTATTTTTACGAAAGTTATGACGCATAAGGGCAATGGAATGGATGTCCTGACCTTTGACCCCATTTCATCCATTTTCAACAGGGTTCGTCCCCAGGTTGTCTCCTACCACATACTAAAATTTCATCGAAATCGAACCATTGTAACGCAAGCTATGACGCATAAAGGCAATGGAATGGATTCCTTCCTATGTACTGAACTTTGACCCCATTTTGCCCATTTTAAATTGGGTTCCTTCCCAGGTTGTCCCCTACCACATATTAAAATTTAATCGAAATCGAACCATTTTTACGCGAGTTATCGTGCGGACAGACAAACAGATGGACAAAGCTGGAGCATATACGCTTCTTCAACCTACAGTTGGAAAGCGTAACAAGTTAGTAAAATCATGTAATGCATTGATTATGATACGTTTTCCAACATACCAGAAATCAGTATTCAAGTTATCACTCAAGTTATGAGGATAATGGCTGTGGAACAAATAAATCTCGCTCCTGTGCCCTGACCTTTGATCCGATTTCGATTATATTTAACGGAACCGGTTCAGTACACCTCCGAAATAACATGATAAAGTTGTGTTGCAATCGAAGCATGTTTACGTAAGTTATGATGCATAAGGGTTATGGAATAGATCCATAAACCTTATGCATCATAACGTGCTTTGACCCCATTTCGCCCATTTTCAATAAGGTTTGTCCCCATGTGGTCCCCTACCACATATTAAAATTTCATCGAAATCGAACCTTTTTTTACGTTAGTTATGACGTATAAGAGCAGTGGAATAGATCCAGCTCCTATGTCCTGACCTTTGACCCCATTTCGTTCACTTTCAATAGAATTCCTTCCCAGGTGTTCCCCTACCACATACTAAAATATCAAAGAAATCGAACGATTTTCACGCGAGTTATCGTGTGGACGGGCATACGCACACAACGCGTGACGTAATGAGGCAGATCGGAATCGCGACCATCTGCTCGCAAGAGTGTAACGTCACCAAACTTTAATATGGTCCACACACAACGCGTGACGTAATGAGACAGATGGCGTGACCGCGCGCCAACATCTAATGGCACGACGCAATGACACTACACTAAAAACGCGGTAATTCGGGGTGGTTATTTAACCCACTAATCGAATTTTCGTAAAGTCAAGATCAAGCTAAATCGATTTCTAGTACCAGAAAACGGTAGGTTAACGACTTTCGTCAAAATCCTTAAAGCCGTTTTCAAAATAAAATTTACATGCATACAAGAATTGCTCCTTTAATAGTATGGGATAAGGGCGATGGAATGGATCCCGATCCTATGTCCTGACCTTTGACCCAATTTCGTCCATTTTCAATAGGGCTCGTCCCCAGGTGGTCCCCTACGACATACTAAAATTTCATCGAAATCGAACCATTTTTACGCACGTTATGACGCATAAGGGCAATGGCATGCATCCCGCTCCTGTGTCCTGACCTTTGACCCCACTTCAGCCATTTTTAATAGGTTTTGTCCCCAGGTGGTCCCCTGCCACATACTAAAATTTCATCAAAATCGAACCATATTTACGCAAGTTCTGACGCATAATGGCAATGGAATGCATCCCGCTCCTATGCCGTGACCTTTGACCCTACTTCACCCATTTTCAATAGGGTTCATCCCCAGGTGGTCCCCTACCACATAGTAAAATTTCATCGAAATCGAACCGTTTTTACGCGAGTTATCGTGCGGACAGACAGACGGACAAAGCTGGAGCATATACGCTTCTTCAACCTACGGTTGGAAAGCGTAAAAAAACGCCAATACCAACGTGGTGAGCTGGATATGTATAAAAGAAAGAACAGAAAACTGCAGAGGTTCAATGAAGACAATCAATCGACAGGACTGTTCTGAATGTTACAGATCATACCTGCAAACTAGATGTAGACGAACCCGAAGTTCAGTTACGCCTAATGTTGATAAATATACAGTTGTGGACAAAAGTACTGACACACTCCAAGTGTTTGAAAAAAGTTAGAAAAAAGGAATTTTTCTCAAAACAAAAACCATGTACACACAGTCAAGAATAATGTAAAGTACTTGTATATTACAACAATTTAAACAAAGGTTTCAAATGAATCTATTCTTAGAAGGTTGATGAACTTTCCTACGCATCAAAACAAAGGACAAAAGTATTGGCACAATGGAACACAAAGCAGCAAAAATAATACAATTATTATTTTGTAGTTAACCCCTGGTTCATAATAACAGCTCTTAGTCTCTTTGGCATTGAATGCAATAATTTTTGCGTTGTTTCAGAGGAAATATTCTCCCATTCTTCAAGGAGAAGTCTTTTAAAATGCTCCATGTTCAGTATCTCATGATTTTACACTCTATCGTCAGGTTCTTTTCATAATTGTTCGATAAAATTCAAATCAGGGGTATGTGGAGGGATTGTGGATAGTACAATAAAGTAACCATTTGTGGACAATATGAGCCTTATGTTTAGGGTCATTGTTCTGCTGGAAGTAAAAGTCACTACCCAAATTCAGTTTATCAGCACTTTGCTGCAGATTTTCTTGGATAATATACAAATACAGCATTCATTTTGTCCGTTGCGCCATCTATGAATTCAAGTTTCCCCACATCAGCGACCGACATGCAATCCACAGTCCCACACTATTATCTCATGACCCCCATGCTTTACTGTGACTTGAATATTCTTCTCTTCAAACAAAGGTCTTCGCTCTTTCCGCGTTTATAAGTGAGTCACGGAAAAATTCTCATTGGCCGCCACCGGGAATCGAACCCAGGTCTTCCAGTTACGCGCCGGATATGCTTCCACAACACCACAGCGGCCGTGGAAACAGCGAAGACCTTTGTTTGATGTTCCTGGTCCACGTCGGATGTCTGTATTAATTATTCATTCGCCTTCTAATTATTTGTTCAGTTGCTGCTTACCATCTTTGGTGAACCCCCAGCATTGTGCGGGGCTCCAAGAAGCAACCTGCCAAATTGGCTTGGCAGTTAGCGTGTGTGAGTCTGGAGGAATTCGAGGCCGCTGTGGTGTAGTGGAAGCATATCCGGCGCGTAACTGGAAGACCCTGGGTTCGATTCCCGGTGGCGGCCAATGAGAATTTTTCCGTGACTCACTTATAAACGTGGAAAGGGCGAAGACCTTTGTTTGAAGTTCCTGGTCCACGTCGGATGTCTGTATTCATTATTCTCGTCTTGCAGCTCTCTCTTGGGCTTTCTCCAAACGAAATTATTTCCACTGCAGCTCATTAGAGTGAATTTACTTTCATCTGAAAACAGTGCTTTAGACCAACAAGTTAGTAAAATTATACAATGCATTGATTATGATACGCTTTCCAACATACCAGAAATCATTACTCAAGTAATGAGGATAATGGCTGTCGAATAAATCTCGCTCCTGTGCCCTGACTTTTGACCCCATTTCGATGATATTAAACAGAATTGGTTCAGTATACAGGGGTTGTCCAAAATAATGGAAACAACTTGAAACAATAGGTGTTACGCACCTAATATGGTGTGGGAGCACCCTTGGCATTTAAAACTGCTTGCATCCTCCTTGGAATGGTCGCCTACAAGTCCTGGATGGTGGTAAGTGGTATGTTGTACCATTCTTCCTGCAGAATCTACTCCAATTCCTCGAGAGACGCCGGAGGAGGATAACGGGATCGTACTCTGTTTTCTAACACAGACCACAGGGGCTCAATGATGTTTAAGTCCGGTGATTGTGCTGGCCAGGGGAGGTGTGCAACTTCATCCTCATGTTCCTCATACCATGATTGAACAGTTCAACTTCTGTGAATCGGGGCATTATCATCTTTTAAGGTGCAATACCCTGACGGAAACAATGTCTGCGCCATTGAATGTACATGGTCGGCCAAAAGAGTGACATAGCCACCCCTAGTGATCCGTCCGTGTAAGGTGATAATGGGACCTTCTGCAAACCACGAGATCATGGCCCAAACCATTACGGAACCGCCCCCATGCTTCACTGTAGGAAAGAGACAGTCTGGGTTGTAGGCTTCTGCGGGGGTTCTCCACATGTCAACCCATCCTGTGGTAGGGAATAGTGAGAAACTTGATTCATCGGAAAACAAGACATGCTTCCATTGATCCGCAGTATACGTTTCATGTTCCTGGCACTCCTGTCGTCTCCGTTTCATATTCACCTGTGACACCAGGGGTTTTGCAATCGCAGTTCTGCCGAAAATATTGTGCTTATGCAATTCCTTTAGAACGGTATGGGTCGACACTGGGTTTTGGAGATGTGCATTAAGCTCCGCAGTCACTTTCATCGCCGTGGTCTTCCTCCTTGCTGTCACAATTCTCTTTAATGCCCTCCTGTCTCTCGCAGTGAGTTTGATTTTCCTTCCATAGTTATGTCTCGCAGATGATGTTGTGCCGTGAACATTGTATGCTGCTATGACCTTTGACACGGTACCTCTCGATACCCACAATACCTGTGCCACTGTGGTTACCGACGCACCAACCAGACGGGCTCCTACAATCTGCCCTCTTTGGAACTCAGACAGGTCATTCATTGTGCCTTCACCTGGCACGAAATAATTCAAACACCGTTTTACAATGCAATCACACAGACCCTTAAGACTATAAGCAACACTTTTTCCCAAAAAAGATTGTAGCTACATATTCGTTTTACTCAAAAAACAGCACATACCAAAGTCACTTTTTTCAGCAAGGTGTTTCCATTATTTTGGACAACCCCTGTACCTCCGGAACAACATACTAAAGTTTTGTCGCAATAGAAGCATTTTTAGTCATGAGGATAATGGTTGTGGAATAAATCTAGCTCCTGTGCCCTAACCTTTGACCCCATTTCGATGATATTCAACAGAACCGGTTCAGTATACCTCCGAAATACCATGATAAAGTTTTGTCGCAATCGAAGCATTTTTACGTAGGTTATGATGCATAAGGACGATGGGATGGATCCCGCTCCTATGCCCTGACCTTTGACCCCATTTCGCCCATTTTCAATAGGGTTCGTCCCCAGGTTGTCCTCTACCACATACTAAAATTTAATCGAAATCGAACCATTTTTACGCGAGTTATCGTGAGGACAGACAGACAGACGGACAAAGATGGAGCATATACGCTTCTTCAACCTACAGTTGGAAAGCGTGAAAAAGCCTTACCGTTATTTAAATGCTCATTAACGAAGGCGAGCCTCTTCTTTCGATTAATTTTTCAGATGGACGGCTTTCTTCTGGCTACTTTCGCTGTGTAACCAGAACGATGAAGGACTCTGCGGACAGTTTTGGGATGAACCACTTTGTTCAAATCTTCCTTTTGCATTGTTCCTACTTCAGCTGACGAAATTTTTGGATTTTTTAACGACCTTTTCGCTCTTCTTTGGGGGTTAACCTCCGCGGGCGGCCTCATCTGGGTTTATTTTCCAAGCTGAGAGTGGATTTAAAACGCTTAATTACATTTCTGACAGTGAATCGATTCTTTTAAACTGTTTTCTCGATTTTTGATTATGATTTGTTAAGATTGGGCAAACGGGTGAAGATTTTTCTTTCCTCTATTGTTGTTTCAGCGCCTATGTTATCTCATTTCGGTAGTAACAACAAATGTACCGATGAGTCATTACATTATGACCACCCCCAGCCTAGAGAAATGGAGGCGCCTGGAGACCTAACGGTGGCGCAGGTGAAGTTTACAGAGCAGTATATATACAACCCTAGGACCGGCTTTCGGTTAGTAGAGTGTTTGGAGTCAGAATGGGAAAAGCTGCCGATTTATCGGAGTTTGATAAAGGACAAATTGTGGTGGCACGTCGCCTCACAACTACGATCTCGGAAACGGCGCGGCTTGTGGGTTGTTCACGTGCCACTGTAGTGAGTACGTATCAAAAGTGGTGCATAGATGGCCAAACGACAAACCGTCGTCCAGCTGTGTGTCGTCCGCAGCTCATTGATGCCAGACAGGAGCGGAGACTGTCGCGCATTGTTCACAGCGACCGCAGGGCCACAGTGCGACAAATCACCCGCAGCTACAACAGTGGTGATCAGGGCAATGCGTCACGGCACACAGTTCATTGCAGTCTTCTGCGCATGCGCCTGCGTAGCCGAAGACCCAGCCGGGTCCTCTTGCTCACTGCACGTCATCGCCAACAACGCATGAAATGGGCCCAAGATCGTCGAGATTGGACCGTGAATGATTGGAAGAAAGTGACCTAGTCTGACGAAATTCCTGGTGCATCACGTAGACGGCCGAGCGCGGATAAGCCGATTACCAACGGAGGCTATGGCACCTGGATGCACTGTTGGGCAGAAACAGGCCGGCGGCGGTGGTGTTATACTGTGGGCGATGTTTTCTTGGGACACTTTTGGCCTCATTATCCCAATAGCACAATCCCTGACAGCTGTCAGGTATCTGAACATCGTTGTGGATAAAGTTCACCCATTCATGGAAGGCAACTGTGTTCCCACCTGGTGATGGCTATTACCAACAGGATAATACGCCGTGCCACACTGCCAGAATCGTCAAGGAGTGGTTCGAGGAACATGCTGGTGACTTCCTGTTAATGCCATGACCTCCAAATTCACCTGACACGAACCCAATCGAACAGCTGTGGTTCAACTTGGGAAAGCGGGTTCGCGCTAAATCACCACCACCCCGAAATGCACAGGAACTGGAAGACCCACTGTCGACATTATGGTGCCAGATACCCCAGGATACATATCGCCACCTCATTCGAATCGATGCCTCGCCGGGTGGCCGCTGTTTTGCGGGCTAAAGGGGGTCCTACAGCTTATTAGGTAAGTGGTCATAAGGCTTATCGGTGTAGATCGAAGTAACAACAATTTTCTCGCCTGATAAGAATAGGAGAGACTTCGAGTTTTATATATCTGCCATATTAGGCATGTGATATGACGTAAGCGAAATTTATTTGCATAAATATCAGCACTGTGCCAATACTTTTATCCGTGCAAATCTTGTATCTGCAAATGCTTTCTAAGTTTTCAAAGGCTGAAAGAATGTAAACAAAATTTTTCTTCAGCGTTATTTCGTGACGAGCATCATGTAATAATTATGCGACCAGTTCATTGAGCTACAATTGTTTTTACTATTAATTTTATACAACTTCAGGAATCGGCTGTGTTCCAATACTTTTGTCCCGTAGGGGTTAATGATATTTTAAATAATTCGGATTATTTCGTACAAAAATAAGTATTTTCGAATTTCAATAGAGCATATGTTTTAAGTTCACATAAAAGGAGCAAGGTCAAAAAGGGTTCATAGGCATCTTCTACATACGAGAGAGTTAAATCCCTTTTTATACGCAACTGACTCTAAAACGGTAGGCCTGTAGGGGATTTCAAATACGAACGTAGTTAACATTACATTTGTACGCTGAAATTTCGATGCATGTAGTGCCATGTCTGGATCTGCCAGAAAACCGGTTTCGGGGTAGGGAGTAATACCGGCGCTATCATGAGGCGCCGCCCGTGTCTCATCTGAGGCTCTGGCTTTGTCCAATCTCGAACGAGTGATCCGAAAGTCAGCAGCGCCTCGCAATTCGCAATACTCGGTAATCAGCCCGGTCTTTCGTCTGTAGTAAACTGCACATTGAACTATAGTTTCACATAACTGAGGAAGGAAAAAAAAAAAAAAAAAAAACATGCGCCAGTGCTGGGAAATGAAAAACGTCGTTGCGAATGAACTTCGAATTGTGTTGGGCTTTTAACAAAGAAGAATAACCGTCGAGTTCTCAGGTTTTTGTGTCGTCTGTAGCAATAAGCGAAACACAGGAATCAGGTACGCGTGAGAAACTCACTTCAACGGAAGGAACCGAATAGTTCTACTATTACAAGTGCCTAGAGCGACTGTAAACATTTTTGCGACAGCCCCGTATTACTGAATTGCGTCATCAAGTTTCTTAGCATGTGACATCGGGTAGCCAATCAGGCCAAGATGTCCACATACATCAGTCGGTTGTCATAACTGAAGGATTACTTTTGAGCTCTCGTGGACTTACAATCAGTCGGTTTCGCTTGTTCTGGGTAGTGTTGTTCGTACTAACGCTTTCACTCCTTTCAGTGGATATCGACGCCTGGCATTGCAAGTCAATTGGAGGGTTAGCGGAATAAAATAAATACTTCGACAACGGATCATCTCTCGTTTGCTGGATACTGACACTTCAAGGCAGTTGTTGATGTGAGTAGAATGAATTGAAATAATTCGGTATCAACATGCTTTTAGTTTCATTTAGTAATTAATTTGCATTGCGAAATAGAATTAAGTGTTCTAAGTATTTTACACGCGATATTGTAACTTTGGATTATCCCATATTTACGAAAAACACAGTACAGTGTAAAGAAAGTTAGGTATATGCTTGCAGGGCCGTAGCCAGAAAGATTTTTCTGGGAGGGTTTCTGAATTAGAAAATTAATTTTCACCGTACGTTATACACATAATAATAATTTTATTGTTTTAGCTGTTACATTATACCTTACATCAAGTTTGTATTTCCATTTGAGTGTAACAAAAGTAATTATTATAACAGCCAGGGAAAAGATCTTTAAAGACCTGGCTTAATCCCTGATCTCCCTATATGTTAAACCTTTTCTCAGTCGGATTGTACTTGCACATTAAATTCTTCTATTTAATACTCCCCATTTTTCAAATACTGACTTACATGCAAATACTACTTACAGAAGTATATGCACAGACTGATTTCCCAATAGGCAGACTAGGTCCGGGCCTAAGGCAGCAGATTTTAAGGGCGGTAAATCTTAGTAGTAGTAAATATTAATAATTTTTTTAAAAAACATGAAAATACTACTCGGATGACTACTGTCTGTGCACGATTAAAAATAAGGGTGAAAGCCTGTAAAACCTTTAATAGATCTAAATAAAACCTTACATAAGACCTTTTGGATCATAAAATACGATCCATCATCAGATGTTGCAAGTGCTGGTGATATACAGTATAACTGTAAATATATATACAACAGGAACCGCCGTCGACATAATTAGTGTGATCGGTGGGAGGACTCAACGTAAATCCGAATTTTGATTGGATACTGTTGTTGTTGGCGTCAAAGAGTTGTTTGTGTCAAAATTGATCCGGGAATGATAGTGGGTAGAATCGGGAAGTATCGATTTCCAAGGAAGGGGTATTAGTTAATTTCCAAGGAAGCGGTAGGTATTAGTTATTATTTTGAGCAGTATTGATTGAATGGCACGAATAGTTTTTTAGATACCCATGAAAATAATTAAATTTTTTTTTAAAATTTAAATAAAAGTGGAAACCAACGTTTAGTCCGAAAACTGCTGTATACAAGATTTTGTTTCCGAATTTCTTTAATCTCCTTTCTCTTCGACTTGAGAAGCCATAGACAAACATACTCGTATATTTATCTCTTCAGAACTTCCTTAAAACTTGACATTTTTCAAAATTTTGGTACTGTTAAAATTTCAAATAATGTAGCAGTTGTGCAAGAATTCTAAATTTCCATTTTATTTTAAATTCAAAATTTATTTATTACTTCACTGCATTAAAAGAAAAGTGACATAACGAATTGTTTACATTAAAATTGCAAACGAAATCGGTGTTCAAGTGATAAAGCGTCAATTAGTTTTCAGCCAACCGGTGTCTTTAGCTGACGAGCAAAAACTATGGCGAAGCATATGTCCTGTTGTCCTGCCTAAAAAGCTTTGCGCTGCAATGTATCAAAAAATTAAAAATTGTTAAAAAAAAAGGGGGGGGGGGAAAGAAGACAAATTTCTACTAAAGCATCTGATAAATTTCATATATTTAATCAATTTAGTAATTGATGGTCAAAATCAAACGTAAGGAATTTTTGTTAACGATAGACGAAATTCTGTTATCAATTTGTAAAAGAAAATTCTTGTTTAAAGTTTCACCATATTTAAGCTGTAGATTTTTATTTCTTTTTTTACGCATTCCAACCGTAGGTTGAAGAAGCGTGTATGCTCCAGCTTTGTCTGTCTGTTCGCATGATAACTCGCGTAAAAATGGTTCGACTTCGATGAAATTTTAGTATGCGGTAGGGGACAACCTGGGGACGAACCCTATTGAAAATGGGCGAAATAGGGTCAAAGGTCAGCGCACAGGGGCGAGATTTATTCCACAGCCATTATCCTCATAACTTGACTAAAAATGCTTCGATTGCGACAAAACTTGAGTATGTTGTTCCGGAGGTACACTGAACCAATTCTGTTTAACATAATTGAAATGGGGGCAAAGTTCAGGGCACAGGAGCGAGATTTATTCCACAGCCATTATCCTCATAACTTGAGTAATGATTTCTGGTATGTTGGAAAGCGTATCATAATCAGTGCATTGCATGATTTTACTAACTTGCTTACATATGCTCTGTGTATCTGGATTTAAATGAAATATGCTTCCCTTTTCCTTACTTTTCTATATCTTTTTAATGAAAACTGTTTTAAAATTTATTATTTTGTGAGTGGAAAAATGGTATGCAAAGACAAAACAAAGGATTTCTTCTTCTTTATTCTCATCTCACAACGATGGTTTTTCCGCCTTCTGTCCCTTCGGAAGAATTAACTAGATCAACGACTCTCAAGCAGTTTCTGTCCATAAGCCATCAGGCCTTTCACTAAGATGTTCGAGAACCACCATCTCTTTGAGACACGATTAAAGTGTACAAGAAAACTAACATTTAAGTTTGAAATTTATTTACTTATTACTAACAGTTTTACAATACGTAGGCTACTTTACAACTTGTTAGATACATGGGCACTCGTATAGAGGGGCAAGAGGGGGCATCTGCCCTCCCCTGGAAATCAGCCTTACTTCATATGCAACATATAATACAGAAAAATATGGAACAAAAAATAACACTTGCATCACATTCTTTTGATCTCACTAAAGCTTTCGAAATATTAAATCATGAAATTTTATTGAAAAAGTTACATAACATTTGAATAAGAGGTATTTCTCAGACACTCTTTAAAAATTATTTATCTAACAGATAACAACTAACACAAGTTGATCAGTTTTGTTCTCCATTAGAATATATGAACTCTGGTGTACCACAGGGCTCTATTTTGGGTCCGATCTTATTTAATATTTATATTAATGGCATATTTTCGGTTTTATCTAATGCACACATTATTCTTTATGCTGATGATACTACCATTCTTTTTACTGGTTCAGACATCTCTGAAATTATTAACCGATGTAATCTTGAGTTATTAAAATACTTTAATTGGTGGACATCAAATGAGCTTGTGGTAAATACAAAAAAAAACAAAAAAAACCCCAATATTGTAAAACAAAAAAAAAAAAAAAACAATATTTGCAAATCCTCAAATAAATCTAACACCTTTTAATTCCATACTTTTAGATGACAAGACAATAGAAATAGTAACTGATTTCACATATCTAGGGACAAAATTACAGTCTAACTTAAAGTGGAATAATCATATTAACTTCTTAATGAATAAAGTATCTTCAAGTATTGGGATAGTTAGTCGTGTTCTTACTAACTTAGCAGTTTCAGCAGTAAAGCTTCTGTATTATTCTCTGGTACAATCACATTTAAATTATTGCATTCTATCTTGGGGACACAACTAACTCTAATTTTAAGAAACTTCAGGTATTACAAAATAAATGTATTAGAATCTTGGAATTAAGACATAACTCTGATATGAATCACTTTTCACTAATGAACTCACCTCTGTATCTACGCCTTGACCCAATAAATATAACATATTAACATCAAAGCAATTATATAATTATAATTTGGGAAAAGTCATGTACAGGAGAATAAAAAATGATTTCGATCATACATTCATTGAAATTTCATTACCTACCCATGTCTATGACACTAGAGATGGATCTCAACTGAGACCAACTTTTCCCAGGACTCACTATGTTAAACAGCCTTTAAGCTATACTGGGCCTCAATTCTAAAATTCTCTACCTCATAATCTTACTACAGTAATAAATAATTTCAATCTATCTAAAAAATTAAAACTTTACATTCTGGGACTACCAAGAATATAAAAAAAAGGGAAAACAAGTTAGTAAAATCATGCAATGCATTGATTGTGATACGCTTTCCAACATACCAGAAATCACTCAAGTTATGAGGATAATGGCTGTGGAATAAATCTCGCTCCTGTGCCCTGACCTTTGACCCCATTTCGATGATCTTAAACAGAATTGGCTCAGTATACCTCCGGAACAATATACTAAAGTTGTGTTGCAACAGAAGCATTTTTAGTCAATTCATGAGGATAATGGCTGTGGAATAAATCTCCCTCTTGTGCCCTGACCTTTGACCCCATTTCGATGATATTCAACAGAACAGGTTCACTATACCTCCGGAACAACATGATGAAGTTTTGTCGCGATCGAAGTATTTTTAGCCAAGTTATGAGGATAATGGATGTGGAATAAATCTCGCTCCTGACCTTTGACCCCATTTCGATGATATTAAACAGAATTGGTTCAGTATACCTCCGGAACAACATACTAAAGTTTTGTCACAATAGAAGCATTTTCATGTCAAGTTATGAGGATAATGGCTGTGGAATAAATCTCGCTCCTGTGCCCTGACCTTGGACCCCAGTTCGATTATATTAAACAGAACTGATTCGGTATACCTCCGGAACAACATTCTATAGTTTTCTTTCAATCGAAACCTTTTTTAGTCAAGTTATGAGGATAATGGCTGTGGAATATCGCTCCTGTGCGACCTTTGACCCCATTTCGATGATATTCAACAGAACCGGTTCAGTGCATCTCCAGAACAACATGATGAAGTTTTGTCGCAATCAAACCATTTTTACGTACGTTATGACGCATAAGGGCGATGGAATGGATCCCGCTCCTATGTCCTGACCTTTGACCCCATTTCGCCCATTTTCAATAGGGTTCCTTCCCAGGTTGTTCCCTACCACATACTGAAATTTCATCGAAATCGAACCATTTTTACGCGAGTTAGCGTGCGGACAGACAGACGGACAAAGCTGGAGTTCAACCTACGGTTTGGAAAGCGTAAAAAAGGGACTAAGGAGGAATGAAATGTAAAATGTAAAAAATAAAAAAAAACGAGGGGAAAAGAAGGTAAGAAAAGATCAAAGGGATAAAATGAGAAAGTGGGTACATAAAGGGTGAAGTGGGGGGGGTGGAGAAAAAGGAGGAGAGGGAACAACTTTACTAACACTAAGTTCTACTACTATATTCGAATGTTGTGCGCCATGCTTTCAATGGTAACTCTGACTTGCCTATATTTGTACAGGGAGATCAGGGCTTTGTCAGGACTTTTGTGACCCTTTCCCAGATCTCCCTGGCTGTTACAATTACCTACAGTTGTTATATTACCTTGCATTTTTGGTTTTAATGTAACAGGTAAATAGACTGAATTGAATTAAAAGACTATTCCCCTTTCTGTCCTCAGACAAGGATTTTCGCGATAACACTAATTCTTATTGCTTATTTATCTGCAGAACTTCTAGATACGTGTGTATGCCGTAAAAATAGGAAACCTATTGGAAATTTCCAGTAGAAAGAGCGAAAATTTACAGTAGAAAGTAACGATGAAATTTCCCATTGCATGTTGGAGAACAGCGTATGTACTCACAGCACGAAAGGCAAGGAATGGAAAATATATCATCCTCTGAGGCAGGCAGCTCTATTCAACGAGATCTCTCTCTCTCAAAAAAAAAAAAAAATAAAAAAATCTAGTAATTTATCTTGAGTGTGTGTTTTCATTCTTGAGTGATCTCTGGGTTTCGTGGGACATGTGACACAAGTGACCGAAAGGTCAAATGAACGACAAAGGAATTTCCTTATTGTTTTAACATGCTGTCTAATTTCATTTTTCCGTCTATTTTATACTGATTTGGAGTCTTCTGGTTTCCAATTAAATCTATGAATTGAGAATGTGGTAAAAACGGTTAATTAACAAGAAGGCACACTGCATATTTGCCTATGGTATTTATTTGTACATGTTCTTCGCAGTTGTGATTTCTATTTGCCTCCTCCTGAAAACTAAGCTATATTTCTGTTTACCCCTTCCTGAAAACTATGGGCGCCCATGGTTTGATAATAATAGTTGAATGTGCATGCAGTGTTACGTACAATAATAATAAACCTACACTGAAGAGCAATTGAATTAGAGATACCTGTCTAGAAACGTGTAGCACCACCTTTCGCCCCGATGAAGGCGGCGATTCGTCTCGGCATGGACTCGACAAGACACCGGAAGCGTTGGGAAGCCATACGGATCCACGACCCCTGAACAAGCTCCCACAATTCACGAAGATTTGATGGAGGGGGTCAGAGCCTCGAACATCTCTCTCGATGGCATCCCAGATGTGCTCGATGGGATTGAGGTCAGGTGACCTAGCTGGCCAAGGAAGCGAGGTCACGTCGGTGGTATTCATCCAACCATTCGGATACAATTCGGAAGCGATGGCATGGTGCATTGTCTTGTTGCAGGATGAGGTCCCCAGTGGGATGTTGAAGACGCACAAACGGGAGCAAATGGTCGTCCAGGATATCCCGGTAACGTTGACCTGTGAGGGACGATGTCACACGTACCAGGGGTCCCATTTCAGTCCACGTAAACAGTCCCCAGACGAGAATGCCACCCCCACCAGCCTGAAGAGTACCCTGCTGGCAAGAAGGATTCATCGCTTCATCTGGTCCTGCCATCCGCATGTATACCAACGTGAATCTCGACTCATCAGTCCAGGCAACATTTTCCCACATGTCTAGGGTCCAGTGGCGATGTTTCCGCGCCCATGCTAATCTTTGCACTCTGTGATGTGCGGTCACCAGCGGTACCCTCGTGGGACGATGGCTTCTGTACCCCATAGCGAGGAGATGGTTCTGGATGGTGTGGCTGCTTACACGTTTTTGTGCACCAGCGTTAAATTGCCGAGTGATTTCTTGCACTGTGGCCCGTCTATCCGCTGTTACAATACGAGCTAGCCGACGATGACCCCGCTCATCCACATGCTGTTGTCACGGCAGTTGGCCCTTGCAAGGATGGTTTTACCGGATTCGATGTACTCACGGTGCACCCGTGACACAGTGGGGCGTGAAAATCCCAGTGCCTGCACGACTTCCGAGATGGAGTGACCCATCCGTCGGGCCCTGACAATTTGCCCACGATCAAATGCGCTTAGATCAAATACTGCGTCCGACTCTTACTGATTCCCGTCGCATCACTCCTTATTTTATCGTCGGATCACTGCATACGTCATGTCGTTCCCGTTTACAGGGCCGCCGCCCACAGCGCCACATTTGCATAAAGCCAGCTGTCTCTAATTCAATTGCTCTTCAGTGTATATTGAGTATACAAGATATAATCTTTTTAGGCTTTCCAACCGTAGGTTGAAGAAGCGTCTGTCTGTCTGTCCGCTTGATTACTCGCGTAAAAATGGTTCGATTTCGATGAAATTTTAGTATGTGGTAGGGGACAACCAGGGGACGAACCCTTTTGAAAATGGGCGAAATGTGGCCAAAGGTCAGGACATAGGAGCGGGATCCATTCCATCGCCCTTATACGTCATAACTTACGTAAAAATGCTTCGATTGCCCCAAAACTTCATCATGTTGTTCCGGAGATGCACTGAACGGGTTCTGTTGAATATCATCGAAACGGGGTCAAAGGTCAGGGCACAGGAGCGAGATTTATTCCACAGCTATTATCCTCATAACTTCACTAAAAATGCTTCGATTGCAACAAAACTTTTAAGTATGTTGTTCCGGAGGTATACCGAATTAGTTCCGTTTAATACAATCGAAATGGGGTCAAAGGTCAGGGCACAGGAGTGAGATTTATTCCACAGCCATTATCTTCATAATTTGACTAAAAATGCTTCTATTGCGACAAAACTTTCGTATGTTGTTCCGGAGGTATACTGAACTAATTCTATTTAATATCATCGAAATGGGGTCAAAGGTAAGGTCCAGGAGCGGTATTTATTCCACAGCGATTATCCTCATAACTTGAGTAACAACTTGAGTAATGATTTCTGGTATGTTGGAAAGCGTATCATAGTCAATGCATTGCATGATTTTACTAACTTGTTTTATATTGTAATTTTTTTTTTTTGATTGGAGGTTTAGCGACCACCGTGAGCAACTCAATGGGCTATAAGCAGTCGCCCGTCCCTAATTTAGGGTCACTGGTTCCAGGGAAGGGAGAGAGCCAGTGCCGTAAAGACAAACACAACATCCATGCCTCACCGGGATCCGAACCCGGACCCTTTTCGGACGAATGATCAGAGGCCATCGCTTAGACCACTGCGCCACCGGGGCGGCACATTGTAATTGTACATGAACTTATTGACGTTAAACACAATACAGTAGATTCCGGCCAATTGGGGATAGAACACTTTGGCTCAATTAAGCGGCTGCCCCAATAGACGCTACGCTACTGCCACCCAACATTTCTTTGAGCCATCCCCCCCCCCCCGAGTATTTCAGCAGTTAAAACACATAGCGAATGCAGCCATTTAAGATTTTAGGGAACTTGGATAAATGTATGGGAATTTTTTATATTCATAGAGTTTTTCTTATATAAAATTATTTTTTTGTTAAATTATAGTATAAGACATAATTTCTGTAAATGTAATTCAAAAGCATGAGAGAGAGGGAGAGATTCTTAATCAGGTTACATACCAAAATTCATAAACTGCCTTATGACAGCAAATATTAAAAAATATGAAGAAAATGACGTAAGAGAGCTAAAATTACGAAGAAATAGTAGATTGTTAAAACCCATGGAGGTACGTACCCATGGTTCCCAGTACTATGTACACTGAATAAATACCGCGTACAATGTGTACCTAAAAAACGTTTTATTTTACTGGGGATAATTTCATCAGAATCAGGTAAAATCCACATAAACTGAATTTTTTATCTAAATTTCTGCTAAGTATTTCAAAATTTCGCCCCCCCCCGTACAATGATTAGCCTCCCTAATAGCCCCCCCCGTTCTGAGCTGCTGGCGTCGTCGCTGTGCCCCAGTTACACGAAGCTTTATCCCAAAGAGCTAATTGGGATGTTCTTCAAGAATTGTCCCAAATAAACGGCTGCTCCCCGATTAACCGATGGCCTAATTAACCAGAATATGCTCTAAGTGCAATAGACAGAGTGACGTGGGTAAACGGATTATGGCGCACTTTCGAGCTTCAGCGCCAGCTCATACAGTATGACTTTTGGTCAGTGTTCCTGTGGACTGCCATTAAACCATACGAGACGAACCATTAAACCATACGAGACACGAACCATTGAACCGTACGATACGAACCATTACACAAGATCGCGAGCCCCCTCTTGAAGGCGTTCCAGAATTTCATAAAGTTATTTAAATATATCAAATAAGATTGCTCTGTATTAATATAGTTCGGTTATTTTTAATAATGGTGCACTTCGTGTACATTCCTACATTGCAGTTAGTTGTCGGGGTGATCGGTGTTGGAGTTTCATTCGAAAACCACGCATGGCGCTGATAAACCACGCATGGCGCTGAGAATTGTTGGCGCTGTAGCGTAAATTCGAACGCACTCGACTAGTTATCGAGAGTTCTGGGGTTCGATCCCAGCGGTGCCGGAATACAATTTTTCAGTCGCTATGCGTTGTTTATTTAGATTTCATGAATTATTTAGATTTCTTAAGGGTTCAGATTTCTGATGATATATAGCTAAATCAGAATATCAATACTAAGTTAACATATTTGTACTACCAAATCTATCGTGTTTTGTAGATCGTATAATCGGGAGTATTGCATCCTTGAATGCGTTCGTTCATTTGTAGATCTTTATTTCAGAACGGTAAAGTTCGGGTAGCATTTGGGAATAAATTAATGCCTAAATAATACATATTTTCTGAAGCAAACGTACAAATATATGGAAAATTCCTTTACATAATTACATGTTTTCTTTCTGTTTCTCAACGAACTTCTAAAAGCAGTCGTCAAAAATAAAGGGGGTTGCGGGAAGTCGAGTCACAGACCACCTCCTACTTTTGACGTCAACAGCGCGTAGCCAATGAAAGAAGGCACGAGTCGTGAGATGGCTTGGAAGGTATATAAGGTGTGCTGTAGGCATTCTGAAAACATAGGTGGGCCGCGGGTGGCCTAGTGGGCAACGTTCGTGACTGCCACGGAAAGGACCGCAGGTTCGATCCCAGGCAGGTACGAACGCTCGATCCACTAAATATCCGCCGTGCGTCGGATGGGCACGTTAATTCGTCGGACCCCGGGTACTGGCCTTCCGGTAATAAATAAGGGCGTCTTCCTCCCCTTTCTACTTCGCCTCCGTGTCACTTTCGTATCGGGCACTCTAGCCCAAATCTCCTAGCTTCCTATTTCTAAGGGTTGTTTAAGACCTGGGGTCAGACACTCCCTTCCTAAGATCCTCTACATATGATCATTTTTGATCTGAAAACATAAGCCGCGTATGGCTGAGTGGTTAGCAGTTCAGACTACCAATGCAAGGTCCTCAGGTTCGTTCCTGGGCTGATCTTGCGGAGGAGGTGTGATTTGTTAACAATCACTGAATATTCGTCGTGCATCGGACGAGCACGTTAAGTGACGGCCCCCAGGTTGGACCCACTGGTTAAATGGGCATCCTTTTCTATGCCTCCCCCTGAAATTCTTTCACCCCTCTATGTGCAACATCGTACGTGTACGGTGGCGCCATCTACTGTACTCTAATCTCACTACAAACTGTTCTGTCAAAGTCGCCAGACTTGCTCTCATTACTTCCGTTTCTGTGTCCTGCCCAAAAGGCGAACTCGCTCATGGTGGCTGGGACCTAAACTCTACTCACTGTGGACGGAAGTCCTACAAGAAAATGAATCATACCTGCTTGGCTTCTGAAAACATAGGGGGCCGCGGGTGGCCTAGTGGTCAGCGTTCGTGACTGCCATGAAGATAACCGAACCACTAAATACCCGCCGTGCGTTGGATGGGCACGTTAAGCCGTCGGACCCCGGGTACTGCCTTCCCCCTCGGTAGTAAATAAGGGCGTCTTCTACCTCGCTTCCGTGTGACTTTCCTATCGGGCACTCTAGCCCAAATCTCCTAGCTTCCTATTTCTAAGGGTTGTTCAAGACCTGGGGTCAGACACTCCCTTCCTAAAATCTTCTACATATGATCATTCTGAAAACATATCACTCGCTGCTGTCATGGATAAAAGAATCGATTTATCAGATTTGCAAAAAGGGATGATTATCGGCTTTCGGGCCAAGGGTGGCATTATTTCTGAAACAGCGCAGTTTGCGAACTGTTCGCGTGCTGCTGTGGTTAAAGTGTAAGGTGATTGGAGAAATGGCACCATTGCGAATAAGCAAAGTGGAAACTGCTGAGTACCAGGTGCCATTGATGTGAGATGTGAACGTCAGCTTCGAAGGTGCGTGAGAGCCGATCGACACACTACAGTGGAGCAACTCACGAACCGAGTGAACCAGGCAGCACGACAATGTGACGTGTCACACAGCTAGAAATGTCCGAGAGTGGTTGGAAGAGCACGACGAAGACTTCAGAGTACTTCCCTGGCCCCCTAAATCCCCAGACTTGAACTCAATTGAACATCTGTGGGACCACCTCAATCGTGCTGTTCGCTGTATGGATCCTCCACCACGCACCCTCCAGTAGCTGTCGATGCACTGCAGTCAACATGGCTCCACATACCTGTGAGCACCTAGTAGCAGCACCTTATTGAGTCACTCCCAGTCCGTCTAGCTGCTGTCCGCGCTGCACACGGCGGTTACTCTAGATATTAGCTGGTGGTCACAATAATGTGACTCGACCGTGTATATATATACAGCGGTTGCTCTGTCTTTTTCAAAGTTTTCGCCAAATGTAATCAGAAGTCACCAATTTTTCTTCACTCTCCACTGGAAATACAAAAACCATAAAAACAAAATGTTGTAATAGTAAAAAACAATGTTATAGATTATGTTATAGATCCTGAGTCCTAACAGGAAAAAGTATAGACACTTGTTTACAATTTTGAATTTATTACTACTTGTACTATAACACTTCTAAGCAAAGAATTATTGACGGAATAAATTTCAAATAAATTAAAAAATTCGGTATTACATTTATTGTGTGGCTCGGTTCTAAAAGGGCCAGTGTTAAAAAAATACAGATGAAAAAAGTAGCACTTTTTTACTTACAAAACTTTCATCTGATAATTATTTTCTTACAAGTTGTGCAGTATTGACTGATGGTTCATTCAAAAGATAAGAAATCCACAAATATGATCTCATTTAAAGGATTCTAATTTTTAAAATATCCTTGGCATTGCTTGACATGATGTCCGAGGAACAATCTTCTTTAAAGATTGTTTTCGCTCGGACATCATTAAAAAAGATAATCGCCAATATTTTAGCCAAAACTTTTTATCCATCGCCAAAACGATTTTTTTTTACAAATTGCGAAGAATGCGGTCTGCAGCGCAACCCCTGTACATTTATACACTATATTGACAAAAGTCACCGGACACCTAAAAGAGAAAAACAACGTAGCATTTATTGACATACATTAGTACGGTGTCGGTCCACCTTTGGCCTTGATGCATGCACTGACCCTTCGAGACATGCTTTCGACAAGGTGTTGGAACACAGCGATAGGTATGCGCTTCCATTCAGTACATAATGCTGCCACTAACTGTTGCTTAGTGGTAGGCCTTGGTTCTAAACTTCTTATGCGGCGCTCTAATACATCCCATATCAGCCCTATGGGATTAAGATCAGGGTTCTGTGCTGGCCAGTCCACACACGATACGGAATTACACACCGTAACGGTCCTTGCTTTACGTCTCGGTGCATTATCCTGCTGGCACCAACAAGGCTCGGTTCCATAGTATTGCCACAGAGTTGGTAGGGCATAATTGTCCGGAATATCGAGGTAGACGTGCTGGTTAACAGGTTTGTCCACGATAACCAATGGTCCGGGACCATACCACGAAAAACACCCCCACACGAGTTCACTGCCAGCTCCAAACTTGACCGTTTAGGAACAGTACACTGTGGTAAATAGTGTTCACCCGGCTGCCCTGATGCCCACACACGGCCATCAGACTGATGGATCGTGTATCTGGATTCATCAGTCCATAGGACCCGTTTCCATTGATCTACGCTCCACGATAAACGTTCTTTACACCATGCTAAACGACGAGTAGCATTTAGAGTGGAGATAAAGGCTTATGAGCAGCCGCACGACCACGGTAACCCATGGAATGAAGTTCTCTGCGAATAGTACTTGTACATACCGAGGTTTCAGCATTTTTACTCACCTGTACACTGAGGTCTTGTGCAGTATTCTGTCGATTAGCTGTAACGACTCTCCTGAGGATTCGACGTCCTCTATCACTGATTTTCTTTGGTCTGCCGGTACGTTTTGCTGCTTCAGGCACGCCCACGTGTCTTCCACTTAATCAGTACATCCAAAACAGTTGACTTAGGTATGTTTAAACGCCTCTTGGTTTCTCTTATGAACAGCCCACTAATATAACACCCAACAATATTTCCTTTTTCAAAGTCAGTTCTCTCCCGTCACGAAATTTTCACTTAACCTCACAGGGCAACATGATCGCGGTCGCTTGTTTTTATACCGTTTGCAGCTGCACCGCGCATCTTAACAACGCAGCGGATCCGTTCATTTGTTTTTGAAGTGGTGTCCGGTGACTTTTGTCAATATAGTGTATATATCTTCATCATCAGCAAACATTATCAATCCACTACTGGATGAATGTCTACCCAAGTTTCTTCACCAACGGTCTGTCTGTCTTGCGCCAGTAACCTCCATGTCACTTCCGCATTCTTTCGAATTTCACCTACCCATCTCTCATGTGGTCTTCTTCTGGATCTTTTCCTGTCCCTTGGAATCCAGTCTAAAATTTCGGTTGTCCATAGTCGGTCCTTTTTTTTTTTTTTTAGCAGCATATCCAGCCCATTGCAATTTCAGGGATTTTCCTCTGATCATGATGAATTCCACTGTGGTCATTTTCCTTATCCGTGATGAGTTCCTTTTCTTATCTCTCCTGTTTACACCTAGCATGCATCTCTCCATGCTTCTTTCAGTTGTCATTAGTCTTTGTATGTCTTTTTTAGTTAAGGTCCACGTCTCTGCTCCGTACGCAAGCACTGGAAGGAAGCGTTGATTAAACACTTTTCTTTTAAGACATCATGGCATATTGCTCTTAAAAATTGCACTGTTTCTTCCTAAAGCTTTCTAACCAAGTTTCAAACGCCGATTAACTTCTTCATCAGTGCGACCCTCGCTTGATATCTGCTGTCCTAGGTAAACGTAGGTAACGGTTATTTCCAACTTGACCCCATCAATCGATAAATCTTCATTTCTTGTAAAAGCCTTGTACATCAGTTTTGTCTTCTGAAAGTTCATTTTTAATCCCACTTCTTTACTCTTGTCAGCAAGTTCCTGGATCATACACTGCAGTTCTGATGGGATAGTTGGAAAAATTATTACGTCATCAGCAAAACGAAGGTGAGTGAAATTATCTCCATTAATCTTTATCCCCTTGTTTCCCAGCTCAATGATTGAAAGACATTTTGCAATGTGACATTAAATAGTTTGGGAGATGTGGTGTCACCTTGTCTCATTCTCTTTCCAATTTTTATTGTTGCCGTGTCTTCAAATAGTCGAAACTTTGCACTTGCATTTTCATAGACGCTATTAATAATGCTAATGTATGCATCTTCAACACCGCAGGATTTCAAAGCCATTGTAACTTCTGATGGTTTCACGGAATCAAAAGTATAATCAATATAAGCCATGCATAATGAGAGTTCATATTCCCTCGTTCTTTCAATTAGTTGTCTCAGTACATGGAGCCACTCCTGAATCCAGCTTGTTCTTTCGGTTGAGCCATGTCCAATGTTACCTTCAAGCGATGTGAAAGAACCTTAGTGAAGATTTAATAAAGCACTGACAGGAGGCTGTTGCGTCTGTATAGTTCCTAAGATTCTCAATGTCACCATTTTTTGTGTAGCAGGATCACTGCAGCATTGTTCCAATCCTGCGGAATCTTTCCTTCATTGAGACATCTAGTGAAAATTTGGGCGAGTGTAGTTTCTATTTCTCCTACTCAACCCTAGCCCACCAGTAGCTGAGCGCTGGCCATCACCCAGCCAGCATGCAGAGAACACATGTGATCCAGTATTCACCATGTTTCTTGTTTAAATTGTGAGAGCTATAAAACTAAAAGTTTAGCTCCATACTGTTTACATATCATTGGCGTATAAAGAAATGTTTTTCGGCCGGAGGGGGCGACAGAAAATGGAAGTTTTTGAAATCCTTCAGGACAGAATAAAAGTTAACGAAAATAGAAGAACAAAAAATTAGAGCATTTTTTGCTAATGTAAGTTGATGAAGTTTTATTAAATTAAAATATTTTTTCTAATGCAAGTTGCATTATGGCAAAAAAAATAAAAAGTTGAAATATGCCGGGGGGGGGCAAACTATTTTTCAAGGCCCCTTGGCCCTCTAAATATGCCCCGCTACATATGGAATCTGAAAAAGGTCACAAATAAAAATTCTGCTAAACAGAAGAAAGGCGAGCGTACTGCCGAACTGCTCAATACTCCCCTGACAGCAGAAAAACAAGCGGGAGACATTTCCATGCTGTCAAAAACCCACTGAAGACGGGGGAAAAGATCGACATTTAATTGATATTAATGCTGCCATAAAATTCGCCCTGAAACTGACGATCGCGGAATTACATTGTAAGTGAAATTAAATTAGTTAATTTAATTATTTTAAATTTAAAATGCAATTAAAGTAAAACTAACAACATCAATTTTAAAATTTTGTAGCTTTATTTATTTTTATTATGTAAGCAGGGCATGGGATGGGTACGAGGTAGGAAAAAAAAAATTAAGCCCTATTCAAGCCTCCCTTGCTAATAATTTTCTTAGTCTAACGATCTCTTGTCTAAGGTTATTCATAAACGACCTGACCGATATTTGTTATCGACCAGGTGAATTTCCTTAGGACAAAATAAGCCAGGTTAGAACTGATTATTGCTAAAAGGAAATCATAGGCGCCGACTAGGGAGGGGGGGGGCAAGGTGAATTTCGCCCCATCCAATAATTTTCCTGAGGGGGGGGAGTGCACACTCAGTATTTCTCGTCGTGTTTAATTAAATAATCGCTTCAGCCTCATAAAGTGCACCGAGCTCCATCTCATGAGGCCAAAGCGATGTAATTCTAAACAAGTTAGTAAAATCATGCAATGCATTGATACGCCTTCCAACATACCAGAAATCATTACTCAAGTTATGAGGATAATGGCTGTGGAATAAATCTCACTCCTGTGCCCTGACCTTTGACCCCATTTCGATGATATTAAACAGAACCGGTTCAGTATACCTCCAAAACAGCATACTAAACTTTTGTCCCAATAGAAGCATTTTTAGTCAAGTTATGAGAATAATGGCTGTATAATAAATCTCGCTCCTGTGCCCTGACCTTTGATCCCGTTTCGATGATATTAAACAAAACCGGTTCAGTACATCTCCGGAACAACATAATGAAGTTTTGTCGCAATCGAAGCATTTTTACGTAAGTTATGACGCATAAGGGCGATGGAATGGATCCCCTCCTATGTCCTGACCTTTGACCCCATTTCGCCCATCTTCAATAGGGTTCCTTCCTAGGTTGTCCCCTACAACATACTAAAATTTTATCGGAATCAAACCATTTTTACGCGAGTTATCGTGCAGACGGACAGGCAGACAGACGGACAAAGCTGGAGCATGTACGCTTCTTCAACTACGGTTGGAAAGCGTGAAAAATTAACAAATAACAAAATGAGTAAACTTTTGTTCCATATTCAGCATTGCTCGTTTGAGAAAGAGCTACAACCCTCCTGTGGTGCCGTGGTCTAAGCGATGGTTTCTGCTATTTCGTGTAACTTCGAGTCCCGATGAGGCATGGAAGCTGTGTTTGTCTTACGGCACTGGGGTTCTCCTTAACAATAAATTAGAGACGGGTTACTGCTTTTAGCACATTTAATTTGCGTACGGTGGTTGTTAAACCCCAAAAGGGGAAAAAAAAGGAACTGGATTGTCGGCCCGAATTGTGTTTAACATGTTTTCGTGATATGTGGTAACTTGTTTACAACAATTGTCAAGAATAAAATAAATGAAAATTTTTATTTATTTTTTAAAGGCGCTACAGATTATACGATCCTGTAAAAATACAGGATCGTATATTACAAAAAATCTCAGGCTGAATTTGATTTTTAAAAATATTAATATTCAGGAAGAGAATATTTCTGTTTGTTTGTTCATTTGCTGATGAGCAATTACAATGCGTTTTAAAATATACGTCAAAGCTCGTAGTTCATCTTTTTGCCTTTTTTAAAAAATTACCCTCTTGACAATGAAAGAGACGTGCCCCTCCCACGTCTGATCCCCCCCCAAACAATTTGGTGAAGTAGGCGTCCCTGAATGAAATCAAATATTTAACTGTTTCTTGATTTTCCAGACAATTTAGGTTTATAATGTGAGTTGTTTTCGCAAACGACCAAGAGATGACGCCACCCAAATACATTGAAACTTTGGTAAGTAAAAGTCTTTTGAGATTCAGCCAATTCAATTTGATATTGAAAACCAGTTACTAAGTACAGTAATTGTTGTTTGTTGACATATGTGTGCGTATTTGTTATTTTTTTTTTTTTTGGTAAACCTTCCAAATGTGGCCCAGAAATAGTTTTCTGTAGCGAAGATAGATGGTGACACGTTATCGCTACATCGTAAAGCTTTGCGTTACGTTGTGAAATTGGCAAAGGAAGTGAATAATATAGATTAAAGGTGGCCCTTAAAAAGACCTTTATGAATGTACATTGTGGCATATGTGTGAAATATTTATTATGACGGAAGAATAAGTTTTCCTCATTAATATAAAACTGTCTACCTAGCAGAATAAAAGCAAGAAAAGTTTTATCTGCCAGAGAAAAACTGCCTGATCGCACGAATCAGGACTTCAAAGCAATGTTCTGAGGAAAGTCGGAAATTCCGTCGGAATAAATATTCCATAATATGGTCTGCCAAGTACATTTTGTGGTTGTCCTGTGATAATTAATGTTTCAGGGGAGGCCAATTGCTCTCAGTTATTTAATCCACCATGATTTAGAGGTTTCCTCATCCTTCCCAACTTCATTAAAGAACGTTTTCCAGTTCCACATATAACAGGAGCACAGATCGAAAAAAAAAAAACTTACGTAACACCGGAGCAGAGATGGAGAACTAAGTTACGTAAGTAGCTATAACGCATCTCACTTGAAGATGAGAAGAGCGGAGGAGAGGTGAAGTGCTACCGTGGCACCATCTACGAGCTGCCACTTTTGGAAGGTTAGCTTTTTCTTATTTAAGGCAAGTTTCGTGTATATTTAAAATCTACTTTTCGTAGGAACTAAATACTTCTTTAAAGGTTTGTAGAAATTCAATTAGAAATTGAACGTATTGAACTATTCAGATAATAAACGTTCTATGAAAGATGGTATTAGTGAATTCACAATTCCTTTATAATGCGTTTAAAAGAAAAATATTTTCGGAGAAATACCGTTGTTCATTTCCGCTGTTACAAATTGCTCGTTTTTATTTTTTTTATTTATTTAAATAAACAGATTAAACCTTGGACGTATGTCCTTAGAAAGAATGACAAAAAAATTCCATAACGAAAGAATTGAGAAAAAAAAATCATTCGCTCATGTGTAATTAGTCTCACCCTTTCAAATGACTTCGTTATTTGCTTGGAGTGCAATTTTATAACTTTTAATCATCATCATCATCATTGTCAACCATTATCAATACACTCCTGGACGAAGGTCTCCCCAAGTTTCTTCCACAACGGTCTGTCTTGTGCCAATCTCTTCCATGTTACTCCCTTATACTTTCGAATTTCATCCGCCCATCTCCCATGTGGTCTTCTTCTGGGTCTTTTCCTGTCCATCGATGGTCTGTCCTTCTAGCAATATGTCCAGCCCATTGCCATTTCAGGGATTTTACTCTGGTGATGATGTCCTTCACTCTTGTCATTTTTCTGATCCACGAGTTCCTCTTCTTATCTCTCCTGGTTAATTACATCAAGCATGCATCTCTCCATGCCTCTTTGTTTTGTCTGCAGTCTTTGTATGTCTCTTTTAGTTAAGGTCCACGTCTCTGCACCATATGTAAGCACTGGAAGGATGCATTGAACAAACACTTTTTTTTTAAGACATAATGGCATATTGCTCTTGAAAATTATGCTGCTTCTTCCAAAAGCTCTCCAGGCAAGTTTTATACGCCGATTAATTTCTTCATCAATGTGACCCTCACTTGATATCTGCTGTCCAAGATAAATGTAGGTATTGGTTATCTCCAGCTTTTCCCCATCAATCGATAAATCTTCATTTCTCGTTAAAGCATTGTACATCACTTTTGTCACTGAAAGTTCATTTTTAATCCCACTTCTTTACTCTTTTCAGTAAGTTCCTGGATCATACTCTGCAGCTCTGATGGGGTAGTTGCAAAAATGACTACGTTATCAGCAAAACGAAGGTGAGTTAGATAATCTCCATTAATCTTTATCCATTTGTTTTCCCACTTCAGTGATTGAAAGACATTTTTCAATGTGGCATTAAAGAGTTTGGGAGATATAGTGTCACCTTGTCTCACTCCATTTCTAATCTTTATGGGTGCTGTATTCTCAAATAGCAGAATCTTTGCACCTGCATTTTCATAGATGTTATGAATAATATTAATGTATGCATCTTCAATACCACAGGATTTCAAAAGCCATTGTAACTGCTGATGGTTTCACTGAATCAAAGGCCTTTTCATAGTCAATAAAACCCATGCATAATGGTAGTTCATATTTCCTCGCTCTTTTAATTAGTTCTCTCAGTACGTGGATATGATCTATAGTGCTGTAGCCACTCCTGAATCCAGCTTGTTCTCTCGGTTGAGCCATGTCCATTGTCACCTTCAAACGGTGTGAAAGAACTTTAGTGAAGATTTTATAAACCACTGATAGGAGGCTGATAGATCTGTAGTTCGTGAGATCCTCAATGTCACCTTTTTTATGTAGCAGGATCATTGTAGCGTTGTTCCAATCCTCAGGAATCTTCCCTTCATTAAGGCATCGAGTGAAAACTTGGGCGAGTACTGTTTCAATTTCTCCATTTGCTTCTTGTATGACGTCTACTGTAATTCCATCTTTTCCTGGGGCTTTTCCCCATTTCATGTTTTTCATTGCATGTGTAACTTTTGCTAGGAGGACTGGAAGAACTCTGGTACCTTTTGTAATGTCTGGAGTACAAGTATCATCCCTTTCATATAGCTTTGAGTAGAAATCTTTCACTCTTGTCAAAATTTCACCTCTATTTCTTGTTACAGAACCATCTTCCTTTCTCAGAGCCATAATCTGTTTTATTCCCTTACTCTCAGATGTCCCTTTGCTCTCTTTAGGCTTTGGTTGTTTTCAATTGCTTTCCTCACTAGTTCACAGTTGAATTTCCTTACATCTTCAGTGATACTTTTTCGTACCGTCGTGCATAGCTCTATATATTCCACTTTGGAATTCACATCTCCTTTAGTTGTCCTCATCTCTTTTCTTTTTGCATCAGAATTTTGGTTTTTCCTGATAATTTGTTCGTATACAACTTGTTCTTAGTACCAGTTATTTTTGTTGCTGTTTCCATAAGAACCATAAGTCAGCGTTTGCGTTTCTCACAAATAAAATACAAAGAAATTCCATTAAATATTTTTTGGTTGATTGTTAACGTCTTGCTAGTTACTACTTGGAAAAATCATCCAGAAAAAAAAAAAAAAACTGGAGAAAACTTGGCATCGATGGGATTTGAACCAGCAGCTGTCCCATTTAACGAAGTTGGGAGCCAATTTAAACATAAAAATTAAATTTAAAAAAATTAACGATTGTAAAAAAATGACTGCAAGGCCAAACAGGAAAACGTTATATTCCGGCACAAAACAGAGGAAAACAAAAGAGTAGTGACTGCCGAGATATCGCTGTTTGAGCATCTAAGGTACTGCACCGGTTTTGCCCCTCTGACAGACCACATCCGATAGCGTTTGTTTATTAATGTAATAATTACATTTTAGCAAGAGGTAATAATCTCTCGTGTTTTTGAGATTATTTAGCTGCTTGTTCCGGTGTGTTTTTGATAGCTACTCATTTGTCTGGGTTTTGTCCAGGAATTTCAAATTTGGGCTTGATGAAATGAAATTTTCCAAATGCTGAAAATTTTAATTTAGTTTTTACCACATGTTTTGTTAAACAGATAGTGCTGTAGCCACTCCTGTTTAACAAAACATATGTCCACTACCTGTTTAACAAAACATATGTCCACTACCTGTTTAACAAAACATATGTCCACTATCTGTTTAACAAAACATATGTCCACTATCTGTTTAACAAAACATATGTCCACTATCTGTTTAACAAAACATGTTAGCGGTTTGTCCGTTTGTGGACACTATATATCTACAACTATTAGTCCGATCTGAAATATTCTTTTTGCATTGGAAAGCTTGAAATGTATGAATGATGATGATCGTTACATTCCGTTTTTTTTTTTTTTTCACGTTGCACAATTTCTCCCCTAGAGGGCGAAAATGTAGATGATATCGAATTCAAAACACATTTTATTCCATATATTTGCTCCTAAATATCTGATTGGAAAAATTCTTTTACCTTTCGATTTAATTTATTTCGAAGACTATTTTAGGTGCATTCAATTTTCAAGTTACGCATAAATTTCCGCTAGGGGGCGTAAAAGTAAAGAGCCTTTTCCCCGAAATCTCTGCTTCTAAAACTCCGATTTAAAAAATTTTTCCTGGACCTGATACAGCTCCTGATAAGAAATGTTTTCCATATAATTTCTAATTTTTGGTAAAGAATGGTTTCGCCACCAGGGGGCGTAAGTGTTAATTTCCGCTTCTGATGTATTTGCCCCAAAATCTGAGCTTTTAAATAAATTCGACTAAAAAAATTCTTACGTGGACTGATACCGCGCATATCGATAAAACTTTTGCAAATATTTTCTTCTTAAAATAATGCATGGTTTCTCCGCCAGGGGTGTAGACGCATATCTTATTTTTGTCAATACCTCTGCTTCTAAGAGTCCGATTTGAAAAATTACTTCTTTGTTGAATAGCGTTTCCGGTGCGAAATGTTTCGCATATAATTTCAAAATTTTCAAGTAACGCATAGATTTTCCGTTAGGGGGCGTAAAGGTAAATTGTGTTTTCCCCGACTTCTCTGCTTCTAAAACTCTGATTTGAAACATTCTTCCTGTCTCAGATACAGCCACTGATGGGAAATATTTTGAATGTAATTCCTTATTTTTGATAAAGAATGGTTTGGCCACCAGGGGACATTCTTGTTTGTTTCAACTTCTCACGTATTTGCAGCGAAATGTGAGCTTCTGAAACCCCGGTTGAAAAATTTCTTTCGTGGACCGATACCCGCTCACCTCGGAAAACCTTTTGAGAATACCTCCTGCTTAAAATAGCGCAAAGTTTTCCCGCCAGAAGGCGTAGATCTTATTTTTATCGATATCTGCTTGCAAGAGTCCGATTTAAAAATTATTTCTTTGTTCGAGAGCGTTTCTGGTGCGTAATGTTTCTCATACAGTTTCGAATTTTTCAAGGAATGCATGCATGGATTTTCAGTTATGGGCCGTAAAGGTCAACTGCGTTTCCCCGATATCTCTGCTTCTAAGAGTCCGATTTGAAGAATTCTTTCTGCATCGCATACAGCTCTGCGTGTGAAATGCTTCGATTGTAATTTCTAATTTCTGGTAAAGAATGGTTTGGCCACCAAAGGGCGTAAGCGTTTATTTCTGCTCCTGATGTATTTGCAGCAAAATATGATCTTCTGAAAACTCGACCGAAAAATTTCTTTCATGCACCGATACCGCTTATTTGGAAAAATCTTTTGAGAGTACCACCTGCTTAAAATAGTGCATATTTTTTCCGCAAGAACTCGTAGATGTAGATCTTATTTTTGTGGATATCTCTGCTCCTAAGAGTCCGATTTTTTGAAAAAATTATTTCTTATTTGGAGAACGTTCCAAGTGCAAAATGTTTCTAATATGATTTAATTTTTTTCTAAACTCACAAGTGTGCCACTAGAGGGCATAAGCTTACATTTCTGTTTACAGGAATATCTGCGGAACAAAAAACCCGATTGAAAAAAATTATTTCCCGGTCAGGTTCTACCAACTATGAAAAACTTTTTGTGTGTATTTTGTTCCCAAATTAATTTAAAATTTATTCGGCTTAATCTGTTTTACTGTATATCTCTGTTTCAAAACGATCGATTAAAAAAAACAAAAACACGTGATACTATTTACCTTGTGGGACACTTTAGGTTTGCATTTGAGGAGTTTTGTAGTTCACAGTTCTGTCGGTAGGTGCTGTTTTTCTATTTCAGTTTGCAGTTGTATCTGCGTTTCTAAAAATCCAATTGAGAAATTCCTTTCTTTACTGTATGGTATTCGCTACAATCAAGATGGAGAGAATTATCCTCTTTAAATAATGCACAGTTTTCCATCTAGGGATAGCGAGAAAAGGTCAAAACCATTTTCTCGCTATCTCTGCTTCCGGTAGAAGTATTTGAAAAGTTCTGTTCCCTTAGCATAGATTTTGCCATGAAAAATACTTTTAGTCGATTTTCATCTTTTCCATTACGCAAAATTCTTCCGCTAGAAGGCGTAGAGTTGTATCATGTTTCCTTTTATATTTCTTCTTTTACCTGTTTAATTTGAAAATCTCTTTGTCTCTGATACATTCCTTCTGCTATGAGAACCTTTTTGCGCGCCATTTGTTAATTTTCGTAATATAGTTTTTAGTCGCTGGTGGAAGTAAGCAGTTGTTTCTATTTCTGGATGTTTTGTCGGTTGTAGAAATCCGGTTGATTTTTTTTTTTTTTTCTAATCGGTTTCATTGACTTTGAATAAGTTTGATAAATTTTATTCGCGTCGGAAAGAATTCAAAAGACGTGGTCATTACAACCGAAAATTCGATGTCATCTTTCTTGTTCATTTTACGAAATGCACGATTTTGCCACTAGGGAGTTTAAGTGCGTATTTCTGTTTGCAACATAGTTGCAGCCATATCTGCACTTCTAAAAACCCAGCTGAAAAAATTCTTTTTTACACTTTCCAAACGTAGGTTAAGAATATGCTGCAGCTTTGTCTGTCTGTCCGTCCGCACGATAACTTGCGTAAAAATGGTTCGATTTCGATGAAATTTTAGTATAGGGGACCATCTGGGGACGAACCCTATTGAAAATCGGCGAAATGGGGTCAAAGGTCAGGACATAGCAGCGGGATCCATTACCACGGTTACTTAGTAACAAAGTGCATCTTCTTGGCATGGAACTAATGAGCTTCTCTAACAATTGGGGATAACACGGTGCCAAACGGCCCTTACAGTAAGGGCCGTATGGCACTATACTCGGAGTCAACCAAAGAGCCTTACAGTACGGCCCGTACAGTAAGGGCCGTATGGCACTGTGTTATCACCAATGGACAACTATAAGAGAAGCTCATTAGTTCCATGCCAAGAAGGTGCACTTTGTTACTAAGAAACCGTGGTTATCCAATTAAATATTAAAGCGTATTTGGCTTGTTGGTAAGTTAATTCAAGTGTCCTGCAAGTTTCAATAATGTACTGTACAGTAATTTTACGTTAAATGCATTGTACAATAATTTCACAAATTCCACTGGGTTTTTTTTTATGACTTAACGCTGTACTTTTGCTTGTAACTTCACTTCTATTACTGGTAATAGCATTCTGTAAAAATATTTGAATTCAGCATAAAATCCCCTTTAAAATGATGTATAATATGTATTTCTGACTTTACCATTACGCTGTATAAGGTGACTTCAAACATAAAAAAATTGACTTCCGGTCTACTGGGGCAGGACTGCTGGCCACGATTGTAGCTGTGATATGAGACGTTACTTCATCAAGAGCGTCTCGCATTTTCAGCCTCTGACTGTCCACCTGGGAAATAAATGTACGTACGTTTGAGAGGGTAGGTTCGGGGTGGAAGCGATGCAAGACTTCTCCCAACAATCTCAACACAGACAATAAATTCACTGTCGCGGAAATGCGAGGCGGCTGTACTTAAGCAGCCGTCGAGGAGAGAGGGAAGAAAAGATAAACTATGCAATGGGCTTCTTTAAGGACACGAATCCTTAAAAGTGTGAGTGCGTGGGGAAGGAAGGGGCGGGGAGGTCAGAACAGGAGACTGACGCGTATTGATACCGTTCTTGCGTTTCCCCAGAGACGCTGTGATCCGGCTATCGAACTTTCAACAATAGTTACACTCTTATGTTGATTTGGAGCATAGTTCATGTGTTGGAGCAAAGAGGTCCTGCTCGTGCGCCAATTTTTGATGATTTGTGGCACGAAAGTACCGTAAAGGAACACCCAAGCAATAGTTAACTTACAACGAAGTCTTAGGGGATCAGTGGTTTATTCCTTAAGTAACTGCAACTCGTGAAGTAGAGAAGCAGATTTAAAACCGCTAGTAATGTAGAAAATTTAACCACAGTGCAAACGAAGAGCACGCCTTCGTAGTAAACGGATGAAACAGTAGCGTGAGCGAAGTTCCTACTCTGTTCCAGATCAGATCAGATCACATGCAGAGGATTTTAGGAAGGGCGTGTCTGACCCCAGGTCTTAAACAACCTTAGAAATAGGAAGCTAGGAGGTTTGGGATAGAGTGCCCGACAGGAAAGTCACACGGAAGCGAGGTAGAAGACGCCCTTATTTACTACCGGGGTCCGACGGCTTAACGTGCCCATCCGACGCACGGCGGATATTTAGTGTTTCGAGTGTTCGAACCTGCCTGGGATCTAGCCCGAGGTCTTCTCCGTGGCAGTCAAGAACGTTGACCACTAGGCCACCTGCGGCCCCCCTACTCTGTATCGATCTCAGTCCCTGTACTTGTATCAATTATCATGACTTGACTGACTGCCAGTCATAGCCCAGAGAAGAAAAACTCATGGAAGTTCAGGCGTGACGTTCAGGCGTGACGTTCAGTATGATAAAACAAGAAGCAACCAAAATTTACATAAGTAAAAAATCAGCAAAAACAGAAGGCTAGAAAGGCAGTATGCGTCACAGCTACTGTACTTCAAAGAATACATAAACTTTTTTAACGATTGAAACGTGTTACTTGACGACGTCCCTGGCTGCAATGAAATTTCATTGCGAAGCCCCAGAGCAAAATTTCATTGAGAGCTCTAGAAAATAAATCTCATATTTTAATAAAGTCGTTACGTAAAAACTGTCGTCCATAAAGAACACACTCGAAATTATTATAAAGAAAAAATTATTAAAAAAGTATTTGCTTTAA
The DNA here is from genome assembly GCA_039090855.1 of Macrothele yani. Lineage (NCBI taxonomy): Eukaryota > Metazoa > Arthropoda > Arachnida > Araneae > Macrothelidae > Macrothele > Macrothele yani. The sequence continues at coordinate 89,029,242 of CM077016.1, read as the reverse complement.
GCTTACGAAAACGACCATTATATGGATTTGAAAATACAGAGAAAGAAAGAGAGAGAGAGAGCAAAGGTGTTAAAATCTACGATTTTCTTTCCGGGGAGAAGAGGTTTGAGGTTGCATTGTGATTCTTATAAAAACGTCATCAAAAAATGATAAAAAATATAATTTCAACTAATCTGCGAGCAAATATTCTTGCATTGCGAATATTTTTGCGTAGCGAATGATAAGGATGCCTATAAAATAAATTCGTATAAATATTTTTTCCCTGATACATGTGTTAGTGATCGATTTTTGCTGCGAGGTGAAGTAAGTGACAAATCTGTGCCTTTTTTTTTTTTTTTTTTTTTTTTTTATATGCGCCCATATATAAAAATTGCTATTTTTGCTTAATTTCCTGTACTGTTTTCAGTCACTGAACAACTGGTCTCATATATAACTAAACAAAAAACAACAACTCGGATATTGTTTTTTTTTAATTTAAGTACCGGGCTTACACACATTGTTGAATATATGAAAATAGGGAGCCACAAAATGATGAAATTTAATTTGCTATTTCATGAATGTAGAAAAGATTAAGGAGGTTACAATAATTATTTGAAATCTGCTAGTCTCAGTACCTGTACGACGAAGGGTGATAACCTATTTGAAAGTCGGGGGATTAGAAACAAAACAGTAAAAGAAAAATATTTTTAACGGCCTCGCGCACAAAAATTAAAAATAACGATAATAATACACCAAAAGGTATAAAAACAATCCTGTAGCTGACCGCGATCATATCGCACTGAGAGGTTGAGCGAAAATGTGGCGGCGGGAGAGAACTGACTTTGAGAAAGGAAAGATTGTTGGGTGTTATATCCGTGGGTTGTCCATAAGAGAAACCGAGAGGCGTTTAAAATACCCAAGTCAACTGTTTTGGATGTACTGATTAAGTGGAAGACACGTGGGCGTGCCTGAAGCAGCAAAACGTACCGGCAGACCAAAGAAAATCAGTGATAGAGGACTTCGAAGCCTCAGGAAAGCCGTTACAGCTAACCGACGAAGTACTGCACAAGACCTCAGTGTACAGGTAAGTAAAAATTCTGGAACCTCCGTATGTACACGTATCATTCTCAGAGAACTTCATTCCATGGGTTACCGTGGTCGTGCGGCTGCTCATAAGCCTTTCATCTGAACTCGGAATGCTACTCGTCGTTTAGCATGGTGTAAAGAACATTTATCGTTGACCGTAGATCAATGGAAACGAGTCTTATAGACTGATGAATCCAAGATACACGATACATCAGTCTGATGGCCGTGTGTGGGTATAGCGGCAGCCGGGGAAACGCTATTTACCAGAGTGTACTGTTCCTACAGTCAAGTTTGGAGCTGGCAGTGTACTCGTGTGAGGGTGTTTTTCGTGGTATGGTCCCGGCCCATTGGTTATCGTGGACAAACTTGTTAACCAGCACGCCTACTTCGATATTCTGGACAATTATGTCCTACCAACTCTGTGGCAATACTATGGAACCGAGCCTTGTTGGTACCAGCAGGATAATGCACCGAGCCATAAAGCAAGGACTGTTACGGCGTGGTTTGACGATTATTCCGTATCGAGTGTGGACTGGTCAGCACAGAGCTCTGATTGTAATCCCATAGAGCACCTATGGGATGAATTAGAGCACCGCATAAGAAGTTTGGAACCAAGGCCTATTACTAAGCAACAGTTAGCGGCAGCATATGTACTGAATGGAAGCGCATACCTATCGCTGTGTTCCAAAATCTTGTCGAAAGCATGTCTCGGAGGGTCAGTGCATGCATTAAGGCCAAAGGGGGACCGACACCGTATTAACGTATATCAATAGAATCTATGTTGTGTTTGTCTTCTAGGTGTCCGGTGACTTTTGTCAATATAGTGTATGTGTAAAAGATATTACGGAAAGCAATTTTGTTTGTTTTTTCAAATTTACAGGGCCCGGTCTCTCCAGTCGACACTGATTGTATGCAGAAGTATTCCACAAAGTGAATGGTATTCCGTGCTAAAAGAATTTTTTAACGGGACTTTTTGAAGCAGAGATGTCGAGAATTTACCCCTCCGAGCTGGTAAATTGTGTTATTTTGGGCGGAAATGCGCATAAAATGTTTTTGCAGTTAGTAGTATCTGACCGAAAAAATTATTTTATCAATCGGGTTTTTAGGCGTGTAGATATTACTGCAAATATGCTGTAAACTTAAACTGAACTAAACTGAACGTAGCCGCCCCGGTGGCGCAGTGGTCTAAGGCGTTGGCCTCTGATCATTCGTCCGTAAGGGGTCCGGGTTCGAATCCCGGTCAGGCATGGATGTTGTGTTTGTCTTACGGCACTGGCTCTCTCCCTTCCCTGGAACCAGTGACCCTAAATTAGGGACGGGCGACTGCTTATAGCCCATTGAGTTGCTCACGGTGGTCGTTAAACCTCCAATCAAAAAAAAAAAAATAAAATAAAATAAAATAAAATAAACTGAACGTATGCTCTCTAGTGGCAAACTTGTGTGTTGAATAAAATTTGAAATTATATGCAAAATTTTCCGCAGCAGAAAGGCTGTCTGACAAAGAAAGTTTTGTTTTCAATCGGACTGTTACAAGCAGAGATATTACGAAAATATGGCATACATCGCCCCTGCTGGGAAAAAAATGTACATTATTTTAAGCAGAAAATGTGCTCGAAAGATTTTCTGAAGTAAGCGGTATCTGACTACAAAGGAGTTTTTTCAATCGAATTTTCGCAGTTATTGCTGCAAATACATCGGAAATGGAAATATTCACTTACGTTCCATGCGAAAATTTATAAATTAGGTGCAAAACATTTTCCATCGGAAACCCTATCCGACGAAATGGTTTTTTTTTTTTTTTGAGATAGGACTTTTAAAAGCAGAACGATATCGGGAAAATCGCGATTTACCTTTACGTCCCCTAGTAGAAACATTATGCATTGCTTCAAAAAGAAACTCCACCCAAAATAGTTTTCGTTATAATGGTATGATGAAGAAAATTTGTCCACTCCTGGCATCGAACCTGGGTCCCCTCACTCCGGAGTAAGTCGCTCTCCCAACTGAGCTACGCGGACGTATGCTCTCGCTACTATCTGCCTTTATCTCATGTGCGTCCTGCGGTGCAGGCACGTCACATCTCCCCCGAACATGGCCCACGGATCAGCCGGGACCATGTGTCGCTGTAGGCAATTATCCCATGAAGAACGCGCATTTGAGAAATCCCAGACAATTTGGTGTGTGGAACGTAACATCACACACATTCATTTTTCGAAGCGCTGAAGAAGGGATTCTCACAGTTTTCGTGTCTCGCGGTTTGGGAGGAACATCACACCATTGCGAGAAATCTAACGGTCCAAGGTTCGAGTCCCTGTTCGGGCGCCAATATAACGTAATTGTCTTTTTCGTGCAAGATATTGTCGTTACGTTATGTCTAAACCATTAGATAAGAATACGATGCAATAGTTCCTAATTGAATTTTTACGGCCAGACGAATCATAAACAGAAGCCAACTTACGGGAATTATTTTATTGGTCCCAGCACCAATTTCAGTAGCACCCCAGAAGTTTAAGACAGCAGATATCAGATTACATTATCTAATGATTGAACGTCTACAAACACATCCATCACCTATCCACACCAGCAACTGTTATCTCGTCCTTTTATCTATCGTTCTTATCACATACATTCATACGTCACGTTCACTCTGACCTCAATTGTTGCCAACCTCATTCTCGTTTGAGAGAGAAGATATCACGTTAAGTTTGGGAGTATAGGAGAACAAACTAAAATTGACATAGGAAAAGGAACTAAAAATGAAAGTTAATTTAGAATATACGTCACAATGGTATCAAAAGGAAGAAACAATTTTTTCAATCGGATGTTTAGAAGCAATAATATGGAATAAAATACGATTTAAATTCGATAGCATCTGCATTTACCCCCTCTAGCGGCAAAGTTATGCAACGGAAAAGGACTGGCGAGCAAATATCGTCATTCTCACATTTCGAGATTTACATTGCAGAAAGACTTTTTCAAACGGGACAATACTGCGGAGTTGCAGAGATATGGTGTCTGTAGACGGACGGACGAACCAAGTAATACAAGAAATAAGCATGTACTATATTTTTTTTTCAAAAGACGTACTAAAAAGTGCTGCCTTTTATTTCATGGTCGGCAGGTATGAAATCAAATTTTTTTCCATTAATCAGCAAAGTACAATATTTTCACAATTTCTCGATGTGTAATCAAATTCGTTTTTCCTTTCTTGGATCAAATGCTGACATAAGGTAACTTGATAACGAGGAACAAACAGTACACCAATTATGTAGGAAATAGTAATACTATACTAGTGATCCGATTTATTGGCGTAGGAAATGACTCGTAAGCGTTTCCAAGCTTTCGCACATCAACCAGATGGCTTTTCAAGGAAGTTAGACAGAAACTGCAGTTTCTGTCTAACTTCCTTGAAATGTCGGATACCCAAGCAGCGACCGAAACTGCAGTTTCTACCTAACTTCCTTGAAAAGCCATCTGGTTGATGTGCGAAAGCTTGGAAACGCTTATGTGTCATTTCCTACGCCAATAATTCGGATCACTAGTATAATATTACTATTTTCTAAGGTAACTTGAATTCAAAAATGTTTGACCTCAGGTAGCTTCAAATTTTACCATAGTATTATCGATTATTGTGATACATATTGTTCTATCGCTCAAAAATCTGAAGTTTGGTGAAAATATGACTCAATTTGATTACGATGAACCTTGCCCATGACGTACCGAAATTCACATGTTCCATCGAGTTTCATTACAGAAATGTGTGACTATATATTAAAGCAACACATATACACTCAGTAGACAAAACATTAGAGATAGTGGTGATGGATAGTTGACATGGGCATCCCCGCGCAGAGTGGAACAGACCCAAACCGGATGGAGGCGATAAATAGGTGTACAGCAGGGCTTCCCAACAGTGTATCGCAATCGACGAGCATGGGTAAACGTGGTGACTGAGCGACTTTGATCGTGGACGCAATGTCGGCGCAAGACAGATGAGTCATTCTATCGCTCAAGTGGTAAGAACCCTAGGGTTACTGAAGGCAACCGTATCAAGGGTGTACTGCGAGTATACCATCGACAGACGTACCAGAGCCCAGAGAGCAAACGGTGGCCGATCACACGCCATTGATGACTAGGGTTGACGCAGAATATCCAGTCTTGTTCAGACTGACGGCTTGGCAACGGTGGCGCAAATCACATCCGGATTATATGTCGCAGGCCCAAGCAGCGTCAACGAGTGAACGGTATGGCGCACAACACATACCATGGGCTACGGGAGTCAACGCCCTACTCGAGTGCCACTGTTGACTGCTCTTCATCGGACATAGTGCCGAAATCACATCCAGGTTAAATGTCGGAGGCCCAAGCAGCGTCAGCGAGTGAACGGTATGGCGCACAACGCATACCATGGGCTACGGGAGTCAACGCCCTACTCGAGTGCCACTGTTGACTGCTCTTCATCGGACATAGTGCCGAAATCACATCCAGGTTAAATGTCGGAGGCCCAAGCAGCGTCAGCGAGTGAACGGTATGGCGCACAATGCATACCATGGGCTACGGGAGCCGACGCCCTACTCGTGTGTCACTCTTGATTGCTCGTCATCGGACATTGTGCCGAAATCACATCCAGGTTAAATGTCGGAGGCCCAAGCAGCGTCAGCGAGTGAACGGTATGGCGCACAACGCATACCATGGGCTACGGGAGTCAACGCCCTACTCGAGTGCCACTGTTGACTGCTCTTCATCGGACATAGTGCCGAAATCACATCCAGGTTAAATGTCGGAGGCCCAAGCAGCGTCAGCGAGTGAACGGTATGGCGCACAATGCATACCATGGGCTACGGGAGCCGACGCCCTACTCGTGTGTCACTCTTGATTGCTCGTCATCGGACATTGTGCCGAAATCACATCCAGGTTAAATGTCGGAGGCCCAAGCAGCGTCAGCGAGTGAACGGTATGGCGCACAATGCATACCATGGGCTACGGGAGCCGACGCCCTACTCGTGTGTCACTCTTGATTGCTCGTCATCGGACATTGTGCCGAAATCACATCCAGGTTAAATGTCGGAGGCCCAAGTAGCGTCAGCGAGTGAACGGTATGGCGCACAATGCATACCATGGGCTACGGGAGCCGACGCCCTACTCGTGTGTCACTCTTGATTGCTCGTCAGCGGACATTGTGCCGAAATCACATCCAGGTTAAATGTCGGAGGCCCAAGTAGCGTCAGCGAGTGAACGGTATGGCGCACAATGCATACCATTGACTACGCGAGCCGACACCCTACTCTTGCGCCCCTGTAGACTGCTCGTCATCGGACATTGTGCCGAAATCACATCCAGGTTAAATGTCGGAGGCCCAAGCAGCGTCAGCGAGTGAACGGTATGGCGCACAATGCATACAATGGGCTACGGGAGCCAACGCCCTACTCGTGTGCCACTCTTGACTGCTCGTCATCGGACATTGTGCCGAAATCACATCCAGGTTAAATGTCGGAGGCCCAAATAGCGTCAGCGAGTGAACTTTATGGCGCACAATGCATACCATGGGCTACGGGAGCCGACGCCCTACTCGTGTGTCACTCTTGATTGCTCGTCATCGGACATTGTGCCGAAATCACATCCAGGTTAAATGTCGGAGGCCCAAGCAGCGTCACCGAGTGAACGGTATGGCGCACAATGCATACCATGGGCTACGGGAGCTGACGCCCTACTCGTGTGCCACTCTTGACTGCTCGTCATCGGACATTGTGCCGAAATCACAGCCAGGTTAAATGTCGGAGGCCCAAGTAGCGTCAGCGAGTGAACGGTATGGCGCACAATGCATACCATTGACTACGCGAGCCGACACCCTACTCTTGCGCCCCTGTAGACTGCTCGTCATCGGACATTGTGCCGAAATCACATTCAGGTTAAATGTCGGAGGCCCAAGCAGCGTCAGCGAGTGAACGGTATGGCGCACAATGCATACAATGGGCTACGGGAGCCAACGCCCTACTCGTGTGCCACTCTTGACTGCTCGTCATCGGACATTGTGCCGAAATCACATCCAGGTTAAATGTCGGAGGCCCAAGTAGCGTCAGCGAGTGAACGGTATGGCGCACAATGCATACCATTGACTACGCGAGCCGACACCCTGCTCTTGCGCCCCTGTAGACTGCTCGTCATCGGACATTGTGCCGAAATCACATCCAGGTTAAATGTCGGAGGCCCAAACAGCGTCAGCCTGGAACATCAAACCTGGACCTTTGCAGAGTGGCGCCTCATTATGTGGTCAGATGAATCCCGTTTTCAGCTGTATCGAGCTGACGGCAGGGTGCGGATGTGGTGTCAACAGCATGAGGCCATGGCCCCGTCGTGCCAGGTCGACTGTTCAAGGCAGTGGTGGCTCTGTGATGGTTTGGAGAGACTTCTCATGGGACACATTAGGTCCTTTAGTGTGTCTGCAGCGGTTCTTAACCACGTGCTAACTGATTACCTGCATGCTGTCATGTATGGCCTTCGCGGATGATAGTCTGTTCCACAGGACAGTGCGCCGCCCCACCTGGCCGCAACCACCCAGGCATGGCTCGAGGAGCATTCATCTGAGTTTGGAACCATTCTGTAGTCGGATTTAAACCCTGTGGAAGTTCTTTGAGATGCCGTATCCTGGACTGACGTCTAGGGCGGAGTTGTGGACAATGCTGCAACAGGCATGGCTGGCATTACCTCCGGAAATCCTCCGTCATCTGGTGGACAGTGCTGAGACGGGCCGAGCCCGAAGTCGAGCCCGGGCCCGAACCGGGCTCGAGCTGCACAATACTTACTGGAGTTCGGGCTCGGGTTCTGAGAGAAAAAGATAAGTTTCTTCCTTTCTCTTTTAGTGTGATTTTGTACGATTTAGCACACGAGACTTTTTTTACACTTTCCGATTGTTAAAGGGAATACTTCGGTAACTGGGTCTGAATGGGGAGTGGGAACTCGGCATGGCTATTCATTCCGGGCTTGCGTAACAAATACCATAGGCCATGAATTACTGGATTTCTGAGAAGGAAAAGTTTCTTTAAGAAATACAGATAGTTGATTGCAAGTTGACGAAATTTTGCTCCCTACCTCAAAGGGGCAGCTACCTGCTAATTCTGTTGAGCAACGATCGACGTAGATTGTTGTGCCTCCTGATTTTTCCTGATGACCTGCCCCCTCAAAGAAACTGTAGAAATACACTGACGGAAAAAATCCCAACACCACGAAAAAATAGTTGTAGAGGAATGAAATGGCGGCAATACATTTGTGTAGGTAACATATTTAATCGATTAAGGTTTCAAGATCACAGCTTATTGTAAGCGCGAGAAGAGCCATTTTAAATGTGAAATGCTGGTACATTAATAACCGGTGTAACCGCCAGAATGTTGAATGCAAGCACGCAAACGTTCATGCATTGTGTCGTACAGGTGCTGGATGTCAGTTTGTGGGATGGAGTTCCATGCCTGTTGCACTTGGTCAGTCAATACAGGGACGGTTAATGCTGGTTGGGGGTGACGCTTGAGTTGTCGTCCAATGATGTCTCATACGTGCTCGATTGGTGAAAGATCTGGTGATCTAGCAGGCCACGGCAACATGTGGATACTCTGTAGAGCATGTTGGGTTACAACAGCGGTATGCGGGCGAGCGTTATCCTGATGGAAAACACCCCCTGGAATGCTGTTCATGAATGGCAGCACAACAGGTTGAATCGCCAGACCGACGTACAACTGTGCCGTCAGGGTGCGTGGGATAACCACAAGAGTGCTCCCGCTGTCATAGGAAATTGCTCCCCAGACCATAACTCCAGGTGTAGGTCCAGTGTGTCTCGGCCGCAGACAGGTTGGTTGCAGGCGCTCACCTGGCCTCCTTCTAACCAACACACGGCCATCACTGGCACCCAGGCAGAACCGGCTTTCATCAGAAAACACAACAGATCTCCACTCCGTCCTCCAATGAGCTCTAGCTTGACACCACTGACGTCGCAAACGGCAGTGGTTTGGAGTAAGTGGAATGCACGCTACAGGGCGTCTGGTTCGGAGCTGTCCTTCAAGTAACCGATTTGTAACAGTTCGTTGTGTCACTGTGGTGGCAACTGAAGCTCGAATTGCTGCCGCAGACGCAGTACGATGAGCCACGGACATACGCCGTACACGGCGGTCTTCTCTCTCAGTAGTGCCACGTGGCCGGCCGGAACCCGTTCTTCTTGAGGCAGTACCTTCCCTTGACCACTGCTGCCAACAATCATGCATAGTGGCTACATTGCTGCCAAGTCGTTCTGCAATATTGCGGAACGAAAATCCATCTTCTCGTAGCCCTATTACACGACCTCGTTCAAACTCCGTGAGCTGTTGATAATGGCTTCTTCGTCTTCTTAAAAGCATTCTTGACTAACATCAACACCCTACGTCGAATCTCAACGCTAACTAACGCTCACGAACGTTACAGCGCGTATTTAGAGCAAACCTGCTTTGCATGTTCCGAGGGGCGCTACTAGCGCCACACGTATGCGCCAAGCGTGAAATTTGCATAGACTTCATCTTACAGATGTACTCTCACCGCCTACCTACTGTCGTTTATCTAACACAACCCCTTCTTGGCGTTGGGATTTTTTTTTTCCGTCAGTGTAGTTAGACATCATCCCTTCCCCACTCCGCAGTTGAGAAATATATCGGTTAATTGCACGGGGAGGGAAGAGTGGAAGTCTGGAAAAGGAGATTTTTTAAATTCCTAAACAGGTTAATAATAGTTTTCGGGCTCGTTCGGGCCCGGGCTCCATCTTGCAATGTAAAATTCGGGCTCGGACTCTTAAAATTGAGCCCGAACTCAGCTGTGCTGGGGAGTCGATGCTTCTGCGTGTACAAGCTGTTATTTGCGCTAGAGGAGGACCTACACGCTATTAGATAGGTATTTCTAATGTTTTGTCCAGTGAGTGAGTAACTGTGTGATTACTTATTAGTAAATGATATTCTTTTAATCTGCGATTTGTTCAGTACTGAGACTGAACAAATGCATATTAGTAAATTACATTATTTTAATCTGATCATTTGTTCAGTACTGAGACCCAATCGTTCGTCTTCGAGGAAATATTTCATTGTACGTTTTTTTTTTACTTCCCAGTACTATTCCTGACTGGTAATGGAACCTCTTGGAAAAGTTACCCAGATTCGTCCCGAACAAGGCCAAATTGGAAGGCACCGGGAGCACCGTAAGTAGATTGCAATTATACTGAATTTGCATGCATGCCTTTTTTAGTAAGAGTGATTAAATACATTTTTATATATGGTGATATATCATTATTTTTTTTTTGATAGGAGGTTTAACGACCACCGTGAGTAACTCAATGGGCTATAAGCAGTCGCCCGTCCCTAATTTAGGGTCACTGGTTCCAGGGAAGGGAGAGAGCCAGTGCCGTAAGACAAATACACCATCAATGCCTCACCGGGATTCGAACCCGGACCCCGTTCGGACGAATGATCAGAGGCCATCGCTTAGACCACTGCGCCACCGGGGCGGCTGCCCGACTTTCTATTTCATGAAAGTCCCTATTGGAAGGAGGCTGTCATCTCGGCTGTGGTCTTTAAATTTCTGGGTTCAAGTCCAGCTGAATCACTAATGATTAACCGAGGTTCGGAAGTCTCGTTAATCCGTTGGTCCCGGGTTACCGAGTTATAGATTCCTCGTTATAAGTAGTGCCTGCTGGACCCACAAACCAACCGACTGAAATTGACCGTCATTGTTTCTGACTTATGATGCAATAATATATTCCACGGAATTGTCAATTACATTTTCACACAAAGGGGTTTTTCTTCCAGGTATTTTTTTTTTTTTTTTGTACTTTTCCAGTTTGGTGATTTTCTGGCAAAGGTATCTTTTCTGGATGATTTTTAGGTAAATATGAGTTCTTCATAATTTCCATTTCGAGCTCTGGCTAGCGGTGAAAGAATTTAAAAAACCCCTCGTGATTGAATGTAGCGTCAAACCAGACTCAAAACCAGGAGGTTAGAATAAGATATCTGGAGATGCACTTGTTAATAGAGCAGTACCACTTTGCGTGAAGCCTATAATCGCGAGAAACGGCTGTCAAAGTGTGGGAAAGCTGATGAGTTTCAAGACTATTGCAATGCATTTTGTGTTGGCCGAATTGCCTTCTTTCGTCGCAAATGTTCCCAATTTCGCATCGTAACTTGTTGCCAATGTGTAAGAAAATGCTGAATTTATAAAATTTTTAGTTATTTTGAGGCCCCTTCCCATTTTTATTTTAAATTGAAATACACGAACGTTAGTGCGAATTCTAAACAAAACATAACGTTAAATTTGAAAACTTCACTCTTGTATAAAGTACAATTCTTTCCGGTTTGATATTAACACGATTTCTGCAATCAAAAGCCACACAATTCCAAAATACGCACAGTTGAAATTACATAGGTGGCATGTAAACAACGTCAAATTCCCACATCTGACGGCTTCACGGTTAAGAGACTCAGGGCATCTCCAGAAGTATTATTCTAACCTCCTTGCTCAAAACTGGATGTTGTGCTGAACAATTATTTTCTTGTCCGGAAAAAATTGACGTTTTTGCATAGGGCACTTCCACGACGTAACTACAGATGCATATCTTCTCTGCGGGGAGGGTTTTCTGTGCTGTAGATCATGGGCGGTGGAAGGTAACACAGGGGTCCTCACGCCCCTGGAATTTCATGGTCCCCCTTACTGGGGGAGTCTTCTTACGAAACATCCTTAAAATCTGCGGTTCACATATGATTTAAAGTCTTATCTTTTTTTTTTTATGAAGATTTCGTGAAGACCGTCACCATGTTTCGCAGTTTTCGGTAAAACGTTTCAAGTACAATTTTGAAAACTGATTTTGCACAAACAAATTGAAAAGTTAACTCAACGTTGTGTTCCTCATTTTAGAAGAGATCGTTAAAAGTTCTCAAGTGGCAGTGGGCTGGATATATTGCTAGAACTGATCACAGATGGATAACGGTGGCGCAGTGGTATAAGCAATGGCTTCTGATCATTCGTTTTTGATGGGCCCGAGTTCGAATCCCGGTGAGGCATGAATGTTGTGTTTGTCTTAGGGCCCTGGCTCTCTCCCTTCACTGGAGTCAGTGGCCCTAAATAAGGGACGGGCTACTGCTTATAGCCCATTGAGTTGCTCATGCTGGTCGTTAAACCTTCAATGAAAACAAAAAACAACTAAAATATTAGAATGGATGCCAACGAGAGAAAAAACACAGAGGAAGACCACCTGATTCGAAAGAATGCTGGAGTGACTTGGACGAAACATGTTTAAGACATGAAGTTGTGGAAGAGATCACTTGGGGAGGCCTCCATCCAGCAGTGGATTGACAACGGCTGATGATGACGATATGTACGAGCAAATACATATATGTCCTACGGGTTTTATTTCTGTCTCCTTTTATTTTATTTTTTATTGTTTTAAATCTCGGAGAAGTTTGACCCAACCGCCCCGGTGGCGCGGTGGTCTGAGCGTTGGCTTTTGACTATTCGTCCTTCATGGCTGCGGGTTCGAATCCCGGTGAGGCATGGATGTTGTGTTGTCTTACGACACTGGCTATCTCCCTTCCAACCAGTGACCCTAAATTAGGGACGGGTGACTGCTTGTAGCCCACTGAGTTGTTCACGGTGGACGTTAAACAAACTCCAACCAAAGAAAAGAAAAGAAAAAAAGTTGGCCCCCCATCCTGTAATTATTGAGGTTTTTTTTTTATTGAAGGTTTAACGACCACCGTGAGCAACTCAGTGGGCTATAAGCAGTCGCCCGCTCCTAATTTAGGGCCACTGGTTCCTAGGAAAGGAGAGAGCCAGCGCCGTAAGACAAACACAACATCCATGCCTCCTCGGGATTCGAACTCGAACCCTTCACGTACGAATGGTCATGAGCCAGCGCTTAGACCGCTGCGCCAGCGAGGCGGCCCTAACGGTTTGCTGGCAGATCCGGACTTGGCACTTCCTCACATCGAAATTTCAGCGTCACTTCCGTACAAATGTAAATTTACGCATCGAATTTCAGATCTCCTACATCCAACACCGTTTTTGTGTTAGTTGTGTACAAAAAGGAATTTGAATCTCTCGTACCCAGAAGATTCCCGTAGGCCCTCTTTGACCTTGCTCCTTTTACATGAATTTAAAGCATAGGCTCCATTTAAATTCAAAAATACCTTTTTCTACGAAATAATCCGAATTATTTGAAATGCACAGTCGAGTCACATTATTTTGACCAATTCCTACTTTTGACGTCAACAGCGCGTAGCCAATGAAAGAAGGCACGTGTCGTGAAGTTGGCTTGGAGGGTATATAAGGTGTGCTGTAGGCATTCTGAAAATATATCATGGCCGCGGGTGGCCGAGGGGGCAACGTTCGTGACTGCCACGGGAAGGGCCTCAGGTTCGATCCCAGGCAGGTACGAACGCTCGATCCACTAAATACCCGCCGTGCGTCGGATGGGCACGTTAAGCCGTCGGACTCCGGGTACTGCCCCCCGGTAATAAATAAGGGCGTCTTCCTCCTCCTTTCTAATTCGCTTCCGTGTCACTTTCCTATCGGGCGCTCTAGCCCAAATCTCTTAGTTTCCTATTTCTAAGGTTTGTTTAAGACCTTGCGTCAGACACTCCCTTCCTAAAATCCTCTACATAGGATCAGGATCATGATCTGAAAATATATCACTCGTTGCTGTCATGGATAAAAGGAGCGATTCATCAGAGTTGCAAAAAGGGATGATTATCGGCTTTCGGTCCAAGGGTAGCAGTATTTCTGAAACAGCGCAGTTTGTGAACTATTGGCGTGCTGCTTTGGTTAAAGTATATATCGTGATTGGAGAAATGGCACCGTTGCGAATAAGCGACGTGAAAACTGCGGAGCACCACGTGCCATTGATATGAGAGGTAAACGTCGGCTTCGAAGATGCGTGAGGACCGATCGTCACACTACAGTGGAGCAACTCACTGGGTGAATGACCGAATGAACCAGGGCGCTACGGGAAGTGTGTCTAAAACGACAGTTCAACGAACACTGCTGCGTATGGGGCTGCCATGCGGACGCGTGGGCACTGCACCTATGCTAACGAAGGTGCATCGGCAGAAAAGGATTACATTTGCACGGCAGTATCGGAATTGGACCTCCGCTGATTGGCAAAGGATTGCCTTCTCCGATGAATCACGTTTTCTGCTTCATCGAACGGATGGACGTTGGCGTATAAGCCGAGAAACATCGGAGAACAACAAACACTCTTCAACCATTGCTGGAAGAACACAAGCTGGTGGGGGCAGCGTTATGGTTTGGGGAATGTTTTCGTGGCATTCCCTGGGTCCACTCATACCTGTGGAAGGCACTATGGACCGAATTCGTTATGAATCCATCCTTGCAGACCTCGCACACCCATACATGCTGATTGTCTTCCCTGGGGCGGATGGGATCTTCCAGAATGACAATGAGACGTGTCCGAGAGTGGTTGGAAAATCACGATGAAGACTTATGATGAAGTATTTCCATGACTCCCTAATTCTCCAGACTTAAATCCAATTGAGCATCTGTTGGACCACCTCGATCGTGTTGTTCGCTCTATGGACCCTCCACCACGCACCGTACAGCAGCTGTCCGATGCACTGCAGTCAGCACGGCTCCACATACCTGTAAACACCTTCCAGCTCCTTATTGAGTCGCTCCCAGGCAATCTAGCTGCTGTCCGCGCTGCACACGGCGGTTACTCTGGATATTAGCTGGTGGTCACAATAATACGACTCGATGGTGTATTAACCTCTACGGGACTTAAGCAATCTTGGCTCAATATAGTATATTTATCATCATTAATAAATGACACAATAATTTTTACATCATTGCAGTTTCACGTCGTCAACAATTTCTTATGATGTTTTAATAGCATAAGTTCATAATCTAACAGCTTTCCTTCACACTTTTTCCAGTCTTCGGAATAGCAGTTAAAAAATTGGCATGTTTAAAAATGGTGAGCAGAACATACTCTTGTCTTGTATGAATCAAAAATTCATTGAAGAAAGCACAAGGCTTGCCTTTGAAGTTTCAGACAACACTATAGGATCCGTTTTGCTTAAATAAAATCTCCAGATGCAGCAAGAGCACTGTACGACAGAATTTTAGGAGAACAAACTAACAAAGTATTGACTCTCACCCTTTTACGGATACAACACAGGATCAGGTTTCCTCCTTCTCTCCTTACGAAAGAATTAGGGAGACGCAGTTGAGAAATGCTTGCTCGTACGGATCTGACACAAAATTTTCATTGTATGGAAGTGCCATGTCTGGATGTGCCACGACGCCAACCGGCCACATCCCTGCGATAACCCGATGCCGCGGTAAAACTGGGAGACCCGGACGTACAGAATGAGACTAACCTGGAGCTTTATCACCAAAGATACACTATATTGACAAAAGTCGCCGGACACTTAGAAGAGAAACACAACATAGCATTTATTTACATACATTAGTACGATGTCGGTCCACCTTTGGCCTTAATGCATGCACTGACCCTTCGAGACATGCTTTCGACAAGGTTTTGGAACACAGCGACAGGTATGTGCTTCCATTCAGTACATAATGCTGCCGCTAACTGTTGCTTATACTAGAAGGATTTGGTTCCAAACTTCTTATGCGGGGCTCTAATTCATCCCATATGTGCTCTATGGGATCAAGATCAGGGCTCTGTGCTGGCCTGTCCACACACGACACGGAATTATCGTCAAACCACGCCGTAACAGTCCGTGCTTTACGGCTCGGTGCAATATCCTGCTGGTACCAACAAGGCTCGGTTCCATAGTATTGCCACAGAGTTCGTAGGGCACAATTGTCCAGAATATCGAGCTAGACTTGCTGGTTAGCAGGATTGTCCACGATAACCAATGGGCCGGGACCATACCACGAAAAACACCCCCACACGAGTACACTGCCAGCTCCAAACTTGACCGTAGCAACAGTACACTGTGGGAAAAAAGGCCTTCCCTGGTTGCCACCATACCCAGACACGGTCTGTGATGGATTGTGTATCTGGATTAATCAGTCCATAGGACCCGTTTCCATTGATCTACGGTCCACGATAAATGTTCTTTACACCATGATAAACGACGAGTAGCATTCCGAATGGAGATGAAAAGCTTATAAGCAGCCGCACGATCACGGTAACCCATGGAATGAAGTTCTCTGCGAATGGTACGTGTACACACCGAGGTTCCTGCATTTTTACTCACCTGTACACTGAGGTCTTGTGCAGTACTCCGTCGGTTAGCTGTAACGACTCTCCTGAGGCTTCGACGTCCTCTATCACTGATTTTCTCCGGTCTACCGGTACGTTTTGCTGCTTCAGGCACGCCATGTGTCTGCCATTATTTATTCAGTACATCCAAAACAGTTGATTTGGGTATGTTTAAACGCATTTCGGTTTCTCTTATCGACAATCCACTAATTTAACACCCAACAATCTTTCCTTTCTCAAAGTCAGTTCTCTCCCGCCGAGACATTTTCACTCAACCTCCCAGTGCGATATGATTGCGGTCAGCTGCAGGCTTGTTTTCATACCGTTTGCAGCTGTACCGCGCATCTTAACAACGCAGTGGATCCGTTCACTTGCTTTTGAAGGGGTGTCCGGTGACTTTTGTCAATATAGTGTATAACAGTACAGGTTAACTTTTCTGCAAATAATCAAAACAAATGAAAATATTCTAAAATTGAAATGATGCATCAAACAAAGTAATTTACAATATTTCACAATCTGATACAAAACAAGATTGACAACGCGATTCCATTATCAATACAATACAATTCAAAATAAAAATATTAACAAAGTATCCAAAATGACAAAGCTGCAATATCAAAACTTTAAAATTAGAAACCAAAATGTGCGAAAATGAAAAGCAATACCCAATTCATCCGTATAATAACAAATAGTTCAACAATCAAACAATACCGAAATACCTATTAAAATTATGACAAAAGCATTAAATAACTTTTTCCAGCACGCTATACTTAATTCATCCCAAAAGAGATAAAAAACCAAACTAAGTTACCCAAATCCGCACGATATCAAACAGAATGTTTATAACATTCCATCAAAACAAGCACAATTCCAAACAAATTCTAAAAGCAACACTTTCGAACTAGCAATCACATAAACCAGCCAACACCAATACCACATTTTCTTAAAACAAATTCGTACTGCTCCATTACAATCCATTTTGAAATAAACTTAGATAATCAAATCCTATATTATTAATTACAATTAACATTTCTATTATTTACGACAACAAAACTTGTTCAGAGACTTACAAGCCAACTAATTGGTCGCCACACTTCGAGAGCCTGCAAAAATCAGATCCTGATTTTCTGCAATGTTCCTAATAAACAGGGAAATATTATTCCTAATTCGTGAAGAAGAATAAAACTTATTAAAGTCCCATATTAAGTTGGCAGGAAGAAATTTCATCCTAATATCCTCAAGTCCAGGAAGCTGAACACCAGATGACAAATAATTCCTACTACTGTATGTGGACAGCCATATGAACAACTTTTGACTGCGAATCCAGTAAAATAGACAGGACATGCTCCATGTTCCGTTAACAGCTGGTTGAAATACTTGTCAACACAACATCTCCTAGTTGAAACTTTTGGCAATTAGTCATAAGTGACTCGACCTTTCACTTCCGTAGACCATCTACACTGATGAGCCATTGCATTATGACCACGCCCAGCCTAGAGAAATGAGCGCGCCCAGAGACCGAACGGTGGCGCAGGTGAAGTTCACAGAGCAGTGTATGCAACCCGAGGACTGGCTTTCAGTTAGTAGAGTGTTCGGAGTCAGAATGGGAAAAGCTGCCTATTTATCGGAGTTTGATAAAGGACAAATTGTGATGGCACGGCTCCTCGGAACTGCGATCTCTGAAACGGCGCGACTTGTGGGTTGTTCACGTGCCGCTGTAGTGAGTACGTATCAAAAGTGGTGCACAGATGGCCAAACGACGAACCGTCGTCTAGCCGTGTGTCGTCCGCAGCTCATTTATCCCAGAGGGGAGCGGAGACTGTCGCGCATTGTTCACAGCGACCGCAGGGCCACAGTGCAACAAATCACCCGGAGCTACAACAGTGGTGATCAGGGCAATGTGTCACAGCACACAATTCATCGCAGCCTTTTGCGCATGGGCCTCGGTAGCCGAAGACCCAGCCGGGTCCCCGTGCTCACTGCACGTCATCACCAATAACGCATGAAATGGGCCCAAGATCATCGAGATTCGAAGAAAGTGGCCTGGTCTGACGAATCAAGATTCCTGGTGTATCACGTAGACGCCCGAGCGCGGATACATTCATGGCAACTGTGTTCTCTGCTGGTGATGGCCATTACCAACAGGATAATGCGCCATGCCACACTGCCATAATCGTCAAGGAGTGGTTCGAGGGTCATGCTGGTGACTTTCTGTTAATGCTCTGGCCTCCAAATTCACCTGACATGAACCCAATCGAACATTTGGGGTCGACTTGGAAAAGCGGGTTCGCGCTAAATCACCATCACCCCGAAATGTACGGGAACTGGATGACCTGCTGTTGACATCATGGTACCAGATACCCCAGGATACCTAACGCCACCTCATCGAATCGGTGCCTCGCCGAGTGGCCGCTGTTTTGCGGGCTAAAGGGGATCCTACAGCTTATTAGGTAGGTTGTCATAATATAATGGCTCTTCCGTGTAGATTAGTACTACGGGGATTTTATTAATTGGTTTTCTCCTTTCTGCTTTCAGATTCATCCATTGAAAGGCCTTCGACGTCCAGGCAAAGTACTGGTTCAGAAACGCCATCGACTTCTACTGGAGGTATGAGCTGTGCACACAATGGTGCTATTCCTAAAATTCGCCGGCCAAATCCAACTCGTAGAGCCACTGAGGATTGTGAAATACGGAACAGCATAATTGTTGCTGCATGCAACAAATTAGGTCTCCCTAAATCCCCCCAAACCGAATGAAGTTCCACTCCTACTTTGAGATGTTTAACGAACTTAAGAGACTGTACAGACTTTTGCCGGAAATTAAACGAGCTACCCGACGTTATGGGAAATCTAAATCTGGCAAGAACTTGGCAGTTGCATACACAGGGCTACGCAAGCTCTCCGACATGTATTATCTCACCATGTATCAGCAGTCATTACGTGACATATCAGAAGAGCAATGACGCACTTTTTGCTGTTCATTTAACATCTGTCTATTGTAACTGGTGTTCTTCCATCGTTCTGTGTCACTCTGCGAAGTACATATGGACGGCACTTTTCATGAAAACGGTGTACCTGATTTTATGTGTGTGTCTATATCTGATTTTGTGTGTGCGTCCTATATCCCCATGATGTAAAAACTCGGTGATACTTTTTTCGTTTACTAAAGAGATCTGAATCATGCACAAGTCCTGTGATAGTCATAAAGACATACATATTTTGAGTTGTGTGAAACTATGGAAATGATTATGTATCATGTATTATCTACATAATAATGTTATCTTTGTAACCACTCTGAAACAAATATGGAAAATATATGCCTTAAACTGATTGTTTGTGTTTTTTCTACATCATATTGATTCTTATTTCTTACAAATTGATTTTTTACAGATAGTCTCAGCAACGAGAAATTTCCATGATAAATACAAAAAAATGTACACTGGTTTCCATAAATCAAGGAGAGAAAACAGAAAAATCGCGATTATTTGTAAAAGAAGAATTGGAAATACACGGAACTTGAATATACGACGTGAAGTATAATGTGGAGTCAGGGTATGGTATACAAATGAGGTAGCGATGGCATCGGTTTATGCAAATGAACTGTAGCATAAAAGGGGCTGTTGCGGGGGGGGGGGGTGCCATATTGATTGCGAAGTGTAAATAAAGAATTTTGAGATAGCAAATTTGTAATGGCAGGGAGATATAATTTAACAGATGGACTGAGGTAGAGAGCGATTGAAAGACTAGAGGGAGTTGAAAACCCAGGTGGAAGTTGCAAGCTAGCTGCCTATGAGTCCTGCGGTCAATAGACTATGAAACCAATTTCAAAATATGCAGTCAGCTTCCCGAAGGAAAGCCTAGGGCTACAACATTCGTGGATGACCGTTATCTCCGATTAACATCGCTGATGAACAGAACGGCTACCCGAACACAGCTACGATTTGCCCTTGCTGCGGCTACAGGAATAATGTTTGATGGTATCTGCTGCCACTGTGCGCAGAAGGCTTCACGAAAGAAGTCTTTATGCTAGGCGACCAGCATTTTTAGGGCCCCTTATCCCCCGTCACAGGAGGAAACGTTTGAATTGGGCAAGACTACGCGTCAAATGGACTGAAAATCAATGGAAGTCAGTACTCTTCACAGATGAGTCCAGATTTGCTTTGCAGAGCGATTCCAGGCATGTTCTAATCTGGAGAGAACAAGGGACACGTTATCATCCCTCTATGGCCTGTGAAAGATACACTTATGATGGTGGTAACGTATACTGATTTGGGGCAGCATCTCAGACCTTTATGTGCTTCCAAGAGGAATCACGAAGGACGACTCTATAGGAATGAACCCTATGTTCACCCTTGCGAAGGTCCCACAGGAGATTCATTTCTCCTACAAGGCGGTAACGCTCGTCCCCACCGAGCGAGGCTGGTCTTCAATAGGAGACCATTGTCTTCTGTACGAATATGAAGCAGACCGAATGTTTTGCTCACTTCATAAAAATTCAAAACTGGCTGATATACAGTCAGCACATATTACTGGAAATGATAACTTTAAAATTGATTCCATCAAGGCGCATACATCGAATATACCTCATAATCGGGTATTACATTTCAACGCAGCCAAGTGTGAAGGGGTTTCAGAAACACGGGGAAATCGAAACCGGAGTTACCAAATAAACTGAACACTAAAACAAAATGGGTTCACCTTCAAAGCACGAAAACACTCCTTATGAATACAAACACACAAGAGTTAAAAACTTTACTTAAAAGTTTAAAATAAGATAGATTAAAACAGTAAGACCTTTTGGACCCGCTATGAGTCCATCTTTAGACTGACATCAACAAGGGTTCCTGTGCTCAACCATCATTGTCAACCATTATCAATCCACTGCTGGACGAAGGTCTCTCCAAGTTTCTTCCACAGCGGTCTGTCTTGTGCCAGTCTCCTCCATGTTACTCCCGCATACTTTCGAATTTCATCCACCCATCTCCCATGTGGTCTTTTTCTGCGTCTTTTCCTGTCCCTTGGAATCCAATCTAAAATTTCGGCTGTCCATCGATAGTCTGTCCTTCTGGCAGTATGTCCAGCCCATTGCCATTTCAGGGATTTAACTCTGATCATGATGTCTTCCACTCTTGTCATTTTTCTGATCCACGAGTTCCTCTTATCTCTCCTGGTTACACGAAGCATGCACCTCTCCATGCTGCTTTGGGTTGTCTGCAGCCTTTGTATGTCTCTTTTAGTTACGGTCCACGTCTCTGTAGCATACCTAAGCACTGGAAGGATGCATTGATCAAACATTTTTCTTTTAAGACATAATGGCATATTGCTCTTGAAAATTATACTGTTCCTTTCAAAAGCTCTCCAGGCAAGTTTTATACGCCGATTAATTTCTTCATGAATGTGATGCTCACTTGATATCTGCTGTCAAAGATAAACGTACGTATCTGTTATCTCCAGCTTTTCTCCATCTATCGATAATTCTTCATTTCTGGTAAAACCATTGTACATCACTTTTGTCTTCTGAAAGTTCATGTTTAATCCCACTTCTTTACTCTTGTCAGCAAGTTCCTGGATCATACTCTGCAGCTCTGATGGGGTAGTTGCAAAAATGACTACGTTATCAGCAAAACGAAGGTGAGTTAGTCACAGGGATCGCATTCCTCCTAAAATTCCTAATATTTTGTGACCCTCCTTAAATTCCTAAAATTATACCTAAAATTTGCTATTCTTCCTAAAATTTTCGTAAGCTTATTTATTAAAAGTACAACCGTTATTAACGCCAATAAATTTACCATTACGGTACGGTAAAAAGACCTGTTATTGTAGAAACACAGCCTATATGCTGTGCTGCTGAAGGAGGGAAAATGACGCCATCGAGATGCACTTGCTTCGGGGCGGGCGCTCCACTTTTTTGCCTTCGGACAGTTTTCGAGAGTAACAAGAGATCTAAGGGAAAAGGGAAGGGGTCATTTTCACCCCTGGTTTGCACTTTGCAGACGAACTCCGTGGCACGCAGAAGATCGTACTTTATTTTTGTACATGCCTTGTGGAACCTCCTCTTTCTGCTGATGTTTTGTTATTGTAAACCGCAGGTGGGTAGAAGCAAAGAGGAAACAT
This sequence comes from Macrothele yani, assembly GCA_039090855.1. NCBI lineage: Eukaryota > Metazoa > Arthropoda > Arachnida > Araneae > Macrothelidae > Macrothele > Macrothele yani. The sequence continues at coordinate 89,006,820 of CM077016.1, read as the reverse complement.
GTGGTCTCCTTCCGTAACCTCCGGTAATGACGATGGGATGGTAGCTGAGTGTTATCGTGGCAGGCAGTAGAGCACGTGATCATTGACCTTCGATCGTGCGTTGGCGACAGCGACCTTCAATGCGCAATATATCTCGGCTCCGACTCGCTTTGACTGAACTTGCGTGAGATGCGTATGATAGTTTCTGGTTTTGCGTCTTTTATGGTGTTCTCTGTGCTGTGTGCAGGTTCAGTTCTCTAGCGGTGACCTGCTTTTTTTTTTTTTTTTTTTTTCTATCTTCTGACATCCTCGCTGTCAAATTTCGGGAAGTTGTCTGGTTTTGCAATATTGGAACGTGTTTTTGTACTTCCCTTTCATTTTCTGGTTAGTAATACAAGTGTTTAAGATGCCTAAATCCAAAACGAAATTTCAAGATGCGTGGCTCGCCAAAGAATTGGACGGAGTGAAGTTGAAAGAATGGTGTTCTGCAACTGAAACAATATTTTCTGCTAAGTGTATATTGTGTTCAGAAATTTTCAACATTTCTAATAGTGGCTTTTCACAAGTAAAAGCGCATCATAAAGGAAAAAAACATTTGCAGAAATTTCAAAGTAAATTTCAAAATAAGTCCATCCTGAAAGCCTTTGGAAGACGGGATCTTCAGCTCAAAACAAATATTAGTGAAGTACTGAGTCATGATTTACAGTTGGCTAAAGCCGAAGCATTATGGGCCATGAAAGTTGCTAAGGACAATATGCCTTTTGTTTCATGCACTGAAACAGTTGAACTTTTCAAAGAAATGTTTCCTGATTTTGCTATTGCAGCCAAAATGCAACTTAAAGAAAAAAAGTTGCTTATGTGATATCACATGGATTGTCAAAATATTTTGAAGAGGATTTGAAAAAAGACATTGCATCTAGTAGCCCAGGAAAGGTTACTATAGAATTTGATGAAACTACAAATACACAAGTGAAACGGCAGTTGGATGTGTATCTCAGGTACTGGTCTTCAGAAATAAATTCAGTTTCTTGCCGATACCTAACAAGCGTTTTTCTGGGTCATGCAACAGCAGATATTTTGCTAAAAGAAATTCTTGATGTGTTATCATCCTTCAATATTTCGTTGAACAGAATTATTTGTGTATCCATGGACAGCCCAAATGTAAATAAGTGCTTTTTACGCAAATTCAATGAAGTTGTAAAACAAGAAACAGGCCAGAAATCTTTGGAACTAGGTTTTTGCAACCTGCATGTTGTTAGTAATGCATTTAAAAATTTTTTGACAAGCTTAAATATAGATTTTGACGAATTTGCTACTGATATACATTACTTTTTAAAGAGTAGTGCTGCAAGACGAGAGGATTATAAATCTGTCGAGGATATAACATTGGTCACAGCCAAATTTCTTTTGCGTCATGTCAGCAACAGATGGTTAACCGTTGGTTCTGTAGCCCAGAGGCTCTTGGATCAATGGCTAAATATTACAGAATATTTTTAAACTTCTTGCCATCTCAAAAAATATTTGAAAAATAACTATGCAATTCGGCAAGGTATAAAAGAATTCACTGTTTCCTGAAAAATGAGCTAACTCCTTGCTATTTAGCATTAATTTCATTTTCACACCAACATTTTGAAAAGCTTTCATTATGTTATCAGAGTGAAGAACCAAAAATACACCAGTTATATTCTGATTTAAATACTTTAATGAGGAATGTTATGGCTCAGTTTATCCAAGATGATGTTATTGCAGGGAAATTTGGAGAAGACCTAAAAGAAAGTAGATTTTGAAAACAAAAATTCATGGAAAAAACTAGGGGAGTTAGAAGTTGGTATGAAGACAAAAAATCTCCTCAGGAATGTTCAGGAGACCAGGCAGAAATTATTTCTCTTAGATGTAAGATCATCACTAATTGCAACCACAAAATATTTAAAGTCAAATTTGCCATTCTGCAATCAAAAGCTAAGAGACATAGAAGTTTTAAAGGTAAAAGAACCAAAGAAAGAGTCAACTCAACTTTCAGTCACTGAAGGATTTTCGGAAATAACCAGAATTTCAAGTGTTTTGCATCTTTCTGAGGAACAAATTGATAGAGTAAGAGAAGAGTGGAAACTTTTAAATTGCGATAAGCCAACTCTAGATGAACTAGTGAAATTTTCAGAGGAAGGGCATATTCCAGTGCGGATTGATCATTACTGGCGTAATATATTTAGTATTAAAGACTCTAGTGGAAAAGAAAAATACTCAAACCTTGCTAAACTCATCAAGTCAATTTTAGTTTTACCTCATGGTAATGCTGATGCAGAAAGGGGATTTTCGGTTAACACTACTCTGTTAAGGAAGGACAAGGCTAACTTAAAAGACTCGACTACAACATCATTAAGAATAGTTAAAGGGGCCATTAAACACTATGGATGTGTAAGTAAAGTTCCCATAACAAGAAATTTGTTAAATAGTGTTCGTGATTCACATAAATTTTATAAAGAGTATGTTGATAAGCTGAAGGAAGAAGAATCAAAAAAGGTAAAAGAAAGGAAGCAGAAAGAGAGGGAAAATAAGGAAAAGCAGCTAGAGAAAAAAAGAAAAGCTGAGTTTGATGACAAAATAAAAGAAAATGATGCAGAAATAAATAGGCTTAAAAAAGATAAAGAAGCCTCACTGGCAGTAATTCAAGAGGGAACAGAAAGAATGAGAAAAGCTGAAGAAAAACAAAATACTGTTGAAATAGCAGTTGCCTCTAACTTGATCATACAAGGTTCAGCTGAAATAAAGAAAACTGAAAGTAAATTAGTTGTGGTGGAAGCAGAAAAAGATAGGCTAATCAGGAAAAATTTAAAACAATAATATGAAAAAAGTAATTCAGTAAACAATTGTACATAGTTCTTGGTTTTCAATTACCTTTTTAGGATATTATAATTTAATGTGAAACCTGAAAACTTTACTGTGAAAATTGTGAATTGCTTCTGGTTCAACAGCATATTAATGTTCAAAGTGAAACTTGAATGTGGTAAATATACTTGAATATGATAATAACACGTGAAAAGATAAGAACTGAACATTAGAAGTAAATCATACTTAAACTTTAGACATTAGACGTTATGCAAAAAATTTGGGTGTGAACTTCGACCATATATACTAATGGACTGCGCATTGGCAATAGCTGCATCAAAGCCGCCATGGCTCAAACATTGGGCACGTCATCATCAGACTCCAAATTTCGTGTAAAAATGCTGTTATGATTACTAATTTACGCTGCAGAACTTCAGTGTTTTCGGTGTATTATGTGAATACGCCTCATATATAATGAAAACTCTTCAGGTAAGTTTACTTATGAGCTATATACATGCATGATCGGGTTGTTTACATTTTGTGATTTATAATGTGATGAACATTTGCGAAAAATTTGGAACATGCATTCCATTTTTTTTCTTAAGTTACTATATTTTTATATCAATAGCTGCAAGTTTCTGGTTAAGTAATTGAACTTTATTGACTTAGGTATTTAATTCATTTCTTACCCATGAAAAATCATAGAACTTTCTTTACTATATCGGTCAGAGCAACCATAAGCACAGCAGGTGTAACCCATCTTTTTGACTGTTGTCATGTGATTTTATGTTGGAGCCAGAAAATTTGATGTCATGCGCAGTCTATCAGTATATATGGTTGAAGGGTGTGAAGCAAACTCTTTACAATGTATACAAAGTTCTTTTACTAGATGTATACAAATATACATCTAGTTTTTATTGAAATACACTCCTAAAATTTTCCTAAAATTTTTCTAAAAAGTCCTAAAATTCCTACCTAAAATTTTCCAGAAGTATGCTATGATTCCTGGTTAGATAATCTCCATTAATCTTTATCCCTTTGTTTTCCCAGTTCATTGATTGAAAGACATTTTCCAATGTGGCATTAAAGAGCTTGGGAGATATGGTGTCCCCTTGTCTTACTCCCTTTCCAACTTTTATGTGTGCTGTATTCTCAAACAGCCGAATCTTTGCGCTTGCATTTTCATAGATGTTATTAATAATATTAATGTATGCATCTTCAATACCGCAGGATTTCAAAGCCATTGTAACTGCTTATGGTTTCACCGAATCAAAGGCCTTTTCATAATAGATAAAAAGCCATGCATAATGGAAGTTCACATTCCCTCGCTCTTTCAATTAGTTCTCTCAGTACGTGGATATGATCTATAGTGCTGTAGCCACTCCTGAATCCAGCTTGTTTTCTTGGTTGAGCCATGTCCAGCGTTACCTTCAAGCGGTGTGAAAGAACTTTACTGAATATTTTATAAACCACTGATAAAATCCTGATAGGTCTGTAGTTCTTGAGATCCTCAATGTCACCATTTTTATGTAGCAGGATCATTGTAGCGTTGTTCCAATCCTCAGGAATCTTCCCTTCATTAAGGCATCGAGTGAAAACTTGGGCGAGCACTGTTTCAATTTCTCCATTTGCTTCTTGTATGATGTCTACAGTGATTCCATCTTCTCCTGCTATGCTCAATATAGTACTGTATATACACACGTTAGTTGACGGTGACGGCTAATACGCCAATCCACGCAGTCAGTGCCCATGCGTGAAAACATGGAACTGAAGCATGGCCGGAAACAAACGTTATATTGGACGATTAGGTATTGGTTCGACAATTTCACGGTTATCCACATGAAATAAGTTTTTCCAGGGTTGTGGAATTTCGGCTGGCAAAGAGTCATTACAGCACAATTGTTCTTCAGAATAAATACATAAGATCTGAGTAAATAGAAGGGAAGACAAATTTGTTGGGGTAGAAATAATTCGAGCTTCCTGCCAGCTTGGGTAATGTGTACCATTGTGAGATGTACGGGCTAAAGCTGTGTTCATAGTCCCCATACGAATGCTATAAGCGTGTTCCTCCAGGCGGGTCTTTAAACTGCGTCTGGCAGAACCTATGTAAAGTTCGGGTGGTACGTTAATGTCCACGGATCTCATTGTCACGCTATAACACCGTATTTCGTAGGCGCCGACTATGGGGGAGCAAGGTCAATCTTGCCCCTCCAATAATTGTACTAGGGGGCAGTGCGCACTCAATATTATTGGCCCTGTTTAAATAAGTTTTTGTGTGCATATGGCATTTTCAAAATCCGTGAGTTGAAATAATTTTACAGAGAAAAAAAATGTTTCCCCATGTTATTGAGGCTATCGAATGCTGAGCCAATTGCAAAAAATAAATTTCTTTCCTTTATATATGGAATTGTATTATTCTTTATAACATGGAGCAAGCTCCAACTTATGAGGCCAAAGCGATTTCTTTCCACAAAAATAATAAATAGCAAAATAGCTAAAAACTCTTTTTTTCCCCATTTTTATCATTGCTCATTTGATAAGAAACTTGGTTGCCTGCCCCGTATTGTGCTTCACATGTTCGTGTGATATGTGGTAATACGACAATTATCAAAAATAAAATTAATAAAAATGTAAAATCGTATAATCTCTAGCTCTTTTATTTATCCATTTTTTGCACTTCTCGTTCTTTGAGTAATTGTGCTAATTTCTCATTTTTTAATAAACGTTTGGAAATAAAATCTCACTGGATATTTTTATAAAATCACAAGCTAAATTATATTTTTCAAAATATTAATATTCAGCAAAAGAATATTTCTGTTTCCTTGTTCATTTGCTGATGAGCAATTATAACTATCAAACAGAAGTCATCGCTCTTTCCACGTTTATAAGTGAGTCACGGAAAAATTCTCATCAACCGCCACCGGGAATCGAACCCAAGGACTTCCAGCTCGATTCTCCCTGGGTTCGATTCCCGGTGACGGCCCATGAGAATTTTTCCGTGAGTCACTTATAAACGTGGAAAGAGCGATGATTTCTGTTTTATGTTCCTGATCCACGTCAATTGTGTGTATTAATTATTCATTCGTCTCCTAGTTATTTGTTCAGTTGCTGCTTACCATTTTTGGTGAATCCCCAGCATTGTGCGGGGCTCCGAGAAGCAGCCCGCCAAGTGATTTGGCAGTTAGTCGTATGCGAGTCTGGAGCATTCGAGGCCGCCGTGGTGCAGTGGTAGCATGTCCAGCCCGTAACCCTGGGTTCGATTCCCGGTGGTGGCCGATGAGATTTTTTCGTGACTCACTTATAAACGCGAAAAGAGCGATGACTTCTGTTTAATGTTCCTAATCCACGTCAGTTGTGTGTATTAATTATAACTGTATTTTAAAATATACGTCGAATCTCGTAGTTTATCTCCCCCCCTTCTCCCACGTCTGCCCCCCTCCCCCCACACACAATAATTTGGTGAAGTTGGCGCCCCTGCCGTATTTATCTTCTGTTTTAACTGGATCACGGTCGTTTTTCACTATGGGACAGTGAAAAATTCATATTTTTCACAGTGAAAAATTCATAATCGTGAAAAATTCATATTTTTCACTAATTCATATATTTCATTATGGAATAATTATAAACGACCGTGATCCAGCCAAAACAGAAGATAAAGGCTGTGTTTATAGCGTGCTAATGAGATCCGTGGACATTAACGTACGACCTAAACTTTACATAGGTTCTACTAGACGCAGTTTAACCTCCTCAGACCTGCGATGAAGTTAAACACTTGATTTTTTAAAACAGATTTGAAAATTGATGTTTACTGCATTGTAAACTGAAAAAAAAATCTTTAATTTTTCATGGAAAGGAGAGGGGGGAGGGGCTACGGGGATTGAATCACATTTGGTACATCAGGACAGAGATGCTGTAATTGTAATATTTAAGAATTCAAAAATTACTGGTTTAATTAATCTATTTTCAAGTTATATTATGCAATATTATTATATATCATAATTTATTTTTTATGGAACAATTTGAAAGAATTTCTGGAGCCATTGAGACACATGAAAAGCTTACAGTCTGAACACCGTACAGTATTAAACTCCATTACATTTTGAATTTCGGCATCTCCTTCTGTGGGCGCTGTCTCCAGTAATCTAAGTCATGTGTCTGACATGCTTATTTCGTGCTCAATCATGTGGCATAATTGTAGGAATAATCCTACGTTTAGGAAGTGGTTTGTTATCATCTGAGGAACACCTTACCGTCTGAACACAGTCATCTCAGGCATGTGTCTTACATGCTTATTTCGTGCTCAATCATGTGACATAGATGTAAGAATAATCCTACGTTTAGGAAGGGGTTTGTTATCATCTAAGGATTCGTCAGAAAAAATGAATAATATTATAAATAAAAATTTCAAGTAATGATGTTAACACAAGTAACGTGAGCAAACATCATTACTTGAAAATTTCTCTTAAATTATATTTATTAAATATTAAATTAGATTGTAGAAAATATTTAGTAAATACAGGTGTAAACACCCACTAAAAATAACTAATGTTTAAGAAGTTACTACTATCTAATACACTCACGGAAAATGGAATTTGCTTACCAAGAAGGAAGCATCGGATTGAACTGAAATTTTATGGACGTAATGGCACAGATGAATGATACACATGATGGCAAAAACAGAGCTGCAGGACAATTACAGAGGGATCTGTGGCACGCAGTCTGGCCATCTTCAATAGCACGACGCACTGACTCGTGCGGTGATACATGCTGCAATACGGCACGGCATGGAGGCGTGGTCCAGTCTGCCGAACGCCTGATGTGGTCCTGCGACAGACTGGCCTACACGCGTTCAACGGTGTACTCTAAATCCCGGATAGTGCGGCACGGCGGAAGCTGGCGTTTCAACTGGTCCCACACATGCTCGATAGGGGACATGTCCGAAAAACGGGCAGGCCATGGAAGTGTCCGGACGTGACGTAGGCAGTCCTGGGCGACCCAAGCTGTGTGCGGGCGGGCATTATCCTGCTGGTATAGCGTACCTGGAATCCCAGCCAGGAATGGGAGCACATGGGGCCGTAGGATCTCATCCAAATACCGCTATCCCGTCAGTGATCCACGTACCACCACTATATATACTAGAGCTGATCGGCTATCGTAGGCAATGACTCCCCAGACCATAATGCCTGCACTGGGGGTGGAGGGGTGGCGCGAGGTTGGGGTTATGCCGTGGACCTCGGGAACCTTCACACCCGGACACGATGATCATCTGTCCCCAAAACGAAGCGGCACTCATCGCTAAACACCACGCGTCGCCAGTCTGCGGTGTTCCACGTCGCTCTGGCCTGGCACCACTGTACTGCGTCTGGTAGAACCTATGTTCCGGTGTTAATGGCAGCACACGTAATGGGCGCTGGGATCACAGATTCGTTTCCGCGAGGCGTAGGGAAATGGTTCTTGGGCACACAGAAGCCGCTACATCAGCCTGTATAGTGGACCGGGTCCCCGTGGGATCCGTTTGTGCCTGGCACACGATCTGCCGGTGGTCCTCATGGTCCGTCCGGAGCCGCTCCGCCGTGTGGCAGTGCCGTCACGTGTCCATTGCTCCCAACACAGTCGGACGGTATGGTCAGAACGATCCACGTGGCGGGCTATACGGAGCGCCGACCAACCCGCGGTTTCCAGCCCGATGATCAGGCCTCTCTCAAAGTCCACAAGTTGCGTAAATCGACGTCTCTGGCGTCTATCCTGCATTCTTGTCACTCTGTACTCTTGCTTGCGTCGGCCTGTGCTTTTCGCTGTCATGGAGCATCGACTACCCGCCGGTTTATGAGGCTGCCGGTTCGTGCTTGCAGCACCACCACAGGGTGTGCGGTCATGCGGAATCGCACCAAACGTAGATCATTTGCATACAGGCAGGAACTCTAGCTACTCGCAAAGTTTCACGGTTGTAGCATGTTTTTTTCTAGGTTCGCAAATTTCATTGTCCGTGAGTGCATCTCTGACTAGTAATTAGTTGTTTTTTTTAATCTTAATTTTCTATAAATTGACAGGTGGTCTTAAACTTTTGCAAATGATTGTATATATATATACACACTGAAGTGCCAAACAAACTGGTACACCAGTCTAATTCTTGGTAGGTCCCGCACGAGAGCGCAGGACTGCAGAAATACGACGGCGCATGGACTCTACTAGCTTCTGGAAATATGCTGTAGGAAGTGCACACCATACTTCCTGTAGAGCGTTCCTCAATTTGGGTGTATTCCAAGGTCTCGGATTCCTGTGTTCGATAGCGTGTTGCATGGCATCCCAAATGTGTTCTATCACGTTCAGATCTGAGGACTTGGGTAGGAATGGCAACACCCCAAACTCAGATGAATGCTTCTGTAACCATAATGTGGCGTTCCGACACTTGTGTGGAGGTGCATTGTCCTGTTGGAACAAGCCCAACCCATCAGCATGAATGCAGGACATGAACGGGTGTACCTCGTCAGAAAGGATGCGCACATAGTATTGGCCGGTTACAGGCGTTTGTAGACGTACCAGGGGTCCCAGTGAAGTCCAGCTAAACACACCCCATACCATTACAGACCCCCCACCAGCCTGAACAGTTCCCTGTTGACAGGCGGGACCCATGGTTTCATGGGGTTTGCGCCACACACGAATCCTTCCATCTGCTCGATACAGTTGGAAACGCTACTCGTCAGACCATGCTGTTTGTTTCCAGTCATCAAGTGTCCAGTAGCGGTGTTGCCGTGCCCAAGCGAGGCGCATAGCTCTGTGTCGTGCACCCATCAAGGGGCTCGAGTTGGGCGTCGGCTCCCAAAGCCCATATCGTGCAGGGTACGTTGCACAGTCCGGACGCTGATGCTTGTTGAGGCTCCAGCATTGAATTCCGATTATACCTGCGAGAGTGTTGCACGCCTATCGCGTGAAACGATTCTTGACAGCCGACGATGGTCACGTTCACCCAATGTTTTTTTTACGGCCACACTGGTATCGTAGGTTGGAGGTTTTGCCGGAATTCTTGTAGTCACGGTACCCCCTTGCAATGGTCGTCCGTGAAAATCCGAACTCCGTTTCTACCTCCGAAATACTATGGCCCATCTCACGACCGCCAACTATTACACCGCGTTGAAAGTTGCTTAAATCGTTATTACTTGTCATTCTCATGCCGAAAACAGCTTTGACAGCTGATAAGGATGTGTATCGCTTTATATACGCACTGGCGGACGCAACCGAGTGCGCGCATAAATGACGTTGCTATGTATTTTGCATAAGCTCGTCTGTACCAGTTTTTCTGGCACTTTAGTATATATATGTATATATACACTGAGTTGCCACTTTATTATGACCACCTGACAGTTTTAAGCAAATGAGCTATGGTTGCATGCTGTTGCCGCCATAGGGCGAGGCTAGTATAAAAAGGGAAAGCTTAGTGCTTGCGACAGTAGTAGAAGTGATTTTTGGGTGACGAAATGGGTAAAAAATACGATTTGATGGACTTTCAACGTGGGATGATTGTAGGAGCTCGGAGCCACGGACCGAGTATCACCGAAACCGCCGCATTCGTGAAATGTTCCAGAGCAGCTGTTGTTAAAGTGTTTAAAGACTGGACTGTCAGCCAAAAAAAACTGGGTCTCTACGTGCAACGTGTGGTCGTCATCGAGTAGTGACTGCTCGGGTAGAACGAAGAGTGCCCAGACTGGTAACAGACAACAGAAGGGCAACAGTGCAACAAATTACAGACCATCAATCAAGGATCCCCTCAAATGATCTCTGCACGCACTGTTCGTCGTACACTGCATCGGATGGGATATGGCAGCTGAAGGCCTGTTCGAACACCTATGCTGTCTGTAGTTAACAAGAGAAAACGTCTCCAGTTCGCACAGGAGCACAAGGACTGGGCAGTCGGTAATTGGAAACAAATTATGTGGTCTGATGAATCACATTTTCAGTTGCACCATGCCGATGGCCGAGTGAGAATTTGGCGGAAACAGCACGAAAGCATGGACCCCAAATGCATTGCTACAACCCTTCAAGCTGGTAGAGGCAACGTTATGGTTTGGGGAATGTTTTCCTGGCATGCTTTGGGCCCTTTAATTCGTGTTGATCAACGTCTGACTGGCATATCATATCTAAACATCGTTGCGGACCAAGTGCATCCTGCCATGTGTGGATGGTTGATCCCAATGGCGATGGCTACTTTCAACAAGATAATGCGTCCTGCCATAGTGCTCGTACTGTATAGGATTGGTTTCAGGAACATGCCGGTGAGTTTACTTTGTTAGGTGACCCTATAATGAATAAAATTCTCCGGCTGGACGTGTAGTGCAGGAAAGCTTACGTTAAGTCACGTTAGGGTTATTGAAAGGTTACTTGACGTAGCTAAAGTGTGCTTAAACTTCAAAGTGCTAGAGTTTGTTTAGGTAAGACACGCACGTGCAATAAATTCCAAGAATATGGAATTTATTTTTACTCAGCGTTCCTCATTTTCTTGAATATCAGTAATATAACTTCGGTTTTAGTACATTAGTACTTTGAAGGCTCCTTATTAGAGCGGTAAACACAATATACCCTGAACTTAAAGTAAATACTCAATGAAATAGACTTAACGGCCAGACAGAGGTCTGACAATAAAATGAACTAAGTAAACGTACTCACTTTTAACCTTTTATTGGGGAGCTCCTGGTATTACTCAAATACACACTCCAAAATAACGCAACTACTGATAGCACGAACTTTCGTACTATCGTAATATCGTAGAAACGTAGGTAAATCGCATATCAATAATCAGGAAGAACCTATCACATATAAAACGAAGCTCCTCGGTATACTTGAGCGCGCCTATATATATATACTGCATACCACCACGTCATGACTTACACTCGTTGCCACATATAATTCAGCGGGAGAAACAACATCTCGTTAAGTGAGAAGATAATTTGCATAGGAAAATAAAATAACAAGAGATAGTAAAATCAAAAAGAAACTGAATTTAGAGTATACGTTACAACCCCCACAATCTTCAGATCTCAATCCCCATTGAGAATTTGTGGGATGAAGTTGAACGGGCCATCAGACAGCTGGATCCACAACCCTGCAATCTCACACTCCTGGAAAGGGCTATTCATCAAGCATGGTCTCAGATTCCACAAACCACCTATCAACATCTCGTGGAGTCCATGCCACGAAGAATCGACGCAGTATTAAAGGCAAAAGGTGGCCCAACGAAGTACTGAGGGGGTGGTCATAATAAAGTAGCCACTCAGTGTATAACGCAATGGGAGTCATTCAGAAGGGTTTTTCAATGGGCAACGCATGCTGGAAATTGCCCCCGTTAATTCCACCCCGACCTAGGAGTTTTGGGTTTTCTGCTTGTGCTTTATGTTACAAGTTAATTTTAAAGGGAAGGGAACCCTAAGTAAAAAGTTAAAGACATAACTTTTGTAAGTATCAAGTTTTTTGGCTCGGGCAATGTCTGTGCTGTGTATGTAAAATTAACATACAGTACAGACATTGCTCGATCCAAAAAAACAAATCAATTATACAACAATATCAAAGAAAATATGTAATGTAAACACACTATTGAGAAAAATGATGAATTACACCAAGTAGAGTAATGCCAACAAAAAGGAGCGTTTTAAGCAAGAAAGATTTAACAGCAAGAACTGTAAAACAAAACGTGTTTGCAGATTAATTTTTAACCATTTTTATCAAACAGCCACAGGTTTTATACACAAATTTGCAAGGAGCAGCGGAGAAAAGTATTTCCTCAAATGAGTAAGGGGCCTTCTTTCTGAAAAGAGAAAAGCATGTGTGTGTGGGACAAAGGCGAATTAATTTTAATGTCCTAAGAAAACGAGCCAAGTGCGAGAAGGACAGACTGTAAAAGCAAGAAATTTTTTTTTTAGATGGAACCACTAAACAAAAGAAAGGAAAATCAAAAACGAAAACAAGAAAAAAAACTTACCAGAACAGCAGACCAATGCGGCTTGTAGCCAGCTTAGGCACTAAGAAGCAACTGAGTCTGTCTCAAGGGGATAGAATAAGGGGAATGAGCATAACAAGCAAGCCCTACGTAAAGCCCTGAAGCAGACGCTCTGAGCGGTAGCCATCTTATGTTACCCTTCTAATTGCGTTCCCATCGAATTACGTACCTAACAATATAGGCAGGCTAACACTTTTAAAGCCTTCTTGCGAAAAGAAAAAAATATCATGTACATTTATGGATGTAGTCTATAATATCACCACTGTTTTCTATTCTTTCCTTTCAAAGCACTGCTAAGTCATGCTTTACTGCTGCGTACGACAAAAATCCCTTTAACTCGTCACACGAAAAATACATGCTGTTTAAAGTAATGCATGAAGCCGTTCACAAACTCTAAAGTGAAGAAGAAAACCCTGATTTATTTCATATTATCGAGTGAATGTTTCTTTACCTTAGAAACAATAGCCGCCCCGGTGGTGCAGTGGTCTAAGCGATGGCCTCTGATCATTCGTCCGAACGGGGTCCGGGTTCGAATCCAGTGAGGCATGGATGTTGTGTTTGTCTTAAGGCACTGGCTCTCTCCCTTCCCTGGAACCAGTGACCCTAAATTAGGGACGGGCGACTGCTTATAGCCCATTGAGTTGCTCACGGTGGTCGTTAAACCTCCAATCAAAAAAAAAAAAAAAGAAAAGAAACAATAGTTCGTGCTAAACTTTGATAATTTACAAAATTTTAATGAAGAGTACACGGAATGTGCAAATTGAAAAACGTTTGTAGCGCACAATAAAATCCGTTAGCGTTGATAGATTACTATGTTCTAATAAGAAATGCGATAATTTACGAGTTTAAAATAATAAAAAAAAAAAACGGATTTTATTGTGCGCGAGAAACGAATGCTTTTTACAAAGTTTTAATAAAACGTTTTCGGGAATGTGACTTTTGACCAGGAGTTATTGAAAACTGGACAAATTTCTAATTCGTACTGGAAATGTTTAGCTATTCCATCATAAGTTTTTGATCCGCAAATACAATAGATCTCTCTTCAGCTTTTAATGTTAGTTGAACTTCAAATGAACAATTCCATAAATCAGTCATAAGCAAACGCCCTTCTCACACGAAATAAAAAACTGAAATCTTCCTTAACTTACAAAGCAAAAATGAGCAACTGAGGGTAATGTGACATGGCGGCCACGCAACTTAGCTGGCTTCAATGATGAGAGCACATGCTCTCTCCCCATATTCTACTCCTTGGTCTGTCTCTGCATAGGGCAGATGAAAAAAAAAATTGCGCCCAGAAACAGGTAAGAAAGCAGATGGCCAATGAGATTTACTGTTGTAGGATGCAGTTCCTGCTCAAGTGTTAATCTGTTTAAGTGCTTAATAAATTAAGCAGACTCTGAATATCCAAAGAAGGAACCTAAGGTTGCATACCACATCCGGGGATCGACCCACACCTTATTCGGGACTTAAACCCGTGCCTATTTCCGACGAACAGTCAGAAGCCGGAACTTAGACCACTGAGAGTGCTGTCTCTTGAGAGGAAATTTGTATGAATCGTGCTACTTAATTCCTCTACAGATTTTAAGTAGCACGATTCATCAAAGACAGAGTGGCGGACTGGCAATCCATAACCGGCCCTGGATGCAGATTTTGTGCAATCCACTTTTGGATAAAAAAAAAAAAAAAATATGAAGGTACCCCATCCCCGAAAAAAAAAACAAAAAAAAACTGTATGTCAGCATCACCGTTTACTGTTTAAACGTCTTTTCAACACAAATATAGTAAATTTTAATGTCAGAACAAAATTACAGCCGATGTGGAGAAGCAATATAGACAAAGCACGTTCTCTGAGAGAGTCTGTCTAAAATTTTATTACGTTCTTACGAATTGTAATGCGATAGTTGAATTCAGAATTTGAAGTAGTTTAAAACCTTTGTCTTTAGTGAGAACCGAAATCCGAACATGCCAAAAATAATTTTTTCCCAAGACTTACCTATGATTAACAAAATAATTACGAAAAAAAGTCCCTTGAAGAAATTGAAAATGTCAGCAGAATTGAATGAATATCAGTGCGAATTTATAAAGTGGCAGAAATTAAAGAATGTGAAAATTAATTTTTATTTAATTACTTTCAAATGGAAAAAGTATTATTTTTTTTTTTTATCTGTATCCGAAACAGAATTTCCGGAACTGCAGTTTAAGAATTCGTGTAACTGTAAGGCCCATAGGCGCCAACTTTCCAGAAATTCAATGGGTGCTCAAGCTCATAACAATGACATGGAGTACGAGCAGGGAAAGGGGGGGGGGGTAAAGAATGGAAATACAATGCAGACTAACTTTTTTTCAAAAAGTTTTTATTTATCCTTGATTTTGAGGCTGTTGGATAGATATCTGTCCAAAATCCTGTTGTCGAAGATTAGAAGACCATAACATTTTTGGCAGTTATTTTGTTTCTATTCTTTTTTTCCCTGAATTTTGGAAAACCAGTGGATTTTCAAAACACCTGAACATGAAGATCAATTTTTTTATTTTTTTCTGAATTATTATTTGCGTTTTCCAATCCCAGGGCAGTTCAAATTTGTAAAAATAATGTGAATGAAAATTATTGTTTAAGACACACAACTTTTTTTTTTTCAAATTTTAACACACCTAGGGCTTTTTAGGCTTAAAAATTTGCACTGAGTGCTATCGAGTTTTTTAGCCCCAACCGACTCCTATAGCGTTTAATATGTTCGTATACATGGTATGGTCAAAAGTAAAATAATTATAATTTGACTCCCCTGGATTTTTCTGTGGGACCACATCAATTCTCATTTTCAGTTTGCATCAAAATGGAACTCGAACGTCGGATGAATTAAAAGAGAACATTCGTAGTAAATGTCGCAAGGTAACGCTGTCTGACATTCAGGGCTCCCTAACTTTTAATTTTCCCTAAATTCAAGTATTTGTATTGAACATACAGTGCATTTCATGTAAAACACATTAATGAAAGAACTGAAAAAAAGGGGTTTTCTCTCAAACACTTAGTACAGAGAAAATTAAATGGTGCTTTTGTGTTAAAAACTTAGTACACTGTACTAAGTGTTTGAGAAATAACGGGGTTCATAACGGGGTTCAAATTTGCAGCATGTTGTTGGGTTTCGTTTGCACAACACAATGGTGTATCTTTTCTCAGAAAGTGGTGCAGCTGGAGTAGCACCACTTTTTGGTGCAACCTACCACAACATTTTTAACAGTGTAGTAAGAGTGGAATAGCCTGCTTTCGGCAAATCCTTGTGCTTATTAACCACCTCGAGCGCGGATTGGTCATACACACTCTTCGTAACTCTCGTACTCGTTTTCAACGATTCTGAATATTTTCCCATTTGTTTCCATTTGGCACAGATTTGACCGGCGATTGTCGGTCAGCCGGCCGGGCCAGTCCGGCCACGAATGCTCCCAACGTTGTGGCAGTTCTGCGGAGACGACAATTGTTCCTTCCCGGGCGACAATGCCATTTGTCATGTTTCCAGGGTTGCAATGGAGTGGTATGAGGAAAATCAGGTTTCGCGGATTGACTGGCCTGCTCAGAGCTCGGACCTCAATTACATTGAACACTTATGGGATGAACTTGAACGACGGGTGAGGTCTAGATCTTCTTCCCTCACAGAGTTGGTTGAATCGTCCTATAGCGTATCAAACCCACTCTCTCTTTCAACAATGAGAGAAATCGCCAGAGTCTCTATACTTGATTGTGCTTCCTGAAGGTGGAGAGACGTTTTCTGAATTGCTGCATTAAGCGATTCGATTTCCTGAAAAATGACAGTTACCATTTTAAGTAAAAAAATAATTCAAATTCCTACAATTTGTGGAGATATCTGCTCGCCTTTGCTCCCACTTTATTTCTTTCTGCTGAAAGATCTTCCAGAAAAAGTAATGCGTTGTCATAATTTGCTTCAAGAGTTTTCAGCGAATTTACTCTTAGCACACCACCTTGCGGGACAAAAAGGCCTCAAAGACGTCTCACTTGCGTCTTGAAGTGACTTGAATATTGTAAGTCGTTCAGGCAAATTTCTGATAAACGATATAAGTTCACGTACAAGAGCTAGAAAATCTCAAATACACTCGATGATCTGCATGACATCTTGTACAACCAAATTAACGTGTGAGCTACGCAGTGTACAAATATGAGCCTTGGTCCTATTTTCAACAGCCAACTTTGCTAACCTGTCAAGTGTCCACTTACATTAGCTACTCCATCGTAACACTGCCCACGACAGTTGCGTATATCAAGATCAAATCGCGATATCCTGAATAACAGAAAACAGAACATCTGCGATCGTGTTTGGCGTTTCATAAAATCCAAAGAAAAGTTCTATCACTTTTAACTTGGCACCCACTATACGAAAACAAATGGATACCTGTTCTTTAGTTGAAATATCACAAGTTTCGTCGATGATCGAAGAATAAATGGCAGCGTCTTTTATCTCCAGCAGCAGCTGTTTTTTAACTTGATTCGACATAAGGCCAAGAATTTCATTGATGGTGTCGTGCAATATCCATTTAAATTTAGAGCGGAGAAGCCAAGATTTCAGCTCTGGGACATCATCTGCTCGAAGGTTGAGTAACTACACAAGATTCGAACTTGCGTCATCATGACCACGAATGACTAAACCTTGCTGAGCCAGAAATTTCAGAGATAAAATAAATTTCATGAGTGCCTGCCTTGCCTCTTTCATTTCGTTTAGCTTACTGTTTGACAGGGATGTCGAAATGTTTACTCCTTTCTTCACCGAAGAGCACAATAAAGCTGCTGTTGTATGTAGTGAACTTTTCTCATGAATCTTGAACCGTTCGATTGCTTTTTGCCAAGCGGAAATCCATCAAATGTAGGCGCGAAATGCATTTTGATCTTTTGCTAAAAACACTGGAAGACTCGCCTTTTGTTCAACAGCAAGCATACAAACAGAGCAAAACACTCTGTCTACGTCTGAATTATAAGTAATCCATGGTTATGCCACCTTCCACTTTTGTTGAAAATATCTTCCCTTCTGTCATTTCACTTGTTTTTCGCTGAGCAAAGGATTAGGCAATGTACTCGTGCTTAGGCAAATTGCAGTTGTAATATTATTCGTGCCTCCATTACTTTCGGCGGAAACAGGCGAATTACATTTGGGTAACTTTATAACAAATTTCTCCATTTTTAACGCTTTTAAAAATGGGAAAGGGAAATCACAGAGCATCAGTTGAATGTCTAGAGCTGCTGGTGAAGAAAGTAACAACGGAAAACAATGCTAAATGTTCATCAAAACCACTTTACTCTTTCAGATCCTCTCTCTCCTAATGAAACGCCGCCTCAGTAACAGTTAACCCCATGGTTACCCTTCCACCTAAACACCTCTCCCCCGCCCCTCCACCTTCGAAGAAAGACGCCCTGTGTAAGTCTGCACGTGACGAAATGAGCGGTCCGCGATAGACTGTCCTTCCATCCCCCAGACTTACTGATGCGAAAACGTTAATCCCGCGCCCTATTCCCCAAACTATACTCGGGGCAAAGCTAACCTGATTGCACTGTTAAGGTGGACGTCAAGTAATTTTGCTTCCTATACTTCGAATGGAAAAACTTCTGTACACATTTTCTTCCCAATTAATGCGTTCCAAAGGATGAAAATTTGAACATCGATTAAAATAACTTTATATTATAACTTCGAATACTTAATATTTTCTAAAACATAACCATAATTATATTAAAAATCAATAACTTTTCCATTGGTAGTGTTGAAACGAGAAAAAAGATGGCGCGACCTGTACTTTGATGACGTCAGTAGACAAACAAATGTTGGATTGCATAATTATGGTTATGTTTTAGAAAATATTAAGTATTCCAAGTTATGAAATGAAGCTGTTTTAATCGAAGTTCAAATTTTCATCCTTGGGAGCGCATTAATTGTGAAGAAAATGTGTACAGAAGTTTTCCCATTGGAAGTATAGGAAGCAAAATTACTTGAGGTCCACCTTAACGCTGTGAAACCGATTCACCAACAAGTCCGTATCTCTTTGTTTATCTGTATTTCTCCACGCACTAATGAGGTGCCAAGTGTCGTTGACCCTTCCCCCTAAGACCCTGAAGGGATGGGAGGAAAGACAAAAGTAATCTTCCAGCTCGGGCTTCTATCACGATGTCCTCCTCAACTGCCACGCACCAGACAGACGAATTCTTTCTTTGCAAAAACGCATCTGGGTGGATAAGATAAACACCTTTGTTAAACATATTCCTTACTATTTCATTTCATCAGTTTTACGTACACTTTCGGTGTTCCTGTAGTGTTCCAAAGATTTCTTTATTTTTTTTAGTTACATTTTAAACGTTATGCCGTACGCATTTTTTTTTTGTTAAAAATACATTGAACTGCGCTATATTTTGAGACAGCAACTAGGAAGAAAGGGGCAAGTTTAGTGATCGCCGCTACCCATTATCTCCCCTTTTACCCTCCGGCTCAATTCTCACCTCCCGCCCGCTCAGTAAATATCCTCCGTGACTGTATACGGTATAGCGTCTGAAGCAAGACACAAGTGACAATGACGTCGCGAAAATACGAATATTTGTATTTTTTAGAAACGACACCGAAAGTGGGATCTTAATTTTTACTAATGTATGTACGTACAACATCGATGTATCCATGTGCTTTTCAGGTCTCAGTTCAAGTTCGAACACGAGCTTTTCAACTGGAACTATATTATGCAGTGGAAGTACACACTCTGTAACTTTAACTCCGTAGTCAGGTTGACCTTGCCCCCAGTATAGTAACAGGCTGTTTTCCTTGCCCCCCTCGGCCACCCTCACTAATGGTTTCTCGAGGCGATTAGTGGGAGACTTAGCCACCTAAAATCGTTTTCCCGTCATTTCTAGTTTCCGACCATCCGCGGGATAAAAGAAATAAAGCAATAATTTTTCGCAACTGACACCCCAAACAGGAAATTTTGCTACTCTTTCTTTGTTCACAGACAGCTCCACCAATGTTTTCCATTAACAAAAAAAAATTTATAATAATATTTAATAAGTAAAATAAATAAATAAAAAAAAAGGAGGGAAACTTAATTTTCAATGGGTGCGGCACCCATTGAGGACATTCAATGGGTGCGCAGGCCCCAGAGCACACACACACAGTCGGCACCCCTGGTAAGGCCCAAAACGTAGTAAATCAGATTCAGGCCACGTTAAAAAAAAAAATGCCGGAGGTAAATCTCAATGCATTAGGGTACACAAAGAATTTCGAGTTTCTATCCCAGGGTATTCATTTATATATATGGTTGGCGCCTATGATAATCAGCGCAATATATTTTATTATATTGCACTGATTATCATATTTTACTAGGGGGCAGTGCCCATCTAATATTTTTCGTCCTGTTTAATTAAATAAGCGCTTTGGCCTCATAAAGTGGACCAAGCTCCACCTTATGAGGCCAAAGCGATTTATTTCCGAAAAATTTGTAAATAACAAAATAAGTAAACTTTTTCCCCGTATAAAGCATTGCTTATTTGATAAGAAACTTGATTGTCAGCCCCGTATTTTGTTCGAAATGTTCTCGTGATGTTTCAAACAATTATGCAAAATAAAATAAATAAAAATACAGAAACGTATAATCTCTAGCGACTTTTTGTATCTATTTTTTGCTCTTCTGGTTCTTTGTTTGAGTAACAAGGCTAATTTTTCATATTTTTGATAAACGTTTGGAAACAAAATCTCTCGGGATATTTTTATAAACTCGCAGGCTGAATTTCATTTTTAAAAATATTAATATTCAACAAGATAATATTTTTATTTCCTCGTTCATTTGCTGATGAGCAATTACAATTGCGTTTCAAAATATATGTCGTATCTCGTAGTTTATCTGCCCCCCCTTTTAATTTTTATTTTCCTCCTAACAAAGGAACAGAAGTGCTCCCCCTACGTTTGATCTCTCTAGAAGAAACTCTTGATCTACTATCAGTTGCTTAACGATGATTCATCAACCAAGATCTTACATATTTTTTGGATTAAATCGTTCAATGGGCTGTCCATTTGAATTTCTGAACATCAGGTTAAATACATTGGAGGTTTATAAAGATGCTCTGAGATCGGTTATAAGAGGATTGTTCAGTGAACTGAATCCTCGTTCGTATTCAGCTGTCAAACAGGGCAGAGTTGAAATTGTTCTTAAGAGGAGTTTTAAGTTATCTGGTACAACTTGGACGTTTTCAGTATATTCTCTCAGTCTCTGAATAGCTTGCATTTTATCAACACTAAAACGTTTACAGATTCGCCTTGTTTCTAGTTCTCCATAGCGCGCGTCGCCTCTATTTATTCGCTGTAATGAAGAAATATTTTCAAGAAGTTGTACATTTTCACTGTTTGAATCTGAACACAGTCTTGATTTCATCCTGTCAACCGTGCTTTGAATAAACTGGTTTGGTTAATAGGTACAATTTTGTTGTTAGGAATCAATGGGATATTTTTAAATAATAATTCCTCGTTCGCTGCTACAATGCTAAATGAGTTTTTTCTTTAGGATTTTCTCCGAAGCTCTCTATAACCTTATGGTTCTTTTTATTAGATGTTCAGCTCTTGGCAGCGATGTTGTTCGAGATTGAGGTTCTGTTGATAATATGGACATTGAAGGTATACGCTGTTCTGTCAACAAACAAAAAAAAAGCAGAGGGTATACGGCGTGTAACACCGTATATCCTCCACTACAGCCCTGATAACCGCCAGCGAATGCCGTCAAAGTGTGGGAAAGCTGATAGTTTTCAAGCAATGCGTTTTGTGTTGGCCGAATTGCCTTCTTCCGACACAAATGTTTCCAATTTCGCATCGTAACTTGCTGCCGTTGTGCGAGAAAATGCTAGATTTATAAAATTTGAGGCTCCTCCCGTCTTTATTTTAAATTGAAATACACGAACGTTACTGCGAATTCTAAACAAAGCATAACGTTAAAATTGAAAACCTCACTCGCGTAAGAGGTATAATCCATTCCGGTTTCATATAACACGATTTCTTCAACCAAAAACCACGCAATTCGAAAATGCACACAGCTGAAATTACATATGTATATCATGTAAACAACGTCAAATTCCCACACCTTGCTGCTTCACGGTTAAGAGACTCAGGGCATCTCCAGAAGTATTATTCTAACCTCTTTGGGCCTGTCGGACCAGAATATAGTGGCCCACTGTAAATACCCCCAGTATCCCGGCGGCCACGTCCGCTCCTGGTAGCATAGACTCGCAAACGTAATGTTAGCGGTTCTGAAACATGGAAACCAATTGAATGTTCTTTTTTTCTTATTATTTTGATTGGATGTTTAACGACCACCGAGAGCAACTCAGTGTGCTATAAACAGTCGCCCGTCCCTAATTTAGGGCATCTAGTTCCAGGGAAGGGAGGCAGTGGCGCCCATATGAGTACTTGTTGGAGGGGGGGGGGCTAAGAAAGATCCTTACCTCCTTCAAGGCTGTCAAACATTTTAGTAAATGTACAAGATACTAAAATACAACAAAAATAATTGATACAATCGATCATTAATACTTTATTATGTTTAAAAATGCTTTAAAATAAGGTTTCGTCTATTTTAGTGTTTTATATTTACCAAAAATTTGGCTATACCAACGGCTAGGGGGACTCGAGCCCCCCTCTTATCGGCGCCCTTGAAGGGAGGAAGCCAGCGTCGTAAGACATAGATAACATCCATGCTCCACGGGATTCAAATCCGGACCCATCACGGAAGAATGATCAGAAGCCATCGCTTAGACCACCGCGCCGTGTCGAATGTTCAGCCATTGCTTAGACCACCGCGCCGATACTGAATGTTCAGCCATCTATGAATGAGGAGTGGTGGGGCGGAGTTGGCATTGAACAGACGCCTATTGGAAAGCAAGAATGTTTGATTCCACTTACAATGTACTGCACAAATTACGTAGAAATAATTTTCGCGTACGACCCGAGAACTTTCTAGATCAAATTGAAATTAACAAGCGCTCACATCCGCGAAAAAACCAACAAGACTAGTAAGCAGGAAAACACAAGGCTAATATCATGCCAGTCATATGCACGGAGCAGAGAAATAAAAAAAAAGGAAAAGAAAAGCTACTAAACAGAAAAATTTCGCGCCATATACACTTAAATCTTAAAAATATATTAAAATTTTAAAGATTTAGAACTGAAATACTCCCACAAACACTTCAACACCCTAGTATGGCGGCTTTCTATATATGCTGGAAGTAGCATGGCTCTTTGCCAGTCTATTCTCCTCTAATATCTTTCGTATTTATTCTCACAGCCTTAAGCTGAGCAAGAATCGGGAATTGTGGTTTGGTTTGGGAGTTTAACGACCGCCGTGAGCAACCTGATAGGCTATGAGCAGTCGTCCGTCACTAATTTAGGGCTACTGGTTCCAGGGAAGGGAGAGAGACAGTGTCAACACATCCATGCTACCCTGGAATTCAAACCCGGACCCATCTCAGACGACTGGTCAGAAACGAGCGATTAGACCACTGTGCCATCGGGGCGGCATTCGGAATGATCTCGATGAATATAGTACAGATCACAAATTCCCTGAAGAAATGCAACCGAACTCCTACAGTGGTCACACCAAACTGTTGGCGTGGCCCTAAATTAGGGACGGGCGACTGCTTATAGCCCATTGAGTTGCTCACGTTGCATGGTCGTTAAACCTTCAATAAAAAAAAACAAGTAAAAAACCTGTTGGCCGCCCCGGCGTCGCAGTGGTCTACTAGCTGGCTTTCCAGCAAAAACACAAGTGTCGGGAAACTGATGGCCACCAGCTGGCAGTTGTGGGTCACTTCTGGCTGAAATCTGCCGCTCACGGCACGGTAGCGGTCCGCTGGTGGCAGCGCAATCAGTTGGCAGCCATTGATGACCCTGCAGCATAGCCGTAAATTGCGGGCCTCCAAGCAAGTGCCACTAGCGGCACATAGCTGGCAACTGAAGCAACCCCAACAGGAGGTGGAAACAACGGGAGTGCGCATGCACAGAAGCAACACGTGCGGTGTCTCTCATGGTACCAGTTAGTTGAAGACGACGCTACACCATCGTGTCATTTTAGTGGATGTTAAGGAAAAAGCCATAGGAAGAGAGGCGAATTAATTTCCTAATGAAATGCCATTTCGACGAAGATTAATGTTGGAAGAAAAATATATAAATAATTATTAATGAACTGTAAGAAATAGTCAATTACTCTCG
Source organism: Macrothele yani (assembly GCA_039090855.1). Lineage (NCBI taxonomy): Eukaryota > Metazoa > Arthropoda > Arachnida > Araneae > Macrothelidae > Macrothele > Macrothele yani. Next base: position 88,982,808 of record CM077016.1, on the reverse strand, counting down.
TGTATTTATAGAAACTCATTTTCGTAGCAAAATTCCTGCGCCGCCCCTGTGGTACAGTGGTCTAAGTGCTGGCTTATGATCATTCGTCTGTGAAGGGTCCGGGTTCAAATCCCATGAGGCATCGATGTTGTGTTTGCCTTACGGCCCCGGTTGTCTCCCTTTCCTGTAACCAGTGACCCTAAATTACGGACGGGCGACTGCTTATAGCCAATTGAGTTGTCCATGGTGGTCGTTAAACCTTCAATCAAAAAAAAAAAAAAAAAAAAAGAAAGATTCCTGCACTAACACACAATGAATCGAAAATACAGGCAGCCATGAAATGCACCCACTCCTTTCCCACGAATAACAAAAAATAATTTCTGTGTAATCTTTCGTTTTAACATACACTAAAGCGCTTCAAGCAAAAGTCCCGGAAAAACAGTAAACATTCGTTATGTTGGGGGAAAAAAATAAGAATTATACGCGTACAAAATTTATCAGTTATTTGAAAAAAAAAAAAAAAGCAACGCTATGTGGATATAACGTACTCATCAATGGGTTGAATACACGCGATTGGAGGAATTCGCTACTAAAAATAACGACAAGTAAAATAAAGTAATTAATTAAAACACTCGACGTGGATCAGGAACACCAAACAGAAATCATCGCTCTTTCTACGTTAATAAGTGAGTCTCGGAAAAATTCTCATCGGCCGCCACCGCGAAACGAACCCAGGGTCTTTCAGTTACGTGCCAGACATGCTACCACTGCACCACAGTGGCCTCGAACTTTCCAGACTCACATGTGATTAACTGCCAAGCTATATGGCAGGTTGCTTCATGAAGCTGCGTACCATGCTGGGGATTCACCAAAGATGGAAAGCAGCAACTGAACAAATAACTAGGAGGCGAATGGGTAATTAATTCAAACACTCGACGTGGATCAGGAACACCGAACAGAAATAATCGCTCTTTCAACGTTAATAAGTGAGTCTCTGAAAAATTTTCATCGGCAGCCACCGGGAATCGAACCGAGGGTCTTCCAGTTACGCGCCTGGCATGCTACCACTGCACCACAGCTGCCTCGGTTTCTTCAGACTCAAATGTGAATAACTTCCAAGCTGCATGGCAGGTTGCTTCATGAAGCCCCGCACAATGCAGGAGATTCACCAAAGATGGAAAACAGAAACTGAACAAATAAATAGGAGGCGAATCGTTAATTAATTCAAACACTCGACGTGGATCAGGAACACCGAACAGAAATCATCGCTTTTTTCACGTTAATAAGTGAGTCTTGGGAAAATTATCATCGGCCGCCAACGTGAATCGAACCCAGGGTCTTCCAGTTGCGCGCCGGACATGCTACCACTGCACCACAGTGGCCTCGAATTCTCCAGACTCACATGTGATTAAATGCCAAGCTACATGGCAGGCTGCTTCATGGAGGTAGCATGTCCGGCGCGTAACTGGAAGCCTGGGTACGATTCCCGGTGGTGGCCGATTAGAACTTTTCCGAGACTCACTTATTAACGTGGAAAGAGCGATGATTTCTGTTTGGTGTTCTTGATCCACGTCGAGTGTTTGACCCATTCGCCTCCTAGTTATTTGTTCACTTGCTGCTTTCCATCTTGCGCATAACTGGAAGACCCTGGGTTCGATTCCCGGTGGCAGCCGATGAGAATTTTCTGAGACTCACTTATTTACGTGGAAAGAAAATAAAGTATCTTTCCTCTTTAGAACAAATGCAGCTTCGGACCACGGAAAGGAAAAATCAAGAGATTAGAATAATAACTCTGGAGATGCCCTGGTCTCTTAACCGTGAAGGCGCAAGGTGTGAGAATTTGCCGTTGTTTACATGATACCTATGTAATTTCAACTGTTTGTATTTTGGAATTGCGTGGTTTTAGGTTGCACAAACCGTGTTAATATCAAATCGGAATGAATTATACTTCTTACACGAGTGTAGTTTACAATTTTAACATTATGTTTTGTTTGGAATTCGCACTAATGTTCGTGTATTTTAGTTTAAAATGAAAATGGGAAGGAGCCTCAAAATAATTAAGAATTTCATAAATTCAGCATTTTCTCACACATTGGCAACAAGTTACATTGCTAAATTGGAAACATTTGCGACGAAAGAAAGCGATTTGGCCAACACAAAGTGCATTGCAACAGCTTTGAAAACCATGAGCTTTTGCACACTTTGATGGCCGTCGCTCGCGGTTATAGGCTTCAGGCAAAGCATTAAGAAGGGCATCTCCAGGTATCTTATTTTTATTATTATTTTTTATTTGAGGTTTAACGACCACCGTGCTCAACTCAATGGTCTATAAGCAGTCGCCCGTCCCTAATTTATGGCCACTGGTTCCAGGGAAAGGAAAGAGCCAGGGCCGTAAGACAAACACAACATTCATGCCTCACGGGATTCGAACCCAGACCCCTATCGGACGAATGGTCAGAAGCCATTGCTTAGACCACTGCGCCACCGGGGCTGCCCAGATATGTTATTCTAACCTCCTACGGAAAGATACAACGTTAAAAATGTAACAGCATGTGGCAAGAAAGCGTAAAATAATCGCCTTTCAAGACCAGAAGGACAGCACAAAACTTTGAAAAGCGCCTTTAAGTTGGTACACTCGTTAAAAATGAGTGAAGTTCCCTTAAGGTAAATAAAAACAATTGTTACGTTGAAAAAAATAAATTTATGAATTATATGAAACTGACATTTACGAAAAATAGCTCGCAATATTTTTTTTTTTTTTTTTTTTTTTTTTTTTTTGATTGGAGGTTTAACGACCACCGTGAGCAACTCAATGGGCTATAAGCAGTCGCCCGTCCCTAATTTAGGGTCACTGGTTCCAGGGAAGGGAAAGAGCCAGTGCCGTAAGACAAACACAACATCCATGCCTCACCGGGATTCGAACCCGGGCCCCTTACGGACGAATGATCAGAGGCCATCGCTTAGACCACTGCGCCACCGGGGCGGCACTCGCAATATTGTAAAATTAAAACAACAGCCCTTGTCGTCAGGGCCGGATTAAGGCTTAGTGGGCCCCAAGGCTAAGAAATCTGAGTAGGATCTCAAAGAATTAGGACGGCGAATCATTATGATGATGAGCCGCCCCGGTGGCGCAGTGGTCTAAGCGATGGCCTCTGATCATTCGTCCGAAAGGGGTCCGGGTTCGAATCCCGTGAGGCATGGATGTTGTGTTTGTCTTACGGCACTGGCTCTCTCCCTTCCCTGGAACCAGTGACCCTAAATTAGGGACGGGCGACTGCTTATAGCCCATTGAGTTGCTCACGGTGGTCGTTAAACCTCCAATAAAAAAAAACAAAAACAAAAAAAAACTAATAAATTATCTGCAGAGATTTCCTAATAAATCACTGTATTTCAAATTGTTCTCATAAGAACATGAGGTAAAAGCCTAAGATTCCTAGAATTTGCCTTGGATTTTCTAATGATTTAGCATTGTATACTTTTTTACTGCACCTTTTTTTGTAATGTAATGTGAAGCCACAGGGAACTTCGACTATTAATGGTTCCAACAACAAATTGGCCGCCCCGGTGGCGCAGTGGTATAAGGCGCTGGCCTCTGATCATTCGTCCGTAAGGGGTCCGGGTTCGAATCCCGGTGAGGCATGGATGTTGTGTTTGTCTTACGGCACTGGTTCTCTCCCTTCCCTGGAACCAGTGACCCTAAATTAGGGACGGGCGACTGCTTATAGCCCATTGAGTTGCTCACGGTGGTCGTTAAACCTCCAATCAAAAAAAAAAAAAAAAGAAAACAACAAATTGGGAGCTGTGGGCAATTACGTGAAAAAGCTGAAACTTTGTCGCCGACCCCGTTATGCATAGCGACATGAAGCATTTACCCGCCGCCCCGGTGGCGCAGTGGTCTAAGGCGCTGGCCTCTGATCATTCGTCCGTAAGGGGTACGGGTTCGAATCCCGGTCAGGCATGGATGTTGTGTTTGTCTTACGGCACTGGCTCTCTCCCTTCCCTGGAACCAGTGACCCTAAATTAGGGACGGGCTACTGCTTATAGCCCATTGAGTTGCTCACGGTGGTCGTTAAACCTCCAATAAAAAAAAAAAAAAAAGAAGCCTTTACCCTTGGTGAGTAACTGCCTTGAAATCTGTTCATCTTCCAGCCTCTGTTTCCGACCATGTAGAAATCACAAGAGAAATCTCTCTCTCTCTCTCTCTCTCTCTCTCTCTCTCTATCTGTTATTTGCCCAGGCATGCCACCTGTGCCCTTGGTCATGGTGGGCCCCAAGGCTATAGCCCCCATAGACCCCCTCTTAATCCGGCGCTGCTTGTCGTTTGACATCACGCTGGAAAGAGGCTCAGCTTCAAGCAAAGACTCGTGCGTGGCAAACCAGTGTAGTCGGTAGAGTGCTCGCTTCGCAAGCAGACTGTCGTTGATTCGTTTACAGCCAGATCCAAAAGGGTGTTTCCGCCCCGGTGGCGCAGTGGTCTAAGGCGCTGGCCTCTGATCATTCGTCTGTAAGGGGTCCGGGTTTGAATCCCGGTCAGGCATGGGTGTTGTGTTTGTCTTACGGCACTGGCTCCCTCCCTTCCCTGGAACCAGTGACCCTAAATTAGGGACGGGCGACTGCTTATAGCCCATTGAGTTGCTCACGGTGGTCGTTAAACCTCCAATAAAAATAAATAAAAAAAAGGGTGTTTTTTAGGACCCGTTGAGAAAATTTCTCCAGCACCGTGTCGTCCTGCAGAAGTTTCGTAGGGGGGACAAAAAGTAGTTGTGATCGCCGGATGCCATTGCTATGAAACTAGCTCACCACATTAGGATAGCCATCATTTATGACACGTGCTTGTAGGGCCGTTTGTGACAGCCACTGCCTGTGATGGATAACTCATCTCCCTGTTCTGTCATATGACAACTGATTGGGGGGCCAGCTGCTGGTCCATGTGGTGGCCGCCGGGACATTTTTTTGACGGTTGAGCAGCGGTAACATAGTGCTGGGCCGCTGCTGATACTACTGACTGCTAGTGCTGGCCCAGCAACACTGTTTTTGCTGGGTTCTGGCTATTTGTCCGAGAAGGGTTCTGGCTCGAATCCCGGTAAGAGATGGATGTTGTTTTTGTCTTACTGCACTGGCTCTCTCCCATCCCTGGAGTCAGTGGCTGTGAATTAGGGACGGGGGACTGCTTATAGTCGATCGAATTGTTGTTCACAGTGATCGGTAAACCTTGAATAAAAAAATAATAATACTGTTGTTGGTCCTTCGCTTGATGCGATGAAAAGTGATTAAGGTCCACTGGAGGATAACTGTGAAACTATTTAACGTTTTATGGAAGCACAAATAAAATAAAATTCATCTTGAAAATTTATATGGTCATGCAATAATTTTAACGGCACAAATATGCATAGACAATTATCTTTTAGAATTCGTATGTTTTATGGTTTGTACCTTCGACCATTTGAAGTAGAAGCTTTGAGCTTAAATTTTGGGGGCCAGGTGCTCGAATTTACACAATGTTGATGTTCTGGCCAATCAGAAAATAGCGGGAAAAAAAACTTGTGATTTAGCACTCCGAAGAACTGTAAGTCTGTAACCGTTGTAGATTTGTGAAGTTCGACGAAGTCGCTAGGTTGGATGCGGTGTGGTTGTTATGCTCTGAAAATTATTCGAATGTGACATATTTGAATTGTTATTCAAAAGAATTTTATTGGTAAGTTTATTGCCAAACGAATTAGTAGAATTCTGTTTCAGTAAATGATATATTTATGTTCGTCCGTCAAGTGGGTTACCTAGTGCACTCTGACATCGTAGTTCAAAAGTGTGAAATGTACAAGTGATCGTTGTCATTTTATTGTTACTGACGAGCGTTAATTATCATTTAGCTAAATTTCTTTATTGAGTTCGTTGCTGGACAAATAACATGCATATTAGGTTTAAACTTTGTGATAAGTTTGATTGCTATTGTCCGGAGTTGTGTATGAATGGTATTTTGGTACCTAATCCCATGATTTTAATGTGTGAATTGTATGACATTTTGGCGCTGCATTTTAATGCCTTTACATTGTTATTGGTAGACTTTCATCCTTCCGGAGCAAAATGGTGTCGGAGCATCTGTGTACTCTGTACTGGCTAGGTATATATAAGTTTTGAGCAAGTGGCAGTATGGCCAGAGCTCCGAGCAGTGAACTAACAAGAACAAGAACCAAAACCATGAAATCCGCTTCGATCTGTATGCGAAGATGCAGAAGCTTGGTCAACTGATTCACCACGCGCAGACTTTGTTTTTTGTGTGAAAAGCATATAACAGATATGCTTACATGCATTTAAAAGAAATTCTGAATTAAATATGGGCCGCCCCGGTGGCGCAGTGGTCTAAGGCGCTGGCCTCTGATCATTCGTCCGTAAGGGGTCCGGGTTCGGATCCCGGTCAGGCATGGATGTTGTGTTTGTCTTACGGCACTGGCTCTCTCCCTTCCCTGGAACCAGTGACCCTAAATTAGGGACGGGCGACTGCTTATAGCCCATTGAGTTGCTCACGGTGGTCGTTAAACCTCCAATCAAAAAAAAAAAAAAAAAAAAAAAAAAAAAAATTAAATATGGGGTATATGAGGAATTCTGTGATATATTTGAAATTGTAGATTTTAAACTATTTTATCAACATTCACTGTTAACGTATGTTTATCAAAACGAACTACAGTTTAAATAAAAAGAATCGCTAATTTATCTTTGCTCATCTTGCTGAGAGAAAATGATACGAAATCTGATTCTCTGATTCGCCAAAGTTGACCAAGTTTTCTTGAATGACTATGGCATTCTGACTGAGTAAAACTCAAGAGCATTTTCTGGTTAATAAAATTAGCTTGCTACTACTTTCAGTATGTAAAAGACAGTGTTCGAAATGATGGCATACTGGCACTTCTTTTACCAGGAATTTACATACTGGCACTAATATTAATAGTGGGAACAGCAGAAGTGATTTTTTCTTTGTTCCTGATTACAAGTGCATATTCTTCAATGTAGAAACCTTATGTGCCCTTGAGAAATAGCAATGTGGGAACTGTAAAGGGTAGGGGAGTGGTGTATGCTTTTGGAGAGTGGTGAGATGGCTATTAATTTAAGACTAAATATTCATTCTGATTGCTTGACTTTCTACTTCGTGAAAGTCCCTATTGGAAGGGGATTGCCCTCTCATATCGAGACCTTAAAGTTCTGGGTTCAACTCCAGCTGAATCACTAATTGTTAGCCAAGGTTCGGAAGTCTCGTTAATCCATTGGTCCTGGGGTAGAGACTCCTTGTTATAAACAAGAGTAACCCCAGTCCTCGGTGTAGCATAAGTAGTGCCTCGCTGAGGTCCACACACCAATCAACTGCCATCGTTTCTGATTTTTGTGGTGCAGTAATATTCCATGGAATTGTCAGTTATATTTTCAAACAAGTTTTCCAGGTTTTTTTTTTTTAGTTTTGGTGATTTTTTCTGGAGGATTTTTAGCTAAATATAAGCATACCAGCACTTCAAAATTTCCATTCTGAGCACTGGTCAAATAATACAGAAAAGGACAGATGTCAAGGCAAAAATAAAATGACTTCTGCATAATGACAAAACCAAGAGTAGGCTTTGGAAAGATAAATTATAAATATTCTCATTTTCGGCAACAGATTTTCTTCCTTATTTAAGTTTTGTGGGTGAGGGAGTGTAAACAATGAAAATTAGAGAAGGTATTTTGGGAATCCCTTAAGCAGTTAAGATTATTACTACTAGATGTTACAACAGTCTAGCCAGGTGTCCTGTTTTATGCCACAGACAGGCCTTTGACCTTCCACCCTTAAGGTGAAGTGTCAAAGGTCAAAAATGAAAGCATAGTCTTACAAACTATTTAATGGATTATCCATTCTCATCATGTCATGCTTTTTTCCCTCTCAACATTTGAAAAAGGTGCTTTTTATTTAATTTGATTTGCAGCTCTAGGGATTGAACGGTCATACAATTGATTTGCAGTTCTAGGGATGGAACCAGAGTTTAAGCTGGCTCAAAAAATGCTAAAATGATGAAAAAAGTTGCAGCAAAATGCTAAAGAAATTTAGCCTCTTTTGTCAATGAACTGACATGCCACGAATTGGCGCGACACCGTCAGACCGAACAATGGATGACTGAAAATTTCTACCCACGAATTACCGGTGGAATTTAAAATTTTCCCCTGGACTACGGGAGTTCAAAATTTTGGAACACAATCACCTCTGTGATATTTAAATGTCTGGCGCCATTTTGAGACAGGATGCTAATTTTCTCGCGCGTTTTAGATTAATTCATCACATTTTGCGAATAACGATCGTAGCTCAACCTCTGGATGGAACGATCATACAATTGGCAAGGCGTTTCAGATTTTTACTTTATCTCTTTTCCAGGAACATGTTATCCACCAAAGCGTGTATAAGATTTAGGAAAACAACAGCAGTTTTCTCTTATCTTCTGCTCCCCTTCCCCTGGGAAAGTAATGTCAAAATAATTTCTTAAAAAAATGACAGTTTTGCAGTTGCAAATTTGTGCCCATGCTGAAAATACTTGTTTCAGAATTAAAAATAGTGGTCATGTTTTGCACCTCGCACCCTCCAATTTCTCACCCTGATTGTAATTAAAACAAAGAATTGCAGGATATTTACATTTCAAAAAAGTATACATATTTTTGTAAATAATGAATGTACATTTCATTTCTACAAAACAAATATTATTCTTTACAGAATTCTGCTTAATGCTTTCTTTGTTTTTTTTTAGAAGAGAAATGTTGCTGATGCAACAAAAAAATGAGTTTGTTCTTGTTTTTCAACTTAAGTGGCTAACTTTCTGATTATCAGTCCATCAAGTAATTCCATGAATGAGGCAAAGAAACAAGCAATAAAAAATATATTATTTATTATTCAACATTCCATTTCTGTATAAACAAATCTTATTTTGCTGTAAGATATTATTTCTTGTGTTTCGATACAAACAAAATCAGAAGAAATACGTGGGAATTGTCATCGCATCAAGTACACCGGTTTCCATAAATTAAGCAACAAGTAGAAAAATCGTGATAACAAAAAATGTGCAACCGTATTGGATGAAATTAGGTGGTCAGCTTTATCAGACCAAGTGCAACAAAAAAACGTAAGAACTTGTGATACAAAGCATTTATATTTTGTATGAGTGATGCAAATATGAAAATACAGAAATATTGGTATCATGATAAAATAGGAAAAGGTACGTACTTCAATACGGAGTGTAGTTACCCCAAACATCAATACAGGCCCGACAGCAATGTTTCATGCTGTTAATTATGGTGTCGAGCAGTTCTGTGGGTAGATGCGTCCATTGCTGGAGCAAAGCAATGAGAGCCCCTGTAAGGTTCAGGGAGGGGGGCTGGTGGCCAGCAGCACGCTTCCTGAAAGCATCCCAGACATGCTAAATGCGATTCAGATCAGGAGAGCGTGCTGGTCACGCCATACGGACTATAGTCTCCTGTTCCAGGTACTGATGCACGAGGCGAGCTGTGTGAGGGCGGGCGTTATCCGCCTGCAGTACAAATGTATCGCTAATTGTGGCCGCATATGGACAAACAATAGGGGCCAGGATGTTGTCTCTATACATCTGAGCATTGAGATTTCCATGTGGCAACACATTAAGATTGGTACAGCCGCCTAACAATATGCCTGCCCACACCAGACACTACCACCACCATAAGTGTTTCTTCCCTGGATATTAGAGGGAAGATAACGAGTACCGGCCTCTCTCCGGATGTAAACTCAAGGAAAATCACTCTGTAAACAGTATTGTGACTCGTCACTGAACAGAACGGACCACTGATTTTGAGTCCAGTTCACATGCATTCGTGCCCAATTGAAACGTTCCCTCGGGGAGGGGGGGGAGCATGCATGCATAATACCGGTCGCAAAGCATACAGTCCTCCTGCATGTGACCTGTGTACCGTCAAAGCTGATACCCTCCGTCCGGTGGCTGCCGCAAACGCACCTAAGATGAGTCGGTACAGCCGTCCTGTTCCACTGTGCCGAAAGCTCCATAAAGTCATTGCCCTTGGCCTACCTTCGCTGTACCTTCGAGAAGCTGCATCCGTGGCTTGGAACTGCTGCCGCATCCCGCTGACCACAAAATGATTGCCATTAAGCCATCTTGCAACGGCCTCCTGCCGTTGCTCTGCTTCGCGTTGGCCTATCGCTCTGTAGCGTAATTTTACTGGTAAATGACATCTCGAAGCCATGTTAACAACATCGCTATCTCGAAATCTTTTTCACAGCCGCACATGAATTGGCGACTTCCTCTGAAACAGCTGGTTTTTAAGCTCTTGTGCATTAAGTGTTCTTCCTAGATATTTTTTACAGCTGGGTGGCAAGAAATTTTAGCTGGGTAATGAACCCTCCCCCAATCAAGAAGAAAAAGAATGTTGTTTTGCTTAACATTATTATACTTATTAAACATCTTTATCAGTGTGATAGGCATTAATGCAACATAACATGATAAAAAAACATTAGAAAATTGCATATAAATGGTAAAAAAAAAAATGAATTCTTCACTAAGAAATCATGTTCAACACAGATTTCAGGCAGTTTTCATCAATATTTATGGTGTATGTGGAAGTAAGTGTTCCACTCTTACAATCATGTACATTGTAAAAGCTTTCATTAAATGAAAGCTTTTACAATGTAGGGCGGCAGAGAAAATTAGCTGGGTGGGCTGCCCGGCAAAAAGGCTCTAGGAAGAACAGTAGCATTTGCATAAAGTGCTGTCAGCGCCACTCATTTGCCTTCCATACATCAATGCTGTATGCTTTCACGCAATTTGAACTATATTTCGCTCAATTATCGTGATTTTTTGGTTTGTTGCTTAATTTATGGAAACCAGTGTAGTTCTGTTAATGGAGCAAAGAAACTAGCAATAAATTTTATTATCCAACATTTCATTTCTGTAGAACAAATTTAATTTTTCTTTACGAAATTGCTACTTATTATCTTTGCAGTTTAAAAAATTCGCATGAGATGTAAGGAACTGCTTGATGTGCTGATAATAGGAAGGCTTGGCCATTTAATTTATGCTCCACCATTTTAGTGGGTCCTCAGTTTACACTAGTAAGACCTTATCCGAATGTTCTTGTACTTTTATGATTGCATTCGACTCCTGTTCCTGAGGGTTTGAACTGTGCAGCTTTATTTTAATTCCTCACTTGGACACATGCCCTTGCTACTACATGGAAGTGCTCAAGTGTTTTGTATACTACCCTATTTTGATCTAGTATGTTGAGAAACCATTTTTTAATGTTATCATTAATTGTTAGATTCTGAATGTTTTCTTCAAAAATTATGTGCTTAAAAATAAGGATCCAAAAGCGTTACATAGCGGCCATAGCATAATGTTCTTTAATTGCAAAAAGTAGTGTAGAGATTAGTGCTTTTATGTTGTGATCATGCAATGCCTATTTGCTTTACGTTTCTTATATGTTTTGCAGCCCATTTCACAAAATAAATTTGGACGAACAGGAAACATTTCTCTGTACTTGGTTGTTATGGTTTCTGGCAGTTTCAAATGTAACCTTACATTGCTTTAACTCTACTCTACTGTCTGCTTTTAAAGCTGTGGTATATATTTCATTGTTTCAAAATTTATCAGCACTAGAGATGTTTTTTCAGCATTTCCTAACTGCAATCATTTTAACATGAAATATGTTGAATCCACCTTGTAGAAACGATCTTTTTCTTTCTTTTACAATTTCCACTTGTGATTTTCTAAGTTTCATAGTAGCAATGAAACTGCATTTGAAAAATATTACACTTGATGTGACTTTTTCAATCAAATTGCTTACTTTTTTTAGTCCATTTTCTACAATTAAGTTGTTATTGTGTGCCATACAACTAAAATATTTCCTCCACAAAACTTCTAATATTGCTTTTTTAACTATCAGATACTGTCAGAGTAATCTTTTTCTCAATGGCCTATTCTGTAACTGTTCACCTCAGTGACACAGCTAAGTTTTCTCTTGTAATTGTATCTATGGTGCTCATTCATGCAGCCACATTCCTATAAAACAGATCTAATTTGAATTAAATCTCTTACTCGAGGCTTTACCCAGATATATTTATTTAATTCTAGTTCCACTTGAAGAGTCTTTAGTTAATCTTCCTTTCCTCTTCTGGCCTCTGGATTTTAGTCAAGGCATGTTCTCAATGTATAGAAGGATTATCAAAAGTTTTGTTTACTCTTGAAGAATTTAAATTTTGTTGCCAGGTTCCTCATACTATTGCCAGTTACTAAACTGAACTGCGGTGCTGCCCGTTTCCCCGGTTATCTTGGACTCTGCTAGGTTGGGTTGGGTGTTTTCTTCCCAAAACTTTCGTTGTGGTTTTTCTCGCGTACTGCGACACAATGCGGTACTGCCAAGTCCATCGGGCAGCCTTGAACTTCACTCTGCTCTCTCTAATTCAGTGACAAGTTCTTGGCACACAAGCGATGAAAAGTCCCAGTGGCCACCTGAGCTTAGCCAAATGCCTCGTCATCTTAATTAGTGACGCGCATGAATGGAGAACTCGGAGGAAAGGAAGATTAACTAAAGATCTAATTTGGAAATTATTGTCCACAAACCGTGCTGTAATTGCTAAAAAATTGTCACAATGTCCAACTATCTGTTGTATGTTTAGCACTTCTTAAAACATCGGTCACCCCAACTTTTACTGTTTCATAGCTAGTAAGTAGCATTGAATTTTAAATTGTCTTTCTGTCTGGCAAGGCATACTGCAAATTTGCATCTGCAGTGTTATTGTGGAAACTTTTAGTTCTTCACAGTGGAAGTTGATTGCAGATCGTTTGTAAATAATTCCATTAGAATGGCTTCAGTTTCCTTTCAGGCAATTCAAGTAATCTTTTTATCAACAAATTTGCTGATATTGAATTGTTTACATGTTGGAACTGTACTTTGTTCTATGTCATGGGCTGAACTTTAATTTATCTCATCATTTGCCAATATGGTTAACAAACATACTCTCATTATTGAAACCTACTGTAGTTTTCGCTTTTAAGTCAAGTTGGTTAAATTTCTTCAACTTCATTCATAGATAAGTCAATCCTGTGTGTAAGATGAGGCTAGAATAAATACCATTAGTGCTTGAAATTCTGTAATTGCATTTTAAATGTTTGAGTAACTATTAAAAGGAAGAGAAAGTGAGGTACCTTTCTCATTTTTCTGTTCAGCAGAAAGTTGTATTTCACAAGATGATTTTTCTTACGAACTGATGCTACCATATTCCTTCCCTCTGTGATTGATCAGTAAAAGCCGCAGCTCAAAATAAGGTCACACAGGTGCGCCAAATAAGAGTGATGCTTGCAGCATGAGTTATCAGACTCCGATTAAAATGAGAAACCAAAGAGCTTTTGATATCAATGCGAAACATGAAACAAATGAAGCATCATAATTGGAAGCAATTGTTGATTTAATTCAGTGGGGAGATACAATTCAGATATTGGCAGTGAAAAAAGACTGCCTTCACCAGCCACTGGTTGTTGCTGTTCTCAAAGCACATGTGCTGCAGGCTGCTGACACAATTGTCACCAGCTGGTCAACTGCATTGCAGTAATGTGCTTCAGAGCAGGGGTAGACAAAATCCCAAAATTTTCAGACGCCAGCTGCATTTTTTGAAGAGCCAATCGGATTTTTTAAAGAGAGATGAGAAAACCACACACGATCTAAATAAAAACGACACATTCAGAATTGTGACCTTCATCAGTCCAAATTAATATACTTCTTACATATTGTTCAACACTCATAAGAACCTCATGCGAAATCAATGCAATGGCTAAAAGTGCCCACACCCATTCTTTAGTGTCACGCCAAGGTAGAGAGATTAAGCGCTGACCACCTGGAATCTCGGTTTTGAGCTCTTAAGTGACACTTCTGTGGAACTTGTCTCATTTGCGTATCATCATCATCATCATCATTGTCAACCATTATCAATCCACTGCTGGACGAAGGTCTCCCCAAGTTTCCTCCACAACGGTCTGTCTTGTGCCAGTCTCCTCCATGTCACTCCCGCATATTTACGAATTTCATCCACCCATCTCCCATGTGGTCTTTTTCTGGGTCTTTTCCTGTCCCTTGGAATCCAATCTAAAATTTCGGCTGTCCATCTATGGTATGTCCTTCTGGCAGTATGTCCAGCCCATTGCCATTTCAGGAATTTAACTCTGATCATGATGTCTTCCACTCTTATCATTTTTCGGATCCACGAGTTCCTCTTCTTATCTCTCCTGGTTACACCAAGCATGCAGCTCTCCATGCTGCTTTGAGTTGTCTGCAGCCTTTGTATGTCTCTTTTAGTTAAGGTCCACGTCTCTGCACCATACGTAAGCACTGGAAGGATGCATTGATCAAACATTTGCGTATATATTCTTAAAGAGTGAAAATGCCTTTCTTGTTAAAAAAAAAAAAAAAAGATGTAAAGTTTTATCTATGACTATTTTGATAAATGCAAAGCTGAAAACAGATAGAAAAAATCTCAGGACTACAGTTCTGTCTCTCCCAAGGTCAACATTTCAGACAGGTGTTGAAGAGCTTCACTCCATACCACACTTTGCCTCTGGGCACCAAACTCCCACTATTGCTGGCGTGATATTCAAACGTGTCACTCAAAACTGTGTGTGTGTATGTACCTTAAGAACATTCCTGATGCTTTGGTTTTAAAACTCAGGCTTTATGCGACAATAATACATAAACATAGAAAACGAGCAAAAACACAGTCACATATGGTAAAAGGTTCGTTTAGCAGTAGCTTTCAATCGTCCTACGACCTTGATCACCTGCGATCGACTGGATGGCTGGTTGCCAGAACTACATTTTGAAGTTGTGTTGGAAATGTTGCCAGATTTTAGAATGTTTTTTAGATTTTAGATTTCAGAGACCCCTCACCAAATCCCATTTATTTGGATCTCTTCTAAAATCTGGCAACCAGCCCTTCCAGTCAATCGCGGGTGATCAAGGTCGTAGGACGACCGAAAGCTACCGCTAAACAAACCTTTTACCATACATGACTGTGTTTTCGCTCGTTTACTATGTTTACATTCTGATGCACACTCCAAATAAGTGCAGGCACCTACCTCTCTTGGACTGTACTGCGGAACTTCAGCCTGAATCACTACTGACAAGATCTCTGTAGAATGCATAACTCTGCTGGTGGTGGTACCAAAAATTTGTTAGCAACATCATCATTCTGATTGTTCGGTAATTAGTGTATAATAAAAGCGCAAACAAAGAATCTGTATACTGCATTTGTTGTTTTATTAAAGATGTGCTTCATAATAAAAATTCAAATTTTGGGAATGGAATTAGAAATAACATTTTCAGAAAGAAATTTGGAGACTCAGGCGCCATGACGACTGGGCACCTTGGATTTGTCTACCTCTGCTTCAGAGGTTATTAATTGTGAGATAAATGAGGTTCACCCCCATTGCAATGAATACATTGCGATTCAGTTGTTCATATCACGACTGAATTTAAAGCACAATATATTTTTTTTTCTCATGGAAATTTCTCAGTGACGAATCAATAGATAAGCTGATTTGGTGTATAAGTCAAGGCCTAGATTTATGAAGGGGAAAAAAAAAATTCTTATACGCTGAAAAATATGGTAAATTCCGTTTTCCAATATTTAATTTGGGAGTTGTATTATGTTCGACATATCTTTTAGTTTTTATCTGCTTACATATGGAGCATGACGCTCTCTGCATGTGCTGTAAAATAAGCCCATGCAGCAGAAGGCTTCTGCTCCAAAGTGTAGAGAATATGTGCTGCAATAGACTAGCAAGAAAAAGAATTTGAACACCATAAGCACCTACCCGTGCATTCTGAGCTGAAAAGAGCTCGACTGTAGAACATAACTACTAGTGTTCCTTGTTGCTTTTTTTTTTCCTTTTTTTTTAATGCTCTTGGATGACTATTTCATCCATCATGCTGAAAGAACTTTCAGCCTGAGGATCATGAATGCATGATAGCTTTCACTATTTTAGATAAAAGATAAATACTGTAAGTTTAAGAATATGAATATTTTTGAACATCATGCATCAATTCATACAAACTTTTCAGCTTCGTTACATTCGTTTTCGGACACCTCCCCCTCCCTTTATCAAGCTGAAATGCAAACTGTTTAGGGGGGGGGGTATTTAAGAACACGGGACACATGTTCGCAACATTGTTGGGGAAAAAAAAGAATTATAGTTACGAGAAAAATCTTTGCTACGCCTGATTTCTGTTTTCGGACATTTCCCCTCCATTTTCAAGGTGAAATATACATATTTATGAAATAAAATGATATTTGACAACAATACTAGGCAGAGAAAACATCGCGTGAAAAATAAAATCACGATTACGGGAGAAATCTTCACTGCGTCTAACTTCCGTTTTCGAAAGTTTTAGGCTGAAACCATCCTTCACCACTACCAATTGCCCCAAAATTTCTGTTCAGTTATGCATCAATTTCTAGGATAACCCAAATTATGACAGAAAAGGAGAAATTCCTCCAAGCCGTGACACTCTCATGCCTGAAGATTACGGTACAGGGGCATTTTTGCAACGTCAAATTTCCGTTTTTGGAAAGTTTTCTTCAGTTTTCAAACTTGAAATACAAATATTTATGGAAGAAAATGATATATAACAACAATACTGAACAGAGGCAACATCGCAGGAAAACGAAATTACGATTACGGAAAAAATCTTTATTTTGTTTACTTCTGTTTTTGAAAGACGAAATACCGCCCCGATGCATATTTTTATGCGTTGGTAAAATTATTCGGTGTGTAGTTTTACGTGTTGTTTCGATGCATATTTTTACGTGTTGGTAAAATTTCGATGCATACTAGACGTGTAATTATGCATTTTGGCGAAATTGGGCTCTTGCTATAGAATATTTATTGCTGTTCGGGCTCAGGCGCTTAGAGAGAGGAAGAGCAAGATAATTTTTTTAATATATAAATGTGATTTTTATGATTTAGCAAATGAGACACTTTATAGTTGGTAAAGGGAATTCTTCGGCAACTGGTTTTTGTTGGGGAGCGGACATTCGAGATGTCTATTTATTCAGGTCTTGGGCAGAAATGCCATAAACCGCATATTAGTATGGTTCTGCAGAGAAGAAAAAGCTTTTTCAAGAACTATAAATATTGGGTAGTTGATATCATGCTGACAATAATTGACCCCATACCTCCACGCAGTTGCTTCCTGCGAATACTATTTAGCAACGTACATATTGCAGCGCATTATGGCACAATAATATTAGCATTATTTGAGCAACATACAATTGCAGTACCGCCCGATCATTTTGGTTGCCCAGCCGCCCGAAGCACTTCAGGTGGAAACTCACGGTCAAAGAAAATCATACAGTTACACTTCAAAAATAAATAGAGGTCCATTCCATACTCCCCATTTAAGAAATACATTGGTTAATTGCAGGAAGAGAAGAGAATGGGAAGTGTGGAAAAGGAGATGTGTTTTATTAATGGTTGAATAAGTTAGCCAGTTTTCGGGCCCGGGCTCTTATCTTGCAATTTATAATTTAGGCTCGGGCTCCGAAAATTGAGCCCGAACTCAGCTCTACCAGGGAATAGTCTGGGTGCGGCAGCAGCTCCAAGCCCAGGTCCCTGATCTTGTGCTGTGTGATTCTATTGTAGGAGGATGCCCTTGCAGTTCAGCAGTGCTGGTCATTTTGACATGAGCAATGCATGCAGATCGTCAAGCTGACAGAAGTACACATCGGCAGTGATAGCCTTGAAAAAGTCTCTTAGTGGAGTGTGAAAGCTTGGCGAATCTTTGTTCTTCTAACATCACAAAAATAAATGGATTTAATATGCTATATGCATTTTTTAAATATTCATGGTCTGCTGCATTTAAAATAACGTTGACAGTGATGTCCGACAGCAGCTCAAAAAACACGACACCCCGCATATCCCATCAAACAGACAGCAGGACCTTATGTGGGTGTAAGCTGGCTTTGGTGGTCGGCATGGGCTTCTGTTTTGGGTCCAACCCAAGGAGGTTAGAATAATACTTCTGGAGATGCCATGGTCTCTTAACCTTGAAGCTGCCACCTGTGAGAATTTTGATTTGTTTGCATGATACCCATGTAGTTTCAGATGTGTGTGTGTTTTGGAATTGTGTAGTTTTTGGTTCCAGAAATCGTGCTTGTTAATGACGTCAAACAGGAATGCACGACTGCCATTCTTCAGTCCTGAAGACGGATTTCCGTATTTTGAAAGTTTTGGGGAAAATTCCATTTTTTGTAAATTTTGTCAGATTGTTTGAAAAAAAAACTGTTCCCCCTTTTACTTTCTTTCCGGAAAAATTGCAAAATCGTATTTCTGTGATCACTGAAATTGTGAAGCTGCACCAGATGTTTTAAAAGTGTTTAAAATATTTTAAATTTTTTTTCGCAATTTTCCTGCCAATGGAATCCAGTCGGGAAAAGGTTTTTACCAGACTTCGTTGCATTTCTGGGAAGTTTGCGAGATGTCCTTCCCCAGGCCGATATTTTCTTTTCTTTGAATCAGTGGAATTGCCTGTTCTAGCAGGGACGAAAATATTCCGTGATTTTTCGCGTTCTCTCTCTCTCTCTCTCTCTCTCTGTATTTCCCATTTTTCTTTCTGATAATGTTCAGCTTTTATTTTTTTCTAATGTGCTAAAGAGTGACTTGGTATTTTTTAAAGATCTTTCCGTATTTTTTAAAGATCTTTCCTTTATGAAATGCATGTTTTCCTATTTCAACAGTATCTCTTCATTCAAAATCAGTCGACAGAGCTTGCATTTTATCTCCACCCTCACATTTTTTTAATATGTCTGTGGTGGAATAATCTGTCTTATAGGTTCCATTTCCCGACTCGTAAAATTGTTTTCAGTCAGAGTTATCTACGGCGTACCGATTTTTTTGGAATTAATTTATTTTAAAATGCATGTTTTACCATTCCTCAGTCACCTCTTGCTGTTTCAAAGAACAGCAGGCATTTTTCCATTTTCTCAATTAAAGTTCAAAATGGCCACTTCCTACTCAGTTTGCATATAAAACTGCTTTTGCCTGTCACGATAGACGGCGACGGACACTTGAAATTCCGGTTTTGAACGTAATTCCTCTTCTTGACAATTTAGCAAATAGTGACTAACAAATGAGTAAACATTCATTTGCCGCAAAATTAAAGTTTAAAACACGATATTACTGCTTCTCACTCTGCCGTAAAAACAACGATGCATGCAGAACATCGAAATGGCGCCATTTCTAGCACGCTCAGGTAAACGATTTTCAATTTGGGTCGTGCTTAGAAGAAAATATGCTATCTCATGTTATGGATGTAGCAAGGCAAGGAGGGATTACAGGGGATAAGAAAAATATTCATACGTTAAGAAAATTTATCAAAAAATATTAAGTCAGATTTCCATTATCTGGATCAATACAGAACCACCAAAAGGAGAATTACATCTTCAAGAACGTACTTATAACTAGGTATAATACATGCATACACGCACACACACGTCACGGCCGCATATCTACGGTCCTGATACACGTCACGGCCGCCGCCGTTAAATATCGTGTGGGAAACAACAACGCAACCAGTCGCATGCAAGATGCCACGCAGTTCGGAGCTCTCTGCTTTCG
This sequence comes from Macrothele yani, assembly GCA_039090855.1. Lineage (NCBI taxonomy): Eukaryota > Metazoa > Arthropoda > Arachnida > Araneae > Macrothelidae > Macrothele > Macrothele yani. The sequence goes on along the minus strand of CM077016.1, from coordinate 88,963,177 downwards.
AGAGAGGTATAATCGTCCGGTATCACAAAAATGGCCGATCCATACGTGACATCCAGCAAGTTGAAGTACCCAAAATGGACAGTGGCTTACGTGATTGGCAAGTGGAAGATGAGAGGTGACTGTCGGAATGTGCCCCGACCCGGCAGACCCACAAAACTGGGAGTTAGAGACCGACGGGTGCTGGCCAGAGAAATTCGGAAGAACCGCACCAAATCGATGGGCCACATCCGCGAGGAGTTTCAACAGGCATCCGGGAGTGTTCTTTCGATGAATACCATCCGTAAGGAAGGCCATCTGCTCGGTTATCATGGACGTGCTGCCACCCACAAGCCTTTGATCTCCAAGTCCAGTAGCGCTGCTCGGCTAACGTGGTGCAAAGAACGTCGACAGTGGACCGTTGAAGAGTGGAAACAGGTTCTCTGGAGCGACGAATCAAGGTTCACCCTCTACCGTTCGGATGGTAGGGTATGGGTTTGGCGTCTGCCTGGAGAACGCCTCCTGCTGGAATGTATTGTGCCAACTGTGAAGTCGGCGGCGGTGGAATTATGCTATGGGGGTGTTTCTCCTGGTATGGCACGGAACCCTTGGTCGCAATTCCTGGTAGACTCAACGCCGAGACCTACTGCACCATTTTGGATGACCATGCGCTTCCTATGTTGTGGCAGTTTTACGGGGTGTACCCATGTTACTTTCAGGATGACAATGCCACCTGTCATGTTGCGAGGTCCACCATGGCTTGGTATGGTGACAATGGGGTTAATCGAATTGACTGGCCTGCGCAGAGCCCGGACCTTAACCCTATCGAGCACCTCTGAGATGAGTTGGAATGTCAACTTAAGGGGTGCCCCCACTGTCACAAATCGGTGAAGGAACTGACCTGTCTTCTCCAAGCCGAGTGGAAGAAAATACCGCCAGCCGTCGTACAACACCTGGTTGAGAGTATGCCCCGGAGGGTCGCAGCTGTAATCGCCGCTTGTGTAGGCTCCACCAACTATTGAAGGTGAATAAACTTCGTTTTCCTTTGCTATCACAGGTGTCCAATTACTTGTTGGTAGATAGTGTATAATCATCATCATCAACCATTATCAATCCACTGCAGGATGAAGGTCTCCCCAAATTTCTTCCACAGTTGTCTGTCTTGCGCCTCTCTCCTCCACGTCACTCCAGCATACTTTCGAATTTCATCCTTCCATCTCCCATGGGGTCTTCTTCTGGGCTTTTCCTGTCCTTCGGAATCCAGTCTAAAATTTCGGTGGTCCGTTCTGGCAACATGTCCAGCCCATTGCCATTTCAGTGATTTGACTCTGGTCATAATGTCGTCCACTCCTGCCATTTTCCTTATCCACAAATATTTCTTCTTATCTTTCTATGCTTCTTTGAGTTGTCTGCAGTCTTTGTATGTCTTTTTTAGTTAAGGTCCATGTCTTGGCTCCATGCGTAAGCACTGGTAGGATGCATTGATTAAACACCTTTCTTTTGAGACATGCTGGCATACTGCTCTTAAAAATTGTACTGTTTCTTCCAAAAGCTCTCCATCCAAGTTTTATACGCCGATTAATTTCTTCATCAATGTGACCCTCACTTTGATATCTGCTACCCAAGACAAATGTAGGAATCTGCTGTCTCAAGCTGTTCTCCATCAATAAATAAATCTTCGTTTCTGTAAAAGCATTGTACATCACTTTTGTCTTCTGAAAGTTCATTTTTAATCCCACTTCTTTACTCTTGTCAGCAAGTTCTTGGATCATACTCTGCAGCTCTGATGGGGTAGTTGCAAAGATGACTACATCATCAGCAAAACGAAGGGGAGTTAAGTAATCTCCATTAATCTTTATCTCTTTGTTTTCCCAGTTCAATGATTGAAAGACATTTTTTTCCCAGTTCAATGATTGAAAGACATGTGGCGTTAAAGAGCTTCGGAGATATGGTGTCACCTTGTCTCACTCCCTTTCCAAAATTTTTTATGTGTGTTGTATTTTCAAACAGCCGAATCTTTGCACTTGCATTTTCATAGATGTTTTTAATAATGCTAATGTATGCATTTTCAATACCGCAGGATTTCAAAGCCATTGTTACTGCTGATGGCTTTACAGAATGGAAGGCCTTTTCATAATCAATAAAAGCCATGCATAATGGGAGTTCATGATCTCTTGTTCTTTCAATTAGTTCTCTCAGTACATGGATATGATCTATAGTGCTGTAGCCGCTCCTGAATCCAGCTTGTTCTCTTGGTTGGGCCATGTCTAGCATTACCTTCAGGCGATGTGAAAGAACCTTAGTGAAGATTTTATAAACCACTGATAGGAGGCTGATAGGTCTGTAGTTTCTGAGATCCTCAATGTCACCTTTTTTATGGAGCAAGATCATTCTAGCATTGTTCCAATCCTCAAGAATCTTCCCTTCATTAAGACATCTGGTGAAAACTTGGGCGAGTGTTGTTTCAATTTCTCCACTTGTTTCTTGTATAATGTCCACGGTAATTCCATCTCCTGGAGCTCTTCCCCGCTTCATGTTCTTAATTGCATATGTAACTTCCTGCAGAACTAGTGGTGTTGGATTTATAACACACAGACACACACACACACACACACTCTGTATATATTCCTTGTCGCTTTGATCGATAAGGCCCAACTCCTCTCGGTGAGTGAGACCCAATTTTTAGTCTGTGCTTGAACACCTTAGTGGCATCCATGCAGAATGAATTATACTTCATATATGAGTGAAATTTTCAATTTTAGTGTTATGTTTTGAATTCGTATTAACGTTCATGTATTTCGATTTAAAATAAAGATGGGAAGGAACCTCCAAATAATAAAGAATTTTATAAATCCAGCATTTTTTCACACATCGGCAGCAAGTTACGATTCAAAATTAGAAACATTTGCAATGAATGAATACATTTCGGCCAACACAAAATGCATTGCAATAGCCTTGAAAACCATTAGTTTTCCCGCGGTTTGACTGCCGTCGCTCGTGTTTATAGGCTTTACGCAAAGTGGTACTGCTCCATTAACAAGGGCATCCTCCAGACAACCACTGTTCTCAAGCACTGACATTGTCATGCAGGACCCATTTCTCATCACTTTTCAATGCGGTCTAAGAATGATTCAACTTGGTCACAAGTAATCAGGGAAACTCATGCGGTTTGCTTTCTGCTCAACTGTGAGTTGATGGGGGGCACTAACTCCCCTCTTGTGCACCTTCCCAATGCATGATAATGCTCACGTGGGCAGTCTCCAGCTATTCGGCCAATTCCCACGTGGTCACACATAGGTCTTCAGCATGTCCACGGGGTTGTGCTGGTGATCGCATTCTTCACAATTTGTGAAAAAAAAATTATCTATATATAAAAAAGTTTTGTGAAAATATTGGCTTTTACCTTTTTTAATGAGTGAGCAAAAACAATCTTAATTTTTATTCGGTATTTGAAAAATGAAATTCGAAAGTTATTTTTTTCTCTGTTTACATTGTGTGAGACGGAAAGCAATTACATGAAAATAGTGACGCAATCAATAATTAGTAATATTATTATAACACTTTGTTTTTATGGTTTTTATAATTCCAATGCAGGTTAAAAAAATTGGCGACTTCAGATAACATTTGGCGAATGGGTTAGGCGAAAACTTAAAGTCAGAGCAACCGCTGTGTTGATATCCACTGTTGCAAGTCTTCTGGCTTTGGGATGGTCTGATAGGTTAAGAGTTCCCTCTTGAAACCATTTGAACCTATGATAGCACTGCTATGGCATTGGGGCACACGCCGGTAATGTTCAGCTGTCACAGGCTACTGTGATGAAACTCGTACAGCATGCAATGATAAATGTTCTGCTTGTCCACTTCCATGTTGGCTGGTGCTTACACTCTTTGCCTTCTGATGTCTTAACTGCCACTGACTAAAGTCACCAAACTGTTGATGTCATAGTGGTGTGCTGCACAATCTCAGTGGCCAATGTGTGCAGTGGCAGGGACTTTGAGTATCTTGTCATTGGACTTACTTTCTTTCTAACCCAATACATCCTTTCAAATATGTAAATTTATAAAGTGTTATGAAAATCATAGTTTTGAATGATTTTTTTTTTTCTGTAAAATTTACTTGCAAGTGTATAATTCTCAGCAAACTGTTGAGACAGTTGATTGGAATCTGTTGGTTTTCTGTGTTAGGCTTATTGATGCCAGTCAAAAATTTGCTGAAGATCATTATGTAATGGACCTGTTGGTTTGTGCTAAGCCTAACATGGAAACCCAGTGGACACCGATCAGCTCTCTCACAAAGCAGAGGTACTTTATGTGCGCTTTGCTTAAGACATCATCACACAGGTAAGTTTTATGGAAAACAACTTTAAATAATGTGTTATTGCTGTAATTTTCCCAGTATTTTATGTAATTTTGCATACCTCAAGAGGAGGTATTCAAAATGTCAATGGTATTTTCATCTCCTGGAGCCTTTGCCTGTTTCATGGGCAGATTTTGGCAGCAGGTCTGGAGGAACTCTATCAGTGTCTGTGTTTGTTTCTTTGCCTGTAATAGATGTATAATATCAATTACAGGCAAGAAAAACTTTCATGTTTTGTCTAGAACAGTGGTTCTCAAGAACCCTTTTTCCTACAATGTCTAGCTTGGCCAAGCCTGGCCCTTGCGCCACTAAAATCAATTAACTAACGGAACCCCTCTATAAAGACCATTTAAAAAATTAATATGCCTGTTTTTTATCACTGATTTGAAATAAAAATGAAACGAAAAAATAAGCAATTAATCAATAAAAAGGTAATGTAGAGTCAAGAAAATTTATTATGCCAATGATGCAAGTATTCATTAATGAAAAATATTAATGTGATGAATGGCTTTGCTTTTTACTGCCACAAAGTTCTTTAAAATTCGGTTCTGTCGAAGAAAGTTGTAATCTTATATGAGGCTCTGCATTCAGCTTATTCCGGTGCTTAGTTTTTGTTGAGACATGTACACAGAAAAGCCAGTTTCACAAAGATAGGTTGTTCAAAATGGTAAGAATTCTGACACAGCATTTTGCGATAATAATGGATATTCTCCTTTCAAACTGCCCCAAAATTCTGCCACTGGCACTGTTTTATAGAGATGTCACTGAAGAATCTGACGTCAGTTCAATAAATTTTTCATATTCATCAGATGAAAAGCATGGAGGTTTTTCATTAATAACAAATGGATTTTTAATCCATAATTGACGTTTTATTTTTTCGTGCTGCTCATCAGGAAAATAGTGCCTCATTGATTCACGGAGAGCTTCCACATGCTAGACAATTTCATCATATTGTTCATTTTTTTATTTCTCAGTGCAACTCTGACAAAAAGTTTCTCACGGTTGGAAAGCAGTCAAGTTCGTGGCTGCGGACACAACTGATCCAAAATTGTAGCTTTTTTTTTTTAAATGCCACAATGTTGTCGTTGGTAATGAATACATCAATTTGCTTTCCTTGAAGTGCAAGATTGAGTTTATTCAGTTTTCAGAAAATATCAGATAGATAAGCCACTCGAATAACCATTCTCATCAAGTTTTCTGATGTGATTTAATTCACATGTGAAACAGTAATTTAGTCAAATTCGGCGATGTCCGATTGCTGTGTTAATTATCATAACATATTTACCATGTATTATGAGAAGAATATTTCTTCAACTCTGAACACTCTATCATTTAATCGATCTTCCAAATGAAAGTGGTTATCGATGAAGAAAGCATGCACTTCAGCTCGAAGTTAAAAAAAGCGTTCCAATAGTTTACCTCGTAACCACCTAACTTCCGTGTGTAGAAGCAATGACGTATGCACGCTACCCATATCATCGCACACGATTTTAAACAATCTGTTATTCAGAGGACGAGCTTTTTTGAAGTTTATCATTTTAACTACTTCATCCAGGGCACTTTTCAGATGGAGAGGCAGATTTTTTTGCTGCAAGAGCTTGCCTATGAAGCATATAGTGACTATTGATAAAGTTCTTTGCAATCATCTTGATGCATGCAACAACAAAAGATGTTTTTCCCACCATAGCTTTAACACCATCTGTACAAATATTAACGCAAGTTTCCCACGGAATTTCATGTTCTTCAAAGAAGAAATTTAAGATATTGAAAATCTCTGCTGCAGTTGCATGTGCTGTTAGCGGCTTGCATAAAAGATCTGCTAGAGATGCTTCGTACGGATATTTTACAAAGACGAGAAATATTGCGAGACCTGACACTCGTCCATTTTCAAAGCAAAACCGCAAGACTTGATGCGAAAATTAAGTTCCTCTTGTACACTCCCTACTATTTCCTTCACTCGGCAAGACACTGTATCATTTCACAGCGGGATTTTCGATATTTCTTTGGCCAATTTTTCACCAAGCGTACACTTAACCATGTCAATAGCTCATGGCTTGATTAGATTCTCTTCCATTGTATGAGGTTCACCTGCTCGTGCTATTTGATAGCTTACTAAAAAATAAGGAAGCCTCTGTAGCTTTTTCATTCGCTTGTATGTGCTGCATTAACAAAAAATTTTTTTTTCATTTTTAAAAGTTCATCACGCTTGCATAAAAGAAAAAAAAATCAACTTCTTATCTTTGAGCTCTCGATGTGTAGTCTCCAATCGCGCCGCAGTTTAGCAGGTGCCATTGAACTATTATGATAAACTTTGCGGCATACGACACACTGCGGATTATCAACAGCATTCGTAAATCCAAAACAAACATAGCTCGCATCGTACTTTCTTCTTTTAGCAAATTTGACAGTTTTATCTTGATCACACCTTCCAGAACGTGTATCATCTTCTTGAACTGAAGCAAATTCCTTTCTTTCTTGGTCATTATCATTCTCATCTATATCAGAAGTACCACGGACTGATAGAGAATTCGACTCAAAAATTTCGGAACTTGAACGTTTTAATGTACCCTGTTTAAGCCAACGATCCATTTCTAACGTTAAGTGGAGTAGAGAGTCTGTGTTAGTCAGTGTGTTCAACAAGCACACGCTGACTAACACCGACTGGCCAAAACTACGCAGCAAATTCTTGCTAAGTTTACCCGCACTCTACAGATAGCCAGACCTAGGCAATAACGAAGGCCATAAATCGCCCTATCAGCATTTCAGTCGCCAAACGAACGGTTTGACTCCTCCCTCAATATTTTTGCACGTTTTCCTTGAGATGTTTTGTCCCATGTGGTTTTCATGGTTCTCTGTCACATCTTTTTTCCTGTGTTTTATTGATTGCAAGGAATTAATTGGTTGATTAACACTGTCATCAGGAAAAATCTGAAATTAACAGATTTTCTTGAAAATTTTGGAGATGTTTTACGAATCGCTTGCGGAACCCCTGGAGGGCAGTCGCCGCGGAACACACTTTGAGAACCACTGGTCTAGAACTCTTCAATTCCCCTGAAAAATATTGTCTCTGTTCCTTGTTATATAGTACCATCTTTTTTTCTTCATCTATTTTTTCCATTACTTAGATTATCATTTGCTTTCTTCAGGCTTTTGTTTTCAATTACTTGTTTCACTAGGAAATTCAATCGTCAACTGAAAAAAGCAATTGAGAACAACCAAAGCCTAAAGAAAACAAAGGGTAATTCTACATGGGGACACCCGGTTAGTGTTGCACCATAGTAACAGATTTTTTTCAAATTTTTACCATAGATACACATGGTAGTGAAACCCACATCTGAATTTGGAAAACATTTTGCCCAATAATGGCTGAGATAACAGGCGTGTAAAAAATGGTCATTTTGACCAAATGGTGGCCATCTTGGATTCTGCACCAATGTCAATAAATGTAATAACTTGCTAACTAATGGTTCAAATTCAATAATTCTGGTACCAATTTGAAGCTTTTTATATCAAGAGTGTATATGCCATAATCAAAACAAAGTACATTTACAATTTAATATGTTTATTACATGAAAAGTGCAAAAATGACTTTCAAATATGTAAATAATTAAACTGTAATGAGCCTTAAAGAAAATGGCACATACTTTTTTCTGAAACTTATTAGAAACACTAATATGTGTGTTTGAAGTAGGAAAAAAATGAGGATGGTAATATTTCCTATTACAGACATAAATGTCATTTAAACATACATATACACATCTATTTAAAGTTTGACAAGCAATATTTCAATCATTTTCACAAACATTTTGAAAAAACACATAATGAACAAAAACAAAAAAGGGAAATATTAATATTTGTAACAGTCAAAGCTGAAACCAATGGATTTAATCTATCTTGAAGTTTTTGAATAATGGTTCAGTAGAGTGATTTTCATCAGGTGCAATGTGATAAGTTCTTCCTGTAGTAGTCATTGGAGAAGACGCAATTTTCATTATGTGTTTGTACAGAATCCAACATACATCTAAAGGTTTTGGCCATATATATGATGCACTTGGGCCATGAGGATGCATAAACATAATTTTATAGTCTTGGGTTTCCTCGCAACATTCCAAAATCTTTCCAATCCACCAATTAATTCCATATGCACATGCAACATATTGTTCATTGTGGAGTGTAAGTGGTCTGATGGTTTCTTCGAATCCCATATTAGCAACGAATGTTGTTGAGGAACCTGATACCCTGGAAACTAATAATTTACTTTTGTTTATAGGTACAAAGCTGTGATTGGACCTCGTTCGTCCCTGTGATCGTATCTGCCATGTCGTACCTCTCTGCTAATTGACAGTCTGAAAGTTCAACTTCAGATTTTGCTACTAAAAAAGTTTCAATTCCTATAATAGTTTCTTTTGCAAATTTATACAAATGAAATGCATTCAATATTGAATCTTTATATGGATGCTGAAGGCTTGCTTTGGTTGCCATATGCTTTATGGTGCCACCTATACTATTGTAGGGGTGAGACAGACTTTCGTGCTAAGTTCCGCCTTCTTTCCGATAGGCGTCCGTGAGTTAAGTTAACAACTTCCCTCCACAGCAAATAATCTGAGGTTCTCACTCTCGTAATTTATTAATGAGACATAGACTTTCGTGCTAAGTCCCGCCTTCTTTCCGATAGGCGTCCGTGAGTTAAGTTAACAACTTCCCTCCACAGCAAATAATCTGAGGTTCTCACTCTCGTAATTTATTAATAATAAATTTATCATCCAGGCCCCTCTTCCTCCGCCTTTCTGTGTAATTATCCGCGAATCAAGGAAGGGAGAGAATGGCTACTGTAAGGCACTTCATCAACTTCAATAAATACTTCGTGAATAAGAAAGATAATAAATTTAATGAATCAAAGTACTAGTGAGAGTCTGGTTCCGGTGCCAATGTCCGCGTCCACAAATTTGTGGCATGCGTCGTCCGTCACGATGGGTTCAATCTCCAATCCGTTGCCCTAACGCCACTCTAATTATCCGAGTCGTTCCGACTCCACTCTGTAATTCGAAACACTCGGTTTCACGCTAAAAACCAGGAACTGCGTTCCTCGGAGCATAAAATCTCCACAGTCTATCCGTCTTCCAGACACTCGTTGCAAATCCTTTTCACTTTCTCCCGAAGCCTCCCGCTTCACGCAAATAACAGGAACTGCGTTCCTTGGTGCATAGACGCCGCACGTCTATCCGTCTTCCAGACGCTCGTTGCAATCTTTTACGCTTTCTCCCGAAGCCTCTAGCTTCCCGCAAATAACAGGAACTGCGTTCCTCGGAGCATAGACGCCGCACGTCTACCCGCCGTTCAAGCGCACCTCGCAATCTAATCTTTCTCTCTCCGAGGCTATCTCTTATCCCCCTCGCTCCAGAGGTCCCCTCCCTTCTTTTTCGGCCCCCTCTACCACGAGGCGCTGACCTACTACAAGGCGCTGACCTTGTCAGGTCCTGGAGCGAACCTGACCTTTGTCCGCAGGCACCCCTTTCTTCGAATCTGCACCCCAGCCGCTCCTGCTTCTGGGGAAATCGCTCTCCCTCGCTTATTGTCTCCGTGCTCGACGACATATCACACATTCCACCTAACGGACTACTGTACGTGGAAACCAGACACTATACAAACAGAACAAAACATACAACAATACTGACATTCTTTTACACAAAGGACGTATTCCGTCTTCCCAGACAGGCTGGCGCCCTTCTAACCTTGGGCATTGTATATGCACACAGTTAATGAAATAAAGTTATTTCCTTGTTTTCATGTACATAAATTAGCACTAGATCATATCTTAATTGATATGCATCTCATTATTACTTTTCGCCCTTACAACTATCACAAGCTCCTTTGCCATGACAGGAGGCGAAAGAATGCCACTCAGCCTTCTCACAATGTTCTTCATGATGACAGAGATTGATAAAGTTTTTATAATTTTTATAATGGGCTGATGATCCATCACTGAAATACTTATGTATTTAATTTGTGGCACTTGCATAATTAAATAAATGCTTAACCTTCTGCAAAGTCCAAAATGTGGTAGTGCCATGAATCAAATGGTCACTTATAACGCATATAGAAATAGATTTCACAGTATCACTAATAGTTTCCTTTACATAGGCTAAAAAGGGATGAACTGTCACCTGTTCCTTTTTCCAGTGAAAACTTTGGATAGCATCTTGTATGATGCAGTTATAGTTTTCAGAAAAATCAGTCTTCACTCAATTCATCCATTGTTTTTTTAAAATACTGACTTTGAGCTTTTGTGAAAAAGTGATGTGCATATATAAAGCAGATGGTTTCCTAACTAAATTACCAGCAAATTCATCAACTGATGTGATAACTGTTTTCAATTCTGCACCATCAGTTTTCACCCACTGTTTGTAAGTAATTTCATTGATCATTTCTAATTCATTGGAAAGCATTAGTTCTTCTTTAAGAATTTCTGGAGATGGACAATAATCACACCTGTGCACCATACACTTTTCCGATTTAGTGCAACAAACTAGCTTTTTTAGCAATGATATGTAGTCACTGATATGGATAGCATGAGTTTAATGTTCTGATGGTATATACAAACACACCAGATGAATACCTTTGCTTCCAACAATCACACATTCTCTTGGACATAGCAAAATTTAGACAGTCCAATTTTTAATTCATTATGTTCTTTAAATGCAACATATAATTCTTTAAAATTATACAAAATCAATCTTTTTTGTTTTAATACTCTCCCATTTTCACTTGGAACAAATATGCAATCTTTTTTTCAGGGCACATACGACTGTTATTATCATCACAATAAAAATTAGTAACCTTTTCTATAGTATTAGAACTTAATTTAACACTTTTCCTTCCACTAGGCATTGATAACATCCCTTCTGTTTTTATTGAAATAAGTCTTTATTTGCTGGATTGTCCATGAATCTGGAACTTATTGCATATGTAAACTTATTATAAGAATAATTTTTCCATCTTATCTGGACAAGTCATTCTTTTGAATCGTGTGGCTTACTAATAGTTTCAACACCTAATACTGCAGCTGCTTTAGTAGCAACACAGTTACTTAATTTCTAAACTTTACTGTGCATGTAACCAAGTTTTCTCTTAAGTGCTAATTCTACTGACCTTTATTGACGATAAATCCAACACTTCACAGCATTTATTCAATTGTTCCATCACTATTGTGGCTTCACTATAATCTTGATCACCGGTGATTTCCATGTCAGCAGTAGGTATCTCTGACTCACTAACTGAAGAATGCAATGAAGAATAACAAGAAATGCAGTTGTTTTTTCTCTGAAATGAGTACTTCCGGATTTGTCATGGGCAAATTCAACAAAATTAGTTTCAGCGATTTTGCTGGGATGTTTATTAAATGGATCACAACAACCTAAAATGGTACAGTGCCTTAAAACTGTACCATTTTAGATATTCATCCTTGTGAACCCTGCAGATACTTCCACCCACATTAACATTTTTATCTGTAATTAGACTTTGTAATTTCCTTTTTAATAATTCCAAATCCTTTGAAGACAACGTAAGCACAGGAATAAACTCAGTATTCAATGATACATTGAGTTCCTTGCATACAAAACATTCCATCTTTACTGCATAAAACTATGCTGTACTGAATTAATTATACAACACAACACTGTTTGTTGACTGAAAATACCTCTCTGAACACTTAAGCACAAATGAGCTCTGAAAGGGATAGCCAAGTCCCTCCAATAGTGAAATGATGTAATATTGCATTATACTTTGACTTCAACCATTCAGAAAACAGATGATGCAACACAAGCAATCATTTCATGATTTCCATGATAATTGCTATTACTTGTATTTAACAGAATTGTTTGTGCATAGTAAATACCTTTTTTATATTTCTAATTAAGTTAATAAAATATAAGAATGCTGACTGTGGTTTTGAGGAAGCTTTGTAATTAGCATATTCCAGTACCAGGGATTTTTATACCTTAAATCCTATGTGTATAACAGCTATTTTTCCAGTTATTACAAAATATTACCATCCTCATTTTTTTTCTACTTCAAGCACACATATCAGTTAGTGTTTCTACCAAGTTTCAGAAAAAATATGTGCCATTTTGTTTACAGTTCATTACAGTTAACTATTAGTCTGAAGGTGATTTTTGCACTTTTCATGTAATAAACATATTAAAATGTAAATTTACTATTGCTTTGATATGATATATACACTCCCAATATAAATAGCTTCAAATTGGTACCAGAACTATTGAATTTGAACTATAAGTTGTCAAGTTATTACATTTATTGACATTGGTGCAGAATCCAAGATGGCCACCATTTGGTCAAAATGACCATTTTGACCAAATGGCTTTTTTTACACGCCTGTATCTCGGCCATTATTGGGCAAAATATTTTCCATAATTCAGATTTGGGGGTTTCACTATCATATGTATCTACGGTAGAAATGAAAGAAAAAAATCTGCTACTATGGTACAAGTTTTTCTTATAATGGGTGTCTTCACGTGGAATGACCCGTAATCTCGAAGAAAACAAATTATGACAGTAAGATGGTACTGTAATAAATAATAAAGGCAAAATTTTGAGGATAGTTAGTTCTACACAAAAGTATATGAAAGAGATGATACATCTATTACAGACTTGATACATCTGTAAATATACAAGCTCAAAGTTCCACCGGTCATCCCTGCAGAAGTCAGAAGTCGCCCATGCAATTAAGAGCACCTAATAGGGAAGAAATCCAGGAGGAAGATTAGAATTCTTGTGGACATTGTACAGCCAGCCAGTGAAAAAATAGGAACTACACCTACCCAAGGTTTTACTAGATTACCCAACAAAGGGAAGGTTCGTGATGACTTGAACAGTGATCCTGCTGCATAAAAGAGGGGATGGGAACGTGCAAGCTGATTAGACTCCTTTCAGCAGTTTACAAAATTTCACTAAGGCCCTGTCACATCTCTTGAATAAAACACTGGACATGTCTTAAGGTGGTTCCACCAAAAATCTATGCCTTATGTTTCCAATGGTAAAACTTCTGTACATATTTTCTTCGCAATTAATGTATTTTAAAGGATGAAAATTTGCACATTGATAAAACTAACTTTAAGTTATAGCATGGGATACTTAATGCTTGCTAAAACATAACCATAATTAAGCAATACAACATTTGTTTGTCTACTGACATCATCAATGTACAGGTCATGCCATCTATTAACAGGTCTGAACATTACTCAAAGAAAAATGATTGATTTTTAATATAATTATGGTTGTTTTAGCAAGTATTAAGTATCTCATGCCATAACTCAGAGTTAGTTTTATCGATGTGCAAATTTTCGTCCTTGGGAATACATTAATTGCGAAGAAAATATGTACAGAAGTTTTACCATTGAAACATAAGGCAGAGATTTTTGGTGGAATCACCTCAACCAAAAGAATAAGTTGGATTTGGGAGTATTGAAAGAGAAAATGAATAGGAACTCCCTTTTATGTATGACATTTATTGATTATGAAAAGGCATTTATTCTGTTAAAATGTTAGTAATCAGGGGTAGACAAATCCAAGTCACCCAGTCTCCATGGTACCCGAAAATTTTCCCTTGGATCGTGAGTTTTCAAATCTTATTCCATAAAATTTATTTTTCAAAATTTGGGTTTCTGTTATGAAGCTTCCATCTCTTTAATAAAGCAACAAGTACAGTATTTGGATTTGTCTGTTTGCGTCCTTTTTTATACCATAAAATCAGAATAATGAATATCAATTTTTGGCACTATTGCTAAGAGGGAATATCAATTTTTGGCACTGTTGCTAGGAAAGTTATCGCTACTGCCAATATTGCTGCAGCAATATTGGCTGTAGTGATTCAGGCTGAAGTTTCTCAGTGCTGCAATCCCCCAAAAAAAATGCAGGCAAAGTCATCAAAGATGTTTGTTGCCATGACATTGATTTGGTGTGGGGTGCTTGTAAATGTGCTTGTTGATTAGTGGTTTATCGGATGTTATACACCAGTAGACAAAGCTGAATGTTTTGAAATGCAACTATTAATACAACTGTATGTAACATGTTTCCTAGTTTTAATGGAGAGTATTACACTAAGTTATTAAACAGTGTCTAAGAAATGATACATTAATTTCAATGTTTGTGGCCACAATTCTTATAAGTGTTGTATTTGCTTCAATCAATCAGTTTTCTTCTTGTATTTGAAAAAAATGTGCTGGCAGCGGAAAATTTTGGGGTTTTGTCTAAGACCCTTGATTATATAATGTCTTTGAAATCCTGCTGTATTGGAAGATGCATGATGCATAAATATTAGTGATGTCTACAAAAATGCAAGTGTAAAAGATGATTGTTTGAGGACACATCACTTATAAAAATTTAAACGTGAGTGATACAAGGTGTTAGTACATGCCTACATGGTCATCAGAATAATATGACCACCTACCTAATAATGGGAATAACCACCCTTGGCCCAGATGGCAGCTGCGAGACGGTGTAGCATGGATGCAGTGAGACCCTGGAAGGTTGACCAAGGCACACATGCCCATTCGGACTGCAGCAGAGCATGGAGGGCCTGATGGTGACGTGGTTGTTGGCCTGCATGCTGAACCTGTCGATCAAAATAGTCCCACAAGTGCTTTATGGTATTGAGGTTGGGCGATTTTGCCGGCCAAGGGAAAACTGAGACATTGCTGTCTTGTTCCTGGAACCAGTCACTCACTCCCTTAGTGACATGGCTGGGTACATTGTCCTGTTGGTAGACACCATCACCACCAGGTTAAATGTCTAACATGAAGGGATGCATGTGGTCAGCAAAGATAGACAGGTAACCATTGGCATTCAGGGACCCATCCAGTGGTACTAGTGTTCCTGGGCCATACCAGGAAAACTTCCCCCAGATATGCATACTGCCTGCCTGTACTTGACCGACAAGCATGTTGGTTCTCGTGTATCTGATGCCATATCCGCCACCGCCTGTCACTTCTGTGGAGTAGAAACCTTGCTTCATTGGAAAAGGCAACCTTTTCCCACTCTTGTCCAATGACGGTAGTCCCATGCGAACTGCAGGCATCATTGCCGATGGACCTGGAGTAATATGGATGCCTTGACACAGCGTCGATTCCAGAAACCCATGCATAGCAGGGTTCGCTCTACTGTTATCAGGCACACATACCTGGGTGCCGCAGCATTCATTTGTGTGGTCAATCGCTGCCCTTTACCAGTTGACGTAGGCGACATTCTCCTCTGGGATCAATGACCTTTGGGGCTCCACAGTTATGACATCAAGAGGTTCTCGGTATGCCATCGGTCCTTTCTTATTGTACACCCTTACTACAACACCTCACGAATAGCCCACAAAGTGTGCTGTTTTTGAGATGCCTCCACCCTTGGCACGGTAGCCGATGATCAATCCTTTTTTCACGTCCATCAAATCCCTACTTCTGCCCATTGTGCTCATGTTACGCACTTTGGCTCATCTGTCCTGGCCGCCCGCTTATACCTCCATGTGGTTGACCTTGTCTCGTGCACTCTGTGACGTGCCTGGGTGCTTACACTGTGATTCCGGTATTGGTCATATGATTCTGACATGACTGTGTATGTCCTGAAGAGAATATCATAGAACTAATTTCTGATAAAAACAAGAAAAACAAAACAAAACAGGAAATATGATTCACTCTGGTAGTCAAACGGTCCACAATGTGAGCTTCTGGCAACTAGTACGAGTTGGTTGGGTACTGATATGACTGTGTATATCTCCCAAGCTCATCAGTATCATATTGTGGAATATCTTTCAATTATTGAACTGGGAAGACTAAGGGATATAACAATTAAGAGATATTTTTACCCACCTATGTTTTGCTGATGACATTGTCATTTTTGCAAGTACTCCTCTAGAGCTACAAAGTATGGTAAACTAGTGGACAAGAGTAATGAAGTGGGACTAAAACTGGTATTTCTCTACCATAGAGATTTCCCATATCTACACTCTTGCCTTTTTACACATTATTGGTGTGAAATTTCACAAATTTGGACTCAAAATGTCGCTATTCCCAGGTTTACACTATTGTATTTCCAATTTTATTTAGTTTAATTCCAACACTATTTACACAATTTAAATTTAAATAAAAATTAATTTTTAATATATACATAAAAGTGCCCAATTTTGTTTTCACGTTTCGTTCAATGAACCAGTTCAGTAATTAATTACCAGTTCATTTGGGTCATTAATTAACCCAACAAAAATGTCAAGTTCTATGCACTTCTCAAGAAAACTCCTTAAAAAACAGTTTTAAAAAATGTGCAGAAAATCCAACTTTCATTATTCCCAATTCCAGTTGTCAAAACTTCCAAAAAAAAAAAAAAAAACCATCCTGAAAACATCCTGGGATCTTGTTGTCACACAACACCATTGGAAAGAGATGTGGGTAGGTGACTCTAAATGGCAGATAGCAGAGCTGTCTGTGTGTCTCTGGCAGCTTGCACGATCCTGGCGAGAATTTGTCATTCGAGGTCTGCCACTGCCCTCTTGACGGTTATGATGCCCTGTTGGAACCACTGGTAACATCATCTGACTGTGTCGTCCTCTGACCCTCATGGCAGGCGATATGTCAGTACGACCAGCCTGCTTCCTGGAATACGGTGATCCATCCAAATCGTGGACGTCCCCAAGAGAGTGCGAGGGTCCTGAAATTTGTCTCGCCCACCCAGTTCAAAGTGTGCCATTTTTTAATGTATTTAACTTTAAAATATAATCTGGACTTTGCCAAGCAATAAGTCTTGTGCGTTATTTCATGTTACCCCTAGGAAGTATGTTGTTTGTGTCTCCAAAAAAGGTTATCAAAATAGCATCCGAAGGGCCATGAAAATTCAATTGTTCTCCACTCTTCCAATTCCTCAGTTTAAGCCTCTTTTTCAGGTTTCTATAACCGAAGGGGGGGGGGTGATGAAGAAGGTGGATAGAAATTCACTGAGGGGGTCACTACTAATTGCTCTGTTTGTTTTCTTTACAAAATAGGGGATTACAACACGAAAAGTGCAGTCCAAACCTGCACTAGTGTTCATAAGGCTGCCCCGGGAAAGTGAAAGTGCAGAAAGTGGCTGACGACTGACTGCTTCTATGAGAGGAGTGCAAGGCAAAGTTGCCTGCCGGAAGGAAGTTAAGGAGGGGTGAGATATTGTGTCTGCGGGGAACAACGTTAAAATTTGATTCAGACAAACAAAAACGACATTTAAAAAAATATAAATTGTTCAAGTTCAGTACTATTTTCGTAAGCATAAATGGAAAATTTTGAAAATAAATTTAAGGGAATGCACCCAGAGCAAGCAAAAAGTTGAAGGCGACATTCCACCAACACTTGTATCTTACACCTGTGGCGTAATTAGTCAGGTCTGTGTATGTATGTGTGTCCAAGTGGAGGGGGTCGGAATTCCCCGAATTCTTTTGTAGCCGGTAGTGAAAAGCATTGTAACTGCCCTGGTGGCGCTGGCATATGACCATTCGTCAGAGAAGAGTCTGGGTTTGAATCCCTGTGAGGCATGAATGTTGTGTTTGACTTATGGCACGGGCTCTCTCTTTTCCTTGGAACCAGTGGCCTTAAATTAAGAACGGGCTACTGCTTATAGCCCACTGAGTTGATCATGGTGGTCGTTTAAGCTTCAATTAAAAGAAAATGAAGGCATTAAAAATTTGTTCTTTCAGTGTTTCGTAAAAAAAAAAAGTTAGTATAAAGCTGCTTGCCCCACCAAAAATAATGCTCGCCCACCCATCCATCGCCCATCCCGATTTTGAAATCTAGCGATGTCCCTGATCCGAATTGATGCAGTGGCCAAGCAATGGACCTATCTATGTGCTGAGGTGTGCGTTTCCGATGCGCGTTACTCACGCTCTGTGCGCTCATTGGCTGTGCATTTTGTATCATTTGCATGTCTGGCTCAGAGGTGTTTGCATGTTAAGTTTCACACTTGTGGGATGATTATTTGCGGTGCCCAAATTTTTTGCTACAGAGTGTATATCGTGGGAATTTATTGTGTGACCATTTAACAAACTGGAAAGGCGTGTTTTTAGATCAAAATAAACTAATTCAAATGATTTTTCAAAAATGACCATAGTATGATTGATAAGCTATGGAAGTGTTATTGAGGAACTTGGGAAATCTGCTAAGGTTTGGAGATGTATGAGTGGGGATTTTGAGCAAAGGGAAAATATACATGCAACAGGAGTAAGCAATAAATGCAAAGGGGTATTGGTGGGGGAAAAGATAGATTCAAAATATTGCCTAGATGTGATGCTGTTGCGACTGTGGTTGATCTATAAGAGACAGTACAGAACATATGTTAATAGGTATGGGAGAGAAAGAGTACCGTAATTTTGGGTAGATAAGCTGCGGCGCATATGAGTTCAAAATGAAATTTTCGGCTCGCAAGGCTTATACAGCATAGCGACGTATGCTGCTTTTTTTTTTTTTTTCTTTTTGGCAGAGTGAAGTTATGTAACAAACGTTTTGGCTTGTTCCATTCTTTTTCCCGGGGGAAGATATCTCAATAGAGAGGGAATAGAATAGCGATGTTACAGCCACGTGCAATAAATTCCACCCACCCCCTCTTAAAACAAGTCATGACAATAATAGGTTATAGGATTGAGGTTGGACAGGTAAGAGAGGTGACTCCGATAAAACTTGGGAAAAATCTGTGGCGTGGGGAAACTTCGCATGGAATCGATCTTGTTAGCAAGGATCACCCTTGTTAGTTGTTTCATGCTCTGAGCAACTCTCTTTGAACTCATGACATCATCAGCTTCGCTCTCTGTCCCCTCTTGAAACGGGATATTCGACTACCATCCAAGATCGATTGTCATTGGACAGCATGTGCAAATTTCGTCAGTGACATGTGCGTTCATTGCATTCAGTTCGCCAAATCGCATTTTCTCGAGTACACATAGGTCTACATTATAATGGAAAGTAAAATGACGAAACGCAGAAGTTATACTTCTAGTTTTAAGCTAATGGTAAATAAATATGTTTTTCCGAATCCTTGAAAAACATCAAAACTTTGATTATTTCGGGCTTCACTGAAGCAAACATTATTTCTAAGAACTGCGGTGAAACGCCAGAAGACAGCAAAAGTGATACGGACAATCCCAAAGTTTTTTTAGATGATGAGCTTTTAAAATTTTTAATTTGGGCAGTGAAGTTTCCGATTTTAATGGATTTGATTGAAAAACTATGCGTACCATATGTTTTCAGAATGTTGTGTGTGTGTTTTTTAAATTCTTGAGGTATAAATGCTTTGTATAAGTGGTTTAAGCGCCTTATGAATTCTTCGAGTAAATTTTTATAAAATAAGTAGTAGGGTAAGTGTTATCCTTAAGTTTGAATCTTGTTTAATTGATATTTTTATTTATTATTTGAAAGATCACATACTAAATTTTTATCTATGTAATGTTTTCAAGATTCCGCCGTGGTACTACCCCACCTTACTGCGAAGGTGCGGCGTTTCTGATGATTTTTTTTCATTCCGCCCCCCTTTTTTTTTATTACCGTGGCATATACGCAAGTGCTGCTTATTTACCCGAAATTACGGTACCTTTGGTCTGTGAAAGATTCACCTTGACGAATTACACAGTTGAACTTTGTTGATTCGGCATATTTTGTTCATTCTGCTAAACTAGATGATAATTGATTGTGATGATTTAAAGAGGTTCATATAAGAAAAGGGTAAGATTAATTAAATGACAGTCTAAGGGAGAAATAAAATAAACATACATTCTTAGGTATCAAATTCCTAATTTTGAGAATGTTGGGTTTGATGATAAGGATTAACTACAGTTAATGACAGAAACTTTTAAAACAGTTTACATTTTCCTGTAATGCCAGTACTTCATTTATCAGTACTATTGGCATTTACACAGTGAACTGTTAAATCATAAATACCCATAAGAATGTTAAGAACATTCTTAATACGTTTTTAAGTGAAAACATATTGAATAAAACTTAAGTATTACAGGGGAAAAAATGTTTTTCCACAATTTGATAAAATTAAACTTCTTGCATGTCCTAAAAATGAGAAAAATAAAATAAAAATAAGAATAGCAGTCTGTTTTTATTTAAATAAATTTAAAAGTTGAATTTTCAACAATATTAATCTACCCAAAAAAGATGTTGATCTTGGTTGGATTAATATCTTTTGTCCGTTGTTGATCTTCCTTGGTATGTTTTGTCATTGTTGATCTTTCTTGATTGGATTATATGTTTTGCTCCATGAAAGATGTTGATCCATGGGTGGGGAAAAAATTAGATAGGTAATTAAAAAAAAAGAAAGTAAGTTAAAAAACAACAACTTACACATGCATGCACCAAAGAACAACAACAACAAAAATAGCGCATGAGAATCGGCAAGAAGGACGATCACGAGACAGCAGCACATATTACCAAAAAGAGATGTATGAAACATTGTTCGTTCGACGATATGCGCCAAACAACTAAAAGTAAGACTGCTCTGCTCTTCAAACGTTTTTGGTAGGTTAAGGAAAAAAAGACCCAGAATGTAATGTGGTTTTGAGAATGTCGCACGCTGTGGGGAATGGCTGAGCTAAATATTGGGTTGTCGGAAAAGTCTTGACATATTTTGGCACCCGATGGCGGTTGGGCGGTTTTGGAAGTACTAGAGGCATGCGCAGCTCTGTTATCGCTATGGCCTTCGACAGGTGCCAGTTCTAGCTGCAGCCTAAAAGGAATAGTGAGCGATTTGGTTGATTTGTCATCAAGTTGAAGATGGAAGACTAAACTGTGCATTTTCGCCATAGTTTGCTGTTTTATTTCCATAAAGGGAAGAACGCGCGTGAAGCTTGTGAAAAGTTGTGTAAAGTGTACTGTGATAATGCTCTAGAAAAACGTCAGTGCCACCGGTGGTTCGCAAAATTCTGTGTTGGTGATTTTGACCTCAACGATGCTCCTCGGTCTGGGAGGCCAACCGAGGTTAATGACTACCAAATCAAGGCATTGATCGAGTCAAACCCACGTTACATGACACGAGAGATTGCAGACACATTGCAGATCCATCATTCAAGCATTCATGACCACCTGAAAAAGTTCGGACACGTGAGCAAGCTCGACGTGTGGGTTCCTCATGAACTCAAAGAAGCTCAATTGACAGCACGCATGAGCATCTGTGATATGCTCATTAAATGTGAGGAAAACGATCCTTTTTTGAAGCGACTGATAACTGGTGACGAAAAGTGGATTGTGTGTAACAATATGCTGCACAAACTATCTTGGTCCCGACGTGCTGCTTCGCCTCAAACAACATCCAAAGCAGACGTTCATCAGCGGAAGGTTTTGGTCTTAGTGTGGTGGGATTTTAAAGGTGTCATGTTTTTCGCTCTCCTACCACGGAACCAAACAATCAATTCGAATGTGTGTACTGTCGGCAATTGGACAGTTTGAACGAATCCATCATCCAGAAACGTCCAGAGCTCGTGCATCGTCCAGGTGTTTTGTTCCATCACGACAATGCGAGACCACATACAAGTTTGATCACCCGCTAAAAATGATTGAAGCTTAGGTGGGATGTATTGCCATACCCAGCGTACTCACCTGACGTAGCGCCATCAGACTTCCACTTGTTTCGCTCTCTTCAACAGTCCTTGTGTGGTATAACGTTCAATTCAGATGAGACTGTAAATCAGCACCTTGTACAGTTTTTCGCCACGAAAGACAGGTCTTTCTATGAACGAGGCATTCCGCAGCTCAATCACTGAAAGATGGCAAAAGGTTATCGGACAAAACGGGCATTATATCATTGATTGATCTTTGTTCTTTCTATCAATAAATGACCTTTGCAAAACATGGCTAAAATACGTCATGACTTTTGCGACAACCCAATAGAAAGTTGAATGACTGCCTTCAATCCACGTGTTACTGGGGGAAAGAGGGACAATGTATGAATGGTTTCCTGTTATTTCGATGGTTATTGTAGTAAAGTAAGTAATATATTAATACAATAATGTAGTAATAAAGTTGACAGTTCTTTGCTAAAAATAGATTAAATAGGTGTTTGCTAAAACTGGGTTATGAAAAAAGGCTAACAATTAGCACTTTGTTAAAAAACTGCTTTTAAAATTAAAAAAATAAATAAAAATATCTGACTAAATAGATCAAGTATGTATTTACTACTAAAATGTTTGAAAGCCTGTCCCTCCCCAATGACATAAAGAACGGACAGTCGGAGGAAGTAATGTGCTAGGAATATGTAATAGTGAATACATCGACAAGAAGGTAACAGTGAACTGTTGTTATTCTTTCATCTTTTTTGCAGCCTTTCTCATTTTTATTTGAAATTGATGTGTATCTGGTATCCTATAAAAAAAAAAAAAACCAGATTCATCCATGTTATATGTGTATTGTAATTCATAACCCAATATGATTTTTTTCTTGCCTCATTCGCTGAACTTTCAAGGTTTTGGGTGTTTCACCATGCCATATTCTCAATGATAATCTGTATCGATTTTTGAATCTTTGAAACCAACCATTACTATAGCTGAATTCTTGAATTTGATATTCTTTCCTAAAATTGTCTCGCTTTTTCAAGAATAAGTTCATCGGTAATAACACCATGCTTGGCATTAACCTGGCTAAACCCATAGAATAAGAGCTTTCTCTAAATTTCTTGCTTGCCACTTCTAAATTTTTTAACTCAGAGCAGTTGTTTTTTAGATCCCATCTGTATATTTTTGTCACTTAATGTCTCCTATTGTACTTTTGTTAATTAGCTTGTCAAAAAGATGGGAAAAGTGATTTAATTGCTAATGCTTGATGGCTAGATCCAGGATTAAGATCTTTGAATTCCTCCATGTTACTCTGTAGCATGCTTTTAAATTTCATTTTAAGTCAGGACTTTGGATTCAAGTTTATCTAAATTGTTTCTTAGTGAAAGTATTTTTTAAATAGCTGAAAAAAAAAAAAAAAAAAACCTTCCCTGCTTTGGTGATTTTCTTTTTCCCACATCTGTGAATTTTCAAAGATGCCTTCTTCATCATTATGTGTCACCATAATGATTTTTCTTAACTACTTCTAGGACCATATTAATTCCTGTAGTGATGGACTGACATTGCCACTGCATAAGTTATTTAAATCTATGAGAAATCAGTGCAAAATGTGGAATAAGTCTTGCACGAGGTCTTAACAACAAAATAGAAAAACTTCCCACAAGTAAACTATTTGTAAAGGTATTATATTAGTGCTAGAACTGATTTACAGCACAGCATAAACTGTAGGCTTTCTAAAAACAGATTGATCAGGGTGATATATTGTCATCATTTGAGAACATATGTGCCAGAGCATAAATCAGCATTCGAAAACCTATAATAAAATTAGTTTTGGTAGATATGTAAGAGAAACTTCACTAAATTAACTGTGGGATTCATACATACATACATATCACTAAGCTGTTCTCTGAGATTCAGAGGTTAGCTCCAAAAAGAAATACAAACTTCCAGATATTTTTACTTATTGTTGTTGTATCAAACTTCGCCATTTACAGTGATCTTGACATACAACTTGTGCTTCACTGATATCCATTACATGCCGTACACAAGATCTTTTATACTTCATACTCATAATCTTTTTCTCATGCAGACACTCCTGAATCTGATCCACCCATGTCTTCCTTCTTGGCCTTCCTCTGCTTTTCCTTCCTGCCACTTGGGCTGAAAATATTTTCTTAGTAAGCATTTCATCACTCATTCTTTCAACATGGCCAAACCACCGAAGCATATTGGTCTCCACCTTGCTAACAACATTTTGCTTCACATCACACAACTGCAATACATCTTCATTCCTGTGGGATTCAATTACAAAATTATTAGATGTTAACAACGCTTCATCGTAAAAAAAAAAAAAAAAAAAAAAAGAAGAAAAGAAAAGAAAAGTAAGAAACATAAAATTGAGGAAATTAACTATTGGGAACAATTACCACTACTGAAAGAATGATCCCAAGTGATTAACCAAAGCCATTCTAGTGGCAGTGAACTATGCTGATAGAAAACCTGATGTAGATTTAAAAAGCTGTACAAATGTCAAGGTTACACTGAAGTATCACTAGAGACAGCAATTAACTTCATAAATGAGGTTGTACACTCAATGGAAAAAGCATTAGAAATGCCTACATAATAGCATGTTGGTCCTCCTCTGGCATGGCACACCAAGGCATAGACTTTACCAGATTCCAGAAGTAATGCCAGCCAATTCTGTTGCAGCATTGTCCGCAACTCCGTCTGAGATGTCGGTTTAGAATCCATGGCTCTTATGTTCCACTCCGCTGCATCCCAGAGACCTTTGGGGCCACTGGATGGTTCCAAACTCAGATGAGTGTTTCTTGAGCCATGCCTGGGTGGTTGCAGCCCACTGGAGTGGTGCATTGCCCTACTGGAACAGACCATCGTTTGCAAGATGCACAAAAGCTTTGAAAGCATGTAGGTGATCAGCCAGCACATGCTGGTAGCACACAGTGATTAATAAAAACCTCACCAGGCACAATAAGAGACCTAATGTATCCCATGAGAAGACTCCCAAACCATCAGAGCCACCACTGCCTTGAACAGAGCTAAGTAGAAACATCTGAAAAATTTATAATTTACGCTACCCTAGGTAGAGTGGTAGTAAGTACACTATGGGTGAAGGTGGTCAACCTGAGAGGAAGAGATGTCTGTGCACCTATTTTTATGGGACACATTTTTAATAGTTCATGTTTACTCAGACAGGTTTACTCTTCAGCTGTTCTTCGTATACAAAACCATATCCACATTATCTCACTCTGCTGTAGACCTTTCTTTTTCCCACTGGGTAATTTCTGGAAGACATCTTTTTATTTTGTTCATATGAGGTCTGGATCTAATCTAATATTGACTATTTTGCTATTTCTTTAGAGGTCTTCAATGAGACCTCTGTGGTAAGTAATTATTCTAGAAAGTTTTAGTTCTCTTGATTATGGAGACTAACTTTCCATAAATAACTTGTTCATTACTAAAGAGGTATAATTGTTTTGCATCAGGATGTTTAACATTTTTTCTGGGATTTGCTTTAATTCTTTCGTAGTGTCCATTTTGTCAGAATTGTTTTGCAACACTTGTGTTTAGAAAAGGTTGGTAAGGGTTGAAATCCAACTGCTGTTCTTGTGAATGCATTCAGGTGCAGTCTTTCTTACTAATTAAATATATAAATGAGCATAAACATACATTCATGATGAATATTAATCATTTGATTTAAGTGTAAGCTGAACTTGATCTTATGGGGTGCAAGTTTTATTGAAAATATAATGTATTAATGGTGCAGTCCCTAAATTATGATTCACTTTTTTTTCTGCTTGATGAGGTAAATGTTCTCACTTTTTTTCTTTATTTCAGCAGTTCACTAGGGATTCATTAACTGTTTTCTCCAGAGGTGGATTTGTCCTAAAAGTCCTGAGCATGAGCTCGTTTTCAGCAGCAGAAAACAATGTAACTCACTGTGATTCCTCAGCTGAATCAAAACAAAGTCAGTGTCCAACTGAAAAACCTGAAACATGTGACCAGAAGTCTCAGAAATTTAAAAAAATAACAAACTTTTTTCCTGTTCTGAAAGTGGATGGAAAAACTAAAGTTTTTCAGCCGTCTAATGATTCTTCAGAAAATACCATACTTCAAAGCCAACCCACACTGACTGACAATTCATTTTCTGATGTAACTGATATGGAATCCTTGTTAAAGTTCAAGCAGCTTAATTGTGATAAGGTTGTGGATTCCGATGGAGCGCACAATACTTCATGTGTTAATAAAGATCCATCGATGCCAGCTGAGGGAGCAATGGTTAGTATGAACTTCTTGAAAACTCCTATCAGTGAGATATTAAGATCAAAAATAAAATCTCAAGTGTCCAGTAAAGATGAAAATGCTGAAATTCCACCAACATGGCAAGCAACAGAAAAAGAAAAAATCCCTTCCAGCAATGAAATGGCAACAAATAGTGAGAAACAGAGTGAAGAAAACCTTGACACTTGTGATAAAATTGAGAGTTCTGAAATTCTTTGTCACACTGAATCTGGTAATAAAGACTTGGCTGTAGACTTGCTTGTAAATGCTGAGCATAAAAGTGGTGAAATCCCAAGTGTATTTAAAGCACGCAAAGGAGGGTCAACTTATTCTGCTAAAACATTCACATCCACATCAGCTCCAAATGCAAGCACAAAACCTTCTGGGAAAGGATATTTAGCCCAGCCTTGTAATTCTGATCACCTGCCTGAAAATCAACCAACCTTGTCGAACCTATCATCCCAGACATTAGATCATACTAACCAAGACGCACAGCAATCTACATCACATTCCCCAAAATCTGCAGAAAGTGCAATCAATTTGGAATTAAATGCTAATCATGAGAACTCATTAAATATAAAACAGGAGGATCAGTCATTTCTGCCTGCATCTATTATTGAAATTCCTAGTCAAACGACAAATAGTGCACCAAAGAAACACAGAAGGCGACACTTCAAGGGTAGCACTTACAGTTTATATCTTAGTCCATCAAAGCGAAAAAGCACAAAAAGAAAAATTCAGACACTGCGTCTAGTGTAAAAGATGATGAGTCAAGTATAGCTGGCACTGAAAATGGAAGCTTAATTGACTCTGAGGGTGACAACAGTCTGTATAGTGAAGATTATTATAGCCCATCTGAAAAGTCATTACTTGGGGATGAACCCCCACCTGCATCTCCTGGTAGATCAGATTGTTGTTCTGTTTCAGAAACACTGAAAAGTGAGGCGAGCAGTCCACATAATTTGCTTAAAGAAAGCAACGGTAAACATTTCCAGATTATGGACAGCCATTCAAAAGCAGAAAATGTTGACACTATATCTCATGACTCTTTAAGCAACAATCATTCAAACGACAAACTAAATTCCTCATCAGAAATTCAGAGTTCATGTATTGATGAAGATGTAATTTGTACAACTCCAGCAACAGTAATTTCAATTCCAGGTGTGGTAATAAAGCAAGAGATTGAGGACGTAAAGGATGATGTGGAACCTTCTGATGTAAGAAATAGTGATTCATTATCTGTTCAAGAATGTGAGTTTGATCGTCGTCTTGAAAATAATTCAAGTAACACTCTTCGTATGTATGATGAATCAACTATGCCAGTACTTGTTAAACATGAATTTTCTGAGAGCAGTAAGGAGAATGTGTGCTCCAACATGCCTGTTACATTTGAAAACAGAACTGAAATGAAAAAAACACTGAAAATGTCAACAGATTCAGCAGTGTTGTCAGCTAGAGAGCTTTCACCAGACAATCTGTACAGTCCTGGAATAATGACAAATGGTGAGTTGTATTTTTATGTTATATTAAATCCAGTATTTAAGCTCCTTGTGTGAGGTAAGCGGAGCTTAAAGGTTTTACACGTATCAGTGCATTAATGTAATTTTGAGTGAATTATATGGTAGAAAGAGGTTTAGAATTCAGGTGAAGACTAGTGTGATATTGTTTTTAAGATTTTATTTGGTTTGAAAATTATTAATTTTGACATCAATTATTTGTCTCGTGAAGTTTTATTTCATATTAATGTACATATGTGTGGAATTTCATTAAGGACAATTCTTTTAATAGTTATAAACAAAATTAATTATGACAGAACTTTCACACCAATATTTTATTACTCATATAATTTTAATATATTTTCAGTAAGGAGTGTTTCTCTCTCTTCTGAACATGAGCCTTGATCACCCTGATTTCAAGATTACGTATGATGGATTTCTTTTCTGTACCATTCTGTTGCTAGTGGAGATTTACAAATTGGAATGAATCTAAAATATAAGAGTTTTTATTTAGTATAATTTCAATGTTTTCTCTCCAGTGTCAGGCAGTTTTGCTGGCAGATGGAGCAGTCTTTTTCATTTTATTCCAGTTTGATTCAGCAGAAGTGTACACGTGGCAGTCAAAGGGGTCCAATGAATCTACCTTTTGTTTATTAATTTGATGACAGCTGGAGGAGGGGCTCAGAGCTAGTTTGTGCTCATAATGTAAGATTTTGGCAAGTTTGCAGGTAGATGCTGAATAGTACAGTTGCAGTTTAGCTTCACATTTATTGATGAGCTTGGTGACTTTCAAAAAGGAAAAGATGGTGTGCTTAACATCTTTTTCCACCTAAAATAGACACTAAGCTCAGCAATAAATTTGAAGCTGAACAACATATCAGATATCTTACTCCTCCTGCTGTACTATCTTTAAAATTCACTGGTTGTATTCCTTACCATTCAGCACTTACATAAATGGTTTTATACTGGTACCTGGTTTTATTCCTAACTTGTGCAAACTGTAATTAAATTGACTCCAAATATAAATGTTAGTTTCAAAAATTTTAGTATCCATCTTTTATAGAGTTGGGCAGAGCTGGTGTTGAATCAGTGTCAAAAATGCCGTTATTCCATTCTGCCCTGAAACATTTTTTCAAACTGAGGATCGTGTCAAACTGTAATAGATTATTCTTTTTGAACTTAAATATGTATTTTTAAATTTGATTGAAAATAGGAGCTTCATACAGGGTTCATGGAATGGTTGGCATTATTTGAATTAATTCACACAGGAATCTGTATGTTATGAGTGTAGAGAGAGACTTGCTTAGCGGGGCCGGTGCTTGGCGAGGCAGGCCATCAGCCTTGTACCTCCAAAAATTTGTTATTCTTTGTGTGGCCAAACATATTGCCTTTATTCAATAATAATTATTTCAAGATGCAAAAATACACTGTAAATTAAATAGAAAGAAAATAATGGAAACTACATTAATTTACTTACTGCTCCAATGAAATGAAAATGAAATGAAAATTTCATTTTGCGTGCTCTGTTTTTCGCAAAATTAAATTACCAACAAGTGCCTTCAAATCTATGTCAAGGGCAATTTTTTATTCGATCGATAATGCATATAACCCAACAAGGTCCTTTCCTCCTGCATCCCCCGATGGAGATTGTTAAAAATAAAGGAAAAGAGAAAAGAATGCTAGCGGATTGAATATAGTAGCAGAGCCTCTTACTCTTGCCCCTGTTATTACTAGAAAATAGTCTGAGTGAGACAGTTACTAACCTCTGGACAAGCCGCTCTGGTAACGCAGTGATCTAAGCATCGGCTTTTGACAATTTGTCCAAGATGGGTCCAGGTTCAAATCCCGACGAGGTGTGTATGTTGTGTTTGTCTTACTGCACTGGCTCTCCCTTTTCCCTGGAACAAGTAGCCCTAAGTTAGGGACGGACGATGTTAATCATCCCCTCCCCTCCCCTCCCAAAGAACTTTAGATATTGAGCATTGCTACTATTTGTGATAAAAGTGAACGGTGTAAATATTTCCATTGAAAGCCGGATAATACAGAATTCATTTCCTTAAAAAAAAAAATCTTGTGCCGCCTGACTTCCCTGCTGCATGGAGATGATCTTGGTTTATGGCAGTTTTTCGACAGATGAGCGCTTTTGTGGCGTGGTAAAAGGGTGTGGTGGTGGTGGTGGTGGTGGTGGTGGGGGGGATTTACCGCAAGCTGACTTACCCATTCTATAAGAACAGGTCTCTGTTTCTCAATGAATAAGAATTCACAACTTATATCGAATGGACAAAAGAAAAAAAAAACGAGTCTTTAAGACCTTACCCAGTCCATAAGAACAGGCCCCCGTTTCTCAATTGGAAAGAAGTCGCAAGTTATATTGAATGGACAACAAAAAATAAGTCTTTTGTTTTTACTTTTTTTTTCTTATTTATTAGCTCATTTGATTTCATCTACTCTAAATCTTAGTGCCCCTCAAATTTTGGTGCCCTAGGCAACTGCCTAGTTTGCCTAATGGTGGCCCAGCCGCCCTGGTGGCGCAGTGGTCTAAGCGATGGCTTCTGATCGCTCGTCAGTAAGGGGTCCGGGTTTGAATCCCGGTGAGGCATGGATGTTGTATTTGTCTTACGGCACTGGCTCTCTCCCTTCCCTGGAACCAGTGACCCTAAATTAGGGTCGGGCGACTGCTTATAGCCCATTGAGTTGCTCACAGTGGTCGTTAAACCTCCAATCAATCAATCAATCAAACCTAATGGTGGCCCTGTTGTTTAGTCTTTTTCTACACTCATTTATGTTCCTAGCTCGGTTTTTAAAATTAGTTCTTGGAGAAGAAAGCAATTCTCTTAAAGAAAAGAAAAAGGTCGTGGATGACGTTGATTCTGGAGTGAACAGGGAGGGGTGTGGTGGCTAAAAAATGTAGCTTCACTCCATCAGTGCTGTGGACATTTTTTTTAAATATTGAAAAGACAAACAAACTGAACATCAATTGCAAAAGCCAGTTATTGCACCAGAAAGGAAGGGAATATTGTTGGTGCAATTTTAAGATGTCAACTTGGTGATGTTTATGTGGTTCCAAGATATCCATTTCTGGAGTGTGCCAGTTACTGAACTGTTAATGTGTGAGAGAGCAGTGCAGTTTGCTCCTGCTCTTTGGAATGAGGATTTTCAGGCCAGTGTTGGCTAAATAATTTCAAGGAACAGTATGGTGTTCCTTGAAACGATTTGTCAAAAAAGGAACAATGAAAATTAAGAAAATGATGCTGCTGCGTCTTTGGTGAATGTTCGTGCTTGGAAAAAAAAAAAAGTCACTATTTGGTGTTATCAGAAATTAATATCCTATATGATATGCTTTCTCATATGTGTTATTTTCAGAACTTTTTAGTGTTTGCAGCTACAAATTAACTTGTTAAAAAATTACTAATTTTCTACAAACAAATGTAAAAAAAATAAGTGACGAGTAAAATTTTGATATGGCAATTTTGTTACATCTGTTTGTCTTAATAGTAATAAAAAATTGTTAGATTTGAAATTTTCAAAATAAACACACGTGTAGATTAAAATTTTCTGGTAAAATAGCAAATTGTGCTTTAATGAAATTTCATTTTAACAGGCTGTACTGAAATATGGCAAAAGGGGGCATAACTTTTTTATTAACTGACAGAGGTCGTTCAAATTGCACATGTTGGTAGAGTAACTCTTCCTCTAAAAAGAGGTACTACTCAACATATAGTCTTCATCACAAGCGATGCATTTGTGTCATCGTTGAACCCAACTCTCGAATCCTCTAAAAAAATTCTGGTGTGGACTGTTGTACCCACTTCTTCACAGCCACTTTCACCACATCTGTGTCATCAAATCGTTGTCCCCGGAGACTGTCCTTCATTGGATTAAACAGGTGGAAGTCGGAGGGCGCCAGATCTGGGCTGTACAGTGGATGGGAGCTACCAACTAGCCTGATTTGCTGATTGCCTGATTTGTTGCCGAAGATGTGTGTGGTTTTGCATTGTCATGGTGAATGTGGATCCTCTTCAGATTCTTGTTCAGTCTCTTCCTCCTTATGGCTTCTTGAGTGTCTTAATGTAATGCTTGCTGGTCATGGTACGGCCACGTTCCAGAAAATCAATGAGAGTGACACCCCTATCATCCCAAAAAACAATCACCATGACTTTCTGTGCTGATTGCTGGCTCTTGAACTTCTTAGTCATTGGTGAAGAGGTGTGACACCATTCCATGAATTGATTCTTCGTTTCTGGATCATAAAGATATGCCCACATTTCATCCCCTGTCACCAGATCAAAAGAAAAACAAAAAGTGTCTTCATTGGCTTCAAATGCTCCCAGTGGATCAGAGCAGTTTGGGTGTTGACTGCCAAGGTATCCACTTTGCAAACACTTTACGATACCCTAAGTTTTCCACCATCTTCTGTATGTCATTGAGACCGCAATCCAGTTGTGCAACAAGCTCACAGATTGTGACTTGTCTCTCCTTGCGAATCAATTCATCTTCTTGCTGATGATTCATGTCAGTGATCGCAGATGATGGTTTTTCACTCCATGGTTTGTCTTCAATGCCGGTTTCCCTTTCTTTAAACTTTTTAATCCATCTGTGCAATTGCTCTTCTCGATGGTGTCATCTCCATAAACATTCTGTAGTCTTCTCAAGGTTTGTACTGTCCTTAAAAACTCCTTATTTTTGGTTTTCATCTCTAAGGCCCTTAAAAGTCCTTATTTTTTAAAACAAGTGCATATCCCCCCTCCATCTTGTTTTTGCACTGCAGTAATGGGCATCACAACCCTGCCCCCATTTTTGTTTGTGTCTGTAAGTATGCTTACCCGTTCACCAGGGGAGCTTTCTTCTAGCTTATTGAATGGAAATAATCCCCTGGAATGTTCTTAGAAATTATCTTCCTTACCCCACCCCCACTTTTCCCATTGTAGCCTGCATGACTTACCTTTCATGACCTTGCCATTGGGATCAACATCTGTGTTGTCTTTTCAATGGTCAGATAGTCAAAGCAAAGGTCAAAGGTGGGGAGGAGGGTTCTGTTTGACTTCACAATTTATGGTGTCAGTTGTCTCATGTGGTCTGATCTATCTAGTGTCTACTTCTGTATTCAACCGAAGGTCATGACTCAACTCACCTTGCTTCATTGTCGCTGTGTCTCCTGCTTGTCCTTTTTTTCAGCGTGTTCTTTGCAGGCAAAGTAGTTTATATTTGGGGGTAAAATACCTGATAAATGGCCTCTAGTGCTGTTTAATCCTCTACATATGTATATATACACTGCCGGACAATTGCTAAGGACGGATGACAATAGCAACGATAGCAACCATAAAATGGAAGGCAGGAAAATGTGGAAATTAGCATAAGTGCGGGATACAGTAAGACGTGCTGTGCGTATGCAAATTTTGGATTGCCAAACTTGTTCGTGACGTCATAGCGCTGATAAGAGATATAAAGGATTTGACGCGTATTGACCGTTGTTGTTCAAACGCAAAGTTGAAAGGGAAAGAATCAATTGACGAACTTGCAATTTTCAGTATGTCTTCCCGACATCACCTAGATGATTTTACGCGTGGCCGTATTATTGGCAAGATTGAAGAAGGGCGAAAAATAACAGATGTTGCCAGGGAGTTCGACGTCAGCCACAGTGTTGTTTCAAGGCTTTGGAAATCATTTCAAACAAATGGAGATTGTAGCAAACGTCACGGGGGAGGTCGTGTTCGCAGTACGACACCTGCAGAAGATCGGTACATAGTGCTATCAACAAAAAGACACCGGCGCAGCACAGCTAGTGAGGTAGCAAATCAGTTTATGGCTGCTACTGGCAAGCGGATCTCCCGAAAAACTGTCGCCAGATGTTTGCATGAAGGAGGACTATACGCCCGCCGTCCTGTTGTGTGCATCCCATTGTCCAGACGTCACCATACCGCCCGTTTGCAATGGTGCCATCAACATCACAATTGGACTGATAACGACTGGTCTGCTGTCCTCTTCTCAGATGAGAGTAGATACAGTCTATCGTCTGAT
The DNA here is from genome assembly GCA_039090855.1 of Macrothele yani. Classification (NCBI taxonomy): domain Eukaryota; kingdom Metazoa; phylum Arthropoda; class Arachnida; order Araneae; family Macrothelidae; genus Macrothele; species Macrothele yani. Next base: position 88,929,469 of record CM077016.1, on the reverse strand, counting down.
TGTGGACGACAACTGATCTGGCGTGATAGTGGTACTGCATATTGTCCAGCAAACATACAGGAAAGGGACCGATATCTGACATGTAGAGTCATGGTATGGGCTGGCATCATGATCAATGGCCGTACGCCCCTCTATGTGCTTCCAACTGGGACTGGCCAACGATACATAAATGATGTTCTGCTACCTCAGGTTCGCATGTTCCGTGGTGCTGTTGGTGATAGATTCATTTTCATGGACAACAACGCAACATGTCATCGAACAGTCGCTGTCCAGGAGTGTCTTGAGAGCGAGGATATTCAACGCCTCGTATGGCCAGCACGTTCTCCAGATCTGAATCCCATTGAAAATGTGTGGGATGCTTTGGGGAGGAGTCTTGCTGGTCGCCAATGCCCTCCAATAAACAAGGACACCCTCATCCGTGCACTGACAAAGGAATGGGATAAATTACCGCAACAGCTGCTTGATAATGTTGTGCAAAGCATGACACGACGTGTGGAATCTTGCATCGCCCTCCATGGTGGCCATATCCCGTATTGACATCTTACGCCGGAACGCCTGCGGACGGTAATTGCATTTTTTTCACGTTTACGTATTCTGCCCAAAATGGCCTGTTTGTCCCTAGAACACGTTCCAAAGCCTTCTGGATTTCAGAGCACAATAAATTGTCTTTCTTGTAATGTCCTGGCATTCTGACATTTTATTTCACTTGGCATCCAACCACACTTACTTTTTTATGCGCTATATAGCCGTTTATGATCCGTCCTTAGCAATTGTCCAACAGTGTACATACACACACATCTGGTGATATTCCAATGATGCAAAATATCAATTGGAGTGTAGGTCCTTAGAAAGTCCTTATTTTTTTTCCACAGAAAAGGGTATGAATCCTGCTTCTGTGGATGTTGGACAGCCTGCACCCTTCCTTTGCCAATAACTCAATGTTGGCATGTTGCTTCTGCTTGGAATCCATTATTTACCTGCAATGAAGAAAAAGAAGGGTTGTGGCCCTTGCGCCATAAAAATCCACCAACCAACCCTCTCATTTCAGTGGTTCCATTGAAGTTTGTTCTAACAGGATTAGACTGTATTAGAGTTTAAAGAACAAACATTTTGTTAATATTAAGCAGCTATGTTGTTTTACGTGAATATAAGAGAAAAAAAAAAGACCCATTTCTCATCATAGGAATAAACAAGTCTGAATAACTAAAGTTTGCTTGCTTCCAACACACTATTGTGTGACTGATGTTATAGTTTGAAGCATAACTGGATTCTAATAAAGGATGATTCTTCGAATTTTGTTGGTATTTTGTGTAAAGTAAATTTTTGGTAAATTGAATTTGTTTGCATGTTTTTAAGTGTGATGATTAGGGAGAGCTCTAAAATAAATGTGTCTAGAGTTACTGCTTACAGTAAAATGTATTATGTGCACACTCAAGAGATGCTTTTAGCGTATTAAATCTGTTTATTTTTGTGGCGTAGTGACTTACTACGCCACAAAAATAAATGGATTTAATACGCTATATGCGTCTCTTGAGTGTGCAGTGTATGTATTTATATGTATGTATTATGTGCAATTATCATACACTGTCAATATATGACAAGGAAGGATGCTGAGGTAGGTATTGAATGCAAAAAATTACCTAGGGAGCAAAATTCCCATTGTAAAATTTTATTTATAATAAATTCATTTTCTCTTTATCATTGAATTAATCTGATGGGTTCCATTTCAACTCAGGCAGGGTCGTACCATCATGGTCTCAGATTTCTCTAAAAAAATTAAGGGGTGTTCCTTGACTAAAATAAGGAGACCTGTATTTTTCTTTCGGCAAGAAAAATTTTCCTTTCGAGATAAAGGGTTTCAAATCTTGCACCGTCAAACAAGATCTCTAGAAAACGGTTATTTTTCCTAACTTCAGCGAGTCATTGCAGCAGAGTTAAAAAAGATATCGTGTTCTTGTATTTTTTTTTACATTGTTTGTATAACATATAATAATATATGGTGCTAATATTTGCTACACATCATATGATTAAAATAAAAAAAAATCGTAAACTTTGTGATTTAAAAAAAAATTGAATTTTTTAAAACAGGTTTGGATGGAGTTTTTTCCATATTCGTTTTTTTCGGTAAAGACATACAAATGTGCACTTTATTTGTAATTTTTTGTGTGTCTGTGAAACTGCCAGTTTTTGCATTTCAGCAGCGTTAAAAACAGCCGATTTTGAAAAATCTTATCTTTGCCAACGATTTTCTCAAAAAAAAAGCCATTTTTTAAAATTCTGAAAATTAAATCCCTGTTTTATTATCAACAGGAGAATATCTGTGCAAATTTTCACGGACCTAAAAACGCCCGTTTCCGAGTTAGACGCGTTTGAATTCGGTTTGAAAGCCTACGATTTTCCGTGTTCTAAAGGCGCCATTTTGGAAAAATCTCAGGCGCAAAGTACGTACGTTATCTCTTACCCGAATCAAAGCGTTAGATATTCTTTGCCGGAATGAGAGCATTGGGTCAGCTGGCCGTGGTTGGATACGTTCACCTCACCCTTCCCCGAGTGATGACATGCCTATAAAACTGGTGTGTGGGTGTGTGTGTGTGTGGGTGTGTGTGTGGGTGTGGGGGGGTTTAACAAATACATAAAAAAAATTCTTGCTGCTCCACTAACAAAGTTGAGTTGCGAAAGACAGCAGCAGTTGTTTGTTTGTTTGTTTACGTATATACTTACACATCGCATAAGAAAAGACTATGAAAGAGTAGAAAACTGAACTGTTGTGAAATAATTTTAAGAAAAAGAGTGCAGGTACATGTACTGTAAGTTAATTTTCGATGGCTAAACACCCTCGAGTTTTTCTGGGTTTTCTGGGAGTTGCTAATTGTAGGCTACTGTCAGAAGAGCAGTTGCTGTTTTGTTATAGTTGCTAAAATTAACTTCTCAGTTTTTCGTAATAGTAAAATATTCGCTCAGGAGAGTTTTGTCCTCTGCGAACGGGGAAGAAGGTGCAATGCTCTTGACCTCGCTGCTGGGTTGATAGCGCTGGTCGCTACCCAAACTCTGCATACCTCCTCTCTGAAAAGTAATGGCAATTGTCTAATCTACTAAATAAATAACAGTTAACACATACGCGTGCATGCTTATTCATAAAATGTAAGTTGAGTATATTTCCTGTTCAATCAGCTGATTTTACAAGTAGAATACATATACAACTTATGCGCTTATAATGGTGTAAATATTTTTATCTATTTAAAACATATTCAAAGATTTCAATTTTTTTAAAGAGGGGGGGGATTGTGTTCGTAGTGATTTCCACCTGGGCCACAATAAACCATGCACTGTCCATGTCTTCTGTTCCCTTAGAGATAATCCTGGATCGATAGGAGACCAACCAGCCCCCTCCCCTCACGTGGTGGTGAGGTGTCTCAAAGCTAGGTAGCTTTCAAAAATGTTTCAACTTAGCTGGCTGGTAACAAGAGAGGGATTCAATTTCAACTCTGGCAGGGTAGTACCATCACGGTCTCAGATTTCTCTAAAACAATTAATTAAGGGGGTGTTCCTTGATTAAAATAAGGAGACCCATATTTAGTACCATCACGGTCTCAGATTTCTCTAAAACAATTAATTAAGGGGGTGTTCCTTGATTAAAATAAGGAGACCCATATTTTTCTTTCGGCAAGAAAAATTTTTCCCTTCGAGACGGAGGGTTTCAAATCTTCCACCGTCAAACAAGCTCTCTAAAAACGGTTATTTTTCCTAACTTCAGCGAGTCATTGCAGCAGAATTAAAAAAGATATTTTGTTCTGGTATTTTTTTTCACATTGTGTGTGTAACGTATAATAATATTTGATGCTAATATTTTTTACACATCGTATGATTAAAATTTAAAAAAATCATAAACTTTGATTTTTTTTTAAATTGAAATTTTTGAGATTTTTGTTTAACTGGTTCAAATGAAGTTTTTTTTCTATACTGTTTTTTTTGTTAAAGACATACAAATGTGCACTTTATTTGCAATTTTTTATGTGTCTGTGAAACTGCTAGTTTACGCAGCGTTAAAAACAGCCGATTTTGAAAAATTTCTTAACTTTGCCAACGATTTTCTCAAAAAGGCCATTCTTTAAAATTCTGAAAATTAAATCCCTGTTTTATTATCAACAGGAGAATATCTGTGCAAATTTTCACGGACCTAAAAACGCCCGTTTCCGAGTTAGACGCGTTTGAATTCGGTTTGAAAGCCTACGATTTTCCGTGTTCTAAAGGTGCCATTTTGGAAAAATCTCAGGCGCAAAGTATGTATTCTCTTACTCGAATGAGAGTCTTGGATCCGTCGACCTCACCCTACCCTGAGCGATAACATGCCTAAAAAACAGTCTTGGAAAAAAAATAACAAATCTATATATAGAGAGAATTGAATGTATATCAATTTAGAACCACCAAATTTGGAATACTATAGCATGGTACCCTAACTTAGACTGCAGGCTGTTTTTGGAAGGGGTCGGAGCCCTGGGTCAAAGGGCCCTCACACAAAATTTCCGTGAAATATACTTGTATATTATAGTGCCCTAACTGAGACCGTAGATGGTTTTTGGAAGGGGGGGAGCAGAGCCCTGGGTGGGTGGGAGCCCGGGTGAAAGGGCTTCGCGCAAAATTTCCGTAAAATCTAGTTTTCAATTTAGAACCATCAAATTTGGTATACTTTTTCTTGGCGCCCTAACTTTGACTAGACGGTTTTGGGAAGGGGTCAGAGCCCTGGGTCAAGCTCCCCCCCCCACAAAAATTTTCGTAAAATATTTTACAAAGTTAGGGTGCCAAGAAAAAGTATACCAAATTTGATGGTTATAAATTGTAAACTAGATTTTACGGAAATTTTGCGTGGGGCCCTTTGACCCCGGGCTCCCACCCACCCACCCAGGGCTCCGCCCCCCTTCCATAAACCATCTACGGTCTCAGTTAGGGCACTATAGTATACAAGTATATTTTGCGGAAATTTTGTGTGGGGGCCCTTTGACCCAGGGCTCCGACCTTTTTCAAAAACAGTCTGCGGTCTAAGTTAGGGTACCATGCTATAGTATTCCAAATTTGGCGGTTCTAAATTGAAAACTGTAGATTTTATGGAAGTTTTGTGTGGGGCCCCTTGACTCCGGGCTCCGACCCCTTCCAAAAACGGTCTTAAGTTAGGGTACCATGAGATAGTATACCACGTTTGGTGGTCCTAAATTGAAAAATGTAAATTTGTTTAGCAGACATACATTCAATTCTATATATATATATAGATTTGTTATTTTTTTTTTCCAAGACCGTTTTTTAGGCATGTTATCGCTCAGGGTAGAGTGAGGTGGACGGATCCAACGCTCTCATTCGGGTAAGAGAATACGTACTTTGTGCCTGAGATTTTTCCAAAATTGCGCCTTTAGAACACGGAGAAATCGTAAGTTTTCAAACCAAATTCGAACGTGTCTAACTCGGAAATGGGCGTTTTTAGTTCCGTGAAAATTTACACAGATTTAATTAAAATTGAAATTTAATTAAAATTGAGCAAAAAAATGAAAAAGTTCGAAAAATGAGATCACTGACCAACAAGAGATGGCGCCACAACGCCCAAGAAGAAGCGATAGCCGATGACAGAAGCAGCCCGCGAGAACCACCGAAATGCCCAGCTGACACAGTCCGTGCTAGTCGGAGCAAAACGTCCCTCGAAGACGGTAATGGAGTATTACCGAAAGTACTAGGGTTATGAATAAGTATTGAAGTAAATGAAGATGCAGCAAGGGAAAAAAACTCATTTGGTGATGAGGCAAAATAAATTCCAACGGGAAAAAAAAAAAGAAGTGGACCCGTGGCCAAATGAAAAACCCCCATGCCGCATCCACATAACGGAAATATGAATTGAAAGCCAAGCCCCACGTGCGGTAAGTGTTCATCGAATTTTACCAACTAAAAGTGAAGTTCAAAAATGCAGATGTTCTCCTGTTGATAATAAAACAGGGATTTAATTTTCAGAATTTTAAAAAAGGGCTTTTTGAGAAAATCGTTGGCAAAGTTGGAGATTTTTCAAAATCGGCTGTTTTTAACGCTGCGCGGAAACTAGCAGTTTCACAGACACATAAAAAATTGCAAATAAAGTGCACAATTGTATGTCTTTAACAAAAAACGAGTATAGAAAAAAAAAAACTCCATTTGAACCAGTTAAAAAAAATCTCAAAAATTTCAATTTAAAAAAAATCAAAGTTTACGATTTTTAAAATTTTAATCATACGATGTGTAAAAAATATTAGCATCAAATATTATTATACTTTACACACACAATGTAATAAAAAATACCAGAACAAAATATCTTTTTTAATTCTGCTGCAATGACTCGCTGAAGTTAGGAAAAATAACTGTTTTTTAGAGAGCTTGTTTGACGGTGGAAGATTTGAAGCCCTCTGTCCCGAAGGGAAAAATTTTTCTTGCCGAAAGAAAAAATATGGGTCTCCTTATTTTAATCGAGGAACACCCCTTAATTAATTTTTTTAGAGAAATCTGAGACCGTGATGGTATGACCCTGTCAGAGTTGAAATGGAATCCCTCTCTTGTTACCAGCCAACTAAGTTGAAACATTTTTGAAAGCTACCTAGCTTTGAGACACCTCACCACCACGTGAGGGGGGGGCTGGTTGGTCTCCTATCGATCCAGGATTATCTCTAAGGGAACAGAAGACATGGACAGTGCATGGTTTATTGTGGCCCAGGTGGAAATCACTACGAACACAATCCCCCCTCTTTAAAAAAATTGAAATCTTTGAATATGTTTTAAATAGATAAAAATATTTACACCATTATAAGCGCATAAGTTGTATATGTATTCTACTTGTAAAATCAGCTGATTGAACAGGAAATATACTCAACTTACATTTTATGAAGAAGCATGCACGCGTATGTGTTAATTGTTATTTATTTAGTAGATTAGACAATTGCCATTACGTTTCGGAGAGGAGGTATGCAGAGTTTGGGTAGCAACCAGCGCTATCAACCCAGCAGCGAGGTCAAGAGCATTGCACCTTCTCCCCCCGTTCGCAGAGGACAAAACTCTCCTGAGCGAATATTTTACTATTACGAAAAACTGAGAAGTTAATTTTAGCAACTATAACAAAACAGCAACTTCTCTTCTGACAGTAGCCTACAATTAGCAACTCCCAGAAAACCCAGAAAAACTCGAGGGTGTTTAGCCATTGAAAATTAACTTACAGTACATGTACCTGCACTCTTTTTCTTAAAATTATTTCACAACAGTTTTCTACTCTTTCATAGTCTTTTCTTATGCGATGTGTAAGTATATACGTAAACAAACAAACAACTGCTGCTGTCTTTCGCAACTCAACTTTGTTAGTGGAGCAGCAAGAATTTTCTTTATGTATTTGTTAACCCCCCCCCACACACACACACACCAGTTTTATAGGCATGTCATCACTCGGGGAAGGGTGAGGTGAACGTATCCAACCAGGGCCAGCTGACCCAATGCTCTCATTCCATCATTCGGGCAAAGAATATCTAACTCTTTGATTCGGGTAAGAGAATACGTACTTTGCGCCTGAGATTTTTCCAAAATGGCGCCTTTAGAACACGTAAAATCGTAGGCTTTCAAACCTAATTCAAACGCGTCTAACTCGGAAACGGGCGTTTTCAGGTCTGTGAAAATTTACACAGATATTCTCCTGTTGATAATAAAACAGGGATTTAATTTTCAGAATTTTAAAAAATGGCTTTTTTGAGAAAATCGTTGGCAAAGTTAGAGATTTTTCAAAATCGGCTGTTTTTAACGCTGCCGAAACGCGGAAACTAGCAGTTTCACAGACACACAAAAAATTACAAATAAAGTGCACATTTGTATGTCTTTAACGGAAAAAACGAATATACAAAACTCCATCCAAACCTGTTTAAAAAAATTCAAAAATTCAATTTTTTTTTAAATCACAAAGTTTGATTTTTTAAAATTTTCATCATTTGATGTGTAGCAAATATTAGCACCATATATTAATATATGTTATGCACACAATGTGAAAAATACAAGAACACGATATCTTTTTTAACTCTGCTGCAATGACTCGCTGAAGTTAGGAAAAATAACCGTTTTCTAGAGAGCTTGTTTGACGGTGCAAGATTTGAAACCCTCTATCTCGAAGGGCAAATTTTTTCTTGCCGAAAGAAAAAATACAGGTCTCCTTATTTTAGTCAAGGAACACCCCTTAATTTTTTTATAGAAATCTGAGACCATGATGGTACGACCCTGCCTGAGTTGAAATGGAACCCATCATCTGCTGTTAGATATTTTACAGGATGCTTCATACAGTGTACATGGTGAAGAGCCGGTCACCATTTGTCACCTTTTTTAAAATTAGTCATCTTTCGTCACCTTTTTCAGCTTTTGTCACCTTTTCAAACCTTTTTTTTTTTGACCATATTGGGGGAAAATGTACAATTTAACAATATAGTTTCAAAAGGAGATGCTGAAAGTTAAAGATTATTATTGTAAGTATGCCTGCAACTATGTGAATGTAGTTATTTCTGTACTCCTGTACTTCCTCATATAACTGTAGGAAGGCATCATAATTAATATGTTCATGGGCAAGGCAGCATATCCAGTGACATGACGTTATATGCCGTACAACTTTACTTCCTGCTGTAAGTACAAAGCGGCAAATGCCGACAAAATTGTATGGGGTTCCAGTTACTTTAAGTTTACTGTCCTGCTGAAAACATGAATTTTCCATAAATGTCTGCATTTTTATTACTGTCTGCAAATGTGTTAAGCCTCAATGATGAATAAAGATAAGCTGAGGGGCATCTAAGCCAATAACATTTTATATAGAGCCAATAACATTTTATCCTTTCATTTTTTGAGAAACTCCATTTAAAAGTGAAATCTTACGGGCTGTCATCAAAATATTTTCCTTCGTGTGACAGAATTTTCGAAAGCAGTCACTGTTTTTGATTGTATTTGTTGGGTGGGTGCATGCTTCTTGGCAAAATTTACAGACTTCAACAATAGTTAAATGTTTTCAGAAAGCTGGATTTCTGCAAAACGCAGAGATGAACAATGAAACTGAAGTTGACAGAACATTACCTGAAGAGATCAAAAACGACCTGCTAAGTGAAGATCAGTTCCCAGCAATAGATTGCAATATCATAGTGCACGAATACATGGCAGACACAGAAGAGGATATTTTTTCTGATGTGCTATCAAACATTAAAAATCCTATTTTAGAGCTACAGGATGAATAAGAAACTGATGATAATGTGAATGAACACCTAACTATCGGAAGAAAAACCCCTACTTTCCAAGAAACACTGGATTTAGTGTCAAATTTACAACACTATGCATCTGCAAAACATCCTGCTTTACTAGAAAAACTCATGGGAGTTTATGCAGAAATTGAAAAACACTGGGCCCATCCACAAGTTCGGAAATGGATTTCCAGTAAGGAAAGTAATGTTGATAATTAATAAGTGCCAGCCATTATGTAAGTGACCAATTAGTAGTCAGCTAGGAAATAATGGTTAAGCTTAAGAAACAATAGTTTGGAACAGTGAGTGGCCAACTTACACAGGTTTTACTGTATTTGTTGGGTTGTCGGAAAAGTCATGACATATTTTGGCACTTGATGGCGGTTTTGGAAGTACTAGAAACATGTGCAGCTCTGTTATCGCTATGGCATTCGACAGGTGCCATTTCTAGCTGCAGCCTAAAAGGAATAGTGAGCGATTTGGTTGATTTGCGGACATTTGACATCGAGTTGAAGATGGAAGACCAAACTGTGTATTTTCGCCATATTTTACTGTTTTACTTCTGTAAAGGGAAGAATGCGCATCAAGCTTGTGAAAAGTTGTGTAACGTGTACTGTGATAATGCTCTACAAGAATGTTGGTGCCAGCGATGGTTCGCAAAATTCCGTGCTGGTGATTTTGACCTCAATGATGCTCCTCGGTCCGGGAGGCCAACCCAGGTTGATGACGACCAAATCAAGGCATTGATCGAGTCAAACCCACGTTACATGATACGAGAGATTGCAGACGCATTGCACATCCATCATTCAAGCATTCACAACCACATGAAAAAGCTGGGATACGTAAGCAAGCTCAATGTGTGGGTTCCTCGTGAACTCAAAGAAGCTCAATTGACGGCGCGTATAAAACATCTGCGATATGCTCATTAAATGTGAGGAAAATTATCCTTTTTTGAAGCAACTGGTGACGAAAAGTGGATTGTGTACAACAATGTGCTGCGCAAACGGTCTTGGTCCTGATGTGCTGCCTTGCCTCGAACGACATCCAAAGCGGACATTCATCAGTGGAAGGTTCTGGTCTCAGTGTGGTGGGATTTTAAAAGTGTCGTGTTTTTCGAGCTCCTACCACAGAATCAAACAATCAATTCGAATGTGTACTGTCGGCAATTGGACAGTTTGAACGAATCCATCATCCAGAAATGTCCAGAGCTCGTTCATCGTAAAGGTGTTGTGTTCCACCACGACAATGCGAGACCACATACAAGTTTGATCTCTCGCCAAAAATTATTGGAGCTTGGGTGGGATGTGTTGCCACACCCAGCATACTCGCCTGACCTAGCGCTGTCAGACTTCCACTTGTTTCGCTCTCTTCAACAGTCCTTGCGTGGTATAACGTTCAATTCAGATGAGGCTGTAAATCAGCACCTTGTACAGTTTTTCGCCACGAAAGACAGGCCTTTCTATGAACGAGACATTCTGCAGCTCACTGAAAGATGGCAAAAGGTTATCGAACAAAACAGGCATTATTATCATTGATTGATCTTTGTTCTTTCTATCAATAAATGACCTTTGCAAAGCATGGCTAAAATACGTCATGACTTTTCCGACAACCCAATAAAAACTTACCTTACGAAAGGGCTTTTTTTATTTTCCCATAAGTTCAGCAGGTTTTTTTTTACTGTTTTTAATACATATGCATTTGTTTGTTATACTATGATAATTGCAAAATATCACCCTCCCCCCTGTTTATCTCTTTTTTTCTTTCAGGTTCTGATATTGTTGTGTTGTTATAAACAACTGCCATTGAAGTTTCATCTAACCCAATAATTCTGCTAAAAATTTCAAAATGGGAAAATGTAAATTCTGTAGTGATTGGCTGGAAAAGACAATTAAGAGGTTAAAGTTCCTGCGTGGGGTAGAAAGCATAGTAAAAGTGAACTACTTTGTACTGTGTATTGCTGCTCTATTAATTTTGAAACAAAATGTTTTCAGGTGGTTTTTAATCACTCACTTGCATCAAAACAAATCAAATTTTGAATCTAAATTTGGACTAAACCAACTACACTTAGAACTTGCACTTCCTCCTGCATGCTTAGACCACTTACAACCTTCAAGTTCAACTTGTGCACCAATACTTCACATTTATAGTGCCAAGGAAAGTTCTACTACTGCTGAATTGATTTGGACGATGAAATCAGTGTGTAGTTATTATTCAATGGATTCATCACAAGATATTCATGATGTTTTAAAAAATGTTTCCTGACAGTGTCCCTGAACATTTTTCTCTTTCCTCTAAGAAAATGCGATACTTAATCACTGATGGACTGGCTCCTTATTTCCGGGAACTTATGTGAGAGGAAGCATGTTCATCATACTACTCATTGAGTTATGATGAAACAACTAATGTTAAAGATAAAAAGAACTGCAAATAACCATCACATTTTGGTCAGGAAAGCAAATGTGGCATAACGACACTGCACCTCAGAACTTTCTTTTTAGGTAAAGCGGATGGTAAAACATTGCATTAAAAACTATGTGAAGCATATTCTGAGGCCAATTTATCACAAAACAGATGCCTAATGCTTGGATCAGATGGATCTAATGTTAATAAAAAAGTTTTTAGGCTTTTCAGTTGTAATGCCCAGGAGATACGAGAGACACGTCTTATAAACATAGGTACCTGCAACATCTGCATAATGCATATGTAAAATCATTGGAGTGTTTAGGTGAAGAAGCTTCTGAGCTGCTGATCAACATGTACCATTCTTTTGACGGTTAGCCTGCCCATTGAGAAGAGTTTAAAGAAATCCAATCTAAATATAACATTCCACACCACAAATTTTTGAAACATGCAACAACAAGGTGGCTTACCTTGGGGCCTTCAGCCAACAGGATTTTGGAGCAGTAGGACATTATTCAGTTCTATTTCCTTAAGCATATGCCTCTGAGGAAAAATTCTGCTGCTCTTCAATCCAGATCCTCCAAGGCTGTTGTGAGTGCCTTAAAGAAACCTTCAATAGTAAGCTTAACTTTGTTTCATTAGCAGAACTGTTTATGAAGTTCACACAATGTTTTCAGTGCCAAGCACCCATGATCCACAAATTGCATAAAAAAATAGGGAACATTCTTCAGACCTCCATGGCTCGTGTTTTGAAGACTGCTGTCATTAGAAAAATCACTAATTTTTCTAAAGTTGATCTTGATGGTAATCTGCTTCCTCTTGAAGAACTTGTCATTAATGTAAAGGTCACAGACAAGCTTTTCTAAACTGAAAGAAAGTGATAACTTGTTTGTGAAGGAAGCTCAAAAGCACTATGTTACTACTTGTAAACATGTGATGGAAAAGACTTGCTTATCAAATGGATCACTTGAAATTTTTAATTTTTAGACCCGTTAGAAAGAATAAATGATAGAAGCTGCAGAGACATATTGAAAGTTGCAAAAATTATGCCATTTCATGTTCAACTGGATTATTTGTTAGATGAGTGGAAAATTTTGCAACTGGAAAAAGATGATACAGCATTTGAAAACAAAACTATTGATGATTACTAGCAACAACACATCTCAAAAAGGGACTCATTATCAAAAGATATACAGTTTCCAAACGTTGCAAAAGTCATAAAGGCAGCTCTTACTTTGTCACATGGAAATGCTGACATAGAGAGACTATTTTCCATTTCTAAGCATATAGTATTAGAAGAAGATAAATCAGCAAAGATCGAAAGATTTAACAGTGTACTGTCTGTGAGGGATACCTTAAAGCAATATCCTAATTTTCTTTTTGTACCCATTAATCCAAAACTCATTAAGTACAGACAACAAGCACATTCAAAGTACACTGCCTTTATGGAAGAATGTAAGAGGGAAAAGAAAATTGAATTAGAAGAAAAACAAAAAGAAGAACAAAAAAGAACGGATTATGAAGAAGATATGAAAAAGATGGAAAAGTTAAAAAAGTCAATCGAATGCGAGACTGCTGCTTTGAATGACATGAAAAAAACACACCTACAAACTAAGGAGGCAAGGGAAGCTTCGGCCAAACTGAAGAAAGCACTCAAAAAAAACTTTTTTTTTAAAGGGAGCAAAATTAGCTGAAGGCATGCCCGAGGAAGTAAAATGCAGGGGTGCAGAAAATTTTTAGGGCCCCATATTTCCCCAGAACGCAATTTTTTTTCTGTCCAAAGTTTCCAAAACTGTAGCGGACTTTCATACAAGTTTAAGCGAGTATTAGATTTATATGTTGATGATTAAGAACTAATCCTTAAAGCCTATTACTTAAAAATTTGAAAAAAACCAAACCTAATATTTGAAAATTAATGTAAGTACATTGCCGTCTATGCACGATAAAATAGTTTAAAAATCTTTAATGTAAAAGCACCTTAGTCATAAAAGTATTCACATAAAAGGCACACTAGAATCTTTCAGATCTGCAACGGATCCATCTTCAGGTGTAAGTCAGACTTACAATTAATGTAAGTACATTGCCGTCTATGCACGATAAAATAGTTTAAAAATCTTTAATGTAAAAGCATCTTAGTCATAAAAGTATTCACATAAAAGGCGCACTAGAATCTTTCAGATCCGTTACGTATCTGAAAGATTCTAGTGCGCCTTTTATGTGGATACTTTTATGACTAAAGTGTTTTTACATTAAAGATTTTTAAACTTTTATCGTGCATAGACGGCAATGTACTTACATTAATTTTCAGCCTACAGCACGAAGTGTTTTTACGGACTCAAACCTAATATTTATTTTAGATTCAAAATGTCTGAAACATTTTTGAATCTAGGTGAAAACAGTGGTGGGGCAGAGAGGCTGAAAAATAAACAGCTAAAAAATTCTGCAATTAACTATAATTTATTTCATTCTAGCATTTCAGGGGTATAATTGTGCCAGATAATTTTACTGAATGACATTTGAATTAGACTTAAATCCTTTGAAAAATGCATGGGTCATTCGCTTTAAAATGTGCGGAACCCCTAATAATTTTTAGATCGGCGCCTACGAACATAAGCTGCCATTAGTTTCAGAAAATTTTTAATAGCATGACTAGTGGTTGCGGCGTACTTATTACTCGTGCCACGCTGTCTACGCCTTGGCATTAGTAAAGTCGTTTGGGCTCGGTGAATATGCCAGCGGCAGTCTGCAGTACGTCACTGTGCTCATAACCTCCTGTATTTATAATGACATGACATTTTTCAAAATGATTACCTGATTACCGTGCAGTAAATTACTCTTATCTTTCACGTTATACTCGTTGTTAATAAGTAAATTTTTCGTTTTATTATTATTACTACTATTATTATTTTACCCGCGGGCAAAAATTTCCCCAGAGCTGCCTTAATTTCCCTCGAACCTTGTTTGCGAGTTCGGACAAATTCTGCACCCCTGGTAAAATGTATGCAAACGAAAGAAAGAGTGAGAGAAAAGGAAGTAGAAAACAATCAGTAAAACCTTGAGAAAAGGAAATCAAGCATGATTACATCATTTTTTGCTAAGATGCCTAGAAAACAGTGAGCCAAACAGTTTTTTTTCTTCAGAATTGTTTTTCTGGAACACTGAAGAGTAAGTCATTAGATTTTCAGAATTTTGTGTAATTTTTTTTCTGCAAAATTATATAATGACAATTAAATGGCCATACCCCATCCAGGACCATAATAAATAAATTTATTACGATTTTACCTGGACGTTTTTGGTAGGGAGTATAAAAAAACAAAATCTTTTTTTGTACCTATATTTATTGTTTCGTGCTATTGGCTCTTAAGTATCTTCTAATCACCTTTTAGTCCCCTTTTTTTTAACAAAATTCTCACCTTTTTCAAAGGTCGCCTTAGCTCCTCACCCTGAGTGTGTTTTTCAGTGAATGGCAACAACAAGCTAAATACCGATATTTAAACATTCAAAGTTTCAACATTGGAAACAATTTCTGCCTTATAAATTTGCACACCCTCTAGAAAGACCAACCTTACTAGAATAAATGCTTCTCCTTTTTGAAAGATCATTCTGGTCTTGTTTCTGTGGACCAAAGTAACAGAATGTAGACATACGTGATATTTTCCAAATTGTTAGCAGATTTTGCAGATAATTTTTTGCTTGTAGATTAAAAATTAAAAATATAACAAAACACTTACTCAAGGCTTTACTCAGATTAATATATTTGAATATACTTTAACTTCAACTTTCAATTATTTTTCACATTTGAGTTATTTTGTTTTTACAGACATTTCTGGCCTCTATATTTTATTAAGGCTTGTTCTCAATGTATAGGAACTGTATCAAAAGTTTCATTTACACAAAAAGAATTTAAATTTTATTGCCAGGTTCCTCTTGCAGTTTCCAGCCTTAAAATATTTTCCACATGTACTTTGTAAGTCCTAGTTTTTAATTAAGTTGTTGAAAGTGCTATTTATAATTTTTGAAGATTCATTGATGGAACTGTTTTCTGGATATAAAAACTTAATATCCAGAAAACAGTATATTAATGTAGTCTTGTTTTTATGAGGTTCATAGTCCAATATCTTAATATTTTCCCATAAAGTCCATTTCATACACATTGCTGCACATTCAATTGTAATGCCCTTACTGTGTCCTCATTAAAATCTGTAGTGATCTGATAATTATTTATTGTTTTATTAATTTTTCCATAAATTATATTCTATTTGTTATCGTGGTTCACGCTTTGCAAGTTTTCTGTACATTTAATTTTTATGCAACTCTGCTGTGGACTTGTGTTTTAGATTTCTTTGCATTACACTGATAGTTATGTGAGTGCTATCATTTGACTCCCCAGCCCTTTAGCACAGATTCTACACTTATGTATGTTGGTGATCTAATTACGAAAAATTATGTACCGTATATACTTGTGTATAGGTCGACCCCCAATTTTTATCGGAATATTTGCAGTTTTTGTATATCCAGTGTATAAGTTGACCCCCCCCCCGATTTTTATGTGAATATTTGCAGTTTTTGTATACCTACCTATCTTGTGTATTAAAAAAAAAAGAAAAACAATTCTTTTCCGAGGATGCGTCCACATGCAGAAATGTGAACCTACTATTTATTGTTGTAGCTGGTTCTCGCAATGTTGCTTGCTGCAGTTTCCCGCAAAATGTGGGTGGAATTGAGGCATAATTCTGGGAAGACGATAAGGCTCACTACCCTGTTAGAGAGTTTTCAGGGGAAGGTTACACAATATATGAACCCACTTTTGCACATAGCCCCCCCCTTCCGCTTTTTGTGAGCGAGTTTTCTGCAGTTACATTCATGGAGAGTAAAGCATTTGCTCCCACAGCAAACGAATCGTGATGCATTTACCAAACGTTGTAAGGCACATCGTTATTTAAAAAGAAAAAAAAACACTTCATGAAACATATTTGGAAAGCATAAATAGGTCTTGATGTCAACCTGATAGTTTTTTTTATCCCATAAAAAATATGCATGCCGTAAAAAATAAATGTGTAACTTTTGAAGTTTTCAATAGATCTCTTCAAAATTTAAAATGAATCTTTATTTTGATGTATTGTGGACACTGTAAAATTTGCACGTAGCTATTTAAGAAATTGAAGAAAATTTGTTCTATAAAATTTTCTCCCACTACCCTGTGCAGCGTAGCAGTGTCTGTCAACTGCTGAGCTGGATGAGTGTGTGGTTGACAGAGAGGTTGTTTATCTACTCCTGAGTTTCTCTCCCCCCTCTCCATCGTGTTCGTGACAAACAATCGGCTTTAGTGACAAAACCAAACATCGCCCCATTCAGTAAAGATGCAATCTTTTTTGCTCACTCTTAGTCTTCAGAAAAGATTACTGTTTGTTTGATTTTTAGAGCCGGGACATACTCAATTTAATAACAAACATAAGTAGGTTGTTAAACTAATGCACTTTTTACTAACAGTGGCAATGTTATTCTGAGCGATTGGCCAAGTTTAAACAGTTTTCTTTTCGGGATTATTTGATCAAGTTACCGTTGTTCTGTAGATTGTCATGCCTCTCTTCTCCGCCATCGCTAAGCAGGGGCAGCGGGTCTCCTCTTTCAATAGTCTGTTCTTTTCCCTCTTCATCCCCCGTCAAGAATTGAGCACGGTCGTAGGTCACGGCACGGTGCAACTTAAACTACTGGCTGATGCGTTCACCTCTTTCCTCTGGGTGATTTACCAGCGGGGCAGTCAAGGCCATACCGACAGATCTAAAACGGACCTTGCGAAATGAGTTTTTCTGCTAGTGAATTAAAAAAAACAAAAAAAACTTACATATAAAATCAAGAAAATTCTTAGCAGTAACTTTCTTCTGTACCAGTAACACCCGGAAAATGACTTAATATACAACTACAAATGAACTGATGGCGCAAAGGGCTAAGTATGCGCATTTCCATAAGGCATTAAAATTTTGGTTTTCAACCATCAGAAATATTTTCAGTGTATAGTTCGACCCCTAATTTCGACCTAAATATTTCATTAAAAAAAATTGAGTGCATACACGAGTGCATACGGTATTCAAAGACAGATTTCTGCCTTTTTCTCGCTATTGTGGTAGATATTCTGTCAGTAGTTCATCATTGTTCTGTAGCTTCCGTGGTTCCCTTGTGTTTCAAATTATGCTCACTTCTTCACCTTTTTTGCACCTTCTGTTTCCATTGCTCTAACTGCCCAGCCATTAACTACTTCTTTCTTTCCACTTCGATCCTTGTTGATTTACTTGTGATCTGAGAAAGAATGTAACATTTTAAGTGGTTGTGTAAAAAAAAACCCCATTAGCCCCTTAAATGAGCAGCAATTAAAATTGTCAAAAATGGCTTTAAATTGTTTTAAGAAGCTAAGTGTTTTGTGAAAAGAGATAAATTTTAGCATAATGTGATTTACTTCTTGAAAAATACCACAAGAATAGCAAACTGTTGAGTGATTTTCCTAGTAAGCAGTGAGATCAAATTTCAAAATGCATGTTTTTTTCAAATTCCAAACAATGGCCAAAGAAACCAAGAGGAATTTTTCATTAATTTTTGTTTTTAGTTTTGCCCGTAAAAAAATATCTTCGTACAATTTGTAAATATTTTTTGTTTCTAGCAAGCAGTTGCATCCATCAAAATCGTCAGAACCTAGGTGACAAACAAACGGACACTTAATTTCGAAGCATTTACCACAGTTCTCCTATTCAGTTATGGTTGCCGCAGATGGACATTTTGCTATGTTGTTATACATTTGTTGATTCCAATTTTTATTTCAAATAATTATAGTGAATGCATAACTTTTGAATTGACTAAATAAATTTTCAATTGACTGTAAATAAATTTTCAATTGACTGTAAATAAATTTTCAATTGACTGTAAATAAATTTTCAATTGACTCTGTAATTGCTGTGTTCCAAAAAAACTATTATTTCAGGTGCAACTAATGATGTATCTACTATAGCAAAAAGTGTGAAATCACGACAGCGAATAAAGCGCCGTTTTACTGATGATATTGTGGATACTGATGCTGGAATTCTTTCTTTGAATTGTATGTCAAGTTTGAAAAGAGCAAAGGACCAGCAGCCTGGTACGTGAAGCAAACACAAATACTTGTTGAGTTTCAGTTGTAATCGCAATGTGAACTTGGTCTGCAATCAACAGGGCATCAGTCTCAACACTTTTGTGCCAGTTTAGAAGTCTAATGCAAAAGTGAAATGTTTTAGCAGACATATCATGGTTCGTTCATATGCTTCCTGGAAAAGTCCTGGAATTTCATGTCCTGGAAAAGTCCTGGAATTCCATGTTGTCCTGGAAATGTCGTAAAATTCATTTACATGTCCTGGAATTTTATCCATTCCTGCCTTCTTTTGTCCCTGCACAATGTTTTGTAGTTGAGGATTTTTCTACTGATATAACTCATGTCTGATGAGTTTCCCTCCCAACCTCCAGCAAAATGTGGATCTATTGGTTTTCTTGTCTGTTAGCAGTGCTGAAGGTGCATTATTAACACATATTTTGAAAAAAAAAGGTAGTGCTTATGCTATCACTTTGTCGATCTGTCCGTCTGTGGACACCATAACTCTGCAACTATTAGTCCGATTTGAAAAATTCTTTTTTGCATTGGAAAGCCTAAAATGTGAGAATGCTGATCATTGCATTCTGTTTTTTTTTTCCATTGGGAGGGAAAAAAACCAAAACAGAATGCAATGATCAGCATTCTCACAACTTCACTGCTAGAGGGTGTTAATGCAGATTATATCAAATTCAAAATACATTTTATTCCACATATTGCTTCTAAATATCAGATTGAAAAAACATTTTTCCTTTTGATGCAGATTATATTGAGTATTTTAGATAGTTTCTTTTTCAAGCAATGCCACAGATTTTTCACTAGGAGCTTAAAGGGAAGTTGCATTTTCCCCAATATCTTTGCTTCTAAAAATCCAATATAAAATATTCTTCCTGCATCAATACAGCTCCTGATGGGAAATGTTTTGCATATAATTTCTAATGTTTTGGGAAAGAATGGTTTGGCCACCAAGGGGCGTAAGTGTTTATTTCTGCTTCTGATGCATTTGCAGCAAAATCAGAGCTTCTGAAAATTCGACTGAAAAAATTCTTTCTTGGACCGATGCCACTCACTCGTAAAACCTTTTGAGAATATCCTTCTGCTTAAAATAGTGCATAGTTTTTCTTCCAGAGGTGTAGTATCTTATTGGTTGATACCTCTGCTTCTAAGGGCCCGATTTAGAAAAAAAAAAATTGTTGTTGGAGAGTGCTTCCGGTGCAAAATATTTTTCGAATAACTTCAAATTTTCTTAACACCAGTTCTGCCGCTAGAAGCTGCAAGTTCACGCTTTTATTTAAGCAATACCCGAGGGCCTAAAAACCCGATTAAAAAAATCTTTTTTGGTCAGATACTACTATGAAAATTCTTTGTGTATATTTTCTTCACAAAATAATGCACAATTTCGCTGCTAGGAGCACAAATGTTTAAACTGTCTCGGTATCTCTGCTTTTGAATGTGCGATTTAAAAAAAAAAAAAAAAAATCTTTTAATACTGGATAGCATTTACTTTGTGGAACACTGTATTTGAGGAGTTTTGTTGCTAGATGGTGTTTGTGTACTTCTGTTTGCAGCTGTATCTCTGCTTCTGAAGACCCAATTGAGAAATTTCTTCTTTTACTGTATGCCATTTGCTACAATAAAAAGGGGATCATTATCCTCTTTAAATAATGCACAGCTTTCCTGCTAGTGGGCATATAAAGGTCAACGCCTTTTTCTCGTTATCTTTGCTTCTGGGAGATGTATTTGAAAAGTTCTTTTTCCTTGGCATAGCTTTTGCCATGAAGAATACTTTTCACCTATTTTCAACTTTTCCATTATGCAAAATTCTTCTGCTAGAAGGTGTAGAGTTATATCATGTTTCCTTCTTGTTAACTGTTTAAATATGTGCATTAAAATGGCCAATAGAGCACACTTGTTTAGAAACAACAGATTAAGAGTGAAGGATATTTTTTGAAACCATGTTCTTAGTTGTGGCTTATTTTGGCCTTTACTGAACTTTGCTAATGAATGCTTTATGTAAAAATTTACTGTAAAACCAGTTTGCTTTCTTAAAATCAGAAACTTAAAACATAGATGTTTCTTAGTATTTTAGGAGCTAACTAAGCACTTTCCATCTTCTATAATTAGTTTTCTAATCATGCCCAGTTAAATTGCCTTGATCACTAATATATGCAGCCGTACACATAGCCCTTGGATTTAAAGATTTTCCCATTATTCTCTTTAGTTTCGTTTGGGAATTTTTGTGCACACTTACTTCGTTTGCTGGTGAGTATAAATTTAAAACATAGCTAGAGCATCCATATTGAAAGCATATGTTATGTTGAAAATTCCTTCCCCAAAGTAAAATGTAACACAAATCCTTGCTTCCATGGCTATCCATTTAAGAAATAATAGTCCCTTTGCTCCTTTGAAAAAATTCCAAATATTTCATCTTTCTTTGTCCTTAAATTTCCAATGTAAGCATTATTATAAAATAATTAAATAGTATTTACTTTACATATTGATTGTGTGGTGTCGTATATGAAAACGTTTCAAGAGTAATGACACATTTATGTTCTAACTATAGATTTTATACAGTCTATATATATATATCGTTGAGTTTTATGTTTTTTTTTTTTTTTAATTCTATAATTTGCTTCAATAACACAGCCCAACAGCAATATGTTTAGCTGCCTAGGATGTTTGAACAAATTTAGGACATTTTTGGGGTGCTGAATCCAAAAATGACACAGTTTTGCTGAATTGGCTCTAGTTTTTGAGCTAATGGATACCCCTCAAATTATGATTTTACCCCAATACAACCTGTAGCTGCTGACATATACAGCAGGGTTTGGCCTATCTTTTTACTCTTTACCATTGTTTTTATCTAATGTAATCTTTAATCTAATCTTATTTTTAACATTGTTTTGCAAGTTTATCTATTGTATATAATACCATATAGTTATGCCTTGGTAATACCCGCGTGTGCATATCTGTGCACATATATATCGCTTTAAATTCGTGCTAAGTCTCCCCTCAAGGGAGGAGTTCAACCCCCCTCTGGCTACACCACTGGTGCAGATTGCTGTATGCTGATGACACAGTCCTATTGACAGAAAGCAAAAGTGAGTTGCAGAGCTTGTTGTCCTGGATGTACGAAGTTTGTATGAAATTCAATCTGAGTATATATAAAGGAAAAACCAAAGTTATGGTTTTTGAGCAAGGAACTGTTAGTACTGAATGCAGGGCAAGTCTAAATGGCACAGTGATTGACCAGGTAAATGGCTTTGTATATTTGGGAAGCTTGTTTGACAGAGAGAACAGATTAGATGGCAAAATTAGTAGGCGAGTGAATTCTTCATTGAAAGTCATTGCTGCTTTGGAAGGTTTTCACAGGAATGATGGATTCTCAAAAGAGTCCCGAATGGCTGTGTATGAAAGTGTAATTGTTCCTACTCTAATGTATGGCAGTGAAACCTGGGTACTACAGAAAAGACATAAAGAGTCGTTTGTGTGCCGGAGAAATGCATTACTTGCGGGGTGTTTGTGGCAAGACACGTTCTTTGCTGTTGTGTAATGTGCAGCAAAATGTTGTTAGCTAGTTGGAGACTAATATTATTAGGTTGTTTGGCCATGTTAAAAAAATGAGTGACGGATGCTTACTAAGAAATTTTTTCGGCCCAAGTGGCAGGAAAGAAAGGCAGAGGAAGGCCAAGGAAGTCATGGGAAGATCAGATTCAGGAGTGTCTGTATGAGAAAAAGATTATGAGTATGAAGTGTAGAAGGTCTTGTGTACGTCATGTGATGGATGTCACCGAAGCCCGTGTTGTGTGTCAAGATTGCCATAAATGGAGAAGTTTGATACGGCAACAGTAAGTAAATAATCAGTTAAAAATTTATATGGTGGTTTGTATTTCTTTGTGGAGCTAATCTCAGAGCACACCTTAAAGTTATGTATTATCAGTAAATGTTTGTCAGATGGCTTTTCTTTGAGGGCTAACCTCTGAATATCAGAGAACAGCGTAATGATTATTTATGTAATGTAATGTAATGTAATGTAATGTATTGTATGTATGTAATGTAATGTATGTATGTATGTATGGGGTTTTCATGAAGAGGCTGCTTATACAATTTTAATACATTCTGTTACAATGTATTAAAATTGTATAAGCAGCCTCTTAATGATTTTGTAAGACAAGTATATCTTGCTTATTGTGGAGTGAAGCTTGGAGACCAAGTTAAGTCTTGAGCGAAAAAAGTTTGAAAAACCTGTGTAGAGTGCCTACAACAGTGGAAAAATGGAGAAAGGAAAAGTTTAAACATCAGTGTGCCTATAGTGTTGAGAGAACTGCAAAACCACCATTATTGTATTTTTTGTGTTGTCAGTGTAAAAGGCTATACTGACTACAAGAAACATAAGTGGGAGTACCCTGATTTGGAATCGGCAACCTGCGCCATGGTGCGAAGTCATTTCCATACCAGTGCTACCTCACTGCCTGACTTTCCATGTCAGATGTTGAAGAAATGCAGGACTTGGAGTGTAGTAGCACATGTGGTAGCAGTAGAAGTGAATGTGAAAGAAGCTTTTCAACACCTCAGCAGTTCTCCCAAAGAGAACTCATTGAACTCAATGAGACCTCAATCTGTCAAAGCAAACATCTGAACTTTTAGCATCCAGGCTAAAAGAAAAGAACTGTCTAAAGCCAGAAGTTAAAATAACAGCTTATCGGGCAAGAGGGGAGGGAATTCTTCCATTCTTCAGCCAAGGTCAACTTCTATGTAATGCAATAAGGGCCATTCTCTAAAATATCACATGATTTCAATTAAATGGGTTGCTGACATATTTTAGAAAAAAATAATATTTTTACCATAGAATAGCCGTTATAGATTTCAGAAATATGTTTATAAATTTTTATATGCCATGTTGAAGAAAAGAATCGAAATGGTCGCCTCCGACAAGCAAAATTGAGTCCTGCAGTCGTGTTTGCTTTTTATAATATCTCCCTAACTATTAAAGATAAGTTTTAAATAAAATTCAATAACCTAAGCATAGTATGAGATGTAAACTGAAGTATTAACATTGCATTTAATGTTTTATTCAGTACCAGAAAATTTGACTTGCACTTTCAACGCAAAATTGAATATTTCACTAGCTTTAAGATTTTTGACTTGTGAAGGAATTACATACACAAAATGAAACTCTACAATTATATAAAGTACATATAGTTAGACAATTTAAAAATCTTAAACTCAATATCAACACCCTCCTTCTCATTAAAAAAAAATGTTTGAAAACTACATTTTGCGAGTTTCGGCCATATTCGGCAAGCTGTATCTAAAAAGGTAGTGGATGAAAATATCTGAAAATTTTATAGAATGTACTTCTGGCAGAAGTGTTGGCATTGTGTAAGTCTCATATTGTGTTTTTGATGTGTATAGGTGCTGTAAAATATTGATCATAAAAAATGGCAAATTATGGAATATCAATTTTGCACATTGCAATAACTTATTTTGGGTATTTATACTCTTATTTGTATCCCATTAAGTTTTGCGGCTTTTTCATGTGAAATAATATTATTTATGGGCATATTTCAGTTACCTGCATCTATTCCCCACTTCCGCAGAAAATGAAGCGCATATTTATGATGCTATTCCGTGAGTAAATAATTGTGGGCTGATTTCGGAAGATATATTCCGCCAATTTTAACAATTTTCAATGAGATTGATCCCCAGGTGTAGCTTAAAAACATGCTAAACTTTTATCGAAATTGAAGTAATTTTACGCGAGTTATCCTGTTAAATGAAAATTTCATTGGGGTCCAATTTCTAATTAAATTGCAGTCCGATTTTAATGATTTTCAACAGGGTGGATCCCCAGGCATTGCTTAACAACATACTAAAATTTCATCGAAATCGAAGCATTTTACGTGAGTTATTGTGAAGATGGACAATACAGACAGACAGAGCCAGAGCATAAACGCTTCTTCCAACTATGCAAACGTGCCAACTCTCCAGATTTTCAGACCTTCCTCCTGCCCTCTGGATGAATGTCAAATTCTCCCAATTTTCGCCGATAATTAGCTGTTACGATGGTCGAAATTCCATCAACCACACACACCGCCTTGGATCAACGCAGAAGAAAAAAGGTTTTGAACAGCTTGTGAAATCTTTTTCTTTCTTTGTCGATGCAGTACTGTATTACAGTCATCGGTTTTGTACTTTTCCTCTCCTCATATCTGCAAAAGAAAGCCGCCCCGATGGTGCAGTGGCCTAAGTGCTGGCCTCCGACAAATCGTTAGGCATGGATGTTGCAGAGATGTCAAGTACTACGGATCTTCCATAGTTCCTATGGATATCATGTTCAAACTACGGACTTAGGGGAGAAGGCGTGAAAAACTAATGATTTTCCCGAAAATCTCTGACATTTTCGGAAAACTTAATTTTAAAAAAACCCTGATTTTTCTGAAAAACTATACAGTATATACTCGTGTATAGGTCAACACCCCAATATTTATGTGAATATCTGCAATTTTTGTACATCTTGTGTATAAGTTGACCCCTGTTTTTTTATGTGAATATGTGATTTTTTATTTGTACATCTTGTGTATAAATCAACCTTCGTACCACACTTTTTCTCGCTGGCATATTTAAAGCTTAAAACTTTTTAAAGAGTGGGAAGTCATGTGGTCACTATGTTTTGAGAACACCCAATTATACTCTGGGCAAACTTAACCTGGTTATGGATTGAAGGTTATAAATAATTTTTATCCCCTAGTTAAAGGATATGCCGTAAAAAATAAAATGCTGTTAAAGAATGTGTCGTAAAAAATAAAATGCTAAGTTCAATTTTTTTTTTTTTTTAATTTAGCATTTTAGTTTTTCAAGCATAGTCAAATGTAGTGATTGTTGCAGTAACATCATGAAGCCATTACATGGAAAGCATGGTTGGCTGCCCGACAAGCAAGTGGAAATATTGCCTCAGAGATTATTCTGTATGATCATGTGACTTTGTACCTGGCTTGCCATGGGATGGTGTTTGCAACGTACAACATCTGTTAACTTTCGGGAAAACCTTAACTGAGTCCTGAATTAACATAAACTGTCGGAGGTAGACTCGATTCTGCGTTTTTTTTTTTTTTTTTGTTCTTGTTAAGTTGATTTGTTGTAGTATGACGGGAATTGCAGTAGTTATGAAGCGTTCTTCAGTGGCTTCCAGTTCCAGTGGTGCGAAAAACAAATTATAAATTCTCAGCAGTACAAGGAATGTTATTCATTGAAATTTTCATGTTTTAAGTGGTTGCGTGTTACCGTGAATCGTGCATTGCCGCCCAATGGCGCAGTGGTCTAATCGCTGGCATATGACCGTTCGTCTGTGATGGGTCTGGGTTCGAATCCCGCTGAGGCATGGATCTTGTGTTTGTTTTACGGCCCTGGTCTCTCCCTTCTCTGGAACCAGTGGCCTTAAATTAGGGACGGGCGACTACTTATAGCTCATTGAGTTGCTCACAGTGGTCGTTAAACCTCTAACCAAAAAATAAAGTTTGATACTTCCACATCTGTTTTGACAGATACCGCTGTCTTCGTTGATTCCATTTCACTATAATGATGTGCAAATGAGGTAAAAAGTGTCTCTATGACAAACGCTATATATAGATTGGGTATATAAATAAGTTTGGAGGGATTTCTGTTCGATGTCGTACTTATTACTGCTCACATGTATTTTAAGGTGGCAGCACTGCGATATCGCAGTATGAGATGCCAGCTGTCAGAGTCAGTATACGACGTTTGATTGAGGTGCGAAGATGTATTTGTTTTACTTGATGGAAAATGGCAACTTTCGTCCCGACAAAACAGCATTTGTGGGAAGTGTTAGTGCATTACTTTATCGTCAAGAAAAGTGCTGCCGACAGCTATCGCTTAATGTCAGAAATCTAGGGTGAACATTCCCTATCCATAAAAACATGTGAGTATTGGTTTAGACAATTCAAAAGGAATGATTTCGATGTCGGTGATAAAGAACGTTCTGGACCACCCAAAAAATTTGCTGATGCCGAATTGGAAGCTTTACTCGACGAGGATCTATGCCAGACCCAAAAAGAACTTGCAGCAGCATTAAATGTTAGTCAACCATGCATTTCGCAACGTTTAGCTGCCATGGAAATGGTGCAAAAAGAAGGGAATTGGGTTCCACATGCTTTGCGGGAAAGAGACCTTGAACACCGGAAAACCATTTGCAAATTGCTGCTTCAAAGGCAAAAAGAAAGGTTTTTTTTGCATCGTATTATTACTGCCGACAAGAAATGGATATGGTATGATAACCCTAAATGGCAGAAAGCATGGGTGAGCCAGGTGAACCAGGTCCTTCAATGCCAAAATGCAATATCCATGGTTCAAAGGTAATGCTGTGTATCTGGTGGAATCAGAAGGGTGTGATCCACTATGAACTGCTGAAACTGTCAGAAACTATTACTGGTGATCGATATCGAACCCAATTAAGGCGTTTAAAACGAGCTGTCACGTAAAAATTGCCAGAATGGTGGAATAGACACAACAAAGTCATCTTACAGCATGACAACGCAAGACCACATGTTTCTCGACCTGTGGAAAAGTACTTAGAAAGATCCGACTGGGAAGTTCTACCCCACCCGCCATATTTTTCAGATATTGCACCATCGGATTACCATTTGTTCCAGTCGATGCAGTCAGCACTTTCTGGAGAACGGTTTAGTTTTTATGAAGACATTAAAAATTGGCTGGACAACTAGATCTCTTCCAAGGAACCGGAATTCTTCCTTCGGGGCTTACGTTCACTGCCCGAAAGATAGGAGATAGGGTAAAGTTGTAGCTTCAAAGGGAGCACACTTCGATTAATATTAAAATATTGTTTCTGTTCTCCAACAACGTGTTTTGTTCACCTCAAATCCCCCAAAACTTATTTATATACCCAATATATATAAATCTTTTTCAGAAGTAAAAAAAAAAAATAATTAACTCCATGTTTCTCCAAAATAGTAAATAAATGCTTCATCAAACTGTGGTTTGGGAAGAAAGATAAAAGCTTTACAGGAAAAAACTGCAGAGTTATATTTAAAAAAAAAGTAGTTAATGTGGATGCGTAGTAATAAAAAAAATATTAATGTATAACTTCTAAAGTTTTCAGTGGATTCTGGCAAAAATTAAAACTGAAGTTTATGCTATAACATCTCATTCACTGCAAAAATTTCACTCACTTATATTAAAAATCGGAAAAAAATTGCTTTAAAAAAATCTCCCAGTCCAATTGTCATACGATGCCTTCAGCAAAGAGCTCACCTGCTGTGGTACTAAAATGCTGTGGAAGGTCAGTTGACAGATGGGAATCACCCTGCCTTCTCCTTGCAGTTCTTTGTTTCAATCCCTCTCCTCAATAAAGAAAGTCGCACACACTTGATGATAAACAGTTGAGTTGCGGCGAATTCACTTAACGACAAAAGGGAGTAGTTACAGTTGGTCTCACCTTGTGACAAAAGGTGATGTTAGTACGATGCTTTTTGTCGCCTTCGCACACAACCTGAAAAAGAAACTAAAAACAGTTTGGCTGCTGTTTTTTTCGTAAAAAACACGTGAGCCATTTTATGTTTTCATTATCTTGCGGAATCGATATACTGTCTGAAAATGAATTTTAGTAGGGGGAAGGGATGTTGATTTTTGTGGGTTTTTCTTTTCCAGAACTTTTAGTGGACCAATAATACTACTTCTGGAAAATTGTTCCTACGTCTCAAAAATGTTGATAAAAAAATAGCGCGTGCGATTTTATGAGCTGTAGAAATATCCCGATTTTCAGATTTTGAAGGTTATCATGTCTGCCTATAGTTGGAAAGTATTAAAAAGATAAATAAATACCTGTGAATCCTGCTTTTAGGTCTTCCTAAATCCAGCAACCGCAGCAACGATGTTTACGAACGTGGTGTCGTGCAAGCGAGCATCGGAAAATTTTTCACGCTGCTCTTTGAGTACCACGTGATTCGGCGTCCATGACCTCCAGGATGAACAAAGTGCTTCTTATTGCTCCCTTTCCCAATGTTCCATCATCCCTCATTGGACATCAGTAAGAACCATTTGTAACACGAATATTCAACATTCACCTCCCAATCTATTGTACACTGTACACTTGCGACTAGAGTCCTGAAGTCTTATTTTTTACCTCAAGAGGTGATGCAAAATTGTTGTAAGGCCAAGTACCATATTTTAAGTTTTTAGTATTTAGTGACTTTTATTTCTAGAGTCTACTTCTTTTTTTAACAAAAAATGGGAGTGTGGCAATGGTAGTGTTGTGAGTTGTAGTGTAGAAAAAGTGTTGAGTGAAGACCAATAACTTATGCTATGGCAACATCACTGAAATTAAATCTTTTTCCTCTTATGGTAAAAAGGAACAATTTCTTCTTAATATAAGGACAAGTAAGGATATTATGAAAAAAAGTATTTGTCAAAATATAATAATATTTTTGGGCAAACATGTAGTGACCTTTTTCAGAGTCATAAAAAGAGTGTCTGCTTGCTTGATAGAAATAACTCTAGATTTGTATGAAAAGTTCGGCCACTGATTCCAAATAATTCCTGGTAAATCATTATGTTCTAACTGTTGAAATAAAGTTGTCAAGTTTCAAAGTGTTGAAGAAAGTGAATATGCTGGCTGAATATATTCCTCCAGGAGAAATTTTAGAATCTGTAGATTTGGTATGTACATCTTTAGGAATTTCTCCTGTAAAAAGAATTAAACCCTTAAGTTCAAAAAAAAAAAAAAAAAAAAAAAAAAAAAAAATACAGCTGTAAATGTCAAAGATAAAAAGAAAATTAGAATTAGGTCTATCCTTAGAACGAACATGATTATGATGATTCAATTCTTAATCAGGAAGATAATTATTCTATTTTAATAAATCATCTTAATGACAGTATAAAGGATGCAACTACAACACAAGAAAAAATTAATATACTAAGTTTATTACCAAAATCCTGGTCTAAACAAAAGATTATGACTAGTAATTAAATATTCAGAGACACTGAATTTTTATGAATTCAGTGTCTTTGAATATTTAATCACTAGTACTAGAAAACTAGTAAAAAGGTATGGTGTTTTTCCTGCAGGTCAAGAGAGTTGAAGTGGAAGGCCTTCTTTAAGACAAAGTATCATTGATACTATCAAGAATTATTACGAAAATGATATTAGTTGAATATGTCCCGGAAAAAGATTGTCTATTAGAAATGAAAATGGATTAAAAGAAATGAAACAAAAATGCTTAATTTTATGCAATTTGAAAGAAGTATATGAAATGTTCAGAAACACTCGCTACTAAGCTGTTCTCTGATGTTCAGAGGTTAGCTCCACAAAGAAATACAAACTACCAGATAATTTTTACTTACTGTTGCAGTATCAAACTTCTCCATTTACAGTGATCTTGACATACAGCTTGTGCTTCACTGACATTCATCACACGCAGTACGCAAGATCTTCTATACTTCATACTCAATCTTTTTCTCATGCAGACACTCTTGAATCTGATCTTCCCATGACTTCCTTGGCCTTCCTCTGACTTTCCTTCCTGCCACTTGGGCTAAAAAGATTTTCTTAGTAAGCATCCCATTGCTCATTCTTTCAACATGGCCAAACAACTGAAGCATATTAGTCTCCACCTTGCTAACAGTATTTTGCTGCACATTACACAACTGCAACACATCTTTATTCCTTACACAATCAGAATGTGTCTTGCCACCCCCCTGTAAGTAATGCATTTCTCCAGCACACAAACGACTCCTATGTTTCTTCTGTAGTACCAAAGTTTCACTGCAATACATCAGTGTAGGAACAATTACACTATCATACATAGCCATTTGGGACTCTTTTGAGACTCCATCATTCCTGTGAAAACCTCCTAAAGCAGCTATGACTTTAAATGAAGAATTCACTTTCCAACTAATTTCGCAATCCAATTTGTTCTCTGTCAAACATGCTTCCTAAGTGCACATACTCGTTCATCTGGTCAATCACTATGCCATTTAGACTTACCCTGCATTCAGTACTAACAGTTCCTCGTGCAAAGCCCATGACTTTGGTTTTTCCCTTATTTATACACAGTTTGAATTTCATGCCAACTTCATACATATCTGGGACAACATACTCTGCAACTCACTTTTGCTCTCTGTCAACAGAACAGTGTCATCAGCATACAGCAATCTGAACGCACGGATATCACCAAGACATACACCAGTATTACCTATTTTGGCATCACGCATCCATAAATATATTAAACAGCCATGGTGACGACACGGATGTCAACAAGACATAAACCAGTATTATCTGTTTTGGAATCGCGCATGTGCGCATACGTAAATATATTAAACAGCTTTTTGACATTACACAACCTTGTCCGACTCCTGCACCAATAGAGAAACATTTTGATAAAACACCATTCACTGGTACACAAGTTCTACTGCCAGCATACATGGCTTTCACACTATTAAGTAGATTCCCAGTAATACCACATGCCTTCAATACCTTCCACAAAAGTGACTTATTTACTTGGTCATAAGCTTTCTCTGATTCTATGAAGGCAGCAAATACTTTCTTACCAACAGCAAGATACTTTTCAGTCATCATGTATAATGCAAAAATTTGGTTAGTACAGCCTTTACCAGGCATAAAGCCACTTTGAACGTCCTACACTTTCTCTAATGTAAGACCCCATACTTTTTTCTGTAACGACCTTACAAAACACTTTCCCTGGCACATTGAGTAGGCTAATACCACGGTAGTTCTTGCAGTCAGTCTGATCACTTTTTCCCCTTATACAAGGGAACAATGATAGCATTCCAATCTCGAGGGACCATTTCTAACTCCCAGCACAACTAGCAAATTTCAGTTAACCAGTCAATTACAGAGTCGCCACCATATTTCAACATCTCGGCAGTTATGCCATCAACTCCCGGAGCCTTACCATTCTGAAGAGATTTTAGAGCTTTACACACCTCTTTCTTCTCTTGAGATCCCTCCTGTGCTTCCATCCTTCACTGTGACATCATCTGCTTCTGCCTCAGAATCACCTTTGCTGTCCTGATCTAATAACTCACAGAAGTATTCACCCGATCTTTCACTTAACTCATTGGGCTCCCATATCATTTCCCCAATCCTATTCTTCACACAGCTTACAATTTTGTTTGCCCTATTTTTCCTGAGTCTCATGTACTTCAAGAAAGTTTTTCTATCTTTCCAAAAAGCCAATTCATGCCTTTCCACTTTCTCCTTTCTATCTTTTGCCATACTCTGGCGAACCAGCTTAGTAGCTTCATGCTTACAGCGATATTCATCCACAGAAACTCTACTTTGCAACATCCCCAAATAGGCTTCCTTCTTTCTCTTTATTGCCTCTTCAATCTCACTATTCCACCAAGCATCACCTTAATTGTTACCCACTGTTGTGGTGCCACAGACCTCTTCAGCAGCAATGACAACACAGTTCTTAAAACATTCCCGCTTCTTTTTTACATTTCTCTCACAAGACTTCAGCTCCTTCAGTCATTCTATGAGTCATTCAGAATAATGCTGATGATCTTCATGGAGCCTTTCAACCTTTATTCTTTCCATCCTGGGCCTGTTCCTTTTCCTCCAACCAACATTCAGTTTCACTTGTGACGCTACTACTAAGTTAATGATCATAACCAACATCCGCCCCTCTCATCACACGAGTGTCAACAACTAAGTGTTTCAGGCGCTGATCATAGAAAACAAAATCTATCACTCTTTTGACCAAGAGTACGATTTTCCCAAGTATATGTGTGTATAATTAATCTTTCACCATTATCATTCACTCAAGGATAATTAAACTTACCCATAATGTTTTCAGAAATTGCATTCTGTACACCTACTCTAGCATTGAAATATCCTGCTTTTATAACTTTCTCTTTAGCACCAAACCGTCTCAAAACAGCTTTCAGCTCATTCCAGAAATGTTCCTATCAGGAGGTTCCGAGTCACAAGGAGCATACACTACAACAATTACTGTTCTCTGAAGTTTCACTTTCAAATGAATCCAAATAATTTTCTCACTTATGCAGCTATAGTGAATCAAGTTCTTCATATTTTCACTTAAAATCACATTTACACCAGCCTGTCCTCTCACATTATCCTGTACTCCGGACCACACACTTGCCGTTCCATTCATTTCTTCTATTCCAATTTCCTTCTCTTTGGTTTCACTTACAAACAGCACATCCAATCTATACTTATTCATCTCTTCAATCACCTGATTCATCTTGCCATTGATACCTCTAGTATTCCATACACCAATCTTACACTCATTCAGCCGAGATCTCTTTCTGATTCGCCTTTAACCATCCTTCGTAAGTGTGGTAGGCCCATCATATCCCACACTTGAGTCAGTTTTTGCATTTCTTTTTGTCTTTTTAATCAGGTAAGTGCCTCTGTGGGGGGTTAGCCTACAGCTGACGGTTCCAGTTGGTCATTCAACCTAAAGATTCTGGAACATAACTCAGTGAGTTAGGGTCTTTTTGTCAATATTACACAACTAGCGGGCACCTCTCCAAGATACACAGAGGCCCTTGTTGCTGTTTTGTGTGCCATTGTTCCCACAGAGAGTCCTGAAGAGGTAAACCCATCTCTCACTAAGATTGGCTGCTCAAAAGTAGTTGAAAATGGTGGTAGGTGTTTTTATCTACTTTCAACTCAAAAGTAGTTGAAAGTAGTTAAAAAAGGTGTAGTTGAAAATGTGTCTGTCAGCACAAATGAAAACACTCACTTCAACATAAAAATTAGATTTTCTAAATTTGCAGAGGTTAGGCCAAAATGGTGCATTCTTGCAGTTGCTTCAGGAACACATCCTTATGTGTTTGCATCATACATCAAAATGTTAAGTTGATGGTCTGTGCTGTTGATCAAAAGTTAGACTATAAAGAATTACTTAAAATGATGGTACGTGACTTAAAACAAGAAGCATGCATGTTGGGTGATTGTCATCTGTACCCAGGGTTCTTCAGCAGTTTTAGAATTTCTTGATGAGAAAAAGACTACGACTTGATTATTGGTGAAGTGAAATATAAACAATGGAATTTAACTGATAGATACAACTTAGTAACAGTTTGTGAGCAAACTTCAGACTTCGAAACAAAACTTATAGAAGAATTAGAAATTTTGAAGAAGCATCATTTTATTTCAAAGTCTCAGTCTGAATTTTTAAGACATTAAAAAGCCGAATTATTTCAGACAGAAGCAATTGTAATTGGTGATTTTTCTGAAAATTATTCTGTAGTGGTGCAAGATAAAGTTCAATCATTTCACTGGGTGAATTGCCAGATAACCCTTCACCCATTTGTTGTGTATTTCAAAAAATGAGAAGAATGAAATAAAATCTTACAGTGTGTGTAATTAGTGGTTATTTAGAGCATAATACTAAATCATTTTACTGTTTCCAAAAAAACTTGTTTTAGAATTACAAAAATATATTATTTTTCGGATGGGTGTGCCGGACAATATAAAAATTGCAAAAACTGTTTGAATTTATGCTTTCATGAAGAAGATTTTGGAATACCTGCTGAATGGCACATTTTTGCTACTGGGCATGGAAAAGGGTCGTGTGTGCATTGAAGGCAGTGTTAAACTGTTGGTCAGAAAAGCAAGTCTCCAAAACCCATTTGAAAATCAAATTTTAGCTGCTGAAGATATGTATAAATTTTGTGATGAAAATATTACTGCAATCACATTTAAATTTTCATCTACTACAGAAATACTTCAAATACAGAATCTTTTGGAATCTACATTAAAAGTGGCCATTATTTCTGGATCAGCAATATGTACAGAGGTAAATATTAAAAAAAATGACTTTTTAGTATGTGATATAAAAAATATAAAAATTAATGACTTTGTATATGGATAGGTGTAGTTGAAAATGTATCTGTCAGCACAAATGCCTTTTTCATTCATTTTTTTCATCCTTGTGGTCCAAGCACTTGTTTTAAACTATCAAGAGATGACAAGGTTTGGGTGAAAGCTGAAAATTTATTAAGGAAAATCTCACCATTGGAACTCAGTACAGTAACAGGACAGACTCGTAACATTAGTTGCGATCTGAACTGAAAGTTGTCATTGCTGCTACAGAAAAAGTGACCTAAATGTTGTTTGTGGTTTAAAAACTGAACATTTAATACTCAAGATTAACTTCAAGATTGTCAAGGAAAAATTTTCTAAACAAAATAATCAATCACATCAACTGTAAATAAATCATAAGCAGCAATTTTAGTAGAAGTTCAGTCTATACATACATATATTTGAACAATAAAATACGTGGGAGATAGGCAATGTATATTAGGACAAAGTCCTTTATCTGTTACACACGTAGTATATGAGCTCAGAAAAGACAAGTTGACTTCAATGATAATGGAATATTTATACCTGAATTTAGGAATATTTCTACATGTACAGTATATTTACATTGAAGTGTTGAAAGCTCATATAGGTTATATCCAGTGAGACATAAAAATCATCAATGAAGTATATGGAGCAACACGTATTGCGCTCACCTTACTCCGGCTTCAGTCCCTCTGGTTTGCAATCGTGCTTCTTGTCCGGTGTCCACTGTTGTACTACGTCATTAAGGATATTTCACATTCAAAGTTCAACACGAACATCTACACAATTCTAAAAGAAGGGGGTGGTAAGTTAAAATAATTTTGAGACTATTGTTATGACTAGATTACGTCGACGCAGAATTTCAGCAGCCGAAACACTCCGCTGTTCTATGCCAAGCTATTATGAAGTATTAAGATTAAAAGATTTAAAAAGTCAACAAGTCCCTCCTTGCTCGCCCGGACATGTTTCAGGCTACACTGTGCCCATCTTCAGCAGTAGGTTGTAAGAGACATCCATATGCCTTTATTGTACTGATTACCTCCTTGTCACCAGTTGACTCATCGCTCGTTGGTCCTGTATCTGTGTGTAGGTTAATCATGTGATTTACGACATTTGCTATTGTTGCACCATCTGGTGTTCTTTTTATGTAATTTCATTATTCATCGTTGTTGGATGAGACATTTTCAATAAATTTAGTTTTTATGTACTTTTTTTCAGTTTCTTTTTAATTTGTTATGTATCGCCAGGCAAACAGCAATTCAAGTGGTGCTTGTTCATTGCAATTAAATCCTCTGGTTTTTTCTATCACAATGGACTCAGAATACAAAATCTTTTTATGTGTGTTATGCGTAGTATATATTTTTGCATTTTCCCACACGGGGATAGAATTATTATTAATGCAATATGTAATAAGAGATGTTTGTTGCTCACCCTTTTTCCAATTTCTTTTGTGTTCTTCCATTCTTGTTTTTAGTCATCTTTTAGTACTACCTATGTAGATGTTATCGATATTACTGGTGTCGTTATTCTTCGTGGGTATACCGTATACACCTGCTCTATGCATAATTGCGTTATTACTGTAATCGGCGGTAAGGAATTTGTTGTTATCAATTACAATATCGGCGAATCTTATATTCACTTTATTACATTCCTTTTTTAAAAATGCTGCTTAACTGTGGTATATAAGGTAAACGCCCGTAAAACTCTGTGATGTTCTCAACGTTATTTTCACTCATAGGTCTGTTAATATTGGTTTTATAATTTCTATACATCTTCCAAATATATTTTTTATCATATCCAAATGCTGTGGCTGTTTCTACGATCCATTTCATTTCTGATTGTTCTAAACTTCTATTTGACGTATGGGAAACAGCTCTTCTAATAAATGAATGAAATGTAGCTTCTTTATAATGTTTAGGGTGGATTGAATCATTTGGTATAATTACTGGCACGTAAGAGTCTTTCCTGTATACTGAAAATATATGTTATATATTCTGTATACTGAATATATAACAATTTTTTTAATAATAAAGAGGATGTTATTATTCAGTTTAACATTTTAAAATTGTTTAACTACATGTACTTTATTTAATTGTAGAGTTTCATTTTGTATATGCAATTCCTTCATAAGTTAAAAAATCTTAAAGTTAGTGAAATATTCAATTTTGCGCTGAAAACACGTGTCAAATTTTCTGGTACTGAATAAAATATTAAATGCAATGTTATTACTTCATATTATAGCTCAGACTATGCTTAAGTTACTGGATTTTATTTGAAACTACTATCTTAATAGTTGGGAGATATTATAAAAAGCAAAAACAACTGCAGGACTCAATTTTGCTTGTCAGAGGCGACCATTTTGATATTTTCTTCAACATGGCCTGTAAAAATTTATAAACACATTTCTGAAATCTACATATAACAGCTATTCCGTGGTAAAAACATAAAATTTTTCTAAAATGTGTCAGCGACCACCACCATGTGATATGTTATGGAATGACCCATATTATTCCAGTACTTCTCCAAATGGGACTACCGGAATATCGACCGGAAGATCAGTGGCTTTTTATAGACAGCTCCACCAGAAGCTGAAAATGTGTTTTATTACACAATGGTAACTGGTATGCATCTCTTCTAATTGCTCACTCAACAAAACTTAAGAATATGAAAATTTCAAAATGGTCTTGCAGTGCAGAAGTTCTGCTATCATGAGCACCATTGATCTGTTTGTGTTGATCTAAAGATGGTGAACTTCTTGCTTTGGCAGCAAAGTAGTTACACGAAATACCCTTTCTTCTGCTTGTGGGATAGTAGGGCAAAGCAAGTTCATTGGAAAAAAGTGATATGGCCTTCAAGAGAAAATATAACTGTAGGTGCAATGAACATCATTAATCAGCCATTTCCATTTTACAATTGCTTCATTAGTGAACATCATTTAACCAGCCACAGAGAAAAAAAAAATAAAAAATCATTTTCTCACCATTATAGCAAGCGTGGACTGATGAAGCAATTTGCCTTAGACTCAGATGGCGATTGCTTCAAATATATTTGTAGATCGTTCCTTTGACTTAAATTTGAAAAATTAAAAGCAGGAATCTTTGATGGTCCTCAAATTTGTAAACTTGTCAAAGATTCGAATTTCACAAAATTTATGATGAATGATGTTGAAGCTTTTGCCTGGTGTAGTAATGTCTTAGTTGTCAAGAGCTTCTTGGGTAAACACAAAGCAGATAATTATGAAGATTCGGTGCGAAACATGCAATTTGGATATAACATGAGCATAAAGGTACACTTTCTCCATAGCCACTTAGACAGATTTCCAGATAATCTAGGTTATTTTAGTGAGGAACAAGGGGCAAGAATCCATCAGGATATAAAAGTGATAGTGGAAAGGTATCAAGGCAGATGGGACAGACACATGATGGCTGACTACTGCTGGAGCTTCCAGTGTGATTGTCCTGATGACCCTCATAAAAGAAAATCATACAAACAGCATTTTTCTATGCATTAATTGTAATTATCTGAACCAGCTTACTTTGTTTTTATGGATATTACTAAATCTTCGTGTATCATAATTTTAAACATATGGTTGTTAAAAATTTAATACTAAAAAACAAACTAAGCAAGGTCTTTCAAAGTGCCCGGTGTTCCATCATCAGCCTGAGTGATCAGCTTGTGCAGCAGGAACACCATTTTTATACAGGAATCCGTCAGGTGTTTATAACGTAATGACGCCTATGACCTTCGACCAGATTACGTCACAGACACCTGACAGATTCCTGTGTAAAAATGGTTTTGCCAATGCACAAGCTAGTCAATCGGCCTGATGACGAAGCGCCGGACACTTAGAAAGATCTTGCGTAGTTTATCATGTTTTTAGTATTAAATTTTTATCAACCGTACATTTAATACTTGTTTTATAGTTCTTAGTATATCAAGGATAGATGGCTTTGAATATAAAATTGTTTTTATGCTATTGTACTGAATACGATGCCATTAGGTATTTCATGTGTTTACTTTTGTATGATTTGAGACAGTTTCCATGTTATTTGTGGGAAGGTATGCCTGACCTTTAAATTTTGCATTTTTTATGTTTTTCAATGGGGGCATCCATTATCTCAATAATTAGAGTCAGTCTAGAAAAACTGATACCATATTTGGAATCAGGGACACGAAGTTAAATGGCTATAATATTGGCAATAAAATTTGTTTGACCATTGTAACTCTAGCCAAATTAGAAATAAATTTTTCTCAAAAACAGTACAGCATAATGTACATAAAAGTTTTGTAGAAATTAAATCTGGTTACATTTTCAGTGTCAATTTTGGTATTTCAGTATTTATCTGTGATTCTAAGTTTCTTATTTAGTTACAGCAGACATCATTTTCAGCATTTTGTATTAAGTTTGCTCAAACCCATAGGGAATTGTTTGTTGTAGGTTACAGGTTGAACAGACCTATGGTTTCACTATATTTTGAATAGGAGCCTTTGGATTGTATGTCCTGGAATTCTGTGATTGAGAAAGTGTACGAACCATGACATATTAATTTTATTGTACTTTGAGGTTGTCTTCATGGATACACGTGGAACTGTACTTAAAAAATCTGCAATATAAAATCATTGAAGTCACAAATTTGATACAGCTCTGTAAAGAAAAAAAAGTAGGCCGTTTTATTTCAAGACTTATCTGTTCGTAGGGATTTGACTAGCTGATGAGATTGTTGACCTGCTGTTGAATTCCATGGCATTTAACAGGGTGTCTGCAGGTCATTAAAATCGTGAAAGTCATGATGCATCTACTCCACGTACCTAAGACCAGCATGTAACCACATGGTGAATGAAGGTGTCAATGTGACACCGAAAGTGCTCGTGTTTTTTAAACTGTATATAGATTTCGTTTTTTAGCTGAATAAATATCGTGCAGCAAGACGGATTTCCTTTTAATACTAGTATTCATGCACGAATTATAGTGTCTACCATCATGAAAGTCATGAAAAAGTCACGAATTAGAAAAGGTCGTGAAAGTCAAGAAAGGCAACAAATTTTGCTTTTGGGGCCATGAATCTTTTTATTTTTAGTAATTTTTCATTTTCTGGCAAAAAATCTTAATTTCCATGCACTGACAACATAAGGTGTGCATCTAATTATTTAAGTGCCATAAAAAGTGGACATTTGTTCCCTCCTCCACAGAGAAAACTGATAGAGCAAAAAATGTCTTAGCATAATGTTGTTTACAAAATTTTGAGATCAATTTAGCAGTTTAAATTATGCTGCTTGTGGAGTCAGGACATTTTTTTCAGGTATGCAATTAAAAGAAGGGCACATCTAATGAAATCTTGTTGTGAAATTGTGAGTATTCCAACTTACTTTTAAGTGCACTAGTATGATAAGATTTTTGTTACTAGCAGAACAGCAGGGGGCATTTTTTTGATAAATGAAAAAAGAGGGGGTGGAGTGTTACCTTTCTTTAATATTTATATGTGGTGTGTGTGTACATGTGCATATACCACAGCCTGGATAGGTATTATATATACTGATGTCTTTTAACATCTTAACGCACCAGGTTTTTTTTACAAAAAGCGGTATTTTTTTAACCAATTTTTTATTCTTGATTTGCATTCTGCAGACAAGAACATTAACAAATTATGTAAACAAATCGTAGAACGCATGTACCATCTTCCAAAAAATAAACTAAAGTGGGCATACTTTGCCAACCCAAGTTAACTCGTGCAACAAAAAAAGTTGTGGAATATAACGAAGTTTTAGTCTGTATTTCCGACTGCATGATAAATTCTAAAGCAGGGGACATCACAAAGAGGTGTTTTACAGTCAGGGCACATAT
Organism: Macrothele yani; assembly: GCA_039090855.1. NCBI lineage: Eukaryota > Metazoa > Arthropoda > Arachnida > Araneae > Macrothelidae > Macrothele > Macrothele yani. Next base: position 88,888,991 of record CM077016.1, on the reverse strand, counting down.
ATCTTGTTTCTTTTCGAACTTTTTTTTATTGCATTCATCCCGTTTCTTTGAGCAGATAAAACACTGGCGAGTTGAATTTTCTTTCCTTTCTGTTGGTGGTATGAAGGAAAATGTCGTGCGGATAAACTTAGTGGTGTTGGGATAATCGATGGATGTCCACTTTTTGAAGTAGTTGGAACTTTATATTTTTCAATGGCAAGTTTGATTACATTGAGGCAAAAATCAAGGGAGTCCACGTTACCCCCAGATTTTTGGTAAAGCACAAAAGCGTTCCACATTGCCAAGTCCAGAAGATGAAAGATCTTTTTGTAGTACTTCTTACCTCTCTTTCTGGATATGACAGATAGGTGTTGATCGACACAGTCAACGCCACCCATGGTATGGTTATAATCCAACACAAAATGCAGTTTTTCTTCCTTCCCTGACGCACCTCTATCTCTACCAGTGATATAGTATGAATGGTAGAGATGAAGGAGATATCTTTCTTGTCCTTCCGTTTCATTACACATACCTTTCCTATGTGAAATCCAATTATTTCTCCAGTTTTCAATTTTTTGTTCTTCAACTCTTTGAAAACTTTTGTTCTTGATATGTGTAAAGTTCCATAAACATCAGTCTTATTTCGGATTAACAGATATGCTAATTGTGGTGAATTATAGAAATTGCCTATTGTCAAGAAATAACCTTTATTCAACGAAGGTTTCATCAGTGTCATGACTACTTGCAAAGGAATTGGAAGATTGCCGAAGTTTCTATCCAACACAGCATTTTTGCCTGCATAAAGTATAAAATTATACACGTATCCACTTTTTGATTCACATAATAAGAATGCTTTTATGCCAAATCTAGCCCTCTTGATAGGAATGTACTGCACCCATCCCAGATGATTCTTATAAAATAATGTTATCCACTAATGACTTATTGACTTTCATCAAATAGTCACTAGTTTTTCTGGTGTAATTGAGGCTCAAATTTTCTTTTCATATTTTCACAAACAGGCCAGATTTTGTTGAGTTTTGGGCAAGGGTGGTTTGCTGGATCAAAATTGTCATTATTTGAGAAATGAAGAAATTGCTTTATTGCCTCGAAACATTTTCTGGTCATGCACTCCACAAAAAATGATGTATGTAATAATGGATTTTTTGTCCAATAACGTTGATATTCTGGTTTTCTTACACATGTTGTGAAAGTACAACCGCCAAGAATACTCGTTATTGCATTTAGATTGGTGTGATACCAAGAAATATTTGCTCTACCCCGGATATGACTTTGTACATATCTATTTGTTTCATCCGTAATATGTTAAATCAATAGATCATAAAAAAAAAACCTCCAAGAAATTTAGAGAATTGTAATCTTGAACATCAATATTTTTTATACCTGGAATTTCTGAGAAAGCAAATGGCAATGGGGCAGGGGTATCTGGTAACAATGGATACCATTGACAGGCCATAGCAAGGATGTCATCACCAGAATGTTCATCCTCAGAATGATTATCAATTTCCATAGCACTGCCTCTATTTTCTAAATTTTCTTTATCAGTGCTATAATGCCAATCTTCTCTATCTACATTCATGAAGGAGAAAGACATATATATCCTAGAAGTAAAGGACGTAGGAAAATTTTATACAAGCATGCACTCGTGAATGAACAGAAGCATACTAATTCCCATAATTCACAAGTCACAACTCGCAATGGCCACTTGAAATCTGTTGATATCAGTAGACAGCAGTGGGAGGGTCAATGCAGTGGTATGAGAATATTTGCAAATACGTACGGAACAGTTTAGCGGATAAATTTGGTGTAAATACATGCGGAAACACAAAATTTAAAGCTCGCACAAGTTTACTCGGGTGAACGACAAACATTCAGTTTCTTGAACACAAGTTAACTCGGGCGAGTGCATTAAAAGGTTAAAAGTGGTAATGTAAATTTCTTATTGGTCATGAAATTGTGTTTCCCACATTTGGTAGACACCCTGATTAATGTTAATAAGACTTAGTAATTTGTATGAATTTCATCGGTGTATAAATGTTTTCAACCACTTTATCCTTTTCAGTTTGTGTTTTAAACACTCATATTTGTAAAGGTTTGCTTTAAAATAAGTGCATAAATGCAGACCAAATGTTCTTTACTTTCAACAGGATGAAAGCAACCCTCCTCCCCTAATTTTAAATGCGATTGTGGTGTAGGTGTTTTTCCATTGTGCTTACATAATCAGGTTGGTCAGTGTTAATCGCATTTGTCCAAGGAAGAAGGACTGTGTGGCAATATTTTGGAATGGCGTTAATTTCAGCATAAAGATATAGAACCCCTTTAAAGATGCACTCACATTTCTGCTGTACCGTACCCATATTCAATAAATCATTATAAAACATTAATTAGGTAAGTAAATATTTTAGTAATATCTGTGTGGGTTTTTTATTATTTGATATTTTGAATATGCTCGTATCATATAAACAACTAAATGACGAAATTATTCAAATATTGAAATATATTCACTCTCGTACACTGTTAATATGTCGCATATATGGCAAAATTTAAGAAGTCAAAAAAAAAAAAAAAAATGCAAGGAAGTAATTCTCATTCTCAAAACTTTTAGATTCCAGTAAAAATATATCTTTTTATTAAAAAAAAATTCATACTTCTCTGAGGAGGGCCCCGTTAGTAAGTGGGCCCCATAGCAGCACCCATATTTTTTGCTATATCATGAAAACTAATTATGATGGAAATATTCAGTTTGCATTTCTGTATGCAGCATCAAAAACAGCTATAAACAGCCAAATTTCAGACTTCTAACTTTATTAGAACAGAAGTTGTGCAAATAACACAAATAAATGGTGCACAGGGTCCCCTCATTCGCATCAATTTGAAGTATTTTTACGGCATCAGTTTTAAAGTCTCAAACTCGAAATTCAGGGAAACTCAGTTTTTTCCATATACGTATACTCACAAAAATTTTAGTGCATATCCAAGATGGGGGTAGCTTTAAAAAATTTTGAAACTTGTTGATTTGACATTAAATGGCCCAAATGTGGTTTTGGGGTAGATGAGAAAAAGTAATTGTGAAAATATTTACTAATATTTATTGGTAGTACATTGTTTTTAGCACGTCTTTTATAAAAAGTATCGTGCTTATGTTACTGGTTTGTCTGCCCGTCCGTCTGTGGACACCATGTTTCTGCAACTATTAGTCAGATTTCAAAAACTCTTTTGCATTGGAAGCTTGAAATGTCCGAATGATGATCCTTGCATTCCGTTTTTTACGATGCATAATTTCGCCACTAAAGGGCGTAAATGCAGATGTCAAACTCAAAATACATTTTATTCCATATATTTGCTTCTAAACATCGAATTAAAAACAATTCTTTTACCTTTTGATTCCATTTATGTTGGAGACTATTTCAGGTATAGTCACTTTTTCAAGTTACCCATAGATTTTCTGCAAGGGGGCGTAAAATTAAATTGTGTTTTCCCCGATATCTCTGCTTCTAAAACTCCGATTTGAAAAATTCTTCACCAGATACAGCTCCTAATGAGAAATGTTCTGCATATAATGTCTAATTTTTGAAATATTCAATTCATGAGGCAACCTTAAGGGGTTGTCTTATGCTATAAACGTGCTTTTGATTAAAAATACATAATATCTAAGGTATTGTTTACCTGATATTGTCAAAGTATTTTGCACGTTGTTGCTCTGCGAGGCACGTGCTTCCGGCCCTAGTAGAGGTCTTTTATGTTACGGGTCAGTAAACAATACCAAGAGGTCATTTATGTTACCCATAACATAAAAGATCTCGGGCCAGAAGCATGTGCCTCACAGCAACAACGGGCAAAATACTTTGACAATATCAGGCAAATGATACCTTAGATATTATATATGTCTAATTTTTGGTTAAAAATGTTTCGGCCACCTGGGGAGTAAGTGTTAATTTTTGCTTCTGATGTATTTGCAGACAAATCTGAGCTTCTAAAATCTGGATTGAAAAAAATTATTTTGTGCACCGATACCACTTGCTTCGATAAATATTTATGGAGTATTTTCTTCAAAAAATAATGCACAGTTTCTCCACCAGGGGCGTAGAATTTTATCTTATTTTCGTCAATCTACTTCTAAGAGTCTGATTTGAAAAATTTCTTCTTTGTTGGAAGAGTTTCTGGTGCAAAATGTTTCCAATATAATTTCAAATTTTTCAAGAAATTCACTGACCGTATGCCTAGGGGCGTGAAGGTAAATTGCATTTTCAGTGATATTTCTGCTTCTAAAACTTCAATTTGAAAAATTCTTCCTGTATCGGACACAGCTCCTGATGGAAAATGTTTTGCATACAATTTCTAATATTTGGTTAAGAATGGTTTGGCCACCAGGGGGTGTAAGAGCTTATTTCTACTTCTGATGTGTTTACAGCAAAATCTGAGCTCCTGAAAACTCGACTGAAAAAATTCTTTCGTGGACCGATACCACTCACCTCGAAAAACTTCTTGAAAATGCTTTCTTCTTAAAATAACGCATAGTTTTTCTGCCAAGGAACGTAGATGCATATCTTATTTTTGTTGATATCTTTGTTTATAAAAGTCCAATTTGAAAAATTATTCCTTTGTTAAAGAACATTTCCATTGTGAAACGTTTCTCATATAATTTCAAATTTTCCTTGATGCACAAGTCTGCCACCAGAGGGCGTAAGTTCACGTTTCTGTTTGCAACAATACTGAGGGACTAAAAATCCAATTGAAAAATTCTTTCTTTGGCCGGATACCACTAACTATGCAAACTCTGTGCGTGTGTTTCCTTTCCAAACTATTACACAATTTCTATGCAAAGAGGTGTAAATGCTTAATCTGTTTTTCTCAACATTTCTGCTTCTATGTGTGTGATTTAAAAGTTCTTTTAACACCAGAAGCCATTTACCTTGTAAAACACTTTAGGTTAGTACATACGTGCCAACTTTTGATTTAGGTGGGAGACTCCTAATTTTCAGCGCTTGCTCCCGCCCTCTGGATAAATTTCAAATTCTCCCGATTTTTGCTGATAAGTAGCTGTTACGATGGTCGAAATTCCATCAACCACTGCCTTGGATCAATGCAGAAGAAATTCGATCAGCCACCTCCTTGGATCGACACAGGAGAAATGTCATCAACCACCGCCTTGGATCGATGCAGAAGAAAATGATTTCGAACCGCCTGTGAAATCTTTTTCTTTCTGTGTCAATGCAAGACAGCATTACATACATCAGTTTTGTACTTTTCCTCTCCTCATATCTGCAAAAATAAAGCCTCCCCAGGGGCGCAGTGGTCTAAGCTCTGGCTTCCGATATATTGTCCGAGATGGGTTTGGGCTCGAATCCTGGTGAGGCATGGATGTTGTGTTCGTCTTACAATGCTGGCTCGCTCACTTCCCTGGAACCAGTGACCCTAAATTAGGGACGAGCGACTGCTTATAGCCCACTGAGGTGCTCACTGTGGTCGTTAAACCTTACCAAAAAAAGAGAAGAAAACTTGATACTTCCACATTTGTTTTGACATACCACTGTCTTCGTTGATTTCGTTTCGCGGTAATGATGTGCAAAGATTTCTCCCAATCCGATTGGCATACGAAGTGTTCAGCAAAGAGCTCCCCTCTGTGGCACTAGAATTCCGAGCAGGGTTAGTAATTAATTGACAGATGGGAACTGCCCTGCCTTCTCCTTGCAGTTCTTTCTTTCAGCCCTCGCCTCAACAAAGCAGCACACATTCTAAGTGATGATAAATAGTTGAGTTGCAGCAAATTCACTTAACGACAAAAGGGAGTAGTCAAGAGTTGGCCTCGCCTTGTAACGCAAGGCGGTGTTAGTACAATGCTTTTTGTCGCCTTCGTGCACAACCTAAAAAAGAAACGAAAAACAATTGGCTGCTATTTGATTCGTAAAAATAGCAACATGAGGGCCATTTTACGTTTTCATTATCTTGCGGAATCAACGTACATGAAAACAAATTTCAGTAGGTGTGTTTGTTTGTTTGTGTGTGTGTCTGTCTGTCTGTCTGTGTGTTGATTTTTGCCTTGTTTGTTTTTCTACTCCAGAACTTTTAGTGGTTGGCAACAACATCGCCTTGGCTGGTTTGTTTTTGTTTCATGATTTCACTACTGACGTACTCTCTCGATAGACTGCAATGTCCAAAAGAAAATATGCCAAAAGTTTTAACAAGTACTACACTCAAAATTATCTGTCTATTATTGCTTCTAGAAAGGAAAGTGCATATGCATTTTGTACAGATTGCTGCTCTGACATTTCTATTCTTCATGGTGGAAAGAGTGATATTGTGAAACATTTGAAGGGACAAAAACACAAGGATTTTGCCCAGGTGATTGGACAATAAAAAGATTGAACTTCGTGCTCAAGACAGCAGTGTTATATGTGCAGAGACTATTTTACAGCATTTTTTGTGATAAACAATCTTCCAATCACCTGTACAGATCATGCAGCACCATTATTTTGAAAAATGTTCCCTGACAATGATATTGAATATCAATTCAGTATCATTATTTTTGAAAATGTTCTCTGGCACTGAATATCAATTCAATTGATATTTAGTGGAGTCTGATTGGCAAGTTGAAAAATTCAGTTGGCAGTAGCAAGTATGATTTGTTACCAAAAGTCATGCTTGCTATATTAACGCTGTCCCATAGCAATGCTTCATGAATGCAAGAGTGTTTAGCTTAGTTACAAATACACACACACTTTAGATCAACACCCTCTATTCCAACACTGGACAAAACTTTTGTAGATCTTTGTTAAAGAGAGCTAAATTGGCTACTGTACATTCACTAAATAAGAATAAAGATTAATTATGATTAAATAATGTATCAAAAAGTAAGTACATATCTTGTATAAACTAGGACAAGCCACCAACTAACCGATTACTCGGGTACAGTTGGCAAATTTTGAGCGAATCTATTGCAAAATCTAAGCTCATTAAGGCGTCTATTATAACAAATTCTAAAAAACGAATGCTTAAAATTTATGACTTCCAGAACAAAAGTACGAAACATTCTAAAAAAGAAATGCCTAAAATTTATCATGAACTACTTTCCTTCACGTTGGTTGTGATCAGGATGCATGTAAACAAAGCGGAAAGACACACTGAGGTCGGGAACCACATTTTAAATTTTGTATTGCGAAAGACAGACACACGTACACTTCCATTTATTATTATAGATTAAGCAAGTGTTGAGATAACAGACGGAGTCTTTCCATTTCTTCGGTTTTCAATTCAAACGATTTTTTAAAATTAATGTTAGTGAGCCGATTTTCGTGAAATGGTTCAAGTAAACGGCCATCTGGTTTTAATTGAAATTCCTCAATGACATGGAATTTCGGAAATCGGGAGGCGTCAAAACCTGACCATGGACGATGTCCAATCACATGCAAAAAAATCACAGTGATCGGATGTGTCATGTTGTAGCTATGCTCAAACAACTAATTGTCCCGAGTCTCGTCTAGAGAGCGGATTTTTTCAATTTTTATTAAAATTGGTCAGTTTTTTAAATGGTCATTATTTTTATATGACACAACCAATCACCATGATACCGACCCCATGTCACTCGCCATGTCCTTACCTTTTTCTGTGGCAAGTGTCACCGCGATCGGCTGAAGATTTTTGGAGGAGATAAATAACTAACGACCCCTTCTCAAAACCTGGAACCCCCCCCCCTAAAAATGTAAGATTTTGGATGATTATTCCTCAATGATGTGGAATTTTGCGAATCGGAAGCCGTCAAAACCTGATCGTGGATGATGTCCAATGGCATGCAAAAAATCATGGTGATTGGATGTGTCATCCATCACCGTGATCACCTATGCTTGAACAACTAATTGTCTTGAGTTTTGTAAAGAGAGCTCTGCTCGGCCTTCTGCCTATCTTTGCTCAATTATATCTAAAGTACTGAATTGTGCCCCAAGTCATATATCGCTTGGCCCTTATTCTCTGCCACCAGATGGCGACACGTCATGCAATGTGTTTTTCTCTGGAACAGGTAATATTTTTCGAATAACAACTATCATTCTTTCAAAAGGATCTTTGTTTTTGAATCTACAACTCCAAAAGAGTTACTCCATCATTCTGTCCTTTATGGACTTATTAGTGTAGCCTCCACGATCGAAACACTGCCTAAATGGTCTCCAGGATGCTTCGATCGTCTGTGTATGTGCACCTGTCATGGGATTTATAAATTGGTGCAGTGGTTCACAGTCTCATGAGTCTAATTGCGGTCTTTATCAAATTCTTTGTATGCTTTCCACTCATCTGTTATAATCATGGTTATTGGGGCTATATGCCTCTTTATCAAGGGCAATAAAGTTGAGGTGTCTCTCATTTCAAGGGCATGCTTCCCATCGGAAAGATTTTGAATTTTGTATGATCATTCTCAGAACCCAAGTTCCATCAACAATTCTACCCACATTGAATTTTCTTTTGCCAAATTTGGTCTCGTCGACCTTCACTATTTTGCCGATATCTCCGCTGGGCCCATCATGTTCATTTTTTTCGTACATAAATGCAGAAACAACTCTGCAGTAATTGGACCAATCTGATACAGTTTCCCTTGATGCTACTTCTGGATAGCTAACTTCACGGACAGCACAATTGAAAGGGAGATAGTTGGCAAAACATAAAGTGAGAAGCAGACCCTTTTTCCAAAGGAATTTTAGCTTCCGAAAACCATGTTCCTTTTGCACGAGAAATATTCTCGGCCTTGCCGTGAATGTGTTTCTATCTAGAGCGGAAAATTTCTAGTATGTTCTTGCTCTTGTGCAAAACTATGGCACGGTTTTCAGAACAACACATCGTGGCAGGCAACAACCTCTCATACACACACCATTAATCCTTGCTCCCATGAGTATTTGTTTAAGAAATAATCCCTTTGTTCCTTTGAAAAAGTTTCAAATATTCCACCTTTGCTTATCCTTAAATTTCCAATGTAAGCATTATTTCAAAATAATTAAATATAATTAGTATTGTATATTGATTGTGTAGTATATGAAAGCATTTCAAGAGTAATACCACATTTACGTTCTCACTATATACCAATGTGCCATTACATTATGACCACCCCTAGCCTAGAGAAATGAGCGCCTGGAGCCCGAATGGTGGCGCAGGTGTAGTTCACAGAGAAGTATATGTACAACCCAAGGATCGGCTTTCGGTTAGTTAAGTGTTTGGAGTCAGAATGGGAAGAGCTGCCGATTTATTGGAGTTTGATAAAGGACAAATTGTGATGGCACGGTGCCTCAAAACAATGATCTTGGAAATGGCACGGCTTGTGGGTTGTTCACTTGCCGTTGTAGTGAGTACGTATCAAAAGTGGTGCACAGATGGCCAAACGAACCATCACCCAGCCGTGTGTCTTCCGCAGCTCATTGATGCCAGTGGGGAGCGGAGACTGTCGCGCATTATTCACAGTGACCGCAGGGCCACAGTGTGACAAATCACCCACAGCCAAAACAGTGGTGATCAGGGCAATGTGTCACAGCACACAGTTCATCACAGCCTTCTGCTCAAGGGCCTGCATAGCCAAAGACCCAGCCGGGTTCATGCTCAGTGCATGTCATTGCCAACAACGCATGAAATGGGCCCAAGACTTCCATTGAGATTGGACCGTGGATGATTGGAAGAAAATGGCCTGGTCTGACGAATCAAGATTCCTGGTGCATCACATAGACGGCCGAGCGCGAATACACTAATTAGCAACGGAGGCTGTGTCACCTGGGTGCACTGTTGGGCGGAAACAGGCTGATGGCGGCGACGTTATGCTCTGAGCAATGTTTTCTTGGGGCACTTTTTAGGCCCCTTTATCCCAATAGCATGTCACGTGTTATTTGTGTGAAACCTGGGTACTACACACGAGATAGGAATTGTTTCTGTGCTGGAGAGATGTGTTCCAATTGTGTAATGTGAAACTAAATGTTGTTAGCAAGGTGGAGACTAATATGCTTCGGTGGTTTGGCCATGTTGGAAGAATGAGAGATGAGGTGCTGACTGAGAGAATTTTTTCAGCCCAAGTGGCAGGAAAGAAAGGTAGAGGAAGGCCGAGGAAATCATGAGAGAACCAGATTTAGGAATGTATACATGAGAAAAAGATAATGAGTATGAAGTACAAATGGTCTTGCATGCATCAGGCGAGTGTGATGGTAGCTCGAGCTCTGTGTTGAGATCGCTGTAAATGGAGACATTTGATAAAGCAACAATAAGTTCTTTCTGTGAGGAGCTAACCTCTGAATATCAGAGAACAGCTTAGTGATACCCAGGTTTCACAGTGTTCGAATTAGAAATAAATCTACTGGCCCAGCGGACCACTAGAATTTGCAAACCACTGGTCCACCAAAAAAAAAAAAAAAAAAAAAAAAAAAATGCCCACTGGTTTGTAAAAAAGTAATAAAAAAATGTAAAGATATTTACAATATATGTAGAAAATAATGTATTATTTCAGTGAAATTTTCTCCAATATATATTTTTAAAACCAATCATTAGTTTGCAGCCTAAAAAAAAATCCATACAGCAAGGTAAAAGGAACAAATTAATTTTTTAACTTGTGAAAAATTAGAAAAACAAAACAAAAACAAACAAAAAAAAAAAAACTTACTGGCCATTTGGGCCACTAAAATCAATAGTTCAGTGGTCCGACAGAAGCTTTACTGGCCAATGGCTAGCGGACCACTGGGTAATTTGAACGCTGATGTATGTGTGTGTGCATTGTTTTGCAGCTGCTATTGCTTCCCCCTGGGAAGAAATTTTTTGGAAGGAAATTATTTTTAATGAAGAAAAGGAAGGAAAATTTTATTAATAAGGTTTACCGGTAAACATTTAAACATAGGTAACCTTTGTCTGGGGTTAGCATAGGCCTACAAAAACGTAACCTTCGGCCTCCAGAACGCACAGTACATTTTCAAGACTTATTTCAGAAAAAAAATAGTGTCCATGCAGCTGGGAAATACGGTAAATGTGCAACATTTTCAGTTGGCAGTGTCATGATTTTTATATTGTTTTCTACTAGAACTGTTCAGAAGGGAGTGGAGGTAGCTTCAAATCAGTGCAGTGTGTTGGGTGTTGTATTTATTTTTTGATGCCAGATTTATTTTCTTCCTTACAGTAATAATTCTGCATTATAAGTGAGTAGCTCACCTTAATTGTAAACACTCAAGCATGAAGAAAACTGCAAAATTTATAACCAGTTTTCAGATATTTGACAAAAAATATTTCATGTTAGTAGAGATCAGGCCTTGATTTTTTTTTTTTTAGCAGTAGCCACACCTGCCAGTGGCCTTATTTTTTACTGGCAAATTGCATATCTACTAGCAAAAGTTTATTAACATTATACAAAAGAAACTTTAACATGTCCCCCTTCCTTAGTCAATCGTGACAAATTTTGATTTTACCCCTGTAACTGTCACATTGTAATGCTGAAAAGATTACAAATATTTAAATATAACTCACCTTTTCATGACCTGACAGATTAATTCTAACAATTTAATTCGAATGCAAATATTTAGAAATTTTTTTATTTCATTTTATTCACAAAATTCATAAACACTATTCAAAATCTTAATTTTTCGTATAGATTAGGATCTGAGTTTTGGGTCTTTTCATCATACCACTTTAAAACAGCAGGCCTGGGGTCAAACTTGTCTTCAGATGGACCTTCAACCTCAGTACTCATAAGAGCATTCAATGTTTGTAAGTTTAAACTCCCCTCCAATCACCCTAGATTCTCGTCATGAAACTGAACACAATGTCACATGCGGAAGTAGATAAGGGAAATATTCTAGATATTTCTACTAGTGCCAAAATGTTTTTATAATGTTTTTACTTTTCAAGAAACATTCGTTTCCAGAAAGCAGTTGTTCCTTTTTGTATGTGTCTAAAATATACCACACGCTCAATACAGTGGCGCTTTACAGTTCACACTAAAACATCGTAAATTTTTCCACTAGCAACTTTTGCTAGAACCACTTTATCACTAGCAAAATACGTTTGCTTGCTAGCAATTTGCTACTAACTACCGGTCGAAATCGAGCCCTGGTAGAGATTATGTGGTCATATCTTTTTCACGTGACTGTTCACATAAGTTTCAGTTGTTTGAGTGAGGAAAAGCATTTTTGTGGGAAACCGTATAAAACCTTATTTTTCTTTTTAGTGTGTATGTTTAGTTGCTTCATAAACGTTTGCTCCTTTTGGAAAAAAATAATGCTTAGATGATCTGTAAGCTCTATTGAGCAAGATGAAAACATCTCTTAAAGTTGTTAAAATATTATGCATTTGAGGAACCAATTTATCACTGCTTAGTAAGTAATAGATTGTGAGTTTAGAATTGTGTACTGACTTCCATTTTATTCATTTATCCAAATTTGATGGCACAAAGGTCCATACTTGATTAATGAGAGCCAGAACATGATATATATATATATGCATAAAAAGTCAGCTCTGTCACTTCCATTTTCAGCTAGCAGTGTATGAATTATTGGGTGAATGTAATCTTCTTGGGCTTATTAAATGAAATACTGCTTCTGATTTTATTGCATAATTAACATCAGAAGGGCTCACCATAAAACTAATTTTTTTCTTTGTTTTTTTTTTGGGGGGGGGGGATTCTAAAATTAGAAGTAAAGATGAATTGAGTAGGCTGTATTTGACAATTGATAATTAATATATTATTTACAGGGTTTGCATGGCTCCTGGAATCATGGAAAAATCATGGAATATGATTTCCCTTTTTTCCAGGCCTGGGAAGTGCTTGATTTTTCATGTTGTTTTGAAAGGTCCTGGAATAATCCTGGAATTTTTTCTTGCTGTGAAAAAAAATTGGGCAAAATGTTTGGATTGATTGCATCACTTTGTTCTTGCTACATGCAGTGTCTTGTTATGACATCACGTCCTTCCATAAAGTGTGGAGATGTGGTGCCATTTCTTTCATCTTATGTGACACTTTAGTGCAAGACTTTTGAGTGCCATAATACAGCATCCTTGGTTTGTGGTATAGCAGTTGTGTGCGGTTGGAGTTGCAACAAGGTGTTAAACTTTCCCGCAAGTCCAAGATGGCCTCTCTTTGTATCATGCATTTTTCACACTGAAGGAGATTGATGTGTTTAAAGTTGGGGAAATGGTGTATGTTGGACTTTCGTAGTAAAAAATGTTAAAAACAGTTTTAGACACCAACTGTAATCAACATAAGAATCTGTGAAGTAGTTTGCAATGTATCACTATTTATTAGTAGTAGTTTAGAAGTGCAAGTGCCTTGTTACTGATTTCAGGTTAAGCTGTTGCTGTAAGTATGGAAATTGTATTTTCTTGATCATATTTTAACTAACTGCTTTGCTGATTTATATTGCCTTCTCAGACTATGTGTTTTTATGAATTCTTACAGTTACTCCTAAAACAGAACTCAAAATTGGACATAGTTCAAAAGTTGAATGTGTGGTAAGTATTTTCTGGTTGTGCTTCATTTTTGTCCCACCGTGAAATGTGTACTCAGTCTGTGTTTCAAAATTAATGATGTGATATTGTAGGGTTTATCGTTGCTCCTTTGTTTTCATTGCATTCTGCTTTTCGTGGAATCGAGAACCTCTGTACAATAAGCATGAGGGGTAGTCAGGCAGATGTCGTCACACCTGACAACACCAAAACAGATTCACTCCAATGATGTCAGCATGTGTTAACAACAACAAGAGGACGTCAGTCACCTTTAGGGTGCTCAGTGAGTTGGTTGTGGTCCAGTCCCGACGTAGAAGCAAGATATTTTGTAATGTATCTACATTTATTTAATCATATTTATATTCTATTGTAAATAAATCAATTTTAGTTTTAAAATGATGAGACTCAGGTAAGATTACTGCTTGGTTATTTAATATCAAGAAGGGTACAATATTTGCATTCTGTGGAAAAACTGCTTAACGTGTAATTTAGAAGTATGTGTTAAGATTTTTAAGTGCAGTATGTTTTGTAGGCTGTATAATGCAGACATGGGAGTGCATTGCACCAGGGTGCACATGCAGACTTGAAAATCCGTGGATTAAAAAATTTTTTTTTCAAGGCCTTGAATATTCGTGAATTTTAGCTGTTTTCTAATAAAGATTGAGAAAATCCCTGAAAATTGGAATCTGCAAATTCCAACTGTTTTATTGTATAAAAAATTATACTATTAAAAAACCCTGATCTCACTTTAATTTTTAGTATGCCATGGAGTACTGACCCATATCAGCCATGCGGCGAGGATGACCGTTTGAACCAATGACTAATATTGGCTGCCCAATTGTGTTACATCACTAGTTTCTTCTTCAGTGCATGTATATCATTAGATGATGAAATGAGTGGCATTTTTCTAAGATGTCAACAATGACGGTATGGGTGAAGAGCTTCTCTGCAGTATCTCAAGTTGCTAATTTCAAAAATCATAGAACAATTTCCTGTTAGAAAAAAAAACTGTCCCGCTACTAACATGTTAGGTACCCGTTATATCCAGCTGAGAATATAACTGACAGAATGGTTAGAAAACTATTGTGAGTGGTAGATATCGCAAGAGCAGTCTAGAGAGAGAGAGATCGTGCTTGTATGATACCAGATGTTGATAAATTATGGCATAAAAGCACCGCAGGGTATTATAGAAAGTCTAAAGGTTAGCCAAAATGAGAACTTGAATAACCATATCCGAGTCAGTGGCCACTGTATACAGATGTTTGCTTATTTATCTCTTATCATAGTAATGTAAGCTTGCTGGACATGACTGCACAATATATGCAGTGATCCAACATTTCTCTTGGTGAACTTGGTTGGAATCATCCCCCATCACACAAGGTTGAATTCAGTAGCTGTAACTCATAGCCTCATTAGGCAAGGTTACCTCCCTTGTAGCAACTAATGTAATCTGTTGAAAAAAAGCATGAATTTAGGGTAGGAGGATAATACACCACTTTTAAAAAAAAACTGTGGTATTTTGATTTAAAAAAAATAAGTATTGTAATTGTCAGGAGAGGTCGTATTTTTGGAAATTTATCAAATATATGTTAACAACAGAAAGCTAATGCAATATGAAGGTAGAGGTCTGCAAACAGTTGGAAATATGTCTTTTTATAATACATCTTCATTCTTACTTGATTGTTACCAAGGAATCAAGGAATCCATTGGTGCAATGCACAAGTTTCTATCTGCTTTAATTTTTGGGTTATGGGCAATGAGAGAGCCTTTTTTCAATGCTTAAAAAGGCAATACAGTACAGCACTTAGAAAGCTGCAGTTATTGTTCTTTGCAAAAAAAAAAAAAAGGTTTAATCTATCAAATGAAGACACCCCCTGCTTTTGCCTGTGCACCAAGAAAAGATTTTTTAAACATGGTACATGGCCAGTGCATTGCCACAGTGAAAGCGCAGTCGGTGAAGCACGCTGCGTCGTGGCCACGGCTGTGCATAGATGTGGCACCGGAAGAACGGCATCCCTTCCGCATGCAAGAAGTGATCACGCTGTGCGGATGCATGTATTGTTGAACTCACGTTTTAAAGGAAAGGAATTCTTTATTTTAAGAAGGCATGATTAGTTCATGAACAATGTTTATATTTTGATGTCTCACAACACTGTGATTAACTTCCACGGAACGCTTTTTTTTTCTGATAACGAATTTAGTGATTATCATAAAATTTAACATCTAAAGGTTTTACAGTGTTTTCAAGTTTTTCCTGTGCTTTGTGTCATCATCTAGTTCATTCTTTGAAATCGACGCAAAACATAAGTTATTTGGGGGGATTACTGCCATTGCTTTTGCTCTAGACGAGAGACCAAGATTTTAAGACATTCTTCTGCCCTTTTGACACTATGATCATGGAGATATTTCTTTGGCTAATTTTGGGGATCATCTTGTATTTTTTAATCAGTTTTTTATGCTGACAAGTATGTATGTATGTATGTATGTATGTATGTATGTATGTATGTATGTATGTATGCATGAACACATGGATAAAAAATACCATCGTGCTTTGTTTTTAGATTTGTTATACGGGTGATGAAATGAATCCTCTCTCCTTTTTAGATGTTGTTTGTGGAGGGTTACTGCAAATGATCTGACGTTCCAGACCTTTTTCGCGCTTTGTCTGATCAACATTCCACAAATTTATTGCCCTTCATAAAGATGCCGTTAAGTATAAACTTGCCATTCGCCGCAGGATGAAAAATGATGTTGACAAAGTGTTAGGAAGATTTTATACACGCACACAAAATCTCCGATTATTTCCTGTGAAAGTAATATGATACTTTTTCTGTAGTGTGGAAACTAAATTTGACCCACGAGAAAAGTTCAGTACTAATGTTCGTGTCACTGGTGTAAACCAATCAGTTTTAAACCTTCGGCGTTTGGAAGTTTATGAATTGTAGCCTATCCTCTCTCTCTCTCTCTAATAATAATAAAAAAAAGCATTTCACATAGCTGTTAGTTCTTGTACTTATGGGAGGGAAATGGGGGGGGGGGGGTCCTGAACAAATTTCTAAGAGGGCAGTAGAAACACCATTTTTGCAATTATAGTTTAAAACGATAAGAGAGAAAGATATATTCCTTGTCGGGTTACAAATTATAATTCATAAATAGCCTTATGAAAGAAAAAAGAAGACCTAAGTAAGCTAAAATTCCGAAGAAATAGTAACTTGCCATAAAGATTTGTGTCTGTGGTTCCCATACTGCATGCAATGAATAAATACTACATACAGTATTCGCTTGAAAACTTTTTTTTTGACGTAGGACTACGTCTAACTCCGCAGATAGTATGGGGGCGATTTGCGGCCGACCACCTGTGACAAAAATAGGTTCCCATTGAAATCATTATAGCATTAAAAATACGTGCCGCACACTAATCATGTTAGCATATTCGTAAACAATATGGAGTCCAATTCGCGTACTGCGCAACACATCATGTGCCCGTCGCTCCCTGTGCATTGGGGAGATGATGCAATATTTCTGGGTGTGCTGCCGCATTTGACCCAGTGTATCTCAGCAACTGTGAGCGCAACACGCTGTGCATGGTATCATTTTAAAGCTCTCAGCGAGATCTATTCAAATATATGAACATTTTGCAGTAGTTTGAACTGAACAATTTAAAAATTGTTTTCTTGTGAACCGGTGAACACTTTTGACAATATCGCGTCTGGACAACCACGAGTGCAAAACATTTGTGCATGGTATCGTGTTTTAAAGTTCTTGATGAGATCTGTTCAAATATATAAAGAACACATTGAAGTGGTTTAAACTAAAATTTTTAAAAACTGTTTTCGTGTGAATGGGTTAACATTTTCGACAATTCCGCGGAATTCGCAGAATGAACGCAATCAAAAGTGGAGAAAATCCAAACGAGAGGCAAGAGCAAGTGATGAGGAAAGTAAGAATCCCAAGAAGACTGCAGCCCAACGAACTAGAGAGTATCGAGAATCATTTCAACTCTCTGATTTGAAGTCTATAGTCCTACGTTCCAAACCGATGACTAAATCAGAACTAAGACTACCTGTTTTGTTTTTATTAGCGATAACATTATCAATGTCGGGTAAAATGCATATGAACGGAATTTTTTTCCAAAATTTCAACCAAACACTTCAAAATTTGTGCCCCCCCATCAAGCAAGTATGAGTCATTTTCTTGTAGGACTTCCGTCCACAGTGAGTAGATTTGAAGTCCCAGCCACCTACAGCAAGTTCGCCTTTGCCCCCACTCATCATGTTTAGCTTTTCCCAAATAGCCCACCCAGTTCTGAGTGGCTGGCGTCACCATTGCCCTTGCGTTTGTTAATTTATTTGCCATTATGGTCTAACCTTCCTGTTCGCCACAGATGTTGAACTGTTTATTATTTTTCTTAAAGACGATTTACCCTTTTTATTCGTCTGGCACGCTTGCTTCTGGCATTTTTTTTTTTTTTTTTTTAAACAGAATGGCCACGAACCTCGGACTACTCCCTCAGATCGTAATTTACAACCTCTGGCAAACAGTGGCTTTAGCTCACCATTAGTGGAAAACTCTGCCATGTATTTTCTTAGATCTCTTTTATTCTCTTGCGATTTGAAAGTTGCTGCCTAGTTTTTCAACGTTTTTGTACATCGTGATTGTGGCGTAATGCATTTAAAAAAAAAAAAAACTGATTCAAGAGACAGTTAAAGTAATTTGAGAATATGAGGACAAAAACTGTATTGATATGGATAAGGAGAAACAGAACACATAAAGCAGAGCAAACAAATTACGATCTCTAAATAGTAACACAAGTTCCAGGTTTGTTTTACATATATTGGTAATCAGTAATTGCAATACATGGGGTATTACATTTTAATGAAAACATACTCATACGTTCCAACGTCTGTTAATGTTTCCCATTATTTCTAAATTTATTGGCATGATTAATCAGAATATATATATATATATAAATCCAATTACTACCACTCCGACACCGGGATGTGATTAGATTAGGAGGCATAAATTTTTCGTTCAGTGTAACCGTCAAACTGTATTTTCCTGTTTTAGGGCGTCACTACTAACCGTTAAACTGGGTTTTCCTTATTTGAGGGTCCTGTGATGCGTTTTGTTTCATGTGAGTTCTTGGGAGTTTCCTGAGCTCCCACCTGCTGCGTAATCTTTAAATAAGTATCTGAAATTTAAAACAACAACAATAATAAAAAAACAAAAAACAAAAAAAAAAAACAGGCAAGATAACAATTGCAAAATGTACTCATTCATTTAAACACCAAATCTACCAGAAAATAATTGATAACATTTTTTCTAACTCCACACTTAGTCTTGCTAACACCATCGTCTGTGATCGTCAGGTTTCTGACGTTAACTTAAACGCAGTATCTCTCGCCTCTACCTCACAGGAATAGGCACCGACATGTATATCCCTGATTACTTTATTTCTCAAGTTGTCATTTTTTCATCATTTTCTCTCAACTAGACAATTTATTAATTCCTGAAATAGAACTATTTCATGCCTAAAAATTCTGTCTGATATTGCGTGAGCTGTAGATATCGTTAATCAATATTCCAAAAATGGTATTCAAAGTCAGTTGCATAATTTATAAGCTTTTAGTACTGTATATTGGTAAGCTATATGGGGAGGGAAAATTTTACATTAGTTCTCATCATTGAATGGCTAAGAATACCAATATATTTCCGATGTCCGTTGCATAATTTATATGCGTAATTTGAATGTAACCCTTTTCACCGCATAGCTTATATTGATAAGCTGTACGGAGAAAATGGTTTATATAAGTTTTCCTTGTCATTGAATGGCTAAGAATGTGGTGGATAGCATCTGACAATTTGGCGTGAAATGACCATTTAGTAATATTTTACAGTTATATTATTTGAAATGCCTTTAAACATAACATTAATTCACCATCCTTCATCTTTCAAGCATCACATCAAATGATTGTGCACTGGTAAAATCTGACCAACGCATGCAATGATATCTTGATCTGCTGCTTGTCCGAAGGCCAACATGGACTCCTGCTGCCGTTTGGCTGGCTGCATGACGCGATTCGCCGCGTACTGTTTCACAGTGGCAAAATACGAGCCATGCACCATATTTAAAAATGCTTTTCTCCACTCGCACGCAAAAGCCCAAAGTTTTTCTTTCTTCATTTGTTAGATTAAACTTTTCTTTAAAAACAAAAACAATTAAGACTTTCTAAGTGCTGTACTACATTGCTTTTTCACGTTTAGAAAAAAGGCTGTCCCATTGCACGTAACTCAAAAACTAAAGAAGATAGAAATTTCTGCATTTCGCTAATCAATTCCTTGGGGGAAATTATGAAGTAGTGGTGATTTTGATACTTCTTTTGATCCAAACAATGGAGGTATATGTTTTTACGCGATTAAGGCCCGCTATGCACCAGAATTCGAAAAATAATATTTTCTTATCTATGGGAAATAAAAATATGAAACTTTCAGGATTTTCATATACTGGGGTGATTTATTCATGAAGAAAAAAATGTAAGAATCGGAGATGGTGTGGTGGATAGCATCTGACAATTTGGCGTGGAATGGCCCTATAAAAATTTTTGCTGAGAAAAAGTCGCGAACCCTGGGTGATTCATGGAAACACTCAAATTTGGCTTTGTTTAATGATAAGATTTCAAGAAAATGCAAAATTTAGTGTGTACGACTTTTGTATCCCAGGGAAAATTTTTTGTTGCCATACTTAAGTTGTCTCCAGTCCCATAAGGAAAGCACATTTTAGCATTTAATGAACCCAGAGTTCAGATAGTGGTTCCACTGTGTCTGATAAGCAAATTTGGATGCATAACTTAGGTACGATATGGGTTTTGTGTTTTAAAATACTTCCATATTGTATTAATAAAATTTGGGTTTTGTGTTGTTAAGTTTTCTGTACTGTAGTCATAGAATTTGGGTTTGGGTCTCCCCCCACCTTTTTGGAGTCTACAACTTTTCTTTGGTGCAGTTTTATTTAATGAAAATATGAAAAGGGGCTTCTGTAAATCTGTACATAGAATCCACAGTGTACACAGAACCTTCACAGTAAGATAAAATGAGTATGTTTTTTCCAGTTTGCTCCCTCTGTCCATTAATAAACTGCAATCATGTCTGTTATGAGTTTTTAATAGAAGTTCATGGTAATGATTTGATTGCCTTTTCACGGCTGTGAACTGATGAAAATCTACAAATGAGGCACTTCTAATTGATGTTGCTACTCCTCGATCCTTAAGCTCAACCTTCATGAAAGCATGTATGAAATGGTAATAAATAAATATTTAATTTATATATCATTCAGAAGGTACAAAAAAATAATTTTACATGCACATGTTTCTTCTGTTCGTAATGAATTGATAATTTATATATTTAAAACATTTGTATCCTTTTTTTTATAGGTGGATATGAAATTGCCTCCTGTTGCTATGTGCATGTGTAGAGCTAATTTTATGAGGCCGAAGAATGTAGGCCATTCTGTGTTCTGCCGAGCTGTTGATTCTTTCTATGAACATGTATGTTTATTTTCACATGTTTTATTTATCACTACTGAAGTAAGCAGAGCTATATACTTTGTAAATATGTATAGAACTAAAAAAAAAATCCCAGGTCATTGCACCCTTGCAATCTGTCTCCAGGCATTATGATTTCCAAGTACAGATATAGACTTATACCATGTAATGAAAAAATAGTTCATGAGGAAAATAAGAAATAATATGTTGATGTTGGTTATAATAGTTATTGAATGTCAAGACTTTTTCTGTTCAGATGTAGAGAAGCAAGAATATTGTGCATATATGCAAATGTGTGTTTATACTACTTAGAAGAAAATTTCATCAGCAAAGGCAGAAATTTATAATTTTGAGGGGACGAAGAATTAAGAATTATTTGCACAAAGAATTACCAGTCTGTCTTTGGGAGCGGAGGGAAAGTATTGTGGCAAATATTTACAGGGGTATTTTTGCACTTATGCAAATATGTGTTTATGCTACCTAGCATAGAGGGAGGGAGGGAGGGAGGGAGGGAGAGAGAGAGAGAGAGAGAGAGAGAGAGAGAGAGAGAGAGAGAGAGAGAGAGAGAGAGACTGACTATTTTTTCCCCATTGAGGACATGTTTACGTGTGGAGAACACTGTCAGAAGCGTACAGCCCAGACTGTCTGCTCCCAACAGTGCAGTATGGTGGTGCTTCTGTCATGCTCTGGGCAATTATGTTGTGGTTTTCAGCAGGTCCCCTGATCACCTTGAAAGGACAGATGTCTGGCAGGGCGTATGAAACCATTTTGGCCGACCAAGTCCATCCAATGGCTCAGGCATTGTTTCCTGCAGGGGATGCTGTCTATCAAGATGATAATACTCCAATTAACAGAGCTCGGAATGTCCAATCATGGTTTGAGGAATATGAGGACGAACTTTCACACCTTCCTTGGCCTCCCCAATCATTAGACTGAAACATCATTGAGCCACAGTGGTCTGTGTTGGAAAACAAAGTAAGATCTGTCAATGACCTGGAGCAGTTTTTTTCATGAAGAATGGTGTAACATCCCTCTAACCACCATCCAGGATTTTTACGCGCCTATTCCAAGGACGATTGAGGTGGTTTCGAATGCCAAAGGTGGTCCCGCACCCTACTAGGTATGTGAAACCTTTTTCCCTATGTGTTCACATTATTCTGTCCAACCCTTGTATGTTGCTGTTAATATTATGTAACTGGAAATGTGAACTTATGAACTCTAGTGGGTAGTATATAAACTTAGTAATGTGAACTTATTACATTACTAAGTTAACGAACTAGTAATGTGAACTTATGAACTCTTGGAAAGTATATGCAAAACGTTTCACACCAAAAGCACTCTCTGCCAAAGAATCCACTCTGTTAAATAGGACTGTTGGAATACACAGATATTGGGAAAAATAAGATATACTTGTATACCCTGTGGCAGAAAAACTATGCTTTAGTTTAAGCAGAAAATATTCGTAAAAAGGTGTTTCACATGGCAGGGGTGTCGGAAAGTGAAGTTCTTTGACCGGGCCCGAAATTTTGAATCGTGGTGCACCCCCTCCCTTCCTGCTTCCCGGAAAAAACAGACCCCCCCCCCCAATGCGTAAGGAGATTTATTAGGGTTAGGACCACCTGACCACTTACCTAGAGTTTTTCTAAGGCACATCACAACAAAAAAAAAAAAAAAAAATTGCACATATGCCAAATAAAAGAAATAAAAATACAAATTTTGGTTAAAATTATTGAAATTATTAACCGGGCCTGTGCGGTTCCGCCACCACTGTCACATGGTGAGCTGTATCTAACCACAGAAAAGTTATTTAATTGAGTTTTTAGAAGCACAGATATCATTGCAAAAACATCAGAAACAGAAATGTACACTTACATCCCTAATGGCAAAACATGGCAAAACAGTTCTTTAACAAAAATTAGAAATTATATGCAGAACATTTCTTGCTCCAATCATGAGCTCTATAATTTACCTTTATGCCTCCTAGTGAGAAAATGGTGCATTACTTGAAAAACAAATGCAGAGATATTGGGGAAAACATAATTTACCTTTATGCCTCCTAGTGAGAAAATGGTGCATTACTTGAAAAACAAATTGTACCCCAAATAGTCTTCGTTATATAAATGGTATTAAATGGAAGAATTTTTTCAATTGGATATTTAAGCAATGATGTGGAATAATAAAGTGTATTTTGAAATCCATAACATCTGCACTTAGCCCTCTAGTGGCAAAGTTATGTATCAGGGGTGGGAGAGGGATGGAAAGCAAGGATCATAGTTCTAACACTTTGGGCTTCTCACTGCAAAAAAAAAAAAAAAAAAAAAAAAAAAATTGAAATCAGACCAGTAGTTGCACAAAGATATGGTGTCCACAGACAGACAGACACACTGATACCATAAGAATGTACTTTTTTTTTTTTACAGAAGACATGCTAAAAACATGTCACCATTCTTCTGCACTTACCATTTTAAACAGTCTTCCTCATTTTTGCCTTCCCTTCATTAATGCCGACAGTGATTTATCCCAACACTTTCATTCTTGTAATCTGCCTCTACATAGGCAAAACTTATCTGCCCCTCTTCCCCCACTCAGCTCAAATAGTAGCAATATACACTGCTGGACAATTGCTAAGGACGGATGACAATAGCAACAATAGCAACCATAAAATAGAAAGCAGGAAAATGTGGAAATTAGCATAAGTGCGGGATACAGTAAGACGTGTTGTGCGTATGCAAATTTTGGATTGCCGAACTTGTTCGTGACGTCATAGCGCTGATAAGAGATATAAAGAATTTGACGCGTATTGACCGCTGTTGTTCAAACACAAAGTTGAAAGGGAAAGAATCAATTGACGAACTTGCAATTTTCCGTATGTCTTCCCGACATCACCTGGATGATTTTACGCGTGGCCGTATTATTGGCAAGATTGAAGAAGGGCGAAAAATAACAGATGTTGCCAGGGAGTTCGACGTCAGCCACAGTGTTGTTTGAAGGCTTTGGAAATCATTTCAAACAAATGGAGAGTGTAGCAAACGTCACGGGGGAAGTCGTGTTCGCAGTACGACACCTGCAGAAGATCGGTACATAGTGCTATCAACAAAAAGACACCGGCGCAGCACAGCACAGCAAGTGAGGTAGCAAATCAGTTTATGGCTGCTACTGGCAAGCGGAAAGAGGATTATACGCCCGCCGTCCTGTTGTGTGCATCCCATTGTCCAGACGTCACCGTACCGCCCGTTTGCAATGGTGCCATCAACATCGCAATTGGACTGATAACGACTGGTCTGCTGTCCTCTTCTCAGATGAGAGTAGATACAGTCTATCATCTGATTGTCGACGACAACTGATCTGGCGTGATAGTGGTACTGCATATTGTCCAGCAAACATACAGGAAAGGGACCGATATCCGACATGTAGTGTCATGGTATGGGCTGGCATCATGATCAATGGCCGTACGTCTCTCTATGTGCTTCTAACTGGGACTATGACTGGCCAACGATACATTAATGATGTTCTGCTACCTCATGTTCGCATGTTCCGTGATGCTGTCGGTGATAGATTCATTTTCATGGACGACAACGCAACATGTCATCGAACAGTCGCTGTCCAGGAGTGTCTTGAGAGCGAGGATATTCAACGTCTCGTATGGCTAGCACGTTCTCCCGATCTGAATCCCTTTGAAAATGTGTGGGATGCTTTGGGGAGGAGTCTTGCTGGTCGCCAATGCCCTCCAATAAACAAGGACACCCTCATCCGTGCACTGACAGAGGAATGGGATAAATTACCCCAACAGCTGCTTGATAATGTTGTGCAAAGCATGACACGACGTGTGGAATCTTGCATCACCCTCCATGGTGGCCATATCCCGTATTGACATCTTACGCCGGAACGCTTGCGGACGGTAATTGCATTTTCTTCACGTTTACGTATTCTGCACAAAATGGCCTGTTTGTCCCTTGAACACATTCCAAAGCCTTCTGGATTTCAGAGCACAATAAATTGTCTTTCTTGTAATGTCCTGGCATTCTGACATTATTTTATTTCACTTGGCATCCAATCACACTTACTTTTTTATGCGCTATATAGCGGTTTATGATCCGTACTTAGCAATTGTTCAGCAGTGTATCTTCCTCCTTTCTGTCATCACAATATTAGCAAAGGTTTACAGCTTGTTATATTGGGTTGTTGGAAAAGTCATGACGTTTTTTAGCCATGTTTTGCAAAGGTCATTTATTGATAGAAAGAACAAAGATCAATCAATGATGTAATGCTCATTTTGTTCGATAACCTTTTGCCATCTTTCAGTGAGCTGCAGAATGCCTTGTTCATAGAAGGACCTGTCTTTCGTGGCGAAAAACTGTACAAGGTGCTGATTTACAGCCTCATCTGAATTGAATGTTATACCATGCAAGGACTGTTGAAGAGAGCGAAACAAGTGGAAGTCTGACGCCGCAAGTTCAGGCGAGTATGCTGGGTGTGGCAACCCAAGCTCCAATAATTTTTGGCGGGTGATCAAACTTGTGTGTGGTCTCGCGTTGTCGTGATGGAACACAACACCTTTATGATGAACGAGCTCTGAACGTTTCTGGATGATGGATTTGTTCAAACTGTCCAATTGCCGACAGTACACATTCGAATTGATCGTTTGGTTCCATGGTAGGAGCTCGAAAAACAAGACACCTTTAAAATTCCACCACACTAAGACCAGAACCTTCCGCTGATGAATGTCTGCTTTGGATGTCGTTTGAGGCGAAGCAGCATGTTGGGACCAAGGCCATTTGCGCATCACATTGTTGTACACAACCCACTTTTCATCACCAGTTATCAGTCGCTTCAAAAAAGGATAATTTTCCTCACGTTTAATGAGCATATCACAGATGTTTATACGCGTCGTCAATTGAGCTTCTTTGAGTTCACGAGAAACCCACACATCGAGCTTGCTTACGTATCCCAGCTTCTTCAGGTGGTCGTGAATGCTTGAATAATGGATGTGCAATGTGTCTGCAATCTCTCGTGTCGTGTAACATGGGTTTGACTTGATCAATGCCTTGATTTGGTAGTCATCAACCTCAGTTGGCCTCCCCGACCGAAGAGCATCGTTGAGGTCAAAATCACCAGCACGGAATTTTGCGAACCACCGCTGGCACTGACGTTCTTGTAGAGCATTATCACCGTGCACTTTACGCAACTTTTCACAAGCTTAACGCGCATTCTTCCTTTTACGGAAGTAAAACAGTAAAATATGGCGAAAAAGCACAGTTTGGTCTTCCATCTTCAACTTGATGTCAAATCTCTGCAAATCAACCAAATCGCTCACTATTCCTTTTAGACTGCAGCTAGAACTGGCACCTGTCGAATGCCGTAGCGATAACAGAGCTGCGCATGCCTCTGGTACATCCAAAACCTCCCAACCGCCACCGGGTGCCAAAATACGTCATGACTTTTTTCATACAACCCAATAGTTGCACATTCTAACCACCACCACCCACCTTTCCTACCGGGAAAGGTCACCATAAGTGCAGCTTCTTGCAGGTGCATATTTTTTCCATGTGCAATCTTTTTGTAAGCCATCTTGGGTGTCTCTGAGATTACTGCAGAAGTTCAATTTTGTTATTGAGAAGTACTTAGTAAAACCTGTGATTTTCGTTTTGGGGTTCATACTGATGTTCTGTTACAGTCTGTCAAATATCTCAAAAAATGACAATTTGAAAATAGGCTTAAAATTGCCTTATTCCATTATTTTATATTCTAATATATATAAAATAATGGAATAAAAAGAGCTTAAAATAGATGAACTGATCCTATTTTTTATGAAAAGTTGGTCTATATATATGTTCCCTTTATCACAGTGTAACTTTTCTTTAAAAATTTTTTTCTAAAATTATTGCAATTTACTATTACTCAGGATATACTATAAAATAAACTATTACTCTTTTCAGGTATAATATAAACTAGTTTATACTTCAATACATATTTGTGTTTTTGTTAATCCATTATTATCTCTGAGGTAGCCTATTTCTTCAGATGTGCTTGTAACTTTAGTGACAGTTCTGTGGTTTTTCTGTTGAGTGATGTATGTTCTCCCAGTAGCCATGATGAAGTCACATGGTGTCAGAACATCAATAATGTTGCTCAGCTTCACCCAAACATCCTTTCTTTGTAAAGTAAAAACTAGTTGATGGTCGTCCACCTGGTTTGAAGAACATCACTTTAGCATCATTGTTTTCTTTTGACATTTCGATTACCTTACCTACATTATTATAACTTATATTCTAAACACAAACAACATAGTCATTTTCAGTTATTTCACTAATATTTAATCTGTTTTGGTGATCCATCAATTCTGAACTCCACATGGTTATATGAAATGCTGCAGATATTCTACTTATCGGAAGATTTGACGAGTCCTTGGGTATGCAGCATTGGTGATCTCTTGTTCCTTTAAATCTCTGGCCTTCATTGAAGCAGTCATTGAGATACACTTGCTCTTTTTCTATCTCACTTTCATTCACCATGATAAAGTTTATTCCTTTAATATTTTCCACACAAAACTTTGGTGTAAGGATGTGGCCCTCAGTTGGCTGCTGCGGACTTTCCTTTGCCACAAGTCTCTTTATCGTCCCATCAATCCCATTACAAGGACCTTTGCCATGACTTGTGGCAAAAAAATGCCACTCGGCATTCCCACGAAAGTTTTGTTTATGCTTACATAAGTTAGAAAAAAATATTTCTGTTCTTACACTGTGCTCCTGCCTCATTCGAGAAATAATAGATCTTCAGATTTGGGATGAATGTTTAGACAAATGGAATTGGCTGCTTTTGGAATGTATGAGCAGCAGTTGTATTGTGTACAATGCAGTCACTTATAATCATACACGAGATTCTTCCGCGGATTCTCGGAATTCCGCTTTTTTTTTTGTAATCATTTGGGTTATTCTTGAGATTGATGCAAAACTAAACAGAAATGGGGGGGGGGGGGGCTATTTCGTTTTTCAAAACTTTCGAAAACGCAAATTAAACGGAGTGAAATTTTCCCCCGTAATCGTGATTTCTTTTTCTTGCAATGTTTCTTTGGCGCAGCATTATTGTTAAATAAAATTTTATTCCATAAATATTTGCATTTCAGCTTGAAAATGAAAGAAAAATTCTGAAAACGGAAGGTGGCGTGAAAATTTCCTTGTTTTTCTTCAGGCACGAGATTCTTTAGTGGATTCGAAGCATTCCGCCTTTTCCATAGTCATTTCGATGGTTTTTGAGATTGATGCCTGAACAGAAATTTGGGAGGGATTGATGGTGGTATTGAATGGTGGTGGGGTCATTTTCCGTGGATGGGCGGAATTCCAACTTTCAAAACTTTCGGAAACAGAAGTTAGACGAAGTGAAGGCTTCTCCCGTAATTGTAATCCTTTTTTTCTTGCAATGTTTTTCCTACCAAGTAGTGTTGTTAAATATAATTTTATTCCATAAATATTTGTTTTGCAGCTTCAAAATGGAGGAAAACTTTCTTAAAATGGAAATCGGACGGAGCGTAGGTTTTGCTGATGATCATAATTTTTTTCTCCGCGATGTTACATTTATCCTGTGTTGCTGTTAAATGTAAAATATGTATATATATTTATGAAAACAGTGATAATATTTATGTAATAAATTTCAGTGAACAATTTTGTCTTGCTCACGCCGCGTTATGTTCACTCTATTTTGCAGCAAGCTTTTATTTTTCACCTGTGCGGTTAAAAAGTTCAGCTTTTTTCTCCTTCGTCAGTCTCGTGTATACATAATACAAAGGATTTTGATTCATAGATCATCTGCAGAATCAGCCTTTAAAACATACAAAAGGGACCGATGGTGGGTTGGGTTACCCAGTGGTAACTCTGGATTTCATCCTGTACAGCAAATGTATAGTTTTCAGAGAAATCACCAATCACTATATGCATTCATCGTGAGAAAGATTTTCTTTTGTCATTTTTAGAAACTGGGATTGACTCTGGGCAATGAAATGGTGACTTATTAACTCCAGTAACTTTGAAGCTAAATTTTCTTTAAACTCTGAGATTGTTTCTACAACAGTAACCAAATTGCAACAACCTGTTGTCACCCATTGTTTTGTAAGCAATTGTTTTCTCATTGTCTTCATCAGAATTTTCCAAATCAGGGTTCAGTTCATGTAACTTTAAATCTTCACTACTAGGACAATTTTAACACTCACCTAGCATGCACTTCTCATTGTTTACATCACACACTACTTTTTGAAGCAGAGATCTCCAGTCATTAATCTTTGCTTCAGAAGCCATCAACTTCACATTTTGATGAATCAAACAAACACACATGAAATGATTACCACTCGATCCAGTCAGAATGCACCACTTAGGCCTAAGCTCACAGAATTTTGAAATCCTAATTTAACTGATGGATGCTCTTCTTTAATTTTTTGGTAGAGATCTTTCAAATCAGATAGACAGTCTTTTCCATTTCAATTTCTTGCTTCCATCCTCCAGACAAACCGACTTCAGATCTTTCATTTTTGGGTACATCCTGCTGACTTCGTCACTGTTGTAAAATTTTACAACCAAGTCCTCAGTTTATTTTTTAGTATCCTCTCCGGTTTCACCAAATTCACTTCAGGAATTACTCCATGCTTTTCCACAAGTTCTCGTGTTTTCTTCACCAGGTACTCGCACGTCTCTGCTGTTTTTGTTTTTGACCACCTCTTGGGGGTTACACTATGACTTTAATTCTTTCACTATTGGATGTGCAACTTTTTATTCTTTATTTTAGACTGTATTAAATACTCTGTCTTTGGCTGCAACATAAATTGTTTTTCTGTTTTTTTTTTTTTTGTCTTTCTCTTTCTCCAACTCACACTGTTCGTTAAAGGAGTCACTCAGTTTCTGTTTAATCACACAAGTAAACTTTTCCACTGTACGCTTAAATTCCAAATGCTTTTTTCTTATCACTTAGTTTCATGATTTTGATAGGCGCAATTCCTAATATTCCAGCTGTTTCATTTAAAGGTCCCAAAAACTATATCAGGAGCTGTGAAAGGTTCTTCTTTGGCACTATCATGATCACCCTATTTCTGCTAGTGAGTCTTTTATGGCATGAAGAACAAACAGACTTTCCTGGTAAAAGTTTTACCTTAGGCCATTTTTCACACATTCCCATAGTTACTTCTCTCAAGTTTTTTTGTAATGACTTTTTTAAGGAAAGAAAATGGGTCTCAACATGAATTTCCAAACAATTGTTGGTATTTGTCGACATACTTTTTATAATGATATGTACAAATGCTATTTATTTCTTGAAGTCCCGACTCTTTTCCTGAGAAGAAAAAGTTCTAAATAAATGATATCTGATGACATAATGATTGACTAACATGACAACTGCCCATTACCCCTATCTGTAATGTTTTGTCTACTGAGTGTGTATCAACTCCAAGCCCTGTGAGTTTTATCCTGAGGGAGTCAATAGGCTTCCTAACAAATGGAGAAAAGTAATGAAAAGTAATGGACATTGTATTTGAGATTAGATGCTTAATAAATGTTTTTTACATAGTAAGTCAATCTTTTAGTTAGAAATAATAGAGATGTCCGACACACTTCTTAAAATAATCAGTTTGTTTGTTTAATTCAGCGACTTGGATGTGTGAATCAGGTAACAGACCTAAGGCTCGTTCGCTTTTCAGTCAAGACTCCTTTTATCTACATGTGCCAAATGCATCTCTGGAGACTGGAATGTCACCACGCGTGTCCTGTTTGTGGTTTATTTTGCTCAGAGGTATGTATTTATGAAATAAAAATTACATTCAAATAATTGTTTTTAAAAATAATGTGGTGCAGCTTTGAGGTATGCGTCTTTTATACTCTTTATTTAAGCTTGTTTTTAAATTTTAATTCTTAAGTTACATAAAAATTCTAAGGTAAGGAGGGCTGATAACTTCAGTCTTTTATCAATCTGATAATGAATGGAAGAGGATGATGGTATGTGGCTGCCAGATCTGTGAAGTAGCATTTGTTATTTCTTTTTTGCAATTAATTTCCTTGTTAATGGAACTATAAAAGAATCTGAATTAGTTTTGGGGGCTGAGAAAAATTGAAATTTCTTAACTTTTTCAATAATGTAATGATTAACAAGTGGAGAAATTCGTTTGGTATCCATCAAAAGAGGTTCATCAGAAGTTTCTACAAAATTAGATATGCCAGTGAAGTGGGGCAGAGTTTTCTTTATGTACATCATTTTGGCCTCTAATAAATGGCTGTTGATACTGCGGTACATGCTTCCAGTGTTGTAAGTTTCACCAGAAGATGTTGGGATGAGGTAAACCCTAAGAAGGTTGTGTGTGTGTGGGGGGGGGGGTACTTTATTTTTGTCATCCAAAATTAATTTGGCATTTGAAGGGTTGATCCTCTTTAGTGTTTCCCCTTGGACAGGATTGGTCCTCTTAGTGCTTCCCCTTGGACAGGATTGGTCCTCTTAGTGCTTCCCCTTGGACAGGATTGGTCCTCTTAGTGCTTCCCCTTGGACAAGATTGGTCCTCTTAGAGCTTCTCCTTGGACTGCCAGGATCCTATTAGTGCTTCCCATTGGACTGGACAGGATTGGTTGAGAGACCAACCGCATTACCGCACGAGCTACCCTGTGGACTACCACCACTCACTTGTTTTCAGACTCCATTGGTGCAATGTACCAGTTGGCTGGGGCTGCTAAAATTTTGGTGACTGAGATATTCATTCGCCTGCGGCCGTTTTTTGGGTCTCTCTGGACTTTAATTGAAAAAACCACAGTACAATTTCACATTAATTTTACTAAGTATTCATTTTCTATTGGCATTTAGATACTTATTGTATGAACTATGAGTATTTTACATGGACCTACAGTTTCACAGAATTCATAACAACCACAACAATCACAATACACAGTTATTTACCCTATCTACACTTTTCCTTATTGATGGGTGGTTGCTAGTCTTCTGACCCTAGGCTGAAGTCATCTGCTGCTGCATCTCTATCTTCAGTCTCTGATCCCTGTTCTTCTGCTGGTTTCCTTACTAGTTCGACATCTTGGTTCGCTGCTAGTTCTTTTACCATTTCTGCTGTGTCTCCCTAGCTTTGGACACACCCAGGAGAAGGGCAAAGCCACAGGTAAGCATATCACAAAGGAATTTTTTTTTGACGACTATCATGACTTCAGTATGTCCATCATTGTGTGATTTTCATTGAAAATAAAATGATGCACTGAAGGGGAGGTTAGGAAAACTGTTTATTTATTTTTTAATGCACTTCAAATCGCCTGTGCAACTCACATTAAATAAAAGCGGAAGTGAATGAGCTCTGAATGCTGGGAGGGTATGCACTAAATGATAGTTGGCACCACTACTTCATTGCTGTGGTTGTGTCCCTTTTCCTCTTAATGGGTAAAGGACCTTCTTTTAATGGGAGAGGGAGGGTTGTAAAAGAGACTAAATCTTTGATTTCCAGCCATCCTCACACAGTTGTTTCCACTTCAGACTTCATCCATAAACTACCTTCTTTCCTTTCTTTCAGTGAACATTTATTTACTCTTCATGCGGAATCTTTGTTCCTTCAGTTCCATGTTTCGTGCCTTGCATGTTACTCGTGAAAAAAAAAAAAATTATTCAACAGTTTGAATCTCCAGGTGTTCTACTAATCAAAGATCTCTATCATTTTCTCTATCATCATTCAAACCATCCATTTCAACATTCCTTATAGTTGAGATATGTTGATGACATTTTCTTTAGCTGGCCCCATCCTGAATCCGAACTTGAAATTCTGATGAACTCCATAACTGAAAAATTTCCATCCATTAAACTCACAAAATCCAATGAAGAAAACAACAAAATTGATTTCCTGGATGTTTCCCTTTGCAGAAACTCTGACCTCTCCATCTTACATTCTGTTTTCAGTAAACCTTCTGCTGCCACCAACATAATTCTTTTCCAGTCGTTTACTTTGTATTTCTACAAGTTTGTAGTGTTAAAATCTTTTATTCACAGGGCCCATCTCATTTGTAACAACCAAGATGCTCTTCAAGAAGAATTTTCAAAAAATTCCGCAATAGTTTCTTCTCATGGTTTCCATCCTCCTACAGTCAAGAACCTCATCAAGAAATACGAAATAATTTGAAAATTGAATGCCTCCATCCTCAAAAGAGGGATAACCTAAAATCCTCTGGATCCATTCCATACCACCCCTCCTCTGCTTATAAGTTTCAAAATCTGTTCTAAAGTTTTGGTTACTGTCTTGCCATTAAAAATCCCCCCAAATGCAGTGAAGCTCTTACAAAGTGATAAAGACAAAGTTGAAAAACTTGATCTCCTAGGCATCTACCTCATCCCTATCTCTTTCTTCATCAGCAGGCAATCATTTCTATATTGGAAGTACTCACAGAAGCATCAACAACAGAATTTTGGAACTCAAAAAAGATGTTCGATAATTGGTTCGCCTTCCACTGCCGTGAAAACCTGGAAATTTTTTTTACACCAAAGACTTGCAATTCGAAAACTCTACTATACATCCCAATGATTTGGAGATCCATTCTAGATTCTGGCAACAAAAACATGAAAAATTTAAATTTAGAATCTGGAAACAATCTTAGTCCTCCATTGGCGTGATGAAGACCTAAGACAAGGTTGAAAGCTCCCAACTTTGAACTTTTGTGAAAAAGTTCTAATCTTATGTAACTAAGCGTGATCCATTATCTTTATTTCAGTTATCTGTCATTACATGCTATTGCCCATCATCGTCATGTCTCAGTAGGGTGTTTGTTATAAACTCCACATGGAGGGAGAGCTAGTTTCATTTAGCCCGTGGTTGACACTTACAGTGGTTTATATGTTTTAAAAAGAGAGAGACATCACTCTAATTTCATGTGTGAGGAGGCTTTCACAAGTGATAGTGGAAGTGCGTACAATTTTGTGTGTAGTTTTCCCTGTTGTGGGTTCACTGGCTTGTACCATGCTCAAGGCTAAAAAGAAATCCATGTTTTACCCTCCCCAGCACGATAAGAAAAAACTGACTAAAAGAAAAAGGCTTTAAAGCATAATTTATTAATCTTAAATAAAGATTTTCAAAAAGTAAATTGTAAACCTCTTGCACACAAAACAAAATGCCAGATTGAATCCTTGCTGTTCTCCAAATTACCTATTCATGTATAAGCACCACTCAGATGTTGAGACATCATTTACACAACTGCTAGGCACCCATGCTAATTACACTGTTTAACAAAATTCAACATTTTAATTTTTCCTTAGACTTAAAGCTAATATTTCAATTACATACAGTGTAAGTCAATTACATACAGTGTAAGCACACAAAAATGATGAAAACAATCTCTACTTGATTCTTATTTTTTTAATGGAGGATTTGTTTTATTCGTTACAAAATATTACATTGTCACAATGCATTATTACTACATATGCATAAGTTGATTCTTCAATAGGATATATAAAATATACAACAGATGATTTGTTTTTATATGTTACTATAATGTAATATTTTATACGTTATTACAATATATTGGGTTGTTGGAAAAGTCATGTCGTATTATGGCACCCGATGGCGGTTGGGTGGTTTTGGAAGTACTAGAGCTCTGTTATGGCTATGGCATTCGACAGGTGCCAGTTCTAGCTGCAGTCTAAAAGAAATAGTGAACGATTTGGTTGATTTGCAGAGATTTGACATCAAGTTGAAGATGGAAGATCAAATTGCATTTTCGCCATATTTTACTGTTTTACTTCCGTAAAGGGAAGAACGCACGCCAAGCTTGTGAAAAGTTGCGTAAAGTGCACGGTGATAATGCTCTACAAGAACGTCAGTGCCAGCGGTGGTTCGCAAAATTCCATGCTGGTGGTTTTGATCTCAACGATGCTCCTTGGTCCGGGAGGCCAACCGAGGTTGATGACGACCAAATCAAGGCATTGATCGAGTCAAACCCACGTTACACGACACGAGAGATTGCAGACACATTGCACATCCATCATTCAAGCGTTCACGACCACCTGAAGAAGCTGGGATACGTAAGCAAGCTCAATGTGTGGGTTCCTCATGAACTCAAAGGAGCTCAATTGACGGCACGTATAAACATCTGCGATATGCTCATTAAACGTGAGGAAAACGATCCTTTTTTGAAGCGACTGATAACTGGTGACGAAAAGTGAATTGTGTACAACAATGTGCTGCGCAAACGGCCTTGGTCCCAACATGCTGCTTCGCCTCAAATGTCATCCAAAGTAGACATTCATCAGTGGAAGGTTCTGGTCTCAGTGTGGTGGGATTTTAAAGGTGTCGTGTTTTTCAAGCTTCTACCATGGAACCAAACGATCAATTCGAATGTGTACTGTCGGCAATTGGACAGTTTGAACGAATCCATCATCCAGAAACGTCCAGAGCTCGTTCATCATAAAGGTGGTGTGTTCCATCACGACAACGCGAGACCATACACAAGTTTCATCACCCGCCAAAAATTATTGGAGCTTAGGTGGGATGTGTTGCCACACCCAGCACACTCGCCTGACCTTGCGCCATCAGACTTCCACTTGTTTCGCTCTCTTCAACAGCCCTTTCGTGGTATAACGTTCAATTCAGATGAGGCTGTAAATCAGCACCTTGTAGTTTTTCGCCACAAAAGACAGGTCCTTCTATGAACGAGGCATTCTGCAGCTCACTGAAAGATGGCAAAAGATTATCGAACAAAACGAGCATCATATCATTGATTGATCTTTGTTCTTTCTATCAATAAATGACCTTTGCAAAACATGGCTAAAATACGTCATGACTTTTCCGACAACCCAATATTTGCATACGTTACATTACAATTAATTTACATTTTACAATGGGAACACATTTGAAGTGCATTAATGTGATATATTAGCAAAGTTTTTACATTCTTTTCCATTTACACTGTTGTTCAGGAGCATCTCTCTTGATGGACCAACAGTAGTCGGCAAGCATCGCTTCATTCCACTGTGCATGGTAACGGTTCTCCATGATAGATATCTGCTAGTGAAATCGTCTACCATATTCATTACCTACTGCTCCCACATTATCGGGGGAAAAAAGTCTAGGTGAGAATGAAGGAAATGCAGTTTTAACAACATGTGACAACCCAACTTTTGAAATTTTTTCGCCAGCTTATGAACTGTGCTCTTATAGTTTGTAGCTTCAGTATTTCCAAGGAAAGTTCCACAACATCCTTGAGTGCCAGCCAGGCTTTCTTTTCTAGTTGCTGAAGAACACTTTCAAAACGGTCATTTTGCATGAGCTTCGAATATCAAGACCAATAAATACTCCCTCTTTTATTTTAGCATCCGATATGAAAGGGAAGAAATCTTGGATAAACCTAAATGCTTAACTGTCCCAGTCCAAAGCTTTAACAAAAAAATTGATCAATCCGAGTTTGATGTGAAGTGGTGGGAAAAGTATGTCTGCTGCTGGTACAAGAGGTTCGTTAACTATATTCTTAGCACCGGGCTTCAGACTACAGTGAATACCACTTTCTTACATGATGGTGTTTCTCTTTAGCACAACTGTCCCATTTGCAAAGGAAACATGAATATTTAGTATATCGCAGTTGCATTCCTAGTAAAAGAGAAATGACTTTCAAGTCACCTCAAATTTTCCAATGAAAATCATTGTACTTCAGCACATGTATAGCTTTTTCAAGGTATCATAGGTTTCTTTCCCCTGTGAAGCATATTCAACAGGATTGGAGTTATATTTGTTGCCAGTGTGTAACAGTACTGCTTTTTTAAACTCATCTTTGAAGCTTTAATAAACAGTCACCATTCTCTGGCTTGTGATACAGATCTAAAATGACATCAGGCTGAAAATGATGTAACAAGTCTTGATACACAGAAATACGTACATCATTATCCAATACATTCCACTCCATAAGCCTTGATCTAAGCAATTCAGCTTTATTTTTGCTTACCCCCAGACCACAAACGAGGTCATTGAGCTCTGCTTGAATGATCATTATGCAGGGCTGTTTGTGTTCCGGGTCTAACTCGGATTTCCGGGTTTGGGCGATGTATCATGTCCGGAATTCCGGATGTTTAGCTTTGAAGACATAAACATCTTCTAATAAGCGACAAAGCAAAAAAAAAAAAAAAAAATTAAAACGATTCATGGCAAAAGTATTTAATTAATGTGATAAGATTGTCTTCTTCGCCGATGCAGTTGACTCGAGCTTGACACACGAAGCCGGCAGTTCGTGCTGTGGTTGTCCGTTGTTCTGTGGAAAGGGCATGCGCGCACATTCTGAGTCATTTCGTCGGCGCTTCTGCTCCTCGATGCAAAAAAACAGGTTTCGCTCTGATGAGTGATGTGGGATTGGAACTTGGAGATGGCGGGGGTGGGAGCAAGTAAAAGCAAATAAAGTATGTCACTCACGTGTCGGCACCTACGCGCGGGAGCAGCCTGCTTCATTGTATTAGTAAGTCCGTGACGGAGAGGAGGTGTCTTTGTTTCCCTGATGAAACGTTTGTGGTTTTTTTTTGTGTGTATGTGTGTGATGTATGAATGTTTTTAGGAATTTGAAAGTTTACAGGGTTTAAGTTAAGTTCGTCATAAACGATGAAAATTTTAACCAAAACTGACGATCTCAAGACATTAGAGGCTTCAATCAAAAATAAATTCCGGTGGGATTGGCTAGAAAAAAAAAGACGCCCAAAAGGAGAAAGCTAGGTAATGATGTCGGAAAATTGATACAGCTGGGTCATGTTTCTGCATATATAAATGGAGTACGTCAGAGATCGTGATAACGCATCTACACGCGTATTTCACGCCTTAAAAACGCCGAATACGCGTTAAAATTTTAAAATGCGTATTTTTACGCATTGTTTCTCCATATGCAATTTCCTTTTATAATCGGTGATTACACCGGGATTTTGTCATAAAAATGACCATTTTTTTTATCAAGAAATTATATGTTAACTTTTATGTCATAGTTTATGAAAAAATCATGATTTGGTTCCCATTGCCGAGCTAGTCAGCTAGGGATCCGCTTTCGGCTATCATTCGGAAGAACCTTCAGGGCAGAGCAGCTCAACCCATGGGCATGCGCATTGGTCGGAGGTAACGATTCATTTGCGTCGGGATTGAGACGCTAGTGTATCGGTGCAGCGAGGCGTGGAGGAAGTGTTTTGAAGTTCGTTTAATTGCCATTTCAGGGCTGGATGGCGGGTTTCCCGCCGAAACAAAGCTGTTAAGCGGGGGGTCTCCCGCCTTACGAAATTTTAAGAAAAATATATGTATAAATATAAAATCTTGGGTCCGTTTTTGGATCACTCGCAAAATTCGCGCGTTAAAAATGCATCCTTTGTAAAAATATGTGATTTAGAAATGATCCGTTCAGAGTCCCGAAAATTGCAATCTAATACATCGGGAACATAATCAGTTTACGGAAGCGTGAATCGGCTTCCATGCGTAGCCGTATGAGCAATTCATTGTGCATATCGCAGACTGTTACGAATCAGGCATGAGATTGTTCTTCGGATTTGCGAAATTCCACATTTCGGTTATACTTCAGAGCGATGAAAAAATAAATAAAAATGAATGTAATGTTCTATTTTCTGAGGATTGGGGGCGGGGGAGGCTCGTTTTCCGTCCGGGGAGCAGTATTCCGTTTTTCAGAACTTACGAAAGCTAAACGGAGTGAAATTTTTTCCCCGCGATCATAATTTCTTTTTCTCGCGAAGTTTCCTCTGTCCAGTATTGTTATTAAATATCAATTTATTGCATAAATGTTTGCATTTCAGCTTGAAAGTGTAGACAATAATTTCAAATAACGGAAGTTCGACGGAGCAAAAATTTCCTTGTAAATTTTGTTCCAAAAGTTTCTTCCGCGGATTCGAAGAGTAACTCTGACTTTGTTGTCATCAAAACTGATTCAACAGGTGTGGGCGATCGAGGATGGGAGATAAGAAGGGGTAGTGGAAAAAGGAGCGTTATAGTGGTGAAAAAGCCGGTTTGGTTTCCTTGGCTACTTTGTTTACATCACGGGCTACATCGTGTTCAGCTTATGTGTCTGGCCATGTCTCTAAACAGCTTTTGACCTAACGGAAACCAACTCGCATGTGTGCTCCAAGAAGAGAACTGGGAGGCAGAAATCTGAGCTGAAATTTTTTTGCAGAAGTTGCTACCTTCCTTCTGAAATAAGAGAAGCGTGCTCGTTGTGTAACAAATAGTTGTAAAAATTAATTTCATTATAATGAAATCAAAAACACATTACTTCAAGGAAACGTTTGCAGGGGATTCGCAATATTTTTGTTATATCGGATATCGTTCTAATGGGACTCCACAGTAATTCTATGTTGATCCGGAAATCCAATTTCCGACAGAAAAGTCACGATTCACGTGATGGCCAAAAAGTCCAAATTAAGAAGGAAATGATCTTAGTAATAGAAAAAGTTGCTGTAATATTTAAAAAATAGTTTTGTGTTACTTTCAAGTAAGTAAAGGACATAGTGTGTC
Source organism: Macrothele yani (assembly GCA_039090855.1). Lineage (NCBI taxonomy): Eukaryota > Metazoa > Arthropoda > Arachnida > Araneae > Macrothelidae > Macrothele > Macrothele yani. The sequence continues at coordinate 88,849,529 of CM077016.1, read as the reverse complement.
TTGTAGTCCTGTAGTCCTTTCAGCATTACATTGTTCATTAGTTACACCTAAAAATCCATAGAAACTGCAAACAATCCATAGTATCTGGCATTTCTGAATAACTGAAGAACGAACAAAAGCCATAACTGATGTGATTAGTGCAGCAAAACTAGCAAATGCTATTCCCAAAGTGAGTATACTACCGAGACTACAATGAATAGTTCAGGGGCTTCTCACACCATGTAGCCTTCCATGAGCAAAAAACCCCTTCGATTGCATCATATTATCTGTCAAAATGCTCATATGGAAAATAAAGTTCCATCTCTTTGAGGCTCTACCTTCATATTGCATTATGTTTTTTCTGTTAATGCATTTTCAATACTTTCCCGTACCACTAGCTCTCCTGACACCACACAGTTTTTTTTAAGCCGAGTATTATCCTTAGAACTTATAACTTTTAGACAAATAATTCATGGATTATACAGCAGAATTACAGTACTTACTGGAAATTACTAAATTTTAAGTAGAAAATATTGGGTACTGGTACCTAATTTCTAGGCGCCACCTAGCGCCCGGTGTTTTCCCATCCCTGACACCTGTTACATGTATTTCACTATGATGAATAATGGCTGTCTTTGTTCAGTCAATAGTTGCAGTATATTTATAAGATATTTCTGACTCACAACAGCTGTGACTAATGGATTGGAATACTGTCATAAGTTGGGAAACAACATAATGTATTCCAAAGTCATTGTTATTTTGAACTGTGGATAACAAACAAAAACTTAAGTAAATCATGTTTTCAATTGATGTATTGATATAAAATTGGAAATTTATGTAAACATGTGTCATGCTTATTTATTTTTAAATTGAGTCTTCATAAGCCAACTATGCTTCCACTTTTAACATAATGATAATGAAAGGATTAAAGTTTTGAGCACATGTGTAGTGTGTGTCCTTGAAACTGTGCTTTTATGTAATTAGTTCTGTTTTTATAAGTGGCATATTTCAGATATCTTGTACACATTCATATGAGTTCATACTAATTATTTTGGTAATTTTTCAGGGAACTTTTATGGCATGTAGAGGACCTGATGGTACTTCTGACGAACGTCATTATTTCCATGAACACTGCATGAATTCATCTGTTGATAAGGTGACATGTCTTCATTGTGGGAACAATGAAAACCTAAAAACATTATATTTGGAGTTCCATTCACCTTCTCCACCAAGTTTTTCTCACAGACAAGCCTTTAATCCGTAAGACTTCCTCCTTATACTACTATTTCTAAAACTAGAACTACTATGATTACTGCTGTTGTGATCATTACTACTTCCACCACTGCTATTATAAACCAATCACTACTATTACTATGATTACTAAATGTAGTATTGAATCTCAATTATTTCAGGTGTTCTTTGAAGTTGTTTTTCAGACTGATAGGTGAGGTCATATTTAATGGCAGTTTTGATGGAGTATCACAGTCACCTGGTTACGTTTTTTAGGTATTCTGGTGGATGCAAACTGAAGATGTCCAATTACAATCCTCCCTGTAGTTTCAGTTGCTTTACCACACTCTCTGTTGGCATTAATCTTAGTATATGTTTTGTAGTTCTAGGATACTGTGATATCCTGAATTGCAATAAAGAATCCCTTACTTTTTCTGGATAGAGTTGACCTTTCTCTAGCCACTGTAGTGATTAATCTTTGTCTGCATTTTTCATTTCTTTGGAGTTGGGATATTTTCTTGGTAGAACTTTGTTTTCCCAGCTCTCTTATTGCCCGTACATTGATTTTTGAATGAGGAATTAATTGATCATTATTGAATAGGCTTGAGATTTTGTGGATTTGTGAAATTCTGCTTTTTACATCATCATATATGGGTCATTCATAACATCTATGAAAATGCAAGTGCAAAGATTCAGCTATTTGAGAATACAGCACCCATAAAGATTGGAAAGGGAGTGAGACAAGGTGACACTATATCTTCCAAACTCTTTAATGCCACATTGGAAAATGTCTTTCAATCACTGAACTGGGAAAACAAAGGGATAAAGATTATTGGAGATTATCTAACTCACCTTCGCTTTGCTGATGACATAGTCATTTTTGCAACTACCCCACCAGAGCTGCAGAGTATGATCCAGGAACTTGCTGATAAGAGTAAAGAAGTGGGATTAAAAATGAACTTTCAGAAGACAAAAGTGATGTACAATGCTTTTACAAGAAATAAAGATTTATCGATTTGTGGGGAAAAGCAGAAGATAACCAATACCTACATTTATCTTGGACAGCAGATATTAAGTGAGGGTCACATTGATAAAGAAAATAATCGACGTATAAAACTTGCCTGGAGAGCATTTGGAAGGAACAGTATAATTTTCAAGAGCAATATGCTATTATGTCTTAAAAGAAAACTGTTTGATCAGTGCATCGTTCCAGTGCTTACATATGGTGCAGAGATGTGGACCTTAACTAAAAGAGACATACAAAGACTGCAGACAACTCAAATAAGTATGGAGAGATGCATGCTTGGTGTAACCAGGAAAGATAAGAAGAGGAACTTGTGGATCAGAAAAATGACCAGAGTGGAAGACATCATGACCAGAGTAAATAATCCCTGAAATGGCAATGGGCTGGACATATTGCCAGAAGGACAGACCATCGATGAACAGCTGAAATTTTAGATTGGATTCCAAGGGACGGGAAAAGACCCAGAAAAAGATCATGTGGGAGATAGGTGAATGAAATTTGAAAGTATGCGGGAGTAACATGGAAGAGACTGGCACAAGACAGACCGTTGTGGAAGAAACTTGGAGACCTTCGTCCAGCAGTGGATTGATAATGGTTGATGATGATGCTGATGATGAGGATGATGAGGGTAATTATGCATAATGATTGAAAAGTATCTGGCTTTAAGAAAGTTTTTGGTGCCTTCATAGATTTAGAGAAAGCTTATGACTGAGTAAATAGGACTCTTTTGTGGAAGGTATTGAATGAATATGGTGTTACTGGGAATCTACTTAAGGTGAATGTCTAGTGATTTTGCTTCCTATACTTTCAATAGGCAAACTTCTGTACACATTTTCTTCACAATTAATGCGTTCCCAAGGATGAGAATTTGAACATCGATTAAAATAACTTCATATTATAACTAGGAATACTTAATATTTTCTAAAACATAGCCATAATTTTGCAATCCAACATTTGTTTGTCTACTGACATCATCTATGTACAGGTTGTGCCATCTTTTTTTCTGGTCTCAACACCACCAAAGGAAAAGTTATTGATTTTTAATATAAGTATGGTTATGTTTTAGAAAATATTAAGTATTCCAAGTTATAATATGAAGTTATTTTAATCGATGTTCAAATTTTCATCCTTGGGAACGCATTAATTGTGAAGAAAATGTGTACAGAAGTTTGCCCATTGGAAGTATAGGAAGCAAAATCATTAGACGTCCACCTTAACACTGTAAAAGCCATGTATGCTGGCAGTAGAGCTTGTGTATGAGTAAATGGTGTTTTATCAAAATGGTTTTCTTTTGGTGCAGGAGTCAGACAAGGTTGTGTAATGTCACCATGGCTGTTTAATATATTTATGGATGCGTGCATGCGTGATGCCAAAATAGATAATACTGGTTTATGTCTTGGTGATATTCGTGTGTGCAGATTGCTGTATGCTGATAACACTGTCCTGTTGGCAGAGAGCAAAAGTGAGTTGCAGAGTATGTTTTCTCGGATGTACAAAGTTTGCATGAAATTCAAACTGAGTTTAAAAATAAGGGAAAAACCAAAGAAAGTTATTGTTTTTGAGAGAGGAACTGGTAGTACTGAATATAATATATGTCTAAATGGCACAGTGATTGACCAGGTGAATGAGTTTGTGTATTTAGGAAGCATGTTTGACAGAGAGAACAAATTGGTTGGGGAAATTAGTTGGCGAGTGGATTCTTCATTGAAAGTCATGGCTGCTTTGGGTGGTTTTCACAGGAATGATGGGTTGTCAAGAGAGTACCTCATGCTTGTGTATGAAAGTGTAATTGTTCCTACTCTGATGTATGGCAGTGAAACCTGGGTACTACAAAAGAAACATAGAAGTTGTTTGTGTGCTGGAGAAATTCGTTACTTACGGGGGGTGGGGGGTGGCAAGACATGTTCTGATTGTGTGAGGAATGAAGATGTGTTGCAGTTGTGTAATGTGAAGCAAAATAGTGTTAGCAAGGTGGAGACTAATATGCTTCGGACGATTGGCCATGTTGAAAGAATGGATGATGAGATGCTTACTAAGAAAATCTTTTTAGCCCAAGTGGCAGGAAGGAAAGGTAGAGGAAGGCCAAGGAAGTCATGGGAGGATCAGATTCAGGAATGTCTGCATGAGAAAAAGATTATGAGTCTGAATCAGGGCTGGAAAAATAAGCTCCAGATCTAGGAGCCAGGTGAAACAAAAGCAAATTTCAAAGTATCATGCACAAAAACTTAATACATGGTGATGATGTCGGAACAAAGAGTAATAATATAAGTGTATTAAACACTGCCTATTACCCAAACTACTTACTGTTAAATGAAATTCAAATTCGATCTATAAATCGCAGGGTTCTATAGTTTTGATAAAAATCTAAACATAAAAAAGAATGAATTCCAATTAGTAGTTCTAATTCTGACTATTATATAGCTCTAATTATTCTACTATTCTCTTTTACGTGCGATATTTCAAAGTAACGTGTACAAAAATCTAGAGGATAATGCTTACCTTGGCATTTCTTTCTAGCGACGGGAACATTTCACGCACATGTTTTCCGGTCTTTGTTGATGTTATTGTCCTAAAGTCCGTTGTATGCGATGACTGGTTTTACTTCTCACACTTTTCGCTGGGTATACTCATTGGATCTTTGCCTTAGGATTCAAACATATCAATTTTTACTGTTCTTTATACTCGAAATTTTCGCCCATACTCTGGGCATCTTCAGGAGCGTGGCGACTTTACCCACCGATGTTTGTGGTTAACTTCGCGCTAATGGAGTCCGATACTCCTTGTTGCCATTCGTTGGATATACTTTCCTGGATATATTTCGTTATCAGGCCCGGCTGGCGCCATCTATGTTTAATTAAAACACTTTTTATTTTTTTTATTTTCTTCTATCCTGGTTTTCTTGTCTTTTTTGCCGGTTTTTCTTTTGTCGTTTTTCTTGTCTTATTAGTTCTTTCCACAGGCCCGATAATGTGCTAGGGTCGTTCTGGTTACATACCCTTGCTTTATTTTTGTAGATTAATATTGCTTCTTCCCTCCTCATTTGCCTTTCCGATTTTTTATTCTTTTTTAGCATTTTAATTTCATCGAATTTTGGGAATGTCCGGTTTTCCATGCAGAATTGCACTAAAGCAGTTTTCGCTTCTATTTTTTGCCAGTTAGATATGTGTTGTTTAAGTCTTTTTTTTAATCTGTTTTTTGTACTCCAATGTACGATATTGGGGGTAGGTGTGCAATTGGAATTTCGTAGGTTCCTGATTCTTCTAGCATTTTTTCTTCTGTTTTTTGTTGACAGTCATACTTTTCACGGTGTGCACTGAGCTTCCTAGTTGTAAGTCATATTTAGCACAGTGCCTATTGATTTCTTTACTCACTCCTTCCAAGTATGGGAAAGCTCCAATGTATTTCAATTTTTTATTCCTCATCTTCCTTTGGTTGTGCACTTCTTGGCCTTCTTTACTCTGAGTCATATGCTTTTTACTCTCATGTATCCATTTATTAATTAGCTTGCTCGGGTACCCATACTCTTGTGATATTTTCGAGATAAACTCTAGCTCTTGATTTTTTAGCCTGTTGTTAGATGTCAAGAGCTAGAGTTTATCTCGAAAATATCACAAGAGTATGGGTACCCGAGCAAGCTAATTAATAAATGGATACATGAGAGTAAAAAGCATATGACTCAGAGTAAAGAAGGCCAAGAAATGCACAACCAAAGGAAGATGAGGAATAAAAAATTGAAATACATTGGAGCTTTCCCATACCTGGAAGGAGTGAGTAAAGAAATCAATAGGCACTGTGCTAAATATGACTTACAGCTAGGAAGCTCAGTGCACACCGTGAAAAGTATGACTGTCAACAAAAAACAGAGGAAAAAATGCTAGAAGAATCAGGAACCTACGAAATTCCAATTGCACACATACCCCCAATATCGTACATTGGAGTACGAAAAAACAGATGATTAAAAAAAAGACTTAAACAACACATATCTAACTGGCAAAAAAAGAAGCAAAAACTGCTTTAGTGCAATTCTGCATGGAAAACCGGACATTCCCAAAATTCGATGAAATTAAAATGCTAAAAAAGAATAAAAAATCGGAAAGGCAAATGAGGAGGGAAGAAGCAATATTAATCTATAAAATAAAGCAAGGGTATGTAACCAGAACCACCCTAGCACATTATCGGGCCTGTGGAAAGAACTAATAAGACAAGAAAAACAACAACAAAAGAAAAACCGGCAAAAAAGACAAGAAAACCAGGATAGAAGAAAATAAAAAAACAAGTGTTTTAATTAAACATAGATGGCGCCAGCCGGGCCTGATAACGAAATATATCCAGGAAAGTATATCCAACGAATGGCAACAAGGAGTATCGGACTCCATTAGCGTGAAGTTAACCACGAACATCGGTGGGTAAAGTCGCCACGCTCCTGACGATGCCCAGAGTATGGGCGAAAATTTCGAGTATAAAGAACGGTAAAAAATTGATGTGTTTGAATCCTAAGGAAAAGATCCAATGAGTATACCCAGCGAAAAGTGTGAGAAGTAAAGCCAGTCATCGCATACAACGGACTTTAGGACAATAACATCAACAAAGACCGGAAAACACGTGCGTGAAATGTTCCGTCGCTAGAAAGGAATGCCAAGGTAAGCATTATACGCTAGATTTTTGTACAAGTTACTATAAAAAAGAATGTGAAAAAAAAACTTTAACTTCATCAATCTGAGATGAAACTATTTGGAAAAAAATAATAGCTAAAAAAATTACGACCGTCAGCTTCCGGAGTACCGCGTAAATACGGCTTTGGAAACGAAGCAGGAGTGTTAAAAAATACATAAAGATGTGGTTTTAGGGGAGGGGGATCTGAGATGAAGGCATCTGGAGGTAAAAAAGATAAAATAAAATGCGACCGTCAACTTCCGAAATGCCGCATGGCCGCAGAAACGGAAGGGAATGTTGCAAACGCTTAACAAATATGGATTTTGTAAAAAAAAAAAAAAAAATGTACAAAAAAAAAAAAAACCCCAGCAACTATATAACTGAAATGAAGCTATCTGAAGCCAAAAGATGCAAAAACTGCGATCAACTTCCGAAATGTCTCGTAATCCGACTGTGAAAAACGGAAGACGGGACGATAAAAATGTGTAAAAATATGGTTTAAAAAAATAAAGAGGAAGAACAAAAAAAAAAAAAAAAAAAAAAAAAGACACCTTATCAATCTAACTAAATACTGAAGTGAAGCTATCTGAAAGCAAAAGAAAAAAAAAGTTGCGACATCAACTTACAGAAAACCGACAGCCGCGAAATCAGAGATAACACTTATAAAAAATATGGTATGGCTCTCGTAAAAAAAGAAGAAATCACCTTAATTTAACTTTGTTAGACCAGCCTATGACGTCACACTAATGATCAAAGAATAGTGTGGTGAAGATTTTTATGGCTTTCTTCCAAAAGCGCAAGGGAGCATAGCGACAGCTGAAAAGAGAAACTCTTCTCTTTTCTGTTGAGGAAACCAGTCTTTGACGGCTCTCTGATTGACAATAATGCCTCTGTTATTCGGGTAAGAGGCTTTGGGTTTCTGCTGACTGTTCCGTTGTGGGAAAGATAGGGAGGGTGAAGTTGGATGTCTGCCTCAAACGGTGGGAAAGGAAAATGTATCTTGAATTGTTCTAGAATGCTGTTTTGAATGTGTACATATGATGAGGAGATTAAAGGGTATGGAGGGTCAGCTGGGGATGACTGAAATACGAGGCTGAGCATGGACCTCAAGGTCAAGAATTATCGCAAAAATTCAAATTATACAAAAAGGTCCGGTTTTTTAGAACAGTCAGGATAATCGGTTCGATACTGTATTTTATTGCCCTCTGCCCAATATTGTTATTAAATGCCATTTTAATCCATAAATATTTGTGTTTCAGTTTAAAAACGGAGGAACAATTTCCAAAAATTGAAGTTTAACGGAGTAAAAGATTTCTCCTATTACCTTAGTTTTTCTCCCCCTGCAATGTTCCCACTATCCTGTATCACCAAACTTCTCTATCGCTTCCTGCGAACTCCTGTTTCCCTCCCCCAGTTTATTGCCTCTGTTCCCTCTGTTTCTCTTCCTGCTGTCTGGCCTGTTTCTGTTTCTCCTCTCTCTGCCTCTCTTGAACTAAACACTCACTGGCTTTCTCTTCACAGTTGTCTCCCTGTTCCTTATGCTCTCTTTCGCAGGGCTATTCTTTCCTCCCCTCTGCTCTTTTTGCTCCTCCCAGGCCCATGTTGCTCACGTTTACTTCCATTGCCCCAGTCTGCTCCCATTGTTACATACAGCTTTCTCCATTGCCTGTATTTGCCATTGGCGCTACGAATCTACCATCTACTGCCTACCACTACTTCCTCCGCCAGTGCTCTTGCCGTCTGCATGTTCGTACATCTTCATCCTCTCCAAGCACATCATCGCCGCCCCGGTGGCGCAGTGGTCTAAGCGATGGCCTCTGATCATTCGTCCGTAAGGGGTCCGGGTTCGAATCCTGGTGAGGCATGGATGTTGTGTTTGTCTTACGGCACTGGCTCTCTCCCTTCCCTGGAACCAGTGACCCTAAATTAGGGACGGGCGACTGCTTATAGCCCATTGAGTTGCTCACGGTGGTCGTTAAAACCTCCAATCAAAAAAAAAAAAAAAAATCAAGCACATCATCTATGCTTATCGCCAGCATCTGTGGGATCTTACTTCTCCTACTACCCCTTTCTAAGACAGTGAAAGTCTTCGGCATCATTTCCGGGCTCGTCTCATAGGGCTGCGTTTTAACTATGCATCTGCAGAGATGCCAACCATTACGGAATCTCCGTAATTATTACGGACTTCCTCCCAGGGTTACAGAATTACGGATGACTAATGGAAAAATTGCGGATATTCAGATTTTCGCTGTTAAGAATATTTTAGTGGTTTTGTAATTAATCAATGTAAAGCCTCTCAACAAAGTTTGCAGGGATCGCATTCCTCCTAAAATTCCTAATATTTTGTGACCCTCCTTAAATTCCTAAAATTATACCTAAAATTTGCTATTCATCCTAAAATTTTCGTAAGCTTATTTATTAAAAACACAACCGTTATTAACGCCAATAAATTTACCATTACGCAGGGTGCGCACGCGTGCTTGAAAACCTGGAAAGTCCTGGAAAATCATGATTACGTTTTCAAGGCCTGGAATATCCTGGAAAAACGGTGTTTTTTTAATGCCGTCTTGAAAAGCCTTGAAATTTGAAATTAGTGCTTAAAAAATGCCCTTTTAGGAAATCGTGTTACTGTTACCCCTTCATTTTTTAAAGTTCCTTTTCTCTGTTCTCAAAGAAACCACCGGCAGCGGTTTCCGATGTGCACCAAATCCTAATTTGGCTGGGGGGAAAAAAAGAAAAAAAAAGCACTACTTCCAGTGCAATAAAATTGGATGATTACTAGTAGGTCGAAGGGGAGCTTGATGTCCGTCCGACAATTGAGAACAGAAGGAGAAAGAAGAGGCATTTAGCATTTGCAGGGGGTCGCGTATGTACCAAGTCAGCTGGCATCCACCAGTGAGGAGTATGCCTGAACAACACATTCATCTTCTTCTTGTTTATGTGCATGCCACCCTCCCTCCCCTCAAGAGACTTCCACTACTTATGATAAAAAATAAGAAAACTATCTTTGCGAATTTTTCACGAAAGTGGCTGAAATTTTTACATTCACTGTAATTGGATTACAGAAGCTAACTTCCAAAATTCCAGTTGAATCGGTTTAAAACTTTAAAAGTTAGCATTGGTAATATTTATTATGGACAAGTATGTGTGCCTCTTTGGACAGAGTGAGCCTCCAGCAGAAAGGGTGTTACCATAGCAACGGTTGATTGACAGCTGGGAGCGCTGATCTGAAGCCCTTGGTTGGGAAGAAAGCAAACACCTGTTTATCACTTCCACAGCACAAAAGGACTAGGAGAATATTTTCAGAAATCCATTTTTCTGAATTTTGAAAATAACACAGTAAAATTTTTACAGTAGTTAAGATACATCACAATAAAGTTCTAGTGCAAATTTCGCCAAATTCCGTTAGGAACTTTAGCAGATGCAAAAAAAAAAAAAAAAAAAAAAAAAAAAAACGTTGCATAATCGGATTGAAAAAAAGAAACAGTAATTATAAATTACGGGAAAAGCAAGTGAATTATTTTTTTTAGATGCCATGGTTTATTTAAACAGAGTGATCCTTAAATTTTTTTTCTGTGATGATATGGACTCTATTTGAATTACAAACACGTTTTTATTCAGACATCTGAGTTACTGTTTTAATAAAAAAATCATCTATAATTAAAAAGTTTTCAATGGATTTAAGCAATATTCAGCAGATAAACAAACTCTACCATCCCTAATAATTGAGAGTGCATACATTGAGAGTGTTTCAAATATTCTATTTATGAGCTAATTTTCGCGCTGTTTGTTATGCTTTTATTTTCGAAGAAAGAGAGGGAAAATAAGGAAAAGCAGCTAGAGAAAAAAGAAAAGCTGAGTTTGATGACAAAATAAAAGAAAATGATGCAGAAATAAATAGACTTAAAAACGATAAAGAAGCCTCCCTAGCAATAATTCAAGAGGGAACAGAAAGAATGAGAAAAGCTGTAGAAAAACAAAATACTGTTGAAATAGCAGTTGCCTCTAACTTGATCATACAAGGTTCAGCTGAAATAAAGAAAACTGAAAGTAAATTAGTTGTGGTAGAAGCAGAAAAAGATAGGCTAATCAGGAAAAGGTTAAAACAATAATATGAAAAAAGTAATTCAGTGAACAATTGTACATAGTTCTTGGTTTTCAATTACCTTTTTAGGATATTATAATTTAATGTGAAACCTGAAAACTTTACTGTGAAAATCGTGAATTGCTTCTGGTTCAACAGCATATTAATGTTCAAAGTGAAACTTGAATGTGGTAAATATACTTGAATATGATAATAACACGTGAAAAGATAAGAACTGAACATTAGAAGTAAATCATACTTAAACTTTAGACATTAGACGTTATGCAAAAAATTTGGGTGTTAACTTCGACCATATATACTAATGGACTGCACATTGGCAATAGCTGCATCAAAGCCGCCATGGCTCAAACATTGGGCACGTCATCATCAGACTCCAAATTTCGTGTAAAAATGCTGTTATGATTACTAATTTACGCTGCAGAACTTCGGTGTTTTCGGTGTATTATGTGAATGCGCCTCATATATAATGAAAACTCTTCAGGTAAGTTTACTTATGAGCTATATACATGCATGATCGGGTTGTTTACATTTTGTGATTTATAATGTGATGAACATTTGCGAAGAATTTGGAACATGCATTCCATTTTTTTCTTAAGTTACTATATTTTTATATCGATAGCTGCAAGTTTCTGGTTAAGTAATTGAACTTTATTGACTTAGGTATTTAATTCGTTTCTTACCCATGAAAAATCATAGAACTTTCTTTACTATATCGCTCAGAGCAACCATAAGCACAGCAGGTGTAACCCATCTTTTTGACTGTTGTCATGTGATTTTATGTTGGAGCCAGAAATTTTGATGTCATGCGCAGTCTATCAGTATATATGGTTGAAGGGTGTGAAGCAAACTCTTTACAATGTATACAAAGTTGTTTTACTAGATGTATACAAATATACATCTAGTTTTTATTAAAATACACTCCTAAAATTTTTCTAAAAATTCCTAAAATTCCTAAAATTCTTACCTAAAATTTTCCAGAAGTATGCTATGATCCCTGAGTTTGTGACACAGCTCTTTGTTTCTTTTTTTTTTTTGAAGGAGGAGGAATTTGTTTTGCTTGTTTGAAAGCTAAGTGGAAAGGAAGCGTGGCGCCGGGCTGGGATTATGTTGGCCCGAAGCCTCTAAACAAAGTTCGTAATGCAGCTCTTTTTCTTTTTTTCTGAGGAGGAAGAGGAGGAGGAATGTCTTATGTTTGTTTGAAAGCTGGGTGGAAAAAATGCACGGCGCCGGGCTGGGATTACGTCATCCCGTTATCATTTAGGGCTTTCTCGTGATCAATGCACAAACTGAGCAGAAATCTTGGGGGAAATCTCCCCCACAAAGAAAACTGTTAAAGCAAAAATCCCTTTAGCATAAATATATGTACAAAATTTTGAGATCAACTTAGTAATTTAAATTATGCAGGTTATGAAGTCATGACATTATCCAGGTATAAATGTTAAAGAAAGGTGTGTTATGAAATCATGTACCACAATGGTGAGTATTTAAATTTATTTTAGACACAGTCAAAGTATGATGAGTCAGTTGTTTGTTACTAGCAGAAGGGCAAGGGACACTTTTTACATATAGAAGAAAAAAAGAGGTGGCAGAGTGTCCCCATCTTTAATCCATACTGTGTGTGTGTGTGTGTGTGTGTACGCATGTGCACAATGGTGAGCATTTCAACTTACTTTAGACACAGTCAAATTTATGTAGAAAAAGGACAGTGTCACCCTCTTTAATTCTACTTACTGTATAGATGTGTGTGTACACATATACTGTATATTGAGAGAGAGCTTTTAAAAATGGTTATGAAAATTGTTAATTGGTCATGAAATTGGATTTCCCAAATTTGTTAGACACCCTGATTTAGAAACAAAGAAAAATTCATTAAAGCAGGACTATAATGAAATAGTTTATGATACTGTTTTGTAATTCATGTGGAAGTAAGCTACTATGATATACAAGTGTTACACTATCAGATTATGGGTGTGTAAAAAGATAAAATGCTTTCCTTTTCCAAAGCTACTCGTGCTGTGAGGTGTCAGACATCTGTCTGGTTGATGTCTAGTATCTTTCTGCTGCTCTCTTTGCTGCTGTTTCTTTTATTCACTGTGTAAGTGTTGTAATATTTTTAAAACTGCTTTATATTTCACATTTTTTTTTTATTTATTCTTTTTGCATTATGATCTTTCACAATGTTTGCCACTGCTGAAATGTATCTAAATTTTTTGTTTTAATAGACCTAAAGCTCGAATTACCCTTGGGAACTATAAAAGAAAAGACAGAAGATGTTAAAAATTCAAGAAGCTACACTATTCAGAATACTGGGAAAGTCCTTTCTGGCGGTAATATTTCATTTTGTTTCATGCATAAAGTAGTGCTTCTCAAGTCGGTGCTCTGCAGACTGGTGCTGATTCGTGAGCCTTCGGTCACTAGTCTGCAGCAAGTTGTCAGAAAGTAAAGGAAAACATGCTTTCATAAGTGTATCTACAACCCTACACTGGTTGCTGTTGCACCAATAAATAAATAAAATAAAATGCCAGTCCACCCCATTACAGTTTGAGAAGCACTGATATAAAATGCATAGAAATTTACATGTGTGACATTTCTGTTATAAATAATGTTTGCGACTTCTAGTTGTTACTGCATTGCTCTGTAGGTTCATGTATCTTTGGCCTTGTAGTCCCACCTTCCTCCTCCCATACTATTTTAGTGTAATGTTTAATACTTTTTTTACCTATTATAAAGTATTTTACCCTCAAAACACTTTCATTCAAGTAAGCAGGTGTGAAATTATAATTGAATGAATAAATGAAGGGTTCAATTTGAATTTTGTGTTGCATTTGTTATATGTGATGTGTTTTTATCCTGTTTTTTATACACTGAAGAGCCAAAACTAACATTGTGACCACCTGCCTAATATGAATGTTGGTCTTCTACATGCCACTAAAACAATTCTTACTTTGCGAGGTGTGGGTGCTATAAGAGATCTAAAGATGTCTTGTAGTATTTGGTATCAACATGTTACCAGCAGATCCTTTAACTCTTGTACACTGAAGAGCAATTGAATTAGAGACAGCTGGTGTAATGCAAATGTGGCGCTGTGGGCGGCCCTGTAAACGGAAACGACATGTCGTATGCAGCGATCCGACAATATAAGGAGTGATGCAACGGGAATCAGTAAGTCGGACGCAGTATGGGTAAAACTAAGTGCATTTGATCGTGGGCAAAATGTCGGGGCCTGACGAATGGGTCACTCCATCTCGGAAGTCACTGGGACTTTCACGAGCCACTGTGTCACAGGTGCACCGTGAGTACATCGAATCCGGTAAAACCATCCCTGCAAGGGCCAACTGCCGTGGATAACAGCGTGTGGATCAGCGGGGTCATCGTCGACTACCTCGCATTGTAACAGTGGATAGACGGGCCACAGTGCAAGAAATCACTCTGCAATTAAACGCTGGTGCACAAAAACGTGTAAGCAGCCACACCATCCAGAACCATCTCCTCGCTATGGGGTACAGAAGCCATCGTTCCACGAGGGTACCGCTGCTGACCGCACACCACAGGGTGCAAAGATTAGCATGGGCGCGGGAACATCGCCACTGGACCCTAGACGTGGGAAAACGTTGCCTGGACTGATGAGTCGAGATTCACGTTGGTACATGCGGATGGCAGGACCACATGAAGCGATGAATCCTTCTTGCCAGCAGGGTACTCTTCAAGCTGGTGGGGGTGGCATTCTCGTCTGGGGACTGTTTATGTGGACTGAAATGGGACCCCTGGTACGTGTGACACCGTCCCTCACAGGTCAACGTTACCGGGATATCCTGGACGACCATTTGCTCCCATTTGTGCGTCTTCAACATCCCACTGGGGACCTCATCCTGCAACAAGACAATGCACCGTGCCATCACTCCCGAATTGTATCCAAATGGTTGGATGAACACTCCACCGACGTGACCTCACTTCCTTGGCCAGCTAGGTCACCTGACCTCAATCCCATCGAGCTCATCTGGGATGCCATCGAGAAAGATGTTTGAGACTCTGACCCCCTCTATCAAATCTTCGTGAACTGTGGGAGCTTGTTCTGGGGTCGTGGATCCGTATGGCTTCCCAATGCTTCCGGTGTCTTGTTGAGTCCATGCCGAGACGAATCGCCGCTGTCATCAGGGCAAAAGGTGGTGCTACACGTTACTAGACAGGTATCTCTAATTCAATTGCTCTTCAGTGTATGTTATGTGGTTGATGCTGCCACAGATTGGATTTGCTTTTTTAAAACAAACCATAGATGCTCAATTGGATTGATGTCTGGAGAATTTGGAGCCCAGGGCACTACCTGAATGTCTTCTTCATGTTCCACGAACCATTCTAGAACAATCTGGGCTGTGTGGCTTGGTGCATTATCCTCCTGAAGGAAGGCACTACTAGAGAGGAATGCCGTGGCTGTGAAAGAATGTACCTGGTTTGCAGTGATGTTTTGGTAGGCGGTAGACATCATAGTTTCCTGCACATGAACAACTGGATGTAGGGTTTTCCAGCAGAACAACATTGCCCAAAGCATTACCCTCTCCCCACTGACTTGTTTTTGTCCTGCGGTGCATCCTGGTGACAACACTTCCTCAGGTAAACGTTGCACACGTCCCCAGCCATTCACATGGTGCGACAGGAAACGAGATTCATTGGGCCAAACAACCTACTTCCACTCATTCAAGGTCCATTTTTTTATGCTTGCGTGGCCATTGTAGGGCTTTTGACTGTGAACCAATGTTATCGTGGGCACTCGGAGTGGCTTGCGGCTACACAACCCAATTTTCAACAGGGTTCGAGGGAATGTGTGTTGTGACACGTTACTGCTGTCACCAGTGTTCAAATTACCATCAAGTTGCGCCACAGTATCGCCTCAGTTGGCTTGTTGGCTTGTACCATACGGGATAGCCTGGGTTCACCTCTGGCATCAATGAGCTGTAGTCTTCCTACACCTTGCCGGAGGTTCATGGTTTTTAATCTCCTTGGACCACTTTTTGAAGATACTAACTACAGCTGACCATAAGCACCCCACAAGCCTTGCCATCTCAGACATACACTGATTCAGTCATCTGGCCATTGCAATTTGGCCTTTGTGTTCTCTGTCTTTTCCATTTGAATTACAAGAGCAACACTGTTTAACAGAGCTCCATATCAGGTGTTATTTATACCATTTTATGACCTTAATTTGCATAGTCATGTTTGTCATAAAGTTTCGGCTTTTTGGTTTATATCTGTGTATTTTTATTTTGTTGATTAGTTTCAATAGTAACTGCTGAAAGTTCTCCTAGTATTGATGAGTATAATGACAGTTATATTGCTTTGACAAAAGTTGCATATAAATGTGCACAGTTTAGAGCAGGATCTAAGTTTTTATCAGAAACAGCGTTGAAACCAAATGGAAAATAAATATTTAAAAGAAATGAGCCAAAGTTTGTTTGTGGTATATTTGAGATATGTTAACAATCTTTGTATGATTTTGTTGGAAATAACTTGTCTTTTCTTCAAACTGCATCAATATTGCTATATCATTTGCGATGGAAACCAGAGCCTTTGTAGAATTCTTGTGTGTGGAATTGGAGAGAAATAGCACCCAGGGGGCATTTGACACGTACCGTGATCACACGAAGCCAGATCTTCGTTTCTACTCTGACGAGAAGTCTTCATTACTGTGGACTCCTTTCCCAGAGACCAGCTGTAGCCATCTTGGTGATGCAGTGGTCTAAGTGCTGGCTTCTGACTGTTTGTCTGACTGGGTCCTGGCTCGAATCTTGAATGAGACATGGGTGATGTGCTTGTCTTATGGAGCTTGCTCTCTCTCTTTCTTGGAACCTACCTACCTACCTACATACATACATACATACATACATATCACTAAGCTGTTCTCTTGAGATTCAGAGG
The DNA here is from genome assembly GCA_039090855.1 of Macrothele yani. Lineage (NCBI taxonomy): Eukaryota > Metazoa > Arthropoda > Arachnida > Araneae > Macrothelidae > Macrothele > Macrothele yani. The sequence goes on along the minus strand of CM077016.1, from coordinate 88,832,628 downwards.
TTAGCTCCACAAAGAAATACAAACTACCAGCTAATTTTTACTTACTGTTGCTGTATCAAACTTCTCCATTTACAGAATATTCAAAGCAAACTGAATTTGCTTGTACCACTTACTGGTCATCCATGTAACACCTCTCAGAAAACTTGAAAATTTCATCGTCCTGGAGTGGGAGTTGAACCCCACATCTCCTGATTACCGGTTGAGTATGCTAACCATTACACCACCCAGGACAGTGAAGTTCCAAGCAACTGAGACAGGAATCTGAAAGTCCTCAGATTTTTGCCAGTCGAAGCATCCCTGCTTCCTCATAGCATTTTGATGCAATTCCCATCCGGACGGATGTAGGTCGGAGATCACCAGTAGAGCTGTGTTTGGGCTCAATTTTCGAAGCCCGAGCCCGTGGTATGTCAGCTCGAGTCCACCCGAGCCTGAATTTTACATTGAAAGATGGAGCCCGGGCCCGAACGAGCCCGGAAACTGGCTAACCTGTTCAACCATTAATAAAAAATATCTTCTTTCCCACACTTCCATTCTCTCCTCCTCCTGCAATTACCACCAATGTATTTCTAAAATTGGGAGTGGGGAAGGGATCTCTATCTATTTTTACAGTGTAACTGTATGGTTTTTTTTGACTGTTCGTTTCCATGCGAGTGCTTCGGGCGGCCGGCCGGCCATCCAAAATGATTATGCGGTGCTGCAATTTAATGTTGCTCAAATAATGCTAATATTATCGCGCCATATTGCGCTGAAATATGTACGTTGCTAAATAGAATTAGCAGGTAGCTACTGCGTGAAGATATGGGGTAAATTATTGTCGGCAAGCTATCAACTATCCAATATCTATAGATCTTGAAAAAGTTTTGCCTTCTCTGCAGAAACACACTAATTTGCGGCCTATGGCATTTTCTACCCAAGCCAGGAATAAATAGCCATCTCGAATGTGTGCTCCCCAATCAGAACCAGTTGCCGAAGAATTCCCTTTACCTTCTATAAAGTGTCTCATTTGCTAAAATCCCATTTATACATTTAAAAAAAAAAAAAATCTCTTTCTCTAAGAGCCCGAGTCCGAACCGCAGTAAATATTCTACAGCCCTAGCCCGACTCGTGCCCGGTCTGCTGCTTAGGGCTTTCGGGCTCGGGCTCGGGCTCAGCCCATCTCAGCTGTAGTCACCAGTACCACAGATAAATCAATAAAAGAAGAAATATTCTTAATACATGGAAAACTGACAGAATATTCAAAGCAAACTAAATTTGCTTGTACCCCTTACTGGTCATCCATGTAACATTTCTCAGAAAACTTGAAAATTTCATCGTCCTGGAGCCGGAATCACTTTTTTTTATATTTTTTTTAATTTGGAGGGATTTTTAAATACAGTTTTGCACTTTGTAAATTTAGAGAAAACATTACCAATCCTTGTAGAAATTAATGGATCATACTTGGATATGGCAAAGTGAGCTGTTTTTCTAATCAAACTTATCAAGAGTGGTGGAGACACTAACTCTAGTAGAAACCTTAAATTTCTTTATACCTCTATTCACTTTTTTTAGATTAAATCCTCTTTAAAGTTACAATTTTTTTCAACAGTACTGTTTCATTTCAGAGGTCTTCGTCATTGGAATATATGTTTACTGCTCTCAAGGTGTAATTATTGAAAGCCGAGACCTTGTACGACCATGGTATGCGTGATGTGGGGTGGGGTGGCATCTCATGTGAAATGTGATGGCATGTGGCTTTTCAAAGTGTTTAAACTAGCCTTTACTTTAGTTAATTTCAGTGTTATGTAGTTCTTTTTCCAAAGGTTTATCTGTTATACAACCACCATGATGTATGCTTTAATGTCTGCATTGGATATTTCATTTTACTAGAAAATTACTCAATGTTTGGGATCTTGGCACACTTCATTATGCCCTCTCCCTGTTTTTGAAATTTCATTATATTGCTTCCTTTTTATTCAGTATAATTGACAGTATGATGCTGTATAGCATTCTGGTTCTTTTCTTCAGTTTATATTATTAATATTTAATTCTTACTGATATTTATTAAAATGCCCTTTTCAAGGAAAATTTAAATAAGTATTACATATACAGACCTGCCAGGTTTTATGGTTTACCCGTAAAATTTACGGAAATGTGACTTGTTTTACGGGCAAAATGTTAATTTTACGGATTTGGCGATTCTCTGAGATTTTTTTTTCTGATGACACGCTGTTCCCCCCTTTCTTTTCAGATCATGCATTGTTCATCTCCCGAGTCGCAACTTCTCAGAAGGCCAGCGTGGGGTGTGTCTGCGTTGGAGCAGGTGTCTTTTATCTTTATTCCTCCCAGTTCGAAATGCTATCTCAGAACGTAGTTATCATAGAAAAAAATTCCAACGGATTTGAAATCTGTGGAATTTTTAAGCCCAGATCGCTGTCCAACATGACGAAATTAAGCAAAAACTGCCAGTTTTGTGAAATTAACAATGCATGGGGGCATGCATGGTTTCGTAACTTCTTCTCTGGCAATAAATTTGACATAACGAAAGAATGCTACTATAAGAGGAAGTTACAAAAAAAAAAAGTAAGTCCAATGTTCATTCGAGCCAGTGCTGCTCCAGCAATGATTTATTTTGCTGGTCCGTTAGTCAGTAAGTTTTCTACGCTTTCCAACCGTGCTAATCGCTCGGTAACATTCATAAAAATGGCTTGGCTTATTCAATGAAATTAATATGTTGGGGTACATACTAATTCATCTAATCCTTATTGAAAATGGTCAAAGGTAAGGTCAAGACGTAAGAGCGGGATTCATTCTTCCGCCTTTTTGCGTGATGACTTGCGTAAGATCAAAGCATGATTGTGATGAAGTTTGGGTATGCTGTTCAGCACCCATAGTGGACCTATCCTATTGAAAATGGTTGCTAATCAGCATTCACGGGGACAGTGTAGTAGCACATGCGCAAGATTTGTTCGCTCGCGTTTCAGAATTTTAGCACAATACTTCCGTGGAAATTGACCGATTTGGATAGAATTTTTAATTATAAAACGCCACGTGTGTGGCAGCTTTTTAATTTAGAAATTTAACAGGCACAAAAAATGTTCTATAATAAAGCAAAAACACTCAAAATATCAATTAATTCATACTAAGGGATTCGTCAAGAAAGCAGTAAAGTATCTGGGAGAACACTGTTGCTTTTGCAAACCCACACTTTTTTGTAGGTATGAAATTTTGGGCTTTTAGTAAACAACTCTGAATTTTAAAATATCCGGATTTTGACAGCACGAGTTTAATCTAGGGAGGAAGTGGATTTTTTTTTTAAAATCTGTTTGAAAAAAAAAGCGCCATTGGCTTTGTAACTTCTATCAAACCGAATTGAATTGTGTGATATTTAGAGATTTTCATTTTCTAAAACAGAATACGTGTATTCTACAGTTTGTCATTTAGGCCATTTTATTTACTTTTTTTAAGTTAAAATCCCGGTTCAAACGTTTTATGCTGTGGTTACGCCTGATGTAAAAGACAGTTGGTTTTGTTCCGGCAAAACACATTGTGTTAGTTTACTGCAGGAGAGGGGTTGGTTCAGACGTTGATGGGCCCAGATTGTTTTTAAAAGGAATGACTAGAGAAGCTCTATTTGGTAAGATGAAGGGAGGGGGGAGGACAGGAAGAGAAGACGACTATAAAATCAGTGCCATTTGGAAGTATAACGGATGCTGCTAAAGGGATCGGATTTAGTAAAAGACAAGGCATCGATCCACCTGTGAGGAATGATGGGGAGAGAGGGGACGAACTCAAGGGAATGACATTCGTAACTAAAACCTAAACCTTTGTTTCTAGATGAAAGAACCTTTCAGTTGCTCTCTGCTTTCCTAGCTGACCAGCTCGAATCGGATAACTCTGTAATCAGTGTTTTTCCCTCTACTATAGCAGTTTTTACTTACATTTTTTTCCCGAGTGGTAATAAATTTAGTATGTGTGATTCGCTATGAGCAACAACATAAAAGGGGAAAACGGAATTCCTGTGTATTGCGAAATCTTCAAGAAAGGAAAATATGCGTTTCGCGCTATGTGCCGATGCAATTTCAACATTTCGCATGGTGGAAGGAATGCTTTTACAAATCATATTTCTAGTGACAAGCATAAATATAACGTTGACTGCGTGGGAAAAAAAATAACGAAATTAACTTCCTTTGTTAAAAGTTATAATGAACTCGATGCGATTCGTACAAAATGTTTGTTCACTTCATTTTTAGTTGAACATAATTTACCAGTTAGTGTCTCTCAGTCACTCTTACTCATTTAATTTTTTTTATTTGACTGTCTCATCGTCCGTGTCTCCGTAAGATAAAAACCTAACATGAAAATGGTTCATTTTTGAAAATATTTTAGTATGTTTCATGACGGCGTGGGACACGATCCCATTGAAAGGGTAGAACATCCTTCCCTTTAGATGCAAACTTCTGTAAAAGTAAATTTTTATCACTTTATAGATCATAATGATAGCATAGTAATGAGAAATTATGTATAGAATTTATTTTAATCGATATGAATGTGCCGATAAATTTAAACATCTGTAGACACTTCAATTAAAAGTTTATGGTTCATTTGGGTAACATCGTTTTTTAAATCGATATGTTCGGTACATTTAATCAATATGCGCGACAAGTAATTTAATCGAATCTATCGATTAAATTTTTTTACGGATTTCTGTTTCTGAAAGTTGGCAGGTCTGCATATAACACTTTCCTACAAACCACATGGTTTTTCCTGTGCTTTCATGCATATCTGTTACCAGTATGTTTCTTTGCTGTGAACATTGAATTTTCAAATACAAATGTATTTTCACTTCTTATCCTTTAAATTCGAGGGTGCCAACTGAAGTTTTCATAACGTGGTTAGTTTTGCATGAACAGCTTTCGAATCATATATGTACTCATCTTCATATCCGCACGACGCTGCATAGCTGACACGTTATTCTGACAACATGTGACTACTTTATCAATGGTGTAGAATGGCACTCTTTTCTTTGGTATAGTGAATGTGCGTGGTTTAAGTACAGTGCCTAGAAGAATTAGTGTGACATGCTCCCTAAGATGTCCCTCACGGTTTTGTGACCAATCGCCATGAAATAACAGAGGGCGCTGGCATCGGAAGTTACGTTAGGATGCTTCATCGGCTTCATGCTATTCAATGGTGGGAAGTTTGTTTGCCAAGGATTTGCTGCCTTACGAAACTTCAAATTTTCACAAAATAAAGGTTAGTGGAGGGAAATCTTTTTGGCAGTACCTTTGCTAATTCGTTGTAGCTCGATCATAGCAGTAATACACTAGGTAATTCAACAGTTGATCACTAAAACGCAATAGGCTTATTCGGGTGTTAGTGTGCTAGTTTTATTCAACTGTGGATTGTTTATAACGAAATTTATTTCCGAAATTAGTAACTTTTTATTCGTGAAGATGTAGAAGTTGATCAAGTATTGGCTGTCACGCGTTAAACCTACTGTGTGGTTAAACTTAAGTGCAGTACTGAAATCGATTGCAACAGTTATAAGATCATAGGGAAATAATGTCAGCTATGAAAGGACTGGGAAATTCTGCATTAGCAAATAATAAAAAACATAGAAAACGGAAAAAGCAAAGCAGCTGTTTTGTGCCAGGATGTAATACTGGCTATAAATCCTGCAAAAATAAAATATCACTCTTTGCTGTCCCCAAAATTCCTGATATGTTGAGCAAATGGGATAAGGCAATTCCCAGAGCTGATAAGAAACTTGGTGAAAGTTGTGTTGTACGTGCCTTGCACTTTGAATCTAAATTCATGGAGATTCATTATCGTTCCACTGTTCTAGGTAAGGAAGTTCTAACATGCCGAGACAAACCATCACTCAAGCCTGACGCCATACCTGCTATTTTCCCAAATTTAAAAGACATTTAAAAGGTGAACGACTAATTAGTTTTTCCAATTTTTAGGGGGGACATCCCCTACTGTGCCTTCTCCACATTACGCCTGTGTGTATGCTACATTAATAATTTCCTTTTTTTTAAGGGTAAAAATAGTTTACAGGAACTGCATAGAATTATCCCGTTTAGACAGACTCCATGAACACCCACTTCTTAATTTTTACCTTATTAAACTTTTTACTTAAGGTGCAAAAGAATTTTCCTCTCTTCACTGCAAACCCATTTGAATAGCAAATTTAATCACATAATTATTGTAAGGTGAAGAAAAGTAAAGAAAAATGTTATAATTATTTTTCTTTAAAAGAATGTCATCATATACATTCAGTTTTTGTATATTTACTTCTGTCCAGTATGATTCATTTTGTTTAACGTATCACAGGCAACGTTTTTTTAGGAATGATTTTTATAAATGGATTACAGCTGGTATATTATTAGAAAATAGACCAATTTTAAAAATAGTAATCGTTGCTGAGTTTCAAGACGTAATTGGATTATTGGAATGCAAATTATAAACCCGATGTCTCATTGAGAAAATATTCCCACCCTTCTTTTCCGGTAAGGTTTTGAGGGGCAAAACATCTTTTTTTTTTTTTTTAATTTTTTTAATGCAGTTTACAATCACTGAAACATCAACAGTAAGTTGATGTTTCAGTGATTGTACACTGCATATTGGTCTCCAGTGTGTTTGCATAATGTAACCCATGTATGACTATAAAACTTCAGAAATATCTAACATTAATGTTGACGATAGCACAATGCAAAGCTTAACTTAAACTACGATACCCTTATTAATGAATCTTGAGCACCCCGTTCGTTCTTTTTTTGGGGGGTGGGAGGTGAAAGAGGTGTGTCGATTATTTCGTATGTACTTAAGTTATCTGCTTATAAAATATCGTTCAAGGAGTACACATAATACTGGCGAGCTGGGTGTGTGTCATAAAAAGATGTGCGTTTTCGTCGTCCTTCGTCCCTGAAAAGCAACGTGACATCCGATGGCAGCGCCATCTACCGCTTTCATGATTGCAGGCAGCAATTTTTTCAGCAAGCACGACACACTAATTCTTCTAGGCACTGTAGTTGTTTAAGTGGCAAATGTCTAAAGTGCTGCCATCTTCTGGAAGGCACTGAAAATAACTGCAATTTAAAATTTTATGGTTTTCTTTTTTTATAATTTTATTGTTAATTTCTTTTTTCAGTTAGTAACTTTGAGGGTTCTGCTAAAATTAAGAGATTACATGACTTATGCCCCCTCCCCCAATAGTTACTGTTTCATAAATTTTAATTTCGTCCTTAGATTTGTGTCGTATTAAATTTTTAAAACTTTCAATTTTTACACAATATTGTGAATTAGTGCTACTTTTTTTTTCATTCCTGTGCTGTGTAAGGTCTTTTTAAATCTATTTTTAGTACTGCCATATAAGGAATTTGTGGTAAAGTAAATTTAATTGGATCTCAAATATGTCTTTTTCTAATAATATAGTTTTGTGATCATTGTTGATAATGAATCTTTTATTGTTTCTACTGACTGAAAATAAAATGTGCTTTCTCAACAGGGGGGTTATTAAAATACCACCCCAATTCAAATTTGACTTAATTCTTTAACCTGTTTATGTATGGAAAATAACCCATATATTTTGGTTTTCTTCTTTCTGTTTTGGTAACTATCAGATTTCTCAGTCATTTGTCACTAAAAAGGGACAGCTTTATATCGTGGGACTGGGAAAAAATTAAAGGAGAAAATTTGCATTGCTTGTATAGTAAATCTGCAGGAAAGCCTGTTTCTTCAAGATATTGTGGAATGTAATTTGAGCTCGTGGTGGCCTTGTGGTGAAAGGCATGTTGCAGAGCATTTGATCTGTCCCTTCCCTGGTACCAGTGGCCCTAAATTAGGGAACATCCTTAGATGCTTAAGGTTGTGGAGTAGTGGTCCCTAAACATGAAAAAAATGGGGGGGGGGGGAGGGGTATCCAAGAGTTCAAATTTTTGAGTTAAATTAATTTCTGTATGGTTTTAGTTTTGTTTCCATATGCTTCTGCTGTTTTTTTTGGGTCTATTTCATCTTCATTTTTATGTGGCATTTTTTGGTAGTGAATAAATGTGAATAAATGCACATAGTTTGTTGAACTATTTACTTTTGTGGCCAGGGTGATGGGAATTTGTTAGGGTACAAATGTTATGCACTAGAATGATGAATTACTTTCTCTTCCTTTGAATGATATGATTTCAAAGTTACAGCGGCAAGAGAAGGTACAGTATTTTTGAACTGCACTTTAAATTTAAAGTACATCATTTTTTTCCCTTAACAGTACATGTTTTAAAGAATTAATCTTTTGTATCAGTAAAACACACAAATGAAATTTCAGTTTCTTATTATTCAGCACAAATACTCAGCTTTGATGAATAGATACAAAGATAGTATAAAGAATGTTTAATAACAAAATTATTTTCATAATTATTGAAAAGCATATAACCAAATTTTTATATATTACATATATTAAGTAATACAAATTTTATATATTACATATATTAAAAATTAATACAAATGCATGCTGTGCATAATTTTAAATTTATTTTGATTATCTATGATAATTTAAGGCTGAGATATTCAACAATACAAAAGTATGAAATGAAAATCATGCCGCGTTAAGTTATTTGTACTTAGTACTAAAATTTCATCAGAATCACTGCTGTAAATGTAGAATTTGATTAATGCTGATTCTCCTGCATTTCTGCAAAGTGATATTGCTTTAGGGAACAGAGATGGAGAAGCATTTGATGCTTAAAAAACATGAATACAAATGTAAGAAAAACTGCAACAATTATGTATGTTTAATTCTTGTACACAGTGAGGTGTGAAGTGTTGAAGCTGGAGCCAACATTAGTGAAACAGGAATTTTTTTATGATTTGCCAAATTCATAGCCATTGAGGGAAAAAAATCAACAACTGCAATATTAATTGCTTACATGGTTTACCAGTGCTGAATGTTGGAACTCACTAGCAACAAACTGCAACACTGTTGCTCCGTGTGCTGGATGTTTCTCAACATTGCAGGAAACAGGGATTAAATGTGTAGACATACATTTTGTTGCAGTTTCTAATATTTATTTATATTCATGTTTACTACTTGTACTTTTCTCAGTCAAAAGCAAAGTTAGTGGTGAAAAAAAAAGTGTGCATTAAACATAAATTAATATTTGATTGCAAGAGGCTTTTATGAAATACCGTAAATAAACAGTTAATGTTCCACTTACAAGTTTTGCTGCCAGTGTGTATCCTATGCTTTCTTCAGTGATGGTGTATAATAATTCTGCCCTTTATTTGGGGAAATCTAATTTTGATAATTAATAAAACATGTTCTCTAATTTTCCAGTTGGATTACCTCAAGGGACAGAACGCACAGAATTTGAAACTATGCTTGAAATGCTGTCCACAGAAACTATTTCTGCCCACAAGTATTCAGTTTTGGATATGCACAGTGCTGCCACTTCAGGAGAAATTGTCCAAGTTCTTCACATGATGGGTATGTTAACCAAAAAGTTTCTCAAACTGTGATCTTTGATTGTGGTGAAATGTTACTATATAGTAAAACAGTTATTAGTGTTTTCAGTGATACTAGTGCTGTGTTGAAGAATTCTGAACGATTTGCATACTTTTCAGTTAATAGTTGCAGTTATGTATAATTTATAACTACTAAACTTGTGGTTTTAAGATAGAATAAAAATATCAACATTTCTCACTATAAAATGGTTATTATGCACCGACTATAGTTTCGCAGAGCGTTTGGCTCAGCATCATCAGGCCGAAAAGAGTTTAAACATTCAAATCATTATGACATCATCAGAGTTCCGAGGCCACGAATTTTGGTGAGTTGTTTCCAAGTGCTTGAAAAAAAAAATGAAGTCAACGTCATGTCGTTAAAAAGACGTGAAGAGTTCCTGTATACGTGGAAAGCTTTTAATTTGTTAAGCTTGATAGTCGAATCAGGTATATTAATAAGCGTAGTGTTTCCAAACAAAAACTTATGGTTATTAATAAGCATACATTTTTGTTTGGAAATGCTTTCCACATATATACCAGAACTCTTCACGGCTTGTCAATGGTTATAAACCTGATTTGACTATCAAACAGAATACACAGTCAAGTCACATTATTGTGACCCACCTTTTACTTCTGACGTCAACAGGGCATAGCCAATGAAGGAAGGCACATGTTGTGAGCCGGCTGGGAGGGCATATAAGGTGTGCTGTAGGAAATCTGAAAATATATCACTCCGTTGCTGTCATGGATAAAAAAAAAAAAAGCGATTTATCAGATTTGCAAAAAGGAATGATTATCGGCTTTGGGGCCAAGGGTAGCAGTATTTCTGAAACAGCGCAGTTTGGGAACTGTTCGCGTGCTGCTGTGGTTAAAGTGTATCATGATTGGAGAAATGGCATCATTGCGAATAAGCGATGTGGAAACTGTGGAGCACCTTGTGCCATTGATGTGAGAGGTGAACGTCGGCTTTGAAGGTGTGTGAGGGCCGATCGACACGCTACAGTAGAGCAACTCACTGGCCGAATGAACCAGGGGGCTACCGAAAGTGTGTCTAAAATGACAGTTCAGAAAACCCTGCAGTGTATGGGGCTCTGATGCAGACGGATGGTCAACTGCACCTATGCTAACGAAGGTGCATCGGCAGAAAAGGCTTATATTTGCACGGCAGTATTGGAATTAGACCTCTGCTGATTGGCAAAAGATTGCCTTCTCCGATTATTTACGTTTTCTGCTTCATCGAACAGATGGATGTTGGCAAATAAGACGAGAAACATCGGAGAACAAACACTCTTCAACCACTGCTGGAAGAACACAAGCTGGTGGGGGCAGCGTTACAGTCTGGGGAATGTTTTTGTAGCATTCTCTGGGTCCACTCATACCTGTGGAAGGCACTATAGACCAAATTCATTATGAATTCATTCTTGCAGACCACGTACACCCATACATGCTGATTGTCTTCCCTGGGACAGATGGGATTTTCCAGCATGGCAATGTGACGTGTCACACAGTTAGAAATGTCTGAGAGTGGTTGGATGAGCATAATGAAGACTTTAAAGTACTTCCCTGGCCCCCTAATTCCCCAGACTTAAACCCAATTGAGCATCTGTGGTACCACCTCGATCGTGTTGTTCGCTTTGTGGATTCTCCACCACGCACCCTCCAGCAGCTGTCAGATGCACTGCAGTCAGCACGGCTCCACATACCAGGGTTCGTACGCCTCCTGGAATTAAGTTTTTATTTTCTAGGGCCCTTGAAAACTCCTGGAAAAAAGGCAATTTTTAATGACTCCTGGAAAACTCCTAGAATTTTTGTATTTCTTTTGATGCTGACCTAGTTTGGTTAAAGTTTGCATTTCTTTTTATACTGAACTAGTTTGGTGGTTTTCAGCATGTTTCACCGTAAAAGTTAGTTCTCCAGCTGTGAACTGGAGAGAGAAAGAGTGTGTAGGGGGAAGAGGATTGCAGAAACTTCCTTGCCTGATCGGGTGGGCGGGGCCAGCACAGCTGTTGACTGCTCCTGCACCCTACTGGGATAAAAAATATGATTTTCTATCTCAGCAGAATTTCTACAAAATTTTCTGAAAATTTAATGCACTTAATAAATTGCCAAAAGGAACGAACCCACCAAATTGTGTGTGAATCGGATTAAAACTGTGAAAACTTGCCAATAAATTTTTTAATCACGTACGACGGCAGTTTTTCCGCTCTAATGTCATAATAAAAAAAAATTTTGCAATTCCAAAAGTTTTCATTTGATTGTAGTGAAATTTGCAGTGTAACCTTATTTAACCCAGTTACGACATCTGTGAAAAATTCAGATGTTTTAATTGAAAATTCAGAAAATAAATTTTTCGGCACGTTTTTACTTAGGTAGGAAAGGAGAGTACATACCTGCCAAGACTTCCAATTTTGGCAGAAGTCCCGATTTTTTATACATTCTACCAACCAAACTCGCGTTCTTCTGCCGTTCGAAAAATTTCTGTTTTTTTTGCAAAAAATAACCTGTTTTATTAATTTTTGTAAGTCAAAAAAAAAAAAAAAAAAAACGAGTTGAGAAGCGCAGTAGTAACTTACTAGTCTTAATCTCAGGGCTGCCAGACCTGCGCCAATTGCTCTAGGCAGCACCAAAACGTTGGTTGTTCTTGCACCATTCTGAAAAAAAAAAAAAAAAAATGTGATTTTGACGACGAAATCTGCGCTTATTTTGCGCCAAGAGTTAATTAAAATTTACCAGTCATCGATATTTTAGCGTAATCTTATGCGATTCGAAATCGATTCAGCGGTTAATTCGTACGTGAGATTCTTCCGTGGGTTCGCGGGTCCCCCTCCCCCACCTTTTTTTTTTTTGTCATTTTCGAGATCGATGCAAAAGTGAAGAAATTTTCGGGGTATTAGTTGGGGTTTCGGGGTATTAGTTCCGTCTGAGGACGTTGTTTTGTCTTTTTAAACATTCGGAAACGGAAGCTAAACGGAGTGCAGATTTTTCGCGTAATCATATTTTTTTTTCTGTCGCGATGTTGCTTCTGTTCAGTATTGTTCCTAAATATAATTTCATTGCATAATTTCAGCTCGAAATTGTGCGCAACGATTTCCGAAAACGGAAGTTAGGCCGCCCGAAAATTTCCCGTAATCTTCGGCCACGAGATTCTTACGTTGATTCGAGGAATTCCGTCTTTTTTGTTATCATTTGGACCATTTACGAGATCGGTGCACAACTGAACTGAAAATTTTGAGAGGATTGGTGGTAGGGAGAGGGTATCGTTTTCTCTGTCATAGAACGGAATTTCATCCTTCGAAAACGGAAAGTAGACGGAGGTAAGATTTCTCTCGTAATCGTAATTTTTTTTTCCCTCATGATGTTTCCTCTACCGAGTATTGTTAGATATCATTTTATTCCATAAATATTTGTATTTCAGCCTGAAAATGTTGGATAAATTTCCGAAAACAGAAGTCAGACGGAGCGAAGATTTCTTCAGTAATTGTATCCCCCCCCCCCCCCTTCGCGATGTGATCCCCACTCCTATGTAGTTGTTAAATGTCATCACCCTCACAAATGTGTGTGCATTTTAGCTTGATAAATGTGGAGGAAATTTCCAAAAACATAAGTGACAAAGTTTGGAAATTTGTAAGAATTGATGCATGGTGTTAAAAAAAAAAGTGTTCATTCTCTGAAAATTACACCATTTATCTAAAATAGTGAAAGCTCTGATATCAGAATTCATGGTTCTCAGCTACAGTTGATGTTTTTAGTAAGCACAGCATACCTTTCAAAAATTGTGTTGCTTTGGAGCAGTGAATGCTCCAGTAATGATAGGAGAGAAAAATGGTGTGGCTCGTCATAATGATAGGAGAGAAAAATGGTGTGGCTCGTCATTTGAAAGAACACCAAAGTGAAATAATAATTATAGGGTGTCATCATCATTGTCAACCATTATCAATCCACTGCTGGACGAAGGTCTCCCCAAGTTTCCTCCACAACGGTCTGTCTTGTGCCAGTCTCCTCCATGTCACCCCTGCATACTTTCGAATTTCATCCACCCATCTCCCATGTGGTCTTCTTCTGGGTCTTTTCCTGTCCCTTGGAATCCAATCTAAAATTTCGGCTGTCCATCGATGATCTGTCCTTCTGGCAGTATGTCCAGCCCATTGCCATTTCAGGGATTTAACTCTGATCATGATGTCTTCCACTCTTGTCATTTTTCGGATCCACGAGTTCCTCTTCTTATCTCTCCTGGTTACACCAAGTATGCACCTCTCCATGCTTATTTGAGTTGTCTGCAGCCTTTGTATGTCTCTTTTAGTTAAGGTCCACGTCTCTGCACCATACGTAAGCACTGGAAGGATGCATTGATCAAACACTTTTCTTTTAAGACATAATGGCATATTGCTCTTGAAAATTATGCTGTTTCTTCCAAAAGCTCTCCAGGCAAGTTTTGTACGCCGATTAATTTCTTCATTAATGTGACCCTCACTTGATATCTGCTGTCCAAGATAAACGTACGTGTCTGTTATCTCCAGCTTTTCCCCATGAATCGATAAATCTTCATTTCTTGTAAAAGCATTGAACATCACTTTTGTCTTCTGAAAGTTCATTTTTAATCCCACTTCTTTACTCTTGTCAGCAAGTTCCTGGATCATACTCTGCAGCTCTGATGGGCTAGTTGCAAAAATGACTACGTCATCAGCAAAACGAAGGTGGGTTAGATAATCTCCATTAATCTTAATTCCCTTGTTTTCCCAGCTCAGTGACTGAAAAACACCCTCCAATGTGGCATTAAAGAGCTTCGGAGATATGGTGTCACCTTGTCTCACTCCCTTTCCAATTTTTATGTGTGTTGTATTTTCAAACAGCCTAATCTTTGCACTTGCATTTTCATAGATGTTATTAATAATATTAATGTATGCATCTTCAATACCGCAGGTTTTCAGAGCCATTGTAACTGCTGATGGTTTCACCGAATCAAAGGCTTTTTCATAATCGATAAAAGCCATGCACAATGGAAGTTCATATTCCCTCACTCTTTCAATTAGTTCTCTCAGCACATGGATATGATCTATTGTGCTGTAGCCACTCCTGAATCCAGCTTGTTCTCTTGGTTGATTGGTTGAGCCATGTCCAGTGTTACCTTCAAGCGGTGTGAAAGAACTTTAGTGAAGATTTTATAAACTACTGATAGGAGGCTGATAGGTCTGTAGTTTCCGAGATCCTCAATGTTACCTTTCTTATGTAGCAGGATCATTGTAGCGGTGTTCCAATCCTCAGGAATCTTCCCTTCATTAAGGCATCGAGTGAAAATTTGGGCGAGCACTGTTTCGATTTCTCCACTTGCTTCTTGTATGATGTCTACAGTAATTCCATCTTCTCCTGGAGCTTTTCCCCGCTTCATGTTCTTGATTGCATGTGCAACTTCTGCTGGAAGGACTGGAGGAACTCTGGTACTGGTATCTTTCATGATGTCTGGAGTGCATGTATCATCCCTTTCATATAATTTGGAGTAGAAATCTTGTCAATTGAAAAGTTTATGATATGATGCTGAATGCATTAAAACTAGAGGGCCATGCCTCTTTGTTGAATGTTGGCTGTTGTGGATTGCATATTGTTCATAATGCTTTCAACAGTGGCTGCAAAATAATGCCAGAACTTGGTGAGAGTATTCAAGCATTGTATTATATATTCAAGGACTCGCCAGCTAGACGTGACGACTTTTCAAAAGTGACAAACTGCAACGTCTTTCCGCTAAAGTTTTTCAAACACCGTTGGCTTGAAAATGTGAGTGTTGTTGAAAGAGCTTTTGAAGTTTTGCCAAGTATTTCATTATATGTCAGCAAGGTTCAGCAAAAGATATTACCTGACCCTCAAAACAAGTCATTTGATATGGTGAAGAAACATGTTAAAGACCCACTTTTTCTTGTCAAATGTAATTTTTTGTTAGTGTGGCTAAAAGTGTTGAATATTTTTTGACTGTTTATCAGACTGACCAACCAATGCTTCCCTTTTTGGCTCATGACTTATATAGTATGTTAAAATAAGTGATGCAAAGATTCATAAAGGATAACATAATGAACAGTGTAAATACACATGTAGTCCTCTTAAACTGCTGAAAATTGAAATAAATGAAACAAATTACAAAGATAAGAGTAAAATCATGATTGGTTTTGTTGCAAGCAAATTAATAACAGAACTAAAGAACAGCCAAAATGTCAGTGACAAACAGATTATGGAATTTAAGTTACAATGTAGGCATTTTTTGATCCAAGTTACTTAAGAAGTTACTCGAAAAATCTCCTTTATAGTATCCGTTGGTTAGGTCAGTGACATGTTTAGACCCAAGAAAGTTTTTGGGAAATTCAGAAGTTCAGCAGGATATTACTCATCCTTGTCGATGCAAAGAAAGTTTTAGAAGCAAATTGTGATAATATCTTAAAGGAGTATAGTGATTTAGTACGGGAACTTGACAATGAAAGGAAGGCTGAGCTCACAAATTTTGATCCAAGAACACAGACTAGATGAATTTTACCATGCTACTGTTGCTAATAAGTATAGACACTTTTGGGAAGTCATGAAGATACTTCTGCTTCTATCCCATGGGCAGGCCACTGTTGAAAGAGGATTTTCTACAAATAAACAAATCATGGTGGAGAATTAAGAGAAGAATCTGTTGTAGCAAGAATTATTATTGTTGACCATGTAAATACAGTTGGGAAAATAGAAGATGTTGAATTGTCAAAAGAGCTATTACTGAGTGTTGCCTGTGCTCGTCAAAAGTATGTAGCTTACCTGGATGAACAGAAGAAAACCCAGCAAAAGAAATGTATGAAAAAAAGAATGCTGCTAATGGAAGACATATCATGTATTAAATCGAAGAAGGAAAGACTTGAAACAGACATTTCTGAATTTAAAAAATCCTCTGAAATGTATGCTGATCAGGTAGAATCAAAAAGCTCACTAACATTGCTTGCAAAATCAAATGCCCTGCGACACAGTGTCAAAGAAAAAGAAAAAGCACTGTTGCTTGTTGCTGATGAACTTCATGAAAAACTCGTGCAACATAAGAATTGTTAAAGGGGTAGGGAACATCTTATCTCTTGAAGTTATAGGTCTACCTGAATGTACCTTTTTCTTAATGAACTTTTTAGATAACAAAACTCTGTGTCTTCCCATTCTGCTTCATTTCCCCTCTCATTTATATTGTGGTCATTATTGGTGGCTTTGTGAAGTGGGGAGAGGAAATGTAAGTCAATAGCAATTCCCAATCGAACTTTATTCCTATACGGCTTTATGTTGCATCCATAAAATGGGGGAAACTTTACCTGCTAAAAAAGAGAAGTATACCTTTTAAAAGGAATTCACCTGATTTCTTTCATAGCAGTTAGCGGCATGCAAATCTGTGGAAGAATTGATCAAGCTCATGCACACTGCGTATTAATCAGATTTCAGTCATTTTCAACACATTCCTTCAATATACACCATTTTTCCCCAACCAGTTTTTAAGTAAAAGATCCCCTCCTCGGGGTCCCTAAGAACAAACTAAAATTTCGACAGAATTGAAGGCTTTTGTATGTGTATTATCATGCATTAAGTTTCGATGAACATACTGAAACCAGATGAAAATTTCCGGAATAAAATGACAAATTTCCAGGAAAAGCACATAATCAAAAAACATTTTTAGGCACTCCGAGCATTGCTTTTTCTCAGCCTTAAATTAGACAACAGGGTGCGTTCAAAAAGTTGGTCAAACATTTTCATGTATTAAATTACCTAAAATTTTTAACCAGTAGCCATTTTTCAAAAATATAAAAAAGAAACAATAAATCCAGGTAGAGAAGGTAAAGTACACGTTGCAAAAATATGCATTTAAATGTTTCCCTCAGACTAAGTAGGCATACAGAAACATCAGTATTTCACTGTCTGCCATCCAATGAAGGCATGTTACATATTGTAAATAGAAAGCTCAGAAGTTTGGAGTATTTTTATACAAGTAAAAACAGAATCTGTTTTTTTTTTCTTTTTTTTTTTCTTTTTCTTTACTTTTTTTTTTTTTTTTTTTTGTTACTGGTTCTCCAAAGGGTTGACATTCCAGCTTTTCAGGTTCGTGTTTCTATCTAGTTTCTTGAATTCTAGAGCATGGAATATCCTGCCTTTTAGGTTTGTATCAAAGTGGATAAAAAAAAAAATCCTCTGAAGCTTGGTGATGCTTCATTATTGAGGTTTGCACAATTCATGCTTTGTGAATGATTTGGGGTCTTTTACTTTATTTAGCTCAGTGCCTGTTTTCTGATATGTAGGCACTGTAAAAAATATTGTTACAGGGAAGAAAATTATCATTATCATGCATGTATTCCATTTTGTTTGTTTCAAAAATGCAAGGAAGCATGTTTAAGGTTTTAACGAATCAGAATTTCCGATCTTGACTGATGTGTATATATCTTTTCTGCTTTCAGTCGATGTATTGTAAATGTGTAGTGCTGCCCCGGCAGCCAAATGGTCTGACCATTCGCCCGAGGTGGGTGTGGTTTTGAGTCCCATATGAGGTATGGGTGGTGTATTTGTCTGATGGCATTGGCTCTGTCCCTTCTCTGCAACAAGTGGCCCTAAATTAGAGATGTGTGGCTGCTTATAGCACTCAGAGTTGCACATGATGGTCAATAAACCTTGAAACACAAGAAAAAAAAAATAAGTAGTAAACTTCACCGTAATTTGCAATATAGGCAACAATGCACTGTGATTCTAGCAAAAGTTTGGCCTCCTGGAATTTTTTTACAGACTCCTGAAAAACTCTTGGAATTTTTCTTTAAAAGTGTACGAGCCCTGACATACCTGTGAACACCTTCCAGCACCTTATTGAGTCACTCCCAGCCCGTCTAGCTGCTGTCCACTTTGCACACGTCGGTTATTCTGGATATTAGTTGGTGGTCACAATAATGTGACTCGACAGTGTATATTAGAAGCTTTCCGCATATACTGGAACTCTTCACGGCTTGTAAACGATATGACGTCAACTCCATATCTTTCATGACGTGGAAACAACTCGCCAAAATCAGTGACTGTCAGAACTCTGATCATGTCACAATGATTTGAATGTTTACGCTCCGTTCATCCTGATGATGGCGAGCCAAACGCTTTGCAAAACTATAGTCGAAGTATAATTAACACTTAATTGTAAGAAATATTGATATTTTTATTCTGACAATAGTTGCAGTGTTGCTTTTGAGTGGAAGTGAGTATGATTTTAATCTAAAAAGTGCATCTGATGTATGAGTATGGGTGCAAGATTTCCTTCCTGGGGTAGAATATTTTTTTCTGAAACATTGCAATAAGTGCTTAAATAATGGGTAACAGTGCAGAAGAGCAGTTTCATATACACTTTGTCAAATAAAAATTGCAACATCAGGAAGTAACAAAGCAATTTTTATGCAAATTAGCAGACAAGATGGTAATGTACAGATATGCCAATGATTCCATTATCGAACCCATCCGGTAAATGCTGAAGCTGTTACAGCATGAGTGAGGTGATTCATGATTAAGAGATTAATGTGTTTTTCAGGGTAACATAGCCATAAATTATTGAAAAGTGACTCCTAGAGGAAAGCAATCGCAGGTAGAATGCAGTGTACCTGTCCATGCAACGATTGTCATCAGCTAATGGACTTTGTGAAAGAGTGAATTATTGGCCTGTATGAAGTTGGCTGGTTGATTTGGCATGTTGTGTAACATGTGCACCACAGTGCCACAGTCTATCATAGCTGTACACTGTGGATAAGTGAAGGCATGCACAGCTGTTTGTATGTAAGTGGTTAGACTATAGAGATTACAGGACTAGGGATCTGGTAACAGGCTATTTTGGTACCAGCAGCCCTGCTCTCATCCATGAGAAGAGCAGTGATGTTAAGAATCAGTCACACAGAAAACCATTTAAAACTGTAAATAAGAAGCAGGTCTTCATGCATGACATCCATTTCATCGACTACCACTGGGCACCCACTGTCGCCAGCGCTGGGACTCTTGAGCAACCTGGGTTGAAGATTGGTGTTGTGTAGTGTGCAGTTGTGAATCTTGGGTGTCTACTGGTCATGAAAGTCATGAAAAAGTAATGAAATTGAACAGGTGGTCATGAAGTAATGAAAAAGTAATGAAATTGAGTGGATGGTCATGAAATTGTTTTTTTTTTTTTTATATCAGCACCTGAATGAAAATAAGTTTGCGCACCTAGAAGAAAACACGAACCGGCACCCATATAAACCGGCGGGTAGTAGATGCCCCATGAAAGCGAAAAGCGCCAGCTGATGCAAGCAAGAGTACAAAGTGACAAGAATGCTGGGTAGAAACCAGGGACATCTATTTATGAAACTTGCAGACTTTGAGAGAGGCCTGATCATCGGGCTGAAAACGTTTATTGTCTGAAGTTATGCAGAGTTCCATTTTGAGAGATTCTCGAGTGCCAATTGCATTCCAAGAATTTGTGTTAAAAAACACATGACTTCAATCAAAAGCTGGGGCTGTGAAGAGTTAATATTTGCAATTTTGTGAATCTTCTAAAAAACAACTGAAACAGTTCAATCCTAAGGAGGACAAACTTGATCACTTCCTGATGTTTTTGCTACAAAGTGTGAACCATGATTTTATCAAGTTCTTATAGAAGCTGCTATGCATGTTTCATGGCAAAAAATTTATGGAGACTGAAATATAATTACATTATTCATGTTAAAGCTGCTATGCATGTTTCATGGCTGCAGTTGAAAGAGGCTTTTCTGTTAACAAAGAACTTTTAATTGAAAACTTAGAAGAAGATGCAGTTGTTGCAAAAAGAAGTGTTTACAGTGCAATACAATGGTTTAGCTAATAGTGAGAAAGAACTGGATGTAGAATCACAAAATCAATGATACACTGCCGGACAATTGCTAAGGATGGATGACAATAGCAACGATAGCAACCATAAAATGGAAGGCAGGAAAATGTGGAAATTAGCATAAATGCGGGATCCAGTAAGACGTGTTGTGCGTATGCAAATTTTGGATTGCCGAACTTGTTTGTGACGTCATAGCGCTGATAAGAGATATAAGGGATTTGATGCGTATTGACCGTTGTTGTTCAAACGCAAAGTTGAAAGGGAAAGAATCAATTGACGAACTTGCAATTTTCAGTATGTCTTCCCGACATCACCTAGATGATTTTACGCGTGGCCGTATTATTGGCAAGATTGAAAAGGGCGAAAAATAACAGATGTTGCCAGGGAGTTCGACGTCAGCCACAGTGTTGTTTCAAGGCTTTGGAAATCATTTCAAACAAATAGAGAGTGTAGCAAAGGTCACGGGGGCGGTCGTGTTCGCAGTAGGACACCTTCAGAAGATCAGTACATAGTGCTACCAACAAAAAGCCACCGGCGGAGCACAGCTAGTGAGGTAGCAAATCAGTTTATGGCTGCTACTGGCAAGCGGATCTCCCGAAAAACTGTCGGCAGACGTTTGCATGAAGGAGGACTATACGCCCGCCGTCCTGTTGTGTGCATCCCATTGTCCAGACGTCACCGTACCGCCCGTTTGCAATGGTGCCATCAACATCGCAATTGGACTGATAACGACTGGTCTGCTGTCCTCTTCTCAGATGAGAGTAGATACAGTCTATCGTCTAATTGTCGACGACAATATGCAGTACCATTATAGCGTGATAGTGGTACTGCATATTGTCCAGCAAACATACAGCAAAGGGACCGATATCTGACATGTAGTGTCATGGTATGGGCTGGCATCATGATCAATGACCGTACGTCCCTCTATGTGCTTCCAACTGGGACTATGACTGGCCAACGATACATTAATGATGTTCTGCTACCTCATGTTCGCATGTTTCGTATTGCTGTCGGGGATAGATTCATTTTCATGGACGACAACGCAACATGTCATCGAGCAGTCGCTGTGCAGGAGTGTCTTGAGAGCGAGGATATTCAACGCCTTGTATGGCCAGCACGTTCTCCAGATCTGAATCCCATTGAAAATGTGTGAGATGCTTTGTAGAGTAGTCTTGCTGGTCACCAATGCCCTCCAATAAACAAGGACACCCTCATCTGTGCACTGACAGAGGAATGGGATAAATTACCCCAACAGCTGCTTGATAATGTAGTGCAAAGCATGACACGACGTGTGGAATCTTGCATCGCCCTCCATGGTGGCCGTATCCCGTATTGACATCTTACGCCGGAACGCCTGCGGACGGTAATTGCATTTTTTTCACGTTTACGTATTCTGCACAAAATGGCCTGTTTGTCCCTTGAACACGTTCCAAAGCCTTCTGGATTTCAGAGCACAATAAATTGTCTTTCTTGTAATGTCCCGGCATTCTGACATTTTATTTCACTTGTCATCCAACCACACTTACTTTTTTATGCGCTATATAGCGGTTTATGATCCGTCCTTAGCAATTGTCCAGCAGTGTATTAGCTGTCAAAAATGCTTTATCAAAAAGAGTAGAAGAAATCTGACGAAGATGAAGTGGCCAATCGTAAAAGGAGAGCAGTCCAAGAACTCAAAGACAAGAAAAGAGAGCTTATAGAAAAGGCAAAAGAAGAAGCTGAAGTTCTAGATTTTGATATTAACAAGTTTAGCTAAGATACTTAAACACCAAGTCTTTCACTGTGAAATTTCAGTCTCCATAAATTTTGTACATTTATAGTTTTTATATTATTACCTTAATAAAAACTTGTAAGTTTTTACAGCATTACCATGCTTTAATAGATGTAATGATAAATATTTCTGAAAATAGCCGTACCCCATCCTGAATGAGAGCTGAATGTTTTTATTTCCTTAAACACATAGAATTTGGTGAATGGCATAGTGGAAGTCATGTAGGGGTTCATTACACCCCCCCCACACACAGTATTGCCATTTTAGCAGCAATGATATTATAGACACAGCAGTTTTGCCTGAACTATTGTCTCATGGAATTAATTTCAGTGTTTGTAAAAATAAGAAATAAATAACCTGGGATCTCAAGCCAAGGGTACTAGATTATGATTCTATAATGGTTGTCATTGTGCCACGCATTGTCGAGAAGTCATGAATTTAACTGAAGATGTCATGAAAAAGTCATGAATTTGGTTCATTGGAAATCAAATGTCATTAACTGACATATTAAATGCAGATATAAAGAAATACTTTTTGGGAAGCCTTGTTCAATGGTCAGCTTTTTTAGTAGATCCTTTAACATGGTGAAAGGTGCTTGTCTTGGTTTCAGGTTGGGTAAAGTAGCAGTGAACAATGAAATGTGTCACCAACCACTCCAGCAATGGAGATAAGTTTCAGTTTTTGGGACATAATTTGTGTGTCAAAATGAAATAAGTTGATTGTTGAAAGACTGGATGAAATGACATACAGCTGTCCTGGTGACTGAGTTCCGAGTGGTAGGAAAGCGTTGGATTCTTTCTATTCATTCATTCAAAATGGGTCCTAGTTTGAATCCTGGGTGCAGCATGGATGTTGTGTTTGTCTTATCGCACTGACTTGCTCCTTTCCTTGAAACCAGTGGCACCAAATAAAGGATGAGCGACTGCTTATAGCTCTGAGTTGCTCATAGTGGTAATTGGAACCCGAAACGGGGGGAAAAAAAAAATGAAAGCAAAAAAACAGAAAACAAACAAACAAACAAACAAACAAACAAAAAAGAACCTGATATGCATGCCATGTAATATGAAAAAGGAATATTTTTGGAAAAGCTATGTTGCAATTGATACACCTTTTTTTGTTGAACATGCTTAACAATTACTTATTAAATTAATGAATACAACATACACAAAGTAATATATTCCATGTCTTCAGTATAAACTCTGTGCATGTTTTTCTCAGAAAACTTGTGAAGTATATGTACGAATTGACATGCCTCATTAGGGTTATTTCCAATTCATCGTTAGGTTTAAATCATTTCATGACAGGCCTTTGTATGTGTTAAATACTTTCATAATGAACTTCGCTTTTCTGAATTTAACGAAGATAGAAATAGCAAAATGCTATACTGTACTTACTGTAGATTTTTGTGGGCTGGTTTTTGACTTAATTGCTGATTTTTTTTTCCTTTTTTTAAATTAAAAACAAAATTTTTTGCACAGAAATGATATTTTCCTCTCACCCACCCTACCTACCGTTCCCAAGTTCATTTAATCAGTTTACAACCAGGACCAACTTTTGGCTCTGAGGATTGTGCTGGACAGCAACCTGGACCAACTTTGGCTCTGAGTAAGAACAACATACTGGCCTACAACAATACAGCAAGTACAACAGAACATTTTGTTATTTTTGTTTGCTAAACCCTAAAATGTGAAGTTCATTATGAAAGTATTTAACCCATACAGAGAGAGGCCTGGCATGAAATGAAATTAACTCTAATAATGAATTTGAAATAATCCTAATGAGGCAAATCAACTTGTACATGCACTTCGGGAACTTTCTGAGAAAAAATGTGCACAGAGGTTGTACTTGAAGACATGAAATATATTTCATGTAGATTGTATTCATTAATAAGTTGAAAAGGAATAGTGTTTGAAAGACTGCATCTCAATAATTAATGTTAAAAATTTCTCTTTCAGTTAGTTAATTACAGTCATTCAATTATACAGAAAATTCTTTAAAATTTATTTAATAGAATTTTATATCACTACCCCTAAATGGGCCAAAAAAAAAAAAAATAAAATAAATAAATAAATAAATATGCA
The DNA here is from genome assembly GCA_039090855.1 of Macrothele yani. NCBI lineage: Eukaryota > Metazoa > Arthropoda > Arachnida > Araneae > Macrothelidae > Macrothele > Macrothele yani. The sequence continues at coordinate 88,808,456 of CM077016.1, read as the reverse complement.
GATGGGCAAAAGTGGAATGTGGGACAAAATGTTATTTCAGTTTTCAGGTTAGTAACCAACTCTAGCAACCCTGAAGAATAACCATTAGTTTTGTAAAATATGACATGTTTATTTACAAGGGAGGGTGTTAATAAACAACCTAGAAATACAAATTTTGAAGATGACAATCCGATTTTTGGCGTAAATGTGACATCTGACTTACCATCCTTGTCACATTTACGCCAAAAATCGGATTGTCATCTTCAAAATTTGTATTATATGGCGTAATCCCGTATTTCTTTCATGAACCTAGAAATATTTAGCTTTTCAAAAAAAAAAAAAGTATAGATTGATAAATATTTGTGAAAAAATTATATGGATGAAAAAATTATATGGATGAATTAAGGATGAAAAACTGTTAATACTTATTGTTTGTTTTTCTCTCTCTTTTTTTTTTTTTTCTTTCTAGTTCTTGGATTTGACCCAAATCATAAGTTTGAAGGCAATGACAATGAAACTGCATTGCATACCGCTGCAGCCACTGGTAACCTGCTGATAATTCATATTCTGATTCAGGTATATTTTACTTATCAATTTGTTATATCAAATCAGTAATCAGGAGTCGCACTGGCTCTTTTATAAAGTTTTCATCAATTTATTTGCCAAATTAAATTTTTTATTGCAAAAGTGTTATAACAAGCAGAGGTGCCAACTATTACGGATTGTCCGTAATTATTACGGTTTCGACTGTCAGATTACGCAATCACGGACAGGTTGGAAGAATTACGGATTTCAGTGCGTTTTGGAGAATCTCAATTTTGTATCCTTTTTTGTTAACCCTTTTAGTGCGGCGCTGCCGATTCGTCGGCGTTCGATTTTGATCCGAGTATTTTCCGAATTAGATGGCAGATATCAGTGTCGATGATCATATCATTTATCAATCATATCGTTTTGAAATGGAATCTCCATGAATCATATCGTCAAACAGCGATATTATCGAAAGAATCGTAATATGCCGTAAGAGTCGCATCGTGAAATAGTTTGCGCTTGCTATCGGTCTTTCGACGCGCTTTCTCCGTGTGACGGGAGAAAGGCTACTTTAGCCCAAACCTTTCCTACTGCAGTTGAGGCAGTTACTGCAGCTTGTTTATTGAAATGGTGTTTGATAATTTTCAGGATTTTTTTTTTATTTTATTTTATTTTGTTTTGTTTTGTTTTTAAGAAGGTTCCTGCAAATTAAAAATAAATAAATCTGTATTGGTTATAATACTAATATTGATTTTTTAAATGTAAGGAACTGTGTAGTGAGAAAACTTATCGCCAGCACTGTGTACCATTGAAACAACAGCTGTTATTTTTCACTACTTAGCAGTTTGGTGCAGTGGCAAAAGTCCAGCAGCTATTATTCTGCACTTCTTGGGGATTAGCAAAGTTGATGTGGCACTGAACTGAACAATGCTATGATTTGCTATTCTTCCTGAAATGCACCAACAAAATTTAAACTGTCCAGTTTTTTCAATTTAAAAAATTAGTTTTTTCTGCATTTTGTATCCAGGGAGGCATTGAATAGATTGCCCAGAATCAAAGGGGTAGTAGGTAGGCTAGATATGTGATTCATGGTCAAAAAGGGCTAGTAAGAAGGTGGATCATGGATGTATGGTAGATTAGGAAGCAAACAGTTAAGTCATATGTATTTTTAAATGTGATGATGGTTCCCCTAGTGGCACTTGCGTACCAGCCAAGTTTTCTGGATTTTGCTGCTGTTTTCCAGATTTTATCGCATTTCTGTATTAAAAAAAAAAAAAAAAGAAAAAAAAAATAAGAATAAGTACACAGGCATGACATAAGTAAATATACACCTGTCGTAATGTCATTTTTTCTATCTGATGGAGCCTATATTGTATTGCGTGCTCGAATTCCCTTTAATATATTCTGCAGGGCAACATCAGTGAGTAGGTGACACCAAACGAATATTCCTTTACCCAAGGGAGCTAAGTGACTTTGAAGAGAGGGTGAATCATGAGGCAGTCAGATCTCAGAGCTAGACAGCGTCAGATTGCTGCAAACCTACTAATTCCTCTTGCCATAATTGATCAAGTGCTAGTGGAATTCAAGAAGGCATGCAAGGAAGCACCAGCATCATGTATGGGTCACCCTGGGCCATCACAGAGATGGCGTCAAGCTGTCAAGTGTTCTGTGGAAACCAATCTTTGCAGCAAGGCCGCTTAGGTTGCAGAACAGCTCCAAGTGAGTTCCAGAACTGCCCAGCAGTATCTTCACCAACTTGGCTATCATGGAAGAGTGGCTCGACGTAAACCTCTCTGGTGAGAAGCAAATACTTGTTGCAGATTGACTTGGGTGACAGACATGATTGAGAGACCCTCAGCATTTCGGCCCACTGTCATATTCTCTGATGAGTCCCGATTTGCACAGTTTTCAGACTGTAGCAGGGCTTAGGTATGGTGATTTCCCACACAGGAATTCAGCTTGAAACACCTACAGCCAACTGTGAAACATGGAGGTTTTTCAGTCATGGTATGAGGAGCCATATGGATGACTGGTCATTCAGTCCTCATAGAATGTGAAGGTAACATCAATGCACAAAAATACCTAACCATCCTTGAGAGGTTGTCAGATGTCAATGGCTACCTCCTTGTTCATTGAAGATGGCACTCCATGTGATAGGACAAAATATACCCAAGCGTGGCCTGAACAAAATGCCAGCCAGAAACTGTTGTCGACAAGCCAGAGCCCTGATATGAACCCAACCGAACACCTTTCAGCCATATTGGATGGAAAATTACAATGAATGCAGTAGAAACCAACCAACGAAGCACACCTTCTGGCCTTGTTACGTGAATCTTGGGCTCAAATTCCACAGAGCTCCATTGCTGATCTCTTTTCCACAATGCCTGACAGGTTGAAAGCCCCACGTACTGCAAAGGGTTGGCTACCAGATATTAAATGCAGCTACAACTACAGCTTCTCTCATTCCATGCGGACAGAAAATAAATATTAACAAATCAGGTGTCTATTTATTTATGTCATGTCTGTGTAAATTAGGAAAAATGAAGAGTATGTATATATTTTTTAGGCAAGATAAAAGTTTTCCACAAAACCTGCCATGGTCGTCATCATAGGATTTTGTGGTAGGAAATTCTACCACAAAATCCAAAGGGTGAATAGCAATCACGAAAACTTTTTTTTTGGCAATTTAAAACTTCTGCTCCTAAAACATGCATGAATGTCATCCAGTTATAAGATGATAATAAATAAATATGTAATTTTGTAACTCCAGTTCTGAAAATACTCAGATGTCATATGCAGTATATTAAAACATGCAGAATTGAAGTATGACATGTAAAAAGAATTGAGGTATGTATGTAAACAGGTGACACTGGCAATGGTATGTGCAAATGCATCAAGCATTAAACATTCATGAGATCCTTGCCCGGAATTCCGCTTTTTTCATCCTCATTTGGGTCATTCTTGAGATCGATGCAAAACTAGAGATAAATTTTGGGGTATTAGATGGGAGGGACTCGTTTCCCGTCGGGAAACGATATTTCATCTTTTAAAACTTTCGAAAACAGAAGTTAAATGGAGTAATGATTTTTCTCGTTATCGTAATGCCCTTTTTTCGTGATGTTTCTTCTGCCCAATATTGTTGTTAAATATCATTTTATTCCATAAATATTTGTATTACAGCTTGAAAATAGGGGAAAATTTTCCAAAAACGTAAGTTAGACGGCACAGAAATTTTCCTTTAATCTTTGGGCATGAGATCGTTTGGCGGTTTTGAGATATTTTGCTATTTCCGTCATCATTTGTGTAGTTCTCGAGATCGATGCACAACTGAACAGAATTGGGGGACAGTCTTTTTCCGTCGGAGGACGGAATTACGACTTTCGAAATCGGAAGTTAGATGGCGTAAAGATTTCTTCTGTAATTGTAATTTTTTTCTTGCAATATCCTTCTGCTCAGTATTGTTAAATATCATTTTATTGAATAGATATATGTGCATTTTCAGCTTGAAAATCGAGTAAAAATTTTCAAAAACGGAAATCGGACGGTATGAAGACTTTGCCTGTGATCGTTATTCCCCCATCTCTTAGCGATGTTTCCTCTATCCTGTGTTGTTAAATGCTAATTTTATATTTTGAATAGAGTGATGTGGTCCAGTTTAATATTTACATAAATAAATTAACATGAACAATTTTGTCTTGTTCATGCTGGGTTTTATTCACACTGTTTTGCCACTCACTCAGTCTGATTTTTTTACCCAGTTGTTGAAAAGTTCAGCTTTTTCTTTTCTTCGTGAGTTTCATGTATGATTAAAAGTGGGAGCACCAAAGCACTCCCACTTTTAATGCTTTATGGATTTGCATATTCCATTATACAGTATGTATATTTTTTACAGTTGTTTTTAGAGTTATGTATACCGCTACAGTTGTTTTGCAGAGTGCAAGCAAAAGTTCTCATCAAGGTAGCAGGTTCAGTAATGGGTGTAACTTTCTCCTATAAGACTGTAAATGCCACCCTCTACTGCTGTAGCTTTTTTTTTTTTTTCTCTTTGGTTAATAGCTCTGTTTTAACCTCATGATTGGTCAGCCTGATGCCCTTGACCTAAATTCCATAGAACATGCCCAGGATGCTCTTATACAAGGCGATTCACAAAGCCCTACAACTTTAAAAGCATATAGAAATTTATTCAGAATACTTACAAAATTTTTTGGAGGCATTAATCTGTAGCAAAACACACAAGGTTTTACCTCATGTAGTGCTATAGCACTGAATTCCATAGCTGTGACTGCCAGTCATGTGCATTTCAAAATAACTGCTTTCACAGGTGTGGAGAATGCTCGCTGTGTGTTTTAGTTTGAACAAACAAAATCTGTGACAACTATTCACAGGAAATTTTGCACCCAATATCGTAGCGAATGTTCCACTAGACCTACAATTTACTCTTGGCATAAGAATTTTGTTGAGACTGGTTGTTCTGTTCGCCATGAGAAATCCTCTGGTCGCCCCCGTGTTTCTGCTGCTGTCATTCGTAGTCCCACGATATCAACGTGACACGCGTCTTGTGAAATGGGTATTTTACACCCAGTGGTTTGGAGAGAGTTATGAAAACGATTGCACTTAAAACCAAACAGATTTACTATGGTTCAAGAAATTAGTAGCCCAGATTGCATAGCTCTAGGATTTCTGTATGGAAATGCTGCATTGGATAGAGGAAGACAGCACATTCCTGGACTACATAATCTTCAGTGATGAGTTGACATTTCACATCAGTGGTAGGGTTAATGCCCACAACTGCAGGATTTGGGGCACCGAAAATCCACGTGAATCTCAGGAACATGTTTGTGACAGCCCAAAGGTGAATGCATTTTGTGCACTTAGCAAACATAAGGTTTTTGACTCTTCTTTTTTCATGAGAAAACCATCAACTGTATCTAGATATGCTTAAAAATTATCTCCTTCCACAGTTGGACAATGATGATAAAGAAAGACCCATTCACTTTCAGCAGGACGATGCACTACTTCGCTACTGTAATTTTTCCTATGGTTTCTTAAAGATTTTTTCCAAGATTATCTGCAGATCTCACTGAACTCAGAATTTGAATTACCGCCGCAGTTGCAGAAGTGACAGCAGATATGCTGCTTCGAGTTTGGGAAGAAACTGACTTCGGGTGGAGTGTCTGCCGTATCACCAATGGCAGTCACATCGAACCAAAATGCCTATGTGGGGTAAAACTTGATCAGTTTTGCTACAGATTAACGCCTCAAGAAATTGTAAGTATTCTGAACAAATCTCTATATGCTTTCAAAGTTGTAAGTTCTTTTTTGAATCACTCTTTATAGAAGACTGCTCCTAGAATCCCACTCTTTCAGGCTTTCCAAAGCTTTGACATGGTTTGGAGAAGTTTTGGAGATTACTACACATACAGTGCTGTTGCACTCACTGTCTTTTCAACCAGGTAAGACATTGCTAAGATACTTGTATAATAAGAGGCACTTACACTCCATGTGGAACACTTGGACTACTCAGTTGACGTATGCCTTTTTGCCATGCATCTGTGTTCATGTATAATTTTGGGAATTAAAAGTGTTATCAGGTTTTTTTTTGGTTTTTTTCAACCACTGTTCACAGTTTTAAAGTGCACTTGTTATTGTTCAGTTTATGTGTATCAGATCCATTGGATTTCAGGTTGTGTCATAATTCATGGAAATCGGTGTATCATGAGTTATAAAAAGCATCCATTTGGTGTTATCAAAGAATCTGAGAACAAAGAGCAAAAACGAATGATTCAAATTTGAACAAAGGTTAAATACAGGGTGTTCGGAAAGTCACTGTGCACCTAAGCTATGCACTTAGAAAAAATGTTCGAAGTGATCTCCACGAGCGTCGATACAGCGCTGAACCCGTTTCAGTTTATTTGCAAACATTTGCTGCAGCTATGCTTGTGAAATGTTTCTGATGAACGTAGTTATTGCAGTTTGTAATTGATCAAGCGTGTGTGGGCGATCACGATACACAGCAGATTTTGCTGCGCCCCACAGAAAAAAGTCTGGTGGAGTAAGGTCCGGGGAGCGAGGGTGCCATAGGTTTTTTGAGATGACACGTTCGCCGAAAACCTCATTCAGAAGTTTCATAGAGGTGTGAGCTGTGTGCGCAGTAGCGCCATCTTGTTGAAACCAGCTGTAGGTGATTTTGTCTTCTTCAAGGCGGCCGATGAAGTTGTGGAGTATGGAACAGTAACGTGCACTATTCACGGTGTCCTGAAAGAATAACGGCCCGACAATGTGCCGTCGGGATAGAGCAACCCACACTCCGATTTTCTTGTCATGCAAGGGTCGTTCCGACACAGCATGAGGAGTCTCTGTGGACCACAATCGTGTGTTTTGTGCGTTAACATACCCAGAGAGGTGGAACCACGCCTCATCTGTAAAGAAGGGGACATCAAGAACAGCAACAGTTTTCGTTTGAATAAAATTGTTAAACCATTCACAGTACCGGAGTCGTTTTACGTGATCCGCCAGTTGCAATTGTTGTACCGCTGTTACTTTGTGTGGGTAGAGGTGAAATGATACTCTCACCGCTTTATGCGCTGTCGCAAGCCCGATATTTTCCTCTTGCGGCAACTTGCGCAGAGATTTTGGTGGACTCCGCAGCAGGGAGTCAGAGATGTCCATCAACTTCCCATCGGTAAGTTTAGTTGGTCTCCCGCTTCGTTCGGCGTCGAACACTGAGCTTGTCGCACGGAATTTCTCAATAAGTCGACGAACTGCATTACGATGAGGTACAGGTGTGTCTGGGAATTTGGCAGCAAATTGCTGCCGCACTAAATCGGTGCATTCATTGCCTTCTCGAAAGACGTATTCAACCAGAAACACACGTTCCGCAATTGAAAGAACCATAGTGCGAAAAAGTGAACAACAACAGCACACGCGATAACTTCGATACTTACAGTAACAACGACTCGTCTCTGTTGACCTCTGGAACTCGACTGCTGCAATGTGGCAACCGACGCTTCGAGCAGCTTGCTGCGCATGCTCAGTGAGCCCCATGAGTTCCCGCGATCGGTTGCGACTGGGAGAATCCACTTTATTATGTTCCGGTGGCACATACTGCACTTGATAACTGCAAAAACAAAACAGTAGCCTAGGTGCACAGTTACTTTCCGAACACCCTGTATAATTCCATACTCCAAAAGAAATGAGAAAATACGTATATAAGCCATGATTCGTGAAGAGTGAAAGAACAGTGGTGTTTTTAAACTGAAACTTTCATGAGAAAACATCCAAGCATAATTCAACAAAATCGGCTTCTTATTATTAACCACTGTGTGAGAAATCATTGGCTGAAGAGCAGCTAAAATTTTTATTTATTTATTTATTTATTTTTCTTCAACATCTTACAGTCAACAGGTACATCAAATTCTAATGATGCTTCACCATCATCCTTGACAACCATTAATACAAAGCTCTGTACTGCTAATACATTTTGACCAGTGAAATTGTTATCACTACCTCAGAAGTCTTCAACATCTGTGGATTTGTTTCATGAACAGATTTAGTGAGCTATATTCTTTGCACTCTGGGAGTTTTAATTTTTATAATTTCGTACATACAAACATTAATTAATTACATTACATTAAGCTGTTCTCTGAGATTCAGAAGTTAGCTCCTTAAAGAAAGACCATGTGCCAAGTACACATTTAACTGATAGAACTAGAATTTACTTACTGTTGGTGTATCAAACGTCTCCATTTACAACAATCTCGGCACACAGCTCGAGCTTCATTAACATCTGTCACACGCTGCACACTAGACTTTTTGTACTTTGTACTCATAATCTTTTTCTCAAGCAGACATCCTTGAATCTGTTCCTTGTATGGCTTCCTTGGCCTTCCTTTACCTTTCTTTCCTGCCACTTGGGCTGAAAAAATTGTTAGTCAGCACCTCATCACTCATTCTTTCAACAAGGCCAAACCACCTAAGAATATTAGTCTCCACTTTACTAAAAACATTTTGCCTCACATTACACATTTGCAACACATCTTATTCCTCACATGATCAGCGCATGTCTTACCACAAACCCCACAAGTAATGCATCTCTCCAGCACACAAATGATGCCTCTGTCTTTCCTGCAGTACCCAGGTTTCACTGCCGTATGTCAGAGTTGGAACAATTACATTTTCATACCCAGCCATGTGGGACTCTCTTGAGAACCCATCATTCCTGTGAAATCCTCCTAAGGCTGCTATGACTTTCAATGAAGAATTCACTCGCCTACTAATTTTGCCATCTAATTTGTTCTTTCTGTCAAACATACTTCCTAAATATACAAACACATTCACCTGGCCAATCTCTGTGCCATTAAGACTTATCTTAATTTCATTACTATTAATATAAAGCATTGTTGTCAGTTCAATGCTATTTAGCTCTGTTTAGTAATGTTTGAAAAAGAAACATTGATACTTATAGGTAACTTAGGTTTGTTTCGTTCTGTACTTGGAGGTAGCAAGACAAGCACAGAACTGTTGCAGAAATTGAAAATTGCTTTTGTATTTATTTCCATGTGAAATTATAAATGTTCAATTTAGCTGAGTTTAAATTGAAACTTGCTTGTGTAGCTAAATTGTCTTTTTAAACAATGGATATTTAAATTATTTGCTTTCAGTCTGGCGCTGTTCTAGATGCACTTAATGACAGACTTTATACTCCTTTGATGATGGCCATCGAAAATAACCATAAAGATGTGATACGGTATCTCGTTGCAGCTGGGGCAAACATACAGGCACAGGTAATTTAATTTCTTCTTTTACTTTATATCTTGTTCAACATTTTGTACTTTATGCAAAACATGCTCATTTTAAATAATGCATACAGGGGGTCATTTCATATGAAATGCACAATGTTGCAACGCTGTAGAGTTGACGATGCAATTGCAACAATGTTTGTGTCAGTTGCAGTGTGGGAGGAAGCAGCACGTGTGGCCTTATTTCTCCCACAGTGTGTGGCGTTGTGGATTGACAAGTTTTAGAAGTGGCCCATGCAGACACCTCAAGTACTGTGATGCATGAAGATCAACGGTCGTACATCAAGACTGAAATATTATGTGGCAGAAATCGAACAGACATTTACAGTGCTTTAAGTGAAGTTTATGGTGACGAAACAGTAGACTGGAGTACAGTTTCTCGCTTGGCTACTCGCTTTTGTGAAAGACGATTAAGCATAAATAATGACCCTGAAGTTAGGGAGGCTGAAAACGGCCACGGACAAGCGAAATGTGAAACTTGTCGCAGATTGTATTGAACAAAACCATTGAGCAACATGCAAGGAAAGAAGCTACATAAATTTCAGCAACATCAGTATTTCATATTTTGACGAATGATTTGCAAAAAAAGAAAAAAGAATTGACCAGATGGGTCCCTCATGACTTGCTTGTGTGGACAATGCAACATTGCTGATGCAGAGATTTGTCACTGAAGGCGACACCTCCCTGTTACGAATTGTTGCTATTGATGAAACTTGGGTTAGGGACTTCGAACCTGAGTTGAAATTGCAGTCGAGTGAGTGGAGAAGTCCATGCTCACCACAACCCAAAAAATTCGACAGGTATAATCAAAGGTCAAGCAAATGATAATCTTTGTGTATGATCACTTTGGCATCATCATGACAGAGTACCATGTGGAACAAATGTCACAGCAGTCTATTACCATGACTTCCTGAAAAAATTGCACTGAAAAATGTGCAGCAACTAACCTGCCTTGCTCAGAGATGGGCCTTTCATTTTGCATGACAATGCAGGACAACACACAAAGAAGGTGGTGACAACTGTTCTTATTCCCCAAGCTCAAACAGCACGTGTGTGGACAGCAATTTTCCTCCCTGGAGAAGTTTTTCTGCAGCAGTTATGCAGTGCATCTGACAGCTGAACAAAAGAAGGGACCTCACTGGAATTGTGGACTTTCCAAAATGCTGGACATTGCCATTCAGAAGCAGGAAGACTACATAGAAGGACTGTGGAGAGATCTTGCCTTAGACACTTCAGGTACATATAAAAAAAATCTGTGTGCCTTGCATACAAAATGACATGTAGTTTTAATGCATTGTACTTGAGACACATACATTGTTTTTCTGCTTTGCAAAATTTTTTGTTTGAAAATATGAGTGATACTTCATTTTGGATTGCAGGTGATTATTCCAAGTATTTTATCTTCCATTAAAGTTTTATTGGTAACAAACCATTTTTTGTCTGTAAATCTTATCTTTTACCATGTAGTTGCCATCATTAGTATAAATGTTGAATTGATATTGAGGTGTGGAATGTGTGTGTGCGCGCGCTCGCAAGTGTAAATAATACTGTTAGTAAGATTGTCACATTTACGTTAACATTGTTTTCAGTAGCAATTCATTCTCTTTTGAAATTGTGATTAATATTTTATTGATACAAAATTTGTTTTGTATTTTCAGATAATATAATTCTTATAGAGATTGTGCTATTCTCATGTCTTCTAAGATTTCAAGATATTTTTAAGAATATAACATGTAAATACACTTGACAATTTACCTTCAGGTAGCCATGAAGCAGTTAATAATGACTGCATTTGTATAGAAAATTAATAGGTTTATCTCTTGATTAGACATACTGTGTTACAACAAACTGGAACAGCTCAAAAATTTAAGTTAGACATTCAACAAATTAAATAGGTGTTACTTCTTTGTCATGCTTTACACATGAAATAACAACAGCACTGTATATTTTATAACGGGAACCTGTATATTTTCTTGGTTTTCTCACTAGTATAGTTATATGTTGTGGACATAACCCCACATTACCCTTGGCTTCTCTTTCTTTCCTGTTGTGAAATGATATATGCCCTATACTCAACAACCTACCTGAGATGCATATTCATGCGATATTTTGACAAGGCGGGCATATCTTTAGCCTTCTCTTTAGTGTGAAAAACTCCTGCACACCTGTTGTTGTGCTCCAAGGTGAAGAGGTCTAATGTATATGATCCTAACTCCCGCTAATACCACTGCATATTGAATGCACACTAAGATCACTGTCTGTGGAAAATAACCCAGAAAAGTTGTGGAAGAACTGCTGTTTGCTGTGCGCATCCCCTTAAAAAATTTGCTGAGACAATAACCAAAATCTGAGTGGTTCTCTTTTGTGAGGAACCTGCCCACTGACTGATCAATGGTCAGTAGCATACCTGCCAACTACTATGGAATGTCCGTAGTTTCTACAGATTCAGTTGTCTGACTACGGAACCGATTGTTGAAACTACGGATCCTACAAATTTTACTTTTGTTTTAGTGTACTTTGCTATTATTCATGATGTACAGTAAAACCTCGAAAATCCGGCATCTACAGGACTGGACGAGTGCCAGATTTATGAAAATTCCAGATTTCTGAAGCTATCCAAAAATTGTATAACAGGCGTTAGTTACGTAAAGCATGTACCTAGATGTAACAGGTCATTTTAACGAAAATTTGAGCGTCTACGCCTTATAAATAAGCAGGGGTCGTGTTACCAATCATATTCTTTGCAATTTGCGAAAAAAAAAAACAAAAAAAAAACGTTTTGGCGATGGAAAAAAGTTTTGGCGAAAATATTGGCGATTACCTTTTTGTACTATTTGTTATAAAAACTCTGTAGAAAAAAAAAATTTGGTGAATGGTTAGTACACGGCGATTCGTCGCCTCATTGGGCCGTGTCACTTCAGCGCGGCCCAATGAGATGACAAATTTTAGAAACCTCCTGACGTTACACTTAAACGGCTATCGGCAATTTGCATGCTGAGATCGGATGTTCTCACGAAAACGAAATTAAAAAAATGCCGTATTTCTGAAGTTGCCGGTTTTCTGGATGCCAGATTTTCGAGGTTTCACTGTATATACAGGATTACAAGGAAAGTCCGTGATCAGGCCAATATTTCACGAACTATGGCAGTTAGCAATTTACTTCTTGTGCAGTTGTATAGGAAACCCCCTATGGCGCACACAGTAACACCACAAAGGATCCCCTCGCCCCCTTTTTTGGGAAGGTTGAGGGGGATATCGCACTCTCCTTTGCAGATAGGGCAAAAAAGTCAATTACAAACTTGTTTAGCTAGGCAAAAATAGTAAATGTTTTTGTCCCATAACAAAAGATAAAAGAGGACTCTCCAAATGCAAAAAAAAAAAAAAAAAACCCAAAAAACCGGAAAGCTACCTGCATGGATTTCAGATGTGCTTTCTGCTCCGTCGTCAGAATACAAAAATGATATGCATGGTCGGTATGCCAACACTTAGTGAATCAGTGACGGGAAGTCTAAGCTTTGCCACGTACGCAAGTCAATTAGATGTGCAATACAGTTATTCTATCGGATGAGTGTTTCACCACTTTATGCTATTTCTCCTTCTCTCAGTGTATCAAAGTCTGATATTGAATATGTCAAGGAACTGTTTTTTATTTTAAAACAAGAACTGTTGATAAGGTTTGTAGGAAACCTTTTCCTTTGTGCTTTCATTTACTTAGAACTTACCAGTTTAGATAAATTCTAAGTAATAAGTTCTTGTCTAAATACTCTGTCGTTGCTTCCGGATGTTGTGATTTTCTTGGGGCCACATTCCTGGTCACCTTCCATCTTTTGTTATGGGATAAAATCATTTATGTACAATTTTTGCCTCGCTGAACAAGTTGGTAATTGAATTTTTTTTTTTTTTTTTTTTTTGCCCTGTCTGCAAAGGGGCCCTTCGGGGTGTTATTGTGTGCGCCATACAGGGTTTCCTATACAACTGCACAAGAAGTAAATAGCTAACTGCCATAGTTCGTGAGATATTGGCCTGATCAAGGACTTACCTTGTAACCCTGTATATATCTCCATCTATCTCTTCTGCCCATGGTGGGTTGAGTCCCGCAAAGACGGCAATGCGCCCTTAAGGGATACTGAAAAATTAATGCAGCCGGTTTGCCATTCCTCTATTGCATTATATATGGAAAGAGGAAGAAATTATACAATCACCAAAAAAGTATCTGTTAACAAAATCATTGATAATTTTACATCAGACTTAATTCAAATATATACTGAAGGTTTCCTCTTGATTCCATATACGTTACCGGGCTTTTATGAGATGGCTGGGTTTAACCATAAAAAAATTTTAAAAGAAAATTTTTACGACTATTCCCATGATTTCAAACCACGGAATGATAGACTTTCAATTTACATTAAATACATTAAAAAGAGATTTACAATCACTACCGTGGATAAGGCTAAGAATAATTTTGCAATTATTTGCAAAACATTTTACTTTGAGCTGATAAGATCTGAGCTCTTTAATCATTCTACATATGCCAGCATCACTCAAGACAAATTAGTCATTGGCAAGAAAATAATTGCACCTACATAAAAAAACTCAAATTGGGCAAGGTGCATGTTCGATACCCTTTTTTATATGCCATTCCAAAATTCCATAAAACACCTGTTGCATTTTGATTTATAACAAGTGCTAGAAATAGTTACAACAAACAAGCTAGTATTATTTTTGAAAGACTCTTACAAATCATTTTATAGAATATTGGTAAAACTTGGATTATTAAAAACAATCAGTCAGTATTGGATTACATCAAGAACAGTCAAAAAACGGTATCGACCGTGTAGATACATACGACTTTACAAACCTTTTTACTTCAATTGACATTAAAAGCTTGAACGATGCCTTGTGGCCGACAATTTGATGACTTGAGCGGCCATCTCAACATCATTAGAGAATATTGAAAATTTTAAAAAAGTTTTTGTATTGATTGCAATTATACACAGTCGAGTCACATTATTGTGACCTACCTCCTACTTTTGACGTCAACAGCGCATAGCCAATGAAAGAAGACACATGTAGTGAGCTGGCTGGAAGGGTATATAAGGTGTGCTGTAGGCAATCTGAAAACATCACTCATTGCTGTCGTGAATGAAAACAAAAAGGGATTTATCAGATTTGCAAAAAGGGATGATAATCGACTTTGGGGCCAAGGGTGGCAGTATTACTGAAACAGCGCAGTTTGTGAACTGTTCGCATGTTGCTGTAGTTAAAGTGTATCATGATTGGAGAAATGGCATCATTGCGAATAAGCGATGTGGAAACTGTGGAGCACCTTGTGCCATTGATGTGAGAGGTGAACGTCGGCTTTGAAGGTGTGTGAGGGCCGATCGACACGCTACAGTAGAGCAACTCACTAGCTGAATGAACCAGGGGGCTACCGAAAGTGTGTCTAAAACGATAGTTCAGCGAACCCTGCTGCGCCGCCCCGGTGGCGCAGTGGTCTAAGGTGTTGGCCTCTGATCATTCGTCGGAAGGGGTCCGGGTTCGAATCCCGGTGAGGCATGGATGTTGTGTTTGTCTTACGGCACTGGCTCTCTCCCTTCCCTGGAACCAGTGACTCTAAATTAGGGACGGGCGACTGCTTATAGCCCATTGAGTTGCTCACGGTGGTCGTTAAACCTCAAAAAAAAACAAAAAAAAAAAACCCTGCTGCGTATGGTCACTGCACCTATGCTAACGAAGGTGCATCGGCAGAAAAGACTTAAATGTGCATGGTAGTATCGGAATTGGACCTCTGCTGATTGGCAAAAGATGGCCTTCTCCGATGAGTCACATTTTCTGCTTCATTGAACAGATGGACGATGGCATATAAGGCAAGAAACATCGGAGAACAAATGCTCTTTAACCATTGCTGGCAAAAGACAAGCTGGTAGGGACAGTGTTATAGTCTGGGTAATGTTTTTCTGGCATTCTCTGGGTCCACTCATACCTGTGGAAGGCACTACGGACCAAATTCGTTATGAACCCATCTTTGCAGACCATGTACACCCATAAATGCTTATTGTCTTCCCTGGGGTGATGGGATCTTCCATCATAGCAATGCGAAGTTTCACACAGCTAGAGATGTCCGAGAGTGGTTGGAAGAACATGATGAAGACTTCAAAGTACTTCCCTGGCCCCTAATTCCCCAGACTTAAACTCAATTAAGCATCTGTGGGACCACCTCAATTGCGTTGTTCGCTCTATGGATCCTCCACCATGCACCCTCCAGCAGCTGTCAGATGCACTGCAGTCAGCATGGCTCCACATACCTGTGAACACCTTCCAGCACCTTATTGAGTCACTCCCAGCCCGTCTAGCTGCTGTCCACGCTGCTGTCCACGCTGCATACGGCGGTAACTGTGGATATTAGCTAGTGGTCACAATAATGTGAGTCGACCGTGTATGTGTATGGGTAATTTCTTATACCGTCAGACTAAAAGCATACCCATGGGGTCTACTTTTCTAGCATTTTGGCAAATCTATACCTGCATTAACAGGGCTTGAAAAATACTATGCCCGAGATGCCCGGGGCATGTAAATTATTGGCCTGGGCAAGGAAAAACGAAATCTAGTTGCCCAGTTGGGCAACTAGGTTTAAAGAAAAAAAAAAAAAAAAAAAAAGGTTAGAATGGAGAATTTTCTACTCTAGAAAAAAAAGAATTGTCATATGTTTTTCATTTTACTGCAAATCACCAGAAGTTGCATTATTATTACGGAATGAATGCCAAGGCCAAGAGGATAGCACTTCTTCAATTATATTATGCTCTACATCCAGAAATTGGGACCATACGTAGTTTTGCTCCAGATGTTGTTTACAGTTAATGACAGGATGCTTGCCTCGGATAAAACTAGCCTTCGGTGTTTAGTGACAAAATGCGTAAACTGCCCTGAAACAGGAGGACGCAGACTGATGGGCAAAAAAGCCATGCTTTATGAGGAGGGAGTGATAACAGAATATTTATTGCACAGCCCCGGGTGGGTTGGGTCTGTGATACAACTTGCACGAGTGAGGGAGGGGAAATGGAAGCTTCCATGAGTGCCCCCCCCTTCCCGCGAACAACAGCGGTACTACTGAAACAAAGCCTAAGTTTCGTTTAAGAACAAGCCTGTACACTTAGCTGGGAGAAGAGCGAAAATTACTGACACCGATAACTTATATAGTTTGTCTGAGAGAACAGTAGTTTGTGTTAGCTGTGGATATAAGTTGTATTTAGTAATAGATATGATTTTTTTTATTTTTTTTTATTTTTTTTTATTTTTTTTTATTTTGGAAAAAAAAATCCAGAAATAAGAGTAGAGTACATTTCATAGTTAAGCAATTATGTAAAATTCCCGATCTGTCAGCGGTTGTTGCAAATACGTCTTCTGCATTGTTGAGTGACATAATTTCAGAATCGGAATCTGTGTCGTTGGCAGAATTGAAACTTACGCAAGCGGACCATGATAAAGTGTATGCAAAAAAACCCGCTGTCGGACAGTTCAGGAATCTTGGATAATAACTTTTAATTGGCTAAAGTCAAATGATGACAAGACTATTATGTGGTGCACTGCTTGCCAAAAACCATCCTAAAATTGCCGATACCACCAGCAATTTTTTCAAGGAATGTGTGTGTGTGGGGTGTGTGTGTGTGTGTGGGGGGGGGTTCCAGGTGATAATATAGTTTAATAACTAAGTGCACACAACAGTTGTTGAACATGTAAGGATTGCCTTTGTTTCTAAACAATTCTTGAGATATTTTATGATGCAAAATCACTTCTGTTTGCACAAGAGAAAAAGGTAATTAATTTTTACATTCAAAATTGTTGAAAACTACTTAAACTGTTGTACAGTTAACTAGGACTATTTTTTTTTTTGCAAAACACAGGACGTATATTAAAAATTCTTGAACATGGCATAATCACTAAATTTCTCAAATGCCATCAATTACCTTTCTTAAAATTTAAGATACATGCTTTTGTGCACTTTGAACACAGGCACTTTAAAATGGCGATGCAAAAAATGTATAAAAGGTTTAGCATAATTTTTAAATTAAAAAAAAATGAGGTTTCTGTTTTGTTATCTTAAAAGAAATTTTTTTCTGGGCATGTAGATTTTACTTCTGGGCAAGTAAATATTTTCTGTACTTGCCCAGCTGGGCATGTAACTTTTCAGATATTCAGGGATCGCATTCCTCCTAAAATTCCTAATATTTTGTGACCCTCCTTAAATTCCTAAAATTATACCTAAAATTTGCTATTCATCCTAAAATTTTCGTAAGCTTATTTATTAAAAACACAACCGTTATTAACGCCAATAAATTTACCATTACGCAGGGTGCGCACGCGTGCTTGAAAACCTGGAAAGTCCTGGAAAATCATGATTACGTTTTCAAGGCCTGGAATATCCTGGAAAAACGGTGTTTTTTTAATGCCGTCTTGAAAAGCCTTGAAATTTGAAATTAGTGCTTAAAAAATGCCCTTTTAGGAAATCGTGTTACTGTTACCCCTTCATTTTTTAAAGTTCCTTTTCTCTGTTCTCAAAGAAACCACCGGCAGCGGTTTCCGATGTGCACCAAATCCTAATTTGGCTGGGGGGAAAAAAGAAAAAAAAAGGCACTACTTCCAGTGCAATAAAATTGGATGATTACTAGTAGGTCGAAGGGGAGCTTGATGTCCGTCCGACAATTGAGAACAGAAGGGGAAAGAAGAGGCATTTAGCATTTGCAGGGGGTCGCGTATGTACCAAGTCAGCTGGCATCCACCAGTGAGGAGTATGCCTGAACAACACATTCATCTACTTCTTGTTTATGTGCATGCCACCCTCCCTCCCCTCAAGAGACTTCCGCTACTTATGATAAAAAATAAGAAAACTATCTTTGCGAATTTTTCACGAAAGTGGCTGAAATTTTTACATTCACTGTAATTGGATTACAGAAGCTCACTTCCAAAATTCCAGTTGAATCGGTTTAAAACTTTAAAAGTTAGCATTGGTAATTTTTATTATGGACAAGTATGTGTGCCTCTTTGGTCAGAGTGAGCCTCCAGCAGAAAGGGTGTTACCATAGCAACGGTTGATTGACAGCTGGGAGCGCTGATCTGAAGCCCTTGGTTGGGAAGAAAGCAAACACCTGTTTATCACTTCCACAGCACAAAAGGACTAGGAGAATATTTTCAGAAATCCATTTTTCTGAATTTTGAAAATAACACAGTAAAATTTTTACAGTAGTTAAGATACATCACAATAAAGTTCTAGTGCAAATTTCGCCAAATTCCGTTAGGAACTTTAGCAGATGAAAAAAAAAAAAAAGTTGCATAATCGGATTGAAAAAAAAGAAACGTAATTATAAATTACGGGAAAAGCAAGTGAATTATTTTTTTTAGATGCCATGGTTTATTTAAACAGAGTGATCCTTAAATTTTTTTTTCTGTGATGATATGGACTCTATTTGAATTACAAACACGTTTTTATTCAGACGTCTGAGTTACTGTTTTAATAAAAAAATCATCTATAATTAAAAAGTTTTCAATGGATTTAAGCAATATTCAGCAGATAAACAAACGTATTTTAGTAAATTGCAACATCATGACGTAAATTTGGTAATTTAATTTTGTCGAAAATTGGGGAGCATTTTTTTTTTTTTTACAGTTTCTATTATAGTTAAAGTGAAGGAGGAAGGGTGCAACTTGACAGTTCAGTGAGCTGCAGGTGGTGATTTATGGCGATGTGCCAAATGAAAAGAAACCATTCCATCAGGTAATTCCAAAGGTTGTGTTGTGTGGACGCGTCCTCCTGCTGTTTGATCTTAATTGGAATGTTTTTCTGCAGGGGGTTCGAGAGAAATATCCGTTTCAGCTTTCACGGCTCTTTTTTTTTTTTCTTGGTAATAAATAAAAATCATAGTTGCTGCATTCACCATTGATCCATGTTTGCATTTCTTGAATATAAACAGCAGACAATCAGAAACATAGTGTTGGGCGGGTCTTGATGATCTTCATTTTGCATATGCTGAATTCAGTTCTGTGGGAATAAGGAATGACTTATACTGTGAATATATACAAAACTACATATTTTTGAGCTGAAAAAATAGGTCTACTTGTACACAGTAGCTCAAGTGTGAACTCAGATGAAGACAATCAGACATACGGACGTCTGATTCCATAAAAAAAAATCAACATAGTTTTTTTATTTACACTACAGGTAAAAAAGCAAAAACATGTTTTTAAACGTTATAAAGGAAAACGGATTTTTGAAACGCATGACTTGATGATCTTAATTTCTGAAAGTTTCTTTTTTCCACATCCTTTTTTTTCAATTACAATACACTGTAACAGGATACTGTGTGTTATATCACTTAGAGATATGGCAGATTTTCAGTTGCTGATATCCGCGATCGTAAGCGGTAGTTGCATTGCGATTGTTGTTGATGATGACAAGATAAATACTGGAGTGATGTAAAATGTTGCATAAACTAAAAAAATAATAAAAAATAAAGCCCTCCCCCCACCCCAAACTTTTATGCGGTCATCATAGCTGATCAACCATTTCATTCCATGAACATCAGCACATTTCAATCATTTGAACATTGGGGGTATCTGAAGGAATTCAGCCGTGCTTAAGCGCCCTAGCGCAACGAAAACATGCTAATTTTGGACAGTTCTATTCCCTTCCCCTCTACCATCCCTAATAATTGAAAGTGCATACATTGAGAGTGTTTCAAATATTCTATTTATGAGCTAGTTTTCGCGCTGTTTGTTATGCTTTTATTTTCGAAGAAAGAGAGGGAAAATAAGGAAAAGCAGCTAGAGAAAAAAAGAAAAGCTGAGTTTGATGACAAAATAAAAGAAAATGATGCAGAAATAAATAGGCTTAAAAAAGATAAAGAAGCCTCCCTAGCAGTAATTCAAGAGGGAACAGAAAGAATGAGAAAAGCTGTAGAAAAACAAAATACTGTTGAAATAGCAGTTGCCTCTAACTTGATCATACAAGGTTCAGCTGAAATAAAGAAAACTGAAAGTAAATTAGTTGTGGTGGAAGCAGAAAAAGATAGGCTAATCAGGAAAAGGTTAAAACAATAATATGAAAAAAGTAATTCAGTGAACAATTGTACATAGTTCTTGGTTTTCAATTACCTTTTTAGGATATTATAGTTTAATGTGAAACCTGAAAACTTTACTGTGAAAATCGTGAATTGCTTCTGGTTCAACAGCATATTAATGTTCAAAGTGAAACTTGAATGTGGTAAATATACTTGAATATGATAATAACACGTGAAAAGATAAGAACTGAACATTAGAAGTAAATCATACTTAAACTTTAGACATTAGACGTTATGCAAAAAATTTGGGTGTGAACTTCGACCATATAAACTAATGGACTGCGCATTGGCAATAGCTGCATCAAAGCCGCCATGGCTCAAACATTGGGCACGTCATCATCAGACTCCAAATTTCGTGTACAAATGCTGTTATGATTACTAATTTACGCTGCAGAACTTCAGTGTTTTCGGTGTATTATGTGAATGCACCTCATATATAATGAAAACTCTTCAGGTAAGTTTACTTATGAGCTATATACATGCATGATCGTGTTGTTTACATTTTGTGATTTATAATGTGATGAACATTTGCGAAGAATTTGGAACATGCATTCCATTTTTTTTTTCTTAAGTTACTATATTTTTATATCAAAAGCTGCAAGTTTCTGGTTAAGTAATTGAACTTTATTGACTTAGGTATTTAATTCGTTTCTTACCCATGAAAAATCATAGAACTTTCTTTACTATATCGGTCAAAGCAACCATAAGCACAGCAGGTGTAACCCATCTTTTTGACTGTTGTCATGTGATTTTATGTTGGAGCCAGAAATTTTGATGTCATGCGCAGTCTATCAGTATATATGGTTGAAGGGTGTGAAGCAAACTCTTTACAATGTATACAAAGTTGTTTTACTAGATGTATACAAATATACATCTAGTTTTTATTGAAATACACTCCTAAAATTTTCCTAAATTTTTTCTAAAAATTCCTAAAATTCCTAAAATTCTTACCTAAAATTTTCCAGAAGTATGCTATGATCCCTGGATATTTTTCAAGCCCTGATTAATATGACGACATATTTAACAAAAGAACTGAGCAATATCCTGATTATATTGTGCGATATATTGATGGCATCATAGTATTGAACTGTCCGAAGTTTCTTGACACTGCAAGAAGGATTTATCTCAATGAACTGACCTTGGAGCAAACAAATTCTTCTTTCAGGGAATCACATTTTTTGGATATTAATGTGTTAATCAGCACTGGAAAAATTAATACTGAGGTTTTTTTTTCTTAAGATTTTCATTTTAAAATGATTTTTGCATTCATTGGGATTCTTATATTTCATCGTCAATTTACAGGAAATTGATTATTTCACAATTTTTTTCGTTTCTTAGATTTTGTAGTACCTCGACCCTCTAACCATGACACTCAGATTTCTATAAACTATTAAGTTCCAACAACTTTCCTTTCTTTTTTATATATAGATGGTTAAAACAGTTGTTGCATAATTATAATTCTGATACCCAATTTTATTCTCAACCTAAGATACATATTGCAGATATTACTAAAATGTATTTTACAATTTTAATTTGTAGGTTTCTAAATGCTGTTTAATATATCACTTACAGCTAAAGATTTCTTCAGACCTGTTTGTAATCCGGGTGTTGCCCGGAATTCCGGGTTTTTAAGTTTTAGAAGAATTTGAGATGCTCTGGACATTTCATTTCTGAAAATGCTATGAAATTATAACTAAAAGTTCAAGTTCCATTTTCTTTGGAAATTACAGTGTTTGATTAAAAACACTGCATGTCCGTGCGGATGGGGAATGTAGACGATTTGTAACACCTTGAGTGTTTCTTTTGTTATCAAACAAGCTCTCAAGATAATAGCCTGCTAAAAGGAAGGCTTTTTTCCATTATTTTGAAAGTTGCATCTATATCATATAATTTGATTATATTAGATTTGGTTAATCCAATGAGCTACTTTTAGAAATTGAGTGGAATCCACTGTAGACTTCAAATAAAACTGATCCACATAGACTGCTCAATTAACATATAATATGAAGTGCAAAATTTGATTTCAAAGATGCAGTGCCTGAAGGATTTTGCACAGTGAAAGAATATCGGGTACAAGAAAAGATGCAAAGTTTAACTGCACAAGCACTAGGGCCTATTTGTTGTGTAGCTAGTTTATATGTGCGTAATATATATTAATATTCGTAACATGCATTATATTTATATTGGCACTGAGCTGAGAGTTTCAGGGTTTCTTATGACACCTCACAATCACTCCTGTTTCTTGTTAATCTCTTCTTCTACCCTTTTATTTTCACACAGATACACCCGAATCTTGCCCATTCTTAACCACACCCTATTTCCTTTGGTCACATGGTTTCCAGTACGTCGTTTTGACCTAAATCTTTCTCATTCTTAACCACACTCTGTTTCTTTTAGTCTCATGGTTTCCAGTACATCGTTTTGTGGTTTGCAATCTTTCAGTCATTCACTTCCTTATCGCTGGTCTGTGGACTTCATTCACATTCTTTGTTATCAGCTTGGTTTTGTGGCTTAGGGGACTCTCCAGCATACCTGCCAACTGCTCTGGAATATCCGGATTATCCCGGATGTATGTTGCCTCTCTGTGTGCTCCGCATAGTTTGGGGTTTTCTCCGAAAAAAAAAACTAAATTTTTATTACATTACCCATTTTTCCTCAAACAACGATTGTGGCCAGAAATATACTGCACTAAAAGTACAGATAAAAAATTCGGTAAATGTGTAGTTTAGCGTCCTAAATTATTTTGCCGCAAATGTTGAAGTATTTCGAAAAAGTGAGATGTACAGATTTTAAAGTATGAAATTTTATGGCAAATGGTGAAAAAAATTAATCTTTATAGTGCATTTTAAAGATTTTTACCGTAATATTTACATGTAAGTAATGACGCTGTGAACAGAAGCTGCGGCAGGCCTAACAAAACGCTGCTGCAACAACGTCAAGCTTTGCTCCGTTGGAACGAAGGTTTGTTGCAGCGGCCAATTCACCGGTGGAACAAGAGGAACAAGTTACGATGTTTCCAGAAGAGCGATCCATTTTGTAGTGCTATGCTACAGGATATAATTCTTCAATTTTTTCTCACTGTTTTTAAAGCACATGCCAACAATTTCTTCATTGTTTCGCATATGATTGCTTCACACCAAATATAAAGTTCGGAGATGCCTTTCTTGCTTGTATGGAAGAATTAAAAGTAGATCTTCAGTTCAGTTCTCACCAGTGGAAGTTAGATGGGAAGTTGGAAACTTTAAGTTTCCAACTTCGATGTTCCCACACTCGGAGATCGCTTCAAAATACGGATGTGCTCGCACAAAGACAATGGCGATAATAAAATCCTTTGCTTCATCAACAGCCCAGGAGATTGGCGAAATATTAAAGGCAAACAAGATGTTATGCCCGCAAGCGCAGAGGGAGGGGCATAGAAACTATAGGGGGAACCAAATTGCATTGACCAACGAAGTGCATAGGATTGTCACCCTACGTTCAGGTCGGCCACCGGGAATTCCTCGGTCTGGTCAGAGAGAGCTACTCTAACGCATGCTGCTGTGCGATTTAAGGAAGTGTGTTAATGGAGTGTTTTTCACAATGTCAAAACGAGGACATTCCTAAGTTTTAAAAAAAGAATATGAAACAGCCTGGCAGGTGCTGAAAAAAATTGCTAAAATCAGTCAATCACGTTTTTTGTTCTCTTTGCTTCTCAGATTTTTGCATTGCTCATGGAGGTAAAAATGATTGCCAGTGGTACATGGAAGGTGCACGCCATCTTGGAAATGTAGAGACCCAAAACTCAAACCAAAGCCTAACATCCATGTTACTCTGCAGCAACGACTTAAAAGTTATTCGGACAGAGGCTCTGTTTTCCAAATTCTTAATTGAGCATAACTGCTCGTTTTCGGTATCAGACCGCACCGGTCCGTTGTTTAAAAAGATGTTCCCACACTCGGAGATCGCTTCAAAATACGGATGGGCTCACACAAAGACAACGGCGATAATAAAATCCTTTGCTTCATCAACAGCCCAGGAGATTGGCGAAATATTAAAGGCAAACAAGTTTTCACTGGCAACTGATGATTGGCAGCAATTCTGTTGCAAATGATAAACTATTTCCAGTTGTTGTGACCTACTTTGATTCTTCATTAGGTAAGATTGTTACCTGTTTATTATCGCTTCCAAACCTAAACGTTGACTCTACCAGTGAACCTATTTTTAAGCTGTTAAACACAGAACTTTCAAAATATGAGGTTCCATGGACAAATTGCGTGGCATTTGGTGCTGGGAATGCATGAAGGCGTCAGTGCATTTATTAAGAAAGAAAATCCTAATGCTATAATACATGGTTGTGCTTTGTTAAGTTTGTTTCTTAATGTATCATACGAGGATAGATCCAAAAAAAAAAAAAGGTTACAAGCAGCAGCATTGGAAAAGTAATTAGTGTGGAGGGTACATTTGTTGACCAGAGTGGAGACAGATGGCGCTAGTTGTCTGACAGCGGTTGTTTGGGAAGTTAGTGCAAGTTCGCAGACGCGTGAGAGCGATTGAAATGGCAAGACGTTTAGAAAAGTGGTCCCGCTTGGAGGTGCGAGCCGTAATTCGGTTCTTATGGGCAAAGAATGTGTCCGTATCTGCAATTCACAGTCAAATAGTGGAAGTTTATGGTGAAGAAGCAATCAACCGACAACATGTAGCGAAATGGTGTCGCTCTTTTCAATCGGGCAGAGAGGATGTGGAAAACCGCAACAGGGCAGCGCGCGGCCGTCCAAGTTCGTCAACAACAGAAATCAACACGGCACAGGTTGACGAAATGATTCACAATGATCGACGAGTAACTGTGCGTGCAACCGTTTAGCGTATCGTTTCTGATGTTTTGGGATATTCCAAGGTTTGTGCCTGCTGGGTACCACGTGTGTTATCCGAGGAGCAGAAAGCCACACGAATGATGTGCAGCCTCACGTTTCTGCAGCGTTACCATGCTGACGGCCAGCAGTTCATTGATCACATCGTTACTGGGGACGAAACTTGGCTTCATCACTTCGTCCCCACAACCAAAAGAGCCAGTATGGAGTGGAAACACGCTGGATCACCAACAAAAATAAGTTTAAAGTTACACCCTCTGCCGGTAAAGTTATGGCAACCATATTCTGGGATGCATGCGGTGTTATCCTTACGAGTATCTGTAGCGTGGTCATACCGTTAATGCCGATCGTTATTGTGCCACTTTGACAAGGTTACGTGAAGCCATCCGACGCAAACGGCCTGGCATGTTGAGTGATGGTGTCATCTTCCTGCATGACAATGCCAGGCCCCATACTGCACACAAAACTCAAGAATTGCTGCAAAAGTTCAAGTGGGAAGTCTGGAACCACCCCCATACAGCCCAGATTTGGCACCCAGTGTCTACTTCCTTTTTCCGAAATTGAAGGAACACTTATCTGGAAGAAGGTTCTCTTCCAACAGGGATGTGAAAATAGCTGCTGAGAACTGGATCAATGGGCAGGGACGTGATTTCTACCGAGCCGGGTTAAACAAGTTGGTCACACCTTCCGATAAATGCCTGAACAGATTTGGTGATTACGTGGAAAAGTGATTGGCAAGTATGCCTCATAATTCCCTTTTGAATTTTCTGTCTATTGTTAATCAATCATTTTTTATGACCCTTGTAACCTTTTTTTTTGGATCTATCCTCGTATTTTTTGTCCAAACACTTGAGCTATTATATTTATTTGCAACCACATATTTTCAGATATGATGAATGCATATTACTAAGATAATAAGTTAAAATATACATTTTATATATAAAAAAACTTGGTAATTTAAGGTGTTTTCAATTATTGTTTATTGTAGTAGCCATGCTGACAATGTCACATTTTAAATTTGGTAAGACCGATAGTATAGCACCATATCGGCTTCGCGAAACGGCATGTGTAAGGTGATCATCATGTGCTCCTGATGAGCTTCATGAAATGTTGGCAGGTATGGTCCAGACAAGCTTTTGTCAGATTGCTGAAAAGTCACGTATATTATGCAGGTGTTTCCCTGACGAAGACAGCATTTATTGGTTGTGTATGTTATTCAAGTCTGCATTTTCATTATCCTGTACCACAGTTTTGTTCGTTGGTGTGCCAATGCTCTTTCGAGGAATGTCAGGAAATTGTGAGTACCTCGTACATTTATTTGTTTGTGTGAATGTGCATTGAATGTTTTTGGAAATGTTTGTGTTAGTGTGTGCATTGAAGGTTTTTGGAATTGTTGCTGGTTCTTGGGTTTGGTTTTATTGTGTGTGCATTGGAATTGTACATTCAAAGGTTTTTAATGTATCAGTGTGTGGATATGACTTTGGGTAAGCAGCTTTGTGCTACCAGGTTTTTATATCATTTTTTATCTTGGCTTTTAAATTTTGATTATTGTATGTATATGCTTTTTACTGTCATAAACCGAAATTTTTGAGGCAGCTCTTGAGCATGATAATGTGGCAAGTGGGGTTGACGCATGCATTTTCACATGCTTGGTATTCCCATCAGTCAAGCGTTGGGGTGTTCTGAACACATGACAGATTCTTGGTGGAAGTTTGGAACTTAAATCTGCCAGTGTTTCCGTATTGTACCCTCACCACTTTGTATTTCGTGAATGTTAAATTCGTTTCATTAATATAATTTTTTTTGTATTGTTTTGTTGTGTAGTGCGTGTTTCTTTTTCACAAAGAAATGGATCTTCTCCTCAAAATGTAAAAGAATAAAGTAGCAGCTTCAATGCCACCGAAAGAAAAAAAAAACAAAAAACAGAAACAAAGAATTGAAGAATTGCTAGAAATTTAAGGGGGAATATTCTAAACAGTGGCCCTGCGTTACTGCGTCAAGGAAAGAGGGATTTGCCCATTACCGCAACATCAAATTTTGCCGGATATGTGTATTACTTTTCACCGAGATATGCCATAAAATTTCAGTAAGCCACTTAAGCAGTGTGAAATGATGAAAAAGCAGCAGTAAATGAAATTATAGCTATAAAAGTGTGTGTGAGTGTGTGTGAGTGAGAGATAGAGAGAGACTAAACCATTCAGTTCAGAAGCATGGAAGGAATTATTTTACCTCTGTTGAAAGCAGCAGCTACGTATGCCGGTATGCTGCGTAATAGTACTAGTTACTGCGGACAGAAGTATGACTAATGTTGGCAAGTATGCAGTAGGATAACAACTTGCCATCCGTTTGCTCACCATAACAAAAAATTATTTGACATTTACAAATAAAAGAAGTTTTGGGGAAATCCCATCACACTTTTCTCTATCAGAGTTGTCAAGAGCCCAACAGGTTGGGCTGGCAGTTATGTTTTCATGACGCTTGGCTGTATTCTGCTAAATATCACATTTCATGCCTGCGATTGTAATTATTCTGTGCAAAGGTCATAAATAATGTCAATTTAAAGGATTGGCGACTGTACAATACTCCTTCATCCACATTGCATGACATGAAATTTGTCTGAGGAATACCAGAGTGCCAAGGCCTCCTTTGCCACAGATGTTTGCATGGAAGTCAGTTGTGCCTACCTAATCCAAGTTGACCAAGACATCATGCAGCATCCCAGGATTAACAAAAGGCATCTCTGCTCCAGGGGTGACCTTGGTATCAGTTTATGCTCTCATTTTCAAATTGAGGAGGGTCCTAACAGGCTTAGATCTAGTAGTGAAAGTGCAAACATAAAAAAAAAAAAAAGTGAAAGACCTGGAGGAAAACCTAAAAACTCTCTCCAACTTTGCCCCTCCATTACATTATGATGAAAATTCAACGTTACTACTGATGCAAAGTAAAAGGCAAGGCAAGGCAAGGCAAGGCAAGGCAAGAGTCAATAGAGGAAAGAAAAATTTAT
The DNA here is from genome assembly GCA_039090855.1 of Macrothele yani. NCBI lineage: Eukaryota > Metazoa > Arthropoda > Arachnida > Araneae > Macrothelidae > Macrothele > Macrothele yani. Next base: position 88,780,189 of record CM077016.1, on the reverse strand, counting down.
TCGAATGGTTTTTCCTATTGTCCTTGCTTTCTGTGAGTTGTATGAAACATGCTGCGCTCTCAGCATTGTAAAAAAGGTGATGGCTGGGAATGGGTAAAAATTAAAATAAATCAATAAATAAAAAGAAGGAAAGAATAATATATATATATATCATCATCATCAACCATTAGCAATCCACTGCTGGACGAAGGTCTCCCCAAGTTTCTTCCACAACGGTCTGTCTTGTGCCAGTCTCCTCCATGTCACTCGCGCATACTTTCAAATTTCATCCACCCATCTCCCATGTGGTCTTCTGGGTCTTTTTCTGTCCCTTGAAATCCAATCTAAAATTTCGGCTGTCCATCGATGGTCTGTCCTTCTGGCAGTATGCCCAGCCCATTGCCATTTCAGGGATTTAACTCTGATCATGATGTCTTCCACTCTTGTCATTTTTCGGATCCACGAGTTCCTCTTCTTATCTCTCCTGGTTACACCAAGCATGCACCTCTCCATGATTCTTTGAGTTGTCTGCAGCCTTTGTATGTCTCTTTTAGTTAAGGTCCACGTCTCTGCACCATACGTAAGCACTGGAAGGATGCATTGATCAAACACTTTTCTTTTAAGACATAATGGCATATTGCTCTTGAAAATTATGCTGTTTCTTCCAAAAGCTCTCCAGGCAAGTTTTGTACACCGATTAATTTCTTCCTCAATGTGACCCTCACTTGATATCTGCTGTCCAAGATAAATGTATGTGTCTGTTATCTCCAGCTTTTCTCCATCAATTGATAAATCTTCATTTCGTGTAAAAGCATTGAACATCACTTTTGTCTTCTGAAAGTTCATTTTTAATCCCACTTCTTTACTCTTGTCAGCAAGTTTCTTGGATCATACTCTGCAGCTCTGATGGGGTAGTTGCAAAAATGACTATGTCATCAGCAAAACGAAGGTGGGTTAGATAATCTCCATTTATCTTTATCCCTTTGTTTTCCCAGTTCAGTGATTGAAAGACATTTTCCAATGTGGCATTAAAGAGCTTCGGAGATATTGTGTCACCTTGTCTCACTCCCTTTCCAATTTTTATGTGTGTTGTATTTTCAAATAGCCGAATCTTTGCATTTTCATAGATGTTATTAATAATATTAATGCAAGCATCTTCAATACCGCAGGATTTCAGGGCCATTGTAACTGCTGATGGTTTCACCGAATCAAAGGCTTTTTCATAATCGATAAAAGACATGCACAATGGAATTTCATAATCCCTCGCTCTTTCAATTAGTTCTCTCAGTACGTGGATATGATCTATTGTGCTGTAGACACTCCTGAATCCAGCTTGTTCTCTCAATTGAGCCATGTCCAGTGTCACCTTTAAGCGGTGTGAAAGAACTTTAGTGAAGATTTTATAAACCACTGATAGGAGGCTGATAGGTCTGTAATTCCTGAGATCCTCAATGTCACCTTTTTAATGTAGCAAGATCATTGTAGCCTTGTTCCAATCCTCAGGAATCTTCCCTTCATTAAGGCATCGAGTGAAAATTTGGGCGAGTACTGTTTCGATTTCTCCACTTGCTTCTTGTATGATGTCTACAGTAATTCTATCTTCTCCTGTAGCTTTTCCCCTCTTCATGTTCTTGATTGCATGTGCAACTTCTGCTGGGAGGACTGGAAGAACTTTGGTACTGGTACCTTTCATGATGTCTGGAGTACGTGTATCAACCCTTTCATATAACTTGGAGTAGAAATCTTTCACTCTTGTCAAAATTTCGCCTCTATTTCTTGTTACAGAACCATCTTCTTTTCTCAGTGCCATAATCTGTTTTCTTCCCTTGCTGAGATGTCCCTTTGCTATCCTTAGGCTTTGGTTGTTTTCAATTGCTTTCCTCACTAGTTCACAGTTGAATTTCCTTACATCTTCAGTGATACTTTTTCGTACTGTCTTGCATAGCTCTATGTATTCCACTTTGGAAGTCACATCTTCTTTAGTTGTCCTCATCTCTCTTCTTTTTCGCATCAACATTTTGGTTTTTCCTGATAATTTGTTCACATGCAACTTGTTCTTAGACCCAGCTAATTTTGTTGCTGTTTCCATAAGAGCTCTGGTTACTTTTCTGTTAACTTCAGAAACATCCACTCTTTCTGATGTTGGGCCTTCTAAAGCAGAAAATCTGTTCTTAAGTTCCAACTTGAAGGAATTATGGTGTTTTTTAAGGTTGGTTATGTCAATACATTTTGTTTGTCTTATCAGCTTGCCACGTTCGAGTTTAGTGTTGAGGTGCATCTTGCATCTCACCAATCTATGGTCACTACCTGTGTTGAACTTGTTTAGCACACTGCAGTCTTCTATGACGATTTTTTTGTTACATATAATAAAATCAATTTCACTTGACGTCCCATTTGGATGTCTCCATGTCCATTTCCTGTGCGGCTTTTTCTTGAAAAAGGAGTTCAAGATGAAAAACCCTTCTGCCTCTGCAAACTCAACGAGAGTATTTCCACGCTGGTTTCTGTTGCCGTGACCGAATTTACCTACTGAAGTTTCATTCTGTTGCCGTTGCCCTATTTTTGCATTGATATCTCCCATAATTATCTTCAAGTACCTTTATTATTTAGATGACGAATTTCCTCATAAAATTCTTCAATTTCTTCTTCAGGATGACTTGTGGTGGATGCATAAGTTTGAATAATCTGAGCCTGGTATCTTCTCGAGAGTTGGATAACGAGTTGTGCAGCTCTGTCAGAGGAACTTTCAACTTCTACAACTTTATCCTTCAGTTTCTTGTTTATTATAAATCCAACACCACTAGTTCTGCCAGTATCTGTCCCACAATAGTAGAAGAGATGTCCACTTTTCAGTTCAATGAGATCTTCTTTTCTCCTTACCTCACTTAGCCCGACGATGTCCCACTTGATCCTTTGTAGTTCCTCTTCCAATTCAAGAAGCCTTGAATCAGAAGATAGGGAGCGTCCATTATACGTAGCCAAGGTCAGCATCAGATGGCAGCCTAGTCCGGTCTTCTGGGGATTCTTAGCACACTCTGCCTTCATGTCGCACTGGCCGCTGCCTTGGCCAGGTACATTCCAGCTGCCGGAGACTGAGGGCCAAGATTTAAGTTGTGGAATCATTTTGGAGGGGTCTGGCCATAACTCACCACGCTGGCCAAGCGGGTTGGTGAGTGTGGGATAGCATTTCCTCTAATCCCGATGGTATAGTTATACCGCTATTGGCGGTCGTCAGAGCCCCTTTAGTGGGAACAGGATGCACCACGAGAAGGTGGGGTTAACATTTGTCAAGGAGAGGCTGTGATGTTACGCATCACCTGACCTTACATCCCATATCATCATCATCATCATTGTCAACCATTATCAATCCACTGCTGGACGAAGGTCTCCCCAATCCCCAAGTTTCCTCCACAACGGTCTGTCTTGTGCCAGTCTCCTCCATGTCACTCCCGCATATTTACGAATTTCATCCACCCATCTCCCATGTGGTCTTTTTCTGGGTCTTTTCCTGTCCCTTGGAATCCAATCTAAAATTTCGGCTGTCCATCTATGGTCTGTCCCCCTGGCAGTATGTCCAGCCCATTGCCATTTCAGGGATTTAACTCGGATCATGATGTCTTCCACTCTCGTCATTTTTCGGATCCACGAGTTCCTCTTCTTATCTCTCCTGGTTATACCAAGCATGCACCTCTCCATGCTACTTTGAGTTGTCTGCAGCCTTTGTATGTCTCTTTTAGTTAAGGTCCACGTCTCTGCACCATACGTAAGCACTGGAAGGATGCATTGATCAAACACTTTTCTTTTAAGACATAATGGCATATTGCTCTTGAAAATTATGCTGTTTCTTCCAAAAGCTCTCCAGGCAAGTTTTGTACGCCGATTAATTTCTTCATCAATGTGACCCTCACTTGATATCTGCTGTCCAAGATAAACATACGTATCTGTTATCTCCAGTTTTTCTCCATCAATCGATAAATCTTCATTTCTTGTAAAAGCATTGAACATCACTTTTGTCTTCTGAAAGTTCATTTTTAATCCCACTTCTTTACTCTTGTCAGCAAGTTCCTGGATCATACTCTGCAGCTCTGATGGGGTAGTTGCAAAAATGACTACGTCATCAGCAAAACGAAGGTGGGTTAGATAATCTCCATTAATCTTTATCCCTTTGTTTTCCCAGTTCAGTGATTGAAAGACATTTTCCAATGTGGCATTAAAGAGCTTCGGAGATATGGTGTCACCTTGTCTCACTCCCTTTCCAATTTTTATGTGTGTTGTATTTTCAAACAGCCGAATCTTTGCACTTGCATTTTCATAGATGTTATTAATAATATTAATGTATGCATCTTCAATACCGCAGGATTTCAGAGCCGTGGTAACTGCTGATGGTTTCACCGAATCAAAGGCTTTTTCATAATCGATAAAAGCCATGCACAATGGAAGTTCATATTCCCTCGCTCTTTCAATTAGTTCTCTCAGCACATGGATATGATCTATTGTGCTGTAGCCACTCCTGAATCCAGCTTGTTCTCTCGGTTGAGCCATGTCCAGTGTTACCTTCAAGCGGTGTGAAAGAACTTTAGTGAAGATTTTATAAACCACTGATAGGAGGCTGATAGGTCTGTAGTTCCTGAGATCCTCAATGTCACCTTTTTTATGTAGCAGGATCATTGTAGCATTGTTCCAATCCTCAGGAATCTTCCCTTCATTAAGGCATCGAGTGAAAATTTGGGCGAGTACTGTTTCAATTTCTCCACTTGCTTCTTGTATGATGTCTATAGTAATTCCATCTTCTCCTGGAGCTTTCCCCCGCTTCATGTTCTTGATTGCATGTGCAACTTCTGCTGGGAGGACTGGAAGAACTCTGGTACCTTTCATGATGTCTGGAGTACATGTATCATCCCTTTCATATAATTTGGAGTAGAAATCTTTCACTCTTGTCAAAATTTCGCCTCTATTTCTTGTTATAGAACCATCTTCTTTTCTCAGAGCCATAATCTGTTTTCTTCCCTTACTGAGATGTCCCTTTGCTATCTTTAGGCTTTGGTTGTTTTCAATTGCTTTCCTCACTAGCTCACAGTTGAATTTCCTTACGTCTTCAGTGATACTTTTTCGTGCTGTCTTGCATAGCTCTATATATTCCACTTTGGAAGTCACATCTTCTTTAGTTGTCCTCATCTCTCTTCTTTTTTGCATCAACATTTTGGTTTTTCCTGATAATTTGTTTACATGCAACTTGTTCTTAGACCCAGCTAATTTTGTTGCTGTTTCCATAAGAGCTTTGGTTACTTTTCTGTTAACTTCCGAAATATCCACTTCTTCCGATGTTAGGCCTTCTAAAGCAGTGAATCTGTTCTTCAGTTCCAACTTGAAAGTATTATGGTGTTTTTTAAGGTTGGTTATGTCAATACATTTTGTTTGTCTTATGAGCTTGCCACGTTCCAGTTTAGTGTTGAGGTGCATCTTACATCTCACCAATCTATGGTCACTACCTGTGTTGAACTTGTTTAGCACACTGCAGTCTTCGATGACGAATTTTTTGTTACACATAATAAAATCAATTTCACTTGTCGTCCCAATTGGTTGTCTCCATGTCCATTTCCTGTGTGGCTTTTTCTTGAAAAAGGAATTCAAGATGAAAAATCCTTCTGCCTCTGCAAACTCAACGAGAGTATTTCCACGCTGGTTTCTGTTGCCGTGACCGAATTTACCTACTGAAGTTTCATTCTGTTGCCGGTGCCCTATTTTTGCATTGAAATCTCCCATAATTATCTTCAAGTGCTGCTTACCTTTATTATTTAGATGACGAATTTCCTCATAAAATTCTTCAATTTCTTCTTCAGGATGACTTGTGGTGGGTGCATAAGTTTGAATAATCTGAGCCTGGTATCTTCTCGATAGTTGGATAACGAGTCGTGCAGCTCTGTCAGAGGAACTTTCAACTTCTACCACTTTATCCTTCAGTTTCTTGTTTATTATAAATCCAACACCACTAGTTCTGCCAGTATCTGTCCCACGATAATAGAAGAGATGTCCACTTTTCAGTTCAATGAGATCTTCTCCTTTTCTCCTTACCTCACTCAGCCCGACGATGTCCCACTTGATCCTTTGTAGTTCCTCTTCCAATTCAAGAAGCCTTGAATCAGAAGATAGGGAGCGTCCGTTGTAGGTAGCCAAGGTCAGCATCAAATGGCAGCCTAGTCCGGTCCTCCGGGGATTCTTAGCACCCTCTGCCTTCATGTCGCACTGGCCGCTGCCTTGGCCAGGTACATTCCAGCTGCCGGAGACTGAGGGCCAAGATTTAAGTTGTAGAGTCATTTTGGAGGTGTTTGGCCATAACTCACCACGCTGGTCAAGCGGGTTGGTGAGTGTGGGATAGCATTTCCTCTGATCCCGATGGTATAGTTATACCGCTATTTGCGGTCGTCAGAGCCCCTTTAGTGGGAACAGGATGCACCACGAGAAGGCGGGGTTGACATTTGTCAAGGAGAGGCTGTGATGTTACGCATCACCTGACCTTACATATATATATATATATATTTATTTATTTATTTATCCTTCTTTCGACAGATCCTGTACATTAGTGATCATTAATTAGATTCTACTTTAACAAGTTGAGATACATGTTCTGATCACACACAAGCATAGCTTAGGGACAAAAGAATACAGAGTTGCTTATCAATTCTAGTTGTAAAACATGGTGTTACAGGTAGAAATAGGACAAATGCTACTCCTAATGTTTTTCAGTAACTACAGATTTCTTTTTCAAGCTGTTCATCATTTGGCTCATGTAATGCTAGGTGCCAAGAGTAGTCTTCCTAGTAGAAAAGCAAGAGGGACAGCTGTTATTGTGCTATGGTTTCCACCTCATAAATCTAGCTGCACAGAAAGCAGCTTTAACTCTACCTACAAAAATAAATCAAGTGCTAATTGATGTTTTTCATTACTTAGAAATGAGTTAAAAGCACAGGGAAAACCTTAAGTCTTTTCTAAAACTTCATGGTACAGAAGTGCAAAAAAATATTGAAGAATGTGTGTACAGGATGGTTATCTCTGAGTAAGAGCTTTGAAAGGTATTATTTCATCTGTTAAGTTACTTACAAGTGGAACAATAAAGTCTACTTGTAAGTTCACTCCATGGTGAAGAAGTGCACAATAATTGGGAATACAGTTAAACAGAATTTCCAAGAAATGCTTCTGTGTTTCAACTTAAAGTAATGTACTACTTATTAGTGACAAGGAAAACTGGGGTGTTGATGAAAGCAGGAGGAAAAAAAAAAAGGACGTTAGGCTAACATATTTCAAAAAATATCTGGCACTTAATCTGCACATTTTAATTTAAAAGAAAGAATCTATTTCTTGTCATCAGTTCTAAGTAACACTCACTGCAAGTTTTTAATGCATGCAATATGAGGTTTTGAAAAAAAAAAAAAATGCGTTCTTATAATCGGAATCACTACACATCCGTATTCTTAGGAAATCTTATATGACCTGTTGAAAAGCCTTTTTACAAATTCATCTTGTTCAATTTTATCAGGTGCAGATTTTACAGTATCGTGAATTTTATTTTTGAACTTCACAATTGCAAAATGCTCACATTCATAGAGTGAGTCGAATACTTACGGAAACGTCTAGTGAGTGGATTCATTACAGTCATACATATGAAGCCCTGACAGCCACTACCAATATTGTAAGTAGATATAATGTTCATTATTTCCTGATTTTAATTGCCGATACTGTGCCCCATACGTATCTAACATAATTTAATAATCTCCTGATTGCAGAACTTACATAATGTGTGAAACAGTAATGACTGACATTTAATGTCAATTAAGTTGCATTATCTTGGCCACGTAAAAATATGTTCATCGCAAATTGGCAAAATTTGAACAACGATATATTTCGTTAAGCCTGCCGTAATTAAACCTCAGAGTTACTGGATATACAGTTCACTCTTGTGAAGTACAAAACAGATTCTGACTTAAACATTGGAAATAGCACAAAAAGAAACACAATCAGGCTGCAAGCTGAACTTCTACTCATCATAGAACATAACTGACTGCCATTGGACAGGGTCCCAGCCTCAGTCAGTATGTTTCACCTCATTCTGCACTGTTATCTAGTGATGTTGACTGAGGGATCTCACACACTTTTGGCTGTTGTGCAATATAGCTGTACTTGGTAAAGCCGATTGTATATTTGTCTGGGTAGATGCATATCTTCTCATGGCTGCAGTTATAATGCTTTGTAGCCTAGTAGCATTCAGTTGGCAGTCTGATGAGCCATTAAGGCCAAATGCTGGTCTTCTTGTGATGTTAGTATTGGATGTAACCCTGACCTGCCCTGTTTTACATTAACCGAGTATTTTGGAAATGCATCCATTATATGCTAATGAAGCTTTGCATTTCTTTGTGGAGCTAACCTCTAAATCTTGGAGAACAGCTTAGTGAACGCGTGTGTTCGCTTGCGTGCGCACGCGCGCGCATTCCTGTATGTATGTATGTATGTATTTTATCTGTTAAGTAATAGAAAATATTTTATTTGATGGTGATATGATTAAGCATTACTTGTGAGGAAGGTGATGTGAAGATAAGCACTGTGAATTAATTGTGTTCTTGTTAGAATATCTCTGTCTGCATTTGAATGTGTTATTTCACTTAAGCGTTTTTTTAGAAGTGGTAACATTTTTGAAGTAGTAGTTTATTGTTATTCTTGAATAGAAGTTGGAAGTATTTCCTAAAAATAAGTTGTAAAGTGGTAAGCTGTATCTCCAAAATTTCTAAAAATCAAAATTTGTTTTTCAGGGTGAGGATGGCATGACATGCTTGCATTTAGCTGCCAAAGGTGGAAATGTTGAGCTGTGCCATATGCTTTTGAATTCAAAGACTCTTGACATTAACTTGCAGGTAATAAATCACTTAATTTTTTTGTAACTAAAACTTATAGTGCAATATGCTGTAGTTTTTGATCACATACCCTCACAGGTAATGAAATTTGTGCACCAAGAAGGAAGCATCGGATTGAACTGAAATTTTCGGGACATAAGGATTAGATAAATGATACACATGATGGCAAAAACAGAGCTGCAGGACAATTACAGAGGGATCTGTGGCACACAGTCCGGTCATCTTCAATAGCATGTTGTACTGCCTCATGCGGTGATACACACTGCAACACGGTCCGGCGTGGAGGCGAACAGAGGCTTGATGTTGTCCTGTGGAAGTGGAAGACTGGCCCACACGTGTTGGACGGTGTGCTCCTAATCCCGGATAGTACAACACGGCTGCAGCCAGCGTTTCAACTAGTCCCACACATGCTAGATAGAGCGCATGTCCGGGGAGCGGGCAGGCCATGGAAGTGTCTGGACATGACGTGGGCAGTCCTGGGCAACCCGAGCCGTGTGTGGGCGGACATTAATCTGCTGGTATAGCGCACCTGGAATCCCGGCCAGGAATGGGAGCATATGGGGCCGTAGGATCTCGTGCACATACTGCTGGCCCGCCAATGATCCACATACCACTACTAGTGCTGATCAGCTATCATAGGCAATGGCTTCCCAGACCATAATGTCTGCAGTGGGGGAGGTGTGGCGCTTGATAGTGAAGTTGGGATTATGCCATTGACCAGGGGACCTCCACACCCGGACACAATCATCTGTCCCCAAAACAAAGCGGCACTCATTGCTAAACACCACGCGTCACCAGTCTGTAGTGTTCCACGTTGTTCTGGTGTGGCACCACTGCACATGTAAGGGGTGCTGGGATCGCAGATTCGCTTCCGCAAGGCGTCGAGAAATGGCTTGTGGGCACACAGGAGCCGCTACATCTGCCGGTATAGTGGACAGGGTTCCTGTGGGATCCGTTCGTGCCTGGCGCACGATCCGTCAATCCTCTACCGGTGGTCCTCCTGGTTTGTCCGAAGACGCTCCGCCGTGTGGCAGTGCCGTCACGTGTCCACTGCTCCCAACACAGTCTAACGGTATGGTCATAACCATCCACGTGGCGGGCTATACGGCGTGCTGACCACCCTGCAGTTTTCAGCTCTATGATCAGTCCTCTCTCAAAGTCGGTAAGTTGCGTAAATTGCTGTCTCTGGCGTCTCCTCCAGCATTCTTGTCACTCTGTACTCTTTCTTGCACTGGCCGGTGCTTTTCGTTTTCATGGGGTATCAACTACACGCTGGTTTATGAGGGGTTTGTGCTTGCAGCGCCCCCACAGGGTGTGCGGTCATGCGCACTTGTACCAAACGTGGATCATTTGCATACCAGCACACAGTCTAGCTATTTGCAAAGTTTTGCAGTTGTAGCATGTTTTCTTCTAGGTGCACAAATTTCATTGTTCGTGATTGTATTTGCATAGTGTTTACCTGTAATTAGTACTCAACCAAATAAGGTTATGGTGTGGGGATGTTGTACGTATTCATTGGTCTTATTTCTCTGTTTTGCTCCAAATAAGAATAGCTGTAATTAGGAATTTGGTAAATTTTCTATTAGTCCTCCTTACTTACTCTGATATAATGTGTTGTTAGTCTCTTCTTCCAACTTGAAGGTAACATGACTCGTGCTGCAGATTTTGTATTGCTATCTTGTGGGTTTCAACAAAAAGTGTATGTATACTGAACTATAACAGTTTGGTGCTGCCCTGTTTCACAAAAAGTCGGTGCTATCCCCCCCCTCCCCCGTAATGATCACATTCAATCTGGTATTCTGATCAGTTATTTTATTTTGATGATATATCTTTTTCAAAATTTAAATAGACTTCTAAATTCATATTACTTTGTTGAATTTTGAGTACAGTTTGCCTACACTGCTATAACTTTGTTCACTATATGAGAACAGTTAAACTTGATTTGAAATGGGGATTGACCATGGATTGACATCCAGATATACATAGTGTCTGCATGAATACGTTCCAGAAACAGCAACAGGTGTTGATCCTTCTGTTCACTTTTTGTTTTCAGTGGTGGTCATGTTGCTGCTGTTGTTGTGGATTTCAGGCATCACTTTTTTCAGTTGCAAGGTAACTACTTGTATAAATTACTGTTAATTAACTGCTCCTAGCATTTGATGTTTGCTTTGCCACCTTGTGTAATAGACTAGTTGCTTTTTGCTGTGTGCAGGAGAGCTATGGGAATTGAACAGCTGTTGAGTATTTGTAAGTTGTTTGCTTTTTGACATTTATGGCTTCCCTCATGCTGTCTGTCCTATTATTTTTTTAATTACACAGAAATTTTGTTTTAGTTGCTTAGTTAAATTAAATATTGAAGGCCAACTATTTTTCTTCTAATGTGTGCTTTCTGTATATGTACAGACCCCCCCCCCCAAAAAAAAAAGAGCCACCCCTTAAAACTTTTGAACCGTTTGTCGCATGTAAACAAGTAAGGTACAAAGCACTTGAAGGGAATTACCATGTGATGTGAAAAAATGCTAATTAACATGCTAATTAATTAGCTCTGTCTCCGAATTTTTCTGTATAAGGTGTATGTTATTTTATGCGCATTCTATTTAGCACATGAAAAAATGCCTAAATCTTAAATATCGTCCTAATCAGATAATTGATAGTGAAGATATTTGCAAACAAAGTTAGAGGGCCACTAATATACAGTAAAAGCTCCTTATTCGCGGGGTATATGTTCCGTAAATATGCAGCGAATACAGAAACCGTGAATATGAAATGGTATTTTGTATGGGGTTATAAGGGATATGTTCCAAGGTTCCAAAATAAAAAAAGAAATCAAAATAAAATCAATTTAATGAGAGTTTTTAACAATATCTATTAATTATTATTGTCAGGCTTGGGCAAGGGTTTAAAAATTTGCCTTTTAAAAATAAGACTTCTTTCCATAGATGGATCAATTTTCATGAAGAAATCACAAAGCTCATTTGCCATCCGTAAACCTTCACTCAGGTTTTTCAAGTTAAAGGTCACCTTTTCAGTGCTCGTTGAAGCGTCTTCTTCAATGGAATGCGGATTTAACATTTCCTCCAAGTCGGTTTCGGTCAAATCTTCATCTTGCGATTCAAGCAACTCTTGAATGTCACTTGATTCTATCTGTTCAAAGCCGTCTCGTCCTATTCCATTCCCAACTTGAGTAATGTTTGCAGTTAAAGTTTGAATTTGCACTGATTCTTCATCATTTCCGACAGTCAGAACAGGCCACAGTTTTTTCCAACATGTTTTCAATGTTTATGGTTTCAGTTCTTCCAATGATTCTTTTATGTTAACAATGCATTTTGCTATGTCAAAATTTTTCCAGCATTGCATCACATTCATATCAGGATCACATTCCATGGTGTCCAGTATGATTTTGAAGGTTCGTCTAATGTAATAGAGCTTGAATGCCTGGAATATTCCTTGGTCCATGGGTTGGAGTAAAACCGTCGTGTTAGGAGGTAAAAATATCACCTTTATATTTGGATGCATAGTTTCAAAAGCTCACGAGGGTGACCTGGAGCATTGTCCAAAACTAGAATGGCCTTAAAGTCTAAATTATTTTTTTTTCAAATAAGTCTCAACTTCAGGAACAAAACAATTCCGGAACCAGTCACAAAAATAGCACTTGTAACCCACGCTTTCTTATTTGCACGCCAAAACACTGGCAGGTTGTCCTTGTTTTGATTTTTTAAAGCACGAGGATTTAACGATCTATAAAGCATTAGTGGCTTTATAACACAATCTCCAGATGCGTTAGAACACAGCAGCAGTGTAACTCTATCTTTTGCTGCCTTGAAACCAGGGGTGGACATCTCACTTTTGGATATGAAAGTTTTGTTTGGCATTCTTTTCCAAAACAAGGCAGTTTCATCTGCATTAAACACTTGTTTCGGTTTGTATCCACCATGAGCAATTAAGTTTGAAAATTCTTCTGGATATCTTTCTGCTGCGGTGGTGTCTGCTGATGCAGCTTCTCCAACAATTTTAATGCTATGCAATGATTGTCGCACCTTGAATTTATTGAACCAACCTTCTGATGCTTGAAATCCTCCATCTGTACGTTCATCACCAGGTTCTTTAAAATGTGCATAAAGACGCTTTGCCTACTCGCGGATCATAAGACCATTTAGGGGCACTCTTTTCTGGTTATGATCTTCAATCCATAATGATAACGCAGCTTCCATTTTTTCAATTGCTGGATCACGAACAATTTTTGCTGATAGTGAGGTTGAAGCTATAGAATTCCTTATTTTGTCTTCGGATTTCTTGATGGATCGTACAGTTGATTCATTAACATTGAAAGAGCGTGATATGGATGCAAACGACTCACCAAGGCGTAAACGGTCAAGCATTTCTATTCTTACTTTAAGCGGCAACACTACTTTTTCCCGCGTCGGAACTAATTTTTCTTTCCTTTTACTCGACATTATAAATTGGGAACAAAGCAGAAGAGACACGTGTTATTCAATCAAAATTATTGCAACGACTGACAAGTTGAAGCAATAAAACACCGACCGTGGTGAAGGCGGCTCTTATCAAAGGACATAGCGGAACGTGTAATGCGGCGGCGGCGGCAGCATTTGACAACGTACTTTAGGCATAGTGGCAATAAGGTTTGTTTTACTTTGATATTAGTCCATTTGGTTACACTCTTTGTAAAAGCAGCCTCTGCACATGCCAGCAGTACTCAAAAGATGTCGATGCGTTAATAAAGGACACCGAATCCTTTTAATATACCGACTGGATCCGCGAATAAAGAAATTTTTAGTCGCGAATACAGGAACTTGGTCACAATTTTTTAAACCACGAATAGTGAAAACGCGAATAAGGGAACTGTGAATAAGGAGCTTTAACTGTATCTGCATCTGGAAAACACGCCTGGAATGTTTCCTTCCCTGCAAGAAGAGTGATAATGCTTAAAAGTTTGCATCTTACCCAAGCCTTCAACAAATTGAATACAGAGTACAGATAACCAAAGGCCCTGACCGTGATCTGTATAATAACCTGGGTGAGGTTCATTTATGCTTGCCGTTTCCTCTATAATAACTTCATTTATTTGTGCTAATGACTTGAATTTGTGTTAGAATAAACATATATTTTTCTAACAATGTAAAACTCGAATTTCTGCAAGCTGAAATTTGTTTTTAATATTCTTGGTTCCGATCATTACATTTTCTCAAGGCACTGAGTATTCACTTACCACTGAAGGCTTGTTTCATAAAAGAAAATTGAAGCAGAATCACAAAATTCGATTTTGTTTTGTACTTCTTTCGTAAAAAAAAAAAGGTTGTGCTTTGTGTTTGTCCACCCGTCCGTCTGTGGACACCATATCTCTGTACCTATTAGTCTGATTTGAAAAATTCTTTTTATGTTGGGAAGCATGAAATGTGTGAATAATCTTTTATTTCATTTTTTTTTTTTTTTTTTTTTTTTAAGATTTGCAATTTTTCCGCTAGAGTGCGTAAATGCAGATGATATCGAATTCAAAACACATTTTATTCTATGTACTTTTACCGTTCGATTCCATTTATGTCGAAAAGTATTTTGGGTATAGTCACTTTTTCAAGTTACGCATAGATTTTTGATACGAGACGTAAAATTAAGTTGCGTTTACCCCGATATTTGTACTTCTAAAACTCCGATTTGAAAAATTCTTTCTTTCAGCGGATACAGCTCCTGATAAAAAATCTTTCACATGTAATTTCTAATTTTTGTTAAAGAATGGTTTGTACACTTGGGGGCGTAAGTGTTAACTTCTGCTTCTGATGTATTTGCAGCAAAATCTGAGCTTCTAAGATCTTGATTGAAAAAATTCATTTGTAAACCGATACTGCTCACGTCAATAAATCTTTTCAGAATTTTTCTTTTTAAAATAATGTGGGGGTTTTCCGCCAGGAGGCGTAGATGTAGATCAGATTTTTGTTAATATCACTGCTTCCAAGAGTATGAATTGAAAAATTCCTTTTCTGTTGGATAGAGTTTCTGACGCAAAATGTTTTTCATATAATTTCAGAGTTTTGAAGTACTTCACAGACTTTCCACTAGGTTGTGTACAAGTAAATTGCGTTTTCCCAGATATCTCTGCTGCTAAAACTTCTATTTGAAAAATTCTTCCTGCATCGCATACATCTCCTGATGGAAAATGTTTTTCATATAATTTCTAATATTTGGTAAAGAATGGTTTGGCCACCAGGGGACATAAGTGTTTATTTCTGCTTCTGATGTATTAGCAGGTAAATCTGAGCTCCTTAAAACTTGACTGAAAAAATTCTTTCGTGGGCGTTCCCTCTCGCATCAAAAAATCATTTGAGAATATTTCGTTCTTAACATAATGCATGGTTGTGTTGTAACAATAGGTTAACCATTGTTGTTAAAACCTCTAAAAGCTTTGAAATATATCAGGCCTTGCATTCAGCCTGCAGACATAACCATACTAGTTTCGACAGCTTATTCCTCGCTGCCTTCTTCAGTGGTATATATTGCCGAATCTATGGCCGGATCTATCACATGCATTAGCGTCCATCACAAATTTCCCATGAAGCCCCACTGGCACACTTAGGCATTTCTCATTGCTTCATTTCAGCACATGTCTAAACTTGAATTTCCTTTGTGGCTCCATCTAGTGGTCATCGTTGTATACGTAAGAGGAGATTTTAGTGCTGTTGTGTTTAGGTTGCTTATTTTCTTTCTTTTCTCTATTTTTTTTTGCTTATCATTATTCCATTGAATCAAATATTTCCACAGGTATGGCAGTTCGTATTTCCACGGGTATGACAGTTCGTATTTCCACGGGTATGGCAGTTCGTATTTCCACGGGTATGGCAGTTCGTATTTCCATGGGTATGTAAGGTGACCCCAGAGGAAAAAGTCCAACGGGTTGAGATCCGGCGAACATGGAGGCCAAGCAACGGGTCTGGTGTGTCCAATCCACCTCCCTTGGTATGTAGCATCAAGGTGGTTATGCACCTCACAGGAAAAATGTGCTGAGCCACCATCATGCATGAAGCTGCTTACGTCAGACATCGTGAGTGAACCCACGAACACATTCAGTGATCAACTGACATCCGCCTTCCCTCTCCTCTGGAGTCAGAGCATGCATACATATTTTCACGATTTTCACCGACTAAACGTGGTTTGCGACACCATGTTCCATTTCAATTTTTGTTCCTCTTGATGTCTACTAACAACCTTCTGAGTTTGTCGCCACATTAACTGAACACCCTGTATATAACATGTAATACAGTAATGACGACATCTTAATATTTTGGCAATATTCCGATGAGCAAATGCAACAATTTCTTAACAAGCTAAATAGCATATATCCAACCATACAGGTAACTTATGAAAAAGAATACAACAATAGGCTTGATTTTTTGGACATCTCTTTATTTAGAAATAAGCATAAAGCAGATCACCAAGTTTATAGAAAACCAACGTATATCCCAGTAGTGATTCCGGCAAAATCGTAACATCCATGGAAATATAAAACAGCTGCTTTTAGATCTTTTATTAAAAGAGCATATACCCACTCATACACTAAGAAAGTGTTCATTAATAAAATGAAATGGATCACACAAACTGCAAGCCGATTTGGGTACTCCTAAAGATTAATTCCATGAATATAAAAATAAAAGAACAAATCAATAGTAACAATCTATGCAAAACCAGCTATCAATTTGCAGGAAGCCTACCCTATATCTCTCCTATCACTGATATATTGGGGAAAGAATGCGAAAATCATAATCTTGATATTGGTATCAAAGTATTAGACAATGCTAAATTATTAACATCCAATATTAAAAAGTCAATGTTACAAACAGCAGGCGTGTACAAGATCCCGACAGTGAACCCAATGAATGGTAAACCGGATAAATTCTATGTGGAAAGCACGAAGCGATGCTTTTCCATAAGACTATAGGAACACCACAAAACCTGGCATCGGAAAGAGGAAAAAACCTAATTAATTCAGCACTGTATTCAACATCAAGTAATCCCAGTTTGGGAGAATTCCAAAATATTAACAACGCAAAAAAAAAAAAAAACGTGGCCAGATAAACATGGTCAATGGTAATTAAGAAGACGAAAGACAAAAATTGTAATACCACCTCCCCATACGAATTGCCATACTTGTGGAAATATTTGATTCAATACAATAATGATAAGCAAAAGAAAATTAGAGAAAAGAAAGAAATTAAGCAACCTAAACAACAGTGCTAAAATCTCCTCTTACGTGTACAACGACGACCACTGGATGGAGCCACGAAGGAAATTGAAGTTTAGACACGTGTTAAAATGAAGCAATGAGAAATGCCTACGTGTGTGCCAGTGGGGCTTCATAGGAAATTTGTGATGGACGCCAATGCATATGATAGATTCAGCAATATGTACCACTGAAGAAGGCAGTGAGGAAATAAGTTGTCGAAACTAGTATGGTTATCGATGCAGAACCTGATATTTTAAAGCTTTAATAGGTTTTAATGATTTTAATTGGTTTTATTATTGTCATTTCGTAGGTCCTTTTAATATTTCATGATGTTGAATTCATCTTAGTGATTCGATTTAAGGTTTTAATCAGAGCTTGTATGTCCGTTCGAACAAATTTTGGTTCTTTTGATATTTCTGACGACTTTTCTTCATGCATAATGAAGAAAAGTCGTCATTAATAATTCACTTACGTTATGGATAATGTAAGTGAATTATATTGTCGTTTCATTTGGGTTATTTGTGCAAGATAAGTCAAGCAACGTTAAAAGTACAACCATTTCATTGAAATGCTCGAAAAATCCTGACTGGCATAACAAATTGCGTAAACAAAGGTGACAAGATACCGAGGCCTACCCTGTCTCAGAACTAGCTGGCACCTACCAAAGCCCAACCTGGAGTTAACGAAGCCTAACCCAAAAGCAAGTAAGTACGCAATTGATATCTACAAATTCATCTGTGGGCTAATCGCCCACCAGTGTGGGGAATTAGCCCACAGTTGACGGTTCCAGTTGGTTATTCACCTAAGGATTCTGGAATAAAACCCTGTGAGTTAGGATCTTTTTGTCAATGTCACAGAACTAGCTGGCACCTCTCCAAGATTAACAGAGGCCCTTGTTGCTGTTCTGTGTGCCATTGTTGCCACGGAGTGCCCCGAGGAGGAAAATCCCATCTCTCACTAAGATTACCCACACCTCACACCCCATAGTTCTTTTTTTTTTTTTTTTCAAAGAAAGGACATTTTTGTGCAAGAGTGACCCCCATCAGAATTATGCTTCAAAATCCGTTTTCCTCATTTCAACTATCTCAGAGTTACTCTACTGTGCAAAAATGCCCTTTCTTAAAAAAAAAAAAAAAAAAAAAAAGTTGGGAGCTATACATCACTGATGGTCAACTGTGGATGGTGCATTCTGTTCAAAGATGCACAGATTGACACCCCAGTGATGTAACATCTGGCAAAAAGTCTTTTTGAGATCCATCAGCTATACTCTACATGCCAGGAAACAGGCTTCCGTGGTTCATGTGCCTTGCACAGAGGACCTAGTGTTAGTATTTGGAAAGCAGTGTATTTGTCCATGTGACCATGCTTGCCATTGATTGATTCATGTTGTAATAAACATGTCATTCTCCTTTAGGCATCACACACTTCAACAGAAGTTATTTTTCAATGCTAAATAAGGTGCAACTGCAAAATTCTAAGAAATATGTAACATTGTATTTTTGTATGTTACCAGAATTTTATTTTGCAGAATATTTAAAACTATAGACCAAATTTAATGTAACTGCATTGTACCCACTTAAACAAATGAAAATCTATTGCAAATATCAAAGACAAAGAGGAATTTATAAGAACATGAAAATGGCAATTTTGTTTTTGAACGTTTTAACTGAAATTTTGTAGAACACAGTTATTTATATATCCGCTATTGAGCATTTCCCTCCTCTTTGTATACAGGATGATGGTGGATGGACAGCTCTAGTTTGGGCAACGGAACATAAGCATGTGGATGTGGTTACATTACTTGTGGATCGTGGGGCTGATCCAAATGTTATGGATAATGTAAGTAAATTTTTAAATTTGAAATGTGTAATCTACACTTACAGTTTTCTTTCATGTGATACGTTATCTAACATACATTAATGAAAATTCATTTTAAATATATTTGTGGATTTAAAGGAATTCGCATTGTCAATTGAGTATTACAGTACTAATTTTTTGTGAAGTTTTCTGATCTTTTTTGAAGGGTCAGTGAAAATCTTTAATGGATGTCTTTTCATTTTAGGAAGGAAACATTGGACTTCATTGGTCTGCATTTTCCGGTAGCCTAGAAATATGTCAGATGTTTCTTGATTTAGAATGTGATGTAAATGCTGTAAATGAGCATGGTGACACTCCATTGTAAGGGAAATTTTTATTTAAGCCTTTTTATATATTTTTTTAACTTGTATCAGCAAATCATATGTGCTGATACAAGTTAAAAAAAATGTTGTATTTCATGTTGTATTTCATGTATTAACATTGTTGTTTTAATTGTTTGTTGAAGATGGTTCATGTCACAAAAATGCTAGTCTCTCAGATTTGAGTCCTGTGTGATATAGAAGTGAACATACAAAAACATCGCTCTTTCCACGTTTAGCAACGCACAGCAACTGAAAAATTGTTATCCGGTCGCTGCTGGGGAATCGAACCTCGAATCTCTCGATATCTAGCCGAGCACGTTAGCCTTAAACCACAAGGGCCAACAATCCACGGTGCTATGTGCGTTTTTCTGTCAGCATCTGACATAAATCCGTAAGATGAGCTCAGCTACTGAGACGTCTCCATCTGGTGGGCACTAACGGCACTGGCTATATATTAATTATAGCCGAATAAACATTTTTCGGTTGTTGTGCGTTGCTAAACGTGGAAAGAGCGATGTCTTTGTATATATTCACTGACGCCACATATTTGGAGGATTTTCACTTTGGATCTCGCCCTTTGGATTTAAGTGCTATAATTAATATATAGCCAGTGCTGTTAATGCCCACCAGATGGAGACGTCTCAGTAACTGAGCCCATCTTACGGATTTATAATGTCGGATGCCGACAGAAAAACGCACATAGCATCATGAATTGTTGGCCCCCGTGGTGTAAGGCTAACGTGCTCGGCTAGATATCGAGAGATTCGGGTTTGATTCCCCGGCGGCGGCCGAATAACAATTTTTCAGTTGCTGTGCGTTGCTAAACGTGGAAAGAGCAATGTCTTTGTATATTCACTGACGCCACGTATTTGGAGGATTTTCACGATATAGAAGTGTTCTGTTTGCCATCAATTCTAGTTCTGTCACTTCACTGCAATCAGTAATCATAAATGTGTGATGCTTTCTAACTTTTAATGCTTGTGGAAAATGGTCTAAAAATATTTATAATTATTTTATGGCATAGAAATGCCATGCGTGTTCATCAATATGGCTATCTATCTACCTTTCTGTCTATCTGTCCATCCATCCATTGATCCGTACGTATATACATGTATATATTGGGTGTGTGCAAAAGTTCTACCATGTTTTTGTAATAGATGCAAATTGCAATCGGAGTAGTTACGTCACAGGTGTCGCCGCAATGCCGAATTTTCAGCCAATAAAGCATAGGGCAGTAGAGCATATAGTGGCACTAGGTTTGTCCGAATAAGTCATTCGTAATGGAAATCACGGATGGTGTTACATGGCATGCGATAAGGACCACATTAGACGTTGCTTACTGTACAGGTTCGATAAAGGCAGTATTGTAGCCGCAACATCTGTCAAGTGTATGGGAAAGATGTGGTTGATGATAACACATGTAAGAAATTCCAGGACGGAGACAGAAGCTGTAAAGATCAACCACATCCTGGACATCCATCGGTGGTTTCTGACGAGGGTGTGGACCAAGCCATAACAAATGACCCACATACAACCGTTCAGGAATTAGCGGAAATGTTGTCGGTACACAGAACAACAGTCAAAAGATGGATGCATGCTCTTGGGTTCATCACCAAGTTTGATAACTGGGTTCCACACCAGCTTTCTGGAAAAGCAACGAGAGGAGAAAATCCGTGCCTGTGTTTCTTTGCTTTCTCGTCACAGAAATGAACTGTTTTGGGGACGAATTGTAACGGGTGATGAGAAATGGGTACTGTACCATAATATCAAGCGTTGATGGACTGTGTGCCAAGGTGCGGAGCCTGCTCCATCGACCTCAAAAGGAGGACTGCATCCCCAAAAGGTTTTGTTGAGTGTTTGGTGGGATGTCCCGGTAATAATCCACTGGGTGGTGTAGGTACCTAACCAAACGATAAATGCTGACCTCTACAGCCAACAGTGGGACAGATAGCAAGAATAACTGACATCGAAGCGACCGTCAATCGCAAAGGCGTGATCCCTCGTCATGATAATGCCAGACCTCATGCAGCTTAAATCACATGGCAAAAATTACTGGACTTTGGTTGGGAAGTGTTACCTCACCCGTATTATTAGCAGGGAGAAGAACTGAAACCTCTTTGTTGAAATGTTTCAGTCTACACATGGTAGCAAACCTTAGTATGATTTACTTCACATGTAACAGAACTTAGAAAACCATTTTCCCTGTGTTGATATCCTTCATGATGTTGAGTTGTCTCAACTCTCTCCATTGCCGTCCCTATCAGCTCAGTCAAAATTGCAGAATTTTTGGTTTGGCAAAATATTACATGTACTGTATTGTGAAATTAAGTTTTATTTTGATTTAAAATTGTGCATTGTTAAAAGGGTCATTTTCAATTCATTAACTGTTTTTTGTTGTGGTTTTCGCGTACAATTTGGTGTGAAAATAGTTAAATAATTTTTCTTTGCAGGCATATCGCTGCAAGACAAGACTATTATGACTGCATTTAGTAAGTACCATTTATTAATTTATTCATTATACCTTGTGGAATTCTTTTGTGATTATTAACAAATTTGTGCTTTTGTAAATTAAAGGAATGCTTAAGAGTAAAAGGTGTGTGAAGAGTGCTGCATTGTAAGAAAAGAAAGGGATGAAATAAAAATATTACTCATTCCGGTTGCTTGTGTATGTGCTATATTTCTTTCTTTCTTTGTGTGTGTGTGTGTGTGTGTGTGTGTGTGTGTGTGTGTGTGAAAAACTCTTCTGCCTCTGCAAACTCAACAAGAGTATTTCTACACTGATTTCTGTTGCCGTTACCGAATTTACCTACTGAAGTTTCATTCTGTTGCCGTTGCCCTATTTTTGCATTGAAATCTCCCATAATTATCTTCAAGTGCTGCTTACCTTTATTATTTAGATGACGAATTTCCTCATAAAATTCTTCAATTTCTTCTTCAGGATGACTTGTGGTGGGTGCATAAGTTTGAATAATCTGAGCCTGGTATCTTCTCGAGAGTTGGATAACGAGTCGTGCAGCTCTGTCAGAGGAACTTTCAACTTCTACAACTTTATTCTTCAGTTTCTTGTTTATTATAAATCCAACGCCACTAGTTCTGCCAGTATCTATCCCACGATAGTAGAAGAGATGTCCACTTTTCAGTTCAATGAGATCTCCTTTTCTCCTTACCTCACTTAGCCCGACGATGTCCCACTTGATCCTTTGTAGTTCCTCTTCCAATTCAAGAAGCCTTGAATCAGAAGATAGGGAGCGTCCATTATACGTAGCCAAAGTCAGCATCAGATGGCAGCCTAGTCCTGTCCTCCGGGGATTCTTAGCACACTCTGCCTTCATGTCGCACTGGCCGCTGCCTTGGCCAGGTACATTCCAGCTGCCGGAGACTGAGGGCCAAGATTTAAGTTGTGGAGTAATTTTGGTGGGGTTTGGCCATACCTCATCACGCTGGCCAAGCGGGTTGGTGAGTGTGGGATAGCATTTCCTCTAATCCCGATGGTATAGTTATACCGCTATTGGCAGCCGTCAAAGCCCCTTTTAGTGGGAACAGGATGCACCACGAGAAAGAAGGTGGGGTTGACATTTGTCAAGGAGAGGCTGTGATATTACGCATCACCTGACCTTACATCCCTATATATATATATATATATATATATATATATATATATATATATATATGAGTGGAAAATTACCCTTTTCTGTAAAAATCAGGGAAAACTCGGGAAAAATTACCCTTTTTTTTTTAAATCAATGGATAATTTATTTTGCCAAAAAAACTTATTTTTTCAAGATTTCAAACTTTTGCTTGCAATTACTGCCTGCCTAGAATTTGGTAGATCTTACTTTCAGTTATATTAAGTATTTCCTTTATTCTCTAAAAAAAGATGCAAATGAATTTTTAAAATTGCCAGTTTTTTAAGCTTTTGTTCAATTTCTGCAGGCAGTTGTTATATATAACATGGAACAATTAGGCACAATGGCTCCTGCTTGAAGAAACACTTCACAAGAAAACCAACCAAATGATGGATCAAAGTCCTTTGTCCGTTGGTTCTCTTGAAACATGTTTCTTTGAACAGAGTCATTCCATCATTAAGCTTAGCTGCATTGTGTTATAGAAAAACTGAAACTATTCAACTGACTGATTTTTTCTTACATATGACCTGTTTCTATGGGAATGTATTTACAAATTCCGTATGTGTAGTATTCACAAAAGTTCACGGAACTTTGGTACAGAAAATAATTTGCACTGTTAGTTGTTATTAATGAAAAGCAGGTAATTTTATAAAGACAAATTACTTAAAGAATTTACAAGTGTGTGCTTTGGTGAGGAAAATGAATGGAATAAAATGAAATGTAATAATTCTTTGCAACATGCCACTCTGGAAAACTTTAAAAACACCTGGAGAACCTGGAAAAGTCAGGGAATTTTTTTATTACTATTGAGTGGGAACCCTGATACATGTCTCTCTCTCTCTCTCTCTCTCTCTCTCTCTCTCTCTCTCTCTCTCTCTCTCTCTCTCTCTCTCTCTCTCTCTCTCTCTCTCTCTCTCTCTCTCTCTCACACACACACACACACACACACACTTGTCTCTGAAGAACAAAGGGATTTGTGTATTTCCATTTTTTATGGATATTACAGGGCTTGGACAGAATATTGTGAACATCACTTTCAGAGACACAACTTTTAATGCAGCTGCGTACATTGCAATACGCAAAGGTATCTACTATGTTTTGGTTGTAGTAGCTTTGTTTAGTGCATTTAAAGTGTCTTGTTGCAAAATTTCTTTCAGGGTGACGCCACAATGAGCGACCAAACGGACTTCGAAAGAAGGCTAATTGTTGGTGGCCGACTATTTGGTGCTTCCGTGATAACCGTCGCCAGAGTAGTGGTGGGGGGATCGAGAGCTACTGTGTCTAGTGTCATGACATCATACCGTGTTCGTGGCAAAACACAAGAGTGCCCAGAAAACGACCCTGTCTGATAGAGGCAAGAGAGCATTAAAGAGGATTATTACCCGTAATCAGAAGATCACTGCACCGAAAATGAGTGCAGAGCTCAATCTGCTCCTCCAGAGTCCAGTATCCATGAAAGCAGTGTGCAGGGAACTGCATAAACAAGATATTCATGGCAGAGTTGCTATTGCAAAACCTATGGTGACCTGGGTGAATGCACAATGGTGACAGCAGTGGTGCCAGGAGCATACAGCATGGATTGCTGATGCATGGAAGCATGTAATGTTTTCAGATGAATCCACATTCACACTATTCCCCACCGCAGGACGTGCTTACATGTGGAGAACATCGTCAGAAGCACACAGCCCAGACTGCTTCTTCCAACAGTGCAGTATGATGATGGTTCTGTCATGCTCTGGGCGGTCATATCGTGGTTTTCAGCAGGTCCCCTGATCACCTTCAAAAGGACAGGTGACTGGCAGGACGTATGAAACCAATTTGGCCGACCAAGTCCATCCAATGGCTCAGGCATTGTTTCCTGCAGGGGATGTCATCTATCAAGATGATAATGCCCCAATTCACAGAGCTCGGAATGTCCAATCATGGTTTGAGGAACATTAGGACGAACTTTCACACCTTCCTTGGCCTCCCCGATCACCAGACTTGAACATCATCGAGCCACTGTGGTCTGTGTTGGAAAACAGAGTGAGATTCTGTTATCCTCCTCTGAATCTCTCAAGGAACTGGAGTAGTTTCTGCATGAAGAATGGTGCAACATCTCACTAACCACCATCCAGGATTTGTATGCATCCATTCCAAGAAGGATTCAGGCAGTTTTGAATACCAAAGGTGGTCCCACACCCTTTTAAGTATGTAAAACCTTCTTTTCCTAGGTGCTCATATTATTCTGTCCAACCCCTGTATGTATATGTATTGTACACACACACTATAAGCATGTGTGTAAAAAATATTTGCTCCTAACATCAGTGCTGGTAATTAACTATGGAGTAGTGGCAGCATTTTTATCCCAATAGTTTAATTTTGAAATTCTTATGTAAATTAACAGAGGAAACATCATTGGTTTAATAGTTTTTGCAGTAAACATTCATTTTGATATAAGTTAATGTTCGTGTAGATGCCTAGCTTTGATCTTATCTCGATAGTTTAGGTTGAAGCTGACACCACTTACTTAGTGGACCTTTTTTTTTTTGAGATGGAGAGAGAGAGAGAGAGAGAGAGAGAGAGATGAACAAGGCTTTGCATGGAAAAGGTCATTCACACATGAAATATGGTAGATCATTCTTTCAGCCTCATGATGTTGATGGAAAGTTTTCAAAGCTACCAAAATTCATGCAGTACATATCGTTTCTTTGCTTGGATTATTGTATGGCAACAGACTACAGTTTGCTTTCATTTTAAACTATGTGCAAGGCTAATGTAACATTTTTTATTTTCAGTAGCTGTTATGACAGTTCTCTGCACAAACCTTGGCAATTTGTAGATAGGTATTCTGTTGTAATGAATTATTCCTTGTCACAAATGTGTGCATTGCACAGAAATGGGTATACCACATATTTACAAAATTAATTTCATTTAACAGATGTGAAAAATATTCAAAATGCTTAAATATTAAACCATCTTGAAATGGGGTTGATTTTCTTTTCAGGGTGGTACATTAATTTAAAATGCACTACTGAAATGTTCTCATGAACAACAACTGCTTTGGCATTGTGAAGGGTGTTTCTGTGCCAAAATTTGTGATCTATGAATGACCATGTGTTTAAAACATTATATTAATTAATTCCCATGATATTTCATATCCTTTAAGGTTTCAGTATCCTTTTTCATTAACCCTTTTTCATGCACAGACCAACTGTCTTGCAGTTGTGTGATATCTTATTGAATGGAACAGCAGGTGTGTGTGAGTATTATAAACAATGGAAAACAGCAAGTTTTACTTATTCAGTATAGGTTTTTGGAAAAAAATATCACAAATGTTGCATTTTTTTACAATTTCAGTGGGACCAACAATGCATTATCTTTTATCATTTGCATTCTTAATGTTTTCCATCAGACAAAGTTCAAGTGAATTTAATCAGCCATCCTGAACAGCATTCTACGTCACAGCACAAGTGTAGTTGCAAAAGTGGTGTAGCTCTTGAGTGCTAATAAAAATTTTGGAAAGCAGTATTTTGAAATATTCAGGATTTTATCGAGTTTTTGCTAAATGTTATCTCTGAGAATTTAAAGAAATATGCTTTAGAACATTTATTCACATCATGCAATTGTAATGAAATGTGGCCACAATATTGGGTTGTTGGAAAAGTCATGACATATTTTAGCCATGTTTTGCAAAGGTCATTTATTGATAGAATGAACAAAGATCAATGAATGATATAATGCCCGTTTTGTTCGATAACCTTTTGCCATCTTTTAGTGAGCTGCAGAATGCCTCGTTCATAGAAGGACCTGTCTTTCGTGGCGAAAAACTGTACAAGGTGCTGATTTACAGCCTCGTCTGAATTGAACGTTTTACCACGCAAGGACTGTTGAAGAGAGCGAAACAAGTGGAAGTCTGACGGCGCAAAGTCAAGCGAGTATGCTGGGTGTGGCAACACATCCCACCCAAGCTCCAACAATAATTTTTGGCGGGTGATAAAACTTGTGTGTGGTCTCACATTGTCGTGATGGAACACAACACCTTTACGATGAACAAGCTCCGGACGTTTCTGGATAATGGATTCGTTCAAACTGTCCAATTGCCGACAGTGCACATTCGAATTGATTGTTTCGTTCCGTGGTAGGAGCTCGAAAAACACGACACCTTTAAAATCCCACTACACTGAGACCAAAACCTTCCGCTGATGAATGTCTGCTTTGGATATCGTTTGAGGCGAAGCAGCACGTCGGGACCAACACCGTTGGTGCAGCACATTGTTGTACACAAACCCCTTTTCGTCACTAGTTATCAGTCTCTTCAAAAAAGGATCGTTTTCCTCATGTTTAATGAGCATATTGCAGATCTTTATACGCGCCGTCAATTGAGTTTCTTCGAGTTCATGAGGAACCTACACATCGAGGTTGCTTACATATCCCAGCTTCTTCAGGTGGTCGTGAACGCTTGAATGATGGATGTGCAATGTGTCTGCAAACTCTCGTGTCGTGTAATGTGGGTTTGACTCGATCAATGCCTTGATTTAGTCGTCATAAATTTTGGTTGGCCTCCCGGGCCGAGGAGCATTGTTGAGGTCAAAATCACCAGCACAGAATTTTGCGAACCACCGCTGGCACTGTCGTTCTTGTAGAGCATTATCACCGTACACTGCAACTTTTCACAAGCTTGACGCACGTTCTTCCCTTTACGGAAGTAAAATATGGCGAAAATGCTCCATCTTCAACTTGATGTCAAATCTCCACAAATCAACCAAATCGCTCACTATTCCTTTTAGACTGCAGCTAGAACTGGCACCTGTCGAATGCCATGGCGATAACAGAGCTGCACATGCCTCTAGTACTTCCAAAACCGCCCAACCGCCATCAGGTGCCAAAATACGTCACGACTTTTCTGACAACCCAATACTTATGTATGTGAAAGCGCATAAGCAATGCCAAATGAATTGTGCTTTTTGTTTAGCCACCTAGTGTTTTTCATATGTCTCTTTTTAACTTTAATTGCATGTGGTTTTCTTCATTAAGTGGCTATTGACCTAAAAGATTGCAAAATATATTGTTGATCCTAGAATAATGTGCATACTTAAGTACACACATTTTTTTCAGGGCATAATTTGCAGATTTCTGGTTGTATAACTAATTTTAAGCTTAATGATTTTCGCGCGTGAAACTCGCTTTATGATTTTGTGATAAATTTGACTTTGTAAATTATGTAATTCTTTTGTTCAATTTTCTTTGTAGTTTATTCTTGAATAGAATGGGGAATTCATTAAGTGTTAACAAAGCAAATAAAACACCACGTGATGTAAGTTTCATTTTACTTTTACTTTATTTGCAATTATTTTGAGCTCAATGTTTCTAAAGTGAAAACAGTTTTTTGGATTAAGAAATAATGTCTTTATTGCATAAATTTCGTTTCATGCATATTTATTTAGCATATGTGGATTTAGAGATTTAATCTATCACTTGGCATTTGTGAGGCCTCAAAAAGAAAAAGGGGAAGACATTTACCAGTTGTGTGCCACCAAGAAATAAACTTTTTATGAAGCAGATTTGGCCTGTAAGTTGGATAGCAACAAGTTTTAATATACACAGAGATGCCAACATCTGAAGGAAGTCATCAGTAGTCCATATGCGCGGCGCCCGTAGTTCTTCCGTAGTGACGTCAAGTCAAGTCAAGTTCCCACATTAAAATTTGCAGGGTAGCATGCGTATTTCCCAGAATATACTGCTAAATTTTTAGCAATATATTAATCTCGATCGGGGAAAATACTTGGATAAATTTTGCAGCATATTTAAGTCCCCTTAAAATGGGGGAAAAACTTGAGTAAATACACAAAAAATACATACCATTTCAACTCCACCTTGTAATAAATATGTTATGTTCATAAATATGTTATGTCATAAGTGTGTGATGCCACACACTTATGGTTATTCCTCCTGTTTTTTAGAGTGAAAATGCCGACCGCAATAGTCTTTTCCGCCGTGTGTGATGGAAAAATCAACAGCACACGGGGAATAAAACCCATGGTTTTCGGATACCCGAGACGATTTTAGACACTGAAATTTTTGCAAAGAACTCTCCTTGAATTTTTGACAACTTTTTTGCGTTTTCGATCCAAGAATATTAGTAGAGACAGGTGGCCCTTTACCCAATGCTATTGCAAGTAAATTCGTACACGACAAACACAATGGAAGCAAAGAAAGAACAATTAACTTTGAAAGATTTCATAGCTTTATTATGCAGATAAATAGAAAATTAGCATTAAATGCTTATGATACGAAAAAACTAATCAAAAAGGTATTTTAAATTGCATAAATCAATCAATTCTGGAAAAAAAAATGGATAAAATAAAACATCCCTTTGTTTAGCAGAACATTTTTACAAGAGAAAAAAAAAAGAACTGCACTTCGCAAATCCTCAAAGTAATATAAACAATTAAGCTCTCTGCCGACAATGAGGAGCGTGGGAAAATAGGTCACGACTGTGCGCACACACCCAGCAGCTAAGAAATGTCTCATCGCAACTGCTGCTAGACGTTTTCTTTGGCTGGCTGCCAAAGACACATGGAGAGACTTTCTCTTGCTCTGGGCAGAACATACTGCGGGCGAAGAACAAACTCCCGGGGAGGTAACATAAAAACAGGCAATAACAGCGTCCACACATCCAGGTAGCTTAGTTATGTGCTCTGCCGGAAAAAAACAAACATTCAGGATTTCTTTGATCCACAATTGTTTCCTTTGATGTGATGACTATTTGCTCAGAGCATTTTTTTTCTGACACCCCGCCCGCCCGCCCCTTACTTTGGTGAAACAAATATGCAATAGCAATTAACTATTTAAATTACATTTTAGCAAAAAAAAACAAACAAAAAAAACACATAATTCACGGAAACACGCGACTGCTGCAAACATGGAAATTCCAACGAATAACATTCCTTGTACTGCTACAAATTTTTATTTTTTTTAACACCACTGGAACTGGAAGCCACTGAAGCACGCTTCATAACTACAGCAATTAACGTCACACCACAATTAATCAACTTAACAACAAGAACAGAAAACGTGGAATCGACTCTAGTCTACCTCCATCCTCCGACAACTTACGTTAGTTCAGGACGCGGTTAAGGTTTTCCCGAAGTTGACAGACGTCGTGCATTACGAACCCCTTTAAACGGCAAGCCAGGTACAAAGTCACGTGATCATACAAAACGATCTCCGCTGCAACATATCCGCTTGCTTGTCGGCCAGCCAAACATGCTTGCTGTGTAACGGCTTCGTGACGTTACCGCAAAAAACACTACATTTGACTATGCTTGACTTTTTTTTTTTTTCAAATAATTAAAAAAAAAAGTTTTCCGGAAATATCTGAGATTTCTGGAAAAATCCGTAGTTTTTCACACCTCCGTAGTCCGTAGTTTGAACATGATATCCGTAGAAACTACGGAGAATCCGTAGCACTTGGCATCTCTGTATACACTCAATGGACAAAACATTAAAGATACCTACCTAATATTGTGTTGGTCTTCCTCTAGCATGAATAACAGCCTGTACATGCTGAGGTATTGACTCCATTAGATGCTGGAGGGTTTCCAGAGGTAATGCCAGGCATGCCCGTTGCAGCGTTGTCCGTAGCTTCACCTGAGACGTCAGTCCAGGATCCACGGATCTGATATTCCTCTCCACGGCATCCAAGAGAACTTCCACAGGGTTTAAATATGGGAATTTTTGGGGGCTACTCAATGGTCGGGTGAGCATTCCTCGAGTTGTGCCTGGGTTGTTGCGGCCAGGTGGGGTGGTGCATTGTCCTGCTGAAACAGACACGTCGCCCTCAGTCTGTGCAAAAGGCCATGAAAGTGTGTAGGTGATCAGCCGGCACATGCTGGTAGTGTGCAGCAGAGCTGAGTTCGGGCTCAATTTTTAAGAGCCAGGGCCTGAAGAAGTATGTCAGCCCGAGCCCGAAAACTATGACTAACCTTTTTATAGAATATATGTTCATATGAACTATAAAATATATGCATTACGTGGCCCAAATATTATGAGTGGATTATAAGTACATAGTACTAGTACATACTGTTTCTCATGTTATGTTATAAATATATCATCAGGTCAACCCTCTATATGGTATCTAGTCAAAATTCACCAACACTCATGATAAAAAATATAACAGATTGTCAACATAAATCAAAAGATTATTTGATTATAAAAGAAATAATCAAATGGTTATTTGATTATAAAAGATTGTCAACATAAATGAAATGATTATTTTATTTATGTTGACAATCTTTTATATTTTTTATCATGAGTGTTGGTGAATTTTGACTAGATACCATATAGAGGGTTAACCCGATGATATATTTATAACATAACGTGAGAAACAGTATGTACTAGTACTATGTACTTTATTCCACTCTTAATATGACTAACCTGTTTTGGCATTTAAAAAAATCTGCTCTTCCAGACTCCCACTCTTTCTTCCCAGTGTAATTAACCAATGTCTTTCTCAACTGCAGAGTGGGGAAAGGATATCCATCTATTTCTATAGTTTCTATGACTATTCATTTCTTCCTGAAATGTTTCTGGTGGCCAGGCTATTTGACAACACACGCACGCACACACCTGTAAATTCTCAGATTTTCCATTCATTTTCATCCAGAGTTCCGCATTTTATAAATTCCGACTTTCCGTAGGGAAATACTCCAGTGTTCTGCAAATAAAAATGACTTCAGAATGAATTGTAACTTTTTAACTCGTACGCATCAAAAATTTTTATCTATTTTATATAAGATTTTTATTGATTTTAAGAGTAACAGTGAAGCTTTGAAAATTTTCACATGTATGATGCTTGGCTATTTTTCAGCTAAATGTCTGTTGTGATATTTCTATAATTGATAGTTTAAATCAGAAGTTTTGCAGTTCAAGAGAAAATGCAATATCATGAAAATCTACTTTTTTTTTATTTTGAAGAATTAGCATCTTTGCTTATTTGTGATTTCTTCTTTTGATGAATACAAAAATATTTCCATTTTTCACTGTTTTACAGTGTTGTATGTCAGAGAACTGTGAAGCTTACTTGGCACTTGATTTGAATATGAAACTGAAAAAAATAGTTGGAAAATTCCAGCACAGAGCTGAAAGAGTCATGCATAAGTAAGTATTATTATTTTTGCACTTCTTAGATAAGATAATGTGTGTGTGTTGTTTGTTCTAATTGCTCAGTTTATTGTTATTATTATTATTATTATTATTATTATGGCTTTATGATACCCAACAAGCTAGAAAGTGTTGAACTGTGCTTGTTTGTGGTGACCTCTTATACTATCTAGTAATGCATCTACTAATTACAGGAATGCTTATTTTCCATAAAATTCTGCTGTTGTACTCTGACAATTTTTGCTGTTGTTATTTTTAGAAACTTCGCACATTTCTCATGCTTGAGAGAGTTCTGCGGATGTGCTGAATTTTGCCTTTTTTGTCATCATTTGGGTTATTCTCGAGATTGATTTAAAACTCTGAAAATAAATTTGGAGGGATTAGGTGGGGGAGGGTGTCATTCTCCGTTCGGGGATGGTATTTCGTCTATTAAAACTTTTAAAAATGGAAGTTAAACTGAGTGTAGGCTCTTCCTGTAACTTTTTTTCTCGCGATGTTACTTCTATTCAGTATTGTTGTTAAATGTCATTTTGGTGCATAAATGTTGTATTTCAACTTGAAACTGTAATCAACAATTTCCAAAAATGGAAGTTGGACGGTGCAAAAAAGTTCCATATATCGGGCATGAGATTCTTCCGCGGATTTCAGTAATTCCACCTTTTTCGTTGCCATTTGGGCCATTCACACAATCAATGCACAACTGAACAGAAATTATTTGGAGATTGGTGGTGGTGGAGGTCCGTCAGAGGATGAAATTCCATCTATCCAAACTTTTGAAAACAGAAAGTAGAGGATTGGGGGGGGGATTTCTCCCGTAATCATATTTTTTTTCTCACAATGTTTTTTCTGTCCAATATTTTTTATTAGATACCATTTTATTCCATAAAGACTTGTATTCCAACTTGAAAACGTTGGATAAATTTTCAAAAACAGAAGTTGGACAGAAAAGGTTTCTCCTGTAATCGTAACCCCCCCCGTGATGTTCCCACTCTCCTGTGTTGTTCTTAAATGTTACCCCCCTTTTTTTTTCAATAAATACATAAAGCTATTTCAGAGCAGGGAACCTATGTTGCATAGATTTCATGTTGAACTTCTTGTGTCGATAAAGAAAATATCATTTTTTTAATTAAACATAAAATAATCTCAAAGTGCAAAATTCACAAGGAGCTTTTGAAAATAGATTTGAAGTGTGGCAATAATCACATGCCAGACAAATTTATTTATGTTGGAGGAAAAAAAAAAAAAAAAAAAACAAACTTACTGCTGCAAGTACATCAAATGATCATGTAGTATCTTCATTTAAGGAAGAGCTAAAGGAATGTTAAACAGAGGTCATCGCTCTTTCCACGTTTATTAGTGAGTCCCCGGAAAAATTCTCAGAAAGCGATGACCTCTGTTTAATGTTCCTAGTCCACGTCAAATGTCTGTATTAAAGAAATGTTGTCTGGCGTGCTCCTTATAACATGATACAAAAACGACCTGTGGGAAATTCTACTCCAATTAGTTTTTCAGGGTTAAACCCCTCTCTTAGGGGCCAAACAACTATCTATACAGTTGTAGCCCTTTCAAAATTTGCTGATGCGTGTAGCTCAGTGCTATCGGCTAACAAAATGCTTGTTATTGATGAAGGAATCAGATCATATCAAATCAGTACAGAAATTAGTGATGATATCTTCTTTAATTACTCAGAGAAAATTAAAAACAATTGAGAAATGTCAGATAAAATATATTAAATCGAAAACAAATGCCGTCTCCTGCACGATACACTTTAATCAGAAACAGTGCAGCAGTGAGCACAGAAGTGAGTAGCCTATATACTTCACAAGACACATAGCAGTTAATGCGCATGTGCAATAATCGGCAAAGTACAAATCAAGTTCAGTGGGCACAAGCATAGTTGGTGGGCGTGACCGGGCCCAAAAGTGTTCTCCAAGGAAGGGAGATAAACACGGGGGGGGGGGTCATCGTTACAGCATTTTTCACCATTAACGAATATGTGAATACTTTCACAGAAAAGTGTTGATCGACGGTTCCTGGGAGAATCCAGAATAATGGTGTCATTCCAACATGGTAGGTAAGAACCTTTTAAACAGAGTCTCGACAAAGATGTAGCACCAGAATGCATCCTGAGATTACACCGATGTTCGTAAATGCGGCGCCCCAAATTACAAGTGGTGTAGAGCCCACATAACATAAATCGAGCTCTGCAGGGTTAGTAGATTTAAGTGGAACCAAATATACACTGTGGCGGTTCACACATTCAACACAGTCTCTGTCCTTTTTAACTGTTAAATAAAGTAAGAGACCTTACACCAAACATGGCATTAAATATATATTTCCATGAGGTGAGGTAACTGCTTGATTTTTGCACAGTATTTCCAGTTGCAGATGTGGGATTCAAAAATATTCTGCATGTCATAGATGAGACAATAACCAGAATTTTCCAGCTGGGCGATTGTTTATATATCATACAGCATTTTAAGTTTTTAGAGGTTTGATTGGGAATTTTTTTATTTAAATATTGGATATCTGTACTTGTGATCCGTGTTTTATCAAAGTTTTTCAGGTGCACAGTTTTTCCATTAGGTGGCATAACAGTATTTGGTATTTATTGTCTCTGCAGTCAGAAGTTCCATTTCAAAGATTCATTTTGCAGCAGACTGCTGCTTCCTTGGCCAAGGTTGTTCCTATGTTTCTGAACTTATCATGTAAATGTTTCCTCCTTGGTGTAGATGTAAATTTGAATCTGCCACAATATCACCACTTGTTGCAGGAGTGTGATGAACTTCTTTCATCATTCATTCTGTAAATATCATACATGAGATTCTTTTGTGGATTCTTAGAATTTCACTTTTTTTTTTTTTTTTTTTTTTTGTGTTTATGTGGGTCATTCTTGAGATCGATGCAAAACTGAAGAGAAAATTTGAGAGCATTAATTTGGGTGGAAGGAGGTTTTTTGTCTGGGGATGGTATTTCTCATCTTACAAAATTAAACTTTCAAAAATGGAAGTTAAATGTAATGAAGATTTCCCCCCTGTATTTGTAATTTCTTTTTATCATGGTGTTTTTCTTCTTGGTGTTGTTGTTAAATCCCATAGCTGAAAGTTTCTGATCAGTCTGCGACAAATATCATAGTGACACAAAATAATGTGCGGGTGGTCACTGGACAAGGTAAGTACTAGATGTGAAAAACAATAACAATTTGCACAGGTAGAAATTAAGAAGCTAGAAAGGAACTGACCACTTTATATTTCTTCGACCTAAAGAGAACTGCCTAACCTACAGGGGGTGTGCCACAAAACTTGAAAGACCTGCGCAAATAGCACCCCACGTGTCACGCCACTGTACGCACTAACTGGTGGCCAGCCTGCATGTATTTCACAGTCGATCAACGAGAGCAGAATCTGAAGGTTGCATTAGCAGACCCAGTAGCACAGCTGGATGTCAAAAAGTGTGATCTACACAACATAATGGGAGACATATCCGAGTTTCACAAAGGACAGATTGTTGGTGCGAGTCTCGCTGGTGCATCTGTTTCCAAGACAGCAAATCTTTGTGGTGTATGACAAGCCATGGTATCCAGGGTCATGTCGACATACCAGCAAGAGGGAAGAATCACATCCAATACGAACTTGAGGTAAGAGGAAGCTGTCTGACAGGGACGTCCGGGTGCTAACACAGATGGTAGCCAAAAAACATAAAACCACAGCTGCTCAACTCACCGCAGATTTGAATATGCACCGCAGCTCACCTGTTCCCATCAAAACTGTTCTTTGGGAGCTTCACTGGGTCAATATTCACGGTCGTGTTACTATCGCCAAACCCTGGATCACACAGTGTGAATGCAAAACGTCGGTTGCAATGGTGCCAGCAGCGCAAATCGTGGACTTTGGACAACGTGAAATGTATATTGTTCTCCGATGAATCGTCCTTCACTGTCTTTCCCACAACTGGGAGAGTTTACGTGTGGAGATATCCCTCACAGGCTTACCACCTGGACTGTTTATTTTTCACAGTGAAGCATGGAGGTAGATCGGTGATGGTTTGGGCCCCAATCTCATGCTAGTGTGTTGACCTGCTGATTGTTCTTGAGGGGCACATCACTGCCAAGGACTATTAGACAATTCTGGAGGACCAGGTGCACCCAATTGTACAAACATTGTACCTTGACAGTGGTACTGTATATCGGGATGATAACGCACCGATGCACAGAGCCAAACTAGTGGAAGAGGCGGTTTACTGAGCATGAAAGTGAGGTTGAAGATCTTTCGTGGCTTGCACAGTCACCTGACTTGAACATTATTGAGCCACTCTGGGGTATTCTGGAGGAGCGAGTCAGGAAATGTTTTCCTCCACTAGCATCACGTCATCAACTAGCCACTTTTCTGCAAGAGGAATGGCTTCAGATCCCTCTGGACACTGTACAGGACTTGTGTTGGTCCTTCCCATGATGAATTACAGCTGTATTGGCCTCCAAAGGAGGCCTGACATCGTACTAATGAATTGCTTTGTCCTAAACCCATGTTTCAATTTTGTTGTGCACCCCTTGTAGGTACTACTACAGCAATTTCAATGACCACTAGGATCTAAAACACTGTCCTCTGTATTTAGAATTTTGCCTCCATTTTCAAGCTGAAACACAAGGATAAAATAAAATTATATTTAACAAGCATCAGGACAGAGGGAACATTGCTAAAAAAAAAAAAAAAAAAGTTATGGAAAAAAATCTGCACTCTGTCCTACTTCTGTTTTCAGAAAATTTTCCCTCCATTTTCGATCTTAAAAATGAACATTTACATAATTAAATGTTATTTAAACAATAACACAGTGTGGGGAAAACACCATGAAAAAAATTACTAGGAAAAATTGTCTCTACATTTAGCTGTCATCGTCAACATTTTTGCCTCCATTTTACATCTACGGGAAACCATTTTTGCTCCATCCAATAAGCTCCAGTTTAATATTTGCATAGATGAATTTCAGTGAGCAATTCTGTCTTGCTCAAGCTGCGTTATATTCACTCTGTTTTGCCGTATGTTCTGATTTATCTAGTTAAAAAGTTCAGCTTTTTTTACTTCTTTTTCAGTCTCGTACGAAATATATCCGAGAATATTCTTTCATTTTAGCTCTTTCTAGCAAATAATTGTACACTAGATGAAATGCATTTGGTACACCTCTATTGCAACTGATATGAATGAGAAAATCTGTTCAGCATGCGGCAGGTAACACAGCCAATGTGCTATCCAGGAAATATCCACTTTTTAGGAAACTTCTGATTATAAACTTTGAAATTTATCAAGGATACTAATTTTCAGACATTTTACCATGAGACTTCGACTACTTTGCCATATGTTTGGAAACAACTGTTTAATATAGTTTGTATTAAAGAAAAAATTCAAGACTTAAAACCCCCACTACACATTACGTTAACTTAACCTAATACAGTACCACCTTTCAAAGATGGAACTACATAGCACTCAGAAATTAGATGGGAGGGACCAATAATAATCAACTAATGAACATCATTGTACATCATGACGTCAAGACACTGACAATATATAACTTCGCACTAAGTATGTTTAAATGTAGTCTTCACCTGATGATGCAAGGGTCACCCTTGTAGAAGATCTTGTGTTTGTATTTTTTAACTTGTAAATATTTTATTCATTAAAGATTTTAATTATTGTGTTCAGACAGCAAATTATACTCTACTTTTAGTTAAGACATTCTTTTTATAATCATTACATCAAAGAATTTTATAACATCATCTTCATACAAATGGTTTATTTGATGGAATTTAGTGAGCTTTTTTATGAAATGCCACTCCAGATAGATTCAGCAGGGATTTTTTTTTCAGTGTTTCATTTCAAAACCTATTTAGAAAAAACAAACAAACAAACTATGTGAGTATTGCATTTATGGAAGAACAAAACATGTTTACTTCTAGTATTTACAGTAGGAATAGCTAAACTGAAAAATGAGCATGTCCCTATTGATTGATTTAGGATGGCTGAATAGTTATCATTTTTGTTTGACATTTCAGCATTTTTGAAGGCACATATTGAATTTAAAACAGAATGGTATTCTGCATTTTGCTGACCACTTAAAATTTTGTGGATGCAGTTTTAAATAATGTTGCAGTGAGTTATGTAAAGGCTCAAATTGACTGAATTTGGTTTTCAAAAATGTATGTATAATTTAAGTTTACTGAAGCTTATTAATGTTTTCACAAATATATGCTATTTGTACTAAATGTGAAAGATCTTACTATAAATCAAGAAATGACTGATATATGAAAAGTTTTTATAATCTCGTGAAAAACTTATATTGAGTAGCATTTGTTTAATTGTGCTATGGCAAAACATATAAATCAAAACATTGATTATGCCATTGATATTGAAATAATTTTTTTAATGTTCCATGTAAAGATTTCTTCATCTGTGTTAGAGCTTTCCATTTTTTTTCAACAGTGATATTTCTAAAGGAAAAGAAAAAAATCCAATTCAGTGTGTAAATGGAGTTGATGATGAACCAGCGCCTTTTGATTACGCTTATGTTTTAGAGAACTGTGAGACATCTCCTATTAATTTCGACCGAACTACTACTACCCTGTCTGTAAGTAAAAAATGGATCTTTATTGTCAAGAAGCAAATGTAAAACATCCCTTGTTCTGCAGAATTTGAAAGTTCCTTCAATTTCAGTACTCTTTCTCTGTTGTGTTGAAGTAACCTTGAGTTATTTAGAGGGTAACTCGTGTCTCTTTCTTATTATAACTAAATTACATAGGGAACTTGAATATTTTTTACCAAAAGTTGTATTTTTATGTATTGTTTTTGTTTGTTATGGTGTTTGCAACAGAAAACTATGTAATAAAAGCATTATAAGTAGCTATTTGATGTCAGACAAAGTGGAAGTTGTTTCATATCATTCCATATCAGTTACCAGATGCAATTTTTTTGTACTTTTTATGCCTGATTGTCATCAGCACAGAGGGTGTTTTGTGTGCTTCTTCATAAGGAGTGCAGTTGGCAGTTAAGGTTTTGTATGAGTTGTGTTCTGGTGCTTGAGAGAGAGAGAGAGAGTAAGTAGGAATGCCTTATTTACTGGGTATAAGGTGTTTTTGAAGAAACATAAAGATTCCAGTGTTTCTACAAAATAATAAATATTTTCATTATGATAAAGCAAATTTGGCAAATAAATAAGCCTGCATATTTAACTTGACATTTTGAAAGCTTTGTTTTTCGAATCTTCTATCACCTCGTGAATTTACATCAACATATTCAAATACATGGAAAATTAATTTTTACAATCCGTAACCATCAACTTTACTAATGATGTTAGCATCTGATAGAGTGCAAACTACTTGGATTTTAAGAATTTGCATCAGTGTAAAGGTAGTACTGTAGATCATCATATGCATACTGCATGGTTCTTAGGCATGCTACTCGCATGAGGCACTTACGAAGGAAAGAAAGAAGAAAATCAAAATTCTATTATGAATTTTCTGCCTCTACTACCTTGAACAGTATTGCTGACTTTGCACCATAAACCAGCCTTGTTCCAGTCTACTTAGAAGCTCTAATAGCAAGGTGGATGATGTATCTGGATTCCTTGTGGTTTGGTGAATCACTCTACTGCGGAGGGCAGACAACATCCTGCGCTGTGCTTTGTGAGTCATTTATTCCATTTAGTCTGAGAAGCTGGTTTTCAGTTCCATTTCTTTTGGATTCCAAGTCACACATTGTGATCTGTGGAAACAAGTCAGCTGCTGCTAGGTCCATTCCCTTGTTGGTTATCACTACCTTACCGCTGTACCACGGTACAGTGAATGCTACAATCTATTGTCAGGGGCCATGTTTATCATTTGTAGCAGGCTCTATGGGATCAACAGGTTGGAAGTAAAGTGTAATGTGTTAGACAGTGATTGGACTCTGTCCTAACTTTCACCAGAACCATGTAGTCATTGCATGTCTCCATAATGGGCCATTGTAGCTTCACTCAGGACTGCTTGTTGTGTGGCAAGAGGGCCCGGCCCCTATGTGTGGAACATAAAATTAATCTCTCACTGCTGTTCATATCCTTTGGGTGTGTCGCCATTTTTCTTGTGAGTGTGTGTTTTCTTTTACCAACTTTATAAGATGACTTTGAAACCGTGCATCACCTTTTAAATAAACAGTGTGATGTGTGTCCCATGTTATCCTTTTTCTGTATTGCTGTATTTCATTAAGTATAGGTCATCTTTTTAGTTTATGAGCCTTTACACGGCTTGTCACGTGTGTGTTTTGATTACTTGTGCTTTTTTTTTTTTTTTTTAATACGTTTTCCTTTACATGGTTGGTACGCTCCTTGAAAACCATGAAAAGTCCTTGAAAAATAAAAGTTCATTTTCAAGTCCTTGAAAGTACTTGAAAAAGTTTGACTCCATACATAGTACTTGAATTTTGTTTTGTTTTGTTTTTTAAGTATTGGTATGAAAGAGTATTTGTTAAATAATTGTTGTGCTGAAAAGTTGTATACAATATTTCCGTGTAGTTCTGATAAAAACACCAAGCTGATGAAATAACGCTGAACTTGCATTCAACCCAGGATAGTGCATTGAGCGCTAGTACCTTGGCTATGACATCACTGCAGAGTAAAATGTCAGTCATGGGAGTAAAATAAATGGAATGATATATTCATGAATTGTGAAGAGCTTCTGTGACTGGGCTTAAGGAGCATTCTTGTGGAGGGTGGAACTTCTAGGAATTGCTTCGTGCGTTGACCCTTCGTCTTTTGGCTGCATCAAAAATAAAAAGTTAAAGCAAACAATAAATATTCCACAAAATAAAATGATTTCGAAAAACACCAAAATAGAGAGGCAATTCAAAGTTAATAAAATAAACCAACAAGGAGTTAACAGGCAGGTCATTAAAGGTGTGCCTGTCCCAGCTAAGCTTAACGGTTTTTCGAACTAACTAAAATACCTACCCGCTGACCGACTGACAGCACACACATATGATAATTTGGTTTTAAAAAGTCCTTGAAAAGTGCTTGAATTTATCTTGCTTGGAAGAATATGAACCTTGCTTTTATGTTCTATTGAAAGCTGGTGTTTTTTAAGCTTCATGAGGCTCTTGTGCCAGTAAAATTCAACAACAAGCTACCAATCTATTCCTGTTGCATCCAACTCTTGCTGTCATAGAAGAGGATAGGTCTAAATACTGCATTATGTAATCCCAGTTTTCTCTAGCCAGCTTCTTTCATTATGAAAATATTTTTGTACATGTTTTCTGATTAACCTTTTTTTCTGCAGAAGTTTCCCACTTGAGTTCTAGTTTCTGCATTACTAATTCTGTTCTGCCACTGAATCCACATATTTCTCTCAGAAATTGCTCTTCTTTCATGTCAACAGCATCTAACCTCTGGTAGAGCCCCTTACTTTTGCATTTAACTTTTGGCTTCTTTAAAAGGTAGAAAACTGCATTGTACACATCCATTTTCCTTCCATGGCCAGGCTCTTTCTTAAAGAAGTTGTGTTTGTGCAGCTGGTAAGAAACTTTAGTCATTTCCTGACTGGTGTCTTAATTCCTTACCAAGCTGTTCTCTGTTCAGTCAGTAATCTTCATTCACTATTTCTAAAAGAGTGGTTGGCAACCACCATGGACCTCTAAACTGAAGTTGTTAGTTATTTTCTCTGTGTTTTATCCTGTCCATTTATGAAGTGATACATCCATCTTTTTGTCTTTTGCTGTCATTGCATTTATTATGCTTTGCAAAGTTAATTGAGGTATCTCATTTTTTTCTCTTCCATAGATGTGTCTGTATTAAGGCAATTATAGCTGCATCATTCATTGTCTTTACAAAGTGATGTTTGCATTCAACTCTTTGTAGAACTGTTTTACATCCTCTGAAGAAACCACATCTGAAAAGATTTTAGTTTTATCACTGAACCCTGTCTGGTTATCAGTGTCTCAGTAGGTCAAATGAACCAGAGTGGAGCAAATGTAACACTTCAGGCTTTTGATCTGAAGCTGTAGGCTTAGTTTCCCTTTAAAGTTATCTGCTTCTTTGATTGAATTTAGATATGACCTGTGCAGTTCTGCTTCTGATTTATTTTGAATAATTGTTGTCATCATTAAAGTATTTTAGTTGGTTTTCAGAACAATCTGTGAAGCTGTATGCTTAGTTTCCCTTCACAAGGTATTTGCTTCTCTGATTAGATGTAGTCTGTATAGTTCTACTTCTGGCTACTTCGTGTAATTGTTATCATCACTGATGTATTTTGCTAGGTAGTCGGAGAGCAGTCCACATATTAGTCTGAAGTTATCCTTCACTTAAAGGAAGACTTTCAGCAAGCAGTAACTGTTAGCTGTCAACCATCTTCCAGATATGCAGTATAGTAATGTATGGTTACAATGAATCCAATATTCATTCTTAACTCATGCTATTATAAAACAGTATAAATGTAAATACTGCACTGTGGTGTGCTGCAAACCTTGGCCTCACTCCTTCCCCTCATGGTGTCTATTGGTGGCAACAGTATTGAACTTGTACTCCTAAGGAGGAGACTTGCATTTTTTTGTCTGTTTTTTTAGTTTCTTATTTAGCTTTTGTCCATCATTATTTATTACTTCATGATAGTGATCATGTCATTTGGGAGAGTGCTCTCAACACCACTGATATAAAATTTGTGAAGCTTGAAATGATGTCATATA
This sequence comes from Macrothele yani, assembly GCA_039090855.1. Classification (NCBI taxonomy): domain Eukaryota; kingdom Metazoa; phylum Arthropoda; class Arachnida; order Araneae; family Macrothelidae; genus Macrothele; species Macrothele yani. The sequence goes on along the minus strand of CM077016.1, from coordinate 88,737,433 downwards.
TGTCACAGTTATCTGAAAATTTACTTTTCTAAACTCAGCAAAATAATTTAAATAGTTATGAGAGTCCAATAACCATATAATTGGAGTTAATTTAATTTTTGTTCAGTTGTTTTAGACTTCTAGATATCCCCCAGGGTTTGTTGTCAGTGGTGAACTATCTACTCGAAAAAACAGTTCCCACAAAAATATTTGCATTTCAGCAAACATCCAGAAATGGGATTAAACTCCTAGTCTACGTAAAAAAAAAATAAAAAAAAAATTCAATAATTGAAATGGAATAGGTGATTTTATATCTTAAAAAATTGTGCCTTTTTTCTTTCACTCAGTGATAAATGAAATTGTGGACTACCGTGAGTTATATTTGGGTTATTCAGTGTTGAATATTAAGAAACCAATAGAATTTAGCTCCTGAGTTACCTGTTAATACTCAGATGTTTCTAGCCTTTTGGTGTCACTCAAAGAGTCTGTCTTCAACGCATTCATATGTTGTTACAGAAATGTCATTTGAAATTTGTTGCATATCTATAATAACATACATACCTTTGATTTTTATTGATTGAAATTAGTCCACTTGTTAAAAACATTATTAATCCAACTACTAATCAAAAACTACTATTATGGGAATTTTTACTAGGATTTTTTTTTATTTTAATTGCAAATTTTCGTAGAAAACTCTTCTCCTTCAGGCTGTCTTTTTGTTGTCACTTATTCCCATCACTATCGCGGTTACGGTTATTTTTCATTAAATCCTGCCAGATGTTAGGCAGGGAAAATCCTCTGCAGTCATTGATGATGGAATTTTGATTTTTCTCAATCTCTATACCTTCTTTTAGCTTTCTTTTTTGAAAATTGCTTTGGAAACTGATGACTTTAAGAGAATTCCAATCCATGATGTGACTAGTTTCTCTAATATGCCTATCTAAACCAGTCTTGTTGGAGCAATTTTTTATAGCAGCTTTATGCTCTGCTATACACGTTTCTAGTCTGAGACCTGTTTCACCTATTTTAAGATGTTCCACAACTACATTTTATTTCATAGACTGCACCTTGCATTTTTAAAATACCTTCTTCTCTTTGAACTATTTTAGGAAAAACTTTTTAACCTTGTTCTCTAAACTTGGAGCTAGCCTAATATTGTACTTCTTACTAATTCTCTTTAAAGACTCAAATAAATCTTTGTGATAAGAATTTTTTTTAGTGAATTTTACTTGTTGCTTTTGTGGGTTCTTTGTACCATTAAAATTCAGAAGCTTTCTGCAAGTATGACTTTAAGTTCTTCTTTATGGGCTTCTTTCTTATCTGCTGTAGAAACTATTTTATTAATTTTTTCTAAAAACTGACTTGCTACATTCTTCTTAATAGAAACTGGATGATAGGAATTGAAATCCAATAGTCTATTAGTATTCATTGGTTTTTTATACCAACTAGTGAGGAATTTTCCATCTTCATAATAGATAGTAATGTCTGAGAAGTTAATTTTTCTCTTTTTTTGAAGTTCAATAGTGAATTTAAGGGAATCATCTAATTCATTGAATTAGTCTAGAATTCTTTCTGGAACAATTTCTGAGCTATTTATTATAAATAAGATGTCATCCATGTATCTTCTATACAAGGTAAATAGACAGTAAGGTTTGCTCATCCTGCCTCCCTCGCAGCGGAAGTGCCGGTCCCTTACGTAGTGACGTCAGTGTACCACATGACGCAGCCAGCAGGACGCATAGACTGTTAATACAATTGAAGCACTCGCGGGAGAGATGTCAACAACTTTTTACTCAAATACGCTCTGAATCTGAAAGCTTGCAACCAAGATGTAATGCAAAAGCACATCTGTAATATAATCAGGAAAAACGGACATCCATGTGAATATTTTATTTAGAGTAAACCGAGAATGTGAAGAAACTTATTATGCATTTCTTTCATTTTTTTTTTTTTTTTTTTTGAAATCTGTTTAATCTAAATATCTAAATAGGATATTGACATGACACTAAGGAAAAGTGCAGGGACAGTGATTATACCTTCTAATTTATTTATATGCAACTGTAATACTGTCTTTAAATAAATTCAAAAGAAGGAAAAAAAACCTTATAAGATTATGCTGTCCGAACCTCAGGAAGAAATCCTTTTATGCGGAACAAATAAAAACTTGAGTAGCATTCCACTAACTTGCTTAATTAAAAAGTTGGAAATTAATTTCACTAAACGCTCTGTTATTATTTGTAATCTAATCGCTGAACAGAAAAGTTAAAATCATGGATCTTTGCAATTTTTGTTTGTTTGTTTCTTTAGTCATATTTTATTCGCTAAATTTTGAGAACTTTAAGAATCAGGACATTATTTAACGTAAAAAAATTCTTTCTTCACTCACCTTTGTCATGTTCCTTAGGTAACTGTTTTAACCAGTTTTCTCTTCTTAGGTTGGCAATATATTTTTTGCTGAGCGTTAATATGACTCATACGGATCATAATTCGGGTTTTCATGAATAGTTTGATGGCAGGGTGCACATTTGGAGGGAACTGATGGGCAGAAGCTTCCACTGCGGTGTGAACAATTCTTTTAACTTTCCTTAAATTATTTTTCCCATGTAGTTTTAAAAAAATTCTTCTAGTTGGATAACCATGCTCATCCACTCATTTGTTGGATGTTGCAAGCAGCATCTGCTTATGACGCTAATCCAGTCGCAAAGAATTCCCTTTTCTTGCACTAGGTCCAGAGGTGCATTTTTGTCCCCCAGCCCAGGACACGTTGTTTGGCATTTAAATGCAACATATCCAGCAAGGTATCGTAAAGCTACCCATCGGCGCAACGTTGGCAAAGCTGGAAGCGGAATATTAACTTTATTTCTCAAGTAGTCATATGCTCTCCTGGAAACAGTTCTTAATGTTATTGCAGCTGCAATATCAGTAGAATTCCAAACAATCCGTTTTTGGCCTAACAAAACTTTTATCTGTCCTGGAGTAAACACTGTAGAAAGCAAATTTTTTATGCACATTTCTCTGTCTTTTTTCTCATCTTTCCGTAACCTTCGCAATTCTAATATTTCTTTCTGCATTTGATTCCGTTTTACTTTGAGGACTTTTACACGTAAAGTTAGACTATGGTTTGAAGAGCTCAAATATAATACACTGCTGGACAATTGCTAAGGACAGATCATAAACGGCTATATAGCGCATAAAAAAGTAAGTGTGGTTGGATGCCAAGTGAAATAAAATAATGTCAGAATGCCAGGACATTACAAGAAAGACAATTTATTTTGCTCTGAAATCTAGAAGGCTTTGGAACGTGTTCAAGGGACAAACAGGCCATTTTGTGCAGAATACGTAAACGTAAAAAAATGCAATTACCGTCCGCAGGCGTTCCGGCGTAAGATGTCAATACGGGATATGGCCACCATGGAGGGCGATGCAAGATTCCACATGTCGTGTCATGCTTTGCACTACATTATCAAGCAGCTGTTGGGGTAATTTATCCCATTCCTATGTCAGTGCACGGATGAGGGTGTCCTTGTTTATTGGAGGGCATTGGCGACCAGCAAGACTCCTCCCCAAAGCATCCCACACATTTTCAATGGGATTCAGATCTGGAGAACGTGCTGGCCATACAAGGCGTTGAATATCCTCGCTCTCAAGACACTCCTGGACAGTGACTGTTCGATGACATGTTGCGTTGTCGTCCATGAAAATGAATCTATCACCGACAGCACCACGGAACATGCGAACATGAGGTAGCAGAACATCATTAATGTATCGTTGGCCAGTCATAGTCCCAGTTGGAAGCACATAGAGGGACGTACGGCCATTGATCATGATGCCAGCCCATACCATGACACTACATGTCGGATATCGGTCCCTTTCCTGTATATTTGCTGGACAATATGCAGTACCACTATCACGCCAGATCAGTTGTCGTCGACAATCAGACGATAGACTGTATCTACTCTCATCTGAGAAGAGGACAGCAGACCAGTCGTTATCAGTCCAATTGCGATGTTGATGGCACCATTGCAAACGGGCGGTACTGTGACGTCTGGACAATGGGATGCACACAACAGGACGGCGGGAATATAGTCCTTCATGCAAACGTCTGGCGACAGTTTTTCGGGAGATCCGCTTGCCAGTAGCAGCCATAAACTGATTTGCTACCTCACTAGCTGTGCTGCGCCGGTGTCTTTTTGTTGATAGCACTATGTACCGATCTTCTGCAGGTCTCGTACTGCGAACACGACCTCCCCCGTGACGTTTGCTACACTCTCCATTTGTTTGAAATGATTTCCAAAGCCTTGAAACAACACTGTGGCTGACGTCGAACTCCCTGGCAACATCTGTTATTTTTCGCCCTTCTTCAATCTTGCCTATAATACGGCCACGCGTAAAATCATCTAGGTGATGTCGGGAAGGCATACTGAAAATTGCAAGTTCATCAATTGATTTTTTCCCTTTCAACTTTGCGTTTGAACAAACACGGTCAATACGCCTCAAATCCTTTATATCTCTTATCAGCGCTATGACGTCACGAACAAGTTTGGCAATCCAAAATTTGCATACGCACAACATGTCTAACTGTATCCCGCACTTATGCTAATTTCCACATTTTCCTGCTTTCCATTTTATGGTTGCTATCGTTGCTATTGCCATCCATCCTTAGCAATTGTCTGGCAGTGTATTTGTTTTTTCAGCTTTTCATTTTCCTTCATCAAAATATAATTTTCCTTCAATAGAATTTCATTTTCTGTTTTCAGGTCTTTCATACATTCAATTTCAGTATTTTCATCATTGGCACTGCACATGTCTTCCAAAATTTCCTCTGCATTATCAGAGTTTATCAAATCGCCAACAAGATCAGTTCGTTTCCTTTTCTCCTGTCTGTTCTTTCTCTCTGAATTAGAATTTACATTCAAGTTTCCCGGGAGGTTTAAACTTGGTACAGCTGTGTCCTTTAGCATTTTGCGGATAGGCAAACCTAGAAGTTCATTCCTTAAATCGCGTTCGTAGTCTTCCTCAGGAAAATGTTCCGAACAAATAGCTGAATTCATTTCGTTGAAACTGTCAGCTGGTTTTCATCTCAATTTCCATGTTTTATGCAAAACTTCATTTTTCGGAAACCTATGGTATTGAATGCCATTCTTTCTGGTTTTCGAATAATAATTTTGACACGTTGCTATTGCGCACGAACCAGGCATGTTCAGTGTTTAACGTATAACCAAGGAAAAGAAAATTTGTTTGCTACAAATACGTAGCTTCAAATGAGACAATGTAGCTTTCAGACCCTGAACTAGAAAAACGGGATCAAGCAGGTTTAGGCGGATGGGGTGTGGAGATCTCCGGGACTAAGACGTCACGAAGGCGACCCCTGAGACAGTGCTCAGCGGAAGTGTCGGATAAGCATAACCTTGGAGTCTACTAACCTTGTCTTCTATATAGGCAGAAGTATGTGGGTTGTACTAGTATCTTTTCTTCTTGTTTTCCCACATAAAAGTTAGCTAAGAGTGGGGAACCCATAGCTAGACCAGATTTTTGAATGAAATTTTTTTTTTCAAGTTGAAAGTAGTTGTTCTGCAAAAAGAAGGTAAGCATGCCAAAAATTCCAACTAATATGTTTCTATTTTTGTTGTGAAAAACTATTAGGTCTGCCGAGTCTTCTGCTATAAAGTCTATAAGTTGATCTATATTGATGTGAGTATACATACACACTTTTATGGTGGCTCATTTAAAGTATTCAGTTAGTAAATGTAAAAAATAATTTTTATTTTATAAATCATTTGTTTCTTAAAATTTAGAATAATCCAGATGAAGGTGGTCTTTGTTCCCTCATTAAGAGAACTGTAATGTTATGTTAAATTTTGTATCTTTTTGAAAAAAATCTGTCTAAATCAATACTGCTAAGAACCTAATTATAAGAGTTGAAGTTATCTCATCTCTAAAATTTTAGCATGAAGCTATCACCTATATGACAGAAAGATTAATATAAAATGGGTATCCAAAAATAATTATAAAAATTTCACAAGACAAATCGTGAAACATCATGTACACAAGTAGAAATGAAATTAGCAAATAATATCCAGAAGAATACATGTCAGTTAACAACGGTGAAAAACTAAGCAACAACATTAATAAAGATTTAAGGACTTCAAATATTAAAGCGGCTACCAAGGCATTTAATAAACTTGATAAATTGTTTAACAGAACAGGAAAATTAAATAATAGAGACAAATGGCAAATAACACATGGTGCATACAATTCCACTGGACTTTAATAAATTTTACATTATTCTCAAACCTCTCTTGTACATTAGGACACAAAAAGAATTAAAGAACACACTTTCACTCATTCAGAACAAATCATCATCATCATTGTCAACCATTATCAATCCACTGCTGGACGAAGGTCTCCCCAAGTTTCCTCCACTACGGTCTGTCTTGTGCCAGTCTCCTCCATGTCACCCCTGCATACTTTCGAATTTCATCCACCCATCTCCCATGTGGTCTTCTTCTGGGTCTTTTCCTGTCCCTTGGAATCCAATCTAAAATTTCGGCTGTCCATCGATGATCTGTCCTTCTGGCAGTATGTCCAGCCCATTGCCATTTCAGGGATTTAACTCTGATCATGATGTCTTCCACTCTTGTCATTTTTCGGATCCACGAGTTCCTCTTCTTATCTCTCCTGGTTACACCAAGCATGCACCTCTCCATGCTACTTTGAGTTGTCTGCAGCCTTTGTATGTCTCTTTTAGTTAAGGTCCACGTCTCCGCACCATACGTAAGCACTGGAAGGATGCATTGATCAAACACTTTTCGTTTAAGACATAATGGCATATTGCTCTTGAAAATTATGCTGTTTCTTCCAAAAGCTCTCCAGGCAAGTTTTGTACGCCGATTAATTTCTTCATCAATGTGACCCTCACTTGATATCTGCTGTCCAAGATAAACGTACGTGTCTGTTATCTCCAGCTTTTCTCCATCAATCGATAAATCTTCATTTCTTGTAAAAGCATTGAACATCACTTTTGTCTTCTGAAAGTTCATTTTTAATCCCACTTCTTTACTCTTGTCAGCAAGTTCCTGGATCATACTCTGCAGCTCTGATGGGGTAGTTGCAAAAATGACTACGTCATCAGCAAAACGAAGGTGGGTTAGATAATCTCCATTAATCTTTATCCCCTTGTTTTCCCAGCTCAGTGACTGAAAAACACCCTCCAATGTGGCATTAAAGAGCTTCGGAGATATGGTGTCACCTTGTCTCACTCCCTTTCCAATTTTTACGTGTGTTGTATTTTCAAACAGCCTAATCTTTGCACTTGCATTTTCATAGATGTTATTAATAATATTAATGTATGCATCTTCAATACCGCAGGTTTTCAGAGCCATTGTAACTGCTGATGGTTTCACCGAATCAAAGGCTTTTTCATAATCGATAAAAGCCATGCACAATGGAAGTTCATATTCCCTCGCTCTTTCAATTAGTTCTCTCAGCACGTGGATATGATCTATTGTGCTGTAGCCACTCCTGAATCCAGCTTGTTCTCTCGGTTGAGCCATGTCCAGTGTTACCTTCAAGCGGTGTGAAAGAACTTTAGTGAAGATTTTATAAACTACTGATAGGAGGCTGATAGGTCTGTAGTTTCCCAGATCCTCAATGTCACCTTTCTTATGTAGCAGGATCATTGTAGCGGTGTTCCAATCCTCAGGAATCTTTCCTTCATTAAGGCATCGAGTGAAAATTTGGGCGAGTACTGTTTCGATTTCTCCACTTGCTTCTTGTATGATGTCTACAGTAATTCCATCTTCTCCTGGAGCTTTTCCTCGCTTCATGTTCTTGATTGCATGTGCAACTTCTGCTGGAAGGACTGGAGGAACTCTGGTACTGGTATCTTTCATGATGTCTGGAGTGCATGTATCATCCCTTTCATATAATTTGGAGTAGAAATCTTTCACTCTTGTCAAAATTTCGCCTCTATTTCTTGTTACAGAACCATCTTCTTTTCTCAGTGCCATAATCTGTTTTCTTCCCTTACTGAGATGTCCCTTTGCTATCTTTAGGCTTTGGTTGTTTTCAATTGCTTTCCTCACTAGTTCACAGTTGAATTTCCTTACGTCTTCAGTGATACTTTTTCTTACTGTCTTGCATAGCTCTATATATTCCACTTTGGAAGTCACATCTTTTTTAGTTGTCCTCATCTCTCTTCTTTTTTGCATCAACATTTTGGTTTTTCCTGATAATTTGTTCACATGCAACTTGTTCTTAGACCCAGCTAATTTTGTTGCTGTTTCCATAAGAGCTTTGGTTACTTTTCTGTTAACTTCAGAGATGTCCACTTCTTCCGATGTTAGGCCTTCTAAAGCAAAGAACCTGTTCTTCAGTTCTAACTTGAAGGTATTATGATGTTTTTTAAGGTTGGTTATGTCAATAGATTTTGTTTGTCCTATGAGCTTGCCACGTTCAAGTTTAGTGTTATAATGGTGTATTTACAGCAGCATATAGAAAATTCCAATTCTAAGCCCAACTGGAATCACATTCTTAATATTATACAAAGTGAATCACAACAAAAGACTTATAAGCAAAACTTTTCTCATGTACAAAATGAATGCTTTAAATGGGGTACCAAAAGTGATTGATATTGTTTTTAGCAAGTAATCTCATGTCAACCAATAAAAAATCAATGGTACATATGTATTTCCAGGCATCTAACAATCAAATTCTTTATCTGGCAACAGTTTTCAAATGTCCCTGAATTAACAAAACATAAAGGCAATGAAAATGGACCCTGAATAACACCAGAAGATTGGAAATGTTTGCATATTAATAACTAACTCAGAGATAAAAGTCTGTTGGCTGCTTAATATTCAAAACTGAATATCCAAGATTTGATTCATTGGACTGAATAATTTTATTTGTCTCTGAGTAAAGCCAAAGTTAGCTTTGTGTAGAGAGTTTTACTCAATTTCTGGTTGAAAAAACTCATTCAGATGCTAAAAAATGTAGACTGAGCATGACAGCAGGCAAAATCATTTTTAATTTTTCATAACTAATTGAAAAAACTTGAGGCTTTATGCAAAGTCTTGAAGAATGAGAGGACCATTATATTATATGAAAGAAGCAAGAAGAATAAAATACAAAATACATTTTACAAGCTTTTGAACGTTTTAATTAAGTAATTAAAATATGAAAATTCAGAAAAGGGTGAAATAAGATAAAGAAAGAACAATGAACGCTGAAACAGATTTACGAGTCTCCTTTACCTCTTTAGGAAACTGATGGAAAGAATAAAATTTAATGTAGATTCTGAAAGCTACTCTTTCAGTAAGTCTTTAAGTGAGAAATTGGAATCTTTTTTAAAGAGTCAATGTATAAAAGAGGTTTTAACTTACAAAAAATCTTACACTAAAGTTGCCGAAAATATCTGTGATGCGCAAATATTGAAACATAACCAAGAGTTTCTAGCAAAGGAACCCAATTTTAATATTAAGATAGCTAGCCACAATAAATCATACACATAATAGTAGATCTAAAATATTAAATTGATAGGATTCCAAAGAGTGAAACAAAACTTCAATGAAATTTTAAATTAAAAAATTTAAATGAGAATAACTCAATTGCTTTAAATACCTTTTCATAAAAAACTAAATGAGGCATCTGTTGTCTGTACAAACAAATAATTCCAATGAATTAGTTGTAATATCTACTGAACAGTATATAAACAAATTTGGTAATTGAAGATCTATTTTGAGAAGAGGTAGTGGATAATGCAGAGGAAGTTGTGCAGAAAATTAAAGCATCGTGTAGCATGTTGATAGCAGGACTTTATGGTTTTATAAAAATAAAATTATCCCATTAGACCAGTCATTATAACAAAAGGAGGACTATACAACATGGAGAGATACCTTCTGCACATAATTAGACAAATTTAGTATGCATTTATGTATTAAAGGATTTCCAGGAGTTTAATAGCAAAACTAAATGCAACTATAATGAATATCTGAAAAGATCAGCTTGTCAATTAAAAGCATGTTGCCTTTAATAAATCTCAAAATGCTCTATCAAAGAATCAGTCATTTTTCTGGAGAAGAAAATCAAAAGTATTTCTTTATCATACATGGATTCTCTACTTGACAACTTTGCATATCTTAAATAAATGTTGCAGTTCTATTTTATTTGGCTTTCTAGGAAAGTTGTCCAGCAAGAAAAAAAAAAAGGGGGGGGGAAGGGGCTTGAAGAACGTTTCTTTTCTAAGAATGAAAAAAATTTCAATTGCAACTTTATGCAATATATGAGGATGACATTGAGTTTTTATGACATCAGGCATCAATGTCATAGGAAATTATGGATTAATATGATTGATGATTCAATTCATCCCTAGTATGATGATTCATTGCCAATATGATAATTCAGTTCATCCTGTGGTAAATTAAATCATATTATGAGGTTTGGCTTCGAAAAAAAAAGAGTGTTTTACTCAATTTCTGGTTGAAAAAATTCAGAGATTCAGAAAAGGTAGTATTCACTGATGCATTTAAAAAACGAGAATTTAATGTAATGTTAAATTTCAAATCTTTGTACGGGTTATCACTAATAAAATAGTTTTCAACATTTTATAGAACCAAAACCGAAAACTATTTACAATGTTGACACTCACGTTGCACCATTTTTTTAAAAATAAAAACTTCCTATTAAAGTTATCAAACAAAAGTCATCGCTCTTTCCACCTTTATAAGTGAGTCACGGAAAAATTCTCATTACAAAAAAGTTCTCATTCCACGTTTATAAGTGAGTCACGGAAAAATTTCTGTTACAGTGTTTCCTTGGTAAAACAAAGGGGCTTTACAATTTTTTTTATGGGATATAGCACAAAGCATATTAACCTTTGCGGAATCCTGCACATGCTCCACTGTTACTGTACGGTTTTCTGTCCCCCATATGCGAATGTTATGTTTGTTAACTTTCCCACTTATGTGGAATGTCTATTTATTGCTAAAAATTATACACTCGCTAAAATCATCTTCGAAACACTACTGCGTACAGAAATCATGAAATGCAGTTCTGTCATTGCCACTTAGACTTTGCAATAACTGCAGTTTCTAGGGAATCATTTTCAGCCACTTCTGCAAAATTTCTCAGTTAGTTGAGGAATTTTTTAACTCCCGAGTCGCCATTGTTATGGATTTCCTTGCGCTTCATTGATAAATGGCACAAACACGCTGTGTTTGTTTATCACATACGTGTGGTCTCCCTAGACTTTTGCCTTTACAGAAACATCCCGTTTCAAATTTCTTGTGCCAGTCGTAGATGGATTGTCTATTTAGCAGTAATTTCTTAAAATGTGTTCTAAAATGTAGTTGTACAACATTAACAGAATTCATTTTGCTTAATTCAAGCACACAGAATACCTTCTCCACAGCATTTGCAATCTTGCCTGACTGGTCCCCACTTGATGGTGAAAACGTACAATCTTTTAGCAACACCATCTGTATAATAAAATTATTACTACTGGTGATAACAGCAGTGCATTGTGAGTGTCAATATCCTACATAGTTTTGGTTTTATAAAATGTGGTAACTGTCTATTTCATTTGTAATAACCTTGTTTATTAATCAAAATCAGTACTGCTAAGAATCTAATTTAGAGACCTAAAGTTCTCTCATCTCCGAAGTTTTAACATCAAGCTATCAGTGATAATGGGTATCCAAATTATAGTTTTAAAAAAATTTCAAGAAGACCAAAACATCATGTACACAAATAGAAATGAAATTAGCAAACAACAACCAGAAGAATGTGTATCACTAACTACAGGAAGCTAAACAATAACATTAATAAGAACTGGAGGACTTCAAAGATCAAGACAGTTACCTAGGCAGTTAATAAACTATAAACTTACAAAAATAGTTTAATAGAAAAGGAAAATTAAATAATACAGATAATGGCAGTGGTCTGTGCAATACTACTAAACTGCAATAAATTTTTCATTGGTCAAACCTCTTGTACATGTTAGAGTAAAGAATTAAAGAACACTCTTTTGCTGTGTGGTATAAAGATCGTAACAGTGTATTTACAGCAACAGGTAGAAAATTGTAATTGTGAGCTAACTGGAACCAGGTTCTAGTTTAGACAGAGGAACAAACCACAGTAAAAGGCTTATTAAATGAAAGTTCGTATATTTTCAGAATATGCATTGCACTGTAAATGAACTATCAAAAATGATTTTATGTTCAAACAAATGGATTAATTTCAACCAATAAAAAATCAAAGGTACATATATTTTTCCAGGCATGCAGCAGTCAAATTCATTTATCTGGCAACAGTTTTCAAATGTCCTCCTTGTATCAACAAAATCAAAATAGGTTCCTTGGGATGGAAAAAACATGAAGTGCACTATTGAGTCATAGAGTTAATGAAGGTGAGGTCATCCACAGCAGCAGGTACTGCCACTTTGTAAGCAAAAATCACTTACGAAACGTACTGATAATTTAGAGTCTAAAATTTCATGGTATTTTACATCCTTATGAATTATTTCAACTGCACAGTTTTTACCAATTTCATTACTTATGGTGAAATTTATGTAGCAAAAAGGTATGATAGTTAAATATGTTTAAGTTCTGTCTGTGTTGGGTAGCCTTTTTTTTTTTCTGTAGTGGTTTGTCCTTTGTGTGCGTCTATATATTTAAGTGTTAACATTCATATAGTGAGGATGGTATGATAATAGACAGTAAATGTGATCAAGTTATTGTTTGTTTGGTATCATGTAGTGATTGTCCTCTACTTGTATATGTATGTTGAAATTTGAGTAATGAAAAAGGAATGATTCTAAATGTGATTAAGCTGTGTAACCTGTTGTGATTTGTCCTTTTCAGTCATGCAGGTGTGTCAAAGAGTGCTATAGTAATAACTGTGCGTGTGGAAACATCAGTTTCAGGTGCTGGTATGATAAGGTGTGTAAAACATTCCATATTTTAATTTTTAAAATTTTGCTGAAATGCTCTGAACTATATTGTGAAGAGGCTTGGTGACTAACTTCACATGTACCCTTCCTTAAGGACCTTAGAAGTTTCACGAAAGCAGAGTTGAATTTTTGGTGTCATCCGATACTGAGCAAGGGATTTGTATTACTGTGACCTCCCAAAAGTGTTCCCTCCCTTAATGTACAGAATTATGCACGTCATTTCAGACAAAGAAGTGATTTGTTAGTGACACCTTTGTTGAGTTCTGTGACCTCCCAAAAGTGTTCCCTCCCTTAATGTACAGAATTATGCACGTCATTTCAGACAAAGAAGTGATTTGTTAGTGACACCTTTGTTGAGTTTTTAATTTCCATTAAAATTTAATTATGCCCCAACTTCTGGACCTGCTTTTTAGATAAGTTGAACTATACATATAGTCACAGTGTGGCTTAGGTAAACAAGTAATTTTGTCCAGATCATGATTGGGATTTTGTTTTACTTGCCATTTTAATTCTCATGGGAACTGTTACTTTTATCTAAAACAGTGTGACATTGACAGAGTTAGCAGTGATTTTGTCTGTCTGGGAAGAACATGGCATTCTACATAAAAAAAAAAAAAGAATCCATGGAAAACTAAAAATTATCCATTTTATGTGTTTCTTCCATAAAACATGCAGTTAGTTATAAGTGTATTATTTTGGGTAACATCAAAAAATCAATAATAAGATTAAAATATCATAGTGGCTGTATTGATGTGATTAAAAAAAGCAGTGTATAATGCTGTTTTAGGTGACTTCCTAGAAATATACTAAATTCTGAGGTTACTCACCTTTTTTCCCCCAAGTATCATTCAGGAGAGTTTCTTCTCATATACATTTCCAATATGTAATTTTATTTGCCACTGCGGAGTTTGAGGCTCAAGTACACTTCCTTTACAGCTCATGCAAACTCCGATTCCCCCCCCCCCACAATAACTATATGCCAATTCAAATGTATCATCCACAATTACACAAACATTTACTCTCTAAAAAAACTCAGAAATCTAATTAAAAAAACAATCCAATTTAAAAAACCTATATTACACACTTCCTAAAACTTCAAAGTTAAAAGACACTAATCCATTATTATTTACAACTGAAAACCCTTAGTTATCGAAAAACCAAAACTGACCTTAACATATACTATGATCCTCAATTGTATCGGATCCCTCCACACACAGCAACAACAGTTCTTTCCAAGCACTTTTTCAGCCTCTGCCAAGGCCGTTCTCAAGGACTGGTTGGAACTTTGATCTGTCGTCACCACCCTCCAACGCAGCGAGTGTTCTGGTTCTCAGGCGGCATCGTCTCTTCCCGTTCCTCACAGATCAGCTGCGGTGGCACCATCTATCGGGTGACCCAACAGTATTCTTTTTCTTTTTGTATCTGCAATATTTGTTCGATGGCCTGTTGTAGGGTAATTTTATAAAATTAATCTTTATGTAATCTATCAATAATTTCACTAGTTACATCATTTATTTATTTTTTTCCCCTTTTTCTCTCTTCTTCCTTTTGGTGCTCCATTCTAATCAAATCCTTCTAGTATATGTTTAAACTATTAGGGTCGTTAAAGTTGCACAACCTGTGTCTGCTTTTCTGAATCAATACTGAAAGAACTGTTGTTACTGTGTGGGGAAGGGCCCGATATAATTGAAAATCATAGTATATCTTAAGGTCATTTGTGGTTGTTCAGTAACTAAGGGTGGTAAATAATTATGGATAAGTATCTTTTAACTTTGAAGTTTTAGGAAGTGTGTAATATAGGTGTTTTAAATTGGATTGTTTTTTAATTAGATATCTGAGTTTTTTGGAGAGTAAATGTTTGTGTAATCGTGGTGGATACATTTGAATTGGCATGTAGTTATTGTGATGGGGGGGGGGAGATTGGTGTGTGCATGAGCTTTAAATAAAGGAAGTGTACTTGAGCCTCAAACCACGCAGTGGCAAATAAAACTATGTGTTGGAAATTTATACACAAGAAGAAAACCTCCTGAATGATATTTGGGAAAAAAGGGTGAGTAACCTCAGCATTTAGTTCGTCTAAATAGCATGTTAATAGTGAAGCAGCTAAATGACATTTAGATATTAGCAATGCTGTACGAATACACGATCCTAGAAATATGTTGGAAGATCTGGCAGAAATTATTGTATCCAACTATAAACCCCAGGGCTTAGGAAATACCATGCCCGGGGTGTGTAATAATTGGCCTGGGCAGGTTAAAAAGCAATCTAGTTGCCTGGACTGGGCAACTAAATTTAGAAATGAATACATTTGGAATAGAATTTCATACCACAAGAGAAAAGACAGTCCTTGCATGTTGTGTTTCATTTCACTGGTAATCACCAGAAGTTGTATTATAGTTACGACATGCAAAGTACAGAAGAATGTCATTTCTTTAATTATATTATTCTCTAGGTCCAGATATTAGAACCATATGTAATTTTGCTCTGAACGTTGCTTATAGTCAGGGACAGGATGCATGCCTCTGATGGAACTAGCCTCCGGTGTTTAGTGACAAAGGGCGAAAATTTCAATGAAAAGAACATGGCAGAATCACTAAATTTCTTAAATACTAAATTCAGCATCATCTTAAAACTCTGAGATACACACTTTTGTGCATTGCAGAGCTGCCAAATGTCTCGGTTTACCCGGATTCTGTCCGATTTCAAAAATATTTTTCAGAAATCCGATTTTTTGACAAAAATCCGGTTTTATGGTTTTCTTATTTATTTTTCTTTTATTTATTTATTATGCACGACCCCCCCGCGCCCCATTGATGATATCATCGATCATATTTCTCCATCATCAACGTTGGCTGTGGGAGTCTGTAAGGAATAGAGGCAAATGTTTTTTTGTTAATCCACGGCACTTCTCAAGGGTCAAGGTTGTGAGCTCTGCGATGGTTGTAAGACGTCAGTGGCTTAACAAGTTGAAGTACTGCATTATGGCATCACATCCAAGGTGCTTGTATGGTGCCTCGCGCAGGGATGGGAGTTTTGTGCCAATGGGCGCCAAAACAAAAATATTTCGCCATCTTGCTACAAAAGGCAGGTTTTGTGCCATTGTGCGCCAAAACCGACGTGTCCTGTTATTATTGTCGGAATTTCAGCACAGTAAATTCTCCCTGCACACCATTCCGTTTGATGCTGAGTAAAACCAGGAGGTGGGAAGAAAGATTAAGAAGAGACTCCAAGTGCTACGGATTTTACATAGTTACTATAGAAATTGTTAGTCCGCTATGGACTTTGGAAAATGTCGAGTATGCTATTGAAATCGAAAATCTCAGTGAAATAACCTTATTAAATATCTGTGTAAAGTTTATTTTCTTATTTTCAAGACATTTCGATTGAAACGTCTTGAAAATACGAAAATAAACAGTCGGCGAATCTCGCAAATGTTCTTAATCACACCGAAAATGACTGCTGTAGCAGCGATGAGGATATCAGGTCGTTTTCCGTTTCCGCATAATAAATTTTTATGACTTTTTTCCATTCTGCCTGATTGTATTTTTATTTTTTGATGTTTTCTGTGAATGTGTGTGATCACATTTCTTGGTTTTAATATCTTTGGTAATAGTGAAAAAGAGCGACTTTGTATTTTTTAAGAATTTTTTTTAGTGAAATGCATGTTTCCCTCTTTCTAATAAATACTTCTTCAAAACTAATCAATAGAGAGCAATCGTTTTCACCCCTTTCATTAAAAGAAATTAAATTTCTAGGTCGCTATTTTATCATTTTCACACCTTTACCTTTTATTAAACAAAATTAATTTCTAGGTCGAATCTGCGCCATTGCTGTGCCCTGTAAAATTGTTTCACGGCAGAGTGAGCAACACAGTATCAAATTTTTACATTTAATTTTCTGTAAAATTTGTGTTTTTCAATTTCTTAGTCACTTCTTACTCGTGCGCGAGATTCTTCCGTGGATTCGCGGGATTCCGCTTTTTCTGTCATCATTTGGGTTATGTTCGAGATCGATGCAAAACTGTAGAGAAGCTGTTTTTTCTTAGGAGGGGGTAGTAAACCTATAATATATAATTTTTGTTATTATTTATAAAATGTAAAGGAGCTCACTGCTGAATGCGTGTTGATGTCCCAGTTTTTGAAAAGTTGGCTGCTCTGGCATTGAACATTTTGAATACAGACCCTTACAATGTAAATGCAAAACATGTAAAAAAAAGTTCATAATATTTTTTAACTTAAAAAGAAAATAAGGGTTCTGATTTGTTATCTTGAAAGATAAATTTTCCTGGGCTTTCGCTACCTGGGCAAGTAAATAATTTTTGCACATGCCCAGCTGGTCATGTAACTTTTCAAATATTTTTCAAGCTTTGAAACCCTCCTTTTTAAATTGTGATGCCCCAAATAGGAATAAGTTGGAAAGCAGTTGTAAATAGCGATACACAGTTTAGTTGCACATACAGTAAATAGAATGCTGTATATTCTTAAATGACTGAATAGTAATTACAAGAATCTAATTCTTAAGTCTAGATTCATATTCCAGGGCTGTTGCATTTATTCTTTGGCTCCGGCTGTTTAACCTAGTGAACTTGAATCAGCAACAAGGGACCCCCTCATAGCTTTTGAGGTCATTAAACTACATGCAGAAAAGGTTAACAGTGTAAAAGATATACAGAGGTTTTAAAATGAGATCGATTAGTTGATGTCAAATGTAAGTGTTCATGCTATTATCCCCCCCCCCCATAGCTGCAGTATAATCTCGTGCCAGTACATTGCAGAATCTATTGATTTTGTTCATAATTTTGAGGTTTTTCTTGAAACCACTCGCATGCAATTTTAAACTGGAAAACAAATAAGTTTCATCACAGAAACACATCAATAATAGCCCTCCTTGAAATCTTTTTTTTTTTTTTCTGCATTGATGATGTTCTGATACCATGACAACTAGCTAGGCATGACAACATACCATCAACATTTTGGAAAGGGTAGTTCTGATGTTGACAATTTAGTTTGGGTTGGTTTCATGCTGAATTGATGCACACCTTTTCATTTGAGCATGGGCTATGTCTGCCAAAAGATTCAGTGATTAGATTTTAGGTCCATGTGCAAGTCTTTTATAGGTGAATGTATCCCTAGTCTCATTTTTATAGATGACAGTGCGCAAATTTGGTTCATGATTTACTTGAAAATGAAGATATCAAGAAAACCGAGCAACTAGCCACACACCCTGAATAAGCTTAGCATGCTCTTGCGATTAGAATTGCAACTCCTCCAACAGCACACTTTGACCTTAAAAACTCCCATTGTTCATTAATGCCATGCACAGTACAGGTTTTTTTTCTTTTTGTTTCTTTAACCCACTTTCTGTTTAACTCATTTTAATGTGCATGATGTAAAAAGCCCCCTTTAAAACTGAATGTACAAGCTTCCATAGGTTTTTTCACATTAGCATGTTTCATAACCTTTTTATAACAACCCGAGTTATTGCAGGAATTTAAAAATATAGCAATATTGTTATATATATATATAAATATACACTAAATTTGAGGAGAGTTTTTCTCCTCAAATTTAGTGTATATTTATGTACCATATTTATTTAAGAAAATATAGTGTAAGGAGCTGAAATTTGAAGCTGGTGGTGCATTTTGGCAGAGAATTGGTTTTCTTGTGGTGCAATGACCACTTTTATTTATTATTATATCATATGCACAGAAAATATGCTGAAAGAAAGCAATACCTTTTTTTGTGTGTGATGAACATAGATACAACAAATCCCGTTTTTTCTTTTAAACTAATACCATGTATTTCATTTTTTTTAGATGTGTTGTCATAATCTGTTTTCTCTTTCTAATGTAGGAAGGCTGCCTTGTGCCTGAGTTCAATTTTCTAGATCCTCCTCTGATTTTTGAGTGCAATCGGACATGCACTTGTTGGCAAAATTGTGGCAATAGAATCATACAAAATGGAATTGTGTAAGTTGGGCTATAGACTTTGTCTTTATGGTTTTGTTTTTTAAGTTTACTTTGACTTTCCAATTACCATTTACATTTCACTTTCAAATTACCAATTAGTGTATTTGCTAGCTTGAGAAAAGTCATTCCTTTTCATGAAATTCCTAACCTGACTGGGTACAAAAACTTGGTTCAATAAAATGTGTTCTTCTGCTGTGACTATCATGTGTCATAATAAAGGTATTAATGTCATCTGACTCAAGACAAATAAGAAACTATGAGAACAGGATATTGATAGTAAAAATGCTACTTGCCTAAAAGTTCTTCTTGCAGGCTATTGCCAAGATATCTTGCATCTGACACAATACTATCTATGTCAGTAATGGCCCATGTTACACCATATATAATTAAAAACTTTATTTGCAATAACTGTTGAAAATGTCTTATTTTTAAATATTAATATGTTGTGTGATGCCCAAGTGTTTAAATGTAAGCACAGGGCTGCCAGACCAGCGCCATTTGCGCCAGCCCACACCTTAACGTTGTCCATGTGCCATTTTGCTAAAAAATCTTGATTTTGACAAAATCTGCACCAATTTTGCACCAAAAGTTAAAATTTACCGGTCATCGATATTTTAGCGTAATCTTGCGACATTCGAAATCGATTCAGCAGTTAATTCGTACGCGAGATTCATTCGCGGAGTATACTCCCCCCTTTTTTTGTCATTTTCGAGATCAATGCAAAAGTGGAAAAAATTGTGGGGTATTAATGGGGGGGGGGGTCGTATTCCGTCTGGGGACGTTTTGTATTTTTAAACGTTCGGAAACGAAAGTTAAATGGAATGCAGATTTTTCCCATAATCATATTTTTTTTTCCTCGTGCGTTGTTGTTTCTGTTCAGTATTGTTAAATATAATTTCATTGCATAATTTCAGCTTGAAATTGTAGGCAACGATTTCCGAAAACTGAAGTTAGGCCGCTCGAAAATTTCCCCGAAATCTTTGGCCACGAGATTCTTACGCTGATTCGAAGAATTCTGTCCTTTTTGTTGTCATTTGGACCATTCATGCGATAGATGCACAACTGAACTGAAATTTTGGGAGGATTGGTGGTGGTGGTTAGGGAGGGGGGGGCTCGTTTTTTCCGTCAGAGGACGGAATTTCATCCTTCGAAAACGGAAAGTAGACGGAGGTAAGATTTCTCTCGTACTCATATATTTTTTTCTCGCGATATTTCCTCTACCCAGTATTGTTAGATATTTGTGTTTCAGCTTGAAAATGTCTTATAAATTTCAGAAAACGGAAGTCAGTAGCAAGATTTCTTCCATAATTGTATCACCCCCGCGATGTTCCCACTCCTATGTAGTTGTTAAATGTCATCACCCTCATAAATGTGTGTGCATTTTAGCTTGATAAGGGTGGGGGAAATTACCGAAAATGGAAGTGATGAAGTTTGGAAATTTGTAAAAATTGATGCATGGTGTTAAAAAAAAAGTATTCATTCTCTGAAAATTACACCATTTATCTAAAATAGTGAAAGCTCTGATATCAGAATCCATGGTTCTCAGGCTGAAAGTTATTTAAGCATGATAAATAAAATTGTCATCTGAGGGAATTAAAAAAAAAACGAAAAAAGAAAAGTAACAAAGAAAAATGGTAAGGAAAAACTATCAGCAGAAAAAAAAAACAAAAAACAAAAAAAAGCAGTGGATGCTGTGCAGTGGCATAGTCAACAAAAGACAAATATGGCTGTGGAACTTGCTGAGAAGAAAGTAGGGGTTGCTCGCAAGAGGAAACCAGAGCTAATGTTCTAGCAAGTAAAAGAACAAAATCAAGAAAAAAACTGTTTGAAGCTGTCTTTCAAAACCACCCTATTTTGTTTGGAATTCAGTAATTTTATAATTGTGAATACAGTAGTGTCATCTAGTTAAATATTTTCATAAATAAATTACAGTGAACAATTCAGTTTTGCTCATGCTGCCTAATATTCACACTTTCTCACTGCACAGTCTGATTTTTCACCAAATTAAAAAGTACAGGTTTTTTTTTTCTTCGTCAGTCTCATGTATGTTAATTAAAATTGCTCCCGAGCACTGTGGATAAATGAAAGGATTGTTTATATTGCATAACTTGTAATCAATTATAAGGAATACTAATCTTTTGGTTCTTACTTAAAGTCTGAATTTTGCCCCATACATTCAGAAGCAGAATTTTTAGGTTTTCTTTTTCTCATTTTGACCTACCTCGGGAAACATCTTCACCCTCACACTTTTCTTTTCCCAGATGGAAAGTGTGTTGAACCACTTACTAACTCGCAATCGTCTGCTTAATGTCCATGTCCATACATGCAGGACTCCAAGTGTGCAAGAGCAGTGGCTCTTTCAAACAGCAACAACAAAAAAAGTCATAAACTGATTCTACTACTACTGAAGAAGGGGGGGGGGGGATCCGCGCCAAAACATCACTGCGCAAGCGTTAAGCGATGGAAGCAGCTTTTATCTAACCAGCTTTACTAAATCTCACTGTTATCTTATAGTTTTGGTTCCAGTTGAAATGTTCACAGCAATAATGAAAGTTTGACATTGATAATTTCTAGATGAAGAACATTGTAGGAAGAGTATCATGGCACAATGATTTTACAATTTGATAATTAAATGTTACATTAGTTTTCATTCAGAAAACCTTAGGAATTTGTGATGCACATGCAAACCACATACGTGCGGCTTGCCAGTTGGTGGGTTCAGAAATAATGTATTTTCATCTGAATGCCATGAATCTCGAAAAATATGCTGCTAAAAACCAACCAAACAACAAACAGTAATTACATAGTTATTCTTCCTAAGTGTATATTCGCAAGCGTTCAGTAACAATAGCAACAGTTCTTGGACACAGCAGCATCCTATTCGTGTTACAGTGAAACAAATGCATTCAGAAGAAAATCCCTGATATTAATGTGTTACACTTAAAATATTGTAGTTTTCAATAAATCGTGGGTAGTATAATTGTTTTTTTTTCATTTATCTCACTGTAGGAATGACAGAAATGCTAATTAACAGTCATAAGAGAAGCAGTAAAATCTCATATATCATATATCACTAAGCTGTTCTCTAAGATTCAGAGGTTAGCTCCAAAAAAAAAAAATACAAACTTCCAGATATTTTTACTTATTGTTGTCGTATCAAACTTCTCCATTTACAGCGATCTTGACATACAACTCATGCTTCACTAATATCCATTACATGCCGTACACAAGATCTTTTATACTTCATACTCATAATCTTTTTCTCATGCAGACACTCCTGAATCTGATCCACCCATGTCTTCCTTGGCCTTCCTCTGCCTTTCCTTCCTGCCACTTGAGCTGAAAAGAATTTCTTAGTGAGCATTTCATCGCTCATTCTTTCAACATGGCCAAACCACCGAAGCATATTGGTCTCCACCTTGCTAACAACATTTTGCTTCACATCACACAACTGCAATACATCTTCATTTCTCACACAATCGTATCGTGTCTTGCCACAAACCCCACGTAAGTTACGCATTTCTCCAACACACATACGACTCCTATGTTTCTTCCGCAGTACCCAGGTTTCACTGCCATACACCAGAGTAGGAACAATTACAGTTTCGTACATAGCCATGCGGGACTATTTAGAGAACCCATCATTCCTGTGAAAACCTCCCAGAGCAGCTATGACTTTCAAAGAAGAATTCACTCGCCTACTGATTTCACCATCCAACTTGTTCTCTCTGTCAAACATGCTTCCTAAATACACAAACTCACTCACCTGGTCAATCACAGAGCCATTTATACTTACATTACATCCAGTGCTACCCGTTCCTCTCTCAAACACCATAACTTTGTTTTTTCCCTTATTTATACTCAGTTTGAATTTCATGCAAACTTTGTGCATCCGAGTCAACATACTCTGCAACTCACTTTTGCTCTCTGCCAACAGGACAGTGTCATCAGCATACAGCAATCTGCACACACGGATATCACCAAGACATAAACCACTATTATCTATTTTGGCATCATGCATGCATGCGTCCATAAATATATTAAACAGCCATGGTGACATTACACAACCTTGTCTAACTCCTGCACCAATGGAAAACCATTTTGATAAAACATCATTCACTCGTACACAATTTCTACTACCAGCATACATGGCTTTTACACTATTAAGTAGATTCCCAGTAACACCATATTCATTCAATACCTTCCACAAAAGTGTGCTATTCACTCGGTCGTAAGCTTTCTCTAAATCTACGAAGGCAGTAAAAACTTTCTTCCCAACAGCCAGATACTTTTCAATCATTGTGCGTAATGCAAAAATCTGGTTAGTGCAGCCTTTACCAGGCATAAAACCACTCTGAACATCCCACATTTTCAATGATGTAAGACCCCGTACTTTTTCAATAACAACCTTACCAAACACTTTCCCTGGCACACTCAGTAGGCTAATACCACGATAGTTCTTGCATTCATTTAGTCTGATCACCTTTTCCCTTATACAAGGGAACAATGATAGCATCCTTCCAATCCCGAGGGACCATTCGTAACTCCCAGCACAACTGGCAAATTTCAGTTAACCAGTCAGTTATAGAGTCACCACCATATTTCAACATCTCTGCAGTTATGCCATCAACTTCCGGAACCTTACCATTCTGAAGAGATGTTAGAGCTTTACACACTTCTTCTCTTGAGATCCCTCCTGTGCTTTCCTCCCTCATTATGACATCATCTGCTTCTGTCTCAGAATCATCTTTGCTTTCCTGATCTAATAACTCATCTTTGCTTTCCTGATGTAATAACTCACAGAAGTATTCACCCCATCTGTCACTTAACTCATTGGGCTCCCATATCATTTCCCCTATCTCATTCTTCACATCCCTGCACGGGGATAATCGGTTTTCCGGTTATTTGAGGAGCGGCGCCCATACGGCCCGAGCTGACCTTGTGACGGAACATCTTAATTTTTTGTCTTGTACGATTATGTTACCGAAGGGACAGCTGTTCATCCAGCTGCTGGGGGATGGCGTCCCCACAGCGCGATCCGACATGAACTATGTGAATTTTCACATTTTTTTTTTTTTTTTTTTTTGTTTTTTTCACTTGACACGCTGCCGCCTCAGTTGTAGGTTGCTGAGGTTGTGATTATGCGCCAGCTCTGGATTTTAGTTTCTCGTTTTCTATCCTATCTTCTCCATTTCATGTTCCTTTCTTTGTTTTTCCGATCTGGTTAGCTAGACCTCCCTGCACGTTTGCCGTGTGCGGTGACCCGTAAGGTGGAAAAGGGGATGCTGGAGGCTGAGGTTTCTGGAGGCATGGGTGTTGTTGTCGCCAGTTGCCAACACTCCTCTTTGCCCCCTGCTTCACCCTAAACGGGCGGCTGGAAACTAACCCACTCCTAGTCAATGAGGTCTGTGGCCGAGTGGAGCCCAGACCTCTAACGGCTTGTCATCTCGTACGACAGGGTGAGTCTGGGGATAGGGTGGGCATGCCAAAGGGGTGTTCCCCAGGCATGGGAAAGTCTAGGTGCATGCCGAGCGCATGTCTGCCCTATCAACTTGCTATATCCGCTTGCTATCCCTAGAGCCGTGTCCTGCGTCCACTGGGGCTTGCGGACCTCCGGCTCTCCCTCGTTGGGCTCGATTGTGGGTGGGGAAGTCGGCGGACGAATTCAAAAATTTTTTTCATGGCTCTCAATTCTGTTTCCCCACGAACCAACAACCAAAAGAGGTATGGAGGAAGGCTCATCCCCGTCCGCAAAAAACATGTTCCTGATTCTTCTAATGCTCGTTTCTTTTTTGTGCACTCATTGGACCCTTCAAAGCCTTTGAGTGCCAAAAGTCCATTTTGGATTAATAAAGCTCTTCAATCCATAGCAAGCTCTCCTAAGAGTGTAAAGAAGCTCCAATCTGGAGATCTTCTGGTAGAAATGTCCACTGTGGCCTACAGCTCTACACTTCTTAACACCACCACGCTGCTTGAGACTCCGGTCAAAATAACACCTCATGGATACCTAAATTCACCTCGAGGTTTTGTCTCCTCTCAGGACCTCGTTGATTGTACTGAGGAAGAACTACTAGAAGAACTGAGGAGTCAACAGGTTATGGGTGGGCGACGTATACTCTTTAGGCAGAATGGGCAGTCTGTCCCATCCCGCAACATCATTTTAACGTTTGATAGTCCTTCTCTGCCTACGTCCATCAAGGCAGGGTATCTGCACCTTGAAATACGTCCGTACATCCCTAACCCTCTGAGATGTTTTAGGTGTCAGTCTTACGGCCATTCTCAGCAGTTGTGCAGGAGCAATCCTAGGTGTGGACGCTGTGGTGCCACGGAGCATCAGCCAAAGATTGTCCCAAGTGGAAAGAGGAGAAAGAAATCCAAAGGCTCAAAACGGTGGAAAATATTTCCTATCCTGAGGCCAAAAGAAGAGTGGTTCCTGTTATATCTGATCGGCGATCATACGCTTCAGTGGTGGTTGCCAAATCAACGGTAGCCATTCAGATCCCCTTTAATGTCCATACAATGTGAACGAAATCATCGCAGCCGGACTGGAGGCACTCCAGTCTCGAGCTAAGGGTCTGAAAGCGCCACCCGCCACTTCGCCGAAGCAGACTCATCCCACCACCAACAAGGGAACTCAGGCCACTTCTTCTAGCAAGAAAACCAAAGCCCAGGATAAGAAAAGCATTTCTTCTCCTCCAAAATCTGAGCACACGACTCAACGTCGTGCGCCTCCTGTTAAGACACTTGGGACAAAGCATGCTACCATCTTGGCCCCAGGTCACATGCCTCCAGATCTGGGGGAACCCCCATCAGAGGCGATGGAGCCTGACTTCGTTTGAACATTTTCATTTTCATTTCATTTATAACCATGGCTTCAATCATTCGGTGGAACTGTCGAGGTTTTCGGATGAGTTTTGATGAAGTGCAACACCTGCTTTCGTTCTACTCTTTGGTGTGCTTTTGTTTACAGGAAACAAAACTTAAACCATCCGACCTGCTTTCAGTTCGAGGCTACAGTGCGTATCGGACAGATAATGCACTGGGAGACATCGCCTGTGGGAGAGTCGCTATTTTTGTCCCTCACAGTGTTCCGGTGTCTTCCGTTGCAATATCCACTACTTTGCAGGCCGTGGCGGTGCGAATATCTGTCCCTGGGCCTCTTACTGTCTGCAGTGTCTATCTGCCGCTGGACGAGAACGTAAGCGTCTCTGTACTGGAGAGATTGGTTGATCAGCTGCCTTCACCCTTTCTTTTAATGGGTGACTTCAATGCTCATCATCATTTGTGGGGTAGTGTCAGCATCAGCACGAGAGGTCGTCGCATAGAGTCTCTTCTGTCCTCGGCCTCTTTGTGCCTTTTTAACACCGGTGCTGACACGTACTTCCATGAGCCGACAAGATCCTTCAGTGCGATCGATTTGACCTTGGTGTCACCATCGATTATTGCTGATTGGTCGTGGACGGTGTGTAATGACCTCCACGGGAGCGACCATTTTCCAATTGTGCTCTCGCATCATGCGATCATGCCATCTTCTGCCTCCCGCCCTCCTCGGTGGAGGATGGAACGTGCAAGATGGGAGGTCTTCACACCGTCAGCATTGATATCTTCTACAATGGTGACCCAGGAGTCAATCGACGCAGCGGTTCTTGAAGTCACAAATTGTATTCTTCAGGCAGCTGATCTTTCTATACCAAAAACATCTACGACACTCTCCAGAAGTCCGAAGCCTTGGTGGAACCCTGAATGCGCAGCGGCTAGGAGAGCTCAACATAAGGCCTGGTCGACGTTTCGGCATTATCCAACCGATGCTAATCTTGTTACATTCAAACGAGCAAAATCCTATGCTCGGTTGGTGCGTCGACGTAGCAAGAGGGAGTCTTGGATCCAGTATGTTTCTTCTCTCACATCACGTGCCAGTTCGAAAAGTATGTGGGAAAAGATTCGTAATATCCGGGGTAACTACAGCTCTCACCAGATCTCCATTCTCGAGAGTAACGGCTGCACATATGCTGATGTCGGGGAGATTGCTGATTGTTTGGGGGAGGCGTTTGCCTCCGTGTCGAGTGACCTGGCATATCCTTCCTCCTTTCTCAGGATTAAATCTACTGCGGAACGCCAGAGAATCTCCTTTGCGCCTTCAAGTTATAACTCCCCCTTCAGCATGGTTGAACTCAGGGTGGCTCTGCATCGGTCCTGATGGCATCCACTATGACATGCTCCGTCATCTCTCGCAGTCGTCTCTTGAGAATCTCTTAATCTTGTACAATCGTATTTGGTCGGAGCAGTTTCCCGGTATCATGGCGAAAAGCTTTTGTTCTGCCTTTTCCCAAACCTGGCAAGGATCCCAAGTCTCCCTCTAGTTATCGTCCAATTGCTCTCTCTAGCTGTCTGTGTAAAGTTCTTGAACACATGGTAAATTCCCGGTTAGTTCATTTTTTGGAATATCATCAAGTTCTTTCACCATCACAAAGCGGCTTTCGCCGTCATCGTTCACCTCACGATCATCTCCTGCACCTTGAGACATCTGTGCGTGAGGCGTTCGTGCGTAGGCAGCACCTGGTTTCTGTATTTTTTGATATTGAAAAAACTTATGATCGAGCGTGGCGGCACGGTATTATCCGTGACCTCCACGCATGCGGATTGCGAGGAAATCTTCTGACATTTATTTTAAATTTTCTTCGCAATCGGGTGTTCCAGGTGCGCCTGGGTATGACGCTATCGGCAACATTCCATCAAGAACAAGGTGTTCCTCAAGGTTGCATTTTATCTGTCACATTGTTCATCCTGCGCATTAATTGTCTCCTCACAAATCTTCCTCTTGCGGTTTCGGCTACTGTCTTGCGGTTTCGGCTACTGTCTATGTTTCTGCTCGTCATCAAGCATGCATTTTATTGAAAGGCAGTTGCAGTCTGCAATTAATCAGATCTTTAAAGCGGCGAATAGCAATGGTTTCGTTCTTTCTCCCGACAAGACAGCGTGTGTCCATTTCTGCCGGAGGCGTGACCTCCATCCTGACCCAGAGCTGTATTTAGACCGTGCAGCCATACCAGTTTTGCCGGAGACCAAGTTCCTTGGTCTGACCGTCGACCGTGCGCTTACGTTCTGTGCACACGTTCGGCGGCTCAAGATTTCCTGTCTGCGGGCTCTTTATCCATTCTTAAGATCCTTTCGAGAGTCTCGTGGGGCGCAGACAGGATGTCTTTAATCCGCATTTACCATTTCTTAATATGGTCGAAACTGGATTATGGTTGTATCGTGTATGGCTCTGCTCGTCGTTCCGTTCTCCGGCCTTTGGACACTATTCACCATCAAGCACTGCGTCTTTGTTCGGGAGCATTTCGAACATCTCCAATTCCCAGCCTTTACGCTGACGCGAACGAACCATCGCTTGAATTACGCCGTCTGCAGCTGTCTATTCAATTCTATCTGAAACTTAGATCTCTTCCAGACCATCCTTTATACGATGCAGTTTTTCATCCCCAGCATGCTCGTTTATTCGGGAACCGGCCCTCGTGCATTTCAACTTTCGGTCTTCGTATGGCGGCCGTAGCCCGTGATGTAGGGCTCGACTTGTCACTTGTTGGAGAGACCAGGGGCTTTGGGGATCCTCCATGGCACCCACTTGGTGTCATGGTTGATACTACCTTTACATCTTTCAAGAAATCCTCAACCCCTGCGTCAGTGTACCAGCAGCTCTTCGCTGAGCACCGTGCCCTCAATTCTGAATACACTCCCATTTTCACTGATGGCTCCAAGATGCACGGAGTCGTTGGATCCGCAGCGGTTTGTATTGACGATGTCTCTGTCGCGCGGAACCCAGCTGAGGCCACTGTGTTTTTCGGCGGAGATGCATGCTGTGTATCTTGCACTACTTCATGTTGTTCAGTCGGGCTCTCGTCAACGGGCTGCGGTGTACACTGATTCTTTGAGTGTTGTACAGTCATTGTCATCGTTGGACTGCTGTGACCACCCTTTTCTTCTTACCGTACGAAGGCTTCTTTGTTCTTTGCTCGAGGCCGGTGTCCAGATACAATTTTGTTGGATTCCCGGGTAACGAGTGTGCTGATGCGGCTGCTAGATCTGCTTCCTCTTTGGTCGTCACACCCTTGCCACTGTTTCACCGGTATTTCCGCTTTCTGGTTCGCGACCATATCAAGCGAACGTGGCAAGGTCTGTGGGACCAACAGGTGGAAAATAAACTGCATCGTATTAAACCTAATCTTGAAGTCTGGAAATCCTCATATCGTCGGAACCGTAGGGAGGAAGAGGTGCTTGCGCGTCTCCGCATTGGGCATTGTCGTTTCACTCACCGCTTTTTGCTGTGTGGCGACACTGCGCTGATGTGTGAGATGTGCAATTGCCGACTCACCGTCACTCATCTTCTGTGTACAGGGTGCGCACGCGTGCTTGAAAACCTGGAAAGTCCTGGAAAATCATGATTACGTTTTCAAGGCCTGGAATATCCTGGAAAAACGGTGTTTTTTTAATGCTGTCTTGAAAAGCCTTGAAATTTGAAATTAGTACTTAAAAAAATGCCCTTTTAGGAAATCGTGTTACTGTTACCCCTTCATTTTTTAAAGTTCCTTTTCTCTGTTCTCAAAAAAACCACAGGCAGCGGTTTCCGACGTGCACCAAATCCTAATTTGGCTGGGGGAAAAAAAAGAAAAAAAAAGGCACTACTTCCAGTGCAATAAAATTGGATGATTACTAGTAGGTCGAAGGAGAGCTTGATGTCCGTCCGACAACTGAGAACGGAAGGGGAAAGAAGAGGCATTTAGCATTTGCAGGGGGTCGCGTATGCACCAAGTCAGCTGGCATCCACCAGTGAGGAGTATGCCTGAACAACACATTCATCTTCTTCTTGTTTATGTGCATGATACCCTCCCTCCCCTCAAGAGACTTCCGCTACTTATGATAAAAAATAAGAAAAACTATCTTTGCGAATTTTTCACGAAAGTAGCTGAAATTTTTACATTCACTGTAATTGGATTACAGAAGCTCACTTCCAAAATTCCAATTGAATCGGTTTAAAACTTTAAAAGTTAGCATTGGTAATTTTTATTATGTGTGCCTCTTTGGACAGAGTGAGCCTCCAGCAAAAGGGTGTTACCATAGCAACGGTTGATTGACAGCTGGGAGCGCCGATCTGAAGCCTTGGGTTGGAAAGAAAGCAAACACCTGTTTATCACTTCCACAGCTCAAAAGGACTAGGAGAATATTTTCAGAAATCCATTTTTCCGAATTTTGAAAATAACACAGTAAAATTTTTACAGTAGTTAAGATACATCACAATAAAGTTCTAGTGCAAATTTCGCCAAATTCCGTTAGGAACTTTAGCAGATGCAAAAAAAAAAAATCCGTTGCATAATCGGATTGAAAAAAAGAAACAGTAATTATAAATTACGGGAAAAGCAAGTGAATTATTTTTTTTAGATGCCATGGTTTATTTAAACAGAGTGATCCTTAAATTTTTTTCTGTGATGATATGGACTCTATTTGAATTACAAACATACGTTTTTATTCAGACGTCTGAGTTACTGTTTTAATAAAAAAATCGTCTATAATTAAAAAGTTTTCAATGGATTTAAGCAATATTCAGCAGATAAACAAACTTATTTCAGTAAATTGCAACATCATGACGTAAATTTGGTAATTTAATTTTGTCGAAAATTGGGGAACATTTTTTTTTTTACAATTTCTATTATAGTTAAAGTGAAGGAGGAAATGTGCAACTTGACAGTTCAGTGAGCTGCAGGTGGTGATTTATGGCGATGTGCCAAATGAAAAGAAGCCATTCCATCAGGTCATTCCAAAGGTTGTGTGTGTGGACGCGTCCTCCTGCTGTTTGATCTTAATCGGAATGTTTTTGTGCAGGGGGGGGGGGTTGAGAGAAATATCCGTTTCAGCTTTACTACAGCTTTCACGGCTCTTTTTTTTTTTTTTTCTTGGTAATAAATAAAAATCATAGTTGCTGCATTCACCATTGATCCGTGTTTGCATTTCTTGAATATAAACAGCAGACAATCTGAAACAGTGTTGGGCGGGTCTTGATGTTCTTCATTTTGCATATGCTGAGTTCAGTTCTGGGGGAATAAGGAATGACTTATACTGTGAATATATACAAAACTACATATTTTTGAGCTGAAAAAATAGGTCTACTTGTACACAGTAGCTAACGTGTGAACTCAGATGAAGACAATCAGACATACGGATGTCTGATTCCATAAAAAAAAAATCAACATAGTTTTTTTATTTACACTACAGGTAAAAAAGCAAAAACATGTTTTTAAACGTTATAAAGGAAAACGGATTTTTGAAACGCAGGACTTGATCTTAATTTCTGAAAGTTTCTTTTTTCCACATCCTTTTTTTTTTCAATTACAATACTATCATCATCATCATCATCATTGTCAACCATTATCAATCCACTGCTGGACGAAGGTCTCCCCAAGTTTCCTCCACAACGGTCTGTCTTGTGCCAGTCTCCTCCATGTCACCCCTGCATACTTTCGAATTTCATCCACCCATCTCCCATGTGGTCTTCTTCTGGGTCTTTTCCTGTCCCTGGGAATCCAGGATACTATGAGTTATATCACTTAGTGATATGGCAGATTTTCGGTTGCTGATATCCGCGATCGTAAGCGGTAGTTGCATTGCGATTGTTGATGATGACAAGATAAATACTGGAGTGATGTAAAATGTTGCATAAACTAAAAAAAAAAAAAAGCCCCCCGAACTTTTATTTGGTCATCATAGCTGATCAACCATTTCATTCCATGAACATCAGCACATTTCAGTCATTTGAACATTGGGGGTATCTGAAGGAATTCAGCCGTGCTTAAGCGCCCTAGCGCAACGAAAACATGCTAATTTTGGACAGTTCTATTCCCTTCCTCTCTACCATCCCTAATAATTGAGAGTGCATACTGTATTTTCAAATATTCTATTTATGAGCTAGTTTTCGCGCTGTTCGTTATGCTTTTATTTTCGAAATTCCTAACACTTTTGAACTATGGTTGCAGAAACGTTTACGCTTTGGGTTTGTCTGTAGGATAATTCGCATGAAAGCGGTTGAATTTCGGCGAAATTTTAGTATGCTGTTGAGTACAACCTGGAAACCTACCCTCTTGAAAAAGGTCAAAATTAAATTTAAAGGCCAAGACATAAGAGCAGTATTTGTTCTCCAAGCTTAGGAATGTTAACTCACATAAAATCTGTTTGATTGCGACAAAGTTTTGGTATGTTATCAGGGAGGAGAAACCTACCCTTGTAGAAAATGATCCAACTTGAATTCAAAGGTCAGGGCATAAGAACAGAATTTATTCTTTATGGTCTTGTGCTTGATAAACTTGATCAATTTGCATAAAGCACATTCATCCATTTGCATCTTTCATCATTTTTATTACTTAAAACTGAAATTACTTTACAGTATCATGTTCAAATTATTTTTTTAAAGCATAATAATCATCCTGGAATTTTTTTGTATATGGCCTGGAAAGTCCTTGAATTTTTTTGTATATGTCCTGGAAAAGGCCTGGAAAGTCCTTGAATTTTTTTCCCCCAAAAGTGTACGAACCCTGTGTGTAGCTGTGTTCGTTTTCGTGATGTACGTTTTCATTTCTTTCATTCTCATTTGTTGAACGAGGACGCCGCTACACTGCAGCGGCTCCTCAATGACCACTGCAATACTGTTGCCGTGTTTTCATTTTTTAAAGAAATTGATTATTTTAAACGTATCTAGATTTTAGCCTTATCATCATCCTCATTTTTCAGTTTTACTGAATCAGCTAGATTTTAATCATTGTATCATGTTTTTAATACTGTTTGTTTCATTATCTTTTTTAGCCCTTCCATTGTTCTCATTTTTCAGTTTTACATGATCAGTCAGATTTTAAGCTTTTTACCACATTTTTAATATTGTTTTTTTATTTTGTCTTGTGTCTGGCGCTCTTTGGCCAACCATGGCCCTTGCACCATAAAAATCAACCAACCAACCATTCTTCACACAACTTACAACTTTGTTTCCCCTATTTTTCCTGAGTCTCGTGTACTTCCAGAAGGACTTCCTATCTTTCCAAAAAGCCAGTTCATGCCTTTCCACTTTCTCCTTTCTATCTTTTGCCTTACTGTGGCGAACCAGCTTAGCAGCTTCACGCTTCTTACAGCGATATTCATCCACAGAGACTCTACCTTGCAACATCCCCAAATAGGCTTCCTTCTTTCTGTTTACTGCCTCTTCAATTTCACTATTCCACCAAGCATCACCTCTATTCTTACCCACTATTGTGGTGCCACAGACCTCTTTAGCAGCAGTGACAACACAGTTCTTAAAACATTCCCACTTCTTTTCTACATCCCTCTCACCAGACTTCAGATCCTTCAGTCGTTCTCTGAGTAAGTCAGAATACTGCTGATGATCTTCAAGGATCCTATCAACCTTTATTCTTTCTATCCTGGGTCCCTTCCTATTCCTTTTCCTCCAACCAACATTAAGTTTCACTCGTGACACTACCAAGTAATGATCAGAACCAACATCCACACCTCTCATCACATGGGTGTCAACAACTAAGTGTTTCAAACGCTGATCGTAGACAACAAAATCTATCACACTCTTTTGATCAAGAGTACGATTTTCCCAAGTATATGTATGGATATACTTGTGGTTGAAAAATGTATTAGATACACACAAACCATTCTCAATGCAGAGTTCAATTAATCTTTCACCATTATCATTCACGCAAGGATCATTAAACTTACCCAGAACATTGTCAGAAATTGCATTCTGCACACCTACTCTAGCATTGAAATCCCCTGCTATTATAACTTTTTCTTCAGCACCAAACTGGCTCAAAACAGCTTTTAATTCCAGAAATCTTCCTTCTTATCAGAAGGTTCCGAGTCACAAGAAGCATACACTACAACAATTACGATTCTCTGAAGTTTCACTTTCAAACGAATCCAGAGAATTCTCTCACTTACGCAACTATAGTGAATCAAGTTGTTCTTCATCTTTTCACTTAAAATCACACCTACACCAGCCTGTCCTCTCATATTATCCAATACTCCAGCCCGCACACTCACTGTGCCATTCACTTCTTCTACCCCAATTTCCTTCTTTTTGGTTTCACTTACACACAGCACATCCAGTCTATACTTATTCATCTCCTCAATCACCTCACTCATCTTGCCATTTATACCTCTAGTATTCCATACACCAATCTTACATTCACTCAGCTGAGATCTCTTTCTCATACGCCGTTTAGAAAGTCCAGGTCGATGCAGTGGTGGACCGTCCTTCTCAAGTGTGGTAGGTCCTCCATATCCCACACTTGAGTCATTCTTAATATTTCTTTTTGTCTTTTTAATCAGGTAAGTACATCAGTGTATAATATTTTTTCATAGTTCATAAAATAATGGTAATTCAGTATGTAAACATAACTTAAAGTACATCATAGACTTAAAACAAGTAAAAATACTATCATTAGCTGCTCAAAAACCTGAGTTCTGCTCCAAAATGCAAATTTTCTTGCTCCAAAATCCAACGTTTCTGCTCCAAATTGCATATTTCCCCACTCCAAGAATTGCTCCGAAACATGGTAGGGGCGCTAACACCCCTGTAAGCAGTGACTCTGGTGTTTGTTGTCAAAGAGGTATTGGGTAGCTTTTGCAGTTTGTCATTCCAGTGCTGTTCTAAAACTTGAGCAGTTCAAAAGAGATCAAAAGTAAAGGTATCAAATTTAAGGTCAGGCCACCTTCCAATCATGTTTGATTGGATGCAGCTCTAGTAGTGATCTTGCAGTCCATATGAGGCATTCACATCCTGTTGAACAATCTGGTAAATATTGATAATAGAGGGATGCTAAAACAGCAGATTATCGAAAGCCATCCATGTAATGTGACTATTGTCTTTCATTAGTATTTCTAAAATTCAAACAATTGCCTTCCTCTTCCTAATGTATTGTCGTCCATGTAGATGAACTTTAGTTTAAACACCTTGGCTAACTTGATCAACAACCACACAATACAAAATGAAATTGCTCTACACATTTACTGTCCAACTGTTTGCTGTTCTGTTGTGAAAGCTGAATCATTTTGTTATGATGAATCAGTGTTGAAATACTCTTTAAATTTAAGAATTTTCATAGGATTCATTGATTTGATATAGTTGGAATGTGATTTTTCTTTAATGCTTCTAAACAACATAACTGATAATATAGAAATTAATGCAGAATAAGTCATCACAAACACAGTGCCCCATAAAGGTGTAACCAATTTCAAATAATCACTATAGGTTTTAATATAAATGATCTCAATACACAACTTGTGTTAATTGACAGAACAGATCATGAAGTTTTATAGACATTAGATATGGGCAACATTTGTCATCCGAACATTGTCTAAATAGTATTCCAGTTCCAACCATGTCCGTTCGAGAATGTCGGTATTAACTATCTGCAGTGCTTGTGTAATCCTCCTCTTTAGGACAGCAATGTCTGCAACAGGGGTGCTATGCTGTAAACCTCACCCTTGATGAATCCCCCCTCCACACACAAAAAAAGTCACAGGGTTTTAAGTCCAGCAAACGTGGAGGCCATGCAATGGGACCACCATGCCCAATACATTGATTGAGAAATTTGGTATCCAGAGACCTCACAATCAAAGCCCAGTGAGGTAGCACCCCATCTTGTTGGAAAATGACCGGAGTTACAAGTTCATCCAACTGGGGATATACAAACTGCTCAATCATGTCCAGGTAATTATCAACTCTCATGGTTGTAGAGCTGCCAGTGGCGACTATTGCTACTATTTTTGATGACAGGCGACTATGGCTACTATTTCCTACAAATAACAGCCAAAAGCAACTATTTTCAGAAAAACCCCTGGACTATTTTAATTGTAAGGCTACTATTAAAAATAAACCCCGTAATTTGTGTTGCATATATCGATGTGCTTGTATAACAACAGTTTTAATGTCTATACACATGAATATAAACTTGGATATCGATATGTCTTGTTCAGTTTCTTTCTGCTGTATTGCAAGTATCGTGGAGGAAAGTCAATGACAAGTATAGACTAGACCCACGTGTGATTAGAGGAACAACCTACACAAATCAAGATATTCCTCCAAAAAAGTGTCCTGTTTTTCTGTTTGGAATACGGCAGAGATTGATTATCTATTCAAATGAGATTCTTGATATACCTCATATCAGATAACTATGATTATGTCTACAGAACGAAACAAGTGATCATCATACAGGGTTGCCAGCCGATCTGGAAACCGGAAAAAATCAGGGAATCTGAAAATAAGGCTAAAAATCAGGGAAAACTCGGGAAGGAATAATTTCTTTTGCAAAAACCTGGAAAAGTCAGGGAAAATTAAACTGATAATTTTTTGCGTAATGTGTATGCAGTTACCAGGGATGGGAATTCTGCAACAGAGTGCCCCAAAACAAAAATCTTGCGCCATCTTGCTACAAAAGGCAGTCTTTGCGCCAGAACCGCTGTGCCCCGTCGTCATCGTCAGTACTTCTGCATACTACATTCTCCGTGTGTACCAAGTTTTGCTTGATGCTGAGTAAGACCATGCTTTGGGAAGAAAGATTCAGCGATTCCAAATAATAAGGGTTTTATGTACAGTAGTGGCCAAAATTGTGTAAACCTTTTGGAAATAGGGTGTTTTTGAGGTTTTATGGCTCATTACACCACTTTTTTTTTTTTGGAGTAATACCATAAAATTATATATCAATAGAAAGATTTCATCAAGAATGTAATGCAATAACTTTTATGAAGGATTTTGTATTAGAACAGCAGTTATAAAGAAGAAAAGTGAAACACAGAAAAAATGAGATATACAAAAATTCTCACCATGTCAGTTAATACTTAGTTGGTAACCTTTAGAGTTAATTACGGCCTTACAACGCCTTCCCATGGAGTGAACCAAGTTTTTTAGTTCTGCAGCTGTTATAATGTGAAACCAAGATTGAATTATTGCATCTTATTAATTGGGTTTTATTTCTGTGTTACTTCTGACTAACAAGTTTCTTTAATCGGCTCCATAGATTTTCGTTGGGGTTAAGGTCTGGGCTGTATTCCCTGGCCATTCCAGCAGTGGAATATGATTACCTTGAAACCACTTTTTGCACACAACAGAAACATGACATGGGGCTGAATCCTGTGCACTGACAACTTGGGAATGGCCAGCTGTCTTGCTGCTTGTCTGATTTACTTTCAAAAGCTACGAGTGAATGTTTGTCTCACAACCTCTTCCCTTTCTGGAATTGGCGATGGTCGTCCAGGGCTTTTCTTTGTAAGGATGCTACCAGTTTCCTTGAATGGCTTGTACCACTTTCTGATGCTGTTATGTGTGGGCGGTTTGCTCCCATATTTTGTTCTGAAATTCCACTGAACCTGCATTTCTGATTTTTCAATAAACCACTCCGTAATCTGTGCTTTCGTTGCAGGATCCATTGGGTATACTTCTAGAAAACTTGAGGGTATTCCTTACCACCTGCAACAAACAGAATGCTGATATAAGTTTTGTATCCAAAGTTATCATTTGAATTTGGTTACACCTTTTTGGGACACCCTGTACATTGGCAGGCAATTTATTTTTTGGCTGGTAAATGTTGTACTCAACTGTTACTATGCAGCCAACTCCTCAGAAAACATGAAAATTTTGACATTTTCAGTTGCACTTTTCAAGTTTTATGAGGGAGGTTGTCACACACCCTTCGTCATGGTGGGTTTGCCCTACCTAAGACCAGAAGTGAAAAGAACAAGTTTACCTCCTACCTTCTGCTTATTGCATATTATTGTTAGTTTGCTTAATTCACATGTTGTATGAGCAGAATAACTTAAAATAAACAAGACATTTTTTTTTTTGTTTATTTGTATTATGTGATAAACATTTGTAAGGTGTAGCAAGAAAGGGGAAAAGAACGTGAAAGAAATTTGATTAGCAGTTTGTAAAATGATGGCGTCATGAACTAGGTTTTCTTGTGTCATGGGATATGCATACATTTTCTATTCAAGGAAAGAGGTCAAAGGTTAAAACCCTGCAACTGAAAGCATGTTGACATCAACACACTGAGAATGCATTATTTGCTCAAGGAGTATAGCGAAGAGCTTGATGTTTGCTTTCTTTGAAAGGACCATCAAAGTGTGTGCAGAGTGTGCCCAAATGGGATGTGCATGTCTGCCAACAAACATATCAGCATATATGCAGATTTTCAAGATAAAACCTATTATATTAGCTGTTACTTGCAGTATGACAACCAATGAGACATCCAACAAGTGAGCTTATCACTTCCTTACTGCTAACAGCACGCTATTGTCAGCTTGCTGCATACCATTTTACTGTTAGCGTAATTTTTATAACACTTACCTGTGTGTTATAAAAATTACGCTAACAGTAAAATGGTTAGTGTAATTTTTATAACACTTGCCTGTGGATTTACTGTGGAAAAATTTCGTTAATGATTATTATGAATTTTGAGATGTGCAATTTCTTGTCCACATTTATAATATGTCCAGGAAGTAATTATAAATTTTATAGTCAGTAAATGAAAAGTTTAATTTAATCAAGGTTTTTAAAATGGTCACATATTTTCCCCATAAAATGTATACTTGACAGGAAGGAAATGTATGGGATCCCTGCCAGTTAATATTTGTTAGGTCATACTATAAGCATGAATGTCATATGTGATTCATATGATTTACATTCTGTTTCTTATGGTGGTGTGGGTGGCAGAAATATTTTGTGATGTCACAGAATATTGTCAATATTATACTGGATGTTTATAAAGTTCTTGCTTAAATTTTATATGTCCCTGAACTTACATAGTAAAAATAAACATTGTAAGTGATGCATTTAGGTGCAAGAATACTTTCAAGATTTTGAAATATGATTGTATTTTACATGCCTTTTTTTAGTAATTTACTTTTTAATTATTTCTGTGAGCTGGTATGTAGGAATATTTTTTATTTTTACAGATGCAGGTTGCAATTAATGCGAACAAAAGGTAAAGGTTGGGGTGTAAGAACCCTAAAGGATATTCCCAAAGGTGCTTTTATTTGTGAGTAAGTATACAGTGTCCCCCCACCCCCATCAAAAGTTTTGTATTTTATTTGTGGTATCAGAAACATTTAAATATGCAGGCAGCATTATAATATTTGGGAATGGTGAAACCTTGAAAACTAAGTGACCAGCCTTAATTATTAGTTATCACATATTTGCCTCATAATCTGAGGATGTACTTGAGCTTCAGTAACATGCATAAACTCAATTATGTATTTTTGAAACAAAGGTAAGATCATTCCAAAACATGTTTTTCATGTAAATGTGTAAGATAATGTTTAAGTTTATAACTAGCATTTTGTTAGTCACATTTAAGTTGTTACCCGGCTAAATGTTTTCTTTCTGTTTTCTTATTTATTGAATAAATGATCCATATCCACAATATTCTTGAACATCATGTGTAGTACACAAGCTTGAAAAACAGAAGTGGAGGATAAATATTGAAAAAAGATAAAAAGAAACACCAGGAACTGTTTTACTTGTGTTAAGATAGAGAAAGTATGACACAAGTAAATTTCAAAAGAACATGCTACTGTAAACTATTGCTACAACACATTAATATCTAGCTCTAGCAAGGCAGCAACACATTGTGTAGTGTTTCAAGATTTATTTCATTAACACACTAATATTGGATAGCTTACTCTACTAATTGATGTATAGTCCTTAATAGTGTATACAGTTTCTGGAAACAGTAGTTCTCAATTCTTGTACTGGGTTGGCAACATGGCAAATCTTGTTTTGAAATGTAACAATTACAGCATACAGCTTTTTTGGTAGTTTTCCATCCTCAATATGAAGTAAGGCTGCTCCAAAATGACCAGCATCACTATCATGTTGTAAATGATCCTTTGCATTAGTCATGAATTGAAATATTTTCACTTTAGGCAAAAGTGGTGACCATTTGAAATGTGCCTTAAGTTCATCCATCAATTGACTCCAGGAATAACAGGCAAAGTCTGATAAAAGTCATCAGCCAAAACAACACTATGCTATTCAACTTAGATTGCTGGGCCACATCTACAAAAGAATAGAATGTTCTTGTTCTACAGCTGTTATGAACAATGAAATTTTTGACATCTCTATAAAAAATGTTGCTTCTCTGATGGCTGAATGGTCATAGTTTCTAGCTTGTCATCAGAGTTAATTCCTGCTTCAAGCCCTGGCTGAAGCATTGGCAGAGCACGTGTTATGGCATTGGCTTTCTTCCTTCTCTGGAACCAGTAGGCTGCTTATAGCCCTTAAAGTTGCTTGTGGTAGTCGTTACCTGCCCTCTCTTTCAATAAAAAAAAAAAATGTGTAGAACACGTCATAAAAGAATGGGGGAGGGGAATTCCTGTCTAAAATATCTAAAAGAATGTGAGTTTCCGGTGCTCCACTTTCTTTCAGCATTTATTGAAAAAAAAAAAATTAGATTCAGCCAGACAGCTTCTGTAGATTCCTGGAAATGTCTACTTGTGGAAATAATTGACACTATTTTTGAATAGATGGAGCATATTTTTATCATTCCATGAAATAAAATTTGTGGAGCTCATCAATCCAGAAAATTCCAGTTTTTCGAACAGATTTTGAATTTACTCAAAGAAACATATCTCAGTCACCTTGATTTCACTATGTTAAAAAGTAAATACAGTTTTTTACTTTTCCCTTAATCAAGCGGTAAAAGAGCCTGCAAATTGTTCAAAGCTGTGCGTGAAAGTGGTTTGATGCTTTTTTTTTTTTTTTTTAATGATAATTAAAAGATTCTGCTGAAGGTGTTGATTTCCAAGCCTACAATTTGATAAAGTAAATGGAAAAATTAAAAAAAAAAAATGTCACAAGATAGAATTCTACTACAAATAAGCCATGTACTTTTTCTCTTTTTTTCATGCCTACACAATTTTTTTTTTTTTTTTCATGCCAACACAATTTTTATTGCACACCACTGAGTAATACCACACAATAGAGTCTCACTTCAATATGAATAAAATTGCAACTATTTAGAGTGGAGTGAGTGGCATGTCCACCTGCACTTGTGGATATGGTGCCATAACCCTTTCCACTTGACAGTTGGGCGACACCCGATGTTACAAAACTACAGAACAGCTCGCGTGTCTAGAGTCTCCCACCGTGCTGATGATGCCTCTATAACCCGTATGTTGGGGCTGGCGAGACTTTTTTTTTTGCAATCAGCTAATCAGCTTGTGCTATCATCTATTGAGAATGTGGAGAATTATATCATGTTTTTTTTTTTAAACAAAAGACCCGCATAGAGGTTTTTTTTTCTTAATCTGGAGCAAACAACAAAATGGCAGGCATCAGCAGCACAAGTTGTTTCATACTGGATACTTTGAATGATAGTGATTTTTAAAATAGTGATGAAAGTGAAAATTAGAATGTTATGAATATGATGCAGATACATCAGATTATGAATATATGTCCAATAGAAGTGAAGAATCGAAGAGCAAGCCTGGTGGTGATCCAAATCCTGTTGATGTGACACAGGATGGGTGGGACAGATATGGGAATTTTGCTGATTTTTTCTAAAAATAATTTTACTGCAACAGAAGGTTACAAACCACCCCAGCAAAAATCTGTAACTATATTAGTTTTTGTTCTAGTATAGTTACAGGTTTTTGCTGGGAAAGTAAAGCTGAACTTTAACAGCTAAGTTGTGGCCTCTACTGGAAAAAAAAATACGAGTGCAGTCACTGCAGTGTGAGTCTGGGTGAAATGGTATTTGAGTGGAAAGGGTTCAAGAGAAGTTTTTCCAAGTAAGAATCAGTTGATAAATATATTTCCTGTGTTTGCAGGTGCATCAGCAAATAGAGGAAGGAAGATTTCACTTATGTTACTTTCTGTAGTAGCACAAATTTCATTGTAGGCAACTTTTTCATCGCACACTTGTAATGGCTCATCTGTCACTTATTATTCCAAATTGCTAATATTTCCTTTCTTTCTGTTGAAAATTTGCTTTGTGCGGTGTTTTATAATATGACATTAAGTACTAAACTTCTACTGAAGTTATCTTGACATTTTCGGAATGTTATTTTTAAAAATTTGTAGAACTTGATTGAACATGTGCTCATAGAACTTGTAATCCTGGAATATGTAGTACATATGTTGTGTTCATATTTCTCCCATAAGTTTCTTGGATTTGAAAAGTTGCAAATGGAACTGGTGATTGGGAAATTTCTAATTGTTTCATCATTTCATCCCAGTGGTTAACTTCTATGAACAGTGACATATCATTAAGAGCCAATCACTTACTTTAATGATATGTCATTAAGGATTTGCACGTAAATATACGCATTTTGCTGGTGTTTCATACCTTTAAGGATGCAAATAATATGGTTCTATGAACAGATCTCTTCTCTGACATTCTTCAGAGCATGTTTCACAAGTTTGAACATTAACTGATTTTAAACCTTTAAAAAATGTGGGACATGTAACAGTATAAAATAAGTCTTTAAAAAAAAAAAAAAACAGCATTCAGAATTGGTTCAACTGTGTCCACTCCACATGTTCCAATATATCACATGATTTAGCATAACTGAGTCCTGGGAACAAGCATAACATCTTTGCTGAAGCTGATTTTTTTTATTCTGAACCATAATTGAACAATATATCCACCTTTTATTCTCAAAGCTGGTATATGTTAAAAACAATTATTTTTGCCGAGGTTTTTAACTTTAAACAAGCACTTTGTTCCTTCTCTCAATTCAAACCTGCTGCATAAGTGCATGTTACTAAAACTGCAAGCATTTTTTGAAATTAATGTTATCTTGAATAAAAAGAGTAGTATATCAGTCACATACCTGAAATAAAGATTTAGACTAAATTTATTTACCTTAAAAAAATTATTTTTTTCATGAAGGAAAAATAAAATTATGCCTACATATTTTGAATATCATAATCCTTCTGTTAAATACCTAAATAGTTAAACTTAATTTTCCATGTGAAGATAGAGTAGTTTATATCAGTAGGTTAAAGCTGTGTGAAACTCCTGTTTATTGAGTGTTATATAATCATTCGTGCTTCTGTTGTACATGTATTTACTTAGATGAATTTGGTTTTGCATTATTTGAAGTGATGTAATAACTACAATGCGTGAATATGGAAGTTATGATCACTCTCATGTGGTTTTACCCTTGTCATGTAATGATAATTAATCTATTTAAATTTCTTAGGTATGTTGGTGAGTTAATAACAGATCCTGAAGCTGATAGGAGAGCTGAAGATTCTTACTTATTTGATTTGGATTATAAGGTATTTTGAAGAATCAAAATTTTTTCACTTCTGTTTTTCTTCGGATGTTACAAGTTGTCAACACTTTCTTTTGTTTTGTTTTTTATTTACTTCCTCCTTTATCTCCCAGTTTTTGCAAAAGTTTCTGTAGTGAATTTTTTGTGCTTTTGTTATATTGTGTGTGTATAAAAAATTATGGTCTACATAACCTTCTGATTATTTGAAAATTTTCACAAGTTCTGTAATGAATAAGTGCAAAGCAGAAAGATCAAATTATACCTGTGCCCCATGTGGCATCACTACATTTATTATAGTACGCTTTATCCTGATGCTTTG
The DNA here is from genome assembly GCA_039090855.1 of Macrothele yani. NCBI lineage: Eukaryota > Metazoa > Arthropoda > Arachnida > Araneae > Macrothelidae > Macrothele > Macrothele yani. The sequence goes on along the minus strand of CM077016.1, from coordinate 88,693,900 downwards.
GATCAATATTTTGGAGTTTATGGCTCCTATATGAAGTAGAATCTCTAGTCACTTGTAATCAGTTTACACTGACCAGAAAGGCAATTTCCAACATCAAGCAAATAACAGCATCTTTTTATACAGTTTTAAAGACAAAATGCCGTAGTGGTAGGCCTTATGCACATCAACAAACATGTACAATGTAATTTTCTGAATTTTCAGTAAATTGTTATGCTTTAGAAGGAAGCTGACCATTGAGCATGTGCTTTACAAATGTTTTGTAGAACTTTGATAACATTTAGTAATCTTAGTAACTGTCATTCATGCAGTATGAATAGACAGTATGTAATTTCCCAGTACAATACATAAGTGGTCATTTGCGTTGGGCATACATGGGTACTTGAAAAATGATTTGTTTGCAGGCAGGTTGAAATGTCCTGTGAACATTTTTTTTTTAGCAGTCTTGAAATTTGTGCTTAAAAATAATTGAATTTTTTTAAGAATCCTTATTTAAAAAAAAAAAAAATCCTTTACCTGCTCCAAAGTGACAGTCAGCCCACGTTTCTACTGTTGCCTTGGAAGTAAGAAGTAAATATATTTTTTTTTCCTTACTCTCAAGAAAGTCTCATTTTTAGTCATTGTAGTTTTTGTGTAGTGTCTTGACAGTCATTTGGCCTCTTTTTGTTTTCTAGTCTCATTAAAATAAAATGTTTTGTTTGTTCCTCATTTACTGTTGATTTGGAATCTCTCCTCTCTCAAACATAGGCCTTATAGGTAAGCATGCCTTTAATTATCTAAAGATAACAAATTGTACATATGTTGAACATATTAAAAAAGATGTGAAGAATTGCCTCATTGCAAAATGTATATTGTGCATTAAAGTAATAGGCACTTTTAATATACAGTATGAGAGGAACCAGCATTAGCTGGTGCAGTGGTCTAAGTGCTGGCTTATGATAATTCGTCCATGAAAGGTCCGGGTTCGTATCCCGGTGAGGCATGGATGTTGTGTTTGTCTGACAGCGCTGGCTCTCTCCTTTTCTTGGAGCCAGTGACCCTAAATTAGGGACGGGTGACTGCTTATAGCCCATTGAGTTGCTTACGGTGGTTGTTAAACCTACAATTAAAAAAAAAAAAAAACAGCATTAAGTAGTCACTTGAAAAGAAAAAGCATTCTGGTAAAAAAATTCAAAGATGTTTCACTTACTGTTAATAAGTTATGTGCATCAAGTAGGAAAAAGCAAGTATACATTAAATCTGCACCTCATTATTGAAAAAAAAATTCAATTGTAAAAGCAGAACAACGTGGTGTTTGTAAGTGGTTAAATCCCATTGCTCTTAGGTCTTGCACTGGTAATGATGTATTATTCTGCCAAGTGTTTTTTTCTGAGAGCAGAATTGGTAAAATATATTTGCTGTTAAAAATGACTATACTGTTCAAAGTGAAGCTTTATGTCTGTGAATTTAATTATGCTTAAACATCTGATCACATTTTATTTGTAATTGGCCAACCTTTGTCTTTAATAAAACAAAATCTATTGCATAAAATTAAGGGGAGATTTTGAAGTTGAATCAAAAGTGGATATTAAGAAATGATTTTGATTGAAGTTGGCTAACTTGAAATTTCAATCCTTAATCATTTTTTTTTTTTTTTTTTTGTTAAATGTCAAATAACCCCCAAAACTATTAATTTATATCAGTCCAAGGATATGCGAGTCCATTTTGCTTGAAATTAGCCATCAAAATGTAAGTTTTTTGTGGCAACTCTTTCACATTTAATGATTTTATTAGAACTTACTGTTGGGATTAGGTTTTGATTTAAATAAAATTGGTCAACTAAATATAATATATCTCTCTCTCTTGCTTTTTTACTGTTTGTAAGCATATTCTTTGATGTGTGAGAAAATTAGGTAGAGACCAATGGCATGTTCAACATTTGCTTTATTGACTCTGTTATCAGTAAGATGATTTGGGGACATAATGAGAAACAGTATGTTAAAAAGACTACCGAATTCAATGTTTTCATATTTATTATGAAAGTTTTTTCGTAACAAATGTATTGAAAAATTTGACACTGTGCATGGTTGATGGTGTGCAGAGTTAATAACTGAATATCAAATATTATAGTTAATTATTTGCAGCTGTGAGTTCATCCTATGGTAGTAAGCTGGATTTGTTTGTTGAAATGGAAGTGCTTTTAAGTGATTTCCATTTAAAAAGGTTTAAAGGTTCTTTTTTTCTTTTCTGCCATTAAATTTGGAAAATCTAATGATAAAAAAAATATAGGAAAACACTTGTAATATAATTTCCTTTAAATGAAAGAAACAGTTCCAATTAGTAGTTCTAATTCTGACTATTATATAGCTCTAATATTTCTACTATTCTCGTTTACGTGCTATATTTCAAAGTAACTTGTACAAAAATCTAGCGGATAATGCTTACCTTGGCATTCCTTTCTAGCGACAGGAACATTTCACGCTCGTGTTTTCCTGTCTTTGTTGATGTTATTGTCCTAAAGTCCATTGTATGCGATGACTGGCTTTACTTCTCACACTTTTCGCTGGGTATACTCATTGGATCTTTGCCTTAGGATTCAAACACATCAATTTTTACCGTTCTTTATACTAGAAATTTTCGCCCATACTCTGGGCATCTTCAGGAGCGTGGCGACTTTACCACCGATGTTCGTGGTTAACTTCGCGCTAATGGAGTCCGATACTCCTTGTTGCCATTCGTCGGATATACTTTCCTGGATATATTTCGTTATCAAACCCGGCTAGCCCCATCTATGTCTCATTAAAACACTTTTTTTTTTTTTTAATTTTTTTTTTTTTTAATTTTCTTCTCCTATCCTGGTTTTCTTGTCTTTTTTGCCGGTTTTTCTTTTGTTGTTGTTTTTCTTGTCTTATTAGTTCTTTCCACAGGCCCGATAATGTGCTAGGGTCGTTCTGATTACATACCTTTGCTTTATTTTTGTAGATTAATATTGCTTCTTCTCTCCTCATTTGCCTTTCCGATTTTTTATTCTTTTTTAGCATTTTAATTTCATCGAATTTTGGGAATGTCCGGTTTTCCATGCAGAATTGCACTAAAGCAGTTTTGGCTTCTTTTTTTTTGCCAGTTAGATATGTGTTGTTTAGTCTTTTTTTTTTTAATCTGTTTTTCGTACTTCCAATGTACGATATTGGGGGTATGTGTGCAATTGGAATTTCGTAGGTTCCTGATTTTTCTAGCATTTTTTCCTTTGTTTTTTTGTTGACAGTTTAAATAAAAACTTAATAAATATTGGTCAAAACTTCAAAAAGTATGTGTTCATTACACTTATTTTTTTCTCTTGCAACAGTGAGTCATCAGGTACAATTTGTTTCCAGGTATTAGAAATGAGTTTGTTCATGTATAATTATCATTTCATAATCCCTATGTCCTCATAGTTGGGACTGATGTAAGATGTACTCCCCGCCACACACACGTAAGAAACTTTTTCTTTTCAAGAAATGATTACATACACTGTCTTGCCATTAATACCCAAACAACCATCTGTTAGTAATTTGCCGTGTGTTATGCAACCACCACGTGTGTCTGACATATACTTATAGTCATTTAATGAAGCGGTAATGTCACATTCCATTCAGAAATGATTTTCTCTCACAGCTAGAATGTTTGGCAACCTGTTTTATTTGTAGGGAATTTCTGTTGTCACTGTAGCTAGAAGAGCCTTTGACATATATGTAAGGGCTACATTTTCTGATCATGCCATACTAAAAAAATGTTAAATTTCTAGTAACATGAGTATCAGTTGGAAGAAACCATGTTTTCACTTTGTGAAGGTTTCCAGGTTTTTAATGAGGGTACATTCATCAAAGTTAGCATTGAAATCATTCTTGCTATCACCTGCATTTTGAAGTAGAGTTCTGGAATGTAAAATATCCCCTGCTTATACCAAGAGGAGGAGGTTACAAATGAAAGACTTAACTCGGTTGAAGATATGCTAATGATCAGATAGGGGAACGCAAACAATATTCACGTGCTTTTGAGTGTCCAGAATGCTTCACAAAGGAAGAACTGAGTGAAGGACAAAGCTCGGTGTTGGATCACCTGTAGAGGCTGCCTGTGGTGGCAGAGTGGAGGCATTGGTTTTGGATAATTCATCTTAGTTGGGCCCAGGTTTGAGGCATGGATGAATTGTTTGTCTTACAGTGCTGGCTCACTTCCTTCTCTTAAACCAGTGACCCTGAATTAGGGATAAGCAACTGCTCATAGTCCAATAAAGTTGCTCTTGTTGGTTGTTAAAATCCCAAAACAAAAGCAAATAAAAATGATCCTGTTGAGAGTGTAAACCCCAATGGTGTAGCATGTAAGGTTTACCCAAGTCAACAGGGTAGTCCAAGATGGCATCTCTAGTGCTAAGGTATGTGTGAGATCCACTTAACTATTGATGTTGCTATTCATGTCATAACATTAAACATACACAGAAAACCACTTCTGCTGCAACAATGGAGTGGTTGGTTGAGCAGCATCAATCTAATAGATTAATTCAGTCAGTGTGAACTTTATGGGTGGTTACTACTCATAACTTGCCTTAGAGTCCCTCGTTTGTGTCATGCTACTCCTAAATACCTGTTGTGGTTCAAAAGCCACATTTAGCCATTAATCCTAGGGTACACTTCTCACTATGGACAGGTCTTCCCCCTTTTCCAAGTGAGCTCAGCACAGGCCATTTAACATATCGTATAGCACAGTAAGGGTTTAACAACCATGTCATATGAAAGAAAACATATTGTGATACATTTCAATCATAACATGCGTAACTTCCCAGATGGCAAAACCAAACTGCAAGCAAAAGATAAGGCTTTCTTCTGAGAAAACAGGGTGTGTGGACTCGTTTAAAACATATTAAGCTGCCAAGATTATGAGGATGAAACCACCATTGCCTGTAAAGCCAAATAAATTATCATGAGAGTTTAGCACAAAAATGTGCTGTAAGTATTTAGGTGCCTTTCCCCACCCCACACACAGATTTACCAAGACTTTTTACTAAAACTGACTTGCACACAAGTGCCCTAAATGATCTCTTCCAAATTTTTGAAGATCTCTTCAAATTCTAGATCTCTTCCACTTTAAGGGTTCACTAGTGCATTCATTTTCTGGTTGTAAAGCAATACTTAAACTGTAGTGTGACTAAAATTATATATGCATTTTTCATATTGTAAAACTCATTTGATGGTTGAATTTATCATGGAATACTAAGCATTTCATGCTTATAGTTTGTATTTCAAAGTATGAAAGGGAGTTGAAAGTTTTTTAGCCCAATATAGATTGCAAAAGTTTTCATGAAATAATATTGCCAATATGTGCAGAACTTTTCCCATTTGTTTGCAGAAAATTTCAGCTTTGTAAATTTTGTTGTCTTTTGGATGTTGAAGTGAGATGGCGATTGTTGAGAGAATCAAGCTCCATGCAGTCATTGAGTGCCCCCATTTAAAGGGAATGTCACCAAAACAAATTCATGAGAACATGCAGCAGACATTTGGGAAATCTTGTCCTTCATGTGCTACAGTCAAAAATGTGGTTTGCAGAATTTAAGTATTGAAGAGACAATATTAAAGATTCATCCTGTTCTGGGAGTCCTGTTTCTATGTCAACACCTGCAAATGTTGATGTTCATAACATAATCATGCAGCACATTGAGACATCATTCAACATCTCCCATGAGCAAGCTCACAATATTGTGGTTAATAGTATCTGAAACAATCATTTGATGTTTCTGAATATTTCTGTTTCGCACGTTATGTTCTGTGAAAGTTCGACCGGCTGATACGTAACGTCCAACGGTGAAAATTATTTGTATCAATTGACCATTATAGTTAAAAATACATATTAAGCGTATTAATGCTTACCACTTGAGAACTGCCCTGCTTTCCTTTGTTGTCAGTAGTAGCCACGGTTCTTCCGGTTCATCGTCCTTATCAAAACAAGGTTAGGCTTATCGTGGCTAGGTCTGTTGCACAAAAACCCTAAAACAATTTTTCGGTTGCTATGTGTTTCTGGAACATGGAAAGAGCGATGTATTTATTTATTTACTGACACCACGTATTTGGAAGATTTTCCCATATATACTTACTTTGCATGTGGCAAGTGCTTATTCAGAAGGAGCATTAAGAATGTTTTTGTGCACATATGTGGCATGTGCTTGCTCACATTAATGTATGTTTAGTTGCTGATCACAGATAATAAAACTAAATCTCAAAAAAAAAAACATACTGTACTCTTGAATATGAGAGGTTAATCTTCTAAGTATTCTTCTTGCAGTTTTACATACAGTTAAGTTCCTTTTTTTCATTGGTGATGATGCCTAGAAGAACCTCAGAAATTATATTTGCAATTGCCAGTATCTGCTTCTTAATGTTTTGTGTAATTGTTTTTACAGCTTCGGATGTTTTGCCTTTTAGTTTCCTACCTGGATTTAAGGGCAAGAAAGTATTACGGACTGTACTTGTATCTGGCAAATATAGTGATTATGTTTGGTGGAACTAATTGCATGTAAATGCTGCCAGGCTAAACTGAGGAGATGTGTGCAATATCTTGGGTATGGCTAAATTTTATGTTAAAATATAGTTCATATAAACTACTGAAGTAATGGAACATGTCAGGACATGTTTGTCACATCTCTTCACACTTCAATTTATTGGGAAATGCACTTAGTGTTGATTGTTTTTGATCAGTTTTTGTGTGCATGTATATCTTAGAGCTTCCTTTTTCATGAACAGGCTTGTAAGTTTGCTCTCAAATGTACTTGACTTGTATGAAATGTTAATTTTAAAATGCAATCCTACAGCACTGATTAAATTTTTTATTGCATAATATTTGTATTAAGGATAATAAAATATTGAAAATGCAAAGTTCAATAAACCAAATATAGTTTACATTATTTTGCAAGTTAAAGATACTATTATTATGTTAATGTGTAAACGTTAAACATTTACTTTTCATCACGTTGTTCGTGGTATAAACATAGCCCTCTGACGTGACCTCCAACTTGTAACATTATGAACAGTAAATGTTTAACGTTCGTACGTTAATATAATAATACTTTGAGCCATGAGCCACGTAAGGAATTGCTCCATTCAGCATATTTCTTTGTGCTGATTTGAGTAGATAATGTAATAAGTTAAAGATGCTTTTTCTGTCAAGTAGCAGCATTGTGTTTGTTGTGACACAATGCCAAACATGACGTCTTTCCTATCTTTATCCAGTGTAGAGGATCAGTAACTAATCTGATTTCTGTAATTTAGAAAAGTCCTAGGTAATGTTACTTCTTGTAATGTTTGGGCTCTACAAAAAAGATGCACTAAACTTTCATTATCACACTTCTTGATTGTTATCACAAACAAAAAATCTCAAAGCAACAAGAATGTTGACAGTTTCTAGTTGTATGATCAGTTGTTGCAGTTTGTAATGCTCATGTGAAGTTGACTATGCGATCATGTTCTTCAGTAGTTTAGGGGGTTTGCAACAAAAAACAGTCTTTTGTCTCCCAGCAGTTGCTCTTCTGAATTGTGCAACTTTCATTTTGTTCTCTCTCTCTCTCACTCACACACACACACACACACACACACACACACACACACACACACACACACACACACACAAACTTTCTAACAAGATGGTAGTAAATTGTTAGTTTGTTTAGCACTGTCTTTGGGGGAGGGGGAGTACTGAAAAATTGTTCTGGACACAATACAAACAGGTTTGCTTAGTGATGAGCCATTTTCCTTAATTAAAGGCCTGATTGTGGTGCTGATTTTCCTGATTTTTTAGTCATCGCAAATTTTAAAGTAGTTTAAAAAGTTCTTATTTCTGCCTCTGACTGAGAAACATATATCATAGTGCCCAAGTGTCTCTGTTTAACTGGATTATGCCCAGGTTTTAAACCCAGTGTCTGGGAATACATTTTTTTTTTCTTTAGAGAAAATATTCCATTTTGTTGGACTTAAGTAATTTGTAATTTTTCTTTTTTTGCTGTAACATGCCTCCTAGGTATTTACTACCATTATAGGTGCTTCTACAGAATCTGTACTCACTACGGGAATTGTTGGTTCACTATGGAGTGTCAGAAAAATCAAATATATTATGGAAATCAAAAATCTTAGTGAAATATATATCTATGTAAAATTTATTTCTGAGTTTTCAAGATTCTAACCTTTATTAAACATTTTTGGGATTGTTTATAGCATTTGTGATGTGACAGTTCTTTGATGTTTTTTTTTTTTTTTTTTTTTTTTTTGGATACTTTAATGCTGTCTGTTTGCGGAAAAATCTTCTGAATGGCAGAAATAATTGCACCAGTGGGGATGAGAATGTTCCATGATTTTGAAATTTTGAAGTTTTTGGATACCACTGCACCTCCCCACCATTTCTCTTCCTCATGGTGTTTTTATTTTTTGTATTTTTCTGATCATGTTCCTCTATTTTAATATGTTTGGTAGTAAAAGAAAGTGCCTTCATATTTTTAAGAATTTTTTCTAACGAAGTGTGCATTTTCATATTTCTAACAGTCACTTTTTCAAAACTAAACAGTAGCACAAGCATTCTCCCCTTCCCCCTTTTAAAAACAAATTAAATTTCCAAATTGCTTCTAAATCTATCTGTGATGGAATGTGAGCCATTTTCATGACCAGGAAAATTGTTTTCACAGCAGAGTGAACAATGAAGTGCCATTTTTTTTTGTTATATTTAATTTCTCTTAAAATGTGGGGTTTTCCATTGCTTAGTCAGTTCTTGCTGTATCAAGGGGCAGAGCAAGCATTTTTTCTCTTGTTTAAAGTGAAATTGTCAAAAATTATACTGCATGCCCCCTGTGCAGAGAAAACCACTTCACGAGGAATGAAAGACATTAAGGGAAAATTACATACACAGGGGTCGCACTGCCGATCACCATCTTCACAATTTGCGGGGGGGGGGGTCATTTTAGCAATGGAAAAAGAGCTTTGGTCAATTACCTTTTTGTACTGTTATAACCCTTATGTGATAAAAAACGGAATTTGGTGAATAAATTGGCAAAAACTTTAAAAGAGCCAGTGCGACCCCTGCATACATACATGCGTACCACTAAGCTGTTCTCTGAGATTCAGAGGTTTGCTCCAAAAAGAAATACAAACCACCAGATAAATTTTTAACTGAGTATTTACTTACTGTTGCCATATCAAACTTTTCCATTTACGTCGACCTAGACACACACAATTTGGGCTTCACTGACATCCATCACATGAAGTACACAAGACCATCCATACTTCATACTCATAATCTTTTTCTCATGCAGGCACTCGTGAACCTGATCCTTCCATGACTTCCTTGACCTTCCTCTGCCTTTTTTCCTTGCCACTTGGGCTGAAAAATGTTTTTTAGTAAACATATCACTCATTCTTTCAACATGGCCAAACCACCAAAGACTGTTAGTCTACACCTTACTTACAACATTTTGCCTCACATTACACAACTGCAGCGCCCCTTCATTTCTCACGTGATTGGAACGTGTCTTGCCACAAACCTCCCTGTAAGTAGCGCATCTCTCCAGCACACTGATAACTCCTACCTATGTCTCTTGTGCAGTACCCAGGTTTCACAGCCTTACATCAGAGTAGGAACAATTATGCTTTCATGGACAGCAATTCGGAACTTTTTGAGAACCCATCACCCCTGTGAAATCCTCCTAAAGCAGCTATTACTTTCAAAGATGAATTGACTCGCTTGCTAATTTCACTATCCAATTTGTTTTCTCTGTCTAACATGCTTCATAAATATACTCGTACAAATCCATTCGCCTGGTCTATCTCTATGCCATTTAGACTGATCTTTCATTCAGTATTAACAGTCCTTCGCTCAAAAGCAGTAACTTGTTTCTTTTTATTTATACTCAGTGTGAATTTTGTACAAACTTCGTACATTCTTGACAACATACTGTGCAACTCATTTTTGCTCCCTGCCAACAGGAAGGACTGTGTCATCAGCATAGAGCAATCTGTATGCATGGATATTACTAAGACATAAACCAGTATTGTCCATCTTGGTATCATGCATGCACACATTCATAAAAATATTAAACAGCCATGGAGACATTACACAACCTTTTCTGACTCCCGAACCAATAAGAAACCATTTTGATACAGCACTATTCACTTGTACACCAACTCTACTGCCAGCATACATAGCTTTTACATTATTTAGTAGATCCAGTAACACCATATTTATTCAGTAACTTCCACAGAAGTATCCTATTTACCTGGTCGTAAGCTTTCTCTAAATCTATGAAGGCAGCAAAAATTTTCTTAGCTAGATACTTTTCGATCATCATGCATAATGCAAAAATTTGGTTAGTGCAGCCTTTACCAGGCATAAAACCACTCCGAACATCCCACACTTTCTCTGATGTAAGACTCCGTACCTTTTCAAAAATAACCTTACCAAACGCTTTCCCTGGCACACTCAGTAAGCAAATACCACGATAGTTCTTGCAGTCAGATCCTACTGACTGCAAGAACTAGGGAGAGCTGAAGTTCCAATTTTGAATGTAAAGTTTCTTGAAAATGAAAGGAAAAATGTTTGCTCTTTTTGTCTGTTGATAAAGCAAGAAGTTCACTAAACAATGGAAAACAATACATTTTCAGAGAAATTTAACTTTAGGAAGCAATAATTTCATTTTGATGTTAAAATCAACTATGAAAGACCAATGTTTTTCAAAAAAAAAAAAAAAAAAAAAAAAAAAAAAAAAAAAATATTACAACTTTATGAAAAAGCCAAATCTGAATTACATTGCTCTAAAACAAATCCTAAAGAAAATCAGTGTTTGTAAATATAATCAGAGAATCACTATTTCTTATATGCAATTTAGAAAACTGTTAATTTAAATAAAAAAAATGGAAGGATGTGCCTTTTTTAAGCATTGTAGCAGCATAAAATTGGATTGATAATGGTTGATGGTATGTGCATTACTGCATGCCTGCAGCGTCATGCAGAAGCGGCTTGGATGCATGAAATTCTGACCATGGGAACTTGATTACTTACTAAAATGATGATTGAAGCAACACTGACACAACTGCAGATAGTAAAGGATATAGTGGAATTCAGAATTAGCTACACTGGGTGCCATGATGCAAATGCATCACTGCCAAAGGCAGTACAAAGGGAAGAGGAGGTCCTCAGTAGGGGATATGACCACCCCTAATATCAATGCAGGATTTGCACCATCTGTCCATATTTTGGTGTAGGTTGTTGAATTCTTGCAGTAACATCACCCATTCTTCCGCCAGCACTGTCTTTTTCAGCTGTTGTACAGTTTCTGGTGTGTGGTGACATGCTACAAAGCATCTTCCCAGAGCATCCCTCATGTGTTCTATGGGATTTAGGTCAGGGGAACGTGCAGGCTAGTCCATCCGCTGAATGTCTTTATATTTATGAGCTCTTACCAACAGCTCATAAATAGCCACCATGCAATAGGGCGTGGCATTATTGTCCATTAACGCGAATTGTGGGCAACACCTCGGAACAGACGAGCATGGGGAAGGATTACTGTAGCACACACCAGTTACAGTACTTCCTTCCAGTATCTGGAGCTCTGCACAAGAACACAGTGACAGCCATGTTTATTCCTTTCATTGATGTGGGGTAATACCAAGTGCTTACCTCACACCAGATTAGCTAGAGAGACCAAATCTACTCCCATCAGTAAAGTATACCATACCCCACTGTTCTGTTGTCTAGTCCTTATGTTCTCTGGACCATTGTAAACGGTGTCTCCAGTGAGTGATTGTTAATGGCACACAGTCTACTAGTTGTCAGCAAACAGTTCTCCTTTATGTAGTCATTTGGCCACTGTAAACCATGTGATATTCTGTATCCTGTGCTCATGTTCAGTTGTTTTGCAAGGTTACTTGCTATTTGGTGTCCATCCCTCTTGGCCTATAGGAGCAGATACCGGTCATAATGGGGGGAGGGGGCGACCACCACCTGTCTTTTGCACAGTTGTACCTGTAATCCTGAAGGCCAGCTGCACATGAAGTATGATGTACCAAACCTTTGGACCACACTCATCACAGTTAGTCCCTTCTCGAGCCTCCCAATTTATTCGACTGCAAGTAAAATCATCAAGATGTTCTTGATAGGCTATTTTGTTGCCTCTAGCACACAACAAACACAATCAAGCGTCTGTCCAGTGGCTTCATTTAACTGATATTATTGGACTGCATGGGCGCATTGTTCTCATGTCAGCAAATGACTCTTCATGCTCCGTTATTATGCATGTGCTGTTGCTCCTGTTCCCAGACATGGTCTTGGGTTAATTTGTGTTTGGGCGCTGCTGCTATTTTACGGCATTATTTTGCTTTTTCTACTTTGTCCTTTACTTTTGCACACCAGTGTAGTGATTCAATGCAGGATTTCAACGCTTTGTGTATTTCCTGATTTTTTTTGTCACTTGTTCCTGATTTTTTGTTCACCTTCACAATCTCCCCTGTTAATTAGCAAAATTCCCATTTCTTCAGGTAATGCACTACGGCACATCTGTTTTCTGTGCAGCTAACTACTTAATTGCGTGAAGCGATGTCTAACTAGTTAGGATCAATCAGATCACTGTTTCAGTGACCAATGAAACTTCCTACACACAGCATATACTGTAGACTGAAATTCAGGATTGCATTTTAAAATGACATAATTTTTTACTAATGGTGAAGATAAATGCTCATTGTAATTTCATCTAATTTTTGTTTTGACAGGATGGTGACACTTTTTGTTTAGATGCTCATTTTTATGGCAACATAAGCCGTTTTATAAATCATTTATGTGAACCCAATCTTATTCCTGTGAAAGCCTTCATTGAGCATCAAGATCTTCGGTATCCCAGAATTGCATTCTTTAGTTCCAGAGAAATAAAACAGTATGAAGAATTAGGGTAAATATATTTTTGTATATAGTTTTTCTATACTTTAAATAAGAGAATTATGTTATTGTATTGCATAAGCTGCATGTGTTAACTCTTTGGTACTAAGTTAGCATAAAATTTGCTGAGGAATCTTTAATAGCTAGAATGCCTAATTTTGTATTTTCAACTGAAATCTATTATACTGGCACTCATAAATGAATTTATTGTGTTATTAATGAAACTTGCATTACTTGTGTTCTTTTGGTAAAATATTCTTGTATCTCCTGGTTGATTATTTAAATTTGGAGTATTCAGTTTGTGTCCATTTAAGTAGTAATATTTGTATTTTATGATTCAATTATTCAACTTTTACATGATAAAAGTGGGATATTTATATGGTTATACACTGAGTGGCCACTTTATTATGACCACCCTCTCAGTACTTCATTGGGCCACCTTTTGCCTTTAATACTGCACCAATTCTTCGTGGCATGGACTCCACGAGATGTTGACAGGTGGTTTGTGGGATCTGAGACCATGCTTGATAAATAGCACTTTCCAGGAGTGTGAGATTGCAGGGTTGTGGATCCAGCTGTCTGATGGCTCGTTCAACTTCATCCCACAAATTCTCAATGGGGTTGAGATCTGGAGATTGTGGGGGCCACCTAAGCAAAGTAAACTCACCGGCATGTTCCTGAAGCCAATCCTGTACAATACGAGCACTATGGCAAGACACATTATCTTGTTGAAAGTAGCCATTGGTATAAACCATCCACATGACAGGATGCACTTGGTCCGCAATGATGTTTAGATATGTTGTGCCAATCAGATGTTGATCAACACAAATTAAAGGGCCCAAAGCATGCCAGGAAAACATTCCCCAAACCATAACGTTGCCTCCACCAGCTTGAAGGGTTGTAGCAATGCATTTGGGATCCATGCTTTCGTGCTGTTTCTGCCAAATTCTCACTCGGCCACCGGCATGGTGCAACTGAAAACATGATTCATCGGACCACATAATTTGTTTCCAATTATCGACTGTCCAATTCTTGTGCCCTGTACGAACTGGAGATGTTTTCTCTTGTTAACTGCAGACAGCAAAGGTGTTTGAACAGGCCTTCGGCTGCCATATCCCATCTGATGCAGTGTACAGCGAACAGTGCGTGCAGAGATCATTTGAGGGGATCCTTGATTAAGATGGTCCATAATTTGCTCCACTGTTGCCCTTCTATTGTCTGTTACCAGTCTAGACACTCTCCGTTCCGCCCGAGCACTCACTAGTTGATGACGACCACACGTTGCACGTAGAAACCCAGTTTTTTGGCTGACAGTCCAGTCTTTAAACACTTTAACAACAGCTGCTCTGGAACATTTCACGAATGTGGCAGTTTCAGTGATACTCGCTCCATGGCTCCGAGCTCCTACAATCATACCACATTGAAAGTCCGTCAAAGCACATTTTTAACCCATCTTGTCACCCAAAAATCACTTCTACTACTGTCGAAAGCACTAAGCTTTCCCTTTTTATACTAGCCTCGCTCTCTGGCGGCAACAGCATGCAGCCATAGCTCATTTGCTTAAAACTGTCAGGTGGTCATAATAAAGTGGCCACTCAGTGTATTACTTCCTGTATCACTGCAGCTCTCTGCCTGCATACAATTCAAAGTATTACAGTTGAAATTCTGGCCATTGTAGTAATCCTTTCCTTGATTTTAACCTATGGAATAGACACCCATGTGTATGTTATAATATTTTAATATAGTAAACCAAAAACATATTGGTCCAGATGCATATTTTTCTTAAAAATTGAATCATTTGAAATCAAACTATGTTCCTTTTTCCAGATTATCATAGAAAATTGAAAATGAATGTTAAGATATATAATGAAATAATCAAATATTATATTATTGAATTAAAAGAAAGTGGTTATAGCCTTGAAATGCAGGACTTGTTTCTTTAATGTAAAGTGATAAAAATAAAAGCAATTTATGGATTTATAAAGGATGTTTCTTTGTTCAAATATGATTTATTTTATTAATAAAATAATTGTGGTATGAGAATAGTGAGGAAGATCTTGACTGTTACACGGAAGGGAACTTCCAGAATGACTAAAATGTTTTTGTTAAAAGTTGAAAAATGGATAAAAAGATTGTAGTTCAAGGTATATGTGACAAAAAGGGTTAGCTTCTGATTGATACTAAAAGACATGGTGAATAGTTGATTGGATTTTTTAAAGCTTCACTAAAAACCAAAAGACAATTGAACAGGTAGCACATGATAATTTAGATTTAACAGGGTGTCCACATTCTTTAAAGTCAGGGGAAATCAGGGAAATGAAAATTGGTCAGGGAAACAACTCTGGGAAATTTCAATCACAGTTAGACTACAACTAGTTTTAACCTGGCGTCGGGGAGTGATTCCCTCATCGTCAAACACACTTGCACTTGGTGTTGCAGACCAGTTGTGTTACATTACTTGTTAACACTTCTCTTTTTGTTTTTAGGTCAAAGGAGTAGAAGAAAATTTGTGATATAAGTTATGCCTTGTTAAAAGGCAATTAAGAC
The DNA here is from genome assembly GCA_039090855.1 of Macrothele yani. Taxonomy (NCBI): domain Eukaryota; kingdom Metazoa; phylum Arthropoda; class Arachnida; order Araneae; family Macrothelidae; genus Macrothele; species Macrothele yani. The sequence goes on along the minus strand of CM077016.1, from coordinate 88,678,444 downwards.
TGCAGCAATGTCAAAGCGTCGTGTGTTTAATGAACAATGGTTGGACGAACAATTAAATCCTGAGTTTTCTGGTTGGATAGCTGCTGTGAACGGCGACAAAGAATCAGCATTTTGTAAAGTGTGCTCTAAAACTTTCAAGCTTAGCAACATGGGGCGTCGGGCAGTCTCCAGCCACGGAAATGGCCCTAATCATTTGAAAAACATCCGTGCTAAAATGTCTCAGCCCAGTCTTGCTTCTTTCACTTCCTCTTTATAAAAGAACTCTTTGTAATAACAAACTCTTGCCATCAACAAGCTCAGGAAATGTGGAATCAGTACTTCTAGAAAATATTAAGTCTAATGACTCAAATACTTATGTTGTGAAAGATGATGTGAAGCCCAGTGACCTTAATGCTTATGTAGTGAAAGATGGTGTAACAAAGTCGGAAATAATATGGGCCATGGAAGTGTTGTCCAAGAGAATATCTCTGAACTCTTGTACACAAATTAACAAAACATGTCAGTTAATGTTTCCTGACAGTGCAATAGCTTCAAAATTTACTTTAGGCAAAAGCAAAGCATCTTATGTGATAAACCAGGGATTGGCACCACATTTCAAAGAGTGTTTAATGGACGATCTGAAGCAGTGCACTGACTTTGTAATTTGTTTTGATGAATCACTAAACAAAATTGCTCAGCGTGGGCAAATGGATCAGTTTGTTCGTTATTGGGACTTCAATCTGCAAAAAGTTTCCACTAGATACTTAAGTAGTGTGTGTTTTTAGGACTGGCAACAGCTAATGACCTTTTAGAGAAATTCATTAAAGGTGCACCTCTTCCCTTGGATAACATGCTACAGGTGTCAATGGATGAACCTAACGTTAATCTCAGCTTTCTTCAAAAGCGGAAAGATAAACTTAGAACTGAAAATCCAGATAGTAAATTATTAGTTGACATTGGAGTATGGTCTTCACGTGGTCAATGGAGCTATGAAAACTGGACTTGAAGCAGTGAAATGGGATATACATCACTTTCTGCGTAACATGTACTACCTTTTAAAAGATAATCCTGCTCGCCGTGCAAATTATACTATGATTACTGGATGTAAAGATTTCCCTTTGAAATTTTGAACTGTAAGGTGGTTGGAAAACATTAATTGTTTGACTAGGGCATTGCTTGTCTATGATCATATCAAGAAATATGTTCAAGAATCAGCGGTTTCCAGCAAACAGCACATGTTTCTTGCAGAATTCATGGAAAGTCCACTGTTGAAATGCAAATTGGCTGCATTTAGGACTATAGCTTCAGAGTGTGAATCTTTTTTGAGAAGGTTCCAGAGCCCAATGCCTTTAATTCCTTTCTTACACACCGATTTGCTGGATCTGATGACAAATTTGATGGCACGAAGCTTGAAGCCTGACAAATTAAGTGAAGCTGATAGTGTCTCAAAACTGTTAACTTTAGATGTATCAAAAAGTGAAAATCTTCTCTCAATTGAGAAAGTTGATATTGGATTTAGTGCTAAAAAGCTATTAAAAGAAGTGAAGTGCTCAGAAAAGGAGAAACTAGAGTTTAAGCTTGAATTTAGGAAACTTGTGATCAGTATGTCCGTGGGGTAACTTGTTTGGACCCAAATATTATAGTGCAGCAGCCGAGTCTAGGCAAGAAGAGAGTGGAAATTGTGCTCGAAGTTTTACTTTGTGCAAATGGAATTTCAGATGACTGTGCTGAAAAAGCTAATAAACAGTACGCTTCATTGTGTGTAGAAGCTCAATCTGCTTTAAAGTCTCAGTTTGAGAAATTTTTAGACAGTCATGATGATTCCATTGGATTAGACAAATTTTACAGTGCTCTACTTGCCAACCAAAAACAATTCGGTGAACTTTGGGATGTAATAAAAACTTGTCTCATTATGTCTCATGGAAATAATGCTTCGGTGGAAGGTGGATTTTCTGTCAGTAAGTCTCCTCTTGTGGAAAATCTCCTGGAAGATTCCCTGATTTGTCAGAGAACAGTTTTTGATGCCATTAAAAATGTGGGAGAAGTAGAACACATTGCCATCAATAGAAGGCTTCTTCTTTCTGTAAGAGCCTCCAGACGAAGATATCAGGATTATCTTGAGAAAAAAAGTGTTCTTCAAAATGAAGAAAGAAAACTGAAGGAAAAAAGAAAAATTGATCATTTAATAAAGGAATTAATGGAAAAAAAAAAAAAAAACAGTATGGAAGGAACTAGAGTTGGAAGAAGCAGCATTGCAGGCGAAGATTTCAGATTGGGAAAAGAAGATAAGTGGTGTGTAATATAAAAACAGTGACTGTGTTCCTACTGTAATATTTTTATAGTAACTGTTCTGGATATTGTGTATGGGTTTGTTTGAGTGTTTCTTCAATAAATGTGAAACCATGAAAAAAAGAGTAAACTTAAAATTAACAAGTTTGTAAAATCATGCAATGCATTGATTATAATACACTTTCCAACATACCAGAAATCATTACTCAAGTTATCACTCAAGTTATGAGAATAATGGCTGTGGAATAAATCTTGGTCCTGTGCCCTGACCCTTGATCCCATATCGATGATATTCAACAGAACCGGTTCGGTATACCTCCGAAATAACATGATAAAGTTTTGTCGCAATCGAAGCATTTTTACGTAAGTTATGATGCATAAGGGCTATGGAATAGATCCCGCTCCTGTGTCCTAACCTTTGACCCCATTTCGCCCATTTTCAATAGAATTTGTCCCCAGGCAGGCCCCTACAACATACTAACATTTTCATCCAAATCGAAGCATTTTTATGTAAGTTATGACGCATAATGGTGATGGAAGTGATTCCGCTCCTATGTCCTGACCTTTGATCCCATTTCGCCCATTTTCAATAGGGTTTGTGGCCAGGTGGTTCCCTACCACATACTAAAATTTCATTGAAATCGAACCTTTTTTACGTTAGTTATGACGCATAATAGCAGTGGAATGGATCCTGCTCCTATGTACTGACCTTTCACCCCATTTCGTTCACTTTAAATAAGGTTCCTTCCCAGGTGATACCCTACCAGATGCTAAAATTTCATCGAAATCGAACGATTGTTACGCGAGTTATCATGCGGACGAACATACGCACACATCGCGTGACGTAATGAAGCAGATAGAAATCGCGACCATCTGCTCATAAGATTATGACGTCATAAAACTTTAATAGGATCCACACACAACGCGTGACGTAATGAGAAAGATGGCGTACCGCGCGCCAACATTCTCAAACGTGAGATTGTGACGTCATATGATTTCTAAGCATTGGAAACATTAATGGAATGACGCCATGACACTAAAAATATTATAATTCGGGGTGGTTATTTAACCAACTAAACGAATTCTCCTTAAGTCGAGATCAAGCTAAATCGATTTCTAGTACCAGAAAACGGTAGGTTAATGACTTTCATCAAAATTCTTAGAGCCATTTTCAAAATAAAATGTACATACATACATACAAGAATTGCTACTTTAAGGTGGACGTCAAGTAATTTTGCTTCCTATACTTCCAATGGAAAAACTTCTGTACACATTTTCTTCACAATTAATGCGTTCCCAAGAATGAAAATTTGAATATCGATTAAAATAGCTTCATTTCATAACTTGGAATACTTAATATTTTCTAAACCATAACCGTAATAATATTTTCTAAACCATAACCGTAATTATGCAATCCAAAATTTATTTGTCCACTGATGTCATCGAAGTACAGGTCGCGCCATATTTTTTCTGGTTTCAACACCACCAAAGAAAACGTTATTGTTTTTTAATATAATTATGCTTATGTTTTAGAAAATGTTAAGTATTCCAAGTTATAGTATGAAGTTATTTTAATCGATGTTCAAATTTCCATTCTTGGGAACACCCTAATTGTGAAGGAAATGTGTACAAAAGGTTTTCCATTGGAAATATAGGAAGCAAAATTACTGGACGTCCACCTTAATAGTGTGGGATCAAGGTTAGTAGACTCCAAGGTTATGCTTATCTGACACTTCCGCTGAGCACTGTCTCAGGGGTCGCCTTTGTGACGTCACAGTCCCGGAGATCTCCACACCCCAACCGCCTAAAGCTGCTTGCTCCCGTTTTTCTGGTTCAGGGTCTGAAAGCTACATTGTCTCATTTCTGAGAATTTGAAGCTAGGTATTTGTTGTAGCAAACAAATTTTCTTTTCCTTGGTTATACGTTAAACACTGAATATGCCTGGTTCGTGCGCAATAGCAACGTGTCAAAATTATTATTCGAAAACCAGAAGGAATGGCATTCATTACCATTGGTTTCCGAAAAATGAAGTTTTGCGTAAAACATGGAAATTGAGATGCAAACCAGCTGACAGTTTCAACGAAATGAATTCAGCTATTTGTTCGGAACATTTTCCTGAGGAAGACTACGAACGCGATTTAAGGAATGAACTTCTAGGTTTACCTATCCACAAAATGCTAAAGGACACAGCTGTACCAAGTTTAAACCTCCCGGGAAACTTGAATGTAAATTCTAATTCAGAGAGAAAGAACAGACAGGAGAAAAGGAAGCGAACTGATCTTGTTGGCGATTTGATAAACTCTGATAATGCAGAGGAAATTTTGGAAGACATGTGGAGTGCCGATGATGAAAATACTGAAATTGAATGTATGAAAGACCTAAAAACAGAAAAGGAAATTCTATTGAAGGAAAATTATATTTTGATGAAGGAAAATGAAAAGCTGAAAAAACAAATATTATCTTTGAGTTCTTCAAACCATAGTCTAACTTTACATGTTAAAGTCCTCAAAGTAAAACGGAATCAAATGCAGAAAGAAATATTAGAATTGCGAAGGTTACGGAAAGATGAGAAAAAAGACAGAGAAATGTGCATAAAAAATTTGCTTTCTACAGTGTTTACTCCAGGACAGATAAGGGTTTTGTTAGGCCAAAAACAGATTGTTTGGAATTCTACTGATATTGCAGCTGCAATAACATTAAGAACTGTTTCCAGGAGAGCATATGACTACTTGAGAAATAAAGTTAATATTCCGCTTCCTGCTTTGTCAGCGTTGCGCCGATGGGTAGCTACAATTAAATGTTCACCTGGAATTCAAGCCACAACTTTAAAACTGATGCAGAGCCAAGGAATGCAAATGACTGAAGCCAAAAGAACATGTGTAATTTCTATAGATGAAATGAAAGTTTCCAGCAAAATGTGCTATAATATTGAAACAGATGAAGTTATGGGACCGTGTAGGTACGTACTGGTATTCATGGCAAGAGGACTTGTTAATCAATGGAAACAACCAGTATTTGACGATTTTGACGTTAGTGGTTCCAGTCTCGGAGAAATATTAATGAAAGTAATTTGTGCCGTAGAAAATATCGTGTTTCCTGTATTTGCTCTTACTTCAGATCTGGGAGCTTTAAACCAGAAATTATGGAAAGAATTGGCTATATCGCCTGAGAGTCCGTTCTTTGAAAATCCTTTCGACAAAAACGGACATAAATGTATTTGCTGACATTCCGCATATGGTAAAGTTATTGCGATACCATATTTTGAACAGTGGCATAAAAATAAGAAATATAGTGATTAATTGCACCCTATTTGAAAAGCTATTAGAGAAGGACAGTAAGGAATTAAAAATAGCGTATAATATGAGTGAAACACACATACGTGTTAAAGGAGCAAATATGCAGATTGTAAGTTATGCTGTACAGTTGCTTTCGGAGTGTGTTGGAAATGCCATCAAATATTTATTTCCCGAAGATGATGAAGCAGCAAATTTTATTCTTCTTGTTGACGGATTTTTTGATACAATGAATTCGAGGCAACCATTCTCAGACAAACCATTCCGATGTGCTTTAGGTAACAATCAACAGCAATTTCAACTTCTAAATGAGGCTTACAACACTTTTTCGCAGGTGCGCGTTGTTGGAAGAAAAACGCCCTACCATTTCAGCAAGGTCTTCTGGTCAGTATTACATCCGTAATGGCTGTCCACAAGATTCTAAGCGAAAAATATGAGCTAAAATATTTTTTAACTCAGAGTTAATCAAGATATCCTAGAAAAATTTTTTCTCACAGATACGTGCAGCAGGGAATACCTATGATCACCCTTCACCACTGGAATTTCAAAATCGTCTCAGACTGCTGGTACTTGGGAAAGTAGTCTGGAACTGTCAGAAATCTAACGTTTTGCCTGAGTCAAAACAACATTATTTAACTGTCTCCATGCTCTCGTCTTCCTGTGTCTTACACAATAATGCATCCTGCAATGATGAAACAGCCCACACAAGTGAAAATGAAATTACGGCTGCACTTCGCGAAGAACCCACAACTGCAATTACGTCTTCTAGTGACAGCATATCGTACCAAGCTTTACGATACCTTGCTGGATATGTTGTATTTAAATGCCAAACAACGTGTCTTGGGCTGGGGGACAAAAATGCACCTCTGGACCTAGTGCAAGAAAAAGGAATTCTTTGCGACTGGATTAGCGTCATAAGCAGATGCTGCTTGCAACATCCAACAAATGAATGGATGAGCATGGTTATCCAACTAGAAGAATTTTTTTTTAAAACTACATGGGAAAAATAATTTAAGGAAAGTTAAAAGAATTGTTCACACCGCAGTGGAAGCTTCTGCCCATCAGTTCCCTCCAAATGTGCACCCTGCCATCAAACTATTCATGAAAACTCGAATTATGATCCGTATGCGCCATATTAACGCTTAGCAAAAAATATATTGCCAACCCAAGAAGAGAAAACTGGTTAAAACAGTTACCTAAGGAACATGACAAAGGTAAGTGAAGAAAGAATTTTTTTACGTTAAATAACGTCCCGATTCTTAAAGTTCTCAAAATTTAGCGAATAAAATATGACTAAAGAAACAAACAAACAAAAATTGCAAAGATCCATGATTTTAACTTTTCTGTTCAGCGATTAGATTACAAATAATAACAGAGCGTTTAGTGAAATTAATTTCCAACTTTTTAATTAAGCAAGTTAGTGGAATGCTACTCAAGTTTTTATTTGTTCTGCATAAAAGGATTTCTTCATGAGGTTCTGACAGCATAATCTTATAAGTTTTTTTTTCCTTCTTTTGAATTTATTTAAAGACAGTATTACAGTTGCATATAAATAAATTAGAAGGTATAATCACTGTCCCTGCACTTTTCCTTAGTGTCATGTCAATATCCTATTTTAGATATTTAGATTAAACAGATTTGAAAAAAAAAAATGAAAGAAAAAGCATAATAAGTTTCTTCACATTCTCGGTTTACTCTAAATAAAATATTCACATGGATGTCCGTTTTTCCTGATTATATTACAGATGTGCTTTTGCATTACATCTTGGTTGCAAGCTTTCAGATTCAGAGCGTATTTGAGTAAAAAGTTGTTGACATCTCTCCCGCAAGTGCTTCAATTGTATTAACAGTCTATCCGTTCTGCTGGCTGCGTCGTGTGGTACACTGACGTCACTACGTAAGGGGCAAGTGAGGGACCGGCACTTCCGCTGCGAGAGGGAGGCAGGATGAGCAAACCTTACTGTCTATTAACCTTGGTGTGGGATAAGGGCGATGGAATGGATCCCGATCCTATGTTCTGACCTTTGACTCCATTTGTCCCATTTTCAATAGGGTTCCTCTCCAGGTGGTCCCATACCACATACTAAAATTTCATCGAAGTCGAACCATTTTTACGCACCTTATGACGCATAAGGGCAATGGAATGCATCCCGCTCCTATGTCCTGACCTTTGACTCCACTTCACCCATTTTCAATAGGGTTTGTCTCCAGAGTGGTCCCCTACTACATACTAAAATTTCATTGAAATCGAACCATATTTACGCAAGTTATGACGCATAAGGGTAATTGAATGGATCCCGCTCTTATGGCGTGACATTTGACCCCACTTCACCCATTTTCAATAGGGTTCGTCCCCTGGTGGTCCCCTACCACATACTGAAATCAAACCATTTTTACGTGAGTTATCGTGCCGACAGACAGACGGAAAAAGCTGGAGCATATACGCTTCTTCAACCTACGGTTGGAAAGCGTAAAAAAGGTGTGAGTTGGACGGCTATGGGGAAGGTGGAGGCCAATAAAAGAAATAAAAAAAAAAAAATAATAATTAAATGAATCAGTTATTTGGGAAACTTTATACGTCAAACGGAAACACTTTTAAATAATATTTCTCAATTATCCAATTCAATTTTATTTATTATCATGGCACATATATTGAAAAACTCAAATAAACCTATTTGTGTAAGGTCAGGGATATTTCTTATATATTTGGTCAGGGAAATCAGGTTTGATAATTCTGTGGACACCCTGTTTAAGTAATGAAGACTGTGGACAGTCATTAGTGCCCATGAGGTAAAATATGCTGTTTGATTTCCTAAGTGCTGTGAAGCTGCAAATTTTGATTAAGTCTTTAAAGAATTGGTTAAGTGTAAGTGGACCAGTTGATGTCCTTTGGTGTCTAAAGTGTGACTTCCCACATTACAATGCCATTTAAGTTCTACAGCTGCGTGAATGGTTCTCATTACCAAGCAGAAATCAGTCTCACTGAACACAGTTCAAGATGGTTGACATCTGGACACTAGAAATGAGTGCTCCAGAATATTATTTTGTAAATTTTCCAAGTATTATCTGTTGGTTGTGTGTGTTATTAATCTAAAGATTTATTGATAGGATTAGTTTCCTGTGACTGCATAAACTGAACTCTGGCTGGCTGTTTTTCTTGCAAACAGTTTCCCATTGTGGAATAGATTCTTGGGTTCTGATAACTAGTTGAACTTTGTTTACCATGTTTTGTGTTCTGTTAGTATATGTTAGTTATTCAAGGCACTATTATTTTTTTTCATCTGACATAGTTGGTGTTGGAATTGGACTTTCCAATTTCCAGCATGCTTTTAAAGTGGTAAAAATTCTTATCTTATAGCTAATGCTTTAAAAAGCAGTTTAGAAGTGGGAGAAAGAAAAAAAGAAAGCCCTAAAAGAGAGATAAAAGTGGTAAAAATTCTTATCTTATAGCTAATGCTTTAAAAAGCAGTTAAGAAGTAGGAGAAAGAAAAAAAGAAAGCCCTAAAAGAGAGATTAATAGTATAATGCATTTTTAGAGATACAGGCAAGCAGTTAAAAAAGATTTGAATAAATTAAAATGCCTTTTTTATGCAATTTGCTTTTAACATTTTTTAATGTCATAGCTTAAAGTTAAGTGGGGTTTGTTTTAATTCCTGCTGCTTTTTTAGTATTGTGTACTATGCCAGAAATTTATTTTTATTGAGTGCTGTGTAGTGTTTTGTATGATGAAAATTGTTTTGTAAAAGATATAGTGGACTAAGTATAATATACTGATATATCTCATTTTTTTGCTCTTGTAGCTTTGATTATGGGGAAAAATTTTGGTCCATAAAATACAAGTCTTTCACTTGCCACTGCAATTCCCCTAGATGCAAATATTCAAAAGAGACAGTTATAGAGACACTGGCTTCCTATAATAGGAGGATTAAAGAAGAAATGGGATAATGTGAAAAGTTTTACCTCAAAGTAATTGCTTTTAGATTTTTCTTCAATGGTGAAATCTTAACTTTGTTTTGTGACTATAACCTAATTGCAATTAGTGTCCACTGTTTTAAATTATTGCTACTTTGTTTTCAAAACACAGTTATGAGGTCAGACAACTCAGCTTTTTTTTTTGTTAGTTGCACAGAAGGGTGGTAGGACTCAAACTGGAAGGAGACACACACATTGAATGTCAGGAAATATACGGTGGTGTGAAATTAATTGGGACAAAGTCGAATAGTGGCAGTCTGGGAAACACTCGTGATATAAGAGACTTTGAAAGAGGCATGATAGTGGGTTCTAGGTGGCCAGGTGCTGGCATCTCAGAAATGGGAAACCTGCTTGGCCCCAAAACAACTGTACTGAGGGTGTACAATGAATGGTGCACAAACAGGAAATCAAGCAGTCTTCCTGTAGGTGGGAGCAACCGGTCAATGTCTGATACCAGTAGCAACTGGAGAGCATTGTACAAGGTAATGGATGAGCTCCATTGCATTAAGTTACTGGCAGTGCAACAGCAGTTATCAAGAGGAGAATTTGAACGTATACAGCCCGCCACATATCAGTGCAAATTAATGAAGGAAGAAATTTTCTTCATAATACATGGAAAATCAACAGAATATTCAAGCAAAGCAAACTGAATTTGCTTGTACCACTTACTGATCATCCATGTAACATCGTTCTGGAGCGGGAATCGAACCTTGCATCTCCAAGCGAATTCAGTTTGTTTTGCTTGAATATTCTGTCGACTTTTTATGTATTATGAAAAATATTTCTTCCTTCATTGATTTATCTGTGGCACTGGTGACCTCCGACCTACATCCACCTGGATGGGAATTGGGTCAAAGTGCTATAAGGAAGCTGGGATGCTTCGACTAGCGAAAATCTGAGAACTTTCAGATTCCTATGTCTCAGTTGCTAGAAACTTCACTGTCCTGGGTGGTGCAATGATTAGCATACTCGACCGGTAATTGGGAGATGCGGGGCTCAATTCCCGCTCCAGGACGATGAAATTTTCAAGTTTTCTGAGAAGTTTTACATGGATGACCAGTAAGTGATACAAGCAAATTCAGTTTGCTTTGCTTGGTTATTGGGGAAAATGGTCATCTGTAACAGCAGATGTTCCCTTCATGTACCACTTGTCTCTGCTGAAAACTGATAACTTTGTCTGCTGTGAGCACAGGAGCACCAAAAGTGTGGACCCTTAAAGACTGGAAATAGGTCACCTAGTCTGATAAACCACATTTGCAGTTAATACACGCTAATGGGCGTGCCTGAATATGGTGCCATCAGCAGCAGGAATCAACAGATCCCAGCTGTCTAGCATTAACTGTACAAGCTGCTGCTGGTGTAATGGATTGGAGTCCGTTTTCATGGTGGGCATTGGGTTCCTTAATACCTCTAGAACAACATTTGGATGACACAAGGTATTTTAACATAATTGCATTTCCTAATGGAGATGGCTACTTCTAGCATGCTAATGTGCCATGTCCACAAGGCTTGGATCATGACACTGAAGTTCCAGGAGCATGACAGGGATTTCAGAATGCTAAAATGGCCCCCAAATTCCCCATATCTTAACCCAATTGAACACCTTTGGGATGAGACTAAAAGAGTCATTCTTAACAGAGATTCTCCTCCAGTGAACATTCAGCAAATAATGGATGCCATCATATCTGCTGGGCTGAACACACCTTTAGAAACAATATCAGCACCTCGTTGAATACATGCCACATTTAATTGAGGCTATTTTGAAGACCAAGGGTGACCCAACACTTCATTAGGTAGGTGTTCCTAATCACGTGCTACTTCAGTGTATTTGAGCGTGACTAATTACTATTGATTTCATTTTTAGGTACCCTATGGTTTGTTGGAGCCTCATTTCAATCAAATTAATAGTTTCATTAGTTGGAGTATTTTGATATAAAGATATTATACCTAGGATTATTAGAATACTATTTTGATGTTTATCAAATTGTTGGACTTTTTGAATAACTTCAATGGCATTTTTAATACTGTGTATATGATTATTGTAAATGGTTATAAGTGCTGTTATTTAGCCCAAGTGGCAGAAAAGAAAGGTAGAGGAAGGCTTAAGGAGATCATGGAAGGACCAGGTTAAAAAAAAAAAAAGATGTTGGGTACACATAGATGATAACTTCTTAAAATTTCAAAGGGTGCCCAAATTCAAAAGGCAAGAACCGTTTCTACTGTTGAAATTTTAGATGTTTAAATTTTGGTACTTACCCCGTTACTGCATTTCACTGCAAAACACGTTATGAAGAATCTTGTAAAATATCTTGTGGCAGATTAATTAAATGATATAATTAGATAATATTAATGCACTTTATTAAATAAAACTTTAAACTGGGAATTTTGCTCCTGGAGTGAATTTATTTGCACTTGGTGCCTCAGCCTACTTCTGTGCTATAAACTGACAGTGTATGAGTGCTAATTTAACATAATATGTGACCGAGTGGTAAATGTTTCTGGCTAGCTGTGTGATCCCTGTTGGGCTAGTGAGCCCTGGACGAGGCATGGGTGGTGTGCTTGTTTTACACCTTTCTCCCTCTCCCTTTCCTGAAACCAGTGGCCTTAAATTAGGGACAGGTGCCTGCTTTATAGCCCTTAAAGTTGGTAATGGCAGTGGTTAATCCCCCAACCTCCAAAACAGAAAAGGACCGTCACTCACCACCTTTGATTTCAAGAAGAAATATCCTCCCCTCCCTGCCTCCCATCCACTCAATACAACCTCAAACATCTTGCACAGACACCTTTAAAAACAAAGGCATTCGCTTCTTCGACTAAAGACATCCTATGCTGAAAGTGCGATTTCTAACCGACTACAAGCAAGCAGTCATTTGTTCCCCAAATAAAAGGCATAGCGCATTTGTGTCTAAGAAGTCAGATAAAATGCCTCTTTCTGCCTAAAGTGAGGCATCCCTTCAGAGTTCTTCCACTAACAAAGGGCAACTTGGACAGCTTTAAATAATTAGCAAGACAAGGTGAGAAAACATCCTTTCCTTTACTAAACTTTCTGATCGTCTAGTTGCTTGATAATCTTGTTTGTTAAGAAATCATTCAGCCATGATTCAAGATTTCCTGAAGAAGATACTTAATTTTTCTACAACATCCAAATTCATCAGCTCCGTTTTGACTCTTCTGGTTGAATTTTCTGTAGCGTGAACAAATATTTAAGTACAGATCCAGTGAATATCATAACAAAAATTGGTGGGTGCTAAAGCCCTTGAGCATCCCTGTAGTCACCGCCTGTGAATGAATTACGAAAGTCTTGTGTGAGACTTGTGATGAATGTTGGCAAAGCTTGAGTTCTGTGCCAAGATCGCTGTAAATGTTACTGTTTGATACATCAACAGTAAGTAAAATCACACACCACTTTGATTTGGCAGTTGATTTTTGTTTGAGGCGCTGACCTCTGAATTTCAGGGAACACTTAGTAATATGTCATTATCAACCGTCATCAGTCCACTGCTGGAAGAAACAGAAAGCTGTGCAAGAAACTGTTCCTGAAGTTTCTTCCACAATTTTCTGTCTTGAGCCAGTCTCCTCCTTGACACTCCTCTATGCTTTCAAATTTCATTCTCACCTATCTCCCACATGGTCTTCTTCTGGGTCTTTTCCTGTCCCTTGGAATTCAGTCTATTTCAGTTGTCCAATAGTGGTCAGTTCTTTTAGCAATATGACCACCCGATTGCCATTTCAGGGATTTTACCGTGATCATGATGCCATCAACTCCTGTCATTTTTGTGATCCACGAGTTCCTTTTCCTATTCTTCCTTGTTATATCAGGCATGCACCTCTCCATGCTTCTTTCAGTAGTTTGCAGCTTCTTGATGTCCTTTTTAGTTAAGATCTATGTGTCTAATCCATAAGTAAGAACTGGAAAGGATGCATTGGTTGAACACTTTTAAGACATAATGGAAAATTGCTTTTGAAAATTGTATTGTTTCTTTCAAATGCTCTCCAATCAAGTTTTATATGCCTGTTAATTTCTTCTTCGATGTGGCCCTTGCTTGATATCTATTGTCCAAGGTAAATGTGGGTATCAATTACTTTTAGAATTGCTCCATCCATTGCTAAATCTTCAGTTCTTGTTAAAGCATGGCACATCAATTTTGTTTTCTATTATAGCATAATCTTAGTCATCTGGCATGGCATGTGAAAAATTTGGGGTGAAGATCATTCATTGTTGATGAATTCAAATCAGTGGTTCTTCAGGGTTCCCAATGTCCTTATAAATTTATTTAAAGTTCTTAATTTTTGACAAAAATTGCTAAAGGTACTTAAAAAGTACTTAATTTTTATAACTGGCTGCATGAAATCCAGAAATTATGATGTAGTGCTTAGAACTTTTGCTTCTGATTAGCTATGTTGATGTCACATGATGTCAATTGAAACTCCATGGAAAAGCACAGGACAGTATTTGATAAGTAATTCATTGAAAAAACTGAAGGACTATGGGCTTTGTAAATAACATATATTCAATAGGTTCTGGATATTGTTGTTTGTTCAGATCCCATCACCATCTATTGGAACTGACAACTTGCTGTTGTATTTCCCCTTTTTGTATATGCAATTAACAATTATTCAGTTATACCAAGAGAAAATTAAGTGCAAAATTGAAATCTTCAACTCATAAATTTGACTAGTTTTGCAATTTAAACTATAAGATCATTAGGTGCAGAATTAAAATCTTGAACTCATAACTTTAACCACAGTTTTATTATTTTCACATTCTTTATTGTATATGTGATGATTCTCTCACATAGGGAAACTGATTTGGCCAGCAGAATTCTTTTAAATTGCATAAGTTCAACTTTATTACATCCTTTAACTTAAATTATATAGAAGAAATATTGCAGACTCAATCTTCATACTTCAATTTTCATAGTTAGGTCATGTGTAAAAGTATTTGAGTATATATGTCTTTGTTGTGTATGCAATTGGTAAAGTCTTTAAAAAAATTTGCGAGAGGTGCTTAAAAAGTCCTTATTTTTTGTGGGAGAAAAAGAGTGGGAACCCTGAACTTGAAGAATTATTAATTTTGTAGTACAGAAGGAAGAGGCTAGTACAGGTAAGAGATTTCACTTATTTGGGTATGATTATTGATGTGACTGGAAAGATTGATAGGGGGCTTGACAACAGAATTGGGAAAGCAGAGAATGATTTTTATTCCATTTAAAGAACTTACACCGTCTTTGCACGATATCATATAGTGCAAAGACAGTGTAAGTTCTTTAAATGTATTGTATATGCACGACATCTTCATTAAGACTATAGGTTTTTATTCCGTTGTATGGGAGTATTTTCACCAATAAAGAGGTTTCCCCAGGAACCACATTTTGCTGTTTTTACAATGCAGTATTTCGGCCTAATTTCTTTTAGGCAGTGGGAGTTAGGTGCACAGTAAAGGCTTTGTAGGTGGTCAAAAGCTGCAGACATGAGAGTGAGAGGAAGACTATGTGGAAAAAATAAGTGGATGCAGTGGCAAAACAGAATTAGTAATGCAAATATTAGAACTGAAGTGGCTCCTTCCTTGGTGGAAGAAAAGGTTTATCAGAGGATATTGAGATTTCTTAGATGCATTTGCAATCCAGAGCTGCCAAGTGTCCCGGTTTACCCAAATTCCGTTCGATTTCGAAAATATTTTCTGAAAATCCGACCCCCCCCCATTAATGATATCAGTGATAATTTTTCTCCAGCGTCAGTGCTGGCTATTGGTAACGAATGGAGACAAATGCTGTGTTTTTTTCGTTAATCCACGGCACTTCAAGCTCCAAGGTCGTGAGCCCTGTGGTGGTAGTAAGACAGTGGCTTGGAAAGTTGAAGTACTGGTTTTTGATGTCGCATCCATGACGCTTGTGCAAGTGCCTCGTGCAGGGATGGGAATTCCGCGCCAATGTGCGCCAAAACAAACATCTTGCGCTATCTTGCTGCAAAAAGGCAGATTGTGCGCCAGAACTCCCTTGCATCGCCGGGACTTCGGCACAGTAAATTCTCCGTGCACACCGGCCGTTTGACGCCGAGTAAGACTGCTGTGGGAAGAAAGATTAAATAAGAAAGGGACTCGCAAGTACTACGGATTTTATGTGGTTACTACGGAAATCGTCAGTCCTTTACGCGCGCACGTGTGTGATATCGTGTTCCTCATTTCTTCGGTAATAGTGAAAAGAAGCGACTTCGTATTTTTAAGAATTTTTTCTAACGAAATGCAAGTTTCCCTATTTCTAATACACACTTCTTCAAAAGTAATGAATAGAGAGCAATCGTTTTCACCTCTTTCCCTTTTATTAAACAAAATTAAATTTCTAGATTGGTATTTAATCTGTTCGTGGTGGAATCCAAGGCGTTTCCGTGCCTATAAAATTGTTTCAAGGCAGAGTGAGCAACATAGTAACGATTTCTCACATTTATTTTTCCGTAAAATTCGTGTTTAGCAATTTCTTAGTCACTTCTTACTCATACATAAGAATCTTCCGTGAATTTGCGGGACCCCCCAATCGGTTGTCTTTGTGTGTGTGTGGGGGGGGGGGGGTTAAACCTATAATATGCAATTTTATTATATTATTTATAAATTGAAAGATTCTTAAACCGGGACATCAACACTGCTGAACGCACATTGATGTTCCGGTTTTTGATTTTGAAAAGTTGGCAGCAATGGCAATCAAAGATAATACCAAGAAGGTAGACTTCTATGTAGAAGCGAATAAATGAAATTAGCCATTAGTGATCAATGAAAACTTTACAGTGTAGGGGGAGGGGGTCTTGGATTTGGCAAAATAGAGGTCTTGCAAATTTATTTCAAACAAAATTTTATTGTACAGTGAATCTACCATTAATGGACACCTTCAAACACCGGTATTCTCCAAAACAACATAACCTCTGAACAGCATTCAGTGGATACCTTAGTCAGTCCAGAAGTAGGTGTAATAAACACCTTGTCCCTTATGAATTTTCTTTGCTTATTCAGTATTTTGGCAGGTGAGTGAAATGGGGGCAAATAATGTAGCTATTGGAACGGCCTCGGGCAGGATGGGCTGTTTTTTGACAGTTATAATGGCATGCTTAAGTGAAAGAAAGTAATTAAACTTTGGTTCAACATGTGACAGCAATTGCCTCCTGCTAGCTTTAGCTCACATGCATATCTCAGTCCCCCAAGAAAACCAGCGGGGTTGGCTGTCAGTACCTGGAATATTGCCTGTTGGCATCAATACCTCTTAGTTTGGTTCATGTGGGTTCTGTTCCTGCTTTCCAGCGCACAGCAGCTTAGCATGTAGTTACACTTCACTGTCTCTAAAATTGATGTTTTAATTTCCTTTAGAGTACTGTGACCCTAATCTCCAAGCTTACCTTTTCTAAGGTCTGTTTAATCAGGAGTCAGGTGCTGCTTTCCTGAAATCCTTTACATCATACACTTGTTAATGTTTAGCTAGAGGTCATCCAGTTGTAGTAGTCAGTAGGTGAAGATAACAAGACTTGCAGTTTAACAGCTAAAGTTCTGCTTCTTATTCATTTTGCTGATTAAAAATTCAGCTGCAAACGATCAGTAGTATTCATACTTGTAAATCTGGATATTTTCACTCTTGAACTAAGCTCAGTTTTCTGCAGGCTAACATAAGCCTGTCTCTAATTCTGCATTGAATCCCAGAAGTACAGTAAATCATTGGGCTATGAAATTTCGTCTATGTGAACCAGAGTGTGCCTGTCTTGTCGTCAAACCTTGTAGTGGAAGACCAGTTTTGATGACTAAAATGAAAATCCCGAAAAGCAGTTGATGAATTAATCCGAAATGACCGCTGTATCACCCAAGAGCGGACTGCAGCTAGGTTTAGAATCTCAAAAGAAAGACTTGGTGAACATAGATTTCGAGCAAAAACACACACAGTCACATATGGTAAAAGGTCTGCCTAGCAGTAGCTTTCGGTCATCCTACAACCTTGATCACCTGCAATCGACTGGATGGGCTGGTTGCCAGAACTACACATTGAAGTTGGGGTGTTGGAACTGTTGCCAGATTTTAGATCCAAATAAATGGGATTTGGTGAGGGGTCTTTGAATTGCAGTTTTTGGTGAACAAAATTTCTGTGCTTTTTTGGAAATGCAGAGATGCTTTGTTGATGAATGGGGCAATTTTTTTTTGGGTCTCTCTACTAAAATCTGGCAACAGTTCCAACACCCCAACTTCAAATTGTGGTTCTGGCAACCAGCCCATCCAGTTGATCGCGGGTGATCAAGGTCGTAGGATGATCGAAAGCTACTGCTAAACGAACCTTTTACCATACGTGACTGTGCGTTTTCGCTTGATTTCTATGTTTATGTGTTATTGTCACTTGAAGCTTGAGTTTTAAACCAAAAAAGAGTAGGGCTTATTGTTGCTTCACTTGGTTCCATAAAAATCTGTTCTTACTGGATGCCACACATGTTGGCACCAGAAAACAAACAAAAGCGTCTTGAGTGTTGTAGAAAACTTTTGAAGCATTATCATAAAGAGGGTGATCAGTTTCTGTTGAATATTGTCACTGGGGATGAGTAGTATATTCATCACTTTGACCCTGAAGAAAAATGACAGTGTGGAATACCGACACGCCCCCCCAAATCAAAAACAGTGCCATTTGCTAGCAAGGTTCTTTTGACTGGTTTCTTAAGCTCGCACAAAGTTTACCTGACAGAATTTTTGAAAGCTGGGAATACTGTCAGTTCAGCATGTTACATTGGAACAAAGAACTTACGTCAAAGGGTGTGTCGAGTTAAGAAATCAGCTGCACCGATTTTGTTGCTGTGTGACAACGCAAGACTGCACACTTGTCATGCAACACTTGTTCTCCAGAGGCTGAAATTTGGGGTTCTCTCACATCTGCCATACAGCCCAGACTTGGTTCCAATCGATTTTCATTTCTTTCCAAATCTGAAAAGTGATATCAAGGGGACCCATTTCACATCATGGGACAAAGAAGCCCTGAATTCTGCATTTGATGGCATGTGTAAGCTTGTCTTATTTTGGGGAAAATGTATTGAACGACAAAGCAACTACTAAGAGTGTTCGAATTACCCGGTGGTCAGCTGGCCATTGGCTAGTAAAAATTCCATCGGACCATTGAAAAACTTATGTTATTAACCCGGGTTGCCAGTTTTTTTTTTCAATTTGTTTTGGAATTTGTAAGGTCATAAAGAACTGAACCAGATTTCAAAATATCCAAGTTTTGCTACGGCAGTTTTTTGAAATAATCTAGGTTTCACTATGGAGTTTTTGAAATTTAGATATTTACTACTCAAAAACTAAATATCGGAATTGCAAACCATATAGAAATTTTTTTTTAATTTTGGACTGTAGTAAACTGAGGTGTCAGACTCAAAATATTTGGATTAAGACATCACCACTTCTTTGCACAAGTAGTGACCCCAGAGTATGGGTCTTTTATAATGTTTACCAACTGGAGGTTGAAGAATCATTTATGATCTGGCTTTGCTCATCTGTCTTTCTGTCCACATGGGAAAACTTCCTTCCTTTCACTCTGAAGTAAGGTATTCCATGAAGGTGGCTTTTGGTATGTTGCAAAGTGCATCATAATAATCAGTGCACTGTATGAAGTGCACTGATAGTGGATAGTGCTTCATATCAGTGCCCTTATAACTAGTGTACCATCGTAGATATTAGCACAATATGCATACAAAATACATATTAATATTTTTGGTATATTAATATTTGTGCCATTTCTGAGCCAGTAAAATGAGTGAACTGCCAACTTTTGGTATACTCTGATCCTGCAGAGCAGTGAAGTATTTTTATTTATTTATTTAGTTTATTTTCAAATTTCTACCACTGTGTAGCATGTTTTTTGTTTTATTTGTTACCCTATTTACATGAGTACATGTGCTCATTCTGTTGTAAATTTGCAATATACAGCTCCAGTGAGATAAGTTATTTTCCACATATGCTGTAAATGTGTAAGTTTTTCTTTACAGACCAGTGGGCATTTTGGTGGACCAGCGATTTGGAAATTCGAGTGGTACCTACCGCATTGTACTTTTATTTCAGTTTTTGTTTCTGCAAATACATCATTTCTTTTTCTGGATATTTGGCTGTGGGCATTACTTTATCAGCTTACCCTTGTAATTTAGGCCTAATGTCTGAGCAACAGTCACTTTTTTTGTCTGAGCAGTGAGCATTATTGAGAGGTTTCATTGCATTAAGTAGTCTATGTCAAAAGCTTGCTTTAAACACTATACAGACTTAAGATTAAGAATATGAAGTTTGTCTTGGACCAATTTATTCTATTGCTAAGTATCTTTCATTTTTCTGTAGCTGTGTAATCTGTTGATTATAGCTTGTATGATCTTTCACTTTCCCTTTCCGTCGAAATAGAAATATGATTGTTCATTAGAATTCTGTCTTTGTCTTTCAGATCATCCTTTGTAAGCACTGCTCCATCTGATGTGAAAAAATCAGCTATTCATGTACAAATGAAAAAATAGTGTGAGATCATGGAACTGTTACTTATATTTATACTTTTAAAGTTGTTCATTCATCACATATTTTTTTTTTTTTTTTTACATTTTATACTAAAAGTGCAAAAGTGAAGTGGAACAGAAAAGCTGAATTCTTTAACCATGTTTTTACTCTTCTAATCAGTGTCCTATATAAGAATAATGATACACTGTCATTCAGAAATTTTATCATAGGGTTTCCAGAATCCAAGTAATTGTCATCAGTTTTAAAATTTTTAGTTGCATTTAAATCGGTGATCCATAACCTTTTTTTCTGTCCCAGAGTTACATGTAGGGGGAGGGCTTGACAAAGTTCATAAATATAGTAACGTTAGATTGGGTGGAAAAAAATAGTTTTATAATATGTGGAATTAGGTTAAAATTATTAACACAGCAATCAGACATCTGAATTGCCTGTATTTACTGTTCATCACGTAACTTGAATCACATCAGAAAACTTGAAAATTACATTGCCCTGGAATGGGAATCAAACTCGCATCTTCCGATTTCCATTCAAGCATGCTATCTGTTACACCAGCCACGACGAGGTCCCAAGTATCTGAGTGCTTAGAATCAGAACATTCTCAGATATTTGGGACTTGATCGTTCTGAGTGATGTAATGGATAGTGTGCTCGAACGAAAATCGGGAGATGCGGGTATGATTCCTGCTCCAGGGCGACATAATTTTCAAGTTTTCTCATGTGTTTGTTATGTGATGAACAGTAAATACAGACAGTTCAGAGATGTCTGATTGCTGTGTTAATAGAATAGTTTCTGTTTACCAACAGATGATTAGAGTGACTGCATAGCTTGTAGTTCAAAAGACAAGCATGTCATATCATATTTTGTATTGTTACGTTAATTGCACAAATGAAAGTTTCACCTGTGAACTTAATTTGTTATTTTTGTATCAAAGAGTTAGTTGTATGCATTTTTAATACTGTTTGTCTAATTGTCTTGTGTCTGGCACTCTTTGGCCAAACATGGCCCTTGCACCATTAAAATCCACCAACCAATGAACCAAGTTGATGCACTTCTGAACAAGCTTACATGAACAGATTCATGCTGGGGTAGATTAAGATATTTGTTCCAAAGGTGACACTTTTAAAAATGTCCTTTAAATTTTGATTTCACCAGATAATGAAGGCTAATTATATATTAGTTCCTGTGCATCTTCATGTGATGCATTGAGCAGGTTACTAATTATTGTGAACAGAACCTTGCCTCTACTCAAAATACAAATATCTTTCTTCAAAATGACTGCTGGAGTGACTCAGTGTATAGAGATATATGGGAATATTAATTTAATGTTCACGAAAATTGAAAATGTTTTACATGCGTGTTGTATATAGAATAATTTCAATTTCTGTCATTAATGTTTACAATAATTATAACCAGGATTTGCTGTTTCTCAGTATTACTAGAAAGAATGTTGATTATTATTTGTTCAAGCTAATTATTTTGCACAAGTTCCTTATTAGCTTCTTTACACCTAACATTAACATTATTTCAACTATTAATTCGATAGAGTATTGAAATTATGAATAAAAATTATGCACCTATTTCCCATAGGTTGTGCACTACTGATTTAGATAATTAAAGTATGTAATTGCATTTTGTTTTGGTCATCCTAAACACAGTAGATAGATCATGGGATCATGAGTTGGAAATTATCCGGGAATAAAATAATTATAGGTTTAAATGTGATTTAGACTACTGATAGCTGTGAGCAGGACTAAGCAATTAATGGCATGGGGCTCACACCAAAAACAGCACATTTGAACAATTAGAAGTGCATAAAGAAGGGACTAAGAACTATTGTTACCAAGTAAAAGATTTCTTTAATGTTAAAGTTCTGTGCAGATTGGTATTTTTTTAAAACATTTTTTTTTTTTTGTGATATAAAGTGTTATTTATGTGGAAGTTTTATAGGTAGATGTTTGTGGGCCAGATTTAGAATTAGCTCTTGCTTACTGTGGCAAATTTGTTATTATACCCATGTTTGTTATTGACTAGCTCAAACTGTTATTAAAGTTGTTCAATTGTTATTTGTGCTTGAGGTCATAAAGGAAAGTCTTAAGAAGTTGAATGAGAGCCCGTGTGAATAAAGGGTGTTTACATTGTTGATCATGGTACAAGATCAGCAATACCTAGCTTCTTACACAGCCAGTTGTCAGTAGTCAATTATAAAAGCAAATTCTTAGAATACTTTTTTATTCATCACAGCTGCTTCTGGGAGGTAGTCTGTAACTTAACATTCATGTACGTTACATATAGCTCTGATTAATTGCATTAAATCACACACAGAGCTATTGTTTTTCAATTTTACATACTATGTTTTATTAAATTTCAGTTGTATAATAGCATATACATTTGAAAATCCACCTATATTTAGTTGAAATTTTTAGCTGTTCTGAAAAATGTTAAAAAGACTGTGGAACTTCACTTTTGCACATGAGTTTTATTTCATTTGTGTTATGCATTTCATTTGTACTTTGGTTTGCTTGTAAAATTTAATACAATAATGTTTGCTGTGATTAGAAAGTGTTTACTTAAGAAACTTAAAAAAAAAAAAAAAAAAAAAAAAAAAAAAAAAAAACACACAAGAGAGAGCATTCTAATTGAGAAGTGTATCTGTCAGCTAAACTGTAACAATATAGAGTATCCATTCTCAGATTTGTATCCCTAATGTCTTTTGTGAAGCAGAATGACTTATGGAAAACCTGAGTTGCATAAATTTATTTCTCATTTGTCATGCAGTTGTTGAGAAACAAAATGCAGGTTTGGAATTTGTTCAATGGGAGAAATTCTTTTTCTCTGCCAACTTTAGTATTCTTTACTCCATTTCTATCAGTTATAAATGTATAATTTTCCATACACATAGTTAAGAGCTGAAAATATAATTTTCTTAACCATGTAATGTTTTAAAAATACAAGGAAAGATTGTGCTGCTGCTTTAATACATATGGTTTAGCTTTCTTTCTGTTGTAGTTTTTGTAATATTCAAAAAGGAATAACTTTTCTTTTGTTAATGTTCAGTCATTACAATATAAACTTGTTATAATTTGAGGCTGGCCAGTTTTATAGTTGGAATTTTACTTTGTCCAGGGGTGTGTGTTAGGTATGTGCCTGCAGTGGCAGATTACTGCAGTGCCAGAATTTTTTGACAATTTTAAGAACAGAACACAGGGATGCTTAAAGATGTTAACGCATAGTGAAGAAATGTAAATTTCTGGCAAAAATCAACCTTCTTTATATTTTTTATTAGTATTATATGTCTAAAAATCTTTAAATAGAAATCAGTGCTGTGTTTTAATGTTGGTTGGCAAGGAGGTTTTCAAGAGGGGTTAGAAATGGAACAAACAGTAAAAGGTTACCTGTTATCTTCATTTCAGTTTAATTGGGAGCAGCTGGACCTGTCATTTGTTAATATCTTTACTTCTAAGCATTCTAAAACCTTTAGCTCCTGGTAGGAAGTCTGTGAACAGAGAAGTAAGTACAAGTCTTCAGTAAGTAAGAATGTTTTATTTTTCAACAAATGGCAAAAGGATTCTTGAGCTGGCAGAAAAATTCTCTTTACACCATCCACCCACAATGGGAAATTTGCACCATAAATAAGAGTTATGTTTTTTTATTATTATTTTGCTGTTAGGTGCAAAAAGAGTTTTCACACTAATCAAAACAGTATATGGAAAATTTGATAGGTTAAATACGAAGTAGAATCGCATCAAAATTACCTGTTTTGTGTGACCTATCAAGACAATTTTATTGTTTTAACAACCTCTTCACAATGCCACTGTAGTGCATTTGACACAATTTAATGATGATTCTTTTCCTGTGCATGAATCATAAAAGAGCCTTTGTGAATTTAAAAAATAAATTTGATTTGCACAATGTTTGAAGTAATTAATCAAATAGCTAGATAATTAAAAATAAAGTTGAGGCATTATCTTTTAGAAGGCAAAACAGTACCCCCCCCCCCAATCAGTGCAATGGCCAGCCAAACAGTTTAATTGGTCTCTGTGTGTTCCCTGTGTTTAAACTACTTAAGTTCTTTTCTTTCAAACAGTTTGGAATTTGTCCACTTATATTCCAGCTGATTTTTAATTTTCTTAAGCACTTTTTATGTTCTCTGATTAAGTTAAGTTATTGCAGCATAAACAATCTGTTGTATGTTTGTTTCTAAGAAGGTGGTATTTCTGTTCCATAGAATTTGCAGTCATGGTGAAAGCCAACCTGTTTTATAATTTGAATTTCACGTTATTTTATTTTTCATGCTAATTGTGCATTTTACTTTACGTTTATTTTTGTAAACAAGGATTTTGTAGTGAAATATTTTCTTTTTATTGTTCTTCAGTTATGTATTGAACACGCATTGCTAACTAAACAAAGTTTAAGAGCAGTGTGTCTTTTGTGAAATTGGAAATATTGTTCTTATTGAGTATTAAACTCATACTGTTATTATAAATATCTTATTGCTGAGTTGTTGCAGTTGAAATAGTCGATTTCATTTAGGCAGTGAAAGCAAGCATAAAAGCAGAAGAGACATACCTTATCAATCAAAAATAGTCGCCAGCAGTCGATAAACTTCTAACAGGTCTCAAGAGTGATCAAGTCTTCAAACACTTGGTAAACAGCTGCCTCATTGTTGAAGGTACTTTTTGACAAAAAAAAAAAAAAAAAAAAACAGTCCAAGTGCCAAAAGAAGTGATAATCCATTGGTGCAAGGTCTGGAGAAGGGCATGGTAGATTTTCATATCCTCATTGGATAAGCTTTTGCATGGTCATTTGTGTTATGTGGGGTGAGTTTTATCATGAAACATAAAGACACCATTCCACACATTGGAGACTGCAGTCTTTGTGATGATTATATATATTAAGGAAATGTGTTACTCGTAAATATTTTGAGGAAGGTACACAAAAAGACCGCCAGTACACAATACTAAAAGCTTAGATAGATTAAAAACCTTTAATTGCAGACTTAGCATAGTTAAAATATATAATTTACACTGAAACACATAAGATCTTTCGAGCTGACTGGGCTCATCCTCAGACGCAAACACAATGGAAAAATTTCCTGGGTTACATTATCATATACATATAGCGATAATGAGTGACTGCATGAGTTTGTGATGTTACATAATCACAGGTACCAAGATATAGCACAGTGTTACATTACCAAGTACATCAAGAAAAACAGAATAGCTTTTTCACAAGTAACTGAAGGACACTAACCAAATCATCAATATAATCAGTACTTGAATAGTCATCCATCTTCACCAGGTTCAGTTCGTTTTAGTACTTGTTTCCGAATTTGTTTAATATTAATCGGTATTTCATCATTACAGCAAAAGTTCGCAAAGCTGTAGGTAAATAAACTTTCCATAAATAGTGTCTCAAATTTAGTACAAGGTGAAGCTAGTATGTAGGAATCAGTCCAGACAGGGTAGTAAGTTCCTAGGTTTGAAAGACATGATAACGCAGTAGTCTGCGAATGCAATTTCACATTATATTGGTGTGCGTTTAGTAGAGCTAATGTATTTCCTTAATATATAATATCAAGATACCACGTCAAGTAACCACAATTTTTTACTTTTCAAGTCGACCAAGGTTTTTTTCGCTGGGCTCTGGCTTAGTAATTAAAACGAATAGCCTATGATGTACCCGAGTCAAATACAAGTGAAAAAAACCTTCATTAACTTGAAAAATAAAATATTTGTGAGTACATTGTATTTCCTTAGTATATAATATCAAGACACCATGTCAAGTGACCGCAACTGACCAATGCTGTCTGTTCTCATCGCAATTTCTTGTTGGTGGTCACAATAGTGTTCCGTTTTGATGGGCTAACCAGATCATAAGAATGAATGGTGAGCATTTTGTTGTGATGGTCTGACCAGGTCACAAAAGTGAATGGTGAGTGCTCTACTGTGATAGTATGACCAGGTCTCGAGAGTGAATGGTGAGTGTTCTGTTGTGATGGTCTGACCAGGTCTCAAGAGTGAATGGTATATCACGCTTACAGATGGCCACCACACAGTTACCATCCCTTTCTTTAGGTGTAGGGCTGGCTTTGGTATGTTCTTGGGCGCTTCATTGGCATTCAGCCATTGAGTGTAATGTTTGTGATTATCGTATAGGATCCACTTCTCACCAGTAGTCCCAATGCACTGTAGAAATCCTTCTCTTTTTTTGTTCCTGTTGAGCAGAGAAAAGCATACTTCGAGGCGACATGCCCTGTGTTCCTCGGATAATGTGTGCAGTATTCACTGATCAAGTTGTCTTTCATGTTTACCTATGACTTCTTGGTGCCGGAATACTGTTGAATAGTGTCAAGTCTCCCACCAACCTCCTGTACTGTTTGGTGTGATATGGTTCAACAGGATTAATGGTTGCAGAGTTGTGTCTGCAGGATTTGGTTAGAAGATGCATATTACCAGACTAGAATCTTGCGAACCATTGACCCATGGTACGCTCTTTAGCTGTTCCTTAACCAAGTGCTGTATTTTTTTTTTTTTTTTCTGCCTTGGACATGGAATGTCCCAATTTAAACACATAAAGAAAAATAACACTAATTTGGCATAGCTTCTTGGCCTACTTCGGCTTGTTCATACCACTAGTGACCACACAACCTAACATCCTATTGCACAGTGCACAGTGTTATATGACATATTACTTGTGTGTTTAGTACAGCACCAATAACCCTGGAATCGGCCATTTCAGCTGCAACAATCCAATACTGCAACATAATTTGAAATTGCCATCATTTTAGTGTCATAACAAGTGATAAACTTGATCCTTACTTACTTGATTACAAAGTTTTCAGTTTACATTTAAAAATTGTGATAATGACAAGTGTTTTTATATCAACTTGTTAATCTTTTCTGGTCATACAATTTGGATTTGTTATAAAAATCACATTTTGTTTTACCTTATAAAGTACATGGAAATATCTTATTTACCAATTTACATTTTTTTTATGTATCGTATTCATGCAAACCATGTTCTCATGTCTCATATCATTACTATCATGTATTATATTACTGAAGTGAGGTATTATGTTTTCTCGCCATTTTATGTACAAGGTGTATGTTTTGAAAACTGGCATAATGTTTACATGTTATGTCTTCTACATCTTTCCTGAAATTATGGACAATTTTGTCAAAAATAAATTGTACATTTTCACTTGTAGCCCACTTCATTTAAGCTACATTCCTCCAGAACAAAAATTTGAAATACGAGACCATTTAACAAAACAGGATGGGCATTCCGAGTTTGATGCATGCAAAAACTATACTCAGGGCAAGGCTAACCTGACTATGGAGTTAAAGTTACGGAGTGTGTACTTCCACTGCATAATATAGTACCAGTTTAAAAGCCATGTTCAAGCTTGAACTGAGACCTAAGAAAGCACATGAACACATAGATAGATGTTCTAAATGTCATGTACGCACATTAAAAAAAAAAAATGAAGATCCCAGTTTCGGTCGCATTTCTAAAATATACAAATACTGTATTTGCATTTTGGCAGCGTCATTGTCACTTCTGTTTTGCTTCAGAAAGCCTATAAGTTAACACGAGGATATTTTCTGTGACTAGGAGGGGAGAATTGTTAGCCGCAGCGGAGAGATAATGGCTTGGCAGTCATTGTAATGAGCTTACTCTTTTCTTTGTGGTTGCTGTTTTAAAATATTCATTCAGAAATTGTTTGGTTGGTGGCAAGGTTGAGAAGGTGTGGCAGTGGACATTGTGATGAAGCGCCAGAAGCTTCTTTTTGTTTCGCCCTTAGGAGGAAGGGCCCATGACACATGGCACCCCATTAGTGCGCTGGGAAATAAGGATAAACAAGAGATTTGTCAGTGAATCGGTTTCACAACCTTAACAGTTTAATCAGGTTAGCTTTGCCCAGAGTATAGTTTGGAATAAGACATGCTTACTCTTTAAGTATGTTCAATGTAGTCATAGCCAGTCATACTTCTCAGAAAGATTTATAAAAGAAGAAAAAACAACAGCAAATCTAATCTCAATCTTGTAATTTTTATTTTATGTTGAATAACTTAAGACTAAGCAAAGGTCACAATTGCAAAATCTGTAGAATAAGGGAGGTGTTGTGTTATTTGCCTTTAAGAAATCAATGGTCTCCTATGTCTTCCTTAGGGGTGTGCCTTTTATCAATTTCTCTTTATTTTTATTTATATGCAGACGTACCAGATTTTCAGCCCTTCCTCCCGCCTTCCGGTTGAATGTCAGATTATCCTGATTTTCACCGAGAATTAGGATGGTCGAAATTCCATCAATTACCATGATTTCGAACCGCATGTGAGATCTTTTCTTTCTGCGTCGATGCAAGGCGGCATAACAGTCATCAGTTTCGTACTTTTCCTCTCCTCCTATCTGCAAAAAGAAAGCCGCCCCGGCTGCGCAGTGGTCTAAGCCTTGGTTTATGACCATTCGTCCTAGACGGGTCGGAAAAAATTCTCCCTGTCCGATTGTCATACGATGCCTTCAGCAAAGAGCTAACCTGCTTTGGCACTAGCATGCCGGGGAGGGTCATTTATTGATTGACAGATGGGAGCTGCCATGTCTTCTCCTTGCAATTCAGTCTTTCAACCCTCGCCTCAACAGAGCAGCACACGTTCTAAGTGATGATAAACGGTTGAGTTGTGGCAAATTCATTTAACGACAAAAGGGAGTAGTTACAGTTGCCCTCGCCTTGTAACGAAAGGCAATGTTAGTATGTTACTTTTTGTCATCTTCGCCTTCATGCACAACCTAAAGAAGAAACGAAAAATAGTTGGCTACTATTTTATTCGTGAAGAACGAACAACATGCGGGCCATTTTACGTTTTCACCATCTTGCGGAATCGACGTAAAATTTTATATCTGAAAAAAATCAAAGGGGCGTTGTAGCAACTGTGCCGCAACCTACAATGTAGGGCCACGTCAACTGCCCTTCCCTGAATACTTTAAGGACGTAGAACTAGTGACCGTTGACGTAGTTCTACATTGTAGGTTGCGGCACAGTTGCTACTGTGCCCCTTTGATTTTTGATGTCAAGGCTCACCCATTCATGGATTCCTCATATGCCATCTACAATGTTTGTTAATTCCATCCAAGCAGCATTTGTCAATTTGATTTGAAAATCTGTTCACTATGTCAAAGCATTTTTTTTTTGTTATCTACTCCACATGGGAGTGTTAATCTTCCATCCAACAAAAATATATTTCCTTTTAAGTTATCCATTTTCTGAGAATGATTTTTGGTGCACCAACAGCTGCAACTGAGATCTTGAATATGTTCATTTCCCATCGAACCTGGCTTTCACCGTTTCAGCTTATATTCTGATGGACCGATACCCACTGATTTTTCTACGTTTTCCACCTGCCAATAGAGAAGCAATCAAGTTCATACGGTCCTTACCCATCCAACATCCACTCCTGATTTATTGCATGAACCCATCTTTTACAACTTGCTAATTCGTCCCCGTCAACATAGTCACTTTTTTCTTCCCCATCTTTCTTTGTTCATGCAGGCATTGTCACAGTTGCCCAGCTCGTTGATTCTGATTTCTAATGGAAATCTCCGACAGAACTTCCATCCTCCATTCATAACTAATTCACTAATAGAGGGAAATTTCAACAGCTCAAGAATGCCATCATCCGCTCCTTCCGAGATCTCGCCTATACAATTGATCTTATTTATTCGCCTTCTGCTTCAAATTTTTTACCATTCTCACTGAAGCTTCATAATTGGGACATCTTACTTGCCTATCTTACCACAAAACAGTTATATTCCTTTCTTTTGCTCCGTGATGTTACAGCAGTCCCAATTCATAATGTCCTGCACTCTTCCGTCACATGTACCTAGAGTGCACTAAGGTCAATCCTCCCTGCTCCAGAAGATAAAAATATTCAATGGCTTTTCCTCCATCAAAGACTCCCCACCCCTTCATTGCTTTGGCATCGTTTCTTCCCCCGATTGCACTTATTTTCAAGTTCCAGCCAATCTGACTCGTGTCTATGAACAATGCCCTATCGTTACTCTTTTGCTCCAATATATGTTCCGAATCACTCATTCAGCATGCCATGCTACTCATTCCATCCACAACTACTTGTTTCTTTTCGCACGTGACCCGAACACAGCTTGCTGTTTTGACATCTGCCCCATTATTTTTATTTAGACCAAATCAATCATCTATCATGTCCAAATGAAGCTTCTTAACAAAACCTGCAATCTTTCTGCAAGAAGAGCACGCAGATTTCTATGTACCACTTTCGTAATTTTTTAAAATGCTGACTACAACTAGAATACAATCATACACTTCAAATCTCAGCTGTTTCTCAATTCCGTGTTAAATGGTCAACTCAAACAGGATAGCTCTCAGTTCATCAAAACAGAATTCGATTCCGAATATAAACCCCAATTCCTTTGCGATAATGTGCATTTCAACTTTTTTTTTACGTTTTCAGCTTCACATCACGAGAACTCTAACCTTGGGCATTAACCCAGAAGTTACATGACTCATCTCACTTTCCGAACTTGCACTGCATTATATTTTTTGCTTCTTTTCTGCCCTTCAAGTGTTATCAATGAACTGCATATTCAAAACTTAGTTTGTTCGAGATCACAATCGCCACCATCTGTAAATTTGCATATATTTTCACGTTCACACTCTTTGCTTTTTGTAAATACGCATGTTTCAAAGACATTCACATACCATTTGTAAAAAAATTATATACACTGGCGGAAAGTGAAAAAAGAACACCAAGGAGGAATTGGCGGACAATCATGAAATTTACATATGTTAATGGGGTCGAGTTTACGTAGGTGTGATGTTAATTTCGGGACCAACCGGTGAGCGCTTACGCCACAGCACGGCATAATATGCAAATTATCGTCTGTGGTATTTAAGGAGTACGGCGAAGTGAATGTAATCAGTCGTCGGCATACGGACACGTGCAAAGACCCTTAAGAAGCTGCAATGCCTGGGCATGGAAGACGTGTACGACTTCAGCAGTTATTGGACTTTGAGCGAGGTCGTCTAGTCGGACTCCGCTAGGCCGGGTGGTCGTATCGTTGTATTGCGGAGCGAATTGGACGGGAAGTATCGGTGGTGGTACGGTGGTGGCATACATGGTCCAAGGAACATTCTCACACGAGAAGACGTGGAACCGGGAGTCACAGACGGACTGATGAGCGGACCGATCGACACATAAGAAGAGCGGCGTTGTCAAGCTGAACATCCACTGCTACGCAAATCCGAGCTGCCGTTGCACCTGAGGTGACTGCGAACAATCTGCAACCGTCTACTGGATGCAGGACCACGTGCACGTGTACCTCTGACTCCAGCCCATCGTCAGGAACGGCTGCAGTGGTGTCGCCAACGTCTGCACTGGAGTACGCAATGGCAATCTGTCGTGTTCAGCGATGAAAGCAGATTCTGCTTGAGAGCCTCCGATGGCCGTATGCGTGTTCGCAGATGCACAGGGGAGCGTCTCCACCCTTCTTGCATCTGCCAGCGACACACAGGGCCTACACCTGCTCTCCTGGTGTGGGGAGCGCATCAGCTATCACTCCCGTACACAACTAGTGTTTGTACCGGGTACGTTAAACAGCACCTCCTACATCAACATCATTCAGCCCGTTGTGCCATTTGTAAGGTCGGTCCATCGTGGTGTTTTCCTGCAAGATAACGCACGCCCACACACGGCACGTGCAACGCAACATGCACTTCAGGGTGTGAGGCAACTTCCATGGCCACCGGATTTGTCCCCCTATTGAGCACGTGTAGGATTTTATGGGACAACGACTTATCCGGTCTCCACGACCATCCCCGATTTACGCGTCCAGGTTGAGGATGCTTGGAACTCAATACCCCAAACTTACATTCAACATCTGTACGACAGACTCCATGCCAGAATTGCACAGTACGATGCAGTTCATGGCGGTTCAACCTCGTACTAACCATGTTACATGGAAATGTTATTTTTCAGTTTACTAGCAAATACAGCTGTATTTTGCCATAATGTTTTTATCATGTTATCCTCTGTATTCCATTATTATGCTGTATAAATTTTGTTGGTATCAGACTTCTCCTTGGTGTTTTTCTTTCACTTTCCGCCAGTCTATGTATTTCGAATTCACACTCGTCAACATTTGTAAATATTTTTCATATCCATTTCACACCCATCTCCATATGTAAATACTCATTGCTCATGTTTTATCTGTAAATATTCAATTTTTTCGTTATTCCAGGAATAAAGGGTACTTGAACTACTCCGAGGACCACTCAGATCTGCTGTATCTTCAAGGAAGATAGTCCAAGGACATTTTCCCGTGGAAACCAACTCATGTGGGAATAGATTCCCAAAGGAGTTGGATTCAATAGACTTCAGGGCTGTGACCAGTTCAGACAATGGTTTACCTCCCTGTGGAGAGTGGGCTATACAGACAAATTGCTTGTCATGCAGGAAAAATATCCCAGCTGAGTTCAGAAAATCGCATAAAGAAAACTGTTTTGGGTAGGAAGCAGGACGAAACCAAAAGTTGGAAAAAAAAAAAAAAAGTCAAAATGAGCTACAGATGTACAGTGTTCACAAAGTCTTTTTACAACTTTGCACATTTATTATGGATACACTGCATGAGATAGACAAATGTGGTTTAGCACATAAGTAAGAGAAAAGGCAAAAGTTTCTATCTCATTACAAAAGTTCAATATGCGCACCATTTGTCGTGCGTAGAGCATCTAGCCGAAACTTCAGTTCCAACCATGTGTGTTGCAGCATGTCCTCAGTAATGGTCGAAATGGCATGCATTGTTGATCCTCGATTTTAGGTCATGGATGTCCTGCACCTTTGTCTGATGCAAGATACCCACATATCCCCATACAAAAAAGTCCAGAGGTGGGACGTCGGGGGAACGGGGTGGCAGTGCAATTGGACCATCCCGCCCAATCCATCTCCCAGGGAATGTGTTTAAAAGGTTCTGAATGTGC
Source organism: Macrothele yani (assembly GCA_039090855.1). Taxonomy (NCBI): domain Eukaryota; kingdom Metazoa; phylum Arthropoda; class Arachnida; order Araneae; family Macrothelidae; genus Macrothele; species Macrothele yani. The sequence goes on along the minus strand of CM077016.1, from coordinate 88,645,401 downwards.
CGTCCGCAATGTGGTGGCGCACCGTCCTGTTGTAATATCACGCTTGGTTGAAGATCCTCCAACTGTGGTACAACATACTTACCCAGAACATCTCGGTAAACATCTGCCGTCACTGTTTTCTCACTGAACAAAAATGGTCCAAGGACTCGGTTATGCTTAACATCGCACCACACGCTCACTTTAGACATGTCTCTCGCAAATTCCATAAATGCATGAGGATTTTCAGACCCCCAAATCCTGACATTGTGTCTGTTTAACTGCACAGAGACATGAAAATTGCCTCATCCGTAAAACAAACTTGTGAGAAACTCGGGATATTCGTTCAGTCTATCCAGCATCGTTACTGCGAATTCTTTTCGTCGTGGTCTATCGTTCGCCTCAAGTGCTTGTAACAGGTGCACTTTGTATGCATATAAGCGTAGAGGTCTATGTAGCATCCTGTGTACCGTGGGCCGGGGTATTTTCTCTGGCAGCGGAACGAATGGGCTTCGCGAAAATGAATCGCAAACACGTTCGTGGGTCGCCACTATGATCTTCATCCAACACGGACCCAGTCTCCATGAATTTCTGATCTCATTGGTGGATACTAGGACGAGATTGCGGGGTTTCCCCATACTTAGTACGGAAATGTCGCGTTTGTGTGCAAGATTTTATTTCGATTAACCAAGCGACGCAGTGCGCTCTCTCTCGTGGGGAACACATTTTCATAGAACAGCACCTGCTACGTCAGCGAGGGGCCTATAACAAGAAACGATAATGCCAATGTAAATTTTGATATTTACAGTATATTATAAGACAAATCACTCACCAACCCGCTTGGCCAGCGTGGTGAGTTATGGCCATACCCCTCCAAAATGACTCCACAACTTAAATCTTGGCCCTCAGTCTCCGGCAGCTGGAATGTACCTGGCCAAGGCAGCGGCCAGTGCGACATGAAGGCAGAGGGTGCTAAGAATCCCCGGCTCAGTCTCCGGCAGCTGGAATGTACCTGGCCAAGGCAGCGGCCAGTGCGACATGAAGGCAGAGGGTGCTAAGAATCCCCGGAGGACCCGACTAGGCTGCCATCTGATGCTGACCTTGGCTACGTATAATGGACGCTCCCTATTCTCTGATTCAAGGCTTCTTGAATTGGAAGAGGAACTACAAAGGATCAAGTGGGACATCGTCGGGCTAAGTGAGGTAAGGAGAAAAGGAGAAGATCTCATTGAACTGAAAAGTGGACATCTCTTCTACTATCGTGGGACTGATACTGGCAGAACTAGTGGTGTTGGATTTATAATAAACAAGAAACTGAAGGATAAAGTTGTAGAAGTTGAAAGTTCCTCTGACAGAGCTAGCTGCACGACTCGTTATCCAACTCTCGAGAAGATACCAGGCTCAGATTATTCAAACTTATGCACCCACCACAAGTCATCCTGAAGAAGAAATTGAAGAATTTTATGAGGAAATTCGTCATCTAAATAATAAAGGTAATTATGGGAGATTTCAATGCAAAAAATGAAGATAATTATGGGAGATTTCAATGCAAAAATAGGGCAACAGCAACAGAATGAAACTTCAGTAGGTAAATTCGGTCATGGCAACAGAAACCAGCGTGGAAATACTCTCGTAGAGTTTGCAGAGGCAGAAGGGGTTTTCATCTTGAACTCCTTTTTCAAGAAAAAGCCACACAGGAAATGGGCATGGAGACATCCAAATGGGATGACAAGTGAAATTGATTTTATTATGTGTAACAAAAAATTTGTTATAGAAGACTGCAGTGTGCTAAACAAGTTCAACACAGGTAGTGACCATAGATTGGTGAGATGTAAGACGCACCTGAACACTAAACTTGAACGTGGCAAGCTCGTAAGACAAACAAAATGTATTGACATAACCAACCTTAAAAACACCATAATACCTTCAAGTTGGAACTGAAGAACAGATTCTCTGCGTTAGAAGGCCTAACATCGGAAGAAGTGGATATTTCTGAAGTTAACAGAAAAGTAACTAAAGCTCTTATGGAAACAGCAACAAAATTAGCTGGGTCTAAGAACAAGTTACATGTGAACAAATTATCAGGAAAAACCAAAATGTTGATGCAAAAAAGAAGAGAGATGAGGACAACTAAAGAAGATGTGACTTCCAAAGTGGAATATATAGAGCTATGCAAGACAGTACGAAAAAGTATCACTGAAGACGTAAGGAAATTCAACTGTGAACTAGTAAGGAAAGCAATTGAAAACAACCAAAGCCTAAAGATTGCAAAGGGACATCTCAGTAAGGGAAGAAAACAGATTATGGCACTGAGAAAAGAAGATGGTTCTGTAACAAGAAATAGAGGCGAAATTTTGACAAGAGTGAAAGATTTCTACTCCAAATTATATGAAAGGGATGATACATGTACTCCAGACATCATGAAAGGTACCAGAGTTCTTCCAGTCCTCCCAGCAGAAGTTGCACATGCAATCAAGAACATGAATTGGGGGGAAGCTCCAGGAGAAGATGGAATTACTGTAGACATCATACAAGAAGCAAGTGGAGAAATTGAAACAGTACTCGCCCAAATTTTCACTTGATGCCTTAATGAAGGGAAGATTCCTGAGGATTGGAACAACGCTGCAATGATCTTGCTACATAAAAAAGGGGACATTGAGGATCTCAGGAACTACAGACCTATCAGCCTCCTATCAGTGGTTTATAAAATCTTCACTAAAGTTCTTTCACACCGCTTGAAGGTAACACTGGACGTGGCTCAACCGAGAGAACAAGCTGGATTCAGGAGTGGCTACAGCACAATAGATCATATCCACGTACTGAGAGAACTAATTGAAAGAGCGAGGGAATATGAACTTCCATTGTGCATGGCTTTTATCGATTATGAAAAAGCCTTTGATTCGGTGAAACCATCAACAGTTACAATGGCTCTGAAATCCTGCGGTATTGAAGATGCGTACATTAATATTATTAATAACATCTATGAAAATGCAAGTGCAAAGATTCGGCTGTTTGAAAACACAACACACATAAAAATTGGAAAAGGAGTGAGACAAAGTGACACCATATCTCTGAAGCTCTTTAATGCCACATCGGAAAATGTCTTTCAATCACTGAACTGGGAAAACAAAGGGATAAAGATTAATGGAGATTATCTAACCCACCTTTGTTTTGCTGATGAAGTAGTCATTTTTGCAACTACCCCATCAGAGCTGCAGAGTATGATCCAGGAACTTGCTGACAAGAGTAAAGAAGTGGGATTAAAAATGAACTTTCAGAAGACAAAAGTGATGTACAATGCTTTTACAAGAAATGAAGATTTATCGATTGATGGAGAAAAGCTGGAGATAATGGACACTTACGTTTATCTTGGACAGCAGATATCAAGTGAGGGTCACATTGATGAAGAAATTAATCGGCGTACAAAACTTGCCTGGAGAGCTTTTGGAAGAAACAGCATAATTTTCAAGAGCAATATGCCATTATGTCTTAAAAGAAAAGTGTTTGATCAATGCATCCTTCCAGTGCTTACGTATGGTGCAGAGACGTGGACCTTAACTAAAAGAGACATACAAAGGCTGCAGTCAACTCAAAGAATCATGGAGAGGTGCATGCTTGGTGTAACCAGGAGAGATAAGAAGAGGAACTCGTGGATCCGAAAAATGACGAGTGGAAGACATCATGATCAGAGTTAAATCCCTGAAATGGCAATGGGATGGACATACTGCCAGAAGGACAGACCATCGATGGACAGCCGAAATTTTAGATTGGATTCCAAGGGACAGGAAAAGACCCAGAAGAAGACCACATGGAAGATGGGTGGATGAAATTCGAAAGTATGCTGGAGTGACATGGAGGAGACTGGCACAAGACAGACCGGTGTGGAAGAAACTTGGGGAGACCTTCGTCCAGCAGTAGATTGATAATGGTTGACAATGATGATGATGATATGACAAATACCATGAACTTGCATAGTACAGGGTATCCGTGATAATTGTGCAAAGTTTTACACAGACTGTAGACACCCTGTATATAATCAGCCTTACATCTTTTGAATTTTTTAAGTGTGGCCTGGTCTGTCGTTATGCTCGGTTGCCACGTCAAGCGGAGATACATTGATATTTGACTGTACTTCGGATATTTTTGTATTCGAGTAAAAAAAAAAAAAAAAAAATAGCCATCTTAAATAAGGTACTCCAATACATGAAGATCACACAACCATTTTGTTTAAAAATATACTTCTTGCTAGAACATGCACAACACATTAAAGGAACAAAAGGTGAGCTCTTGACTACACAAATAAAACCCAGAACAAGTAAACACATTGTTTACAAGAAAAATGGTATCAGAAGAGAACGACAGCGTATGAACAGCTCTAGTCCTACTGTCACAGGTGTTGCTCTTGAACTGATCACATGGCATTCTGTCTGCACTTAACGCAGAGAAGTCAGAAGTAATAACTTTTCGTCTGACCGTGAAAATGTGTGCGACTGCTGCGAAAGGTTTCTAAGACTTATTTTCCAACAACATAAAAAACTGAATTACATACACTGCTGGCCACCCAAAATGCAACACCAAGAAGGACACGAGATAGCAAAGCCAGATTTACTGGACACAACAGATACAAAGATGAAACGATTGAGCTTACAGGCCCGTGGGACTTGCGGAACACGCAGACATCAATAGTTCGCATGGCCCCCATGGCTGGCAATAATGGCCGTGGCATCGAACGAAAGAGGCTTTGGATGTGGGCTTGGGGTATGTCGGTCCAGGCTGCTTCCACACGTTGTCACAGTTTATCAGGCGTAGCCGCAGGTGGTGCTTGCCGGGCCACTCGGTTGCCGATCAGCGACCAGACTTGTTCAATGGGCAACATATCAGGAGAACAGGTGGGCCGTGAAGAATTGTTGCACGATGCGTGCGGGCATTGACCTGTTGAAATGTGGCCGCTGGCAGGTAAGGGAGGACTACAGGCTCGGAGATGTAGCAGTGGCTGTTGAGTGCACCGGCAATGCGTATCAGAGGGGTGCGGGTGTCATATCCAATTACGCCCCAAACCATAACGCCAGGTGACTGACCGGTATGGCGATGCATAATGCAGGCGTCATACGGTCTCGCCATGGTGCCGCCACACGCGGATCCGACCATCGTGGTGTTGCAGCCAGAAGCGGGATTCGTCGGAGAAGACAATGTCTTGCCATTCCGTAGTCCAGGTGCAGCGTTCAACAGCCCACTGCCGCCGCACTCTCCGGTGGTGTAACGTCAATAGTAATCGGATCAATGGGCACCGTGCGACAAGTCCCCGCTCCTGTAGACGACGTCGAACGATACGTGCTGACACAGGTTGTTGCGCAACACACCCTAATTCCTGCGCTAACGTTCGTGATGTGGCGGTGCGAGCCGTCAATGCCCGCCGCACAACATGCCGGTCCTCTGGCTCGGTGGTGTGCCGCGGCTGCTGCAATTGCTCACGTCTGTCCGTCAATCCCTCCTGCACCCACCGAATCCATACTCGCCTCACAGTGGCTGGATGTCGTCCCACACGGGCGCCGAAGTCTCGGTACGATAAACCGCTGTCGCGATAAGCCACTATTCGTCCTCTGTCGAACTCCGAAACGTGCTGGAATGACTGCCGAATTCTGCGATGAGGCATCAGGAAGCTTCCCACGCACAGGTCCGGCAGCACAACACACTTCCACAACTTACAGCCCGCCTTCTGTGCACCCTTCTTATAGTGCTTCATGGTGGCGTGCCGGGCGCACATGATTTGCATATACCTTGCAATGCTAATCGTTTGCATGTCCTCTTGTGGGCGACGCATGCTGCGAATTTCAGACCAATCGGATGCTTCCTTCTTGGCGTTGCATTTTGGGTGGCCAGCAGCGTAGTAAGATTGGACACTGTCAGTATTCTGCAATTCATAACATTTGTAAAATACAGTATGATTTAATACAATAATTAACAAAACATTTTAATTAGCTATCCTTAATTCTAGCGTTAATCGGCTTTCGTAAAAGGACCTTGCTAGCGAAGACGGTGCTTTCTCTACGTCATCGACAGGAGAAAATGAAGTGGATAATACTTTAATATAATATCTTCCATAGTGTCTTCCAATTATCTAGGGCGTCTGAGACAAGGATGATCAACCCGTTTCTGATTCAGATACCTGACTTTAGGTAAAAAAGGTATAGACTTAGAATCCCAGAAAAGTTTCCTAGGCTGACAGAGTTCTTTATTACGTGGTTCTTCGCCCGTCCCTGATTTAGGATCACTGGTTCCAGGGAAGGGAGAGAGCCAGTGCCGCAACACAAAAAACATCCATGCCTCGTGATTCGAGCCCGGACTCCTTCGGACGAATGATCAGAGGCCTTCGCTTAGACCACTGCGCCACCAGGGGCCCAATTTCCGGCAGAGATGTATCATGGTTATTCTTAATTTCTGGTTCTTTCTTTCCTGAAGTCTTTTTTTTTTTTTTTTTTTTCCCCCTCTCTCTCTCTCTCTCTCTCTCTCTCAGTTCCGGAATGTAACGATAATCAGAGCAACCGTATAAATCAAGGAAAAATCGAAGTTGATTTTTGAGCAAAGAACTATTTATCAGAACCGAATGAAAAAAAAAAAAATTAGCTAATAAATGATACAGAGTTAGACCAAATGAATAAGTTCGTGTATTCAGGTAGCATATTTGATAGAGAAAACAGATTGTATAGTAATGCTATTATTGGCATATTTTCAATGTATTCCATGTAACCACTTCCTTCAATGTAATTTTCAAGTTTTCTGAAGTGGTTATGCGGAATACAGTGTAAATATGCCAATAATAGCATTATAATGCGTACCATGTATTTATGAAGAATTATTTCTTCGGGGAAATTAGTTTCCCAATTGTATAAAATTGTATAGTGAAATCAGTGAAAGTCATAGCTGCTTTATGATGATTTCGCAAGACTGATGTGTTCTCGAAAAGGACCCTAATGGCTGTGTATGAAAGTACATTTGTTCTTAATTTTATATATAGTAATTATGACGTATATTATATTTTAACTTTCATTTTTAGTTTCTTCCTCTATGTAAAATTTTGAGTTCGTTGTAATTAAGCGTTACACTCACTCAATGTTATGGGGCTATATCGTCTTGAGGCCATAAGACAAACACAACATCCTTGCCTCATTAAGCGTTACACTCACTCAATGTTATGGGGCTGTATCTGCATTTGTCGATTTTAGAAGAGAATCTTGACAGAATTCGGCACTTGAGGAAGGTTTGAGAGGAGGGGGTCGTGTGGAATAAAAGGCGGATTAAACCATTGAGTGAAATCATCATAAGTGATTGCACACAGTTCATCGAGGTCAGAGGTAATGGTGCCGTCTGGACGTTGAAGCTGGGTGATGCTCTGGGTCACCCGCCGGGTTTTTTCCATTGACGATAAAATAGCAGAGGGGTTGGCATGCGGGTTGGAACGTTGCATTTTCATACGGGTGAGTGCATTCTGAGCTGCTGGAAGTAGTAATAGCTTGACTTCGGCTGTGAGAATCTCGTAGTATTCAGAGACCACTCGAGTGGAGGAAAGTATATGTCGCAATCTAGTGGTTTCCATCGAAGTTGAGTGAAGGAAAGAGAATCGATTCAGTCTTTAGTTGAATAACCAAAGGGAAAGAGGATCTGGAACAGTGGAACTTTTTTCGGTGGTTTCTTGTAAAATAAGTCGAACTTGGGCTTGAAATTCAGGGTCATTTAGAGCATTTCCATCTAAAGTCCACACATGGAGAGAGCTCCCCGGACAAGAACTAAACCAAGTTAGTAAAATAGTGCAATGCTTTGATTATAATACGCTTCCCAACATACCAGAAATCATTACTCAAGTTATGAGAATAATGGCTGTGGAATAAATCTCGGTCCTGTGCCCTGACCTTTGATCCCATTTCGATGATATTCTACAGAACCGGTTCGATATACGTCCGAAATAACATGATATAGTTTTGTCGCAATCGAAGCATTTTTACGTAAGTTATGATGCATAAGGGCTATGGAATAGATCCCGCTCCTGTGTCCTAACCTTTGACCCCATTTCGCCCATTTTCAACAGGATTCGTCTCCAGGCAGTCCCCTACAACATACTAACATTTAATCCAAATCGAAGCATTTTTACGTAAGTTTATGACGCATAATGGCGATGGAAATGATTCCGCTCCTATGTCCTGACCTTTGACCCCATTTCGCCCATTTTCAATAAGGTTTGTCTCCAGGTGGTCCCCTACCACATACTAAAATTTCATCGAAATCGAACCTTTTTACGTTAGTTATGACGCATAATAGCAGTGGAATGGATCTTGCTTCTATGTCCTAACCTTTGATCCCATTTCGTTCACTTTCAATCGGGTTCCTTCCCAGGTGGGCCCCTACCACATACTAAAATTTCATCGAAATCGAACGATTGTTACGCGAGTTATCATGCGGACGAACATACGCACACATTGCGTGACGTAATGAAGCAGATGGGAATCACGACCATCTGCTCGAAAGAGTGTGACGTCATAAAACTTTAATAGGATCCACACGCAACGCGTGACGTAATGAGACAGATGGCGTGACCGCGCGCCAACATCTCAATCGCGAGCTTGTGACGTCATAAGATTTCTAAGCATGGGTAACATTAATGGGATGACGCCATGACCCTAAAAACGTGGTAATTCGGGGTGGTTATTTAACCAACTAAACGAATTTTCCTAAAGTCGAGATCAAGCTAAATCGATTTCTAGTACCAGAAAACGGTAGGTTAACGACTTTCATCAAAATCCTTAGAGCCGTTTTCAAAATAAAATGTACATACATACAAGAATTGCTACTTTAAGGTGGACGTCAAGTAATTTTGCTTCCTATACTTCCGATGGAAAAACTTCTGTACACATTTTCTTCACAATTAATGCGTTCCCAAGGATGAAAATTTGAACATCGATTAAAAAGCTTCATTTTATAACTTGGAATACTTAACATTTTCTAAAACATAACCGTAATTATGCAATCCAACATTTATTTGTCTACTGACGTCATCAAAGTACAGGTCGCGCCATCTTTTTTCTGGTTTCAACACCACTAAAGGAAACGTTATAAGTATTCCAAGTTATAATATGAAGTTAATTTAATCGATGTTCAAATTTCCATCCTTGGGAACACACTAATTGTGAAGGAAATGTGTACAAAAGGTTTTCCATTGGAAATATAGGAAGCAAAATTACTTGACGTCCACCTTAATAGTGTGGGATAAGGGCGATGGAATGGATCCCGATCCTATGTCCTGACCTTTGACTCCATTTGTCCCATTTTCAATAGGGTTCCTCTCTCCAGGTGATCCCCTACCACATACAAAAATTTCATCGATATCGAACCACTTTTACGCACGTTATGACGCATAAGGGCAATGGAATGCATACCTCTCCTATGTCCTGACCTTTGGCCCCACTTCACCCATTTTCAATAGGGTTTGTCCCCAGGTGGTCCCCTACCACATACTAAAATTTCATTCAAATCGAACCATATTTACGCAAGTTATGAGGCATAAGGGCAATGAAATGAATCCCGCTCCTATGTCGTGACCTTTACCCCACGAAACTTTCATCGAAATCGAACCATTTTTACGTGAGTTATCGTGCCGACGGACGGAAAAAGCTAGAGCATATACGCTTCTTCAACCTACGGTTGGAAAGCATAAATTAAGAGTTATTGTCACAATATGATGGTCAGAGGAAATTGTTGATGTTGGGAAATATAAAAATGGTAGTGTCTGGCTGCTGCGTTGGAATTTCTGGATGTCGCCCTTCACGTAGAAGCTTTGGTGGTGGGGTGTAGTAATCGAAAAGCATCAGAAATCTGAGATTGTTGGGTAATGGTTGACAGCAAATTAACAATGGGATGCCGAAACTCAGCTGAGTGAAGTCGTTCAGGTCAAAATGCACAGTCGAAATCGCCACATAAAATAATATTTTCAGAAAGATCGATGGATTGGTATTGTGAATGAAGTATGGAAAGAGCATCTAGTGCGTCAAAAGTACCAAAGGGAACGTGAATATTGAAAGTAGGGAAAATGAAACATGCTGTATACATCCCAGAACCAATTCACTTGAAGCGGGTGACATCACGTCATGCTGAAGGCGGTTGTGGAAGGCGACAGCCAGGCCAGAATTACGTGAGAGACGATAACAATGCAGACATTTGTACGGCCACTGTCTCCAGCGGGAATATTGTGTAGCAGGAGTGTAGTTGGTCTGCACAGCAAGTATGTAAATATTTAGGGGGAAAATTTCTTCAAAAGTAAGGGCGTCACAGGAAGAGTAAACCCCCTACAGTCGAAAGTTGCAAATTTATACGTCAGTGTCTGCTTGTAGACCGCCTCCGTCCTCAATCTCGGAGTGAAGGTACCTGGAGTATTGTGCCAAGCTACGGATAATTTGACGTTTATCCTTTACTTTTGCACGAATTTGAGTCGAGACAAAATTGAGTTGTTCAATGAAAAATGGCAATTTGTCTTGGCATTTGAGATAGATGCGTTGTTTTTAAACTTAGACCAAGGAGGGAGAATCATAAGTTCTAGCATTTCCTCGGCATTACATTGCGAGGGAATGAAGTTGATTAGAAACAACAGTGCAATTTCTTCCGGTAAGGAAAGTTGTAACGAGCTTTTTCTGTAAAGCAGTAGTTGTAGTTGGGGAGTCTTCATATTCCGAAGAATCGTTAGCTTGCAGCATCGGCTCAGCGGTTAAGGTAGAGATAGGGGGTCTCCTTCTCAGAAAACATTGGGGTTGAGGTGGGGGTCTCTTCCCAGTGGACATTTCGGGAGGTTTGGAAAGAGAGAAGTTGTTGATGTGCATACTTTCTTTGCTTTAGTTATGGGAAGTGTGGATTTTGGAAGATCGTTTCACTTGAGCACGTGTTTCATTTAGTTCGTGGCATAGAATGTCTGAAGACTCCTCTTTCTTTGTGTGTGGGTGGTCAGAATCATCCTCTTAATTGTCTGTCTTGGCGGTAGTCAGGTCAGTAAACACATTCGGGAGTTGGTTGTGATGAAATTGGTGTACAAAGAGCAGTATGGTTTTCAGATTGTACATCTTCAGGATGAGTTTGAGCCGGTACGGATACAGTAGCGGCAGTTTTCAAGTCAGTAGTCTGAGTGAGAGGCACAGAATTTATGGGAATGCTACGTCAGGGGTTTTCACATCACTAGTGTCAGGAGGAGTTGAAGTGTCAGACTGAGCTGGAATTTGATGGTGAGGGCATACAGAAACTACATGACCTTTCCCTTTGCAGCTAACAAACTGTACACCAACAAATAGATCAAAAGTATGAGCATGACCATCACAAATGACCGTAAATGTTTGATGTCTATATAACAAGGCTTCGTCTGACGGGAAAACGACACGAAATTGTCATCAGAAATTGCGTGCCTGAGCATATAGGTGGTTGAGGGGAACTGCTGGAAGATAGTTGGGTGAGCCCACTACTTTGCCAATGGTGGAGAGCACTTCAATCAAAATTTCATCTGGGATTTCAGGAAAGCCTGGGGGATAGAGTCACTGTGAGAGGTCTTTGTGCTACCGGAGTTGGGGAAAGATGAGTTTGATTAACATCAGTCCCTGTGGCTAAGATTTTATCAATAGTGGGAAAATAGAACACAATACCACGTTTAAATCTCGACATATCAGTAATAGTGACTAAAGGTGTTACCTTTTGCAGGCCTGCTACATCGTAGTCTATGTGAGTGTCCTTTAATGCCGGGAAAAATAATCCAAGTTTCACTTTGCCCACTAACTGGGGGCCAAGAGTGGAGTCTGCAGAAAGGTGAATTCTCAGGTTACCGTTGATTAGCACTATATCCAGAGTGCTTGTTTTCAAAAGCTGTCTTGCCGAAGTGGAAGAAGAATGCGACGTGACACCGGCGAGTTTGTTGACATAGCTGAAGTGAAGAGGAGCTGAAGCTGAAGTTGAAGCTGCAGAGGTGCTAAGTGGTGGAAAATTAGCAGAGTACAGGTAAGAGCTGTTGAAGAGAGGTAGTTTTCACAAGAAGTTGACACATTTAATGAAACAGACGATGATGAAGGAGCATTAGTAGAAGCGCTATTCTCACGTTGCTTGGGAAGAACCGCCGGGAGATGCCATCTTGTCTTCGGCCAGACTGTCGTAGCAGCTCACGTTGGCGACGAATACAACCAAAAAATTAAAATAATTCAGAAACAAGGTACTCCTAATGGCAAAATAAAAAAAAAAAAAAAAAAACCTCCTGAACCTTAAGTAAAAAAATAAATCACAACACGGAAATACCCAAAATGTAGGGATCGCATTCCTCCTAAAATTCCTAAAATTATACCTAAAATTTGCTATTCTTCCTAAAATTTTCGTAAGCTTATTTATTAAAAATACAACCGTTATTAACGCCAATAAATTTACCATTACGGTAAGGTAAAAAGACCTGTTATTGTAGAAACACAGCCTATATGCTGTGCTGCTGAAGGGAGGGGAAATGACGCCATCGAGATGCACTTGCTTCGGGGCGGGCGCTCCACTTTTGTGCCTTCGAGCAGTTTGCGAGAGTAACAAGAGATCTAAGGGAAAAGGGAAGGGGTCATTTTCACCCCTGGTTTGCACTTTGCAGACGAACTCCGTGGCACGCAGAAGATCGTACTTTATTTTTGGACATGCCTCGTGGAACCTCCTCTTTCTGCTGATGTTTTGTTATTGTAAACCGCAGGTGGGTGGAAGCAAAGAGGAAACCTTTTGTTTTCCTTCCGTAACCTCTGGTAATGACGATGGGATGGTAGCTGAGTGTTATCGTGGCAGGCAGTAGAGCACGTGATCATTAACCTTCGGTCGTGCGTCGGCGACAGCGACCTTCGATGCGCAATGTATCTCGGCTCCGACTCGCTTTGACTGAACTTGCGTGAGATGCGTATGATAGTTTCTGGTTTTGCGTCTTTTATGGTGTTCTCTGTGCTGTGTGCAGGTTCAGTTCTCTAGTGGTGACTTCCTTTTTTTTTTTTTTTTTCTATCTTCTGACATCCTCGCAGCCAAACTTCGGGAAGTTGTCTGGTTTTGCAATATTGGAACGTGTTTTTGTACTTCCCTTTCATTTTCTGGTTAGTAATACAAGTGTTTAAGATGCCTAAATACAAAACGAAATTTCAAGATGCGTGGCTCGCCAAAGAATTGGACGGAGTGAAGTTGAAAGAATGGTGTTCTGCAACTGAAACAATATTTTCTGCTAAGTGTATATTGTGTTCAGAAATTTTCAATATTTCTAATAGTGGCTTTTCACAAGTAAAATGGCATCATAAAGGGAAAAAACATTTGCAGAAATTTCAAAGTAAATTTCAAAATAAGTCCATCCTGTGAAAGCCTTTGGAGGACGGGTTCTTCAGCCCAAAACAAATATTAGTTACTGAGTCATGATTTACAGTTGGCTAAAGCCGAAGCATTATGGGCCATGAAAGTTGCTAAGGACAATATGTCTTTTGTTTCATGCACTGAAACAGTTGAACTTTTCAAAGAAATGTTTCCTGATTCTGCTATTGCAGCCAAAATGCAACTTAAAGAAAAGTTGCTTATGTGATATCACATGGATTGTCAAAATATTTTGAAAAAGATTTGAAAAAAGACATTGCATCTAGTAGCCCAGGAAAGGTTACTATAGCATTTGATGAAACTACAAATACACAAGTGAAACGGCAGTTGGATGTGTATCTCAGGTACTGGTCTTCAGAAATAAATTCAGTTTCTTGCCGATACCTAACAAGCGTTTTTCTGAGTCATGCAACAGCAGATATTTTGCTAAAAGAAATTCTTGATGTGTTATCATCCTTCAATATTTCGTTGAACAGAATTATTTGTGTATCCATGGACAGCCCAAATGTAAATAAGTGCTTTTTACGCAAATTCAATGAAGTTGTAAAACAAGGCCAGAAATCTTTGGAACTAGGTTTTTGCAACCTGCATGTTGTTAGTAATGCATTTAAAAATTTTTTGACAAGCTTAAATATAGATTTTGACAAATTTGCTACTGATATGCATTACTTTTTAAAGAGTAGTGCTGCAAGACGAGAGGATTATAAATCTGTCGAGGATATAACATTGGTCACAGCCAAATTTCTTTTGCGTCATGTCAGCAACAGATGGTTAACCGTTGGTTCTGTAGCCCAGAGGCTCTTAGATTAATGGCTAAATATTACAGAATATTTTTTAAACTTCTTGCCATCTCAAAAAATATTTGAAAAACAACTACGCAATTCGGCAAGGTATAAAAGAATTCACTGTTTCCTGAAAAATGAGCTAACTCCTTGCTATTTAGCATTAATTTCATTTTCACACCAAAATTTTGAAAAGTTTTCATTATGTTATCAGAGTGAAGAACCAAAAATACACCAGTTATATTCTGATTTAAATACTTTAATGAGAAATGTTATGGCTCAGTTTATCCAAGATGATGTTATTGCAGGGAAATTTGGAGAAGACCTTAAGAATGTAGATTTTGAAAACAAAAATTCATGGAAAAAACTAGGGGAGTTGGTATGAAGACAAAAATCTCCTCAGGAATGTTCAGGAGACCAGGCAGAAATTATTTCTCTTAGATGTAAGATCATCACTAATTGCAACCACAAAATATTTAAAGTCAAACTTGCCATTCTGCAATCAAAAGCTAAGAGACATAGAAGTTTTAAAGGTAAAAGAACCAAAGAAAGAGTCAACTCAACTTTCAGTCACTGAAGGACTTTCAGAAATAACCAGAATTTCAAGTGTTTTGCATCTTTCTGAGGAACAAATTGATAGAGTAAGAGAAGAGTGGAAACTTTTAAATTGCGATAAGCCAACTCTAGATGAACTAGTGAAATTTTCAGAGGAAGGGCATATTCCAGTGCGGATTGATCATTACTGGCATAATATATTTAGTATTAAAGACTCTAGCGGAAAAGAAAAATACTCAAATCTTGCTAAACTCATAAAGTCAATTTTAGTTTTACCTCATGGTAATGCTGATGCAGAAAGGGGATTTTCGGTTAACACTGCTCTGTTAAGGAAGGACAAGGCTAACTTAAAAGACTCAACTATAACATCATTAAGAATAGTTAAAGGGGCCATTAAACACTATGGATGTGTAAGTAAAGTTCCCATAACAAGAAATTTGTTAAATAGTGTTTGTGATTCACATAAATTTTATAAAGAGTATGTTGATAAGCTGAAGGAAGAAGAATCACAAAAGGTAAAAGAAAGGAAGCAGAAAGAGAGGGAAAATAAGGAAAAGCAGCTAGAGAAAAAAAGAAAAGCTGAGTTTGATGACAAAATAAAAGAAAATGATGCAGAAATAAATAGGCTTAAAAAAGATAAAGAAGCCTCCCTAGCAGTAATTCAAGAGGGAACAGAAAGAATGAGAAAAGCTGTAGAAAAACAAAATACTGTTGAAATAGCAGTTGCCTCTAACTTGATCATACAAGGTTCAGCTGAAATAAAGAAAACTGAAAGTAAATTAGTTGTGGTGGAAGCAGAAAAAGATAGGCTCATCAGGAAAAGGTTAAAACAATAATATGAAAAAAGTAATTCAGTGAACAATTGTACATAGTTCTTGGTTTTCAATTACCTTTTTAGGATATTATAATTTAATGTGAAACCTGAAAACTTTACTGTGAAAATCGTGAATTGCTTCTGGTTCAACAGCATATTAATGTTCAAAGTGAAACTTGAATGTGGTAAATATACTTGAATACGATAATAACACGTGAAAAGATAAGAACTGAACATTAGAAGTAAATCGTACTTAAACTTTAGACATTAGACGTTATGCAAAAAATTTGGGTGTGAACTTCGACCATATATACTAATGGACTGCGCATTGGCAATAGCTGCATCAAAGCCGCCATGGCTCCAACATTGGGCACGTCATCATCAGACTCCAAATTTCGTGTAAAAATGCTGTTATGATTACTAATTTACGCTGCAGAACTTCAGTGTTTTCGGTGTATTCTGTGAATGCGCCTCATATATAATGAAAACTCTTCAGGTAAGTTTACTTATGAGCTATATACATGCATGATCGGGTTGTTTACATTTCGTGATTTATAATGTGATGAACATTTGCGAAGAATTTGGAACATGCATTCCATTTTTTTTTCTTAAGTTACTATATTTTTATGTCAATAGCTGCAAGTTTCTGGTTAAGTAATTGAACTTTGTTGACTTAGGTATTTATTTCTGTTTCTTACCCATGAAAAATCATAGAACTTCCTTTACTATATTGCTCAGAGCAACCATAAGCACAGCAGGTGTAACCCATCTTTTTGACTGTTGTCATGTGATTTTATGTTGGAGCCAGAAATTTTGATGTCATGCGCAGTCTATCAGTATATATGGTTGAAGGCTGTGAAGCAAACTTTTTACAATGTATACAGAGTTGTTTTACTAGATGTATACAAATATACATCTAGTTTTTATTGAAATACACTCCTAAAATTTTTCTAAAAATTCCTAAAATTCTTACCTAAAATTTTCCAGAAGTATGCTATGATCCCTGCAAAATGTCAACCACGTCAACAGGAGCTCAGAAAAACTACACCTGTCGACAAGTAAGTGGGGAAAGAAGCCAGAAAAGAAATATAGAGGCAGGCTGGTGAAATCATGGGAGGAAAAGATTTAGGAATGCTTGCAAGATAATTTTTTTTTTTTTTTTGATTGGAGGTTTAACGACTACCGTGAGCAACTCAATGGGCTATAAGCAGTCGCCCGTCCCTAATTTAGGGTCACTGGTTCCAGGGAAGGGAGAGAGAGCCAGTGCCGTAAGACAAACACAACATCCATGCCTCACCGGGATTCGAACCCGGACCCCTTATGGACGAATGATCAGAGGCCAACGCCTTAGACCACTGCGCCACCGGGGCGGCTCTTGCAAGATAAATACGTATATAATGAGTATAAAGTACAAACAGTCTTGTGTGAGGCGTATGATGGATATCTGTAAATCTCGAGCTGTGTGTCAAGATTGCTGTGCCGCCCCCTCAGGGTGCGCAGTGGTCTAAGCAATGGCTTCTGATCATTCGTCCGAAAGGGGTCGCCGCCCCGGTGGCGCAGTGGTCTAAGGCGTTGGCCTCTGATCATTCGCCCGAAAGGGGTCCGGGTTCGAATCCCGGTGAGGCATGGATGTTGTGTTTGTCTTACGGCACTGGCTCTCTCCCTTCCCTGGAACCAGTGACCCTAAATTAGGGACGGGCGACTGCTTATAGCCCGTTGAGTTGCTTACGGTGGTCGTTAAATGTCCAATCCAAAAAAATAAATAAAAGATTGCTCTGTTTTGGGTTGGAGGTTTAATGACCACCGTGAGCAACTTAATGGACTATGAACAGTCGCCCGTCCCTAATTTAGGGTCACTGGTTCCAGGGAAGGAAGAGAGCCAGTGCCGTAAGACAAACACAAACATCCATGCCTCACGGGATTCGAAACCGGACCCTTCTCAGACGAATGGTCATAAGACAGCGTTTAGGCCACTGCCCCACCGGGGCGTCCAAGATTGCTGTAAATGGAGACATTCACATGAGCTAGTTAAAGGACTGTCTGGGTTCTTCACAAGATGTATTCAGTGAGAATGACAGCAGCTTCCACCATCATCCCTGATCTCCACAAAGCCCGGATCTGAACTCCATTGAGAATGTATGGGACAAGTTGTTGGGTGTGTGCGTAAGTTCTACCCATTTTTGTAGGCCACAAAGAAAGGAGGAAAACACAACAAATAACACCTAGGATTTCACATAATTGTCACCATTCTGTATGACCTCTTGCCATCTGTCGATGAGTCGGTGAATCCCACGCCGTAAAAACTCCTGTGTTTTAGATTAAAAAAGTCATGTAATGCAGTTTTCGCATCGTCCACATCATCGAAGGTTTGGAGAGCGAAGGCGTTCTGTAACGATCGAACAAGGTGGTAGTCCGTAGGTGCCAGGTCAGGGGAATACGCCGGGTGAGGTAACGCTTCCCAACCAAAGTCCTGTAATTTTTGCCATGTGATTAACGCAGCATGAGGTCTGACGTTATCATGACGAAGGATCACGCCTTTGCGATTGAAAAGTGCTGACAGCTTCGATGTCAATTGTTCTCGCAATCTGTCCAACTGGTGGCAGTATAGAGGTCAGCATTTATCGTTCGGTTAGGTACCAACACCTCCCAGTGGATTATTCCCTGGACATCACCCCAAACATTCAACAGAACCTTTTTGGGATGCAGTCCTCCTTTTGAGGTCGACAGATCAGGCTCGGCACACAGTCCGTCGACGTTTTACATTACAGTACAGTACCCATTTCTGTGACAAAAAAGCAAAGAAACACAGGTGCGGTTCTTCTCGTGTCGTTGCTTTGCGGTAAGCTGGTGCGGAACCCAGTTATGGAAGTTGATGATGAACCCAAGCGCATGCATCCGTCTTTCGATTGTTGTTCTGTGTACCGACAATGTTTCCGTTAATTCCTGAACGGTTGAGTGTGGGTCATTTGTTATGGCTTGGTCCACATCCTCGTCAGGAACCACGGATGGACGTCCAGGACGTGGTTGGTCTTTACAGCTTCTGTCTCCGTCCAGCAATTTTCTAAACCAACGGCGGCATGTGCTATCATCAACTACATCTTCCCCATCCACTTGACAGATGTTGCGGCAAGCCACGGCTGCATTACTGACTTTTTTGAACTCGTACAGTAAACAATGTCTGATGTGGTCCTCATCGCATACCGTGTTACACCGTCAATGATCTCCGTTACGAATGACTTACTAGAACAAACCTAATTCCACTATATGCTCTACTGCTCCACGCTTTATTGGCCGAAAATTCGGCATCGCAGCGTCATCTGTGACGTAACTACTCCGATCGCAATTTGCATCTATTAATATTACAAAAACGCGTAGATCTTTTGCACAGATCTACGAGCAAAGTCCTCTTTCGTCAAATCTGAGCCAGTTAAAGGACTGCGTGGTGCACGCGTGTTATGCGGTAGAATTAGGTGCACTCCAACACCTTGTGGAATCTATGCCAAACCGCACACGTGCTGTAATTTGGGCTAAAGGAGATCGAACCTAGTATTGAATAAAAGTTTATAATTCAGTGGCTGGTATGTGTATGTTCCAAGAAATGAAGCCTATCGTCACTGGAGGAACAAACACAGAATCCACGTCTTGGCCCTGGATTTGTACCCGAACCCAGCTGCACCAGAGGTCAGAAATCTACGCCCTAGTTCATTAAATGACTTCCTCGAATTATATTAATCTACATTGTTAAAAATTTCAGTTCAACGTTGCACCACAATATCGTGCAGCATCTGACACTTACACCATGATCTGGTGCGATTTTCACACTTGCACCATTAAGTGGTGCTTGAAAACATTTGACTTGCACCAAGTTTTCGTGCAAATTACCAAATGCAGACAGACCGGCGTTACTTTGCACCACATTTTAGGGCAGTGAAGGAGACGGTGCATGCGTCTTCGTCATCAAGTCATCCGACGGAGGCAGATGTTCTGTTGTGCCGCGATGTTGGCGTTGTCGTCACAGTGAGTGCGAGTTTGGAAAATTTTAAAGAAGTGTTCACTTACGTTAATAAGGTAAGTGATGAAAATAATTTTTGGAGCACATGTATGTCTGGTGTTCCTGACATAATTATTTTCATGTTGAACTTTCTGATGTTCTATATGTGCCTAGCCACGCCCACATGTAGGACAATATAATTTTAGTTTCCTGAGGTTGTTCACATGGAAATAGTTTTTAATGTACACTGCTGGCCACCCAAAATGCAACACCAAGAAGGAAGCATCCAATTGCCCCGAAATTCGCAGCATGCGTCGCCCGCGAGAGGACATGCAAACGATTAGCATTGCAGGGCATATGCACATCATGTGCCCCCGGCACGCCTCCGAGAAGCACTATAAGAAGGGTGCACAGAAGGCGGGGTGTAAGTAGTGGAAGTGTGTTGTGCTGCCGGACCTGTGCGTGGGAATCTTCCTGATGCCTCTTCGCAGAATACGGCAGTCATTCCAGCACGTTTCGGAGTTCGACAGAGGACAAATAGTGGCTTATCGCGACAGCGTTTTATCGTACCGAGACATCGGCGCCCGTGTGGGACGACATCCAGCCACAGTAAGGCGAGTACGGATTCGGTGGGTGCAGGAGGGACGGACGGCTTGACGTGAGCGATTGCCGCAGCCGCGGCACACCACCGAACAAGAGGACCGGCATGTTGTACGGCGGGCATTGACGGCTCGCACCGCCACATCACGAGTATTAGCGCAGGAATTAGGGTGTTTTGCGCAACAACCTGTGTCAGCACGTATCGTTCGACGTCGTCTGCAGGAGCGGGGACTTGTCGCACGGCGCCCATTGCTCCGATTACCA
Organism: Macrothele yani; assembly: GCA_039090855.1. Classification (NCBI taxonomy): domain Eukaryota; kingdom Metazoa; phylum Arthropoda; class Arachnida; order Araneae; family Macrothelidae; genus Macrothele; species Macrothele yani. The sequence continues at coordinate 88,625,033 of CM077016.1, read as the reverse complement.
TTGACGTTACACCTCCGGCGAGTGCGACGGCAGTGGGCCGTTGAACGCCGTACCTGGACAACGGAATGGCACGACATTGTCTTCTCCGACGAATCCCGCTTCTGCCTGCAGCACCACGATGGTCGGATCCGCGTGTGGCGGCACCGCGGCGAGAGACTGTATGACGCCTGCATTATGCATCACCATACCGGTCCGTCGCCTGGCGTTATGGTTTTGGGCGCAATTGGATATGACACCCGCACCCCTCTGGTACGTATCGCCGGTACACTCAACAGCCACCGCTACATCTCTGACGTTTTGGAGCCTGTAGTCCTCCCTTACCTGCCAGCGGCCACGTTTCAACAGGACAATGCGCGCCCGCACGTGGCACGCATCGTGCAACAATTATTAACGGCCTACCAGGTGTCACTGCTGCCGTGGCCCGCCTGTTCTCCCGATATGTCGCCCATCGAACACGTCTGGTCGCTGACCGGCAAGCACCACCCGCGGCTACGTCTGATGAACTGTGGCAGCGTGTGGAAGCAGCCTGGACCGACATACCCAAGCCCACATCCAAAGCCTCTTTCGTTCGATGCCGCGGCGTCTAGCGGCCGTTATTGCCAACCATGGGGTCCAACGAATTATTGATGTCTGCGTGTTCCGCAAGTCGCACGGGCCTGTAAGCTCAATCGTTTCATCTTTGTATCTGTTGTTATGTGTCCAGTAAATCTGGCTTTGCTATCTCGTGTCCTTCTTGGTGTTGCATTTTGGGTGGCCAGCTGTGTAGTATAACAACCTCAAATTGCGGCATTAATTGGCCCAGTGTATTAATTTTAAAATTTAGATTATATGTGCTAACAAAAGCAATTAAGCTTAAAATCTCCCGAACATGCGGGAAAAAAAATTCAAAAGAAAAAAAATGGAACATTTTTTTCCTAAATTGATGAAGTAAATACAAACTTTTTGGAACTGTACACAGAAACCCTGTTTTCAAAATATTTTATCCATAAAGCAGTAATGTAAAAATATTACTTTATTTTGGTGATATGTTGCACCAATAAGTGGAACTACACTAGCTGCACCACAATTTGGAAAAGTGACAATAACAAGTGGTGCAACTGTGCACCATATTATGTAGTAAGGTTGCACTATAAAATGGCGCATCCTTACATTTGATGGTGCAACCATACACCATATTCTGGCGCAACCTTGCCCCATAAAGGCACCAAATTGTTGGGTTTTGTTTGCACCACAAAATGGTGCATCTTTTCTCAGAAAGTGGTGCAACTGGTGTAGCACCACTTTTTGATGCAACCTATCCCCAAATTTTTAACTATGTAAAACTGAAAACCGGCTACTGAAGTATTTCTTCTATTTTAAGTTTCTTTCGGGGTAGCTAAATCTCTCTCACACATACGCCCACGCCGAACAGAACCGTGAAGCGAGTACAATAGCCTTGTTTCTTTTGGGACTGTAATCCACGCTGAAACTTCGACAGTTACGCTTCCTAATCTCTCTACCATCTTGACATACCTTTTTGTTGCTTCCCACCACATTTTTTTCCGTCGAAAAAACACAATTATTGAAAAGGAAGCTATTATAGATGCTTGCATGTATCACTGCTTTTTTTCATGGTTTTTGTCTTAACGCGCAGAAATGCAAACTCTTTTTCATGGATCTAAATTTCTCAGCGGAAAATGAGGCGTCTATCAAGAGCAGAATAGATCTAATATGTATATCTATCTATCTGCTTGCATATATTTCAGTCTTGAGTAAAATTTAGAGATGCATGTTATCCCTTCTTTTTATTTCTGTGGAAGATTCTTTGCGTCCATAAAATCTTTATTGACGTTCTCTCCAGGAAAGATGGTGTTGGGGCACGTAGGGAAGATTCTGTATTCGACAGCAATTTCAGAGCCAGTGCCTGTTTTATTACCATTTTGTGATGCTAATAATGCGTTTGTTGGGGGAACCGTTAAGTTCTCGTGGTTATTCTATTGCACGAGGTGTAGATTTTCTCGCTTTCACACAATAAATCTTTAACACTGGCCACCCGTCTTTCTGAAAATGATGTATTTATTATGCCTCCACTCTTCCTATTTCCCTGTGTACCTTATAAATATTTCTTACCCGCTATATAAGACTCCGCCCCCTTTTTGTTTGTCGAATAATTGTTTTTTTTTTTTTATCTCTGATATTTTAGCGTGACAACCTTTGCCACTCCGTGTTAAGAAATTTTCCATCAAATTTATTGTACTCAGGTGATACGATTTCCATCTCTGTTTTTACGCCACCGTGTGAGCAATATTCTGATTATAGACAGCTTTATATCTAGCGGCATGGACTTCTGGCTAATCGTCCCGGCACGAGTTCCAGATGAGGCATTTGCTCTACCACGAGTCTGTCCCTTCCATGGAACCAGAGACTCCAAATTAGAGACTGGAGACTCCGTATAACGCACATGCAGCTCATTGGAAGTCGCAGTTTATTTCCAAATTGTCCTCTAACGATTCAAAGAAATATACAACGAAAATGCCACACCATGAAGAAATGCTCGAAAACAGACCAAACTGCTCGAAAACAGACCAAACTGCACACACAGATAGCCAAGTAGGCCCTGAACAAATGATTTAATTGTCACATACAGACTAGGCTCCAGTGGCCGAATATACAGGATGATCAATAAGGAGTAAGGCCCCCATTTTGAGAGATACAGCGTTGAATCCGACGTGGCATCGAGGTAATGAGAGTCCGAATAGCGTCCTGGGGTATCGTGGACCATGTGGTGTTCATCTGAGTCCACAGTTCATCTTCATTTTGCTGGGGTGGGCGGGTACTCAACCGACGTTCAATCGTGTCCCACAGATGCTCGATAAGCGAGAGGTCGGGCGATTGTGCTGGCCACGGAAGCATCCACACACTGTGTAAAGCATTCAGGCTGATCCAAGCGGTATGCGTCATGGAATTATCCTGTTGAAAAACGGCGTTTGGGATGCCCTGCAGATACGGTAGTGCCACGGACCGCAGCACCTCGTCAACATAGCGGCGTGCCGTCAATGTGCCTGTAATGCGTACCAACGGTGACAGGCTGTTGGCGCTGATAGCACCCCACACCATGAATCCGCGTATCTGGGCCGTGTGGCGCTCCACAATGGTGGAAGAATCTGCCCGTTGGCCACGTCGCCTGCAGATTCTCACACGGCAATCATCCGTGGCGAGACAGAACCGCTATTCGTCGCTGAACACCACACTGTTCCACTCGGTACCCCACGCAGCTCTGGAGCGACACCACGCCAAGCGGTGACGACGATGTCTCGCTGTTAAGGCTAGCCTTCGCAATGGACGGCTGGACAGCAAACCAGACGCAGCTAATCGGCGCGACACTGTCCGCGTCGATATCGGAGCATCCAAGCCTCCTCGTACACACCGCAAAATGTCGCCCGTTGTGACCTGTGGGTCCGATAAGGCATGACGTCGGATGCGACGATCGGTGCGCTCGGACGTCCATTTCCGTGCTCCGCCCCCCCCCTACGACGTAGCACAGATCCTTCCTGGGGCCACTCTCTCCAAATGCGACCGACGGTTGTGGCATCACGTTGGGTTTCTTCCGCAATGCGTGGCAAGGACCATCCGGCTGTACGAAAGCCTACTATGACGCCTCTCGTGAACTCATTAGTTTGACAAAATCGCATACGACGGTGTCTTAATGGCATTGGCACCCATTGTTCATTCTCCAGACACGGTTACAGCAGAACTACTCATTTCTTGCGGCTGCGACGTCTCGACTGACGGCCTCACGGGCTGGTTGTCCGCTTATATCCCTTACGCCGTTCGTGCGATTGGCCTGAAAATGCAATCATTTGCTTAACTTGTACGTCTGCACCCACCCTGCAATTTGCATGGCGCGGCGTTTACGTCTCCGTGGTGTGACATTTTCTCTGTCAGGCAGTGTACAAGCGGTGGCCTCAAAAATTGCAGCTTTACGAATGATTATTTTTCTTTTTAAGTTCTTGGCAATTTTTTTCCTTTTCATAGCATGTTGTGCTCGGAAAGCTGCGCATTTGAGGTTATTACGTAGTTGCATAAAGACAGCGGCAACACAGAACCCACGTTTGTGTTATTCGTGAAGTTGTTTGCTTGTATCGATGTTTCTATCTATACTCGTGGCAAACCTAACCTGACTGACTATGGTGAGCACGCTGGAAGAGCCTTTTAACCGAAAAGATCTGGTTTTTAGTATTTCTCCGCACTAGTGGGGTGAAAAGTTTCGGGGACCATCCTACAGAACCAGAGGTTGTGCCACCGCAATGGGAAGCTAAACAGAAGGAAACTTCCAGCTGATCCTTCTATTAGCGATTTCCTTCTCAGACAGAAAGGAGCAAAGCGCAGTGAACCACAAACCTGTCCGTTTACGTTTCTACCCTCAGTAAGTATCTTCTGGGTATGGCCTCCCTAAGACACATAGCCGACTGATAAGAATGACAATGACGTCGCCAAATCACGAATATTTCAACTTTTTAGATGAGCAATTGAAACTGAGATCATCATTTTAAAATGTACGTACGCACAACACGTAGAACAATTATGTTTTAATTAAGTTCCTGTTCAAGCTCGAATACCAGCTTTGAAACATTTTGCGTATATGTGGCGAAGTTGTCAAAGTTGTGTGCAGAGCAATTGCGAAGGCAGTTCCATTTGTACAAGCGGGCTGGGTACCACGTTCTTAACAGGTACATACACACTATCTGATCAAAAGTATTCGGACACTTGCCTATCCACAAATTCCCTGTAATAGGAAAGTAATTAATATCGAGTTTGTCCACTTTTAGCTGCTATCACAGCCTCCATTCTGCTGTGAAGCCTTTCCACTAGATTTTGGTACTTTGTTGCGGGAATCGACTTCAATTCTTCAGCAAGACTATTAGTCTGATTGGTCACCGCCTGCCTGGCTCGCAGTAGGCGTTCCATTTCATCCCAAAGGTGTTCAATGATGTGAGATAGGGGCTCTGTGCAAGCCATTCAAGTTCTTCCGTACGCATCTCATCAAACTATTTCTGCAGGGACCTCGCTTTGGGGACAGGTAGCATTTTCTTGATGGTAAAGAAAAGGGCATTAACCGAACTGTTGCCATAATTGTGCAGAATGTCATTATAGGCAGCAGCGTTAAGATACCAGGGCACTGGAACTAGGGAGCCCAGCTCTAACCATGATGCCTCCTACACCAAACTTCAGTGCTGGCACAACACAGTTGGGCCTGTAGCGTTCACCTGTTATCCTTCATATCCAGACTCTTCCGTCGGACTGCCAGATGGTAAAGGGTGATTCATCACTCCAGGGAACGCTTTTTCACTATTCCAGAGTCTACTCACATTCAGCTTTACATCACCGCATTCAGCTTTACATCACCGTAAGACTCATAAATATAGACGCTAGGAGGAAAATACACTTGGCTCGGCACAGATTGTGAGAGGTGAAGCGATTTCGATACCCATATTTCGACAATTGTTGTTCTCACAGCAAAACCACACACATTCGCCCAGGCTCGTTTATCTTCTATGTGACAACACTTCAAGAAAGTCCGTGTACATCAAGCAGTAGTATTCTTACTGCTTAATTTGGGTTCGAGTTTTTTGTTGTTCAGATATTTCTTTCATACATGGTGTATTATTTATTATTATTTTTTTTTATCTCAAGCAGGACACATTTGAACTTCGATAAAAAAAGAAAAGGAAACAGAGAGAGAGAGAGAGAGAAATCGCTCTGGTTATTGCTTTAAGGTGGTTTCACTTAAAATCTCTGCCTTATGTTTCTAATGGTAAAACTTCTGTACATATTTTCTTCGCAATTAATGTATTTTCAAGGATGAAAATTTGCACATTGATAAAACTAACTTTAAGTTATAGCATGGGATACTTAATGCTTGCTAAAACATAACCATAATTAAACAATCAAACATTTGTTTGTCTACTGATGTCATCAATGTACAGGTCGCGCCATCTATTAAGAGGTCTGAACATTACTCAAAGAAAAATGATTGATTTGTAATATTATTATAGCTATGTTTTAGCAAGTATTAAGTATCCCATGTTATAACTTAAAGTTAGTTTTATAGATGTGCAAATTTTTATCCTTGGGAATACATTAATTGCCAAGAAAATATGTATAGAAGTTTTACCATTGGAAACATAAGGCAGAGATTTTAGGTGGAACCACCTTAAAGAAATTTAAAGAATTCTTTAAGGATCTTTTTTAAAGAACAAACAATGTTGCGTTAACTTTCCAATTTATTTGTGCAAAAACAATTTTCAAAATTGTACACTTACAGCGTTTGGAATTTCATGGAACCCCCAGTGAAGGGGACCATGAAATTCCAGAGAGAGTTCGGACTCCCGTGTCCCCCACCTTCCGCCGCCTATGAATGTACTGGCATATGGGAACGTCGTTATCCAGACGTCGCTAAACAGCATCCCAAATGTTCTAAATAGGAATTTTTTTGAATGAGGGTTTAACGACCACCGTGAGAAAATCAATGGGCTATAAGCAATTGTCCATCCCTAATTTAAGGCTCCTTGTTCCAGGGAAGGGAGATAGCCAGTGCCGTAAGACAAACACAACATCCATGCCTCATCGGGATTCGAACCCGGACCTCTTTTGGACGAAGAACCCATCGCTTAGACCACTGCACCACCAGCAAACTTTAGACCAAACGACCCGTTTTCCACTTCAGGGATATTTACGCTTTCAAATGGACATGATAGAGGCAGTGATATTTACGCGTTCAAATGAACATGATAGATAGACTTAAACAATCAGACAAAATATTTAAAATTCTTGAAGATTCAACCTTACGAGATGATTTAGCAACTTTCGAAAGATGTTTGTCATTCATTCAAATATGAAAAATTTGCTTTCCTGTCCTGCCAAATAGAAATATTTGAGCTCGAGATGATTTTAAAGCTTTCACACAAAAATCAAACAGAGATCTTTCATCAAATATCTCTAGTGCTTGTTCTGCACTGATGCTTTTACCCTTTCGAAAACCTCAGTTCAACGAGCTTCTTACTTTTTCAAATAAACCGATCCATCTTTCTGTGCAAGGAGCGATAGTTTCAGGAAAACGAGACGCTCAATCATGCGAAAATTTTCAATAACAGATACACACACATACGCACACAAAAAGAAAAACGTCATCTGATCAATATATATCTTTTTAATATTTTTCCGAACCCTGAGAAGTAAACCACATGAGTGCGCCGACAAGTCCAACAGAAGTTATTGCGGAACGCGACATAATGATTCATTGGCGTCTGCTGTCATTACGATGTTCACGTACGCTACGTGGAGGAAAGAAATGGTTTTTTTAGATCACACTTTTAGAATCGTTAAATTTTTTTTCTTGTGGTCGCATTCCTCCAAGAGCCAAACATTTCGTTTGTGTAGCATTTTCTTTCTACAGGGTGTCCGAAAAATAATTGTGCACTGAAAGTAACACACCATGTTGAACTGGTTTCTACAGGAGATGTCGGAAATGGACCCAACCGACGTCCAGACATGTCTGCACACGCTTCTGCATGTTGGTGAAGATCTTTCTCATGGTATGTGGTGTGATGTGTTGGATGTGGGTCGTTATTGCAGCCTGTAGCTCTCGAAGTGTATGCGGATAACCTGCGTACACCTTCCCTCCAGTGCTCTCCACAGTAAGAAACTAGGCGGTGTCAGATTTGGTAATCGGGCAGGCCACAGTTCCCCGGGAGATGATGCGATTTCCGAAGAAAGCTGTATTGATGCGCCAGCGGTGTGAGCAGTTGCACTGTCTTGCTGGAACAATTCTTCGTTGATTTCCCGTTCCGTGAGCTAGGATATGAATGGTTGGATAATCTGGGCACGGTACCATTCTGAGTTACTGAAGAAAATGAGGCCAATAATGCGCGTACTAAGTGCAGTGACTATAGAAATATAAGCATACTCTCGCATGCTTCTAAAGTATTGTTTAGAATATTGAATCGACGACTGTATAGCAGAGCGGAGTATTTTTGGGGGATGATCAGTACGGATTCAGGAAAGATAGAGGAACTAAGGATGCAATCGGAGTGATGAGGACTATATGCAAAAGGAAGATAGAAGTAAACAAAGAAGTTTATACATGTTTCATCGACCTAGAAAAAGCATTTGATATGGTGAATTGGGAAAAGCTGATAGAAGTGCTAAGTAAAATCGGATTAGACTGGAAAGACCGGAGGTTAATAGCTGAATTATACATGAACCAGACCGCCATAATAAAGACACAAGTTCGTAAAATCATGCAATGCATTGATTATGATACGCTTTCCAACATACCAGAAATCATTACTCAAGTTATGAGGATAATGGCAGTAGAATAAATCTCGCTCCTATGCCCTGACTGTTGACTCCATTTCGATGATATTCAACTGAACCGGTTAAGTATACTTCCGGAATAACATGAAAAAGTTTTGTCTCAAGCGAAGCATTTTTACGTAAGTTAGCATTTTACGTATCGAAGCATTTTCACGTAAGCATTTTTACGTATTTTTACACATAAGGGCGACGGAATGGATCCCGCACCTATGTTCTGACCTTTGACCCCATTTCACCCATTTTCAATAGGGTTCGTCCCCAGGTGGTCCCCTACCACATACTAAAATTTCATCGAAATCGATTCACTTTTACACAAGTTATGACGCATAAGGGCAATGGAATGGATCCCACTCCTTTGTCCTGACCTTTGATCCCATTTACTCCATTTTCGATAGAGTTCGTCCCCAGGTGGTCCCCTACAACATACTAAAATTTCATCGAAATCGAAGCATTTTTACGCAAGTTATGATGGATAAGGTCAATGGAATGGATCCCACTCTTATGTCCTGACCTTTAACCCCATTTCGTCCATTTTCAATAGGGTTCGTCCCCAGGTGGTTCTCTACCGCATACTAAAATTTCATCAAAATCGAACAGTTTTTACGCGAGTTATCGTGCGGAGGGACGGACAGACGGACAAAGCTGGAGCATATACGCTTCTTCAACCTACGGTTGGAAAGCGTAAAAAAGTAGAAAAACCGAAAAAAATGTGTGATTGGTAGGGGTGTAAGACAAGGATGCTGTCTGTCCACCAACGCTCTTCAGTATTTTTGCAGAAGAAATGATAAAAGAATCATTTGATGAAGAGAAAAGAGGATTCACTATTGGAGGAAGAACAATACAAAGTATTAGATTTGCAGATGATCAAGCAATTTTAGCTAATACTGAAGACGAACTACAGAATCTAATGCAAAAATTTGAAAGTGTATGCATAAAATATGGTATGAAAATTAACATAAAGAAAGCATCACCTCAACGTTTCCAAGTCTCCACGAGACTAGGAAACGTTGAGGTGACGATGAATGGAGATAATGTAGAGCAAGTGAGACTATACAAATACCTCGGTAGCATAATAAAGAATTCATAAAGGAAAATATGCATTTTACAACAAGAAAAAATTGTTTAGTAAAAAATGGATAAAAATTTAAAGAAAATTATTATTAAGTGCTATATTTGGAGTACAACTTTATATGGGGCAGAAACGTGGACAAACGGGAAGAAAGAAGCTAAAACGTTGGAGGCATTTGAAATGTGGTTATGGAGAAGAATGGAAAAAATAAAGTGGATTGCAAAAATTACCAATTGCTGCAAAGAGTTGAGGAAGAAAGGAATATTCTAAAGACCATAAGAAAATGAAAATATAGCTGGATAGGACATGTGTTAAGAGGAGACAGCTTATTGAAAAGAATGATAGTGGGGGAAATTAACGACTAAGAGAAAGGATACGACTAATGATGATTGATAATATCATGGGCACAGGAAGCGATCAAGTATTGAAGGAGGAAAGAAGGGACAGAGAGCACTGGAGGAAGAGAACTTGCTGAGTTACCGTTGGACCTGTCAAAAGACATAACACTAAGGATGAATGCGCGTACGAGTCATGGCACACCAAATACCGACCTTCTGGTTGTGGAGTTGCACTTCCTTCAATTCGTGGGAATTTTCAGTACCCCAAAGACGAGTGTTTTGGCTGTTGATGTACCCGGACAGGTGGAACCATGCCTCATCTGTAAAGAAAGTCACGTCCAGAAGTCCTCACCTTCTTCAGACAGAAACTCTTGAAACCATCTGTACCGAACACGGGCCTCGTGGTCTGTTTCTTTCAGCTGATGCACGACAGACACTTTGTACGGGTGAAACGCAACTTCCTTTTCAGAATATCGTGCGCTGTACTCTTTGGCACATTAGCTTGTTATGACAGCCGCCTCACGGAAACTCCTCTGTATCCTATCCTGGATATCCCGTACGGTCTCGTCTGCCTTGGATGGCCTACCGGGGCGGGGGCACCCAGAACACTTCCAGTTTCCCGAAACTTCGCTATGAGCTGGCGTACCGCATTACGTTGGGGGACGTCTGCATCGCGAAATTTTCTTGCGAGCAGTTTTTGCACTTCGTCAGTATACTTGTCGTCATGGCGAAAGACATGTTCCACCAAAAACACTCTTTGTTCAACTATCAACACCATTGCCCTTGTGACGAGACGAGTGATCAATCAACACGTCTGCCTCCGTTGCTCCGTCGACCAAGCGCTCGGGAATGATAGCTGCGCGCGCCTTGGGGTGGGGAAACACAAAGGTTCGCTTCCATGTGGTGGGTGACTTCTACTGTAATTCCATTCAAAATTTCTTTATTATTACATTACTGCAACTCGTGCACAGTCTTTATTAGGACACCCTGTATAAACCATAGACCGTGAAATTCAGGAAAATAAAAAAATCCTACGTATAGTATAATCCAAAGCTGGCGCCTTGAAAAACATGTAAAAAATCGCCGTATAATCCGTACCTGCGGATTATACAGCGATTTAAAATCTTTCACTCAGAGAATGGTTAAATCTACCGAAACGTAATTTCGCACATAAACGCGATTCACAGGTTGACGCATCCATAGGCGTCACCACCTTCTGATTATTTTTTGGCACAGATATATCTTCCCTTACCTTCCCAACTCTCTTGTTCTTCTCACTATAAAACAATGTATTATTTTTACTTGACAGCTCCCACTTCCCCCACCCTGTCAGTTTATCCACCTTGAGATACTTAATAATGATGCAATAAGCATAATTTATGTCAGCTGTATTGTACGAGTAATTAGGGGTAAAATCATTACATTGAACTCTTTCAAAGGTTATTGTCAACAATATATTTATTCAGTTAAAGTAATTTTTTTTTGTATCGATTGGCCCGGGTTCGAATCCCGGTGAGGCATGGATGTTGTGTTGTCTTACGGCGTTGGCTCTCACACTTCCCTGGAACCAGCTGCCCTAAATTAGGGACGGGCGACTGCTTATAGCCCATTGAGTTGCTCACGGTGGTCGTTAAACCTTCAATCAAGAAGAAGAAGTTGTCGTACTCTCGTCCTCAGATGTGTCGGCTCAGGCGCCTTCCCAACTGCCTGGTACTCTTGCTCCAGTGCCTCACTTGACTTGGCTGCGACTCCTTCTTCTGCCTTTGCCGCTGCCTCGGTGCCCTCCTGGGTACTTCTGAGACTACTGTCTTGCCTTTTGACTGTGCACCTCTTCCCTCACTGCCTTTTATGCCAGCCGGCTCAGCACTGACTTCTCTTCCGAGGATTTTTTTTTTATTGGAGGTTTAACGACCACCGTGAGCAACTCAATGGGCTATAAGCAGTCGCCCGTCCCTAATTTAGGGTCACTGGTTCCAGGGAAGGGAGAGAGCCAGTGCCGTAAGACAAACACAACATCCATGCCTCACCGGGATTCGAACCCGGACCCCGTTCGGAAGAATGATCAGAGGCCATCGCTTAGACCACTGTGCCACCGGGGCGGCCTTCCGAGGATGTCATTTTCCTTTACAGTGCAGCGAGGCTCTGCTTCTCCGTCAGCTTCTTCTCAACCTGATGGCCTCTTGCAATCAACACCTATTATTCAGGTATCCAACCAAAAGGTGAAGGTAACGATTGATGAAATTTTGCAGATTGGCCGTGAGTTCCATAATATTTTGGATAGAGGTGTGCTCTTTAATGCCTTACTGAATACTTCTTTGCCACGCTACACGGGGGCCATCACAGATCATGTGTCGTCCGCGTCTATTGCCGGAATTTCTCGTAGCTCTCGGGGTATCTCAGAGCAGTTCCAGCGCAAGGAGGATGCTGACATTTTTCTTGCACACGGACTTTCGATTGGAACAATTCATCTCATCCCTTCGCCTCTTTCCAAGCGTCCTGTGAACATCACGTTCTATCCTGTTCCACAGGAAGTGCCTGATACTGCACTTCCTCTCCTTGTCAAATATGTTTGTAAAATTGTGGGCAAGGTCCGTCGCCTTTCTGACGCTCCAAGCGGAACTTGATCTGCACATGCTACAAGACCTCGCCGTCAGTTTTGGTCGTCTTTCCCACTGAAACCGCCTTTGCGGGTTGTCCTTCAGAAGCTACTGTTGAAATTGGCTCGAGCATTTACAGTTTCAAGATTTTCACCACAGACTATTGTACTCACTGTCTTACCCAGGATCACACCACTGTCTTCTGTGTGCGCATACGCCGTGGTCTTTCATTCAGCTCGCATCCCAATGCCGATCACATTGGTCTTTCTACCATACCCTCTTCCAGTGTTTTGTCTGGCGCGGACTCTCCTCTCCGTCAGACGCACCAACCAGTCCAGGACAATGATCCCTTTCCTCCTCTTCTGCACCGTATGGTAGTGCATCCTCCTTCCGGGTGTGTCTCGCATATCGGATCTCCAACTACGACTATGTCTCCTGTTTCCCCCCTTTCCACACCTTCCTGCTGCCTCGGCTGATGCTCCAGTGTCCACCGATGCTGATCGGGTACATACTGATTCCTCGGTGCAACTTGTGTTCTCGTCTCCCATTTCGGGTGTTTTTTCATATCCGCCAATGAATTCATCCGCCTCAACTTCGTCTTCTAAACAGTCTGAAACTTCCAAAGGTTCTGTGAGACAGAAAAAGGTAAAACATCTTTCTGCTACTTCCCCTGTGGATTCATTTAGTATTCCCGATGTTTCCTGTTCCGATGTTTCTCCGCTTAATGACTCCTCGAACAGTATGCTTCTCCGTTCTGATTCTGTCAATCCTCTCTTAGTTGATGAGGTTATACAGGACATTGATAAGTTTCCTCTAGTTCCTGGACTCCAGACAGCAATTCTTACGCCTCTTCCAATCTGCTCGTACAGTTGTCTGTACTGAGGAATTTCTCCACTCACCTGATCTTGATCTGTATGCAGCGGTGATGCAATTTGAAGCTTATGTGCCATTTTTCAAATCTCTGAGTGTCACAGATCCTAGGTACCAGGCTTTCATGAGACGAAACACTCGCCGTCTCTCCTCCTTGGAAGACCTTGTTGAGAAACAATTTTGTGATACCTTACTTCCTCAAGCCGATGAACTTTAGCGCCCCTTCCCAACCCAACACTTTTCGTTCTCTCCCATGTGGTCGCCTGGAAGTTTCTGGTTTCGCGTTTCTTCATCTACTGTTCCGCTAATTGTGGGCTGAACCCTTCATGTTATCACTCTCGAATTGCAGTGTTGTTTCCTGATTTTGTTATTGTGACTTGTGTGTTTCTTTTGCTCTCATTGTATGTCCTGGCTGTACTAGTGTTTTCCTACGCCGCGGTTTATATTAGTACTACCATTGTTAACTTTGTTCTCATAATGTAGTTGGTGTATTGCTGTACTGTGCCTTGCATTTTGACCGTCATTATGTTTTAATCGGTTGTTGTTTTATCATACCCTTGTACATCTGCTCATAATGTTTACTTGAGTTACTTTGTATCGAATGATATGCCCTTATACTATTCATTATTTTTACCATATGTGCAATTCCCTGATGTTATGGTCCGACCCCTTATTGTTTATCTTTCACGCTGAACTGTTCTCTAGCGTTGGTGTTATCCAACTGGTTCCGCCTCTGTTAATACCGACGTCACGGGCATATTACCAATATCTGTCCATCCGTCAGTAGAAACGATATCTCCGCTTCTAATTATCAGATTGAAGAAATTCTTTTTTTGCGCTGTTGAGGAATTTGTGAGCGTAAGATACCAATATTTCGTTCCATCCATCCATTCCTTCCTCAGTTTGCCTGTCAGTCGGTCGGTCCGTCCGTCCGCAGAAATTGAAACTCCGATTCCGACGGCTGGATCGAAGAAATTTGTTTTGTAGTTTATGGAAGACGGCCCGAGCTTGTTATTACAATGTCGGTCCATCCTTTGCTCGGTCTGTCCGTCAGTCAGTAGACACGATATTTCCGCTTCTAATTATCAGACTGAAGAGTTTCTTTCTCTGCGATATAGGTGAAAACGTGTGCGTAAGATATCACAGATCACCCTTTCCTTCCATCAATTTCTCAGTTTGTCTGTCTATCCGCAAAAATTCAATCGCTGCTTATGGCGGCCCGAGCGAAGAAATTCGTTTTGTGACTTATGGAAAGATATGGAATTACCAATCAATGCCTATCCCTCCTTATCTTAGTCTGTCCGTCCGTCAATAGGAACGATAACTCAGCATCTCAGCTTCTAATTATCGAATTAAAGAAATTCTTTCTCCGCGCTATAGAGGAAAATATGAGCATTCCATCCATCGATACCTAATTTTGTCTCTGTCTGTCTGTCTGTCTGTCGGTCGGTCGGTTCGTCCGTCCGTCCGTCCGTCCAAAGAAATTCAGACTCAGCTTCTGACGGCTGGATCGAAGAAATTCGTTTTGTGATTTATAGCGAAAGGCATGAGCATGGTATTGCCAATGTTTTTCCCCCATCCCCAACATAGTCTGTCTGTTCGTCAGTAGGAACGATATCTCTGTTTCTAATGGAAGAAATTCCTGATTCTACGGAGAAAAATTGTGCACAAGATTTTCGGCAGTAATAAAATACTGGGGAATGTCATGTATAGGATAGGAAAAACAATGCGCCAGTTTTCAAAATATATATGTCGTTTCGCCTTTTCGTCCGCCGAGATGTCTGTCTAAAGACCCAGTGTATACAGACAATATATCTCGTGCGACCGAATAATTAATCTTACATAAAGCTGTCTCGCCTCAGAAGTATAAGATATTTATTTACATCTAAAACCAGTATCTACAGATAAAAGCAACTTTAAAAAACAGGCAAGATCTTTCGAGTCTTCACAAGACTCATTACACTGGTAAAAAAAAAAAAAAAAAATTCTGGCCTGGACCTTTGCAGCTGTTTTAGACTAATTTCAGGGTGCTGAATCCAAATCTGATCTCAGATTTGCTCCATCACACCCCATTTTCATTGATTTTACTCGAAATGAACTCTTTGTCACTTATGATTGCAAGTTGTTGCGAGTCAGTGATTGCTTTAGTGTGAAAATATGGTGGTGTATTTTTAGGATAGTGTGTTTATATTATCATTTTATGTAGATATCCACATTAATTTAATATTTTGCTTCTGCAGGTCGTGATCTAACAATGGCTACAACATCCGAAAGAAGGAAATGCAGTAATGACCCAGATATCTTCTGCTACATCTGTGGCAGCTTCACTTTGCAGGATCAAAGGCGCAACATCAATGCCTTTGTCAAGAAGGTTTATCTTGCCTACTTTAAAGTACGACTTGGAGACCAAGACAAAAATTGGGCTCCTCACAAAGTGTGTAAAACCCGTGTTGAAACTTTGCGATCATGGTCTAAAGGAAAGAATGCTAAGCTGAAGTTTGGTGTGCCAATGGTTTGGAGAGAACCTACAAACCATTTGGATAACTGCTACTTCTGTCTTGTCAATGTAAAATGTTTCAATAAAAACAACAAACAACACTTACAATACCCAGATATCATATCTGCCAGACGACCAGTTGAGCACTGTGAGGAAATATCTGTGCCTGTATTTACTGAGCTACCAGAGATTGATGTTGAATCCCTCAGTTTACCTGCTTCTACAGATGATGATGATGATGCTCAGATCGAATATACTCCCTCTGATGCAGATTGTTATAAAATTTCTCTGTTTAGTCAGCCTGAATTGAATGATCTTGTAAGAGATTTGTATTTGCCGAAGCAGTCTGCTGAATTGTTGGCTTCCAGGCTGCAAGAGAAAGGACTACTCAGACCTGGCACTAGTGTCTCCTTTTATCGTAACAGAGAAGCAGCACTGCGAAAGTACTTCCATTCAGATGGTCAACTTGTTTATTGTAATGATGCTGAAGGGCTTCTTCTCAATATGGGACTGCCCGCATATGATTCAAGTGAATGGAGACTTTTTATTGACAGTAGTAAAAGGAGTTTGAAATGTGTGTTACTTCCCAACAGAAATATATATGGTTAAATCCCAATAGGACACTATGTAAAAGTGAAAGAAGAGTATGCCAACATAAAGATTGTTTTGGATAGATTGGAATACCATGTTCATGGATGGGTAATTTGTGTTAATTTGGAAATGATTAATTTTCTGCTGGGTCAGCAAGGAGGTCACACCAAATACCCTTGTTTCCTGTGCTACTGGGACAGTAGGGCTACATTAGAACACTGGGTTAAAAGAACTGGCCACCAAGAATCAGTTTGACACCTGGTGACAAGAACATCAAGAATGAGCCTCTGGTTGATAGAAATAAAATTGTATTTCCCCCACTGCACATAAAACTTGGGTTAATGAAGCAATTCGTCAAAACTCTTGATCACACTGGAGACTGCTTCAGCTATATATGTTCTACTTTTTCAAGTCTCAGTGCCGAGAAGTAAAAGGAAGGAATATTTGATGGCCCTCAAATAAGAACACTCATCAGGGATCCACACTTTGTTACAACAATGACTGCGGCAGAGGCTAAAGCTTGGAATGCATTCTCTGATGTGGTGTGGAATTTCCTTGGGAACAGGAAAGCGGATAACTATCGAGAGATTGTGGAGGAGCTGCTCCTGAGTTTCCAAGCACTTGGATGTAGAATGAGCATCAAGGTTCACTACTTACATAGTCACTTTGTGACGTACCTGCCAGCAGGACGCACACGACATAAAAAGGCAGATAGGAATCAGAATAATCGTCTGCGTAGCTCAGTTGGTAGAGCGACTTGTTCCGGAATAAGCGGCCTCGGGTTCGAATCCCGGCGTAGACCAAAAATGACGGAGAAATCTACTTCGTTATAATGGCGCCCGAACTATCCGGATGACCCGGCCGTTCAAAATCTCGCATTGGTGTGTTATTTCCACACCGCGAGATAGGAAAAATCAGAGAATTCCTTCTCCAGCGCTTCGAAAAATAAAAAATGTTTGATGTTGCATTCCACACAGCAGATTGACTGGGAGTTCTCAAGTGCACGTTCTACAGTGGATGGCTGCCTGCACGATTCATGGTCACGGCTGACCCGTGGGCCATGCCCCCGGCCCTCTTTCGGGGGGGGATGTGACGTACCTGCCAACAGGACGCACACGACATAAAAAGGCAGATAGGAATCAGAATAATCGTCTGCGTAGCTCAGTTGGTAGAGCGACTTGTTCCGGAATAAGCGGCCTCGGGTTCGAATCCCGGCGTAGACCAAAAATGACGGAGAAATTTACTTCGTTATAACTTGGCCCAGTTTCCAGAGGACATGGGTCACGTGAGCGAAGAGCAAGATGAACGCTTTCATCAAGACATTAAAGTTATGGAACAACGTTACCAAGTCCGATGGGACTCAAACATGATGGTAGATTACTGCTGGTCCTTGATGAGAGACATTCCACAAGCTGTACATCGAATATCGTCAAAAAAGAGGTCGTTTATGCAGATGTAACATCACTATTGTTAATAACATTTTTCTACATATTTTTCTCATCTTCACAATTCAATTCTTACATGGTAATATGCTTCACTCACATTGAAATGCAGTCACTCTCACAACTTTGTGCTACGACTCATTAAATGTTTGTTTCATTATTATTGTATATTGTATCTTATCTTATTATTGTATGTATGTCTGTGTAGCTATTCGTATATGAGCATAAATTTGCTGTTTTTATTGAAAATGCAATATTTGTTATATCTCAAAAACCTGATGTCATAGACAAAAACTGATGCCAGATTTGGAATCAACACCCCAAAATTACCTTGAAACAGCTGGAATACCTTATGCCAGAAAAAGTGTGTTGACCAGTGTTATCAAGCCAAAGTGCAGCCCAATGTGCAGTGAATAAGACCATACATGTACAAGCAAGGGACCATCATGCATCTGTAACTATAGCAACATCTAGGTGTACATGCACTGTAAACATAGAAATGAACTTTCCAGACAATTTGCACTGGCGCAAAGTGAAAAAAGAACACCAAGAAGGAGACGTCTGATACCAACGAAATTTGTACAGCATAATAACGGAATACAGAGGATAACGTGATCAAAACATTATGGCAAAATACAGCTGTATTTGCTGGTAAACTGAAAAATAACATTTCAATGTAACATGGTTAGTACGAGGTTGAACCGCCATGAACTGCGTCACACTGTGCAATTCTGGCATGGAGTCTGTCGTACAGATGTTGGATGTAAGTTTGGGGTATTGAGTTCCAAGCATCCTCAACCTAGACGCGTAAATCGGGGATGGTCGTGGCTGGCCGTGGGGACCGGATAAGTCGTTGTCCCATAAAATACCACACGTGCTCAATGGGGGACAAATCCGGTGAACGTGCAGGCCATTGAAGTTGTCTCACACCCTGAAGTGCATGTTGCGTTGCACGTGCCGTGTGTGGGCGTGCGTTATCTTGCTGGAAAACACCACGATGGACCGACCTTACAAATGGCACAACAACGGGCTGAATGATGTTGTTGATGTAGGAGGTGCTGTTTAACGTATCCGGTACAAACACTAGTTGTGTACGGGAGTGATAGCTGATCACTCCCCACACCAGGAGACCAGGTGTAGGCCCTGTGTGTCGCTGGCGGATGCAAGAAGGGTGGAGACGCTCCCCTGTGCGTCTGCGAACACGCATACGGCCATCGGAGGCTCCCAAGTGAAATCTGCTTTCATCGCTGAACACGACAGATCGCCATAGCGTTCTCCAGTGCAGACGTTGGCGACACCGCTGCAGCCGTTCCTGACGGTGGGCTGGAGTCAGAGGTACACATGCCAGTGGCACACGTGCACGTAGTTCTGTATCCAGTAGACGGTTGCGGGTTATTCGCACAGTCACCTCAGATGCAACGGCAGCTCGGATTTGCGTTGCAGTGGATTTTCTGCTTGACAACGCCGCTCTTCTTATGCGTCGATCGGTCCGCTCATCAGTCCGTCTGTGACTCCCGGTTCCACGTCTTCTCGTGTGGGAATGTTCCTCGGACCATCTACGCCACCATCGTACCACCACCGATACTTCCCGTCCGATTCGCTCCGCAATACGACGATACGACCACCCGGCCTCGCTGAGTCCGACTAGACGACCTCGCTCAAAGTCCGATAACTGCTGAAATCGTACACGTCTTCCATGTCCAGGCATTGCAGCTTCTTCAGAGTCTTCGCACGTGTCCGTACGCCGACGACTGATTACATTCACTTCGCCGTTTTCCTTAAATACCACCGACGATAATTTACATATTGTGCCGTGCTGTGGCGTAAGCGCTCACCGGTTGATCCCGAAATTAACATCACACCTACGTAAACTCGACCCCATTAACATATGTAAATTTCATGATCGTCCACCAATTCCTTCTTGGTGTTCTTTTTTTCACTTTCCGCCAGTGTATATATATCATCATCATCATCATCATCATCATTGTCAACCATTATCAATCAACTGCTGGACGAAGGTCTCCCCAAGTTTCCTCCACAACGGTCTGTCTTGTGCCAGTCTCCTCCATATCACCCCTGCATACTTTCGAATTTCATCCACCCATCTCCCATGTGGTCTTCTTCTGGGTCTTTTCCTGTCCCTTGGAATCCAATCTAAAATTTCGGCTGTCCATCGATGATCTGTCCTTCTGGCAGTATGTCCAGCCCATTGCCATTTCAGGGATTTAACTCTGATCATGATGTCTTCCACTCTTGTCATTTTTCGGATCCACGAGTTCCTCTTCTTATCTCTCCTGGTTACACCAAGTATGCACCTCTCCATGCTACTTTGAGTTGTCTGCAGCCTTTGTATGTCTCTTTTAGTTAAGGTCCACATCTCTGCACCATACGTAAGCACTGGAAGGATGCATTGATCAAACACTTTTCTTTTAAGACATAATGGCATATTGCTCTTGAAAATTATGCTGTTTCTTCCAAAAGCTCTCCAGGCAAGTTTTGTACGCCGATTAATTTCTTCATCAATGTGACCCTGACTTGATATCTGCTGTCCAAGATAAACGTACGTGTCTCTTATCTCCAGCTTTTCTCCATCAATCGATAAATCTTCATTTCTTGTAAAAGCATTGAACATCACTTTTGTCTTCTGAAAGTTCATTTTTAATCCCACTTCTTTACTCTTGTCAGCAAGTTCCTGGATCATACTCTGCAGCTCTGATGGGGTAGTTGCAAAAATGACTACGTCATCAGCAAAACGAAGGTGGGTTAGATAATCTCCATTAATCTTTATCTCTTTGTTTTCCCAGCTCAGCGACTGAAAAACACCCTCCAATGTGGCATTAAAGAGCTTCGGAGATATGGTGTCACCTTGTCTCACTCCCTTTCCAATTTTTACGTGTGTTGTATTTTCAAACAGCCGAATCTTTGCACTTGCATTTTCATAGATGTTATTAATAATATTAATGTATGCATCTTCAATACCGCAGGTTTTCAGAGCCATTGTAACTGCTGATGGTTTCACCGAATCAAAGGCTTTTTCATAAGCGATAAAAGCCATGCACAATGGAAGTTCATATTCCCTCGCTCTTTCAATTAGTTCTCTCAGCACGTGGATATGATCTATTGTGCTGTAGCCACTCCTGAATCCAGCTTGTTCTCTCGGTTGAGCCATGTCCAGTGTTACCTTCAAGCGGTGTGAAAGAACTTTAGTGAAGATTTTATAAACTACTGATAGGAGGCTGATAGGTCTGTAGTTTCCAAGATCCTCAATGTCACCTTTCTTATGTAGCAGGATCATTGTAGCGGTGTTCCAATCCTCAGGAATCTTTCCTTCATTAAGGCATCGAGTGAAAATTTGGGCGAGTACTGTTTCGATTTCTCCACTTGCTTCTTGTATGATGTCTACAGTAATTCCATCTTCTCCTGGAGCTTTTCCCCGCTTCATGTTCTTGATTGCATGTGCAACTTCTGCTGGAAGGACTGAAGTTACTCTGGTACTGGTATCTTTCATGATGTCTGGAGTGCATGTATCATCCCTTTCATATAATTTGGAGTAGAAATCTTTAACTCTTGTCAAAATTTCGCCTCTATTTCTTGTTACAGAACCATCTTCTTTTCTCAGTGCCATAATCTGTTTTCTTCCCTTACTGAGATGTCCCTTTGCTATCTTTAGGCTTTGGTTGTTTTCAATTGCTTTCCTCACTAGTTCACAGTTGAATTTCCTTACGTCTTCAGTGATACTTTTTCGTACTGTCTTGCATAGCTCTATGTATTCCACTTTGGAAGTCACATCTTCTTTAGTTGTCCTCATCTCTCTTCTTTTTTGCATCAACATTTTCGTTTTTCCTGATAATTTATTTACATGCAACTTGTTCTTAGACCCAGCTAATTTTGTTGCTGTTTCCATAAGAGCTTAGGTTACTTTTCTGTTAACTTCAGAGATGTCCACGTCTTCCGATGTTAGGCCTTCTAAAGCAGAGAACCTGTTCTTCAGTTCCAACTTGAAGGTATTATGGTGTTTTTTAAGGTTGGTTATGTCAATAGATTTTGTTTGTCTTATGAGCTTGCCACGTTCAAGTTTAGTGTTGAGGTGCATCTTACATCTCACCAATCTATGGTCACTACCTGTGTTGAACTTGTTTAGCACACTGCAGTCTTCTATGACGAATTTTTTGTTACACATAATAAAATCAATTTCACTTGTCGTCCCATTTGGATGTCTCCATGTCCATTTCCTGTGTGGCTTTTTCTTGAAGAAGGAGTTCAAGATGAAAAACCCTTCTGCCTCTGCAAACTCAACGAGAGTATTTCCACGCTGGTTTCTGTAGCCGTGACCGAATTTACCTACTGAAGTTTCATTCTGTTGCCGTTGCCCTATTTTTGCATTGAAATCTCCCATAATTATTTTCAAGTGCTGCTTACCTTTATTATTTAGATGACAAATTTCCTCATAAAATTCTTCAATTTCTTCTTCAGGATGACTTGTGGTGGGTGCATAAGTTTGAATAATCTGAGCCTGGTATCTTCTCGAGAGTTGGATAACGAGTCGTGCAGCTCTGTCAGAGGAACTTTCAACTTCTACAACTTTATCCTTCAGTTTCTTGTTTATTGTAAATCCAACACCACTAGTTCTGCCAGTATCTGTCCCACGATAGTAGAAGAGATGTCCACTTTTCAGTTCGATGAGATCTTCTCCTTTTCTCCTTACCTCACTTAGCCCCACGATGTCCCACTTGATCCTTTGTAGTTCCTCTTCCAATTCAAGAAGCCTTGAATCAGAAGATAGGGAGCGTTCATTGTACGTAGCCAAGGTCAGCATCAGATGGCAGCCTAGTCCGGTCCTCCGGGGATTCTTAGCACCCTCTGCCTTCATGTCGCACTGGCCGCTGCCTTGGCCAGGTTCATTCCAGCTGCCGGAGACTGAGGGCCAAGATTTAAGTTGTGGAATCATTTTGGAGGGGTTTGGCCATAACTCACCACGCTGGCCATGCGGGTTGGTGAGTGTGGGATAGAAGTTCCTCTAATCCCGATGGTATAGTTATACCGCTATTGGCGGTCGTCAGAGCCCCTTTAGTGGGAACAGGATGCACCACGAGAAGGCGGGGTTGACATTTGTCAAGGAGAGGCTGTGATGTTACGCATCACCTGACCTTACATCCCGTATATATATACATATTTATATACACTGCTGGCCACCCAAAATGCAACACCAAGAAGGACACGAGATAGCAAAGCCAGATTTACTGGACACATAACAACAGATACGAAGATGAAACGATTGAGCTTACAGGTCCGTGCGACTTGCAGAATACGCATATATCAATAGTTCGTGTGGCCCCCATGGCTGCCAATAACGGCCGCTACACGCCGCGGCATCGAACGAAAGAGGCTTTGACTGTGGGCTTGGGGTATGTCGGTCCAGGCTGCTTCCACACGTTTCCACAGTTCATCAGGCGTAGCCGCGGGTGGTGCTTGCCGGGCCATTCGGTTGCCGATCAGCGACCAGACGTGTCGATGGGTAACATATCGGGAGAACATGCGGGTCACGGCAGCAGTGACACCTGGTGACCCGTGAATAATTATTGCACGATGCGTCCCTCGTGCGGGCGCGCATTGTCCTGTTGAAACGTGGCCGCTCTCAGGTCAGGGAGGACTACAGGCTGCAAAACGTCGGAGATGGTGCGGTAGCTGTTGAGTGTACCGGCGATGCGTACAAGAGTGGTACGGGTGTCATATCCAATTGCGCCCCAAACCATAACGCCAAGCGACGGACCGGTTAGGCGATGCATAATACAGGTGTCATACATTCTCTCGCTGCGGTGCCGCCACACGCGGATCCGACCATCGTGGTGTTGCAGGCAGAAGCGGGATTCGTCGGAGAAGACAATGTCGTGCCATTCCGTAGTCCAGGTGCAGAGTTCAACGGCCCACTGCCGCCGCACTCTCCGGTGGTGTAACCGTCAATGGTAATCGGAGCAATGGGCACCGTGCGACAAGTCCGCGCTCCTTCAGGCGACGTCGAACGGTACGTACTGACACAGGTTGTTGCGCAACACACCCTAATTCCTGCGCTAACGTTCGTGATGTGGCGGTGCGAGCCGTCAATGCCCGCCGCACAACATGCCGGTCCTCTCGTTCGGTGTGGAACCGCAGCTGCGGCAATCGCTCACGTCGGTCCGTCCGTCCCTCCTGCATCCACCGAATCCCCACTCGCCTCACTGTGGCTGGATGTCGTCCCACACGGGTGCCGATGTCTCGGTACGATAAACCGCTGTCGCGATAAACCACTATTCGTCCTCTGTCGAACTCCGAAACGTGCTGGAATGACTGCCGTATTCTGCGACGAGGCATCAGGAAGCTTCCCACGCACAGGTCCGGCAGCAGAGCAGACTTCCACTACGTACACCCCGCCTTCTGTGCACCCTTCTTATAGTGCTTCTCGGTGGCGTGCCGGGCACACATGATTTGCATATGCCCTGCAATGCTAATCGTTTGCATGTCCTCTCGCGGGCGACGCATGCTGCGAATTTCAGGCCAATCGGATGCTTCCTTCTTGGTGTTGCATTTTGGGTGGCCAGCAGTGTATATATACCTAGTCTTAGCATATATACTGTTACAAACGTTCGACATATGGCTCGCAACTGGTGTGCAACGTCACCGATCATCCAGGAGGCATGAAGCAGCTAGTGAACCATTGTGCGTTCAGTCACAGAAGAGATAATGTGTTTCGTGAAGTACTTGCCATGGAGTGGGGGCGATTATGGGAATCGTGTTGCTGTAATAGCGTTGCACAAAGTTGGAAAATCAGCTTCCGAGATTTTCAACATGCTGAAGAAGCTGAAAACTAGCCGAATTTTTGTCTACCGGGCCATAAAAAGGTTCCTTGAGACTGGAACCGTCGCTCACCGCCCCAGAAAGGGTCGGCCGCGTACCGTGAGGGCTGCTTGCCTGGTGAAAGAAAGCAGTGGCAGCCTGTATTCGATGAAATCCTCTCAGAAAACAATCAGTGATGGCTTGTGAGCTGAACATTTCAAAAATATCGATGTCACGAGTGCCGTGGAGTGCCCTAAGGATGAGAGCTTATAGGCGGCATACAGCTCACTTCCTCACCCCACAACTGAAGCAGCAGGGGGTGCTAAAGGCGAAACGTTTGCTGCGGCGTTACGCAGACAATCACCACAGACAGATCCTTTTCTGTGATGAAAAAATGTTCACTATTGAAGAAACCTTTAACCACCAAAATGACAGGGTGTATGCGTCAACCTCACGAGAAGCTCAGGAGAAAGTTCCAAGGATCATGAGGGACCATCATCCTGCTTCTGTCATGGTTTGCTGTGGAATCTCCAACGATGGCACCACTCAGCTCCATTTCAGTGAGAAAGCAGTGAAAACATCCGCTAAAGTCTACCAGGACAGGGTTTTGGAGCCAGTGGTCAAAAATGTGGGTCACACCCTCTTCCAAAACCGACAGTGGAGCTTTCAGCAGGATTCTGCATCTGCCCACAAGGCCAAGTCAACCCAGGAGTGGTTTCAGGCGAATTTGCCAGACTTTATTTCTCCAGCTGATTGACCTTCAAGCGGCCCAGATCTCAACCCATTGTACTACAAGTTGTGGGCCATACTGGAGGACATAGCCTGCGGAAAGAGACACCCCAGTATTGACAGTCTCAAACGCACTTTGGTGCGGGCAGTAGCAGCTTTCCCTGTGGAGAACCTGAGTAAAGCTATTGATGAGTGGCCACAGAGACTGAAGGATTGTGTGAAGGAAAAAGGATGCCACTTTGAAAAGTGATTGGTGCCATGTACGTTTTCACAAGTGTATTACTTACGTCATGTCAGAGGTATATTAAAATATCTTTGTTATTTCATTGAATACTTTGTAAGAGTATTTATGGTAAGACTAGGCATAATTTACTTTCCCATACACGGACCCCGAACGCTTCATGTCCAGTTTTGCGTGCGGCCACTTCAAAACCTCACGAAACCCACTGATAATCTGAAGTAAGAAAAAAAAATGAAAAATAAATATTTGAAAAAATAAATAAATGTAAGGGCTTACATTGTGACTGCGGACATTTCTTGGACCCTGTCGACATTATGACCGTATCGACATTTTGACCGCTC
Source organism: Macrothele yani (assembly GCA_039090855.1). Taxonomy (NCBI): domain Eukaryota; kingdom Metazoa; phylum Arthropoda; class Arachnida; order Araneae; family Macrothelidae; genus Macrothele; species Macrothele yani. The sequence goes on along the minus strand of CM077016.1, from coordinate 88,599,153 downwards.
CTCGGTGTATATTCGTGTTGAGTCTGGATAAGCTGTTTCATAAATATGGGGTTACTTGCCTCCCCATATTTATGAAACAGCTTATCCAAGGGACTACGTTTCATTTGGTATACCTTCACGAAATTTTCATTCCGTGAAGGTATACCAAATGAAACGTAGTCCCTTGTCGATAAAATGAATCCCGTGTAAGAATGAAAGAATATTAAATACCTGTATACGGGTTTCCCATGAAAACAACATCTCGAAATTGGCGCGTCATGTCGTTAAATTTCATTCATATAGATTGTAAAGAAAATGACGCATAATGTTATTTCCAATAAATTTTTTATGGTCACTTCTTTAGATTTGTCAGTGTTTTCATTCAGGAAAGAATAAAAAGATAAGAAAGCTAGTAAAATTCTGAGTTAAGAATTTTTTTTATTAGACATACACTATATTGACAAAAGTCACCGGACACCTAGAAAAGAAACACAACATAGCATTTATTGACATACAGTAGTACGACGTCAGTCCATCTTTGGCCTTAATGCATGCACTGACCCTTCGAGACATGCTTTCGACAAGGTTTCTAACGCAGCGATAGTTATGCGCTTCCATTCAGTATATAATGCTGCCGCTAACTGTTGCTTAGTAGTAGGCCTTGGTTCCAAACTTCCTGTACGGCGCTGTAATTTATATAATAGGTGCTCTATGTGATTAAGATCAGGAATCTGTGCTGGCCAGTCCACACACGATACGGCATTGTCGTCAAACCACGCCGTAACAGTCCTTGCTTTATGGCTCGGTGCATTATCCTGCTGGTACAAACAAGGCTCGGTTTCATAGTATTACCACAGAGCTGGTAGGGCATAATTGTCCAGAATACCGAGCTAGACATGCTAGTTAACAGGTTTGTCCACGATAAACAATGGGCCGGGACCATACCACGAAAAACACCCCCACACGAGTACACTGCCAGCTCCAAACTTGACCGCAGGAACAGTAAGTACACTGTGATAAATAGCGTCCCCCCGGCTGCTGCCATACCCACACACGGCCATCAGACTGATGGATCGTTTATCTGGATTCATCAGTCCATAGGACCTGTTTCCAGTGATCTACGGTCCACGATAAATGTTCTTTACACCATGCTAAACGATGAGTAGCATTCGGAGTGAAGATGAAAGGCTTATGAGCAGCCGCACGACCACGGTAACCCATGGAATGAAGTTCTCTGCGAATGGTACGTGTACATACCGAGGTTCCAGCATTTTAACTCACATGTACACTGAGGTTTTGTGCAGTACTCAGTCGATTAGCTGTAACGACTCTCCTGAGGCTTCGACGTCCTCTATCACTGATTTTCTTTGGTCTGCCGGAACTTTTACTGCATCAGGCACGCCATGTGTCTTTCACTTATTCAGTACATCCAAAACAGTTGACTTGGGTATGTTTATACGCCTCTCGGTTTTTCTTATGGACAACCCACTAATATAATCTTTCCTTTCTCAAAGTCAGTTCACTCTCTCCGCGACATTTTCACTCAACCTCACAGTGCGATATGATCGCGGTCAGCTGAAGGCTTGTTTTTATACCGTTTGCAACTGTACCACGCATCTTAACAACGCAGGGGATCCGTTCATTTGCTTTTGTAGCGGTGCCCGGTGACTTTTGTCAATATAGTGTAAATCTATAACAATTGGATTGCCGCCCCGGTGGCGCAGTGGTCTAAGCGCTGGCTTATGACCGGTCGTCCAAGTGGGCTCAGGTTCGAATCCCGGTGAGGCATGGATGTTTTGTTTCTCTCACGGTACTGGTTGTCTCCCGTCCCTGGAACCAGTGGCCTTAAATAAGGGACGGGCGACTGCTTATAGCTCACTGAGTTGCTCACTATGGTCGTTAAACCCCAATAATAAAAACAACCGATTGGATATACATGAAAGATTTCATTAATTAACTATATCAGTATAAAGTTAATTAACCAAATATTTCAAGTATACTAAGCTTGACGGCCCCGTGAGATTGGCCGATGATTAACTACACAACACACATAAAGAAAAGGCAGCATCGATTCGTCCAGTGCAACGCTCACTTGGAGGATGAAAGGCGTAATGGACGCAATTCCAGGAATTGGTATTTACGGTTTCCTCTCCGGTGACATCGTCATTCCAATACTGTCCTATCCCTCTATATAACTGTCACCCAGAAATCCACTTATATGCGCGTGACCCCCGTCAATTCTCTTTTTCCTAGGAGTGGATCACCTGTTTTCAAATCTGATGACGCCATAGCTACCCTTGGAGTGGGTGGCGGTGAGAGTCGCTTTAACAACTCTCTTGTTGAGCATTTGATGTATTTCTTCCCCATTGCTTTTCTGTCAGCATTATTCCACTAGCACAGAAGGATTCCTCTGTGCTGTTGTAATTTTTCCCAGGAGTGGGTCTCCTGTTTTCAACTCTGATAACGCTATACTCCCAAGGCATAGCCCCTTGGAATGGGTGGCGGTGAGAGTCTCTTGAACAACTCTCTTGTTGAGCATTTGATGTATTTCTTCCCCTGTGCTTTTCTGCTAGCATTATTCCACTAGCACAGAAGGATTCCTCTGTGCTGTTGTAATTTTCCCCATGAGTGGGTCTTCTGTTTTCAACTCTGATGACGCTATACTCCCAAGGCATAGCCCCTTGGAATGGGTGGCGGTGAGAGTCTCTTGAACAACTTTTTTGTTGAGTATTTGATGTATTTCTTCCCCTGTGCTTTTCTATCAGCATTCTTCCACTAGCACAGGATTCCTCGGCACTGTTGTAGTTTTGTCCTGTATGCCACTATTTCTTTACCTCCATTCCAGGACAATTTCGTTGCCTCGTTAAATATGGAATTTTATTCAATTTTTTTTCGCTTGTAAAAAGTGCTCATCGCCGTGTTTCTCTTTTTCGTTAAATCCGGAGATTTCATTAAATTTTGTTCGGTAAAAAGGATAAAATTAGCTTTAACATTATACCAAACGAAAATTCTTGTTTTGCTCGTTAAATCCGAGATATCGCTGAATACGTGCTGCTTATAAGCGGGTTCTACAGTCTGCAGCAATAGCATCCTTGGCGGTATATATACGTACTTTCTCAACTGTAGCACAATAAGCTGTACAAACTGTAATAGGAATTATGCGTGATTTTTCTTTTACCTTTTTTGATTTTGTGTGTATTAAAAGTGAAATTAGATGTCATCTCGCAGTAAAAATAAAATGAAATTTAATTCGCATAGGTTCGGGAAGATTTTCCACCTGGTTTAACATTTCACTATGTTTGGCTGCAGCGTTTTACAAAGGTCTGCGCAACTTTACACCTTAGATAAGCTCAATTATTTTCTTTTTCTAATACGACAGTCCAAAAAGTAGTTTTCTCATCAATAAGAAAAAAAGTAAAATAAGTATTCCGACGAAGTATTGGCTTTATGATGCAAATGACTTTTGAGAGAAAGGACTCGAATTTCAAATCGAGCAATATGCTGAAATCCCGTGAACCTCCTAAAAGGTTCCAATTGCTAATCCTGGATTAATCGGTCGCATTTGTTTTCGTTTGCTTTTTTTTTCAGGGAGTAGTTTCTTCTAGATAGAATACTAGGTTTTATTTCATTCGCTTTTTGGGGGAGAAAAATATAACACTACTCCACTGATTCTTCGAGATTCTTAAAAGTCGGAAAACTTAGAATAATAATAAATGATTCCCAGAACTTGCATGGGAAACAATAAATAACACACACACAAGACAAAGAGACTGACGTGAAGGATTAAAAAAATCTGTCCTTTTACAATGAAAAAATCTGTCCTTTTACATTGAAAAAAGTTAAAGGAAATTTATTACACAGCACACAAAGCAAAATGAAATCCATGTAACTTTATACTGATTAATCAACAAATAGAAAAAAAAATGCAATAGCAAAAAAATTGATCAATATTCATCTCGAAGGTAAAAATTTTACATAAGCTTGTCAAACAGCGCAGCATTTTCTTTCCTACGTAGGAAGAGTTCTTTTGGGCGTGTAGTCGCATAAATATCTCATATAGCGTTCTTTGAAATTTCTTTAACACACTGCTTTTGACTTATTTCCACAACATTTCAGTATTGTTGTTGTTCATTAGTGGCAGAGCCTTAAAAAGTAACGATTTTTAAATTTTTTCCACTTTACTTCTCAAAATAAATAAATAAAAATTAAAATGGCATAACATCATCATCATCATCATCAACCAATATTAATACACTGCTGGATGAAGGTCACCCCAAGGTTTTTCCACAACAATCTGTTTTGAGCCACTCTCCTCCATGTTACTCCAGCATGTTTTCGAATTTCATCCATCCATCTCCTATGTTGTCTTCTTCTGGGACTTTTTCTGTCATTTGGTATCCAGTCTAAAATTTCGGTTGTTCATCGGTGGTCCGTTCTTCTGGCAATATGTCCAACCTATTGCCATTTCAGGGATTTTACCATGATCATGATGTCTTTCACTCTTGTCATTTTTCTTATCCATGAGTTCCTCTTCTTATCTTTCCATGATTCTTTCAGTTGTCTGCAGTCTTTGGATCTCTTGTTTAGTTAAAGATCCATGTCTTCACTGCATATGTGAAATGGCATATCGCACCTTCGCGAGAATGTGTGTGGACTTGTATCCCTTTTCTCGCGAAGGTGCAATATAGTGAGGGATAAATTCTCTGCTCTGGGGTTTGGGAGTGTGATTTCGCAAGAACTCTAAGTTTGACATCGACTTGGTATTAAATTACTAGCTTTACTGCATTTTGATTAAAAATCATTTGAGAGTAATATGTTTTGATTCTGCATTGCAATTGAGCTCAAAGACTGCAGCATCATTTCTGACAGATTTGCTTAGAATGTCATGAACATTTTGCTCTTTAATCCAGTATTTAACACGACTGTCTATCTTTCCCTTAAATTTTTTTTTCCTGATTCAGTTCAGTTTGAGGAGGTACTGACAAGACTGTTAACGTATGAATAAAATGGTACATATTGGAAAAGTTGGGCCGCCCCCGGTGGCGCAGTGGTCTAAGCGCTGGCTTATGATCATTCGTCCGTGAAGGGTCCGGGTTCGAATCCCGGTGAGGCATGGATGTTGTGTTTTTCTTACGGCACTGGCTCTCTCCCTTCCCTGGAACCAGTGACCCTAAATTAGGGACGGGAGACTGCTTATAGCCCATTGAGTTGCTCACGGTGGTCGTTAAACCTTCAATCAAAAAAGAACAAAAAGTTGGTTTTACGAGACACGCCAATCGATTTGATCCTATGTTCGAAGTCCTTAGGGGAATTATCAGTAGGGTGAAAATATGATAATATACGACAACAGATCACCGCATAAATGTCAATTAGAACAGTATTATAAACTAACGTACATGGGGTATCCTGAAAGTAATGCCTCCTCCTTCATAACGTTTTACATTTTGAAGTGATTTTAATGAAACTGCATTGACATATACTATGATATGTTACCAATGTGAGAACAAATTTATTTTAGAATCTGAAATAAAGATCATGAATGACAGAGAAGAGTAGCGAGCCGTAATTGAATTCCTGGGAAAAGAGGGATGTAAGGCTCCAGAAATCCACAGAAGATTCTTGGCGGTGTATGGAGCTGCCACATTCGAAATCAGTAATGTCCGAAGATAGATGAAGAGATTTCGAGAGGGAGAAAGTTCAGTGTCGGACAAATAACGGAGTAAAATACCCGCAACTGCAGTGACAAGTGCCAACAGGAAACGAATGAAAGACCTCATCACAGCTCATCGTTGTGTCACCATCCAGGAGTTCAACACTAAACAGTGCTCACTATGTGCAGATATTGAAAAAGCTAAAGGAGGCTATCAGAAAGAAAAGACGAGCCATTCTACTTCATAGTGTTGTTTTACACCATGATAACGCACGTCCCCACACCTCAATGGAGACTTTTTTTTTTTTTTTTTTTTTTTTTTGATTGGAGGCTTAACGACCACCGTGAGCAACTCAATGGGCTATAAGCAGTCGCCCGTCCTTAATTTAGTGTCACTGGTTCCAGGGAAGGGAAAGAGCCAGTGCCGTAAGACAAACACAACATCCATGCCTGACCGGGATTCGAACCCGGACCCCTTACGGACGAATGATCAGAGGCCAACGCCTTAGACCACTGCGCCACCGGGGCGGCAAATGGAGACTTCACAGGCTATTGCCAAAATGGGGTGGACGGTGATGCCCCAACCCCCCATACAGTCCTGATTTGGCTCCCTCAGACTTTTCCCTGTTTGCTCATTTGAAAGACACCCTTCGTGGGGGACGTTTCGATGATGTGATAGACGTTAAACAGGCTGTGAACTCATGGGTGAAACGACAGCCTCAGGAATTTTTCCAAAATGGATTTTTACCAATGGGTTCAAAGATGGCGGAAGTGTATACAAAGTGATGGACAATACTTTGAATAGGCTAGCATTATTAACAATATATCCAATTTTTTTGCCACCAAGTTTCACATTTTTGCTGCTACAAAAAATAAATCTTATGAGGAACGAGGCATTGCTTTCAGAATGCCTTTTGTGCAAAATATGTTGGCCACTGAAGGGCTTGTTAAATGTGCTTCAGTGGCCATCCTTATAAAAGTTTCGATTTTTCTTTCTTATGAAAGGTTTTCCACTTGGAACTTCCGGCATTTATTAATCATTAGCATATCACGAAACTCCCTAAGTATTACATTTCATCTTTATAGCTACGATAATATTTTGAGTAATGGCAGCAACGACCCATACATAGACAGCATCGTAAAAATAGTCAGATCATATTCGGTAAACCCCGAAATGTGTATTTCTGAGCAAATCTTGAAGTAAAATTTTTATTCTACTGAAATACTTCTCATACGTTAGTACGGGAGAGTAAAAATCGAGGCAGCGGTAACAACAAAACACTATTTTTCAAGGATGCAGGGAAAGTGATGGGGCCCTAAAACCGATACTGGCGCAGGGCCACTGTAACTCTAAATCCACCACTGATGTTCACGTGTTATATAAAATCTCCGCCATCTACCCTAAATCCAAAGTGGACAAACAATTTAATAAAAAAAAAAAAAAAAAAGGCAAGGCGATTTCTCTTAAACTATTGCAAGCTTTCCGGTAATCACAAAGAAGCAAGAAGTGTGATTTTTTCACCGTTATAGACTCTCGTGAAACTTTTTTCAAGAATTTCATTGTTTCATCCGGTTCTCATAAGTATGGGACAGTTCTTGTTTTCGTCACATACGCATGATTTTCTACAAATAAAAACCAATTCATTCTGCTGGTACCAACAAGGTTGGGTTCCACAGTATTGCCACAGAGTTGGTAGGGCATAATTGTCCAGAATATCGAGGTAAACGTGCTGGTTAACAGGTTTGTCCACGATAACCAATGGACTGGGACCATACCACGAAAAACACCCCCACACGAGTACATTGCGAGCTACAAACTTAACCGTGGGAACAGTACACTGTGGTAAATAGCATTCTTCCGGCTGCCGCCACACCCACACACGCCCATCAGACTGATAGATCGTGTATCTCAATTCATTAGTCCATAAGACCCGTTTCCATTGATCTAAGGTCCACGATAAATGTTCTTTACACTATATGATAAACGACGAGTAGCATTCCGAATGGAGATAAAAGGCTTATTTGCAGCCACACGACCACGGTAACCCATGGAATGAAGTACTCTGCGAATGGTACGTGTACATACCGAGGTCCCAGCATTTTTACTCACCTGTACACTGAGGTCTTATGCAATTCTCCGCCGATTAGCTGTAACGACTCTCCTGAGGCTTTGACGTCCTCTATCACTGATTTTCTTTGGTCTGCTGGTACGTTTTGCTGCTTCAGGCACGCCATGTGTCTTCCACTTATTCAGTGCATCCAAAACAGTTGACTTGGGTATGTTTAAAACCCCTTTCGGTTTCTCTTATGGACAGCCCACTAATATAACACCCAACAATCTTTCCTTTACTCAAAGTCAGTTCTCTCCCGCCACGACATTTTCACTCAACCTCACAGCGCGATATGATCGCGGGGAGCTGCAGGCTTGTTTTTATACCGTTTTCAGCTATACCGCTTTCTTAACAACGCAGCAGATCCGTTCATTTGCTTTTGGAGGGGTGTCCGGTGACTTTTTTCAATATAGTGTATATGCAATAGACGGTACCAGTAACGTCACTGGCACCGAAGATATGGGTGGCGCAGCCACCAATAATGCTCCTGTCTAAGATACTTGCCGCACCGATGCCGAATAGTATCATGCGCGAGCTTCTGGGAAATCGTTCAAACTGGGCTCGGGTTTGAGTGTCGCACGAGGCATGATAATGTATTAATCCTAAGGCGCTGGCTCTCTCCTTTTCCTGAAAGCCGATGCCGTAAATTAAGGACGGACGACTGCTTATAACTTTAGTAGATGTTCACGGTTTTCGTTAATCTCTGAAACTAAAACGAAAAAATAAAAACAGAAAATGTTACCCCGATTGTTTTTTTTTGAGGTTTAACGACCGCCGTGAGCAACTCAATGGGCTATAAGCAGTCGCCCGTCCCTAATTTAGGGTCACTGATTCCAGGGAAGGGAGAGAGCCAGTGCCGTAAGACAAACACAACATCCATGCCTGACCGGGATTCGAACCCCTGACCCCGTACGGACGAATGATCAGAGGTCAACGCCTTAGACCACTGCGCCACCGGGGCGGCACCCCGATTGTACTCCTGTAAGTTCAGTCGACGTTTTGCTGCTTGCGAGTGCAGTGTAGATATGTCGACAGACTTTTCTTTTTTTTTTTATTCGAGGTTTAACGACCACCGTGAGCAACTCAATGAGCTATAAGTAGTCGCCCGTACCTAATTTAGGGTCACTGGTTCCAGGGAAGGGAGAAAGCCAGTGCTGTAAGACTAACACAACATCCATGCCTCATCGGGATTGGATCCCGGACCCTTCACGGACGAATGATCATAAGCCAGTGCTTAGAACACTGCGCTACCCGGGGGCGTCTATACAGTGCAGGTTGCAGAGGTAACAACCGAGGTCATTTAAGCGGGAATTCACGAGAAAGGTTGACAAACCCATCTATTACCTATCCAAATTGTAACGGCCGACCCGGTGGCGCAGTGGTCTAAGCGATAGCCTCTGATCATTCGTCCGAAAGAGGTCCGGGTTCGAATCTCGTCGAGGCATGGATGTTGTGTTTGTTTTACGGCACTGGCCCCCTCTCTTCCTTGGAACGGGCGACTGCTTCTAGCCCATTGAGTTGCTCATGGTGGTCGTTAAACCTCCAATCCAAAAGAAAAAAAAAATTGTAACGGCCGACCCGGTGGCGCAGTGGTTAAGCGATGGCTTCTGATCGTTAGTCCGAAAGGTGTCCGGGTACGAATCTCGGAGAGGCATGGATGTTGTGTTTGTCTTACGGAACCAGTGGCCCTAAATTAGGGACGGGCGACTGCATATAGCCCATTGAGTTCCTCACGGTGGTCGTTAAACCTCAAAAAAAAAAAAAAAAAAAAATTGTAACTTACTGCGTGACATGACGTAGATGACGTACTACTGAGGGGACGGCCCAGGGATGTTGCCAAGGAGGTGCGAGGGTGCGCTGAAATTTGTCTTGCCTACCCAGTTCGAAATGTCCACCCTGAAATTTGTCTTGCCTACCCAGTTCGAAATGGGCCACGTTTCAGTATGTTTAACTCTAAAGTATAATCTGGACTTTGCCATGTAATAATGAGTCTTGTGTTTTATTTCATGTAGATCTGCCTATTTCGCCCTAGGAAGTGCATTGTTTATGTTTCCAAAAAAGGTTATCAAAACAGCATCCGCAGGGCCATGAAAATTCAATTGTTCTCTACTCTTCCAATCCCTTAGTTTACGCCTCTTTTCCATGCTTGTCTGCCAGGGGGATAAGGATGAGGATGGATAAGAATTCACAAAGGTAGTCAAGTATTAATTGCTCTGCTGTTTTTTTTTTTTTTCAAAATTGGGGATTTCAACACGGTAAGTGGAGTCTAAAGCTACACTAGCGCTCTTAAGACTGCCCTGGGACAGTGAGAGAGCAGGAAGTGGCTAACGACTGCTATGTAGGAGAGGAGTGCAAGGCAAAGTTGCTGGTTTGAAGGAAGGGAGTTAAGGTGCTGGAGGTATTGTGCCTGCGTGGCACGACGTTAAAGTTTGATTTAGAAAGAAACGACATTTTCCTTGAAATAAATTGTGCTCAAGTACAGTTCTATTTTTCGTAAGCAAAAAATGCGAAATTTTGAAAAGCAATTTAAGACAATGTATTCAGAGGAAGAAAAAAGTTGAAGCTACATTCTAGTAACTCTTGTATCTTACACCAGTGGTGTAACTAGTCAGATCAGTGTATGTATGTATGTCTATGTCCATGTGGAGGGGATGGGGATTGCACCAATCCTTTGTAGCTGCTAATGTAAAACATTAAGAATTTGTTCTTTCAGTGTTTCGTAAAAAAAGTTGCTATCAAGCTTGTCTCACCAAAAATAATGCTGCCCCACCCGTCACCCGCCCTGATTTCGAAGTTTAGTGACATCCCTGGGTAACGCAAAAGTCAAATCAACAATGAAGCAGCGATAAGCCTGGCGACGTGGTTGAGTTGGGAGACCAGCCGCTCTGGAATAGGAAGACGTGGGTTCGAACAACACCACAGGCAAAAGGGTATATGTTATACTGGCGCCCGAAGAAAAGTGAATCTCCTGGCCGTTAGGTTTGATAAATATGTGTGATGAGTCTCCCACACAACGTACGCAGTTAAATAAAATTAATTCTTCAATAAGATGGTCTTTCGAGCATGGTTGTCGGCTGACTCGAAACCTGCGATTTCGTGCCCCGCCTTCCTCAAGGGAGTATGATGCAACGTATTACGTGACATGATATAAATGATGTACTACTGAGGTGACGCATCAGTCAAATCGACAATGAAGCAACGATAAGTCTGCCGGCGTAGCTTTGTTGGGAGAACAGCTGCTCCGGAGTAGGAAGACATGATTTCGAAATGCAGCACCGGCAAAAAGCTATGTTATAAAATCGGTCGTTCTGTAAACACAGGCACACAGTGCTTTCAGAAGTGGATTAGCGAGGGTACTACTTCCCTGCAAAGTCTGTTGCTATCCAGCAAAATGTTAATCCTCCATTACACGTTTCGATCTCTGCAAGTAGTACCACTTGACGCAGTTTTGAAGAAACTGGATTACAGCGTCCAAAGAGGCGGCCATCTAACAGCTCACTTCCGGCAGAAACATTTACTGTGGTGTCGACAGCGAGGTCTTGGGTAGAGGATTAGCAGTATGTCGTCTTGTCTGATAAGTCCTGCTTCAATTTGGAACTAGATGAAGTGCATAGCGCCGTCAAGGGCACAAGCAGAATTCAGCTCAAGCATAGGTATGACACACTGCCGATGAACACCATCGGGACACCAAATGATGTTCATCAAAGGAACGACGACAGCACAGTAATACTTGAATAACAATCATGAACGCCATCTGGTGTCGCGACTTTTGCTCTCCACACCGTGGAATACCAAACATCACAACAGATGGTGTTCATCGAAGGAATGATGACAGCACAGTAATATTCTGGAGCTCTATCACCTACCTTTCCACCGCGGCATCCTTTATAACATTTTCCAACAATATAATGGTGTCGTCCCGGTGGCCCAGTGGTACAAAGCCCTGGCTTCTAATCATTCGTCCATGATAGGTGCGGGTTCGAATCCCGGATGAGGCATGGAAGATGTGATGGTCTTACGGCACTGGCTATCTTTCTTCCCTGGAAACAGTGGCCCAAAATTAGGGAAAGGCAACTGTTTATAGCTCATGAGTTGCTCAGGGTCGTCGTTAAATCCCAAACAAACAAACTAATATAATGCACGTCACCATGTGGCTCATGTAGCCTTACAAGAACTACGTGATATCCTTGCCTGCACTGGCTAGCCATGTTCCCAGATTTCCTCCCTATTGAACATATCTTGTATACCTTAGGATGTCCGGATGAATGTACAGCTGGAAGAAGAATGGTGGAATGTTCCACAGGATAATATTTGTGACCTGTACATGTCGATGCCATGACGCATTACTGAGCTAATCGCCAACAATGAGGAACATACTTCTTCCTCAAGGAGTGGGAAAATAGCATGATAGCATTCAGATCAAGGTGTGTCATCATTGTCTTACATACTCTATACAATGTTGTATTACTGTGCCGACTTTGAAACATGTTGCAATTTTTTGTACCTAAGAGTGTGTATCTCAACCACAGTGAAACCAGAAAATATGTCGTTCAAAGATTTCCTTTCAAATATTCAGGAATCACTTTTATTGTAGTACGTGCTTTGCGCTAATTTTCTGTTAGCTTGTATCATTTTTCGGTGATTTCTTGATTTTTTTTTCTTTTTCTCGTGTTTTCAAACGGGCGGCAACAAAACATCAGAAAACCTTGCTATTGTTGTATTTTCGAAAAGCCTCCTACATCTTTCGTAAGGAGCAATTTTTTTCCCGTTTGACAGCTCCGCGCTGTTGCCATCAGCTTATTAATAAAAACTTGTTGCTTAGCAACAGCTCCTTGGAACTATCGACTGCGTGGCCATATCCTGTCCGCAAATGCGTCCAATTTTAACCCCGTTAGTCTTGTGGCCGATGTTAATCCTCTGATTCATCAGAGTGATTCCGTTCTCGAATCGACCGATGACCACCTGCTGAGCCCTTGTTTTCCTCCACAAATATTGAAAATAGTGGCCAGGTGCTTTTCAACTTTTTATTATTTCTTGAATTCTATAACGTTTCTATTTGATTAATGATTCTACATCGAGAAATTTTTAGTTTCAAAAACATTTTTGCATTCCAAAAGATCTTAAGCTCTTTTGAGACAAAACGCTTCAAACCGCTAAGAAATAATTATTTCCTTTTCCGGAACATGCTGCATGAAACATTTATAGTACTTTATAAAATGTCTCAATGTCTGGATAATGCGCACGTAAAAATTCATAGGCACGACAGAAGAGTAGATCAAATGAATGTCAAGAAAATGTGCATAGCTAGAGTCACGTGACATTACCAAACGTTTGCAAAGGCGTACTCAAAGTTAAGGTGACAAGATTTTTGAGAACGAAATTGAGGGCATAATGGTATATTGTCCTCAATTTCAATGCAAAAATGAGGGCAATTTTGTTTTAAAATGAGGATATGATTGAGGACAACGTCTGACACATTATTTTTAGCACGTCTTTTGTAAAAAAAGATCGTGCTTCTGTTATCGGTTTGTCCGTCCGTCTGTACCCACGATATCTCAGCAACTATTAGTCCGATTTGAAAAATATTTTTTGCATTGGGAAGCTTGAAATATGCAAATGATGATCCTTTATTTCGTTTTTTTTTTACGATGTGCAATTTTGCCGGTAGAGGGCGTAAATGCAGATGATGTCGAATTCAAAAATACGTTTTATTCCACATATTTGCTTCTAAACATCAGATTGAAAAAAAAATTATATCTTTCGATTCCATTTATGTCGAAGAGTATTTTAGATATAGTTACTTTTCCAAATTACGCATAGATTTTCCGCTAGGGGGCGTAAAAATAAATTACCTTTCCCCCGATAACTCTTCTTCCAAAACTCCGATTTGAAAATTGTTTTCTTCGGCGGATACATCTCCTGATGGAAAATCTTTTGCATATAATTTCAAATTTTTGGTAAAGAATACTTTGGCCACCAGGTGGCGTAAGTGTTAATTTTTGCTTCTGATGCATTTGCCATAAAATCGTAGCTTCTAAAATATCGATTAAAAAACTCTTTCGTGGACTGATGTCACTCACATCGACAAACCTTTTAGGAACATTTTCTTCTTAAAATAGTGCATAGTTTCTACGCCAGGCGGCGTAGATGTACATCTTATTTTTGTCAATATCTCTACATCTAGGAGTCCGATTTGAAAAATTCCTTCTTTGTTGGATAGTGTTTTCCGTGTGACATGTTTTGCATATAATTTCAAAATTTTCAAGTAATTCACAGACTTTCCTCTAGGGGGCGTAGCGGTAAATTGCGTTTCCCCTATATCTCTGCTTCTAAATCTCCGATTTGAAAAATTCTTTCTGCACCGGATACAGCTCATGATGGGAAATCCTTTGCACATAATTTCTAGTTTCTGTGAAAAAAAATAGTTTGGCCACCAGGGGGCGTAAATCTTAATTTCCGCTTCTGTTGTATGTGCAGCAAAATATGAGCTTCTAAATTCTCGATTGAAAAAAACGTTGTTTGTTGACCGATACTCATGTCGACAAACATTTTAGGAAAATTTTCTTCTTGAAAAAATGCATGGTTTCTATGCCAGGGGACGTAGATGTATATATTATTTTTGTCAATATCTCTACTTCTAAGAGTACGATTTAAAAAATTCTTTCTTTGTTGGATAGTGTTTCCGATGCGAAATGTTTTTTTCCCTATAAATTCAAAATTTTCAAAATCATACACTTTCCGCTAGGGGGCACAAAGGTAAATTGCGTTTTCTGCGTTATTTCTGCTCCTAAAGCTCTGATTTGAAAAATTCTTCCTGTATCGCATACAAGACCTGATGGAAAATATTTTTCACATAATTTCTAATGTTTGGTAAAGAATGGTTTAGCCACCAGGAGTCATATGTGTTAATTTCTGCTTTTGAAGTATTTGTTGCAAAATCTGGGCTCCTGAAAACTCGACTAATTTTTTTTTCTTCGACCGATACCGCTTATACGGATGAACCTTTTGAGAATACTTTCTTCCTAAAATAATGCATGGTTTTCTCACCAGGGGACGTAAAGTCACATTTTATTTTTGTCGATATCTCTGTTTCTAAGAGTTCGTAAGCTCACGATTCCGTTTACAGCAATATCTGAGGGATTAAAAACCCGATTGAAAATCTTCTTTCTTTCTTCAGATCTATTGTTTTCCATACCGGTTCCATTGACTTTGAATAGCTTTGATAAATTTAATTTAAGTCAGAACGGATTCAAAAGACGTGCTTATTACACCCGAAAATTCGGTGTCAACTTTCTTGTTTTTTATTATTAGAGGCTTAACCGACCACCGTGAGCAACTTAATGGGCTATAAGCAGTCGCCTGTCCCTAATTTAGGGCCAGTCGTTCCATGGAAGGGAGAGAGCCAGGGCCCTAAATTATATCCGTATATTATCGTTATCTGAGAGCCAGGCCCCTAAACGATAATCCGTATATTATCGTTATCTGTATATTATCGTGCTATCAGGTTGTATGTAAACAAAGTGGAACGATGCACGGGCATATATATGTATGTATTCGGAAAAATTGTCGTACCCTAAATCGCTCGATAACTAGCCGAGTCCTTTCTTCTTACGATAAGGTGGCGAACAATCCACGGCGCTATGTGTTTCTATCTGTCAGCATCTGACTTCACAAATCCGTAGAGATGAGATCAGCAACTGAGACGTCTTCATCTGGTGGGGCTTAACGGCACAAGCTATTTATTATAGCTAATAAATCCAAAGGGCGAGAGTGATAGTGAAAATCTTCCAAATACGTGGAGACAATATGAATAGACAAAGTCATCGCTCTTTCCCCGTTTTTCTTTAATTAACACACAGCAACAGAAAAATTGTTATCCGGATACCGCTGGGATCGAACCCCAGATCTCTCGATAACTAGCCGAGTGCGTTCGCCTTACGCTACGGTGGCCAACAATCCACGGCGCTATGGGTGTTTATCTGTTAGCATCTTGACGTTAATTCTAGCAACGTGGAGCTTTAAAAAACCTATATTAAAATTGTCGTTGTTTTCATTTACAAAAACAAGTGCAGGTATCATCAGATTGTCCTCAAGGGAGAAAAGTGCAAGTATCATCAGATTGTTATCAAGGAAACAAAGCGCAGGTAACATCAGATTGTTTTCTAGGCAGAAAAGGACAGGTGACATCAGATTGTTCTCATGGGAGTAAAGGGAAGCCAAATTGTTCTCAAGGGGAAAGGAGTTGGGATCATCACTGCGCGTTTAAAAGACGCCATATTGTTCTTGGGATTAAGTGTGCCCGTTTAAAAGACGCCATATTGTTCTTGGGATTAAGTGTGCGCGTTTAAAAGACGCCATATTGTTCTTGGGATTAAGTGTGCGCGTTTAAAAGACGCCGAGTCAACAGAGAAGTTTTTAATGTTTGTTTGTTTGGAGGTTTAACGACCACCATGTGAGCAACTCGATGGGTTATAAACAGTCACCCGTCCCTAATTTAGGGCCAGTGGATACAGGGAAGGGAGGTAGCCAGTGCCGTGAGACAAACATAACATCCATGCCTCACCGGGTTTCAAACACGGACCCATCTCGGACGATTGGTCAGAAGCCTGTGCTAAGACCGCTGCGCTACCGGGTCGTCGGCGAAGTACTCCCTCTCTGCTTTTTTGTTTGTTTGGAGGTTTAACGACCACCGGGAGTAACTCGATGGAATATAAACAGTTGCCCGTCCCTAATTTTGGGTCACTGATTCCAGAGAAGTGAGAACCAGTGCCATAAGACAAGCACAACATCCATGCCTCACAGGGATTCAAACCCAGGCCCATCTCGAACGAATGGTCACAGATCCAGGGTTTAGATCACTGAGCTACCGGGACGGCGCCTCAGTGCCATATAGATGACGTCATTAATAATATGCTGTCTTGTCAGACATTGTTTCAACGTACATTTAGTTACTGTCGGGGTTTTAACTTTGTTTTATCTCCGTTAGTTGTTTCGGCAAGGTGGTAATTAACACCATTGAGTAGGTGAGATGAATCGACGCAGCGAATGTCCATGTGAACCCTGACCCCACGGCTGTAGGACACACCGTGTGAAAATCGGAACAGTGGAAGTTTCAAGTAGTCTAAGAGTCTTACGGAAAAAGTCATCAAAACTCAAACATAAAAAAGGGAAAATGAAATCCATTCCTGGACGCGAAGCTGAATAACCGATTCTGATTGGCCAATGAAATCCATTCCTGGACGCGAAGCTGAATAACCGATTCTGATTGGCCAGTGTGGTTTGAATATCATCATCATCATGATTGTCAACCATTATCAATCCACTGCTGGACGAAAATCTCCGCAAGTTTCCTCCACAACGGTCTGTCTTGTGCCAGTCTCCTCCATGTCACTCCCGCATACTTTCGAATTTCATCTACCCATCTTCCATGTGGTCTTCTTCTGGGTCTTAAAGTCCTGTCCCTTGGAATCCAATCTAAAATTTCGGCTGTCCATCGATGGTCTGTTCTTCTGGCAGTATGTCCAGCCCATTGCCATTTCAGGGATTTAACTCTGATCATGATGTCTTCCACTCTTGTCATTTTTCGGATCCACGTGTTCCTCTTCTTATCTCTCCTGGTTACACCAAGCATGCACCTCTCCATGCCGCTTTGAGTTGTCTGCAGCCATTGTATGTCTTTTTTAGCTAAGGTCCACGTCTCTGCACCATACGTAAGCACTGGAAGGATGCATTGATCAAACACTTTTCTTTTAAGACATAATGGCATATTGCTCTTGAAAATTATGCTGTTTCTTCCAAAAGCTCTCCAGGCAAGTTTTGTACGCCGATTAATTTCTTCACCAATGTGACCCTCACTTGATATCTGCTGTCCAAGATAAACGTACGTGTCTGTTATCTCCAGCTTTTCTCCATCAATCGATAAATCTTTATTTCTTGTAAAAGCATTGTACATCACTTTTGTCTTCTGAAAGTTCATTTTTAATCCCACTTCTTTACTCTTGTCAGCAAGTTCCTGGATCATACTCTGTAGCTCTGATGGGGTAGTTGTAAAAATGACTATGTCATCAGCAAAACGAAGGTTGGTTAGATAATCTCCATTAATCTTTATCCCTTTGTTTTCCCAGTTCAGTGATTGAAAGACATTTTCCAATGTGGCATTAAAGAGCTTCGGAGATATGGTGTCACCTTGTCTCACTCCTTTTCCAATTTTTATGTGTGTTGTATTTTCAAACAGCCGAATCTTTGCACTTGCATTTTCATAGATGTTATTAATAATATTAATGTATGCATCTTCAATACCGCAGGATTTCAGAGCCATTGCAACTGCTGATGGTTTCACCGAATCAAAGGCTTTTTCATAATCGATAAAAGCCATTCACAATGGAAGTTCATATTCCCTCGCTCTTTCAATTAGTTCTCTCAGTACGTAGATATGATCTATTGTGCTGTAGCCACTGCTGAATCCAGCTTGTTCTCTCGGTTGAGCCATGTCCAGTGTCACCTTCAAGCGGTGTGAAAGAACTTTAGTGAAGATTTTATAAACCACTGATAGGAGGCTGATAGGTCTGTAGTTCCTGAGATCCTCAATGTCACCTTTTTTATGTAGCAAGATCATTGTAGCGTTGTTCCAATCCTCAGGAATTTTCCCTTCATTAAGGCATCGAGTGAAAATTTGGGCGAGTACTGTTTCGATTTCTCCACTTGCTTCTTGTATGATGTCTACAGTAATTCCATCTTCTCCGGGAGCTTTTCCCCGCTTCATGTTCTTGATTGCATGTGCAACTTCTGCTGGAAGGACTGGAAGAACTCTGGTACTGGTACCTTTCATGATGTCTGGAGTGCATGTATCATCCCTTTCATATAGTTTGGAGTAGAAATCTTTCACTCTTGTCAAAATTTCGCCTCTATTTCTTGTTACAGAACCATCTTCTTTTCTCAGTGCCATAATCTGTTTTTTCCCCTTACTGAGATGTCCCTTTGCTATCTTTAGGCTTTGGTTGTTTTCAATTGCTTTCCTTACCAGTTCACAGTTGAATTTCCTTACGTCTTCAGTGATACTTTTTCGTACTGTCTTGCATAGCTCTATATATTCCACTTTAGAAGTCACATCTTCTTTAGTTGTCCTCATCACTCTTCTTTTTTGCATCAACATTTTGGTTTTTCCTGATAATTTGTTCACATGCAATTTGTTCTTAGACCCAGCTAATTTTGTTGCTGTTTCCATAAGAGCTTTGGTTACTTTTCTGTTAACTTCAGAAATATCCACTTCTTTCAGAAATATCCATTTCTTGGTTTGAATATACTGTATCATTTTTCCCTGTCGGTGAGAAATGATATGTCGAAACCAGTCGAAAGTCAACAAAATGTACTGTATCATTTTTCCTTGTCGGTGAGAAATGATATGTCGAAACCAGTCGAAAGTCAACAAAATGTACTATACAATACGGATCGGCCAACGTGGTTCAAAAGTACAATTTTTTACTTAGTTTTCGTAAAGGTCTCTTACATGAAAATCGATCAAAAAACAATAAATTGCAGTGGAACACATTGGCCAGTGTGATTGCATATTATTATATGCGAACCATATCGGATATGATTCAACAAAATCATGAATAATTTCCGGAGCAGTAATTGAGGCTATCACCTCATCGTCCGGAACGAAAGTCTTACTCGACAAGAATGACGAGGTTACGTAACTTTTCATCGCATACATTCAGCTGTTGGAAAGCTCTTCATCACCCGTTCATCATATTGCTACGAGCTTTGCTCGACTACCCCACGACGAGGTCACGTGATTGTTGCCATCAACATATTTAGCTTTTCAATGTCCATGAAGCCATGACAGATCCTCCTTAGGGCAACAATTCTCCTTCCCGTCTCATCTGCTTGCCATGAACTCTGCCGAAGCTCAACTGTGATGTATCATATCACATATACGTTTAATTTGCTGAATGCTTAAAACTTCGCCGTACAGAGATCAAGTGTATGTTGCTACCGCAAATATTTAGCAATGACAAAGTCTATGCAGTTTAACAAATAAAAAAATCCCATCATATAGCCATTTTTCGAATTAGCATGATTCCATATTTCTGTTGTTTCACCTAACACAGTTGTAAAAACACAAGTTTGCCCGCGACGGTCACCAAATCAGTGTCCCCTCACTCCGGAGTAAGTCGCTCTCCCAACTGAGCTACGCGGAGAGAATGTCTCGCTGCAGATTTGTCGTCTTGACACATGTTTTTAGCTCGGAGCTCGGTAGTACGTCACACAGTTGCTTTTAAAAATTTGCTTATTCATGATATTTTGTACCCCCAAATGAAAGTACAATTTTTATACGTCCCCAAATGTTGTTTAACAAAGCAACTTTTTTATGGGTGCAAGATTAACTTATTTATTTCGACGGAGTTCTCAATTCAATTCGCGGATTTTATGAAAGGCAATGAGTGTGTCTTGCCAGTTTTCCTGTGGCCAGTTTTTATGTGGCTACATCTCCTAAAGTCCCCGCCATCTTGATATTTACTGATTAAGATTTGGAAATTCTGCCAGAAAATATTCGGTGCGTGTGCGCGCTCATCCCATTCCAATGAGTAGGCGTCAAATGTACTCGTAACGAACATGTCATGAGATAAGTTACCGAGATAAGCTGCACATGAACTAAGCTTACACGAACCTCAGTAAAAGACTTGATGCTCTAGACTGCCATTTAACAATACTTGCGGCTGCTGTATTTTAAATTTCAATATACAGCTTTACAAGGAAAGTCCCTGATCGGGTCGATATCTCACGAACTATGGCAGTTAGCGATTTACTTCTTGTGCAATTGTATAGGAAATCCCTTACGGCGCACACAATAACACCACGAGGGATCGAGAGGGCTATCGCGCCGCCCTTTGCAGATTGGGCAAAAAAAAGTAAATTACAAACTTGTTCATCGAGGCAAAAATAGTACATAAATGTTTTTGTCTCATAACAAAAGATGGAAGGGGATCGGGAATGTGTCTCCAAGAAAATCACAACAACCGGAATTTAGACAAGAACTTATTACTTAGAACTTATCTAAACTGGTAAGTTCTAAGCAAATGAAAGCACAAAGGAAAAGATTTTAAACAAACCTTATCAACAGATCTTGTTCTGAAATAAAACGCAGTTCCTTGACATTTTCAATACCAGACTTTGATGTCCAATACAGTAAAAAATACACAGAGAGAAGGAGAAATAGCATAAAGTAGCAAAACACTGATCCATTAGGAAAACTGTATGCACATCTAATTGACTTGCGTACGTGGCAAAGCTTTCGACTTCCCGTCACTGGTTCACGAAGTGTTGGCATACCGACCACACATATCATTTTTGTATTCTGACGACGGAGCAGAAAACACATTTGAAATTCATGCAGATATGTTTCGGAGACAGCGACTCAGGTAACTTTCTGCTTTTTTCGCATTTGGAGAGTATGGTTCCATCTTTTGTTATGGGACAAAAACATTTATGTACTATTTTTGCCTCGCTGAACAAGTTTGTAATTGACTTTTTTGCCCTATCTGCAAAGTGGGGCGCGATAGCCCCCTCAACTTCCCAAAAAAGGGAGCGAGGGGATTCTTTGTGGTGTTATTGTGTGCGCCATAGGGGGTTTCCTATACAACTGCACAAGAAGTATATAAATCGCTAACTGCCATAGTTCGTGAGATATTGGCCTGATCATGGACTTTCCTTGTAACCCTGTATATTTGCATTTGAAATACCGGCACATTTCTGTGGAAGCCTGTCGCTTATGCAGACATCGACAACAGCATGGTGGGAACTGAAGTATGAAGAATACTTAAAGATGAAAATATCACATAACACCGGGGCCATGTTTCGAACATAAAATTCGTGATGAAGCATGTGTTTACCGGTTATAAAGAACATCTTTAACATAAAGATCTTATAATAGGCACGCATCACATCATCTCCAGGGGAAAAGGTAATGGAATGATCGGAAATTTTTTTAAAAGATATTTGTGTACCAAAACCTTATTTACTTCATGCTAGCGGCGTACTAGCGCTGTCTGGTATTTATAGTCACATACTGTGGTGTTATTTGCTGTGATGGAGGCTTAGGTAAGGGTATTTGGTGATTTGTTTTGTTGAGAATATGCATGCATGTTTTTATTTGGAACGGATAACATGATGTCGAACACAAGATACAAACTTTTAATGCGGTTCCCGCATTTTGTTATTGCCGTTACTGTTCCTTTAAAGCTCATATAAGTTTACCGCATCCGTGGAATTGCTACTTTTGTATTTGAATGCCATGATGCGTAAGGAATCGTATTTTACGTTCTCTTACGTCGGTCTATACCTTGTTTGGCGTTTACTTTCTTTTGATGCCTGCAATGTCCCATTTTTCTAATGGATCGTAATAGAATTTCACCGTTTCTGTTTATCTTTCGGCTAAAGTTTAGAAGAGCTCATCTGCATTTTGCTAAAGTTATGCTTTCAGAATCACTCATGCGGCGACCTAAATGCGAACTTTTATCTAATGCAACCTAGATGTCAGCAATTTTTATTTAATTTCTAAATTACATGTGTGTCACGTTAGCAGATGCATTCGTTCCACTATGGTTATGGACAAACATTGCACCTACCTTATGAAATATTTATGGGTAATTTTGAGATATTGGGTGAGAAAGAAAGTAATGTCCAATAACGAGGTACCCAAAGTCGAAGCCCCAGCCATGGCGCACATTGGACACTGAGATTGCGCAGCACACCGGCATGACATGACTTTCTATGTAGATCTGTGGCCGTCTTAACCCGATCTTATTGGATTCAAATAATACAATTGACAGTTTTAAATAATTTAATGTAATGAAAGTTAATATTAATATGTACAGTAAACATTAGACCTTTCAGGTCAGCAACGGACCCATCTTCAGATGTTAGTAGCAAATTGGAACTGAGTATGATATTTAAATACAATAATAAGAAGTGATTTTAAGATAGCGTCACATGCGCGTGAAGGACATACCTCATGAAAGATTTGATAACATCGATATACGTATATAGAACATATCAAGGAGCCGCGGGTGGCCTAGTGGTCAGCGTTCGTGACTGCCATGGAGATAGCCTCAGGTTTGATCCTGGGCAGGTACGAACGTTCGAACCACTAAATACCCGCCGTGCTTCGGATGGCACGTTAAGCCGTCGGACCCCGGGTACTGGCCTCCCGGCAATAAATAAAGGCGTCTTCCTCCCCCTTTCTATCTCGCTTCCGTGTCACTTTCCTATCGGGCATTCTAGCCCAAATCTCCTAGCTTCCTGTTTCTAAGGAAGCTAGGACCTGGGGTCAGACACTCCCTTCCTAAAATCCTCTACATATGATCTGAGTACATGTCAAGGAATGTATTTAAATATTATATATGAAGGAAAAATTGGCATAAGTCCCTATGTGTTAAACCGTCTTCCAAGCCCAAGGGATGTGACAAGGAGTATCATCATTGCAACGTACTTCACCATATTTGTGAATAAACGGACTTTCCATTAGGAATATTGAAGCTTTTGAGTATGGAGTGGCCAGAATGTTGGCTTCGTTCCAACATGGGTAATCAAATCCGTTGTGCGATAACCGTGGTAAGGAAGTGTTTGATGACGAGTTTTTATGGGGATTCACCAAAGATGTAAGCATGCTTATAATCTTTGGTGAATCCCCAGCATTGTGCGGGGCTCCAAGAAGCAATCTGCCAATTGGCTTGGCAGTTAGTGTATGCGAGTCTGGAGGAATTCCAGGCTCCTGTGGCGCAGTGGAAGCATATCCGGCACGTAACTGGAAGACCCTAGGTTCGATTCCCGGTGCCGGCCAATGAGAATTTTTCCGGGACTGACTTATAAAACGTGGAAATAGCGATGACTTCTGTTTGATGTATTTATATATATCGATGTTATCAAATTTTTCATGAGGTATGATGTCCTTCACGCGTATGTGGCGCTATCATGAAATCACTTCTTATTATTGTATTAAAATATCATACTCAGTTCCAATTTGCTACTAACATCTAAAGATGGTTCCATTGCAGACATAAAAGGTTTACTGTATATATTAATATTAAACTTATTAAATTATTTAAAACTGTCCATTGTATTATTTGAAACCAACAAGATTGAGTAAAGACGGCCAAAGATCTACATAGAAAGTAGCATAGGCGTAACCACTAGGAGGATGGGGCGGGGGGGGGGTCAGGACCCCACCAGATTTTCAGAGTCGGGATTCCCAATGTAATGGACCCCTCCCCCAATTTTTCGGGAATATAATTATATAATGCACACATTTTTATGATGTGAACCGGCTAAATATTATGGGACGGGACTATACAACGAAAAAACAACAACCCTACACGAGTACACTGCCAGCTCCAAACTTGACCGTGGGAACAGTTCACTGTGGTAAATAACGTTCCCCCGGCTGCCGCCATACCCACACACGGCCATCAGACTGATGGATCATGTATCTGTCTGGATTCATCAGTCCATTGGACCCGTTTCCATTGATCTGCGGTCCACGATAAATGTTCTTTACACCATGCTAAACGACGAGTAGCATTCAGAGTGCAGATGAAAGGCTTATGAGCAGCAACACGACCACGGTAACGCATGGAATGAAGTTCTCAACGAATGGTACGTGTACATACCGAGGTTCCAGCATTTTTTACTCACCTGAGGTCTTGTGCAGTACTCCGTCGATTAGCAGTAACGACTCTCCTGAGGCTTCGACGTCTTCTATCTCGGATTTTCTTTGGTCTGACGGTACGTTTTGCTACTTCAGGCACGCCATGTGTCTTCCACATATTCAGTACATCCAAAACAGTTGACTTGGGTATGTTTAAACGCCTCTCGGTTTCTCTTATCGACAGCCCACTAATATAACACCAAACAGTCTTTCCTTTCTGAAAGTCAGTTCTCTCCTGCCGCGACATTTTCACTCAACCTCACAGAGCGATATGATCGCGGTCAGCTGCGGTCTTGTTATACCGTTTGCAGCTGTACCGCGCATCTTAACAACGCAACGGATCTGTTCATTTGGTTTTGACGGCGACTTTTTTCAATATGCTGTATATTTAACGTACTACAGAAGGGAAGCAGATGTCAAGACGGTAAAGTTGCAGCGATAAATTCCGTCGGTGTAGCTTAATTGGGAAAGCATTCAGCTCCAGAACTGAAGGATGCGAGTTCGATCTTCGTCACCAGCAAATTTGTGTTTTCACAAGCGCTCCTGTTTGCATTTCTTTCTCTTGTATTACATACGTGTTTCACGTAGAGTTGCATTTTATCGTTTTACGGCACTCACTTTTATGTTTGCTACGATGTTCTTTCTGGGCCGCAAACTATTTCTCTTTCAGTTGCCGCATTTTCTCTTCATTGTGGCACTTTAACTTTGCATTTACAAGATGCACTTTTCCTTTGAAAAACAGAAGGTAAAAGAAGAACGATTGATAAGGACAAGGCTAAAGTGTTAGAATAAGAGAAAACGTAACAGTGGAGGAAGAAAGTTTACACATGAGCTCCACGTTAGACAAACTCCCAGGAAGAACATTGCAACAGACATACGACAGGCGATAAAATGCAGTTCTGAAGGACACACGTCAGTGCAGAAGGAAAAAAGCAAAACGGACTGCTTTTAACAACCTGAAAGCTGAAGATTCTTCTCTATCTTGAACATTTTTATTCCGGAGTCTCGGGTATTTATTAAATCTCAAGAATTGTGACGTACCACAGAGAAAGCACGCGTCAAAACGACAAATATGCAGCGATACATTCTGTCCGTGTAGCGTAGTTGGGAGAGCAACTTACTCCGGAGTGAGGGGGCGAGGTTTCGATCTCCGTCAGAGACAAATCTGTGCTTTTACAGAATACGGAAACACAAAATTTTGAAATCAATTTCTAAGTTATATAGACTTCCTCTTGAGCCTAAGAGGAAACATGACCAATGATGTCCACACATATTTGTGTCAAATTTTTACAGGCAGTGGTTTTGAATTTCCCTAGTTCAAATCAGATTTAACCTGTGAGGCTGAGAACTGATTTTGCGTACTTAAGTAGTTTTTCTCATATTCAGATTCTGCATTCCTTTTTTTTTTTTTTTTTTCTGATTGAAGGTGTTACGACCGCCGTGAGCAACTCATTGGGCTATAAGCAGCCACCCGTCCCTAATTTTTAGTCAATGGTTCCAGGGAAGGGACAGAGCCAGTGCCGTAATACAAACACAACATCCATGCCTCACGGGATTCGAACCCGGTCCCCTTTCGGACGAACGATCAGAAGCTATTGCTTAGACCACTGCGCCACCGGGGCGGCCCATTTTTTTGGAAAACTATACTTATGAAATTTATAAACGCTCAGGGCAGGTTTAATTAAGGCCACTAATAATTACCCCAAATGCGAGGCTCGTATCACTTCGCGGCCACGCAGGCTGTGAAGCAGTCATTAAGAATACTAATATTAGAAAATCACAATGGTATTTTAGAGAATGAATAGTTTAGCAAATTACATTAGTACATTTTGAGTACGAGCAATTGATTTTCTCCTTGTATTATGTTTTAACAGACAAAGCAAACATTATCATACAGTTAAAACTTTTATGGTACGTTGCACCAAGTGGTACTACTCAAGCTACACCACTTTCTGAGATAAGATACACCATTGAGTGGTGCAAACAAAATTCAATGGCATGGTGCAACTTTGCACCAACCACATTATGGTGCTCAGTTGTACCATATTGTGGTACAAGATTGCACCACACAGCACTGTTTCTTTTCTCTTAAAGTGGTGAAGCTGGTGTAGTACTACTGTTGGACCCAGTAGAATTATACGACAAACCTAAAACCACCTGAATAAACAGCACTATTATCCCCAAGCGCTTTGTTTCCTACGCCTAGGTTTCTTGCCGACATACATTAAATTGCTTTTGAATGACAGGTCTCTTCTCATACGTACACTGAATGAATTCAAATAATAATCAAGGTTACGCTTAAGATGTTGCTAATCGATAAATACGGTATTTTGGGCATTATGCATTCTTTGTGTGGAAATAATTCGAGGAATTAGGCGGGTTTTTTTCAACTCTCGCTGTTACACTGAAACGTTTCTGCCTCACTGAGGCACAATCATTTCTGTCTCGTCTTCAAGGATTTATTTTAAGTGATAATTATCGGACAAAGATAGAATTTAATATGAAATCTGAAACCACCTGATTAAATAGGATTATTAATCAAAATTCTTTGTGCTCCTCTAAGCCTAGACTTCTCACCTACACTGAAGAGCAAGTGAATAAAAGATACCTTTCTAGTAACGTGTAGCACCACCTTTCGCCCTGATGACGGCGGCGATTCGTCTCGGCATGGACACGACAAGACACCGGAAGCATTGGAAAGTCATACAGATCCACGACCCCTGAACAAGCTCCCACAGTTCACAAAGATTTGATGGAGGGGAGGGGGTGAGTCAGAGCCTCGAACATCTCTTACCATGGCATCCCAGATGTGCTCGATGGGATTGAGGTCAGGTGACCTAGCTGGCCAAGGAAGCGAGGTCACGTCGGTGGAGTGTTCATCCAAACATTCGAATACAATTCGGGAGCGATGGCATGGTGCATTATCTTGTTGCAGGATGAGGTCCACAGTGGGATGTTGAAGACGCACAAACGGGAGCAAATGGTCGTCCAGGATATCCCGGTAACGTTGACCTGTGAGGAACGACGTCACACGTACCAGGGGTCCCATTTCAGTCCACGTAAACAGTCCCTAGACGAGAATGCCACCCCCGCCAGCTTGAAGAGTACCCTGCTGGCAAGAAGGATCCATCGCTTCATGTTGTTTGTGCCGTACTCGTATCCTGCCATCCGCATGTATCAACGTGAATTTCGACTCATCAGTCCAGGAAACATTTTTCCACATGTCTAGGGTCCAGTGGCGATGTTCCCGCCCCCATGCTAATCTTTGCACCCTGTGATGTGCGGTCAGCAGTGGTACCTTCATGGGACGATGGCTTCTGTACCCCATAGCGAGGAGATGGTTATGGATGGTGTGGCTGCTTACACGTTTTTGTGCACCAGCGTTAAATTGCCGAGTGATTTCTTGCACTGTGGCCCGTCTATTCGCTGTTACAATGCGAGCTAGCCGACGGTGACCCCGCTCATCCACACGCTGTTGTCCACGGCAGTTGGCCCTTGCAGGGATGGTTTTACCGGATTCGATGTACTCACGGTGCACCCGTGACACAGTGGCTCGTGAAAATCCCAGTGCCTGCACGTCTTCCGAGATGGAGTGACCCATTCGTCGGGCCCCGACAATTTGTCCACGATCAAATGCACTTAGTCTTACCCATACTGCGTCCGACTCTTACTGATTCCCGTCGCATCACTCCTTATATTGTCGGATCGCTGCATACGTCATGTCGTTTCCGTTCACAGGGCCGCCCCCAGCGCCACATTTGCATAATGCCAGCTGTCTCTAATTCAATTGCACTTCAGTGTATACACAGTGGAACTTCCAAATAGCGGATATGGAAGGGGAAAGAAAACTGGCCGTTATTTAGAAGTGTCCGCTATTGGGAAAATTATGCTTTATGACAAGTATACATGTACCATGTTTATAACGTAAAAGCAGTTTAAAAGATAAGTAAATATAAGTATTTAAATGCAATACATAGAGCAAACTTATACTAACCTTTATTTAAAAATATCTATCAAAACTTAAGAAGCAAAATAATCAAGTGTTGTTGTTTGTCTATTACATTCTTGTGAAATTTTATTTTCTGAAGGAATTTCTAGCCAGCCGCTTGAAACTTTTAATTCTGTGAATCCTAATTCTTTTGCGGCTTCTAAAGCCTTTTGACGAATTAAAGTCCCTGATAAAGGGGTGTTGTTCGCTCTAGCGCGGCAAAACCATTCATAGGTAAGAGTGTCCACAGCTAAGCCATCAGGTTTAGGGAAAGCTCTCTTAATTTTCTGGTTGCCATTACAATCTTGCCAAGTCTTCAAGATTTCACTCACTTGCGTTTTGCGAATGCCCAGTTTATATTCTAAAATGCGCACACTTAATATTTCCTTTTCACTCAGCTGCACTATTTCGGGCCGCGGGTGGCATAGTGGTCAACTTTCGTGACTGCCATGGAGAAGACCTCAGGTT
Source organism: Macrothele yani (assembly GCA_039090855.1). Classification (NCBI taxonomy): domain Eukaryota; kingdom Metazoa; phylum Arthropoda; class Arachnida; order Araneae; family Macrothelidae; genus Macrothele; species Macrothele yani. Next base: position 88,570,252 of record CM077016.1, on the reverse strand, counting down.
CGATCCCAAGCAGGTACGAACGCTCGATCCACTAAATATCCGCCGTGCGTCGGATGGGCACGTTAAGCGCCGTCGGGTCCTGGGTACTGGCCACCCGGTAATAAATAAGGGCGTCTTCCGCCCCCTTTCTACCTTGCTTCCGTGTCACTTTCCTATCGGGCACTCTAGCTCAAATCTCCTAGCTTCCTGTATTTAAGGGTTGTTTAAGACCTGGGGTCATACACTCCCTTCCTAAAATCCTCTACATATGATCTGATCTATGATCAGCTCCACTATTTCAACTTTTTCTTTTACAGTCAAGCGCTTGCGTTTGTGCGACATTTTAAAATCGATGTTTGAGAAATCTTTGCTTCACAGATCGCTTGATGAGAAAAACCTACATGATTGTTGCGAACAAATGTGATTTCTAGTCACCAGAACTTGAAATTGATCTCTGTGCACTGACCTTGACCTTACCAAACAACAAAAAGTGAGTCCCTCCTACCCACACCTGAATTGTGTTTGCATGTGTTTCAATCCGATAACCGTTCCCGAATTAGCTGGCCCTCGTTTCTGAGGTCTGGGAGCACCTGAAGAGCTAGACGGCAATTTCTCCTGGTCAGATGTACATATGCAAAGAGAGGGTCGGACAGTATGGTGAACACGAACGCTAATCCTTTTTCCAGCGATTTTGGCCACTTACCCGGAGTACATAGCACTGAGCACCTTAAAATTCACTAGGCCTCGGGAACAAAATGATTAAGATACAGAATGAGGAAGGGTAAGATAGCAAAAAGGAAAAACATTTGCGAGTTTGGGCGAATCACACCTCTAGGAATTCCTAGAATCGAAAAACAAATTGTCCGTTATATTGAGTGTCCGCGTCCGTTATTTAGAATGTCCGCTATTAAGAAGTGAATGGCCCATAAGACGCCACGAATTTCTGCAGGGGAATGGAAGTTTCACTGTTTTTTGAACTGCTTTTTTTTAATGATAGACCGCATTCTTTCAGATGCCTGCTGAACCCATTCAGAAGCTTTAGGTTATGCTTAAGATGCTGCTTATGGCTGAGTACGGACGTTTGGTGTTTTGCGTTTTAGTGTGGCGATCATCCGAGGAATTAGTCTTTTTTTAGTCTTTTTCCCCCGACTGTCGGTAGTAAAACATTTCTGCCTCATTGAGGCGCCTGCATCTCTGTCTCGTTTTCAAGATAAATGTTGTCATCATTCTTTATGTCAAAACTGATAAAAGAGTGGACAAGTACAAGATTTCACGTTAGAAGAAATTAAGGCATTTTTTGAAAGCGCAGATTCCAGTAAAAAATGAAAGACATTGTTTAAAACGGTTAGCTACAGATACTCGAATACTATTTACTATATCGTTGCGTTAAAATTGACGGCAAGATAAGAGATGAATTACAACCTGAGCTGAAAATATTCCTACAACTATGTACTATGGCATGCACAAAGCTGTCTTTCCTTGGTTTCAAGATGCTCAGACAAGGAACATCTTAGCGAAAAGTTATGAAATTTGGCCGAACTACTTGGACATAATAATATTTCAAGCAGTACAGGGTTTCAACAAAGCGTGCATCTAAATTTTATTTCATTTTATTTATTTAGAAAGAAAACAGATTTGCAGTTCTTTGAAGTTCGTTTTAACGCAATTTAATCTTTACTAAAATAAAAATCTTCCTACAGGTGCCGTTATGAGTGAGAAATTGATCACCTTCAACTTGATGTTTTCCAATGATGACTGTGGCTTGTCATCATTGATAAATTTGTGTATTGATTATGATAAATTTGTGTATTGATTTAGGTTTAGCAAATACAAATGTCACACGAGCTTTTTCTTTTCTCGTAGGAGCTAACCATTTTTAATTTCCAACGATCATTCTCCCGCACGTGACCTGTGGTCACAGCACTTCAGCCTGATCGAAGTCTCGTCCAAGTGCTTCAGAACTGGTTTCCATAGCAACGGCACGTGTGGCTATCAGCTCTCTGCTCCCTTTGTCTCGGGCGCACATTACTCAACGCAATATTTTTACAATCGATTGGAAGGAATATTTACGAAATGAGAGAGAAATTAGCATTCTTGACTTACTTAATATGGAAATCAGCAACACTAGACATGAACGTTAAGCTCTTGGGAAGTAGAAATGCACGAATCTTGGCATTTCACCTCCCAGCAGTTTCTCGTAGCTTGAAGCTGACCGAATATTTAAAAGCTGGTTTGCTCAAGGGAGATGCCCGACCGTGACCAAAATCCTACGTAAATCTTTTAGATACAGCAAAAGGCAGCATCACGTTTTGTCAGATATCGCCAAAACATATCAAAATGCAATTAGAGATAAGATCTAAGCGTGCATTCTCGAACTAGTAACAAAATACAGCAAATGAAAAATGAAATATATGTACACACCGTTTTCTCCTATTCATCTAATTAATATTAACGTCAGATGTTACAGAAAATGATATACACAAAGCAAAGGAGAGAAAATGAATGCAAAACTACTAGTTCCCATCCAAGTGTCATTCATTAAATCACGTGTAGTGCTTCATTCATTAGTTTGACAAGAATGTAGTATGACGTCCCCGCGAAAGGGGGTTGTATAATCCTTCCCGACTCCACTAGAGTACAAGATATCTACGTACGTAATAATGCCCAGAAGAAATTTTTGGAACGAGATAGACTATCTTTGGCAGTGTGGGTTATCATGTACTCTCCGTCATAGTTCAGTTTTTATTTCAGAATGTACATGTCGATGAGTTTCTCGTGCTGTGCCGCTGAGGAACTGTTGGAACAGAAGTTGAGTCCAGTTTCCGATGATATAATAGAAATACCTTCTTCAAGAGATATACACAGTGTGGCAAAGAATTTTTAAAACTGGGTCCGTAAAATGAAATAGAAACAAGAAATTATAATTTGTTTTGATTTGTTATTCAAAATAAGTCCCTCCGGCTTCAATACACTTGTTACAGCGATTTAATAATGATTCGAATGCCTGTTCCAGGTCACTTTGCGGAATTGCCTCCAAAGCACGCGTCAAAGCTGTTTGTATGGTCGAAATATCATCAAAATAACACCCTTTTAACGTCATTTTAAGTTTTGGGAATAAAGAAAAGTCGCAGGGTGCTAAATCAGGCGAATACGGGGGATGATTCACCACACAGACATGATTTTTCGCCAAAAATCTACAAACAAGAAGTGAGGTGTGACTGGGTGCATTATCGTGCAACAAACACCAACTGTTTTCATCCCGATATTCTGGACGAATGCGACGAATTCTGCCCATCAAACGCCTCAAAACATTTAAATAAAATTCACCAGTAATTGTTTGTCCACTTTGAACAAATTCTTTGTGAATACCCTTACTATCGAAGAATGTAATGAGTATTGTTTTGATTTTCGATGGAACTTTTCTTGTTTTTTTGGCTTGTGGTGAGTTTTTTGACTTCCATTCCGCACTTTGTCGCTTTGTTTTAGGATCATATTGAAAACACTATGTTTCATCACCTGTAACAATCGATTTTACGAAGTTTGGATCATTTTCAGCGCTGAAATGATGTCTCTACAGTGTGCACTTCTCCTTGATTTTTGTTTATTGGTTAACGTGTGTGGAACAAATTTAGCACAAACTTACGTTTTGCCCAAATCTTCATGCAGGATGGTTCGAATCGTTTCTTCGTTGATGTTTAAAGACTCTTCCATCATTCGTAGTGATGCAGATCGATTGTTTGCCATGAAATCACGCACTTTTTCAATAATCTCAGGTGTCCTAGATGAACTTGGTCTTCCGGTATGCTTATCATCTCCTAGCGTCTCTCTTCCGTCCAGAAAACGTTTGTGCCACAGGAAAACATTTGATCTACTTAAACAAAACTCACCGTAAACTTGTTTCATCATTTGGTACGTTTCCGAGGCACTTTTACCAAGTTTTGCGTTAAATTTAATAACAGCCCTTTGTTTCATCTTAATAATTCAACATGAAAAACAATTTTACTTCTCTAATGAACGGCCGTTTCGTTTGAGTTACTTTAACAACTGCGCAGTATTTTTGGCAGAAAGCAAGAAGATAGTCACGGTTTATAAGGCATTCGCGATTACACTGGTAGCGCCACCCTAGGCTGAAATCCAGCGCCAGTCATAAAAACTCTTTGACGCACTGTGTATGTGTGAAGATAGAACACAAAATGCTATGGCAGCCTAAAGTATTTGAAAAAGTTATCAATTACAGAGGGTGAGTCGAAAGTTTTGCAATATTTGCATAAACGCATGTGCTGCGGCGGGTATGTCACGTGTTTCAACTAGTTCAAGTCGCGCACTGCAGTCCATCGAAGGCGATATAAAGTGGTAGCTGTTACTGTGAACAGCACTGAATGTCGTCGTTTTGTCTGTGGTTGGGACACCTAAAAGGTGAACAACCACAACCGGCTAATTAGGAAACTTTTGCTTTACGAGTTTGAACTCGGCCATAACACTGCTCAAGCAACACGGAACATTTGTCATGCGAAAGGGGACGGTTCAGTGAACCACAGCGCCGCAACCAGTTGGTTCAAGAAATTCCGCTCAGGTGACAGAAACCTCGACGATCAGCCAAGGTCAGGTAGGCCGCGAACCGTGGATTCGGAGGCCGTACGCAAGTCCGTAGAGGCAAATCAGACAACCAGCACTCTGAGATTATCAGGCGAGCTGGGCATATCACAGACCACCGTGGTTCGTCACCTTCAGTACCTCGGCAAGGTCTACAGGAGCTACCGCATTGTCCCTCACAAACTGACGCCAGCTGAAGCAAACCACCGAGTGAAAGTGTGCACGAAACTACTAGAAAACCCGCGCGATGTACGTTTCATTAAGATAATTGTTACCTGCGATAAAAAGTGGGTCTATTGCCGTAATCCTAACACCGGCAGTGGTTGAGCCTGGGCCAGCTTCCTGAACCTGTTGCCAAACACGGGCGCTTCGAGCACAAGGTGATGCTCTGCGTCTGGTGGAATTTCGAGGGGATAATCCACTACGAATTTGTTCTAGACGGTCGGACCATCAACGCCAACCTCTACTCTGAACAGCAGGAGCGGATGTATGCCGTTTTGGAAGAGAAGTACCCGTCAATGGTGAACAGAAAGCGCGCTCTCCTACAGCAGGACAACGCCCGGCCTCATACCGCACAAACGACACGTGCAAAACTCCAGAAACTCGAGGCCATTGAGCTGATGCCCCACCCAGCATATAGTCCGGACCTTGCCTCGTGGGATTATTACCTGTTCCGGTCCATGGCCCACTGCCTTCGCGGGCGGCACTTCAACAACCAGGAGGACGTGGCAGCTGGGGTAAAGGAGTGTTTCGCCTCGAAGGACAAGAACTGTTACCGCCGTAGAATCAAAGAACTGGCAGACAGATGGCTAAAGACGGTGCAACACGATGGCCTATACTTTGAATGCTAGTCAGCTTTCGTCGTAGAGGTACGTATGAAGACATAAAGTGATCCAAAGATTGCAAAACTTTCGACTCACCCTCTGTATTAATCGAAGAACTGGAAGACAGATAGCTAAAGATGGTGCAACACGATGGACTACACTTTGAATGCTAGTCAGATTTCGTCGTAAAGGTACGAATGAAGACATAAAGTGATCCAAATATTGCAAAACTTTCGACTCACCCTCTGTATTAATCGAAGAACTGGAAGACAGATAGCTAAAGACGGTGCAACACGATGGCCTATACTTTGAATGCTAGTCAGATTTCGTCGTAAAGGTACGTATGAAGACATAAAGTGATCCAAATATTGCAAAACTTTCGACTCACCCTCTGTGTTAATCGAAGAACTGGAAGACAGATAGCTAAAGACGGTGCAACACGATGGCCTATACTTTGAATGCTAGTCAGATTTCGTCGTAAAGGTACGTATGAAGACATAAAGTGATCCAAATATTGCAAAACCTTCCACTCACCCTCTGTATTTTCGTGGCAAAATAAGTTTCTGAAAGCAAAAGAAAATTACAAAGCTTTTCGCATGTTCTTTCCCGCACGACAATAGATGCGACTTCTACGAGATGGACATGTTGCGATACAATAGAGCTTATGAGAAAGGAAAAATCTTCAGAGATTTCAGTAAGTCCACGCATAATGCAAAACACGCATGGGTGTTGAGAGTACTTGTAGCCATTGCATCATCCATTTGCAATATAAAAACTAGAAGGTAGCCACTGGATGACATCAGCTGTTGGGGATCAGCAGGCACAGGTAGGTTGTGATTTGTTACGACAGTCAGTGATGGCTGGCAAAATTAAAAAGTAAAATCTGTTTCGGAGTGATTAAATTCTTAACGAAAGAAGGAATTCCTCCCGCCAGTACTCACGAGCTTATGGTTAAAGTGTACGGAGATTGCGCAGCATCCAAGGAATCTTCGTCTGAAACACGTTTCAATGAAGACGACGAAATGAGAGCTCCAGGAAACGACAGAGGGAGGCGTGAACATGATAAAATCCCTCATTACTAATATTCACGAGCATATGGTAAGAGTGTATGGAGGTTGTGCACCATCCTATGCCATCATAGAGATCTTCATCTGAAACGGTGGAACAAGTTTCAGAGACAAACAACGAAGTGAGAGCTCCAGAAAAACAGAGAAGGTGGCGTGAACCCGATAGTCTCTCTTAATATCCAATATTCACAAGCGGATGGTAAGAGCGTATGGAGAAAGCCTCGAACACATTTCAAAAACCGAAGATGAAGAAATAGCTCCAGCACACAAAGGGAGAGTGGACGTGGGAAAGGTTTTTTTTTTAAACTTAGGACTACGATAGATGTGAGAAAGATATGCGAAGTGCGCGGAGGTTACCCCGTTGAAAAGTAATTCTACAATATTGGTACATTTTCCAGAATATATCTCAGAACTTCCGCAACGCACCTCGTGAATGAGAGAAACCAGATGATCTACGTAGCATAACTGCGTCACAACGCCTAATGTGGTGTTTCGTATATACTATAACGTACAAGTTTGTCCGCGCCGGGCATCGAACCCGGGTCCCCCTCACTCCGGAGTAAGTTGCTCTCCCAACTGAGCTACGCGGACATGTGCTCTCACTTCTATCTGCCTTTATCTCATGTGGTCCTTCAGTGCAGGCAAGTCACATCTCCCCCCGCAGAAAGAGGCCCGGCGCATGGTCCACGGGTCATCCGGGACCATGTGTCGCTGTAGGCAGTCATCCCATGAAGAAGGTGTATTTGAGAAATCCCAGACAATATTTGTTGTGTGGAACGTAACATCACACTGATTTAATTTTTCGAAGCACTGAAGAAGGGATTCTCATTTTTCCTGTCTCGCCGTGTGGAAAGAACATCACATCATTGCGAGGAACTTAACAGCCGGGTCATTCTGGAAGTTCGGGGGCCAATATAATGTACAAGTTTGTCCACGCCGGGCATCGAATCACGGTCCTCTTACTCCGGAGTAAGTCACTCTCCCAACTGAGCTACGCGGAGATGTGCTCTCACTGCTACCTGCCTTTATTTCATGAGCATCCTGCGGTGCAGGCACGTCACAATACTTAAATCACGACACATCGACATGAGGTAATTTACGTTACAACTACAGGGTGATCAGAAACTCGCGCCCCTCGAACTTCAAAGCTCTGCGTAAATTATTGAACTTATTTTTTTCTTATTTCAGCCGAAAGATGGCATCACTGCATTGTCTTGAAAGGTATACACAGTGCGTCAAAGAATTTTTAAGACTGGCGCTAGATTTCAGCCTACGGTGGCGTTACCAGTGTAATCGCGAATGCGTTATAAACTGTGACCATCTGCTTGCTTTCTGCCAAAAGTACTGCGCAGTTGTTAAAGTAACTCAAACGAAACGTCCGTTCATTAGAGAAGTAAAATTGTTTTCATGTAGAATTATTAAGATGGAACAAAGGGCTATTATTAAATTTAACGCAAAACTTGGTAAAATGCCTCGGAAACGTACCAAATGATGAAACAAGTTTACGGTGAGTTTTGTATAAGTAGATCAAATGTTTTCCTGTCGCACAAACGTTTTTTGGACGGAAGAGATACGCTAGAAGATGATAAGCATAACGGAAGACCAAGTTCATCTAGGACACCTGAGATTATTAAAAAAGTGCAAGATTTCGTGGCAAACAATCGATGTGCATCACTAAGAATGATGGAAGAGTCTTTAAACATCAACAAAGAAACGATTCGTACCATCCTGCATGAAAATTTGGGCAAAACAAAAGTCTGTGCTAACTTTGCTAAACACACGTTAACCAATGAACAAAAATCAAGGAGAAGTGCACATTGCAGAGACATCATTTGAGCGCTGAAAATTATCCAAACTTCGTAAAATCGATTGTTACAGGTGATGAAACATGGTGTTTTCAATATGATCCTAAAACAAAGCGACAAAGTGCGGAATGGAAGTCAAAAAACTCACCACAAGCCAAAAAAAAAAACAAGAAAAGTTCCATCGAAAATCAAAACAATGCTCATTACATTCTTCGATAGTAAGGGTATTATCCACAAAGAATTTGTTCAAAGTGGACAAACAATTACTGGTGAGTTTTATTTAAATGTTTTGAGGCGTTTGATGGGCAGAATTCGTCGCATTCGTCCAGAATATCGGGATGAAAACAGTTGGTGTTTGTTGCACGATAATGCACCCAGTCACACCTCACTTCTTGTTTGTAGATTTTTGGCGAAAAATAACGTCTGTGCGTGTTGAATCATCCCCCGTATTCGCCTGATTTAGCACCCTGCGACTTTTCTTTATTCCCAAAACTTAAAATGACGTTAAAAGGGTGTTATTTTGATGACATTTCGACCATACAAACAGCTTCGACGCGTGCTTTGGAGGCAATTCCGCAAAGTGAACTGGAAGAGGCATTCTAATCATTATTAAATCGCTGTAACAAGTGTATTGAAGCCGGAGGGACTTATTTGGAATAACAAACCAAAACAAATTATAATTTCTTGTTTCTATTTCATTTTACAGACCCAGTCTGAAAAATTATTTGCCACACTGTGTATGTGATTTCTGAAAGCGTTCGTTGTACCAATTGACGCCATTGTCGTTTTGTTTCTTAGGACAGTACCATGCCGTTTTCCCAAAGCCAGCGCGTGTACGTAATTGAGCAATATTTTACTCATCGATCATATGCAAAAGTATCGGAAGCAGTTCGCGAACAATATCCGTATGTTTCACCAACTCATAAGAGAACTACTGCTCGTCCTGCAAAGCGTTTTCGGGAAACAGGAAGTGTACGACCGTCTGTTTTAAGCGACGAAAAAAATGCAAGATGTGCAGACCAAAATGATGCTTTCTCCAACCAAAAGTTTACAGAAACTTTTCATTCAGACAATATTATCTTATGGCAGTGCGCCGAAAGCTGTGAAACAACTAAACCTCCGTCCATATCGTCTTATCTCAGTGGCTGAATTGAAACCATGTGATTTGCAGAAACGCTTACATTTCTGCAGATGGTTACGCAAGTTAGTGCACCAAAATGGAGTATGTGAACTTGATGTTTTCTTCACCGAGGAAGCGTGGTTCCATGTAAGTGCAAATGTAAACACGGAATATTCACGATATTGAACATCCACAAATCCACACATATTCCACGAAAACCCACTGCAGTCAGAAAAAGTCTGACTATGGTGTGCTGTGTCTCGCCTTCGAATAATCAGCCAGATATACACTGGCGGAAAGTGAAAAAGAACACCAAGAAGGAGACTTCTGATACCAACGAAATTTATACAGCATAATAACGGAATACAGAGGATAACGTGATCAAAACATTATGGCAAAATACAGCTGTATTTGCTGGTAAACTGAAAAATAACATTTCCATGTAACATGGTAATTACGAGGTTGAACCGCCATGAACTGGGTCACACTGTGCAATTCTGGCATGGAGTCTGTCGTACAGATGTTGGATGTAAGTTTGGGGTATTGAGTTCCAATCATCCTCAACCTGGACGCGTAAGTCGGGGATGGTCGTAACTGGCCGTGGAGACCGGATAAGTCGTTGTCCCATAAAATCCCACACATGCTCAATGGGGGACAAATCCGGTGAACGTGCAGGCCATGGAAGTTGTCTCACACCCTGAAGTGCATGTTGCGTTGCACGTGCCGTGTGTGGGCGTGCGTTATCTTGCTGGAAAACACCACGATGGACCGACCTTACAAATGGCACAACAACGGGCTGAATGATGATGTTGATGTAGGAGGTGCTGTTTAACGTACCTGGTACAAACACTGGTTGTGTACGGGAGTGATAGCTGTTCGCTCCCCACACCAGGAGACCAGGTGTAGTTCCTGTGTGTTGCTGGCGGATGCGAGAAGGGTGAAGACGCTCCCCTGTGCATCTGCGAACACGCATACGGCCATCGCAGGCTCCCAAGCAGAATCTGCTTTCATCGCTGAACATGACAGATCGCCATTGCGTTCTCCAGTGCAGACGTTGGCGACACCACTGCAGCCGCTCCTGACGGTGGGTTGGAGTCAGAAGTACACATGCCAGAGGCACACGTGCACATAGTCCTGCATCCAGTAGACGATTGCGGATTGTTCGCACAGTTACCTCAGGTGCAACAGCAGCTGGGATTTGCGTCGCAGTGGATGTTCTGCTTAACAACGCCGCTCTTCTTATGCGTCGATCGGTCCGCTCATCAGTCCGTCTGTGACTCCCGGTTCCACGTCTTCTCGTGTGGGAATGTTCCTCGGACCATCTACGCCACCATCGTACCACCATCGATACTTTCCGTCCAATTCGCTTCGCAATACGAAGATACGACCACCCGGCTTTGCGGAGTCCGACTAGACGATCTCGCTCAAAGTCCGATAACTGCTGAAATCGTACACGTCTTCCATACCCAGGCATTGCAGTTTCTTCAGGGTCTTCGCACGTGTCCGTACGCCGGCGTCTGATTACATTCACTTCACCGTACTCCTTAAATATCACCGACGATAATTTGCATATTATGCCGTGCTGGGGCGTAAGCTCTCACCGGTTGGTACCGACATTAACATCACTCCTACGTAAACTCGACCTCATTAACATATGTAAATTTCATGATCGTCCGCCAATTCCTTCTTGGTGTTCTTTTTTCCCCTTTCCGCCAGTGTATTTTGACTGTACTGTTAATGGAACTGTAAATAAGGACATAGTCACACAATTTGTATCGTTTCTTGAAGAATGCGAGAAGTATTGTTGGTTTCAGCAGGATGGTGCAACCTGCCACACCTCTCATGACATAATGATGTTTCTTAGTGACCGGCTGATTTCCACAGGTTTATGGGCCCCCAAGATCCCCAGAAGTAATACCGGATTTATTTCTTTGGGGATATCTGAAAAGAACAGTGTACGAAAGCAACCCATATACGAAGGTGAATTGAAGTTGAACATTACTACGGTTATTAAAAAAAGCAGTGTTTTAACTCTGCGCAAATTGGCCTCGAATGTGAGAAAAAGAGTTCCTGCTTGTATTCGTGAACAAAAACATTTTGAACACCTGCTGTAATAACGACCAAGAGACAGTTTATTTTTGGTAAAAATACATTTCGATCTATTCATAATACTGTTTTCGTGTTCTTGTTAACACTGATGTTTTCAAAATCTAGGTTCTAATGTTGGAGGGCGCGACATTTCGATCACCCTGTGCTTAAGACAGAGAGACAGAGAGAGAGAGAGAGAGAGAGAGAGAGAGAGACAAAGAGAGCAATACGTAATTATAACATACAGTCGTGGCCAAAAGTCTTGCACCAGTAGACCGAAAGTCAATTTTTGATGTTTGAAGTCAACTTACACAGCGTAATAGTAAAGTCAGGAGTACATATTATACACCAAACAGAAGTCATCGCTCTTTCCACGTTTATAAGTGAGTCGCGGAAACACTTAACACTTTTCCGCGACTCACTTATAAACGTGGAAAGAGCGATGACTTTTGTTTGATGTTCCTAATCCACGTCAGTTGTGTGTATTACATATTATTTATCATTTTCAAGGAAATTTTATGCTGAATTCAAATACACTGACGGAAAAAATCCCAACACCACGAAAAAATAGTTGTAGAGGAGTGAAATGGCGGCAATACATTTGTATAGGTAACATATTTAATCGATTAAGGTTTCAAGATCACAGCTTATTGTAAGCGCGAGAAGAGCCATTTTAAATGTGAAATGCTGGTACTTTAATAACCGGTGTAACCGCCAGAATGTTGAATGCAAGCACGCAAACGTTCATGCATTGTGTCGTACAGGTGCTGGATGTCAATTTGTGGGATGGAGTTCCATGCCTATTACACGTGGTCGGTCAATACAGGGACGGTTAATGCTGGTTGGGGGTGACGCTGGAGTTGTCGTCCAATGATGTCCTATACGTGGTCGATTGGTGAACGATCTGGTGATCTAGCAGGCCACGGCAACATGTCGACACTCTGTAGAGCATGTTGGGTTACAACAGCGGTATGTGGGCAAGCGTTATCCTGTTGGAAAACACCCCCTGGAATGCTGTTCATGAATGGCAGCACAACAGGTTGAATCACCAGACCGACTTACAACTGTGCCGTCAGGGTGCGTGGGATAACCACGAGAGTGCTCCTGCTGTCATAGGAAATTGCTCCCGAGACCATAACTCCAGGTGTAGGTCCAGTGTGTCTCGGCCGCAGACAGGTTGGTTGCAGGCGCTCACCTGGCCTCCTTGTAACCAACACACGGCCATCACTGGCACCCAGGCAGAACCAGCTTTCATCAGAAAACACAACAGATCTCCACTCCGTCCTCCAATGAGCTCTAGCTTGACACCACTGACGTCGCAAACGGCAGTGGTTTGGAGTAAGTGGAATGCACGCTACAGGGCGTCTGGCTCGGAGCTGTCCTTCAAGTAACCGATTTGTAAGAGTTCATTGTGTCACTGTGGTGGCAACTGCAGCTCGAATTGCTGCCGCAGACGCGGTACGACGCGCCACGGCCATACGCCATACACGGCGGTCTTCCCTCTCAGTAGTGCCACGTGGCAGGCCGGAACCCGGTCTTCTTGAGGCAGTACCTTCCCTTGACCACCGCTGCCAACAATCATACACAGTGGCTACATTCCTGCTAAGTCGTTCTGTAATATTGCGGAAAGAAAATCCACCTTCTCGTAGCCCTATTACACGACCTCATTCAAACTCCGTGAGCTGTTGATAATGGCTTCTTCGTCTTCTTAAAGGCATTCTTGACTAACATCAACACACTACGTCGAATCTCAACGATAACTAACGCTCACGAACGTTAAAGCGCGTATTTACAGCAAACCTGCTTTGCATGTTCCGAGGGGCGCTACTAGCGCCACACGTATGCGCCGAGCGCGAAATTTACATAGACGTCATCTTACAGATGTACTCTTACCGCATACCAACTGTAGTTTATCTAACACAACCCCTTCTTGGTGTTGGGATTTTTTTCCGTCAGTGTATGTTGATAGAATGTTCTTACCGGTAATAGAAGTGAAGTTACAAGCAAAAATGTGCAGGTGAGAAAACACAAATCCAGTTCTGAAAAAGCGTTCGCGCCTCCTCTAATCCACTATAGCTTTCTCCGACGTCCGCTAGTGAGATATAAAATAATGTAGAATCGTCTGCCGACTTAGAACGCAGCTGCTTGTAGCCAGTTTACGGAAGTTCATGCAGAATTCCTGGTGGTTTTTGAATTTCGGAACGTAAAAGACGCGAAAATTGTTTCTGCCTCTTCAAACCAGGGCAAAAATTATTACTTTGCATAAACTTGGATTCAGTAGTCGTAAAATTGTTGTTAAATTTAGCTGTGATCATTCCACTGTCTTGCGCACCATTAGAAGAGTTGCAGAAACTGGATGTGTGGGAAGCAGAAAAAGAACAGGTCGACCAAGGCTGTGTACTGAACGTGATGATCGCATGTTGATTCGTCGTTCCTTAAAATCAAAGTTTAAAACAGACGCTGATTTAAGAAATGAGTGAGGGAATGAAGTAGGCATTATTGCATCTGCACGTACAGTTCGTCGTAGGCTACAAAAAATATACTGACTGCATGAAAACCTTTCCTTACTGAATAACACAGGCTCAAAAAATTGCTTGGGCCAAGGCACACAAGAATTGGACTGTTGATGAATGGAAAATTTTTATTTTCAGTGGTGAAAAACCACTGTTACTATTTCCGCTAATAGGGGAAATAATTATGCACGTCGTCGGGCTGGTGAAAGATATAAGGCGGTGCACCCAGCCAACAATCAAGCACTCACATTCGGTGATCTTATGGTCCTGTATTTCAGCCACTGGTGTTGGCCGTCTGTACATTGTTGATGGCACATTGAATGGATCGAAATATGTGGATATTTTGGAGTCCAAACTGCTACCATCTGCACAAGATATGGGTTTGCGGAATTTTATCTTTCAGGACGATAATGCACCATGTCATTGGTCAAAGTTGGTTGACGAGTGGTTTAATCGAAAAGTTATAAGAAAACTTCAGTGGCCGGCACAGTCACCGGATCTTAATCCCATGGAGAATCTGTGGGTGAGATTGAAGCAAAAGATCCTTCAACAAGGATCCACATCTAAAACAGCATTAATTGAGTCTGTAAGGGCCGCATGGCACCGTGTTATCACCAATGGACAACTAGAGAAGCTCATTAGTTCTATGCCAAGAAGGTGCACTTTGTTACTAAGAAACCGTGGTTATCCAATTAAATATTAAAGCGTATTTTGCTTGTTGGTCATTTATTTCAAGTGTCCTGCAAGTTTCAATAATGTACTGTACAGTAATTTTACGTTAAATGCATTGTACACTAATTTCCCAAATTCCACTATTTGTTGCTTTTTATGACTAGATGCTGTACTTTTGCTTGTAAACTTCGCTTCTATTACAGGTATTAACATTCTGTGAAAATATTTAAATTTAGCATAAAATCTCCTTTAAAATGATGTATAATATGTATTCCTGGCTTTATTATTACGCTGTATAAGTTGACTTCAAACATCAAAAAGTGGCTTTCGGTTTATTGGTGCAGGTTTTTTGGCCACGACTGTAATTACAATTGCATAATGGTGTGCAATTATAATGTACTTTCAAATAGTGTAAAATGAAACTAAAATAAAATTAGCACTGATCGAGTACGAAAGTGTTCAAGTTTCTGTGGCATAAAGTTTCAGGAAACCATTTTCAAAGCGCTTTTTCTCATTCATTTTATATCTGGAAAATAATGGAACAAACACTGCATTTCAACTTGTACTGGTCTCTTAGTTACGCGGCCGTTTAAGAAGAAAAATGAGATTTGGCAAATGCGTATTTTTGAAAGAGAAATTTTGCAATAGAAAAGCCTTTGCTAATCGCGATTAGTGTTGCGGCTTAAGTCCGACAGGAAAACAATTTTTTTTTTTGGTAGTTACCTTGAAACTTATTCGTGAAGCCGCGAGAATTAAATTCCAATCTCTCTTCTCTCGGAGCTCAAGCAACCAACAAAACTCTTTGCGACTCGAAGTGATGGACCGAACTCTCTCCTTGGAAATCCAAAAATCAATTTGCACTAAAAATTACTACCGATGAAAAGGACTGACGAGGAGCAGAAAAGCTGGAAAATAAAAGATTCACGCATTCCAATCCCGACAGCGTGCGGTTGTTCAGTTCGACGAAAATACCCACTTGTAAATGAATTCTTGGTAGTCAGAAGAGATCCAGGTTTCCCAGGCGTGTCATTTTGAGGCATTGAAAAGATAATATACGCAAATGCTGTTTCAGAAATCAATCAAGAATTCCTAATTTTCTTGCTGATCTTCAGCTCCGAGACAGAACGGCATCCATTACAATTTAGGATTTTTTTGTTTCTTAGACTGTATAACCGTTGTCATTCTACATTTTCAGTCTTCCAAAATTTTTAAAAATTATTCTTGTGGACTTGCATTATGTTTTTATCTTTTAAAGTTCATTATTCTAGGCTTTCATTGTGTTTGCATTATTGAATGATAGACATTTCAGGTTTGTGCAGTTTTCAGCATGCTTTGAAGTTACAAAGTTAAGTGTACAATCGTGGCCAAAAGTAATGCACCAGTAGACTGAAAGTGAATTTTTTTATGTTTGAAGTCAACTTATACAGCGTAATGGTAAAGTCAGGAATACATATTAAACAACATTTTGAAGGAAACTTTATGCTGAATTCACATATTCTTACAGAATGTTATTACCCGTGATAGAAGTGAAGTTACAAGCAAAAGTACAGCGTGGTATATCAAGCCATTTTTGTATTCAGTAACGACGATGACCTATCGTGTAAGTAAATATTACATTTATGAAAGTACTTGAAACTGTAAGGTTAATATCGTTAGCACCAGAATGCTAGGCCAGTATCTGGCAGCAAATGTTTACGGGTTGGAAAAACATTTTTTGCCTAAGGAAATTTCTCATGCATCGTTTATTGATTTGAGAGAAAGGGACGAACATCCCCTTGACCTGAGTCCTACAGTAGGTTGATTGGTTGGTGGAGTTTTATGGCGCAAGGGACATGTTTGGCCAAAGAGCGCCAAACACAAGGCAATCAAACAAACAGCATTAAAAACGACGTGGTATAATGCTTAAAATCAGGCTGATTTGGTTTAAGTGAAAAATGAGAATGATGGAAAGTGTAAAAAACTAAATACGTTTAAAAAAGCCAATGTGTTTTAAAAATAAAAAGACAGCGAATGTATCGATGTGGTCATCTAGAAGCCTCTGGAGAGTGGCGGCGTCCTCGTTCAACAAATGGGAATGAAAGAAGTGAAAACAAACGTCACGAAAAACAACATAACTACAGAGAATATGAGTGACAGTGAATCGGCAATTGCACGTCTCACACATCGGCGCAGTGTCGCCACACAGCAAAATGCGGTGGATGAAACGACAATGCCCAATGCTGAGACGCGCAAGAACAACTTCCTCCTTACGGTTCCGGCGACACGATGATCCGTAGACTCCAAAAATTGGTTTGATACGACGAATTTTATTTTCCATCTGTTGATCCCACAGACCCTGCCACGTTAGCGTGATATAATCATGAACAATAAAGCGTAAATCACGATGAAAGAGTGGCAAGGGTGTGACGATCAAAGAGGAAGCAGATCTAGCAGCCTCATCAGCACACTCGTTACCTGGAATTCCAACGTTCCCAGGAATCCAGCAGAATTGTATCTGGACACCGGCCTCGAGCAAAGAACGAAGAAGCCTTCGTACAATAAATAGGTGTAACTTGAGCCATTCTGTCTTCTACTGGGGAAGAGCAAAACAATAAAATTCGAGGGAAGTTTTGAAAATAATGCCAATTAGGTAAGAACCTTTTTTATTACAATAGACAAAGGGCTTATATCATAAAACACACTCAGTAGACAAAACATTAGAGATAGGGCTGCTGGACAGTTCACATGGGCATCCCCCGGTCAGAGTAGAACAGACCCAAACCGAACGCAGGCAGCAGGGCTTTCCAACAGTGTATCGCAATCGACGAACATCAGTAAACTTGGTGACCTGAGCGACTTTGATTCTGGTAGCATTGCTGGCGCAAGACCAATGTATCATTATATCGCACAAGTGGTAAGACCCCTTGATCTCCATCAGAAGGCAACCGTATCAAGGATGTACCGCGAGTATGACATCGACGGACCTACTAGCGCCCACAGAGCAGGCGATGGCCGACCACACGCCATTGATGACCGGGATCGACGTAGATTATCCAGGCTTGTACAGACCGACAGTTTGGCAACGGCGGCGCAAATCATCTCCAGGTTAAATGTCGGAGGCCCAAGCAGTTTCAGCGAGGGATCGGTATGGCGTACAATGCATACCATGGGCTACGGGAGCCGACGCCTTACTCGTGTGCCACTGTTGGCTGCTCGTCATCGGACATTACGCCTCGCCTGGTGCCGGGAACATCAAAACTGGACCTCTGCAGAGTGACGCCGCTTCACGTGGTAAAATGAATCCCGGTTTCAGCTGCACTGACCTGACGGGAGGGTGCGGGTGTGGCGTCGTGCCAGGCCGGCTCTGTTCAAGGCGGTGGGGATTTGTGATGGTTTGGGGAGCCTTCTCAAGGGGCACATTAGGTCCCTTAGTATGTCTGGAGTGGTCCTTAACCGATGCGTGCTACCAGCATGTGCTGGCTGATCACTTACAGTTTGCATGGCTTTAGGCATCCTGAGGCCGATGGTTTGTTTCAGCAGGACAACCACACCATCGGGCAGCCACCACCCAGGCATTGTTCGAATGACACTCATCTCAGTTTGGAATCATCCAGTGGCTCCTAAGGACCCTGGATTTAAACCCTGTGGAAGCTCTACCGGATGCCTTGGAGCGGAACATCAGATCCATGGATTCTGGACTGACGTCTGGGGTAGAGTTGGGGACAATTCTGCAACAGGCATAGCAGGCATTACCGCCAGAAATCCTCGGGCAACTGATGGAGTCGATACTTCGGCATGTGCAGGCTGTTATTCGCGCTAGAGGAGGGCCGGCGGGCTATTAGGTAGGTATCTCTAATTTTTTCTCCGTTGAGTGTATATGTCTAAGTACTAGTGATAGATCATTCATAATCAACCATGAGCAACTCAGTGGGCTATAAGCAGTCGCCCGTCTCTAATTTATTTATTTATTTTTTTTTTTTTTTTTGATTGGAGGTTTAACGACCACCGTGAGCAACTCAATGGGCTATAAGCAGTCGCCCGTCCCTAATTTAGGGTCACTGGTTCCAGGGAAGGGAGAGAGCCAGTGCCGTAAGACAAACACAACATCCATGCCTGACCGGGATTCGAACCCGGACCCCTTCGGGCGAATGATCAGAGGCCAACGCCTTAGACCACTGCGCCACCGGGGCGGCGTCTCTAATTTAGAGCCACTGGTTCCAGGGAAGCGAGAGTACCAGCGCTGTAAGACAAACACAACATCTATGCCTCACCGAGATTCGAACCCGGACCCATCTTGGACGAATGATCAGAAGCCATTGCTTAGACCACTGCGCCACCGTGGCTGCCATAATCAATTCGTTCACAAAGAATGATTCTTCACCGTGAATGGTTCGCTCTTATTGCTGCGAATGATATTACAATCCGCCATTACTACGACCCGCACTTAAGTCGCTGCGAGTTTAACTTTCTTTCGCCCGCATGAGTTCGGGAACAAATTCCCAATAATAAAAGTAATACTAATAAGTGTTAATCGTTATGTGAGTGAGCAATAAGCAGGTACCTGGGACATAGTGATGAAACTTAAGAATGGGAATGATACGTGCGTGCCAATTCATTAGAATGGTGAGCCCGAATCGTTCGGTCATGGCAAATCATTCATCGTGAATGGTTGAAGAGCTTGCGCTGTTCTGGGAAGTTTGCCAAAAAGAGCTGTAGCCTTGAAAGCGCGAATAAGGGATCCCTGTAACGAATGATATACTCAGTGAACGTAGTGCATACGTATATATCACTAAGCTGTTGTCTGAGATTCAGAGGTTAGCTCCACAAAGAAATACAACGACCAGATAAATTTTTAACTGATTAGTTACTTACTGTTGCCGTATCAAACTTCTCCATTTACAGCGATCTTGACACACAACTCGGGCTTCACTGACATCCATCACATGACGTACACAAGACCTTCTATACTTCATACTCATAATCTTTTTCTTATGCAGAAACTCCTGAATCTGATCCTCCCATGACTTCCTCGGCCTTTTCTTCCTGCCATTTAGGCTAAAAACAGTTCTTAGTAAGCATCTCATCATCAATTCTTTCAACATGGCCAAACCACCGAAACGTATTAATCTCCACCTTGCTAACAACATTTTGCTTCACATTACACAACTACAACACACCATTCCTCACACGATCAGAACGTGTCTTGCCACAAACCCTTGTAAGAAACGCATTTCTCCAGCACACAAACGACTCCTATGCTTCTTCAGTTGTACCTAGACATCAAAGTAAGAACAATTACACTTTCATACACAGCCATGCGGGATTCTCTTGAGAACCCATCATTCCTGTCAAAACCTCCCAAAGCAGCTATGACTTTCAATGAAGAATTCACTCGCCTTCTAATTTCACCATTTAATTTGCTCTCTCTCTCTCTCTATCAAACGTGCTTCCGAAATACATAAATCGCTGATCTCTGACCTTTCGTCCGAGCGAATCCTGGCTCTAAGCTCGGATACGGCATGGGAGGTGCTCTTGTCTTACGGTACTGACTCTCTCCCCTCCCCGGAACCAGTTGCCCCAAATTAGGGACGAGGGACAATTTATAGCCCATTGCTTTACTCATGGACTATAGTCGTTAGACTTATAAACAAAAAGGAAAGATACTATTTGAAATAATTTCCTCCACTTCCGCCATTTCTGAATACAAGACTGAAATCTGGTTTGGAAATATTCTGGATTGTATTATCTGACCCATCTCTTTGAAGAAGCTCTGATATCATCTGATCAGACCCTTGCCCCCTGACATCAGGGCCGTAGCTACGGGGCGGGAAGGGAGGGGAGGGCAACCGCCCTCCCTGAATGGTCATTCCAGGGGAGTAAGTTTATGCTCTGGGGGATGTAAAAATAGAAATTGTAACCAATAAAGAAAGTTACACCCTTCAGTATTTTCTTTTTAAACACTTTAGTTAGTCTCATACAGTATCTTATGCAGCTAAACAGAGTACAGAGTAACATACACTATGAGGTGTGAACATCTTATATTCATTATAAACTCACGGACAATGAAATTAGCGCACCAAGAAGGAAGCATCGGATTGAACTGAAATTTTATGGACGTAATGATACAGATGAATGATACACATGATGGCAAAAACAGAGCTGCAGGACAATTACAGAGGGATCTGTGGCACGAAGTCCGGTCATCTTCAATAATGCGTGGCACCGCCTCGTGCGGCGATACATGTTGCAATACGGTCCGGCATGGAGGCGAACAAACGCCTGATGTTGTCCTGCGGCAGACTGGCCCACACATGTTAGACGGTGTGCTCCAAATCCCGGATAGTACGGCATGGCGGCAGCAGGCGTTTCAACTGGTCTCACACTTGCTCTATAGGGGACATGACTGGGGAGCGGGCAGGCCATGCAAGTGTCTGGACATGACGTGGGCACTCCTGGGCAACCCGAGCCGTGTGCGGGCGGGCATTATCCTACTGGTATAGCGCCCCTGGAATCACGGCCAGGAATGGAAGCACATGGGCCGCAGGATCTCATCCACATACCGCTGTCCCGTCAAAGATCCACGTACCGCTACTAGAGCTGATCGGCTATCGTAGGCAATAGCTCCACAGACCATAATGCCTGTAGCGGGGGAGGTGTGGCGCTCGATAGTGAGGTTGGGATTGTGCCGTTGACCCGGGGACCTCCACACCCCAACACGATGATCATCTGTCCCCAAAACGAAGCGGCACTTACTAAACACCACACGTCAATAGTCTGTGGCGTTGCAAGTCGCTCTCGCCTGGCACCAATGCACACGGAGCTGGCGATGTTCCGGTGTTAATGGCAGCACACGTAAGGGTCCCTGGGATCTCAGATTCGCTTCGGCGACGCGTCGGGAAACAAGTGGGCACACAGGAGTCGCTACATCTGCCTGTATAGTGGACCTGAACCCCGAGGGATCCGCTCGTGCCTGGCGCACTATCCGTTGATCCTCTCTACCGGTGGTCCTCCTGCCCCCCTTCCGGAGCCGCTCCGCCGTATGTCAGTCCGTCACGTGTCTAATGCTTCCAACACAGTCTGACGGTATGGTCAGAATGATCCACTTGGCGGGCCATACGGCGCCCCGACCACCCTGCGATTTTCAGCCCGATGATCAGGCCTCTCAAAGTCCGTAAGTTGCGTAAATCGACGTCTCTAGCATCTACCCGGTATTCTTGTCACTCTGTACTCTTGCTTGCGTCGGCCGGTGCTTTTCGTTTACATGGGGCATCGACTACATGCCGGTTTATATGGTTGCCGGTTCGTGCTTGCAGCGCGACTACAGGGTTGCGGTCATCCGCACTCGCACCAAACGTAGATCATTTGCACATCAGTACGCTCTTTTGCTAATTACAAAGTTTCGCGGTTGTAGCATGTTTTCTGCTAGGTGCGCAAATTTCATTGTCCGTGAGTATATATATAAATTATATATCCACTGTTTTGGGAAATTCCCTTCATACATATATACGAATTATATATCCATGAAGAGAATTTTCCAAAACAGTGAATGGAGGCATGGAAATACAATATGCTTATATGCCTAACCTCCATGACCTTTCCGAACATGTCGTTGGGATGAAGAACTCATTAATCATCTGTGCTCTGTCGCAGAAAGTTTTCTAAGCGTTTAACCTTGAATGGAATTTTTCCAAGCCCTACCCCTAAAGCTTCTTCCTATTGTTACGTTCACTATCCGATACTCATTCGTTCTGCGCTGGTTTGTTTTTCGTTGTGCATTTCTGTGGAGTGCTGTATCGTCGGCGTTAACGTTTAGGCTTTACTTGGTATTTACCAACTGTGGTTCTTGGGTATTTACCTAGTTCTTACATTTTTAATAAAATTATGTAAAAAACTTAAAGTGTGATTTTTGAATGATCTAAATACTTTTCTATAATGGCGGTGTGTGCGAAAGTAAAAACCACGTATTATTTGAGTAGAAGGCGAAGTGGCGTAATTTCAAGTCTCGCCCTCCCAGATAAGTAAAGCTTGGTACGGTCCTGCCTGACACTGGTCCTCATCGGATCAAAGAGTCTAAATGTATCCCAACATGTTTCGTTCTGTTACAACATTTGAAAGAAAATAGCTACCTATTTCTTCTGACATCTCCAGCGAATCCACCCTATATACGAGGTCTGACAATTATGTAATGAGACTGGGTCAAAAAAACACATTTACTTACACTTTTAATCAACTACAATGTGATCACCTTTGAAGTAGTTCCCTTGAGCTTGCCCACACTTATTCCAATGGTGCTGCCATTGCAGGTAGCAGCTGTGGAACTCATCAGCTGAGACACTACTCAAGGCCTGCGTCACAGCCTTCGAAGTAGTACCATTGAGCTTGCACACACTTATCCCAACGGTGCTGCCATTGCAGGTAGCAGCTGTGGAACTCATCAGCTGAGACACTGTTCAAGGACTGCGTCACAGCCATTTGGACGTCTGCTGCTGTGTTAAAATGACGTCCTTTCACAACTGATTTCAGTTTTGGGAATAAAAAACAACCGCAGGGAACCATGTCGGGTGAATAAGGAGGATGCGGTAGTGTTGCAATGCATTTGGAGGACTAAAATTGGCGTACCGACAGTGCGGTATGGGACGGTGCATTATCGTGATGCAGGATCCAGTTGTCAGCAATGTGCGGACCCGCTTTCGAAGTCGTTCGAGAACTGTTTTGTAGTAATGTTGATTCACAGTCTGTCCACGTGGTACGCACTCTTTGTGCACAATGCCTTTCGAATCAAAGAAGGTCACAATCATGCATTTCACTTTTGATTTCGCCATGCGAGCTTTGTTTGGTCTTGGAGATGTCGGCGTGCACCATTGCGAACTTTGCCGTTTTGTCTCCGGATCGTAATGGAAAAACCAACTCTCGTCACCAGTGATGACCCGGTTTAGTAAATCTGGCTGCAATTCCACTTGTTTCTACAGATCAGCTGCTACATTTCGCCGTTCTTCTCGCTGTTGTTCTGTGAGATTTTTTGGAACCAATTTCGCACAAATTTTTCTCATTCCCAGATCTTCAGTCAGCATTCGGCGAACACTTTCGCGATTCATGTTCAGTTCTTCCGCTATCATTCACACTGTTAATCGTCTACCACGTCGCACAACTTCACTCACCCGGGTTTTGTTGCCCTCTGTCCGTGTTGTTGTTGGTCGCCCACTCCGGTGTTCGTCTTCCACATTGGTTCTGCCCTCACAAAACATTTTGTGCTAGTGGAAGGCTTGCGCTCTTGCCATTACCTCATTGCCGAAAACCTAATGCAGTTTTCCGTACGCTACCGCCGCATTTTCACCGAGTTTCACACAAAAAATAGATGGCATACCGCTGCGCAATATTCCGCAAGCCCATTTTCCTGACGTGGAGCACGCACACAACTTCACGAGCCAAGCAGCTAATACACACTGAGGCCTTCCAGGGTGTTGCCACTTGGACTACGGGTGGGAGAAGAACTAATGTCACACATATGTGACGCACGAGGCTGTAGCGTTGCCACAGCGCGCGTGACAAAATCAGTCTCATTACTTAATTGTCAGAATTCGTATTTTAGAGTAACCCATCTAGCACACACTTTTCGATAATACACTGTTGCCCACCCAAAATGCAACACCAAGAAAGACACGAGATAACAAAGCCAGATTTACTGGACATATAACAACAGATACAAAGATGAAACGATCGAGCTTACAGGCCCGTGCGACTTGCGGAACACGCAGACGTCAATAGTTCGTGTGACCCCCATGGCTGGCAACAACAGCCGCTACACGCCGCGGCATCGAACGAAAGAGGCTTTGGATGTGGGCTTGGGGTATGTCGGTCCAGGCTGCTTCCACACGTTGCCACAGTTTATCAGGCGTAGCCGCGGGTGGTGCTTGCCGGGCCACTCTGTTGCCGATCAGCGACCAGACGTGTTCGATGGGCGACATTTTGGGAAAACAGGCGGGCCACGGCAGTAGTGACACCTGGTGGGCCGTAAAGAATTGTTGCATGATGCGTGCCACGTGCGGACGCTCATTATCCTCTTGAAACGTGGCCGCTGGCAGGTCCTACAGGTGAGGGAGGACTACAGGCTCCAAAACGGACATGTAGCAGTGGCTGTTGAGTGTACCGGCGATGCGTACCAGAGGGGTGAGGGTGTCATATCCAATTGCGCCCCAAACCATAATGCTAGGCGACGGACCGGTATGGCGATGCATAATGCAGGCGTCATACAGTCTCTCGCTGCGGTGCCACCACACGCGGATCCGATCATCGTGGTGTTGAAGGCAAAAGCGGGATTCGTCGGAGAAGACAATGTCGTGCCATTCCGTGGTCCAGGTGCGGTGTTCAACGGCCCACTGCCGCCGCACTCGCCGGTGGTGTAACGTCAATGGTAATCGGAGCAATGGGCGCCGGGGGACAAGTCCCCGCTCCTGCAGACGACGTCTAACGCTACGTGCTGACACTGGTTGTTGCGCAACACACCCTAATTCCTGCGCTAACGTTCGTGATGTGGCGGTGCGAGCCGTCAATGCCCGCCGCACAACATGCCGGCTCTCTCGTTCGGTGGGGTGCCGCAGCTGCGGCAATCACTCACGTCGGTCCATTCGTCCCTCCTGCACCCACCGAATCCATACTCGCCTCACTGTGGATGGATGTCGTCCCACACGGGCGCCGATGTCTCGGTACGATAAACCGCTGTCGCGATAAGCCACTATTCGTCCTCTGTCGAACTCCGAAACGTGCTGGAATGACTGCCGTATTCTGCGACGAGGCATCAGAAACCTTCCCACGCACAGGTCCAGCAGCACAACACACTTCCACTACTTACATTCCGCCTTCTGTGCAGCCTTCTTATAGTGCTTCTCGGTGGCGTGCCGGGCGCACATGATTTGCATATGCCCTGCAATGCTAATCGTTTGCATGTCCTCTCGCGGGCAACGCATGCTGCGAATTTTAGGCCAATCGGCTTCCTTCTTGGTGTTGCATTTTAGGTGGCCAGCAGTGTACACATGTTTAAAATCCCATTCACAGTATTGTAACCACAGTTCAGGTGATAGGCAACCTCTCTGAAGGGTACGCGACTGTCTGACGGTCTGCTCGAATCATGTTGTCAACCTGCCTAGGCTTTTCATCTGTGCTTGAGGTTGATGGCCTGCCAGTCTAAGGTTTATCTGCTATATTTATTTCCCCGGCTTTAAATTTACTCACCCATTACTGACATGAATTATCTCCAAGAAGTACGCACACAGAAAACTTCGTTTCTTTAAAGAGATTTAAATTTTTCCAAGAAAGAAATCCTGTTTGAAAAATTTCTCTGTAATTTTTCCAAACAGGATTTCTTTCTTAGGTTCAGAGAAAGCGCTAGCGTATAGGCTGTGGAAGGTATGATTTGAATAGTAACTTTGCATGCAGAAATCTTTGATGTACGTATTTTGAGCCGCCTATATATTCTAACGAAAATGTTATTCCTTAACATATCATCGTTCGTATAACTGCTGGGGAAGGGGGGATCTGCTTTTGTCATCGTCTGCAGCTTGGTCGTTTCGTTCCATTAAACATCCGAAGATCACTTCCCCCTCAGCGCTAATTTCATTCGGAGAAACAAAAATTAGTCAGCCTGTCGCAGATCGGGCGAATACGGTGGGTGATTCAACCCAGCAATGGTTCAGTTTAAAGCAGAATTTCATATTGTTTTTTTGCTCGTTTTTACTCCGTTAACAATGCGCACCTAAATCCTTTGCAGCGACACCCTTTCTCACGGCTCTGTGGCGGATACGAGCGTGCTCGCTCATGTACTTAACTACGTCGTGTAAGTTACCGCATCTTTCGAAAACCTCCCTTTTTTGTTTCGGGGTTCAACAACTACCGTGAGCAATTCTAAGGACTATAAGTAGTCTGCCTTCCATAATTTGGGGCCACTGGTTCCAGGAAAGGGAGAAAGCCAGTGCCGTAAGACAAAAACAACATGAATGTCTCACCGGGATTTGGAACCGGACCCATCTCGGACGAATGGTCTGAAGCCACCGCTTGGACCACTGCGCCACCGGGGCTTCATTTTAAGCATTATGATAGCTTTCATCGAACTTTATCGACACACTTTCTATATCGATAACCTGTTCATCGTCGAGTAAAATACCTGCCAGCTAAAATACACCGATGAGACATTACATTATGACCCCCTACCTAATACGCTGTAGGACCCCCTTTAGCCCGCAAAACAGCGGCCACTCGGCGAGGCATCGGTTCGATGAGGTGGCGATAGGTATCCTGGAGTATCTGGTACCGTAATATCAACAGCAGGTCCTCCAGTTCCCGTAGATTTTGGGGTGGTGGTGATTTAGTGCGAACCCGCTTTTCGAAGTCGAACTATAAATGCTCGATTGGGTTCGTGTCAGGTGAATTTGGAGACCAGGGCATTAACAGAAAATCCCCAGAATGTTCTTCGAACCACACCTTGACGATTCTGGCAGCGTGACATGGCGCATTATCCTGTTGGTAATGGCCGTCAACAGCAAGGTACACAGTTGCCATGAAGATGTGAACTTGGTCCGCAACGATGTTCAGATACCTGACAGCTGTCAGGGATTGTGCTATTAAGATAATGGGGCCTAAAGTGTCCCAAGGAAACATCGCCCACAGCATAACACCGCCGCCGCCACCGACGACCTGTTTCCGCTCAACAGTGCATCCAGGTGCCATAGCCTCCGTTGGCAATTGGCGTATCCACGCTCGGCCGTCTACGTGATGCACCAGAAATCCTGATTCGTCAGACCAGGCCACTTCCTTCCAATCATCCACGGTCCAATCTCGATGATCTTGGGCCCATTTCGTGTGTTGTTGGCGATGACGTGCAGTGAGCATGGGAACCCGGCTGGGTCTTCGGCTACGCAGGCCCATGCGCAGAAGGCTGCGATGAACTGTGTGCTGTGACACATTACCCTGATCACCACTGTTGTAGCTGTGAGTGATTTGTTGCACTGTGACCCTGCGGTCGCTGTGAACAATGCACGACAATCTCCGCTCCCCTCTGGCATCAATGAACTGCGGACGACACACGTATGGTTCGTCATTTGGCCATATGTGCACCACTTTTGATACGTACTCACTACAGAGCACGTGAACAACTTACAAGCCGCGTAGTTTACGAGATCGTTGCTCCGAGGAGCCGTGCCATCACAATTTGTCCTTTATCAAACTCCGATAAATCGGCAGCTTTTCCCATTCTGACTCCGAGCACTCAAATAACCGAAAGCCGGTCCTCGGGTGTATGTATACTGCTCTGTGAACTTAACCAGCGCCACCGTTCGGTCTCCAGGTGCGCTCATTTCTCTAGACTGGGGGGTGGTCATAATGAAATGGCTCATCGTTGTATGTCAAGTGCCTGAGTATTTTTTTTTCTTTTAATATCAAGCGAGTACGCAAAGAAGTTTACTTTCGTGTGGCGTAATTTCCCACAAGTCAAAAAAGGTGATTTTAAAAATTGCTCCAAATGTAGCACTTTATTATCTTGCCAAATTTTAAAAATTCGCGTTTTGAAATCATTAGTGGCACATCATCGGGTCATCACTGACTGAAGATAGTGGGGATAAAGGAAGTAAAATGATATTAAAAAAAAAGAAGGCGCTGGAGGAATTTTTTTCGTATGTTGTATCGCATTTATTATAACGTTCTCTCCGTGTTACGAAATACACAAAAATACAATACAATGTTTTTTTTGAAATACGTGAGAGAGCCTGTTATACTTCCTGTTGTCCTAGTTTTAGGAAATACCTATTGCTTTAAGAGGAAAAGAAGTTTCGACCATACAGGAAAAAAATAACAAATAATAATAATAATAAAAAAACAAAGCAAAGCAAAAAAACATTCGCTCCCCGTCATTGTAAGTATGACAGGCGTAGAAGAATGGAATCAAGTACATTCCTTGCGAAAAAAAGAATAAAAAGCTTTTGAAATAATAGAAGTCGAGTCAAAAACTAAAGTCAGAAAGCAGTCTTTATTCAGCGACCATGTCATATCAAATAAGGACCAACGGAATGTCAGTTATGGTGGTGTTCGAATGTGTTTTTAGCGCAGTCTTTGAAAACAGCCGCATTCCAAGGAATAAGACGGACTCTTTGATGCAAGACAGGATTCGGCAAAAAATCAAAAGACGTTACCTAAGCATTCGAACAAATGGAAGAAAAACTACATCTCCCTACAGGAAATCCGATTTTCTTTCTTTTTTGCCATTTACATTCTTTTATTCGATTTTTTGCCTGAGGGGTTATTTAAAATTACTTTTATTTGAAAGGTTCCTTCGAACAAAATAGAGCTCAGACGATATGAAGCTGCAACAAGGCCATACTATTCTAAAGCTTTGTTTATTACCTGTGCTTTCCTGCAATACGCTCAGAAGATTTCTGATAAAGTTTAATGTGGGTTTGATGTAATCCTTTGTTTACGGACTTTTTTCCGACTTGAAAGGCTCTGCTGACCGAGAGAATATTCGGAAGTGCCACAACTGGCTGTTAAGAGGAAAATACTGTAAGGATGACAAATGGGACTGGCTTAAAAATCCAGAAATCGGTTGTACTTGATGGAATTTTTATAAGAGCTTCGTAGAAACAAAGACTTCAAACAAAAACACACTTGAAAAGTAATGGTAGATTCAAATTTACATTACCTGTATTTGTAGAACATATTTTTTTTTCATTTTCACTGGAACACATAACCATACCGTCTTTTACTCTTGGCGATACAAAGAAGACTCGTTAACGAACAGACAAATTACC
This sequence comes from Macrothele yani, assembly GCA_039090855.1. Classification (NCBI taxonomy): domain Eukaryota; kingdom Metazoa; phylum Arthropoda; class Arachnida; order Araneae; family Macrothelidae; genus Macrothele; species Macrothele yani. Next base: position 88,540,820 of record CM077016.1, on the reverse strand, counting down.
ATTTGCAATTGCTACCAAGAACATACTGTAGATGAATCCTGTAAAAAAGCCGCCAGCATTTATTTTTGGAAGAGTTTTATTCATTAAGTACAATATGTACGCGCATATACCGGGTGCGCCATATAAAAGAGGCCCCGTGGCCAGACGTTGTTAGGCGGGTTTCCAGTTAAAATCGCTTTGTTCCACTTCTAACCGGTCTCTGCGTGTACAGCTGCAAAGGAATTCTCCGGAGTGGTTAGTCACAGCCAGAGCAGTGTAGGTACGCGATCATTAGTGTAAGTGAAGAGAGAACAAAGGCAACGGAAATGGTTTTAAGTACGGAACAGCGGATTTTTATTGTGGAACACTATTTCAGAATTAACTCATACAAGGTTTTAAATGAGTTCTTTACAGAAAAATTTCCATATATTGCAGCACCAGCGAAATCAGTGGTACAGAAGTTAGTGCGGAAATTTCATGAAACTGGCACGGTGTGCAACAGAAAAAGAAACAATCCCAAGACAATTCTTACTGAAGACAATATCAAGGATGTGTGCACAATGATGTCACAAAGCCCTCGGAAGTTGATTCACCGATTATCGTCTGCAACGTTACTATCTGCCACTTCATGCCGACGAATACTTAAGATGAATTTGCATTTTCGGCCGTACAAAGTTATGGCACTCCAAGAACTTAAAACTCCTGATTATGCAAAACGGATGCAATATTGTAAGTGGTTTCAGGAGACCATTGTCAGCGGTGAAATGGACCCAACACTTTATTACATGACAGATGAAGCATGGTTTCATCTGTCCGGGTATGTCAATGCGCAAAACAGCAGGATTTCAACCGACACGAATCCCAGACGGACAATGGAAACTCCTCTGTACGACCAAAAGATAGACGTTTGATGTGCTGTGTCTGCGAAAAGGATAGTCGGCCCATTGTTTTTCACTGACACCGTCAACTGGGAGCGCTATGTTCAGCAACTGTTGAACCCATTTGTTGCCGCACTTACAGAAGAAGAACGAACATATGCTTTCTTTCAGCAGGATGGTGCGACGGCGCATGCCGCGCGGAACAGTCTACGTGCTTTGTATGAAGTGTTTGGGGAGGACAGAAGTGTATCGAAGGGACTATGGCCACCTAGATCCCCCGATCTCGCCACCAGTGACTTTTATCTGTGGGGAACATTGAAAGGGAAAGTGTACGCAACTAATCCGCACACCCTTGATGAATTAAAAGTGAGCGTTACGGATGCCATAGCCCAGATTACTGCCGATGAGTTGTGGCGCGTTACGAACAACATGTTCCGTCGTGTGTAGCTGTGTCTTGATGTCGGAGGACAACACTTTCAGCAGTTGTTGTAAACGCAAGGGAATTACTCCTGTTTTCTGTCTTTTCAACTATTCTTTACCATGTATAGTAACATTGCCTGACTGCTGTCGTTCATTATACTCGGGCCTCTTTTATATGGCACATCCTGTATAACTTTAAGACGACGAGCACACGATTGCATGGGGCACATCAGCGTGACGTAATTTACCTGGGCCGCGGCGGTAGCCGAGTGTTCAGAGTCACAGGCTTCTGGTTAACCATCCACGTTGGGTCCGGGTTCGAGTCCTCGATGTAGCATGGGTACTATGCTTGTCTACGGCGCTGGTTCTCTTCATTGTGTTGAAAAAACAGCCCAACATTATCGGAGGGATATCCTTTCGACTGAACGGCGATACGCCTTAGGTTTTTATAGAGGGCGTTTAACTCCGAATATCACTAGTTATTGAACAACCCTTTATACTTAAGACTTTCAACTACAACGAACAGTGAAGTTAAATGCACTAAGGCTACAAGTCAAGCTGAGCTTTAACCTTACGAGGTCTAAGCTTAAGATGTTTTACAATGAAGTTAGTTAGCGTTAAAGATGCAAATCAAAACAATATCATAACTACTTGAGCAGTTTCAGTTGATCCTCAACATCTTACCATTTGCTTGTACTGGTATGAAATTTCTGCAATTGAACACACTATTACAGTTTCCACCAGTTCTTCTTACAGTTAGAAGATAAGCATTTTACACACCTGTCGCTCGAACAAGCAGCAGATCCAACTGGATTTCGGAAAACCCCGTATTTTCAGGTTTATTTATTTATTTATTTGTAAGCACATCCCTACAGACGGTAAATCTAGTTACAGGAATTGCTATATTTATATTTACAGTGATAATTACCAAGTGATATTTACAATCTTGCAAAACATGCTTTATAAAAAAAATTATTACTTATATTAAAAATATCCGGACATTCTTCAAGTGAGTTGTGAAACCTATATATTTTACATAACGGATTATTTTTTCCAGCATCAGTTCTGCAAAATGGCACTGCGAATAGTTCACATTTTGTCCTCAGTAAATATGGCACACGAAAACTTAATCAGTTTACAATTTGAGTATCATCAATCTCTCCATTGATGATGCCGCACAAGAACTTGAGTTGGAGAGCCTACCTTCTCGATTGCAGAGAGGTCATCTTGAAGAATGTCAGAAAGTCAGCAGTCGGGATGTCCGCTATATAAACACCGGTCGATTTATAAAAAAGGTGTCGAAGAAACGTTTTCTGAACTTTCTGGATTTTATTTAATAGGGTTACTTGGCTAGGACTCCAAATGATCGCCACATATTCCAGTGAGGATCTGAAAGTAGCCTCAAAAATGCGAATAAGTGTCTGAGTATTCGAGTAATACTTGGAATGTCGCATGATAAATCCAAGTTTTCTGTACGCTATACGTAAAATTCTTTTGATATGACTTTTAAAGTCCAAGTTCGGATCAAACGTGACTCCCAAGTCCTGGACTTCGTTTGTCCGGGTAAAAGTATAGTCGCCAGCTTTGTAGTAAAAATAATTGGTTTTCTTTTTTTTATTGCTTAATGACTACCAAATGAGTTAAGTGTCTTTCCTTAAAAAAAAAAAAAAGACAGCATAAGTAGCGGGTTTTCCACTTTTTTCCGGTACGCAACTTGAAGTCGATTATTAAATATGTGCATTCTGAAGTTGGTAAGAAGGGATGGGATGTTCAGCTTCTAACACGTTTCTCGACATGCGAAATATATAGAAAATAAAGCTGGCGACTATATTCATGGTATTAGTGTCGAAATGTTGGTCCGCCCGTCCATCAGGGAAGCACCATATAACTACACCTACTAGTCAGATTTAAAATATTCCTTTATCGTTCCGAGGGCAGGATAGTCAGAGGCACGAGCTTCTGGATAATCATCCGAGATGGGCCTGCGTTCGAGTCCTTCATGAGACATAGCTAGTGTGTTTGTCCTACGGAGCAGGCTCTCTGTCTTCTTTGGAACTAGTGGCTCTAAATTAGGGGCAGGTGACTCCTTATGCTCAGGGAGGTAGTTAACCCTCCCCCCCCCACAATATTCTTTTTTTCTAAGGTGGCACAACCTATGATAACTGCGATTCATACAGTTTTCTTGCCCCAAGCATAGTCTTGCCGCCAGGGGGTGTAAATGTACAAGGTCATTTTTGCCTTAATATTTTTTTCACTCAGTGTCACTATTTTTAAAAATCTGACTGAAAACAATACTTGTTTTTATCGGCTACCATTTCTCTACAAAAGACGTTTTGCACATATTTACCACTTTTAAAAATTCAGTTTTCACAAGAGGGAGAATACGTGGTATATGTCCTATTTCTCTCTGATTCTGAACGTTCGATTTGAGAAATTCATTTTTGTGTCGGAAAGCGTTCACTATTGAGAAACATTTCGTGCACGTTCGATCGATTGAAAATGTAAATTTAATTTCCTCAGTCATTACAACACTCACGACTTACATTTTTCATAATTAATGCATACACTCGACGTGGATCAGGAACACCAAACAGAAGTCATCGCTCTTTCCACGTTGATAAGTGAGTCACGGAAAAATTCTCATCGGCCGCCACCGGGAATCGAACCCAGGGTCTTCCAGTTACGCGCCGGTCATGCTACCACTACACCACAGCGGCCTCGAATTCTCCAGACTCACAAGTGAATAACTGCCAAACCATATTGCAGAATGCTTCATGGAGTCTCGCCCAATGCTGCGGATTCCCCAAAGATGTAAAGCAACAACTGAAAAAATAACTAGGAGGCAATTGAATAATTACTGTGACTATACTATACTGTGACTATAATTACTGTGAATAATTAGGATTGAATAGACTGTGCTTGGGAAAAGAAAACTCGGTTGTTAACGTGGAAAGAGCGATGACTTCTGTTCGGTGTACATTTTGCATTTCAATCTTAGGTACCATGATCTCCTTCTGTCAAGATATGGGCAGCAGTTTTTGTACTGCTCCTTTTCCATCTAACCATGTCTGTAGTACATACGTTTAAGAGAAGTCTTCTGGTGCTGACGGTCTCTGCTAAGCCTTGTACGGGTGTTGCATCTGCATCAGGGGCGGGGAGCCTGCGGCCCTCTAAGGCCATTAAGTGCGGCCTTCTGAGTGAATCCAACATTTGCACAACACATCCTTTTACTTTTATTAATATGTTTTTGTTCGTCTTTTATTATTTTAATTTTAATTTAAAAATGTCAGTATTTAAAATACCAAAGAGTAAAGGAAGATACAACGAAATAATGCTCCCCGATTGACGGCCACAATTAAAACATTAGTAAGTCATAAGGACTATTTTGACACCTGCTACGCTCATGATTTTGTTCTATGGCTTTTAAAGAACTGCAGATGGAATTGATTGAGCTCTGAGAAGATGACATTTAAAAGTCCTTATTTGACGCTAAGAGAGATCCAGTTGCAATAGAATACCGACGCCCTGGGCAACATGCACGAAAAATGCTTTCTTGCTTTTCAATCACTTATTGCTACGAATCTAGATTTTCCTATCCAACCCAAATCAAGACGCCCTTAGCCACCCCGGTGGCGCAGTGGTCAAAGCGATGGCCTCTGATCATTCGTCCGAAAGAGGTTCGGGTTTGAATCCCGGTGAGGCATGGATGTTGTGTTTGTCTTACGGCACTGGCTCTCTCCCTTCCCTGGAACCAGTGACCCTAAATTAGGGACAGGCGACTGCTTATAGCCCATTGAGTTGCTCACGGTGTTCGTTAAAACTTAAATAGGGAAAAAAAAAAAAAAAAAAAAAAAGACGCCCTTAAAGCCACAAATGACGGATACTCATCTAAAGGATCAGCTAAAAGTGCGGATCTCCATGTTGCAAACAAATATTCAAATGCTTTCCAATGAAAAGCAGTCACAGCAAAGTCATTAAAAGATTAGTTAACCTTAGAATTAACAATTTATTTTTCATTTTTGGAAGTTAGTTAGTACATAGTAAGATTCTTACGAAATAATGTACAGTTCGAAGTATATCTAATTGAAGTTTCATGAATGCAACCTTGTTAGATTACAGCTAACTTAATGCGGCCTTCCAACATGAAAAGGTTTCCCACCTCTGATCTACATCTACGAACCAGGTTAAATCAAAAGTCCATCCCGTATGCAGGTAAAACTTTTAATGATGCCAGAAAGACTTACAAAGCTCAGCTCATCCTACAAACTACAGGCCATTTTTTTATACTTTATTGCCAACGTTTTACTAGAGCCAAGATCCCACGGCGGTACAACTCGGCAGGTTTCCAGGAGAGACTCTCTGAGGTCAGTTTCCACATCCACCACTGGGGAAAGGTGCCCTCTTCGTAGGAAATGGACCATGAATCAGGACAAATTGGGCAAGGTTTGGACTGTATTGTGGATGGGGTAGGATCTTAGCACCTTTCCAGTTCCTATAGTTTTCATCTGCCCACTCTGGAGATGTGACTTGGGGCATTACCCACGCTTGCAACAACGCCCGCCTTCTGTTGATGAGGGCTGGATAGCGTTGACTCAGAGCATTATGGGCCCGCTGCAGTTGTTTGTCATAGAGGTTCCCGTCCACAGCCTGACCATCTGGCACGAGTTCCCAGTGCACAGGACCCTCACATTTCCACCAAATGCACAGCGTGACGTTCCTTTCGAACCTCCCTCTTTCCACCACTGGCGGTACTTTCCGATGTGGCCTCAGCCATTGGTTCCCAGTGGCATCACCTATGATGACACAACGCCAAAACCTATGGTCCTGTGGATTTGACAGCAATCTGAGACAAAGAGTGACATGCTATTCTGTCTACTGAGCTGTCAATTCATGGGGAACTCTTCGATGGAACCTGGAGGAGAAATCAAGCTGGCGCAGTTGACGAACGATGATGTATTGGGAAGACCCCACCTCAGCTACCGATTGTCTTGTACTGGTACCGGGGTTCGCTGTCACAGCTTCGTCTACAATGTCAGTGCTGATGGCAGCTGAACGTCCTAACCTCGGGTGCGAACGTCCCACCAGGTGCGTCGATGTAGCTAATAATCGGTGTGGCAACCTCAGACTTGTATCAGGTGCTGTATGAGCTGAGGCGTTGAATCAAATAATGTGTGAATGGTGTCCAGCGGAGTAGCCCTCAAGGCTCTATTGACTCGCGTCCAAAGTTCATCAAGGGTTGCTGGCGGGAAGGTCGTACCGCTACACCTGTCGTTTGAGCATGTCCTAGAGATTTTCTATGGGTGATAAATCCGGCGATCTAGCTGGTCAGGGCAGAAGTGGAACGTTATTATCCCTGAAGGTGGCACGTTTTGTCACTGCAACATGCGGTGAGGCATTGTCCTGCTGAACTATGGCCTCGCGGCCGTCCTGCAAGTATGGAAGGGCGATCTGCCGTAGAATGTCATTGATGTAATGGTCACTTGTTATAGTGCTACGGACTCTCACGAGACGTGATCTGCTTTCGTACCCGATAGCAGCCCATGCCTCATTTTGGTGGGATATGCCTGGTGCGAATATACTGTTCCCGATGCTTCTGCCCTGTCGTCGGCGGACACAAATGCGGCCATCATTTTCTTCCAAAACAGAAGAGCTTTTTGTCCGAAAACAAGATATTGTACCATTCGTCACGCAACTCCCTTCGTTCGATGCACCATTGCAGCCTAGCAATCCGTTGCTGCAGTGTCAAAAGTAGCCTGAGGAAGAGCCTACGAGAATGCAGTACGAACTGAAATAACCAGCGATGTACTGTTACAGCTGACATGGGAGAATGCGTCACAGTTCGTCACTGCTGCGCCAGCGCCGTTGATGATGCAGAACGTTCACTCAAAGACATCCTCATGAGATGACTGTTGTCATTCAGCGTTGTCGGTGTACGACCTCCAGAAACTCCTCTTCTTGTCCTACGCCCTTCTTCATACCATTCCTTACACAATCTTTCCACGACGGACACACAGCGCCCTATCAATCCCCCCGAGAGAATCATGCGACGTCTGTCGAACTCGCTGATGTGACTGTTCGACTGTCTTACACGACGACGAGGCATCCTTACCCACTGCTGACCAAGCACTGACATGCCGACCAAGCCACGCGGCGCTTATAACAGAAAAACGGCCGGTTTCAGGTCTGTGACATAGCGTGATCTGATTTGCCTAGACACGTTATGCTAATAATTTCTGCGATATTGCCTGATTAGCATATCTTGTGAAAATCAAAGTCGTAGCTTGAATCCTTTTAGGTGTTCTGTATTCATGAACATGAGTGTACATCATCTCATAAGTTATTACCCGGTGGCTCAGGGCTTCCAAGTAACAGCTCCTACAGCGTCGAGAAGCGCCCAGAATGCTTTTTCAATATGTTAATAGCAGATGACGTTACTTTAGACTATAACTACGCGCACGATTACACCGGTGCCGAGAAAGACATACGTATTGAAGGGTGCAAGTCGATTCAACCCACATTAAGCATGCTACGCCATGTGAATATATGAAGAAATGGGCAACTACTATGCAGAATTAGACAAACATTACCAATGTCTATGAGGAAAAGCCTGTACTTCGGAAAAAACAACTTGCTGTTACTGGTGTGAAAAAAAAACGTTCGTTCTAGCAATTTTCGGTAGGACATGGATGTTCGAGACGCGCTGAAAGACATGGTGGAGGCGAATACAATCTTGCCTGTTGAAACAATAGTCGTCAAACTCGGACCGATTCATTCAATGCATTGTCCTTAGGCAATAGGAGACGTATTGAACTTCAAATCTGGGTCTTATATAACCCGTCGCCGGAAAACCGTATCATTGTGCCAAAAATGGGCCTTTGTTTTTGGAAAGCTGCAATGTAGTGCGCCAATTTTGGACTACGTTGTGACAAAAAGTGAGCAATGTTAAGCCTAGACAACAATGGGTAACAGTTCAGCACTGACATAAGTCAGAGGTGATCTGCACCAATGAGAAGTCATGTTAGTCATTTGTTAGGATATCAAAATAATTTATCTTTAATTTGCTGCAATAATACGAACTAATTGCTCTTGCAATTAACTCTAACGTTTGTAGTTTACTTAGAGCGTAGTCGGCAGCTGTTTAATATTAAAAGGAAATACATGCTTTACCAGGGTATCGCCTGATCCCATACGATAACAGTCCAAAAAACAAAAATCGACCAAAACTTTATGAAAATCCACCGTATTTTCGGATTTTGCCCTCAACGAGGTTCTACTTATTCCTCATGTTGCAGAAACATCTCCATGATGAAACTTTGCAGCAAGTGGAAACCTCACGGAAGGCACTGATTCGTTTTTTTATTGGAGGTTTAACGACCACCGTGAGCAACACAATGAGCTATAAGCAGTCGACCGTCCCTAATTTAGAGCCACTGGTTCCAGGGAAGGGAGAAAGCCAGTACCGTAGGACAAACACAACATCAATGCCTCACCGGGATCTGAACCCGGACCTCTTTCGGACCAATGATCAGAAGACATCGCTTAGACCACTGCGATTCGTTTTTCGCTTCCAACGTTGCAAACTCTTACCAAAATGGAATTGATAACTTGTTAGTCAGGTGGTAAAAACGTCATCTATTCTAATGGTGTATATACAACGATGAGCCATTACGTTATGAACACCCCCAGCCTAGAGAAATGAGCGCGCCTTGAGACCGAACGGTGGTTCAAGTTCACAAAGCAGTGTATATCCAACCTGAGGACCGGCTTTCGGTTAGTAGTGTTTGGAGTCGGAATGGGAAAAGCTTCCGATTTATCGGAGTTTTATAAAGGATAAATTGTGATGGCACGGGCCCTCGGAACTACGATCTCGCAAACGGCGCGGCTTGTGGGTTGTTCACGTGCCACAGTAGTGAATGCGTATCAAAAGCGGTGCACAGATAGCCAAGCTACAAACCGTTGTCCATACGTGTGTCGTCCGCAGCTCATTGATGCCAGAGAGGAGCGGAGACTGTCGCGCATTGTTCACAGCGACCGCAGGGCCACAGTGCGACAAATCACCCGCAACTACAACAGTGGTGATCAGGGCAATGTGTCACAGCACACAGTTCATAGTAGCCTTCTGCGCATGGGCCTGCGTAGCCGAAGACTCAGCCGGGTCCCCATGCTCACTGAACGTCATCGCCAACAACGCATGAAATGGGCCCAAGATCATCGAGATTGGACCGTGGATGATTGGAAGAAAGTGATCTGGTCTGGCGAATCAAGATTCCTGGTGTATCACGTAGACGGCCGGGCGTGGATACGCCGATTACCAACGGAGGCTATGGAACCTGGATGCATTGTTGGGTGGAAACAGGCCGGCGACGGGGTTATGCTGTGGACGATGCTTTCTTGGGACACTTTAGGCTCCATTATCTTAATAGCACAATCTCTGACAGCTGTTAGGTACCTGAACATCGTTGTGGACCAAGTTCAACCATTCATGGCAATTGTGTACCTCGCTGGTGACGGCCATTACCAACAGGATAATGCGCCATGCCACACTGCCTGAATCGTCAAGGAGTGATTCAAGGAACATAATGGTGGCTTTCTGTTAATGCTCTGGCCTCCAAATTCACCTGACATGAACCCAATCGAACATGGAAAAGCGGGTTCGCGCTAAATCACCACCACGCCGAAATGTACGGGAACTGGAGGAGCTGATGTTGACATTATGGTACCAGATACCCCAGGCTACCTATCGCCAATTCATCGAATCGATTCCTCGCCGAATTGCCCGCTGTTTTGCGGGCTAAAGGGGGTCCTACAGCTTATTAGGTAGGTGGTCATAATGTAATGGCTCACCGGTATATTCTAAGTTAATTCTACTTCAGTGTTCTTTACATCATGTGTTGTTTACGGGCAAGTAATTATTTGTTGAATGACCTATACGGGAAACGTAAATGCATTAGATGTCAAAAGAATTTCGTTTAAAAATGCCTTAGTTAATGATTGAAAGGATTTTAATTTCATTACTGGTATCAATAACATCAAGCTATTCGATACTTTAATAGCACTTAATTGGCATTTTCGCCGTGAAAGCGACGGAAGTTTATAACTTCGTGAGAATAGGCCTCATGAGATTTATTCTTCTTTCTGCGAGTTTTGCAGCAGTTTGCACTTGAGCACTTATTTCCAGATATACTGCAAATCGGATTTAATGAAGGTCGGGGATAAGCAGCGTCTGCTGTAGAACTCATTTGTAAATATGTAGCTGTCTCTGCTGGGAGCTGAAATACCGACTGAGGGGAATATTTCTTAACATAATTTCAAAATCCGATTATTTTGAATGTTTTCTTTGAGTAATTCTTCGAGAGACATTAAGTAAAAAGAATCCGCGCTTAGGATGCGATTATGAGATTGTTTTCTATGGCGAAAAAGTTTTAGTTTTAATTTTGACTCAAACCTATGAAATCTTTGTCATTATGAAAACATGCTTGAATACTGAGGGAACTTTTAACTAACTAATAATTTCTCTCGGCATATCCTAATATTCATTGAAATGGAAAATAGTCTTCATCTAACAGACACTAATATTTGTTTGAGATCGTAAAGAGTTCTTTATTTTTAATTATAAGTGACAGTATCTTATCTCATAAATATACACTGGCGGAAAGTGGAAAAAGAACACCAAGAAGGAATTGGCGGACGATCATGAAATTTACATATGTTAATGGGGTCGAGTTTACATAGATGTGATGTTAATTTCGGGACCAACCGGTGAGCGCTTACGCCACAGCACGCCATAATATGCAAATTATCGTCGGTGGTATTTAAGGAGTACGGCGAAGTGAATGTAATCAGTCGTCGGTGTACGTACACGTGCGAAGACCCTGAAGAAGCTGCAATGCCTGGACATGGAAGACGTGTACGATTTCAGCAGTTATCGGACTTTGAGCGAGGTCGTCTAGTCGGACTCCGCTAGGCCGGTTGGTCGTATCGTCGTATTGCGGAGCGAATTGGACGGGAAGTATCGGTGGTGGTACGATGGTGGCATAGATGGTCCGAGGAACATTCCCACACGAGAAGACGTGGAACCGGGAGTCACAGACGGACTGATGAGCGGACCGATCAACGCATAAGAAGAGCGGCGTTGTCAAGCAGAACATCCACTGCGACGCAAATCCGAGCTGCCGTTGCACCTGAGGTGACTGTGCGAACAATCCGCAACCGTCTACTGGATGCAGGACTACGTGCACGTGTGCCTCTGGCATGTGTACCTCTGACTCCAACCCACCGTCAGGAACGGCTGCAGTGGTGTCGCCAACGTCTGCACTGCAGAACGCAATGGCGATCTGTCGTGTTCAGCGATGAAAGCAGATTCTGCTTGGGAGCCTCCGATGGCCGTATGCGTGTTCGCAGATGCACAGGGGAGCGTCTCCACCCTTCTTGCATTCGCCAGCGACACACAGGGCCTACAACTGGTCTCCCGTACACAACTAGTGTTTGGACCGGGTACTTTAAACAGCACCTCCTACATCAACAACATTATTCAGCTCGTTGTTGTGCCATTTGTAAGGTCGGTCCATCGTGGTGTTTTCCAGCAAGATAACGCATGCCCACACACGGCACGTGCAACGCAGCATGCACTTCAGGGTGTGAGACAACTTCCATGGCCTGCACGTTCACCGGATTTGTCCCCCATTGAGCACGTGTGGGATTTTATGGGACAACGACTTATCCGGTCTCCACGACCAGCCACGACCATCCCCGATTTACGCGTCCAATTTGAGGAAGCTTGGAACTCAATACCCCAAACTTACATCCAACATCTGTACGACAGACTCAATGGCAGAATTGCACAGTGTGACGCAGTTCATGGCGGTTCAACCTCGTACTAACCATGTTACATGGAAATGTTATTTTTCAGTTTACCAGCAAATACAGCTGTATTTTGCCATAATGTTTTGATCACGTTATCCTCTGTATTCCGTTATTATGCTGTATAAATTTCGTTGGTATGAGAAGTCTCCTTCTTGGTGTTCTTTTTTCACTTTCCGCCAGTGTATTACCAGTTTAATTTGTTTTTGCACGTGTCTGGTCATGAAGAATTCTGACACAGCACTTTCAATGGCATCGAAATTTCTGATTCTAAGGAAGGGTATAGTGGTAATCTGAGGGAACCGAGCAGAGTGAACATGTCGTAAGACAGGACTATGCAATCTAAGATCCTGATGTTCCGGAAGTTTGGTCTTTCTTAAGAAATGTGGTCTAATACTTGCTGTGCGGTAAACTGACTAATACAATTTCTTTCATAATAGCAGAACATATTATGAATGGAATACGGGATTACACGATGGTTATATTCAAATTAATCAGATACTTACGTAAGACTTGGTCGTTCTGGGGGGTGCAGTGCTTAGCATGCCCAGGAGCTATCTGGGAGACGCGGATTCAATTTTCACTCCAGGACGACGGAAATTGGAAGTTTTCGGATATTATTTGACTTACCATCTTTGTCATATTTACTCCAAAAAACGGATTGTCATCTTCAAAATTTGCAAAGCACATTACTTGGTTTAAGGCACTCCACCGCGCTCTTTGCTTCCATGTAGCCCCTGGTAGATGCAGATCAGTTGCAGTATAGAAGCTGTGACGTATATTCTAGATTAACTTTCCTTTTTTAGTTTCTTTCCCTATGTAAATCTTGAGTTTATTCTCAGTATTTTTCACGCTTAACGAAATATCTTTTCTCTCAAATGAATAAGTTTGGCAACACAACTGAGGTTGAATGCACGTGACGTATGCGTGTATAAGATAAGAACAAGAGATAAAAGCGACGACTGATCTATTGCAAGAGAGCGATTATTGAGAGCGAGTATCACGAGCGTTGTACCGTCCAGAGAGTTGTATGAGAACGTTGTTTTATAAACGGATGTTGATTGAAAAGAGTGGTGTGATAAATGTGTGGAGAGTGTAGTGCATTCCATCGTGAATAAAGGACATTTTCCGTAAGCTCACTTCTGTTTACATGTTTCGTCTGGCCGTTAAGGTTTCTTTCATTTATGGAATTAATATCTAGTGTATTGACGTGTTAGAACAGCGTAGAAGTCGAAGAGACTTTTACGCCACAAAGCGTATAGAAGCACATCAGCCGCCCCGGTGGCGCAGTGGTCTAAGGCGCTGGCCTCTGATCATTCGTCCGTCTGGGGTCCGGGTTCGAATCCCGGTGAGGCATGGATGTTGTGTTTGTCTTACGGCACTGGCTCTCTCCCTTCCCTGGAACCAGTGACCCTAAATTAGGGACGGGCGACTGCTTATAGCCCATTGAGTTGCTCACGGTGGTCGTTAAACCTCCAAAAAAAAAAAAAAAAAAAAAAGCATATCAGTTGCAGTATAGAAGCATATAGAAGCAGTATAGAAGCGTATAAAGCATTCTAGGGCTTTTTATAAGATGTGCATTTAGATCTTAGGTGAGACCACGAACACCTGCAAAAGCACTTGACACATTTCAACCCTCTCTTTGAGAGGACAAAAGGAAGTTAATCTAATTTATCTATGACAGACACTAAAGAAGAACAACATAAAGGACGATAGAAGATATCTCGATGGGAAGGTAAAACTGCTCCTAAGCAACAATCAAAGGTAGTTATAATGTTTTTAAATGGTACATACTGTACGTATTTGCACTTATGCTATATGGGCTTGAAATTCTTTACCCTTAAAACATTACTTATCATGTATCTGCGATATTTGTAACACTGGAGTTTCTTACCGTTATGCCCCGAATAACAAGCACAATATCTTTAATTAAACAGTAAGCAAAATTAGGCTTTCTAACGGCCAGAAGAGTGTAGTCTTATAGGAATAGTCTTTGCTGGTCTCTATGGCGCATCACGTGGATAACTTATCAATGTTAATAATCAGTAAACAACGGGTTAGCTGTAAACAGTCAGCACTACACTTCAAGTGAATTCAACAAACCGAACTTCTGTAACGTGTGGCTCAAAGTGTCTCACTACCAATGTAACTTCATCAAATGCAGGGTGAGTTATAATGGTCTTCGCGGTTTTAGTGTACCACTATGTCGTAACGGAAACGGATAAGGTAACATAGTTAATGGCAATGGAAAGAGAACTGTTCAAAGTTTTTTTACAGACATTACAAATTCTGGATGTGCCCGTCGTTCGTGACACGGCAAATGTCTATCCTGTAATCTAATTTGGCCCACACTCGGACCACCGTTGCCTGGTCCACTTGAGTGATAGATGTGTGGTAATGCGTTTTTTCAATTCCATTAAATATCGGGGCACAGGCGGAACAAATACGTACCTGGTTATTAACGTCCCCAGATGAAGTAATTACACGGCGTTAAAGGTGGTGATCGATGCGGCCAGGCAAGATGCGGTCGGTCGTCTACAGCTAAACAGCCCACCAGTTGGGTAACTTCTCATTCAGATAGGCACGGACATCCCTTTGAAAGGGGGTTGGAACCCCATCTAGTTGGAGAATGAAGTCAGCACTATCCTCTTGAAGTTGTGGCATCAGTCACATCTGAAGCATATCAAGGAAGATGCTGCCCTTGACAGTGCCTCGGTAAATAATAATGGGCCATAAACCTTGTAGCGTGACATGGCGCAGAAAAAAATTTACCTTTTGAGAGTTACGGAGATGTTCCACGATGGCATGTCGATTATCCTATCCCAATATCAGCACGTTATGTCGGTTAACTTTACAAGATAAACGTGGCTTCGTCGCTGAACACGAGTCTCTCGATGAAACCGTCTGTCTCCATGTACTCCTGCATGTTGTTGCATAGGTAGAACCGGTGATTGTAATCATCTTGTCTCAGAGCTTGCACTAACTGCAGTCTATACGGCTTCACACGGAGACATTTACGCAAGATACGCCACAGTGCTTTCTGCGAGATTTCCAGGTGGTCACTGGCACGCCTAATCGACGTGCGGGGACTGCGTTGAAAGGCCTTCCTCACTCGGACGACTGTTTCCTGCGTCGGCCCAGGCTCTTGCCTGAGCACAGGAATCCGGTGTTCCGAAATTTATCGTACCACTGGTGCATTGGTTTATATGTTGGTGCATCATTTCCAAATTGAGCATGAGAGTGCCGTTGAACCGCTATAATGGACCAGGGGCGGTGGAAAGTAAAATTCGTTGACCGGGCCCGAAATTTCGAATCGTGGTGTACCCTCTACCTTACCGGCACAAACAGAAGAAAAACAATGTCTAAGCAGTGGCGCCCCCACAGGAGTGGCCGAGCCCCCCACCCCCCCGGCTGATAGAGTGGAAAACTATTATGTCGAAGTTTGAAACAAAAAGTCACAATACACGATCTACATATACTTCTTAATCATGTACCGTATAATTAAAACATATAATAATTATAAGGGAGTAGTTCTGTTATATAAATTTAGAAAAATCTAACAAGGAAAACAATTTTACTGCTTCTTCTAATCACTTAACTTTCTTGTACTGTAACATTAGTAGTAACTGGATAAGAATAAATGCACAAAAGTCAACCTCCTTAATTGTTACAGCACCTGACTACTTTTCCCGGTAAATTGGGGGGGGGGTGTCACCCCCACCTTGGGAAAATTCTGTGTGCCAGGGCGCACGGGCTTCTCCCTTGAGAAATTTCTGGGTGCGCTACTGTGCCTAAGGAGCTTTGTTGGGAATTAGGACCACCCAACCACTTACCTAGATGAACTTTCTAAGTCACATCACTACAATTGCACATATGTCAAATAAAAAATTAATAAAAATAGAAATCTTGGCTAAAATTATTGACCGGGCCCGGGCGATTCCGCCGCCACTGTACTGGACTCTGTTTTCGCGTACTCCAAAGCGCAGTAAGCCTTCTGTGCACCTGACGCCATCCTGACTGACAGAAACTCCCCCTACCGGCCAAAGACACGCCGATTTGCCGGTGTGCTCGCATACAGAACTTGAAGACTTTCTCTTTTTATCACCAGCCACTGTGTTTCTGAATCCCTTACCGTTTACAGTGTTATGGCTCGCCAAAATCCAGGAGAACATTATGACTCACCCTGCATACAGAGGCGCCGACTACGCGGGGGCAAAGGGAGCGATCGCCCCCTCAGTGATTATACGGCGGGGGCAAAAGTATGTTTTGCCCCCCTCGGTCTCCTCTGGAAACGTATACTTTTTAAATATGTTGATTTTGTATCAACATTTTAATTTCATCTAACAATGCTGGGTTTTTTTGTTTTAGTTTAACAGTGGTCTTTCTACAAAGAGAGAAGGGGAGATACTGGGGTGTGCGAGCGACCACCGCAAGCTATTTTCGGTTGCGAAATTGTAAACAGGAGTCACCGTGATCGATCTTTTGTTGTCGTTAGGGCTTTCCTGTTCCTCCCCCTCATCCAATATCTTAGGAAGAATGATTGTTGTTCTAGCTCCCCTACCAGAAGTCACGCCAGCACAATGATACTTTCAAGTCATCTGCTTGTCGCCTCTGGCCTCTAAGGCAGGAGACAAGCAGTCAGGTTCTCGTCTACCCATATACTAGTAATAGCCAGTTTCTCATCAATTCCCACAGAGGCAATAAACTGCAACAGAGAGGTATCGTTAATCACTGCAGCCGGAGTGGCCGATGCAAGATCTATATGATGATCATAGAGATGAACAATATTTGTTGTGTGGCCTTTTTTCATTAACATGGTATTTAAAAAGTTACAGGTCATTAAATGTTTCTTCTCACAGGAATATAACATGGTGGTGCTCCAAATAAATTGGGAAATGAGTGTATGTATATATGCAAAACTCAAAGACTATATATCGTTTTTGGTCGATTATAAATAAATTTTACATACACTGGCGGAAAGTGAAAAAAGAACACCAAGAAGGAGACGTCCGATACCAACGAAATTTATACAGCATAATAATGGAATACAGAGGATAACGTGATCAAAACATTATGGCAAAATACAGCTGCATTTGCTGGTAAACTGAAAAATAACATTTCCATGTAACATGGTTACTACGAGGTTGAACCGCCATGAACTGCGTCACACTGTGCAATTCTGGCATGGAGTCTGTCCTACAGATGTTGGATGTAAGTTTGGGGTATTGAGTTCCAAGCATCCTCAAATTGGACGCGTAAATCGGGGATGGTCGTGGCTGGCCGTGGAGACCAGATACGTCGTTGTCCCATAAAATCCCACACGTGCTGAATGGGGGACAAATCCGGGGAACGTGCAGACAATGGAAGTTGTCTGACACACTGAAGTGCATGTTGTGTTGCACGTGCCGTGTGTGGTCGTGCGTTATCTTGCTGGAGAACACCACGATGGACCGACCTTACAAATGGCACAACAACGGGCTGAATGATGTTGTTGATGTAGGAAGTGCTGTTTAACGTACCCGGTACAAACACTAGTTGTGTACGGGAGCGATAGCTGATCGCTCTCCACACTAGGAGACCAGGTGTAGGCTCTGTGTGTCGCTGGAGGATGCAAGAAGGGTGGAGACGCTCCCCTGTGCGTCTGCGAAAACGCATACGGCCATCGGAGGCTCCCAAGCAGAATCTGCTTTCATTGCTGAACACGACAGATCGCCATTGCGTTCTGCAGTGCAGACGTTGGCGACACCACTGAAGCCGTTCCTGACGGTGGGCTGGAGTCAGAGGTACACATGCCAGAGGCACACGTGCACGTAGTCCTGCATCCAGTAGACGGTTGCAGATTGTTCGCACAGTTACCTCAGGTGCAACGGCAGTTCGGATTTGCGTCGCAGTGGATGTTCTGCTTGACAACGCCGCTCTTCTTATGCGTCGATCGGTCCGCTCATCAGTCCGTCTGTGACTCCCGGTTCCACGTCTTCTCGTGTGGGAATGTTTCTCGGACCACCTACGTCACCATCGTACCACCACCGATATTTCCCGTCCAATTCGCTCCGCAATACGACGATACGACCACCCGGCCTCGCGGAGTCCGACTAGACGACCTCGCTTAAAGTCCGGTAACTGCTGAAATCGTACACGTCTTCCATGTCCAGGCATTGCAGCTTCTTCAGGGTCTTCGCACGTGTCCGTACGCCGACGACTGATTATATTTACTTCGCCGTACTCCTTAAATACCAACGACGATAATTTACATATTATGCCGTGCTGTGGCGTAAGCGCTCACCGGTTGGTCCCGAAATTAACATCACACTTAGGTAAACTCAACCCCATTAGCATATGTAAATTTCATGATCGTCCGCCAATTCCTTCTTGGTGTTCTTTTTTCACTTTACGGCAGTGTATATGTGTGTGGTTAAACGACGATCAATTTTAAAAGTGAATGCTACTTTCCCGTGATTTTTTGGTTCGCCTCCGTGGCATTCATGAAAAGTCGGCGCCTATGCCTGTATATATATTGTTACGTCGCTAGTGGCCTTCTGCCTCGAATCGGTTTCAAGACACCACGTGCAGGATGAAACCGAATCGGTCAGGTTTGACTTCTGGATCAGAGAACAGTAAAGAAGAGAGCTAACACATAAAAACTTCCTCTAGAGAGCATTAAACCAACAAAATAAATAGCATCAACATTTAATAACCGAAAATAATACATGTTCGAGGTTATAAAATAACTCAGTTACACTTAATGAATAGTGAATAAGTCATATGCAAAACATGAGTTATTCACTAACATGTCGGAATGTCCCTAGTTAATGAGTTCTGCAAACAAACGATTTCTTTGGTACTGCAGGCAATAATTTAAACACTACAAATCTTTGCTTAAAATCAACAAACGTCTATGATGTCGTCGCTGGCATAAAAATGATTTCCTTACCTTACAAATGGTGAATGTAATCCAGCATGTTTCTGTTCTTCCACACAACACTCAGCACGAGTACAACACGAACACGAAATAAAACAAACGTCATCTTACATCGTCAAAAGAATACACTCCGTCCACTGTCAACCCGTTGCTTTCCTCTGCTGCACACACGATGACATCACGTGACAGACTCAGCTTGAAAATTTTTCCCACAGTAAAAGAAAAGAAAGGTAACATCTCTCACGCTTGGCAACAATTGCTATCACCTGGTTGTGAAACGACCCGTTGTCTACCAAACCACCAGCAAAGCACTTAAGATGATTTTTTCGCACTTGGCAATAAAAAGAAGGATTTAATTATGCCACGTAACAATATATAGCTAGTCTTGATGAAAATACAGCATACAACGCAAGACTGCACTAATCTACCCTCTTTTAACACTGTTCGCTCCACACATTATATACATTGTTCTTATCTTGTCAAAGCATAGGCACGTCATTTATATACATTGTTCTTATCTTGTCAAAGCATAGGCACGTCGTAACATTGAGTGAGAAAATATAACGGTAAGGTTGAAACGTTTAAAGACAACGAACTCAAAATTTTACATAGAGAAAGAAACTAAAAATGAAATTTAAATTAGAATATACACGGTCGAGTCACATTATTGTTCTCCGATGTTTCTCGCCTTATATGCCAACGTCCATCCGTTCGATGAAGCAGAAAACGTGACTCACCGGAGAAGGCAATCCTTTGCCAATCAGCGGAGGTCCAAAGCCTTTTCTGTCAATGCACTTTCGTTAGCATAGGTGCAGCGACCATCCGTCTGCATCGGAGCCCCATACGCAGCAGGGTTCGCTCAACTGTCGTTTTAGACACACTAAGGGACTGAGGAACAGGGGCTTATTGATAGCACCTGTTCCTCAGTCGGTGGGGTGCTGAGGCTAAGGCCCTCCAGCAAAAATATTTTATTAAATTTTTGGCAGACATTTCATATGAAGCTGCTTAAGGAAATAACGGGTAATTTTGACGGGAGCTTTGAAAGAAATATTAAACAAGTTAGTAAAATCATGCAATGCATTGGTTATGATACGGTTTCCAACATACCAGAAATCATTACTCAAGTTATGAGGATAATGGATGTGGAATAAATCTCGCTCCTGTGCCCTGATCTTTGACCCCATTTCGATGATATTAAACAGTATTGGTTCAGTATACCTCCGGAGCAACATACTAAAGTTTTGTCGCAATAGAAGCATTTGTAGTCAAGTTATGAGGATAATGGCTGTGGAATAAATCTCGCTCCTGTGCCCTGACCTTTGACCTCATTTCGACGATATTCAACAGAACAGGTTCAGTACATCTCCGGAACAACATCAAAAAGCTTTATCGCAATCGAAACATTTTTATGTAAGTCATGACGCGTAAGGGCAATGGAATGGATCCCACTCGTATGTCCTGACCTTTGATCCAATTTCGCTTTTACGCGAGTTATCGTGCGGACGGACGCACAGACAGACAGACAAAACTGGAGCATATAAGCTTCTTCACTTTACGGTTAGAAAGCGTAAAAAAGAAAAGCACTTTTTTGTATTTTTAGTGAATAAAGTAAAATATTTAGAAATAAATTTCGCGGTTTCAGTTCATAAAAACTGCATGACGGAACAGCAGCTAGACGAGACGACTTGAGGCCCCTTTTCACAGCCATAGCAAATGTGAAAGAAGCATCAGTTCAATGAATGAAATGTTTATACCATTCAGTATAAAGAGTTACTATTTCAGTCGTTTGCACATACCTATGCATCCTTCAGAATATAATGAACTAAAAGGTGTTCTTCACTGGGACTTTTTACCACGTATAAAATATTGTGGTGTGATGTTAAATGTGTTTTTTATATTCACGAGTAAATAATTTAAGAAATTTTGCTTTTTTATCCCACAATTCTTAATTGTTACTTACTTCTGTTCTGTATTTCCGTAAAAATCGGAAAATACCCTTAGGCACTGTGAGATGTCAGTTTTTAAGTTTTGCTTAATCCGTTGCCCGATTGTCGGTCATTTACATCGTTTCTCGTCATGTTCCCGTTTCGCACCTTATCTTTTGGTATAGTTTTGATGCCGCTTTTGTATCTGGTGTAAACCGTTTGGCATAGCGCTATTTGGTCATCTGAAGCCCTGGCGCGAATTAACTCCAACAAACGGCAGTTACGTGTTTTGCGTGTGTGCTTATAACGGATTTCAAAGAGATAGATCATATATCATATGTAGAGGATTTTAGGAAGGGAGTGTCTGACCCCAGGTCTTGAACAACCCTTAGAAATAGGAAGCTAGGAGATTTGGGCTAGAGTGCCCGATAGGAAAGTGACACGGAAGCGAAGTAGAAAGGGGGAGGAAGACGCCCTTATTTATTACCGGGGAGCCAGTACCCGGGGTCCGACGGCTTAACGTGCCCATCCGACGCACGGCGGGTATTTAGTGGTTCGAACGTTCGTACCTGCCTGGGATCGAACCTGAGGTCATCCCTATGGCAGTAATAAACGCTGACCACTAGGCCACCCGCGGCCCGGATTTCAAAGAGGATCGACCGGTGTTTATATAGCGGACATCCCGACTGCTGACATTCTTCAAGATGACCTCTGTGCAATCGAGAAGGAAGGCTATCCAACTCAAGTTCCTGTACGGCATCATCAGTTCCGTAAAAGAATAAAATTTGCATATATTACTTACTGCCTTTGACGTAAGTGGTTTGTAATACATTGCATTTGTATAAAACTATGGCGATCATTTCAATTACAATGCGCACATTCGTGTTACACACAATAAAGTGCAATAATTTTGGTTTTCCGATGAAAACCTGTGGGTTCAAAATAATTTGAATCATTTAAACGCCGAACCATAGTAAGTATTACTCAGACACTTGTTCGCATTTTTGAGACTACGGTCAGATCTTCACTGGAATATGCGGCGATCATTTGGGGTCCTAGCCAAGTAACTCTAGTAAATGAAATTGAGAAAGTTCAGAAAAAGTTTCTTCCACACCTTTTTTATAAATCGACCGGCGTTTATATAGCGGACATCCCGACTGCTGACTTTCTGACATTCTTCAAGATGACCTCTCTGCAATCGAGAAGGAAGGCTCTCCAACTCAAGTTCCTGTATAGCATCATCAATGGAGAGATTGATGATACTCAAATTGTAAACCAATAAAGTTTCCGTGTCCCATATTTACCGAGGAGAAAATGTGAACTATTTGCAGTGCCATGTTTGCAGAACTGATGCTGGAAAAAATTCTCCGTTGTGTAAAATGTATAGGCTTCACAACTCACTTGAAGAATGTCCGGATATTTTAAATGTAAGCAATACCTTTTTTCATTAAGCATGTTTTGCAAGATTGTAAATATCACTTGGTAATTATCACTGTAAATATAGCAATTCCTGTAACTAGATTTACAGTCTGTAGGGATGTGCTTACAATAAATAAATAATATGGCATTTAAAATGTCAGTAATTGAAAGCTAATACATTTTCGCAAAAAGTCTTCCAAGATATATTTTGCGGCGGGGGTGGGGGGGGGGAGCTTTTCCTGTACCCCACTGTTGAGGAAAATAAATTCTGGGCAATGAGCTACTCTTTCACGATTCGTATCCAGTTTTAGGGTTGATTAAAAATCAATGCACCAAATATGGGAGAACACTTCGCCGCCCCGGTGGCGCATGGGGTCTAAGTCGCTGGCTTATGATCATTCGCCCTAGTTGGGTCCGGGTTCGAATCCCAGTGAAGCATGGATGTTTGTCTTTCGGCACTGGCTCTCAATATGTTACTTGTCCAACACCAGTTATCTGTGTACATTGGTCATTTAACATACTGCAAAATCCATGTTTGATGTATACAGTATACCTGTTCACAATGTGTTACATGATCAACACTATCTATATCTGTGTAAATTGATCATTTGGCATGCTGTAAACCATGTATGATTTGTAATTTCTGTTTAATGTTTATGTCTGTCTGTATGTCTTTGTACCACCAGGTCCAATAATTCATAAAAAAAAACCTACAATAAAAAAAAATATATACTCCAGGGTTTGATGGACTCTTGAGCATATAGTGTGAAATATTTAAACTAGTTCACTGTCTCCACACTAATTTCCAAAAATTAAGGAAAATTGCGATTATTTGTGAGAGAAGAATTAAAAATGCAGGAAGCTTGGGTTTATGACGTGAAATATAATGTGGAGTCAAGGTATCTTATGCAAATTAACCGCAGCGTAAAAAGGGGCTGTTGCGCAAGTGTGCGTCACATTATTTGAGGAGCATCAAGGTTTCCGAAATGTACGCCAATGAAAGTGTTCGCAAACTTTCTGGACAGCTTAGGGGATTGCTGCAATTAATACCGAGATTTATTTAGCTTTTGTTTTTTGGTTTCCTGGTGCAAAGATTTCTACTATGTGGCGTATAATCTAATTTTGCTTATGTAAAATACTACTGACAACACACTTTAAAAAAACCATTGAGATTGGAGAGGCTGGCATGCAGCTTTTGTCAAATACCTGTAATCTGCAGTCGAGAATTATATGATTATCAAAACAGTTCGAATCCAACAAAGCCACGAATTTAAGATATAATATGTCTGATTTTAATTCATTGAAACTTCACAAAAACTAAAACAACTCTCGCGAAACACTCTTATGGGTGAGAGTATGCGAGTGCCTGAGATAGTCTAAGTCTTCTCTATTCAGAGCGAACCGTTTCCCAAAGCAATGGACCATTCCCCTCTACCAGCTCATTCATGTTGTCATGGAAACGCTAGCAGGCGATGGCACGGAAGGTTTTCGCATATGAACTACGAAGACTCTGGAAGAGCTGCTTGCGTTATGCCGTTGGTTTTCGCTCGCCAGACTGAGTCAAAGAAGCGAATCCGCACTCGTTTTTTTTCGCAGCGAAAGCATCGACATATTTTAATACCGTTGATGATAGACTTTTATTTGTGTATATTTAATTCAGTTTTATTTGTGCATTCTCTGGGCTTCGCAGCTAGCCTACGCTATAATTTTCTTACGAATACTTGTTAGGAACCCATTAGAAATATAACCAATCAAACCATTAAACCTTCGAAGAACTGCAGCACACTCACAGTGGTATCGAGGAAAATCGGCCCTGCATATATTTGAGATGGCATTCTGCTCAAGGTTCTAAGCTTCATGGTCCTGCGTGGGGATTTTCATCAGCGCAGACTCGCGTGTTTTGGGAATTTATGCATCCCGAGGGATAAACACTTCCTCCTTGTATTACATCTTCACCAGAATCCCTGGCTTTGTGGCGACGAATCGCTGGAGCTACGTGCGATTGCGCCCTTTTTTTACTAAATCCCCATCTTACAATGCATGAACGACAGTGAAACATTTGGGATTGGTACAAGCTCCTTTTGGTAGAGAATCATTAAAATTAATCGACTTCTCCAAAGACAAAGATAGCTGGTACCGCAAATTAAGTATGACATTTAAATTTCAGTCGTATAAACTTATTTGCACAAAGTCACTATGAACAAATGGGGAAAATGCGCTTGCATTTTCCCTATTTATCAAAATACGGAAAAATTATTTAAATTAGTGGCAGTATCTTATAATTCACAATGGAACCACACCAAACGGGTAAATGAATGTATTGCAAATTATTATTAGACACGCCATTTTAGCACGTATTTTTTAAAAAGTGTATATTTACGATATTATTTTGTCCATTCATCTACACTAGAGGCCAAAATTGTGTAAACCTTTAGGAAAATTTGTGTTTCTAACGTTTGATGGCTCGTAACCATGGGCGTACAATCCCCACCAACCCCACCGTGCGGGAGGCCTTACGGCTCTAGCCTCAATAGATTTTATAATTTTTTTGCGGAAACTTCGTATGAAACTGATTAAAGAAATAGCCACGAATTTTTGACGGCAACTTTGAATAAAGTATTAAAAGGAAAAGCAATATTTGGCAATTTTGTTTTTAGCAAATAAGTAAAATCTTCAAATCATTTTCGTCTCAGTTTCTAGAAACTGGTTGACAGGAAAACAGCTATTCCAAAGGTCCTGATGCCCCTTTTCACAACCATAACAATAGTTTTACAACAGAATGTGATTGAAATGTCAGTTGAATAAATGAAATTTTTATATCAATGAGAATAAGGCGCTTTGTATTACACTTGTTTGCAAATAACTACGCGTGCTTTAGAATATAACGAGCTGAAAGGTGTCCTTCGCGGGAACGAAAAAACAGAGACCTATGTCATTTTTTTTTATAACAGAGTAAAAAAATATTTTTACTATGTGCAAAACATTGTGAAATTAAGACACTGTCACACGGCACATTTCAAAGAGGCTGGCTTTAGTTTCCTGAAAGAATAAAATTTACATCATATGATTAACTTTGGCGTAAGTGTTTTGTAATTCTTTGTATTGGTATAAAACTAGGGCAGTCATTTTACAGTACTTACAACATGTACATTTGTGTTACATGTAAAAAAGTAACAATTTTGGTTTTACGAAAAATACCTATAGGTTCCAAAGAATTTGAATGATTAAAACGCCCGTAAAACCTAGTTAATAGTATATAATTTAAAAATTTCGGGGATTGAAAGCAAGTAGATTTTTGCAGAAGGGCCTCGAAGATATTTTTTTGCGGGAGGCCCCAACTTTTTCAGGTACGCCACTGCTCGTAACATCAGTCTTTTTTTAGAATAATACAATAAAATTCCATATCATTAGAAAGATATTTTAATGCAGAATGTAATGCAACAAAGTGTGTTGAATTACCTCTATTCTATCAAAGGTTATAACCAAATAACCAGAAAAAGAAAGCACAACTGCCTTATGCAACAAGAAGTGGAGTTCCTTACTTAGAACAATCAGTCTCCAATGAGACTGATTGTTCTGAGAGCCAATGAGAAGCGTTAGTACGACAGAGCACGGAACCAATAAGTGTCAGTATGAATCAGCTCTCATTTCCAGGCGTAAGATCTAATTAATAGAACTCCATTGTACAATATATTGACAAAAGTCACCGGACACCCCTTCAAAAGCAAATGAACGGATATGCTGCGTTGTTAACGGTACAGCTGCAAACGGTATAAAAACAAGCCTGCAGCTGACCACGATCATATCGCTCTGTGAGGTTCAGTGAAAATGTCACGGCGGGGTAGTACTGACTTTGGGTATTACATTAGTAGGTTGTCCATAAGAGAAACTGAGAAGCGTTTAAACATACCCAAGTCACCTGTTTTGTATGTACTGAATAAGTGGAAGACACATGGCGTGCCTGAAGCAACAAAACGTACCGGCAGACCAAAGAAAATCAGCGATAGAGGACGTAGAAGCCTCAGGAGAGTCGTTACAGCTAATCAACGGAGTACCACTGCACAAGACCTCGGTGTACAGGTGAGTAAAAATGCTGGAACCTCGGTATGTACACGTACCATTCGCAGAGAACTTCATTCCGTGGATTACCGTGGTCGTGCGGCTGTTCATCAGCCTTTCATCTCCGCTCGGAATGCTACTCGTCGTTTAGCATGGTGTAAAAAATATTTATGGTGGACCGTAGATCAATGGAAACAGGTCCTATGGACTGATAAATCCAGATACACGATCTGTCAGTCTGATGACCGTGGGTGGGTATGGCGGCAGCTAAGGGAACGCTATTTACCACAGTGTATTTCTCTTACGGTCAAGTTTGGAGCTGGCAGTGCACTCGTGTTGGAGTGTCTTTCGTGGTATGGTCCCTGCCAATTGGTTATCGTGGACAGACCTGTTAACCAGCACATCTACCTGGATATTCCGGACAATTATGCCCTGCCAACTCTGTGGCAATGCTATGGAACCGATCCTTTTTGGTATCAGAAGGATAATGCACCGAGCCATAAAGCAAGGACTGTTACGTCGTGTAATTCCGTATCGTGTGTGGACTGGCCAACACAGAGCCCTGAGCTTAATCTCATAGAGCACCCATGGGATGAATTAGAGCGCCGCATAAGAAGTTTGGAACCAAGGCCTACTACTAAGCAACAGTTAGCGGCAGCATTATGTACTGAATGGAAGCGTATACCTATCGCTGTGTTCCAAAACCTTGTCGAAAGCATGTCTCGAAGGGTCAGTGCGTGCATTAAGGACAAAGGTGGACCGACACCGTGCTGATGTATGTCAATAAATGCTATGTTGTGTTTCTCTTCTAGGTGTCCGGTGACATTTGTCAATATAGTGTATATTAATTAGCTAGAAGATTATAGCTAGAGTTGTATGGGTGTCATCAAGTTGGCCACTGGTTTTCGCACGGTTTTTTCTATTTCTTGATAACTTAGTGAGCTGTGTAACTTAGTAAGATGACAGAGTGAAAAAGTTGACTGGCCTCGTAGAAAGCTATGTAAAATACTAATTTGCGTGACGAAGGCTACGCTTATGAGGAAATAATAAGAAAAGCAAGTGGAAATCTACTCAAAGGAGGCATTTCTAAACTGTGCAAGAGGTAGCAACAGACTCAGTCAGTGCCAAATCAAACTGGTAAAGGAAGAAAAGGTGCACAGCAGCATGTGGTGATGGAAGAATTGAAAGACTGTTTAAGTGATAGAAGAAAAACATCTGAGTTGATTAAAAATGAATTGTCTCAATGTGGTTTGAAAACGAGTACTGGGACTGTTAGATGCAGACTCAAAGACTGGTTTAAGTTCTAGAATTCCAAGGAAAACGCTATTTCTATCCCCTAAACAAAGAAGGAGGAGATTCGAATGGGCTACAAACCATGTTAATTGGTCTGAAGAACAATGGGACAGAGTCATCTGGAGTGATGAGACCAGAATATCCATATTTGGTAGTGATGGAATAAAGTATATAAGAAGAGAAATGGAGGATATTTGTTGCCTGAATGCATTATAGCTACCATGAAGCATCCAGTTAGTGTTATGGTCTGGGGTTGTATTACAGCAAAACGTGTGGGCAGAATTTATGTCATTAATGGTATTTTAAATGGCAAAAAATACATCTTTAATACTTTTGAGACAAAATTGAAGCCTTCGGCAAGTGATCTTTTGAAGTGATCTAATGAAGCTTACTAGACGAAACCCGTCGGAAAAGACGGTTAGTTTTTTTTTGTCTTTTTTTTGAAAAGAATAAACTCATATGAAACAACAAATGTGAACTTTATTTGATTGATAAAATCATTGAACCACTTCAGTCAAGACTGGATAGCACTCCAGGTTCGTGATTTATTTATATTTCTTTTGACTGAAGGTTTAACGACCACCGTGAGCTACTATATGGGCTATAAGCAGTCGCCCGTCCCTAATTTAGTGTCACTGGTTCCAGGAAAAAGAGAGAGCCAGTGCCGTAAGACAAACACAAAATCCATGCCTCACCGGGATTCGAACCCGGAGCCTTCACGAACGAACCATCATAAGCCATCGCTAAGACCACTGCGCCACCGGGGCGGCCAGGTTCGTGATGAGCATCACGACTGCACCCTTTTTCAGTCGTAAAATGTGAGGCGGGAGTCCACTCATCTCGATCGTGCGCAAAAGTTAAACTGGATAGCGCACTCTTTCACTCTCATCTTCAGTCACAACTGTGTTTTTGTAAATTTTGTTGGCATGAGATTCGCGTTGCGAATACTCTTCACCCGTCGGAATCGACGGTTAGGTTTTTTTTTGGTTTTTTTTTTTTGAAAAGAATAAACTTACATGAAACAATAAATATAAACTTTATTTGATTGAAAAATTCATTCAACCACTTCAGTAAAGACAATAGTCCAGGTTCGTGATTTTTTTCTTTTTTTGACTGAAGGTTTAACGACCACCGTGAGCAACTCAATGGGCTATAAGCACAAAAGGTGTGGGCAGAATTTATGTGATTAATGGTATTTTAAGTGGCAAAAATTACATCTTTGATACTTTTGAGGCAAAATTGAAGCCATGTGATTTTTTCCAGGATAATGAAGCTTATATCGGGTGTATTAAAAAAGCTTGAAACAAGCTTTTATCTCCTCAATGGTTGATCAGCGATACATACTTTCAATTAGAAAAATACTCAAAATGATGTAATGACATGGCATTGCACCTCTATGGGTGGCATTTGCATAAAAATAAAGAAATTAATATTTTATACAGCCTTCGCACAAAGAAAATGCTTGATCAAATAGAGTTGCGCAATGGCGTAATTAGTCGAAACAAACAAACCCCGTCATTCTGCTTGCAAAACTCTCGGAGATACTCGCGATGAAAATAATAAAAAATGTTTCGTCTGGAGCGATAATTTCCTGCATGCACGGGAGCTCTTTCCTTACTCGCTTTGAATTAGGCTTGTGCATCTTAGTTCACGACAGAGAGCGCTCAATAGTTTAGATCTGTTTAGTGAACTAGTTCGCTTAGCTAGTTCATTTGATTCACGGCTCAGTAAACGCGGTATGTCGTAAACTAGTTTGCTCGCATAGTTCATTCAGCTCAGGATTAAGTTAGCTCCACGGCGGGTCGTAATCAGAGAACTTTTAATGGATTATGCATAGGGACATCACCAAGGAAGGTGCGGGGGTGGGCTGCAGCCCACCCTGAAATTTGTCTCACCCACCCAGTTCGAGACGTGCTATTTCTCAAGTTTTTTAACTATAAAATATAATATGGACTTTCCCAAGTAATAATAAGTCTCGTGTTTTATGTCGTGTAGCACTACGTATTATCTCCTAGGAAGTGTGTTGTTTACGTCTCCGTAGAAAAGTTATCAAAATAGCATCCCCACTCCCCAGGGCCATGAAAATGAAATTGTTCTCCACTCTTCCAAATCCTTAGTTCAAGCCTTTTTTTCACATTAGTATGGCCAGGGACGAATGAGGAAGGTGGATAGGAATTCATGGGCCGCCCCGCTGGCGCAGTGGTCTAAGCGATGGCCTCTGATCATTCGTCCGAAAAGTGTCCGGGTTCGAATCCCGGTGAGGCATGGATGTTGTGTTTTTCTTACGGCACTGGCTCTCTCCCTTCTATGGAACCAGTGTCCCTAAATTAGGGACGGGCGACTGCTTATAGCCCATTGAGTTGCTCATGTCATTAATGGTAGAGGGAGGTCGTTACTAATTGCGGTGCTATTTGTTTGCGGTACTAAGTAGTGGATTTCCAGTGGAGTCTAAAGCTAATCCATACCGCTCCGGTTGCGGAGTGGTCTAAGTGCTGGCTTCTAACTATCCGTCCGAGATGGGTCTTGATTCGAATCCCGGTGAGGCTTGGATGTTGTGTTTGTCATACAGCACTGGCTCTCTCCCTTCTCTGGAACAAGTGGTCCGAAATTCAGATCAGACCAGATCATATGTAGAAGATTTTAGGAAGGGAGTGTCTGACCCCAGGTCTTGAACAACCCTTAAAAATACGAAGCTATGAGCTTTGGGCTAGAGTGCCTGATAGGAAAGTCATACGGAAGCGAGGTAGAAGACGCCCTTATTTACTACCGGGGGGCCAATACCCGGGGTCCGACGGCTTAATGTGCCCATCAGATCAGATCATATGTAGATGATTTTAGGAAGGGAGTGTCTGACCCCAGGTCTTAAACAACCCTTAGAAATAGGAAGCTAGGAGATTTGGGCTTGAGTGTCCGATAGAAAAGTGACACGGAAGCGAGGTAGGAGACGCCCTTATTTACTACCGGGGGGCCAGTACCCGGGGTCCGACGGCTTAATGTGCCCATCAGATCAGATCATATGTAGAGGATTTTAGAAAGGGAGTGTCTGACCCCAGATCTTAAACAACCCTTAGAAATAGGAAGCTGGGAGATTTGGGCTAGAGTGCCCGATAGGAAAGTCACACGGAAGCGAGGTAGAAGACGCCTTTATTTACTACCGGGGGGCCAGTACCCGGGGTCCGACGGCTTAATGTGCCCATCAGATCATATGTAGAGGATTTTAGGAAGGGAGTGTCTGACCCCAGGTCTTAAACAACCCTTAGAAATAGGAAGCTTGGGAGATTTGGGCTATAGTGCCCGATAGGAAAGTCACACGGAAGTGAGGTAGAAGACGCCCTTATTTACTACCGGGGGCCCAGTACCCGGGGTCCGACGGCTTAATGTGCCCATTAGATCAGATCATATGTAGAGGATTGCAGGAAGGGAGTGTCTGACCCCAGGTCTTAAACAACCCTTAGAAATAGGAAGCTAGGAGATTTAGGCTGGAGTGCCCGATAGGAAAGTGATACGGAAGCGAGGTAGAAAACGCCCTTATTTACTACCGGGGGCCAGTACTCGGGGTCCTACGGCTTAATGTGCCCATCAGATCATATGTAGAGGATTTTAGGAAGGGAGTGTCTGACCCCAGGTCTTAAACAACCCTTAGAAATAGGAAGCTGGGAGATTTGGGCTATAGTGCCCGATAGGAAAGTCACACGGAAGTGACTTTCCTATCGGGCACTATCCGTGGATCGAGCGTTCGTACCTGCATGGGATCGAACCTGGGTCCTCTCCGTAGCAGTCACGAACGCTGAAGTGGTCCGAAATTATGGACGGGCAACTGCTTTATAACCCATCGAGGACGAGGAGTTGCTCATGTCGGTCGTTAAACCCGAAAAAAAAGCTATACCAGCGCTCTTAAACCTTTCCCGGGGCAGTGAAGGAGAAGGGTGTGGCTGACGACTGCTTTGGAATAGAGGAGTACCAGGTAAGGTCGCCGGCTTGAAGGAAGGGAGTTAAGAAGGGCTTAGGTATTATGTCTGCGTGTCATGGCGTTAAAATTTGCCTTAGATAAACAAAAAAACATTTTCCTTTAAAAAAATCGTTGAAGTACAGTACTGTGTGTTTTCAAAAGCAGAAATGCAAAATTTTTAAAAGCAATTAAGACAATACGTTCACAGCAAGAAAAAGTTGGAAGGCCACATTTTATCAACACTTGTATCTTACACCAGTGGCGAACTAGTCAAATCCGGGTGTGTATGTGTGCCCAGGGTGAGAGGTGTGACAGCAAAAAAATTAAATGAAGCAAAACTCGTAAGCCTCTGTAAATAAGTTTCACCTTGAATCCATCTGAGTAGAGCGGAAACTTTCAACAGTAAAAATGTGCAAAAATTAAGGTAGTGAAGTAATTTGATATAAAATATATTTATAATAAACTGAAGTCTATAAAATGTACAATATGACCGCAAAAAAAAATAAATTCTGCAAAACTAGATAATTGCTACCTTGACCACCTCTGAACATAGCGGAAATTTACAACAGTAAAAATATGTAAAAATTACGGTAGTGAAGTAATTTAATTTAAAATATACGTATAATAAATTGAAGTTCACAGGATGTACAGCTTGGCCACAAAAAATGAAATTAAGCTGAACTAGATAGATGTGACCTTGATCACCTCTGAGCAGAGGAAATTTACAACAGTAAATATTTGCAAAAATTACGGCAGTGAAGTTATTAGATTTAGAATATATATAGAATATTGAAGTCCAGAAATTGTACAGTGTGACTACAAAATTTAAGTACATATAAATATGACCTTGGCCACCAGTTAGTAGAGCAGAAACTTACAACACCAAAAATATATTTAAAATCTTGATTATAAAAAATGCAAACAAATGAAAAAATGGTATTGGGCACATATTGCATATTGTTGTGCAAAAATAATAATTCTGAAACTTTCCTGGATTTCTGCAAATTCCTTCTTACATTTATTATTTAGGCGGCACCTGAAAATACCCGTTCACAAAGAACACATATTTCAACAATGCAAAATCTTTTTAATATACACTATATTGACAAAAGTCGCCGGACACCTAGAAGAGAGACACAACATAGCATTTATTAACATACATTAGTACGGTGTCGGTCCACTTTTGGCCTTAATGCATGCACTGACCCTTCGAGACATGTTTTCGACAAGGTTTTGGAACACAACGACAGGTATGCACTTCCATTCAGTACATAATGCTGCGGCTAACTGTTGCTTAGTAGTAGGCCTTGGTTCCAAACGTCTTACGCGGCGCTCTAATTCATTCCATAGGTGCTTTATGGGATTAAGATCAGGCCTCTGTGCTGGCCAGTCCACACACGATAAGGAATTACACGCCGTAACAGTTCTTGCTTTATGGCTTGGTGCATTATCCTGCTGGTACCAACAAGGCTCGTTTCCGTAGTATTGCCACAGAGTTGGTAGGGCATAATTGCCCAGAATATCGAGGTAGACTTTCTGGTTGACAAGTTTGTCCCCTATAACCAATGGGCCGGGACCATACCACGAAAAACACCCCCACACGAGTACACTGCCAGCACCAAACTTGACCGTAGGAACAGTACACTGTGGTAAATAGCGTTCCCCTGGCTGCCGCCATACCCACACACGGCCATCAGACTGACGGATCGTGTATCTGGATTCATCAGTCAATAGGACCCGTTTCCATTGATCCACGATAAATGTTCTTTACGCCATGCTAAACGACGAATAGCATTCCGAGTGGAGATGAAAGGCTTATGAGCAGCCGCACGACCACGGTAACCCATGGAATGAAGTTCTCTGCGAATGGTACGTGTAGATACCGAGGTCCCAGAATCTTTGCTCACCAGTACTCCGTCAATTAGCTGTAACGACTCTCCTGAGACTTTGACGTCCTCTATCACTGATTTTCTTTGGTCTGCCGGTACGTTTGCTGCTTCAGGCACGCCATGTGTCTCCCACGTATTCAGTACATCCAAAACAGTTGACTTGGGTGTGTTTAAACGCCTCTCGGTTTCTCTTATTGGGCAACCCACTAATATAACATCCCACAATCTTTTCTTTCTCAAAGTCAGTTCTCTCCCGCCGCCACATTTTCACTCAACCTCACAGTGCGACATGATCGCGGTCAGCTGCAGGCTTGTTTTTATATCGTTTGCAGCTGTACCGCGCATCTTATCAACGCAGCGTATCCGTTCATTTGCTTTTGAAGGGGTGTCCGGTGACTTTTGTCAATATAGTATATATGCATAGAGATGGGGATATAGATTTCTCCTTTCTTGCCACCATTCTAACGGATTGTTTCTGCGTTTCAAATACTCCTCATTTAAGTATTAATTATCCAGCTCTCTAATACCAGCTGCGACTTTGTTGTCTGGTCTTGTTATTTCCCCCATCTCCTCATCGTATTCGTACCTGATACTGACTTTTCTTTCCAAGTCACCATCATTACAAGCTGAAGGATTTGTGAGTCTTTGTTCACTTGTTTCAACGTCTTGAGGTAACTTCACCATACCAATTTCGCTCGAAGTCCTCTGAATGCATTTTCTAAGCCCTTTTGTTTAAATCTTGGATCCAAGATAGTGCATTCTGCGTACAACACGTTTTGCTCCACATCTCGAAATCTAGTGTACATTTCGTTCTGTAAAACAGATTTTAATGCAATAACTTTATCATTTTTCGGGGAGCATTTAACTAAGAAACTTTGAAACAGTTTAGAAAAAACAATTACCTTTGACAAGATCACATATTTTTTTTGGAACAAATTTCGACAGTTACTTCGTAAAAAGGTTTTAAAATTGGCAGCACTTTCTCTATGACGTCCCAGTCTTCTTAATTTAGGATAAGATCACTGCGCAAGAGCGCAACAGCAGTGATAACAGCATCTTTTATCTTTAGCACACGATCTAACATATACGAAGAGTTCCAACGAGTTGATACATCTTGTTTTAGTTTTAACACAAGCAAATTATTTTGTTTTTGGATTTCTATTAATTTTTTTAGTCCTTGTGAACTTATTTTAAAGTACTCCACAACAGATTTTACTTTAACAAGGCCACAGACAATCTCTTCGGTAGCTTTTTGCATCACTAGATTAAGCAAATGCGCAAAGTATCCAATAGATCGCCACTCACCTGGTTTAACCGCTCCGATTATGTTAGCACTAACAGTAAAAGGATGACTTCACACAATACGTCAAATGAAATGAGAAACTCACCGTCTATGTACGCTATCCCGTATCTGTTCAAAACATATTATACAATTCAGCACCCGCTCGAAGAACCTCCTATCATCAGTTAAAAAGGATCGAGCAACAACAGATACATGTACACTGCCGGACAATTGCTAAGGACGGATGACAATAGCAACGATAGCAACCATAAAATGGAAGGCAGGAAAATGTGGAAATTAGCATACGTGCGGGATACAGTAAGACGTCTTGTGATTATGCAAATTTTGGATTGCCGAACTTGTTCGTGACGTCATAGCGCTGATAAGAGATATAAAGGATTTGACGTGTATTGACCGTTGTTGTTCAAACGCAAAGTTGAAAGGGAAAGAATCAATTGATGAACTTTCAATTTTCAGTATGTCTTCCCGACATCACCTAGATGATTTTACGCGTGGCCGTATTATTGGCAAGATTGAAGAAGGGCGAAAAATAACAGATGTAGCCAGGGAGTTTGACGTCAGCCACAGTGTTGTTTCAAGGCTTTGGAAATCATTTCAAACAAATGGAGAGTGTAGCAAACGTCACGGGGAGGTCGTGTTCGCAGTACGACACCTGCAGGAGAGCGGTACATAGTGCTATCAACAAAAAGACACCGGCGCAGCACAGCTAGTGAGGTAGCAAATCAGTTTATGGCTGCTACTGGCAAGCGGATCTTCCGAAAAACTGTCGCCAGACGTTTGCATGAAGGAGGACTATACGCCCGCCGTCCTGTTGTGTGCATCCCATTGTCCAGACGTCACCGTAATGCCTGTTTGCAATGGTGCCATCAACATCGCAATTGGACTGATAATGACTGGTCTGCTGTCCTCTTCTCAGATGAGAGTAGATACAGTCTATCGTCTGATTGTCGACGACAACTGATCTGGCGTGATAGTGGTACTGCATATTGTCCAGCAAACATACAGGAAAGTGACCGATATCGGACATGTAGTGTCACGGTATAGCCCGGCATCATGATCAATGGCCGTACGTCCCTCTATGTGCTTCCAACTGGCACTATGACTGGCCAATGATACATTAATGATGTTCTGCTACCTCATGTTTGCATGTTCCGTGGTGCTGTCGGTGATAGATTCATTTTCATGGACAACAACGCAACATGTCATCGAACAGTCGCTGTCCAGGAGTGTCTTGAGAGCGAAGATATTCAACGCCTCGTATGGCCAGCACGTTCCCCAGATCTGAATCCCATTGAAAATCTGTGGAATGCTTTGGGGAGGAGTCTTGCTGGTCACCAATGCCCTCCAATAAACAAGGACACCCTCATCCGTGCACTGACAGAGGAATGGGATAAATTACCCCAACAGCTTATTGATAATGTTGTGCAAAGCATGACACGACATGTGGAATCTTGCATCGCCCTCCATGGTGGCCATATCCCGTATTGGCATCTTACGCCGGAACGCCTGCGGACGGTAATTGCTTTTTTTCACGTTTACGTATTCTGCACAAAATGGCCTGTTTGTCCCTTGAACACGTTCCAAAGCCTTCTGGATTTCAGAGCACAATAAATTGTCTTTCTTGTAATGTCCTGGCATTCTGACATTATTTTATTTCACTTGGCATCCAACCACACTTACTTTTTTATGCGCTATATAGCCGTTTATGATCCGTCCTTAGCAATTGTCCAGCAGTGTATTATGAACAAAGGGGTGTGTGTATAATATTCCGCTGCTGGACCCCTCAACAGGAGAGCATGTTTACAACTTCGTAGGCTCGACACGAAGAAGTTTGGGTATCCGTATCCAGGAACACAAATACGATATCCGAACCAACAGCAATAACACAGCTTTATCAAGGAATGTGGTAAACGGAATTCTACAACCAGACTGGAAAAACATTAAGCTACTGGACACTCCAATATATATACATTCGCTGCATTTTGTTGAAAGTATGTATATCGAAGCTTTAGGGGACAGATGCTGTAATGACTACTTGCCTGTGGACATATCAAGAATTTGGAAAGAGCGTATTACTAACCTGAACTTTAAATTACAGTAATATATATTTACAATTCCAAAAATATATAAAAATTGATCATAACTTTGTATTTGTAAGGAATCCTTGTATTTATATGTTAAACTAATAATTTGTGAAATTATACTCTTTACGCTGTTATAATGGCAACGGTCACGACCCATGCGACGTTTGATGACTTATACCCATAATGCATCGTTGCACTACATTGCCTCTGTTCCACCTGATGATGGTGTAAATGTTACCCCGAAAGTGCTAGTGGGGTATTTTAACTGTAAATATCTTTCGTATTTTATTAAATATCGTACATAGACGGTGAGTTTCTCATTTCATATGTTAGCACTGTTTTCGCTAACGACAGCAGCAATTTTATGCGATCTCTGCCATAGTGTCTTTAATAAAATTGCACAGATTTTCACTGTTGTGCCTATCGTTGTATTCTATACAACCCAATCAAGGCAGAGCAAAGTTCGGTAGAATTATCCAGAAAGTGTGCTGTTATCGCAATATTATCCGATAAGTGGATACCATTTGCATTAACTGGGCAGTGGGATACCATTTGTATTAACCGGACAGTGGGATACCACTTGCATTAACGCGCGCACTTCTGACTCACCAACAATTCGTAGAGCATGGTGGAGTTTAGCCCCCATGTTGACAACTTGTTTATCGATCTGTTCGACTTTACGAATTTGGTGGTGGCCTACGAACAAAATGAGTAATCGGAGGCTGGGTCGATGTGAAAGGAAGAGTCGATATCGAAGCAGCATGAATATCTTCTGGCGAAGTTCAACTGTGTAGTTCAGAGGGTTCAAATGGTTGCCGTTCAATTGTGAGAGGGATTAAGGGATGTTTAAGCTTCATATGGCGACCGAGATTTTCGTTTGAGCCATTTGCAATGCCAATCAGCTGTGAACAATATTTGCATTTTGCCCTCTTTCTATCACGCTCTTCCCTATAATGTGTCCACATGACACTATGTTTCCTCTTTGAGAACATTATAACGTTCTTTTCAAGAGGAGTAGGCTCACTGCATAAATTAACTAAAATAATTATAAGTGAATAGAATGTCAACTAACTAAAAGGAACTAACTTGTAGACGCAGAGCTTTGAACTTAACACAACTGTGACGAAAACATGAAAAAACGCAGAACGAAAGACACTGCTTTGAGAGCAAACTTTCTAAAGCGAGAATTCATTTGTTAGTTTGTCACTAACAATTCGTGTCGACTGTCGTGGTCGATTGGCCGTAGACATGCACGCCTGGGCTCGCATTCGCGGGCATTGCGCCATGCGCATGCGCTCTGCGTTCGAGCGAACTAAATGATCTAACTTGCGAAGCGGCCCTGAACTAGTTCACCCGGCTCACTTGTGGGAACGGCTCTAGGTGGTTCGTGAACTCCCTAGAATGCTACAAAGCTATACAGCGAAACAAGCTACCGTTCGCCCGTAAACGGGCTCCAGACGAT
The DNA here is from genome assembly GCA_039090855.1 of Macrothele yani. Lineage (NCBI taxonomy): Eukaryota > Metazoa > Arthropoda > Arachnida > Araneae > Macrothelidae > Macrothele > Macrothele yani. The sequence goes on along the minus strand of CM077016.1, from coordinate 88,502,381 downwards.
ATATTTTTTACAATTTTCCTCACGAATATCTCCGCGAGTAGAACAACGAGTTTTGTTTTTTTAGACTAATTAGGACATTGCGCATTTTTTTATTTTTGTGCAAATGCCACTCACAGGAGTGCAACTGCCATGTCGTAAGTCTTCACGTCATTTTGAATATTTTTCTAATTGGAAGTCTGTATCTGTGATCAACCGTTGAAGAGATAAAAGTTTGTTTCAATCTTTCTTGAGACACCCGGTATATTTTAACAGGATTCAGCACCTTTTTATGTTGCAGCTCTGTGCAAAAAGTGGTTTAAAGAGAATCATATAACGCTGCTGGAATGGCTAGGTAAACGCCCTGACCAGTGGCGTAACTAGTACAACGTGCGCCCCCCCCCAAGATTTACTTCAGCGCCTTTAAGCGCAGTAATTTTCCCAGGATTTCAAGCACGACGGAGGATGCGATTTTCACGGTGTGTGTGTATGGTAGATGGGAGGGGTTTAAGGAAGTCAGGGAGTGTCTGGAAAAGTAATCCTGGTACCTAGAGCTCTGTAGTTTTAGCCTTTTAAGTAATCGGTTTTACAATACACTTAATTGTTTTCTACAAAACTAAAATAAATCACTTGAAGAAATCACCCTCTTCTACAGGGCAGATCTGTGGCTGCTGTGAATAAACTTGGCGCCTGTCATGTACGTAATCCTAGGTGACTGACTGTTTCTCTACATCCTCTATTAGGAATCCCCATGTGGCCTCGCGCTTTTCCTCAGTACTGCAAAAAGAGGGCGATTGGAGAGTGATCGTATTGCAACTCGGAGCCAAAGGGCCGAATAGCTTCAATCTGTAGGACATCCAGTTCTTTAAAAGTGAAACTTGACATTTATTTAGGCAAAGTTAAAGGTACCTTAAAAGATAATATGTACCCTCTGGCGTGCCTGCACCGCAGGACGCACATGAGATAAAGGCAGATAGCAGCGAGAGCATACGTCCGCGTAGCTCACTTGGGAGAGCGACTTATTCCGGAGTGAGGGGATCCGGATTCGATGCCTGGCATGGACAAAGATGGAGAAATTTACTTCGTCATAACCTTTAGATCAATTACTTGTTTGTTTGTCCTTGTGCGTGCTCGAATTTCTTCAAAAACTATAACTGGAAGCTGCTGTACGCCCATTGGTTACCTGCGCTCCCCTGCATTTGCAGGGGTATTAGTTACGCCACTGGCCCTGACCTGAATCCAATAGAAAATCTGTGGAGCCGATTAAACAAACTTTTTTTTTTTTTTTTTTTTGAGGTTTAACGACCACCGTGAGCAACTCAAATGGGCTATAAGCAGTCGCCCGTCCCTAATTTAGGGTCACTGGTTCCAGGGAAGGGAGAGAGCCAGTGCCGTAAGATAAACACAACAGCCATGCCTGACCGGGATTCGAACCCGGACCCCTTACGGACGAATGATCAGAGGCCAACGCCTTAGACCACTGCGCCACCGGGGCGGCAAACAAACTTGTTAGTCAGAAGCAGCCATACAATCTTGGTTCCATATTATAACACGTGGTTCACTCCATGGGGCGCAGTTGTTAGGCTGTAATTGCAGCAAAAGGTTTCCCAGCTAACAGTAAGTACTAACAGAAATGATGAGAAATTATGAAATACATTTAATCGTGGTTTTCTGCGAATAACTTTTTTAAATGCAATTTGTTTAATAAAGTGTACTGTTCTGTATTAAATTACACTGCTGAACAAAAAAAAACTTTTTTTATGTTTCCTTAATGAAAGTAGTTAAACTTTGCTAATTTCGGGTCGAAGAAAACGAATCTGATAGTTTTTTTTATTAGCTCCAGTTTCGGAGATACACAACTTATTCATCTATATATAATCATGACCGCCAATAGCGGTATAACTATACCATCGGGATTAGAGGAAATGCTATCCCACACTCACCAACCCGCTTGGCCAGCGTGGTGAGTTATGGCCAAACCCCTCCAAAATGATTCCACAACTTAAATCTTGGCCCTCAGTCTCCGGCAGCTGGAATGTACCTGGCCAAGGCAGCGGCCAGTGCGACATGAAGGCAGAGGGTGCTAAGAATCCCCGGAGGACCGGACTAGGCTGCCATTTGATGCTGACCTTGGCTACCTATAACGGACGCTCCCTATCTTCTGATTCAAGGCTTCTTGAATTGGAAGAGGAACTACAAAGGATCAAGTGGGACATCGTCGGGCTAAGTGAGGTAAGGAGAAAAGGAGAAGATCTCATTGAACTGAAAAGTGGACATCTCTTCTATTATCGTGGGACAGATACTGGCAGAACTAGTGGTGTTGGATTTATAATAAACAAGAAACTGAAGGATAAAGTTGTAGAAGTTGAAAGTTCCTCTGACAGAGCTGCACGACTCGTTATCCAACTCTCGAGAAGATACCAGGCTCAGATTATTCAAACTTATGCACCCACCACAAGTCATGCTGAAGAAGAAATTGAAGAATTTTATGAGGAAATTCGTCATCTAAATAATAAAGGTAAGCAGCACTTGAAGATAATTATGGGAGATTTCACTGCAAAAATAGGGCACCGGCAACAGAATGAAACTTCAGTAGGTAAATTCGGTCACGGCAACAGAAACCAGCGTGGAAATACTCTCGTTGAGTTTGCAGAGGCAGAAGGATTTTTCATCTTGAACTCCTTTTTCAAGAAAAAGCCACACAGGAAATGGACATGGAGACATCCAATTGGGACGACAAGTGAAATTGATTTTATTATGTGTAACAAAAAATTCGTCATCGAAGACTGCAGTGTGCTGAACAAGTTCAACACAGGTAGTGACCATAGATTGGTGAGATGTAAGATGCACCTCAACACTAAACTGGAACGTGGCAAGCTCATAAGACAAACAAAATGTATTGACATAACCAACCTTAAAAAACACCATAATACTTTCAAGTTAGAACTGAAGAACAGATTCTCTGCTTTAGAAGGCCTAACATCGGAAGAAGTGGATATTTCGGAAGTTAACAGAAAAGTAACCAAAGCTCTTATGGAAACAGCAACAAAATTAGCTGGGTCTAAGAACAAGTTGCATGTGAACAAATTATCAGGAAAAACCAAAATGTTGATGCAAAAAAGAAGAGATATGAGGACAACTAAAGAAGATGTGACTTCCAAAGTGGAATATATAGAGCTATGTAAGACAGCACGGAAAAGTATCACTGAAGACGTAAAGAAATTCAACTGTGAGCTAGTGAGGAAAGCAATTGAAAACAACCAAAGCCTGAAGATAGCAAAGGGACATCTCAGTAAGGGAAGAAAACAGATTATGGCTCTGAGAAAAGAAGATGGTTCTATAACAAGAAATAGAGGCGAAATTTTGACAAGAGTGAAAGATTTCTACTCCAAATTATATGAAAGGGATGATACATGTACTCCAGACATCATGAAAGGTACCAGAGTTCTTCCAGTCCTCCCAGCAGAAGTTGCTCATGCAATCAAGAACATGAAGCGGGGGAAAGCTCCAGGAGAAGATGGAATTACTATAGACATCATACAAGAAGCAAGTGGAGAAATTGAAACAGTACTCGCCCAAATTTTCACTCGATGCCTTAATGAAGGGAAGATTCCTGAGGATTGGAACAATGCTACAATGATCCTGCTACATAAAAAAGGTGACATTGAGGATCTCAGGAACTACAGACCTATCAGCCTCCTATCAGTGGTTTATAAAATCTTCACTAAAGTTCTTTCACACCGCTTGAAGGTAACACTGGACATGGCTCAACCGAGAGAACAAGCTGGATTCAGGAGTGGCTACAGCACAATAGATCATATCCACGTACTGAGAGAACTAATTGAAAGAGCGAGGGAATATGAACTTCCATTGTGCATGGCTTTTATCGATTATGAAAAAGCCTTTGATTCGGTGAAACCATCAGCAGTTACCACGGCTCTGAAATCCTGCGGTATTGAAGATGCATACATTAATATTATTAATAACATCTATGAAAATGCAAGTGCAAAGATTCGGCTGTTTGAAAATACAACACTTATAAAAATTGGAAAGGGAGTGAGACAAGGTGACACCATATCTCCGAAGCTCTTTAATGCCATATTGGAAAATGTCTTTCAATCACTGAACTGGGAAAACAAAGGGATAAAGATTAATGGAGATTATCTAACCCACCTTCGTTTTGCTGATGACGTAGTCATTTTTGCAACTACCCCATCAGAGCTGCAGAGTATGATCCAGGAACTTGCTGACAAGAGTAAAGAAGTGGGATTAAAAATGAACTTTCAGAAGACAAAAGTGATGTTCAATGCTTTTACAAGAAATGAAGATTTATCGATTGATGGAGAAAAACTGGAGATAACAGATACGTATGTTTATCTTGGACAGCAGATATCAAGTGAGGGTCACATTGATGAAGAAATTAATCGGCGTACAAAACTTGTCTGGAGAGCTTTTGGAAGAAACAGCATAATTTTCAAGAGCAATATGCCATTATGTCTTAAAAGAAAAGTGTTTGATCAATGCATCCTTCCAGTGCTTACGTATGGTGCAGAGACGTGGACCTTAACTAAAAGAGACATACAAAGGCTGCAGACAACTCAAAGAAGCATGGAGAGGTGCATGCTTGGTATAACCAGGAGAGATAAGAAGAGGAACTCGTGGATCCGAAAAATGACGAGAGTGGAAGACATCATGATCAGAGTTAAATCCCTGAAATGGCAATGGGCTGGACATACTGCCAGAAGGACAGACCATAGATGGACAGCCGAAATTTTAGATTGGATTCCAAGGGACAGGAAAAGACCCAGAAAAAGACCACATGGGAGATGGGTGGATGAAATTCGTAAATATGCGGGAGTGACATGGAGGAGACTGGCACAAGACAGACCGTTGTGGAGGAAACTTGGGGAGACCTTCGTCCAGCAGTGGATTGATAATGGTTGACAATGATGATGATGATGATATAATCATAGCGAAAAGCAAATTTCAACAGTATTATATTATACTACTACAATGTAAATGAACGTTATTTTCATTCAATCAATCGTAAATTACACAAAATACAATGAATCAAACGACAAAAACAGAGGAATTGAAATTACTACATGAAATACAGAAATGGGGGTCTACAAATGAGTGCGCCTTCTCTTTGTTTGTCGCCTGTAATCCTGTTCTGGGGCATCTCTTGTCATCAATGTCCAACAGTAGTCTGCAAGCATGGAACAGTTCCACCGACCCTGATATCTTCGTTCCATTGTTAAAATGTCTTGGTGGAACCGCTCACCATGCTCACCACTCACTGCACCACAGGTTTCTGAGAAAAAAATCTAGATGACAGTGCTGAAAGTGCATTTTGAGGGACATGTTGCAGCCTAAGCGACGATACTTGTCTAGAAGGTTGTTTACAAGCTCAACATAATTTATAGCTTTCGGTTACCCAAGAAGCCATGCACAACACTTTTAAAAGATTCCCAAGCTGGTTGCTCATTGCCCTGGAGGACTAGCTCGAAGTTTTCATCCACAAGAAGTTCACGAGTTTGAGGACCAATGAAGATTCCTTTCTTCACTTTAGCCTCACTCAGCCGTGAAAATTCGTCTCTCAGGTACTTGAAAGCCTCTCCATCATTGTTCATCCCCTTTACGAAGTTCTTCATAAGGCCGAGTTTGATGTGTAGAGGGGGCAGAAGAATTTTGCTTCGATCAACGAGAGGACTGTGCTGGACATTCTTTTACCCGGTCGCAGAGTTTCCCTTGGAGACCAGTTTTTTCTGTTGTAGTGTGAAGATCTAGCCCGACTGTCCCACTCACACAGAAAACAGCAGTACTTGGAAGTATCCCAACTGTATGCCCAGCAATATTGCAATCACCTTCATGTCTCCACAGATCTGCCATTGGTGGCCTGTGTACTTAATTGCTTCCAGAAGTAATTTCATATTGGCATATGTTTCCTTCATATGGACAGCATGGCCTACAAGAACTGAATGAACAGAATTGCCATTGTGTAAGAACACAGCTTTTAAACTAAGCGTTGATGAGTCTATGAATAGCCTCCAGTCCTGTGGCTTGTGCTCCACATTCAAAGCTGTCATTAAACCATTCATATCACAGCAGGCAATTAGGTTATTATCTTTTCCAAAATGTGGAAGCAAATCTTTCTGCCGACTCCTGTACACTGACACTTTAACATTACGTTCTAGAAGATTCCACTGTTTAAGCCTAGAACCTAGAAGCTCGGCTTTTTCTTTTGGTAGGTCCAGGTCTCGAATTAAATCACTTAGTTCACCTTCGGTAAGTCTGTGTGGCTCACCCAGTGACTCAGGTGCGAAATCAGGATCCTGTGATGTCGAAGCTTCAGGGCATGGGTATGATGTCGCCTCCGTACTGTCTTGTTCTTCATCTGAGTCCAGACTGTACTCCTCTGGTGGGTTCGGTACAGGCAAATCGTCCCAATGTGGCACTGGTCGGATAGCTGACAGGTTGCTGAGGTATATCATGCTCAGCTTCCTCTTTCTTGATATACCTTTCTTAATAGGAGGTACTATGGACAAATAGCAGTTATCTACATGATTTGTCGGCTCTCTCCAAATCATAGGGATGGCAAAGGGCATTGAACGTCCGTTTTTACGGATCCATCCACGTAGATTCACAGAACAAGTATTACAGCAAACATAAGGTGCCCACGTTTTGTCTTGGTCCCCTACTTTCATACCAAAATAATGGTGGTTGGCTGTCTTCACGAGTGAAGTAACTTGGCGTTTCTGGGCGACAAATGTCACATCACCACAAACATAACAAAAATTGTCGGATTTGTTTAAGCATTGGCGTGGCATCCTTGCTTTTCAAGTTAAGTATGACCACAAAATCAACATGCAACAAAGAAAGGAACGACACTATAACTTTCACTCCAAGCAAGCTGTAAACAGACAATGAACGAAAACAAGTTATAAGTGAACAAAAGAAGATCTACAGTGACTCTTCATTCCCGCTCTCAGGTTTGCCAACTCCTATATTTGCTTTACGTACTGCCTTAATCAGCCGCTCGGAGCGCCACACGCTTCATTTCATATACATATCCTAAAACATCATAAATGGGCTATATCTCGGAAATGAGAGCTAACTAAGCGTTTTAAAGGTCATATTTGTTTTTAACATACTGAAATCAAAACGAAACAAGTATTTTCAAGTCAGAAACATTTTCATTGTTGACCAGTGTTATCTTACTAATGATATATAATTTTATGGCATTATTGTAAAAAGGACTGATGTTATTAGACATCAAACCTTAGAAATACAAATTTGCCAAACGTTTGGGCACTAGTGAATGTTCATCTGTGAACGCAATATCTCCATATGATCCAAACCGTTCTTTCTGTACAAGACAGAGCTAACCTTAAAAAAAATGGTTCACGACATTCGAGTTTCCGTCAATCGTAATTTTTCCGCTTCTTGGCATAAGCTTATTTTAATGTTTGGCACGATGTTAAAACTAAGTCGGATTAGCAAAACTGCTTGTGTTCTATAACTGGAATCATGAGAAAAGTAATCAATGAATTTTATGCCTTGTATGATGCACATAGATATACATTTCTCTGAGATGACGAGAATATGCATATATTTGGTACTATGGCTCCTCTTCTTAAAGCTGTCTTTGAATGAGTGTTAGGGTTCCTCTTCTGCGATAGATGGCGCAAGAAATCACTCCTTGGACGTGGCTTTTACGTCTTGAGGGACTGTCCCAGAAGTTGGAGTCACCTAATCAGAATGAAAGCGTTCTCTCATTGGCTCCACAATGAAAAGACAAAATACGCGCTGTTCCGTTTTAACTAATAAAGTTGTTTGGAGTAGAGCTTAGTTGGTAGGCGGAGTTTCTATATCCCAAATTCAAGGGTTCTCTGCTAATGTACACATTTTCTCTTCAAAAAATGAACGTACAGTAGGATTTATGATTTATGAGAGACCAGATTCCAGTCTCACTTTCGGCCCCATTCAATTATTTCTATTTGGCCCAGATAATTAAAAAGAAATCAGACATAAATGAGAGATATCGTTTCTTCCAGACAGAAACACTACTAAGCTAACTTATCGCGCCATCTAGCGCCCAAATTGGAATACTTTCGAGTAAGATAAATTGAATTAAAAAAAATCTAACAATTATTTCGGAATAATAACTGTGACACGTATTAGCCATAGGTGGTTTTTATTTGTGCTCAAAATTTCAAACACTACAAAGTAATAGTCTTCGAGAAAATGTGTACAAAAATATTTACATTGCAGATACAGGACAGAATTTCTCTTACACCCATTCAAAGACAGCCTTAAGGTGTGATTTAGAAAACTGTTTTTGCATGAGATGACTGTACCGTATTTTTCGGCGTATAAGACGCTACTTTTTTCTTCTGGAGTCCGGATTTTGAGTTATGCGCCACATCGCTTTATCGATTGATTTGTCACTGAAATTTCTCAATGAGAAAGAAAAATATTGTGCCTTAAATTAGTGTTGGTGATCCGAGCACCCAAAACGCAGTGTTACGTTCAGAAGAAACCATTCCGAAAGCGTGCGAAACGTTATATTCCGTTCACTAAAAATATCTTAAAAAGATACTGAAATGGGTATTTTCGTTTCACAGAAATACACTGCTCGACATAGAAATTGCTCCACCCAGAAGGAGGTGTGCTACAAATGTGGAAATAGCAGGACGGGTGTACCCACTCGAGATATGCAAATGATGTAAAATCGGAGCCGATGACGTCACACGTTCGTGAGATAAAGATGCCAACAGCAACAGGGATGGTAATGTGTGGTCGCTGGTGGAAGTGTCGCGGACGTTTCAGATTTGTCGTTTGTGCTATGAAACGGTTCAGCGAAGGCCGAAAATGCCAGGTATGCGCCGTCGGCAGGTGTATCGCCATTTGGATGCGTTAGGTGCATTGTCCTGTTGGAACAGGCCCAAGCCATTAGCATGAATGCAGGACATGAACGGGTGTACCTCGTCAGAAAGGATACGCACATAGCGTTGGCCGGTCACAGACGATCGTAGACGTACCACGGGTCCCAGTGAAGTCCAGCTAAACACACCCCGTACCAATACGGACCCCCCACCAGCCGATACAGTTCCCTGTTGACAGGCGGGATCCATGGCTTCATGGGGTTTGCGCCACACACGAGTCCTTCCATTTGCACGATACAGTTGGAAACGCGACTCGTCAGACCAGGCTACTTGTTTCCAGTCATCAAGTGTCCAGTGGCGGTGTTTCCGTGCCCAAGCGAGGAGCATAGCTCTGTGTTGTGCATCCATCAAGGGGACTCGAGTTGGCGTCGGCTCCCAAAGCCCATATCGTGCAGGGTACGTTGCACAATCCGGACGCTGATGCCTTTTGAGGCTCCAGCATTGAATTCCGATGCTACCTGGGAGAGTGTCGCATGAAACGATTCTTGACAGCCGACGATGGTCACGTTCACCCAGTGTCCTTTTACGGCCACACTGGTATCGCAAGTTGGAGGTTTTGCCGGAATTCTAGTAGCCACGGTACACCCTTGCAATGGTCGTCCGTGAAAATCCGAACTTCGTTTCTACCTCCGAAATACTATGGCCCATCTTACGAGCGCCAACTATGACACCGCGTTGAAATCGCTTAAATCGTTATTACTTGTCATTCTCATGCCGAAAACAGCTCTGACAGCTGGCAAGGATGTCTGTCGCTTTATATACACACTGGCGGACGCAACCGAGTACGCGCATGGGTGACGTTACTATGTATTTTTCATAAGCTCGTCTGCACCAGTTTTTCTGGTATTCAGTGTATATACACTCTATATGAACTTCTCAACACTAACTGCATTTGTTCCAGCCTCGTCTTATACTCGGAATCGACTTATCTGTGAATTAAGATAATGAAATTGAGAAATTTAACCCATTCGACTTATACTCCATATTGACTTATAAACCGAAAAATACGGTAATTATCACTAACATTTTTCTTGAACTTGTTAGACATTTCTTTTGAAAACTTTTCTCTCTAGTTTGCATAAACATAGGTACAATAACCACCGGTTATATCGCGCCCTTATATCGAGCATTCGGATGTATCGTGTTTTTTACTGTTTCCCATTGGAAATATGGCCTTTGGAAAGCTGTTCGAGTCGTCAACAACAGCATGAATGCTATCTTTATGTCCGTCCCACAAGAGAAAAACGAAGAGATCGATTTTCCAACGTCTACGAGTCTCTTTGTTGAACGCTGCTTCCACACGTTTCTCTCAATTAAGGTGACGCAGTCTTCCCCAATGAACCTGCAGAGGAAGAAACAGCAGATCAGTCGAACTTCGTCAAGAGGTCACCAGGTGGTTTTCACCTGCCTCCTTCATCTAGGAACTGGCTATCCGAAGCACAGAAGAACAGCCAGAGTCCTCACCTTGTTAGGCGAGGAGTTTATTTAAAGCGAGATAACAGTACCCTGACAGAACGCGACAAAGTGAGCTGGGTTGTGTGAGCAAGTGCTGGATGCGTGGAATTGTGTTCGTCCGATATTTTTTTATCGGTAAAATCACCGTCAAAAAGAATAAAAGTTGCTTGTGCGAAATACAAATTGGAAGCTACAGAGAAATTAAAAAAAAAGCGAAACAAGTATAGCTGTGGCAAAAAAATTTCGTGGATGAATCAAAGATGATGCAAAGCTAAGAAAATTTGTAGAAAGCATTGATTGAATTAAAAGTTTAGAAAAGAAAAGGACGAGATGTCTCTCTCTCTCTCTCTCTCACTCACTCACCGAGAGAGGACAAACTACACTAGTGCTTAAAAGTAAAAGATAATTCGTAAATTGCTACATGACTCGAAGTATTTACGAGGAAATGGAAAGAAATTTGATGAAGAGGTATATTAATATATTTTTTATGAAACTCAAAAACTCAAGTAGAAGAAAATCATATTATAATTTGCATGTGATAATATCATAATCTTGTAATTTACACGAAAGAGCAGTCCACGGGACAATATTTAAAGTCTTCTATTTAAGACATGTGGTATTTTAATATGGAGTATGATCATCGCTAACAGCCATCCAGCTCAAGCAACAACTTCTCGAACTTTTTTTGAAGGTATTGACGAATCTTTGAAGGATTAATAACCACTTCTCAACAAGAGCTGTTCTATGTTCTTGGAGTGTTCTTCCAGGGGGCTGGCGAGCTCCAACGAATCATAAAACTCTTTGAACTTTTTATGAACGTATTGACGAGGCTTTGAAGGATTAATAACCACTTCTCAACAAGAGCTGTTCTATGTTCTTGGAGTGTTCTTCCAGGGGCTGGCGAGCTCCAAAGCATCATAAAACTTCTCGAACTTTTTATGAAGGTATTGACGAGGCTTTGAAGAATTAATAACCACTTCTCAACAAGAGCTGCTCTATGTTCTTGGAGTGTTCTTCCAGGGGGCTGGCGAGCTCCAACGCATCTCCAAAGAACATCCCATACATGCTCAATAGGATTGAGATCATGGGATCTGGGTGGCCACTCCATTCGGCGAATATCTTTCTCTTCAAGAAAATCGTTGACCAAATGAGCTCAATGAAGTTGAGAACTATCGTTCATAAGAATGGAATTTGGATCGACGGCTACCCTGAGTGATCTGGTTTATAGGTTCATGATCTCGTCTTGTGCCTCAGGGCAGTAACAAAGCGACTCTGAATGATATGCAGGTCAGTACGACCGCTCTTCATGATTTCTTCCCAGACCATCACGCCACGGCTACCAGAGTAGTTCCTTTCTCTGATTTTAGAAGGGCTGTTGAGGGTCCCTGGTTCCTTCAGATGAGAACACGTTGCGAATCAGTACTTAAACTGAATCGCGATTCATCAGTGAAAAGAACGTTCGCCCACTGGACTAAATTGCAAGTGTGATGTCGGGGACTCCACGTTAACACTTTCGTGACCACAATACTAAATGCTTTGTCACTCAGAATACCACAGCGCCCGAAAATGTCTGCTGCTCCTTTCCGAATTTCATTTCTTACTCCATTTGTTAAGTTAACAAAAGAAGGATTAGTGCTGGGTCACCGCTCGAAACTTCCGATCTTTAGGCTTGCTAACACTGACCTGCGGATGTTTCCCTGGGGGCAATCAGTGCATTCTTTTACTGAGAGCTTAAAGGCTCCCACAAACACAGACTGTTACCTTCGCGCAGATTACGGTTTACTACCTGTGGTCCCTAGAGAGATCGTCCCCCTGACTAGGTTTGGCCTCAGACAAACTTAAAAACCTCGCGCTTTTCATTTCCAAGTGTTTCAGTCAATCTTCGTTTCCAGCAGAACTCTACAAAATGTCGTTTTTCCTTTCCGCAGAAAAGAGCAATGCGTTAGCAGTAATAATTTTGGCAAACGAAAGAAAAAAAGAAGAAAGAAAAGTATGCATATATAAACGGATTTTCAACTATAGGTTGTCGAGGGCGAGAAATGTGTCAGAAAACGCGTTTGGAATTTTGGCTTCGACATTCAGGATTTTCCACACGGAGGTAAATGTTTCTCTGAAAAACGTAGACTACATTGTGCTTGGCGTATGCATACTTCACAACTTTCTACGACGAAACTCAAAAAGTACATATATGCATCCTCGCCTAATTGACCACGAAAACGTAGTAACTTGTGAACTAACTGAAGGAGAATGGAGAACGCAGCCACAGTACCTCTGTGACTTGCAAAAACAAACTAAAAATTCTAGCGACGCAGCTAAACAAAGCCGTAATATGTATTTGGATTATTTTAATAACAGAGGGAAAGTACCTTGGCAAGACCAAATGGTGGTAAATTATTAATTTAGAAATATTAAATATTGGAGTGGTCAGGGAAGTTATTGTTGGTGATTCTTTAAATCCGAAATATGTCAGTATGAACATTTGGAAATTGATGTCTTAAATAAATTAATAGCAATATTTTGGATATCCATTATTTTATATATTTTTATAATTCTTCTTCTTTTTTATATATTTTTATAATTCTTCTTCTTTTTTATATATTTTTATAATTCTTCTTTTTTATATTACAGAAATGTTTGAATGTGTTTACAAACGTAACAGAAATCTATACTGGGGAAACATTTTCACAGTAAATTACTGCTGTAAAATAAATCACGCTCTCATTTTTTGAGCTACTTATTCTTTTATAAGATTATTTAATAAGAACAAATTTGCATGGGTTGTATCGAAGTTCAAAAATGATGGTATGTATATCTATATATATATTATAGTATTTAATACTATAATTAGTACCATAAATTACGAGATTTACTTAATTTTATTAATTAATTTATTATTAGTTGAAATATTTAAAACCATAAATTTAAATATTTAATAGCATAATAATTATATATATATAACACCGGATATATATTATTCGTTGTTATTTTGTGTTATTTATTTTTATTTCCATAATTCAACTTAAATTTTTCAAAAAAGGATTTTTTTCTTAGAAAAAGAACGTATGTAATTAAAAATAGGCACTTACATCTTCATCTAACAAATAAAATCAAACAAAAGTCCTTTGCTAGCAACTATCTCCTACCTGTACCGCGACTGTAGAATAAAAAACTTCACTTTAAAGGGATTTGCTCACACACAGGCGAGCAAAACTCGGGTTTCGTCACTCTCAAGGTCAAAATTCGAACACCGCCACGAATCTGAAAAACGTCCTGACCCTTCTCCACGCGTCGCCTCAGGGCCCCTAACCCTGCCCACACACACAGGTTTAAGCGCGTACGACGGTTTTGAGGTGAAAAAACAACGGTAAAAGTCTGTGTGTGGGGGCCTTAAGACAGATAAGAGTGGTAACAGCTAGAAAATCTTGTTTACTTTCCTCTTTTCTTGTTCTTTCTTGTAAAAAATATGCTCTCAATCTGTTTATTTTGATTGAGGAAATATGAAAGAATAAACTCTGCTTTTAGGACAATGGAAGGTACCGCAGTTTATCTGAAATTAAATACACAGTCAAGCCGCATTATTGTGACCACCTCCTACTTTTGACGTCAACAGCACGCAGCCAATGAAAGAAGGCACGTGTCGTGAGCTGGCTTGGAGGGTATATAAGGTTTGATGTAGGCATTCTGAAAACATATAACTCGTTGCTGTCATGGATAAAAGGAGCGATTTATCAGATTTGCAAAAAGGAATGATTATCGGCTTTCGGGCCAAGGTGGCAGTATTTCTGAAATAGCGCAGTTTGTGAAATGTTCGGGTACTGCTGTGGTTAAAGTGTATCGTAATTGGAGAAATGGCACCATTGCGAATAAGGGACGTGGAAACTGCAGAGCACCACGTTCCACTAATGTGAGAGGTGAACGTCAGCTTCGAAGGTGCGTGAGGGCCGATCGATACGCTACAGTGGAGCAACTCACTGGCCGAATGAACCTGGGGGCTACCGGAAGTGGTCTAAAACGACAGTTCAGCTAACCCTGCTGCGTATGGGGCTCCGATGCAGACAGATGGTCACTGCACCTATATGCTAAGAAGGTACATTGGCAGAAAAGGCTTACATTTGCATGGCGGTATCGGAATTGGACTTCCGCTGATTGGCAAAGGATTGCCTTCTCGGATGAGTCACGTTTTCTGCTTTATCGAACGGATGGACGTTGGCGTATAAGGCGAGAAACATCGGAGAACAAACACTCTTTAACCATTGCTGGAAGAACACAAGCTGGAGGGGGTAGCGTTATGGTCTGGGGAAAGTTTTCGTGGCATTCTCTGGGTCCACTCATATATGTGGAAGGCACTATGGACCGAACTCGTTATGAATCCATTCTTGCAGACCACGTACATGCTGATTGTCTTCCTTGGGGTGGATAGGATCTTCTAGCACGACAATGCGACGCGCTACACAGCTAGAAATGTCCGAGAGTGGTTGGAAGAGTACGATGAAGACTTCAAAGTACTTCCCTGGCCCTTTAATTCCCCAGACTTATACCCAATTGAGCATCTGTGGGACCCCCTCGACCGTGTTGTTCGCTCTATGGATCCTCCACGACGCACCCTCCAGCAGATGTCAGATGCACTAAAGTCAGCATGGCTCTACATACCTGTGAACACTTTCCAGCATATTATTGAGTCACTCCCAGCGTGTCTACCTGTTGTCCTCGCTGCACACGGCTGTTACTCTGGATATTAGCTGGTGGTCACAATAATGTGACGCGACTGTGTGGTTGAAAATAACTGCATTTTATGCTGTCTTTGAGGCTGAAAATAACCGTTTTTTCTGCTAAGTGACCTTTTTTTTTTCGTAGTACAAAAAATATTTTATGACGCCCGAATTTTTGAATCAGGCTCTACAGGTAATTTAACTTAGGCCCAACAATGAGCCAACTGCTTCTATTTCTAAATGATAGTGTCTCAGTGTTGGGGCTACGTTAGATTGCAAGGCTGTGCTACCAGGGACATATTTCCGTCTCCACACAAAATTAGGTGCCAGAAAAATGTTATTTGTAAATTTATTTGAACCCTTAAGCGTCAAATAATTTTTCCAGTGCGTTCTGTCTTCCAATGTTTCTATGTGAATTATGTTTACTGGCTTTATAGTATTTTCACCACAGGTCCGACTTTCCTTGCTTACAATTTCAGCAATTTTTTTATTGCTATATCACTTTGCATCATTCCAACTACAGCATGAAATGGGAAAATACATTTTTGTTTGCTCTGGTGAAGCGGCTTGACACCAGTTGATCAATGTATTACGAAATAATGTGTGAGAGTGAAAGAGTATTTCATTTACTTCTTCTCTAGTTAGTCCTCTTCTTGCTACAGACATACTGAGCAGAAAATAATGCAAAATATCGCAGACAAACGAAGCACGGGTCAACAAATTAATAAGAGTTCTACTGAGCAATGTCAGGAGGCTGAATGATATTGCCCGGGACAAGCCAACTACTGGTTCACTTCTTTGTTTAGCGACAACAAAGACGACTGACGGTGGCTTCTACTAATCCCTCAGAACCCAGAAAATTCAAAGAACATGGGGAGTACGAAATGTTACTCATGCTACATAAGACTCGGGCGCTTGTGGTTGGGCGATTCGGGCGTTGTGGTAGCTAAAGGGTTAAACGAGTTCGCCTGGCGGTGGAAATTAGGGAGACACAGATAACTGATCTCCTTGCATAAATGTTTTACAGACGAGGTATTTTGCAAAATGTATGCCTAAAAACCCTCGTTCTTGTAGGTGCTGCGCTCTTCAAAGAGATTTGCCTGGCGGACATCTCTCGGTTCCGTCTGGCAGTCAGACTCATTTAGTGATCGTGAGGGATGGCCTTGCCTTGTCGACGACGAACATCTGCTCTTTCTCTCTCTTTTTTTCTGGAATGGCTTTGTCCTGCTCGACGACGAATATCTGCTCTCTCTCTTTCTCTCTGGAATGGCTTTGTCCTGCTCGACGACGAACATCTGCTCTCTCTCTCTCTGGAATGGCTTTGTCCTGCCCGACGACGAACACCTGCTCTCTCTTTCTCTCTGGAATGGATTTGTTCTGCTCAACGAGGAACATCTGCTCTCTCCCTCTCTCTCTGGAATGGCTTTGTCCTGCTTGACGACGAACATCTGCTCTCTCTATCTCTTTCTCTCTGTAATGGCTTTGTCCTGCTCGATGACGAACATCTGCTCTCTCTCTCTCTCTCTCTCTCTCTCTCTCTCTCTCTATCTATCTATCTATCTTTCTGGAATGACTTTGTCCTGCTCGACGACGAACAGCTGCTCGCAACTGAAACTGACTACAGAGTTTTGACAAGATATTTTGTAGAACATTCAATGTTCTTGAAACTTCCGTTTGGAACTAACCTGCTTCCATCCCACTAATCGCTGTCCACAGCTGAAAACCAAACATACGATATCTTTAGGACATAATGGGCTCTACGTACAAATGAAGTGAAAACAAGAATTCCTAGAACACCTACAAGATTCGAAGCGAGTCTATTTAATGATGCAGGACACGTGACTATCTCCATCTCAAGCAATCTTAGTTTGCATATTCCAGTTTACCTAAGGCAAAAGTAAATGCCGCCCCTGTGGCGCAGGGTCCTGACTATTAGTGCAAGATGGGCCCGGGTTCGAATCACTGTGAGGCATGAATGTTATGCTTGTCTTCCAGTGCTGGTTCTCTCTCTTCCCTGGAGCTAGTGGGCCTACATTAGGGACGGGCAACTTCTTACAGCCCATTGAGTTGCTCACGGTAGTTGTTAAACATCCAAATAAATAAATAAAAGCAAATGCGGTATAGTCTTCTGCGTAACGAAATTTATACGTTCGCGAAGTTTCAGTGCATTATGTTACGTACATTGGCCACTATATACGTTTTTGTACATTTATAACGAACAAGTTCGTCCGCGCCGGACATCAAACTCGGGTCCCCTCACTCCGGAGTAAGTCGCTCTCCCAACTGAGCTACACGGACATGTGCTCTCACTGCTACTTGACTTTATCTCATGTGCGTTTTGCGGTGAAGTCACGTCACACATTATCCTTTAATATTGAGCACCAGTGCAGTTAACGCACCATTTCTTTGGGTTTCTGAACAACATGCAGGATGCACTTAATTATCAGGCCGACTTATTAAACAAAAACCGAAACTTTTGGCGAAAAACAAAAATAAAAACCGATGCAGAAACAGAATTCATATAAACACATAGGGTTCTGCTAGTCGACGAGTACCAGGAGAGAGAGAGAGAGAGAGAGAGGATGTTCACAAGATGGAGTGGTCCGCTAGATCTCCGAACCTAAAACCCGATAGAGCATGTCTGAGATGCCCTGGGAAGAGAAATTGCAAGCCGGCAACCCCTTTCCAGAATCCTCCCAGGACTATGACGCGTCTTGGTGGAGGAGTGGCACTTATTGCCTCAAACCCTCATTCACAGCTGACTGATAAACCACGCATTGCGCTGAGAATTGTTGGCGCTGTAGCGTAAATTCGAACGCACTCGACTAGTTATCGAGAGTTCTGGGGTTCGATCCCAGCAGTGCCGGAATACAATTTTTCAGTCGCTGTGCGTTGTTTAAAAAATAACGTGGAAAGAGTGATGACATCGTCCATTTACATGTAAACAGTGTAAAGGCTCGTTGTGCGAGCTGTATTGCTGTTCGCGGTAATCACACTTCCTATTAACACCTCGAAATACGCACCACTTGCTGCATCACTTTTGGACTGCCATACTGTCATGCGCATGCTTCCTCTTCATATGTGGGGATGTCATTCCTTTTCTGTTGTGTATTGCTGCGTCATCGATTTACACTCATCGTCAAAACAATAGTTGCACCCAGAAGGACGTGTTGGATTGCAATGCTATTCGAGAGGTGGGTAAAAGATACGAGGAACAATAAATGATTAAACATTGAGACTGATATGGGCAATATTAATTGAGCTACACATCAATAAGTAGTGTCTCTCAGTATGGCGTCGGCCCGTCATGTTTGCTCACACAGCATGCCAGACGTCTCGGCATGAAGTTGTACAGGTTCCTAATGGTGTCCTGCGGTAAGCCAACCCATGCAGCTTGAATCTTCTCACGTAGTTCCTGCAGATTTTGCAGTAGGGGTGGAGTGTGGATAGTGTGTCCAATAGTATCCCACACATTTTCAATTGGCGATAGGTGTAACAATGCGGATGGCCATGGAAGAGTGCGAGTGCCCTGAAGGCAAGTTCTCCAGACAGCAGCTGTATACGGACGAGTGTTGTTCTGTTGGAAAATCGCACAGGAGTGAGCGTTCAGAAAAGGTACGGCGACTGGTTGCAGGACCTCATTAATGTACCGTTGGGCTGTCAAAGTGCCTGCAATGAACACCAAAGGTTATCTGGCATCGTAGGCAATTGCATCCTCCACCATGACACCAGGCCTTCTGGACGTGTGACGCTCGACAACAAGCCGTTCATCTTGCTGCTGACCACAGTGCCTCCACACACTGATTCTGAGGTCGTCTCCTCTAAGACAAAAGCGATACTCGTCACTGAAGATCCCCCGCTGCCATTCTGTGTGGCTCCATGACAGTCTGGCACGACACTATTGCAGTCTTTAGTGACGATGCAATGGTGTTAAGGGCAGTCTTCGTAACGATCTACGTGCGAGTAGTCCTATGTCGTGCAGCCGTATGCCAATGGTGCTAGTCTGACGATGCATGGAGGGCACCACTGCTCGCTGAATGTCCGAAATCGTGGCTGTTGGGTCCCTCCGCGCATGTCGGACAATCCGTCGGTCCCCTCTCTCCGTGGTTCGTATTTTGGACCCTTCCTGTCGCTGATGCGTGCCTTGTTCTATCCACTGCCGCCAATAGCGTGCAATAGTGATATCCGCACGACCGGTATGGCGCGCAATAAGGCGATAAGACCATCCCGCTTCCCGGAGCCCGATGATGCGGCCCCTCTCGAACTCCTCCAGTTGCTCTAATTGCTTCCGAACTTTTCTCCGTGGCATACTTCACTTGCAAAAGATGCAACCAATACAACAGCATGAGTCAGAATGGCAAGCGCGCGCAAAGGGATGACCTTATATAGCCTGTCAGACACAGCGCTACGATCCCTCCTTGCTTGTGTCACATGCGCGGCCGAGCGTGATACTTGAATCATATGCATGTCGCACGATGTCAAACCTACCCACCAAGTTTCATTCCTCTCAGTTGCTTCCTTCTGGGTGCAATTTTTTTTTGACGATGAGTATATGTATGTCCGTACCAACTGTTATTAACTCTGTCGCGTGGATTTTGCGTTATTCATGATTTTGTGTGTCACGTTAATTTTGGACACCAGTGTACTTTTCTGCTTCTTTAAACCACAAAATGGCCTTTTAGGCACCAATGCGTCGTCAAGTTGCCGCACCTTTTACAACTTTTCCTTCTACGCGTTATGAGAGCATTCACCGAACTTTTTTGACACACCTTCATGTTGATCCTATACAACTCTAATTCTGACCAACTAACACTGTAGGAATGGATGCTAGTGAAAACAAACTTCAAGAATGGGTTGATATTGACGATGAAGGAACTATATTTAAAATACTTTTAGATGAAGGCATAATAGCAACACTGCGACGGGAACAAAATGTGAATGCTGAAAGCAGCGATGAAGATTGTAAAAAATGAAGAGTTAAAAGAGGCATACACATAGCATATGCATCTCGCAATTCAAGTTATACAAAGTGAGATTGAATGAGTGCATTTTTGTGCCTTAATTTAAAGTGGCTGCCAAGATATGAAGGAAAAGAAGAAGCAATCAACTTTGGTTTGTTTAATCACCATGATGTAGAACTCTATTTTGCCCAGAGCAGCACATGAAAACTTGTAGCCATACTAGATGTCTTAATGAGCACCTGGAAACATTTTATGACATGCTGGATGTCTTTTAACAAGCACCTTGAAACTTTGTTATGACGTGCTGGATGTCTTTTAACAAGCACCTTGAAACTTTGTTATGACGTGCTGGATGTCTTTTAACAAGCACCCTGAAACTTTGTTATGACGTGCTGGATGTCTTTTAACAAGCACCTTGAAACTTTGTTATGACGTGCTGGATGCCTTTTAACAAGCACCCTGAAACTTTGTTATGAGGTGCTGGATGTCTTTTAACAAGCACCTTGAAACTTTGTTATGACGTGCTTGATGTCTTTTAAAAAAACTGTAAGTATGAATAAATTTCTTATGTAATAATTTTTTGTGCACTGTAAATCTGTATTGTAAAATTCAAAATAAAGTATTTCCTCTTTTTTGTGTACAGAAAAATTACACTAATATTCAGATCCTTTACCTAAAATTAAATTTACCTGCTTTAATTGAGTTAAGGTCATATAACGTATAAAAATATGTACGTGTGCGTAAAATTTAACGATGCGAATGTTTAACTGTCGGAAAAAATTTACGGACAACCATTAAAGCTGGGATAGTTCCTATTTTACATCGAGATCCTCGGTTATACGCTATATTGACAAAACTCACCGGACACCCCTTCAAAAGCAAATGAAAGGATCCGCTGCATTGTTAAGATGCGCGGTACAGTTGCAAACGGTATAAAAACAAGACTGCATCTGACCGCGATCATATCTCACTTTGAGGTTGAGTCAAAATGTCGCGGCGGGAGAGAACTGACTTTGCGAAAGGAAAGATTGTTGGGTGTCATATTAGTGGGCTGTCCATAAGAGAAACTGAGAGGCGTTTAAACATACCCAAGTCAACTGTTTTGGATGTACTGAAAGAGTTGAGGACACATGGCGTGCCTGAAGCAGCAAAACGTACCGGCAGACCAAAGAAAATTAGTGATAGAGGACGTCGAAGCCTCAGGAGAGTCGTTAAAGCTAATAGACGGAGTTCTTGCACAAGACCTCAGTCTACAGGCGAGTAAAAATGCTGGAACCTCGGTATGTACACGTAACATTTGCAGAGAACTTCATTCCGTGGATTACCGTGGTCGTGCGGCTGCTCATAAGCCTTTCATCTCTACTAGGAATGTTACTAGTCGTTTTGCATGGTGTAAAGAACATTTATCGTGGACCGCAGATAAATGGAAATGGGTCCTATGGACTGATGAATCCAGATACACGATCTATCTGTCTGATGGCCGTGTGTGGGTATGGCGGCCGCCAGGGGAACGCTATTTACCACAGTGAACTGTTCCTACGGTCAAGTTTGGAGCTGGCAGTGTACTCGTGTGGAGGTGTTTTTCGTGGTATGGTCCCGGCCCATTGGTTATCGTGGACAAACCTGTTAACCAGCACGTTTACCTCGATATTCTAGACAATTACGCCCTACCAACTCTGTGGCAATACTATGGAACCGAGCCTTGTTGGTACCAGCAGGAGAATGCACAGAGCCATTAAGCAAGGACTTTTAAGTTGTGGATTGACGATAATTCCGTATCGTGTGTGGACTGGCCAGCACAGAGCTCTGATTTTAATTCCGCAGAGCACCTGTGGAATGAATTAGAGCGCCGCATAAGTTTGGAACCAAGGCCTACTATTAAGCAACAGTTAGCGGCAGCATTATGTACTGAATGGAAGCGCGTACCTATTGCTGTGTTCCAAAACCTTGTCAAAAGCATGTCTCAAAGGGTCAGTGCATGTCTTAAGGCCAAAGGTTGACCGACACCGTACTAATGTATGTCAATAAATGCTATGTTCTGTTTCTCTTATAGGTGCCCGGTGACTTTTGTCAATATATATATATCATCATCATCATCATCGTCGTCAACCATTATCAATCCACTGCTGGACGAAGGTCTCCCCAAGTTTCCTCCACAACGGTCTGTCTTGTGCCAGTCTCCTCCATGTCACTCCCGCATACTTTCGAATTTCATCCACCCATCTTCCATGTGGTCTTCTTCTGGGTCTTTTCCTGTCCCTTGGAATCCAATCTAAAATTTCGGCTGTCCATCGATGGTCTGTTCTTCTGGCAGTATGTCCAGCCCATTGCCATTTCAGGGATTTAACTCTGATCATGATGTCTTCCACTCTTGTCATTTTTCGGATCCACGTGTTCCTCTTCTTATCTCTCCTGGTTACACCAAGCACGCACCTCTCCATGCTTCTTTGAGTTTTCTGCAGCCTTTGTATGTCTCTTTTAGCTAAGGTCCACGTCTCTGCACCATACGTAAGCACTGGAAGGATGCATTGATCAAACACTTTTCTTTTAAGACATAATGGCATATTGCTCTTGAAAATTATGCTGTTTCTTCCAAAAGCTCTCCAGGCAAAGTTTTGTACGCCGATTAATTTCTTCACCAATGTGACCCTCACTTGATATCTGCTGTCCAAGATAAACGTACGTGTCTGTTATCTCCAGCTTTTCTCCATCAATCGATAAATCTTCATTTCTTGTAAAAGCATTGTACATCACTTTTGTCTTCTGAAAGTTCATTTTTAATCCCACTTCTTTACTCTTGTCAGCAAGTTCCTGGATCATACTCTGTAGCTCTGATGGGGTAGTTGCAAAAATGACTATGTCATCAGCAAAACGAAGGTGGGTTAGATAATCTCCATTAATCTTTATCCCTTTGTTTTCCCAGTTCAGTGATTGAAAGACATTTTCCAATGTGGCATTAAAGAGCTTCGGAGATATGGTGTCACCTTGTCTCACTCCTTTTCCAATTTTTATGTGTGTTGTATTTTCAAACAGCCGAATCTTTGCACTTGCATTTTCATAGATGTTATTAATAATATTAATGTATGCATCTTCAATACCGCAGGATTTCAGAGCCATTGCAACTGCTGATGGTTTCACCGAATCAAAGGCTTTTTCATAATCGATAAAAGCCATGCACAATGGAAGTTCATATTCCCTCGCTCTTTCAATTAGTTCTCTCAGTACGTGGATATGATCTATTGTGCTGTAGCCACTCCTGAATCCAGCTTGTTCTCTCGGTTGAGCCATGTCCAGTGTCACCTTCAAGCGGTGTGAAAGAACTTTAGTGAAGATTTTATAAACCACTGATAGGAGGCTGATAGGTCTGTAGTTCCTGAGATCCTCAATGTCACCTTTTTTATGTAGCAAGATCATTGTAGCGTTGTTCCAATACTCAGGAATTTTCCCTTCATTAAGGCATCGAGTGAAAATTTGGGCGAGTAGTGTTTCGATTTCTCCCCTTGCTTCTTGTATGATGTCTACAGTAATTCCATCTTCTCCTGGAGCTTTTCCCCGCTTCATGTTCTTGATTGCATGTGCAACTTCTGCTGGAAGGACTGGAAGAACTCTGGTACTGGTACCTTTCATGATGTCTGGAGTACATGTATCATCCCTTTCATATAATTTGGAGTAGAAATCTTTCACTCTTGTCAAAATTTCGCCTCTATTTCTTGTTACAGAACCATCTTCTTTTCTCAGTGTCATAATCTGTTTTTTCCCTTTACTGAGATGTCCCTTTGCTATCTTTAGGCTTTGGTTGTTTTCAATTGCTTTCCTTACTAGTTCACAGTTGAATTTCCTTACGTCTTCAGTGATACTTTTTCGTACTGTCTTGCATAGCTCTATATATTCCACTTTGGAAGTCACATCTTCTTTAGTTGTCCTCATCTCTCTTCTTTTTTGCATCAACATTTTGGTTTTTCCTGATAATTTGTTCACATGCAATTTGTTCTTAGACCCAGCTAATTTTGTTGATGTTTCCATAAGAGCTTTGGGTACTTTTCTGTTAATTCAGAAATATCCACTTCTTCCAATGTTAAGCCTTCTAAAGCAGAGAATCTGTTCTTCAGTTCCAATTTGAAGGTATATATATATATACATCGTGTTTTTTGCTTGTCTCCGGACAGAAAAACTGAGTAAAAATTAAGGTTGTGACAAATACTCTCCACATGCTACTTGATGTTCTAAATGCACTATTTTCTCACCATCGGAAGTCACGGTGTAAGCGCCTTTGAACTAAGTCTTCGTTTCGAAATGTTCTGTATGAAAAATCCGTTTTTTATTCTATTTCTCAATCCATGATCACAATTTTCCATGCGTTTTCTAGTTCTTTTAATGCATAATTTTCCAGTTAGGTTCTATACATTTAGGTTTTCAGTTTGACGTTATTTCACGTGTTATAGGCCTGACTGGGGAGAAAAATTCCCAGTGTTTTTGGCAGTCAATTATCATCTTAAGCTTCTACTTTTATAAACAGAGTAACAATATATTTGTATTGGTACCATGCATCTGCTCTTTTGCTACCAAAATGTACTAGTATGTTTTAAAAGTTCTTGTTGGATTCTATTACTGTAAGAAAGACCACATTTCGCCATTCAAGGCGTAAAATTCAATTTTTCTAAAAATCTACTAATAGCACCATTAAAAAAAATATATTACATTCTTTTAATGTACTAGGTTGGAGACTTTTATCAAATGACGCGCTCATTACAGCCTAGAATTAGGTGCCATGCTTGTGGCACCTAATTCTAAGCTGTAATGAGAATAGAATTTGGGGCCAAGTGTATGTCTTCTCGATGCTTCTTCTTTCATTAGGTACGAGGGTGAATCACAAAGTAAGGTCAATGCTCTCGTTACGTAGGCAAGCGGAGCTGCGTCCGGTTGCTATTTCGGGAGGCGAGGGCACGTGACCTTGGCACGTGGCGGATGCAATCGCTAATCTTCTAACCGCAGTTACCCAGCAGTTGTAGGGGCGTAGACATGGCCGCTCGTTTGTCGGAATGCTCCATCGTCGAGCAGCGAAATGTAGTGATATTTTTATGCGCTGGGTGTGCCTCTCTCTGAAATTCATCGTAGGATGCTTGTGCAATATGGGGAGGACAAGTGTATGAGCCAGAGACATGTGTACAAGTAGGTAGAAAAGTTTCAAGCCGGTAGAACGAATGTGTTTGATAAAGCTCGCTCGGGCCGTCTGTCGACCTCTCGCACAAAGGACCTCCTGGATCGCATCGATGCGCTTAGTTCAGAAGATCGTTGGGTCACTCTGTCTGAGATCACCTAAAAAGTAAACATTACCTATGGTTCTGCATATTCAATATTGCATGATGATCTCAAATATCATAAAGTGTGCACCAGATGGGTGCCACTCTTATGTGCACAAGCAGCAGCGTCTAGAAATTTGCAGAATCTTTTTGCAGCAGTATGAGTCAGTATTCTGGAGAGGATTGTCACTGGAGACGAAACAGTGGTCCATCATAACGACCCCGAGAGTAAACGACAAAGCATGGAGTGGAAGAATCCGAGCTTCCCATGCAAAAAAAGTTCAATGTTGTCCCTTCTGCACGAAAATTAATGCTGACTCTCTTTTTTGACATGAAATGACCCATCGTTGAACACTATCAACCAAGGGTGACTCAATTAACAGTCAGTCATATTGTGACTTGCTGAAAGAAATTGAAACCAGCAATTCGCACAAAACGAAGGGGAATGTTATCCAAAACAATGCTGTTGCTGCACAATAATGCTCGTCCACATACGGCATTGGCAACTCAACAAACAATTACCGAGTAGAAGCTTGAGGTGTTTCCACATCCTGCTTACAGCCCCGATCTGGCTCCGAACGATTTTCATGTCGTCAGGCCTCTGAAAGACGCTT
Source organism: Macrothele yani (assembly GCA_039090855.1). Lineage (NCBI taxonomy): Eukaryota > Metazoa > Arthropoda > Arachnida > Araneae > Macrothelidae > Macrothele > Macrothele yani. Next base: position 88,476,418 of record CM077016.1, on the reverse strand, counting down.
TGCGAGGCCGCCATTTTGAAAGTGATATCCAGGCACAGGAAGCGGTGCATTTGTGGCTGCAGGAACAACTCAAAATATTCTTCTCTGCAGGAATCCAGAAGCTTGTAGACAGATATAAAAGATGCGTTGAACGACAAGGGAACTATGTTGAAAAATAAGGTAATTTTTATCTGTATGCCTCTTAGTTTCTTTAATATATGACAACATTAACCTTACTTTTTCATTTACCCTCGTATTTCCATGCTTCTTCTTTCATTATGTAGTCTCTATGCTTCTTCTTTTATTTTGTAAGTGAAATGAAGAAGATTTTTTTAAAGTTCAGTTTCACTTATTTTTTCAAAAAAGCAATTTCGGAGTTGCAAATCCTATTCATGCTGTACTGAGAGTGCAGAGATCGAAGGTTCTCGTACGAGCTAGTTTGACTAGCTTAGTTCTCATTAGAGCCTTCTTGATTTATCTCGAGTAAGAAAATGGTCAATTTCGATAGAAAAGATGAAACGAAATCTTTTAATTATATAGCTAATCTCACGGCAACTTAGTCTTACTGTACGAAATGCGGTTTAGAAATCCTACTCGAGTGATTCTATTTTACATCGCGCCTCACGAGACTGTTATTTATGTAAATCGAGACTCCGTGGTTCAACAATTTTCTAAATCAACTGAGTTGTTTTTCTTTAGACACGAATGCTGAAACGCTCCGTCTTCAAGATTTTTTCTCAACTCATTCTGGAGTAAGCTTATATTTTAAATAAAATCCTTTCATAAATAAACAGATTTCTAACTGCTTTCTCGTTGGCCTAGAATTTAATTACAAGCTTTCGGCTTAGATTAGTTTAGGAAATTTTTTAACGAGCGACGCTTTATATCTTAGTCATTTGACGTACACTATATTGACAAAAATCACCGGACACCTAGAAGAGAAACACAACATAGCATCTATTGACATACATTAGTACGGTGTCGGTCCACCTTTGGCCTTAATGCATATACTGACCCTTCGAGACATGCTTTCGACAAGGTTTTGGAACACAGCGATAGGTATGCGCTTCCATTCAGAACATAATGTTGCCGCTAACTGTTGCTTAGTAGTAGGCCTGTGCCGCGACCTTTTATTTAGTTTGTGAGAAGACTTAGATGTGATAAGAGCGTTTTGATATAAAGTTTACGACGCGCGCTCGTCCTCGTAAATATCGCATATTTTCATTCAGTATGTACACTGCTTAACAAAATTAGGGGAGCAGGTACAGACAACTGCTGGTAAATATGCAGCACAGTATAGAAATATATTTATGAAAAGGATAAGAAAATACAGGGTTGAACAGGTGTGAAATCATGTTTTACTGTAACAGATCATTTTTGTAGGGAACACACCTGGAGCCATGAAAAAAATCATTATTACCCATATCATTTAGAGAAGGAAAAATAAGCATTGAAGAATTTTGTCATCTTCTAATAAGGTGTGTGGTCACATCGAACGTGCAAGAAGGCTTCACACCTGCGGGGCATTGAATTGAACAGGTGGTCGAGGCAGTTTTGGGGTATTCTTCCCCACTCTTCAAGAAGGACATTTGTCAACTGAAGGCTAGTCAGCGGAGGTTGTGGTCTAGCAGCAATGCGTCTGCTTAATGTGTCCCAAGCATGTTCGATCGGATTCAGATCCGAGATAATGCCGGCCACTCCATACGCTCTATTGTTTCCTCTTCAAGCATCTGATTCACAAGGCACGCTCGATGAGGTCGGGCGTTGTCATCCATAAAAAGGGCTGAATCGCCGATGGAAGCAATATAAGGCACGACCAAGGGTTTAAGAATTTCGTCCCCGTACCTTTGAGCAGTCAGGGATCCATTCCGAAACAGGTCAGTACGCCTACCTAAGCTTATCCCTGCCCAAACAAGCACACTGCCACCACCAAAACGCGATCCTTCTTGGACATGCGCTGAATTGTATCGAGTTCCACGTTCTCTCTAGATCAGAAGTCGTCGATTATCCGACGACTTCTGATCTAGAGAGAACGTTGAATCTGGACTCGTCGGAGAAGAGAACTTGGCTACACTCGGCAGGTCCCCAATTACAGTGTTCTTCAGCTCAGTTTCTTCGAGTCATACGATGTCGGGAGGTCAATGGGACACAAACAACTGCCCTACGTGCATACAATCCATGTGCGTGAAGGCATCTGAATTTTTTGTGTTGATACGCTTCTTCCGGTTGCCATTAAAAGTTGTCTTTGCAACTGGGTGGTATTTTGACCCCTGTTCCGAAGGACTGTTAATGACAAATAATGGTCATCATTTGAGGTGGTAGCTCGTAGACGACCTTGACCAGGACATCTTCGAACACTTCCCCTCTCTTGGAACTGACTCCACAAGCATGCAATTACACTTCGGCTCACTCCAATAGCTGACGCTACTACCCGTTGACTTTGACCGGCTTCCAAACTTTCCTATGATTATATGGTTATCGACTAATGTTGTTAATGAATGATCGTGTTATTGCCAACAAACATCTCAATTTAATGAATTTATGTTATCCTGCACATACTTATCAAACTCGTGGGTATGATAACTTTTTTATTCCAAGGGCTCGTACTAATGCGCTGTATTTTAATATTAATGCTCATTGCCCCCGGCCCTGGAACGGGTTGCCGATTCATATAAAATCACTTGTCAGTTTTGTGTCGCTTAAAAAAAGCACTAAAGGAATATTATATTTATAGTTAAATTTGATTAATTTCAGTTATATCGTATTGCAAATGTTTATATTAATAAACAGTCGAGTCACATTACTGTGACCACCTCCTACTTTTGACGTCAACAGCGTGTAGCCAATGACAGAAGGCACGTGTCGTGAGCTGGCTTAGAGGGTATACACTGAGTGGCCACTTTATTATGACCACCCCCTCAATACTTCGTTGGGCCACCTTTTGCCTTTAATACTGTGTCGATTCTTCGTGGCATGAACTCCACGAGATGTTGATAGGTGGTTTGTGGAATCTGAGACCATGCTTGATGAATAGCACTTTCCAGAAGTGTGAGATTGCAGGGTTGTGGATCCCGCTGTCTGATGGCTCGTTCAACTTCATCCCACAAATTCTCAATGGGGTTGAGATCTAGAGATTGTGGGGGGTCACCTAAGCAAAGTAAACTCACCGGCATGTTCCTGAAACCAATCCTGTACAATACGAGCGCTATGGCAGGACGCATTATCTTGCTGAAAGTAGCCATCGCCATTGGGATAAACCATCCACATGACTGGATGCACTTGGTCCGCAACAATGTTTAGATGTGATGTCCCAGTCAGACGTTGATTAACACCTATTAAGGGGCCCAAAGCATGCCAGGAAAACATTCCCCAAACCATAACGTTGCCTCCACCAGCTTGAAGGGTTGTAGTAATGCATTTGGGGTCCATGCTTTCTTGATGTTTCCGCCAAATTCTCCCTCGGCCATCGGCATGGTGCAACTGAAAACGTGATTCATCAGACCACATAATTTGTTTCCGATTATCGACTGTCCAATTCTTGTGCGAACTGGAGACGTTTTCTCTTGTTAACTGCAGACAGCAAAGGTGTTCGAACAGGCCTTCGGCTGCCATATCCCATACGATGCAGTGTACGGCGAACAGTGCGGGCAGAGATCATTTGAGGGGTTCCTTGATTAAGATGGTCTGTAATTTGCTGCACTGTTGCCTTTCTGTTGTCTGTTACCAGTCTGGACACTCTCAGTTCCGCCAGAGCAGTCACTAGTCGCGGACAACCACACATTGCACGTAGAGACCCAGTTTTTTGGCTGACAGTCCAATCTTTAAACACTTTAACAACAGCTGCTCTGGAACATTTCACGAATGTGGCGGTTTCAGTGATACTCGCTCCATGGCTCCGAGCTCCTACAATCATACCACATTGAAAGTCCGTCAAAGCACATTTTTAACCCATCTTGTCACCCAAAAATCACTTCTACTACTGTCGCAAGCACTAAGCTTTCCCTTTTTATACTAGCCTCCCCTCTGGCGGCAACAGAGTGCAGCCATAGCTCATTTGCTTAAAACTGTCAGATGGTCATAACAAAGTCGCCACTCAGTGTATAAGGTGTGCTGTAAGCATTCTGAAACACATCACTCGTTGCTCTCATGGATAAAAGGAGCAATTTATCAGATTTGCAAAAAGGGATGATTAACGGCTTTCGGGCCAAGGGTGGCAGTATTTCTGAAACATCACAGTTTGTGAACTGTTCGCGTGCTGCTGTGTTTAAAGTGTATCGTGATTGGAGAAATGGCACCATTGCGAATAAGCGACGTGAAAACTGCGGAGCACCATGTGCCATTGATGTGAGAGGCGAACGTCGGCTGCGAAGGTGCGTGAGGGCCGACAGACACGTTACAGTGGAGCAACTTACTAGCCGAATGAACCAGGGGGCTACCGGAGGTGTATCTAAAACGACAGTTTAGCGAACCCTTCTGCGTATGGGGCTTCGATACAGACGGATGGTCAATGCACCTATGCTAACGAAGGTGCATCAGCAGAAAAGGCTTACATTTGCTAGGCAGTATCGGAATTGAAGCACCGCTGATTGGCAAAGGATTGCCTTCTCCGATGAGTCACGTTTTCTGCTTCATTGAACGGATGGACATTGGCGTATAAGGCGAGAAACATCGGAGAACAAACACTCTTCAACCATTGGTGGAGGAGATTGCTGGATCTGGATACAGAAATCATTGATGGATTGCTGTGTTCCTTCTAATAACATTTTAAAAAACAGTAGTGATTTCTTAGGAACACAGTTCACTCCAGTAAATGATCCTTTAAAAGACCCATCAAACTTTGGATAATCGGCAAACATATCTTCACGAAGAATGTTAGCTACACGTGTTAGACACATTCCGTCACTTAGGGAATTGTAACTACACGCATCAATTATGGCTTTATGAACATCTCCTTCAAAAGGTAAGGAAAACTTCTCGACCAACTTTGTCCTCACGAAGACGTAGTACAAATGCAATAAGTTGATCTTTCAAGCGAGGGCGATTCACAACAATGGCAGAAGATCCCAAGTGTTGTAGTCGTTCATCAATAAGTTTCACAAGATTGGCCAAGCGGAAAACGGGAACTGTAGCGCTGTACACGTACATATCTTGCATCTAAGTCATTCGTTCACTGAGAACTGAGCCATATACCGTTTTTGAGGGAATACTGTCAACATTATATTGGGACTTATTCATACTTTTCATTTGGGACCTGGTGGGAAAGGAAATTACAAGAAATATGGGGAAAATCTCATATTTTAGGAATAAAACGAAAACTATTGCCTTTCTTAATAACCTTTCTTTCAGATACAACATTGTGCTTTAAAAGACCTCTTTTATTAAAATCAGTTCAGTAGTTTCAGAGATATTGGACTTTAAAGAATCTGCTGGGCGGCCATTTCCATTACGTCATTGCACGTGACGTAATCATTTCTAAGGTTGTCTCCCGGCTGATTCACAGTCTTTGATATGTATTTAGCCAACCTACAAAGTTTGGTGCTGGTATCCGGAAGTGAAATATTTTTATGCTTGTTCTACGCACTAAAAATGCTGGAATGACTTGGAAGAGTCAGGCTGAAAATATTGTAGAAAGATGTGGAAACACTTTGGAGAGACTTTCATCCAGCTGTGGACTGATAATGGTTGATGATGATATTGCCTTATTTCTTACATTTGTAACTTCGTTTTCATCACTTGTAGCGTATAAAGTCAAATAACCAATGAAGCAGTTAAAAACATGCCGGCGTAGTTCAATCGGAAGAACAGCCGCTCCTTAACAGGAGATGTGGATTTGAATCCAACCACCGCCAAAAGGTTATACAAGGTCTGTGCGGAAAGTAATGAGACTCATTCAATAAGAGACGTTTAATTACAGTTATACTTACATAACATTAAAATTCCTCAAAATAACATCCTTGAACATCAATACACCGCTGCCAGCGGTTCGGCCACGCCGCGTAGCTTGCCTGGAAGTCGGGAACAGGGATCGCTTTCAAAGCACTCGTCGCTGCATTTTACACGTTTGTAACAATCCCAAAATGGTGTCCTTTCAGGCTGGATTTGAGCCGGGGAAACAAAAAGAAGTCATCTGGGACCAAGTCCGGGCTGTAGGGATGTTGGGGCAGCGTTGCCACCTTGTGTTTCGCCAGAAACTCTCTCACTCTCAGCGACGCATGGCTCGGCGCATTATCGTGGTGAAGAACCCAAGTGGTGGTGATCTCCGGGCGGACGC